>CM062819.1:75443052-78040845 GCA_031772625.1 Pinus tabuliformis | reverse complement strand
TTTCGCTTCATTTTGACAAATTCCTTGTTCCACACATCGGGATAGGTTTCACTAAAATGAGGTTTCTGAGCAATAAAAGATGAATTTGGGAAAACTGAGAGAGGTTGTTGTCCATAAAATTCCAAGGAAGAAACACCTCCTTCACTCTTTACACAGGTGTCGTGGTTTTAGAGAAATGTCAAAAATACAATTTCCTTGGAAGAATTGATGCACCTCTGAAGTCACCTTGGGAAAATCAAGTTTTCTACTAGCTAAGTTGGCCAAATGACTTTCTTGATGATTCAAAGGATAACTAGACAGAAATATATTTTCAATGATCTATCATGAGCTCAATTTGGAATTGAGGAAGGCATTCAAAAGTTGACTGTAACAACACTCTGCCTTGAGGCACCCTCACTGGGCACATTCTGACCAGTCTTGGGAGATTTGATTTTTGATAGGGAAAATGAACTCCAAATTGAAACATTCTAGTTGGGTTAGAAAGCAGACTCAAGGAACTTTCCAACGAGCTATCCTATGCCCAATTTGGACACTGGTAAGGCCTCTAAAAGTCACCTGGAAACGAGCACGACACACAGAGGGAGCGCGGCGCACTCGGAGAAAATTTCAAGTGTAAATTTACACTGGCGCGGCGCACATAGAGAACGCGGCGCACAGGGGAAAAAGGCCTAAAATTGTGCCAAATTACCTCAAATTTCTTGTAAAGCACATCAAATTGCAAGGGAGGCTCTATAACATTACTTGTTCATCAAGGTTCATAAAGGATATGGTGGTTTATGGCTAGGATTGAATACAACAAAACTCATGAAACCAACCACAAGAAAACACCAAAAGGTCATGATTGCTAGGGTTGTGTAAATGTGGTGTTGATTTCCAAGGTTCCATTCTCCCTCTCTTACCTTTTTTCTTCTTATCCCCCCTAATCCATTCTTTTTATCCTCACTACCTTAAAATATTACCAAACCCTATTCCCTTCCCTCCTCCTATTTGACAACATAACAACCCAAACCCCCTACATATCCCTAAAAAAACTTCTCCCCATAATCCCTATTCCCATCATATTACTCCCCTCCTAATACTCCCTTTGTTTCATTGTTCCCCTTGGTGGCAGATATCAAAACAACACCCAGCTTCACCATCATCAAAGGGCAGCCTTAACACAGTACATAAACAGCAAGTCATGGCATTTGAGGGTTCATCAGAATATGACGTGGAGACTCAAAGTGATACATCCCCAGAAGAACAGGATCCCGGTAGGACAAGGACAAGAATCCCATGCATGATTAGTAGGGGCTCATTCAGGATGAACAGTAGGCCTGATTAAGAGAGCAGAACACGGAGATCCAAGACTTGTCACTCAATGTGGAGAGGGCCAAATGGATCATCAAGTATTTGGAGCAGAGAAACAAGTAGCTTGAGGACTAGCAGGCAATCATGGAGCTGCAAAACATTCGAGAGCATCACTAAGCTGCTCAAAGAAGAAGGGTTGAGCTCACATCTTTGGAGCAAGAAATCAATGAGGATAGGGAGGCCAACCTTGAGAGGGTCAACGTGCATTTGGAGAGGCTGATAGACAAGGCTGAAAAAGACCTTTCTCTGTTGAGACACATGGCATTTCATTACAGGGCATGAAACATGAGCGCCAAGGCCCGAATGAAGAGTTTAAACCCAAAATTTAGGAAAGCAACAAGGAGGGAAAAAGAGGCAAAAGAGCAAGATAGGCTTAGAATCTTGGCTGAGGCTTCCTTGGCTCAGCATGGCACCCCATAGAGAACCTCTAGCCCAAATTTCAAAAAATTTGGGAAATTTTGGTCACATGGAAATTTTTTGGGCAAAAAACAGGGATTTTATCCCTGTGCGCTGCGCCACTGGCGCGACCCTAAAATTCTAGAGCTCCAAATGAGGAATGGTTTGATTTTTTGGATTCAACATGCAAAATCACAACTACTGGTGTCCGGGCAAGAAATTTTGACAAGATTTGAGTCTCCTAAAGGTCAAAAAACACCCAAAAATGGCCTCTCTACCACTTTTTTGACACACAGAAAGGAGGCTTGGGAGAATGGAGATTTGAAGGGGCAAATGAGCACCAAATTCAAAAATTCTAGTTGGGTTAGAAAGTAGACAGGACAGGCTTTCCAACAAGCCTACTTGGGCACATTTTGGACAGCTGAAAGTGCCCCAAAACAGGCCCCAAAGCAGCACGATGTACTGAGAAAATGGCGCGGCGCACAGAGCAAAAATTGCTAATTTTGCTTCGTTTTGCGAAATTTCAGTTCGCGACTTCTCCAAGTGGGCCCGCTCATCTACACTTCGGTTTTTTGGCACCAAAGGTGGAATTTAAAGAGTTTTTTCTCCATATTGGCTTCTATCCAAGTGGCAAAGGAAGGTAAACGGTCACCCCAAGCCAAATATCATGTTTGTAGCGCTGCACCTGTAGCTGATGGTTGGCTCTCCATCTCCATTTTGTAATGATTCGAGTAACTTCCCAACCCTTGGGCGTTCTATATCTTCTTCACACATTCTATATATTGTATGCCAGTTATTTGCAAAGGGTTGGTTGGCTTGTAACTTCTGGGAGACTATGGGAAAGAAACTTTGTTTCTTCACTGTGTATTTTTGATAGAGAATTAATGAAAGGCAGCGGCTCTGTTTCATGAGATTCTTGTGGTTGTGAGTGTAGAAAATGTGTCTCTTATGTTTTCATATCTATTTCATTATGTTTCATAATTCAATTCATGTTCATTTCGAGTGAAATTTTCTAAGTGAGATTAGGTAGAATTCAATTTTATTGCTTTGCTTGTGGGAAAATTTCATGTTCAGTGTTATTCTTCTGTTGAAAAGGATTCATGTCACTATGCGATTTTCACTTTCTTCAGCAATCTATTCATGCCGCAGTACCTCAAAACTAAATTGTTACATTTTTCGCCTACCTTGCCTCACAGAATAATCTATGCCTTTGTATTAAATTCTCTGTTCTTTGCTGAGCACTGGTCCCATAACATCCCAGAAGCTCGGTCATTCATGAAAATTGTTTCCGGAATCCCTATTCACTTACTAGCCTAAGGTAAATGTTTCATTGTAATTCATCTCAGACCATTTTCGATTATCTATTCACTAAGCGTGACTCGGAGAGAGCCCTCTCCTGCTCTGGTAGGGCTAGCTACCAGACTGAGCATGGTTTGTGGTTACACTAATTTTTGCCTTCCTTCAGCTTGAGGCAGATTTAGGTGCTAACATAGTGACGACTCCACTGGGAAACAAAATGGTTTGCTTGAAGATTGTTTTGCCCCAGTACATATCTATTGTTCAGAGTTGATTGTTGATGGTGAACAACGATCTGACATAAGAAGACGGCTGAAATCATTCACCTGGCGACTCCTTTCACTGAAGAATCCAGCAATCGGTGCTTCATGGTGACTCCACTACAGAGAGATTAGTAGCTTTGAAATTTTCAAGATGGATCAGATTGCAAGAAGATACACTCCCATGAGCCGAGATCACATCCCAGGTTTTCCAAATAAAATGCCCAAGGTAGATGTTGACAATAATACTGAGAGGGGGGGTGAATCAGTATTATCTAATTATTTTAATAAATCTTCCTTATTTGTTCTTTGAATTATTTTTGCATGTCAGTACCATAAAATAATGAGCATGAACAAGGAAAAACAGATAGTCACACCAAAGAACACAAGATGTAAGGTGGAAACCCAATGTGGGTGAAAACCACCTGCTGCAATATGGCTCTATCTTCTTTCAAATTAGAAACTTCTAATGGTTTTATACTGGTGCAGTCCTTTACCAGTACGCAGGCTGCAACCTGCAGAGAGCTACAACTCTCTCTCTCTCTCGTTCTCCAGTCTCTCCTGGAAGGGAGCTACAACCCCCTACTTCTTTTCATAAAGCATCAAATGATCATCAAGTACATAAAAGTTATAGTCCACTACAGTTATCAGATCAACAATAACAGAACTAACCCAGAACACCTTATCAACAGAAAAAATTCAATCAACAGAACAGATACGCAGTTTTCCCTTCTGTGGCCTGCGTCGCTACGCAGTTCACCTTCCGCTTCCCTGCGTATACCCGCAGAGATCCTTCTGCTGCACTGCGTGCCCACACACTGTTCCTTCAACCGCACTGCGTACTATTACTGCAGGGACGCACCCAGAAACATTATCGCGCCGCGTATTGTTACTGCAGGGACGCACCCAAAAATACTATCGTGCCGCGTACTTTTACTATGGACGCACCTGAACCTTAGTCGCTCTGCGTACCGACGCAGCTATCCTTCTTCTGCTCTGCGTACCGACGCAGGTCTTCTTCTTCTGCTCTGCGTACCGATGCAGGTCTCCTGTTTCTGCTCTGCGTACCGACGCAGATCTCCTGTTTCTGCACTGCGTACCCACGCAGTTCTTCTGTTAAACACCTGCGGCCTTCTGATTAGGGCAAAGTAGGCAGTCCACCAGAGTGGCACAGTTGCTCAGATCTGATCATGCGCTCGAGAGATCACCCTTCACAGATTCACCTTCAACTTCCCTTTTATATAGATCAAGCTTTTAAGACCATAACCCAATATTTCAGATCTAAAGATATTC
Organism: Pinus tabuliformis; assembly: GCA_031772625.1. Lineage (NCBI taxonomy): Eukaryota > Viridiplantae > Streptophyta > Pinopsida > Pinales > Pinaceae > Pinus > Pinus tabuliformis. The sequence continues at coordinate 78,036,250 of CM062819.1, read as the reverse complement.
AATTACAAAAGATGCTTAGCCAAGTGATCTCCTTTGCTTTATATAGGCAAGCTCCTCCTAAAATCATGGAACAATACCACGAGCCGACACCATAATAACCCAATACCATCGGCTAAATACCAGGAGTAAAACATAAGAAACCCCACGTGTGCTTTTCTCTGCCTTGAAATGTGTGCACTGGGGGGACGCACCTCCTGAACGGCTGGCCTGCGTATCTGGACGCAGTCCCTGCATGGTGTACCTGCGGGTACGCACCTTCTGAACTGATTTCCTGCGTACTTCTTAATTTTCAATAAATTGAGAGCCTTGCCACGGGAGTTGCCATCAAGTACAACATCTGTAACATATAGCCATACCAGTAACATAATGCCAACAATCTCCCCCTTTGGACTTGATGGCAACCTCACAAACTTCAGCTTCATTCTCCCCCTTTGACATCAAGGGCAAAGGGGTATGCTCCCCTTAAGATCATGCTCCCCCTGAAAATGAACCAGATCTGCAACAAAGAACCATAATCCACCATGAAAGAGATAGAGACATATTGCAGCTATTTCCAAGATCTCCTTCTGACCATCCTCCATAATGCCAACAATGCATTATATGCTCCCCCTGAACCTGTACCATCAATCAGAAGAGGTTCAACAATAAGATGATGCATCAACAACCCCCAGCTTTTGCCTGAGGTATTCAAAAGTGTCCCTGGGCAATGGTTTGGTGAGAATATCAGCAACTTGTTCCTTAGAAGGAACATACTCCAACTTGACCTTCTGTTCAAGTACTTGTTCCCGGAGAAAATGGTACTTGATTGGTATGTGCTTGGTTTTCGAATGCATAACCAGATTCTTTGAGATGCTGATTGCACTTGTATTATCACATAAGATGGGGATAGGTGGTGTACAAGTGATTTGAAAATCCTGCAAAGTCTGCATCATCCAAAGGAGTTGAGTGCAACAAGATGCAGCAGCAACATATTCCGCTTCAGCTGTAGACAAGGCAATCGAACTCTGTTTCTTGCTGAACCAAGATACCAGTCTGGAACCCATAAAGAACGCACCACCACTTGTACTTTTCCTGTCATCCACGCTTCCGGCCCAATCTGCATCTGTATAAGCATGAAGTGTAAGATCTGTATCTCTAGGATACCATAAGCCATAATTTTGAGTCCCTTGAAGATATTTGAAGATTCTCTTCACTGCCTGAAGATGAGTCTCCTTCGGATTTGCCTGAAATCTTCCAACTATTCCAACTGCATGCATGATGTCCGGTCGGGTACCTGTCAAATAAAGTAAACTTCCAATCATAGATCTGTACGTTGGTTGATGTACTGCTGCAGATTCATCATTTGCACTGAGGCTACATCCTGTGACCATGGGTGTACATACGGGTTTTGCATCTTCCATACCATATTTCTTCAAAATCTGTTTGAGATACTTGGTTTGAGATAAAAAGATTCCTCCTTCTTTTTGTTGGATTTGCAAACCAAGGAAATATGTCAGTTCTCCTAGCAAAGACATTTCAAATTCTTTCTGCATGACCGAGGCAAAGCTTTGACTCATAGCTTCTTCATTGCTCCCAAAAATAATGTCATCTACATACACAACAAGTATTAGCAATTTGTCATTTTCAACTTTTATATAAAGATTGCTATCTGCCGATCCTTTTGAAAAGCCTTGTTGATGAAGATATTTGTCCAAACGGTAGTACCAAGCCCTTGGAGCTTGTTTGAGACCATAGAGAGCCTTTTTCAATCTGCATACAAGATTTGGATCATTTCCAAGAATGAAACCATCTGGTTGTTCAATGTACACTTCTTCTTCCAAGTCTCCATTCAGAAAGGCTGATTTCACGTCCATTTGAAATACTTTGAAGTTTTGAAAACTTGAGAGAGCAAGGAACATTCGGATGGCCTCAAGTCTTGCAACAGGAGCAAAGGTTTCTTCAAAGTCTATTCCTTCTTGCTGCGCATACCCTTTACAAACAAGTCTGGCTTTGTTTCTAATTACTTCACCATTTTCATTCAATTTGTTTTTGAAGACCCATTTTGTCCCGATAACATTCTTATCTTTTGGTCTAGGAACCAGCTCCCAAGTGTTGTTCTTTTCGATTTGCTCAAGTTCTTCATCCATTGCTTTCACCCAACATTCATCTTTGCATGCCTCTTTCACATTTTGTGGTTCAGTAGAGGAGAGTAATGCCAAATAGCTTGAAGCTTCTGCAACTGTTCTTCTTGTTTGTACACCTGCTTCTTTCTGCCCCATAATCTGAGATTCTGGATGGTTCTTCTGAACATATCTGGATGGAGTCTTTTCTTCTATTCTTGTTTGCTCCTCTGGTTCTTCTTGAGGTTCTTCTTGAGGTTCTTCTTCATCATTCTGTCGTTGGGGGTAGCCTTCATCTTCTTCGATGTCTTCATGATGTACTTGCCTAGGAATGTATCCCTTCTCATCAACCACTACATCAATGCTGTCAACAATTCTGCCAAGTCTTTTATTGTAGCATTTGTATGCTTTGCTATGTGGAGAGTAACCAAGAAGAATACCTTCATCTGCTCTAGGTTCAAGTTTGCCAAGCTGCTCATCAGTATTCTTGATATAGCATTTGCTCCCAAAGATTTTGAAGTGCTTTACTGAAGGAGTCCTACCACTCCAGAGCTCATGAGGAGTTTGAGTGCTGTTCACCCGGACATTTGTTTTGTTAAGAATAACAACCGCAGCATGTGCAGCTTCACCCCAGAAAGTTGCGGGAGTTCCTGATTCATCAAGCATAGCACGAGCCATTTGTTGGACTGTTCTGTTCATTCTTTCCACAACTCCATTTTGCTGAGGAGTTCTAGCTGTAGAGAATTCTCTTCTAATCCCATGTTCTTCACAGAAATCGAAAAATTCATTTGAGGTAAACTCCCCACCTCTGTCGGATCTGAGGCACTTAATTTTGTGACCTGATTCATTTTCCACCAAGGCTTTGAAGGATTTGAATTTTTCGAATGCTTCATCTTTGTGCTTCATAAGTCCTAGCCAGACAAACCTGGAGAAATCGTCAATGAATAATATCAAGTATTCTTCTCCTCTAGGTGTTCTTTTCCTGAATGGACCGCATGTATCTGTATGTACTAGCTCAAGAGGCATGCTAGCTGATCCTTCCTTCTCTGGAAAGTTAGTTCTGGTTTGTTTTCCAAACTGACATGATTTGCATATGGTGTTGTCAGGAATTTTGATATCTGGAAGATCGCGAACTGCCTGATATTTGCATGCTTTCCTTATTTGTGAAAAGCTTAGATGCCCCAACCTCCGATGCCATAACCAGTGCTCATCATCCTTGCTCAGATAGCATTGTTGTTGTCCTTCTTCAAATATGTACAGATTATTTTGAGTTCTTTTGCCTTTGATAATTGTTTTACATGTATCAAGATCACGAACAAGACATCCATTTGATCTGAATATAACCTCGGTTCTTTGATCACACATCTGGCTGACACTTAGAAGATTATGCTTCAATCCATCAACATACAAAACATTTCCAGCCTTGACCTTTTCTTTTAACTGAGCAATGCCTTTTCCTTTTATAGTTGCAGGAGTATCATTTCCAAAAGAGACTTTCTTTCCCTTTTCTAGAGCAGAATAAGACTCAAGTTTTTCTTTATCACCTGTCATATGCTTCGAACATCCACTGTCAATGTACCATAGATTTTCCTGTCCCTCTGCATAAAATGCTATCCCACATCTTTCTGTTTGTGGTTCCTTTATTTTCCATGTTTTGGTGCTTGAGGCTTGTTCCTTTTTCTGCTGTAACCTACTCCTGCATTCAGAGTCTTCATGACCAAAGTTATTGCAAATAGAGCACTCAACTTCATTTTCAAGAACCGAAAAGTTGTTATAGGTTCTTTTTGTAATTCCTGTCATACTTCTTTGTTTTTGAGCTTCCCTAGTCATGATCGTTTTATATGCAACACATTGAGCTACTTTGTGACCAAAGTTATGGCAAGAAAAGCATTGTCCATTGAAGAAACTTCTGCGGTTATCGAATCTACCAGCCAACTGATTGTAATTTCTATTTTCATCTATTCTTGAACCAAATTGAGAAGATTTTACCTGTGGCTGGTTGTAGCTTTTGTTCACCCTTAAGATGGATTGCCCCTGATAGTTTCTGTTTGTAATTCGTCCCTGCTTTACCTGATGATCTTCATTGTGCTTTTGCTCATTTCTTCTTGCTGCATCAAGATAACGTTTTGAGGTGGATGCTTGAGAAGTTTCTCCATTATAGCCCAGACCTGTTTTGTTTAGTGGAGACCGCTGCACATTGATAATCTCATCCAAAGTTTCAGATCCTTTGACAAACTTGAGATTAATAGCTTTTGTTTTCTCAATCTCTTTTCTAAGACCAACAATTTCACCTTCTAATTTTTCAAGATGTTTTTCCTTTTCATCAATTTGAAATTGTAGAGTATCAATGATCATGTTCTTTTCTTCTATACATCTCTTGAGTCTAGTAATTTCATCATAAAGGTTATCCACATCTATAGCATCCATATAATCATCATCTTCAAATGCCATTAACAACTTATATTCATTACCTTGTTCATCTTCATCACTGTTGATAGACCATCACTATCTTCATGAGTGTAGTAGCTTTTCTTATTTGCATTCTGTTTCTTGTTCCATCTAGCAGGTTCCTTTCCTTTATCCTTATAAGGACATTTTGCAGCATAATGACCTACTCTTCCACAAGAAAAGCATTTAAAAGGTAACTTACCTCTGAACCTTCCAGAACCCCTTTGAAGATTTCTGACAAAATTTGATTCTTCTTCCTCTTCTTCTGGGACGTGGCTTGCTTCATAATAATCTCCTTTGCCTGATGCCTTGAAAGCAGCTTCTCTTCTGTCTGATGGACCTCCCTTTCTCATTTCATAAGCAGTTAGAATTCCATGTAGCTGAGACATAGTAAGAATTCGTAGATTTTCCTTTTCTTCTATTGCAGATACTTTAGATTCAAACTTGGGGGATAATGATCTTAGGACCTTTTCAACCACAATAGCCTCTTTTATTTCTTCACCCAAATTTTTCATACAATTAACAACCTCATCTACCCGAAGAAAATAGTTAGCCACACTTTCATCATTATACATTTTGAGAGTCTCATACTGAATTCTGAGAGTTTGAAGTTTAGCACGTTTTACCTGTTCGTCTCCTTCATAGCTCGTGACAATTTTGTCCCATATCTCTTTTGCAGATTTATAGTGCATTACCTTCATGAATTCTGATTGAGATATACATCCTAATAGAGTACTGACTGCTTTTGCATTTGTTTCATACTTCTTTTTCTTAGCTGCATCTGTAGGAGTAGCTGAAGGAAAAGCATAGCCTGTCTCTACGATGTCCCAAACTTCTGTACCAAGAGATTGAAGATAGGCAGTAACTCTTACCTTCCAATAATTGAAGTTTGTCCCATCAAAAACTGGTGGCCTGATTGATGCTTCTCTCTCGTAGTTGCTCATGATGAACGATCTACCTTCAAGCGATCAAGCTTCTTTGAAGGACCTGCTCTGATACCAATTGTTGACAATAATACTGAGAGGGGGGTGAATCAGTATTATCTAATTCTTTTAATAAATCTTCCTTATTTGTTCTTTGAATTATTTTTGCATGTCAGTACCATAAAATAATGAGCATGAACAAGGAAAAACAGATAGTCACACCAAAGAACACAAGATGTAAGGTGGAAACCCAATGTGGGTGAAAACCACCTGCTGCAATATGTCTCTATCTTCTTTCAAATTAGAAACTTCTAATGGTTTTATACTGGTGCAGTCCTTTACCAGTACGCAGGCTGCAACCTGCAGAGAGCTACAACTCTCTCTCTCTCTCGTTTTCCAGTCTCTCCTGGAAGGGAGCTACAACCCCCTACTTCTTTTCATAAAGCATCAAATGATCATCAAGTACATAAAAGTTACAGTCCACTACAGTTATCAGATCAGCAATAACAGAACTAACCCAGAACACCTTATCAACAGAAAAAATTCAATCAACAGAATAGATACGCAGTTTTCCCTTCTGTGGCCTGCGTCACTACGCAGTTCACCTTCCGCTTCCCTGCGTATACCCGCAGAGATCCTTCTGCTGCACTGCGTGCCCACGCACTGTTCCTTCAACCGCACTGCGTACTATTACTGCAGGGACGCACCCAGAAACATTATCGCGCCACGTATTGTTACTGTAGGGACGCACCCAAAAATACTATCACGCCGCGTACTTTTACTATGCGGATGCACCTGAACCTTAGTCGCTCTGCGTACCGACGCAGCTATCCTTCTTCTGCTCTGCGTACCGACGCAGGTCTTCTTCTTCTGCTCTGCATACCGACGCAGGTCTCCTGTTTCTGCTCTGCGTACCGACGCAGATCTCCTGTTTCTGCACTGCGTACCCACGCAGTTCTTCTGTTAAACACCTGCGGCCTTCTGATTAGGGCAAAGTAGGCAGTCCACCAGAGTGGCACAGTTGCTCAGATCTGATCATGCGCTCGAGAGATCACCCTTCACAGATTCGCCTTCAACTTCCCTTTTATATAGATCAAGCTTTTAAGACCATAACCCAATATTTCAGATCTAAAGATATTCAATTGCAAAAGATGCTTAGCCAAGTGATCCTCTTTGCTTTATATAGGCAAGCTCCTCCTAAAATCATGGAACAATACCACGAGCTGACACCATAATAACCCAATACTGTCGGCTAAATACCAGGAGTAAAACATAAGAAACCCCACGTGTGCTTTTCTCTGCCTTGAAATGTGTGCACTGGGGGGACGCACCTCCTGAACGGCTGACCTGCGTATCTGGACGTGGTCCCTGCATGGTGTACCTGCGGGTACGCACCTTCTGAACTGATTTCCTGCGTACTTCTTAATTTTCAATAAATTGAGAGCCTTGCCACGGGAGTTGCCATCAAGTACAACATCTATAACATATAGCCATACCAGTAACATAATGCCAACAGTAGATTGGTCAAAGAATTTGCCCGTGTTCAGAAATGTGGAAGGTAATGACGTTGCTCTTCATCTAGTGAAATTTCACATCCATGTGCATAGATTAAAGATCAATTTTCCTGAAGACTGTTTGATGAAAATTTTTATGACTACCCTAGAAGATGAAGCCCGATCTTGATATGAAAGTTTTTCGCCTGCTTGTATTTACTGTCTAAATGATTTTCATGCCTTTTTCATTGAAATATATAAAGACTCTTATCCATCATTAAATCTAGTTCATGACTATTGCAAGCATGCTTCTACTTTCATTGAGACCTTGAAAACTACTATGAGGATGATAATTTTATGGATGATGAGATCATGGAAGCCTTGTATGAGAATCCATTTCAGCAACATGAAGAGAAACTAAAGGAGTCCCATCAAGATGCTTAGGAAAATTTGCAGCAGAATCAAGATCTTTGTATGGTGGAAAATGAAGGAATTTTGCATCTTGACAGTCAACATGAACTACATGAAATAGATCAGCAGGTTGAAGAGTTCCATATGGCCGAAAATGAGGAAAGAAGAAGTTTTATTTCAGATCTGGTTGAAATAGATGAGGATACATAGGAAAATGATGTTCCAATCTCAGAAAATGATGATGATAAACCAGATCGAGAAACAGATTGTGATGAGGAAAAACATGTTGTTCCGGATCTAATAGAAGAGAATTGCATTATTGAGGCCGCGTCAAATGAAGAAGAAAGAGTTATAGACCTAACTACCCTCATCTCATCAGAACACAGCCTTCCTAACGAGGTAGTTCAGTCAATTCATGAACAGCAAGAGGATATCTTTGTTCAAGTAGGTGAAAAAGTTTCTCTGGATGAATTTATCATAGAGGACAGAAAGTTCATGCTTGAGTTTCATGAAGCATTTGAAGTTTCTTTTCTTATGATTAATGAATGTAATGAGAATCTGGCTGTCATATCATATGAAGATCACTTGCAAGATGTTCAGACTACCGGAGAGCTGGCCATTCAGGATGCCATTTCAGATTCCTCTTCCTATGTTTCATGTTTTGAAATGTTCTTTGAAGAGGAAATCCACTCATCTGCTTGTTCAGAATTTTTTGAGGACCAGGAGCATACTTTTTCTGAAGTATATTGTGAAAAGAGATCAACATCACAAGAAATGAACCCCTTGTTTCTTCAGCAGGAGGTAAATCTTCATGTTTTTCAGGATCCAATGGCAGATTTGTTGCAGTCAGCAGTGAAGGTGATTATTGCAGTATTCAGTGATGAAGGAGATCATGGTCAACTGTGTTTTTGGAGGCCTAGTTACTAGTATCTGTTGTTGACTAGAAGATCTGATCCGGAGAATCAATCAAGGAAGCATATACTTGATTGGTTACATTGGAAGACACATTAGACATGAGTGTACATATTGCATTAGTACGCAGGTGGATGTCATCATGATTTGAAACCCTCGAATCTTGATGGGATGCTGCCATTGAATAAGTTTTGTCAGTTCTTGTTTTAGTTAAGTCAGTCATGAGTCATTTCCTTTTGCATAGAGTCAAGTTTTTTAGTCATTTCAGTTCGCATTGAGTCAGTTTCAGTCAAGTTTCAGTCAATAAATTGAGTCATGTTGGTTTGTTGGAATAATGGACTCCATAGCCCAATGGACGAAGGCACTGTCTGCTCACCCAAAGATCTGCAGTTCTTGGCACCTCCAAGGAGCTGCCATCCCTATTGGAGCCAATGTTAGTTTTAGTCTTTGCAGCCTTCCTCCAGTGATCAAAAATGCTCTTACAAAGTGGTTTTAAGGTGTCAAGGTCAAATTTTGTCATTTCAGTGAGTCTTCAAGTAAAATTTGATCACTAGGCATCAGGTCTAGGGTTTTCTTTCACTCCTTCCAAAGTCATCCAAATGTCGGTCTATGTCACTATTCAGCTGACTCTACCATCATTCAGAGGGTTTTCATCATCATGTCAAGTTCCATTGGGTCATTTTACACCTTGTTCATGCTTCAGTTGTGCCTAGGTAAGGTCATTTCCCTCTCCTAGGGTTTTGAAGGCAATTTCTCTTGGATGGCCAAATCATTGGCAAAACTTGTGTCCTGATGTTCATACACCTTCCCCTATCCTTAAAGTACCTTATCAAACACTTCCCATCACTGAGATCCCCCAAATTCCTCATTTTCGCACAAACCCCAGTTTCTTGCTACAACCTGGCAGTTTTCTAGCTCGGGCCTATGTTTTGCCTTTTTGGACCCCTTCCCCTTGCTCAATCTCTAATATTACACTTTCCCCTACTTCCTAATATATCTCCCTACTTCCGAAAATTTCCTCAAGAATTTAGAAACTCCCTATCCCCTTCATTTCGCTTCATTTCGACAAATCCCTTGTTCCACACATCGGGATAGGTTTCACTCAAATGAGTTTTCTGAGCAATAAAAGATGAATTTGGGAAAACTGAGAGAGGTTTTTGTCCATAACATGCCAAATAAGAAAAACCTCCTTCACGTTTTACACAAGTGTCATGGTTTTAGAGAAATGTCAAAAATACAATTGCCTTGGGAGAATTGATGCACCTCTGCAGTGACCTTGGGAAAATCAAGTTTTCGCCTATCTAAGTTGGCCAAATGACTTGCTTGATGGGTCAAAGGATAATGAGACAAAAATATATTTCAAATGAGCTATCATGAGCTCAATTTGGAGTTGAGGAAGGCATTCAAAAGTTGACTGTAACAGCACTCTGCCTTGAGGCACCCTCACTGGGCACATTTTGACCAGTCTTGGGAGATTTGATTTTTGACAGGGAAAATAAACTCCGAATTGAAACATTATGGTTGGGTTGGAAAGAAGACTCAAATAAATTTCCAACGAGCTATCATGTGCCCAATTTGGACACCGAGAAGGCCTCCAAAAGTCACCTTGAAATGAGCGCGACGCATAGAGGGAGCGCGGCGCACTGGGAGAAAATTTCCAATGTAAATTTACACTGGAGCGGCGCACATAGAGAGCGTGGCACACAAGGAAAAAAGGCCTGAAATTGTGCCAAATTGCCTCAAATTTATTTTAAAGCCCATCAAATTGCAAGGTAGGCTCTATAACATCACGTTTTCATCAAAGTTCATAAAGTATATGGTGGTTTATGGTTAGGATTGAATGCAACAAAACTCATGAAACCAACCACAAGAAAACACCAAAAAGTCATGATTGCTAGGGTTTTGTAAGTGTGGTGTTGATTTCCAAGGTTCCGTTCTCCCTCTATTACCTTTTTTCTTCTTATCCCCCCTATTCCATTCTTTCCTATCCTCACTACCTTAAAATATTACCAAACCCTATTCCCTTTCCCCTCCTCCTATTTGACAACATAACAACCCAAAACCCTACCCTATCAAATACCCAAACCCCCTACATAACCCTAAAAAAAATTCTCCCCATAATCCCTATTCCCATCACATTACTCCCCTCCTAATACTCCCTTTGTTTCATTGTTCCCCTTGGTGGCAGATATCAAAACAACACCCAGCTTCACCATCATCAAAGGGCAGCCTTAACACAGTACATAAACAACAATCATGGCATCTGAGGGTTCATCAGAATATGAGGTGGAGACTCAAAGTGATACATCCCTGAAAGAACAGGCTCCCAGGAGGACAAGGACAAGAAGCCCATGCATGACGAGGGGCCATCAGGTGAACAGGAGGCCGATTTCATCCTCATTCAGGATGATGATGCAGATGTGGAGAGCGCCCGACTTAGGATGACTATTCATGAGCAGAACACGGAGATCCAAGACTTTTCACTCAATGTGGAGAGGGCCAATTGGATCATCAAGTATTTGGAGCAGAGAAACAAGCAACTTGAGGACCAACAGGCGATCATCGAGCTGCAAAACATTCGAGAGCATCGCCAAGCTGCTCAAAGAAGAAGGGTTGAGCTCACATCTTTGGAGCAAGAAATCAATGAGGATAGGGAGGCCAACCTTGAGAGGGTCAACATGCATTTGGAGAGGCTACTAGACAAGGCCGACAAAGACCTTGCTCTGTTGAGACACATGGCATTTCATTACAGGGCACGAAACATGAGCGCCAAGGCCCGAATAAAGAGTTTAAAAGCAAAATTGAGGAAAGCAACAAGGAGGGAAAAAGAGGCAAAAGAGCAAGATAGGCTTAGAATCTTGGCTGAGGCTTCCTTGGCTTAGCATGGCACCCCATAGAGAACCTCCAAGCCAAATTTCAAAAAATTTGGGGAAATTTTGGTCACATGGAAATTTTTTGGGCAAAAAACAGGGATTTTCTCCCTGTGCGCCGCGCCACTGGCGCGACCCTAAAATTCTAGAGCTCCAAATGAGGAATGATTTGCATTTTTGGATTCAACATGGAAAATCACAACTACTGGTGTCCCGGCAAGAAATTTTGGCAAGATCTGAGTCTCCTAAAGGTCAAAAAACACCCAAAAATGGCCTCTCTTCCACTTTTTTGACACACAGAAAGAAGTCTTGGGAGAATGGAGATTTTGAGGGGAAAATGAGCACCAAATTCAAAAATTCCAGTTGGGTTAGAAATTAGACAGGACAATATTTCCAACAAGATCACTTGGGCACATTTTGGACACCTGAAAGTGCCCCAAAAGAGGCCCCAAAGTAGCATGACGCACAGAGAAAATGACACGGCTCACAGAGGAAAAATTGCCAATTTTGCTCCGTTTCACGAAATTTCGGTTCGCGACTTCTCCAAGTAGGCCTGCTCATCTACACTTCGGTTTTTTGGCACCAAAGGTGTCATTTAAATAGTTTTTTCTCTAGATTGGCTTCTATCCAAGTGGCGAAGGAAGGCAAACGATCACCCCAAGCCAAATGTCATGTTTGTAGTGCTGCACCTGTAGCTGATGGTTGGCTCTCCATCTCCATTTTGTAATGATTCGAGTAACTCCCCAACCCTTGGGTGTTCTATCTCTTCCTCGCACATTCTATATATTGTATGCAAGTTATTTGCAAAGGGTTGATTGGCTTGTAACTTCTGGGAGACTGTGGGAAAGAAACTTTGTTTCTTCACTGTGTATTTTTGACAGAGAATTAATGAAAGGCAGCACCTCTGTTTCATGAGATTCTTGTGGTTGTGAGTGTAGCAAATGTGTCTCTTATGTTTTCATATGTATTTCGTTATGTTTCATAATTCAATTCATGTTCATTTCCAGTGAAATTTTCTGAGTGAGATTAGGTAGAATTCAATTTTATTGCTCTGCCTGTGGGAAAATTTCATGTTCAGTGTTATTCTTCTATTGAAAAGGATTCATGTCACTATGCCCTTTTCACTTTCTTCACCAATCTATTCATGCCGCAGTACCTCAAAACTAAATTGTTACATTTTCCGTCTACCTTGCCTCACGGAATAATATGTGCCTTTGTATTAAATTCTCTGTTATTTGCTGAGCGCCGGTCCCATAACATCCCAGAAGCTCGGTCATTCATGAAAATCGTTTCCCGAATCCCTATTCACTTACTAGTCTAAGGTAAATATTTCATTGTAAGTCATCTCAGACCGTTTTTGATTATCTATTCACTGAGCGTGACTCGGAGAGAGCCCTCTCCTACTCTGGTAGGGATAGCTACCAGACTGAGCGTGGTTTGTGGTTACCCTAATTTATGCCTTCCTTCAGCCTGAGGCAGATTTAGTTGCTAAAACTTTCATCAGATTTCTTCTTAATAGCATCAAACTCTGTGAGTGAATACCCATGCTCTTTTTTCTCTCCCCATCTCTTGGAGAACAAGCGCTCCATCTCTTCCCATGTTGGAATAGAGTTATTAGGAAGCCCTTTAAACCATTTTCTTGCTTCTCCATCCAAGGATTGCACAAAAAGTCTTAAAACAACATCCAAGTGTTCAACATTGAGATTTTCTGCAAAATTACAAAACACTGCTATATGCTTCTTTGTTGTTTGTTCATCCTCCCCTAAGAAACGAGGAAGAATTTTTAAGTATTCTTGAGGCATTTGATTCAACTGTTGTGGCAACTAAATAGGTGCATACCTATTCAACAAGAATGCAAGTGTTGCCATGTTTTCTCCTGAACTTACTGAACCTTGAGTACCAATAGATGTAGAACTTGACTGAGGAGTAAATGAAGTATGAAAAGGTGGCAATGTAGTTATAGGTTTAGGTTGAATAACTATAGCAGATACTGAGAAAGAAACAGACTCTAAAGATTGTTCTTGACAGTTGGGTTCTTGAAATGAAGTGGATGTAAAAGGTAGCTCTTGGTCAATAAAAGGTGAATGTTTGGATGAAAGATGTGGTGAACTACTGCTAGGTGCAGACAATGTAGGACTTGGTGTAACTGGAGCTTTTGGCCTTCCAACCCTCTTGGAAACTAGTCTCTTAGGGTCTGAAAGGGCTTGAACTTTTTGTTGTGAGGTATCTGACCTCGTATGAGGCCTCTTTGAAGCCAAAGTTATTATTTTTTGTTCAATACAACCAAATATTTCCTCCTCACTGAACAACTAGAGGAAAATATTAAAAACCTAGTGAAAAGTGTTCTTGACTTTGTTCCCCGGCAACAGCGCTAATTAATGTTGTCCCTTAAGAATCCAATTTCTTGGCTGTGTAGAAATTGTGCTTAAGACATTAATGTTTATTATTCTTGTCACGTATTTGTATGATATATCCTAAAGTGAAGGACCCAAAGGGCTTGAATTTTAACCCTTGATACTTAGTTGATAAGAAAGTCTCAGAATTCCATATGGTTGCTCGATATAAATGCTGAGTGAAGAATGCTTTGAGAAGTTAGAGACAATATGTTGTTTTTTCATAGAAACTATTATTTGTAACTTAGAAGAAATGTAGAAGTAGGAACTTTAAGTACAGGAGTGCTCTTTAAGGAATTTTAACTTCATTCACATAAGTAAACAAAGACCTGCAGCTTCATTACCATACTTAAATGAAGGAAGACACATGATGACACATAACAGAAAAATTACAAAATCATACCCAACAATGTTTGGAAAACTCCCGATTCTTTCATTAATCATCAATTTTATCAAGAATACAATAGCATAGCCTCTAGGCTCTTCAAAATTCAGGCCCCTTTTCTATAATTCTGACTCTTTTTATACATCATGGAACAGTTGGTAATCACCAAAACTGTCAAATTGCTTAACAATCTCCTAACTATCCAAAGTAAAAGTCATTACAGAATATTACATTGGAGGGTAAAAGACACCTCATTCTTCTCAAGAAAACAAAATAACAAGAAGTAACATATATTAGAATATGACTGGTGATGGTTGCTCGTTGTTCGAATCTGTGGCTTGAGTATTTGGTCGTGTATTCTGCAAGATGTAATAATGTAGATGTCCTGATGTTAATGGGAAAAGTGTCTACTCAGAATTCCCCTATCCCACTAAGGTGTGACAGTACCTTAGAAACAAACAGAGAAAACTACTTTCGTGTTCTTCTTTATGAACTATAAACAAAGAGGAATAGGATGAACCAACCTGTGTCTTGCGCTAGTCCTTTGATCCAATCTCTCTCCTCTTTGACAGCTTCCAGCTACCTGCTCCCTTACTTGCCCAGCTTCACCAAGTTCCTGCAAGATCATAGAAGAGGAAAACTACACAAAGACATGGATTTATATTCATAAATAGCTGAGGATCAGATTTAAGCTAAACATGCAAATATAACAAAACATCATTGATACACAAGCATGTAGGAGAAACTCAAATAGTTTTATTGATATAACAAGAATATCCAGGAGGAGTTACAACCGATGATTCCTGATCCAGCATCAACCCCCCAGCAAAGGAATTCCCTCTTCACCTCCAACAAAGCATAAATCACCCAATACTCTGATCTCTATCTCAAAACCAACAGCAATTCTCTGCAATGTACAAAATTCCAGCCTCCAACCTCTGAATCTCTGGATTGAGAGATCTATATATAGATATTTGCAAAGGTGTGAGTGAGCTCTGGGTTTTTGATTAGTGTCTTCTCTCTGATAGTTCTTGATGCCACTTAGAGATCTCATTGATCTCTTACTCATCCTTGGGCGATTTTGAGAGGCAAGTGTCCCATGAGAAGTTTCTAGAAGATTCCATGATCATCCACCTCGCAAATTGTCTCCGCCACTTGTCTTTTCCCGTCCATCGCACCCTCACAGTGTATTTAGGTGCACTGATCAACGCACTTCCCGTGTGTACAAGGTGCGCTGCATAGCACCCTGGCCATGGAGCAAGTGCACTGATCCAGTTTTGACCAATTTTGAGTAGTTTCTGGTGGAGAACTTTTGGGAGAAGCTGTAATTTGTTCACCTTGTTCCTTTAGGAGTTAGAACAACACTTTTAGGTACTTAGGAGCCCTTGGTTTATGGACATTTCATGCTTAGAGCTGTAAGGCACAAAAATGTCTATAACAGTTGCCCCCTAAAGTATGAGGCCGTTTATCGGGTGAAATGCTTTATTAGGAGGATTCGAAGTTCTTTCAATGCTGGGAGGAGACCTGTAATAAGATACAATACAATACATTATCTTCATACTGTTTTCATGATCTAGCTAAGGCGGGAATTCCCATGCTCAGCTTTATAAATTCATTTTCATGTACATAGGATAGACAACCGTCTGATGGTAGACTGATGATTCTGATAGAGCCATCATCCTTTTGGTAGGATGATTATCTGTGTTGTAATGCTGTACATTTCAATGTCTTTATTTTCCTGAATATATATCGCAGCTTGGATGGATGAAACTAGATCCGGGGTCTTCAATCTCGTCCGATCTTCACTCGAAGTACAAGTCGATCCATGTGAGAAATGTTTTGAAGTCGAACATGGAAAGACATCGCTTGATTACCAGTCAATGATGTAAACTGTTAACAAGCGCGAGAGGAATCACCGATAATGATGATGACCCTCAAGGTACTGCAGTATAATTCACGTGGTGTGAATAAAGGACTTGGCATTGAACACCACGCAAAATCTTTCGGTCGAAGGTCATTGATGTATACCTGTCGCCGGAAGTGAGAAACTTGCCATTGAGGCATGCAAGCTTCAAAGTACTGAAGGGGGTGTTCCTAGATCAACTTCTTGGATAATGAGCTGGAGTCGACAAGAAGCGATCTGTCAAAGGAGGGCCTTAATGAATCCCACATCAATGACACGGAACGGAGCAAATGATTTTGATGGAGGTGAAAACGATCTGATGATATATGGTTCAGGATGGCGGTCATGAAAGAATGAAGTGTAATGTATGGTAGTGGATGGGACACGGATGACTTCTCTGGATGACTTCTCTTGAACATGTCGGCGACACTTATGTGATGGATTGGTAGCATTTACCCCAAATGTGGATGGTATGGCGTGACCATGGTGATGTGACCGGTGAATGAAACAACCCAACCCGACTTAGGCACGGAATGGAAGTGTCATGTTCAAGAGTGACTTGCTACCAATAAAGATTCTTTGAGTTTCTTCCCAATTTTTCCCCAGTCATTGTTGACCAGTACCTCTTTATTTTTGTCAAGCTTGAGGAGGATAACATATGCTTGTTCTATAATTTGCCCTTCGGGCAAACCCATCGCTATGTTTTAACGAGTCTAGCGATAGTGAAACTCGTTCTCGTCTAAAGACAAGTTTGTCGCTATTAATCTTTTTAACGAGTTTAACGACAAAGATAACTCGGTCCTTTTCATTTTTAGAGAGTCTGAAAATGTACGTAAAGGTAACTCCAAAATTCCTTTTTCGTCATCTAATCCCTTAAGTCCGTAAAAGTATAAAACAATACAGAAGGGATGAATTTTCAATAGTTTTAACGAGCCGAACAAAACAAGCGCTCGATCTTTTTGTGCAATAATCCCTCAGGTCCAAAAAGATTAAAATCTAGAGGAGGGATAGCACTTCCGGTCGTTTTAATGAGCTGGAAGGCCAAAACTCGGCAATCTTTTCATATTTTTCAAGTCAGTTGAAAAGAGCTTAAAGAAGACTCGTCTTTTGAGGAACGAGTGATAAAATGGGTAGCAGCTGATTCCAGGTAAGGTTTGGAATTTTCCAATCACGGCAGTGTCACAAGGATGGCTAGTGAAATCACTCTTCGTAGCTGTTCCTCAAAATGGGTAAATAATCAAATGGAGGTGAATGATCGGCCAATGGAAAAGTGGAGGTGACGGTGCAAACACGACCAAGGCTTTAATGGCTGAAATGCTTCATTCACGGTGGTTATTTACCGGGGAATAGTTCATTTTTTAACGAGCTTAAACGCGGGTGGAAACATTTGCTCATATCTTATGTTTATTTTTTAACGAGCTTGAACTATGCGCTAAAACTGCTCGATAAGTTTGCATGTCCCCAGCATAATAATGCAAATCGAGGTGCATGCCCCCCAAGCTTCATTGCATTCAACTTGGTGGTTGGAATGAAGGTTTACCTTTGAGATTTGGAAAGGGGATTTGTTTCATTTTTTAATGAGGTTGACATAGTAAAAGAACTATCCTCATGACTACTTGTTTCATTTTTTAACGAGGTCGACACGAGATAAGAACCATCCTCGAAGTCCAAATCCATTAGATATAGAAGGTTTCATATTCCACTGTGGCCACTTCCGCCAGATTACTCGGAGGCGGTAGGGCAAAAGTACCCATTAAGGCAGGGTCTTTTAGGAGACCTACTCCGATATTTTGGAGTGGATGATTGCTTCCATAGATCATTGGAATGCTTCCAGTAACTTGAGAACCATTGGGGAGGAAGTTTTGCTGATCGAAGATTGTAATCCCTCCTTGAAAGGGAAATGCAATCTTTCTGAAATAGGTCGACACAACAGCTGTCATGGCATATATCCATGGTCTTCCTAGTAGGATGTTGTAATCAAGATTCCCATCTATGACTTCAACATCTATTTCTACTGTTTTCCCTCCTATTTCAACTTTCAAGTTATTTAGGATACCATATGGGGTATATGTCCTTCCGTCAAATGATTTTAACGTCGTCGCAGACTGCGACAAGGTTGGAGATCCTAAATTTTTCCAGCAACTCATCGACATAATACATGTAGATGCCCCCTCATCAATAATTATTCGATGAACAATTTTGTTGAGGGCTTTCACTTGAATAAGGAAAGCTAGTTGAGCTGGTAACTGAGGGTCATATCCTTTATGATTAAAGGCCACAATATTGGAATCGATTGGGTCAATCCCACCTATTGCTGATAACAAAGCTTGCTCTTGGGAGAGGCAATTTTGCGGTACCTCAAGTGTCGACATAGCGGGCGGTGATTGGGCCAGGTCCTCTATTATATTATAATTCTGTGCTATTTTTGCACGAGGATTAAATGTCGATTTGTGCACTACTCCCTTTGGCGACTTTATCATTTGTTCAGGAATGATGGGTGGCACAACTTTGGTCAAAGTTGTTTTCGAACTACTAGGTTGTTCATTAGCCTTGTTATTCGACACCTGTGGATTCCCATAATCTTTATTCCTTGCCAAAGCATCATTTTGCTGCTTTGAGATAGACAACATAAGCACTTGGGATCGGGAAGCATTTTGATTAGCAACCAGTTTGGTTCCTGGGTTTGGAAACGGATCAGTCAACACTACTGAGGTTTTTGAACTCTTAAAGAGTTTCTTAACTTCAGCTTTATGTGGACAATCTCTCGTCTGATGATCCTCATCGCATATATGACACCCTGCAGGGGGTTTCCTTTGCCCAGAAGGGTTTGTAGAAGCTTTATCGTGCTTCTTTTTTCTCCCTTTCTTTTTCTTCTTGCCCCCTGGTTGCTTCAGTTGTTTGCCCTTGTCGGTCGACACGGCATTTACTTCCGAGGTAAGAAGTTCCTCATTTGCATTTTGACTAGAAATCTTACAGGCCTTTTTAGATGTAGCCTTTGTCGATTTCGTGTCTGTCACGCCAATCACGCCATTGATGGCATGAGAGTCATTGTTTGATTTAGGAGGAGGAGGAACTGAGAATTCTGGTCTAGGGGCATCAGGTATTTTATCGCAGAGCGTGCCGGATTGAGTGTAAATCAAGTCCAAATATTGCGCACGAGCGATAACTTGCTCTTCTTTGATGACTCCCCGTTTTGCCACATCTTCCGTGATGGAAGGTAGTAATGACTTAATAAACCATTCAGCTAAAAGTTGATCGGGAACATACGTTTTCACCATTCTACGACGACGTCGCCATTCATGTATATGATCAGATATGTGAGTGGCCGTCGTTTGTTTGAAGTTGGTAAGAAGTTCGGTTCTCGTTTCGTACCTTATCAGTAACTGAAAATGGGTTAAAACGGTTATGGCTAGGGTACTGAAGTTGTCAAATGAAGCTCTAGGCAATTCGATATACCATTTTACTGCCAGACCAGTTAACGTCCTCTGAAAAAGGAGAAGCCTAATTGAATCATCGTTTAGGGTGTTTGATGAACACCACAGATGAAAGGTCATCACATGATTCGACGGATCTTCACCTGGATTTCCATTAAATTAGGAATATCTGATGGAAGTTTATGCGGAATCGCTGGCCACCAAGAGGCATAAGCAATTGGATCATTCGTCAGCCGATTTAGATCTGGTAATTCTAGAGTTGCTATAAAGGGTAACTGTTGATTCAGGTTAGGTGAAGCATACCCAGGGTAAGATGGAATCGCCTGAGAAGTGGGTCTTTGCATACCAGCATAATGTATTTGATGCTGGCAACTTTGACAAGGTTGATGGGCATAACCATTATAGTATGGTTGTTGATAACCACTTTGGAAGTGCAGTTTCCCATTACTTACAAAGACTTGTTGCTCAGGTCCTTGATATGATTGCTGGAATTGCGGTTGTTGAGATTGAACCAGCCCTGGTTGTTGGACCATTTGCTGTTGTCCAATACTGGATGATTGACCAAGATGAGGAGTCATAGTACTTGTTTGAGCCTGAGTCGCTCCAGATAAGGAGGCACTAACCTGAGGTTGTGATTGAGTCGTTGAGACAAGAGGCTGTTGTATTGAAACCTGAGAAACTTGGGGTTGGCATACAATAGGTAACGCTTGTACTTGCGATGCAGTCACCATAGTAGGTATAGTGGGAATATTCGACACAGGGTGGACTGGTTGCATTGAATATACAACCCTTGGTTGCTAAGGCAGTATTGGTACCCAACCGCTGGATGTAATTCCAGTTTGACCTGAACTTTGTTGTAAACTCCCATATGGTTGTTCTCCGGGAGGGAACAATGAAAAGGCATACTGCCCTCCATATGGTGGAAATCCAGTACTTAAAGGGTAGATTGGCCTTTGAAGACACATTGGATCAACTTGTTGAGTTTCAACATAAGAAATACCAGATGATAATCCGGATGAAGAAATAGGAACTGACCATGTCGTCGAAACAGTCCCCGATTGGACTCCGGCTTGTTGTTGATAACTTGCCGGGACAGTTGGTATACCATCGAACATCGTTGGAGTAGCAGCAGGAGGCTCTGCCACTGCTGCATCGGATGACACAGTCCTGGATGTTTATGGTTGTTCAGACATATCTAATCTATCCAAAAGATTTCCTAGCGATTCTACAAGAACTTGTGATGAACGGAGACTAACTTCAAAGATCAACGAGGGAAAGGTGATGATTATTCCGTTTAAAATAAATTTTAGACGCTTTGACACAACTCGTTTTTCAGTTTTTAAGAGTCGAGAAAAAACAAAAGATGACTCTAGTCTCCTTCGATTTTTAATGAGCCTGAAGTGACAAGTGCTTAGATGGACCTTTTCCGTTAAGGAGTCTGAAAAGGAACGAAAGGGACTACTCTGGAGATCTAGGTAGAGGGAGTACCAAACCAATCGCAAAACTGCAGAATACTTTTTACGGTACGGCAGTCAATCTTCCCGAATGCTGTGTTCGGTGCATTGCGATCAGTAGGGCAGCCGACACGGCTTCCTATGGATAAAAGGTTTTAAGCCTATAGGGGTCTCCCAATATATACTTGACGGTACATGGGAGCACAAGTCCGTACTGGCACTTATCGTCTCAAAGTGGAGGAATCACCCAACCATCAGTGAGGACAATAGTTACCAGGCTTTACGACGCCGGAATACGTCTCTAGCCTAGACCTCTAAATGTTGTGCGTTAAGTTCCAAAGCATTGTTAGATTCATTCAATTTATTTTAAGTTGATCTTTCTTAGAAGTTTTCCTTTTGAGATCACCACGCGATGTAGATGTAATTCCTAAAATGCAATCTAAAGATGATAAGCAAACTTTTATCTCTTTTCAGCAATGAAAATCCTAGCTACAAGGGGAAAAGAAAGACACAATCTTTTCGCAAAGAGCAAAGAGCACACTGTAAATGCACTTTTCCTAAATCAAGCCAAGCAAACTATCAATATGCAAATGCACATATGCATGTATTTGTTTTCACTTTCTTAATATTGATGCCTAAAAAGAAAGTTGATGTACAAATCTAAATTTGCTTTCAAGTGACAAACACAAACAAGCTTCTTTTCGAAATCAAAAGGTAGAGATGATTACAACACTTTATGATTTTGAAATAAACACTCGTTTCGACACTAGAAAGTCTCAAATTCAAACCAGAGGCAAAAGTAAAAGCATAATCGACTGTCAATAGCAAATAAACTTTCTCCTAAGATCAAAATCGACACTTACGACAGATCTAAATCCAAGGACGACAGTATGACTATTCTACTTTTTCAATGGAAAATTGTAAATGATGTAACAAACACACAAAGAACATCTACAGTCTTTTTGTACAAAGGAGGCGGAATTAAGGCAAAAGAAAAGGGGTTTTTAAACAGACACACACTAATCACAGGCTGCAAAATCAGAGACAAAACTAAAAAAATGAAGCAAAGAACCTCAGCTGCACAGGGCTAGGCTGATCAGCGCACCTGTTACACAGAGAAACTGGATTGCAGCGCAGGTAGCCCTCTCGGGAACTGCGTTGAAATGCAGAATCTCTTCACAGAGCCTGCGCTGGGGCAGAAACGAGAATTCTATCCGGGTTCTGGGTCACGGTTTGTAGTTTAATCTATGGTTTTTGGCCGAGTAAAAGCAATCAGTAATGCACAATCAGAGGGTGGATTTAAAGGAGGTCTAAGAGATATCACAAAGGGTAATCAGATCATTTGTGAATCAGCTGTTCAAATCATAAACAAATCCAGTGAATGGATTGAAGTAGCAGGTGTCTACTTTGCATTTGATAATGGCAAATGCAGTTCGATTGCTACTTCTGTGTTTATGAAACAAACAACAAGAGAAACACAAACAAACTAACTAGACACGATCCCCAGTGGAGTCGCCATTTTGTTAATGGGAAAAGTGTCTACTCAAAACGCCCCTATCCCACTAAGGTGTGACAGTACCTTAGAAACAAACAGAGAAAACTACTTTTGTGTTCTTCTTTATGAACTATAAACGAAGAGGAATAGGATGAACCAACCTGTGTCTTGCGCTAGTCCTTTGATCCAATTTCTCTCCTCTTTGACAGCTTCCAGCTACCTGCTCCCTTACTTGCCCAGCTTCACCAAGTTCCTGCAAGATCACAGAAGAGGAAAACTACACAAAGACATGGATTTATATTCATAAATAGCTTAGGATCAGATTTAAGCTAAACATGCAAATATAACAAAACATCATTGATACACAAGCATGTAGGAGAAACTCAAATAGTGTTATTGATATAACAAGAAGATCCAGGAGGAGTTACAACCGATGATTCCTGATCCAGCATCAACCACCCAGCAAAGGAATCCCCTCTTCACCTCCAACAAAGCATAAATCACCCAATACTCTGATCTCTATCTCAAAACCAACAACAATTCTCTGCAATGTACAAAATTCTAGCCTCCAACCTTTGGACCTCTGGGATGAGAGATCTATATATAGATATTTGCAGAGGTGTGAGTCAGCTCTGGGTTTTTTATTAGTGTCTTCTCTCTGATATTTCTTGATGCCACTTGGAGATCTCATTGATCTCTTACTCATCCTTGGGCGATTTTGAGAGGCAAGTGTCCCATGAGAAGTTTCTAGAAGATTCCATGATCATCCACCTCGCAAACTGTCTCCGCCACTTGTCTTTTCCCGTCCATCACACCCTCACAGTGTATTTAGGTGCACTGATCAACGCACTTCCCGTGTGTACAAAGAGCGCTGCATAGCACCCTGGCCATGGAGCAAGTGCACTGATCCAGTTTTGACCAATTTTGAGTAGTTTCTGGTGGAGAACTTCTGGGAGAAGCTGTAATTTGTTGACCTTGTTCCTTTAGGAATTAGAACAACACTTTTAGGTACTTAGGAGCCCTTGGTTTATGGACATTTCATGCTTAGAGCTGTAAGGCACAAAAATGTCTATAACACATCATGACAGCTAAACTTCTTTAACGCAGCAACGATGCGTCTTTACAAAATTTCATGCATGGTCCTATGGGTTATGGGCCCACATATTGTTGGGCAACGAGTCCCCCGCGTAATGGTTTTGGGGCTTAAAGCCCACAATTTTGGGTACTGGTATTGTAAAGGCTCCGTGAAGTGTGCAGAGTGTGAATTGTAGTGAGTCAAGTCAAAGGGTTGTCCACCCAAAAATAATGTAAGGTAATGTAAAGTGAGTCGGCCTACCCATGGTCCACGGACCATGGGAATGTATAAATAGAGTGAGGCTCTAATTGTAGAAGTTAGCTTCTAGCTTTGGTTGAATCTTGATTTGAAGTGTTATGGGTTTTTGAATGCGATATTCGCTTTGAGTTTGTAAGTCTGAGTCTTGGGTGGTAATAGTAGAAGGAGGTTTTGCAGCTGTGTGCACAGAGGCCTGGTAGAGTCCGCAGCTATATTCACGGACCCCTGCAGCTGAGTGCGCATGGTGGAGTTGGGATTGTAACAGGACAGAAGTTAATAAAAGTAAAGTTGATTCTGAAATATTGTGCATTCATTTGCAGATCTGTATGTTTATGCATCTTTTTATAGTTTATGGTTGCGCGCACTGGTTTTAAATGTTGAATGATTAATAAATATTACTGGGCCCATAAAATTAAGTCAGATCTATAATAATAACACAATGATGTTAAAGGATCTAGATAGCGCCTGTTAATGGGAAAAGTGTCTACTCAGAACGACCCTATCCCACTAAGGTGTGACAGTGACCTTAGAAACAAACAGAGAAAACTACTTTCGTATTCTTCTTTATGAACTATAAATGAAGAGGAATAGGATGAACCAACCTATGTCTTGCGCTAGTCCTTTGATCCAATCTCTCTCCTCTTTGACAGCTTCCATCTACCTGCTCCCTTACTTGCCCAGCTTCACCAAGTTCCTGTAAGATCACAGAAGAAGAAAACTACACAAAGACATGGATTTATATTCATAAATAGCTTAGGATTAGATTTAAGCTAAACATACAAATGTAACAAACATCAATGATACACAAGCATGTAGGAGAAACTCAAATAGTTTTATTGATATAACAAGAAGGTCCAGGAGGAGTTACAACTGATTATTCCTGATCCAGCATCAACCTCCCAGCAAAGGAGTCCCCTCTTCACCTCCAACAAAGCATAATCACCCAATACTCTGATATCTATCTCAAAACCAACAGCAATTCTCTGCAATGTACAAAATTCCAGCCTCTGGATCTCTGGGATGAGGGATCCATATATAGATGTATGCAAAGAGGATGAGTCAGCTTATGATCTGACTAGTGGCTTCTCTCTGTCAGTTCTTGCTTCCACTTGGAGACTGAGAGCCTCTTACTCATCCTTGGTCGAACTCAGTGAGGCAAGTGTCATTGGGGAAGATTCTGGAAGCTTACATTGTCTGTCCACCTCGCAGAATGACACTGCCATTTGTCATTTCCCGCTCAACGCACCCTGGTAGTGCATTTAGGTGCGTTGCAACACACCTGGCTAGTGTACTTGGGTGCTATGCAATGCAGCTAGCTAGTGGAGCAGCTGAAATGATCCTGATTTGACTGATTCTGAGCAGTTTCTGGTGGAGAACTTCCGGGAGAAGCTGTAATTTGTTGACCTTGTTCCTTTAGGGGTCGGAACAACACTTTTAGGGACTTAGGATCCCTTGGTTTATGGACATCTCATGCTTAGAGTTGTAAGGCACAAAAATGTCTATAACAGTTGCCCCCTAAAGTATGAGGCCGTTTATCGGGTGAAATGCTTTATTAGGAGGATCCGAAGTTCTTTCAATGCTGGGAGGAGACCTGTAATAAGATACAATACAATACATTATCTTCATACTATTTTCATGATCTAGCTGAGGCGGGCATTCCCATGCTCAGCTTTATAAATTCATTTTCGTGTACATAGGACAGACAATCGTCTGATGGTAGACTGATGATTATGATAGAGCCATCATCCTTTTGGTAGGATGATTATTTGTGCTGCAATACTGTACATTTCAATGTCTTTATTTTCCTGAATATATATTGCAGCCCGGATGGATGAAACTAGATCCGAGGTCTTCAATCTCGTCCGATCTTCACTCAAAGTACAAGTCGATCCATGTGAGAAATGTTTTGAAGTTGAACATGGAAAGACATCGCTTGATTACCAGTCAATGATGTAAACTGTTAACAAGCGCGAGAGGAATCACCGATAATTATGATGACCCTAAAGGTACTACAGTACAATTCACGTGGTGTGAATAAAGGACTTGGCGTTGAACACCACGCAAAATCTTTCGGTCGAAGGTCATTGATGTATACCTGTCGCCGGAAGTGAGAAACTTGCCATTGAGGCATGCAAGCTTCAAAGTACTGAAGGGGTTGTTCCTAGATCAACTTCTTGGATAATGAGCTGATGTCGACAAGAAGCGATCCGTCAAAGGAGGGCCTTAATGAATCCCACATCAATGACACGGAACGGAGCAAATGATTTTGATGGAGGTGAAAACGATCTGATGATATATGGTTCAGGATGGCGGTCATGAAATAATGAAGCATAATGTATGGTAGTGGATGGGACACGGGTGACTTCTCTAGATGACTTCTCTTGAACATGTCGCCGACACTTATGTGATGGATTGGTAGCATTTACCCCAAATGTGGATGGTATGGCGTGACCATGGTGATGTGACCGGTGAATGAAACAACCCAACCCGACTCAGGCACGGAGTGGAAGTGTCATGTTCAAGAGCGACTTACTACCAATAAAGATTCTTTGAGTTTTCTTCCCAATTTTTCCCCAGTCATTGCTGACCAGTACCTCTTTATTTTTGTCAAGCTTGAGGAGGATAACATATGCTTGTTCTATAATTTGCCCTTCGGGCAAACCCATCGCTATGTTTTAACGAGCCTAGCGATAGTGAAACTCGTTCTCGTCTAAAGACAAGTTTGTCGCTATTAATCTTTTTAACGAGTCTAACAACAAAGATAACTCGGTCCTTTTCATTTTTAGAGAGTCTGAAAAGGTACGTAAAGTTAACTCCAAAATTCCTTTTTTGTCATCTAATCCCTTAAGTCTGAAAAAGTATAAAACAATACAGAAGGGATGAATTTTCGATAGTTTTAACAAGCCGAACAAAAAAAGCGCTCAATCTTTTTGTGCAATAATCCCTCATGTCCAAAAAGATTAAAATCTAGAGGAGGGATAGTGCTTCTAGTCGCTTTAACGAGCTGGAAGGCCAAAACTCGGAAATCTTTTCATATTTTACGAGTCAGTTGAAAAGAGCTTAAAGAAGACTCGTCTTTTGAGGAACGAGTGATAAAATGGGTAGCAGCTGATTCCAGGTAAGGTTTGGAATTTTCCAATCACGGCAGTGTCACAAGGATGGCTAGTGAAATCACTCTTCGCAACTGTTCCTCAAAATGGGTAAACAATCAAATGGAGGTGAATGATCGGCCAATGGAAAAGTGGAGGTGATGGTGCAAACACGACCAAGGCTTTAATGGCTGAAATGCTACATTCACGATGGTTATTTACCGGGGGAATAGTTCATTTTTTTTTTTAACGAGCTTAAACGCGGGTGGAAACATTTTCTCATGTCTTATGTTTATTTTTTAACGAGCTTGATCTATGCGCTAAAACTGCTCGATTAATCTAGTCATATGATAAGAATGTCTCATATAAAAATGGCAATGTTTAGATTTTTGCCCCACATCCTTTCTTTATGCAAGTTAGGAAACGACTAATCCAAAAAACAGATAAATAATCGCTCTTTGCTTGCACTCCAAAAGGTTTGCATCCCCCCAGGTATAAAATATGGTTTCAAAGTTACCCCTCAATTTGCAGACAAAACATTTGTTCTATCGGGAAAGGCCTACCTCTTACAGGTTACCCAAAGATTGTTCTATTCGCGGTGCAAACAAAACACTTCTTCAGCGATGTCTACCAAGATAAACAAAGGTGAGTGACAACGTTCGCCAACTCACATAACTTTGACAAGAGAATCTTATTCTAGAATAACCCCTCTTCCACCGACGGACGGGGTATAGACTAGTCATATTTTCCCGCGGAAACCTACCCTATACCCGAAGTTTTCCTGCCGAAGCAGACTAGGACGCATGCCCCCTGGGTTTCAGTCATATCCCTCTGAATTACGCGCGCTCATCGGGAGGACGAACTGGGGATTGAGACATTTCTTGCATGAAGAGACCATTTGGGGATGGTATATGACTATTTTCTATGCGTGATCTGGGAAATGAAAGCTGGTCCACGAGCTTGACCACTCTTCCTTCGTGCGGAAAACACATTACTCTAAATAGTGAGGAGACGATGGCTCCCATGCAATAAATATAGTCTTGTCCAAGGAGTAGGTTATAATCCAAGGGTCCTTGAACTACCATTACGTTCATGCAAATTGTCTTCCTTCTCAATGTTATGGGCACATCGGGAAGGATCCCTAAAGGTCGACTGGTTCCTTTATCAAAGCCTGTCAGATTTCTCATCTCAGGCAACAGCAATGGCGAACCAAGCGCTTTCCAAGCAACAGAGGAAAGGATACTCACAGAAGCCCCCTCATCTATGATGGTACTAGCCATGACCATTCTATATATTTGAACGATAATTCGGAATGGTATGCTTGCTGGTAAACGGGGTCTACCTAGTTGATTCCAGTCGAAGGAGACAACTAGGTTGCTTGGAGGTGGGACCGAGTAGACGGTCGAGTATGGCTCTGACGAACTTCCCTCCTACGGTAATGGAATGGGTAGATTTCCCCCATGTTCGTTGGAGTCTGTGTTGATGAAGAGAATTTGGACGGTGTCATCCTTGTTCTCTTCAGTGACTGTATCATCCGAAGATAAAACCTATGAAGGCAAGACCGGGTCAACTGCCACCTCGACCTTTTGACTTTCGTCTGGTATGGATTCAGTTGGTTTATCTTCAATGATAGGCGCTTCAGCCGACCACTTGAGCGGGCCAGCTGGATTCTCAACTAGCGACGGACTCGGCAAGAGTTTTTTATATCCAGGAGGAAGTCGTAACGGTGAAACCGGACGATCATCGAAAACTCTTTTTGCTTCGTCTAAGAAGGGACAACGGTGGACGGCATGATTGCCTTCGCACAGTTTACAAGGAAATCTAGCTTTCCCTTTTTGTCCTGGGGCTTCACTTTCGCTAGTTGACGGTGTGCTTTCAACATGATCATCAGAGGTTGATGACACCGGATTGCGCAAACGAGGAGACCAGTCCCTTAGTATCCGAGGGATGCAAGGACAATCTCTGTGAAAGTGGTCTCCTTTGCAAATGACACATGGCAATTTAGGCCTGGTCGGTGCAGTGTGTGGATTTTCATTAGACGACACTCGTTTTCCCCCATTCGCCTTTGGCTCCTTCTTCTTCTTCTATTTCTTCTTCTTTCCCTTCTTCTCTTTAGGAGCTTGACTTTTGGCTTTGCCAGCCCCATCAAGCGAAGAGGAAGGAGGAGAGGAAGAATTAGAGGAAGTAGAAGGTTGGTGGGCAACTCTGGACTCGTCTAATTACTGATTCGATTGTTCAGGAATGGTGGTGTTTTGAACAACATTGGTTGAGAAGAGCCATACTGGAAAGCTAATTGTCAGTCCTGGAAGCGACAATGTGGCCATATGGGGTGCACCAACATCTCCCCAAGAGGAGAAGGGACTAGGATTTCCACCAAGGGGAATTCCTTGGTTGGTAGACTCCATTTTCTCAACCTAAGATCAACATAGGAAAAGGTTATGAATATTCCATTTAAAATAAATTTTTAGACGCTTTGACACAACTTGTTTTTTCAATTTTTAAGAGTCGAGAAAAAACAAAAGATGACTCTAGTCTCCTTCGATTTTTAATGAGCCTGAAGTGACAAGTGCTTAGATGGACCTTTTCCATTAAGGAGTCTAAAAAGGAATGAAAGGGACTGCTCTGGAGATCTAGGTAGAGGGAGTACCAAACCAATCACAAAACTGCAGAATACTTTTTACGGTACGGCAGTCAATCTTCCCGAATGCTGTGTTCGGTGCATTGCAATCAGTAGGGTGGCCGACACAACTTCCTATGGATAAAAGGTTTTAAGCCTATAGGGGTCTCCCAATATATACTCGACGGTACGTGGGAGCACAAGTCCGTACTAGCACTTATCGTCTCAAAGTGGAGGAATCACCCAACCATCAGTGAGGACAACAGTTACCAGGCTTTACGACGCCGGAATATGTCTCTAGCCTAGACCTCTAAATGTTGTGCGTTAAGTTCCAAAGCGTTGTTAGATTCATTCAATTTATTTTAAGTTGATCTTTCTTATGAAGTTTTCCTTTTGGGGTCACCACAAGATGTAGATGTAATTCCTAAAATCCAATCTAAAGATGATAAGCAAACTTTTATCTCTTTTCAGCAATGAAAATCCTAGCTACAAGGGGAAAAGAAAGACACAATCTTTTCTCAAAGAGCAAAGAGCACACTGTAAATGCACTTTCCCTAAATCAATCCAAACAGACTGTCAATATGCAAATGCACATGTGCATGTATTTGTTTTTCACTTTCTTAATATTGATGCCTAAAAAGAAAGTTGATGTACAAATCTGAATTTGCTTTCAAGTGACAAACACAAACAAGCTTCTTTTCGAAATCAAAAGGTAGATATGATTACGACACTTTATGATTTTGAAATAAATACTCGTTTCGACACTAGAAAGTCACAAATTCAAACCAAAGGCAAAAGTAAAAGCATAATCGACTGTCAACAGCAAATAAACTTTCTCCTAAGACCAAAATCGACACTTACGACAGATCTAAATCAAAGGACGACAGTATGACTATTCTACTTTTTCAATGGAAAACTGTAAATGATGTAACAAACACACAAAAACATCTACAGTCTTTTTGTACAAAGGAGGCAGAATTAAGGCAAAGAAAAGGGGTTTTTAAACAGACACATACACTGATCACAGGCTGCAAAAATCATAAACAAAACTGAAAAAATGAAGTAAAGAACCTCAACTACACAAGGCTAGGCTGATCAGCGCACCTGTTACACAGAGAAACTAGATTGTAGCGTAGGTAGTGTTATCACCCCAAGAAACTCACCTAGGTTGTAAATCAGTGATGCTCAGGAACATTAAAAATTTAACAGTTTTTGTTGGATAAAATGATGGATAAATGGAAGATGTGCAGCACCTTTAAGCTGAATAACCACTCCTACTATGATTTACCCCAGGCATGGGTGAAGACCCCCAAAATACAAGGCTTTCAACCACCAACTACTCACAGTTTAAGATAAAAGTGATAATGGAGAAGACTGATTACACCAGTAGATGCACTGAACTCTGTGCTGGCCAGTTACAATCAGTTAGAGGATCTGCACGACTGTTATCTAATAGACAGTGAGGATGACAGCTCTCTGCTATTTGAACAACAGCAACCTGCAAACAATTTCAACGAGCCCTAAATCATAATACAGAGGTGGGATGACAGCCCCTCTGATATCAAACATTCACAACACATCAATAAATGCAAGCAGGCACAGCCCAGAACAAGAAGCAGAAGTGAAAAGTGAGCAAGTGACAGCAAAAGAAGCTTGTATTAATGGAAACCAAGACCAGAAGCTGCAGGTCTCATAGTATTAACAGTCTCCAAAAGTTAAATGGCTACAGTAAGCTCTCATTCATCAAACACTCATCAATCCTTTACATCTGTCTTCTGGGTATATATGGTGTTACACTACAAAATATCTCTGCTACCCCTGCGTGGAGGAGCCCATAAATGGCCACCAACCACATTTATATTCAAAAATGGGGCTGCTGATACAAATCTGGCTGTGTTGTAAATGGATTTGACCCCTCTGATGCTCTGTTGTCCTCCCTTAAGCAGGTGGCGTGTAATACCAAAGGAACCATAACCATTGAATGCTCTGCATTGATGAATGCCGTCCTGCTTCCTCCTTGGCCATACTTTTGATTAATGGCAGCCGCTGAATCATTAAGACGGCTTAATCATGACTGCTTGGCTTTAAATCAGAGAAACACTGTTGTACTGCTCATTCCCGCCCACCACTGTTTCAATTTTGGCTTTAAAAGGCTCGGGCATGGTTCAATCATCTATCAGGTCCACCTTTCTGGTCGCAATGCATATCTTAACCGGCCAATCCTCTGTTTCTTTATATTTGAAAATACACATAAAACTGTTGCAAAATCATGAAAAATGGCTTTGGCGGGCTTGAACAATATATATATTTTACTTTCGAACCCTGTCGGATCCGAAACTCATCGCAATCAACACATAACTAATGGTAAAGGCCCGCCCTTTTGAAAGCACCGATGCGATATCGGCGACCGCTGTGGACCCGATAAAATATAAAATGCAGCGCTGTATAGCTGTCGGGTCCGGCCCATCGGCGATTGCATCTGCCCCTTTGATAATGCTGATAGCGATACACCGATGCGACATCGACGATCGCTCATCGGCGAATAATAAAGCCCAATTCCTTTGTAAGTCCTCCATTGCAATACGCCGATGCGATATCGGGGGTCGCCCATCGGCATTCCATTATGTTGCTACCACTGCCATCCTGCCGATGCGATTTGCCGACGCGATATAAACCGCCGATCTGCCTCCTCCAATTTTGACCCGCCGTTTGATCTGGACCACTTATCGGCCGGATTGAACGGCTGTCGCTCATTTGAACTGCTAGGACTGCAATTTGGAACTTTGCCTGTTTTGGAGTGTTTTTAGGCCTTCCGATAGATCATTTCCGCCTTCCCCAGGGCTTTCCTTTGCGATAGCCTTGATCGGTGGAGGGCCATTAACCAAACTTTGAAGATCTGAACAGCATGCATGAATCCTTTTGGGTGCAATCAAGCAAAACAAGCCTGTCTCCGACCATATGGAATCCTTGTTTAGTAGCAGAGCTAACACTGGCTCCTTCTGGGGATGAGATCCTCCCTGTGAGGTCTCAAGAACCTGCAGATCAATGCCTTTCCAGCAGCAAGCAAATTAGCCAAAATTCCTAGTGTTCCATTGGGCATGGAGTCTATTACAGCTACACTAAAACTGATAAAAGCAGAATATTTACAACTTTTAAGGCCAAAAGACCTTAAATCACATAGTTCTTCAGAAACCGCCCATTAACTGGGCCATCAAAGACTGTTTCTCCTCCCATACTTTTCAGTATGAAGGTATTGTTCCCTTGAATCTGTGAAATGATGAAAGGGCCTGTCCAGAGAGCATCAAACTTCCCATGATTGCCTTTATTTTCTTTAAAAGCATCCCACTTCATGACCAAATCCCCAACCTGGAAATTGTTTCTTTTTGTCTTCTTGTCAAAGGCTTCCTTGACCTTTTGTTGATGTGTTGTAGCCTTTTCAATCAGCTGCTCTTTGATCTGGTATAGTTCTGTTAAATCAGTGATTCTATTGGCCATATCATCTTCTTCATTCTGTGCTGTTTGGAGCAGCTTTGCCACGGGGAGGGTAAGTTGAATTGGAAAAATAGCATCAGTACCATATACCAGCTTGAAGGGAGAGCAACCTGTGGATCTTTTGATAGTCACTCTGTCTGCCCAAAGTGCATATTTGAGCTTGGCATCCCAATTCTTCTTATTTTCCTCTAACAGCTTCTTTATAATCCTGATCAGACTTTTATTAGAGGATTCTGCTAGACCATTCCCTTGGGGGTAATAGGGGGTGGAATGCACAAGTTTAATGCCCATTGAATCACACATTTCCACCAACTCTTTTGCCTTGAAGGCTGCTGCATTATCTGTTATAAGCTTATGTGGGCAACCAAATCTGCTGAAAATGTTTTCTGATAAAAATTTCATTACCATATTATGATCAGCCTTCCTTGTTGGGATTGCTTCGATCCATTTTGTAAAATAATCAGTGGCGACTAATATCCATCTGTGCTGGCCACTGGAATGTGGGTTGATTTCACCAATGAAATCCAAGCCCCACTGCTGAAAAGGTCCTTTTGCAATGATTGGCTTTAGGGGCAGGGATTTCAACTGCTGCTTACCTTCAAATCTCTGGCACCTGTCACAAGATTTAACAAAAGCAAATACATCAGAAAATAAAAAGGGCCAATAATACCCGGCTCTGAGAATCTTTTGGGCTGTAGTCCTCCAATAATGATGTCCTCCACACATGCTGTCATGGAACTGCTGCATAGCTTCTATTAACTGTTGTTTATCCAGGCATCTTAAAAACACTCCAGATGTATCCCTCCAATAAAGCAAGCTACCATTGATGCAATACTTCGTTGCCTTGAGCTTTAACGTTCTTGCTTGACTTTGCGAAAATTTTGAAGGAACTTCTAACTTTAGCAGGAAATTTATTATTGCAGTATACCAGCTACATGAAGCTAGGTTCTCGGCCACCGACTGTCCTTTCTGCGCTTTGGCTGTTTCATGTTCTTCTATTTGGCCAATTTCTGCTACATTGAACAAGAAATCAATGTCCAGAGATCTGCAATTTTCTTCAGCCAACAGCTTAGCAAGCCCCTGACCTCTTACCAGCTTGGTGGGCTTCAGCTCTATGTTGAATTCTATTATTTTTGCAATCCACTTCGCTCTTCTTCCATCGGCATCAGGCTGCGTTAAAACATCGTTTATTGCGGCAGAAGGGACATATGCAACTATTTTGGAATGCAATATGTATACTCTGAAAGCCTTTAAAGATTTGATAAGCGCATAAGCCTGCTTTTCAATAATATCATACCTTAGTTCAGCATCCCTCAGATTTTTGCTGAAAAAGGCAACTGGATGCTCTTGACTTGCTTCATCTTGCTGCAACAGGACAGCTGCAATGGTATCCTTGGAGGCAAATGAAAACAGGTGAAACTCCTTGCTATAATCAGGGCTTATTAAAGTGGGAGCTTCCACAATAGCCATCTTAATGGACTCAAAAGATCTTCTGGCCGCATCAGTCCACTTCACCTCTGCTCCTTTTTTTAACATGGAGGTTATGTGCTTGACTAGCTCTGCAAAATTAGGAATGAACCTCCTTACAAAGTTGATTTTTC
Organism: Pinus tabuliformis; assembly: GCA_031772625.1. NCBI lineage: Eukaryota > Viridiplantae > Streptophyta > Pinopsida > Pinales > Pinaceae > Pinus > Pinus tabuliformis. The sequence continues at coordinate 78,001,898 of CM062819.1, read as the reverse complement.
CAAGAAAAGACTGTATATCTTTCTTTGATCGTGGAAGAGTCAAGGCCTGAATTGCTTTTACCCTTTCTGGGTCGATTTGAACACCTGCAACAGACACTACATGCCCCAACAATTTGCCTTCTTCTAAAGCGAAATGAGATTTTTTGGGATTGAGTGAAATCCCAAACCTTCTGCACTTCAAAAACACCTTTCTCAAATGCTGTAAATGATCATGGTGGCTGCCAGAATAAACAGTTATGTCATCAAGATATATCAGCACGAATTTATCCTTTTCTCCCACAAAAGCAATATCCATTGCGCGCTGAAAGGTGGCTCCAACATTCATTAGCCCAAATGGCATTTTTGCATACATGAACGTGCCCCAAGGAGTGGTAAATGTTGTCTTTTCTTGATCATCTGGATGAACAGCGATTTGATTAAAACCTGAAAACCCATCTATGAAAGACATCACTTTGGTGCCTGAGACTTGCTGCAACAAATGCTCCATTTTGGGCAAGGGATAATTATCCTTTTTAGAGCACTTATTTAGATTCCTGAAATCAACACATAGTCTGATTTCTCCATTCTTCTTCCTCACAACAACCAGATTGGCCACCCATTTAGAATATCTGAGAGGCACTATAATCTTAGCAGCCAGCAACTTTTTAATTTCTTTCTCAACCAGAGGAAGGAGCATAGGATTCATTGGCCTCAGCTTCTGTTTGAAAGGAGTAGTGCCTTTTTCAAGTGGAATTTTATGCTGTATTATGCTTCTGTCATATGTTTTCAGATCACTGTATTCCCAAGCGAACACATCAGCAAATTGCCTCATTAATTTGCAATATTCAGCACTCTGATCAGCAGATAGACTAGTGGACAGATTTATGAATTTTGGCTGACCTGAACTTCCTATATCATGTTTGCAAACTTGAGACTGATCTTCTTTTTGGGCAGCTTTGTAAGGTACATCATTGTGGTCAAACAATCTCTCAAGAGGAATTAGACCCTTAGGAATATGGTTACTAGGAAGCTGGACTATGCTATTCTTGCCAATTTTATTTCTAAGCTGGGATTTGGGATCTTCTAACAAAGCACCATTATTCTGGTCAATTTGCATTTCAGAGAACTCATCAATGACTTGAAGGAACCTACTTAACTCATCATCATCATCAAAAACTTTCCAATGGTGGACATTATCAGGCACAGAGGGTCTATACTTCATTTGTACCTCATAAACTAGTCTGGGAGGCAATGGAGGGATGAATAAACTAGCAGAGACAGCAAGGGAATCAGCAAGCTGATTTTGGGCTCTAGGAATATATGAAATACAGAAAAAATCAAAGAGCTCTTTGAGCCTCCATACCTCATCTCTATAAGCCTTCAGCCTTGGATGCTTTGCTTGGAACGTTCTGTTTACTTGCTGAATTATCAGGTCAGCATCTCCAAATACCTTCAAATTTTTTATCCCTCTATCTTTGGCTTCATGAAGGCCCAACAGCAGTGCTTCATATTCTGCTATGTTGTTTGTCACCTGAAAAACCAGCTTTAGGGATAACTGAACTGTTTCTTGTTGTGGAGATACTAGCACCACCCCTGCTCCTGCAGTCTCCTTGGTACATGCTCCATCAAAAAACATTTCCCAAATCTGACCACCCATATCATGTTCAGCCTGAGCTGCTGGTTTCTGGATATGCAATGCAGCCTTCTGAGATTCTTCTATTTGGAGGATGCAAGCCCCAAAATCAGTGTCCACTGCATATATGGGATGGTTTGTAGGATTCTTCTCATCACTAATAACATATGCCAGCTGCGCTTCTCTATATAACCTCCTGCTTTCTCCTCCAAACACTGGAACAGTTGCATAAGATAGATCATTCTGCAATGTCCCTCCTAGTCTCTTAATCCACCCTCTAGACAACAGCATACCAAACTTAGGAGGAACATCGGCCACCACTATATCCATCATCATACTTTTCATGGGCAACTGGGTTAGGGAAATGGCCAGATCCTTAATTAATCCAAGGCATTTCACCTTCCTTGAATCAAATGAGAACAAATCATGATAGGGTCTGGTGATATCAAGGCCTAGCTCTTCCATGACAGTTTTAGGCATTAAATTGTGACTGGTCCCTGTGTCTAGCAGGCAATTGTGGAGGATTTTATCGTGGATAGTTAATGAAACGTAGAAAGATGGAGAAGTATCATCTGCAGGTTCAATCATGGGGCTAAGCACAATAGCAGGCTTGTCGTCTTGCAAATTGACAGAGTCAATGGAGGATTGGTTAGGCTCTAGCTCAAGGGCTTCAAGGATGGGCTTTCTAAACAATTCGCTCTCGACCAACTCAGCCAGAGGGACAGCTATTTTCAGCTTCTAAATTTCTGACTCAAAACTGAAAGACGAGAATGATTTATCAGTAGTTTTTACCTCTTGAGCAGGGGTCTTGAGGGTAACAAGACCAGCTGCTGGTCTTCTTTGCCTGCTGTTCTGTGGCACTGCTTGAGCAGCTGCTCCTTGCATAGTATTTTCCTTTACCTTCTTTGCATTGGATCTTAGATTATATCTTTGCTGCTGCTCACCGGATTGCAGAACGGCACCACAGTCCCACCTCTGGCTGTTTTGCTCTTGCAGCAATGATTCTTCATATTCAGCCAATGTTAAAAATGCAGCATTACCTTTATCCTCCAAGCAGTGAATTTCATCTTCATCTTCTTCATATTGTTCCCCCTCCATGACTGCATTCTGAAAGGGAGCTTTTACTTTATGATCTTCTCTTGCTTCTTCACCCCTTTGCATAATCTGTAGCTGCTCATTTGCTTTTCTGAATATGTTTGGATTTCTTGGGACAAATGTGTTTTGCTGCCTTGCTTTGCCTGAAGCCTGATCAACTTTTAACCTAGAAATTTCAGCAGCCAATGACTCTATCATTTTGGTCATTTTGTCTATCTTAGGCTCGGAAGTCGATGCAGTGGAAGAAGAAGCCTCACCTCTCGGCCTTCTTCTGTCACCTTGACTCTTTAACTTTTCAGCTGCCATAATATTTGATTCCACCTCCAAGGCTGCCTCTTGCATATCACCCAGCGTAGCACATCGTCTTTCTCTCAACAATAAGCAAAAGTCAGAATCAAAAGCATTGGCGTATGTGAGTTTGGCAGCAGTAGGGGTAGGCTTTACCTCAACTGGTATTTTATTATACATTCTATTAAATCTTTTATTAAAGTCAGGCAAAGACTCACCCTTTTCTCTTTTCAAGTTTCCAAACTCTGTATGATAATACAACAAGTCCTTCTTATCTCCCCATTGCTTTAAAAATGCCTCATCTAATGCTTCTATATCTGTTATAGATCTCTGGGGTAATTCTCTAAACCACTTCCTAGCCTCTCCATCAAGACTCTGAACAAAAACTCTCATCCATACATCATTCTCACTTATGTCTAAATTATCAGCATAACTATAAAAAGCTTCAAGATGTTCTTCTGCTGTAACTCCTTCTGTTCCAGTAAATTTGGGCATATATTTTTGATATTCTCCTGTAGGCATGGCATTTAAAGGTGTAGGCAATATCAAAGGTCCATATCTAGCAGCAACAATCCTTTCAATCCTAGTAGGTGCTTGCTGTCCTGCCATGTTTGGAATATGCGGAAGAATACTAACAGATGGAGCAGTAGGAGATAATGTAATGGATGGGAATGATATTGGGATGTTTTGGACAGTATGGGAAACTTTCTTCGGACTCAGATTCAAATGGGAACTAAATGGAGAAGGAGCTTTATGAATCTCTGTATGTATTTCTCCCTTAATAGTACTAGGCTCTAAATCTTCAAATTGTGTATCTTCAACTAAAAACTCCTCATACAGAGATAAATTAGATTTCTTGGGCTTACCTGATCCCGATGCTCCTTTCTGCGATTTTTTCTTCAGGTTAACAATCTTTTCAGGGTCAGGCACTGGAACAGCTCGAGACTTCTGCGGATTTCTTCTAGTATGCCTCACAAACTGCGCCAGAACTTCAATGTGGAGTCGCCAAAGGATGGCCTTCCTCTAGTGGAGTCGCCAGACAGATGATTACAACCAAACTATGTGTTCAAACTTTGTCTGTCATCAAAGCTTGAAGCTGTGTCGTCTCCCAGGGAAGCTGAGCTTCGATTCTCCTTTCCCCGGCAACGGCGCCAATTAATGTTATCACCCCAAGAAACTCACCTAGGTTGTAAATCAGTGATGCTCAGGAACATTAAAAATTTAACAGTTTTTGTTGGATAAAATGATGGATAAATGGAAGATGTGCAGCACCTTTAAGCTGAATAACCACTCCTACTATGATTTACCCCAGGCATGGGTGAAGACCCCCAAACTACAAGGCTTTCAACCACCAACTACTCACAGTTTAAGATAAAAGTGATAATGGAGAAGACTGATTACACCAGTAGATGCACTGAACTCTGTGCTGGCCAGTTACAATCAGTTAGAGGATCTGCACGACTGTTATCTAATAGACAGTGAGGATGACAGCTCTCTGCTATTTGAACAACAGCAACCTGCAAACAATTTCAACGAGCCCTAAATCATAATACAGAGGTGGGATGACAGCCCCTCTGATATCAAACATTCACAACACATCAATAAATGCAAGCAGGCACAGCCCAGAACAAGAAGCAGAAGTGAAAAGTGAGCAAGTGACAGCAAAAGAAGCTTGTATTAATGGAAACCAAGACCAGAAGCTGCAGGTCTCATAGTATTAACAGTCTCCAAAAGTTAAATGGCTACAGTAAGCTCTCATTCATCAAACACTCATCAATCCTTTACATCTGTCTTCTGGGTATATATGGTGTTACACTACAAAATATCTCTGCTACCCCTGCGTGGAGGAGCCCATAAATGGCCACCAACCACATTTATATTCAAAAATGGGGCTGCTGATACAAATCTGGCTGTGTTGTAAATGGATTTGACCCCTCTGATGCTCTGTTGTCCTCCCTTAAGCAGGTGGCGTGTAATACCAAAGGAACCATAACCATTGAATGCTCTGCATTGATGAATGCCGTCCTGCTTCCTCCTTGGCCATACTTTTGATTAATGGCAGCCGCTGAATCATTAAGACGGCTTAATCATGACTGCTTGGCTTTAAATCAGAGAAACACTGTTGTACTGCTCATTCCCGCCCACCACTGTTTCAATTTTGGCTTTAAAAGGCTCGGGCATGGTTCAATCATCTATCAGGTCCACCTTTCTGGTCGCAATGCATATCTTAACCGGCCAATCCTCTGTTTCTTTATATTTGAAAATACACATAAAACTGTTGCAAAATCATGAAAAATGGCTTTGGCGGGCTTGAACAATATATATATTTTACTTTCGAACCCTGTCGGATCCGAAACTCATCGCAATCAACACATAACTAATGGTAAAGGCCCGCCCTTTTGAAAGCACCGATGCGATATCGGCGACCGCTGTGGACCCGATAAAATATAAAATGCAGCGCTGTATAGCTGTCGGGTCCGGCCCATCGGCGATTGCATCTGCCCCTTTGATAATGCTGATAGCGATACACCGATGCGATATCGACGATCGCTCATCGGCGAATAATAAAGCCCAATTCCTTTGTAAGTCCTCCATTGCAATACGCCGATGCGATATCGGGGGTCGCCCATCGGCATTCCATTATGTTGCTACCACTGCCATCCTGCCGATGCGATTTGCCGACGCGATATAAACCGCCGATCTGCCTCCTCCAATTTTGACCCGCCGTTTGATCTGGACCGCTTATCGGCCGGATTGAACGGCTGTCGCTCATTTGAACTGCTAGGACTGCAATTTGGAACTTTGCCTGTTTTGGAGTGTTTTTAGGCCTTCCGATAGATCATTTCCGCCTTCCCCAGGGCTTTCCTTTGCGATAGCCTTGATCGGTGGAGGGCCATTAACCAAACTTTGAAGATCTGAACAGCATGCATGAATCCTTTTGGGTGCAATCAAGCAAAACAAGCCTGTCTCCGACCATATGGAATCCTTGTTTAGTAGCAGAGCTAACACTGGCTCCTTCTGGGGATGAGATCCTCCCTGTGAGGTCTCAAGAACCTGCAGATCAATGCCTTTCCAGCAGCAAGCAAATTAGCCAAAATTCCTAGTGTTCCATTGGGCATGGAGTCTATTACAGCTACACTAAAACTGATAAAAGCAGAATATTTACAACTTTTAAGGCCAAAAGACCTTAAATCACATAGTTCTTCAGAAACCGCCCATTAACTGGGCCATCAAAGACTGTTTCTCCTCCCATACTTTTCAGTATGAAGGTATTGTTCCCTTGAATCTGTGAAATGATGAAAGGGCCTGTCCAGAGAGCATCAAACTTCCCATGATTGCCTTTATTTTCTTTAAAAGCATCCCACTTCATGACCAAATCCCCAACCTGGAAATTGTTTCTTTTTGTCTTCTTGTCAAAGGCTTCCTTGACCTTTTGTTGATGTGTTGTAGCCTTTTCAATCAGCTGCTCTTTGATCTGGTATAGTTCTGTTAAATCAGTGATTCTATTGGCCATATCATCTTCTTCATTCTGTGCTGTTTGGAGCAGCTTTGCCACGGGGAGGGTAAGTTGAATTGGAAAAATAGCATCAGTACCATATACCAGCTTGAAGGGAGAGCAACCTGTGGATCTTTTGATAGTCACTCTGTCTGCCCAAAGTGCATATTTGAGCTTGGCATCCCAATTCTTCTTATTTTCCTCTAACAGCTTCTTTATAATCCTGATCAGACTTTTATTAGAGGATTCTGCTAGACCATTCCCTTGGGGGTAATAGGGGGTGGAATGCACAAGTTTAATGCCCATTGAATCACACATTTCCACCAACTCTTTTGCCTTGAAGGCTGCTGCATTATCTGTTATAAGCTTATGTGGGCAACCAAATCTGCTGAAAATGTTTTCTGATAAAAATTTCATTACCATATTATGATCAGCCTTCCTTGTTGGGATTGCTTCGATCCATTTTGTAAAATAATCAGTGGCGACTAATATCCATCTGTGCTGGCCACTGGAATGTGGGTTGATTTCACCAATGAAATCCAAGCCCCACTGCTGAAAAGGTCCTTTTGCAATGATTGGCTTTAGGGGCAGGGATTTCAACTGCTGCTTACCTTCAAATCTCTGGCACCTGTCACAAGATTTAACAAAAGCAAATACATCAGAAAATAAAAAGGGCCAATAATACCCGGCTCTGAGAATCTTTTGGGCTGTAGTCCTCCAATAATGATGTCCTCCACACATGCTGTCATGGAACTGCTGCATAGCTTCTATTAACTGTTGTTTATCCAGGCATCTTAAAAACACTCCAGATGTATCCCTCCAATAAAGCAAGCTACCATTGATGCAATACTTCGTTGCCTTGAGCTTTAACGTTCTTGCTTGACTTTGCGAAAATTTTGAAGGAACTTCTAACTTTAGCAGGAAATTTATTATTGCAGTATACCAGCTACATGAAGCTAGGTTCTCGGCCACCGACTGTCCTTTCTGCGCTTTGGCTGTTTCATGTTCTTCTATTTGGCCAATTTCTGCTACATTGAACAAGAAATCAATGTCCAGAGATCTGCAATTTTCTTCAGCCAACAGCTTAGCAAGCCCCTGACCTCTTACCAGCTTGGTGGGCTTCAGCTCTATGTTGAATTCTATTATTTTTGCAATCCACTTCGCTCTTCTTCCATCGGCATCAGGCTGCGTTAAAACATCGTTTATTGCGGCAGAAGGGACATATGCAACTATTTTGGAATGCAATATGTATACTCTGAAAGCCTTTAAAGATTTGATAAGCGCATAAGCCTGCTTTTCAATAATATCATACCTTAGTTCAGCATCCCTCAGATTTTTGCTGAAAAAGGCAACTGGATGCTCTTGACTTGCTTCATCTTGCTGCAACAGGACAGCTGCAATGGTATCCTTGGAGGCAAATGAAAACAGGTGAAACTCCTTGCTATAATCAGGGCTTATTAAAGTGGGAGCTTCCACAATAGCCATCTTAATGGACTCAAAAGATCTTCTGGCCGCATCAGTCCACTTCACCTCTGCTCCTTTTTTTAACATGGAGGTTATGTGCTTGACTAGCTCTGCAAAATTAGGAATGAACCTCCTTACAAAGTTGATTTTTCCAAGAAAAGACTGTATATCTTTCTTTGATCGTGGAAGAGTCAAGGCCTGAATTGCTTTTACCCTTTCTGGGTCGATTTGAACACCTGCAACAGACACTACATGCCCCAACAATTTGCCTTCTTCTAAAGCGAAATGAGATTTTTTGGGATTGAGTGAAATCCCAAACCTTCTGCACTTCAAAAACACCTTTCTCAAATGCTGTAAATGATCATGGTGGCTGCCAGAATAAACAGTTATGTCATCAAGATATATCAGCACGAATTTATCCTTTTCTCCCACAAAAGCAATATCCATTGCGCGCTGAAAGGTGGCTCCAGCATTCATTAGCCCAAATGGCATTTTTGCATACATGAACGTGCCCCAAGGAGTGGTAAATGTTGTCTTTTCTTGATCATCTGGATGAACAGCGATTTGATTAAAACCTGAAAACCCATCTATGAAAGACATCACTTTGGTGCCTGAGACTTGCTGCAACAAATGCTCCATTTTGGGCAAGGGATAATTATCCTTTTTAGAGCACTTATTTAGATTCCTGAAATCAACACATAGTCTGATTTCTCCATTCTTCTTCCTCACAACAACCAGATTGGCCACCCATTTAGAATATCTGAGAGGCACTATAATCTTAGCAGCCAGCAACTTTTTAATTTCTTTCTCAACCAGAGGAAGGAGCATAGGATTCATTGGCCTCAGCTTCTGTTTGAAAGGAGTAGTGCCTTTTTCAAGTGGAATTTTATGCTGTATTATGCTTCTGTCATATGTTTTCAGATCACTGTATTCCCAAGCGAACACATCAGCAAATTGCCTCATTAATTTGCAATATTCAGCACTCTGATCAGCAGATAGACTAGTGGACAGATTTATGAATTTTGGCTGACCTGAACTTCCTATATCATGTTTGCAAACTTGAGACTGATCTTCTTTTTGGGCAGCTTTGTAAGGTACATCATTGTGGTCAAACAATCTCTCAAGAGGAATTAGACCCTTAGGAATATGGTTACTAGGAAGCTGGACTATGCTATTCTTGCCAATTTTATTTCTAAGCTGGGATTTGGGATCTTCTAACAAAGCACCATTATTCTGGTCAATTTGCATTTCAGAGAACTCATCAATGACTTGAAGGAACCTACTTAACTCATCATCATCATCAAAAACTTTCCAATGGTGGACATTATCAGGCACAGAGGGTCTATACTTCATTTGTACCTCATAAACTAGTCTGGGAGGCAATGGAGGGATGAATAAACTAGCAGAGACAGCAAGGGAATCAGCAAGCTGATTTTGGGCTCTAGGAATATATGAAATACAGAAAAAATCAAAGAGCTCTTTGAGCCTCCATACCTCATCTCTATAAGCCTTCAGCCTTGGATGCTTTGCTTGGAACGTTCTGTTTACTTGCTGAATTATCAGGTCAGCATCTCCAAATACCTTCAAATTTTTTATCCCTCTATCTTTGGCTTCATGAAGGCCCAACAGCAGTGCTTCATATTCTGCTATGTTGTTTGTCACCTGAAAAACCAGCTTTAGGGATAACTGAACTGTTTCTTGTTGTGGAGATACTAGCACCACCCCTGCTCCTGCAGTCTCCTTGGTACATGCTCCATCAAAAAACATTTCCCAAATCTGACCACCCATATCATGTTCAGCCTGAGCTGCTGGTTTCTGGATATGCAATGCAGCCTTCTGAGATTCTTCTATTTGGAGGATGCAAGCCCCAAAATCAGTGTCCACTGCATATATGGGATGGTTTGTAGGATTCTTCTCATCACTAATAACATATGCCAGCTGCGCTTCTCTATATAACCTCCTGCTTTCTCCTCCAAACACTGGAACAGTTGCATAAGATAGATCATTCTGCAATGTCCCTCCTAGTCTCTTAATCCACCCTCTAGACAACAGCATACCAAACTTAGGAGGAACATCGGCCACCACTATATCCATCATCATACTTTTCATGGGCAACTGGGTTAGGGAAATGGCCAGATCCTTAATTAATCCAAGGCATTTCACCTTCCTTGAATCAAATGAGAACAAATCATGATAGGGTCTGGTGATATCAAGGCCTAGCTCTTCCATGACAGTTTTAGGCATTAAATTGTGACTGGTCCCTGTGTCTAGCAGGCAATTGTGGAGGATTTTATCGTGGATAGTTAATGAAACGTAGAAAGATGGAGAAGTATCATCTGCAGGTTCAATCATGGGGCTAAGCACAATAGCAGGCTTGTCGTCTTGCAAATTGACAGAGTCAATGGAGGATTGGTTAGGCTCTAGCTCAAGGGCTTCAAGGATGGGCTTTCTAAACAATTCGCTCTCGACCAACTCAGCCAGAGGGACAGTTATTTTCAGCTTCTAAATTTCTGACTCAAAACTGAAAGACGAGAATGATTTATCAGTAGTTTTTACCTCTTGAGCAGGGGTCTTGAGGGTAACAAGACCAGCTGCTGGTCTTCTTTGCCTGCTGTTCTGTGGCACTGCTTGAGCAGCTGCTCCTTGCATAGTATTTTCCTTTACCTTCTTTGCATTGGATCTTAGATTATATCTTTGCTGCTGCTCACCGGATTGCAGAACGGCACCACAGTCCCACCTCTGGCTGTTTTGCTCTTGCAGCAATGATTCTTCATATTCAGCCAATGTTAAAAATGCAGCATTACCTTTATCCTCCAAGCAGTGAATTTCATCTTCATCTTCTTCATATTGTTCCCCCTCCATGACTGCATTCTGAAAGGGAGCTTTTACTTTATGATCTTCTCTTGCTTCTTCACCCCTTTGCATAATCTGTAGCTGCTCATTTGCTTTTCTGAATATGTTTGGATTTCTTGGGACAAATGTGTTTTGCTGCCTTGCTTTGCCTGAAGCCTGATCAACTTTTAACCTAGAAATTTCAGCAGCCAATGACTCTATCATTTTGGTCATTTTGTCTATCTTAGGCTCGGAAGTCGATGCAGTGGAAGAAGAAGCCTCACCTCTCGGCCTTCTTCTGTCACCTTGACTCTTTAACTTTTCAGCTGCCATAATATTTGATTCCACCTCCAAGGCTGCCTCTTGCATATCACCCAGCGTAGCACATCGTCTTTCTCTCAACAATAAGCAAAAGTCAGAATCAAAAGCATTGGCGTATGTGAGTTTGGCAGCAGTAGGGGTAGGCTTTACCTCAACTGGTATTTTATTATACATTCTATTAAATCTTTTATTAAAGTCAGGCAAAGACTCACCCTTTTCTCTTTTCAAGTTTCCAAACTCTGTATGATAATACAACAAGTCCTTCTTATCTCCCCATTTCTTTAAAAATGCCTCATCTAATGCTTCTATATCTGTTATAGATCTCTGGGGTAATTCTCTAAACCACTTCCTAGCCTCTCCATCAAGACTCTGAACAAAAACTCTCATCCATACATCATTCTCACTTATGTCTAAATTATCAGCATAACTATAAAAAGCTTCAAGATGTTCTTCTGCTGTAACTCCTTCTGTTCCAGTAAATTTGGGCATATATTTTTGATATTCTCCTGTAGGCATGGCATTTAAAGGTGTAGGCAATATCAAAGGTCCATATCTAGCAGCAACAATCCTTTCAATCCTAGTAGGTGCTTGCTGTCCTGCCATGTTTGGAATATGCGGAAGAATACTAACAGATGGAGCAGTAGGAGATAATGTAATGGATGGGAATGATATTGGGATGTTTTGGACAGTATGGGAAACTTTCTTCGGACTCAGATTCAAATGGGAACTAAATGGAGAAGGAGCTTTATGAATCTCTGTATGTATTTCTCCCTTAATAGTACTAGGCTCTAAATCTTCAAATTGTGTATCTTCAACTAAAAACTCCTCATACAGAGATAAATTAGATTTCTTGGGCTTACCTGATCCCGATGCTCCTTTCTGCGATTTTTTCTTCAGGTTAACAATCTTTTCAGGGTCAGGCACTGGAACAGCTCGAGACTTCTGCGGATTTCTTCTAGTATGCCTCACAAACTGCGCCAGAACTTCAATGTGGAGTCGCCAAAGGATGGCCTTCCTCTAGTGGAGTCGCCAGACAGATGATTACAACCAAACTATGTGTTCAAACTTTGTCTGTCATCAAAGCTTGAAGCTGTGTCGTCTCCCAGGGAAGCTGAGCTTCGATTCTCCTTTCCCCGGCAACGGCGCCAATTAATGTTATCACCCCAAGAAACTCACCTAGGTTGTAAATCAGTGATGCTCAGGAACATTAAAAATTTAACAGTTTTTGTTGGATAAAATGATGGATAAATGGAAGATGTGCAGCACCTTTAAGCTGAATAACCACTCCTACTATGATTTACCCCAGGCATGGGTGAAGACCCCCAAACTACAAGGCTTTCAACCACCAACTACTCACAGTTTAAGATAAAAGTGATAATGGAGAAGACTGATTGCACCAGCAGATGCACTGAACTCTGTGCTGGCCAGTTACAATCAGTTAGAGGATCTGCACGACTGTTATCTAATAGACAGTGAGGATGACAGCTCTCTGCTATTTGAACAACAGCAACCTGCAAACAATTTCAACGAGCCACTAAATCATAATACAAAGGTGGGATGACAGCCCCTCTGATATCAAACATTCACAGCACATCAATAAATGCAAGCAGGCACAGCCCAGAACAAGAAGCAGAAGTGAAAAGTGAGCAAGTGACAGCAAAAGAAGCTTGTATTAATGGAAATCAAGACCAGAAGCTGCAGGTCTCATAGTATTAACAGTCTCCAGAAGTTAAAAGGCTACAGTAAGCTCTCATTCATCAAACACTCATCAATCCTTTACATCTGTCTTCTGGGTATATATGGTGTTACACTACAAAATATCTCTGCTACCCCTGCGTGGAGGAGCCCATAAATGGACACCAACCACATTTATATTCAAAAATGGGGCTGCTGATACAAATCTGGCTGTGTTGTAAATGGATTTGACCCCTCTGATGCTCTGTTGTCCTCCCTTAAGCAGGTGGCGTGTAATACCAAAGGAACCATAACCATTGAATGCTCTGCATTGATGAATGTTGTCCTGCTTCCTCCTTGGCCATACTTTTGATTAATGGCAGCCGCTGAATCATTAAGACGGCTTAATCATGATTGCTTGGCTTTAAATCAGAGAAACGCTGTTGTACTGCTCATTCCCGCCCACCACTGTTTCAATTTTGGCTTTAAAAGGCTCGGGCATGGTTCAATCATCTATCAGGTCCACCTTTCTGGTCGCAATGCATATCTTAACCGGCCAATCCTCTATTTCTTTATATTTGAAAATACACATAAAACTGCTACAAAATCATGAAAAATGGCTTTGGCGGGCTTGAACAATATATATATTTTACTTTCGAACCCTGTCGGATCCGAAACTCATCGCAATCAACACATAACTAATGGTAAAGGCTCGCCCTTTTGAAAGCGCCGATGCGATATCGGCGACCGCTGCGGACCCGATAAAATATAAAATGCAGCGCTGTATAGTTGTCGGGTCCGGCCCATCGGCGATTGCATCTGCCCCTTTGATAATGCTGATAGCGATACACCGATGCGATATCGTCGATCGCTCATCGGCGAATAATAAAGCCCAATTCCTTTGTAAGTCCTCCATTGCAATACGCCGATGCGATATCGGCGGTCGCCCATCGGCATTCCATTATGTTGCTACCACTGCCATCCTGCCGATGCGATTTGCCGACGCGATATAAACCACCGATCTGCCTCCTCCAATTTCGACCCGCCGTTCGATCTGGACCGCTTATCAGCCGGATTGAACGGTTGTCGCTCATTTGAACTGCTAGGACTGCAATTTGGAACTTTGCCTATTTTGGAGTGCTTTTAGGCCTTCCGATAGATCATTTCCGCCTTCCCCAGGGCTTTCCTTTGCGATAGACTTGATCGGTGGAGGGCCATTAACCAAACTTTGAAGATCTGAACAGCATGCATGAATCCTTTTGGGCACAATCAAGCAAAACAAGCCTGTCTCCGACCATATGGAATCCTTGTTTAGTAGCAGAGCTAACAGGTAGCCCTCTCGAGAACTGCGTTGAAATGCAGAATCTCTTCACAGAGCCTGCGCTGGGGCAGAAACGAGAATTCTATCCGGGTTCTGGGTCACGGTTTGCAATTTAATCTATGGTTTTTGGCCGAGTAAAAGCAATTAGTAATGCACAATCAGAGGGTAGATTTAAAGGAGGTCTAAGAGCTATCACAAAGGGCAATCAGATCATTTGTGAATCAGCTGTTCAAATCATAAACAGATCCAGTGAATGGATTGAAGTAGTAGATGTCTACTTTGCATTTGTTAATGGCAAATGCAGTTCGATTGATACTTCTATGTTTATGAAACAAACAACAAGAGAAACACAAACAAACTAATTAGACACACTCCCCAGTGGAGTCGCCATTTTGTTAACGGGAAAAGTGTCTACTCAGAACGACCCTATCCCACTAAGGTGTGACAGTGACCTTAGAAACAAACAGAGAAAACTACTTTCGTATTCTTCTTTATGAACTATAAACAAAGAGGAATAGGATGAACCAACCTGTGTCTTGTGCTAGTCCTTTGATCCAATCTCTCTCCTCTTTGACAGCTTCCAGCTACCTGCTCCCTTACTTGCCCAGCTTCACCAAGTTCCTATAAGATCACAGAAGAAGAAAACTACACAAAGACATGGATTTATATTCATAAATAGCTTAGGATCAGATTTAAGCTAAACATACAAATGTAACAAACATCAATGATACACAAGCATGTAGGAGAAACTCAAATAGTTTTATTGATATAACAAGAAGGTCCAGGAGGAGTTACAACCAATGATTCCTGATCCAGCATCAACCTCCCAGTAAAGGATTCCCCTCTTCACCTCCAACAAAGCATAATCACCCAATACTCTGATATCTATCTCAAAACCAACAGCAATTCTCTGCAATGTACAAAATTCCAGCCTCTGGATCTCTGGGATGAGGGATCCATATATAGATGTATGCAAAGAGGATGAGTCAGCTTATGATCTGACTAGTGGCTTCTCTCTTTCAGTTCTTGCTTCCACTTGGAGACTGAGAGCCTCTTACTCATCCTTGGTCGAACTCAGTGAGGCAAGTGTCATTGGGGAAGATTCTGGAAGCTTCCATTGTCTGTCCACCTCGCGGAATGACACTGCCATTTGTCATTTCCCGCTCAACGCACCCTAGTAGTGCATTTAGGTGCGTTGCAACGCACCTGGCTAGTGTACTTGGGTGCTATGCAACGCAGCTAGCTAGTGGAGCAGCTGAAATGATCCTGATTTGACTGATTCTGAGCAGTTTCTGGTGGAGAACTTCCGGGAGAAGCTGTGATTTGTTGACCTTGTTCCTTTAGGGGTCGGAACAACACTTTTAGGGACTTAGGATCCCTTGGTTTATGGACATCTCATGCTTAGAGCTGTAAGGCACAAAAATGTCTATAACAGTGCCCCTTTGCTTTCTGTACAGAGCTACTCAAAGGTCAGACAACTATGCAGAGCTGCACTAGTGCGCAGGATCGGGTCGCGACCATTCCAGATCTCATCAAGACATCCCTAGGGTGTGGAAACCTAGTTCTAGTACCCTCCCATACTACCTCGAGTGAGACCTCAGTCCGCGCTCCACGGACTATTGCCGAAAGGGCCGGTAGTTTTAGGATTTGTTCGGCTAAAACACTTCTGAACCTTGGTCAGGCCCTAATAAGCCAACAAATGGCTCCGTTGCCGGGACCGGGATCTGCCTAAGGGATGTCTAATGTTGGAACACTGGTGTCCTATGAAGAAGGAAATTGAAGAGTGGTTGGATCAGAAAATTCATGAGTTTGTGGCACAGGAAAATAGAACTCCACAGATATCCGAGAAGAGGTGGCTGGATCGCTACGTATATACAGAAATCCACGAGATCTTCTTCACGTCCTTCTCTTCAGAGCTGTATGATTGGATCGCGAGGTTAGCCGACAACAAGGGAAGGTATAAGCTCAATAAACTGATAGTGTTGACTCCGAAGTTGGTGCACAGGCTAGAGGCATCAGAAGATAAGATTGCGCAGGCTGTAGACCATTGGCTCGACCAGATAATAGGAGGGTTTATCACTAAATTTGTGATAGACACGACTGTAAGCTACAACGAAGTAGAAAGACGGTTTCTCAAGGGACTACGAGGTAAGTACATCAAATCTTTGAATACCTAGATTAAGATGTTGTTATGTGAGAACGGGTGATGTGAATACATTAATGATTGGAACGACGCAAGTGGAAAGGTCCACAAAGGTATCGAAGGGTTAGGAAATAGTCCTTTAATTTCACCTCTATGAGCGAGCGCGGAAGAGCACGCTCGAGTTTCTCCGAGGAGTGCGGTCAGTTTGATAAGGAAGCACATTCTGCAGTTACCATCTCCACTTACGCCACCACTCGCATCGCCTCCTTCACCTCCATCTTCGCCCACACCACCTCCACCAAACTAGTAGTTCAACATGGCAAGCACGATTAAGCTACCTGTATTCAGAGGAGTAGGAAATGAGGACCTGGATCAGTTTTGGTTCGTGGTAAGAGTAGTGTGGGAAGCACAAGGGGTCACGGATGACAACATTAAGAAGGCCACATTGGTGAGTGCGTTGCAGGATCACGCACTGACATGGTATATCAAGTAATCAAATGATCACCTAAATGTAGGAATAGTGGAGATCCAGATTGCATTGAACAAAGAATTTAGCCAGCCGAAATCAGAGACACAATCAATCATCGGATTTAAGGAGATCGTGATGCTTCTAGGCAAGACCCCATGGGATCTGGATCAGCAACTGAAAAGTATGATCCGTGAGGCTAATATGACGCTAACAGATGCACAACACTGCGTGTAGTTTGTGGAATCTTTGACACCACACCTGAGGATAACGTTATCATAGCAGAAGATTTCGACCCAAGCAGAAGCATTGGAAATGGCAATGAGGTTGCATGAAACACTGATACAGGATTCGAGATTGGGAGTCCAACAGATCCACGCACAACTGCAGAACCTATGCTTGGAGATGCAGAGTTTAAAGCAGGATAGTGCACCACAGCCAGAGGTGCACAAAGAAGTGTGGTGCATAAAATGTAAAGGCTAGGCCCATGACAAGGATCATTGTCCGGTATTCACAAATTACTTGGCAGGAGGGGGACCAATGCCACTAAGACCAGAGGCATAGGTAGGGCCAAGTGTGGCACCTACGCTCTGGTGCGCAATCTATCAGGTGGGAGGAAAGCACACAATAGACAACTATCACTTATTATAGAAGTATGCATAGACTCCCCCGCAACTGTTTTGCAATTTTTGTAGATCAATGGACCACGATGAGCATACTTGTCGAAGCTACGAGTTGATGATGGAGCGGACCCCAGCCTATAGAATGCAGACATAAACGCGAGGCCTCGACCCAGCCGCAGGGATGGCGCGTGCTAGATTTCAAGGGCGAGGTTGAGGACGAGGAGGAATGGGGCCAAGTAGGGGTTGGGGATATTTAATCTGTTACATTTGCGGAGGCCCGAGGCACTACGCTTGCAATTGTACCAACCCAATGAGAATATCTTGTTCGTACTATTATCAGTTTAATCATGAAGTAGTAGATTGTCCTACATTGATCGCATAGATGTGCGAGAAAGGAGTACTTCAGCTTAATCTGACACAGAATATTCAAATGATGAGGTCTGAACCGTGTGAAGAAGACCCCAACATGAACATGGTGCTCAGAAGCGGCATAACCATAGGGGAAGATAAGGGGAAGCAGCCTGAGGATGATACATGGGTCTGCAAGGCTCCTACAAGGGAACTTGAGTTTGACTTGGAATGCGCAAAGGAGACGTTTATGGAAGCTAAGAAGAGCTTCATGGAGGCCTCTACTTGAGCTAGTAAGGATCAACCAGAGCCAGGAATGGATCCTTCTATCTTACTACCTTTTTAGAGACATGCATGAAATTTTTGTGTGATAATAAGGCGGTTAAAGGACTACAGGAGTTGATAACTAGGTGCGTAGGGTCAGGCGAACTGCGTGTAGTCAGGAAACTAGGAAAGCATACATTGCACAATGGGAGGGAGATGAGATTAACAGCATAGGTTGGTGAATATGAAATGGATTAGGTAATTCTAGACTTAGGTTTGGACATGAATGTGTTACCAAAGCAGACATGGGAACGCATGGGTAGACCCATGTTGCTGTGGTCCCCCATTCAATTGCGAATGGCGAACCAATAGAAAATTTTACCCATGGGAAGATTACGAGAGGTAACAATGGATATCGAAGGCATGAGCATGCAGACGGACTTTGAGGTGATAGAGATTCTTGATGATAGCAACCCTTACCCCGTATTGCTAGGAATAGACTGGACCACTGATATGAATGGAGTCATCAACCTGAAGAAGTAGAAGATGATATTCGAGAAAAAGTCCCTTCGCGTAGTAGTTCTCTAGATCTGGCCAAAGGGGCGCGCTACATTGAGCCTGTACGCGATGATGGAAGTGACGATGAGCTGGATTGTATCTACAAGATAACTGCGTGAGACCAGGATCAGGTGAACCCAACTGTGGATGGGAGAATCTCATGGAAGCAAGACAGTTCTTGTACTTCGGATTGAAATGAAGAAATATAACACTGGCATAACCAATTGCACGAAGTAACAATGCTGAATTGCAACATGATGATTAGATCACTGTGGCACGTGACGACTGAAGCAAGGGAACTGGAACCTTATGAAGGGGAAACCAGAGTAGGTGAATTCTTAGATAAATTTAAAAGTGCAGTACTGGAACAGCAGCAATGTAGTACACTAGAATGGGTGTTGCACGTGACACCTGTGCGAGGGTGGAATACACACCAGAAAAATATTGGAAATTGGCGTGAATATAGCAAGTGCATGCGCGTACAATTTGGAAGTCACCAGTGACGAACGCGAGTCGGGTAGCCAGGATGAAGTAGTTTGTGCGCCCACCTGTGTCGATGGGTGCAGTCGTGTGCTGTGCAAGCACATCCTAGAGTAAGGATCAAAAATTAGAAACCTACGTAGTAGTAGGAAAAGCGACATACATTCCACGTCAGAGCCTTCAGAAACCTATGTAGAATCATGAACAGAGTCTACTAGACAAGATGAGCTGATTGGGACCTGCACATACTAGCAGTTCGATGGGCTTATAGGACCATAAGCAAAAACTGGAGCACGGAAATGACCCCAAAATTGACAAGAAGAGATGAAACCAGGAGGACATAGAAGAATACCTAGACCACAGCTCCTGTAGTAGGGACAAGACGGGACGACCTAGGTAAAAGAATTAGGAAATTACAGGAAGCCATTCGGCGGGGGAGCTTGAAACTTTGTGAAATCGATGAAGAGTGGGCACGACTGAGAAAGAAAAGCATGACATTGGACGAAGAAATCAATGAACTGGAAAGACATAGGGTAATACTGAGAACGAAGAACATGATGCTAGAAGTGGAGATTAAACAACTAGAAAAGGAACTAAAGGAAGACTTTCTGAACGAAAAAATATAGAAAATTGTAACCGAATATGCGCAAACCTAAGGATGGATTGGAGGAGTATGACCACGAGCTAGTTGGTCAAATGTTGTGGTTAAAGCCACACCTCACACTCGATGGAAATTAGGAGAGCACACTGGTAGCGGTGACAGTAGAGACTGTATCACAAGTTGTTCGCCAAAACGCGATAGCGGTGCACCAAGGGGGTGTGATCACCTGACTAGCTGAAGAGGAGACGGTCTCACCACTCCAGATAGTTGAAAGAGAGTGCAGGACTATAAAAACATTTGTTAGGGAGCTGTGTGACAACAGGGGTGCACACAGGGTCAGTATGTCACAAGGGTCACAGTCGCGCAGAAGGGGCTGCGCTACTGCGTGGATAGACAAGGAAGTGACCGTAGGTGTCACTATTCATGACAAGATGTCCAAGTTAAGGTGAAAAGGAGCAGGCAGTGGGAAATTAAGATATGAATTAAGAGCCAAATTTGGAATGCTTTACCATAAATCAAGTATTAATGACCCAAATAAGGGGGGAACGGTCGAATTTGAACTTCAACAAGCCTATAAATCACAGCTGGTCATCCACCGAACAAACTGTGGCATCTTGAGAATTAAGTTATTGTGCTATCCAATAGGTATGGACCCGTCGAACTTCGACGCTATGGGAGTAAGCCCAGTGTTTGCAACATTGCCAAAAGAGACAAAGGACCTTCGGGACAGCATAAGGTCGCTAGCCAAGGACATCGAGCCTAGCCCAACACCAATGATGGGAGATGTACTATAAATTCCCAGACAGGTAGTAAGACCGGTCTGCATGTCGTCGCGAAACCTGCGGTCTGGTAAGAAATCTATGAAAGATAAGGGCAAGATGGTGAATCTTGCGACAAAAGACAGAATTCCACTTAAAAATTCATCTCTAGGATGCGTGCCCATGATGAAACTTGAAGATTGGGACCTCGCAGATAGCAATAACTCTCTTGCAAAAATGCAACACAAACTTCAGCAGACATTGAGTATACTGAACCAGATATCGCAAGCTTGTTGCTATTGCACAAAAAGTTCATGCATTTGACATCTCAGCTAGAGCTAAAATCCTATGAGTGGTCGCTTTTCGTTAACCCAGTAGAGCAGAATGAGCATCATCGGTTAAGTGAATTAGTAGGGGCAATGAAGCAGGAGCTTGAAGAAGTGTTGCAGGAGGCAATGACGGAGCAATAGATTGTAGTGCATCACTCACAGGGATGGTGAACCATGAATCCTTGGCAGTGCGACTCGCCACACTAACGGGGTGACTCGAGGGTGAGTCACGATGTTTGTGTTGGGGGCCTGTTGGCTAGCGGATCCCCCGCGTAATGGTTTTGGGGCTTAAAGCCCACAATTTTGGGTATTGGTATTGTAAAGTCTCTGCAAAGTGCACGAAGCGCAAATTGTAATGAGTCAAGTCAAAGGGTTGTTCGCCCGAAAATAATGTAAGGTAATGTAAAATGAATCGGCCTGCCTGGGAATGTATAAATAGAGCGAGGTTCTAAGTGTAGAAGTTAGTTTTTATCTTTGGTTAAATCTTGATCTAACGTGTTATGGATTTTTGAATGTGATATTCACTATGAGTTTGTAAGTCCGAGTCTTGGGTGGTAATAGTAAAAGGAGGCTCTGTAGCTGTGTGTGTAGAGGCCTGGTAGAGTCTGCAGTTGTGTGCGTGGACCCCTGCAGCTAAGTGCGCAGGGCGGAGTTGGGATTGTAATGGGACAAAAGTTAATAAAAGCTAAGTTGATTCTGAAATATTGTGCATCCATTTGCAGATCTATATGTTTATGCTTCTGTTATATGTTTATGCATCTTTTTATAGTTTATGGTTGCACAAACTGGTTATAAATGTTGAATGATTAATAAAGATTACTGGGCCCACAAAATTAAGTTAGATCTATAATAATAACACAGTAAGGTTAGAGGATCTAGATAGCACCCCTTCGCGTTCTGTACAGAGCTACTCAAAGGTCAGACAGCTAAGCGGAGTTGCACTAGTGCGCACTATTAGGTCGCGACCATTCCAGATCTCATCAAGACATCCCTAGGATGCGGAAACCTAGTTCCAGCACCCTCCAATACTACCTTGGGTGAGACCTCAGTCCGCGCTCTAAGGACTGTTGCCAAAAGGGCCAGTAGTTTCGGGATTTGTTTGACTAAAACACTTCTGAACCTAGGTCAGGCCCCAATAAGCCAACACATATAAAGCATTTTAATTGGTGGAAACACAAAGAAACCCTTATGGCCCACGTATATATCAAAAGAATTCTAATTGGCAAAATCACAAAGAAACCTGACCAATCACTGTCGATCCTTCCTTAAACGCTTATGGCTGGAACCCAAAAGGAAATAAACTCCAGTTCAGAACATATCGGGTCCACCTTTTCCACAAACCTTTACCTTCCCCACGAAACCGAAAGGAAACAAAGTTGTAGTTCATAGACTTCTCGGGCCCGAAATTCATAATAAAACCCGTGCACTTTTTGACGCACTATCTGTCGGATCTCGTCCCTTCTTGATGAGCAGTTGTGATCTATCCAAACTTCAATGGATTAAATCACATTCCATAAACCATCGCATCCATTTTTTGGATTAAACCTCGTCCTAGTTAACCACGTGATTACCGTCAGATCTGAATCCTTCAAGCGGACGACCCCAATTAACTGAGGTTTTAACTCAGTTTTATAACTTCTCGCGTCTGATTTTGGAGTTATCCTCCGCGCTTGTTAGCACGTGATTACCGTTACATCTGTTGCCTATCGATTGGATGACTCAGATCTTCTCCTGGGTTTCTCATGTTCAAAAGCCAACGATAATATAAAATAAATCACTTCTTTCAGATTTCCACATTTTCTTTTAATTCCGTTAGAACATAATATTTGATTTTTTTTATTTTTGCGATAAAAATGAAAATAAAACTAAAATGAAAATGGATGCTACAACAGGGACCATGTGGAGTTTTATTTTTCATGTCCTTTTCAAACTCTCTAAACATGAAAAAGATACCGAGTTACACCTTTGTTGGACTCATTAAATCATTAAAAGACATTGGATTTGTCACCATGATGAACATGAGCTTATCCTTCCTAGGGCTCATTCAACTTACTAGGTTGGATTCGTCCAAAGGATGAACTTATAGTGCAAGCACCTGTTATCCCCTTCAAGCTTGTGATAAAAAATAATTGGGGTACCTGCCAAAAATGGTGGGGGGAAATTGGAAATCCTATCAGTCGTGTCGGCAACTCACTCTAGAACATGACACTCTCTGTTTCGTGTTGGGTTGGGATATCCTCACTTCATCATTGACTTTCCTGGGTTGGGTCATTCAATGATCTTCCATTTGATCTCTGCCATGTCATCATGACCACCGATCCCATGGATCCAAAAGCTGCCAAACTCTGGAATTGTGTCACCGATATGTTCAAGAGTTGTTCCCTCTGCAATTACAATTACTCCTCATTCTTTGTACCATCTAAAATCATTTGCATCCCTTTGTCTATTGTCGATGATGTGGGATACATCATGGCCCTCCTTCAACACGGTCACTTCCTGTTGACTTCAACTCATTATCTAGGAAGCTGAACGAGAGACTCCCTTCCAGTACCTTAAAGCTTGCATGCCCTAATGGCAAGTTCTTCGCACTCGTTGACAAGTTCACATCATTGGTTTTCTATGGGGTGATTTCATGGGTGTTTGACATCAATTCCTTTATTCACATTCCATGAACTATGTTGCCAATACCTTGAGAGCCATTGTCATTATTCGTGGTGTTAGCCTCCTATACCAATAGGGTTTCATATTTCATGATTGACAGTGGAAATGCTAAAAATGATCATCTTTGATGAAACAAAGGTTCCATTTTTGGTGAGCAAAGAAAAAAAGTTAAAAAATGTAAATAGGGTATGCCTTAAAAGAATAATCAAAGGGCAAGAAAATGAATTGGTCAAAAGAAAAAATAATTGAAATGAACCCCAAAGAAAGACCAGGAAAGTGGCCAATCAAAATGCCACTGCTATCTTGAGGTATGGCTCAACAGTTCAAGTTGGGCCATGCCATGTTTTGAATTGCTTGTTTTAGAGTAGGTAATGAGTACCTGTTCAAATAGTTTAAGCTTGTGTCACACGGAATTGGTCAAGGGTGCGGACACGACTGACCTTCCTAGAAGTCTAAGACGTTCTAATGACAAACAAGACAAAATGGAGTGATCTTTCTCTAAATACACCTTTTACAACATGAAATCTACAAGTGTTTAGGCTTACCTTATTCCAAAACGCTGTTGTTGAAGTCCGTTCTTGACGATCCGGATGAGCTCCTCCTTCAAGTCAATTCCTGCAACCACAAACAATAAAACAATTACCAAGCACTTGCATTTCATATAATAAAACATATATTCAACATGCAGACCAAGGAACACATGAAATAACTCATTAACACAAGCTATTGAGAAAAATAAACCAGTTTGTATTAATAACGAAACAAAGAAACTCTTACAACCTGGCCTTGGTGTTGTGCAAGTTCCTCCCAGGGTCCATCAAGGGTTTTCCTCTACTTTGACAAAGCTCACCCTCTCCCAAGTAGAATCAAGTGAAGACAATCTCTCCTCACAAAGGCTCTAATGGAAGACCTAAATCCTGCAGCATTTACCCAAAGAAAATGTATAGCTCCAACCTCCTCTCCTTCTGGCTCAATGCCTTTATTTATAGTGCTGTAAAGAGGTTATTCAGGTCCACCATCAATGGGATAATCCCCCTCTTTGGGTGGGATAGCTCCCTTATTGATGGGATAAGTTCCTCCTTAATAGGGATACATGAACCAACTGGAGGCGCATCCATTTCATCAAACCGACCTCTAGAATGTTCTAGAAGTAACCACAAGTAACTTTTTCAAGATAAAACTCGCGCATTTTGCCTTTTACAGAGGGATGCACCTGTCCCTTAACATACAGAGCGTCCATGGACGCAGATTTTGTGAACATGGTCAGCGTCCCCGCAGGTAAGGCTAGAGAGAACCTGCGACCCCAGAGATAAACATAGTTTTTACAAGACTTTCTCTCTTCTTTGAGTTTGAGATGGATAACAGAGGCATGAGACCTGCCTAAGAGGGTAGCATGACTGTTGATTTGAGCCATACTAACTGTAAGTAGTCAAGGTGACATTTTTTAGTGTAACAGCTTGACAGATGATTAGTTGATAGAGAAAGGAAGGAACCCACTAGCTTAATCTGGGCCCTTGGAAGACATAAGGGTAGATTTAGATAGGAGGGCAGCAAAAGCAAAAGAGCATATGAGGTTTTGCAAGTCTAAGTGCACCCTCCCTGAAGCAACAAAAAATGCTAGGTTCTAAGTTGGGTAGGTAGCCAGAAGTTGCAGAATCTTGATCCTATTCAGTTTTGGCCTTAATCAAGAAGGCATATGTTGACAGCTGTAAAGGTATCTATGCTGCATTTTGAAAGCAAATATAGAAGCATGTCTAACTCCCCTGATTTCCCCAAAGACTCCCTTTCTAACATCCCATGGAGGACTTCAGGATTTTCCCAAACATTCCTCCTTGTATTTTTTCTTGGAAATTTCATGACAAGTTTTAACTTTCTTCTCCGAAAAGAAGCCACATTTCTTGTGTAAAATCATTCCCCATCAACTCCTAAAAAATCTAAGTTTAAATCACTAAACTTAGTTCCCTATTCCTCACTTCCAATCTCTCATATCCCAAATTCACATTGACTTCTAACCCTATTATTTAACTCCCTATGTTCCCATTTTCTCCTACTACTATATCACTATTGTGAAAAGGCCCACAAAATATGTAAATACCCCCCCTTTTGGCACTATAGCCATATGTTCAAATATTTGGAGAATCAGGCAGAATCAAAGGTTTTGTTTGGTTTGTTTGAAGTTAGGGATTAAACTAACACTTGGTTAGTTTAATAACCTATTCCTAACCATATCCCCTTACAAACCCACTATAATGTATCACCCGCACTATTCGCATAAAACCTTGTTAAAACCCACCTTCTCCGCTTATCCAAAGTTTTTGTTACAGCGCGCTCACCACAAAAAACAAGAAATATTATTTAAAACCCCCGCTGGGACCCGCCGTTTCCATCCCTCACCTCCGCAACCCGTCGACCGTCGAATCCGGGCCCTCCCATCCGACGGCCCACAGCAATATCGGACCACCTCCAATGCCCGAACGATAGTGCCCGAAATATGTCAGAGGGTGACGTCAGGGCTCGGACGCGTGTCGTTCCCAGATTGTATCGGGCGGCCTTCTGCCAAAACCGCTCCCGTACTATAAGCGGTCCGATGGAACCGCTTACCGCTCTGCTAATTCCACCACACGTCACCCATGCGTCACCCTTACGTCAGTGCCGCTTCAGTATCGCATCACCACCCCATCCGCCATTGCTCCGAGTTGTCTGCCATGTCACCTGTCCACGTAGAGTCGCTCCCTGGCTGCCATGTCATCATTTCGTACCCGACCCCACCCATGACGTCATCCGACAAAAAGGCGCCAAAGGCCAAATTTTCCCTATTTTGCCCAAAAAACTCATTTTTTTCGTTATTTGCAATATTTCTCACTGTGCTCCTGCATGAGCTTCTACGTCGTTTACGTACCAACCTTGAAGACTACTCCCTTGCTTCTGGCGCCCTGAATTCACCTGCGTTTCCACCATTGTCCGATTGTACCAGGGATTTATCAGTTTCCCCCCTTCGTGCCTGGTTTTTGCATAATTCACCAAACAAACTAAGAAAAGAGGAAACACAGTAATTTCAAGGAATCCTCATGAACCAGTGGTCCTTTTCCACACCGTAAGCCCAAGTTCACTTACAGAAGTCCCCATTGTGCCAAATTTCCACAAATTCATAGTTTCTTTGCGCATTCGCAAATTTGAACCTCTGCTAGATAAATCCATCGGGAAAGCAACTCTCAAATCCCAGCATTTGCCCATTAAACCTATCCTAGGAGCATTTTGACTCATTTTCACACCAATTTTCTTCTTCTCCTCTGCAAATTACCCTGCTCATTCAAAATCCACTGCTCTATATTGCTGTGCCCAAGAAAAAATCTCAGATATAATTCCAAATATTGATTGACCATGGAGACTCCAGTGGCATTGAACATTTCCCCATTAAATGCCCCACATAAGGACCTGGAATGGCTAGCCCTGGCAGACCGAGATTATTAGATGAAAGACACTATAGAGTTGTGTAAACAAATACCACGAAGAAGCAGTGTGTGAGTTAAGGAAGAAACACAAAGATGGTACAGACCTCCTGGGAATCTGGAATTCCCATTTGCCAATCTACTATCTCCCTCAGGTCAATGAGTTTCCTGACTTGATCCACCAGTGCCGCTCAAACTATGACCCCACTCAAAGAGCTGTTCTGAGTCCTTCAGGCTCTATCTTGTTCCATATTACTCCTGAAGCCATAAATCAAATGCTGCAGTTTCAACCTACAAAGCCACTGGTCCCTCTTTCCATGCAGCTTTTATTAGAGCAGGGTGCCAAGCTCTCCAACTCACAAATTACAAGAATTGGCCAACTGTTTATGATTCCAGAGTTTCAGCCTAGGTAGCCTCCCCCTTATCATGTCTGGTTTAATGACATAGGGAGACAATTAGTAGATATGATATCTTCCATCCTGGGGTTCAAGACCAGTGAGTTTGTAGATGAGACAACATTGGTGGTGCTGTCCATTTTCAGGACAGCCCCCTGCTGTCCAGTATGACTATGCTTCATTTATATCCAACAAAATGCATGAACAGTTCATGAACTTGGAAAGAGAGAGGGTATTCAAGTACACCTCCTATATATATCATCTGATATTGTACAATCAGCCTGATGCTTTTCCTCTTTTCCTCAAGAAAATAGATCCAAAGGGAAACAGAAGGTCTGTAATGTTCTAGACATCAGTCTGCCATCATATTCATTACTCACCATATACATACTATGAATTTATTGACCTATTCATTCACCCAGCCTTATCACTGCTGCAAAGTTCACCTCCTCCTAGACTCACTGATGATATGCAGAAAATCCTTCAGCTGTCCAAAAACTATAGCATAGGGGATTGGTACTTTTACCAACACCATACAATGATCAGGATATATGGCTGTGAGTTAGCACCATACAGGCTGCCAAAGTATGTTCCCATGAGACTCTTTGGTCTAGAGTACTTCAGGAAGTTCGGCAATGCAGATATGATTCACTTCCATAGCAAAAACAAGAAGGCACAGCTGAAAATCAAGCATCAATTGGGTCCATTCATCTTCAATAAGAGGGAAGAAGCTTGGAATGAGGCAGACCAAATGCTAAAAGCCCTCCAGCTCAAGACAAGCTTCTATTGGGCACCCTATGACCCTAACCATTTCATAAGCCTCAGAAGAATCAAGCATAGGCTTGCCCCATATGACCACATTAGCATTCCAGAAGTTGAAAAATATGCAAATCAAATAGATTGGAAAAAGGGCACATTAGTGGAAGATTATAGTGAAGAAGAAATAGCAGAGAAGGACATTAAAACTTTAGAAAAAGTAGATGACTTGGAATATTTTGGACAGGTTTGGTCTTCTGGTATTCAGCATCATGGAGAAGCTGCCTCCTCATCCACCATTCCTCAGCAACCTGCCAAAACAGCTAATCCAATAGCAGACATGACTAAAGGTAAAACAGTGCAGCAAGAAGAAACACCTCCAAATGTGGAGAAGCAAGCAGAGCAGCAGGAAGGAAAGGCCAAACAACCTGACTCCACAGAACAGCAAACACATGAACAAATTCCTCCAAGGCAGGAGGTGACAGTTGAGTCCTCTGTTTTAGAAACACCTGCCAATGAGGACAGGACAAGAAAGAGGGATAGGCAAGAGGACACTCCTCTCACTACCTCTATGAACCAGCAAGGAGAAAAGAGACAGAGGTTGAACCCTTTTTCAGAGGAGGAAGTACCAGAGAGACCAATTGATAATATGCCCCCTCCTAGCATTGAAACATCAACTAGCTCTTTGCAGCAAGGGCAGGACATCCCACACGGGACAGAAGTGAGCTCTTCAAGGCAGAAATCAAAGGCAAACTCTAGCATCAAGCAACAATTCATTGACATAAAGAAAAGGAATGAGCCCCTCAGGCACCAAATTTACAACCATCTCCTAAAAATGGGGCCAACCAATCAGCAGAGATTAATGTCCGCCTATGACATTCAGGAAAAAAAAATTACTCTTAGTCATTTCAGGCCTACCATGCAGCAACCTCAAACAGCTGCCGATTACATCAGAACTAATCTAGAAATTTTTGCCAGATACATCCACCCCTTGGATCAAATTGAGCTACACAGACAAACAGGGGAAATGATATATTCCACACTAGCTGAAAAGACCCTGCTGGCACACCAATTACAAAATTCTCTACACAACACTGCTTCTTAGCTAGAATTGGAGAAGGCATCATCTCAAGCCAAGGACAATAGAATCAAGTCCTTGGAAGAGATCATTATAGAATTGGGTCATGATCCAAAGGACCCTAAGGGTGTGCAGGCACTGTTAAAGAAAAGAGATGAAGATGTAGCAGCTATGAGAAAGCACATCAAGCTGCCAGCTGGCCTTCACCCTCAAACTGGAGAAGTGGCAGAGCAGAAAAAGGATCAGGATGTAATGGCTCTACTCCTGAGTTTATACAAGAGGCTAATGGAAACAGAGAGTGCACTAGAGGTGGCACTGAAATCAAGACAAAGTGAGGCACCAATGCAGCCAGCACAGACATCTGCATCTACTGAAGGTGTGCCACTTTCTACTACTACAGCAGCTCCTCCCACAGGACAGACATCAGAGGTTGGTCCTTCAACATCAGCACCAGCAACAGCACCAGATCAGGGACCCAACCTGAGTATGCAGAACATGATGAAGGAACTGGAAGCCTTAGAAGCACAGATGGTAGAACTGAATGAGACTAAAGAAAAATTGGCCACAGTTAATGAAAAATATGATAAATCCAAGCAAAGTGTAGCTGAAAAAACAAGAGAGGTAAGGGCTCTTGAGAAGAAAATAAAAGAACTAGAGAAAGAGCTCTCTCTGGACAAAGTTGTAGTTGAAATTAAGAAGATCTTGTGGACCAACATTGGTCAATCTATAACAGATCAGTGGCAATATATAGAAACTATCCATGAGCATATGGATCTAATAGGCAGGGCCCAAAAAGAAAGTCAAAGAGAAAGAGCCTCTCTGGGAAATATGCCTGAAATAGCTAATAGGATGATCAATGTCCTGAATAACCGCACTGGCCCTCAGCTGGCAGCAATGGGTATCGCTAACAGGACTGATACCATTTTACTAGTGAAGGGAGTGCTCACTTTGAGAAATCATGTGCAAACATTGGATAGAAGGTGTCAGGAGATGCAAACAGAAGTGAACAGATCCATTGAGAAGATTATAACATTGCATAACAAAGGCCTTCCCAGCTTAGTAACCAATGCATGAAGGTTACTATCTCATGAAAATTATGCCAAGAGGGTAGACACATATGCCACAAATCAAATCATTGCAGCAGCAAGTACCCCCGAGGAAACAGGGCCTCCATCTGGGCAGAGTCTCTATGACAA
Source organism: Pinus tabuliformis (assembly GCA_031772625.1). Taxonomy (NCBI): domain Eukaryota; kingdom Viridiplantae; phylum Streptophyta; class Pinopsida; order Pinales; family Pinaceae; genus Pinus; species Pinus tabuliformis. Next base: position 77,971,690 of record CM062819.1, on the reverse strand, counting down.
AATAGAGAATTTATTTTTCATTGCAAATGACATCAGACATCTTTTTGAAGTGCCTCCAAACTACTACAAATATACTGAGGCAGATGAAACTTTAGGCATAATCTTAAGACACCAGTTGCCTACTCAGGAATGGTGGACGGGCATGATACAAACACGGCTGTAAAAAACAGATTGTTCACCATATTTTTGTATTTTCATCACAAAATCAGTAGTTTGAGAAAGTTAATACATATTTGCTCCGATTGGGAGAGAGATTAAGAAAAAGGCCAACTCAACAATCCAGTTTGACTGCCAAAGCAGATGGCTACAGATGCAGATGACGGGGCTGAGATAGCTGCACCACAACAAAGTAGCAAAGGGCGTATTACTCATCAATACGAAGCACCCAACCGACCCAGTTGCCTCCAAAAAGTCAAAGAATTTCTGACAAAGTTGGAAAGTCATTCATTGTCCATTTAAAGCAGCAATAACTATTGTATGTGCTATTTTTGAAGGTTGGTAAAGACAATTATTGAGCGAATGACTCATCGTTAAGATATTTTGTAAAAACGATTATATATATATCCCCATGCATAATCTTATTGGGGTTGTTGATTTTTCTTCTGGAGAAGCTATGCTGTAATTTCAGACCTTTAATACAGGAAGCTCATGGAATTTCTGAAGTTCTGAGGTGTTTGAGGTGTTGTGGTGTGCTTGCTTGCTGTTACAGGATTCCTACGCTATTTCATGTCACAATAAGTTTTTTGAACCATCTTTTTATGTATTTCGTTCTTTATAATCCATTCATGCTCTATGTTTCACAGGTTTAATAGTACAGAAAAAGAATAGTTCAGGATTTGTTCATTGAACACCCTAAACTCAATCTATGCTGTTATGAATGTTTTCTTCAGTATTAGTTATGAATGTGTAATTCTTAGTTGCTCACCTTCATACTAAACCTTTCATAGTAAATACTGCTCAGGAATTCGAATCTGCTCCTGAGTGATATTTCCTTTCTCTACGTCATCAGCTTAGTGAAAGATTCTTGGTTGCCTGTCACTGGCTGGAAATATTTCATATTTTATAATTTGAAGTTTGTTTCATTAGTATCTATATGGCCCTGTAGTTTCATCACTCTTACTCAATACCTCAAACAACCCTTAATCACAGACTCCATTGCCCAATGGACTGAAACCCCTGAAGATCACATCTAAGCTACTAGAAGACATCATTCAACCAAAACTTTAAACAAAATTCAGTATATCGTAACTAGCCTAAACATTATCAAAACAAAGCTAAAAACTAAAGAGAGAGCCCTCTCTAATTTCAGGTAGGCTAGGACCTGTGATCCAAAGATTGGTCTGTGGTTACCTCGGCCGTATTCCCTTAGGAGTCAAAGGGAACAACCTGAGTGCTAACATAACTAGCGACTCCGCTGGGGACGAACTAATATTTCAACTACCGTCTGTTCTAGATAGTGGTTCCAAAATTTAATCAATCCCTTGACCATTCTAAAAATATTCTCAAAAATACCAAAAAACAAGCTCAGAAGCTCGCTCCTAAAAAGAGAACTAGGCATACCAGGTCAAATCCTGACCCAAATCCTCCACCTGTTTTCGACAACCCTAATTTGATTCCCAAGACTCTTAGGAACCAAAAGGAACTAGAAGAACCTGTTGAGTCCAGCCCTGAGGCAGTTCAGCAAAGTTACATCCCAACCCCCGCTAAACCATCAGTTCACCTTCATATAACCCACTCTTCCCCCTCTTCCTCATCCACTTCCCAAAATACAGTGTCCACACCCCCACCCAATACATAAACTGTTGTTGTTGTTCCTATTGTTCCAATCGTTCCCCTTCTACCTGTTGTTCCACTTATCCCTCCAAATATGGCTAATCGTTGTGCTCCCCTACAGTTACCTGGTAATCAGGGGGCTATGCCTCAAGAATACCAAAGTAAGATCACTTATTTTGATGGAACCAATACATATACTGCCTTACAGCATACCAAGAAAATGCAAGATTACTTTGAAAACTATGAGATAGATGATGATGATGTGAGAATGAAAATTTTTGTACAAAGTCTGAAAGGTGAAGTAAGAACTTGGTTTAGAGCACTGGCTGCAAATTCTATACCCGATTCAGGTGCTCTTTATCAGTCCTTTCTGAACAGATGGGAAAAGAAAAAGGATCCTCTACACATCCTATCTAAATATGACACCATAAGAAGAGGTCCTCAAGAAACTGTCTTGGACTATTGCACTAGATTCAACACTATCTATAATGCCATTCCTCAAAATCTTAGGCCTCCACCTGATTTAGCATTGATTAAGTTCCCTGATGGGTTTGATGCTGATATGGCATATCAACTAAGAGAAAGAGCCCCTGCAACCCTGGCAGACATGCAAAACATAGCTGTAAGTGTAGAGGCAAATCTGATTGCTAAGAGAAACCGGGCAAGAACTGAAAGAAGAACTACTTTTAAGGAAGAACCCTCATCATTTGAGCAAAAGCTAGATGCAATCATCAAAGGTATGGATAGACTTGGGGACAGAGTGGAAACCATAGAAAGAAAGTCATCATGGGAAGGGCAAACAAGCAATATTAGAAACCCAAACTTTAGAAAGAATCAAAATCCCAATGTTGGAAGGACTGATCCTGACCAGCATGTCAGACCCCCTTTCCAAGAAAATTATGTTGAGGCTTCAACATCTAGTGAACCTAATGAGGACCCTCACATCAACCTAATGGGTTTGGACAGTGAACATCAAGTCTTCTTAACACAAGAAGATCAAGAGGTTTACAATGAAAATCAATACCACACTAAGTCAGGAGAATCATTTGATTTCAAAGAAGGTTATGATGCAGCTGTGTATGAGGTACACAAACAGTATAAACTAAGGACCAGAACGATAGATGTACCTGAAACTCTCAAACCAAAGAACAATAAACAGCCTAAAAGGATCAATGATAAGAGTACTCTCCCACAATCAGCTGGCAATTCGAACCCACATTCCTCAGAAGTCACTGTGGAGGATATTTCAGAGCAACAGACATCTGAAAAACAGCCAGTCCCACCTCATCCAGCAAAAATGAAGTCAGAGAATACCCTTGGAAGAAAACATGGTACCAATTTTACTCAAAATCATACCAACCATGAACAAAAGATCATTGATAACCCAGCTGAAAAAGAAAAACCTGCTGCACTTAATGCCAAGATCCAAATTGAAAAGCCCTTTAACTTGGAGACAGAAATAAGTAAACTCAAGATATCAGTTCCTCTCTCGGAATTAGCCAAACATGACATATACAGATAGCAGATTAACAAGTCACTCCAAGTATCAGACAATAAAGATGCTGTGAATGTCCTAGATGACCAACCAGAGTTGTTGTTTGGCCTTGAGGTTAATGGAAAAATAGAAAATGGAGGGGTTCCACCCTTTTATGTCAGTTTAAACATTCATGATAAAGTTCTACACAATGCAATGTTTGATTCTGGGGCCTCACACAACTTAATGCCCAAATCTGTAATGGAAAAACTTGACTTAGACATCACAAGACCTTATAAAGATCTATTCTCATTTGATTCAAGCCAGGTTAGGTGCTTAGGATTGATTAAAGACTTATGTGTCTCCCTGGTCCAATACCCAAACAAAACAATTTTGATGGATGTAGTGGTAGCTGACATACCTTTTAAGTATGGCATGCTCTTGTCCAGATCCTGGGGGGCCAAACTCCAAGGATCTTTGCAATTAGATATGTCCTATGCAACCATCTCAGTCTTTGGGCAGCCAAAGAGATTATACCATGAAACTTTGATGAAATATGTGGTAAGCAGTGAAGAGAAACCCCAAAACTTCCCAATCTATTCAATACACTCTGACATGGATTCATTCATTCTCTACAATGTTGACATCTGTAGCAAGGCTTATTCTGAACTATTAATAGCAGCAGAGGAAGAGAAAGTTAATGAACAATATGCTCCACAAGACCAAAGGACTGTAGGAATAGCTGAGGCAACAACAGAACACAATGTATCAACCAATCTGCAGGAAATAAATTTTCCTATGATTCAACTCTCTAAAAATCTAAATCTAAGTCTTGAACATGAAACTTTATGGTACTTAGAATTTGATGGCTCTGTAAATAAGTTAGGAGCTGGAGCAGGAATCTGGATCCATAATATGCACAATGACCAGGCTGAGGGTCATGCATATAGGTTGAACTTCCGATGTACAAACAACATGGCTGAGTATGAGGCCCTTTTTGCTAGGTCTCAAACTCATAAAAAATCTGGGTGCAACTAAAATTTCAATCTTAGGGGATTCAGATCTAATCATGCAACAAATTAAAGGAAACTTTACTACAAATGATCTAAGATTGAGAGCATACAAGGCAACAGCCATTCAGGTACTTGATACCTTCTCACAATCTCAGTTGACTAAAATTTCCAGAGAACTCAATCTACATGCTCACAGCTTGGCAACCTTTGCCAGCACTTGTAAGTTTCCTTTCAAGCCCACTCATATTTTTACTGCTGAAATCAAACACAGGCCCGCAGTTCCAGACAACATCAAAAACTGGCAAGTTTTTGAGAGTGATACTCACATAAATAATTTTCTCACTCTAAAAGAGGAATTCTCTGGCATTAACATTGACTCAATCACTGGAGATGATCAACCACAAGCACACATGAATACACAGAAAATATCAGCTGAAACAGTTAATCTGGTTTTGCACCCTACCACCTTCAATAACGAAAGTATACAAAAGTTGTGTCAGATAGATGAATATGAACTAGCTGAAACAGAAACAGAGGTAATTGAGTTGAAAGACAATTTTTTGCCCACGGGTTTAACCCCTTTGGAAGATCTGTTTGATTCAAATGATATCTCAAGAAAACCAAAAATGCAACCATTAAATGCTGAAATAGAGGATTGTAACATTGGGACTACAGAGAATCCCAAAATGATAAAGTTATCCAAAGCGTTACTACCTAAGCAGAAGCTGAAATACATTGAGTTATTCAAAGAATTCCAAGATGTCTTTGCCTGGAGCTATGAGGACCTCAAGTCTTATGATACCTCAGTCATCCAGCACACTATACCTTTAAAAGAAAATCAAAAGCATTTTAAACAAAAGCTCAGAAGAGTGAACCCTATGCTCCTTCCTCTTATTGAAAAAGAACTGAAACATATGTATGAAGCAGGAATCATTGCTCCAATCAGATTCTCAGAATGGATTTCAAACCTAGTGCCTACTAGGAAAAAGACAGGAGAAATCAGACTATGTGTTGACCTAAGAAATTTAAACAAAGTCTCTCTCAAAGACCATTACCCCTTACCAAAAATGGATCATATCCTGCAAAGGGTAGTGGGAGCCTCTAGGATCTCATTATTAGATGGCTTTTCAGGATTCAATCAGATTCTGGTACACCCAGATGACCAAGACAAAAATGCCTTCACAACTCCTTGGGGAACTTTCAAATATGTCAAAATGCCTTTTGGGCTTAAGAATGTGTTGATGCCTCGAAAATCGCTGCAACAACATTGGGGGATAACCACCCGGTTCGGACCTTAAAAGCAGCTCCTTTTCCGTTTGGTGTGGTGGCTCCGACTGTTCATCTAGGTCCAGTTACCTTCTCCCTATTGCTATTGGTTTATAATGTATCCTTAACTACCAATAGACAGGGACATCAGATCATTTCTTCTTGCTGATCAGGCAAGAGAATGACCGTTAAGCTGATTTGGGCTCAGCCAAGCCACAACTAAAGTTTTGCCTCTTTGAGGAGAGGACTTAAAAGATTGTAGAATTTACTCTAAATGCAAGTTTATTCTATGATGCAAGCAAAATAAACTAATCTAAATCCTATCTTAATTAGGCAGATATAGATCTAACCCAACTAAGAGCAAGATAATTAAATATTAGGATTTAAACATGTCTTGTTTATAATGAATATCAAGTTAATGAAGTAGTTCAATTAACTGATATTATGGTTACCAAAACACATTCTATTGAGACCTTAAAACTGAAATAAAAAATCAACAACATTCAGGAAGTAGTTCTCAAAATGATATTGATTATCAAATCAATAAATCCAATAATTGAATAATGATATGTAGAAATAGTTCACACACATTATTATTCAATAAATCAGTTTCATAAGACAGATTTCAGAGTAAGTAGTTACTCCAAAATGAGAAATTAATCCATAAAAACAGAGATACATAATAACAAGATTGAGACAAATTACCCATATTGACAATAGTGCACAAACATGAATAAAATGACACATTCATATCACCATAAAATTAAAACTGATATTTGAAACAGTAGTATTAGAAATACCAATTTATTGCATCCATTTCTTTGTTCTTGGTCTCCAACAACCCTTTACATTGCTTGAACTTCTGCCTTCAAAACTAGAGCCACAATAGTGCAAGCTTTGTTCCTCATGCATAATTCAATATACAAAGGGAAAATCCTCAATAATCCCCAGATCTGAGATTTTTCACTCCTCCCTCCTACAACTCTAAATTCCAATTACAATAGTGCTTTTAGAAGCTCTAAAATTGCAGAGGAGAGCAGCCCCTATTCCATTCTGCAATCTGTTATTTATACTGTCTGTGAAGGAATTCTTGAGAGGAAAGTTTGGTGAAGAGAAATCTGTCAAATCCAATTCTATTTGCTCAAAATTCCTGATCTTCAATTGTTGGAGCCTTCTCATTGATTGAGATCTTTTTCTCCATATTCTTCCCACTGTTTTCCTGCAAAAAGAAATCAAAATAAATTAAAATGCAACAACAAAATCAATCATGGCATTGCTGACATTTAAATCAAATCCAATCAAATTTTATTTAAATAAATAACTGAAAACAAAATATAAACTTTCTTTTGATGCCTGGGATGGTTTAATTGGCCAAGAATATTATTGACGAGTGAATCTGCAATTAGAAGAGGCCTGGACCAATGAAAATAAAACTCAGAAAAATGATTTTGTTTTCAAAATTCGGAGCTTGATCTTCTGCCTGATTTTTTGACCCAATAAATGACCAAATCTGTCAATGAAATCTCCTCAGAAATATTCTCCTTGATTTTCTCTTTCCAATGAGCCGTCCTGGGCTTCATTTGGCCAAGCAGAACTCAATTTATGAGCTTCCAAAGTTGATGGGTCAAATCTGATGTAAATCTGGAAATTCTGTTGCTGGGCTAAAAAGAATGAGAATTTGAATTAAAAATTAAATCCTAAATTAGTCCCTAATTAATTCTAATTTAATTGCTAATCATTAACTAAACTAATTATCAATAAACTATTTATAAACGAATTTAATCTAATTACTAATTAATATTAATCTAACTAATATTTTAAATTTAAATTAATCAAATTAATTAACTGTTATAAATTAATTAATATGATTAGTTTAAAATTTATTAATTAAATAATACATATTAATTTAAACAATATAATATATATTACATATTATATTAAATAATATAATATTACATATTACATATTAACTAATTAATATATATTAACTAACCTACACCACTACTTTCCACTCATACGTAAGAGTGATAAAACTTTTAAAACAAAGCTTTTTTAGAAACTAAACTAAGGTAATGACCCCTATGCCCTTTGACTTTTGCAATTGGGATGTCGGATCGGGGCAACGAGGGATATCGGCCCTTTTAAACTTTGGCACATGAAAAGTCCCGATGCGATATTGGCATCGGGTATCGGGGGTATGAGTTCATCGGGGTTCTTAAAAACATGTTATTTGAAAGCTCCCGATGCGATTAAAAATTCCGATGCGAATTCTTTTTTATTTATTATATATATATATTTTTTAATTTGTTTGTTTTAAATTTTAATTTAATTAAATTAATTATATAATATATTAATTAATTTAATTAATTTAAAATTTAATTTTAAACTTAAATTTTTATTTTTTTATTTTGTTTTTAAGAACATAAGTTTTTAAACTATAGCTAAAAATAAAACTACAGCCACTTAGAAAATAAATGAAAAATAATAAAAATAAACTACAGCCACTTGAATGTTTGGTTTTTCGAGATTAAGATTTGATTAGAAAATTGGAGTGAATTTCTTAAGCCCCGATGCTTAATTATTTGGCTGCATAATGAAAAATGTTAGTAAAACCCTCTACGAGTTAATATTTAAACTGAATGCGTTATTGGACTAATTTATTTACAAAATGCAATATGGTACATTTTATGCATTTTTAACCCAGTCTAGATAAATGATGAGACTTCAAAGAAGTGCCATTTTCAAACCGGTTGACCAAATGAGGCGAAACAAGCGTCAATGTGAAGCTTATAAAAAATCGATTCTAGCAAAGCAATCAAAACAAGAATCCAAAGAAAACTAAAAATTAACGAAAGCGTAGGGCAATTAACTAAAATAAAACCAAAAAGGTGCTTAGCCAAAAATTTTATAGAAAGGGTCCCCATTATTCGAAGCGGACGCATCAATAATGGGGGGTGTTGTATTTTTACCACAACAATTGACGACACACGGGAGAAGGACCAGTTATCTCTGTTATGAATGAAATTTTCCTAAAATTAAAGCAAAAATAATTAAAGAAGAGAAGATCATGCTTGAAATGTTTGACTTAGTTCATTAGTCTGAATAAAAACCAGAATCATCTAACTGTAATTTTTCTTAAAATTCCTCATAAATTAAAATATTTCAAAACTCTATATCAGTCCTTAATTAGTTGTAGAGATAAAGCAGGGGTCACTTTACAGCTTGGCTTTTAAGATATACTCATTTGTCACAGGTAGAGCCACTGTTGCCAGCAAACATCCATAGTTTCGACAGGGTTACCTAATGATTCAGAATCCCATCTTTTTAAGAATTATTGATCTAGAGATAAATCCATTTATATATATATTATTTTTTTATTTTTTATTTTTTATTTTATTTTTTATTAAATCTTAAAAGCCATTGTCCTAGTATGGTAGCCAGATAGTTGACAATGCCATTCACTGGTTAAAATTGGGCTGATCAAGCTGGCTCGTGATGAGACCCCTTGTCTTATAATTGTTTGCAATCATAAGCCATTACCCTGGTTTGTTTAGCAGTGTTGGTAATGTCAGCCTATTTTCCCCTATGATCATGGTAAGCAGGCTCACGATGAGACCTCTTATCTTTTAAGTTTAAAAATATTTCTGGATTATTCTCTAGAAAAATAAGACTTTTTTGGGACAGGGAGAATCATTGACTCCTTAAGAGTTAAGAATGACAATTTCAGAGTTAAACGTGCTTTGCTGTAAAGTGTCTTTACTTGGTTAAAAATAACCTTTCTTGACTGATAATAGAACTTTGAAAGATCCTAATAAAGTTTTGAAATCTCAAAATGATTACAATTTTGATGAAAACGAAATTTTCAGATTTTATGATACTTTGCCAACTTCTCTTGATTGGTAATCTCTTCCTTAAGTATGTCTACCTCTATAATAAGAAAATCAAACTTCATTAAGAGATTTAAGAAAAAGCTAATAGGTGACTATTAACAATTTTTTCTCCATGAATGCTGACCATAGTTAGGTAACAAGAAGGCCTTTCATATAAATCACAGCAAAGTCACCAAAATCAAAACTGAAAACAAAAAGAAAAGAATTCTTATGCTAAAGTAAAAAAGAAAATCAGCAAACAAAACAAAAAACAAAGAAATCTCTAAAAATGGAAAGGAAAATCCAAGTCTCGCAAGATAAACTCAAACAAGAATGTTTATACCAATGTCTCCAACAATATGAAGAAAAAGAAAATAAGCATGTAATCATTCCTTCTTATGTTGAGATCTAGAAAAACATACCTTGCAGAGTTGTGAATGCTTTAGGCTTTTAGATAATAGTGATTGTAAAATTCAGCCACAATGAATAATTTCTGTTTGATATGAATCTTCTTGTTTCCAAGCATTATCTTAATCATTTTCTAAAAAAAAGGAATGCTTAAAGAAACAAACTAAAGGTTCAGAAACTTCCTGGTGTGGCTGTTTCAATGAGGATTATTGCTGCTTCTTGAAATAAAGCCAGGAGAAGAGTATGGACTTTGAAAATATGATTCGGCAGAAGATTGAAAAATTTTGTGAAGAGCTGCAAAACAGAGTTTTATATCAGCATAATTTAAAAACAAAAATTGAAACTAGAGTGATGAAATGGGAATTAATGAAAGTGGGCACATGAATCTTACCATTGGATAATTGTTTTTGATCTTACCTGAAAGGTGTCAATTTCTCCAAACTAGCTGACTCCTTATTTTAATTATCATTAAAAACATGAAGAAGTCACACTAACCAAAATCTTGTAACCCAAAATCATTATTTATTTTATTTACACTAAAGCAAGCAGTAAAACGTAAAAATGAAATGCCTAGTGCTCAAGGGAGTTGAAATTAAAACAAATGCATCAAAAATGAGAATGAGAATTTGCAGCAATCACTGTTTCTCAAAATATCATAAGTTTCATATAAATTCCATGATTTTATAAATTGTCCAGAATCAAGACCAAATTCAAGATAATAAAATTTAAATATGAAGATAGAGAGGTCTTGAATTCCATTTTAATTATGGAATTATATATTTAAACTAAAATGTATGAGAAATTGCAATAATTTGGATATGCTGCAAATTGGTCATTAACTGCTTTCTTACCATAGTGGTTACCCAAGCTCGCTTTTAAAATAACACATTGCCGTATCGGATGATTCACATAACATGTTTCTTCACCATGCTTCAAATTTAATCTGCAGAACTTCACCTTTATTGCTATGCCATATATCGATTAAATGTTAATGGCTCATAGGCATGCATTGGATGCTATTGCATCGAAGATTGCAATGGCAAATTGTTGATAAGAACATGTGCAATGAAATGAAGCGATCGCATCATTAAAGAAATATTATATCGGGGATCAGAGAATAAATTGCATCGTGCTTCCCATATTGTAAAATACACATTGTAGATTCAGAGAAGTGATGTGAGCGTAAGAATGTGATGAAGTGATTGCAATATCGGCGATGCGATGGAAGTCGTAGCTAATCGGAAATCGGCAAACTTTGGGTACCCGATGTAACACAATATTTTTTTTTGCGATGCCGATATGCGATGAAGAGCGGACCCGATAAATTTTTATGATGGGATTTTAATAACATATCGGATCCGAGATATCGGCCATAAATAAAACTGCAAGGAAGCGATTGCGATATCGACAATGTGATGGATGACGTAAATCGGCGATCGGCAATCTTAAGCACCCGATGTAACACAATATGATTGCTGCGATGCCGATATGCGATGAATGACGTGGCTAATCAGCGATCGCGATTGGCAATGTTATGCGCACGATTTAACAATTCTCAATATGCCGATATGTGATGAAGAGTGGACCCGATAATTTTATGTTGAAAATTTGATAACATATCGGATCCGAAACATCGGCCTCCTTTAAAGTTATACTCCTACCATTATTGCAATTGAACGGACGCGATATTTTATGAATTTGATTTGAATTTCATATCGGGTCTGGAATTATGTGTTTATCGCAATATCGGTAAAGTCGATTATCGGAGATAGGCGATTCATGTTCATGGAAGTATACTTCACTTGGAAAGCTCCGATAAGCGAAATGTAATATGTCATATGAATAAGATAATACATCGGAGGTCTTTAATGAACAATTTGTGATCAAAAGGAATGCTAAGAGCTACTTCTGATGAAATGTTGTGATGCGAATGGTCTCATGATATTTCTTAAAATTTCAGTTGGGTTTTCTAATGAATGAAAGCAAAGCTAAAAAATGCTTAAACTCTAATGAATCAGAATTGAATTTCCCTGAACCTGTTTGCAAATTTAAAATGAGTTTGCTGCTTACTTCAGATTTTGAAAGGAAATAAAAACCTGCAAATAAAACAGAACATAAATAAAAAATAAACTAAGGAAAAGAGAAACTAATAAGAGATGAGAACGAGCTTGCAAATGCATACCTAGAAGGAAATTGTCTGCAAATTTTACCTTATGAATCTTCAAATTCTTCCTTCGGTTTATCAAATTTTCCCTTCGTTTCAAATCATCTCATTATTTATTCTAAATCTAAGTGTGCAATCAGCCTAAACAAAATCTGTTTATTCATGTTCAGGAAATATAAAATTTATCAGAAATAAATATTAAACTATGCTTCCCTTTCAAATTGAAACAACAATTTATTACCTCTGCTCATTCCGAATTAATCTTGAGAAAAATCTGTATTATTGTAGTGACTATTCAATAATGCCTTCAGTAAATAAAGATGATGCATTTTACAGCATCAGATAATAAACTAAAGATCAGAATGGGATAAAGCCACTAATTGAGGAAAAATGTCAAAACAGATTTGAATGTGTGCACTTGGCAAAACGGATATCCTTAAGATCAGCTTTTGGCAAATTCCGAGGAAGATAATATGAACTTCATATGATTACCGTGAAAGGTTGGACTGACTAATAATGATGGAATTAAAATTAAGCTTATCATAGACAGTCATTCATCTCATGGGATAATGGGATCGTGAAGCTTTTATATCCTCAAATCCTTACCATAAAAATTTCAAAAGAAAATCTTAGAAGGAAATTTTGAAATAAAGAAAAGTGGCTTTGAGCCAATCGATGCCAAGTGCAACCTCAATTTAATCAAGAGATTATTCAGAATAGGCAGAGTAGAGGTATTGCTGTAAGAAATTAGAAAAAGGAAAACAATAATTAAAATTTTCTGATAGGGAAAAATGTTTCAGTGAACATGCATGAGAATGGCTGATTGCTTTGTTTTATTTTTAATCTACAGAGCTGTTGAAAATAAATTAACTACATAAAACAAACTAACTAAATTAATTCTACTCCTATTCTAACCATGTACATGAAAATGACTAGGTATAGTCATATTTCCAGTGTAGCCATTTTCTCATTTTTATTCCCGCGTTTATGTACAGTTCAAATGTTAATAATAAAAATACAGATTTGACTAAACTAAGGAAAATAAATATGAAATCAGAATGTACAGTTTTCGTTAAGAATTTAATTAAAATCTCTCTCTCCTGAAATTTCCTTTCCAATTGACTACCAATTGGATCATAAAAATATGGATGGATTTCTATTAAGGATTGAGAAATATTCAAAGGAAGAGATAACAGGCCAGATTGTGAAGATGAGCTTTTAAATTCGAAGGCCTGGAAAAAATTGTTAGTGTTATGTACAAATGTTAAATCATTGTCAATTTTACTTGAAGGAAAAAATTCCAAACAATTTTCAAATGAGTCAATGAAAAATGGATGGAAGCCTTTCAAATAAAATGACAATTTATTAATTGAATTGAATTGCTGGCCAGATTGCAAAAATACATTCTCTTGTTGATATTGCCTTTGAGAAGATAGAAGCTTTTGATAAGCAATGAACATCGATTGACATTGATATGTTAACAGTTTTCTATGTTCATGGTTATAATATGAAACTTCAATTTCCCAATTCGGCAATGCCTCAATTAAGTGTTTGATAGTAAGGTGTTCAATATGCCAGCGAAGAGTGTGAAAATTTTGCAAAATAAAATCAGAAAATAAATCTAAGTTTAAACAAAATAGCTGAGGAAACAAAAATAAAATGAAATCACTATTTGTACAACTAATGTTATAGCACAATTGGAATCGTTTTGAAACAATTTCATTTTCACAAGGATTGGCCAGAATTATGGAATTTGAAAAATCTTGAATTCCAACTTGTGAATTAGAAAACGAATTATGATTATGAGTAGGAATGAGAGTTGGATCATGATATGAATCATAAATTGGAATGTTTTCTTGAATGGTGAAATCATGAAGATAATTTGCTGCTCTAAAATGAGGATTAGTTGAGATAATTCTTAAATTGAAGCGTTCTTCATCCTCAGATGTTATTTGAATTTTATTAAGAGGATTCTCTTGAGAAAAATTGAAATCAACATCCTCAATATCAGAGTAATCATCATAAATGACCTCACAAGATTCTCTAGAATTCCCTTCAATCTCATCCAATATATCAAAACAAGGAGGGACAAGAATTTCATGTTCATCAGTGGCAAAAAAATGATCAATTATTGTTTCTTTATCTTGATAAAAACTTAATGGTAATTCATTTAGATCGGCCTCTTTAATTTCTGGAATATCATTAACATCAAGAGGAAAAATATTACCATTATTGAAAATATCAGGATAAAGGGAAAAGTGTGAACCTGAAACAATGCATTTAAAACTGTCTCTGTTTGAGAGCTCTTGTGCATTATGCTCATTGTAAATTTCAGATTGCAGATCATTCCTTTGCGTGCATATGCTTTCTTGAAGAACGCTGCTTTGCTGCTCCGATTTCGGCATTTGTTCATCATGGAGAAATTCAGAAATTTTTATAGCAGTTTGCATTTTATTTGCTTTGATTGCTGCTTGTACTTGCTGATTTGCGATTTGATTTTCCGAATTTACTTCAAAATAGCTTTCAGATTTCAAGGTGGATTTTTCTCCAAAATTGCTGCTGTTGTCTTCTTGCATTTGAATGGAAATATTTTCCAAGCTTTGTGAAACCACTTTATCACAATTTATTTGCACATCCGAATTGGGATTCTCATTTGTATTGGAAGGGGATGGAACAAAGCTTGAATCAATTTCATATGGATTGGGAATGGTTGGAAGAGAACAAATATATTTAAACCAATCTAATGATTCTTCTTTCGTAGGTTTATCTTCGTCGCTAAATCTTAAACAATTCAAGTGAAATTGAATATGAAAATCATTAACAGATTCATGTTTAAACCTTCGTAGATATTCAATTTCTTGACATACCTGTTCATAATCGTAGCCGTCAAATTTACAAATGAAAATTGTAACAAATTGATCCCAGCTATGGATTGAGGCAACTGGAAGAGTTTTGCACCAGTTTCTGGCTTTTGCCGCAAATGTAAGAGTAAAAATTCTGCATAAGATGCCTTCATCAATTCCTTGAAAATCATAATTTGAAATGTTTTGAATAAATTGAAAGACATGGTTAAAAGCAGAAGAATTCCTCTTACCATTGAATTTTACCTGAGACAAGAGTCTTACCACTTCGGGTGGAGTATTGGAAGATGCACGTCCATGGATACAACTCCAAATTGGAAGTTTAAGAGGAGCCATCACAATAAATAAAATATTAAAATTGAAAAGACTCCAATAGACAAATAATCTCAGGCCCTCCTTCTAGCGCCAAAAATGTTGATGCCTCGAAAATCGCTGCAACAACATTGGGGGATAACCACCCGGTCCGGACCTTAAAAGCAGCTCATTTTCCGTTTGGTGTGGTGGCTCCGACTGTTCATCTAGGTCCAGTTACCTTCTCCCTATTGCTATTGGTTTATAATGTATCCTTAACTACCAATAGACAGGGACATCAGATCATTTCTTCTTGCTGATCAGGCAAGAGAATGACCCTTAAGCTGATTTGGGCTCAGCCAAGCCACAACTAAAGTTTTGCCTCTTTGAGAAGAGGACTTAAAAGATTGTAGAATTTACTCTAAATGCAAGTTTATTCTATGATGCAAGCAAAAGAAACTAATCTAAATCCTATCTTAATTAGGCAGATATAGATCTAACCCAACTAAGAGCAAGATAATTAAATATTAGGATTTAAACATGTCTTGTTTATAATGAATATCAAGTTAATGAAGTAGTTCAATTAACTGATATTATGGTTACCAAAACACATTCTATTGAGACCTTAAAACTGAAATAATAAATCAACAACATTCAGGAAGTAGTTCTCAAAATGATATTGATTATCAAATCAATAAATCCAATAATTGAATAATGATATGTAGAAATAGTTCACACACATTATTATTCAATAAATCAGTTTCATAAGACAGATTTCAGAGTAAGTAGTTACTCCAAAATGAGAAATTAATCCATAAAAACAGAGATACATAATAACAAGATTGAGACAAATTACCCATATTGACAATAGTGCACAAATATGAATAAAATGACACATTCATATCACCATAAAATTAAAACTGATATTTGAAACAGTAGTATTAGAAATACCAATTTATTGCATCCATTTCTCTGTTCTTGGTCTCCAACAGCCCTTTACATTGCTTGAACTTCTGCCTTCAAAACTAGAGCCACAATAGTGCAAGCTTTGTTCCTCATGCATAATTCAATATACAAAGGGAAAATCCTCAATAATCCCCAGATCTGAGATTTTTCACTCCTCCCTCCTACAACTCTAAATTCCAATTACAATAGTGCTTTTAGAAGCTCTAAAATTGCAGAGGAGAGCAGCCCCTATTCCATTCTGCAATCTGTTATTTATACTGTCTGTGAAGGAATTCTTGAGAGGAAAGTTTGGTGAAGAGAAATCTGCCAAATCCAATTCTATTTGCTCAAAATTCCTGATCTTCAATTGTTGGAGCCTTCTCATTGATTGAGATCTTTTTCTCCATATTCTTCCCACTGTTTTCCTGCAAAAAGAAATCAAAATAAATTAAAATGCAACAACAAAATCAATCATGGCATTGCTGGCATTTAAATCAAATCCAATCAAATTTTATTTAAATAAATAACTGAAAACAAAATATAAACTTTCTTTTGATGCCTGGGATGGTTTAATTGGCCAAGAATATCATTGACGAGTGAATCTGCAATTAGAAGAGGCCTGGACCAATGAAAATAAAACTCAGAAAAATGATTTTGTTTTCAAAATTCGGAGCTTGATCTTCTGCCTGATTTTTTGACCCAATAAATGACCAAATCTGTCAATGAAATCTCCTCAGAAATATTCTCCTTGATTTTCTCTTTCCAATGAGCCGTCCTGGGCCTCATTTGGCCAAGTAGAACTCAATTTATGAGCTTCCAAAGTTGATGGGTCAAATCTGATGTAAATCTGGAAATTCTGTTGCTGGGCTAAAAAGAATGAGAATTTGAATTAAAAATTAAATCCTAAATTAGTCCCTAATTAATTCTAATTTAATTGCTAATCATTAACTAAACTAATTATCAATAAACTATTTATAAACGAATTTAATCTAATTACTAATTAATATTAATCTAACTAATATTTTAAATTTAAATTAATCAAATTAATTAACTGTTATAAATTAATTAATATGATTAGTTTAAAATTTATTAATTAAATAATACATATTAATTTAAACAATATAATATATATTACATATTATATTAAATAATATAATATTACATATTACATATTAACTAATTAATATATATTAACTAACCTACACCACTACTTTCCACTCATACGTAAGAGTGATAAAACTTTTAAAACAAAGCTTTTTTAGAAACTAAACTAAGGTAATGACCCCTATGCCCTTTGACTTTTGCAATTGGGATGTCGGATCGGGGCAACGAGGGATATCGGCCCTTTTAAACTTTGGCACATGAAAAGTCCCGATGCGATATCGGCATCGGGTATCGGGGGTATGAGTTCATCGGGGTTCTTAAAAACATGTTATTTGAAAGCTCTCGATGCGATTAAAAATTCCGATGCGAATTCTTTTTTATTTATTATATATATATATATATTTTAATTTGTTTGTTTTAAATTTTAATTTAATTAAATTAATTATATAATATATTAATTAATTTAATTAATTTAAAATTTAATTTTAAACTTAAATTTTTATTTTTTTATTTTGTTTTTAAGAACATAAGTTTTTAAACTATAGCTAAAAATAAAACTACAGCCACTTAGAAAATAAATGAAAAATAATAAAAATAAACTATAGCCACTTGAATGTTTGGTTTTTCGAGATTAAGATTTGATTAGAAAATTGGAGTGAATTTCTTAAGCCCCGATGCTTAATTATTTGGCTGCATAATGAAAAATGTTAGTAAAACCCTCTACGAGTTAATATTTAAACTGAATGCGTTATTGGACTAATTTATTTACAAAATGCAATATGGTACATTTTATGCATTTTTAACCCAGGCTAGATAAATGATGAGACTTCAAAGAAGTGCCATTTTCAAACCGGTTGACCAAATGAGGCAAAACAAGCGTCAATGTGAAGCTTATAAAAAATCGATTCTAGCAAAGCAATCAAAACAAGAATCCAAAGAAAACTAAAAATTAACGAAAGCGTGGGGCAATTAACTAAAATAAAACCAAAAAGGTGCTTAGCCAAAATTTTTATAGAAAGGGTCCCCATTATTCGAAGCGGACGCATCAATAATGGGGGGTGTTGTATTTTTACCACAACAGAATGCAGGAGCTACTTTCCAAAGAGCTATGGATATAACCTTTGCCAAGGAAATTCATGATTTTCTAGTGGTCTACTTGGATGATTTAACTGCCTTCTCAAAATCAGACCAAGAACACTTAGAACACTTGAGGCAAGTTTTCACAATTTGTAGAAAATATGGCATATCTTTAAATCCAAAGAAATCACTGTTTGGGCTAGAGGAAGGTAAACTCTTAGGACATATAATCTCAAAATATGGTATTAGGATCGATCCGGACAGAATTCAAGCCATCCTACAAGTACCACACCCAAGAAACATCAAGGAACTCCAAAGCTTTCTAGGAAAAATCAACTTCTTGAGAAGGTTCATTCCAAATCTGGCTGAGCTCACAAGACTGTTAAACAACATGCTAAAAAAGGAATCCAAGGTCAAATGGACCATGGAAGCTAGACAAGCCTTTGAGGATATTAAAAAAGCATTGACAAACACTCCAGTCCTAACAAGTCCTAGATTTGATAGAGATTTCATCATTTTTTCCTTTGCTTCTGAGCATACAATTGCTGCTGTTCTACTACAGAAAGATGATCAAGGTTGTGAGAAACCCATTGCATTCTTTAGCAGAGCTCTAAGGGATGCTCCCTTAAAATATCAGATCATGGAAAAACAAGCCTATGCACTAGTGAAAGCAATCAAGGACTTTAGAATCTATATCCTGTACTCCCACATCATTTCCTATGTCCCAAATGTAGTAGTGAAAGAAATTATAACCCAAGAAGGAATTGAAGGTAGGAGGGGCAAATGGATTGCCAAAATCTTAGAATATGACATGGAAATCAAGCCTACCAAACTAATAAAAGGACAGGGTCTAGCCAAGTTGATGGCTGAAACTAATTTCCAAGCCCTTGACATTAATGAACTGGACAACGAACAGGAGATGGCGACTCCACAGATCAACCAAGCCTTTATGCAATCCCCCTGGTATACTGATATATGTTTTGTATTGTTAAACCTGCAAGCTCCTCCAGGGTTGTCCACAACTAAGAAAAGGTTCTTGAAAATGAAAGCATCAAAATTTTGTATTGTTAACAGTGTTTTGTTTTGGAGAAATCATGAAGGAATCCTACTTAATTGCTTAACATTAGATGAAATTAACAATGTCCTTAAAGAATTTCATGCAGGTGACTGTGGAGGACACTTATACTGGAAATCCACAGCTGATAAAATCATAAGGGCTGGTTTTTATTGGCCCTCCTTGTTTACTGATGTAAGAAAATTTGTAATGTCTCGTCACAAATGTCAAATCTTTGAAGGGAAGAGAAAGTTGTTGCCTTTACCACTCAAACCTATTTCAACTGAAAGACCATTCCAACAATGGGGTTTAGACTTTATTGGTGAAATTCACCCCCCATCCTCTGGCCAGCATAGGTGGATTCTCACTGCTACAGACTATTTCACCGAATGGATAGACGCTGTCCCCTGTAGGCAAGCCAATGACTCCATTATCATACAATTTCTAGAGACCAACATCTTGTCCAGATTTGCCTGTCCAGGCAAAATCATCACAGACAATGCTGTCGCTTTCAAGTCCAAAAAAATGATCAACTTTTGTCACAAATATCATATCACCTTAGGTCATTCCACAGCTTATTATCCTCAAGGCAATGGCCTAGCTGAGTCTTCCAATAAAAGCCTAATCAACATCATCAAAAAAGTTTTGGAAGAAAACAAAAAGAATTGGCATAAGAAGTTAGTGAATGCTCTATGGGCAGATAGGCTAACTACCAAGAGATCCATTGGTACAAGTCCATATGAACTAGTTTATGGAATGGAAGCAAAGTTTCCTTCATCTTTAGGTGTTCCTGTAATCAAGTTACTGCAAGAGATACAAGCTGAGCCGAATGACATTCAGAGAAGGATCAATCAGACAATTCACTTACAGCAAACAAGGGAGGAAGTTTATGAAAGAACCCAAGTACTGCAAGAAAAGCTCAAAAGAATATTTGACAAAAGAACCAAAGCTGAAGACTTCTCTGTAGGAAACAAAGTGCTGAGATGGGATTCCAGAAGGGAGGACAAAGGAAAACATGGAAAATTTGATTTCTTATGGAAGCAACCTTATGTAATTTATGTTGTACAAGGCAATAACACCTATTTTCTAAAGAGCTTGGATGGATCAAACACTGAGGAAGGCCCAGTCAATGGGAGGATGCTCAAGCATTACTTTGATCCCCTCTGATCAAGCACTGCTCAATTGTATATTGTACATAAATTTCCATTTTCATTATGTTTATTTTCAGCAGATGGATAGAGCTCCAAATAAAGCAAATTTTGAGAAGAAATAAGATGTTGCACTATTTTGATGAATACTATTCACTTCGGCATGGAAGAATGAGAGAAAGTACTTGGAAATTATCTGGAAGATGAGAAATAATCAGAGAAGCAAGGCAAAAACAGGGTCGTAATTTCAGAACAGATCAGCTTAAGGAGTATTGCAAGTAAGTTTCATGGATTCAGATGTTCAGTCTTCAAGAAAAGGAAAGGTTAAAATGCACAAAGGTGGAAAAGAAGGCAATCTGACCTGCTGATCTTGACTTTCATCTGGAAAAGTCATCCCCAAGTGGAGCCACTGTTAGCCTCCTATACCAATAGGGTTTCATATTTCATGATTGACAGTGGAAATGCTAAAAATGATCATCTTTGATGAAACAAAGGTTCCATTTTTTGTGAGAAAAGCAAAAAAGTTAAAAAATGTAAATAGGGTATGCCTTAAAAGAATAATCAAAGGGAAAGAAAATGAATTGGTCAAAAGAAAAAATAATTGAAATGAACCCCAAAGAAAGACCAGGAAAGTGGCCAATCAAAATGCCACTGCTATCTTGAGGTATGGCTCAACAGTTCAAGCTGGGCCATGCCATGTTTTGAATTGCTTGTTTTAGAGTAGGTAATGAGTACCTGTTCAAACAGTTTAAGCTTGAAAATTGATTAGTTGATAGAGAAAGGAAGGAGCCCACTAGCTTAATCTAGGCCCTTGGAAGACATAAGGGTAGATTTAGATAGGACGACAGCAAAAAGAAAAGAGCATATGAGGGTTTGCAAGTCTAAGTGCACCCTCCCTGAAGCAACAAAAAATGTTAGGTTCTAAGTTGGGTAGGTAGCCAGAAGTTGCAGAATCTTGATCCTATTCAGTTTTGGCCTTAATCAAGAAGGCATATGTTGACAGCTGCAAAGGTATCTATGCTGCATTTTGAAAGAAAATATAGAAGCATGTCTAACTCCCCTGATTTCCCCAAAGACTCCCTTTCTAACATCCCATGGAGGACTTCAGGATTTTCCCAAACATTCCTCCTTGTATTTTTTCTTGGAAATTTCATGACAAGTTTTAACTTTCTTCTCCGAAAAGAAGCCGCATTTCTTGTGTAAAATCATTCCCATCAACTCCTAAAAAATCTAAGTTTAAATCACTAAACTTAGTTCCCTATTCCTCACTTCCAATCTCTCATATCCCCAATTCACATTGACTTCTAACCCTATTATTTAACTCCCTATGTTCCCCTTTTCCCCTACTACTATATCACTATTGTGAAAAGGCCCACAAAATATGTAAATACCCCCCCCTTTTGGCACTATAGCCATATGTTCAAATATTTGGAGAATCAGGCAGAATCAAAAGTTTTGTTTGGTTTGTTTGAAGTTAGGGATTAAACTAACACTTGGTTAGTTTAATAACCTATTCCTAACCATATCCCCTTATAAACCCATTATAATGTATGACCCACGCTATTCGCATAAAACCTTGTTAAAACCCACCTTCTCCGCTTATCCAAAGTTTTTGTTACAGCGCGCTCAACACAAAAAACAATTAATATTATTTAAAACCCCCGCCGGGACCCGCCATATCCATCCCTCACCTCCGCAACCCGTCGACCATCGGATCCAGGGCCTCCCATCTGACGACCCACAGCAATATCGGACCACCTCCGATGCCCCAACGATAGCGTCCGAAATTTGTCAAAGGGTGACGTCAGGGCTCGGACGCGTGTCGTTCCCAGCTTGTATCGGGCGGCCTTCTGCCAAAACCGCTCCCGTACTATAAGCGGTCCGATGGAACCGCTTACCGCTCTGCTAATTCCACCACACATCACCCATGCATCACCCTTACGTCACTGCCGCTTCAGTATCGCATCACCACCCCATCCGCCATTGCTCCGAGCTGTCTACCATGTCACCTGTCCACGTAGAGTCGCTCCATGGCCACCACGTCATCATTCCGTACCCGACCCCACCCATGACGTCATGCTGACGTCATCCGACAAAAAGGCGCCAAAGGCCAAATTTTCCCTATTTTGCC
Organism: Pinus tabuliformis; assembly: GCA_031772625.1. Classification (NCBI taxonomy): domain Eukaryota; kingdom Viridiplantae; phylum Streptophyta; class Pinopsida; order Pinales; family Pinaceae; genus Pinus; species Pinus tabuliformis. The sequence goes on along the minus strand of CM062819.1, from coordinate 77,949,112 downwards.
CAAAAAACTCGTTTTTTGCGTTATTTGCAATATTTCTCACTGTGCTCCCGCATGAGATTCTACGTCGTTTACCTACCAACCTTGAAGAATGCTCCCTTGCTGCTGGCACCCTGAATTCACCTGCGTTTCCACCATTGTCCGATTGTACCAGGTATTTATCAGTTTCCCCCCTTCGCGCCTGGTTTTTTGCATAATTCACCAAACAAACTAAGAAAAGAGGAAACACAGTAATTTCAAGGAATCCTCATGAACCAGTGGTCCTTTTCCACACCGTAAGCTCAAGTTCACTTACAGAAGTCCCCATTGTGCCAAATTTCCACAAATTCATAGTTTCTTTACGCATTCACAAATCTGAACCTCTGCTAGATAAGTCCATCGGGAAAGCAACTCTCAAATCCCAGCATTTTCCCATTAAACCTATCCTAGGAGCATTTTGACTCATTTTCACCCCAATTTGCTTCTTCTCCTCTGCAAATTACCCTGCTCATTCAAAATCCACTGCTCTATATTGCTGTGCCCAAGAAAAAATCTCAGATATAATTCCAAATATTGATTGACCATGGAGACTCCAGTGGCATTGAACATTGCCCCATTAAATGCCCCACATAAGGACCTGGAATGGCTAGCCCTGGCAGACCGAGATTATCAGATGAAAGACACTATAGAGTTGTGTAACAAATACCACGTAGAAGCAGTGTGTGAGTTAAGGAAGAAACACAAAGATGGTACAGACCTCCTGGGAATCTGGAATTCCCATTTGCCAATCTACTATCTCCCTCAGGTCAATGAGTTTCCTGACTTGATCCACCAGTGCCGCTCAAACTATGACCCCACTCAAAGGGCTGTTCTAAGTCCTTCAGGCTCTGTCTTGTTCCATATTACTCCTGAAGCCATATATCAAATGCTGCAGTTTCAACCTACAAAGCCACTGGTCCCTCTTTCCATGCAGCTTTTATTAGAGCAGGGTGCCAAGCTCTCCAACTCACAAATTACAAGAATTGGCCAACTGTTTATGATTCCAGAGTTTCAGCCTAAGCAGCCTCCCCCTTATCTGCATGTCTGGTTTAATGACATAGGGAGACAATTAGTAGATATGATATCTTCCATCCTGGGGTTCAAGACCAGTGAGTTTGTAGATGAGACAACACTGGTGGTGCTGTCCATTTTCACCCTAGGACAGCCCCCTGTTGTCCAGTATGACTATGCTTCATTTATATCCAACAAAATGGATGAACAGTTCATGAACTTGGAAAGAGAGAGTGTATTCAAGTACACCTCCCATATATATCATCTGATATTGTACAATCAGCCTGATGCTTTTCCTCTTTTCCTCAAGAAACTAGATCCAAAGGGAAACAGAAGGTCTGTAGTGTTCTGGACATCAGTCTGCCATCATATTCATTACTCACCATGTACATACTGTGAATTTATTGACCTATTCATTCACCTAGCCTTATCACTGCTGCAAAGTTCACCTCCTCCTAGACTCACTGATGATATGCAGAAAATCCTTCAGCTGTCCAAGAACTATAGCATAGGGGATTGGTACTTTTACCAACACCATACAGTGATCAGGATATATGGCTGTGAGTTAGCACCATACAGGCTACCAAAGTATGTTCCCATGAGACTCTTTGCTCTAGAGTACTTCAGGCAGTTCGGCAATGCAGATATGATTCACTTCCATAGCAAAAACAAGAAGGCACAGCTGAAAATCAAGCATCAATTGGGTCCATTCATCTTCAATAAGAGGGAAGAAGCTTGGAATGAGGCAGACCAAATGCTAAAAGCCCTCCAGCTCAAGACAAGCTTCTATTGGGCACCCTATGACCCTAACCATTTCATAAGCCTCAGAAGAATCAAGCATAGGCTTGCCCCATATGACCACATTAGCATTCCAGAAGTTGAAAAATATGCAAATCAAATAGATTGGAAAAAGGGCACATTAGTGGAAGATTATAGTGAAGAAGAAATAGCAGAGAAGGACATTAAAACTTTAGAAAAAGCAGTTGACTTGGAATATTTTGGACAGGTTTGGTCTTCTGGTATTCAGCATCGTGGAGAAGCTGCCTCCTCATCCACCATTCCTCAGCAACCTGCCAAAACAGCTAATCCAGTAGCAGACATGACTAAAGGCAAAACAGTGCAGCAAGAAGAAACACCTCCAAATGTGGAGCAGCAAGCAGAGCAGCAGGAAGGCAGGGCCAAACAACCTGACTCCACAGAACAGCAAACACATGAACAAATTCCTCCAAGGCAGGAGGTGACAGTTGAGTCCTCTGTTTTACAAACACCTGCTAATGAGGACAGGACAAGAAAGAGGGATAGGCAAGAGGACACTCCTCTCACTACCTCTATGGACCAGCAAGGAGAAAAGAGACAGAGGTTGAACCCTTTTTCAGAGGAGGAAGTACCAGAGAGACCAATTGATAATATGCCCCCTCCTAGCATTGAAACATCAACTAGCTCTTTGCAGCAAGGGCAGGACATCCCACACGGGACAGAAGTGAGCTCTTCAAGGCAGAAATCAAAGGCAGACTCCAGCATCAAGCAGTAATTCATTGACATAAAGAAAAGGAATGAGCCCCTCAGGCACCAAATTTACAACCATCTCCTAAAAATGGCGCCAACCAATTAGTAGAGATTAATGTCTGCCTATGACATTCAGGAACAAAAAATGACTCTTAGTCATTTCAGGCCTACCATGCAGCAACCTCAAACAGCTGCCGATTACATCAGAACTAATCTGGAAATTTTTGCCAGAGACATCCACCCCTTGGATCAAATTGAGCTACACAGACAAACAGGGGAAATGATATATTCCACACTAGCTGATAAGACCCTGCTGGCACACCAATTACAAAATTCTCTACACAACACTGCTGCTCAGCTAGAATTGGAGAAGGCATCATCTCAAGCCAAGGACAATAGAATCAAGTCCTTGGAAGAGATCATTATAGAATTGGGTCATGATCCAAAGGACCCTAAGGGTGTGCAGGCACTGTTAAAGAAAAGAGATGAAGATGTAGCAGCTATGAGAAAGCACATCAAGCTGCCAGCTGGCCTTCACCCTCAAACTGGAGAAGTGGCAGAGCAGAAAAAGGATCAGGATGTAATGGCTCTACTCCTTAGTTTATACAAGAGGCTAATGGAAACAGCGAGTGCACTAGAGGTGGCACTGAAATCAAGACAAAGTGAGGCACCAATGCAGCCAGCACAGACATCTGCATCTACTGAAGGTGTGCCACTTTCTACTACTACAACAGCTCCTCCCACAGGACAGACATCAGAGGTTGGTCCTTCAACATCAGCACCAGATCAGGGACCCAGCCTGAGTATGCAAAACATGATGAAGGAACTGGAAGCCTTAGAAGCACAGATGGCAGAACTGAATGAGACTAAAGAAAAATTGGCCACAGTTAATGAAAAATATGATAAATCCAAGCAAAGTGTAGCTGAAAAAACAAGAGAGGTAAGGGCTCTTGAGAAGAAAATAAAAGAACTAGAGAAAGAGCTCTCTCTTGACAAAGTTGTAGTTGAAATTAAGAAGATCCTGTGGACCAACATTGGTCAATCTATAACAGACCAGTGGCAATATATAGAAACTATCCATGAGCATATGGATCTAATAGGCAGGGCCCAAAAAGAAAGTCAAAGAGCAAGAGCCTCTCTTGGAAATATGCCTGAAATAGCTAATAGGATGATCAATGTCCTGAATAACCACACTGGCCCTCAGCTGGCAGCAATGGGTATCACTAACAGGACTGATACCATTTTACTAGTGAAGAGAGTGCTCACTTTGAGAAATCATGTGCAAACATTGGATAGAAGGTGTCAGGAGATGCAAACAGAAGTGAACAGATTCATTGAGAAGATTACAGCATTGCATAACAGAGGCCTTCCCAGCTTAGTAACCAGTGCAGGAAGGTTACTATCTCATGAAAATTATGCCAAGAGGGTAGACACATATGCCACAAATCAAATCACTGCAGCAGCAAGTACCCCCGAGGAAACAGGGCCTCCATCTGGGCAGAGTCTCTATGACAAAATAGAGAATTTATTTTTCATTGCAAATGAGATCAGACATCTTTTTGAAGTGCCTCCAAACTACTACAAATATACTGAGGCAGATGAAACTTTAGGCATAATCTTAAGACACGAGTTGCCTACTCAGGAATGGTGGACTGGCATGATACAAACACTGCTGTAAAAAACAGATTGTTCACCATATTTTTGTATTTTCATCACAAAATCAGTAGTTTCAGAAAGTTAATACATATTTGCTCTGACTGGGAGAGAGATTAAGAAAAAGGCCAACTCAGCAATCCAGTTTGACTGCCAAAGCAGATGACTACAGATGCAGATGACGGGGCTAAGATAGCCGCACCACAACAAAGCAGCAAAGGGCGTATTACTCATCAATACGAAGCACCCAACCGACCCAGTTGCCTCCAAAAAGTCAAAGAATTTCTGACAAAGCTAGAAAGTCATTCATTGTCCATTTAAAGCAGCAATAACTATTGTATCTACTATTTTTGAAGGTTGGTAAATACAGTTATTGAGCAAATGACTCATCGTTAAGATATTTTGTAAAAACGATTGTATATATATCCCCACGCATAATCTTATTGGGGTTGTTGATTTTTCTTCTGGAGAAGCTATGCTGTAATTTCAGACCTTTAATACAGGAAGCTCATGGAATTTCTGAAGTTTTGAGGTGTTTGAGGTGTTATGGTGTGCTTGCTTGCTGTTACAGGATTCCTACGCTATTTCATGTCACAATAAGTTTTATGAACCATCTTGTTATGTATTTCGTTCTTTATAATCCATTCATGCTCTATGTTTCACAGGCTTAACAGTACAGAAAAAGAATGGTTCAGGATTTGTTCATTGAACACCCTAAACTCAATCTATGTTGTTATGAATGTTTTCTTTAGTATTAGTTATGAATGTGTAATTCTTAGTTGCTCACCTTCATACTAAACCTTTCATAGTAAATACTGCTCAGGAATTCAAATATGCTCCTGAGTGATATTTCCTTTCTCTACGTCACCAGCTTAGTGAAAGATTCTTGGTTGCCTGTCACTGGCTGAAAATATTTCATATTTTATAATTTGAAGTTTGTTTCATGAGTATCTATATGGCCCTGTAGTTTCATCACTCTTACTCAATACCTCAAACAACCCTTAATCACAGACTCCATTGCCCAATGGACTGAAACTCCTGAAGATCACATCTAAGCTACTAGAAGACATCATTCAACCAAAACTTTAAACAAAATTCAATATATCGTAACTAGCATAAACATTATCAAAACAAAGCTAAATCCTAAAGAGAGAGCCCTCTCTGATTGCAGGTAGGCTAGGACCTGTGATCCAGAGATTGGTCTGTGGTTACCTCGGCCGTATTCCCTTAGGAGTCAAAGGGAACAACCTGAGTGCTAACACGTGGTTTCTCTCACGCTTGTTAATGATTCACATCATTGATCAGTAATCAAGCGACTTCTTATCATGTTCGACTTCAAGACATTCATTTGCATGTTAGGATTTGTACTTTGATCAGGTCATGTTGGAGCGCAAGACCCTAGGCTCAGATTACAAACATGCAGGTTGCAAAGCAATGTGACATGATCATGTTGATATACATGTCTCTTTTAGATGGTTGGCTGTGACCATACCATGAGTTGTTATATGTGATCCTTCTCATTGTTGGATAGCTATGACCATACCATGGTTTCATTATGATCCTCTCTATTGGATGGCTACACCCATGTCTTGGATCCATTTATATGATCATTCTTTGGATGGTTGCATCCATACCACAATTCATGCATCATTTGTCATAGTTTTCAGTGATGTATATGTATCTATGCTTTCTTGTAGGTTCTCTGACAAAGGACTCCAGTTCCCCACACACACTTGTAAATCATTTCACTCCTCACTCTAGTTCGGCCTTCATGCTTTAGGGGGCATCTGTTACACAACATTTTGTCACTGTCCCCGTACTCCTCATCCACGATCCTGGAGTACCTCTACAGTGAGCCCCACATGCTTTCCTCTTATGAAGAAACTCCCATTATGTCCCTCTTCATGAGCAAAACAGTTCCCTTTTTGCATCATTTCCCAAAAATATTATGTTTACCCTAGTTTACAAGAACGGCGCTAATGACCCACATCCTCCTCATGTTAATATGTAGGGATTAAAACTTTCACTAGCGCTAATCGAATCGGCTGAGCCCTTTCTCAGTCACGCCAATCCTCTTTTGGAATTTTCTTTAAATATGGGTCCAAAGCTTCCAGCTCTGGAAGCTTCGTCACAGAAGTCTGGTAAATGGTTAGATCGGATGGAGCTGAGGAGGTCAGTTTGGGATCCTTTCCCCTATTAGGATGGAACAAACTCAAGAGATAAGACCTTCTCCCATGAAGAGAGGAACCATCTCCCATCCATCCAAGCTATATAAACCCCTCCTTTTCCCAAGAAAAAGCTAGTTTTTAGTTTAGAGTTAGTATAATCAGCAAGACATATATAGCTTGAATTTTTCTAGTGTATGTTGAGGGATAATAGTGTTCTTTGGTGTGGTTTGAGACTAGAGGGAAAGAGGCCTTAAAACCTCTATTGATGGGGTTTTCCATGAAGTGCTAGTAGAAGTGTGGGAACCCGGATACGTCGGAGGAGACCAGCAATGCCAAGGCAATGGTTGTAATCTCTTTCTGATTTATATAAATGCAAATATCAATTGATTTCCTACATGAAGTGTCAATTTACATCTTTATGGCTTAATGTTCCTTGACCTATTAAGTAGGCTGAATACAATATTGTATGTTATTATGTTTGTTGTTTGTTGTTGTTTGCTTGTTTCAGGTGTTCGAAGGAAGGAAACGAAAGATAGTTGGAGCGAGAAAACATGATCATCACCAAGCGGAATAGTGTTATAAGAGGTAGGCCCTCTTAATTGATTCTAGCTTAAGGAAATATTCCATAGATTGTTTTTTTTGTGACTCGACCCGCTCTCTCGGGCTAGAGGAATTTTTTGTGTACACACTTAGAATTTACCTACATCACAATGATCAAGAAGAAGGCCATCATCCTCAAAAGAGGTCTATGAACTCTAGACATGAAAATAATGCAACTGCTAGTGAAGCTACATATATTCTTATTTTTCCTCTTTCTATTTCTTCCCCTTCGGATTTGTATGATAGTTGGTTGGTAGATATTGGGGCTTCTAGACATTTTTCTGGGTACAAGGAAGTCCTCTCTAACCTGGTTGAGAAGGAGACTGATTTAAAAATAATACTTGGAGATATGTCTACTAATCCTGTGAAGGGTTTTGGTTCCGTCAAATTTCATTTAGACTCTAGTGAATATGTTCTTCTTCATGATGTTATGTATGTTCCGGGACTTGAGAATAACTTGGTATGTATATCTTCTTTGGAATAAAATAGATGAGAGTATTTTTCATCAAAGGAAAATTCCATGTCCTATGGAATACCACATGAAGGATGATTTTACCTTGGGATCTAGAGTTGAAGGACTCTATAGAGTTAATGGAAGACCTTTTCTAGCAATGGTCCATGACATAAATTATTAAAGTGAGCTATGGCACTGAAGGTTGGCATATCTACATTATGAATCCCTACCAAAATTGAAGAAGTTAGTCTATGGGATGCCTGATGTTTAAGCTATTCATGTTGGAGTATGTTTGGGGTGTGCTAGTGGAAAGAAGACAAGGGGTCCATTCCCCCCCAACATGAACAAGACTGATGATATTCTTCAACTCATTCATTCTAACCTATGTGGAACCATGCTAGTGCACTCTATTGGTGTGCATCTCTACTACTTAATATTTATTGATGATTTCTTTAGGAAGACATGGGTATACTACTTGAGGCATAAGGATTAGGCTTTAGATATGTTCAAGGACTTCAAAGTGTTGATAGAGAATCAAACAAGGAAAATTATCAAGGTCTTCAAGTCTGACAATGGTGGATACTATACGTCAAATGAGTTCATTGAATTTTTAAAGCAAGATGGAATGAGGAAGGAAACTATTGTACCTTACAACCTCGAGCAGAATGGTGTTGTTGAAAGAAACAACATGTCCATCATGGAAGCCTCCTGAGTTATGCTAAATAATAATATAAATTCCAAATTTCCCTTGGGGAGAAGTTCCAAATACAAGGTATATGTTCAAAACAGGGTCCCTCATCAAGCTTCAGACAACAAGACTCCTGTAGAAGTATTCAAAGGTGTGAAGCCTGACATTTGAAATATCAAGATATTTGGTTGCCTCATATATTTCCATGTACTGAAGGACAAGAGGAACAAGTTGGAAACCACCAGAAAAAACGACACATTTTTTGGATATTGTGAAAATTATAAAGCATTTAGAATATATATCTATTTGGCCAAACAAAGATGGAGTTTATAAGGTATGTAACTTTTGATGAAGATGATGCCCTTGGAAAAGAAAGAGACTTTCCTCCTCCTCCTGAGAGGAAAGATGATGATATGGACCAACTAGAAGGTCCCTCTATGCCTGAGCCAGAGAAATAATTTGATGATGATCCCATAGAAAATATGGACCCCTTGAATTCTCCTCCAAGTGATCCCCCTTCTAGGAAGAGACCATTTTGTCTTTGTGACACATTACAAGATGTTGAGAGACATGTTTATGCCAAAAGGACCTTTAGAGAATGTAAGGAACCATGACAATACCAGGGATACATTGTAGCTATGAGCACTATGATACAAACTGATTCTTCTACCTATGAATAAGTTGTGAAAAAATAAGTTTGGAAGGATGTCATGACTAAAGAATATGAATCAATTATGAAGAATGATGTATGTGATGTCAAGACTAAAAGGAAAATATGTTGTAACTTCAAAATGGCTATACAAGATCAAACATGGAGTTGATGGAAGCATTGACAAGTACAAAGAAAGGTTCATGGCTCGAGGTTTCTTCCAAGAGAGGGAGAATATTATGATGATATATTTTCTCCCATTTCCCACTACACTACTATACGATCGATTGTTTCCCTTGCTTCAAGTCAAGGATGGACCCTTCACCAGATAGATGTGAATATTGCATTTCTTCATGGCATACTAGAGGAAGAAGTATATGTTGAAAATCCTTAGGGATTTGAAGTAAAGAATAGGAATACTCACTTTTTTAGGTTGAATAAATCTTTATATGGCTTGAAGCAAGCCCCTAGATCCTAGTATGCCTGCATTGATAGTTACCTGGTGAAGCTTTGATTCACAAGAAGCAATGTCAATTAGAAACTCTACTTCAAAGTGGTTCAAGGTATGCCTTTAATTTTGGTTTTATATGTTGATGATTTATTCTTAATAGGTAGTGAGATCTGGATGCTCGAGTGTAAGAGAGAGCTTTCCTCTGAGTTTGAAATGAAGGATATTGGTATGATGCATTACTTTTTGAGACAAGAGGTTTAGTAGAGACTCGGAGGGATTTTCTCTCCCCAAGGAAAATATGTCATGAAGTTGTTCGAAATAGAATGATAGAATGCAAGTCTTTGGCCACACCAATGGAGATGAACTACAAGAAGCTACATAGAGATGATACTGGACTTGACTTGGAAAACCCTTCTAAGTACTGACAGTTGATTAGGGAATTGGTGTTCCTTGTGAATGCCTATACAAATATACGCTTTGCACTGAACATTTTGATTCAATTCATCACTAAGCCCCTTCATGCACACTGGTTTTTTGTCAAGCGCATTTTGAGATATTTGTATGGAATGATTAACCTTGTTCTGAGATATGATGTCGAAGATGTGTGACTTAACAAATACGCTAATGCTAACTGGGATAGAAATTATATTGATAGGAAAAGCACATCAAGGTGTTTCTATAGTTTGGTTCCTGCCATGATATCTTAGATGAGAAGGAAACAAAAATCCACAGCTTTGAGCACGGCTGAGGCATAATATATTGCTGGTAGCATGGCTAGATGTAAGGTATTTTGGTTGAGGAAGCTCTTTGTAGAGATATTTGAGAAGGTCCTAGATACATCCATGATATACTAAAACAACAATAATGGGATCTGATTGGCAGAGAATCACGTATTTCATGATAGGTCCAAGCATTATGAGATCATGTATCATTATATACGAGACATAGTGCATAGAGGAGTAGTGAGGTTTGATCGTATTTCGACTGATGAGAAGATAACGAATAAAATCACACCAAGGATTTTCCGAAAGGGAAGGTCTTGGTCTTTAGAGGGCAACTTGGACTGATGGATGTGAACCTCTTGGGTAAGGGTCCCGACTGATCGAGAACATTGAGTGTGATCTTCCCTCCTATTGAGGGACATTTGGACAATAGGACATGTTGTGTATACTTACCCTTGTTGTAAGTCGATCTCATTTATTGTCACTTTGATAGAGTATACCCAAGTTGGCATCCTACCCACAAATTGGGCTTGTTGGGATTGGACCTCCCCATTTTGCCAATGGGTTGAGCTGACTTAAGATAGGTTGTGTATCCTTACCCATGTGACAAGTTTATCTTGCTCAAGTCTTGGATGCAAGTTTTCTACCACTTGACTCTTAAGGGTCTCGATGGAGGATTAGTGAACAATAGGAAAAAGTGTGATCCTCTATTTGATCTCGCATATTGTCACTAGAAAATAAGATAGAGTGTGATCCTTGAGTAGATATAACCTATTGGCCCAAGTCAATAAGACAAAGTGTGATCCTTTCCCTTGCGGTAAGTCAATGTCACCTATTGATAGAGGGTTCAGCTAGGCTCCCAAATGATAGAGGGTTGAGCTTGGATATGGGGTGGAAGTCGGATGCTTCCCTATGATGATGATTGAGTTGAAAGGATAGTAGATTTAGCGCCCCTATGATGTCAAATTATTCTTTTTCTAGATTTGAGAGTGTTCAACAGAGATGAGCAAATATGAGCAGAGATTCAGTAGTGATGACATTTGACTTGAAAATGATGAGATATTTGAGATGGGACATATGTTGCAGGCAGTAATTTCTCCCTAGTTGAGAGGGGTTGTTAATTTGGTAACTCAGGGATAAATTCCCTCCTTTGGACAACCTTCCTCATAAAAAAATACACCCTGTAGCCATTGGAAGAATTTAATTTGGTTAAGGAAAAATGCATTTTTAAGGTGAAAACACACATGTGCACAAAAGTACAGGTCATCTTTACCAACACGTGCACAAAAGTACATGTTCACTTAGCCCACATGTGTACAAAAGTACAAGTCAGCGTTAAAGAGAAATTGGGCACCCTTGGAAGCATATAAATACAAGACAAATAAACCTCATTTGGACATCACATCAAGCATCTTTTTCTCTCTCTTCTTTGTATTGTTTCATACAGATCTGAGATTCGTTTGTATAGGTCCAAAATTGCAGGGTCTGAAATCACACATACAAGAGGAAGACATTAATCTAGAGCTGCATGGTTGGTTCAAGGAAATCTCAACTACAATCACTCGATGGATAGGGTGCTCCCTACTTCTAGAGAGTTACAACCACATTGATGTTCACTAGCTCCTTGTGGCTGTGGCCTAAGATATTTTTGAACATTGACCACAGACTTTGATCATTGGCCACAGGCTTGGAGAATTTGACTTTGATCATTTTTTTATTGGGCTCATCTCTTGGATATTGTTTGGTTGATTTCGTTGGATAGTCAAAGGATTGACCTTGACTCTTGATTGGTGAATTGAAACATTGTGCTCTCTCTTTGTTGAACATTTTATGACAATCTAATAAGAAGAATAATTTGAAAGGGTTTCTCCATTGTGGGGTTTTTCCCCCAAGCTTTGACAAATCCCGGTGTCTCTTGTTATTGCTCTTGATTATCTTCTATTGTATATTTCATGTATTGTTCTATCTACAATTTTCATTAATCATTGGAAGATTAAATTATTTTGAAAGATTTCTAATTGAAGATAAGAATTGGGCTAAAGTGATTATAATAACATAGAATAGTGGAAAATTAACAAGGTCGGGATTCATTGATTCATAGTCTCATGTTAGATGAGGATGAGGAAATGGGTAGCTCAATTGCATGGCTTAAGGGCTAGTATTGACAGTGCCTGAAGGTCTGTCAGTTGACGAAAGTCGATTGAAAAGTTGATATTCATTAGTTGATGTCCTAATGTCAAGTCAGGTGGAAATGTCGCAGGATTGTTTATACAATGAAAACATCACCTAGGGGCAAAATTTGTAGACTCGCCAGTGGTCTAAGATGGCATAAATGGACTTGAGTAAGAGTAACATGTGGCTAAGGGATGCCACATGGCATAGTACATATGTTAATGTGGCTTTGGAGAAAAACATTCAAGTGGGAATAACTTTGTGTCCATGACTTGGATTTGGAGGACATTTATATGATTGGAAATATTTCGACGAGTAGAAGATGGCAGTATCATAAACGAGTTCCGAGGTGATTAAAGTAAGAGGAAATTTGATAGCTCAACCTTTATAATTAACCTTGAAGGTTGGGTCGGAATAAACCCTACAGCTATAATCAAGCATTAGGGGGTGGGGTATGTTACATTAACATCAATTTGTATAACTTTGTTACTAAACTTAATTATTAGTTGGAAGAAAGGGACAAGCCCATTAAAAAGTTGTGACTTAAATATGACTTTTGAAACAAGCCTCATTATTTTGATAGAGATTCTAGTCTTGTTGCTAGCCTCTTTAATAAATATCATGAAAAAATTATGATTGGCTAACCATGTGTCATTTTTATGAACTTTGAGAAACATACTTGGGGGATGGATTCAAATCCTTTCATTGGATGGGATAAATAGGTGGTGGAGTTGGGAAACATAAACAATATATTTTTATTTGTATTGAGCTTCAGATGAGACTAATTAGAGTAGGCTTTGGATATTTTGAGACTTTGTTGCTATATGCAAGTTGACCTATGACTTCTACTACTAATATACAAGAATCAAATCTTGCACCATATGTTGATTTATCTACTAATAATATGTCAAAAACTGAAACGTTAACTACCATTTTAGATTATCTACTATAGAATCACAAGAATTCCATCATGTGTCTTATGTCTAGTGAACACTAGATTTTTCGCCATCCACATCCCAATTGTATCAACACCCTGATTATATTACTTGAAGACATTCTTGCATTCCATATTACTATTGCATTTCCTATATGGTATTCTAGCATTGCTTCTTATATATCTTTAATGAAGAGGTGTAAAAGAAAAAAGTATGGATCGGTGGTGACCACTAGGTATATTGGTTGGTTTGTTGATAGGTCATAGCAACACTTGAGCACTTGTTTAAGGATTTCATATTAACTTGTGTCATCAACTACTAAGTAATATAATCCTCATTACTCTCATGATTGATCAATAATTATGTGATGTCTTCTCTTGACAGTTTATGATGGTCATCTATTTTGCTAATTCTTTTATACATATGCATTTCATGTTGGGAAAACCATCACAAAACACATATTTTTGGATCATTGCTGAGTTTTGAGTATGTTAACCAAAAATACATGTGGCCGACACTCTTTAATTTTTAATCATTCTTATTGATATTAAACAATTAAACTTCATTAGATCACTCTCATGTTAAAGAAATTCAATTCTTGGTTTACATGAGTGGAGCACTCTTAGTCATATTCACCACTCTTATTTTAAACCATTTTCAAAAAATCTATTTTAGTGTGGAGATTTATTTTTTCTTCACTACTTTTCTAAAAAAATTATACAAAAATATTTTTATTCTGGAGATTAAAATGTTGCAAATAAAGTACCAATAAGAACTTGTTGTTCACAACCGTTGTGAAAATTTATATAAATTATATAATAATAAATCATTCTAAAAATATATATTTTTTATTTCCTACCCAATTAAACATTTAAAAACAATTATTATAAATGTTTATTTAACTTTTCCATTTACTATGTTAACAATTACTTGTGTTATTACTCAGATCAAGTTTATATTTGTCCCACCTTTATTTCGATATCTCAATGTCAATGTTTATTTCAATATCTCAATATCAATGTGATTTATGTTGCACTAATATACTTAGCATGACATTTGACTTGGTGAACATGGAGTACTATGGATGCAAGGAAGTGATGATCTCTGCTTAATGTGATGGTGAAATGGTGACATTAAAGGTAGTTGGAAGGTGGCTTGGCAGTGGTGTGTAATTAAGGCGGATATTATTACAACGAAAATAAGAGTTGATGATAGAGATTTTTGGCCAGATGTTTTCTCTGTTATGGCGATGATGTTCAGTGTGTGATACACATATCAACAAATTTTAGCACATTTTCAAATTTGTTAAAAAATTTATGGGTCTCATGTCCGGGACTACCGTACATTTCTAACTAAATTTTATATTTATATATATATTTGTGGGGAGTAAAGCACCACAATTTATTATAAATAACCGTAAGAAATTAGGTAGATAGTTTAATGTTATAGATTGAATTGAAAAAAATGTAGTGGTTGTTTATTAATTTTATATATATAAATAAAAGTGAAATAAAAATAGTTAAATCTGATATAAAAAATATTAGCATATATTTAAAAATTTAAATTAATACAATTTAATGAAATAATAAAATATGATACACTATGAAATAACTAATAGACAATTAAAAAAACACTCAACAAATTTAGATAAGTATAGAAATGTTTAATTATTTTGATGAACTTTTAAGTATATATGTTTGAGTATATGTATATATATAGATATAAAAAAATTATTACATAATAAAATATAAAATGAAATATTTGCAATTAACTTAAAAGAAATAGCTATAAATTTTTGGTATATCAAATCTAAAAACAAAAATTAAAATCACAATTTATTTAATTATTTTTATTATTATAAATTTAATTTTAAAAATAAATAAATTTTTTATTATAGTTATAAAATTGATTGAAAAGTAAAATTATATGATTATTAAAAAAAAAATCAAACCAAATTTAAATTTACTTTTACTTATTACTTATGATTGAAAGCAAATAAACACAAATAAAATACAAAATAGTTAAGAAGATCATCACAAAGCACATATTTTTGAATCATGGTTGAGTTTTGAGTATGTTACCCAGAAATACATGTGGCCACACCTTTTAATTCTGATTCTTAACCATGCTGGTTGATCTTATGGTTGAGTTTTGAGTATATTACCCAAAAATACATGTGGTCACACTCTTTAATTCTGATTCTTAACCATTCTCATTGATCTTAAACAATTAAACTTTATTAGACCACTCTCATGTTTAACAAAATTCTTTGTTTGCATGAATGGAGCTCTCTTAGTGATATTTACCACTCTTTATCTTAATAAGATCTTCAAAAAAAATCTCTTTTAATATGAAGATTTATTTTTACTTCACTATTTTTTTTAAAAATTATACAAAATTATTTTTATTTTAAAAATTAAAATATTACAAATAAACTATCAATAACTTTTTTTTCAAAACCATTGTAAAAATTTATATAAATTATATAATTTTTATTATTATTATTAATAAGTCAATAGATATTTTTTATTTCGTACCCAATTAAACATTTAAAAACCATTATTATAAATATTTATTTAACTTTTTCATTTACTGTGTTAATATTTACTTAGATCAAGTTTATATTTGTCCCAACTCTATTTCAATATCTCAATATCAATGTGATTTATGTTGGACTAATATACTTAACATGACATTTGAGTCGGTGAACATGGAGTACCATGGATGCAAGGAAATGATGATCGCTGGTTAATGTGATGGTGAAAGGGTGACATAAAGGGTAGTTGGGCGGTGGTGTGTAATTAAGGCGAATACTATTACAACGAAAACAGTTGATGAATAGAGATTTTTTGGCCAGATGTTTTCTCTGTTATGGCAATGATGTTCAGTGTGTGATACGCACATCAACAAATTTTTAACACACTCGAATTTGTTAAAAAGTTTATGGGCCTCATGCCCAGGACTCCCGTACATTTCTGACTAAATCATTTATATATATATATATATATATTGGGGGAGTAAAGCCTCACACTTTCTTATAAACAACTATAAGAAACTACACAGATAGTCTAACACTATAGATAGTCTAATACTATAGATTGAACAAGTACGACAGCCTAATCTTTATCTATTAATTAATTATATATATAAATTAAAGTGAAATAAAAATTTTGATAATTTTCTTCTGATTAATTACATCATTAATTTAAAAGAATTTATCAAAATCAGTATGGATCACAAAAGCTTAAAATTATGAAATAAAAATAGTCAGAAATATTAAAATATATTTAAAAATTTAAAATAATATAATCTAATGAAATAATAAAATATATTATACCCGATTTGAAAAAAAAACACTCAATAAATTTAAATATTATAAAATATGATACACTATGAGATAACTAGTACACGATCTATAAAAGCACTCAACAAATTTGGATATTACAAAAAATGGTTAATTATTTTGATGAACATTTATATATATATATATGAAATGAAATATTTGTAATTAATTTTAAAAAAATAGATATAAATTTTTGGTATATCAAATTTAAAAACAAAAATGATTAAATTAGGTTTATTTACAATTTTTTTATTATTATAAATTTAATTTAAAAATTAAATAAGTTTTTAATTAGTTTATAAAATTTATTGAAAAGTTCTCCGATGTGGGCATTGGACACATGGAACTCCACACTACGTGAAGTATGACATTCGACATTTGGCATGGGGGGCAGAGGGTAGGCAATATGCCCTTCCATTACGCTGTGGTTAATGACTCTGCATTCGAATGTGTGAAGCATCACCCCTCACCTGTGCGCGAAGGAATAGTGCAGTCACGGGGATCCATGGCGCCTGCGTTACGGTGGTTAAGTAGTGTCGAGAATGCAACAGTTTGGGTGGTATTTGAATAAAACAATGCCTCTTCATTTCCATAAAATATTTTGTGATTGATATAAAATTAATATGATTTGCATAATCTTTGCCATTAATCTTGCCTGTGCTTCCGGACCATAGTATGGTTTTGTTTGGTTAAAATTGCATGTTAAGCTTCGAGGGAAGTTAAATCGGAAGTTGAGGCATGGAAAAAAATCGATAGTTTAACGGAAGAGTGGTCGATTCTGGAATAAGAACCAAGATAGGGAAGAACAAAGGCGGGGATCCATAGTTCTCGCATGGTAGGAAGCAATTTAGGGGCAATGTAAATGTAACGACCATCACCACGTTTCCTAGTTTTCGACAGGGGAAGTGAAATTGGAAGTTTAGGCATGGCCAAAAAATCGACAGTTTAATGGAAGAGTTGTCAATCCTAGAATAAGCACCAAGACATGGAAGAACAAAGGTGGGGATCCACAGTGCTCACATGAAAGGAAGTAGTTTAGGGGCAATGTAAATGTAATTGCCATCACCATGGTTCCATGGTTTTTTTTTTTTTTGTTTTTTTTGACAAGTTCGGTTGCTATGTATTAATCTGAAAAAAGGAGGGAGGCAGGTTGCCATACATGAGATGCTTCTTGAACATTACTGATCCAAGGAAATACAAAATAGTTCCATTCCTTGATCTTGATCCTATTGCTTCTAGCTATGAAACAACTTTTACTACTATAGATTCGTACAAACTGAGAACACCAAAACTTACAACTGCAACACATAACTAATCAATTTCTATGTGACTAATCTTTCGCGCTGTAGAATCCTCCGGGTTTTGGTCAGCCTCGTTCTTGGCGCTGGTGGAGGATGAAGCTTCTTTGAATTTTTTCTCCATCATATACCTGAGGACTGTGATTGATTCTTCAGCATGAGCGCATCTGTTGCTAAGGTTGTTGAACTGCTCGTGCAATGAGTGAACTCGATGAAGGAATAAGTTCATCTCGGCCCGGTATTTGTCATGAAGGATTCTGCACTGTTCATCAAGCTTTGCTTCCAGATTCCGGATTTGGTCTGCATGCCTGGCCTCCATACTGCGAACTTGATCTTCCAGAGCCCTTTGCTGGGCGCGCACTTCCTCAAATTCTGCCTGCAAATCGCGGCAGTGGAAACATTGCTCAGGGCGATCCATGGGTTTCGCTTCTCTGTTATAAGGATTCTGGTGAATTAGCTCTCTGTTCTTGATTGCTTTCCCCTCTCGGGTGTGGAAACTCCTGTCACTAGTGTTGTTCGATGAATCCCCAGATGTCTGAAGACCAATGCTTCTTGCTGAAGGGATTGAAGCTGCTTGAGTTAAGACAACTCTAAGGGAGAGAGAGCTATCGCAAAATGCTTCATCAGGATGGCGGATGCTGGGACTCTGTTGGGATATAAATAGCATTTCTGTGCAATTGAGGCGGGAGCTATCTGATGTGCTATTTCCAAATTTGGGCCACACAGTCCAAAGCAAGTCTGAATTGGTACCTGTGCTCTGTCTGGCGGGACGATTTCTTTCTGCGTCTCGACAGCTTCCCACACTTTGGGCAGATTTTTCAATCCCCTTTCTGAGCGAAATCCTATCGACCATGCCTTCTCTGTACAGGGAGGGCTGACTGTATACGTGCGAAACATTAGAGTGATTGAAAAAAGTGTGCTGAACCGATTGCTCGATCTGGCTTCTGTTACATTTCCTTGCTTCCTTATCTACAATGTCCTCTGCTCTGCTGATTTGCCTGCAGATGCGGATTCTATTGGTTACGGTGCCCCTTACTTGACCTGGATGCGTGATCATGGCAATGAATGGACAGACGGGATGTTGTTGCAGCTGAGGTGGCCTTTGGGGTGATCACACGCCTTGTTGGCATAACTGTCAGCATTTTTGTTGAGGCCACGAAGAATATGGTAGTAGTTGGCCTCGTCCAGCATATCGTGGAGAATTTGATTTCTTCTATTGATTTGCTGCAATAAGATGTTTGGCGAGGACTGCCTGTGCACCATAAGTCGAATTATTATTGCCGAATCGCCGAAGATAGTCACCTTTTTAATTCCTAGCCTTATCAATTGCGTGAGTCCTTGGAACAGAGCCAAGCCCTCGGCCCTGTTGTTTGATAGTTCACCCAGCCCCCATTCAAAATGGAGAATTGACTCACCATTAGCATTACATATCAGGCCTCCTGCCCCTGCTTTGCCAGGATTCGACTTTGAGGCTCCATCGAAAAACATATGAAATCTGTTGCAGTTGCTCAGCCATAGAGCAAATTCTTCTTCTTTGAGTCTCAATTTCCAGACACTACCTGTCTCATTCGGCTTCAAATTCTCTTTTCTCGTTGCCTGGGCACTGATGAGACTTCCATTCCCATAATTGATCAGATTTCTTTCTTCTACGCTATAATGGGAAGCCTCAATCCCGCCTTGTTTGCGAATGGCGATTGCTTCCACCGCTAAACTTTTGGCTTTGTGACAAATAACTCTTAAATTGTGCCCTTTATCTTGAAAAACCATTTTATTTCTGGCCAACCATATGCTCCAAACAAGAGTTAAAGGGATTGTGTTCCAGATCCTTTGAGTCAATTTGTCCTTCTTACCTTTCCAAGGGCAAATTTTTTTCCAACTGTATACAGTTTCGACTATAGATTCCTTTGGTTCCCATGCAACCTCCCCTATTGAGGCCATATCTTCCCAGCACTTCTGAGCTACTGGGCATTCAAGGAACAAATGTTGCATTGTTTCTTCAGCTTGACAACAGTTTGGGCACCTGGAAGGTCCCAATATGCCCCTTTTTTTAAGGTTTTCTGTTGTTAGTATCTTTCCTTTTAGGAGTAGCCAGAAGAAGAATTTAACTTTAGGAGGGGCTTCCGCCTTCCAAGCCAATTTCCAATGAGTCCATATGACCTGTGGGGAGTTGCTTTCACACAATTGCTGATACCCTGCTTTGGTTGTGTAAAGAGTGCCCGTAGGGTCCCATCGATAGCTATCTTGTATCCCTTTTTGGACCGGAGCTTTATTATGCAATAGACTCTTTAAAGCTAGGAAGCTTGTTTCCAGATCTCTGGGGTAGTCCGGAAAGGACCAGCCTATCCAAGCTTGTGTTTGATTTCCCCACTGTGTTATTTGTGCTAAATTCCAAATTCCTCTGTTATTGAGCCAACTGATAGCTGGGATTGCCTCTATATTGGACCCTATAGAGCACTGACCAGAAATTCTGTCAGTAGAGATATTGATGCTGCCCCCTCCCGTAGGTATTTTTGAGGTATGTTGTGCCATATGGGGGATGATTTTCTTGCACAATTTCCAGATATTAGTGTTGTCCCTGTTGGGGATAATGGTATCCAACAGATGATGCCGAGTGTTGTTGAGATATTTGGCCTCAAGGACTGATTTCCACCATGCTGAGTCCCCTGTTATTAGTCTCCAAACAATTTTAGCCCCGAGGGCTAAATTTAGCAGATTTGGGGATCTTATTCCAAGACCTCCTTTCTCAAGGGGCTGGATGACATTCTTCCAATTTACCAGATTAAACTTTTTTTTCTCCGTCTTTCCTCCTTGCCAGAGGAAGTGTCTGAGAGCTTTCTCCATTTTATGATGGAAGGCCATTGGAGCTTGGATCAGAGAGAAGCAGTAGATGGGCATAGAGATCAGACCTGATTTTAGGAGTACTAGGCGACCAGCTGGATTTAGCCACATAGATCCCCATTGATGAATCTTCCTTTTGATTTTATCAAGAATTCTGTTCCAAGTGTCGATCTTCAGAAGCCCCATACTGACTGGCATCCCAAGATATGTGAAGTGACTCCAATCAAGCTTGTATGAAACTCCAAGAGTGGTTGCAATGCTGTGTATGGTGTGATTCGAGGCATTCCATCCATAGACACAACTTTTAACTTGATTAACCTTTCCTCCTGAATAATCCATAAATTGATCTAGAATCTTTTTGAATCGCCTTGCAATGGTGATCGAAGCACCTCCCATCAAGAGAGTGTCGTCTGCAAATTGGGAATGATTGATATTCTTAGTGCCCTGCTCAAATTGAATGCCAGTAATGAGACCAATTCTACAGTTGAAGTCCAAGGCTTTGCTAAAGGACTCAGCCATGAGAATAAATAGGTAAGGAGACAGGGGGCAGCCTTGCCTGAGACCTCGGGAGGATTGGAAAGCTACACAAGGACGTCCATTTATCAAAGGGGAGATCCAAGGGTTTGAGATGCAAGCTTTGATCATGTTAATGAAGGTGGTATTGAATCCCATTTTGTGTAAAACTGCAAACAGAAAGGAGTGTCTGACTCTATCGAATGCATTGGCGAGGTAAAGTTTTAGAACAAAGCCTTTCTCCTTTCGACTTATGCTAGAGTGTATAGCTTCTTGCACAAGAAGAATGGAATCTGAGATGTGGCGATTGGACAAGAAGCCTCCTTGGTTTTCTGAGATTAATAATGGGAGGAGAGGCTTGAGCCTAGAAGACAGTATTTTGGTAATAATTTTGTATGCAGAATTGCATAGAGATATGGGTCGAAATCTTGAGAAGGTAGAGGGCCTGTTTTCTTTTGGGATTAGAGCTAGATAGGTTGAGTTGGTGTAGCCCCCCAATTTGCCTTTCCGAAGGGTCCAGCGAATCATCTTTAGAAGATCTTTTTTTATTAGGTGCCAGTATTCTCTGTAGAAGCTTATTGGAAACCCATCGGGACCTGGAGCCTTGTCCGGGTGGAGACTCCAGATTGCTTTTTGAACCTCATCCTCTTCTATTTCTTGCGTGAGCTTGCTGTTCATTCCTTGAGTGACATCTCTAGTCATGTGTTGGAGAAAACTTGAATAATCCTCCTCGCTCTTGTCCTCAGATAGAAGATTTTTAAAGTGAACGGTTGCTGCTTCTTTAATGGAATCTTGAGTCTCGTGGCTTTTCCCTTCACTATCTTTGATTATACTCACAGTATTTCTTGCCTTCCTGACTGTTGCTTGCTTGTGGAAGTATGAGGTATTCTTGTCTCCTTCACGCAACCACAGTTGTCGTGATTTTATCCTCCACTTGATCTCCTCATCTCTGGCTGTTTGCCTCAGCTGGGTATACAGTCGAATCTCATCTTCTTTTGCTTGCTGGGTGAGACCAGAAACTTCGATATTTTGCTGGACTATCTCAAGGCTTTTTTTAAGTCTTTTTTAATGATCTCAGGTTCCTGGTAGCTGATCTTTGCCCAAGATTTGAGGGCCTGCCTAGTTCGCTTCAGCTTGGATTCCCAGATATACGCCGGGGAACCCTCCACGTGCTGTGTCCACGCTTGCATCACCGCATCTCTAGCTGCAGGTTCTCGATTCCAGAGTGGAGAATATTTGAAAGGGAGGGGACCAATCTGGCTATGACTGTACAGTGTGAGCGTGATTGGGAAGTGGTCCGAGGCGGAAA
The DNA here is from genome assembly GCA_031772625.1 of Pinus tabuliformis. Lineage (NCBI taxonomy): Eukaryota > Viridiplantae > Streptophyta > Pinopsida > Pinales > Pinaceae > Pinus > Pinus tabuliformis. The sequence continues at coordinate 77,926,787 of CM062819.1, read as the reverse complement.
TGTTGAGAATGTCTGTCTGACCGGTAGAGAAGGTGGATAGAAAAGCGATGTTGATGAGAAAACGGTCGAGCCTTTCCATAATATTTTCAGCTCCTAAACGCCTGTTGCTCCATGTGTATCTTCTATTCTTAGGTTTTATGTCTACTAAATCTTTCTCCTGCATAATATGCTCCAGCCTGTTTCTGAAAGGATCTGAGCTAAAGTTTCCTCCTCTTTTCTCATTGGAATGCATAACCAGGTTTAGATCCCCTGCGAGGATGATATTGCTGTCATGGTCTTCTTCAATATTTGTATTCAGAGTATTCCAGCAAACTTCTTTTTCCTTGTAATGGTTTGGTGAATAAACATTGTATATTTTAACCTCTGTTCCATTGTCCTTACTTTCCAGTTTAACACTAATCCAGTTCTGATGGATTTTGGTGAAGCTGCAAGTCCATCTGCTATTGTCCCACATTGTTAGTATGCCACCCGAGGCTCCTCTGGCTTCGCTGGCGCAACCACTGTATTGCTTTTGTTGGTTGATGAGTTTGTTGGTTTCAGATTGATCTAGCTTCGTCTCTTGAATGAGAATGATTTCGGGCTTTTCACTTTGAATTAACTCCCTGAGGGCAGCTTTCTTGGTGGGGTGCCCTAGTCCCCTGCTATTCTAGGACAGCAGCTTCATCATGATTTACCAGTGGTATGGAGAGGTGCCCGCCTCTCTTTGCCTTTATTGTTGTTTTCCTTGTCCGAGTGTCCAAGGATGTAGGATTCTATAGGTGTTTGGGATCCCATTGCTATGTCTTTCTGAGCATTTTCTTCTCTATGCTGCTTAGCTGATTTCCTGCCAAGCCCGTGCTTTTTGGGGATGTCACTGGGCGCACCGTGTTCCTTTGATGAACTTCTGGTGATTCTTATGGAGTTGGTATCAGGAGAAGGCTGAGAAGATTGAGGAGGAGAGGGATGGGGTTGCTGATCAGATGAGATGGGATCATGTTCGGGATCATCCTCAGACAGAGATGCAAAGGGGTTGGAAGAGGGAGGAATAGAGGGGTCCGAGTGTCGAGGAGGTGAAGTAGGGATAATAGGAGGGTGCTGCTGAGGGGATGAGGGAGGGTGAGGATGAGATGAATGAGGATGAGAGGAATGAAGCTGGGAAGGCCCTGGGGTTTCAGTTTCTGCTTGCTTCACGAATGGATTCATTTTTTTTCGTTTTACCGTTTCCCATTGTCCTTCTTGCTCTGTTGATTCTACAGTTATAAGTTTGGGGCATCTATTAGCAAAATGTCCATATTCGTGACATACCTTGCACTTGAAGGGGATCTGCTCGTAGTCCAGCAATTGGATATGGCACCAGTCATCTACTTTCAACTTGATTGCTTCCGGTAGTCCGCGTCCCAGGTCAACTTCCACACATATTCGCGCACAGGCCTGCATGTTATCCTTTGGTTCACTTCGATCTATGTATTTTCCAACCGCGTTCCCTATTGCTTTGACCGAATCATCTCCCCAGCAGTGAAGAGGGAGATGAGGGAGTCTGACCCAAACAGGAACAGCACTTGGAATGTCCAGCTCGGGGTCGAAGTCCGGAGTCCATTTGTTGAGGTAGAGACCTCTGGAATCCATGAAGTAAGGCCCATTTCTAAAGATTAGATCCTTGTCCTCCTTGGTTTCAAAGTGAAAAGTGAAGTATCCTCTGCCACAAAACCTAATGGAAATTTTCCCTTGGACCTTGTCTGCCCAGTTACGCTCCACCCATCTTTGCACCGTTTTGGGTGAAGGCCATAGCCCTGTAAATTGACCGATTAATCCTTTCTCTGCTAATGAGATGGCTGCCATGCGAGGAATAGTCGGAGGCAAGTGTACTTCCTGTAACACATCGAGTTTCTTTACAAACTTGGTTGTTGTAGGTCTTGGTCTTTGTTGAGGGAGCGATTTCACTAGGTTGGAGAAGGCTTGCTGCAGGTCCGGATCCCCTCCAGGCGGATCCGGAGGTTCCATGGGAATGAACGCGGACAGAAACGCAGTCGAAATCAGAGGCTATGGGCCGAGGGCAGGCTCAGGTGCGCGCGCGCGCAGAGTAGCAGCAGCAGCGGTTGGTCCCAGAGCGAACATATATCACCATGGTTCCATGGTTAAGATATGGGAGCTTAAACTTATAATTTGAAACTACCAGCTCACAAGTGAGCAAGCTACACCTAGAGTCTGCCCAAAGCAGAGAACGCTCTATTAAATTAATCATAAAATTTATAAATATATAAGTTACATAATTTTAGGGAGACTAGAAATGACTCCTATAATATAGGAACTAATCATAATATAGGGACACGTGTACAAAAAATAAACAAACTCTCTCCAATAATACAATATTCAACATTAATTTCAACACTCCTCCTTAGTGGAGAAAGGGTTCATATGTACTCCTAACATCTTCCTAAACATTTCAAATTTAATCCTCCCAAGGGGCTTGGTAAAAATATTTGCTGCATTATCACAAGCATTACAATATTCAATAAAAATTTCTTTAGACTAAATCTTCTCTCTAACAAAGTGAAACTAAGTATGAATATGCTTTGTGTTTTTGTGAAACACAGGATTGTTCGCCAGCTTGATGGAGTTTTGGTTGTCACATTTGATTATTGTTGCATGTTTTTTTCTTCTCTGGCACCATGGATAAGTCTCCTAAAACAAATAGCCTCACACGTGGTTGCGCTCCGCTTCTGTAGAAGATAAGGAAACAATACTTTGTTTCTTGCTGCTCCAAGCAATTACCCCAAACCCAATATTAAAAGCATAACCTGTTATGGATCTTTTGTCATCCAAGTTTCCTATCTAGTCTGAATCTTAAAAACCTGTCAAATTAACATCGAAAGAATCAATGTACCTAATACCAAAATCAATGGTTTTGTTGTAGCGGCTACATGTTATGCAACCAACTCACAAAATAGAAGAAAAGATAGATCAATGACTTCAAAATCAACCTCTTCGAGGGGGAAACATCCTTTACATTACACAAATGAATAATTCTTGGATGATTCAAACGAAAAAACCTCCTTTCTATATATAGGATTCTAAGGGGTCACAATATAATAAGAGTCGACATAACAATAATAATGTAAGGGCACAACAATAACAATAGTGGGCTTCTATGGGGCACAATAATAACAATATGGGGACAACCTGGGCATAACAATAATAATAAGGGGCTACAATGACAATAATAATAAGGGAATACACTAGTATTATAGGGATCTAACATGCCCCTCACCTTCGAAAAAGTGTTCTCCTCAACGCTTGAGTAGTTCTGGATGCTTATGTATAAAATTCTCATCCTCCCATGTGGAATCTTCAGCGGGTAAGTTCTTCCACTTGATGAGATACTCTGAAATTGATTGACTTCGTAGTTGTCGATTTCTTGTTTTTGTGACTGCTTCACGTTCCAATATGATTTTTCCTTCCTCGTCAAGTTATAGAAATATTGTTTGAAATGGGAGCTTGTCACCTATAACCCTTTTTAATAATGACACATGGAAAACTAGGTGCACTCGGGAAGATGCAGGAAGCTCTAATTTGTATGCCATAGTACAAATATTTTATAACACCTTGTACAGACCATAATACTTTGGTGATAATTTATTATCCTTCTTATCTTGCTTGAGGGACATTTGTTTGTATGGTTGTAGTTGTAAAAATACCCAATGACCTACATCAAAACTTCTTTCATTGTGATGTTGATTTGCCTGTTGTTTCATTCTATTCTGTGCCAAAGTGAGGTTATCCTTTAAGAGTTGGAGAACTTTTTGTTTATGCGCGATGTGATCTTCCATTGCTTTAACCTTAGAATTTTCTCTTAAATATGATGTGATGGAAATTGGATGATATCCATAAAGTAAATGGGGTCATTTTTGTTGCAGTATGGAAGGAAGTGTTATACCACCATTCAACCAAAGGAAACCTCTTGACCCATCATGGTTGTTTATCAGATACAAAGAAATGAAGATATCCTTCCAAATATTTGTTTACTATCTCAATTTTCCCATCAGATTGGGGATCATAAGATGAGCTATGAGCTAATTGAGTACCCAGACAAGAAAATAATGTCGTCCAAAAATTTCCACTGAAAATGGGATCTCCGTTGCTTACAATAATCTTTGGGTTTCCATGTAGCTTTTGAATTATTTCCATAAATGCAATAGCAACAGTACTGGCTTTAAATGGATGAGATAATGCACAAAAGTGTGCATACTTCGTAAGTCTATCAACTACCACCATGATGACACTCTTTCCTTTGGACTTGGTGGTGGGCTCCAGTATTGTAGCAATAATGCTACAACTCCTGGAGCTTCCTTCTTTAATTTTATCAACCCGGTAGTTCGTAACAAACTTGGAAGCGACGGTGCTGTATGCACAAGTACTAGCTCTTGTCGCAGCTGTCACTTGGTCAGCTGGCACAAGTCCGCTAGGGGCTCAAGCCAACTTCTATGAGCTCTTAGAAGAAGCTTTTCAACTGATGGGCGAAAGCTAACTCAAAGGAAGCTAATCTACTTGCAGAAAGGAACTAAAAGCCAACAAGAAACGCAAACCCTAGCAAACCCTAATTCTACCAGCTAGTCCTACTGATGCAAAGATGGGAATGCAAACTACTGAAAGAGATGCCATTACTTCTATGAAGGTGAGATGCATGTGTCTAGACTACTTCTACCTGAAGAAAACATCTTTTTGTATTTTTGAATAAGTTATTTAGAATTATCATGCATGTGCTTGTAGCTGGCTTCTTACTGTGCAGAGGCGGATCATGGAGGAGAAATGCTTGGAAGAGGTCGGGAAGGTTCAAAGAGGGTCTAAGGAGTCCCTAACATCCTCCTAGAGAGTTTCACAAAGTTTGGCTGCCAAGAGACCACGTTTATGAGCTTCTACAGGAAGTCTGCAGGGGTTCTACAGGATGTTTCAGAATTTCTATAGGATGTTCAGTAATTCCTACAGGATGTTCTACGATTGGATTTTGGATGATGGGTGAGTGGAAGAGGCTGCATGGATGGATAGGGAGGTAGGAGAGGGGTTTGTAATGACTTAGTGACAGAGAGATGAGGTGATGAGAAGGTGTGTAAAGCTAGTTTGTCTTAAATAGGGTAGAGGGAATGGAAGGCCAAAAAAAAGGTAGGATGACGTGGGTAGTAGAGTAGTTGTGAGACGAGGGGTCTAATTGGGAGATGAGCAGTTGGCCTGGATGAAGCTGAGAAGGACGAGAGAATGATGGAGATGCACTGCACAATATAAACTGAACCAAATCATCCACGTCCTGCACATAATCAAAATATTACTGACCTATCCTAACTGTTTAATGAAACCAATGAACAACAACGTTATTTCTAAAGAGAATCATGTATGGTACTGAAGCAAAGAAACATTTCAAGAGGTCTGAGCGCATGGATAACTTTTACAAAGGAAAATATTGCACCAAATATTGCATGAGTACGCAAACCGATGTTTTTGGTGGGTAGCACTGTCTGCAATTCCAGCCCCTAGAAAGAGGTGAAAATGAGAGTGCAGGCAACCCTTTTCTGGAAATTTTATCAATTCTAATCTCTTTACTCTATTCTAAACATCTGAAGCAACTCTATCTTCTAACAATGACCTACTCAACCACACCACGTAATCTAACTCAACAAACTGCGTTTCAAATGCATGTAAAGAAAACCATATTGCTGAAAGAAAAGATATCAATACAAAAGAAGGAGGCCCTAGGCTCTCAGGTTGGGCCCAACCCCGAGAGCTATGGCTCCTTTAGAAACTCAGAGCTGAGATCAAATCTGACTGCTTCCCATTAAAAAATAATAGTCATAAGTCAAAAGGTCTACCAATGATGGCTACAAAAGAGCAAAAACAGAGCTGGTAGCTCGTAGTGCAGAATGTGCAACAGTTTTCCAAAAGTCATTTTCGAAGGCTGAAGCCTTATCATTTATACATCACGAGGCCCCAAGCTGGCCTCCTAAATCTATGGGACTTGGCTGACCAAACTGGGAGTGAACAGCTGCTTCCTCAAAATCCGTTTGGCTACCTTCTAGATCCGGTTGTGGTGGTTTTTGGAGCTCGGAGTTGGGGGTGAAGATCTCGAGGAAGGCCATTTAATGCCGTGGAAAACCCTCCTACGAATCCTCAACCCCATCTTGGCTGTCTCCTAGCCCTTATCTGCTCGGTTTTGCTCCAACATGTGTCAAAAAACCTGAAATGAGCACGTGTTAGCCACCTAGGAATAGTGACTGCCCTTATTCGTACAAATGACATAAACATACTAAAAAATGATGCATAAGTTATGAAAAATGAAGGATTGAGCAAGGGTAGTTAGGCCAAATGAGCCCAAAATGTTACCAAATTTGGGGCTCATCATCACCCCCCAGCTAAAAGGATTGCTCATCCCTGAGCAACTAATCTAGCTCCTCGTCCTTCATTGCTTTCACCGCCACACTCACATCCCAGGCTTCTAAAGTAGTATCCTCCTCACTGGCATGGAACCCAACCTTCCTTTCCACCTCTTCCCACTTCTTATGCTCGTCTTTTTCTGTGCTGCCTTCCATCAATCCTAAAAGCAAAGGTGGGCTTAGCTTGAGGCCAATCCAGCTGGCTTGGAGGTTTTGTATGGACTTCTTGTAGAGGGGCACCCGTGCTAGTGCTTCCCTCATTCGAGTTGGAGTGTGATATTCTCTGATTTTGAGGCTGTGGGACAATGTGTTCCATCGGCGGGTGCAAGCATGAACACAGTTGTCCCCTAATAATCACTCCATATCCTCGAAATGTGCTATAGCCTGAGCCTGCTGATCCATGTATTTCAATAAAGTTTGAGGGTTGGTGGCTAAGTGTTGGTGGGCCGATATCAATGCAGTGGGATCCCCTGGCTCTGCTCTAATCAGCAGTGGCTCATGTAACTCTCGGTTCATGACCTCTTTGACCTCTGCTGCTCTCTTTTCTTCATGGTTCAACCATGAGGCAAATGTCATCAACTGCATATCTCCCATGAGGCAAATGTCATCAACTGCATATCTCCTACAACTGGGTTGGGATCCCATGAAGTCACATTAGGAAGGGCCAAATTATGGAGATAGAACTCCGATAGTTTGGCCTTGTCCTCTGATGAACTGCTATTGCATAACTCTGTGAACTGTTGGGGGTCTTGGATTTGGGAGATACCCCTCTATGCCAATGCATTAATTTGAAATTGCAGCCACTGGTCCCGTAGGTATAGGCCATAAGATTTGGCCGGTTGTCTACATTGTAGAGCATCCATGGCCCAACTGGCCATGCAGGCCAGTTGTGCCTCTTTTGGCTGCAACTGCTGTTTGAGAGCTTGTATCTCGATTTGTGCTTGCAGTTCCCTTTCCTGTAGATGTGAGGTTAGCGCCCCAAGACCAACTTGCAGTCCTTCTTTGCCTTGAGGTTCTGCTGTAGTGTCCCCTGATGACGTGCCCCTTTCTTTCCTCAGTTCCTGTAGCTGCAGTTGAGTTTCTCATTCTCTTCCTGTAGGAATACCCGTTGGCAGTTTGCCACGTGTTTGGCCATAGCCAATTCTCTTCATGCCTCCTTGAGTTGTTCCTCCAAGGGGCCTATATCTGCCACTCCTTTAGATTTATCTATTTTCATCCATGTGTGGGTTCTCACTCTTTCTTCCTCCAACGCAAAGAAAAGTGGCACTGTGAATTTCTGTGGGATAATTTTTCCAGCCTCCAAAAAGTTATAATATGAGCTCAAGCTTGGCTGGGGACTAGGTTCCAGAATATGCTCTACCTCTTCTTCCCTCGGTGGCTCTACTCCGTCTTCCCTAAGTGGTGATGTGGCTGCCTCTCCCTCCATTCTCTCGGTCTCCTTGAGCCGGGCCAATGTTTCCTGTAGAACGGCCTCAGCATCCTATAGCGGGGTTTTTGAAGCCAACCTGTCCATTCTCTCCTTTTAAGCAGTTGTCTTCAGGCTCCCCCGCTCATAAGTGACTGATATTTTTGAGGGGGACCTCTCCCTTGGCGAGGTAGGGGTGTCTTCTATAGTAATTGGGCTGCTGGATGGAGGTTGGGGCCTGCCTGTTTTGATTCTCATACTTCTCCTGGCTTTGAAATACAGAGGGATCTCCCTCTTTCGTTTTTCCTTCGGCTTGGGAGGGGTACTAAGGGTGGCCAGCACGGCTGCTGCCTCCCTTGCAAGGATTTCGGCTGTCTTCTCCTTTGGTTTTCCTTTCTCAGGACTTCCTGTATAAATCCCTGTAGCAGTTGATTTTTGGCTTCTTGTAGAAGCCGTTTTTGGTTTTCCCGTAGAAACAGGTGGCACCGTTTTAGCCTGTTTAGCTGAGGGTGCTTTGTCTTTTGACTTTGCTGAGGCTGCTTTCGAGGTGCCTTCACTGACGTGGACTTGTTCAGTCCTTTCCACCCTACTCTGTAACCTTTTTTCCCTGGGTGTCAATGTGGGTTTGTCATCCTCTTTTTCGGCAACCTGGTGTTTCTCTTGTTTCCCCTTTTGTTCTTTCTTCGGTGCTTTGGCCGTGGTTTCTTGGCCTTTCCCTTTCTTCTCTGTGTGTATTGGTTCCTTCTCCTCGCTGCTGGAGGATGTGAGCTCCTCGGTCAACATTTTGATGTCGCCATCCTTAGTCAAATTTTGGAAGGCTTCCCACGAGAGAGGGACAGTGTATGTGTGGAGTGCATCCTCCACGAGGAGCTTAATGAGCCCATGATGGGCTACCTGGTCTGGCGTGCCCTCTCGTAATTTGGTGGCACATTCAGTCATGGACTGCAGGAGGAAGTAGGGAATACTTATCTTGTTTTCTGAAGGTAGGTCCATCTGGTGCCTAAGTTCTGTGAGCAGCCGAAAATGGTACCCATATACGATGCTGAATCGTCCTTCGCACATGATATATTTCATAATTTGGAGGCTGACCTCACTCCAGAGCGGCTGTAGGCTAGCTCTGTGAACCCTGTTCTTATCCTCTGAGAATTGCTCCTCTGGCAGAAAGAACTCCTTTTTAGCCTTCTGGCCTAGTTTCCTCTCCTCCTTATCCCACGGTACCCCCATTGGGAGATCAGTGACTCTGCTGATGAACTGTGGGGTGAGTCTGAGATTCAAACCCCTGAAATTGACGATGGCCAGCGTTTTTGATTTTGGCTTCAAAGCTCGTAGGAATTCCTCTGCCACCTCATCATCATAACCTTGAAGCTTGTCGCAGAACGACAACCATCGTGCACGAGAAAACAGGTCTACCACCTCAGGGTTTTCCTGTAGCTTCTTTGAGTCTGATGGTTCCTTCCTAATGAATCCACCCGGCATGGTGAAAGCTTGCTGTGTTAGCCGGAGGTGGCTGGTGCGTATCAAAAGATGGGCCTTTCGGATTTCTTGAGACAGAGCATAGAATTACGCCTCTGTCAAGCACACAGTTCGTGAATTCTCGGCTATCTACAGGTGAGCCTTGAGAGGGGCTCAATTACGAACCAAATCCTGTAGAAAACCCTGCATATACTACGACGACAATTCTCATGCAAAAGGAAGACGACGCTTGCAATTTTATGCTCAGACTGTAGTTTTACTTTTTTAGGACGTCGACTTCGCCACCCTTCAAACCAATTGCATGGGAGGAACAGGTTCAGGCTTACCTTTCCCAATTCGCCACCTTTGACGTGAATAGATTGATTTCCTCCGTAGCGGCGAGCTTCCTGTAGCGCAGCTTCCTGTAGAAGTCGCGCACAGGTTCTGGAGAGCACGTCAGTGGTTCTGGGCCTTTTGTGCAACCACCAGACGTTTGAACAAGCCAAGGACTCGGAGTAACAAGCTTCAGGGAATTTCGGACGCTTACTCGACTGCAAAGCGGTTGATGATGAATGAGTGGAGTGACGATCTAGCCGGTGGATTTGAATCCTTGCGGAACTCGTGGCATGGGGGTGAGCTGTCCCTGCCGGATCGTTGGACGACGTCACCTATTCATTTCACTGCAAGTCTGCCTGACCGCCGCATCATTCCCTGCATATCTACCGCCGCCATTTCTGTTAGATCACCGCTTCTCCCCAACTGGACGCTTCCCACGTGTCCATTTCCTGTTTTGCTTGACACGACCAACACTTTCCGAATCTGACGAGACCATCGGACTGGTCGTGGTGGCCAGTTGAATGGCTACCCGACTGGCTCAACCCATTCATTTTCATACTCGCATACATTTTAGAGCATTGTTCATGTAATTTGACGAAAAAAGGGTGAGGCACTTACCTGTGCGGCCACGACGTTATTTCAGGCTTCAGGACGAGGGTGACGGATCCGCTTGCTGCTACTTCATGCACAGGCACGGGGGTTCCTCCTTGCAGACTGCTGCTGGTTACGAAACTTATTACCTGGCTGCGGATGGTGCATGTGCCCGCTCTATGTGTTGCAGGTGCCTTGATGGTGTACGCTCTAGCTGGATGAATTGCTACGGGATTCCTGTAGGATATCCTGTAGCAGTTTCTCCTCCTCGGGTGCATGCCGAAACGATGGAGACGGTGGCATCACGGTCATGGTCACAGGGTCCTCGGATGGCTTTGATAATTAGCGCATGGGGCCTCTGCATCCTTTATTCCGTTTGAGAATTTCTTCCTCTGAGAATCCAACATTTTGATTTGACTGTGCAGGTATTTCCATTGCATGGCAACAGGAGTGATAGAAGGAGGTGACAGCAGTGAGTGATGGAGAAAAACATTAGCTTGCATGCCTCCGTGTCAGACCTCGGGCTTCAGATCCTCCCACACAGTTGGTCCTGGGCCGTCCAAAGATTCTACAGGAAGTTTCCTGTAGAAATACAGAACTTCCTGTAGAAAGTCTTGTAGCTTCCTGTAGAAGGCTAAACTGTGATCAAATCATGCCCAGACCTTGGAAGAGATTAGTGTTTCTGGAGGGAGTGCTGGTGAGGTCACCTGGTAGCATAGTAGGGACCCTTGTCCTTGAGTTGAGGGACCTCTTTTCCTGCATGGAATACCTGCAACTTGCATGAATCGTCAAATCTTGAACCTGTTTTCCCTATTTCTTTGTTTGTTTTTTTTCTTTTTTTTCTTTTTTTTTTGAAAGACAGCAGGGGCGCCTCCATGAGGTTTTCACCCTTACCATCTGCCTTGAGCACCTCAGAGAGGTTTTCACCCAAGGGTCTTTTTTCAAACATTTTCAGAAGACAGCAGGGACGCCTCAATGAGGTTTTCACCCCTACCATCTGCCTTGGGAGCCTCAGAAAGGTTTTCACCCAAGGATCTTTATTTTTTTTTTTTTTTTTTTTTTTGTGAGATCTTCAGGGTATGCCCAAAATAGAGGCAGAACCCTTCTCTATGACCAGTACTGATTTTTCCACAGTTTTGATGAATTCTTGCCTTGAAAGAGGTTTCCTGTAGATCTTTAGTCGATGCCCATTGACAAGCATGGGGATGGCCTCCTCATCAATGGTCCGAATAAGAACAGACCCATTTTCATTACATTTTTCCACTGCATATGGTCCTAGCCATCTGGTTCTCAGCTTCCCCTTGAAATCCTTATGCCTGGAATCATACAACAGCACCCAATTTCCCAGCTGAAATTGCTTGTCATTGAGGTGTTGGTCATGCCATACCTTCCTCTGAAGTTGAACCACTTCTGAGTGAAGAAGGGCCTGCATTCGGTGCTCGTCCAATCCATTCAGCTGCAATAACCTTTCTTGTTGGGCATGGCTGAGATCCAGGTCCAGCTGAGCTGCCATCCTCAAGGTGTTGTACTCGAACTCAATTGACAGTAAATCTCTCTTCCCATAGACCAGCTCATAAGGTGTGAAGCCGGTTGTGGTCTTCCAAGTGGTGTTGTAAGCCCACGTGGCCTCAACCAGGCGATCTGCCCAATCTTTTCTACTGCTGCTCACCACCTTAGTCAAGATCCCTTCCAATGCTCTATTGGTGACTTCCACCTGCCCATTTGCTTGAGGATGATAGGGGGTGGAAGTCCTATGCTTGATTTTGTGATGAGCGAGTAGGTTTTCAATTAAGTTGGAGGTGAACTGGCTTCCTTGATCAGTGACTAGCTCTCTTGGGTAGCCAAATTTGTAGAAGATGTTTTCTCTTAAGAACTCGGCCACCTTTTCTTCTGTCGCTGCTTTGATTGCCTTGGTTTCTGCCCACTTTGTCAGGTAGTCTGTGCACACAATGATGTAATACCTTTGCCTTGAAGGAGGATTGATTGGACCCACAAAATCCATACCCCACTTCTCAAATGGCTCAAGAGTCACTTGAGGTTGGAGAGGCATTTCGTCCCTTGGAGTCGGTTTCCCCATCCTTTGGCATCGGTCACATTGGCTGATATACCTTCTAACATCTTGATGAAGCGTGGGCCAATAGTAGCCTGCCTGTAGGATTTTGAAGGCAGTCCTTTTGGCTGCAAAATGTCTTCCACAAGGCCCGTCATGACAGGTTAGGAGGATATCAAAGACTTCCTCCTCCCTTACACAACGCCTTAAGATCTGATCAGGGCCAAGCTTGAACAGGTTGCCCCAGATCCAAGTGAATGAGGCACTCTTCCTTACGATCCTGCTCTTCTCTCTTGAGGATAGGTGCGGAGGGAACTGTGCTGAGACAAGGTAGTTTGCTATATCAGAAAACCATGGAGAGAGTACTGAGATAGCAAACAGATGTTCATCTGGCATCTGGTCATCCACTGTTCCATCCTCACCTGCAGGTAAATCCAATCTAGACAAAAAGTCAGCAACAACATTTTCTTTACCTCGTTTGTCAACGATAGTCAAATCAAACTGCTGCAACAAAAGTAGCCATCTAATAATACGAGCATTCACATCTGGTTTATTCATTAAATATCTAATTGCAGCATGATCAGTATGTACAAATGTTTGATAGGCAGTGATATAATGTCGGAACTTGTTCAGTGCATGGACCACGGCCAAGAATTCTTTCTCAGTTACAGTGTAATTCAGTTCCGCCTTGGATAAGTTTTTGCTGACAAAGTATATGGCGTATGGAAGTTTTTGTTCAACTTGTCCTAAGGCTGCCCCTATGGCTTTGTTCGCGGCATTAGTGTGGATGTGGAAAGGTAGGGCCCAGTTTGGACCTCTCAAGATTGGGGCAGACACCAACTTATCCTTTAATTCATTCAGAGCCTTCTGACAATCGTCAGTCCATTTAAACTCAACATCTTTTGCCAAGAGGCTAAACAATGGCGAGGCTAGCTTACTGAAGTCTTTAATGAATCTCCTATAATACCCTACCAAACCTAAGAAACTTCGAACATCTCTTACCTTCTGAGGAGGTGGAACCTTCTTGATGAGAGCAATTTTGTTCGGATCCACCTGTAACCCCTGGCGAGAAATGGTATGCCCTAGCACGGTCCCTTCAGTCATCAAGAATTCACACTTTTCAGAAGTAAGGGACAGGTTCATCTCAATGCACTTGGTTAGGACTTTTCCCAGATTGGACAATGCTTCCTGGAAGTTGGACCCATAAGGAGTGAAGTCATCCATATAGATTTCCACCGAATCATGGACCAGCTCAGAAAAGATGCTCAAGACGGCTCTCTGGAAGGTGGCAGGAGCATTGCATAGTCCAAAGGGAAGAACTCAGTAAGCAAAGGTACCCCAAGGACAAGTGAAGGTGGTCTTATCTTGGTCTTCCAGGCTGATTTGGATCTGGTTATACCCGCTAAACCCATCTAGGAAAGAGAAAAACTTCTTTCCTGCCAGTCCATCCAACACTTGATCTATGAAGGGTAGAGGAAAATGGTCTTTCTTGGTGGCTTTGTTCAGTTCTCGGTAGTCCACACAGATTCTCCACTTCCTGTTTTTCGTGGGAACCAACACCAGAGGGGACACCCATTCGCTATCTGAGATGGGGTAAATGAATCCTGCATCCAACAGTTTTTGCAATTCTTCCTTGACGATGTCCTTAAGGGCTGGATTCATTCTCCTTTGGGGTTGCCTAACCGGTTTACAATCTTCTTTGATGTAGATGTGATGGGTACAGACCGAAGGAGGGACTCCTTTCATCTCCTTATAGCTCCAAGCAAAAGCATCTAGATGACTGGCCAACAGACTACTCAGCTCCTTTTCCTGGGAAGGAGATAAGGAGGAGCTGATCTTTAACGTTCTCTTTGGGCCGAACTCCACATTTTTGACTCTGGGAGCGACTGGGTTGGTCACACAAAGGTCCACTAAGGTGCTGGCTTGGGCATCCTCCACCAATTCCTCTAAGGACAATGCACTGGGAGGTGGATTCTGAATCAAGGTCTCAATCAAATCATCTTCGGTTGGGGGGCCTCCCCTAGTGGTGTCTAGGGTGCACAAGGGTGCTGAGTACACCTCATCCTCTTTTCCTTCCTCCAACCAAAGTGGTAAGTCATGTTCTAATGAGGGTTGGGCAGGAGGGTATAGGACTAGCTGCTTGGACATAGAACCATTTTTGATGGTCATGTTTCCTGCACGGCAGCTTATGTAAGCATCTGCAGTGGCTAACCAAAGCCTTCCCAAAATAAGGGGGTATCCAGTAAGCTTTGCCTTTGGTTGCAGAACCAAGAAGTCTGCAGGGTACTCCCAAGAGTCAACAGAGACCAAGACATCCTCCACAATACCTTCGGGAGTCACGGTGGAGTGATCTGCTAGTTGCAGGACTGTCGAGGTCTTTCTCAAGGAACCCTGAAGGTTGAGTTTGAGCATGGTATCTCTGGTCATCACATTAATGGCAGCCCCCAGATCAATCAATGTGTGTGGTATGATGGTGCCATTGATGTGTACATCAACTACAAGACTCCCAGGATCCAAATACTTTGGGCAGATTACTTGCCCCAACATAAGATCAGACAGTTGTCCTATGACATTGATGGTTGAAGCGTCTCTTTTTCACCTGCCCGGGTGTTTGAAACACTTTTCCTTAACCAGTTTGTTGTATATCGGTACATCTTTGATGGCTTGGAGAAGTGGTATTCTCACACACAACTGTTTGAGTTCTCCTAGAAGCTCATCCTCCTCTGGGTTGGGTTGTGTGGTGGCCGTTAGTCTCTCAGGAAAGGGTGGAATGGCTTTTGGTTCACTTTCCTGTTTATCTTCCTTGTCCCCTGGGGGAGGAGGTTGGCGATCCGGAAGAGTCTTTCCAGATCGCAGGTTGATCTCCTGGATCTCCACAGCATAGGTAGGGCATGATGTTTCCCCAGTATGTACCTGTTGGGCCTGTCGGTTGTTGGGGTTCGGGTTCGGTTGAGCAGGCATTTGGGGTTGCCTTGGAGGAGCAGGAGGTAATGGTTGTGGTTGAGCTGGTGGTGGAGGCAAAATGGCGGGAGGAGTGTTGTACTGGGGCCTCCACCCCGGTTGAGGTGCATTCCACTGAGGTTGTGGCTGAGCATGTGAGTGAAACGAATGAGTAGTGGGCTGAGTATGGTACGGAGGCGGGTAAGACCATGGAGGAGGCACAGACCAGGAAGGATGAGCAGGGGGACCCCAGGAAGGCATAGGAGCAGATTGGTTGGGGCTATAATAAGCTTGGGGTGTCCCTTGCATCCCCTGTTGGTAAGGTCTAGGTCCATGTGGCCTCCTTTGGTTGAGGAAATAGAGAGGTTCAATGGGCGCTTCTGTCCCTTGATACATGGCTTTAAGCCCAGGTAAGGTTGGACATTGGTTTGTGGGGTGGTCCTCCTCACAAACAAAACATACCTCAACCGAATGTAATGGGCACTCGTTCTTAGGGTGTTTCCTTGTACACCTAGGGCAGAAGATAGCCAAAGCCCTCTCAGCTTCCTCTTTCTTCTGCTGGATTCGGAATGTATCAAGTTGCATGGCGATGGTCTGTCTCACCTCACTCTTGAGGTCCTCTAATTGATTTGCAAACTCATGTTTGGAGAAAGGAATACCAGCTGAGAGGAGGTTTCCTCTACCTCTTTTCCGGGCTGCCCTAGAGTGGTTTCTAAACACAGTCTTTATATCCTCATAAGGTAGTTGGTAAATATCTCCTCCAGCTAGCATGTGAAGGGTATCTAAGAGGTCTTCAGGGACTCCTCGGAGCAGGACCAACTTGAGAGATTCAGAGTCAAGTGTGCACCTGGCCCGTTTATAGCTAAGTTGGAACCTTTCCTCATAATCTTCTAAGGACTCATCATTCCCCATGGTCATCCGAAAGATTTCTCCCTTGGCTTCCTTAGACCTACAGTAGTCCCGGTATTTGGTATTGAAAGCTTGCTGCATCTGGGCCCAAGTGGTGATACTGTTCCCAGGTAAGCCCATGAACCAGCGTAATGCTGCATCCTTAAGGGTAGAGGGGAAGAGTTTCAGTTTTTGCTCATCTTCGGTATAGTAATAGGTTCGAAAAAGGACGGCAAACTCAAACAGGAAGGTATCAGGGTCTTCAACAGTCAGTCCATGGAAGTGAGGTAAAGCGGAGGGGCTTATGTTCTTCATTTTCATGTCTCCATTGGTCTCTCGGATGGGGAAGGCACCTTCAATTCTCTCTTCCTCTCCCCTATTGTCAGCCATAGCTTCAGATGGAGTGTTCTCTAACTCTTCTTCTGTTATAGGATCTTCGTATATCTCAGGAGGTTCGCCTATAGGTTCTTCTGGATGACTGTCACCAAAGAAGAGAGAAGGGTGACTCAGTGACGTGGTGGGGGTGTTGGGTAAGAATTTGCCTGTTTTATCTCGATTTCTACGAGGCATGAAATGGAAAGACTTTTGATTGCTTTTTTTTTTTCTGGTACCTGCAAAACTAAAACAGATTGAACTGCAACTAACTATCTTGCTGAAATGGAAATGCGGAATTGAAATGAAAGCATAAAAGAACTAATCTATTTTGCTCAAATGAAATTGCAGGAATGAAATGCTAGGCTACGCTTGCGGAATTGAAATGCTAATCTACGCTTGCAGAAATGAAATTGCGGAATTGAAATGTTAATCTATGAAAGCAGGAAATGTCTATGCTACTTTTGCAGAAAGGAAATCGCAGAATGGAAATGAAATAAACTACTTAGCAGAAGGCGAGAGTAGGAAAGTAGAAGAAAAGAAACAATCACCAATACTTTGACGCTTCCCCGGCAACGGCGCCAAAAAGATGGTGGGCTCCAGTATTGTAGCAATAATGCTACAACTCCTGGAGCTTCCTTCTTTAATTTTATCAACCCGGTAGTTCGTAACAAACTTGGAAGCGACGGTGCTGTATGCACAAGTACTAGCTCTTGCCGCAGCTATCACTTGGTCAGCTGGCACAAGTCCGCTAGGGGCTCAAGCCAACTTCTATGAGCTCTTAGAAGAAGCTTTTCAACTGATGGATGAAAGCTAACTCAAAGGAAGCTAATCTACTTGCAGAAAGGAACTGAAAGCCAACAAGAAACGCAAACCCTAGCAAACCCTAATTCTACCAGCTAGTCCTACTGATGCAAAGATGGGAATGCAAACTACTGAAAGAGATGCCATTACTTCTATGAAGGTGAGATGCATGTGTCTAGACTACTTCTACCTGAAGAAAACATCTTTTTGTATTTTTGAATAAGTTATTTAGAATTATCATGCATGTGCTTGTAGCTGGCTTCTTATTGTGCAGAGGCGGATCATGGAGGAGAAATGCTTGGAAGAGGTCGGGAAGGTTCAGAGAGGGTCTAAGGAGTCCCTAACATCCTACCAGAGAGTTTCACAAAGTTTGGCTGCCAAGAGACCGCGTTTATGAGCTTCTATAGGAAGTCTGCAGGGGTTCTACAGGATGTTTCAGAATTTCTACAGGATGTTTAGTAATTCCTACAGGATGTTCTACGATTGGATTTTGGATGATGGGTGAGTGGAAGAGGCTGCATGGATGGATAGGGAGGTAGGAGAGGGGTTTGTAATGACTTAGTGACAGAGAGATGAGGTGATGAGAAGGTGTGTAAAGCTAGTTTGTCTTAAAGAGGGTAGAGGGAATGGAAGGCCAAAAAAAGGTAGGATGACGTGGGCAGTAGAGTAGTTGTGAGACGAGGGGTCTAATTGGGAGATGAGTAGTTGGCCTGGATGAAGCTGAGAAGGACGAGAGAATGATGGAGATGCACTGCACAATATAAACTGAACCAAATCATCCACGTCCTGCACATAATCAAAACATTACTAACCTATCCTAACTGTTTAATGAAACCAATGAACAACAACGTTATTTCTAAAGAGAATCATGTATGGTACTGAAGCAAAGAAACATTCCAAGAGGTCTGAGCGCATGGATAACTTTTACAAAGGAAAATATTGCACCAAAGATTGCATGAGTACGCAAACCGATGTTTTTGGTGGGTAGCACTGTCTGCAATTCCAGCCCCTAGAAAGAGGTGAAAATGAGAGTGCAGGCAACCCTTTTCTGGAACTTTTATCAATTCTAATCTCTTTACTCTATTCTAAATATCTGAAGCAACTCTATCTTCTAACAATGACCTACTCAACCACACCACAAAATCTAACTCAACAAACTGCGTTTCAAATGCATGTAAAGAAAACCATATTGCTGAAAGAAAAGATATCAATAAAAAAGAAGGAGGCCCTAGGCTCTCAGGTTGGGCCCAACCCCGAGAGCTATGGCTCCTTTAGAAACTCAGAGCTGAGATCAAATCTGACTGCTTCCCATTAAAAAATAATAGTCATAAGTCAAAAGGTTTGCCAATGATGGCTACAAAAGAGCAAAAACAGAGGTGGCAGCTCGTAGTGCAGAATGTGCAACAGTTTTCCAAAAGTCCTTTTCGAAGGCTGAAGCCTTATCATTTATACATCATGAGGCCCCAAGCTGGCCTCCTAAATCTATGGGACTTGGCTGACCAAACTGGGAGTGAACAGTTGCTTCCTCAAAATCCGTTTGGCTGCCTTCTAGATCCGGTTGTGGTGGTTTTTGGAGCTCGGAGTTGGGGGTGAAGATCCCGAGGAAGGCCATTTAATGCCGTGGACAACCCTCCTACGAATCCTCAACCCCATCTTGGCTGTCTCCTAGCCCTTATCTGCTCGGTTTTGCTCCAACATGTGTCAAAAAACCTGAAATGAGCACGTGTTAGCCACCTAGGAATAGTGACTGCCCTTATTCGTACAAATGACATAAACATACCAAAAAATGATGCATAAGTTATGAAAAATGAAGGATTGAGCGAGGGTAGTTAGGCCAAATGAGCCCAAAATGTTACCAAATTTGGGGCTCATCACTTGGGTAAACCTGTGATAAAATCCATTGAAACCTCCTCCCATCGTTGACTTGGAATTAATAAAGGTTGTAACAGACTCGGGGTCTTAACTGTCTCAATTTTATTTTGTTGGCAAACCAAACATTCCACCACAAACTTTTGAATATCAGATTTAAGGCCATCCAAAAAAAATTCCTTCTTAACCCCGTGGTAAGTTTTTAAAAATCCCGAGTGCCCTCCTAAGGGAGAGGTGTGTAATTCCATAAATCTTTTGTTTGAGTTGGGAATTCTTACAGAGGTATAAGCAATATTTGTACCATAACAAATCATTTTTCCAGCTAAATGTATCAGGTGTACTGGGATCTTGCTACAAATTTTGAATGAGTGCCCACACTTCTTTGTCATTCTTACATTCATCCCTTGCTTTGTTTATCCAATCTAGTTGGATAATAGAAATGGCACAAAACAATGCTTCCACATCCTCATCCTTTCTTGAGAATGCATCTGCAACAACATTTTTCTTCCCTTTTTTGTAGATGATTTCAAATTCATAACCCAACATCTTTGTGACCCATTTTTGCTGCTCTTCTAAGATAATCTTTCTTCTAAAATGTATTTAAGACTATCATGATCCGGTTTTACCTTGAAGTGTCTTCCCATTAATATTTGCTTCTCATAAATAGCTTTGTGTAAATATTTTCCTTTGGTTGGATTACTTTCGAAAGAAATGGGTCTTCCTTCTTGCATTAAAACAATACCAATTCCATTTCCTAAGGCATCACATTCCACAATAAAGGTTTTTGTGAAGTCTGGCGTAGCTAAGACTGGTGCTTGGCACATTTCTTCTTTAAGATGTTCAAAGGCATTTGTTGCTTCTAGAGTCCACAAAAATGCATGTCTTTCCTCAGTAATGTTGTTAGAGGTGCTTCTATTCTCCCATAATTCTTAAAAACTTGTGATAATACCCTGTCAACCCAAGAAATGCTCGCAGATGCTTTATGGCTTTGGGGATTTTCCATTCCTTAATGGATTTAATTTTTCTAATGTCTACCTTAACACCTTCATGAGATACAATATGACCCAAATATTCCACCTCTTGTACTCCAAAGAAACATTTGGGTTTTTTTGCAGATAATTGTTTCTCCTCCAATAGTTTGAACACCCTATCAACATGTTGAACATGATCCTTCCAAGACTTGTTGTAGATTAGTATATCATCAAAAAATACGAACACAAATTTTCTAAGGAAGGGTTTGAAAATGGAATTCATCAAACCTTGAAATGTAGAAGGTGCATTGGTAAGGCCAAAAGGCATGACCAAAAATTCATAATGACCCTCATGAGTTCTAAATGTTGTTTTCAGAATGTCTTCAGTCTTCATTCTGATTTGACGATATCGTGAATGAAGATCCAACTTGGTGAAGTAAATTTCTCCACGTAATTCATCCAATAATTCATCAATGACAGGAATAGGAAATTTATCTTTAATAGTGAGCTTGTTGAGCTCCCTATAATTCGGAAACATATGCCATGATCCATCCTTCTTGTGCACCAATACTACTGGAGCAGAGAAACAAGTACTTTGACTAGGTTGAATTATACCATCCTCTAGCATTTCTGCAACCATACATTCAATTTCACTCTTTTGGGAATATGGATATCTGTAAGGCCTGACGTTTGGAGGAACACTTCCTCGAATCAAATGAATAGAATGATTATGATCACAAATAGGTGATAGGCCTTTGGTAGTCTCAAATACCTTGGAATTATTTTCCAAAACTTTTTGGAGATCTGGAGAAATAGATGATTTTGATGTGGGAACCTCTAATGAACATAATTGTGCAATTACACCTATTTGTTCTTTCTTTAGTAGCTTTGTCATGATGTTAGAGTTGATTATCTTTCTCGGTTTCCCCGCAATACCCCTAATTCAAATTCCTTTCCTTCCCAAAAAAATTTGAAGAAAAGTTCTTAAAAATTAAAATCTATGGTACCCAAATATTGTAGCTATTGGACTCCTAGTACAACATCAACACCACCCATTGGAATGGAAAGCATTGGACTATTCAAAACATATTATCCCATGGATAGCTTGATATTATGGCACTTTCTAGAGCAATTTATGGTTCCTCCATTTACAACCATCACTTGATACTTTGGTGCTGGATATAGGAAGCGATTCAATTTCTTGGCTATCTTACAATGAATAAAATTATGGGTACTACTCAAATCAATCAACACTATTACCTTTTTCTTCTTCATATGTCCTTCTATCTTGAGGGTTTGAGGAGTGGTAATTCCTTCCAATGTATTACAAGATATGGTCAGATTCATTTCTTCTTTCTCTAGGGTTGGCTCCTAGTGTGTATCCTCTTCTTTTGATGTTTCATGTTCCTTTTCTTCCTCTTCAAAATCTATGTAAAATAATTTCTTCTCAGCACACTTATGACCTTTAGTGTATTTTCTATCACAATTGTAACAAATCCCTTTTTCGATTTTTTCTTCCAATTGTTGTGGTGCCAACCTTGTAGGTTGTGGAAGGCTATGGGTAGAAACACTTCCATATTTATAATTGTGAGTGGTAGGCTTCCTTGTTGCCATAATTTTTCTTTCCAACCTGAATGCCTTCTCCAATGAACCATGTTCCCAAAGGCAAACCTCATGTTGGATGTTATCCTTTAAAGTCCCTATGAACACATAAATCCTATGTTCCTCTGGAATATATTTTACCCTTATATTCAATTTTTGGAAGTCCTCAATGTGATCCACCATTGAACCCTTTTGTTTGAGATTTATAAATTGGCTAAAGAAGGTGTTTCTTTTTGAATCCTCATAATGTGCTATCATTTCCTCCATAAAAATTGACCAAGTGACAATTTGTTTATAAGAGAAAAGCTATTGATACCATACAAACTGACTGGGTTCTAAATATAAAGTTGCAATGTGTACCTTTTGTGTGTTTTGCACATTAAGGAGATCAAAATATTTATCCATCTGTGGTATCCATGTTACAGGATCCTTTCCATAAAAATTCCTCATATCGATCTTTGGAATATGTTGGGTCTTCAATACTATGTTAGAGTCTATGAAATCATGATTAACATTTCTTTTTTCCTCATCATGAGTTTCCTATACTACCTTTTCTCCCTTAGGAAGCATTTCTTGTAGCAACTTTGCCAAAAATCCCTTCAAACCTTCCATGTCTTTCTTTAAATATTCAATGTTGCCTTTCATACCATCCATCTTAGCTTCCATTCCATCCATCGAAGCGTCCATCTTAGCTTCTATTACTTTTTTTCAAAGTGAAATTTGTTGCACTTGGTCTCATAATTTTGAAATATCATGTTGCATTTCTTCCTCTTCTTCATGAGTCATAGTAGAGATTCTAGATTGCTTACTAGGTATTTCCATTTTATTTCTTCGGGACATCAATTAATGATAATTTTCATCACCATGCCCTTTTAATTACTTCAAACTATTTTTTCAAAAAAAAAACTTATGCAAATTTTAAAAAGACTACACACATTTTTTCTGCTTTGTAGGCGATTGATATTGAATCTATTGTATCTCTATAATTTCAGATTCCCAAGGTCTACAATTTCTTTCTATGGTAGCCCTCTGAGTCCTCTTTCCAAACCCATAAGTCTGATCAATATTGGGTTCTCCAAGAAAGAGTTATATGAAATCGCCCACTATTTCCTGATTATGGACTAGTTTAGTAGAGAAAACTTTTACGAAGTTTCACGTGTCATAGTTTCACCCTTTGGACCTAAAATCGATATATAGAAACCTACAGCCCATCCTCTTTCTATAAATTTTTATGAAAATTAAATTTGATGCTCATAGAGAAAGTTATGACGATTTTCCCAAGGTCACCTGTCTGGGATGTAATTTAGGAGCCCGCAAAAACCCTAACTTCCTTGGATCATATCTCCGAAAATATAGCGAGACAATATTTGAAATTCGAACCCGAGGTTTATTAATATGTCAGAGCAAATGGGTTTTAATTTTTACTTCTGAAACTTTGTAGAAACAATTTTATAGTGAAAATTCCACGATGACCTGTTTGGAGTAGCCAAACCCTAGAATCCAAAGCTCTGATACCAAATGTTATGCAGCCAGCTCACAAAATAGAAGAAAATATGGATCAAAAACTTCAGGATAAGCCTCTTCGAAGGGGAAACCTCATTTACATTACACAAATGAATAATTATTGGATGATTCAAATGACAAAACCTCCTTTCTATATATAGGAGTCTAAGGGGTCACGATATAATGAGAGCAGACATAACAATATTAATGTAAGGGCACAACAATAACAATTATGGGATTCTATGGGGAACAATAATACAAATATGGGGACAACATGGGCACAACAATAATAATAAGGGGCTACAATGACAATAATAATAAGGGAATACACTAGTATTATAGGACCAAACACTACAACCACCCTCCAAAATTTCGGCTCGCATGCAAATTTCGGAGCTTACCATGGATCCTTTAATCGATTATTCCTTGGTCACTTAATGGTAAGTTGATGATCTCAATCCACCCTCCTTGATTTTAATAGTTGTTCATGTTATCATCTTTATGCAACATGTGTCATCTTTGGGGGGGTTATTGTTTGTCATGCAAAGGGAATGTTGTCCTTCTTCAAGGGAAAATATTGTGTGTATCGTTGTTCTCATTACATAGACATGTTTCACACTCTTGTCACGAAGGTTGTTGCATCAAGAAGTGTATGTCTTATATGTTTTGGATGGTATATTTTGTATCACTAAGTGTTCAAGTGTGTGATCATAGTCAAGTTCTATCACCGTTTACATTGGTTTCACTAATCTCACACTTAGCCAGTTTCCCGAGCAACCTATCCTCATCCAGCCTTCTGGAACTGCACAATTCGCTTATGCAACCCTTAAGATTTTTCCCTTTCCTGCTGTTGGACATGGAATGCCCCCAAGGCATGTTTTGGGGGTTAAAGCCCAATTTTTGACCGAGTCTTCTTGTAAAAGCTCCGCGAATTGTGGGCGCGGGGCATGAAATTATAATAGAGTCACAGGGTTGTCCACCCTAGTTTTTGTAATGTAATGTCGGCTAGATAGACCTACCCATGGTCCGCAGACCATGGGATTGTATAAACAGAGAGAGGCTTTAAGTGTATAAGATAGCTAATAGAAGATAGAATAGAAGAAGATGAGAAGTCTAAGTGATTGAGTCGAAGTGTAAAGTGTGTCTGTGGGTCATAGGGTAGGAGAATGCTCTGCAGTTGAGTGCATAGAGGCCTAGTAGTCCGCAGCTGAGTGCGCAGGGAAGTTCAAGTCTGTAACCATTGGGAGAATCAATAAAGATAAGCCTTACTATATTTCTATGTATCTTTTCCTGGTTGAATATATGATTGGATATAATTTTCAAGTATACTGTTTATTTACTGTGCGAACCTCTATGAACGATTTGTATAACTAATTATAACTTAAGACATTCAAGTAGGTGAAGGTAATTGACTAGTGCTGGAAGATAATTAAGATATCGGGTAATAGTGCAGAGCGCGGCGCGGGAGCTCCACAACCCCTGGTTAGGGCTGCATGAAGGCAGTGTATTGGGCTGCGAGGAACGGGATAGTGTGCTAAGCATCCTGCGCGTAGGAACAAACAGTGGACCAATCGAACCTCTCAGACATCTCAAGGGTGCGGAAACATGGTTCTAGCACCCTCCCATACTACTTCGGGGGAGATCTTAGTCTGTGCTCCGCAGATTGTTGCCGAAAGGGCCAGTAGTACAGGGATTTGTTTGGCTAATTAACTCTGAACTTGGGTCAGGTCCCAACAAGCCAAAAAATGGTTCTGTTGCCGAGACTAGGATCTGCATAGAGATGTATGATGTCCTATTACTAGAATCTAACAAAGAAAGGACTTGAAGATTGGTTGGACAGAAAGATTCACGAGTTCATGGCGCCAAAAAACAGGAATCCTTGACTATCAAAGGAAGAGTGGTTAGACTGCTACTTATATATGGAGATCCATGAAATTTTCTTTGCGTCTTTCCCCAATGAGTTGTACGAGTGGATCGCGAATCTAGAAGATGGCCAAGGAAGGTGTAAACTCAACAAACCTATTGTGCGGACTCCATAATTGGTGCGCAGACTGGAAGCATCGGAAGATAAGATCATGCGCACTATCGATCACTGGCTCGATCGAATCATAGGAGGATTCATCACCGAATTCGTGGTAGATACTTCAGTCAGCTATAGCGAGGTAGAACGACGCTTCCTCAAGGACTGTGAGGTAAGTATGTTAAATATTTGAACACTTGGATTAAAATGCTACTGTGTGAAAAGCGGGTTATGCGAATAAATTGATGTTTGGGGCTACGCGGAGTGGGAGAATCTACAGAAACGAAGGTAGCACAGAACTAGAAACTATCCCCTTGATTTCACCTCCGTGAGGGGGCGAAGAAGAGCTTGCGAAGGTCTCGCCAAGAAGTGCGATCAATCTAATAAGGCAGAGAATTCCACGCATACCACCCCCACCCACACCACCACCAGTTTCACTGTCTTCACCCCCGTCTTCACCCATACCACCTTCACCACCATCGCAAAGCAGCATGGAAAGTGCGATAAAGCTACCAATGTTCAAGGGAGTAGGGAATGAAGATCCAGACCAATTTTGGTTCGTGATAAAAGTTGTATGGGAAGCACAGGGTGTCATGGACGACAATATAAAGAAGGCAATGTTGGTCAATGCTCTACAGGATCGCGCGTTAACTTGGTACATTAAGCATTCCAATGACAATTCGAATGTGGGGATCACAGATATCCAAGCTACACTAAACAAAGAATTTAGCAGGCCAAAGTTAGAGGCACAGTCGATAATTGGATTCAAGGAAATCACAATGCTACTAGGTGAGACCCTGTGGGAATTGGATCAGAGACTGAAGTGCACAATTCGCGAAGCGAACATGACATTAACAGATGGGCAACACTGTGAATGGTTTGTAGCATCGTTAACGCCGCATCTACAGAACGCGTTGTTGCAACAAAGGCTAACCACTCAGGCTAAGGCTTTGGAGGTCACGATGAGATTGCACGAGACTTCGATACAAGATCCTAACATGGGAGTTCAGCAGATTCACGTGTAGTTGAAAAACTTGTGTTGGGAGATGCAGAGTTTGAAACAAGACAGGACAACCCGCCCAGAGATGCGTGATGAGGTATGGTGCGTAAAATGCAAGGGCCAGGGGCACGACAAGGACCACTGCTCGGTGTTTGCAAATTATCTTGTGGGAGGAGGGCCAATGCCACTAAGACTGGAGGTTCAAGTAGGACCAAGCATGGCGCCTGCATTGTGGTGTGCGATTTTTCAGATAGGAGGAAAACATGCTATAGATAACTGCCATCTATTATAGAAGTATACGCAGAATTCACAGTAGTTTTTCTGTAATTTCTGTAGGTCGGTAGGAAATGATGAGCACACCTGTAGAAGTTATGAACTGATGATGGATCGAACTCCTACCTACAGAGTTTAGGCCAAAACACGGGCGCTTGATCAAAACACAGGAATGGCATGCACTGGATTTCAAGGGCATGGATGAGGCCGAGGTGGAGGGGGATGCGGAAGAGGTTGCGGACAACTGATATGCTACAATATCGAAGAGCCAGGGCATTATGCCCGCGATTGTATGAATCTAACGTGACCATCATGCTTGTATTATACGTTGTTTTATCATGAGATGGAGGATTTTCCCACACTGATAGCAAGGTTGCACGATAAAGGAGCACTCCAACCTCCCTCGACTTAGAATCTGCAAATGATGAGGTCTGAGCCACGTGAGGAAGACCCTAACGTAAATATCATGCTCCGAAGTGGAATTACGACAGGCGATGACAAAGGCAAGCAACCTGAAGAAAGTACCTGGGTTCACAAGGCTCCAGCGAAGGAACCAGAATTTGATTTAGAGCGCACTACAAAGACCTTCATGGAAGCTAAAAGGAGCTTCACTGATGCCTCCACTTCAGGAAGTAAAGACAGACTGGAGTTGGAAATGGACCCATCAATGCTCACTACGTTCTTGGAGACATGCATGAAGTTGTTGCGTGACAACAAGGCTGTAAAGGGGCTGCAAGAACTCATAACTAGATGTGTTGGGATCATGCTAGGAGAACCGTGCATAGGCCGGAAGCTTGGGAAGCACATGACGCGAACAAGAAAGGAAATGAGATTGACCGCGTAGATTGGGGAATATGAGATGGACCAAGTGATTCTAGATCTAGGGTCAAACACGAACGTCTTGCCAAACCAGACAAGGGAGCGCATGGGCAGGCCTGCGTTGCAATGGTCTCCTATCCAACTATGAGTGGCGAACCAGCAAAATATCTTACCTATGGGGAGATTGCAGGGATTCATGGTAGATATTGAAGGATCAAGTGCCCTAGTGGATTTCAAATTAATAGAGATTGTTGATGATAACAATCCCTGCCCCACACTATTGGGAATAGATTGGGCCACTGACATGAATGGAGTGATAAATCTAAAGAAGCACAAGATGATCTTTGAGAAAAAGTCTTTGCGCGTAGTGGTTCCTTTAGACCCTGCAGAAGGATCGTGCTACATGGAGCTAGTGCACGACTACGACAACGACAATGATTTGGACTGCATCTACAAGATAACCGCGTGGGAGAAAGACTGGGTAAATCCAACACGGATGGCCGAATCTCATGGGAGCGCAAAAGCTCCTGCACATCAGATTCTAACGAGGAGATAGAATGATGGCAGGACCGGTTACACAAGGTAACCATCCTCAACTGTAACATGATGACAAGGTCGCTGCGCTACGTAGCAACAAAGGTAAGAGATCTACCTATGTATGACGAGTTAGGCGAGGTGGATGAATTCCTGAACAAATTTGAAAGAGAAGTACTGGAACAGCAACGTTTCAACGCTCTGAAATGAGTACTGTGAGCTATGTCGGAAAGATGGTGGGGGACGCACCAAAGAAGTTTTGAGGGTAGGAAAGAATGTAGAAGGATGATGCACATGTGGTTTGGGAAGCCTCCGATGTTATTAATAGAAAAAATTGTTGGACGAACTAGCCCGCACACCCACCTATCCAGGTGGATATAGGCATATGGTACAAAACCTGCTTGAATGCACACTGTCCTCGTGGTAGGAGACATGATCAATAAGCAGGTGCGGGTAAGGCAATGACGTGAATGACCCCTCTAGTTGGGACCACGAAGTATGGAAAGACAAAGTGCGCAGAAGAATATCCACGTAGAAGCTTTTAACAAAGTACGTGAAGCACTCGACAAGGTCCACAATGTGAAGCGGACTGACTAGGACCTGCGCATACTAGCAGTTCTATGGGCTTATAGGACCGCATGCAAGAACCTAACCACACAGGCACTGCTAAGGCTAGAGTATGAAGCAACCACTGTAAGCCCTATAGTACTTGGAGAACTTTGATCGTGCATGATAGCACCAGTAGATATGATGGTTCACGGAACTTTGTAAGCAGAAATCCAACAGGTAAATTTTAGGCTCCAAGAACTTGAAGAAGAAAAGGTACGATTACGGAAGAAAAGCACTCTGGTGGACGCGGAAGTCAAGAAGCTGGAGGACAAGATAAAGGAAGATTTTCCTGGCAAAATGACTAGGGTGATAATGTAAGATGTGTATGATCACAATGACAGGTTTAAGGCCTCACACCACGAATTGATCAGTCTAATGCCTTGGCTTGGACTACACATTACTAAGCGAATTGACCACGGTAGCGTGTTGTAGATTGTAACGTGCGCGATGCCGACTGTAACAATAAAAGGTGGGTATTTTCCAGGAAACATGATGGATGACAAGATGAAACTTTACATGGGTGGTGCGACCACCTAACTAGCTGAAGGAAGTACAGTCTTAGCGCTCCACACAGTTGAAAGGAAGCGCAGGACTATAAACTATTCTGTCCGGGAGCTGCGCAATGTTGGATCTGCGCGCAGAAGCAGAGAGTCACAAGGTTTGCGCCCGCACATCGGGGGGGGGGGGGGGCTACGCTGTCGTGCAGGTTGGCTAGAAAGTGACCTTTGAATTCACTATTCATGATGGGATGCTCGACTTAAGACCAAATGGAGTGGGTGGAAGGCATTTAAGATGCAATTTATGGGCAAGATTTGGGAAAATATGCCATCAAGGGATCATTATTGAACTGGATTTGTGGGGGACGGTCGAATTCAAATTCAAAAAGCGTTGTAAATTACAAGGGGCTTCCTAGCAAACAACACTTGGTCATTTGTGAATTAAGCTATTGAGTAGAGCCCTGATTGTTGTGTGTCGAGCGTTGATTGAGCCCCTGAGTTCGCGAGTGCTAGATTTCTAGATGGACATAATGGAAACAACTGAGGAAGTTATGGAGATAATAGAAATGACCTTCGAAGAGGCCGTGTAGGCCCTGACTATGGGAGATTCTCCAAAAGGTGTCGGGATTGTGGCATAAATCCCGAAATCACCGCGGACTCCAAGAACCAAGAATGACAAACAAGCAATTGTTCTTGTACATGTGTCCCCGCGGAACCCACTGCACACCAAGCTGTTAATGGAGGAGAAGAGGAAGCCATCACCATAGGTACCTATGAAAAATAAGAATACCTGGAGGACCTAATTTCCTGGCTTCCATGCAAAGGAGAGGACCCTACGGACACCTGGGAAGGGAAGAGCAGTGACTTGGCCATCGCGGAGGCCATGAAGAAGAAGTACAAACTGGCAAAGAAGAAAAGGGGATATGCCATATCCAACATAAATGAAAAAGCAGTGAAAGTGGCAACCCAAATACTAGCTGGTAAGGTTATGCTCAAGTGCCATGCAGATGAGGTACCCGCACTGGTGGTCGCACTGGATGAGAAGTGTGTGCAGGGGGTCTATTTTAACTCGTCTGAGTTCCTCTGCAAGGAGTTTTTGGAGAATTACTGCAAAGCTTAGGAACAGGGAAAAACATTCCACTATGCATGGCTTCTGCTGTCCATAGTGCTCGTGGCAAGGGAATTACCGGAGGATAGTAAATTCCCCACAATTTATAGATATCTACTGGAGGCCACGAAGTATGTTTCGCTCTCTCGCTTAAAGGATGCCACAAGGATCCACGATAGTAAAATATTCTGGGTGTTCATGGAGATGAACCTCAGAATGGGGATCAATCACAAGCCGCGGTTGTCACCCACTGTATACAACAACCTTCAGAGTTTTTTGGAATTTAAAGCAGACATCCATAGCATTTACATCAGAGCGTGCAAGGACCTGACCAAACAATGGAGGAAGCTACCCTTTGTAGCCATAGACAATGTCATCTTTAACGTCCTAGAGACATGGCCGCCAGAGTGGCACACTCCAGACATCGCAGAGATAGAGAAGTTGGTAGCATAGAGGAAGAAAGACGAAGCCAAGCTGCACATCACACAGTTGGCAGAAAAGAGAAGGAAGGAAGCAGTAGCAGCAGAAGTGCGGGTGGCGCAGGACGTTGCACAGACAACAACTGAGCAGAAAAAGGCTGCAGCATTAGCAACACAGGAGGCAGCCGTGAAGGCGTGCGAGGGTCAAACATCACCTTCACATGGGGAGGAAGCAGAGGAAGAAGAGGGAGGTGCAGATCCATAAACCGCGTCAACACAGTTGAAGCACCAACACCCAACTGAGCGGATAGGGTCGTGCAAGAAGGTTAAGGCATCGAAGTTGTCTATTGACTTGATCACCCTAACCGAGGGTGATCTGCACGACATCAATGAGACAGTGCACGATGTCACCTCCAAGGCCCTCCAAAATTTCATGCAGGAGAACCAAATTGTGTTGGGGGCCCTCAGAGCACAGCTCAGGAGTTGCAGGTGCACCCTCCTCAGGTTGGTACCCTTTCAACTAGCCTTGCGGTCAGAAAAATGGCAGTAGAACAGATGTTGCGCGCTCAGGTGACGAATAACGTAGTGTTGCCAGAAGGGGCACTAGTGACAACAAATGAGGCCGACAGGCCTATGGTTAGCACGCTAAAGGGTCTCGATATCAATATGCTTGCACTCCCGTGAGAGACCTTATATGTTTCGTAGGATGGGATAACTACAAAGCAGCGAGCTAGGGAGAGCCACACACTACAAGTCCTTAGTGAGAAGAAAATAAATATGGAACAAATGAGCTTGCAACACAATGAAGTGGTGTCACAGAATCGATAACTGGTACAGGTAATAGATGAAGCTTGCCAAAGCGTCCTAGAGCTGGCCATCCCAGCAGACATACCAATAGAGGTGCGCATCCACAGGTTAGCAGCTGTGGTACGTGAGGCGAGGGAGGAAATAACAAAGGTTTAGCTAGAGCTAAACCTTCAGATCACCGAGTTTCTATTAAAGGCACAGCCGTCCACCACTCTGGAAGTCAGAGAATAGTGCGCTAGCACTATCATAGCGGGATTGGATGAAATTGGCAGTGTAGTGCAAGACTGCACCAACATGTTGAAAGAATCATTTGAGGTCCTCACAAATCTGTAGGAGGACCCCAACATCCAGCGCTTAGAGATAGAGGCATGAGAACTCCAACAACAGTATGATAGAATCAAAGGAACTGCGCAGACGGTGGCCCTCACTCAGAGGCTCACGGGGATGCAATAGGCCAAAGCGCTAAAGAACAAGTCGACACGGCACAACACAAGGAAGCAGTCCTGAAGGCGCGCGTTTAGCCTTGGATCGACGAGGCCTTCACCATCACAACAGAAATTGAAGGCAAACTCACACACATGCAGGGGATACACGTGCTAATGCAGAGAAGCACTTTCGACACAACAGTCTCAGAACAACGCATGTAGCAGATCTAGTAGGCAGCAACTCAGTGTACTGTTGACCTTGCCGCAGTTTGAGCACAGTTGGAGGGACTTCGCGCAAAGATATCCATGCTGACAGAGTGACTCAAGGGTATGTTGGGCATGGAATCCCCCCCATATCATGTTTTGGGGCTTAAAGCTCAAGTTATGGTGAAAGGTTTTGTAAGACTCTGCGAATTGTCGACGCAAAGTGCGAAGTATAGGTTAAGTCATAGCGTTGTCTGCCCTAAAATATTGTAATGGAATGTAATGTCATGTCGGCCTACCCATGGTCTGCAGACCATGGGATTGTATAAATAAGAGCAAGGCTCTAAGTTGTAAGGATAGAAAAGGAAGAATAAAGAGAATAATACGAATGGTTCGTGCTTAGAGTAAGAGTCTAAGTGTATTGGGTCGTAGTAGTAGGAAGAAGCTCTGCAGCTGAGTGTGTAGAGGCCTAGTAGAATCTGCAGCTGAGTGTATGGACCCCTACAGCTGAGTGCACAAGGTGGTGTCGATTCTATAATCTAGATTGAAGATTAATAAAGAGAAGTTGATTCCTATTTTTGTATATCTACTGTGCATTGCTTTCTTTACGTTTATACTATTTTATTTATCATGCACACTGATATGATTGATGAATATGCTATAATAATTATTAGTCTTACATAAATAAGTTAAGTAATTGGATAATAACAGATTAAATAGAAAGGAATTTGGTTATTATATGGGTTGGGCCCTGAATAGGGTTGCGCAAAAGCAAAACTGCAGGTTGCGAAGGGATAGTAAGTACGCATAGCAACGGGTCAAGTCGTGGACCTCCAGAAGCTCATCAGACATCCCCAAGGTGCGGAAACCTGGTTCTAGCACCCTCCCATACTACTTTGGGTGAGACCTCAGTCTATGCTCCATGGAATGCTACCGAAAGGGCCAGTAGTACCAGGATTTTCTTGGCTAAATCACCTCTGAACTTGGGTTAGGCCCATACAAGCCAACAAATGGTTCTATTGCCAGGACCAGGATCTGTATAGAGGATGTCTAATATCGTGCCACTGGAATCCAACAAAGAAAGAAATTGAAGAGTGGTTGGACAAGAAGATTCATGAGTTCGTGGCACAGGAAAACAGAAATCCATGAGTAACTAAGGAACAATGGTTGGAGTTCTACTTGCATACGGAAATCCATGAAATCTTCTTTGCATCGTTTCCTTCTAAGTTGTATGAGTGGATCGCAAATTTAGCAGACAACCAAGGAAGGTGTAGGCTCGACAAACCAATAGTGTGGACTCCGGAATTAGTGCATAGAATGGAAGTGTTAGGAAATAAGATAGCGTGAGCTATGGACCATTGGCTTGACAGAATAATAGGGGGATTTATCACTGAGTTTGCAGTCGACATGACTGTTAGCTACAGTGAGGCAGAGCAACGTTTTCGCAAGGGACCGTGAGGTAAGTATATTAAATATTTGAACACTTGGATTAAGATGCTACTGTGTGGAAAGTGGGTTATGTGAATAAATTAATGTTTGGGACTACGCGAAGCGGGAAGATCTACAGAAGTGGAAGTAGTGAAGAGTTGGAAAACAGTCCCTTAATTTCACCCTTGCGGGAAAGTGAGGAAGATCTCGTGAAAGTTTCTTCAAGGAGTGTGGTCAGTCTGATAAGGCAGCATATTTCATGTTTACCACCTCCACCCACACTGCCACTCGTCTCAACCGCCTCACCTCCATCTCCACCCACCCCACATCCGCCACCACTGTAGTTCAGTATGGTGAGTGCGATCAAACTACCAATATTTAGAGGAGTAGGGAATGAAGATCCAGACCAATTTTGGTTCATGGTAAGAGCAGTATGGAAGCATAGGGCATCATGGATGACAACATTAAAAAGGCTACACTGGTGAGTGCACTGCAGGATCACGCATTAACATGGTATATCAAGCATTCTAATGACAACCCAAACGCAGGAATCGCAGAGATCCAGGCTATGCTGAACAGGGAATTTAGCAGGCCAAAATCAGAAACACAATCAATCATCGAGTTTAAGGAGATCGCGATGCTCCTAGGCGAGACCCCTTGGGATATGGACCAAAGGCTGAAGAGTATGATTTGTGAAGCCAATATGACGTTAACAGATGCACAACATCGCACATGGTTTGTGGCCTCACTTACACCACACTTAAGGACGGTGTTTTCATAGCAAAAAATTTCCACCTAGGCCAAAGTGTTGGAAATGGCAATGAGATTACATGAGACCCCTATACAAGACCCTAGATTGGGAGTCCAAAAAATATACCACAACTGTAGAATCTGTGTTTGGAAATGCAAAGGTTGAAACAAGACAGGACACCTCGGCCGGAGGTGCATGAGGAAGCATGGTGCATAAAATGCAAAGGCCAAGGGCATGATAAGGACCACTATCCAGTGTTCGTGAACTACTTGGTAGGAGGAGGGCCAATGCCATTAAGACCTGAGGCATAGGAAGGGTTGAGCACGACGTCTGCACTATGGTGCGCAATTTTCCAAATAGGAGGAAAACAAACTACGAACAATTGCCATCTATTGAAGAAGTATACGCAGACATCCAAGCAATTGTTTTGTAATTTCTGCAAGTCGGTAGGCCATGATGAATGCACCTGTCAAAGCTACAAACTAATGATGGATTAGACTCCTTCCTACAGAGTGCAGACTGAAATGCGAGCCCTCAACCCAAATGCAGGGATGGTATGCACTAGATTTCAGGGGCGCGGTCGAGGTCGAGGCAGAAGGGAACCAGGAAGGGGTCGCAGACAACTAATGTGTTACAATTGTGGAGGGCTAGGGCACTATGCCCTTGATTGTACAAACCTGACAAGGACCTCATGTTGGTACTGTACTCAGTTTGATCATGAGGCAGAAGACTACCCTTCGCTGATTGGAAGGATGCGCGAGAAAGGGATACTCCAGCCCCCTTCGACTTAGAATTTACAAATGATGAGGTCTGAGCTGTGCGAAGAAGACCCAAATGTAAGCATGATGTTCAATATTGGTATGACCATGGGAGATGATAAAGGGAATCAGCCAGAAGAAAGTGCATGGGTTCGCAAGGCTCCTACAAAGGAACCTGAGTTTGATTTAGAATGCACAAAGGAGACATTCATGGAAGCTAGGAAGAGCTTCACGGAGGCCTCCACTTCAGGTAGTAAGGATCCACTATAACCAGGGATGGATCCTTCAATGCTCACTACCTTTCTGGAGACATGCATTAAATTTTTGTGCAATAGGAAGGAAGTCAAAGGACTACAGGAACTTATCACTAGGTGCACAGGGTCAGGAGAACCCCACGTGGTCCAGAAACCTGGAAAGCATGCATTGCGCACAGGAAGGGAAATAAGGTTGACTACGCAAATAGGTGAGTATGAAATGGATCAGGTAATCTTGGATCTATGTTCAGACGTGAATGTACTACTAAAGCAAACATGGGGACGCATGGGCAGACCCATGCTACAGTGGTCTCCTATTCAGTTACGAATGGCGAACCAACAGAATATTTTTCCCATGGGAAGATTGCAAGGGGTAACAATTGATATTGAAGGTGCAAGCACGCAGGCGGATTTTGAAGTGATAGAGATTGTCGATGACAACAATCCCTATCCCATGCTACTAGGAATAGACTGGGCTACCAATATGAATGGAGTCATAAATCTAAAGAAGTGCAAAATGATCTTTGAGAAAAAGTCACTACGCGTAATAGTACCGCTAGATCCAGCCGAAGGAGCGCGATACACTGAACCGGTGCACGACGATGATAGTGATGACGATCTCGATTGTATTTACAAGATAATGACGTGAGAAGAGGATTGAGTGAATCTGACTATAGATGGAAGGATTTCGTGGGAGTGCGAAAGCTCCTGCACTTCAGATTTAGACAAAGAGATAGAATGATGGCACCATCGGCTGCATGAAGTAACAATGCTGAATTGCAACATGATGATTAGATCATTGCATTGCATGACAATAGAGGCAAGAAATCTACTGACATATGATGGATTAACAACGGTGGATGAATTTCTAAAAAAATTTGAAAGCGCAGTACCAGAACAGTAGTGGTTCGATGCGCTAAAGTAGGAACTGCGCACAACACCCCCACGATGGTGAGGTACACGTCAAGGAAAATGCGAGGACTGGCATGGATGCAGAAGGATGATGCGCCTACATTTTGGAAAGCCCCAGCTCCAAACGAAAGCCAATCAGCAGGGACAGAACAACTTGCATGCCCACCTTTCCCAATGGGTACAAACATATTCTATACAGTCCACACAAGTGCACACCACCCGCATACTAGAGAATCGGAACAACCTACAGCAATAGGAAAGGCAACACGCACTACCAATTCTCCACGACGAAGGATTCGATAGGGTGCGCGGAGTACTGCACAAGGTTCACCAGGCAAGATGAACTGATTGGGACCTGCACATGCCAACGGTTCAATGGGTCTATAGGACCATGTGAAAAACCTTGAACGCGGAGACAATTCCAAAGGTGTGGAACAGAGTAGAGATCATAATTTCTTATGAGAATACAAAAAGGAATCCGAACGTAATCACTCCCATAGTTGTGACAATGCGCGATGACCAGGAGGAAGAAATCACACATCTACGTGAGGTCAAACATATAAGGATTCAGGAAGCCATCCAGCAAGGGAACCTTAGACTTCACAAACTCAAAAAGGATTGGGCATCATTGAGGAAGTAAAGCATTTGGATGGACACTAAAATCAATAGGCTGGAAAATGAGATCACACAAGCATGTCTTATCGATAAACCAAGGATGACAAAGAAAGATACGAATGATCATACCACTGCATTAGAAGATTGTTGCCGAGAGTTTATGACTCTACTGCCATGGCTACGACTGCACCTCACCAAATGTAGTAACTAGGGGAGCGCATTACATACAGTAAAATGCGTGGCACCGGTGGTCGCATAGGCAATTGAGGAGTTTCCACAGACTATACTAGAAGGCGAGTTGAAGTCTTGCAGAGGTGGTGCGACCACCTGACTAGCTGTAGGGAGCACAGTCTCAACACTCCAGACAGTTGAAAGAGAGCACGGAACTCTAAAAGAGTCTGTTTGGGTGTTGCATGATGAGGGAGATGCACACAAAATTAGCATGACACAAGGTTCACGCCCACCCGCGAGGGGCTGCGCTGCCACGCGAGTAAGCTGGGAAGTAACCGTTGGTGTCACTGTTCATGAAGAGATGTCTAATTTAAGGCAAAAGGCAGTAGGTGACGGGCATTTAAGACACGAATTAAGGGCTATATTTGGGGCAATCTGCTGCCAAGAAAGCATTGATGGCCTAGAATTGGGGGGAACGGTCGAATTCAAATTCAAAAGGTGCTATAAAACTCCAGGGGCTAACCACAAGACAACACTTGTTCATTTGAGATTTGAGCAGTTGATTAGAGCACAGAGTGTTGACCGCCAAGTAAGATTTGAGCCCCAAAGTTCGTGAATGACCATAGACAGCTCAAACAGGATGATGACTATCAGGAGAGGTTTGGGCTCGGCAGAAGGAACCACCAACGAGGCCACGTAGAACCCCACAGTACATGATGTTCCCAGAGATAGTGGGGTTGTGCCGGAAATCCCAAAATCACCCCAAACGCTGAGGCCCAAGAAGGATAAGCAGGAAATGTGACTAGTTCGCATGTCCCCGAGGAATCTGCGGTTCGGTAAAATTTCAATGGAAGGAAAGGGCAAGGCTGTCACCATTGAGGCAGATGATGAGGAGGAGGACCTACAGGCTCTCGTCGATGAGATAGAGGTAGCTGAAGACATGGAAGATGACATCTAGCTGGTGCACGTTGCAGCAAAATTTCCCGAGTAAGTCCCTCCACGAAAAGGGTAAGCTAAGATACCCAAGGACTTGGATGCCACTAAGAGCGCACTCCAGATGCCGCTCCTCCCCAATTGAATTGTGTTTGAGGGCTCGCACCTGGGTCACGTACCCACATTGAAGTTTGAAGATTGGGACCTCACGGACAGTGAGAAGTTCCCACACTTGGAGATGGAGAGCCTCATGAAGCAAAGCATGGAGGGGTCAGTCGCAACACTACAGCCGCGTAAATGGCTGCGCGGTGTGGAGAAGGTCGGATTACTTCATCTAATTCGGATTCCACACTTTCACCGTGTGCCTATCACTATTTTCATCATTAGGCAACTGCTTTTCTTGGTGCACGATGGGTACTTATGGTTGGAGGAGCCTATTCCCATCACGGTGGATCTTATCCATAGGATTTCCTGACTCCCCTGTAAGGGAAAGGACCCCAGAACAATAGCAAGAAAAAGCAGATATTTGGTGCTAGCAGAGGCCATGAAAAAAAAATACAAACTGGAGAAGAAAAAGAGGGGTTATGCAATCAGCAGGATTAAAGATAAAGGGTTGTGCGTAGCCACCCAACTCCTGGCTGGGAAGGTGATGAGAAAATATCACAGAGATGAGGTACCAGTGCCCGTAGTTGCGCTGGTAGAATAATGTGTGGAGGGGGTCCAATTTAACTGGGCCGAGTTCCTCTGCAAGGAGTTCCTGACTAAATGTAAGGAAGCCCAGGAGCAGGGCAAGACATTCCACTATGCATGGTTGCTCTTGTCTATTTTACTGGTAACAGGGGAACTGCTCGAGGACAGTTAGTTCCCTTACATTGAACAAGACTTACCAGAGGCCGCAAAGTACGTGTCGCTCTAGAACACCAAGGACACAAAGCGGATTCGTGAAACAAAGATCTTCTGGGTGCTCATGGAGGAGAGCATCTAGATGTGGATCAATAGATGGCCATGCCTGTCCCCCACGGTGTACAACAGTCTGCGGAGTTTTGCAGACTTCAAGGCAGACATGCATAATGTGTACATCAAGGTGCGTAAGGATCTGGTGTAGCAATGGAATACGTTCCCCTTCATCGCCATTGATGATGCGATCTTTTCAATGCTAGAATCATGGCCCCCTGAGTGGCGCACCCTGGATCTGGCGAATATGGATAGAACAATAGCACAGAAATAGAAGGATGCAGCCAAGTTTTGTGTCACAAAGTTTTCCTAGAAAAGGTGTAATGAACAAGCAGCCGCAGAGGTAAGGGCTATCCACGAGGCAGCAAAGGCAGTTGTCGAGCAGGAAAAGGCCACCAAAGAAGTAGCCGCAATGCATAAAACACGAGCCACCACAACACAGGACAAGGAAGGGCAGGACTTGTCTACAGGATAGGGAGCAGAGGACATAGAAGAAGGTGTGGACTCAGGCGCAACTTCCACCTAGCTGAAAAGACCATGCATCAGAGAGAGATCAGGTTCGCGGAAAAAGATCAAGGCATCCAAATTGGTCATCAAGCTAATCACATTAACAGAAGGTGACCTCTACGACATCGATGACACGGTTCACGAGGTCACCAAGGAGGCGCTCCAGGAAGCCATGTTGGAGCAACAGATTGTGTTGGGGGCCCTAAGGGCATAGCTGCAGGAACTATAAGTGCGGCCCCCATAGGAAGGAACTGTAGCCACCTATGATGTAGCAGGTACATCAACAGTAGAGCAGCCGCTATGCGCAAAGATGGCCAACACCATAGTGCTACCGAAAGGAGAGCTAACAGCGGAGAACGAGGATGACAGAGCTGTGGTAAGCCATATCAAGGGAATGTACCTTAATTTGGCTTCCCTTCTACGAGACAAATTGTATCAACTGCAGGATGGCATCATAGTATAGCTCCATGCCAAGGAGGGCTACGTGATCTAGGTGATGAATGAGAAAAAGATCAACATTGAACAGCTCAGCCTGAAGTGTGATGAGCTGGTGTCACAGAACTAGCAGATCGTGAAGACAGTTGATGAAGCATGTCAGCAAGTCCCAGAGTTGTCCATCGTCGCAGACCTACCAACAGAGATGCGGATCCACTGTCTGGCAAGAGGAGTCTGAAGCGCACGTGAGGAAACAACGTG
Organism: Pinus tabuliformis; assembly: GCA_031772625.1. Classification (NCBI taxonomy): domain Eukaryota; kingdom Viridiplantae; phylum Streptophyta; class Pinopsida; order Pinales; family Pinaceae; genus Pinus; species Pinus tabuliformis. Next base: position 77,886,912 of record CM062819.1, on the reverse strand, counting down.
AGTGCAGCTGGAGCTGAACCTCTAGATTGCTGAACTGCGGCTGAAGGCGCAGCCTTCCACTCCTCTGGAAGTTAGAGAGTAGCGCATTAGCGCGATTCAAATAGGACTGGAAGAAATTGGATGGGAAGTGAAGGATTGTACTGGGATGTTGGACCAATCCTTTAATATCCTCACATCTTTACAAGAGGACCCTAACATACAATGCTTGGAAACAGAGGCGCGTGAACTACAAGAGTAGTATGATAATGTAAGGGGAATTGCACAGATAGTTGTCCTCACCCAATGGCTGGCCAAGATGCAGCAAGAAAGGGCACTAAAAGAGCAGGTGAAGCTGCCAGACAGAAAGAGGCACTTCTGAAGGCGCATGTCTAGCCATGGATTGATGAGGCCTTCACCATTATGGCTGATATTGAGGACAAGCGTGCACAGATGCAAGGACTCTATGTGCTAAGGTAGGTAGCGGATCCTCACAAAGAAGCATCAGAAGAGTGCATGCAGCAAGTCCAACAAACCGCAGAACAGTGCGCCACGGACCTCTGAGCAGTATGGGACTAGTTGGAGGGGCTCTGCGCCAAGGTCGCCACACTAGCAAAGTGACTCGGGATGAGTCACAACGATTGTTGGGGGTTTGTTGGGCATGGAATCCTCCCCACAACATGTTTTTGGGCTTAAAACCCAAGTTTTGGTCAAAGGTTTTGTAAGACTCCGCAAATTGTGGGCACAGAGTGCGAAGTATAGGTTAAGTCATAGGGCTGTCTGCCCTAAAATATTGTAATGGAATGTAAAGTCATGTCGGCCTACCCATGGTCCATGGACCATTGGATTGTATAAATAAGAGCGAGGCTCTAAGTTGTAAGGATAGTGAAAGAAGAATAGAGAGAATAATATGAATGGTTCGAGCTTAGAGTAAGAGTCTAAGTGTATTGGGTCGTAGTAGTAGGAAGAGGCTCTGCAGCTAAGTGTGCAGAGGCCTAGTAGAGTCCACAACTGAGTGTGCGGACCCCTGTAGCTAAGTGTGTAGGACGGTGTCGAGTCTATAATCTCGATTGAAGATTAATAAAGAGAAGTTGATTCCTATTTCTGTGTATCTACTGTACATTGCCTTCTTTACGTTTATATTGTTTTATTTATCGTGCGCATGGATATGATTGTTGAATATGCTATAACAGTCATTAGTCTTACATAAATAAGTTAAGCAATTGGATAATAAACAATTAAATAGAAAGGAACCTGGGTATTATATGAGGTTGTGCCGCAAATAGGGATGTGCGGAAGCAACACCATAGGTTGCGAAGAGATAGTAAGCGCGCATAGCAATGGGTCAAGCCGCGGACCTCCAGAAGCTCATCAGACATCCCCACGGTGCAGAAACCTAGTTCTAGAACCCTCCCATACTACTTGGAGTGAGACCTCAGTTTGCACTCCACAGACTATTGCTGAAAGGGCCAGTAGTACTGGGATTTGCTTGGCTAAATCACCTCTGAACCTGGGTCAAGCCCATACAAGTGAGGGTCAGGCCCATACAAGCCAACAGGGCAAGTCATGATGTTTGTATTGGGCACCTGTTGGGCATGGAATCCCCCCAAGGCATGTTTTGGGGCTTAAAGCCAAAGTTTTGACTGAGTCTTCTTATAAAAGCTCCGCGAATTGTAGGCACAGGGCATGAAATTATAATAGAGTCAGAGGGTTGTTCACCCTAGTTTTTGTAATGTAATGTCGGCTGGATAGACATACCCATGGTTCACAGACCATGGGATTGTATAAATAGAGTGATGGTATAAGTGTATAAGATATATAATAAAAGATAGAATATAAGAAGATGAGATGTCTAAGTGATTGAGTCGAGGTTTAAAGTGTGTCTGTGGGTCATAGGGTAGGAGAAGGCTCTGCAGCTGAGTGCGCAAAGGCCTAGTAGTCCTCAGTTGAGTGCACGGAACCCTGCAGCTGAGTGCGCATGGCAAGTCGAGTCTGTAACCATTGGGAGAATCAATAAAGAGAAGTTTTACTATATTTCTATGTATCTTTTCCTGGTTTAATACATGATTGAATATAATTTGCAAGTATACTATTTATTTACTACGCGAACCTGTATGAACGCTTTGTATAACTAATTATAACTAAGACATTCAAGTAGGCGAAGGTAATTAACTTGTATTGGAAGATAAGTAAGATCTCGAGTAATAGCGCAGAGCACGGCGTGGGAGCTCCAAAGCCCCTGGTAAGGGCTATTCAAAGGTAGTGTATCAGGCTGCAAGGAACGGGAAAGTGCGTGAAGCAACCTATGCGTAGGAACAAACAGTGGACCAGTCGAACCTCTCAGACATCTCAAGGGTGCAGAAACCTGGTTCTAGCACCCTCCCATACTACTCTATAGGAGACCTCAGTCCGCACTCCATGGATTTTTGCCGAAAGGGCCAGTAGTACAGGGATTTTTTTGGCTAATTAACTCCGAACCTGGGTTAGGCCCCAATAAGCCAGCACCTGCTGGAACTATGTAATGCATAGAGACCCTAGCCTCCCTTGTCATCCATAACTGCATAGTGGTTTCCTCTAGTGTCCTTCCCTAGCCATAACCCACTGTCTTTAGAAACTGCACAATATTGTCCCTCAGCTGCCCAATTTGTCTTGCATTAAAAATTGCGCAGAGGTTTCCTCCTAGGACCTCATCCCTTAGTTTTCCTTGCATTTAGAAAATGTGTAGTATTGTCCCTCATCTTCCCAGTCTATTTTTCATTTAGAAATTGTGCAAAGGTTTCCTCCCATGACCTCATCCTCAATATACCTTTCATTTAGAAATTACACAGTATTGTCCCTCAGCTGCCCAATCTGCCTTGCATTCATAAACTGTGGAGATGGGCCTCTGAGGGACTCATCCTATAGCAGTGTCTTGCATCTCAAAACTACGTAGTGTTGTCCTACTTTTCCAATCTACCTTGCATTTAGAAACTGCGTAGATGGGCCTCCCAGGGCCTCATTCCATCAGTAGTCATTGTCTGCTTAAACTGCGCATATCTATCTCTCAATGACCACAAGGAAAGATGACATTCCAGATGACTCTCAAGGAGTTGAGGAGAAAGAACAAGGAAATGAGTTATGACAAGAGATTGGGACCACATGCAAACTCTGTCAGATGCATAACCATCTAGAGGGTAAGTATGGTAAGTAAAGTACATTTTTTTGAAGTGCATCTCTTAGTGTAGCTTGAAGTACTATTGATCATCATCATATCATTTTTTCTTCAATGACATGCATGTTTTCAAGCATAGAAAGTCATTCCGGGTGTTTCCTTTACATGTCTTGCTCCCTTTCACTTGTTGGACCAACTATCGTCTTTCGCATGTTGATTTCTTTGCAATTCTTGCGATCTAGTTCTAGTGCTTTCGAAGGATTGTCTTTGTGTGGTTGGGTTGTCTTAGCTATGTGAAAGTCCGTTGCACTCACACACAAAGTCATAAGCACTATCCCGCATGATCCAGGTGGATATTGGTGGCCACCTGCCAAGTCCACTTGGACCCCCACCATTCTTTCTTTCAACTTTTCAGTTTCCTTAATTGTAGCATAGTTTACTATTTTTAGCAGTTTTTGGGTCCTAAACTTCTAGAGCCGTTTTGAGGCCCTAAACGAAATTTTTTGTTAAAACTAGGAGAAACATAGGTCCATGGACTGATGTTGGTCTTCCCAAAGTTTTAGTTCTTGGATAGATCTTTCTAACGAGATATTGTGCACGTCAGATGGAGATTGTATGCCAAAGTTATGACCCCAGGAAGTTGATGTACCAATTTACCCAAACGGGGCCCACAATTTGGCATTTCATCTTCTAGGGTTAGGTTTTTGGATTTTTAGGGTTTTCCATTGTTTCTCAACAATAAATAGGCCTTCTAGTCTCATTGTAAGACAGTGCAGAGGCATGTAGCCACCACATCTCTTCTTAGAGATAAGCTACCATCACCCTAGCTAGTTTATTTCCATTTATGTTTGTAAGCATATTTAGTATTTTACATTAATGAAATGAAGTATTATTTTCACTCCATCTTTGTGTATATGGTTATCTCTGTATTTTGTTGCGTTCCTGTTTAAATCCAGATTAGTGGTATCAGAGCAGTCTCTTTTTCTTCTCTGTTTTTCTTTGCATGCCCCCAACGAGGTCAGGATATAAGGAGTTAGGGCTTGAACTAGTCAAACCTTTGCAAGACCAGCCTCACAAATCCCAATAGCCTCCCATGGCGGGTGAAAATAAAGACGAGGGGGCAAGAGATCGTATCAAAATCTTGTTCGAAGAAGCCCTTGAGCAACAAAGGAATGCGATGATGGACAACTTTGCCCAGATCCTTCAGCGGCTACCCAGGGGCGACGCATCGACTTCCAACAGCTACTTTGGAAATGCCACACCATTTAAGGTACAAGTTAATTTTGAAATCCCCATATTTGAGGGTCAGATACACACAGATGCCATCAATAAATGGTTAAATCTACTATAGGGTTATTTTTCTGTTCATGGTTTTTCTAGTCGGGAAAATATTATTTTCGCTCTTCTCAAAGCAGCCCCCCACGTCAAGGACTGGTGGGAAACCTACTGCAAGCATAAGGATGAAAGTACAGGCTCACTATTTTCAGCTGCACCCACTTGGAATTCATTCTGGGATTCCATCAAGGAGCAGTACTACCTTGTCAGAAGCTATGAGGATCAATACATAAAGTGGACCACACTGTGACAGGGAAGGGACCAAGATGTGCCAGAGTTCACCAATATTTTCCATACCCTTCGCACAAAGTTGGGTATCAAGGATTCAGAGCAGCATTTGGTACTCAAATACCATGGCTGCCTGCACAAGTACATCTAGGAAGAAATAGAATACCTGAACATCTCTTCGCTCGGCACTGCATACCGATATGCCGCCAGGGTCGAGCAAAAGTTTAAATAGAAGAAGCGAGACTTTGGATCTGTGAATCCGAAGCAAGGGAAAGGTGCCCCCAAAATGTAGAACAAAGGACAAATCCAAGGTGGAGTGGCCCAAGACAACCCGCCAAAGCTGCAAGCAAAGAACAGCACTGTGAAGCCGAAAAAGGACATGGGAAAGTGGTGTGAGTTCCATAAGAGCTCCACTCACAACACAAGTGAATGTCAGGCCAAGCAGTCACTGGTGGCTGAGCTAAAGGTTTCAGAATTGGATTCAGGTTTTGACTCTGAGTTAGAACCCGACAAGGGGAATGATAAAGGGAAGCAGATTATCGATGCGGAGCCCAATGCCACTGTTGCCACCACGAAGATCCAAAAGGAGGAACCCGAAGATCTAGAGGAGGAGGAGCATCTCTTCCACTCCCAGTTGTGGGTAAAGGGCTCCCCACTATAGTTCATTGTCAACAACGGGAGCCAAAAGAACCTCATTTCGGTAGATTTCATGAAGCGCCTAGGCTTACCGACCACAACACATCCACAACCATACACCATTGGGTGGCTTCACCAAGGACGGGATCTTTGCATGAGCCAGTAGTGTCGCCTTCCATACAACATCAAGCCCTTCACGGACAAGGCATTGTGTGACATTTCTCCCCTTGAAGTTTGTGATGTATTAATAGGACAACCATACTTGTGGAAGCGACATACTATGTATGAATCAAGGCCCCGTGCTGTTATTGTTACTTTGGGAACTAAGTTGTATAGGATATTGGAGGTAACGTTGCCTACCGCCATCTCTTTGATTACTGCAAAACAATGAAGTAATCTCGTTTCCAAAACTGGGAAATTTGTTTTCCTGATGATATGCCCTCAAGGAAAGAAGAAGACGGTGGCCACAACCTCCAGACAGGGCCCCTCCACATGACAACTGTTGGGTTGTGTTATATTCTTTCCACGATTAACCGACGTAGTGAACCGAGGGGGTTAAAGGGGGGGCAGAGCCCCCCCTTCATTGCGCCGACTGCGCAGTGGGGGGGTCACAGGGGGTTTGAGGGGGGCAGGTAGCCCCCCTCTATGGGGTCCGGGGCAACACCCCAGGAAATTTTTTTTTGGACCCTATATTAGGTTGGGCGAACCTACCTATGGTTTTCGGTCCATGGTTTTGGATGCGATGGTTTTTAGTCCATGGTATTGGATGTTTTGGAATGTAAAAATATGTATTGTAACATTGAAAGGAACATAATGAAAAATCAAGTTGGTAGTCCCAGTTTTGGGATCCAGGGGAAAATATCTGTGTACATGTGTTTTATGTGTTATGCTCTCGCATTATTTATTTTATGTGTTTTAGAATTCGTATGCAGGTAATTTCTGTACGGGGTTAAAACTTACAACAACTACAGATGGACAAGGTTGTGGAGGAGTACGAGAACATCTTCACCTCCCTCGCAGGGGTTCCTTTGCACTGTCAAGTCAAGCACTCCATCGATCTGACCCCAGGTGCGCTGCTGCCCAATGGACTAATCTATCAATTCTCCGTTCTAGAGAATGATAAAATCAAGAGGCAGATTCAGGAGCTACTGCAGAAAGGTCACATCCGTCCAAGTTCATCGCCTTGTGGGAGCCTGTTCGTGTTGGTACAGAAGAAGGATGGGACTTGGAGACTTTGTATTGACTATCAGGCACCGAACAAGATCACTGTCCTTAATAGGTACCCGATCCCACAAATTGATGGCCTCTTGGACCAACTGAAGGGGGCAAAATATTTCAGCAAGATCGATTTGAAGTAGGATATCACCAGGTACCAATCAAACCCTCTGATGTGTAGAACACTACCTTCAAAGCCAAGGAGGGCCTGTTTGAATGGTCAGTGATGCCTTTCGGATTGATGAGTGCTCCTGCAACCTTCATGAGGCTAATGGATGACATCTTGTGGCCATTCACCAACTCATTTGTAGTGGTATACTTGGATGACATCTTGATCTTTAGCCAGAGTTGGGAAGAGCACCTCCACCACATCCGACAGGTTCTCCAAACACTATGGAAACACAAGTTATGTGCCAATTTGGAGAAATGCACTTTTGGCATGACCCAGGTTCAGTATCTGGGATGCATTATTGATGAACAGTGGGTGCATGTGGATCCATCCAAGATCCAAGTCATTCGAGATTGGCCATCTCCAACCACTCTGATAGAGCTCCGCAACTTTCTAGGTCTTGCCAACTTTTACCATAGATTCATGTTGGGATTTTATCATATCACTTAGCCCTTGAGTCAAGTCACCAAGGGAGGAGCGAAAGAAAAATTCTTTTGGTCTGAATCTCAATAGAGGGCATTCACATAGTTGAAAGATCACCTTTGCACGGTACCCGTGCTCGCATTACCAGACTTGCAACAACCATTGAGGTCGAGACAGATGCCTCTGACTATGCTATTAGGGTAGTCCTTACTCAACATGGGCATCCAGTGGCATATCACAGTGAGACACTTTCAGACACAGTCCGGAAGTATCCCACTTATGACAAAGAGAAGTATTCCATTGTGCAGGCCTGCCGACAATGGAAGCATTACATTTTGGGGAAGGAAATAGTCATCCACACAGACCACCGACCCCTACAGTTCATACATACCCAAGGGAAATTGCAGAATGATTGCCATCAGAAGTGGACCACATACCTGCAAGAGTTCCATCTGAATATCAAGTATAAGAAGGGTAGCACCAATAATGTTGCAGATTGCCTCAGTCGACCACTGATCATGGCATTAACCATTGTGCTCAACTATTGTGGGCACGAGACTTCTGATTGGCCACTTCTCTACAAAAGTGACCCAGAATTCGGCCACACATACCAGAAACTCTTGGAGGGTCAGAGTGTCACATATTTTCACCTCCAGGATGCCCTATTATGCCACCTGGGTCACTTTTGGGTTCCTTCAAGCGAGCATGCCAAGATGATTTTGGAAGCACACTATAGTCGGTCTGTTGGACATTTCAGGGTTGAGAAAATAGTGGTAGTACTACAGAAGTATTTCTATTGGCTGAATCTTCGATATGATGTCGGGAAGTACATCAGATCATGCACTACTTGGGCCATTGCCAAACTAACCATCAAGAAGAAAGGCCTCTATACCCCACTGCCTACCCCTAGTCGACCTTGGGAATCCATCTCCATGGATTACATGTCAGGTCTTCCTTCCACTAAGCATGGAAATGACTGTGTTTTTGTGGTCATCGATAGGTTCTCGAAGATGGCCATTATGGCCCCCTGTAAGAAGAATATCACAACAGAGTCCACTGCTAAACTCTTCTTTGAACAAGTTTGGGTACACTTTGGGATCCCACAGTCTATCATCTCAGATCGGGATAGTAGGTTCCTCAGTACATTTTGGTCCAGTCTCTAGTCAATGCTCGACACCAAATTCACTAAGTCCACAACCTTCCATCCTTAAATTGATGGCCAGGCAGAGGTTGTCAACGGGATGATCGTACACATTCTGCACATGTACAACTCAAAGAATCCACACACATGGGACGAGAGCCTCACCTATGTTGAACACAGCTACATCCAGGCTCTCCACAACTCGACAGGCCACAACCCTTTTCAGGTGGGCGTGGGATTCTAGCCACTATGTCCCATTAATGTGGCCATGCCAATTGCAGCTATTCACGTAGATTCGGCTGATGTCCAGTTCGAAACAGATAAGGCAAACATCTTCATTGATCACATCCAACATATTCGCCAGCAGGTCCATGAAATTCTTGAGAAATCAAATTCCAAGTACAAGCAGCGACATGATCAACATCGGATGCCACACAAGTTTCAGGTGGGTGACAAAGTCTGATTGCATTTGAAAAAGAAACGCCTTACCGGAGCCTATCGGAAAATCATACCACTCCATTATGGTCCTTACACCATTACCAAGGCTGTGGGAGATAATGCATTTGAGCTTAGCATTCCCCCATTCCTTGGCTTGCACCCAGGGTTCAATGTGAACTGCCTTCAGCCATACTTTCCACCATTACTAGACACATCCGACATTGCAAAACAACTCACACCCACAGAGTTAAATCTAGTTTGCATGGAACAAGCTACAACTAATCAGATCATGGACACATAGATCAAACACACTCGCTAGCAGAATATCCAATTGTATCGAGTTGTCAAAGCAGGCCAACTCCTTCACTAGGGCAAGTGGCTCACCAAGGACCAAGTTCAGCAGAAGTTTCCTTATCTCATGGAGGAACTCAAGGCAATGGGGACTATTGATTCCTAAGGGGGGAGGAATGATCTAGGTGGATATTGGTGGCCACCTGCCAAGTCCACTTGGACCCCCACCATGGTTTCTTTTAGCTTTTCAGTTTCCTTAATTGTAGCATAGTTTACTATTTTTAGTAGTTTTTCGGGTCCTAAACTTCCAGAGCTGTTTTTAGGCCCTAAACGATGTTTTTTGGGAAAACTGGGAGCAACATGGGTCCATGGATCGATTTTGGTCTTCCCAAAGTTGTAGTTCTCGAATATATCTTTCTAATGTGATACTGTGCGCGTCAAACGGAGATCGTATGCCAAAGTTACGACCCCGGGAAGTTGATGTACCAATTTACCCAAACGGGGCCCATAGTTTGGCATTTCATCTTCTATGGTTAGGTTTTTGGATGTTTATGGTTTTCCATTATTTCTCAACAATAAATAGGCCTTCGAGCCTCATTGTAAGATAGTCAGAGGCATGTAGCCGCCACATCTCTTCTCAGAGATAAGCTACCATTGCCCTAGCTGGTTTATTTCCATTTCTGTTTGTAAGCATATTTCAGTGTTTTACATTAATGAAATGAAGTATTATTTCCACTGCACCTTTGTGTGTATGGTTATCTCTATATTTTGTTGCATTCCTGTTTAAATCTGGATCACTGCAAGCGTCGTCACGGTCGTGCGAAGGTCTATCCCAAGTGTTACACTTCTCTCTTTCACCCACAAACAATCCCACAGAGGGTCATGCTTCATTATGTTTTCCCTATGGTTAGGGTTTTCATGTTGTCAAAATATGCTAAGTGTTTGATTACAATGTCGAAGTCATCACAAGTTCACTTGCCTCTTACACTTATCCATTTTCCTGAAAACCTTTCGATGGAACAACTTCACTTCCATGGACCCAAACTAAGTTGCCCTACACAGTCTCAACCCTCAATAATGATGCTCTGTTGTCTCGAATTGTACAATGCTTGAGGCTGTCCCTCGGGCTAGCTGCACTGCACAATGCCAAAAATGAGCAGTTGTCTCCCTTCCTAGGACTGCACAAAAATTTCCTCCATGACCAAACTAAACTACGCATTTCTCAAGCACAATCATCAAGCCTCCCTCTTGCTTGTCAGAAGCCTGCACTGCTCTAAGACCTGGGTCTACAATGTTCCCCAAAAATGCGCAAACATGCCCAGCTGGTCATTTATTTCCCTCTCCTGCACTATTGTTAGAAATTGTATAGAACTGCCCACCTCACTCTTGCTACCTTGCTTTGCACTTCCTCTAGAAATTGTGCAGACATGTCTAGCAGTCACCTTGCTGCCTGTCTTACGCTGTCCTCGAAAAATGTGTAGTCATGTCTAGCAGTTCCCCCTTGCAACCATATCATGCACTGTTCCTAAAAATTGCAAAAAGCTACCCAACAGGTCCCTCTGCAGCCCTGCTCTGTCTTCCCTTTGGAAACAATGCAAAACTTCCTAGCAGTCCCCTGCATCCTTGTCTTGTCATCCCTTTGGAAATTTCGCATAAGTTGCTCCCCTCAAGGTCCCATCTTGCAGCTGACACTGGTGACTTTCACTTCAAAATTCTACCTCCTGGTGATCTCTGCGTAGTTTTTCCCAGCAGTTTAGGTTGTCCACTCAGAATGCCTCATTCCAGAATGAGCTGCACTCTGTGCTATCTTTGTGAGTTGTCCTCCCTCCTTGTCACCTGGAACATGAGAATAATGCATCATGCTAAACTAGGACATTTTGGATTTGATGTCATCTCATCATGAGTGATTGCAGGAATAGGTACATCGATGGAACATGGTGTGATGACGAACGAGATGAAGAAGAAGCACATGCTAGAAGACTTGCTCGCAACCGAACGAAGGTACCAAGCACATGGAGCAACAAGAGAAAGGGATACATGTTTGTGAACCATAAAGAAAATACCAAGACCATTGAAGACCCCACAACACTTTGCCATATGGAGGTGAAGACACAACACACCGAGAGCACATCCATCACTCAAAAACATAACAGATGGACATGGACACCACAGTCATCCAATACATGTTAGCAGTGTCATGTCGACTTGTGTTATCACCTGGATTGAACCTCAGGTTGAAGGAAGGCAATGCCAAGGTAACCACAAACCACACTTAGTCAAGTAGCTAGCCCTAGTAGACCGGGAGAGGGCTCTCTTGTAAGGATCTCAGCCAAGATGATTGGATCAGGTAAAGGATATTAGGCTAGGTATAGTAGCATGAAGTTTTGATTTGGATTTTGAAGGGGTTTTTCCGGATCAAGAGGAGCTGGACAGTTTAGGTCTAGGGAATTAGGTCAGAATTGCAGGGTTTTCAATGGATCAATGTAGGCATAGGCTTTAGGACTCAAGGGCTTGATGGGGTGAGATGTTTTAGACTAGTGAGAAGCTAAGAAGGGCATGTGAAAACCATGAATCCTTCTTAGACTGCAAAAAACATGAAATGGTGAATGGTTTCCCTAGGTAGAGCACTGATGCAATGAATTCTGCCTATCAACTTGAAAACATTCAACTAGAAGTGATGAAATGGTTGAATAAGCATACAAAACACATTAACATATGATTACATAAGGAAAAACTGTACTAAAACTCATACCACATGGATCCCATAAAAATAGCTGCAATTCTTATTAACTCATGCCAAACTGCTTACAAAAGGTGTACAATCAAGGTCTGAGCATCCAGCTGAGTCCAACCCTTTACCATGAGAAAGAAGAAGAATATATAGACATGATTTCAACCTCCTCCTATCCTCATGGGTCTAATCCCTAAGATGAGGAGCTAATCTAACTAATACTGAACAAGAAACAAGAATATAGGCATCATCAACAACTTGCCTCTAAAAGTGAAAAACTGATTCATTTGAGCTCAAACTAACTTCTAAAGCAATGAATATACCCTCTATCACTATTTATCTATCATAATTACATGCCAAGTCATCATTTACAATATTAAATCATCCACCATGAGAGAGAATCCATGATTACAGTCAAAAAACTGGAAAAATAGCAACCCTAAGTAAAACTGCCAAAAGTGTAGTGCTAATTTCAGGTCCCTTTTGGAGGCCTTCTGGGCATCCACATTGAGCCCATGATAGCTCATTGGAAATTTCTTCAAGTCTACTTTCCAAAACACCTAGAATTTTTGAATTTGAAGCTCATTTTACCCATCAAAACTTTATTCTCCCAAGACTGCTTCTGTGTGTCCAAAAAATGGCAGAAAGGTCATTTTTAGGGTGTTTTTTGACCTTTTAGTGGACCAGTTCTACCCCAAAAACTTTGAAACTTGCTATGGTGCATGTAGTCATTTCTCTAAATCCAAAAATGCAAACCATTTCTTGAATGGGTGCTCCTAGGAAAAGGCATGTACTCATTGCTCTAAATCCAAAAATGCAAACCATTTCTTCAATGGGTGCTCCTAGGAAAATTTGAAAATGACAAAATTTGCTCCAAATTTTCCCAAAATTGGTGAGAAGCACCATCATCATGTGCTCGGATGAGCCAAGGAAGCTTCAGCTAGCATCCTAAGCCTATCCTCCTCGCTTGTGTGGTTTTCTCTATTTCCTAGCTCTATCTGCTGAGGTGTCACTGCCTGTGTTCTCCTCCTCATAGTCTCGATCTTCCAGGTCCATGTTTGCAAGGTTGAGGTGTATGGAAATGAGTGGAAGTGTTTTTAAGAATGAGGGGATGGGAGATGAGCTTATGACTAGGAAACTAATGGAGGGGTAGGAAATGAGAGGGAGGGCTTGTTTACTTGAGAATTTGATCTTGGGGAAGTCTAGGGACAAAGGGAATGGGAATGATATGGAATAGGGGTAAAGGGAAAAATGGACAAGGTGATAGGGGAATAGAGATATGAAAATTTAGAGCTATAGGGATAGGTGATAGGATGAACAGTGAGGATTTAGGGTTTTAGGCATCATTAGGGAGATTTTAGGGTTTCATATTAAACATGGAAAATGATGCTTAAACATTGGATTTGCAAACCAAAACTAAAGTGAGGGATGTCCACTTACTTGTAATGATTGAAGGAGAGAGTAGTTTAGAGTTTACTTGAGGGTTGGAGGGTTTTTAAGCTCTCCTGCCATGATCTGAAAATCACCCTATGAGTGATCTCAATTAAAGAATTATTGAATGAAGGTATTACAGATTCATGTGCTGGTGTGTGTCTATGTTATTTTAGGCAATGGATTGATCAGATTGAAAAATACACAGACACTAGAAATGGAAAACAACAGAGAAACACAGTAAGCAAATACAAGAACACAAAAAATTAATAAGGAGTTCACCCTATCCTCCAGGGCTACGTCTCCGGTCCAGCTTTCAGTGGTGGCCTTCTTTTATTGTGTCTTTAAAGCAGAGATTTACAATGAGGAGCTCAATCTGAGTCTCCTGAAACAGAATTGCTTGGCAGGGTGGTTCTTGGATCCCCCAAGCCACTAGAGTGCACAAAATCTTGCATGTCCAAGTCTTGACCTCTTTGGTCTTCAATGGGAGGAGCCCAATGTGGTGCTTAGTTCCTGGCAGATCCTCTCAGGGATTGCTCAATGTTGCCTTATGCTGCAGGTCAGCTCAGCTCTCTGTCCTTCTACTTCTTGCTTCACTGTCTTTCTTATTTTCTCTGTCTTTGTTCTCTGTCTTCCTCTCGGTGTCCTCTCTCTATTATTTTTGTCTCTGTTCATGGCTTTAAAGCCAATTGATCTCACGACTGTTCAATTCCCCTTCCACCTTTGTCAGATCACCTGCCGCTGTTCACTTGGAATTCCCTGTCTCTGCATCATGGTCATTGGCTCACAGGGAGTGGCCACTTGTCCTCTCGTGAACTGCGCCAGCTCTTCCTCGTCAGTTTGGTTCTTTGGTTACGTCAGGAAATGACTCATCTGCCACCTCAGCGGTCAAATCGGACATCAAATCCTTATAGATCACGGCTTAATCCCTTGTCAAATCTAGTTCTTTCATTGAGCGTGTCCTCAGCCGTTAGATCTGGGTCCCCCAGATTCGACTTCATTCGCTCATTTTGTGCAGTTGACTTGCTCGACCATTAGCGTGCGATGAGCAGCGGTTTTCTCTCTCCTCTACCTGCCACATGTCAGGAACTAAATGGAATCGCTCATTTTTCTCCAAATTTGCTTACCGCGTAAGGGTGCCCCCAATATACCACCGGGTTTGGAGCCTGGGTCCCGCCTTTAGCCTTTAGCGCTTTCCCCGCAGTTTTCTCGGCTTCCTTGCAACCGAGTGCTTCGGGGCTTTCCTTCTGGAGGGGTTTTGCCCAGCGTTACATGATTAGTGCTAATCACACATCAGAAATGCCCTCTGTTTCCCGATCCAGGCTTCCCAATGGCCAGTTTCGCCTCCTGTGCAGTCTCCATGGGCCTCGGTCAGCGTGCTTTGACCGAGGTCCTCGTCGTTCCTTGCTGGTTGACAACTGCCATTATTTAGAGGTCTTCTGATCACTCTGTGCTCTTGAATTCGAAGTTTTGTCCTGATTTGATACAGTCATGGTGCTGTGATATTCTTCATGGATCCAATTCAGATCATGGCCTTCCCACTGAAAAAGCTTTTGGACCACCAAAAGTTGGTTTTCAAGCATCAACTAAGTGACGGTACAATTGTTTCACTTGTCCAATCTCTATCCACTTTTCACTGCTCGGCTTTGAACCTTTGAGCCTGATTCTGAGGTACTCAACATCTCCTCTATGCGTTGTCCTCACCTTCCTATCCAAAACTGTGTCTTCCTATAATTCATTAAGATATTCAGGTAGCAGGTCATCAATAGAAGGAAATTAACTTTGCTCTTCGGGATCCTCAATTATTGAAGGTTCAAACAATCTCAAGCAATCTGCATTTACGACTGAGTAGATGTGCATGTAAGCTGGTAGATCAAGGCGAAAAGCATTCTCACCAATCTTCTCAAGTGTTTTAAAGGGTCCATACCTGATAAGATTTAGCTTTTTATCTTCATCTTGCATCCTGTTCTTGCTGATATACAGCCAGATTTGGTCACCAACTTGGAAACTATGCTCCATCCGATGCTTGTCATGCCTTGCCTTATATTTGGCTTGGCTCTTTTCTAGATGTTCCTGTACTGCTTGGTGGATCTCTTGGATTTGTTCAATGAACCTAGTTGCCTTGTTCACATCACTGTGTCCCTCAACTGTGGTGTCTTTACTAAAGACAAAATCCAAAGGAGACCTTGGTGTGAAACCAAAATAGGTCTCAAAAGGAGATCTCTGTGTAGAAGAATGTTTTTCTCTGTTGTAAGCATGTTGCACATAGCACAAATGTTCATCCCAAAGCTTAGGATGTTTGTTGAAATATCCTCTGAGTAACTGGATCACTGTCCTGTTAACTGCTTCTGTCTGGCCATCATTTTGTGGATGAAAAGCTGTTCTTTTCTTCTATTTTGTGTCCATCAGTTCCCACAGACTTGACCAAAACTTCCTCACAAATCGGGTGTCTTGATCAGATACAATGGAAGTGGGTAATCCAAAATGAACCCATACATGTTCAAAGAACAGTTTTGTGGTTTGTTTAGCTGTAATCTGTTTGTTACAAGGTATCAAAATACACATTTTACTGAACCTATCCACAACAACATATAGATAATCATGACCTTTCCTAGATTTTGGTAGTCCTCCAACAAAATCCATGGAAACACTTTCCCAAGGGTGAGAAGGAACTGGTAGTGGAGTGTATAAGCCTAGTTTTCCATTGTTGGGCTTGCTTTTAGCACACATAGTACACCCTCTTACATATCTAGAAGTTGTCTCATTCATTTTTGGCCAATAACAGAATCTTTGCAGCTGTGCAACTATTTTACTTACCCCAAAGTGACCTGATATTAGAGAAGTGTGTGCTTCCCTAATTATCTTTATTCTCTTGATTTGTGGAATGCGGAGTTTCCCACATTGGTATAAGAGTCAGTCCTTCACATGATAATCCAATTCTTCTACCTGTTTGCCTTGACTCAAAGTTGCATATACATCTTTAAAGTCTATATCTTGAGCATATTGTTCAATGTAGCTTTCATGTAGCACAAAATTATGCTTAAGTATAGTAGATGCATTTATAATGGGTCTAGATAACATGTCTACAACTTTATTATGTATGCCTTTTTTATATCTGATGACTAAATGAAACTGTTGTAGAAAACCCATCCATCTGTAGTGTCTTGATTGCTGCAACTTAGTTTGGGAGTGTAGATATTGAAGTGGTTGATGATCAGTATGTATTACTATCTCTTTGCCCATTACGTAATGTTTCCACTTTTTCACACTCTGAACTAATGCATACAGTTCTTTATCATATGTAGGATAGTTAACTACTGCAGGATTAAAAGTCTCAGAATGATAACATATGGGTTTACCATGCTGTGTCAACACTGCTCCTAGGCATAGTCACTGGCATCTGTTTGGATCTAAAATGGTCTTTGCAGATCAGGCAGTGCTAGTGCAAGTGTTGTACTAATCTTTTCTTTCAAGGTGTCGAAGGCTTTCTACTATTTGCCTCCCCACTGAAACACCTTGTTCAATCCTGTTAAAGCATGTAAGGGAACTGAAATTGAGGAAAAGTTAGAAATGAACTTCCTCCAATATTGTGCTACCCCTAAGAAGCTTCTAACTTCTGTAGCAGACCTGGTTTTAGGCCAGTTCACAATGATTGCCACCTTAGAGGGATCTATCTTCAATTCACCACCCCCTACTATATGACCCAAATAATTTAGAGATGTTTTACCAAATTCACATTTTGAGAGTTTAACATGAAGTTTTTCTCTTTTCAAAACATCTAGTGTCTGCTTAACATGCTTTAAGTGTTCTTCCCACATTATACTAGAAATCAGAATGTCGTCCAGATACACAATAACAAAATCATCAAGAAAAGGTCTGAGTACATCATTCATTAATCTCATGAAAGTAGAAGGAGCATTAGTTAAGCCAAAAGGCATAACCAGCCACTCATACAATCCTTGCTTTGTTTTGAAAGTAGTCTTCCATGCATCTTGTTCTGCAACTCTGACCTGATGGTATCCACTGTGCAAGTCTAGCTTGGTGAAATAAACAGCTTCTTTCAATTGATCTAAAAGATCATATATGCGAGGAAGGGGATAACGATTTTTGATTGTTATCTTATTCAGTGCTTGATAATCAATGCACGTTCTCCACAAGCCATCTTTCTTTCTCACCAAGACAATTGATGACCCACATGGTGATGTGCTAGGCTTGATGAACCCTTTCTCGAGCAACTCCTGCACCTGCTTCTTGATTTCAACATTCTCTAAAGCAGATAACCTGTACATTCCAATGTTAGGCAATGGAGCATCTTGCTGCAAAATAATATCATGTATTATTTCCTTTTTGGGTGGCAAACCTTTAGGTTCTTGAAACAAGATATCATACTCTGAAACAAACTTTTCTATATCAGCTTGTTGTTTAGCATTACAGCCCTCAAATACATTGGTTTTATCAAGTTTCTTTCCTTTACAACTATCAGTGAGAATTGTTTGCATGAATTTATCATTCTTTTCATCCGCCCTAAGTTTATGAGAGTATAATTATTCTTGAGCTTATGAACTCTTACAAAGTATTCGATTCCATGTTTAACAAGTAGATACTTGTTCTCAGCTCTATAGAAAATAGCTTTTCTATCATACAAGTAAGGAATTCCTAAAACAATTCCACATATATCCAAAGGAATTATGTCTAACTCAACCTCATCTACAAATGTTGACCCAAAAGAAAACTTGAGTTTGAACTTTCTAGTCACTTGTAGTTTTGCTTTATCATTCAACCATCCTAATGGGTATGGTTTCTTGTGAGGTGTAGTTGCTAATCCCAATTTCTTTACAATTGCTTCAGAAATTAAATTTACTTGTGAGCCACTATCAAACAAAGTATCAATCTTTTGATGTTTGGAAATAACTCGGATATGGAAAATCTCATGTCTTTTTCTCTCATTTTCTTCATCAATGGTAGATTGTGCAGAATTACTAGTAGATGCTTCAGAATTCTTACCTTTTATACCTATGGCTACAATGGTTGTTTCATCTCCTGAGTCTGACCCCACATCTCTCTGAATAGCTACAGCAATGTTCTTCTTCTTGCCCTAACTTCTTAGGTCTCAGCTCTAGATGCAGAATCCAACAATGTTCATCATCATGCCCATCCTTTTTATAGTGAGTGCATGAAGCTTTGCTCTTCTATGCAGTGTTACCCTTCCTTGCTTTCCACTTCTACTTCCTTTTCTCCTTGCTCTTTCTTGCAATGGGTTGGGATGGTCTCCCAACTTCTGGATTTCCATTCTTTCCTCTAGCTTCTAGATGAGTAGCTTGTAAAGATACCTCATCTATACTAATGGGATTAAACATGAGGATAGTATGCCTCATGTAGCTGTGTAGACCACCAATGTACTTCAAAAGAGTTTCAAGTGAGTCTAATGAGATTCCTGGAATCAATACTCTCTTTCTAAATTCTTGAGTGTACCCTTGCACACTTTTCCCTTTCAACTGTCGAAGAGTTTGCCAAATCATCATGGCTTGTTACATGTAGGCCAATGGATAGAACTTCTTTTTGATTGCAGAAACAAATTCACTCTAGACAGAGATGATCTTACCATGTATTTTCATGTCAGCTTGGGTTCTGCCTTCCCACCAAACTAAGGCAGTGCCTCCAAGGTGTAGGCTTGCTAGCTGAATCTTGCTCTTGTTTGAATCGATGTTCTATACTCTATAATAAACATCATTTTTTATAATCCAATTGTCCAACTTTTCTGCATTTAACTCTCCATCATATATAGGTAAATCAAATTTAACATCTAGTTTGATCAAAGATGCTTTCTTTTTGTGTTCATGGATGTTAGGAGGTGTGAGAAAGCTTTCCTCTTTCCCTTTTCCTTTGGAGTGGTCATGGAAGTGAGACTCATCTTCTTATTTGTCTTGTTTAGAGCCTGATGAATCTTCATCTTTATGATTTCTAAAGTCCCTATACATTTCTTCTACCATGGACTTTATGGCTAGGAAACTTTCTATGAATTGAGGGTCTAGCCCCACAGAACCTTCCTCTGACATTGTCTTCCGAGGATAGACTCTCCCAATTTTAGGATTAGTTTCAACCAACTCTCCTTCTCCTAATTTGAGCTTTGATCTAGTGAGCATTCAACAGCTAAACCAACACAAGCTTATCTAACCTTACAACCTAGAGCTCTGATACCACTTGATCTGAAAATCACCCTATGAATGATCTTACTTAAAGAATTATGAATGAAGGTATTACAAACTCATGTGTTGGTGTGTGTCTATGTTATTTTAGGAAACGAATCGATCAGATTGCAAAATACATAGACACTGGAAATGGAAAACAGTAGAAAAACACAGTAAGAAAATACAATAACACAACAAATTAATAAGGAGTTCACCCTATCCTCCAAGGCTACGTCTCCGATCTAGCTTTCAGTGGTGGCCTTCTTTTATTGTGTCTTTAAGGCAGAGATTTACAATGAGGAACACAATCTGAGTCTCTTGAAACAGAATTGCTTGGCAGGGTGGTTCTTGGATCCCCCAAGCCACTAGAGTGCACAGAATCTTGCCTATCCAAGTCTTGACCTCTCTGGTCTTCAATGGGAGGAGCCCAATGTGGTGCTCAGTTCTCGACAGATCCTCTCAGGGATTGCTTGATGTTGCCTTATGTTGCAGGTTAGCTCGACTCTCTGTCCTTTTACTTCTTGCTTCACTGTCTTTCTTCTTTTCTCTATCTTCGTTCTCTGTCTTCCTCTCGGTGTCCTCTCTCTGTTCTTTCTATCTCTGTTCATGGCTTTAAAGCTAATTGATCTCATGACTGTTCAATTCCCCTTCCACCTCCGTCAGATCACCTACTACTATTCACTTGGAATTCCCTGTCTCTGCGTCATGGTCATTGGCTCATAGGGAGTGGCCACTTGTCCTCTCGCGAACTGCACCAGCTCTTCCTCGTCGGTTCCGTTCTTCGGTTACATCGGGAAATGACTCATCCACCACCTCAGCAGTAAAATCGGACCTCAAATCCTTATAGATCGTGGCTTAATCCCCTGTCAAAACTGATTCTTTCATCAAGTGCGTCCTCAGCTGTTAGATCTAGAGCCCCCAGATCTGACGACATTCGCTCATTTCGCACGGTTGACTTGCTCAACCGTTAGCGTGCAACGAGCGGCGGTTTTCTCTCTCGTCTGCCTGCCATGCATTGGGCACTGAATGGAATCACTCATTTTTCTCCAAATCCACTTACCACCCAAGGGTGCACTCGATATACCACCGGGTTTGGAGTGCGGGTCCCGCCTTTAGCCTTTAGCGCTTTCCCCATGGTTTTCGCGGCTTCCTTGTGACCGAGCACTTCGGGGCTTTCCTTCTCGAGGGGTTTTGCCCAACGTTGCATGATTAGTGCTAATCGCGCATTAGAAATGCCCTATGTTTCCTGATCTAGGCTTCCTAGTGGCCAGTTTCACCTCCTGCACGGTCTCCATGGGCCTCGGTCAGCGTGCTTTGACCGAGGTCCTCGTCATTCCTCGCTAGTTTTCAACTGCCACTATTCAGAGGTCTTCCTAATCGCTATGTGCTCTTGAATTCGAAGTTTTGTCTTGATTTGATATAGTCATGGTGCTGTGATAATCTTCATGGATCCAATTCGGATCATGCCAAAAGCGCAGCACCACTACCAAAAGCATAGTGCCACCCTGCCAAAAGCGCAACACCACTATTCGAAAAGTGTAGCGCCACTTCAAGTCCACGTTTGAATGTCTTCCCGATGTCCAAATTAGGCGTGGAATAGCTCATTTTAAATCTTGTCAAGTCTACTTGCTAGAACATCTTGAAGTTTTCAATTTTGAGTTCATTTTCTCTATCAAAAGCTCAATCTCCCAAGACTGGTCAAAATGTGCAGAATGAGGCTGCCAAAATGCAGAGTGATGTTGTAGTCAACTTTTGAAGTCCTTTCTCAACTAAAAATTGAGCTTATGATAGCTCATTGGAAAGATCTCTGTGTCTAGTTATCATTTGACTCATCAAGCAAGTCATTTGGTCACTCCAGCTAGGAGAAATATTGATTTTCCCAAGGTCACATGAGAAGTGCATCAACTCTCCTAAGGAAATTGTATTTTTGAAATTTCTCTAAAACCATGACACCTATGTAAAAAGTGAAGGAGGTTTTTCTTCTTTGGCCTATTGTGGAAAAAAACCTCTGTCACGTTTTCCAAATTCTTCCCTGTTTGGTATAAAAAATAGTTTGAAGAAAAACCGGCCCTACGTGTGGCAAATGATTTATCCCTTGGAATGACTTACTGAAAAATGATGGAGACATGATGTGTATGAGTTGGAATGGCCTCATACTCACTGAAATGACCTCCCTTATTCCTCATATACTCAGATGTCTCTGATTTCATAGCCAACCCTAGCTCAATGGGTGAGGAAATTAGGGTTTAGTGCTTGTGGAAAATGATGATTTGGACACCCTTGGAAAAAAAACAATTCCCTTTGGCATGCACTTAACCCTTTGAAACTTTACCCATTCACTTGACTATTTCCTTTGAAAAATTGATCTTTTGATGGTCTGGCATCTTTGGAACACTGAGTTAACAGCTTGGGATGGTGAAATTATTACATTTGAAAGACATAAAATTACATAATGAAATAAGCATTTCTCTTTACAAATCATCACCACATGGTGAAGGGATGTTATTTGATCACCCTTTACTTGCTAGTCATATGCAATGGAATGGAACTTTGGCAACCCTAATGACCTAATGAAACCTTTAAAAACCCTAAAGACCTAATGAGACCTTGAAGGACTGAATTTCATGATGACATAATGACCTCATGACTGATACAAATGGCATGATAAAAATAACTTTATGGATGATCTACAATCAACAAGATATGAAACTATGCCAGCAAGTAATCACATTTAAGGAAGGGTGATGTTTTTGGACTAGGACTACCATCAGTGACTAATTTTTTGCATGACCTAGTGGAATGATAAAAAACTATTGAATCAGACCCTTAAAATGATATGAAAAGAGGATTTTTGATCACTGATGGTAGGATGCAAATACTGACACTAACAAGTTGTCTTGGCCACATCACTACTATGGTACATACTTGTTGTAATCAAATGTAATGTAATGTGAAAATCCAAGAGACACACATATGAAGTTGAAAAGTCACATGAATTTGAAAAGTCATAGGAAGTTGAACGGTCATGAGGGAAGTCCAATAGTCACAAGGGTTATGCATCACCCTTGGCTATATATACCCCCTCATTGTATGAGCAAAGGAATTTTCACCTTCGCTCCTCCCACATAGCCTTCAGAGTCTGTAGTATGTTCTTTGAGGAGTGAGGAGTGGCTCCAATGTCCCACTATTGGGGCTAGTGATGTATGGTGTAAAGATGTGTCTTGGAACTTTTTCTTAATTCAGAAGCCTGTCTCAGGCCAACACATTTTCACGCATGTTTTGTATCTATTTTTAAGACTATTATTTAAACATTTGTAATCCATGTTTGCCTAACCTGTACTAAGATAGTTGAACCACTTCAGTTATTTTAGTACTTACATTCTTGAATATGTGTTGTATTGTTTATCACTGTTGTCTCATCCATGTGGAATACTCCGTTAGACATTAGACAAACCATTCTAGTTTTCCTTGCTTATAACGACCGTCGCCCCCATGTGGACTACTCTGTTGGATAGTGTATGTGTTTTCCCTTGTAATTTGGTTTTAACAACTGCCGCATCCGCTATGGACTATTTTGCTAGATACTGGACAAACCCTTGTTTTTTTTCATGTGTCTCTCCCTGGGTGGTACTACTACCTGTCATCTAGAGGATCACTTTTACCCTCTCCCTTATAGTAAGAGAACTGGGACACAAAGTTACATTACACACTCACTAGGCATACTCACTTCGCTTTCTTGAAGTTACAAGCACAACACTCTAATGTGCTAAATAGCAAGATCTAAAGAAAAACTCTAAGATAATGGCAACCGGTCCATTGTACCAGAAGGAACTCCAACACCAAACGGTGTGAGGTCTAGTTGGGATTTCATACCGGGTAGATCCCTCGAATGTTGGTGTGATCTAGATTTAAACAGGAACGCAACAAATTACAGAGATAACCATATACACAAAGATGCAGCGGAAATAATACTTCATTTCATTAATGGAAAATATTGAAATATGCTTACAACCAGAAATGGAAATAAACCAGCTAAGGCGATGGTAGCTTATCTATGAGAAGAGATGTGATGGCTACATGCCTCTGAACTGTTTCAAAACTGAGTTACAATGAGGCTCGAAGGCCTATTTATTGTTGAGAAATAATGGAAAACCCTTCACATTCCAAAACCTAACCCTAGAAGATGAAACGCCAAATTGTGGGCCCCGTTTGGGTAAATTGGTACATCAATTTCCCGGGGTCGTAACTTTGGCATACGATCTCCGTTTGACGTGCACGATAGCTCGTTAGAAAGATCTATCTGAGTACTACCACTTTGGGAGGCAACATGGGTCCATGGACCCATGTTGCCCCAGATTCCCAAAAAAACATCGTTTAGGGCCTCAAAACGGCTCCGGAAGTTCAGGACCCGAAAAAATGCTAAAAATAGTAAACTGTGCAACAATTAAGGAAACTGAAAATGCTGAGAAAGACAATGGTGGGGGTCCAGGTGGACTTGGCAGGTGGCCACCAATATCCACCTGGATCATTCCTCCCCCCTTAGGAAGCAATGGTCCCCATTGCGTTGAGCTCCTCCATGAGATGAGGAAACTTCTGCTGAACTTGTTCCCTGGTGAGCCACTTGCCCTGCTGAAGGAGTTGGCCTGCTTTGACAACTCGATACAGTTGGATATTCTGTTGGTGAGTGTTCTTGATCTGTGTGTCCATGATTCGATCAATTGCAGCTTGTTCCATGCAATCTGGATTTAATTCTGTGGGTTTGAGTTGTTCTGCAATGTCGGATGTGTCTAGCAATGGTGGAAAGTATGGCCGAAGGCGGTCCACATTGAACACTGGGTGCAGGCCAAGGAATGGGGGAATGCTGAGCTCAAATGCATTGTCTCCCATAGCCTTAGTAATGGTGTAAGGACCATATCGGAGTGGTCTCAATTTCCGATAGGCTCCAGTAAGGCGTTCCTTTTGCAAATGCAACCAGACTTTGTCGCCCACCTGGAACTTGTGTGGCACCCGATGTTGATCATGTCGCTGCTTGTACTTGGCATTTGATTTCTCAAGAATGTCATGGACCTGCTGCTGAATATGTTGGATGAGCTCAATGAAGCTGGTGGCCTTATCTGTTTCGGACTGGACATGAGTTGAATTCATGTGAGTAGCTGCCAGTGGCATGGCCACATCAATGGGGCATAGTGGCTGGAATCCCAAACCCACCTGAAAAGGGCTATGGCCAGTGGAGCTGTGAAGAGCTCGGTTGTAGCTGTGCTGAACATAGGGGAGGCTCTCGTCCCATGTGCGTGGATGCTTTGAGTTATACATGCGCAGAATGTGCACAATCATCCTATTGACAACCTCGGTCTGGCCATCAGTTTGAGGATGGAAGGCTGTGGACTTCGTGAGTTTGGTGTCCAGCATTGACCAGAGACTGGACCAAAATGTGCTGAGAAACCGACTGTCCCGATCTGAGATGATAGACTGTGGGATCCCAAAGTGCACCCACACTCGTTCAAAGAAGAGTTTAGCAGTGGCTTCTGCTGTGATATTCTTCTTGCAGGCCACCATAATGGCCATCTTCGAGAACCTGTCGACGACCACAAAAACACAGTCATTTCCATGCTTAGTGGAAGGAAGGCCTGACATGTAATCCATGGAGATGGATTCCCAAGGTCGACTAGGGGTAGGCAACGGGGTATAGAGGCCTTGCTTCTTAATGGTCGGTTTGGCAATGGCACAGGCAGTACATGATCGGATGTACTTCCCAACATCTTGTCGAAGATTCGGCCAATAGAAATAATTTTGCAGTACTGCCACTGTTTTCTCGACCCCGAAATGCCCAGCAGCCCGACTGTAGTGTGCTTCCCAAATCATCTTGGCACGCTCGCTTGAAGGAACACAAAGGTGACCGAGGTGGCATAATAGGGCATCCTGGAGGTGAAAATCTGCAACATGCCGACCCTCCAAGAGTGTCTAGTATGTGTGGCCGAATTCTGGGTCGCTTTTGTAGAGAAGTGGCCAATCAGATGTCTCGTGCCCACAAGAGTTGAGCACGGTGGTTAGTGCCATGATCAGTGGTCGACTGAGGCAATCTGCAACATTATTGGTGCTGCCCTTTTTATACTTGATATTCAAGTGAAACTGTTGCAGGTATGTAGACCACTTCTGATGGCGATCATTCTGTAATTTCCCTTGGGTCTGTATGAACTGCAGGGGTCGGTGGTATGTGTGGATGACCGTTTCCTTCCCCAAAATGTAATGCTTCCATTGTCGGCAGGCCTGTACAATGGAATACATCTCTTTATCATAAGTGGGGTACTTCCGGACTGTGTCTGAAAGCGTTTCACTGTGATATGCCACTGGATGTCCATGTTGAGTAAGGACTGCCGCAATAGCATAGTCAGAGGCATCTGTCTCGACCTCAAACGGTTGTTGTAAATCTGGTAACGCGAGCACTGGTGCCGTGCAGAGGAGATCCTTCAACTCTGTGAAGGCCTTCTGTTGAAATTCAGACCAAAAGAATTTTGCTTTCGCCCCTCCCTTGGTGACTTGACTCAAGGGCCAAGAAATATGAGAAAACCCCAGCACAAACCTACGGTAGAAGTTGGCAAGACCTAGAAAGCTGCGGAGCTCTGTTAGAGTGGTTGGAGAGGGCCAATCCCGAATGACTTGGACCTTGGCTGGATCGACATGCACCCCCTGTTCATCAATGATGTATCCCAGATACTGAACCTCGGTCATGCCAAAAGTGCATTTCTCCAAATTGGCACATAGCTTGTGTTGCCGCAGTGTTTGGAGAACCTGTCGGATGTGGTGGAGGTGCTCTTCCCAACTCTGGCTGAAGATCAGAATGTCATCCAAGTATACTACTACAAAGGAGTTGGTGAATGGCCGCAAGATGTCATCCATTAGCCTCATAAAGGTTGCAGGAGCATTCGTCAATCCGAAAGGCATGACCAACCATTCGAAGAGGCCCTCCTTGGATTTGAAGGCAGTCTTCCACACATCTGAGGGTTCGATTGGTACCTGGTGATATCCTGACTTCAGATTGATCTTGCTGAAATATTTCGCTCCCTTTAGTTGGTCTAGGAGGTCATCAATCCGCGGGATCGGGTACCTATTACGGACAGTGATCTTGCTCAGCGCCCGATAGTTAATACAGAGTCTCCACGTCCCATCCTTCTTCTGTACCAACACAATCGGGCTCCCACAGGGCGATGAACTCGGACGGATGTGACCTTTCTGCAGGAGCTCCTGAATCTGCCTCTTGATTTCATTGTTCTCCAGAATAGAGCACCGATAAATTGGTCCATTGGGTAGCGGCGCACCTGGGGTCAAATCGATGGAGTGCTTGACTTGACAGTGCAGAGGAACCCCTGCCGGGGAGGTGAAGATGTCTTCGTACTCCTCCACAATCTTGTCCATCTGTAGCTGTCGTGCAGAGGGACCCCGTTTGGAGGCCGCGGCCACTGTCTTCTTCTTCCCTTGAGGGCGTATCATCAGGAAAACAAATTTCCTGGTTTTGGAAATGATCTTACTGCATTGTTTTGCAGTAATCAAAGAGATGGCGGCAAGTGGTGCTACCTCTGGTATCCTGAACAACTTCTTTCCCAATGTAATAATAACAGCACAGGGCCTTGATTCATACACAGCATGTCGCTTCCACAAGTATGGTTGTCCTAGTAATACATCACAAACTTCAAGGGGAGCAATGTCACACAATACCTCATCCGTGAAGGGCTTGATGTTGTATGGAAGGCGACACTGCTGGCTCACGCGAAGATCTCGCCCTTGGTGAAGCCACCCAATGGTGTATGGTTGTGGATGTGCTGTGGTCGGTAAGCCCAACCGCTTCACGACCTCTGCCGAAATGAGGTTCTTTTGACTCCCGCTATCAACAATGAACTGTATCGGGGAGCCCTTTACCCACATCTGGGAGTGGAAGAGACGCTCCTCCTCCTCTGGATCTTCGGGTTCATTTTTCTGGATCTTTGCGGTAGCAACAGTGGCGCTGGGATCCGCATCAATGATCTGTTTCCCTTTTTCATACCCCTTATCGGGTTCTGACTCAGAGTCGGAACATGCATCTGATTCTGAAACCTTTAGCTCAGCCACCAGTGACTGCTTGGCCCGACACTCACTTGTGTTGTGAGTGGAGCTCTTATGGAACTCGCACCATTTCCCAGTGTCCTTTCTCAGCTTCGCGGCGTTGTTCTTTGCTTGCAGCTTCGGCTGGTTGTCTTGGGCTGTCCCGCCTTGGCTCTGTCCTTTGTTCTGTGGTTTAGGGGCACCTTTCCCTTGCTTTGGATTCGCAGATCCAAAGTCTCGCTTCTTTTGTTTAAACTTCTGCTCGACCTTGATGGCATATCGGTATGCTGCGCCGAGCGAGGGGATGTTTAGGAATTGTATTTCTTCCTGGATGTACTTGTGCAGGCAGCCACGGTATTTGAGTATCAAATGTTGCTCCGAATCCTTGATACCCAACTTTGTGCGAAGGGTATGGAAAAGATTGGTGAACTCCGGCACGTCTTGGTCCCTTCCCTGCCGCAGCATGGTCCACTTTATGTATTCATCCTCATAGCTTCCGACAGGGTAGTACTGCTCCTTGATGGCATCCCGGAACGAATCCCAGGTGGGTGCGGCTGAAAATAGCGAGCCAGTACTTTCATCCTTCTGCTCGCAGTAGGTTTCCCACCAATCCTTGATGTGGGGGGCTGCTTTGAGAAGAGCAAAAACAATCTTTTCCCGACTCGAAAATTCATGAACAGAAAAATAACCCTCTAGCAGATTTAACCATTTATCTACGGCATCGACGTCTATCTGACCCTCGAATATGGGGATTTCAAAATTAACTTGTACCTTAAAGGGTGTGGCGTTTCCAGAGGAGTTGCTGGAAGCCGATGCGCCGCTTCTGGGTAGCCGCTGAAGGATTTGGGCAAAGTTGTCCATCATCGCGTTCCGTTGTCGCTCGAGGGCTTCTTCGAGCAAGATTTTGATGGGATCTCCTGCCCCCTCATCTTTCTTCTCGTCTGCCATGGGAGGCCGTCGAGATTTGCGAGGCTGGTCTTGCAAAGGTTCAACTAGTTCAAGCCCTAACTCCTTATATCCCGACCTTGTTGGGGACATGCAAAGAAAAACAGAGAAAAAGCAGACCGCTCTGATACCATTGATGCGGATTTAAACAGGAACGCAACAAATTACAGAGATAACTATATACACAAAGATGCAGCGGAAATAATACTTCATTTCATTAATGGAAAATATTGAAATATGCTTACAACCAGAAATGGAAATAAACCAGCTAGGGCGATGGTAGCTTATCTCTGAGAAGAGATGTGATGGCTACATGCCTCTGAACTGTTTCAAAACTGAGTTACAATGAGGCTCGAAGGCCTATTTATTGTTGAGAAATAATGGAAAACCCTTCACATTCCAAAACCTAACCCTAGAAGATGAAACGCCAAATTGTGGGCCCCGTTTGGGTAAATTGGTACATCAATTTCCCGGGGTCGTAACTTTGGCATACGATCTCCGTTTGACGCGCACGATAGCTCGTTAGAAAGATCTATCCGAGTACTACCACTTTGGGAGGCAACATGGGTCCATGGACCCATGTTGCCCCAGATTCCCAAAAAAAACGTCGTTTAGGGCCTCAAAACGGCTCCGGAAGTTCAGGACCCGAAAAACTGCTAAAAATAGTAAACTGTGTTACAATTAAGGAAACTGAAAATGCTGAGAAAGACAATGGTGGGGGTCCAGGTGGACTTGGCAGGTGGCCACCAATATCCACCTGGATCATGGTGGGTCCAACACTGTCAACATTTTCGGTGCTAGAAGGAGGGCTAGATGACAAGTTGAGTCCTCAAAGTTTGTTTTGAATCTATGCACATTTATCATGACTAACTGTAGAATTTCCTCTAATATGTATGTCTTATGGAAATGAGTTTGAAATCCTAGAGGATCTCTGGAATGACTTATCAAAACACACATACGAAGGTGAAGGTAGAACAACCTGGCATAAACACAAAGCTGTCTTTGCAAGTCTCTATTACAAGTATGGAATCTATGAGGATTACATGACCTTCTTGTTGTTCACATTCACGCTTTGAGGGCACCCATTGCAATGGTGTGCCACATTGCTCGATAAATCTATTCACTCTCTTAATCAATTGTTTTTAGAGTTGGAATGTGCTTTCCATCATTTTGATCGTAAAGCACTCAATAAAGAAATTATGGAAAGCACATGATGAATCCATTGAGAAATTTCACTCACGTTTTCTTAATCTTTCATTTTGATTTCCTGAAGATGAAATTGATTGGGAATTTCTCGATGGAAGATTTAAGTATCTTCTTCACATATCCAAAAATCTGCAAATCTTAGAATCATTTGAAGCCCTCTCGGCATACCTCGATGTTAGAGCTACCAAATCCAAGATGAACAAGATCACTGTCACAAGTGACTATCCATCCACTTCTCATCAAATATCTCTAGCTCCACAGTGTGGGGTGGGAGAAGGTGCACACCCATCCATTGAACTGTCACATCCTCCCATCCCACCTTCTCTAGATATCTGTGTAGACTTGGCTTGAAAACCTGATGGTTTCACATGAACTCGTTCTCTCAACCTCCCTTTTATAGTTCCTTTGGTCCTTTAGATTGTATTGTGTTGTGTTCTCTCGTTCTAAACTCCACATCTTTTTTTCATGAGGATCAAGTTGTTGACGGAGTTGATGTTGTGCTGCCAACCTGCATTGTCATTCATGATGAGTGTGTGTGGGAATCTGAAGAAGAACCCGCGATGAAGGATGACCTCCTTCTATCTGTGCCTCATCTACTCTATCTTGACATCTCTTGTGATTCTTCCACTTTAGAATTTCCTTGTGAAAAATCAACGCTGGATGTTTCTACTTCCGATCATTCACGGGACACACAAGATGTCAATTTGTCATTACATTGTAGAGAGGACACATCTTTCTCTGAAAAGCCAGTCAATCTTTCATCTGTCATTTCTAGAAATGCAGAGGGTGAACATATTTTTTTCTCATCAACCCCTATGCATGATTCGTCAAATCATGAGGATGCCAATGAACATCTCAAATTTTATGATTGTGGTTGTTGTTATCTCTTTACTCCTTCATTTGATCACGATGTTGATTCACTCATTGTTGATCTTTATAAGCCATTGGTCTTTGATGATCTATCTACTGATGAAGTGGAAACCCCTCAAACTGTCGAGGCACTTCAGCTTGCATTGATGGTTATGTTAGGCCCTCATTGTTCTGATTTCAGCTCCACTTCCAATCAAAAATCTACTGAAACACTCCAAGCTCCTCATCACTCTCCTGTTCACATTAAAGATCAATCTATTCCATAGATTTCACTCCCTCCACTAGAATCATGTGATCCCATTGCTCATGCATTAGAGGAGTCATACACAATGAAAACTCTTGCAAAATGTAAGGTTTATTCTTTCTTCATGTTTCCTCATCAGTCAAGGTTAAAAGAGTGTACGTGCTAATCATCTGTGCAAATTGTGTTGCAACACCATGTTACGTCTGCATAACGTTTATCTTGCACATTTACTCTTTTCTTTTTTGTGGACACTTTCAAACTCCGAGCATGTTGGTATTTATTGTCTTATATTTTTTTTTTCTAGTTTATATGCTTATCTTTCTTATTAACCATGCCTTCAACAACATGGGCCAACCAATGCACCAGTGGCTGCATTGGAAATATCACTGTATGTGAGCAAGTCCATGCATTGTTTAGCATAGGGGTAGGGGTATTGTTTGATTTCTTTCCTTTCTTTGATTTCTAGTTTGCTTTATTTGCTTGCATGTTTTTCTTTGCATGCTTGTTTTGCTTTCGATTTAATTCTGCCCTTTGATTTCTGGTTTGTTTTCTTGTTTGCACCCGTAGGTTAGTTTTACATGAAACCATGTTTGGCTCTTCAGGCAAGCTAGGAAAATATAAGAGGACTTGCACAACTATCAACATTTTGTTATCTGTCGTCCTCTCTCTTTATGAAGAGATTGTTGTCTTTAGTCAATGATACCCTAATGCAAAATATGTTCTGTTCAGAGTGAGTCTTGATGAAACACAATGCTTGCGCTGTTAACTAGTACCACCTACTCTAATTGGTTTTTTTGTGTTAACCCTTGTCAACTTAGTCAATTAGAGTAAGGTGAGGGGGAAAACCTTAAAAATTATGTCAGAGGTATATATAACATACTTCTCTGAAGGGACAACCTATTTTGATCTCAATAAGCTGGGATCCCTCTTCTGCATCATGAAAAATAAATAAGTGCCTATGCACAGTTCTTGGAAAATGAAAAAACAATGAAAAAATGGAAAATGAATAAGGTGAAAGAAGAGAAAGGCTTCCTACACAAAGATGTGATGCAAGTAACTCTGCCAAGGTATTGTACAGGCTCATCAGCAACAGAGTGATGCTTGTGTTCTTGCGTGACTCCGCCGGGGTACTGTCCAGGCCTGCTGGCAGTGGAGAACCACCGGATATGAAACTAAAATTTTGACAGTTATATTACTTGTGCATCAATATACCCCTCATCCCCAATCAAAACAACTCAACTGACTTGGCTTGGTATGTGTGCTAACCAATCAAGAGAATGGTAGGGACTACATATTTCAGTCAAGCTAGTGAGGAAGCCATGATGATCAAAGAATTGAACAATACTTCGAGAAGGGTTAGAATTTCTTTTCATGAGACAAGGTCCATACAGAGAGCTAGATTTCTACCAGTGTGT
This sequence comes from Pinus tabuliformis, assembly GCA_031772625.1. Lineage (NCBI taxonomy): Eukaryota > Viridiplantae > Streptophyta > Pinopsida > Pinales > Pinaceae > Pinus > Pinus tabuliformis. Next base: position 77,854,803 of record CM062819.1, on the reverse strand, counting down.
CACTACTATTGTAGCAGCTACAACCAACCTCCAAAATTTTGGCTCGCATGCAAATTTTAGAGCCTACCATGGATCTTGTGATCGATCATTCCTTGGTCACTTATTGGTAAGTTGATGATCTCAAGCCCCCCTCCTTGATCTTAAGATTTGTTCACATTCTCATCTTTATGCAGCATGTGTCATCTTTGGGAATAGGGATTATTATTTGTCATGCAAAGGGAATGTTGTTTTGCATCAAGGGGAAATCTTGTGCATATGGTTGTTCTCATTACATAGACATGTTTCACACTCACTTCACGAACTCTTGTCAAGAACGTTGTTGCATCAAGCAGAGTATGCCTTATATGTTCTGGATGGTCTATGTTGTATCACTAAGTATTCAAGTGTGTGATCATAGTCAAGTTCTATCATTGTTTACATTAGTTTCATTGATCTCACACTTAGCCACTTTATCGATCAACCTAGCCTCATCCAACCTCCCTTGGCATCAAAAACTATGCAATGGTTTCCTCAATGTCCTTCCCCAGTCAAAACCCATTATCTGCCTGCATCCAGCAACTTCACAGTATTGTCCCTCAGCTGCCCAGTCTGCCTTGCATTCAGGAACTACACAGATGGGCCTCCCAGGGCCTCATCCCATAGTAATGTCTCGCATCTCAAAACTGTGTAGTGTTTTCCTAGCTATACAATCTTCCTTTCATTCAGAAACTGCGGAGATGGGCCTCCCAGGGACTCATCTCGACAACAGTCACTGTCCGCTGAAACTCCGCAGATCTATCTCTCAGGGACCACAAGCAAATATGACATGCCAGATGAATTTGAAGGATTTAAGGAGAAATACCAAGGAATAGAGTTATGACAAGAGATTGGGACCACATGCAAACTCTGTTGGATGCATAACCATCTAGAGAGTAAGTATGGTAAGTAAAGTACATATTTTTAAAGTACATCTCTTAGTGTAGATTGAAGTATTGTTGATCATTATCATATCATTCTGTCTTCAGTGACGTGTGTTTGCAAGCCCTGGAAGTCATTATGCATGTTTCATTTACATGCCTTACTCCCTTTTGCTTGTTGGACCAATTGTCATCTTTGGCATGTTGATTGCTATGCCATGCTTGCGATTTGGTTCTAGTGATTTTGAAGGTTTGTCATTGTGTGTTTGGATTGTCTTAGCTATGTGAACACCCATCTCACTCACACACAAATTCGTATGAACTATCATGAAAGTGTCATCACGGTCATTCGAAGGTCTATCCCAAGTGTCGCACATGTCACTTTCACCCATAGATAGTCCCATAGAGGGTCATGCTTTGTTATGTTGTCCTGGTAGTTAGTGTTGTCATGTTGTCAAAATATGCTAAGGGTGTGATTACAATGTCGAAGTCATCACAAGTTCACTTGCCTCTCACACTTAGCCATTTTCCTGAAAACCTTTCGACGGAACAAATTCACTTCCCTGGACCCTGACTGAGCTTCCCTACACAGTCTCAGCACTCAGTAGTGCTACTCTGGTGTTTAGAATTGTGTAGTGCTTGAGGCTGTCCCCCGGGCCAGTTGCACTATTAATAGATTTCCTCCATGACCAAACTAAACTGTGCATTTCTCAAGCATAATCATCAAGCCTCCCTCTTTCCTACTGGACGCCTACACTGCTCTAAGACCTGGGCCTGCACTGTCCCACAAAACTGTGAAGACATGCCCAAATGGTCATTTTTTTTGTGTCCTACATTGATCTAAGAAATTGCACAGAACTTTAGAGCTGACTCTTGCTTCCTTGCACTACACTGCCTCTAGAAATTGTGTAGACATGTCTAGTAGTCTCCTTGCTTCCTGTCTTGCACTATCTTGGAAAACTGCAAAGTCATGTCTAGTATTTCCCCCTTGCATCCCTATCATGCGATATTCATGAAAAATGCACAGAGTATCTGAGTAGGTCCCTCTGCATCCCTGCTCTGTCTCCCCCCTAGAAACCATGCAGAACTTCCCAACAGTCCCCTACAACCCCATTTTGTCTTCTCTCTGGAAACTACACAGAAGCTGCTCCCCTGAGGGTCCCATCTTGCAGGTGACACTGGTGACTTTCACTTCACAATTTTGCCTCTCAGTGATCTCTCTACATTTTTTACCGACAGTGTAGGTCGTCCCCACAGAATGCCTCATTCCAGCCTAAGATGTGCTCTATGTTGTCTCAATGAGCTATCATCCCTCCATGTCACCTAGAACACAAGAAAAATGCATTATGCTAGACTAGGAGGTTTTGGATTTGATGTCATCTCATCATGATTGATTGTAGGAAAAGGTACATTGATGGAACATGGCACAATGATGAACGAGATGAAGAAGGAGCGCATTCTAGAATAATTTCTCACAATCGAATGGAGGTACCAATCACATGGAGAAACAAGCAAAAGGGATACATGGTTCTGAACCATCAAGCAAAGACCAAAACCATCGAAGACGCCACAACACTTTTCCATGCGGAGGTGAAGACATAACACACTGAGAGCACATCTATCACTCAACAACATAACAGCTGGACATGGACACCACGGTCTTCTAGTACATGTTAGCAGTGTCATGTCGAGTTGTGTCGTGAGTTGTCTTGGCCACATCACTACTATGGGCAATAATTATTGTAATCAAATGTGAAAGTCCAAGAGATGCACATATGAATTTGAAGAGTCACATGAAGTTGAAAAGTCATAGGAGGTTGAACGGTCATGAGAGAAATCCAAGAGTCACAAGGGTCAAGTATCACCCTTGGCTATATATACCCCTTCATTGTATGAGCAAAGGAATTTTCACCTAGGCTCCTCCCACATATCCTTGAGAGTCTATAGTCTATGATTTGAGGATCGAGGAGTGGATCCAATGTCCCACCACTGGGGTTAGTGATGTATGGTTTACAAATGTGTCTTGGAACTTTGGCTTAATTCAGAAGCCTGTCTTAGGCCAACACATTTTCACGCATGTTTTGTATATGTTTGTAAGACTATTATTTAAATGTTTGTAATGCATGTTTTCTTAACATGTACTAAGATAGTTTAACTACTTTGGTTATTTTAGTACTTATATTGTTGAATATGTGTTGTATTGTTTATCACTATTGTCTCGTCTGTGTGGACTACTCCACCAGACATTAGACAAACCATTCTCATTTTCCTTGGTTATAATGACTGCCACCCCTATGTGGACTACTCCGTTGGATGGTGTACATGTTTTCCCTTGTACTTTGGTTTTAATGACTGTTGCATCCATTGTGGAATATTCTATTGGATTATGGACATAACCTTGTTGTTTTCACGTGTGTCTCTCGCTGGGTGGTACTACTACCTCTCATCTAGAAGATCACTTTTATCCTCTCCCTTACAGTAGGAGAATCCAGAAACAAAGTTACATTACGCAATCACTAGGCATACTCACCTCACTTTCTTGAAGTTACAAGAATGAGACTCTCATGTGTTAAACAACAAGAGCTAAGGAAAATATCTAAGATAATGGCAACTGGGCCATCGTACTGGATGGGACTCCTACACCAAATGGTATGAGGTCTAGTTGGGACTTCATATTGGGAAGATCCCCTGAACGTTGGTGGGTCCAACATTGTCAGTAGGTTCCTTGAAGGTATCTCAAGACACCTTTTGCTTCTACCCAATGATTCTCAAAAGTTTTTGACATGAATTGACTTAACACACTAACTGGGAATGCTAAGTCTGGTCTAGTAGTAGTCAAATAAATCAGACTCGCAACTAGTTGTCTATACAATGTGGCATCCACCTCTTTGGAATCATCCTCAATCCGAATTTTAAGATTCTGTTGCAAAGCAATTGAGGTATCTTTGTACTGCTCCATTTTGAAATTTTTCAATATCCCTCTAACATAATTCCCTTGAGTGAGAAAAGTTTGCCCAGAGTCCCCCCAGACTTCCAGACCCAAACAATAATGTAATTCATCGAGGTCTTTCATTTCAAAAACTTGCGACATTTGCACATTGATTTCTTTAATCAATACATCAACATTTCCTGCGATAATTAGATCATCTACACATAAAGAAATCAAAACAATTTCCCCCTTTTCATCAAACACAATATAGAGATTTGGGTCATTTTTTCGCCTCTTATAACTATGATCCAAGGAAAATGAATCATTTTTTTCATACCATGACTTGGGTGCCTATTTTAAGCCATATTATGATTTCTTTAACTTGCAGACTAAATCTTCCCTCCCCTATTTGATAAACGCTTCAGGTTGTTTTAAATAAACCTCTTATTTCAATTATCCATTTAAAAATGAAGACTTCACATCTAGTTGGTGTAGACTCCAATTATGCTTTGTAGCTAAAGCTATCAACATTCTAATCATGTTTAGCTTAGCTACCAAAGCAAAGGTTTCCTCATAATCAATTCCTTCTCTTAACCTTTATCTACCAACCTAGATTTGTATTTCTCTACACTACCATCTGATTTAAATTTAGGTTTATATAACCACTTGCAACCTATAGGTTCTTTCCCTTCTGGTAAGTCAACTAAATCCTAGGTTTCGTTCTTAAGTATTGACTCATATTCCTCTTCCATGGATTCCCTCCATTCATCATATTGGCTTGCTTATTTATAATTTAAGGGCTCAATAACATTTAATGTACTAGTTATAAGAGCATGGTCTCTATACCTTGCTAGTAATTGAGTCTCCCTACCTGATCTCCTCAGTGGCAGACTTGCCTCAAATCTGTCTTGCTCACTCCTTAGTGGACTTGACTTGTTGAATGTACCTACATCATTAGTTTCTTATTTTTGTTGTTGCAGATGCACATGGTTGTCTTTAATTTCCTCATTGTTGTCCTTAATCACCAAAGGAATGTGCCACTCCTCATAGCATTTGTCTATGTTTGCTTCATCAACCTGCTCATGAAATATAACATCTCTACTCACAAGAACCTTGTGAGTAGATGGATTAAATAGTTTGTATGCTTTAAACTTAGAACAATACCCTACCAATATCCATTTTATGGCCTTCACATCCAGTTTCTTCCTATCCTCTTTAGGAACATGAGAAAAATCTTTTGAACCAAAAACTCTTAAATGACTAATTGTAGACTTAAAACCATATAAATCCTTGAATGGAGTCTTAAGGTCATGGTTCTTCATTGGACTCCTATTTTTTAAATAGACTGCAATATTAATGGCTTCGACCCAAAAGCCATTAGACAGGTTCTTACCCTTTAACATGTTGCATGCACACTCCACTAGAGTTATGTTATTCCTCCCTGCAATCCCATATTTCTATGGATTGTGGGGTACTTTAAACTGCTAAATTATTCCATGATCCTTGCAATATTTGATAAAATTATCGGGCTTGTATACTCCCCCTTGATCTAAGTGGAGAATTTTGTTGACCTTCCTTGTCTGTTTTTCAATCATACTTCTAAATTCTTTAAAATATTCAAATGTATGAATTTTATTGCTAAGAAAATATACCCATGTATATCTTTTGCAATCATCAAGAAATAATAAAAAAAAATATGCTCCTCTTAATGATCTTGTCTGCATTGGTCCACATGTATTAGTGTGCACAAGTTCTAGGATATCTCTCTTTATTCTATTTAAACTTTAGGGAAAATCATCCCTGTGCATCTTTCCAAGTGAACTTCCATCACAATCAACATGTGCATTTTCTAAAACAAGGAATCCATTCACCACACCTTGTTTTTTTAGTAGCATTAAATCAGGAAGATTGATGTGTATAAATATTTGATGCCAAATATTCTCTATTGTCATCGTTGTTGAATTCAAAGCTTGGTGTGGCACACTTGTGACATTCAACTTGTATAGGCCTCCAACTCGAATTCCACATGCAACCAGTTTCTGTTTATCTAGCAAACCCTTAATGACACTATAGGTTTCAAAAATATCTACCTTCAGGTTCTGATTTGCAATCATTGAAACATAGATTAAATTATTTTTAATTCTTGGTACGTACATCACATTCTGGATTTGCCTGATATTTCCATCAGGAAAAATCATAGGAATGTATCCATTTCCTTTGATCAGGCAGGCTTTGTCATCACCAAGGTAGATATTAGCACCACTACTGGTTTCTTTAAAACTTTCAAACCAATGCCTATTACCTGTCATGTGAGTGGATGCTCTTGAATCTACAAAGAAAGTTTCAACCTCAACAATTTTAGCAGATGGAGAAAAATTAGACACATATAATTTGAGATCATGATTCTGGTCTCCATCAGCAAAGTGCCCTGTGTCTTTCTTCTGTTTATGTCTGGCTTCATCAACCCTATTTTTATAACAATGTTTAGCTATGTGACTCGATTTACCACAGTAAAAACACTTGATTCCTAAATCTATTCTGGTTGAAGACATACCTTGAGTTGGCTTTCTTTGGGGTGTACCACTACCTTTTTGTTGTGTAGCGGGTTTCTCTTTGAAAGGATTTTTCTTCGCCATCAATGCGAGATCTGAATTATGGGGTTTCAGAGTCATCTACCTCTCTTCCTCTTGCATCAAGATCCCTGCCAATTCTTCTAAATTGGGGGATTTCTCCCTAATGTTCAAGAATATTATAAACATCTTATAATCATCAGTCATACCATTCATGGTAATTGTGACAAGATCAATGTTTGCCATTTTCTCCCCTATATCGCCTAAGTTATCTCTAAGCCCTTTGGTCTGAGAGATAAATGTAGTGACTGATTCATTCTCCTCCATTCTGATGGAGAGGATCTTTCTCTTCATGAACAATAAGTGATTTTTATTCTCTATCTCATACAAATCATTGAGAGTTACATATATATCATTTGCAGATTTTCACTCTCTGATGTGAGGAATAATACAATCTTTCACTAATAATTTAAACAACACTTTTGCTTTGTTCTCCCTCTTCTCCAATCCTAAATCGTTGTTTTTGTTCCACCTCTTGCTGGAGTCGGCTTCATTTCATCCCCATCTGTAATCCCCCATGCACTTTTCCCCTCAAGTAATGTTTGTAGTTTGAATTTCCAACTTGAGTCATTCGTCCCATCGAGCTTGTTTCTCTCATTTAGGTACACTTCTTCCATATGATTATTCATTTTGACTGGATCAATCTATGGATCTACTTCTAGATCCTCAATATCCAACAGTCAATTTGGCGAATAGTAAAAAATACACAAGCGATCTAAAAAAATAGGAAACAAATGTACCAACAAGGGCAATATCTGAGGCACTCTCCAAGACTCAGATTTGATTCAATCCTCAACAAGATATGAACAATGATATCCCAAGTGATCTACACGATCTTGGCATCTACTATGTATAGAGACCTAGATCTGAGTCAATCCACATGATCCACGATCCCACGATTGATCTAGGCCCCGATCCACCTTGATTGATCCAACCAATCACTGTCACTTTGCACCAGAGTGTTTTTTAGGTATCAGACCCGTGCTTTTACTCTGTGCTGCCAAATATCTCTCTAGGTGAAGACAATCAATGCAATTTTCAACCCGAAAACCCACGCTACTCCCTTCTTTGACCAATGTGAAAAATAGGGTAAAAACCTGTGCTGCAACAACTTTACACAGATATTTTTCTTTCTCTCCAACCATAAAGGCTCCACTACCCCTAGCCACCACGGCTCTCCAATTAACCAGCCACTAAGGCTCCATTGCTACCGTTAAGGCCCTTGAATCCGTCACTAAGGCACTCCATCAACTAAGGCCCTCAAATCTTCCACTAAGGCACTCCAGCCACAAAGGCTCTCAAATTTGCCACGAAAGCACACCAGCCACAAAGGCACTCAAATTAGACACTAAGGCACACCAACCACAAAGGAACTCAAATAAGCCACTAAAGCACACCAGCCACAAAGGCACTCAAATCAGCCACTAAGGCACACAAGCTCTGATACCATGTTAAAATATGGGATCTTAAATTTATAATATGAAACTAGAAACTCACAGGTGAGAAAGTTGCACTTGGAGACTACCCAAAGCAATGAACGCTCTATTCAATTAATCATAAAATCATAAATATATAAGTTACATCATTTTAGGGAGATTAGAACTGACTCCTAGAAAATAGGAACTAATCATAATCTAGAGGCACTCGTACAACAAATAAACAAACTCTATCCAATAATACAAATCTATGCATTAATTACAATAGTGGGGATCCACAGTTCTCGCATGGCATGAAGCAGTTTAGGGGAAATGTAAATGTAATTTCCATCACCATGGTTCCTAGTGTCACCTGTCACAGGTAAGCCTAGTACTCATACTCTGACACATTTAAGTTATACCAACAACATAGACTATGAAATGGGGTCAAGCTTATTTAAGCTATACCAATAGCATAGACTATAAAATGGGGTCTAGCTTTGGTTGGAAATGCTCATGTTGTTGGATCCAGTGTAGTATGTTTTGGTGTAGAGTTTGTTGGTGTTGTGAGGTTTGCATTTGTAACTAAGCAATGGCGTAGGTAGATTAAAGTTATAGCCTAGCCAAGTTGACGCTAGTTTTCTCGGATACAGGAGTGTGCGTGTTGAAGAAGTTGACAAATATCTGGAGTAGATTGAACAACATAAGCAGAGGAGAACTTTCCTTGGTTAGATAAGGGCACTTGGAAAGAGAGATGAATTCCTTCAGCTCGTGAGAATTTTTCTATGATATTTTGTCCATCGGAGTGAGTTTCATAGCTATTTTGTGAACCCAAAGGGGTTGGACAATGCTAAATAGCTCACCTCTGATTTCTTTCAAGCAAGTGCATGTATTTTCACCCTACTATTTGGAGGTGTAAATTAATGTTAGTGCGGTAAGCTTTTGACCACCTTATAGGCTGGTAGCGCAACTCATTGACTTCTTGGGGTGTGTTAGAGTCCTATAGTGATAGGACTGATAATTTTGAATTGGCTAAGTTTGAGCCTTGTAATATTGTACATACCTTTTCTTTCTACAAATGTTTTCCATATTAAAAATTTAAAAAATTTAAAGAGGGTATGTTCGAAAAGAAAAATCAAAGGACAAAAAGAATAAGAAAAGATCAAAAAATGAAAAAAATATGAACCCCAAAAACAAAAATAGATCATGAAAGTGTGAAAGTCTAAATGCCACTACTATTTTACTGCTTTACTATCTTAATTAATGGTTCTGTGTAGCTTGTCATACATGCCACAACCCATGGTAGTCAAACTGTTTAATCTTGACTATTTCATGCTTTGAATTTTATGTTTATAGTTAGAGAATAAAATCTGACCAAACAATTTAATATTGGCAGATCATTAGATAGGTAGAGAAAACAAAAGGAGCTCGTCAGTTTAATCTGAGCCCTTGGATGATATAAGGTTAGAATTAGATAGTTTACTTTTCAAAACAAAAATGAATGATAATGGTTTGCTAGTCTAAATGCACCCAAATAAAATGAAGAAAAAATGGTAGGGTAAGTAATGGGTAAGTAGAAGAAAGGCTGTTGAAGTATAAAGTTGATTGGATAAGAGCACATTTATCATGCTTGACTATATGTTTCAATGTGCATAAGCATTTAAGAAGGAAAAAAACAATGGTTCACAAGTTCATTTAATTAACTCCCCTTCATTATTTTCACCCCTTTATTTACTAATTTCCCCATACACAAGTAAGTTCTAGCACTTAAATCCTTCAAGTAAAAAAGGATCAGGGCATTTCTCTAACTTTTGGTGGGACCGGACCCTTGGCTTAATGATGTATGGACATCAAGTGTTAGGATCCCCTTCATAAAATACATTTCCTTTCATTACCCTCATAAAACCCCTTTTCCTAAGGATAAACTTCATTTTCCTAGGAAAAGTAAAAACCCCCATGTTAAATTCTATTTCACTCAAAAAACCCACAAAAATTGCTTTATCCTAGGTATGAAATGTATATAAATAAATTGCACAAATGTTACATTTATGCTTAGTGGTATGCTCACTCCACTCATTTCATATTAATTTTTAACTTAATTATATAAATCCTCGATATACCTTTTCTCGTATATTATATAAATCCCCTATATAAATATCCCAACCCTTAGTTTTAATATAAACTATATAATTTACCCCATATCCCAACAAAGCTAAACTAATCTCGTCATTAAATCTCGCCCAATCATTTAACCCATGATTAATACTTAATTAAGCCCAAACCACCAAAGATTAAAGCCCTGCCCCCCCCCCCCCCCAAAAACCGATGCTCTTATCACCCGTGCACCTCCCTCACCCGACTACCATTTGATCATCATCGCCCTCATCCGATGGTACACAGCCATATCAGCCTCACCCGACGGCCGACCTTTACTCGCCTGATAAGGTGGTTTTCCCTGGCCCCCAAACTTCTACGTGTCGAGCGATGGAGTAGAATGGGAGACCCCTCCTAAATACCACTCCCTCCACAAAAGTTGTGCAATGGCTTGGGAAACCGCCTCCCCGCCATACCTGAAAAACTTCCTATTGTTCATATGTGAAATTACCCACCAAAAAGTGAACGTTGCTTAATAAAAAGTCGAGAAGGCCTTTTTTGCCTTTTTTGCTCGTTTTCTTTGTGAACCTCTACAAACTAGTGCGACACTTGTGAACGTTGAATTTACCAATTGAACTCCAAATCCACTCCTGAAGAAGCTGTAGAGACCCTAATCAACCTCTCAAATCCGTACCAGAGCCATTCAAACTTTTGCAGTTGTTGAGAACACCAAATTTGAAGCCAATTCACCCAATTCTAGGTATTTAAAGAAAACTACCAGTCACCATTTCCAATTTGAAAGCGTTCAGTCTCTAAAGTGTTTTAATTAAGTAAAATTAATTAAAATTACTTTAAATTTAAAGGTCTGCGCCAAAACCCTTTTGAAAGCTTCAAGTTTCCATCAAAACCTCTGAAAAAACCTATGAAAGCCAAATTCAAATCCACAAGAACTGAATTATGGTTGCCCCTGTCGCCATGGATGTCAGACCTGTCACAACTCCAAATTTGGACCTATACCACCTCCCCCTGGCAGAAAGGAATTTTCAAATTAGAGATACAAGTGCATATGAGGTCCTGCTCAAAATTCATTGATTGAGTAACGACAGATACTTGAACCATTCAAATGACATTGGCCTTTGGGACTCCAATTTGCCCAAATACCAGTTTCCCCAAGTACATATCTTTCCTGAAATTGTCCATATGTGCCATGCCTGTTACATTCCCAGCCAGAGAGCTATAATGTCCCCTGACCAAAAAGTCATGTTTACCATCACATTTGAATCAATTTATGAGATGTTGCAAGTCCAACCAGGTCCAAACCTGACCCCACTCTCAATTGGAGATTTGTTAGACCAGTACACCAAGTTGAGTCCATCAAAACTGGCCCAAATATTTGAAACTTTCATTGTAGAAGAAAAGCACATTCCTAAAGATGCCCCTCCATATGTTTATGCCATTTTCTCTAAAAGGGGCAAGAATATTGTAACTATGATATCATGTATTTTGGGCTACACCACTGATGAATTTGTTGACGAGCTTATCTTGGCCTTCATGTCCATTTTCACGCCAAGAAAGCCTCCTGCTACTTTGTACAATTATGCCTAGTTCATAGCTGAAAGGATGCATGAACAGTTTACTAGAATGCACAATGAGAGAGTATTCAAATACTCATCCGTACTATACCATATGTTTTTGTATTATCAGTCATACAGGTTCCCTTTCACCCTCCAAAAGCTTGATACTAGAGGCCATCCAAGGTCTGTCATATCTTGGACACCATTGTTCCACAAGTATTCCTCACTATACACCTATACAGACTTCATTGACTCTTTTGTTTATCTAGTCATGACTATGCTGACAGGAATTCCTCCACCCAGAATAAGCCAAGATATCAAAAGAGTTCTCTAGTTTCCCAAGAAAAGTAAAGTGGGATATTGGTACCTCTACCAAAACCACACTGAGATAAGAATATATGGTTGCCAGCTTGCCCCATAAAAACTCCCCAAATACCTCCCCATGAGGTTATTTTCTCTAGAGTATTATAGGCAAATAATGAAATCTGATGAAGTAAATTTTGTCTCAGCCAAGAAAAGAACTCAATTTAGAGTCAAAAATTAGTTAGGCCCTTTCATTTGCAATTCTAGAGAAGTAGGGCAAGAAGCAGATCTGATTCTACAACAAATGAAGTTCCAAAACAGTTTCATGTGGAGGTATGACCCTCAAGGGTTTATGACCAAACTTAGACAAAAGGTCAAACTGGGGCCTTACATTCATCACCCCATACCAGAGATAGAAATATATGCTAATCAATCTGAGTAGTTGGAAAACACTCTTGTAGACAGGGATAGTACAAAGGTAGATGTTAAAAATACCTTGTGTGATTTAGAAAGAAAGCTTGATGAAAGTTCATTCCTACAGGAACCACAACAAGAAGTAATCATGAGTACCCCTACTATTTTGCAGACTCCTCATAATGAGGAAAAGGATCCCAAGAGGAACAGAGAAGGAGCATCCACTTCAGGCATGGACACATCCAATGTGCAATATGAAGGTATCCAGAGCAAAAGGCCAAGGTTCAATCCTGCTTTAGAATAGGAAGACACAGAAGGCTAAACAGAAGTAACTAATACTAAGTTTGACATGAGCGGGGGCACAACTCCATCTGGAGAAACACAGGAGCCATCTACCTCACATACTCAAATGTTAGAAAGGCAGCTCATTGTCGAAGTCTCCTCATTCAGTAGGCCTGCTGATAAAGATAAGGATATTAAGGACATGTTTAAATAAATCAAGATGAGAAATGAGAAACTAAAGTCACAATCTTATGCATAGTATCTCAATATTACACCTACAAATCAAACCAAGTTGATATTAGCTTTTCACATCAAGGAAGGAAAGATGTAAATGTCCTCCATAAAGCCAACTGTGCAACCACCAAGGACATCAGCAGATTATAAAAAGATTGATTTTGAGGTATTGGCAAGGGATATTCATCTCGTTGACCAAATTGAATTTCACAAACAGGTTAGAGAAATGATTTACTCCACCCTTACTAAAAAATCCATAGCTGCCCATCAATTGCAGAATTTATCGACCAATATCTCAGCTCAGTATCAATTGGAGAAGGCCTGCTCATAGGCCAAAGATACCAGAATCAAGTTTTTGGAAGACTTAGTTATTGAATTGGGACATGATCCCAAAGATATCAAAGCCATTGAGCAACTAATTAAGAAAAAGAATGATGACATTGCAGCACTCAAAAAGCAATTGAAGGTACCTCAACTGCAGCATCCCCAGACACAGGAAGTCTTTGAAAACCAAACCAGACATGAAGAATTGATGGACCTAGTCGTAAAATTAAATGATCAGTTAAGGGAGACAAAGAAGGAATTGGACAATTTAATCCAATTGAAGTAAAGTGATCTTGGCACTACATTAGTGAATGTCGTCCCAGCTATCTCAACAGTTGTTCCTTCCACATTGGCTACCTCATTGACTACCATAGCTCCTATCACCACAACACAACAAGTTTCAACCGAGTCTACATCAACAACATGTACATCAGGTGAAGAAGCAACAAAGTTAGTTCAATTTATGGAAGAGATGTCCATACAGGAAACAGAAATGAATAAGCTCAAGGAAAAGGTGACAAGCTTGGAAAAAGATTGCAAGCTTTCCAAAATCATGCACAAAGAAGAAGTGCAAAAAGCTGCCAGGATGAGTGAGAGATTAAAAGCCATGGAGAAGGACCTAACACTAAAAGAACCCCTTGGCCAGGCCAAGGAACTCTTATGGGCCAATATCATTGACTCTGTCAATGATATTTGACAATCTATTCAGCTGATTTTTGAACAGATAGATTTAATAAAGATGGCTATAGAGGCCATCCAAAAGGTAAAAGAAGAAATGGGAGAAATGCCTAAAGATGCCACCAGAATTATCCAATTCCTTAATAGTAAGAATAAGTATGAGCTTTAGGAATTGGATATAGAGGACATAATAGAAATAATTTTGGAGGTGAGAAAAGCCCTTTCCAGGAGAAACTTAATGCTAAACCTGGAGAACAAATGACAGAATATGCAGGTAGTCATTGACAGATTTATGGCTAAGTTTCAAATTTTGAGAGAGAAAGGGTTACCCAGTCCCTTAGTAATAAATGACAAGATCATGACACAACAAGATTACAACAGCAAAATCAGAGAGCTAGCAAAAGAACAGGTCAGTACATCATCAATCAAGGCATTGCCAATAGGTAAAGTACTTTATCAAACATTTGGAAACTTGTTTTACCTCTAGCATGAGGTAAAACACTTGCTTATCAATAAGCCTATTTTTGCCAAGTACACTGAGGCAGATGAGATATATAGGAGGATGATAAAAATCCAATTACCTGATGTTGAAGCATGGGAGAAATTGACTGATTTACTGTGAGAAATATGCAGTAAAAAGGTTAATGTACAGTAAAAGTGAAAAAGGCAGGTAAAAGGATGAAGATAGATCAACACAGTCAAAGTGTATTAGTGTCAAAGTGTATCAGATCAAAGCCAAAAGTGAATGAAGATTCCAACGTGAAAGATCAAACAAGAAAGAAGCATAAAGGGCTAAAATCAAACGATAAAAGCCAGCACTACCAAAATAAAAGGGACAACATGAAACAATTCAATAGTTGTCTCTATCTTCTTGCAAGAAGATATTTTTATTTCCTAGATTAAATCTCAAATTAGTTTGAAATATTTTGTAATAAATTTTGTATAAATACTTCACAACTCGAAGTATGTAGTGTGGACTCTATTAGAAATTTCTATAGAATTTTTGATCAAGAAGAACCAGAAGGGTAATATATCAGTTGATGAGCCAGCAAGCTGGATTGATTAATAAAGACTAGACTGTTCCAAGGATTCATGTGTTGAGTGAATATCAGACAAGTATTTTCATGTGTCTTTGTCAAATTCTCAAAGTCTTTTCATAATATTATATGTGTTTCAATCTAAATGCTATAACTGGAATGATATTGCAGAACTTGTTTAAATCACACTCTGTTTTAACAGTTAAGCATTTGAATGTTTTCTTCTGTAATTTAAATTAAATAATTCTTAATTGCTCTTTAGTTTAAATTAATTTCATAAATAGTCCAGATTAAAGGATCCTTAACTTCCCTTTTATTTCGATTACCCCTGCCTTCATAATTCATTATCCAGGTCTAAGAACCCTTAATTTCTCTCTCACCCCGAGTAAAACCCTTCCACCCCTATGTCTCAAACATCTGAAATCCACTCTTCTATCTTGCCCTTGTAACATCCCCTTTAGTGAGTTTATCTAGCTTTGCTTCCTTACCAGTTGACTCCATAGCCCAATGGTCTAAAAGACATCAATTTATCCATCTGTTTAAGAGATCCCACCACCCAATTTCAAAGAACATCAAAACCCCTTGAACAATCATAGCTAGCCTAAAATAGCTTGACTAAAACAAAGTTAAATCTTAAAGACAGATCCCTCTCTAAGCTTTAGGAAGGCTAGGTCCTGATCTCTAAAACTGGATAGTGGTTACCTTTGGTTTTTCCTTTTTCTTACTTCAAAGGAATTACTAGAGTGATAACATTTCTGGTGACCATACTGGGGACTTTGATCCTCAGTCTCATAAAAACTTTAAGGAAACCTTTAATCAAATCTAGAGCCCCTTAAGGTCATTACCCGAAGTAAGTTTTCAGAAAATTTCTTAAAAAACAATTTAAAACTTAAAATTCTTGCTCCTAAAAAGATTCACTACACTAGGGCCAACCCAGATCCAAACCCTGCAACTGTAGTGGATAATCTAGAGAGGATTTTAAGAAAACTTAGAACAACAGAAACTCAAGCCTATAGTAGCAAGTTATTTAGATCCAATTCACTCCCTGAGGAGTTATCAACTTTAGAGGACATCCCTTTCGATTTGTCATTTGACCTCTCTTTATTCAGAAGTAAATCTGAGAATTCAATCCACAAAACAATCTTAGATCCTGAGTTTGTTCAACTCATTGAATCAAAAAGGGTTATTCATTCAAATTTGGATAAATTAGTCATTGAGGCTTTTGATAAATTAGAAGCTTGGGCCTCTAAATTGATAAGTAATGTAGGTGATTCTTACATTAAATAATCTACTGATCTAGCTGCCCTTACTACTTCTGTCCTTGGAGTTTCTTCACAGTCATCACTCACTGTAAATCCACCTTCCTTTACCACAACTTCATCAATTGTATATACCACCATTCAATCACCTAAATCACTTATTAATCAGTCATATTCATCATCATCTAGTTCAACTCCATCAGTTTCAAGCCCTTCTTCAACTACCTCAACTTTACCTCCCAGTCAAACCAGAATCACAGCAATGGCAAACAAATATGCTCGTCTTGTTCTACCTACCCAACTTCATGCCATTCCTACAGATTATCAGAGTAGGATTTTTCTGTTTGATGCTACTGGTCATTACACTACCCAGCAACATGTAAACAAGATGTCTGACCTTTTTGAATTGCATGAAATAGATGAGGCAGATGTCCAAATGAGACCCTTTGCCCAAACTTTAACTGGTGATGTCAAGAAGTGGTTTAGAGCCTTTCCTGCCAACCACATTACAGACCTAGAAAAGTTTCAAAGGTTATTCATTGATAGATGGGAAAGAAAAAGGAACCCATTGCAAATACTTTCTGAATAGGACAATATTAGGAGAGCTCTCAACGAGTCAGTTCAGGACTATTGCACTAGGTTTAATAATATATATATATATATATATATATATATATATATATATATATATATATATATATATATATATAAAATGCAATTCCAGCCAACATTAAGCCCCCACTTAACCTAGCATTGATTAAGTTCCCTGATGGTTTTGATGTTGATATGTCATACCAGCAAAGGGAGAGAAATCATGAAACCCTTGAGCAAATGTAGAGTAATGCTATCAGTGTAGAAGCCAACCTGTTAGCTAGGAAAGCACGAATGAGGAACGAAAAGAAAGTTGTATTTAAAGAAGAAGCTTCAACTTCAGATGGAAAAGTAGATGTTTTAGCTAAAATTTTAGAAAGAATTATGGATAGATTAGATATCATGGATAGGAAAAATCAATGGGAAAATCAACAACAACAACCCCCAATAAGAAACCCAAATTTTAGGAAGAACCCTAATGCTGCAAAAAATACTACACCAGACCAACAGATTAGGCCACCCTTCCAAGAAAATTATGTTGAGGAATCACAAAACCAAGAAGTAGAGGATGATACCCAGATTAACTTACTAGAGACCACAGAGGAAGACACTGTTTTTCTTACTCAAGAAGAACAAGAGTTATATATGCTTTAGTAGTTACAATTAGAATCTGGTGAATCTTTTGATTTTAAATAGGGGTATGAATCATCTACAAATGAGGTGCATAAACAATATAGCTTGAGAAGTAAGAAGAACAACGAAAATCCCATTAAAAGATCCATCCAAACTCAGACTAAGAAAATAAAAGAAACTCCAATTAAAAAGGTTTTGCAAATTCTCCCTAGGGGAACACCTGAAACTTTAGCCCCTACGATTGTAGATATAACCTCTAATGATACCCAAACATAACCAATCATTGAAAATAATCAAGATAAAAGAGATCAAGGTAAAGAAATAGAAACACACACTGATATGCCTACCATAGAGAAACATGATAAAGACACTCAAACTGCTCACATTAAGGAAGATCTGAATCAAACAAACAAACCTCAATTCCCTTTCAATATTAAAAATGAGATAGCTAAGTTGAAGATATCAGTTCCTTTGACCGAACTGGTAAAGAATGGAACTTACAGGTCACATATAACTGAGACTTTGAACATAGGAGAGGGAGAGGATTCTATTAATTTAAATGATGACCAGCTTGAATTGTTGTTTGGCCCTGAGGCCAATGGAATTCATCAACAAGGGGAGTTCCTATATTTTACATCAGCCTAAATATTCATGATAAAAATTTTCAGAACACTATGTTAGACTCAGGAGCATCCCATAATCTCATGCCAAAAGCAATAATGGAAAGATTGAACCTAGATATAACTAGGCCTTATAAAGATTTATTTTCTTTTGACCCCAATCAGGTTAAATGCCTTGGTTTAATCAAAGACTTATGTGTGACTCTTGTCGAGTGCCCTACAAAGAGAATTCTAATGGACATTGTAGCTGGAGATATTCCACCAGAATATGGAATGTTACTATCTCACCCATGGGGAGAAAAACTACAACAATCTTTGCAGTTGGATATGTCTTATGCAACCATATTTGATTTTGGCCAACCAAGAAAATTATATAGGGAGACATTAATGAAGTCATGGTTAGTAGTGAGGAGAAGCCCCAAAACTTTCCCATATACTCAATGCACTCAAATATGGATTCCTTCATCTTATAAAATGTAGAAACTGATAAAAAGAAATCACAGCCAAAGACCTTAAGTACATAATAGCTGATAGTGAGAACATATTCCATGAGTCACTTTGGCATTTAGACTTTGATGGGTATGTAAATAGGTTGGGGGCTGGTGCAGGAGTTTGGATCTATAATATGGAAAATAACCATGTTGAGGGTCATGCTTTCATATTGAACTTTAAATGTACCAATAACATGGACGAATATGAAGCCCTGATTCTAGGGTTACAATTGGTTAGGAAATTGGGAGCCAAAAGAGTTTCTACCATGGGAGACTCTGCACTGATTATGAAACAGATTGATGGTGAATATTCTATCAACAACCCTAGGCTTGGTAGATATAGGGATACTGTTTTAGACTTGGTCAAGGATCTCTTGGAGTCAAACTTTGCTGCCATTCCCAAGATACAAAACATGCAGAACCACAGTTTGGCTACATTTTTTAGTACATGTAAATTACCATTTCAACCAAACCACCAGTACACTACAGAGGCCAGACACAGGCCTGTTATACTAGACAACCTTAAGTATTGGCAAATCTTTTCCCAGGACTCCCAGATCTATGATTTCATGAACAATGAAGGTGAATTTCGGAACTGTAAGATAGATACTGATTGTACAATAGACATTAATGTAGAAAACATCTTAGATGTAAATATTTTTGATGTACATAAACTAACTAAATTTATTAAGGTAGAAATAGATAGTTTAGAAAATGTAGAGATAGATGAAATAATGGATGATGATCCGGAGATTCTTAATTTGAAAGATAATTTTTTGCCTAAAGGATTAGTACCTTTAGAGGATTTGTTTGAATCGAATGATGTAGCTAGAAAGCCCAAGATGGAACCTCTGAGATCTGACATAGAAGAAGCTAATATAGGAACTGAAGATAATCCAAAACTCATCAATATATCTAAAGCCTTACCCCCAGAGGAAAAGGTAAAATATATAAATATGTTTAAAGAGTTCCAGGATGTATTTTCTTGAAGTTATGAAGACTTAAAATCTTATGACACCAACATAATCCAACACAAAATACCTCTAAAGAAGATCATAAACCTTTCAAATAGAAACTTAGAAGGATAAACCCAATTGTTATGCCTTCCATATAAAAAGCGGTTAAAAGGATGTTTGATTCTCAAATAATAGCACCCATTAGATACTCAGACTGGATTTCAAATTTAGTTACAACTAGGAAAAAGACAGGTGAAATTAAACTTTGTGCAGATTTTAGAAACTTGAACAAAGATTCTTTAAATGACAACTACCCCTTACTCCAAATGGATCATATATTACAAAGGGTAATGGGCTCATCTAGAATTTCACTGTTAGATGGATTCTCTAGCTATAACTAGGTATTAGTCCAACTTGAGGACCAACCCAAAATTGCTTTCACTACTCCTTGGGGTACATTCATGTATTTGAAGATGCCCTTTGGATTAATGAATGTAGGTGCCACATTTCAGAGAGCTATGGATATAGCTTTTGCTAAAGAAATCCATGATTTCTTAGTTGTATACCAGGATGACATTACAGTTTTCTCTAAATCAGACAATGAACACTTAGACCATTTTAGAAGAGTATTTATAAAATGCAGAAAATTTGGGATTTCTTTAAATCCTAAAAAGACACTTTTCGGTCTGGAAGAGGGAAAGCTGTTAGGACACATCATGTCAAAAGATGGGATTAGGATAGACCCTGATAGAATAGAAGCCATTTTGACCATTTCCCATCCCCGAAACATAAAAGAGCTACAATCATTCCTAGGTAAGATTAATTTTCTTAGGAGATTCATCTCAAATCTAGCAGAATTAATTAGGGAATTAGATAACATGCTTAAAAAGGACTCATCAATCAAGTGGACATTGGAGGCCAAACAATCCTTTGAAGCTATTAAGGAAGCATTAATCAAGACTCCAGTCTTGATTAGTCTTGACTTTAGCAAATATTTTATTATTTTTTCATTTGCTTCAGAACACACCATTGCAACAGTCTTGCTGCAAAAGAACAATCAAGGATATGAATAGCCAATAGCATTCTTTAGTAAATCCTTGAGAGATGCCACCCTAAAATACAATATCATGGAAAAACATGCATTGGCTTTGGTTAAAGCTATCAGATATTTTGGAGTATACATTCTGTACTCTCACATCATTGCTTATGTTCCAAAATTTGTAGTTAAGGACATTTTGACTCAAAATGGGCCTGAGGGAAAAAGAGGCAAGTGGATTGCCACAATATTGGAATATGACATAGAGATAAAACCTACCAAGCTCATCAAAGGCCAAGGTTTAGCCAAACTCATGGCTAAATCGAACTGTCAGGCCCTTGATATCAACTTCATTAGTGCTTTGGATGATCAGGAGGAGATGGCGACTCCACAGATTAGTGAATCCTTTATTGAATCACCATGGTATGCAAATATTACATTTGTTTTACAAAATTTATAAGCTCATCCTGGACTAAAAAGAACCAAAGCTAGATTCTTAAAAATGAAGTCATTAAGATATTATGTTATAGATAATGCATTGCTTTGGAAGGACAATAGTGGTATTCTCTTAACATGTTTATTAAAAGATGAGGCTGACAAAATTTTGCAAGAGTTTTATGTAGGGGACTATGGAGGACACTTGTACTGGAAGTGTACTGTTGACAAGATTCTGAGGGTTGGTTTCTATTGGCCTACTTTGTTTGCAGATGTCAAAAAACATGTGACCTCCTATCACAAATGCCAAATTTTTGAGGGAAAGAGGAAATTGTTACCCTTGCCTCTTAAGCCAATTTCCACTGAGATGCCATTTCAACAATGGGGTTTAGACTTCATTGGAGAAATACACCCCCCATCCGTAGCTCATCATAAGTGGATTCTAACAGCCACATACTATTTTACGAAATGGATAGAGGCCATACCTTCTAGGCAAGCCACAAATACTGTCATAATCACCTTCTTAGAGAGTAATATCCTTTCAAGATTTGGATGTCCCCAGAAGCTCATTACTAATAATGCAGCAACCTTTAAGTCCAAAAGAATGATATATTTCTGCAATAGATACCATATCACCCTTGGCCATTTCACAACCTATTACCCTCAAGGTAATGGACTAGCAGAGTCATCCAACAAAATCTTGGTCATTATTATCAAAAAGTTAATGGAGGATAATAAAAAGACATGGAACAAGAAGTTAGTCAATGCCTTATGGGTAGATAGACTGACTACTAGAAAGTCCATTGGAACATCACCCTATCAACTGGTTTATGGGATGGATGCAGTTTTCCCATCATCCTTGGGAGTGCCAGTCATGAAAATACTTCAGGAACTACAAGTGGAACCGAATGACATTCAAAGAAGAATAAACCAAACTATACACCTGCAACATACCAGAGAATAGGTTTATGTAAAATCACAGATAATACAGGAAAAAATCAAGAAAGTATTTGATAAAAAGACTAAAGCAGATGATTTTCACATGGGAGACCAAGTCGTCAAGTGGGATTCAAGGAGAGAAGATAAAGGCAAGCATGGAAAATTTGATTTTCTATGGCAAGGTCCTTATGTCATTTTTGGCTACAGAGGCAAGAATGCCTTTTTCTTGAGAAACATAGATGGTTAAGATCTACCAAGAGGACCTGTTAATGATAGGATGCTGAAGCACTAGTTTACCACTAACTTATAGTAGTTCATTTTATTTTCTATCATTTACATAACATTGCACGAGTGTAGATTGGATTGGATGGTAACCCTTTGAAGTTGAAGCCCGGAGAGAAGGCCCTAAGCTTTAAAAGATTTACTGTCATAAGTATCAATAATTTAGATTCACAGAAGGATTCTTTGCAAGATAACATCAGCAACAATTCAAAGGCTACTGATCTTTATAGTTCTTGACATTTCACTAGGAAATTCCACCCCCAAGTGGAGCCATTGTTAGGGTCCTATAGTGATAGGATTCATAATTTTGAATTGGCTAAGTTTGAGCCTTGTAATATTGTACATACCTTTGCTGCAAATGTTTTCCATATTAAAAATTTAAAAAATGTAAAGAGGGTAAGTCCTAAAAGAAAAATCAAAGAACAAAAAGAATAAGAAAAGATCAAAAATGAAAAAATATGAACCCCAAAAACAAAAATAGATGATGAAAGTGTGCAAGTATAAATGCCACTACTATTTTACTGCTTTACTATCTTAAATAATGGTTGTGTGCAGCTTGTCATACATGCCACAACCCATGGTAGTCAAACTGTTTAATCTTGACTATTTCATGCTTTGAATTTTATGTTTACAGTTAGAGAATAAAATCTGACCAAACAGTTTAATCTTGGCAGATCATTGGATAGGTAGAGAAATAAAAGGAGCTCATCAGTTTAATCTGAGCCCTTGGTTGATATAAGGTTAGAATTAGATAGTTTACTTTTCAAAATAAAAATGAATGATAAGGGTTTTCTAGTCTAAATGCACCTAAATAAAATGAAGAAAAAATGGTAGGGTAAGTAATGGGTAAGCAGAATAAAGGTTGCTAAAGTATAAAGTTGATTGGATAAAAGCACATTTATCATGCTTGACTATATGTTTCAATGTGCATAAGCATTTAAGAAGGCAAAAAAGAATCGTTCACAAGTTCATTTAATTAACTCCCCTTCATTATTTTCACCCCTTTATTTACTAATTTCCCCATACACAAGTAAGTTCTAACACTTAAATCCTTCAAGTAAAAAAGGCTCAGGGCATTTCTCTCACTTTTGGTGGGACCGGACCCTTGGCTTAATGATGTATGGACATCAAGTGTTAGAATCCCCTTCATAAAATACATTTCCTTTCATTACCCTCATAAAACCCCTTTTCCTAAGGATAAACTTCATTTTCCTAGGAAAAGTAAAAAGCCCCATGTTAAATTCTATTTCACTCAAAAAACCCACAAAAATTGCTTTATCATAAGTATGAAATGTATATAAATAAATTGCACAAATGTTACATTTATGCTTAGTGGTATGCTCACTCTGCTCATTTCATATTAATTTTTAACTTAATTATATAAATCCCCAATATACCTTTTCCCATATATTAAATAAATCCCCTATATAAATATCCCAACCCTTAGTTTTAATATAAACTATATAATTTACCCCATATCCCGACAAAGCTAAAATAATCCCATCATTAAATCCCCCCTCCCCCCCGCCGATCATTTAACCCATGATTAAATCTTAATTAACCCCAAATCATCGAATATTAAAGCCCTGCCCCCCCGAAACCCATGCTCTTATCACCCATGCACTTCCCTCACCTGACTACCATCCGATCATCATCGCCCTCATTCGACAGTCCACAGCCATATCGGCCTCACCCGACAGATGACCTTTACCCACCCGATAAGGTGGTTTTCCCCAACCCCCAACTACTACATGTCGAGTGATGGAGCAGATCGGGTGACCCCTCCTAAATACCACTCCCTCCACAAAAGCGGTGCAATGGCTTGGGAAACTACCTCCCTGCCAAACCTAAAAATACCACCTACTGTTCATATGTGAAATTACCCACCAAAAAGTGACCATTTCTCAATAAAAAGATGAGAAGCCATTTTTCGCCTTTTTTGCTCGTTTTCTTTGTGAACCTCTACAAACCAGTATGACACCTGCGAACACTGAATTTAGCAATTGAACTCCAAATCCACTCTTGAAGAAGCTACAGAGACCCCAATCAACCTCTCAAATTCATACCAGAGCCATTCAAACTTCTATAGTTGCCGAGAACACCGAATTTGAAACCAATTCACCCAATTCTAGGTATTTAAAGAAAATTACCAGCCACCCTTTCCAATTTGAAAGAGTTTAGTCTATAAAGTGTTTTAATTAAGTAAAATTAATTAAAATTACTTTAAATTTAAAGGTCTGTGCCCAAACCCTTTTGAAAGCGTCCAATTTCTGTCAAAACCTTTGAAAAAACCTATGAAAGACAAATTCAAATCCACAAGCACTGAATTATGGCTGCCCCTGTCGCCATGGATGTCAGACCTATCACAACTCCCCATTTGGACCTAGACCACCTCCCCCTGGCAAATGAGGATTTTCAAATTAGAGATACAAGTGAATATGAGGTCCTGCTCAAAATTCATTGTTTGAGTAAAGATAGATACCTGAACCATTTAGATGACATTGGCCTTTGGGACTCCAATTTTCCCAAATACCAGTTTCACCAAGTACATATCTTTCCTGAAATTTTCCATATGTGCCATGCCTATTACATTCCCAGCTAGAGAGCTATAATGTCCAATGACTAGAAAGTCCTATTTCCCATCACAGTTGAATCAATTAATGAGATGTTGCAAGTCCGACCAGGTCCAAACCTAACCCCACTCTCAATTGGATATTTGTTAGACCAGTACACCAAGTTGAGTCCATAAAAATTGTCCCAAATATTTCAAACTTTCATTGTAGAAGAAAAGCACATTCGTAAAGATGCCCCTCCATATGTTTCTGCCATTTTCTCTGAAAGGTGCAAGCATAATATGACTATGATATCATGTCCTTTTGGTTGCACCACCAATGAATTTGTTAACGATATTATCCTATCCTTCATGTCCATTTTCACCCAAGAAAAGCCTCCTGCTACTTTGTAAATTATGCCCAGTTCATAGTTGAAAGGATGCATGAAAAATTTACTAGAATGCACAATGAGAGAGTATTCAATACTCATCTGTACTATACCATATGTTTTTGTATTATCAGTCAAACAGGTTCCCTTTCACCCTCTAAAAGTTTGATACTAGAGGCTAGCCCAAGTCTGTCATATTTTGGACACCATTGTTCCACAAGTATTCCTCACCATACATCTATACATACTTCATTGAATCTTTTGTCCATCGAGTCATGAGTATGGTGACAGGAAGTCCTCCACCCAGAATAAGCCAAGATATCAAAATATTTCTCCAATTTTCCAAGCAAAGTAAAGTGGGAGATTGGTACCTTTACCAACCACATTGAGATAAGAATATATGGTTGCCAGGTTGCCGCATAAAAACTCCACAAATAACTCCCCATGAGGTTATTTTCTCTAGAGTATTATAGGAAAATAATGAATTTTGATGAACTAAATTTTGTCTCAGCAAAGAAAAGAACTCAATTCAGAGTCAAAAATTAGTTAGGCCCTTTCAATTGTAATTCTAGAGACGCAGGGCAGGAAGCAGATCTGATTCTACAACGAATGAAGTTCCAAAACAGTTTCATGTGGAGATTTGACCCTCAAGGGTTTATGACCAAACTTAGACAAAAGGTCAAATTGGGGCCTTACATTCATCACCCCATACCAGAGATAGAAAGATATGCCAATCAGTCTGAGTGGTTGGAAAACACTCTTGTAGACAGGGATAGTACAAAGGTAGATGTTAAAAGTACCTTGTGTGATTTAGAAAGACAGCTTGATGAAAGCTCATTCCTGTAGGTACCATAGAAAGAAGCAACCATGAGTACCCCTGATATTTTACAGACTCCTCGGAATGAGGAAAATAATCCCAAGAGGAATAGAGAAGGAACATCCACTTGAGGCATGGACACATCCAATGTGTAGTATGAAGGTAGCCAAAGAAAAATGCCAAGGCTCAATCCGGTTTCAGAATAGGAAGACACAGAAGGCTCAGCAGAAGTAACTAATACTGATTTTGACATGAGCAGGGGCAAAACTCCATTTGGAGAAACACAGGAGCCATCTACCTCACACACTCAAATGTTATAAAGGTATCTCAGTGTAGAAGTCTCATTCTGTAGGCCCATTGATAAAGATAAGCATGTTAAGGACATGTTTAAAGAAATCAAGATGAGAAATGAGAAACTAAATGCACAGTCTTATGCACAATATCTCAATATTACACCTACAAATCAAACCAGGTTGATGTCAGCTTTTCACATCAAGGAAGGAAAGACACAAATGTCTTTCATAAAGCCAATTGTGTAACCACCAAGGACATCGACATATTACAAAAAGATTGATTTTGAGGTATTGGCAAGGGATATTCACCCCATTGACCAAATTGAATTTCACAAACAGGCTGGAGAAATGATTTACTCCACCCTTATTGGAAAAGCCATAATTGCCCATCAATTTCAGAATTCATTGACCAATAGCTCAGCTTAGTATCAGTTGGAGAAGGCCTCCTCATAGGCCAAAGATACCATAATCAAGTCTTTGGAAGACTTAGTTATTGAATTGGGACATGATCCCAAAGATATCAAAGCCAATGGGAAACTAATTAAGAAAAAGAATGATGACATTGCAACACTCAAAAAGCAATTGAAGATACCTCAGCTGCAGCATCCCCAGACACAGGAAGTCTTGGAAAACCAAACCAGACATGAAGAATTGATGGACCTAGTCTTAAAATTAAATGATCAGTTAAGGGAGATAGAGAAGGAGTTGGACAATTTAATCCAATTGAAACAAAGTGATCTTGGCACTACATCAGTGAATGTCATCCCAGCTATCTCAATAGCTTTTCCTTCCACATTGGCTGCCTCATTGGCTCCCACAGCTCCTATCGCCACAACACAATAGGTTTCAACAGAGTCTACATCAGTAGCAGGCACATCAGGCGAAGAAGCAGCAAAGTTAGTTCAAGCTATGGAAGAGATGTCCATACAGGCAACATAAATGAATAAGCTCAAGGAAAAGGTGACAAGCTTGGAAATTGATTGCAAGCTTGCCAAAATCATGCATAAAGAAGAAGTGCAGAAAGCTTCCAGGATGAGTGAGAGATTAACATCCATGGAGAAGGACCTAACACTGAAAGAACCCCTTGGCCAGGCCAATGAAATGTTATGGACCAATATCATTGACTTTGTCAATGATATTTGGCAATCTATTCAGGTGATTTTTAAATGGATAGATTTAATAAAGATGGCTACAGAGGCCATCCAAAGGGTAAAATAAGAATTGGGAGAAATTCCAGAAGATGCCACTAGAATTATCCAGTTCCTTAATAGTAAGAATAAGTATGAGCTTTAGGAATTGG
Source organism: Pinus tabuliformis (assembly GCA_031772625.1). Taxonomy (NCBI): domain Eukaryota; kingdom Viridiplantae; phylum Streptophyta; class Pinopsida; order Pinales; family Pinaceae; genus Pinus; species Pinus tabuliformis. Next base: position 77,827,401 of record CM062819.1, on the reverse strand, counting down.
ATATAGAGGACAGAATAGAAACAATTTTGGAGGTGAGAAAAGTCGTTTCCAAGAGAAACTTAATGCTAAACTTAGAGGACAAATGTCAGAATATGCAGGTAGTCGTTGACAGATTTATGGCTAAGTTTCAAATTTTGAGAGAGAAAGGGTTACACAGTCCCTTAGTAATAAATAACAAGCTCATGAAACAACAACATTACAACAACAAAATCAAAGTGCTAGAAAAAGAACAGGTTAGTACATCATCAATCAAGGCATTGCCAACAGGCAAAGTACTTTATCAAACATTTGAAAACTTGTTTTACCTCCAGCATGAGGTAAAACACTTATTTATCAAAGCCTACTTTTGCCAAGTACACTGAGGCAGATGAGATATATAGGAGGATGATAAAAATCCAATTACCTGATGCTAAAGCATGGGAGAAATTGACTGATTTACTGTGAGAAATATGCTAAAAAGAGGTTAAGGTACAGTAAAAGTGAAAAATCCAGGTAAAAAGATGAAGACAAATCAACACAGTCAAAGTGTATCAGATGAAAGCCAAAAGTGAATGAAGATTCCAATGTGAAATATCAAACAACAAAGCAGCATAAAGGGCTAAAATCAAACCATAAAATCCAACACTGCCAAAATAAAAGTGACAGCATGAAACTGTTCAATAGCTATCTCTATCTTCTTGCAAGAAGATATTTTTATTTCCTAGATTAAATCTCAAATTAGTTTGAGATATTTTGTAATAAATTTTTTATAAATACTTCACAATTTGAAGTATGTAGTGTGGACTCTATTAGACATTTCTATAGACTTTTTGATCAAGAAGAACCAGAAGGTTATTGTATCAATTGATGAGCCAACAAGTTGGATTGATTAATAAAGATCACACAGTTCCAGGGATTCATGTGTTGAGCGAATATCATACAAGTATTTTCATGTGTCTTTGTCAATTTCTCAAAGTTTTTTCATAATCTTATATGTGTTTCAATCTAAATGCTATAACAAGAATGATATTGCAGAACTTGTTTAAATCACACTCTGTTTTAACAGTTAAGCATTTGAATGTTTTCTTCTGTAATTTAAATTAAAGAATTCTTAATTTATCTTTAGTTTAAATTGATTTCATAAATAGTCCAGATTAAAGGATCCTTAACTTCCCTTTGATTTCGATTACCCCTGCCTTCATCATTCATTATCCGGATCTGAGAACCCTTAATTTCTCTCTCACCCTGAGTGAAACCCTTCCACCCCTCTGTCTCAAACATCTGAAATCCACTTTGCTATCTTGCCCTTGGAACATCCCCTTTAGTGATTTTATCCAGCATTGCTTCCTTACCAGTTGACTCCATAACCCAATGTCTGAAAGACATCAATTTATCCATTTGTTTAAGAGATCCCACCACCCAATTTCAAAGAAAATCAAAACCCCTTGAACAATCATAGCTAGACTAAAACAACTTAACTAAAAAAAAGTTAAATCTTAAAGAGAGAGCCCTCTCTGGGAATTAGGAAGGCTAGGTCCTAATCTCCAAAAGTGGATAGTGGTTACCTTTTGTTTTTCCTTTTTCTTACTTCAAAGGAATTACTAGAGTGATAATAGGGTGTATATTTCATAATGTAATATTACAACTTCTAATAATAGGTGGTGGTATGTCGACCTGGAGGTTGTAGACTATGCTAATGTTGGTATTGGTTGTGTTTGGTATGTTGTCTTTAGGTATTCATGTTGCCATTAGGATCAGAACTTAGATCCTAGTTGGTATTTCCCATTACAGCCATGGGCCTCATTGGAGGGTAGTACTACTTTCATCAAACAATAATTATCATTAACGTAGTAAATGAAGTTGGTATAATTTTTTGATTTTAATTTCTTTCATTTAATATGTGCAAAGATAATGTTTTGAAGGGGCTTTAAGTGGTTGATAATCCTATGATTGGATATCATTGTCTGGATATTTCTTCTCCTCTTACGCATTTTCATCCAACTATCTTATGAAATCTTATCCTTCCCTTCCCATAACAGATTATACTTTGGGGATGTAAAAATATGATGTAGAATTACAACCGTTCAAGCAATTTTAATCTAAATATAGAGACACAATTCTACTCTATCTTTCTGCAAAATTCAATTCACAATTTAGAACAACAATGTTAGACATTCAAAAAGAAATAACACATATGCATAATATTTTTCTAGGGGAAAGAAACTACTAAAAAACCCTTAAGCCAACTTGCATTAAATCATATGAATAGAGATGTATTACAATATCTATATCTATCTGAGCTCAACCTACAAGTGAATAACCTTTCTCTCTTCTCAATGAGAAGCTTTGACCCAGACTTAGTCAATTTATTCCTAAGATTGAGCCCCTATATTCTTGCAAAATTCCCAAGGAATTAGGCCCCTAATATTTTGATCCAGATTTAAACAAGAATGCAAAAAATTACAGATATAACCATATATACAAAGATGCAGCATAAATAATACTTCATTTCATTACTTTAAAATACTGAAATATGGTTACAAACAGAAATGGAAATAAACTAGCTAGGGCGATGGTAGCTTATCTCTAAGAAGAGATGTGGCGGCTACATGCCTCTAAACTATCTTACAATGAGGCTCGAAGGCCTATTTATTGTTGAAAAACAATGGAAAGCCCTAAACATCCAAAAACCTAACCCTAGGAGATGAAGCGCCAAACTATGGGCCTAGTTTTGGGTAAATTGGTACATCAACTTCCCGGGGTCGTAACTTTGGCATATGATCTCTATTTCATGCACACAATGCCTCGTTAGAAATATCTATGAGAGGGTTACAAATTTGGGAAGAGAAACATTAGTCCATGGAACCATGTTGCTCCTAGTTTTCCCAAAAAAAGTCGTTTAGGGCCTCAAAACGGCTCCGGAAGTTTAGGACCCGAAAAACTACTAAAAATAGTAATTGTGCTACAATTAAGGAAACTGAAAAATTGAAAGAAATAATGGTGGGGGTCCAAGTGGAATTGGTGGGTGGACACCAATATCCACCTGGATCATTCCTCCCCCCTTAAGAAGTAATGGTCCCCATTGCGTTGAGTTCCTCCATGAGATGAGGAAACTTCTGCTGAACTTGGTCCTTGGTGAGCCGCTTGCTCTGGTGAAGGAGTTGGCTTGCTTTGACAACTCGATATAGTTGGATCCTTTGTTGGTGAGTGTTCTTGATCTATGTGTCCATGATCCGATCAATTGCATCTTGTTCCATGCAATCTGGATTTAACTCTGTGGGTGTGAGCTATTCTGCAATGTTGGATGTGTCTAGTAATGGTGGAAAGTATGAGCGAAGGCGGTCCACATTGAACACTAGGTGCAGGCCAAGGAATGGGGGAATGTTGAGCTCAAATGCATTATCTCCCATAGCCTTGGTAATGGTGTAAGGACGACATCAGAGTGGTCTGAGTTTCCGATAGGCTCCTATAAGGTGTTCCTTTTGCAAATGAAACCAGACTTTGTCACCCACCTGAAACTTGTGTGGCACCCGATGTTGATCATGTCGCTGCTTGTACTTGGCATTTGATTTCTCCAGAATGTCATGGAACTGCTGGCAAATATGTTGGATTTGATCAATGAAGTTGATTGCCTTATCTGTTTTGGACTGGACATGAGCCGAATCTGCATGAGCAGCTGTGAATGGCATGACCATATCGATGGGACATAATGGCTGGAATCCCAAGCTCACCTGAAAAGGGTTATCGCCAGTCGAGATGTGGAGAGCCTAGTTATAGTTGTGCAGAACATAGAGAAGGCTCTCATCCCATGTGCGTGGATGAGTTGAGTTGTACATGTGCAGAATGTGTATGATCATCCTGTTGACAACCTCTGTTTGGCCATCAGTTTGAGGATGGAAGGCTGTGGACTTAGTGAGTTTAGTGTCCAGCATCGACCAGAGACTGGACCAAAATGTATTAAGGAACCTGTTGTCCCGATCTGAGATGACAGACTGTGGAATCCCAAAGTGTACCCACACTCGTTCAAATAAGAGTTTAGTAGTGGTTTCTGTTGTGATATTCTTCTTGCAAGCCACCATAATGGCCATCTTGAGAACCTATCGATGACCAAAAAAACACAGTCGTTTCCATTCTTAGTAGAAGGAAGGCCCGACATGTAATCCATGGAGATAGATTCCCAAGGTCGGCTATGGGTAGGAAGCGGGGTATAAAGGCCTTGCTTCTTGATGGTCAGTTTGGCAATGGCGCAAGAAGTGCATGATCTGATGTACTTCCTGACATCCCGTCGAAGATTTGGCCAATAGAAATACTTCTGTAGTACTGCCACTATTTTCTTGACCCCGAAATGCCCAGCAGCTCGACTGTAGTGTGCTTCCCAAATCATATTGGCACGCTCACTTGAAGGAACACAAATGTGACCCAGGTGGCATAACAGGGCATACTAGACGTGAAAATATGGAACATGCTGTTATAGACATTTTTGTGCCTCGCGACATGGAGCATGAAATGTCAATAATTACAGGGATCCTCAGTCCCTAAACATGTTGTTCTTACCCCTAAAAGAACAAGGTCATCAAACAACAGCACTTCCAATCAGTTCTCCACCTGAAAACACTTCAAAACAGGCTAATTTTGGATCATGTCAGCTGCTCCACTGAGCATCTGCGCTGGAATGCAACTGCTCCTCCTTGTACCTGCGCTGGAAGTCAAATCTAATGAAGGCTACCTGCGCTGGGCGAGATTGGCCAAGTGGCACAGTCATTCTGCAAGGTGTCAACTGCCCAGGAAGCTTCCAAACTGACACTTGGTTCATGAGATTCGCCCTGTGATGAGTAAGAGGTACTTGATCACCATGTGTAAGCAAGGATCTCCAAGTGGACTCAAGAACTGAAGATTAACTGAAGAGGGAGAGGACACTAGTCAGCTCTGCCTCAAGCTGACTCATCCTTTCTTCTTCTCTCCTATAAATAGAGCTCTTCTATGAGGTCTAGGGAGGCTGGAATTTTGTGTAAAGCAAGGAGGTGCTGTTGGTTTACAGTTAGAGCTATTGGGTGATTGTTTTACTAGAGGTGAAGAGGAGAGTTCTTGCTGCTGGGGAGGTGCTGCTGGATTGGAGCCATCAATGGTTGTAACCTTCTCAGAACCCTGTTACTTCTATCAATAAAGTTTTGCATGTTCTCCTATATACTTGTATCGCATTGATGTATTGTATTTACATGTATATCTGATTCACTCTAATCCATGCATCAGTTATGAGTACTTGTATCTTGTAGTTTCCTCTCTTGTTTTGTGCAGGATCTGTGTGTAGCTGGACTGGCAAAGAGAGCAAGGAGCTGGGACAAGAGACAAAGAGAGAGGATAAAGATCGACTAAGCGAAAGACACCAGGTTGGTTAATCTTTTCTTCCTTCTCTCTGTACTTTCATAAAGGAAAACATCAAAGCTTTACTTTCAGTTGTTGCTAAAGACTGTCACCTTTAGAGTAGGGATAGGGTCATCCGCGTCGGATACTTTTCCCCACAACAAACTGGCGACTCCGCTGGGGACCAGTCCCTTAGTATCCGGGGAATACAAGGACAATCACGATGGAAGTGGATCCCTTTGCAAATGACACATGGCGATTTAGGCCCGGTCGGTGCAGTGTGTGGGTTTTTGTCAGCTTTCTTCTGCTTGCCCCCAGTCGCCTTCGCCATAGGCTCCTTCTGCTTCTTTTCTCACTTCCTCTGATCCTTCATCTTCGCAAGGTAGAACTGGCAAAAGCCAGCCTCCCAAGGAGAAGAAGGAAAAGAAGAAGAGAGAAAAGAAGCAGAAGGAGCCTATGGCGAAGGTGACTGGGGGCAAGCAGAAGAAAGCTGACAAAAACCCACACACTGCACCGACCGGGCCTAAATCGCCATGTGTCATTTGCAAAGGGATCCACTTCCATCGTGATTGTCCTTGTATTCCCCGGATACTAAGGGACTGGTCCCCAAGGTTGCACAATCCGGTAGCATCAACCTCTGGTTGTCATGTTGATTGCAATCCGTCGACTAATGAGAGTGAAGGACGAAGAAGGGGACCAAGATCACCCTGTCTATTGTGTGAAGGCAATCATGCCATCCACAAATGTCCATTCTTAGATGAGGCAAAGAGAGTTTTGGAAGATCGCCCGGTTTCACCGTTGCGACTTCCTCCTGGATACCAAAAACTCGTGCCTAATCCCTCGATAGTTGAAAATACAGCTGGCCCGCTCAAGTGGTCAGCTGAAGTGTCGGTCATTGAGAATGAACCTACTGAATCCAGACCAGACGAAAGTCTAAAGGTCGAAACGGCAGTTGACCCGGTTCTTCCTTCAGAGGTTCTATCGTCCAATGACTCCGTCATTGAAGACCCGTCTTCAAATGACACCGTCGTCGAAGAGTCGTCTTCATGCGACACCCTCACTGAAGAGAATAAGGATGACACCATCCAGGTTCTTTTCATCAGCACCGACTCTGATGAGCGTCAGGGCAATGCGCCCATTCCTTTATCGCAGGAAGGAACATCATCAGGGTCATATCCGGCCGTATATTCGGTCCCACCACCAAGCAACCTGGTTGTATCCTTTGATTGGAATCAACTAGGCAGACCCCGGTTACCAGCCAGTACACCATTCAGAATCATTGTCCAGATCTATAGAATGATTATGGCTGGTACTATCATTGATGAAGGGGCGTCTGTGAGTATCCTTTCCTCTGTTGCTTGGAAAGCACTGGGTTCCCCAGCGCTTTTACCTGAGTTGAGAAATCTCTCAGGTTTTGATAAAGGAACCAGTCGACCATTAGGAATCCTCCCCAATGTACCTGTTACATTGAAAGGGAAGACCGTCGAGATGAACGTGTTGGTCGTCCAAGGACCCTTGGATTATAACCTACTCCTTGGACGCGACTATATTTATTGCATGGGAGCGATAGTCTCCTCACTCTTTAGAGTAATGTGTTTTCCACACGAAGGAAGGATGGTCAAGCTCGTAGACCAACTTTCATTTCCGGGATCTCACATCGCAAATAGTCAAATACCAATCCTAAATGGTCTGTTCACTCAAGACACGCCTCCACCCCCGGTCCTCCTTCCCGATGAGCGCGAGTAATTCGGAAAGAAAGACTAGGACCCAGGGGGCATGCGCCCTGGTCTGCTTCGGGCAGAAGAAACCCCGGGTATAAGGAAGAATTTCCGCAGAAGAATATGACTAGTCCGTACCCCGTCCGTGGAAGGAAGTGGGGTTGTTCTGGAATAGTGTTCTTTTGTTAAAGTTATATGTTTGGCAAAAGAGTCATTCACCTTTGTCTAAAAAGTGGGCAATGCCCAAGTGGGAATTTCCTTATTGCAACAGATAGTAAACATCCTTGAATTCAAGCCTCGCCCATCAAAACATATGTTTTGAAGGATAAGCAGGGGCAGCCTACAAGGAAGGGGACTATATTGTTTTGACAGAAGGTAACCATCTTTGGACAACCCAATGATAGACACCGCCGAAGAAAGAGATTGATTTGCGGCAGCAAATCGAACCGTCTTTGGAATAATAAGAAAGAGGCAAGCCTCCCTCAATAATACCAATGTTTTTGTCTTTGAGTAGTGTTCTGCCATTGTCACAAATAGCTGTTTGTTAAAAGTGGGCCGACGGGAAGCCTGAGTACTGCGTAAGACCCCTTAGAATAACGAGAAGACAAGTATCGTTAACATTAGATTGGCAAGATGACAAGTAACTGTGAGCACCCAAAGAAAAGCAGAGGTAGGGGAGAGGAGGGGCAGCCTCGAAATTCTATCCTATACCTGGGGGCATGCAAACCTTCTGGAGTGCAAGCTAGGGGCGGTTATTTATTTGGTTTTAAGATTAGCCGTTTCCAAACTTGCATGAAAGAAGCCTGTGGGGCAAAAGTAAAATTTGCCAAAAGTGAGCATAGCTGTGGTAAGGCATAAGCTCTATAAAAATTGGTCCTTACGGGAGGCGTTCTTTTTATGACTGGTATATCGAGCAGTTTTAGCATATAGTTCATGCTCGTTAAAAAATAAACACAAAATTCGAGCAGTTTTATGACTGAATTTATGCTCGTTAAAAAATAGAAAAGTGTGAGCAAAAGTTTCCCCCAGAGTTCAAGCTCATGGAAAAAATGAACCTATCCTGGTAAATAACCTTTTGAGATTGTAAATTCATCAGCCATAAGAACCTTGATCGTGTTTTCATCCATCACCTCCACTGTTCATTTGGCCGATCGTTCACTTCCATTTGTGTGTTTACCTCTTTTGAGAAACAGCTGCGAAGAGTGATTTCACCTAGCCATCCTCGTGACACTGCCGTGATTGGAAAATTCCAACCTGTACCTGGAATCTGCTGCTATCCCTGTTTATCACTCGTTTCTCAAAAGACGAGTCTTCTTTGAGCTCTTTTCACTGACTCGTAAAATATGAAAAGTTTGCCGAGTTTTGGCCTTCCAGCTCGTTAAATGACCGGAACGCTATCCCTCCTCTAAATTTTAATCTTTTTGGACCTGAGGGATTATTGCACAAAAGGATCGAGCGCTTGTCTTGTTCGGCTCGTTAAAAGTACCGAACAGCCATCCCTTCTGTATTGTTTTATACTTTTTCGGACTTAAGGGATTAGCTGACGAAAAAGGAATTATGGAGTTAACTTTCTGTACCTTTTCAGACTCTCTAAAGATGAAAAGGACCGAGTTTTCTTTGTCGTTAGACTCGTTAAAATGATTAAATAGCGACAAACTTGTCTTTAGACGAGAACGAGTTTCCCTATCGCTAAGCTCGTTAAATCATAGCGATGGGCTTGCCCGAAGGGCAGGTTATAGAACAAGCATATGTTATCCTCCTCAAGCTTGACAAAAATAAAGAGGTACTGGTCAGAAATGACTGGGGAAAAATTGGGAGAACATCAAAAGTTTAATGGTAGCAAGTCACTCTTGAACATGACACTTTTCCTCCGTACCACATCGGGTTGGGTTGTTTCATTCACCGGTCTCATCACCATGGTCCTCGCCAAACCATCCACATTTGGGGTAATGCTACCGATCCATCGCATCAGTGTCGTTATATGTTCAAGAGGGGTCATTCTGAAAGTGTCAACCGTGTCCCATCCACTGCCATACATTATCCTTCATCCATTCATGATCGCCACCCTGAATCATATGTCACAGTTTGTTTTCACCTCCACTAAAATCATTAGCTCCGTTCCGTGTCATTGATGTGGGATTCATTAAGGCCCTCCTTTGACGGATCGCTTCTTGTCGACTTCAGCTCATTATCCAAGAAGTTGATCTAGGAACAACCCCCATCAGTACTTTGAAGCTTGCATGCCTCATTGGCAAGTTTCTCACTTCCGGCGACAGGTATACATCAATGACCTTTGACCAGAAGATTTTGCGTGGCGTTCGACGCCAAGTCCTTTATTCACGCCACGTGAATTGTACTGCAGTACCTTGAGGGTCATCGTCATTATTGGTGATTCCTCTCGCGCTTGTTAACGGTTTTCATTATTGACCGGTAATCAAGCGATGTCTTTCCATGTTCGACTTCAGCAAAATTCTCACATGGATCGACTTGTACTTAGAGTGAAGATCGAACGAGTTTGAAGACCCCGGATCTAGTTTCATCCATCCGGGCTGCGATATATATTCAGGAAATATAAAAACATTTGTCATGTACATCATTGCAGCAGATGATCATCCTACTCAAAGGATGATAATTTCAGCAGAAAATTATCAGTCTACCTTCAGACGATCGTCTGTCATATGTACCAAAATGTATTTATAAAAGTTGAGCATGGGAATGCCCGCCTCAGCTAGATCGTGAAAATAGAATGAAAAATAATGTATTGTATTGTATTGTATTACAGGGCGCCTCCTCAGCACTGGAATGAACTTCGGACCCTCTAGATAAAGCATTTCACCCGATAAATGGCCTCATACTTTAGGGGGCAACTGTTATAGACATTTTTGTGCCTCGCGACATGGAGCATGAAATGTCAATAATTACAGGGATCCTCAGTCCCTAAACATGTTGTTCTTACCCCTAAAAGAACAAGGTCATCAAACAACAACACTTCCAATCAGTTCTCCACCTGAAAACACTTCAAAACAGGCTAATTTTGGATCATGTCAGCTGCTCCACTGGGCATCTGCGCTGGAATGCAACTGCTCCTCCTTGTACCTGCGCTGGAAGTCAAATCTAATGAAGGCTACCTGCGCTGGGCGAGATTGGCCAAGTGGCACAGTCATTCTGCAAGGTGTCAACTGCCCAGGAAGCTTCCAAACTGACACTTGGTTCATGAGATTCGCCCTGTGATGAGTAAGAGGTACTTGATCACCATGTGTAAGCAAGGATCTCCAAGTGGACTCAAGAACTGAAGATTAACTGAAGAGGGAGAGGACACTAGTCAGCTCTGCCTCAAGCTGACTCATCCTTTCTTCTTCTCTCCTATAAATAGAGCTCTTCTATGAGGTCTAGGGAGGCTGGAATTTTGTGTAAAGCAAGGAGGTGCTGTTGGTTTACAGTTAGAGCTATTGGGTGATTGTTTTACTAGAGGTGAAGAGGAGAGTTCTTGCTGCTGGGGAGGTGCTGCTGGATTGGAGCCATCAATGGTTGTAACCTTCTCAGAACCCTGTTACTTCTATCAATAAAGTTTTGCATGTTCTCCTATATACTTGTATCGCATTGATGTATTGTATTTACATGTATATCTGATTCACTCTAATCCATGCATCAGTTATGAGTACTTGTATCTTGTAGTTTCCTCTCTTGTTTTGTGCAGGATTTGTGTGTAGCTGGACTGGCAAAGAGAGCAAGGAGCTGGGACAAGAGACAAAGAGAGAGGATAAAGATCGACTAAGCGAAAGACACCAGGTTGGTTAATCTTTTCTTCCTTCTCTCTGTACTTTCATAAAGGAAAACATCAAAGCTTTACTTTCAGTTGTTGCTAAAGACTGTCACCTTTAGAGTAGGGATAGGGTCATCCGCGTCGGATACTTTTCCCCACAACACATGCTGACCCTCCAAGAGTGTTTGGCATGTGTGGCCGAATTCGGGGTAGGTTTTGTAGAGAAGTGGCCAATCAAAAGTCTCGTGCCCACAAGAGTTGAGCATGGTGGTTAAAACCATGATTAGTGGTCGATTGAGGCAATCTGCAACATTATTGGTGTTGCCCTCCTTATACTTGATATTCAAATGGAATTGTTGCAGGTATGTGGACCACTTCTGATGGCAATCATTCTGCAATTTCCCTTGGGTCTGTATGAATTGCAAGGGCCGGTGGTCTATGTGGATGACCATTTCCTTCCCAAAATGTAATGCTTCCATTGTCGGCAGACCTGCACAATGGAATACATCTCTTTGTCATAAGTGAGATACTTTCGGACTGTGTCTGAAAGTCTCACTGTGATATGCCATTAGATGCCCATGTTGAGTAAGGACTGCCCCAATATCATAGTTAGAGGCATCTGTCTCGACCTCAAATGGTTGTTGCAAGTATGGTAATGTGAGCACTGGTGCCGAGCAAAGGTGATGTTTCAACTCTGTGAATGCCTTCTATTAGGATTCAGACCAAAAGAATTTTTCTTTCACTCCTCCCTTGGTGACTTGACTCAAGGGCCAAGTGATATGAGAAAATCCCAACACGAACCTACGGTAGAAGTTGGCAAGACCCAGAAAGCTACGAAACTCTATCAGAGTGGTTGGAGATAGCCAATCCTGAATGACTTGGATATTGGCTAGATCCACATGCACCCCCCGTTCATCAATAATGTATGCCAGATACTAAACGTGGGTCATGCCAAAAGTGCATTTCTCCAAATTGGCACATAACTTGTGTTGCTGCAGTGTTTGGAGAGCCTGTCGAATGTGGTGGAGGTGCTCTTCCCAACTCTGGCTGAAGATCAGGATGTCATCCAAGTATATGACTACAAATGAGTTGGTGAATGGCCACAAGATGTCATCCATTAGCCTCATGAAGGTTGCAGGAGCATTCGTCAACCCGAAAGGCATAACCAACCATTCAAAAAGACCCTCCTTGGATTTGAAGACAATATTCCACACATTGGAGGCTTCGATTGGTACTTGGTGATATCCTGACTTTAAATCAATCTTGTTAAAATATTTTCCGCCATTTAGTTGGTCCAGGAGGTCATTAATCCATGGGATCAGGTACCTATTATGGATAATGATCTTATTCAGTGCCTGATAGTCAATACAGAGTCTCCAAGTCCCATCCTTCTTCTGTACCAACATGATCGGGCTCCCACAGGGTGATGAACTCAGATGGATGTGACCTTTCTGCAGCAGCTCCTAAATCTACCTCTTGATTTCATCGTTCTCTAGAATGTCGAGCTGATAGATTGGTCCATTGGGTAGCGGCACACTTGGTGTTAGATCGATGGAGTGCTTGACTTGACAGTGCAGAGGAACCCCTACGGGGGATGTGAATATGTCCTTGTACTGCTCCACGACCTTGTCCATCTATATTTGTCGTGCAGAGGGGCCTTGTCTAGAGGATGTGGCCATCGTCTTCTTCTTTCCTTGAGGGTGTAACATCATGAAAACAAATTTCCTGGTTTTGGAAATGAGCTTACTGCATTGTTTTGCAGTGACCAAAGAGACGGTGGTAGGCGGTGCTACCTCCGGTATCCTGTACAACTTATTTCTCAAAGTAACAATAACAGCATGAGGCCTTGATTCATACACAGCATGTCGCTTCCATAAGTATGGTTGGCCTAATAATACATCATAAACATCAAGGGGAGCAACGTCACACAATACCTCATCTGTGAAGGGCTTGATGTTGTATGGAAGGTGATGAGCCTCATCATTCGGTAATTATATGGGCCTTAATTCACCTCCTAGCTTAGTCAAACCAACTGTTCTCACAACTTATTGCATACTTTTGATTATATTTTGTTTATGAGATGAGTTAGATTTGGATATTTTTCTTTGTGGTCTAATGTGCTTTTAATGTAGGATTAAAGGATCAAAGCAAGGAATTTTGGCAAAGACCTTGGTCAAAACTCAAATGGGACAAGGGAGAGGAATTATAAGAGGTAAATCCTCCTCATTTACTACCTGCCCATTCGAATATTCCTCCATCAGCTCGAAGTGCAAACAACTAAATCATGAGGACTAGAAGGCAGCCGAGCAAGTGAAAGTCAAAGCACCAGTTTATCTCAAGTTTGGGAGCCGAGCCTCCCTAATTTTAAGGAAGTCATTGGAGACTTCAGTTGTATAAGTAGAGAGGCCTAGGACCTCAGTAGGATTCAGATTTTTGATTGTAAAACTCTACTCTATTTTCGAGCTACAAGACTTGTGACAATTTTTTATGTAATCCATGGCTTTGATAATAAGAATGACTTTTGTTTTGAGCCAGCACTGAGTTAACTCAGAGGGATGAAGCTCCTGGGTTAGGGCCCAACCCTAGCAGCCAAGGCTCCTCTTTATTTTACATGTATTCTAGCATAGATTCATGGTTTAATTGTTCATTTTCTTAAGTAGCCGCATTTCCATTACAACAGTGTAGAGTAGATTAGTTGTGTTTTAGTTTGCTTCCATTTGTGCCTTATTTCAATTAGCAGGTTAGAAAGGAGAAAAAGATCACCATAAGGTTATCAACAGGTGTCTCGGCCTCACCTCCTCCCTCCAGGACCATGACTTGAGGAAGATACCCTTTAGCAACTCCAAAAACATAGATTTCTAGATTTCTAGTTCTTGCATGAGATTTGGAGTTTGTTGTCTTGATTCAGTACTTGGTTCATTTCATCGTCATATTTTTCCATCACTCTCTATCTATAATAAGATCTCACTCATATTCTCATTTCCTTCAGCACTTTCTTCATGCATAAATGACATCTTAATCAGATTATACCTATGGATTCCCTTGCCATCCGATCCACAACAAACCTGACCAATCATCGTCAACCGCGTGTCGCATAGCTAAAGTATTCATTTCAACATTTGACTTTAGGCACTCCAAATCTCCACCATCGATCTGTCTCACTCAGTACAACGGCTATCGCATCACCCACTCACCAACTGTTTGGTTGATCTCCACCGTCGACCTGTCTCGCTTGATCCAACAGCTATCGAGTCACCCACTCGCCAACTAGCTTGGCCGATATCCAATGTCAATCTATCACACTTGATCCAACAGTTATCGCACCACCCTGTTGTGGGGAAAAGTATCCGATGCAGATGACCCTATCCCTACTCTAAAGGTGACAGTCTTTAGCAACAACTGAAAGTAAAGTTTTGATGATTTCCTTTATGAAAGTACAGAGAGAATGAAGAAAGATTAACCAACCTGGTGTCTTTCGCTTAGTCGATCCTTATCCTCTCTCTTTGTCTCTTGTTCCCAGCTCCTTGCTCTCTTTGCCGGTCCAGCTACACACAGATCCTGCGCAAAACAAGAGAGGAAACTACAAGATACATGTACTCATAACTGATGCATGGATTAGAGTGAATCAAATATACAAGTAAATACAATACATCAATGCAATACAAGTATATAGGAGAACATGCAAAACTTTATTGATAGAAGTAACAGGGTTCTGAGAAGGTTACAACCAATGATGGCTCCAATCCAGCAGCACCTCCCCAGCAGCAAGAACTCTCCTCTTCACCTCTAGTAAAACAGTCACCCAATAGCTCTAACTGTAAACCAACAGCACCTCCTTGCTTTACACAAAATTCCAGCCTCCTTAGACCTCATAGAAGAGCTCTATATATAGGAGATTTGGAGAAAGGATGAGTCAGCTTGAGGCTGGCATAAAGCTGACTAGTGTCCTCTCCCACTTTAGTTAATCTTCAGTTCTTGAGTCCACTTGGAGATCCTTGCTTCCACATGGAGATCAAGTACCTCTTACTCATCACAGGGCGAATCTCTTGAACCAAGTGTCAGTTTGGAAGCTTCCTGGGCAGTTGACACCTTGCAGAATGACTGTGCCACTTGGCCAATCTCGCCCAGCGCAGGTAGCCTTCATTAGATTTGACTTTCAGCGCAGGTACAAGGAGGAGCAGTTGCATTCCAGTGCAGATGCTCAGTGGAGCAGCTGACATGATCCAAAAATAGCCTGTTTTTGAGTGTTTTCAAGTGGAGAACCGATGGGAAGTGCTGTGGTTTGCTGACCTTGTTCTCTAGGGGTAAGAACAACATGTTTAGGGACTGAGGATCCCTGTAATTATCGACATTTCATGCTCCGTGCTGCGAGGCACAAAAATGTCTATAACACACCCGCTTGCCAACTAGCTTGGCTAATTTCCACCATTGATCAATCCCGCACGATCCAATAGTTATTGCACAATCTCACGTGAATTCTTGCATGACTGATATCTGATTGAGAGCGCACGAGAAAAGTGGTTTTCCCGTGCTACGTGTCACTCACTTAAGCTAATCACGTGAAATTTAGGAATAATGTTGGGCATGGAATCCCCCCACATCATGTTTTGGGGCTCAAAGCCCAATTTTGAGTGCTATTGTTGTAAAGACTCCGTGAATTGTGGGCGCGGAGCACAAATTGTATGTTAGAGTCATAGGGTTGTTTGCCCTAAGTTTTGAATGTAGTGTCGGCCTACCCATGGTTCGTGGACCATGGGATTGTATAAATAGAGTGAGGCTCTAAGTTGCAAAGGAGGGAGGGAAAAAGAAAGTAGAAAAATGAATGGAGTCAAGAAGATAGCGAGCATAGAGTAAAGGTCTAAGTGCTTTGGGTCATAGTAGTAGGAAGAGGCTCTGCAGCTGAGTGCGCGGACCCCTACAGCTAAGTGCATACGGTAGAGTCAGGTCTGTAACCAGGGAAAGAGATAATAAAGAGAAGTTTGATTCCAAATCTTGTGTATATGTTTTGAGTTATTATATGGTTGATATCTTTTGCAATTGGAATGTTTTATTTATCGTGCGCACTTGTATGAACGATGAACACTGTTAAGTATAACTAAACACATACAGATAAGCTAAGTGATAAACTAATATTGGGTTAATAGTAAGGGATTGGGTAATAATGTGGATTGAGCCCCGAGCAGGGCTACGCGAAGGTAGCATTGCAAGATGTGAGGTACTGACAAGTGCGTGTAGTGCATGTGCGTAGGGTCAAACCGTGGACCATCGAAAATCATCAGACATCTCTAGGGTGCAGAAACCTGGTTTTAGCACCCTCCCATACCACTTCGGGTGAGACATTAGTCCGCGCTCTGCAGACTGTTGCCGAAAGGGCCAGTAGTAACGAGATTTGTTTGGCTAAATCACCTCTGAACCTGGGTCAGGCCCCTACAAGGCACAAATGGTTTTGTTTCCAGGACCAGGATCTGCATAAGGGATGTTTGATATCGTGTCACTGGAATCCAACAAAGAAAGAAATTGAAGGGTGGTTGGACAAGAAGATTCATGAATTCACAGCGTAGTAAAAAAGGAATCTGATAGTATCTAAGGAACAGTGGTTGGAGCGCTACTTATATATGGAAATCCACGAAATTTTCTTTGTATCCTTTCCTTCTGAGTTGTATAAGTGGATCGCAAAGCTAGCAGACATTTAGGTAAGGTGTAGGCTCGACAAACCAATCGTGCTGACTCCACAATTAGTGCACAGACTAGAAGCGTCAGAAGATAAGATCGTGCGAGCTATGGACCATTGGCTTGATTGAATTATAGGAGGATTTATCACTGAGTTATCGATAGATATGACTGTTAGCTACAGTGAGGTGGAACGATGCTTCCTCAAAGGAACGCGAGGTAAGTATATTAAATCTTTGAACACTTGGATTAGGATTTTTCCTGCAACACTTGGGATCTTTGGTACACCTCCTCTCTGGTCTGCTGTAAATTGATGGTCTGTTTTATCCTTCTTTGAATATCATTAGGTTCCACCTAAGCTTCTTGGAGTACTTCATAACAGGAACTCCTAATGATGAAGGAAAAATAACCTCCATGCCATATACTAATTCATAGGGACTGGTGCCAATCAATTTTTTAGTTGTAAGCCTGTCTGCCCATAGTGCATTTATCAGTTTCTTGTGCCAAGTTTTCTTGTTCTCCTTCAATATTTTTTTAATGATATTAATGAGGCTCTTGTTGGAAGATTTAGCCAGTCCATTCCCTTGAGGGTAATAGGCTGTGGAATGGCCTAAGGTAATGTGGTACTTGTTACAGAAACTAATCATCTTCTTTGATTTGAAAGTTGCAGCATTATCAGTTATGATTTTATCAGGGTAGCCAAATCTGGACAATATATTGGTTTCTAGGAAACCTATGATCGCTGTATCATTGGTTTGTCTGGAGGGGATGGCCTCTATCCATTTGGTAAAATAGTCAGTGGCAGTGAGAATCTATTTGTGTTGGCCTGAAGAGGGTGGATGGATTTCTCCAATGAAGTCAAGGCCCCATTGTTGAAAGGGTTTTTCAGTGGAGATTGGTTTTAGGGGTAAAGGTAACAATTTTCTCTTGCCCTCAAAAATTTGACATTTATGGAAAGAAGTGACAAATTTCTTCACATCAGCGAACAATGTCAGCCAATAGAATCTAGCCCTTAGGATTTTATCTGCAGTTGATTTCCAATAAAGGTGTCCACCATTGTCTCCTGCATGAAACTCTTGGAGAGCCTTGTCAGCTTCATCTTTTAACAAGAAATTCAATAAAATTCCTTCATGATTTTTCCAAAAAAGAGCATTATCTAAAATACAAAACTTTGAAGCTTTCATTTTTAAAAACCTTTTCTTTGTTCTGGATAACCCTGGAGGAGCCTGCAGGTTTAGTAACACATTAGTTACATCAGCATACCAAGGTGAGTCTAAAAAGGCCTGGTTGATTTGTGGAGTCGCCATCTCCTATTCATCATCTAGTTCATTTATGTCCAGGGCTTGACAATTGGTTTCTGTCATGAGTTTGGCCAATCCCTGTCCTTTAATCAGTTTTGTTGGTTTTATTTCAATATCATATTCTAAGATGGTAGCAATCCATTTACCCCTTTTGCCCTCAATTCTATCCCGAGTCAGGATGTCCTTGACAACTGCATTTGGTACAGAGGCTACCACATGAGAATATAATATATAGACTCTAAAGTCTTTAATGGCTTTTAGTAGTGCAAAAGCTTGCTTCTCTATTATTTTGTATTTTAATGATGCATCTCTAAGTGCTTTACTGAAAAAGGCTATAGGTTTCTCACATCCTTGGTCATCCTTTTTAAATAAAATAACTGCTATAGTGTGTTCTGATTCAAATGAAAAGATTATGAAGTCTCTATCAAATTGAGGACTAGTGAGGACCAGTGTTCTAGTTAAAGCCATTTTGATTTCTTCAAATGCTTGTTTGGATTCAACTATCCATTTGATACTTGAATCCTTTTTTAACATATCATTAAGTAATCTAATGAGTTCAGCTAGGTTAGATATGAATCTTCTTAGAAAATTTATCTTTCCTGAGAAAGCTTGAAGCTCTTTGATATTTCTTGGATGAGGTATCTGTAAAATAGCTTCTATTCTAGCAGGGTCAATTCGAATGCCATCCTTTGAAATAATATGACCTAAGAGTTTACCTTCCTCTAGGCCAAACAAGGACTTCTTTGGATTTGAAAAGATACCATATTTTCTACATTTCAAGAATACCTGTCTGAGATGGTCCAAATGCTGCTGATCTGATTTAGAAAAAGCAGTTAAGTCATCCAGATATATAACAAGAAAATCATGAATCTCTTTGGCAAATGCAATATCCATGGCCCTTTGGAAACTTGCCTCCTCATTCTTAAGTCCAAATGGCATTTTAATATACATAAATGTGCCTCATGGTGTAGTAAAAGCAATTTTTTCTTGGTCATCAGGATGAACTAGAATTTGGTTATATCCTAAAAACCCATCTAAAAGTGAAATCCTAGAAGAGCCCATTACCCTTTGCAAAATATGACCCATCTTAGGTAAAGGGTAATTATCCTTCAGAGAAACCTTATTCACATTTCTCATATCAACACATAATCTTATTTCCCCAGTTTTCTTCCTAGTAGGCACTAAATTAGATACCCACTCTAGAAATCTAATAGGGGCAATTATTCCTGCTTCATACATACGTTTAATTTCTTTTTCAATCAGTGGTAACAGCACAGGGTTGATTCTTCTGAGTTTTTGTTTAAATGGCTTCTGGTTTTCTTTCAAAGGTATTGTATGTTGAATTATGGAGGTATCATATGATTTCAAATCCTCATAACTCCAGGAAAAAACATCTTGGAATTCTCTCATGAATTCAACATATTTTAACTTCTGGCCAGGAGGTAAAGCCTTTGATAGTTTTATCATTTTTGGATTTTCTTCTGTCCCTAAGTTATATTCTTCAATGTCTACTTTTAGTGGTTCCATCTTTGGTTTCCTTGGAATTTCATTTGAATCGAAGAGGTCTTCTAGAGGAGTTAATCCTTTAGGCAGATGATTGTCTTTTAGGTCAAGAACCTCTGTTTCTTCTTCAACTATCTCATCCAGGTCCCTTTTTTTAAAGTCTTGAACTTCTTCTCTAGTAAATTTTGTGGGTGTAGCATTTGAATTGAACTTTCTTCTAAAATGTCTTTTTCTACCTCATCTATCTGATTAGAGTCACTGACTACATCTACATCTATGTAAGTATTGGAAAACTCTTCATCTAAGGTTAAAAAGTTATTAATCTACTCATCACTCTCGAAAACTTGCCAGTTCTTCAGATTATCAGGGATGGCTAGCCTGTGCCTAATTTCAGCAGTGAACTGATGATTTGGTTCGAAAGGTTGTTTGCAGGTGCTGGCAAACATTGCCAGACTATGGGCTTGTAAATTGTGTTTTCTAGGGATTTTAGCAAGCTGAGTTTCCAAGAAGGTATTAAGAATCTCTATAACTGTTCCTCTGTAGTATCCTAATCTAGGATCTGTAGTTAAATATTTCCCTTTGATCTGTTGAATGATTAATTCAAAATCTCATATGTCAGATACTCTGATTGCCCCTAATCATTTTACAAGTTTCAGTCCCAGCAAGAGAGCTTCATACTCTACCATATTATTGTTGTACTTAAAATTTAGTCTGTAGGCATGGCCTTCAGCATGGTCATCTTCTAGTTTGTACACCCAAAATCCTGCTCCTGCCCCTAATTTATTGACAAAGCCATCAAACTCTAAATGCCACAGAATTTCATGCTCATAATTAGTGTCAGGGGTGGGAGGAATTTGTTTAACAGTGGAATCTGGTTTTTCATTCTCATCCAGTTTTCCTTTGTTGTCTGATTGGTCATTGGTATCTGATATTTCTTGAAGCTGAACACTTGATTTTTAATTTTTAATTTCTTTTGGTTCTGCTGCTAAAACTTCTAAAGTGTTGGGAGGATTGATTTCAGCATTATAAAGAATAAATGAGTCCATATCAAAGTGTACTGAGTAGATAGGGAAATTTTTTGGTTTTTCCTAACTACATGCTACATATTTCATTAATGTTTCTTTGTATAACTTCTTAGGTTGGCCGAAAACTGAGATAGTAGCATAGGACATGTCCAACTGAAATGATCCCTGAAGCTTAGCACCCCAGGACCTAGATAATAACATGCCATATTTTGGTGGTATATCTGCTACTACTATATCCATTAAGATTGCTTTTGCAGGGTATTGAACCAAAGAAACACACAAGTCTTTTATTAATCCTAGACATCTCACTTGACTAGAATCAAAAGAAAAGAGGTCTTTGTATGGTCTAGTGATGTCTAGATCTAATTTCTCCATTACAGACTTAGGCATTAAGTTATGAGATGCTCTAAAATCAAACATGGCATTGTGAAGAATTTTGTCATGTATATTTAAACTCACATAGAAAGGAGGAATTCCTCCTTCTAAAGGTTTTCCATTCAATTCAGGGCCAAAGATCAATTCTGGCTAGTCATCAAAAACGTTTACAGAGTCTTCAGTTCCAGTGATTTTAAGTGATCTATTGATTTGACTTCAATAGGAATCATGTTTAACTAATTTAGACAATGGAACAACTATCTTTAACTTTCCTACTTTAGTTTCCAGATTGAAGGGTTTTTCTGTTTGGGCTTTTGTGTTTCGAACAGTGGGATTCTCTCTGTTTTCTATATTTTTAGTGTTTTTCTCCTTTTCAGGAGTGGGGTTATGATTAGCAGTTTCTCCTAAATCAACTTCTGGAGGTTCTTCCACATTTCCCTTGGAAACAGGAGAAGTGGAGGATTGTCTGTTATTTGGTTGACTATTAGAGACATCTTTAATTATGGGGTTAGATGGGTTATTATTTGATCTAGACAAAATATGTACACGTGTAGTGATTGTCTTACCTTTCATGGGATATTTTGGAGCTTTCTATTTGCTAGCTTTGGGAACATCATTTCTTCTACTCCTTAGGTTGTATTGTTTATGCACCTCATAGATGGCAGTGTCATATCCCTCCTTGAAGTCAAAAGATTCTCCTGACTGAGTTTGAAATTGTTTGAGAATATGAGCTTCTTGATCCTCTTGGGTCAAGAAAACTTCTTTTTCATTACTAAGTCCCATTAAATTTATTTGAGTGTCCTCTTCAGGTTCTTCAGAGTTAGAGCCTTCTACATAATTCTCCTGGAAAGGAGGTCTAGTGTTTTGGTCTGGGCCAGTCTTCCCTGTGTTCTGATTTTGGTTTTTTCTGAAATTGGGATTTCTCCCTATGTTAGTTGGCTGACCATCCCAAGGAGCTTTCCTTTCAATTGTTTCAACTCTATCTCCTGGCCTATCCATCCCTTTAATTATAGCATCTAATGTCTGTTCAAAGGGTGAGGATTCTTCTTTCAATAGTATTCTCCTTTCACTCCTAACTTTAGCTCTTTTAGACATTAGGTTGGCTTCAACACTAACAATTATGCTTTGCATGTCTTCTAAAGTGTGAGGAGCTCGTTCTCTTAGCTGAAAGGCCATGTCAAAATCGAATCCATCAAGGAATTTGATTAAAGCTAGATCAGGTGGAGGTCTGAGGTTTTGGGGAATGGCTTTATAGATAGTGTTGAACCTAGTGCAGTAATCCTGCACAGTTTCATATGTTCCTCTCTTTAGGTTTTCATACTTTGATAAAATTTGTAGACGATCTTTCTTTTTCTCCCATCAGTTCAAAAATTGTCTATAAATATTTTCTAGAGAATCTATACTGTTTGCAGCTAGGGCTCTAAACCAGGTTGTGACTTCCCCAGTTAGACTTTGAACAAATATTCTCATTCTTACATCATCAACATCTATCTCATATATTTCAAAGTAGTCAGTCATTTTTTTGGTATGTTGTTGGGCTGTGTAGGTACCAGTACCATCAAATGGAGTAATTTTACTTTGGTAATTTTTGGGCATGGCACCTAAATTGGTTGGTAAGACCAGGGGGGTATATATGTTTGCCATTGCAGTAGGTAATGATAAAATAATAGCTGGGGTTGGGATAGTAGTGGATGTTTGAGTTTTGGATGGAGGGGTAGAAGGGGTGGTCTGTTATGGACTAGTTTGGGGTTGAGATGTATGAGGAAATGGTGAGGAGCTTACAGAGGCAGTAGTAATACAGAGAGGTTGGGTGTTCCTTCAAAGGTAAGATAAAGATTGTATAGATTTCTGCAAATGTCTGTCAATTGAAAAACTGACAGCCTCAAACTATAATTCTTCGATGAATATTGGGTTTAGGACAAGGTCAATTAGTTCAGAATCAAAAGATTTCCTAAACAAAGAGGTTTCAAAGCATTCATCAAAGGGTTCGTCTTCAAGATAAATCCACCTAACAGGACAGGATCTTGATCTGTAGGTGGGCCTAGAACTAGCAGAACTTTCTTGACTTTCCTGTCTCATAAGAATTCTGGGGATCAGATTAGGATTCTCAAACACTTGTGGTGGGTTGGGATCAAGATTAGCTCTGGTGTAACGAGTCCTTTCTGAAGCCAAGTTTTTAGGTTTTGTTTTTGGGTTTTTCTTAATTTGTATCAACAAACAACTTCTATGCTTCTTTAAGATGCTTTAGGTTTTGGATTTAAACTTTCTTAAAGAAGTATTTGACTGAGGAACTAGTTCATGTTAATTTCATAAACTAAACCAAAGATTGACTGAAGCAGCATTCATCTACTTATGCACTTGGAGAGCAAGAGTAGTTCGAAGGCTACCTGGCTAACTTCAGGCTCCGTCTGTAGTTTAAAGTAAACAATAATAATGATCAAATAAACTTGTCATCCCCAGTATGGTCGCCACTATGTTAACACTCAGATTTTCCCAGAAGTTGTAAGAAGAGGGAAAGGGGTCTGAGGTAGCCACAAACCAACTTTTAGGTACAGAATCCAGCCAATCTGTATCCAGAGGGGGCTCTCTCTTTAAGTTTTATCTTTGTTTTATAAGGTATTAGGCTAGTTATGAAAGCTTCGGGGGTTTGATTGTGTTTGGTGGTGAAATTCAGCAGCAGATGGGTAGAACTGAATATTTCAAGCCATTGGGCTAATGGAGTCAAAAGAAGATGGCTCAACTGGATTTGGTTTTTCAGCAAAGGATGGCTTCACAGGGCAAGATAGCTAAACAGGGACCAAATAGAGACTTGAAAATATGGAATGTACTTAAAATGTATGAAGGGCAATTAAGAATCCTTCAACATGTTTTAAGAGGAGGGAACTTGGATGATCACCAATAAGAAGCAATTAATAATTTCTTACTAAATGATCAAATGATAAACTAAGAAGAAAGAGAAATTAAGAATTCCTTGCCTATGATAGTTTAGAGGAAAACATTTAGAATAAAAATGATTGAAGACAGATTGCACTTAAGCACTTTCTGAATTATTCTTTTTCGTTTTAATATTCAGATATGAAACATAATCGATATAATAAACAAGAAAACAATAACACATGAGATGTAAAATACTTATTTTTTCGGTGTTTGACACATGAATCCTGTGAAAAGTCCTTTGTATTAATTCTTCATCCAGCCAGCCATGCAAGATTTCCAACAACACTTTATTCCAAAGTAATCAGTTTTACAACAATGTCTAAGAATCCACCCTCGATACTCTAAATGAGGGAGTATTTATACAAAATTTTTATAATAAAATATCTCATAAAAAAGAGAGATATATTCTAGGGTGACTAACTATAAGTTACATGAAAATAGAAACAGATGGTCTTGTAGATAGAAGATAAAGTAAACTGATGGCTTGCTGGTCCTGTCTTTGTGGATGAGCTGGAGGCAAGCCCTATGATGAAGCATCTTGTTGTCTTCCTTGTAAATCAGTGTTCGCTGTTCTGCTTTTCACCTTCTTACTGATACACTTTAACCTGTTCTGATACTCTTTACCTGTTTTATCCCTGTGTACCCTCATTTACCATCATTCACTGTAGCAAATAATAAAAATTTACTTTTTTATCATGGATATATTACAAAATGTCTAGCATTTCAGTCCACCATTTTTCCTGTGGTATTCTGGTCCTTTGAAGTTTTCTGAGGATTTCATCAATCTAGGTGTACTTGAAAAAAGTACGCTGAACTAGAAACAAATTCTTTAACTCAAGTTCAACATTGAAAAGGTTCTCTAGACTGTCATAGAGAACTTTGCCCATAGGCAGTGCCTTTGTCCTGATGTGCTGGTTGATGAACTCACCTGGTTATCTGCATATTGATCCAATTTGTCAACATAATCTATGTGCCTCATCAATTTATCATTTATAACTAAAGGACTAGGGAGTCCTTTGCTCTGCAAAATATCAAATTTCTCCATGAAAACATTAATTTCCTCCTACATGTTTTGGCATCTTCTTTCCCAATTTTGCATCAAAGACCTTTTAGTCAATACTTTCTTGACTTCCAGAATAGTCCTTGTTCTGTCTTCGAGCTGGTACTTATTCTTGCTATTCAAAAAATTTATAAGCTTGGTGGCTTCCTCAGACATCCTTCATAATTCTTCCTTTTTCCTCTGAATTTCCTCCAGTGCTACCTTTACTATATCAATCTGTTCAAAAATTATTTGTATTGATGGCCAAACATCATTTATTGACTGAGTGATGTTGGTCCAAAGAATCTTTCTAATGTCTGCTAAAGGTTTGTCAAATGTGAGGTCTTTCTCTAATGATTTCACCTTTTGTTCTAACCCTTTATTTTCCCTCACTTTTTCAGCAAAATTTATTTTTGAAAGATCATATTTGTGTTCTAAGGTAACAAATTG
The DNA here is from genome assembly GCA_031772625.1 of Pinus tabuliformis. Taxonomy (NCBI): domain Eukaryota; kingdom Viridiplantae; phylum Streptophyta; class Pinopsida; order Pinales; family Pinaceae; genus Pinus; species Pinus tabuliformis. Next base: position 77,802,280 of record CM062819.1, on the reverse strand, counting down.
CTCTTTTACCTTTTGTAACTCTGAAACTTGGAGTTTTATCTCCTCCATTGATTTAATCAATTCCTTTGTACTTAAATTTGAAGTTCCTACTGCTGCTGTTCCTGTGAATGTACCTGTGATTACTTCAGTTGTGGCCAAAGGGACATTGGGTGCTAGAGCTGTTGCCAGTGTTGAAGGGACTGCAGTGGAGACCATTGGTATCACATTTGGAGGCTGAGAGGTCGACTCTCCCTACCTTCTTTTCAGTGATTTCTCTAACTCTTTCTCGGTCTCCTTCAATTGTTCATTAAGCTGTAGGACTAAGTCCATAAGCTCCTCTTCAGACTTCTTCTCAATAATTTCTGCAGTTTGTGGATGTCTTAATGGTGGTAACTCTAGCTGATTTCTCAAGGCATCTATGTCTTCATCTTTTTTTTTTATTAAGGCCTCTGCAGCCTTCACATCCTTTCGATTATGACCCAATCCAATCACTAATTCTTCCAAAGATTAATTTTGTTATCTTTAGCTTGTGAGGAGGCTCTCTCTAGCTGTAATTGTGTAATTGTATTATTTAAAGAATTTTCTAATATTTGGGCCATCATGGCCTTACCAGTCAATGTGGAATATGTCATTTCCCCTGTTTGCCTGTGTAACTCAATCTAGTCCAAGGGATTAATATCTTTTACCAGGACCTCAAAATTTGTTTGAAGGTAATATGCAGCTGTCTGAGGTTTTTGTACTTTGGGCTTGAAGAGGTTCATTTCCATTTTGCCCTCCTTGATGTCATAGGCTGACATCAACCTATTCTGATTGGTGAGAGCCATTTTTAAATATTGATTACAATCTTGGATCCTTAATGGCTCATTCCTGGCTTTTATTTCCTTGAATTTCTTTTTAAAATCTAGGTTCTCACTTCCTGGAGGCTTAAAGGATGATACTTCTGCACTCTGTTGTCTCTCTGGCTCCTATATCTATGAGCTAGAAGGTGTCCCACCTGCTAGGAAGGTCTGGTGACTATCTACACCTTCTTTTCTTTGGCTATTTATGGTTTCTTCAAAAAATTCCTCTTCTGAATGAGGATTTAACCTGTGCCTTTTAGCACCAGGTTGGTCTATGGCAGAGGTAGCTTCTTCCCTATCTCTCTTTTTGTTCTTTTCCTCATTCAGAGGAGTCTGCAAAATTGGGGGTTCTTCTACATTAGCTTGAGTTGTGGGAGCCTGTGTTTGAGCCTGTTGTTGAGAAGTTTCAAGCTATTTAGACATGACTGATTGTTCTGTTGCTTGGGTGCTAGTTTCTAGTCCCTTTCCCTTGGATGTCCCTGTAAGTGGTGTACTAGTATCCTGTGAGTGCCTCTGAGAGGATTTAGCTGTGGAGGCATTGATCCCTGATGCCGCCCTTTGAGAAGACTCAAATTGTACCTACCCAAAAGAATCCAGGTCAAGTGTTTTTTCAAGATCCTTCATTGCATTTTCTATATTGACCTGGTCACTATCAGTTTCTACTAAGGTCCCTTCCCTCCATTCATCCATGTTGGCAAATTGTTCAATCTTTGGGATTCTGTGATGAAAATAAGGTGACAGTCTATTTTTCATCCTTCTATCACATATGAAGCTGTGAGGGTCATATGGAATCCAACCAAAACTTTTGTGTAATTTAAGCTGATCTTCTATAATTTTCTCTGCTTCTTTCCATGCTTCCCTAGTGTTGCAAATGAAAGGGCCTAGTTGATTCTTGATTTTGAGTTGTGCTTTCTTTTTGGCTTTGTGAAAATGAACCAAGTCTAAATTTATCATTTGTCTGAAATATTCCAATGCAAATAGTCTCATTGGAACATATTTTTGTAATTTGAAAGGGGAAAGCTCACACCCATATATCCTGATTTCTGTATAATTCTGGTATAAATACCAGTCACCTATTTTGTACTATTTGGAGAGTTAAAGCATCTTCTTAATGTCACCATTGATCCTGGAAGGGGAAATCCCTGTCAATAAAGTAGTTGCTGGATGAAAAAACTGATCAATGAACTCATTATATGAGTAAGGGGAATCATAGGATCTATGGAAGATGGAAGTCCAAAAGATAACAGACCTTGGATTACCTTTAGTATCAAGTTTCATGACAGGGAATGGGAACTAATCTGACTGATAATAGAGAATGAGGTGATATATGAAGGTAGTATATTTGAAAACCCTTTCATTCTCCAGTCTCATGAACTGGTTATGAATTTTATCAGTAATAAAGGAGGCATAATCATACTTGACAATAGGGGGCTATCCAGGAGTAAAGATAGATAACAATACTAGGGTTAGTTCATCTACATATTCACTAGTGTTGAATCCCATGATTGCAGATATCATATCTACTATGATTTTACCCATATCAGTGAATAAGGCTTGCATATAAGGAGGTGGGTCCTTAGTTTGATATTGTTTTAATATGAAGGTTTGGCAGAGGCGATCAAGTTTAGATTGGGACATTTTGGTTGATTTCTCAAGTAAATGTCCAATGGAAATAGGGGTGAGGGACTGGCTAGAGTGAAATTGCAACATCTCATTGATTGATTCAGTAGTTATCGGGAAAAGGACTGTTTGGTTGGGAGACATGACTGCTCTATGGTTGGGGTCATAATTGGCATGGCACTGATGGATTATGTCAGGGAAAACATGAACAGTGGGGAGGAAATACATGGGGAGGTTAGATTCCCACAATCCCATGACATCATAGCCATTCAAGTAGTTATCTCTACTTTGGCAAAAGACTTTGAGGTGATTTTTATCAGTGGTTAGGTCTTTTATTTGAAAGTCCTTATCTGCCAAAGGTAGATAGTCTAAATCTCGATGAGGGGCATTAATGGGTGCAACATTCAAAGCTATCGGGGTTTCCATTTCTGGTTCTTGTGGATTTAGAAGGAAACTGTGGTTTTATTTGTGAAATGGGCAAGACAGAGGCTCTGGGGGACTTAAATGATGAAAGTAATAACTGAATTATAATGAATTTTGGGCCTTTTTCATTAATTTATAGTGGAAAACAAGTATTTGTAGGGTTTTTGTCGGGAATTTGATAAATACCCGTTTTTGGGGGATGAGCGATAAAATGCAGGTACTGGATGTGGCTGGAGGGTTCTGGGCAGCGTCAGTTGCAAAGTTTGGAGCAAATTGGCAACTAAAAGCTCGATCTAGTTGACCTTGATGTTCGTTTGCATAGGCGCACAGGTTTACCGAATAAAATAGTGAAAATGATTTGTTTTTGTTTTATTTACAAGGTCAAGGGTTGGCGGGCTTTTTCAGATGGGTGATGTCAGTGGCAAATGACATGATGTTTTTTTGTTTAGTGGGGAGGTGATAAGCGGTTTATATCGCACCGCTTATAGGGAAGGGTGGTATTTTACATGGGCCTAGCGATTCCATAGAGCGTTTGACACGTGCCAGGGTAATGTTCAGGAAACCGATTTGTGATCGCACGCTAACGTGCGGTCACAAAGGGCCGTGCGATATGTATTATAGCCGTTGGATGTCGGGGGCACGATCTAATGATTGACGGGAGATACGATGTGACAGGGTTTTAACAAAGGTGGGCTTGATATAATTAAGGTTTATTTAATCATATCGGGGGCGCCAGGATTGGTTGGTGAGGTTATTAATTAACCATGAAGGTAATTAATCCCGTTTAATGTAGTGGCGGGTCGGGCTGTTAATTAGTTACTAACTAACTAATTAATCCCATTTTAAACGTATTATGGTTATAATTTACCCGGAGCGGGATATATATGCATTTGGGGTTTTTTTCATATTTTTAATAATACGGGAGCGGGTCAATTTATAAAGGAATTACTTAATAATATGTTAATAGTTATTATGACATTATGAAATGGAAAGCACTTAGTATAAAACATTTGAAGTGTGTTTTTAAACTTAGGCTTAAAGTGAAAACAAGGGTTTTGTGGAAAACATTGTAATTTTCCTAAGTAAAATGGGATTTTACTTAGGAAAAGCTTTTCAAAGGAATAAATGATTCATGAATAAGTATGATGATTTAATGAATGGTTTAAGTACTTAGGCTTTATAAATTATTGGGCCGAGGGTCTGGTTCCTCCAGAAGTCAGAGAAATGCTCTGAGCCCCCTTAATCTAATAACTACCTTGATACTTAGGGGAAATTAGTGAAAATTTAGGGAAAATGTGCAGGGGAGTTAATTATTCTGACTTTTCTTGTTTGATATGACTTTCATGTACTGCATGCTTTTGCCTCATGATGAAAACAAAATATTTTCACATTTGAACATCATCATTCACCACATGTTATTCTTCAACCATCATCTACCTACCCTACCTACTTTAACCTAGCATTTTTACTTCTTTATTAGGGTGCACTTAGACTGGCAAACCCTTATCAAAATTTTCTTTTCTTTTACATGGTAATGCCTATCTAAGTCTACACTTATTACATCCAAGGGCTCAGATTAAACTGTTGAGCTCCTTTTATTTACTCTACCTATCTACTTATCTGCCAAGATTACACTGTTTGGTCAGATATTTATTCTCTATTTCTACAACATGAAATTGAAATATGAACTAGCCAAGTTTAAACTGTTTGACTATTCATGAATTGTGGCATAAGTGACAAGCTACACACAATTGTTTATTACACAAAGTGAAAAAGTAGTGGCATTTAGACTTGCACACTTTCCTGGTCTTTCTTTTTGTTGGGATTCATTTTCTTTCATTTTTTTTGACCATATTTTATTCTTTTTACCCTTTGATTTTTCTTTTAGGGTATACCCTCTTTACATTTTTTTAAATTTTTTGATTTTTTGAAAATATGGAAAACCTTTGCAACAAGTAAAGGTATGAACATATTACATAACTCATCAAGTCAATCATGATATATGACACCTATTGGTATAGGGGCATAATAGTGGCTCCACTTGGGGATGGCTTTTCCTGGTGAAAAGTCAAGAACAGTAGATCAGAGGGCCTCTGAATGACTTTGACTATGCTGTGCAATCTTCTTTTGCTTGCTGCTTTATTGTATGTATGACAGGGGTACTTCTGAAGCTTAGGGCCTTCTCTTCAGGCTTCAACTTCAACAAGTTACTGTCCAATCAAAACTGGAACAATACAAAGGATATAGTATATACATGTTAAAATCATGGTGACATTAATAAGTAGGATCAAAGTAATGTTTTAACATTTGACCATTAACTGGTCCTTCTTCTACTTCTGTGCCATCCAAGTTTTTCAGATAATATGTATTGTTTCCTTGTAGGGCATAGATAATATATGGTCCCTTCCATAGGAAGTCAAACTTCCCATGTTTCCCCTTATCCTCTCTTCTGGAATCCCATCTCAACACTTTATCTCCAAGGTAGAAATCATCTACCTTGGTCCTTTTGTCAAATATCTTCTTGAGCTTTTCTTGCAACACTTGGGATCTTTGGTACACCTCCTCTCTGGTTTGCTGTAAATTGATGGTCTGGTTTATCCTTCTTTGAATATCATTAGGTTCCACATAAGCTTCTTGGAGTAGTTTCATAATAGGAACTCCTAATGATGAAGGAAAAATAGCCTCCATGCCATATACTAATTCATAGGGACTGGTGCCAATGGATTTTTTGGTTGTAAGCCTGTCTACCCATAGTGCATTTATCAGTTTCTTATGCCAAGTTTTCTTGTTCTCCTCCAACAATTTTTTAATGATGTTAATGAGGCTCTTGTTGGAAGATTTAGCCAGTCCATTCCCTTGAGGGTAATAGGCTATGGAATGGCCTAAGGTAATGTGGTACTTGTTACAGAAACTGATCATCTTCTTTGATTTGAAAGTTGCAGCATTATCAGTTATGATTTTATTAGGGCAGCCAAATCTAGACAATATATTGGTTTCTAGGAAACCTATGATCACTGTATCATTGGCCTGTCTGGAGGGGATGGCCTCTATTCATTTGGTAAAATAGTCAGTGGCAGTGAGAATCCATTTGTGTTGGCCTGAAAAGGGTGGATGGATTTCTCCAATGAAGTCAAGGCCCCATTGTTGAAAGGGTTTTTTAGTGGAGATTGGTTTTAGGGGTAAAAGTAACAATTTTCTCTTTCCCTAAAAAATTTGACATTTATAGCAAGAAGTGAAAAATTTCTTCACATCAACGAACAAGGTCAGCCAATAGAATCCAACCCTTAGGATTTTATCTGTAGTTGATTTCCAGTAAAGGTGTCCACCACAGTGTCCTACATGAAACTATTGGAGAGCCTTGTCAGCTTCATCTTTTAACAAGCAATTCAATAAAATTCCTTCATGATTTTTCCAAAAAAGAGCATTATATAAAATACAAAACTTTGAAGCTTTCATTTTTAAAAACCTTTTGTTTGTTCTGGATAACCCTGGAGGAGTCTGCAAGTTTAGTAACACATTAATTACATCAGCATACCAAGGTGAGTCTAAAAAGGCCTGGCTGATTTGTGGAATCGCCATCTCCTATTCGTCATCTAGTTCATTTATGTCCAGGGCTTGAAAATTGGTTTCTGCCATGAGTTTGGCCAATCCCTGTCCTTTTATCATTTTTGTTGGTTTTATTTCAATATCATATTCTAAGATGGTAGAAATCCATTTACCCATTTTCCCCTCAATTCTATCCTGAGTTAGGATGTGCTTGACAACTGCATTTGGTACAGAGGCTATCACATGAGAATATAATATATAGACTCTAAAGTCTTTAATGGCTTTTACTAGTGCAAAAGCTTGCTTCTCCATTATTTTGTATTTTAATGTTGCATCTCTAAGTGCTTTACTAAAAAAGGCTATAGGTTTCTCACATCCTTGGTCATCCTTTTGTAATAAAACAATTGCTATAGTGTGTTCTGATGCAAATGAAAAGATTATGAAGTCTCTATCAAATTGAGGACCAGTGAAGGCCAGTGTTCTAGTTAAAGCCATTTTGATTTCTTCAAATGTTTGTTTGGCTTCAACTGTCCATTTCTTCAAATTCTTTTTTGGCTTCAAGTGTGAGGTTTTATTTAGAAAATAAGCACTTTTGTGAATATTATTTCACTTTTTATGACGCTTTATCATGCAAAAGGGTATACATATATATGAAAGGATACAAATCTGAGGATTACTAGAACAAGCAAGTATTAAATATTATCATCTCTAAACAAGATTGCTTTGTATTGATTGAAAAAGAAAGGACACAACCATCTATATCACTTCACTGTCCTCATTTCCATCATAAATCAAAGTGATTGATTAATTGTACCATGCTGGTTCTTCCCTAAACCCTATAACTCTCTCTGTTCATTTTAATGAAATAAGTTTAAGGGCATACTTTCTTCTATTTGATATGTTTAGACTTCTTCTGCCATTCCTACTCCTAAGGAGTGTTGAACCACCCTCTATGTATAAATAGGAAGTGCTGTTCTAAATATATCTATATATATATATATATATATATATATATATATATATATATATATATATATATATATAGATACATATGTTTACTAACAATTGTATGATTTTGTTACAGATGGAGGATAGGGGTCTCATGATCCAGGTGGATATTGGTGGCCACCCGCCAAGTCCACTTGGACCCTCAACATTGTTTCTTTCAGCATTTCAGTTTCCTTAATTGTAGCACAGTTTACTATTTTTAGTAGTTTTCTGGTCCTAAACTTCCGAAGCCATTTTGAGGCCCTAAACAACATTTTATGGGAAAACTAGGAGCAACATGGGTCCATGGACCGATGTTGCTCTTCCCAAAATTGTAGTTCTCGGATAGATCTTTCTAATGAGATATTGTATGCGTCAAATGGAGATCGTATGCCAAAGTTATGACCCCGAGAAGTTGACGTACCAATTTACCCAAACGGGGCCCACAGTTTGGCATTTCATCTTCTAGGGTTAGTTTTCTTGATGTTTAGGGTTTCCCATTGTTTCTAAACAATATATAGGCCTTTGAGCCTCATTTTAACACCGTTCAGAGGCATGTAGCCACCACATCTCTTCTCAGAGATAAGCTACCATCGCCCTGGCTGTTTATTTCCATTTTCTATTTGTAAGTGTTGAAAATGCAACAAGATGATGGAGCTTAGTGGAAAGGAGTCGCCTTCACTAAGTGGGCCCGCAGGGTATTTTTGGTGCAAAGTCTATTTTTAGACATATGGATCATGGTCTATGAGTTGCAAGATGCTGTTTATGGATGATTGGTCATGTTGGGAAAAATAGATGGACTTCTATTTTTGGTTCACAGCGGAGTGATCAGAGTCTATTTTTAGACTGCCAGGCTAAATATAGAAACAGTAAAATATTAGTAGCCCTTAGTAATATTTGGACTCTAAACATTATCTTATTCTCTTGGAGCACTTCAGTTGGAGCTACGGATGTGGCACATGCAGCTGACAAAAGGAATCACGTGGTTTCTTATGTGTTAGTTGAGCTATTGCACGGAGGACTTCAGTTAGAACTCATGCATGTGAGTTCTGTGGAGTTGGATGTGGAGTTGATGGAGTTGTGTTCATTTTGACTTAGTTGAACTAGTTGTATTTACTCTAACTGCAAAATACACTAGTGATGAGTGATGTGAATTAATTATTAATTAATTCACTAATTATTAACTCATAATGAAACTAAAGAATACATCAGTTAACTTAGTGCATGGACAGTTCAACAGAGACAGGTGTTAGAGGTAAGTGAAAGGGTGAGTTGTGACTATCAGTTGTGCATGATATTTTGCACATGCATGGATTGAGTAATGCCAATGAGGATTGCATAGTGTGGGCCAATATCAAGGCAATTGTAGCTTGTGATCACGTGATTTCTCTTGTAGATTGCGCAGTGGAGGCACGCAAAGCAGTGGAGGAGATTTGAGCTGTGATTGATCAGATCTGAGCTAGTTTTGTGTGTAACAGGTGGAGATAGTACTGAGTACTTGTGAGGATTATTGCACTATGTATTGTTACATGTTCTCAATCATTATAATATACAGATAGCTTGGGGTTTTCAGCTGTATGCTTTCGCCGGGTTACATATTGTGTTAATGTGTGCATGCGATTGATGTTTCATTGTTTTTAATGCTGCTAAATTGATGATCAACGTAGAGGAGGTTATGTATTATGCATGTATTCCACAATAGTGTATAATCGGGATAATCTCTGTGAATAAGTGTCATATTATTCAAAATTTCTACAGTAAGCATATCTCAGTATTTTACATTAATGAAATGAAGTATTATTTCCACTACATATTTGTGTTAATGGTTATCTTTGTAATTTGTTGCGTTCCTATTTAAATCCGGATCAGTGGTATCAGAGGGGTCTACTTTTTCTCTATTTTTCTTTGCATGTCCCCAACGAGGTCGGGATATAAGGAGTTAGGGCTGAACTGGTCTAACCTTTGCAAGACAAGCCTCGCAAAACCCGATGGCCTCCCATGGCAGATGAAAAGAAAGACGAGGGAGAAGGAGATCCTATCAAAATCTTGCTCGAAGAAGCCCTCGAGCGACAAAGGAATGTGATGATGGACAACTTTGCCCAGATCCTCCAATGGCTACCCAAGGGTGACGCATCGGCTTCCCACAACTACTCTAGAAATGCCACAAAGTTTAAGGTACAATTTAATTTTGAAATCCCCATATTCGAGGGTTAGATAGACGCAAATTCCGTTGATAAATGGTTAAATCTGCTAGAGGGTTATTTTTCTATTCATGATTTTTCCAGTCGGGAAAAGATTATTTTCGCTCTTCTCAAAGCAGCCCCCCATGTCAAGGACTGGTGGGAAACCTACTGCGAGCAGAAGGATGAAAGTACCGGCTCACTATTTTCAGCTGCACTCACCTGGAATTCATTCTGGGATGCCATCAAGGAGCAGTACTACCTTGTCAGAAGCTATGAGGATCAATACATAAAGTGGACCATGCTGCGGTAGGGAAGGGACCAAGACGTGCTGGAGTTTACCAATATTTTCCATACCCTTTGCACAAATTTGGGTATCAAGGATTCGGAGCAGCATTTAATACTCAAATACCATGCTTGCGTACACAAGTACATCCAAGAAGAAATAGAATTCCTCAACATCTCCTCACTCGGCATGACATACCAATATGCCGTCAACGTCGAGAAAAAGTTTAAACAGAAGAAGAGAGACTTTGGATCTGCAAATCTGAAGCAATGGAAAGGTGCCCTAAAACCACAGAACAAAGGACAAAGCCAAGGCAGGGTGGCCCAAGACAACCCGCCAAAGCTGTAAGAAAAGAATGGCGCCGCGAAGCCGAAAAAGGACACAAGAAAATGGTGTGAGTTCCATAAGAGCTCCACTCACAACACAAGTGAGTGTCAGGCCAAGCAGTCACTGGTGGCTGAGCTAAAGGTTTCAAAATCAGATGCATGTTCTAACTCTGAGTCAGAACCTGACAAGGGGAATGACAAAGGGAAGCAGATTATCGATGCGGAGCCCAATGCCACCGTTTCCACCACAAAGATCCAGAAGGAGGAACCCAAAGATCTAGAGGAGGAGGAGCATCTCTTCCACTCCCAGATGTGGGTAAAGGGATCCCCACTACAGTTCATTATCGATAATGGGAGCCAAAAGAACCTCATTTCGGAAAAGGTCATGAAGTGGTTGGGCGTACCGACCACAACACATCCACAACTGTACACCATTGGGTGGCTTCACCAAGGACGGGATCTTCGGGTGAGCCAGTAGTGTCGCCTTCCATACAACATCAAGTCCTTCATGGATGAGGTATTGTGTGACATTGCTCCCCTTGAAGTTTGTGATGTATTATTAGGACAACCATACTTGTGGAAGCGACATGATGTGTATGAATCAATGCCCCGTGCTGTTATTATTACTTTGAGAAATAAGTTGTACAGGATATCGGAGGTAGCACCGCCTACCACCATCTCTTTGGTTATTGCAAAACAATGCAGTAAGCTCATTTCCAAAACCGGGAAATTTGTTTTCCTAAGGATATGCCCTCAAGGAAAGAAGAAGACGGTGGCCACGACCTCTGGACAGGGCCCTCCACACGACAACTACAGATGGACAAGGTCGTGGAGGAGTATGAGGACATCTTCACCTCCCCTGCAGGGGTTCCCCTACACTGTTAGGTCAAGCACTCCATCGATCTGACAAGTGCACCGCTGCCTAATGGACCAATGTATCAACACTCCGTGCTGGAGAACAATGAAATCAAGAGGTAGATTCAGGAGCTACTACAGAAAGGTCACATCCATCTGAGTTCATCACCTTGTGGGAGCCTGATTGTGTTGGTACAGAAGAAGGATGGAACTTGGAGACACTGTATTGACTATCAGTTGTTGAATAAGATCACTGTCCGTAATAGGTACCCGATCCGATGGATCGATGACTTCCTGGACGAACTGAAGGGGGAAAGATATTTCAGCAAGATCGATTTGAAGTCAGGATATCACCAGGTGCCAATCAAACCCTCCGATGCATGGAAGACTACCTTCAAAGCCAAGGAGGGCCTTTTCGAATGGTTGGTTATGCCTTTCGGATTAACAAATGTTCCTACAACCTTCATGATGCTAATGGATGAGATCTTGCGGCCATTCAATAACTCATTTGTAGTGGTATACTTGGATGACATCCTGATCTTCAGCCAGAGTTGGGAAGAGTACCTCCAGCACATCTGATAGGTTCTCTAAACACTGCGGCAACACAAGTTATGTGCCAATTTGGGGAAATTCACTTTTGGCATGACCAAGGTTTAGTATCTAGGATACATTATTGATGAATAGGGGGTGCATGTGGATCCAACCAAGATCCAAGTCATTCGGGATTGGCCCTCTCCAACCACTCTAATGGAGCTCCACAGCTTTCTAGGTCTTGCCAACTTCTAATACAGGTTTGTGTTGGGATTTTCTCATATCACTTGGCCCTTGAGTCAAGTCACCGAGGGAGGAGCAAAAGAAAAATTCTTTTGGTTTGAATCTCAACAGAAGGCATTCATAGAGTTGAAAGACCGCCTCTGCTCAGCATTCGTGCTCGCATTGCCAGTCTTGCAAAAACCATTTGAGGTTGAGACAGATGCCTCTAACTATGCTATTGGGGCAGTCCTTACTCAACATAGGCATCCAATGGCATATCACAGTGAGACACTTTCAGACACAGTCTGGAAGTATCCCACTTATGACAAAGAGATGTATTCCATTGTGCAGGCCTGCCGAAAATGGAAACATTACATTTTGGGGAAGGAAACGGTCATCCACATAGACCACCGACCCCTCCAGTTCATACAGACCCAAGGGAAATTACAGAATGATCACCATCAGAAGTGGTCCACATACCTGCAACAGTTCCACTTGAATATCAAGTATAAGAAGGGCAGCACCAATAATGTTGTAGATTGCCTCAGTCGACCACCAATCATGTCATTAACCACCGTGCTCAACTCTTATGGGCATGAGACTTCTGATTGGCTACTTCTCTACAAAAGAGACCCAGACATTGGCCACACATATAAAACACTCTTGGAGGGTCGACATGTTCCAAATTTTCACCTCCAGGATACCCTGTTATGCCACCTAGGTCACCTTTGTGTTCCTTCAAGCGAGTGTGCCAAGATGATTTGGGAAGCACACTACAGTCGGGCTTCTGGGCATTTCGGGGTCGAGAAAATGGTGGCAGTACTATAGAAGTATTTCTACTGGTCAAATCTTCAACAGGATGTCGGGAAGTACATTAGATCATGCACTGCCTGCGCCATTGCCAAATTGATAGTCAAGAAGCAAGGCCTCTATACCCCGCTGCCTACCCCTAGTCGACCTTTAGAATCCATCTCCATGGATTACATGTCAGGCCTTCTTTCCACTAAGCATGGAAATGACTGTTTTTGTGGTTGTCGACAGGTTCTCGAAGATGGCCATTATTGTGGCCTGCAAGAAGAATATCACAACAGAAGCCAGTGCTAAACTCTTCTTTGAATGAGTGTGGGTGCACTTTGGGATCTCACGGTCTATCATCTCAGATCAAGATAGCAGGTTCCTCAGTACATTTTGGTCTAGTCTCTGGTCGATGCTGGACACCAAACTCACTAAGTCCACAGCCTTCCATCCTCAAACTGATGACTAGACAGATGTTGTCAATAGGATGATTGTACACATTCTCCGCATGTACAACTCAAAGAATCCATGCACATGGGATGAGAGCCTCCCCTACATTTAGCACAGCTACAACCGGGCTCTCCACAGCTCGACTGGCCACAACCATTTTTAGGTGGGATTGGGATTCCAGCCACTATGTCCCATTGATGTGGCCATGCCATTCGCAGCTACTCATGCAGATTCGGCTCATGTCTAGTCTGAAACAAATAAGAAACAACTTCATTGAGCACATCCAACATATTCGCTAGCAAGTCCATGACATTTTGGAGAAATCAAATTCCAAGTACAAGTAGCGACATGATCAACATTGGGTGCCACACAAGTTTTAGGTGGGTGACAAAGTCTGGTTGTATTTGCAAAAGGAACACCTTACCGGAGCCTATCAGCAACTCAAACCACTATGATATGGTCCTTACACCATTACCAAGGCTATGGGAGACAATGCATTTGAGCTCAACATTCCCCCATTCCTTGGACTGCACCCAATGTTCAATGTGGACTGCCTTTGGCCATACTTTCCACCATTACTAGACACATCCGACATTGCAGAATAGCTCACACCCACATAGTTAAATCCATATTGCATGGAAAATGCTACAATTGATCTGATCATGGACACACAGATCAAGTACACATGCCAGCAGAACATCCAGCTGTATCAAGTTGTCAAAGCAGGCCAACTCCTTCACCAGGGCAAGTGGCTCACCAGGGACCAAGTTCAATAGAAGTTTCCTCATCTCATGGAGGAACTCAACGCAATGGTGACCATTGCTTCCTAAGGGGGGAGGAATGATCCAGGTGGATATTGGTGGCCACCCGCCAAGTCCACTTGGACCCCCACCATTGTTTCTTTCAGCTTTTCAGTTTCCTTAATTGTAGCACAGTTTACTATTTTTAGCAGTTTTTCGGGTCCTAAACTTCCGGAGTCGTTTTGAGGCCTTAAACGATGTTTTTTGGGAAAAATAGGAGCAACATGCATCCATGGACTGATGTTGCTCTTCCTAAAGTTGTAGTTCTCAGATAGATCTTTGTAAGGAGATATTGTATGCATCAAACGGAGATCGTATGCCAAAGTTATGACCCTGGGAAGTTGATGTACCAATTTACCCAAATGGGGCCCACAGTTTGGTGTTTCATCTTCTAGGGTTAGGTTTTTGGATGTTTAAGGTTTCCCATTGTTTCTCAACAATAAATAGGCCTTTGAGCCTCATTGTAACACAGTTTAGAGACATGTAGCCATCACATCTCTTCTCAAAGATAAGCTACCATCACCCTAGCTGTTTATTTCCATTTTATGTTTGTAAGCATATCTCAGTATTTTACATTAATGAAATGAAGTATTATTTCACCTGCATCTTTGTGTTAATGGTTATCTCTGTAATTTGTTGCGTTCCTATTTAAATCCGGATCATTGCATCACGAGCCAGCCTACCTTGATCATGAGGAAGCAGCAAAGTGGCATTCCCACTATGGCCACCACACCAGGGATATGATCCAATGGATGAATCAAGAAATAAAAAGTCCTTGGAACAGGAGGTCTCATCACGAGTCAGCCTGCCCACCTTTTGCTCCTTCCTAGTGAATGGTAATGTGTTCATCTGGTCACCAAACCAGCACATTGTTCTCCACTCTGATAGCATAATGCACTTTCCCTATTTTACATAAAGGACCATGGTTCCAAAGGGTTAGAAAGCAACTCTGTCGAGGCTATAAATTCCTGCAGGAAATAGCAGCTCTGCTGATGGTATTGAAGTCATATTTCCAACATCAATAGCAATTATAAGTCCCTTTCCTTATTTGGTATCTTTACTATAGAGCGATTATGTTCCTAATTTATGATTAAACCTTTATGCGTGGATATCTTCTAAAAATATCAATCATAATGCGATTTAAGTGGAATGATGATGGTAAAGTATATTTTTTGTGTCAAATGTCCATTTTCCCTTTTCAAAATCATCTCATAGCATCTCCTCACTAATTGATAATTATCATATATGCATTGATTTCAGCATTCTGATATCTCTTGCGATCCTTTCATAAATAAGCGTACCTTACCACTCCCATCATCCTTGTACGTCGCCACCAGCATGATTTTCCTTCATTCATTTGGTCGAAGGTGACCTATCATTTCAAAGGGGGGTGAGGGTGACTCCCAAAGTACTTATGCATGCATGTCAATCTTTTATTTGGTCATGCCAGACTATATGACATTCCATAATAACAAGTCTTCAACGGTATTTATGCTGAAAAATATCATCCGATATAATGATCATAACAACTTGTTGTTCCATCCCTAGCTCTGTCTATTGCTATCTTACCTTTGCTAAATTACAGTCTGTAGAATTCAGCCAATATGGGAGGAAGAACAATGCGTAGGGAGCCACTGATACTGGCTGTTTCTGATGCCGCTCGAGAAATTCTAGTCTGAGCCGGGTGGGCAGCATATTTCACACGATTTCAGCAACCCAACAAAAAATTTGCCATAGAATTCCTGAAGAATTTACAGAATAGCCAATCTATGGTGAGGGGCAGACAAATCATAGTCTCAGATGCTATGATTGCAGAGGTTTCTAGATTACCAACTGAAGGACCCGTGTGGATGAATAAATGATTGAAGTTGCAGGATGTCATTGAAATATTTAAAGACGAAGGGCAAGAGCTGATCATCAAAGGAAAAGGAGTTCGACCATCGTCCCTTGGAGAACCAAGGGGAGAACTAGCTAGAGTTTTCCAGAATTTCATTACATGTGACATATACAAAGACATGGTAAGGCCATGACAACTTAAACTATTAGCAGTTTTGAAGCAAAAATGTTTAGTAAATCTACTTGCATATTTGAATTTCTTACTGCATGATTCTGCTGAAAGAATAAGAAAATCCTGACACATAGAAACAGTCATAAGTCATCATTGTTTAATTAGGATGATAGTTAGCTACAGCCTCGCCTAGTAGCAAACAAGTTGGGAAGAATTAATATTTTCCATAGAACGGGGGTTAGCTTTAACTACTCCTAACCTTGTCCCAAAGAGGAAAAGGACTACTCGCACAACAAACATTCCACAAAAACGCAGACACTCTGCCAGAGTAAGGACAAGCTTGGGAATAGCTGAAAATCCCTAGGGTAGCAGCAATCAGCCCATAGAACTATCTAGTCCAGAAAATGAGCAATATTTACAGTTGGAAGGACAAGATGACCTTGAGTCAGAACTTGAGGAGGAAACGGAGCACTCTAGTGAAGACGAAATAAATGGAACAGAACTCCTCTCAACACCAAATACAAGCCCCCCACGAGACTTACTGCATGATATTGAATTGGCCCAAATTTTGGCCAACATGAATGAATTTATACAGCCTAAAAGCCCGCTAAACTTTAACATTGGAGCAACCAAATCGGAAGAAAACTCTGGCCACAATAGGAGCATGCCAGAAAATGTAATCTGTGAAGTAGAAATAGGAGCAGAAGTCACTCAAGAAGAGACAGACCAACCTGGCGATATACCTCTAGAAGAACGTAGCTAGGTAGACCTAAATATAGAAAATATAGACCAAATAGAGGACATGGAGATAGACCAAGAAGACGACAATCAATCTGGGGACACAGTTCTCTTAGAGCAGAGTCAAGACGAGCAAGTAGGCTCTTTAGGAGTAGAAACGACCAGCAAAACACTCGCTCCCCCTAAAAAGAATAGAGCCACAATTAAAAAGCTTAGGAAGGAACAACAGAGGTTGCGGAAAATAGTGAAGAGGTTCAAACGAAAAATAAGGGAGTTATCAGTAGGGAAAGTCCTAAACAAAACCCTAGAAACAATAAACGCAACCATCCAAACTAAATTGTAGGAAATAGAAGCTATGGGACTCAAACTGAGCCCATAATCACTGAACCTGTTAGGGAACAACACAAAATTTTTGTAGAAACAGCTACCCAAACAGAGGCTATACTTTCTCATGACTTAGCCATCTAGATAGAGATAGAACCCTCCTATAGCACATCTATGAAGACAGAGGCTTGGGCCTCTGATAGCAAAGAAACACAAACAGTCAACATCCATTATCACAGCAGGGGTACACAGACAAATACCCAAGTCAAAGATGTCATGATAAGCAACGACCCCAACATAGTGAATCTTCAAGTAGATTTAGCCTAGGCTCAGCTTACCATAGAATGCCTTGAACTAGAAACCGTCCCCCAACAGAAATACCAAGAATTACAAAAAGCAGCTTTGGAACATGAACATCTCAGAAAGTGAGGCATTTGATAAATATAGAAAGGCAGAAGAGAGGACTGAGAAAATAAAGCTCAGATTTGAAAAGGCTAGGAGTTAAATGCATACTATTTGCTCCTTATATACTGGCATATTAGCATGCAGATCTCTTGCCAATAACTATGCCCTATTTTTTATGGAAAGATACTTACAGTTGAAGATCAAAGTTTTCAAAGCTGGAAAACCGATAGAGTTGAAAACAATTGAGGATTTTATAAACTTTTGTAAACATCATGGGGTAAAAGTACAGAGGCTGTTGTGTGAATTTTATTTACACAATTTTGTATTAGAAGAAGAAATTGAAAAGAACCCCAGTCCTTTGTAGGGGATGTACAATTTCAAGCTTTTATTTCATTTGCTGTTAACCAACTAAAATGGTTCAAGGCTCATAACCTGTTCCAGAGGCAGGAAAATGGACTGGAACTTTGGGTTAGAGGTGAACCAAAAAACCCATTACAAATGTTGGCCAATCACAAAAGTTTTATGAAGAGGTAAGGAGTAATCAAAACTCTGGGGCCTATTCAAAAAGAAATTGTCCAAACAGGAGTAGAGTATTTCCTTTCCATTTAGGAAATCTCCTTGGCCACAACCAAGTTCAGATGGATAGTTTCCAATAACAATGTACAGAATATAGAACCATTCAATTATAAAAAATTTAAACTGGCTGCAAAACGCTTTGTCATTTATAGTAATCTCATCTTAAGGGAAGGTCCTTATTGGCTAGGTTGTCGGTTCACAGCCCTATTATTTGGTATCTTGATGAAGGGTACAAGGCTATATATGAACCACCTGAAGGAAAAACAAGGCACATCTTTGAAATCTTGGCCAAGAATCATGGTTTCAGACCGCTTTATGACATTCCTTCTCTAGCTTACTCCTTGACTGCTCTGCACACGAACTACATGGTTTTCATGAGGACATGAAAAAGGGTAAGCAAGGGAGTATGTTGGGTCATGGAAAAGGTATGCATTTACTATTAATTTATTATCCTTTTCTTTTATTCTCATCCTTTCTATATCTCAATGCACTAATATGGTAATAAATTACGGTAAGAAATACATAAATTATTTACAGTTATGCTTTGGGTAATTATCATCCTTCTTTATGTAGGAAAGTACAAAAAGGGACAACTATTGTTCCCTAACTAAGGGACAGCAAAAAAGTAGCAAGCTAAGGAAGGAACGTGGTGGTTGTAGATACATCCAAAAGCAAATCAACAGGATCAGCATGAGAAGGGAAAGATGTCTGAAGTTAGAAAATTGCGCGAATCCCTCAGGATCGAGAGATCTTGAGGGATTGATTTTATCATCTATCTTTTTACCCCTTTCTCATTATAAAAGGCAACGATTGTAAGAAGAAAGGGGACGACTATTGTTATTATTATTTTAATTCTCAATTATAGACTTTCGTTGTAGCGAAGAACGCAAATACATTGTAATACTCTTTCATGATTAATATATAAGAGGAGTTGCTATTCCTTTTCATTTATCTGAAGTAACCAGCAGTGTATGCTGGCGGCTAAGGGCCCAGCTTCCAGTGGAATTCACTACCTCACCTGTGTCATATATTTTTTATTCTTGCAAGTGTGACAGTTGATAGTTTATTGCTTTATTCTATTTTATTTCATTTTTGTTCCTTATTTCTTTGCGTTGACAGAATAGCTCTGTTTTATATAATTTACAGCATTATTGTTTAATTAGTTTCCTTTCGCTTTGGATTGAGTTTCCTAGATGAATATCCTGCTCGATGTAATCAACTGTAATGAGAATTAACTACTACTGTTAGTCTCTCAGATTGATGTCGTCGTTGTTTTACAGAGTAGTGCGTTTGATTTAAATTCAATCAATCTCTAAGAGAAGAGTTATCACTGCTCTACTCTTAACTAATATTGTTGTTACTCGAATTACATATTGTTGTTACCTGAATTGTTGTAGGATTTGATTTCATTAAAGGATTGAGTTTTCTTTTAATTGAAATTAGAATTTACTTGCTGCATCCATTTACTCTTGTATTTAAAAGATCTATACTACAATTTAGAAGCATTACTCTCTGAGTTAAATAGCCACCACATACTGTGTACACTGTTGAAATAGAAAGACCTTCCCGGATTGATAATTAATGTGAAGATAATTAGGAGTTGAAAAGGCACCTTTTATCACTCAACACAGTTGTTGAAGATCAGAGGCAATGTGTTGTTTATTTTTTGTGTTGTTTGCTGATGGTTTCTTGGCTTTGGCAGGGGTTTGTGACTGAAGATATGATGCTCCTACTATTGTGGAGCTCTTGGATAAACCTAGTGAAGACCTGTAGCTGATGATTGCTATTTTGTGGGATAGGTTGCTACAGGATTTCCTACAGGATGTCCTGTAGCTTCTTCTCCCTTGGAATGTTTTAATCATGTTGTTGACTAGGGCTATGAGGATGATGCAATGAATGACTATGTGTGGAGAAATGGAATAACTGGCAAAAACTAATCTCTTTTTATTTTGAATGGTGAGTTCAGGGATGATGGTAATGGATGAGGTGAAGGGTTAGATCATGTCTAGAATGAATTTTTGGGACCTAACCAACCCACCATTCACCCTCAGATTGCTTCCTATAGGTTTTCAGGGGATCCTATAGAAAACACAGTCTTCGCCTAAATTGAAGCAATGAAGTGAAAAAAACAATGGAATTGATGGAGGGATGCATGGTAAGGAGTGGAGGAGATGAATATGTGAGGAAGGGTTCCCTTTGGATCTTCTCTTTTCTCCTTGATTGTCTTTCTCACCCACCTGCAAATAACAATTATAACATTTTCTCTTTTTCTTTTTGGTTTTTTGAAAAACACCTAGGCTGCCTCAGAGAGGTTTTCACCCTAGATGTTTTCCCTGGGTGCCTCAAGGAAGGTTTTTGTTATAGACATTTTTGTGCCTTACAGCTATAAGCATGAAATGTCCATAATTCAAGGGATCCAAATTCCCTAAATATGTTGTTACAACTCCTAAAGGAACAAGGTCAACCAATGACAGCTTCTCCCAGAAGTTCTCCACCAAAAACCACTCAGAAAAAGTCAATTCAGGATCAATTCAGAGGCTCCACTAGCTGCCTGCATTGAAATGCAGAGGCTACACTGGCTAGGTGCACTGCAACGCAGGTAGAAGCACTACTAGGGTGTGCTGAGCGGGAAATGACAAATGGAAAACTCATTCAACGAGGTGGAAAGACCCTGGAAGCTTCCAGAATCTTCTCCAATGACACTTGCCTCAATGAATTCGACTAGTGATGAGTAAGAGGCTCTCAACCTCCAAGTGGAAGCAAGAACTGACAGAGAGAAGCCACAAGTCAAAACATAAGATGACTCATCCTCTCTGCTTACATCTATATATGGATCTCTCACCCAGAGGTTCAGGAGGCTGGAATTTTGTACTTTGCAGAGAATTGCTGTTGGTTTGAGATTGAGATTAGTACATTGGGTGATTTATGCTTTGTTGGAGGAGAGGAAGGGATTCCTTTGCTGGGAGGTAGATGCTGGATCGGAACTCACTTGATTGTATCTCCTCTTGGACTTTCTTATCTTATCAATAAACTATTTGAGTTTCTCCTACATGCTGTGTACCAATGATGTTTTGCTATGCTTACATGTTTAGCTTAATCTGATCTTGAGCTTTTTATGAATGTATATTTGTATCTTTGTGTAGTTTCTCTCTCTTGTGATCTTGCAGGAATTCGGTGAAGCTGGGCCGGTGAAGGAGCAAGAAGCTGGGAGCTACTGAAGAGAGGAGTGATTGGATCGACAAACTAGCGGAAGACACAGGTTAGTTACATCCTTCTTCCTCATTTACATTCCATAAAGAAGAATACTCAATTAGTTTACCTTGTTTGTTGCTAAGGCACTATCACACCTTAGAGTGGGATAGGGGCATTCTGAATTGGATACTTTTCCCAACAACAAATTGGCGACTCCGTTGGGGATCGTATCTTGTTAGTTTATTTGTGTTTCTATTGTTGTTCTTCTCATAAACTCAGGAGTGTCGAATCGAAATGCATTTGCCATTTTCGAATGCAAAGTAGAGATCTGTCACTCTAGTCCACTCATTGGGCCTGTTTTTATGATCTGAACAACTGATCCACAAGTGCTCTAACAGCCCTTTGTGATAGATCTTAGTCCTCCTTTAAATCATCCTCCTAATTGTACTTAATTGATAGCTTTTATCCGGCCAAAATCTGTAGATTAAACTGCAAACCGTGACCCTGAACCCAGAGACAATTCTCGTTTCTGCTTCAGCGCAGACTCTGTGAAGAGGTTCTGCATTTCAACGCAGGTCCTATGAAGGATACCTGCGCTGAAGTTCCGTTTCTCTGTGCTGAGGGTGCGCTGATCAGCCTTTGCCTTGTGCAGCTGTGGTTCCCTGCTTCCTTTTGCTCAGTTTTATCTCTGTTTTTTGCAGCCTGTTATCAGTCAGTGTACCTATCTGAAACCCCTTTTCTTTGCCTCAATTCCGCCTCAGTTGTATAAAGAAACGGTATTTGTTCTTTGTGTATTTGTTACATCATTTTCAGTTTCCCATTACAAAAGTAAACTAGTCATACTGTCGCCCTTAGATCTAGACCTGTCATAAGTGTCGTTTTGATCTTAGGAGTGAGTTTGTTTGCTGTTCACAGTTGATTGGGCTTTTACTTTTGTCGTTTGGTTTGAATTTATGCATTTCTAGTGTCGAAACAAGTAAATCATAAAGTGTCGTAATCGTCTTTTTGATTTTGAAAAAGGAACTTGTTTATGTTTTCACTTGAAATCGAATTCAAATTTGTACAACAACTTTCTTTTCAAGCATCAATATTAAGAAAGCGAAAACAAATACATGCATATGTGCATTTTCATTTTGATAGTTTGCATGCTTTGATTTAGGAAAAGTGCATTTACAGTGTGCTCTATGCTCTTTGAGAAAAGATTGTGTCTTTCTTTTCCCCTTGTAGCTAGGATTTTCATTGTTGAAAAGATATAAAAGCTTGCTTATCATCTTTAGACTGCATTTAGGAATTGTATCATACATCTCGTGGTGATCCAAAAAGGCAAACTTCTAAGAAAGATCAACCTAAAATAAATTGAATGAACTTAACAACGCTTTGTAACTTAACGCACAACATAGAGGTCTAGGCTAGAGACGTGTTCCGGCGTCGTAAAACGTGGTGACTGTCGATCTCGCTGATGGTTGGGTGATTCCTCCTGAGAGACGATAGCGCCAATACGAATTGTGCTCCCACGTACCATCGAGTATATATTGGGAGACCCCTATAGGCATAAAACCTTTATCCTTAGGAAGCCGTGTCGGCCGCCCTACTGATTGCAATGCACTGAACACAGCATTCGGGAAGATTGACCGCCCGTACCTTAAAAAGTATTCTGTGGTTTTGCGAAAAGTTTGGCACACCCTCTACCTAGAACTCTAGAGCAGTTCCTTTTGGCCTTTTTCAGACTCTATAACAAAAAAAGTCCATCCGAGCATTTGTCACTTCGGGCTTGTTAAAACATCGAAGGAGACTAGAGTCATCTTTTGCTTTTTCTCGACTCTTTAAAATTGAAAAAGCAAGTTGTGTCAAAGCGTGTTAAAATTTATTTTAAACGGAATAATCATCACCTTTCCCTCGTTGATCTTCGAAGTTAGTCTCCCTTCATCACAAGTTCTTGTAGAATCACTAAGAAATCTTTTGGATAGACTAGATATGTCTGAACAACCGTCGACATCTAGGACTGTGTCATCCGACACAGCAGTGGCACAGCCTCCTACTGCTACCCCAACGATGTTCAATGGTATACCATCTGTCCCGGCAAGTTATCAACAACAAGCTGGGGTCCCATCAGGGACTGCTTCGACGACATGGTTAGTTCCTATTTCTTCATCCGGATTATCATCTGGTATTTCTTATGTTGAAACTCAACAAATTGATCCAATGTGTCTTCAAAGGCCAATCTACCCTTTAAGTACTGGATTGCCACCATATGGAGGGCAGTATGCCTTTTCATTGTTCCCTCCCAGAGAACAACCATATGAGAGTTTACAACAAAGTTCAGGTCAAACTGGAATGACATCCAGCGGTTGGGTACCAATACTGCCTCAGCAACCAAGGGTTGTATATTCAACGCAACTAGTCCACCCTGTGTCGAATATTCCCACTATACCTGCTATGGTGACTGCGTCGCAAGTACAAGCGCTACCTGTTGTATGTCAACCCCAAGTTTCTCAGGTTGCAATACAATAGCCTCTTGTCTCAACGACACAATCACAACCTCAGGTTAGTGACTCCTTATCTGGAGCGACTCAGGCTCAAACAAGTACTATGACTCCTCATCTTGGTCAATCATCCAGTATTGGACAACAAAAAATGGTCCAACAACCAGGACTGGTTCAATCTCAACAACCGCCATTCCAGCAATCATATCAAGGACCTGAGCAACAAGTCTTTGTAAGTAATGGGCAACCATATTATAGTGGTTATGCCCATCAACCTTGTCAAAGTTGCTAGCATTATGCTGGTATGCAAAGACCCACTGCTCAGGCGATTCCATCTTATCCTGGGTATGCTTCGCCTAACATGAATCAACAGTTTCCCTTTGTAGCAACTCTAGAATTACCAGATCTAAACCGGCTGATGAATGATCCAATTGCTTATGCCCCTTGGTGGCTAGCGATTCCGCATAAACTTCCGTCATATATTCCTAAATTTAATGGAAATCCAGGTGAAGATCCATCGAATCACGTGATGACATTTCATCTATGGTGTTCATCAAACACCCTAAATGATGATTCGATAAGGCTTCGCCTTTTTCAGAGGACGTTAACGGGTCCAGCGGCAAAATGGTATATTGAATTGCTTAGAGCTTCGTTCGACAACTTCAGTAACTTAGCCATGACTTTCTTAACCCATTTTCAATTACCGATAAGGTATGAAACGGGAACGAAACTCCTAACCAACTTCAAACAGACAACGGCCACTCACATATCTGATCATATACATGAGTGGCGACGTCGTCGTAGGATGGTGAAAACGTACGTTCCCGATCAGCTATTAGCTGAATGGTTTATCAAATCCTTACTTCCTACAATCACAGAAGATGTGGCAAAGGGGGGAGTCGTAACGGAAGAGCAAGTCATCGCTCGTGCTCAATATCTGGACTTGGTCTATACTCAGTCTGGCACGCTCTACGACAAAATACCTGACGCCCCTAGACTGGAATTCTCAATTCCTCCTCCTCCTAAATCAAACAATGACTCTCACGCCGGCGATGGCGTGATTGGCGCGACAGACACGAAATCGACAAAGGCTACATCTAAAAAAGCCCGTAAGATTTCCAGTCAAAATACAAATGAGGAACTTCTTGCCTCGGAAGTAAATGCCGTGTCGCCCGACAAGGGCAAACAACTGAAGCAACCGGGGGGCAAGAAGAAAAAGAAAGGGAGAAAAAGGAAACCCCCTGCGGGGTGTCATATATGCGATGAGGATCATTGGACGAGAGATTGTCCATATATAGCTGAAGTTAAGAAACTCTTTAAGAGTTCAAAACCCTCAGCAGTATTGACTGATCCGTTTCCAAACCCGGGAACCAAACTGGTTGCTAATCAAAATACTTCCCGATCCCAAGTGCTTATGTTGTTTGTCTCAAAGCAGCAAAATGATGCTTTGACAAGGAATAAAGATTACGGGAATCCATAGCTGTCGAATAACAAGGCTAATGAACAACCTAGTAGTTCGACGACAACTTTGACCGAAGTTGTGCCACCCATCATTCCTGAAACTATGATAAAGTCGCCAAAGGGAGTAGTGCACAAACCGACATTTAATCCTCGTGCAAAAATAGCACAGAATTATAATATAATAGAGGACCTGGCCCAATCGCCGTCTGCTATGTCGACATTTGAGGTACCGCAAAATTGCCTCTCCCAAGAGCAAGCTTTATTATCAACAATAGGTGGGATTGACCCAATGGATTCCAATCTTGTGGCCTTTAATCATAAAGGATATGACCCTCAGTTACCAGCTCAACTAGCTTTCCTTATTCAAGTGAAAGCCCTCAACAAAACTATTCATCGAACAATTATTGATGAGGGGGCATCTACATGTAGTATGTCGATGAGTTGCTGGAAAACTTTAGGATCTCCAACCTTGTCGCGGTCTGCGACGACGTTAAAAACATTCGACGGAAGGACATATACCCCATATGGTATCCTAAATAACTTGAAAGTTGAACTAGAGGGAAAAACGGTAGAAATAGATGTTGAAGTCATCGACGGGAATCTTGATTACAACATCCTACTAGGAAGACCATGGATATATGCCATGGCAGCTGTTGTGTCGACCTATTTTAGAAAGATTGCATTCCCCTTTCAAGGAGGAATTACAATCGTTGATCAACAAAACTTCCTCCCCAATGGTTCTCAAGTTACAGGAAGCATTCCAATGATCCATGGAAGCAATCATTCGCTCCAAAATATCGGAGTAGGTCTCCTAAAAGACCCTGCCTTAATGGGTACTTTTGCCCTACCGCCTCCAAGTAATCTGGCGGAAGTAGCCACAGTGGAATATGCAACCTTCTATATCTAATGGATTTGGACTCTGAGGACGGTTCTTATCTCATGTCAACCTCGTTAAAAATTGAAACAAAGAGTCATGAGGATAGTTCTTTTACTGTGTCAACCTCATTAAAAAATGAAACAATCCCCTTTCCAAATCTCAAAGGTAAACCTTCATTCCAACCACCGAGTTGAATGCAATGAAGCTTGGGGGGCATGCTCCTCCATTTGCGTTGTTATGCTAGGGGCATGCAAACTTATCATGAGCAGTGTTACCGTAGGGTTCAAGCTCGTTAAAAAATAAACCCGCATCGAGCAGTTTTAGCACATAGTTCATGCTCGTTAAAAAATAAACATAAGACCGAGCAGTGTTTTTCCGCGTTTAAGCTCATTAAAAAATGAACTATCCTCCGGTAAATAACCACCGTGAATGTAACAATATCAGCCATTAAAGCCTTGGTCGTGTTTGCACCGTCACCTCCACTTTTCCATTGGCCGATCATTCACCTCCATATGATTGTTTACCCATTTTGAGGAACAGCTGGGAAGAGTGATTTCACTAGCCATCCTTGTGACACTACCGTGCTTGGAAAATTCCAACCCTTACCTGGAATCAGCTGCTACCCATTTTATCACTCGTTCCTCAAAAGACGAGTCTTCTTTAAGCTCTTTTCATCTGACTCGTAAAATATGAAAAGATTGCCGAGTTTTGGCCTTCCAGCTCGTTAAAGCGACCGGAAGAGCTATCCCTCCTCTAGATTTTAATCTTTTTGGACCTGAGGGATTATTGCACAAAAAGATCGAGCGCTTGTTTTGTTCGGCTCGTTAAAACTATCGAAAATTCATCCCTTCTGTATTGTTTTATACTTTTTCGGACTTAAGGGATTAGATGACGAAAAAGGACTTTCGGAGTTGACTTTACGTACCTTTTCAGACTCTCTAAAAATGAAAAGGACCAAGTTATCTTTGTCGTTAGACTCGTTAAAAAACATTAATAGCGACAAACTTGTCTTTAGACGAGAACGAGTTTCACTATCGCTAGGCTCGTTAAAACATAGCGATGGGTTTGCCCGAAGGGCAAATTATAGAACAAGCATATGTTATCCTCCTCAAGCTTGACAAAAATAAAGAGGTACTGGTCAGCAATGACTGGGGAAAAATTGGGAAGAAACTCAAAGAACTTTTATTGGTAGCAAGTCGCTCTTGAACATGACACTTCCACTCCATGCCTGAGTCGGGTTGGGTTGTTTCATTCACCGGTCACATCGCCATGGTCTCGCCATACCATCCACCTTTGGGGTAAATGCTACCGATCCATCACACAAGTGTCACCGATATGTTCAAGAGAAGTCATCCAGAGAAGTCAACCGTGTCCTATCCACTACCATACATTATTCTTCATTCTTACATGACCGCCACCCTGAACCATATATCATCAGATCATTTTCACCTCCATCAAAATCATTTGCTCCGTTCCGTGTCACTGATGTGGGATACATTAAGGCCCTCCTTTGATGGATCGCTTCTTGTTGACATCAGCTCATTATCCAAGAATTTGATCTAGGAACACCCTCTTTAGTACTTTGAAGCTTGCATGCCTCAATGGCAAGTTTCTCACTTCCGGCGGCAGGTATACATCAATGACCTTCGACCGAAAGATTTTGCGTGGTGTTCGACGCCAAGTCCTTTATTCACACCACGTAAATTGTACTGCAGTACCTTGAGGGTCATTATCATTATCGGTGATTCCTCTCGCGCTTGTTAACGGTTTACATCATTGATTGGTAATCAAGCGATGTCTTTCCATGTTCGACTTCAGAACATTTCTCACATGGATCGACTGGTACTTAGAGTGAAGATCGAACGAGTTTGAAGACCCCGGATCTAGTTTCATCCGTCCGAGCTGTGATATATATTCAGGAAAAATAAAGACATTGACATGTACAGCATTGCAACACAGACAATCATCCTACCAAAGGATGATGATTTCAGCAGGATCATCAGTCTATCATCAGACAATTGTCTGTCCTATGTACATAAAAATGAATTTATAAAGCTGAGCATGGGAATGCCCGCCTCAGCTAGATCATGAAAACAGTACGAAAAATAATGTATTGTATTGTATCTTATTACAGGTCTCCTCCCGGCATTGAATGAACTTCGGATCCTCCT
This sequence comes from Pinus tabuliformis, assembly GCA_031772625.1. Lineage (NCBI taxonomy): Eukaryota > Viridiplantae > Streptophyta > Pinopsida > Pinales > Pinaceae > Pinus > Pinus tabuliformis. The sequence goes on along the minus strand of CM062819.1, from coordinate 77,774,206 downwards.
AATAAAGCATTTCACCCGATAAACGGCCTCATACTTTAGGGGGCAACTGTTATAGACATTTTTGTGCTTTACAGCTATAAGCATGAAATGTCCATAATTCAAGGGATCCAAAGTCCCTAAAGATGTTGTTACAGCTCCTAAAGGAACAAGGTCAACCAATGACAGCTTCTCCTAGAAGTTCTCCACCAAAAACCACTCAGAAAAAGTCAATTCAGGATCAATTCAGAGGCTCCACTAGCTGCCTGTGTTGAAATGCAGAGGCTACACTGGCTAGGTGCACTGCAATGCAGGTAGAAGCACTAACAGGGTGCGCTGAGCGGGAAACGACAAATGGCAAACTCATTCAACGAGGTGGAAAGACCCTAGAAGCTTCCAGAATCTTCTCCATTGACACTTGCCTCAATGAATTCGACTAGTGATGAGTAAGAGGCTCTCAACCTCCAAGTGGAAGCAAGAACTGACAGAGAGAAGCCACAAGTCAAAACATAAGCTGACTCATCCTCTCTGCTTACATCTATATATGGATCTCTCACCCAGAGGTTTAGGAGGCTGGAATTTTGTACTTTGCAGAGAATTGCTGTTGGTTTGAGATTGAGATTAGTACATTGGGTGATTTATGCTTTGTTGGAGGAGAGGAAGGGATTCCTTTGCTGGGAGGTAGATGCTGGATCGGAACTCACTTGGTTGTATCTCCTCTTGGACTTTCTTATCTTATCAATAAACTATTTGAGTTTCTCCTACATGCTCTGTACCAATGATGTTTTGTTATGCTTACATGTTTAGCTTAATCTGATCTTGAGCTTTTTATGAATGTATATCTGTATCTTTGTGTAGTTTCTCTCTCTTGTGATCTTGCAGGAATTCGGTGAAGCTGGGCCGGTGAAGGAGCAAGAAGCTGGGAGCTACTGAAGAGAGGAGTGATTGGATCGACAAACTAGCGGAAGACATAGGTTAGTTACATCCTTCTTCCTCATTTACATTCCATAAAGAAGAATACTCAATTAGTTTACCTTGTTTGTTGCTAAGGCACTATCACACCTTAGAGTGGGATAGGGGCATTCCGAATTGGATACTTTTCCCAACAACAGTTTTCACCTAGGGATATTCTTATTCTTTTTTCATCATTGGGCCGCCTCACGAGGTTTTCAACCCAAAAATGGGACTCAAGCACCTCATGGAGGTTTTCACCTGAATCCTTATTATTATTTTTTTCCCTTTCTTTTCTTTTTTCAGTGACCCGATGAGGGAGGAGCTGGAACTTGCTCCACCATCATTTCTGTCTTATTGATATTGTCAATGAACTCTTGCTTTGATAAAGGCCTATTGTACATTTTCAAATGGTGTCCATTATCAAGCAATGGAATGGCTTCTTCATCTATAGGTTTGATTGGCATTGAACCATTATCATGGCATATTTCCACCACATAAGGTATGAGCCATCTTTTCCTTAGCTTGCCCTTGAAGTCTTTATACCTAGAATCATATAACAATGCCCAATTGCCCTCTTGAAATTTCTTCTCCTTAATATGTCTATCATGCCAGATCTGCCTCTAAAGCTGAACTATCTTTGTATGTAGGAGGGTCTGCATTCTGAATTCATCCAAGCCATTCAAATGGAATGATCTTTCTTTCTGTGCATGAATGAGATCCAAATCTAGTTGTGCTTCCACCCTCAATGTGTTATATTCAAACTCAATGGAAAACAAAGCCTTTTTCCCATAAACCAGCTCATAGGGTGTAAATCCAGTGGTGGTCTTCCATGTTGTATTATAGGCCCAGGTGGCCTCAACTAGTCCCTCTACCCAATCCTTCCTACTGTTGCTCACTACCTTGGTTAAGATGCTCTCTAGTGCCCTGTTGGTCACCTCCACTTGCCCATTAGCTTGTCGACGATAAGGAGTGGAGGTCCTATGCTTGATTTTGTGATGGATGACCCGTTCTTCAATCATGTTGGAGGTAAATTGGCTGCCTCAATCTATGACTAGCTCTCTAAGGTACCCAAATTTGTAGAATACATTCTCCCTTAGGAACTCAGCCACCTTCTCTTCTGTTGCTACCTTAATTGCCTTGGTTTTAGCCCACTTAGTCAAATAATTAGTGCACACAATAATATATTGTTTTTGCTTTGAAGAAGGGTTGACAGGCCCAATGAATTCCATGCCCCACTTGTCAAATGGCTCAAACGTCACTTGAGGTTGTAGGGGCATTTCATCTCTTGGAGTAGGCTTTCCCATCCTTTGTCATTGATCACACTGACTAATGTACTTTATCACATCCTGATGAAGAGTGGGCCAATAATAGCCCACTTGTAACACTTTGAATGTTGTCCTCTTTACTACAAAGTGACATCCATAAGGCCCATCATGACAAGTCATAAGGATGTCAAAAACCTCCTCTTCCCTTACACACCTTCTCAAGAATTGATCTGGGCCAAGTTTGAAAATATTTCCCCCAATCTAGGTGAAGGGGGCGCTTTTCCTGACTATATTGCTCTTTTATTTGGAGGGAAAGTTTGGTGGGAACTGTGCTGATACCAAATAGTTTGCTATATCAGTTAACCATGGGGAGATAACTGAAATAGAAAACAAATGCTCATCTGGTAACTGATCATCCACCATTCCTTCTTCACCTGCAGGCAGATTCATCCTAGATAGAAAGTCTGCAACAACATTTTCCTTGCCAGGCTTATGAACAATAGTTAGGTCAAACTGTTGTAATAAAAGCAACCATCTTATAATTCTAGCATTCACATATGGTTTGTTCATTAAATATTTGATTGCAGCATGGTCATTATGCACAAATGTTTGGTGGCCTATAATGTAATTCCTAAATTTGTTTAATGAATGCACAACATCCAGGAGTTCCTTTTTTGTCACAGTATAATTTAGTTCGGCCTTTGACAGGTTCTGACTGATAAAATAGATGGGATAGGGAAATTTCTCTTCTACCTAACCTAAGGCTACTCCTATGGCTTTGTGTGAGGCATCAACATGAATATGAAAAGGGAGGGCCCAGTTTGGGCCTCGAAGAATTGGTGCAGTGGTTAACTTACCCTTTAAAATGTCTAAGGCCTCTTGACAGCTTTTTGACCATATAAACTCAGAATCTTTGGCCAAAAACCCAAATAAAGGAGAGGCCAACTTGCTGAAGTCCTTTATGAACCTTCGGTAGTATCCAACTAACCCCAAGAAACTCCTAACATCCCTTTACTTTTGAGGAGGTGGGACCCTTTGGATGATTGCTATTTTTTTTTTGGGTTCACCTGCAGTCCTTGCTGAGATATTGAATGACCTAGCACAGTCCCTTTAGTTATTAAGAATTCACCTTTCTATGGACTGGAAGACATGTTCATTTCAATGCATTTGTGCAATACTTTTCCTGGGTTAGTCAGGGCTTCTTGAAAATCACAACCATAAGGTGTAAAATCATCCATATTAATTTTCCACTGCATCATGTACTAATTTAGCAAAAATGCTCAAGACTTCTCTCTGGAAAGTGGCAAGGGCATTGCATAGGTCAAAAGGAAGGACCCTATAGGCAAAAATACCCCAAGGATAGGTGAATGTGGTCTTATCCTGGTCTTTTGGGCAGATTTAGATTTGGTTGTACCCACTAAATCCATCTAGGAAAGATAAAAACCTCTTCCCTGCCAGGCCATCTAGCACTTGGTCAATGAAGGGTAGGGGAAAATTATCCTTCTTTGTGGCTTTGTTCAACTCCCTATAATCGACACAAATCCTACACTTACCATTTTTCTTGGGAACTAACACTAAAGGAGAGACCCACTCACTGTTAGAGATAGGGTAAATGAATCTTGCATCTAGAAATTTTTACAGTTCTTCTTTGACTATATCTTTAAGAGTTGGATTCATCCTCATTTGTGGTTTTCGGACTGGCTTGCAACCTTATTTGATGTATATGTGGTGAGTACACACTGAGGGGTGTACTCCCTTCATTTCCTTGTAACTCCAAGCGAAGGCTTTGAGGTTTTCTCTCAACATGTTGCATAGATTTTCCTCTTCAAGAGCAGAAAGAGATGGATTAACTTTCAAAGTTTTCTCTGGGCCGAATTCTATGGTCTTGACATGGAGTGGGTTGGAATTGGCCAAGTAGAAGTCAATTAGATGATTGTTCTAGGTTTCCCTTACTTCTTCTTCTAATGGTAACGAACTAGGAGTTGGACTTTGGAGCAGGTGTTCAATTAAGTCATTCTCATCTTGTTGTCCTCCTCCTATGGTTGCTTCCAAACCATAAAGTTGGGCTGAATAAGCCTCATATTCTTCCTCCTCTTCCAACCCTAAAGGTAAATCATGCTCTAGAGAAGGTTGAGCAGGAGGGTATAGGACTAATTGCTTGGACATATGCCCATTCTTGATGGCCAAATTCCCAGCTTTGCAGCTAATGTAAGCATTAGTGTTATAGAAAATTTTGTGCCTTACAGCAACAAGCATGAATTGTCAATAATCCAAGGGATCCAAAGTTCCCTAAACATGATGTTCCTACCCCTAGAGGAACAAGGTCAGCAAACCAACAGCTCTCAGATCAGTTCTCCACCTGAAAACACTCAAAAACAAGCAATCCTGAAATCAAAGCAGGTGCTCCACTAGGTTTCTGCGCTGAAACTCAGTTGCTCCATGGTGTACCTGCGTTGCAAAGCAAGTGGGACAAAGGCCACCTGCGCTGAGCGAGAAGGGACAAGTGGCACAGTGAGTCAGTGCTTTGGAATCTTCCAAAAATGACACTTGGATCAGGTATTTCGCCTTGTGATGAGTCAAAGGCTCTGTTTCTCCAAGTGGAAGCAAAGTTCTCCAAGTGGACTCAAGAACTGAAGATCAACTAAAGATCAACTGAAGAGAGAGAGGACACAAGGCAGCTACACATCAGTTGCAAGCTGACTCATCCTTTCTCAATTCATCTATATATTGAGCTCTCTCCTATGAGCTCTGGAGGCTGGAATTTTGTGCAAAGTAATGATATGCTGTTGGTTTCACTATTGAGTTATTGGGTGATTGTTTGAGAGAGGTGAAGAAGAGCAATTCTTTCTGCTGGGAGGTGTTGCTGGGTTGGAGCCTTCAATGGTTGTAATACTCTCAGAACCTTTATTTCTTCATTAATAAAAGCTATTGAGGTTCTTCTATGTGCTCTTGTTTCAATTATATATTGTGATGATTGCATGTTTGGTTTACACTAATCCATGAACCAGTTATGATTGCATGCCTCTTGTAGTTTCCTTCTTTGTTATTTTGCAGGATCTCATCGCAGCTGGGCGAGCAGAAGAACAAAGAGCTAGGAGCAAGCGGCCAAAGAGAAGAGTTTGGATTCGACATTAAGCGCAAGGCAACAGTTAGTGCTTTCTCCATTCTCTTTTGCTTTCATAAAGAAGTAAACCTTAAGTAGTTTGTTTTACAGTTGTTGCTAAGGAACTGTCACCCTTAGAGTGGGATAGGGTCATCCGAGTTGGATACTTTTCCCTACAACAAACTGGCGACTCCACTGGGGATCGTATCTGTTTGATTGTGTTTGTAGTATTTTGTTATTCATTTCCTGAACAAAAGAGTACCAAATCGAAAAGCTTTTGACTATATCAAAAGCGAAGTAGAGGGCAGCTACTCTTGCTCATTTACTGAGAAAATTCATGATTTGAAGAGCTGATCTACAAGGATCCTTGTAAGCTCTTAGTGATAGCTTTGCACCTTCCTAATCATCCCTTTGAGTGTGCTTGACTGATTGCTTCTGATTTGAGCAAAAACCGTGCATTTTTGAGAAAATTATGACCCGGAAACTGTGAAAACGCAAGTCTCGTTTTCCAAAGCAAGTAGTACACAGGCTACCTACTTTGCAACGCAGGTCCCGAAGGGGCTACCTGCGCTGAGAGCCAGTTTGGCTGTGCAGAGCCTGCGTTGGCCCAAATTTGCCTAGTGCATTTGGGGTTTCCTCCTTTCTCTTGCCTGTTTTCACTTAGTTTTGCTGCTAGGTGTCAGTCTTGTGCCTGTTTTGAAACCAATATTACTTGCCATCATTCTGCCTCTGTTATATAACGAAATTGTACTTGTTCTTTGTATTTCTTACTCATTTACAATTTCCCATAACGAAGAGTAAACTAGTCTTGCTTTTGGCCTCTTAGATCTGAACCTGTGTTAGGCATTTTGCTGGTCTAAAGAGTTAGCTTGTTTGCTGTCCATAGCTGATTAGTCATTTTACTTTCGTCAGTATGGTTTGATTTCATATATTTCCAGTGATTAAGCAAGTGAATCTTAAGATGTCTTTTGATTTTGGACAAACTTGTTTGTTTTCACTCTAAATCGAAATCAAAGTTATATAACCACTTTCTTTTTGTAATCCATCAACATTAAGAAAGGGAAAAGAAAATACATGCATTGTGCATTTTGCATTTGAAAAAGTTTGCATGATGATTTAGGAGAAAGTGCATTAGTTTGTGCTGTATGAACTGTGTGAAAAGAATTTGCCTTTCTTCTCCCTCAGTAGTTAAGATTTTCATCAGTCAAAAAGATTTGAAAAAGCTTGCTTCTCATCTTAGGCTGCATTTAGGAATTTGTCATATACATCTCGTGGTGAACCTTGAAAGGCAAACTTTAAAAAGATCAACTTAAAATATACTGAATGAACCTAACAACGCATTTTAAACATAACGCAAACATCTAGAGGTCTAGGTAGAGACGTGTTCCGGCATCGTTAAACATAGTGACTGTCGATCTCTACGAAGGTGGGTGATTCCTCCTGAGAGTCGGTGGCACTAATACGGACTTGTGCTCCCACGTACCGTCGCGTATATATTGGGAGACCCCTATAGGCAATTATCCTTTATCCATAGGAAGCCGTGTCGGCCACCCTACTGATCGCGATGCAGTGAACACAACATTCACGAAGATCGACCACCCGTACCGTAAAACGTATTCTGTGGTTTCGCGAAAAGTTTGGCACACCCTCTGCCTAGATCTCCAGAGCAGTTTCTTTTGGCCCTTTTCAAACTCTATAACTGAAAAGGTCCAACCGAGCATTTGTCACTTCGGGCTCGTTAATACATCGAAGGAGACTAGAGTCATCTTTAGCTTTTTCTTGACTCTTAAAACATGAAAAAGCAAAGTTATGTTTAAAAGCGTCTAATAAAATTCATTCAAATCGGAAACACAAATTTTCCCCTTTATATTTTAGTTGATCGAGTAATCCACAATCGTGGAAGAAAGTCAATTGAATATCCGTCGTTCTCGGAGGCTTGCGAGTCAACCGTCTTCGTCTCCAGAATCGAAAACAATCCGGACAAAGCGAGCTCGTCGAACCAGTTCAAAATCTCCTTTAAAAGTTAGAACAAGTGTTCCAACAACATCTGAGATTCTGGTCACTCCAAACATTTCCGGAAACCCTGCCTCCATAGAAGAAGTTCAACCGCCACAGAGGGACAGTAATACTGATCCTAGTCTGGGGGCAAATACTTGTATGACTGAACCAGTTCCATCTGTAACCGGTCCAGAAAGTTTTGTTCCCCAAACATCTGTCGCGGTCGATACAACCCCTTCTTCGACACCGGAAATCTTTTACGGACCTGACGGTCTTCCTCTTCCACCTGGTCTGATTGCGATAGAGGAAATTATAGAGGAACCGCAAGTATCCACTCCAATTCAATTTGGAGTAGGGGTCACTCTATTTCCTGCTACAACAGAAGTTTGTCCATCACCAGTGGAAGTTCCTGTAGAATCACTAGGCGATCAATTGGATAGACTAAAAATGTCTGAACAACCGTCGACATCTAGGACTGTGTCAAATGACACGGCGACGACAGAATTACCTGCCGCAAATCCAACAATGTTCGCCGGCATACCATCTGTCCCAACTAGCTCTCAATCGCTAGAAGGAGTCCACAAAGAGACTATCTCAACAGTATGGTCTGTTCCTGTTTGTTCCGGAGTAATGTCTGGTAACTCTCATGGTGAGACTCATCAAATTGACCCTTTTGGGAATCTAATTAGGCCATCCAGTCCTCCAAGACAATCAATTGCCTTGAGTTCTGGATTGCTACCGTATGGGGGGCAGTATGCCCTTTCATTACCCCCTCCGGGAGGGTACCCATACGGGAGTTCTCAACCTTATTCAAGTTATGGCGGAATTACAACGAGTAGTTGGGTACCTATGATATCCCAGCCACCGAGAGTTGTATATTCTATGCAGCAGTGTGTACCTGTGACAAACATCCCAACTACACCGGCTATTGTGACCGTGTCGCAAGTTCAAACAATGCCTGTTGTATGTCAACCTCAGATTGCTCAGGTTCTCATGCAACAGCCCCTTGACCCTATGACCCAACCACAATCACCTACTGGTGGGGCAACACAAGTACAGTTGGGTACAACTACCCCACATCTTGGTCCAATAGTTAGTGTAGCGCAACAACCCATGGTGTCGCAACCGTGGATAATGCAATACCAACAGCCGCAATTCCAACAAGTGTACCAAGGTTCTGAACAGCAAATATTTGCGAATACTGGACAACCATATATTAAAAATGGTCAAAATCAACCACTTTATAGTGGTCAAGTCCATCAACCGTATTCATCATACCAACATCAACTCCATTATGCTGGTATGCAAAGACCGACTGTTCAGGCGATTCCATCGTATCCTGGTTACGCTTCACCTAACTTGAACCAGCAGTTACCATTCGTGGCGACTTTAGAGTTGCCTGATTTACATCGTTTAACCAATGATCCAATTGCTTACGCCCCTTGGTGGCCAGTGATTCCACACAAACTTCCATCCGACATTCCTAAATTCAATGGAAATCCAGGCGAAGACCCGTCGAATCATGTGATGACATTTCATCTATGGTGTTCGTCGAACACTTTAAATGACGATTCGATAAGGCTTCGCCTCTTTCAGAGGACATTGACAGGTCCAGCGGCAAAATGGTATATAGAATTGCCTAGAGCTTCGTTCGACAATTTTGGCTCCCTTGCCACGACATTCTTGACCCACTTTCAATTACCAATAAGGTATGAAACGGGAACAGAGATATTGACTAACTTCAAACAGACAACCGCAACTCATATATCAGATCATATACATGAGTGGCGACGTCGACGAAGAATGGTTAAAACATACGTTCCTGATCAGCTTTTAGCTGAGTGGTTTATAAAGTCATTACTTCTGGCTATAACGGAAGATGTAGCAAAGGGAGGATTCATAACAGAAGAGCAAGTTATCGCTCGTGCACAATACTTGGATTTAGTATATACTCAGTCCGGCACGCTCTATGACAAAATACCAGATGCCCCTAGACTAGAGTTTTCAATCCCTCCTCCTCCTAAATCAAATAGTGACTCTCATGCCGGCGATGGCGTGATTGGCACGGCAAACACGAATCCAAAAAGGACCAATCAAAAGAAGGCCCGTAAGGATTCAAATCAAAATGCGCATGAAGAAGTTCTTGCTTCGGAAGTAAATGCCGTATCAACAGATAAGGGCAAAGAAACCAATCAACCAGGAAGCAAGAAAAATCAAAACAAAGGGAAGAAGAAGAAACAAGGAGAGTCATCTCCTCAAAAAACTTCTTCAAGCCCTCCTCGAGATAGGAAACCACCTTATGGGTGTCAGATATGTGATGAGGATCACTGGACGAGAGAATGTCCATACAAAGCTGATCTAAAAAGATTCTTAAAGAGTTCGCAAACTCCAGCTGTGTTAACTGATCCGTTTCCCGATCGAGGAAAAAATCTAGTTGGTAGTGGAAATGCTTCACCGTCGCAAGTGCTTATGTTATCGATATCGAAGCAACAGAATGATGCTTTGATTTCGACAAGGAACAAAGATTACGGGAATCCACAGGTGTCGAACGATAAAGGTAAAGATCAACCTAGCAGTTCGACAACAACTTCGGCAGAAGTTGTACCCCCCATCACGCATGAATTAACGATAAAACCGCCAAAGGGAGTAGTACACAAGTCGACCTTTAATCCTCGTGCTAGAGCGGCACAGCATTATAACATAGTGGAAGATTTGGCGCAATCGCCGTCTGCTATGTCGACTCTTGAGGTACTACAACATTGCCCATCCCAAAGGCAGGCATTGTTATCAGCAATTGGTGGGGTGGATCCTAAAGATTCCAATCTGGTATCCTTTGATCACAAAGGATATGATCCTCAGTTACCAGCTCAACTAGCTTTCCTCGTCCAAGTGAAAGCCCTCAACAAAACAGTTCATAGAACGATTATTGATGAGGGGGCATCGACATGTATTATGTCGATGAGTTGCTGGAAAACTTTAGGATCTCCAACCTTGTCGCGATCATCGACAACATTAAAAGCATTCGACAGAAGGACATATACCCCTTACGGTATCCTTAGTAACTTGAAAGTTGAACTAGGGGGCAAAACAGTAGAAATAGATGTTGAAGTCATCGATGGCAATCTTGACTATAACATCCTACTGGGAAGACCATGGATTTATGCCATGGAAGCTGTTGTGTCGACCTATTTTAGGAAAGTCGCATTCCCCTTTCAAGGAGGGATTACGATCATTGACCAACAAAATTTCCTCCCTAATGGTTCACAAGTTATAGGAAGCGTTCCTCTGATCCATGGAAGCGACCATTCATTTCAAAATATCGGAGTAGGCCTACTAAAAGATCCTACATTAATGGGAACTTTCACCCTTCCGCCAACGTTCATTGTGGGAGAAGTGGCGACAGTAGGAACCTGCAATATGATATCTTCCACATAAAAGATGTCAGAAAACGATATCGGCATGGATCATGCAAAGGTTTTGTCCCCAAGCCCAATGGAAGTATTATAGCAATCAATTTTCTTGGCCTGGGGGGCAACCCCAAATCAACGCTCATCAAGCGTGTGGATAGATAGGTCTAGAGAATATGGCACCCCTTTAAGTCCTTGGTCGCGAGTGCATGGAACCGACAAAGGAATAGTCCAATCAATGGTAATTGACGGGGCACCATGGAATGATTCCCACCATCGTTCCCTTCTCCCGGGTTGTGGGGAAGATACTCGAAATAACCTTTATCATCCTTCAGTTTTCGATTTGCAATCGAGTACTGTAAATACAGTGGGCAATGAGGATAGTTCTTTTACTATGTCAACCTCATTAAAAAATGAAATGATCCCCTTTCCAGATCTCAATGGTAAACCTTCATTCCAACCAACAAAGTTGAATGCAATGAAGCTTGGGGGGCATGCACCTCGATTTGCGTTATTATGCTGGGGGCATGCAAACATATCATCGAGCAGTTTTAGCAATGTTCATGCTCTTTAAAAAATAAACGCAAGAATCGAGCAGTTTTGTACAGAGTTCATGCTCGTTAAAAAATAAACACAAGTTGTGAGCAATCTTTCCCTACAGTTCAAGCTCATCCAGAAAAAATGAACCGGTAAACAACCTCGAGAAATGTAACCTTTGAAAGCCATATTAAAAGCCCTTGGTCGTGTTTATATGCCATCACCTCCATCCGTTCATTTGGCCAATCGTTCACCTCCATATGTTTGTTTACCCATTTTGAGGAACAGCTGCGAAGAGTGATTTCACTTAGCCATCCTTGTGACACTGCCGTGATTGGAATATTCCAACCTGTACCTGGAATCTGCTGCTGCCCTGTTCATCACTCGTTCCTCAAAAGACGAGTCTTCTTTGAGCTCTTTTCACTGACTCGTAAAATATGAAAAGTTTGCCGAGTTTTGGCCTTCCAGCTCGTTAAAACGACCGGAAAGCTATCCCTCCTCTAGATTTTAATCTTTTTGGACCTGAGGGATTATTACACAAAAAGATCAAGCGCTTGTTTTGTTCGGCTCGTTAAAGAAATCGAAAATTCATCCCTTCTGTATTGTTTTATACTTTTTCGGACTTAAGGGATTAGAAGACGAAAAAGGAATTTTGGAGTTAACTTTTCGTACCTTTTCAGACTCTCTAAAAATGAAAAGGACCGAGTTTTCTTTGTCGTTAGACTCGTTAAAATGATTAAATAGCGACAAACTTGTCTTTAGACGAGAACGAGTTTCCCTATCGCTAGGCTCGTTAAAACATAGCGATGGGCTTGCCCGAAGGGCAGGTTATAGAACAAGCATATGTTATCCTCCTCAAGCTTGACAAAAATAAAGAGGTACTGGTCAGCAATGACTGGGGAAAAATTGGGAGAACCTCACAGCATTAATGGTAGCAAGTCGCTCTTGAACATGACACTTTGTCCTCCGTATCACATCGGGTTGGGTTGTTTCATTCACCGGTCTCATAACCATGGTCTTCGCCACACCATCCACAATTGGGGTAATGCTACCAATCCATCACATCAGTGTCGTTATATGTTCAAGAGATGTGGTTCTGTAAAGAGTCAACCGTGTTCCACCCACTGCCATACATTATCTTTCATCCACTTCATGACCGCCACCCTGAATCATACATCATAGTTTGTTTTCACCTCATCACAATCACTAGCTCCGTTCCGTGTCACTGATGTGGGATTCATTAAGGCCCTCCTTTGACGGATCGCTCCTTGTCGACATCAGCTCATTATCCAAGGAGTTGATCTAGGAACACCCCCCTCAGTACTTTGAAGCTTGCATGCCTCAATGGCAAGTTTCTCACTTCCGGCGACAGGTATACATCAATGACCTTCGACCAAGAAGATTTTGCATGGTGGTCGACGCCAAGTCCTTTATTCCCACCATGTGGATTGTACTGCCGTACCTTGAGGGTCATCATCCTTATCGGTGACTCCTCTCGCGCTTGTTAACGGTTTACATCATTGACCGGTAATCAAGCGATGTCTTTCCATGTTCGACTTCAAGAAATTCTCACATGGATCGACTTGTACATCGAGTGAAGATCGGAAGAGATTGAAGACCCCGGATCTAGTTTCATCCATCCGGGCTGCGATATATATTCAGGACATAAAGACATTTGACATGTACACCATTACAGCAGGTGATCATCCTTCTCAAAGGATGATAATTTCAGCAGAGAATTATCAGTCTACAATCAGACGATCGTCTGTTCTATGTACCAAAATGTATTTATAAAGCTGAGCATGGGAATGCCCGCCTCAGCTAGATCATGAAAAATGTATGAAAAATAATGTATTGTATTGTATCTTATTACAGGACACTTCTCAGCATATTGAATGAACTTCGGATCCTCTCAATAAAGCATTTCACCCGATAAACGACCTCATACTTTAGGGGGCATCTGTTATAGACAATTTTGTGCCTTACAGCAACAAGCATGAATTGTCAATAATCCAAGGGATCCAAAGTTCCCTAAACATGATGTTCCTACCCCTAGAGGAACAAGGTCAGCAAACCAACAGCTCTCAGATCAGTTCTCCACCTGAAAACACTCAAAAACAAGCAATCCTGAAATCAAAGCAGGTGCTCCACTAGGTTTCTGCGCTGAAACTCAGTTGCTCCATGGTGTACCTGCGTTGCAAAGCAAGTGGGACAAAGGCCACCTGCGCTGAGCGAGAAGGGACAAGTGGCACAGTGAGCCATTGCTTTGGAATCTTCCAAAAATGACACTTGGATCAGGTATTTCGCCTTGTGATGAGTCAGAGGCTCTGTTTCTCCAAGTGGAAGAAAAGTTCTCCAAGTGGACTCAAGAACTGAAGATCAACTAAAGATCAACTGAAGAGAGAGAGGACACAAGGCAGCTACACATCAGTTGCAAGCTGACTCATCCTTTCTCAATTCATCTATATATTGAGCTCTCTCCTATGAGCTCTGGAGGCTGGAATTTTGTGCAAAGTAATGATATGCTGTTGGTTTCACTATTGAGTTATTGGGTGATTGTTTGAGAGAGGTGAAGAAGAGCAATTCTTTCTGCTGGGAGGTGTTGCTGGGTTGGAGCCTTCAATGGTTGTAATACTCTCAGAACCTTTATTTCTTCATTAATAAAAGCTATTGAGGTTCTTCTATGTGCTCTTGTTTCAATTATATATTGTGATGATTGCATGTTTGGTTTACACTAATCCATGAACCAGTTATGATTGCATGCCTCTTGTAGTTTCCTTCTTTGTTATTTTGCAGGATCTCATCGCAGCTGGGCGAGCAGAAGAACAAAGAGCTAGGAGCAAGCGGCCAAAGAGAAGAGTTTGGATTCGACATTAAGCGCAAGGCAACGGTTAGTGCTTTCTCCATTCTCTTTTGCTTTCATAAAGAAGTAAACCTTAAGTAGTTTGTTTTACAGTTGTTGCTAAGGAACTGTCACCCTTAGAGTGGGATAGGGTCATCCGAGTCAGATACTTTTCCCTACAACAATTAGTTGTGGCCAACCATGGCCTCCCAAGGATGAGAGGGTAACCAGTAAGCTTAGCCTTAGGCTGGAGAACTAGGAAATATGTAGGGTACTCCCAAGAGTCAATGGAGACCATAACATCCTCCAAAATTCCCTCAAGGGTGACTATGGAACAGTCTGCAAGTTTTAGAACTGTTGTGGTCTTCCTCAATGCCCCTTGGAGGTTGAGATTGAGCATGGTGTCCTTGGTCATCACATTAATGGTAGCTCCAATATCGATCAGAGTGTGTGGGACAATGGTGCCATTGATGTGACACTACTACATGGCTTCCAGGGTCCAAATATTTCAGACATATTACCTGCCCCAACATTAAGTCAGATAGCTACCCAATGACATTAATGGTAGGGGAATCCCTTTTTCTTCTTCCTGGATGCTTGAATAACTTCTCCTTAATCAACGTATTGTAAATATGAACATCTTTTATTGCTTGGAGAAGGGGTATCTTTACACATAGAATTTTCAATCCTCCCAGAAGTTCAAGTTCTTCTGGGGTAGGCTAGAGTGGTTGGGCTAATATCTCAAGAAAGGGTGGATTTACTTTAAGGATTATTTCCTCTCTTTATTCCTCAACCTCCCTATGTGGAGAAAGAGGTTGGTTATCTGGGAGAATTCTCCCAGACCTTAGGTTGAGCTCCTAGATTTCTATAGCATAAGCCAGGTATGATGTCTCTCCACTATATACTTGTTGAGCCTACGTAATTTTTGGGTTTAGATTTGGTTGGGAAGGCATCTAGGGTTTCTTGGGTGGAGTAGAGTGTAGGAGTTGTGGTTGGGTAGGTGGTGGAGGCAATAGAGCTGGAGCATTGTTGTATTGGGGCCTCCACCCCTGGTGTGGGGTATTCCACTGAGGTTGTGGTGGAACATAAGGTTGAAATGACTGGTTGGCTGGCTGGGAATGATACTGAGATGCATAGGACCAAGGAGGGGGTGTAGACCAGGAAGGATGAGCAGGGGGTCCCTAAGAAGGTATAACTGTGGTTTGGTTTGGGTTGTAATATGCATGGGATGACCCTTGCATACCCTGTTGGGATGGTCTAGGCCTAGGAGGTCTCCTTTAGTTGATTTAAAAAAGCTTCTTAGTGACCCCATCAACTCCTTGATATATAGCTTTGAGTCTGGGTAAATAAGGGAACTTGTCTGTAGAGTGGTCTTCTTCATAGACCGAGTAAATATGAATGCAGTTCAATGGACATTCGTTTCTAGGATGCCTCTTGGTGCATCTAGGAAAAACTATGGCCAAGGCTCTCTCTGCTTCCTCTTGCTTCCTTTTGATGTTCATAGTGTCCAATTGCAAGTCAAGGGTTTGTAGCATCTGACTTTTGAAGGAGAATCATACAGCCATATAATCATATGCACAAAAAAATAACACACAAACATTAAACTGGCGGAAAAAGCAGAGAGCCATCATGTGGTCTCTCATGCTCATGTAATTCTCTCTTATTCAAATAATTTAATAATACATTTAAATACATGAGCAAGTGGTCTTAAGATAGTGCATCTATCTTAGACTCACTTGGTTGAGACAATTTCTCAACTTACACACTAATTTAGGAGAACTAGTTGGAGAGAATCTCTCTTCCTAACTAAACTCCTTAGTTTGAGAAACTAACTCTCATGATTTAATTTAATTAATTATTTTATTTGGATTTATAATTGTTTTTAAGAGAGTGAGGCTAACATTCCCACCCTCAATGATAAATCCAAAAAGAACAAGGAACCATCTTCCAAGTTCTCAAGTTTCTCTTCAAAAATCATTTGCCTAAAAAAACCGCCAAATCTGGATGCTGAAGAAACTGCAATATGAAGAGACTATGAGTCAGATGCATTACTGATTCATCTTTGAATGACACTTGATAACTCCATCATGTGCGAAGCTGCAAAAGGATCCAACTGTCCTTTTCTTGAAAACAACATCCGATGTCCACTGACACAATTTGATGAACGCCCACTGGCATATTTGCTGATGATGATTGCCCACTGGCTAAAGATGTTGAAAAACAACTCAATGTTGCTTTTGCTATGATGAAAGTTTCTCACCACTGCTTTTGCTATCAATCGCCCACTGGAGAATTTTTTGATGCTCACTACTGATGAAAAATGCCCACTGGCTGATGAAGATTCCCACTGGCTGATGAAGATGCCCACTGGCTACTTCATTGATGTTGTCAAGACTTTCAGTCTAACAACCACTTGTCAGTTTCAT
The DNA here is from genome assembly GCA_031772625.1 of Pinus tabuliformis. NCBI lineage: Eukaryota > Viridiplantae > Streptophyta > Pinopsida > Pinales > Pinaceae > Pinus > Pinus tabuliformis. The sequence continues at coordinate 77,757,698 of CM062819.1, read as the reverse complement.
TGACATTTTTCCCCCTTTGTCACCTGAAAGGAGAGACAATCTTCTTCAAATTATATCTGAATTCTGAACTACCCCTCTTCAAGCGTAGGAGAGTTTCACTGTTGTACTCCCCCATTCAACTGCACGAGAGTACCATCGTCATTTGACTGTTGGCTGCAATATGTGTGAGTGAATACGATTGTAAAACTTGTACAATCTTCTTGCTGTGGATGAATATTCCCAGGGATCAATCCATGAATAATTATCTTCAATCTAGTTGACTGTCATTGGTTGCAGCATTTCTTTGATGTATGATTGGACTTGCCATAATGGCTACAAGGATGGAGATCAAAACACTGACCTTCCAGATAACCGGTTCTTTGACAATGAGAACATTTCGGTTTGTCTGCAACTTGAGTTTGCAAGCATTTCTGTTTATCTGCCCTTTCAGTTTGTGTGCATTGATGTTTGTCTGCAACTTGTGGAGAACTTGTTGAGGTGATATGTTCAAGTAATCTGGCACTAACGAACTGAATGGTCTGTGAAAAATCAGGGATATGTAAGTTGTTGTTATCTTTGATATATCCTAACCTGCATCAATTTCGATTACTTTGGATTTCTTCGCATGGCTTAATGATGGGTTTGGAAGAAAGTTGAACTGGAGCAACTTCAACACTTGAAGCTGGTTGGATGAATGAGTTCAAATGATCAGCTGTATCTAGAAAAGACTTGGAAGCAACACACTTCTCTTGCAACTCAATTCTCTATAGTTGCAATTCTAGTTGAAGGAACTCAATCATTTCATGTGCATGTTGAAGATGCAATTGAATGTCATCAAGAGTGGTTTTGCTGATGTGCACCATGTCATCGGTTGATGATAACATTAAATTGTGAAGAATTTGGGACAACTAAATGTGTGTCACCATGTTGTCTTGCTTACTTTGAAGTCAGGCTCGCTTGGTGTAGAAGTCGTGCTTGAAAATTGCGCACTTTAGTTGATCACTGAAATGACAGGCTCGCTTCTATTGTTTTTTGATTGCTGATGCTTTAAACACTTGCTTGAATTGTTGACTTGACGCTTTCTTGATGACGATCACTTTGCTTGAAAGGAACTTTATGAATGCTGTAATGAACTTTACATAGGCTCGCTTGTTGTGTGTTGAATTGTCACACTTGATTTGGTTACTTGACACGCTCGCTTGCTTTGATTGTTTGAATGACACACTCACTTGATTTATTGCTTATTGCTCACTTGAAGAATAGAATACACTTGTTTGATGATGATTTATTGCTATATGGCATGCTTGAACTTGCTTGAGTGATTACTGACACTTTGTGCTTTCTTGAATGTACTCACTGAATGTGATGATTTTTAAAAAATGAAGGGTGTTGAACACTATCGAAAATGCACCCAAGAGACAAATGAAAAGTTCAATCTTGATGACTCAGTTGAAGACTTACTTGACTTAATGTATTCACCTGGTTTAATTGATTCCCTATCAATTCAAAGCATGGGTGTTGGTTTCAACTGAGAATGCACCCTTACAATTCAACTTAATTTGACTTTGATTACAATACAACTTACAAATTATGATTTGTAAGTAACAGTTTTCTATTGAGCTTATTAAAACTTGGTGCAAGTGAAATTGCCAAAAAAATTGTTGTTGAATTGCTCCAATTGTTGTTGATGTAGATGACAACTACATTAACTTGATTGGATGTTGATGTAGAATCATCTTTGACAACTTGATTATGTATTGGTTCTTCTTGATTGTTTGTAGTTTGCTTGATAAGCTTGAATGGAATTGATTACGTGCATGCAAGTCATTCATGTGTTGTATGATACATGTGTACCATATTAGAATGATACCACATGAAGGAGAATCATACAGTGATATAATCATATGCACAACGAAATAACACACAAACATTAAACTGGCAGAAAATGCAGAGCCATCATGTGGTCTCTCATGCTCATGTAATTCTCTCTTATTCAAATAATTTAATAATACATTTAAATACCTGAGCAAGTGGTCTTAAGATAGTGCGTCTATATTAGACTCACTTGGTTGAGACAATTTCTCAACTTACACACTAATTTAGGAGAACTAGTTGGAGAGAATCTCTCCTCCTAACTAAACTCCTTAGTTTGAGAAACTAATTCTCATGATTTAATTTAATTAATTATTTTATTTGGATTTATAATTTTTTTTAAGAGAGTGAGGCTAAAAAATTTTGAAATCTTCCAGCATATTTCCAATTTCACCCTTGATAGATGAGTTGGAAGGTGATGTACTGGCCATAGGTTGACTACCCCTACCCTTTTTCCTGGCTGCCCTAGAAGGGTTTCTAAAGATAGTCTTTATATCCTCATAGGGTAATTGGTAGATATCCCCTCCTACTAACAAATGTAAGGTATCCAGAAGATCTTCCCTTACTCCTCTAAGCAGGACTAGTTTTAGTGACTTGGGGTCAAGTGTGCACTGGCCCTTTTGTAATTGAGATGGAATCTTTCTTCGTAGAATTCTAAGGATTTATCCTGGCCCATGTTCATCCTAAAATCTCTTCTTTAGTATCCTTTGACCTACAATACTCCCTATATTTTTTGTTAAAATCCTGCTACATTTGAGCCCAAGTTGTGATGCTATCTCCAGGTAAACCCATGAACCAACGCAATGGTGCACCCTTCAGGGTAGATGGAAATAGTTTTAAATTTTTCTCATCATCTATATAGTCATAGGTTCGGCATATAACAACAAACTCAAATAGGAAAGTTTCAGGGTCCTCTGTGGTCAGGCCATGGAAATGAGGTAGGGCGGAGGGGCTTATATTCTTCATCTTGGTGTCCCCATTGGTTTCCCTGATGGGGAACTCAATTCTCTCTCTCTTTCCTCCGTCATTTTGGTTTTCAACCATTGGTTCAGTAGGAATGGGTTCTTCTTCTTCTTCTTCCCCTATAGGTTCTTCAAATATGTCAGGTTGCTCACCTAAAAGTTCCTCCAGTTCACAGTCACTGAAGAAGAGAGAAGGTTGGATGTTGGAATTAGTGAGGGTATTTGGCAAGAATTTCACTAAATTGTCCCTATTCCTAAGAGGCATGAAATAATGTTTTAGGGTTGGATTTTATAAGAATTTTTTTAAGATGGTTAGTACTTTGCAGAAATGAAGTCGCTGATTGAATGAAAACTACTAACAGAAAAAACTACTTATTGAATTGAAATTCTACTTCCAAAATGGCAAGGAAAGCATATGATGACAACTGAAAGAAAGGAAGCTACTAGATTACTTTTGCAGAAATAAACTAATGGCAGAAAATTGGAGACCATAAATAGAAGAAAAGAAAGCATACTAGAAATAGAAGAAAAGAAAGCAGTAATCACATTCTACTCAGACAGCTCCTTGGCAATGGCACCAAAAAGTGTTGAGCGCCAGTATTGCAGCAAGGATGCTACAACTCCAAGGCTACCAGCTTTACTTATCAACCCGGGGTTCGTACAAACTTGGAGGTGACTGTGATATATGCATAAGTAGAAGTGAAGGTCCTACTTGTTGTCACGTGTGCATCTGGCGAGAGACCCCAGGGGTTTTAAGCCAGACTTCTATAGAGTCATAAGAAGCTTGATTCTTTGATGGAAGAAGAGCAAATCTATTCTAAGAGAGCTACTCTACTGCATTAATGAAGAAAACAACACGTAATGATAATATCACACCATATCCTAATTAACCATTTAAACAACTATGATAAGCAGAATTTCTAAATCAACACTAACCTAATGTTGCTATCTAAGTTACAGAAGTAAAGAGCATCAAACTAAACTAATGAGTAAGCAAGGAAACTAAACTAAATCTATTTTCACTTTGTTGGTTTTTTGATGATCGGATAGTGTTAGAGTCTGATAGAGTAACCAAATCGAAGCTCAAAAGTGGTAGCATTTAAATGATATTCAAAACAAATTTCTGGTAGGAGTCGAGCAGAAAAGAAATCGAAGATCAAAATCAACGAAGGGAGGACGTAATGAAGCATCAGTGCATAGGAACCGTTGGATCTATCAGCAAATAGTAAAAGATGGAAGATGAGTGGCGGAGATGTTATCGTAAGAGATTTACGTGAATAGATGGACGAACAAGATGAATGGGAGATGAATGGCAGAGATCTTATCGTCAAATATTGAGTTAATAGATGGTTGAATAGGATTAACAGAGGATAAGCGACAGAGATCTTATCGCGGAGTTTAAGTGAATCGATGGACGAACATGATTAATGGGAGATGAATGGTGGAGATCTTATTGTAGGGGATTAAGTGAATAGATGGATGGATCACATTAAGTCATGTGGTGACAGTAGGAAAAAAATGTGCGGAATGATGGAGTGGTCTTCATAGGTGGTAAGAATTTTCTCACGCGCCCTCAAAGCTGTAAGTGGAATTCCTAAATTTTGTGCGATTAGCCTAAGGAAGTGACATGTAGCATGAGAAAACCACTTTTCTCGCATGCTCTTGGGCGGATATCGATCATGCAAGAATTCATGCAAGATTCCATGATAGTCATTCAATCATGCGGGATTGATCAAACGGTGGAGATTGGCCAAGCTAGTTAGCGATTGGGTCACATGATAGCCGTTATATCAAGTGAGATAGATCGACAGTGGAGATGTGGAGTGCCTAAAGTTAAACATTGAAATGAATATAGATGGTATGTAGTATCTCGCGCGCCCTAATGGCTTTAAGTTGTATTTCCAAGTTTTACGTGATTAGCCTAAGTGAATGACACGTAGCACATGAAAACCACTTTTCTCGCGTGCTCTCAGTCAAGTATCGTTCATGAAATAATTCAAGCGAGATTGTGCAATAGTCATTGAGTCATGCGAGATTGATCAATGGTGGAGATCGACCAAGCTAGTTGGTGATTGGGTGATGCGATAGCTGTTGGATCAAGAAAAATAGATCGACGGTGGAGATTTGGAGCACCTGAAGTCAAACGTTGAAATGAATATGTGACACGCGGTTAACAGTGATTGGTCAAGTTTGTTATGGATGAGACAGTAAGGATATTTATGGGTATAATTTGATTAAGACATGATTTATTAGCTTCCGCCTATATTACGGATGAAGCAAGTGTTGAAGGAAATGATAATATGAGTGAGATCTTATTACAGAAAGATAATGATGAAATGAACCAAGTACTAAATCAAGACGACAAACTCCAAAGCTCATGCGAGAACTAGAAATCTATGTTTTTGGGGTTGATGAAGGGTCTCTTCCTCAAGTCATGGTCCCAGAGAGAGGAGGTGAGGCTAAGACACCTGCTAACAACCTTATGGGGATATTTTTCTCCTTGCTAACCTGCTAATTGAAACAAGGCACAAATGAGAGAAAACTAAAACATAACCAATCTACGCTACAATGTCGTAATGGAAATGCAGCAAATTAAGCAAATGAATGATTAAACCATGAATCTATGCACTACACTACCGTAATGGAAATCTAACTATTTAAGCAAATGAATGATTAAACCATGAATATATGTGCTACATTGTTGTAATGGAAATGAAACTATTTAAGAAAATGAACGATTAAACCATGAATATACGCTAGCATACCTATACAATAGAGAGGATCGTTGGTTGCTACGGTTGGGCCCTAACCCAAGAGATTCAGGCCTCTGAGTTAACTCAATGCTGGCTCACAACAAAACTCATTCTTATTATCAAAACAATGGATTAAATAAAAAACTGTCACAAGTCTTGTAGCTCGAAAATAGTGTAAAGTTTTACAATCAAAAATCCGAATCCTACTGAGGCCCTAGGCGTCTCTACTTATATGACTGAAGTCTCCAATGACTTCCTTAAAATTAGGGAGGCTTGGCTCCCAAACATGAGATAAAACGGTGCTTTGACTTTCACTTGCTCGACTACCTTCTAGTACTCATGATTTGGTTGTTTTCACTCTGAGCTGATGGAGGAATATTCGAATGGAGGGGTAGTAAATGAGGAGGATTTCCCTCCTATAATTCCTCTCCCTTGTCCCATTCAAGTTTTGACCAAGGTCTTTGCCAAAATTCCTTTCTTTTATCCTTTAATCTTGCGTTAAATACACATTAGACCACAAAGAAAAATATCCAACTCTAACTCATCTCATAAACAAAATATAGTCAAAAGTATGCAATAAGTTGTGAGAATAGTTGGTTTGACTAAGCTAGGAGGTGAATTAAGGCCCATATAATTACTCAATGATGAGGCTCATCAATAGTGACTTTGTTATTGTTCTGGGATACCAAAAAGAGAGAAGTATAAGAGTCTTGTAATTTGTTTTGACCAATGATTATGTACCAAATTAGAGATTTGAGTAGCTAATATGATAGGGTTACTATGATTATTTTCAATTAAACTCTCAAGTTATGTAAGTATTTTGTAATCATTTTTTCCATACTTCAAGGAAATTATCTCTATTGCATTTTCCTATATATTACATGAAAAATATGGAGAAAGAGTTGGTTTTTTGTAAAAGGAATAGTCATTTTCTGTGTGTTTTGAATGCTTTATTCATTTTAGTTTTCCAACATCAATTGATTCTTACTAGTGATATAAAGATTCATGGGATAGTAATTCTTAGTATGTATTCACTGTGTGTTTTATAGTTTCTTCTTTTATAATCTCATGCAAATGTATGTCTTCTGAGTATTTGAATAAGGTTAATTGATTTAGAATTCGTCTCTGTTTTGATTCTTTAAGTCGCGTTTTTCAAATTTTCTCATTTAGATCTTCCAAATCTACTATAGGATTCACTTTGTATGCCCTATTGTAGTGGATTGTCTTCCTACTTTCTCCCTCCATCTACAGGAAATGAAAAAGGTCTAGGATCTTTTATCCACCTTGCCTTTATCCATCCTAATCAGACAACCAATTATCTTAGTAATTTAATATAAACCCTAGCTATTTGACTCCATCACCCAATGAACTATTTACTTCAGGCCCAACCATACCCTACATCACACAACATATCTAAATATATATCCATTGTTTAAAATTAAATTTAATTGTTGATTCAGTGATTAGACTACCACAAAGAGAGCCCTCTTTGGATTGAAGGGTCTCGCCTTCAATCTATAAGTTAGATTGGAATGGTTACCTTAGAAATTTCTCTCACAGCCAAGAGAAACTTTATGAGTGCTAACATTTTCTTACCTCTATTGTTACCGCCTCCACTCCTCCAAATCCTAAATGTTTATTTTGTGAAAAAAAAAATGAAAATCTTCAAGAAACTTGTAAGTCTAATTCAACTCAAAATGTGCTTCCCCAACAACGACGCAATTTTTTTTTTGATAATTTAGAGAACCAGACTAAGACATTATATTTATATTAATTTGGTGTTTGTAAACTTGGAAATGCACTACAATATGTCGAGAATTGGGCTAGAGTCAATTGTCATGAAAAATTTCTTAACCTAGCTAAGAAAGCATGAAACAAAACTGCTTACTCTAACACAAAAGTTTGGAATGTAAATCACACTAACTTGACTTAAGAAAACTTTGGACTGGGCATATATTGATATTTCTCACAAAAAATAAATTTATTTATGTAATCATGTTCAAAATATCATACTTTCACACAAATTATAAAAAATGAAAATGGTCAAAAATTAGTTTTCAATCCAAAGGTTTGATTAATGCACTAAGGCCTTTCTTACTGTTAGAGGAAAACATACACTCTGGTAGCCTTTTCATCAACTCAATAAATTTTGACCCAATGCTAGTTAATAGATCGTGAATGCACTGTGACCTTACCCATCTATGAGAGTGAAAATTAGTGGTCACTCATAGTTTTCTTCTCATCCCTTTAGTTGGTATATTCTCAAACCATCATTCGATCCTAGGAAAGCGGTAAACAGAAGTAGGAAACTGTGTTTTTTGAAAGATTCAAGGAAAAAAGGAAAAGTTATTAAGAGGTTGGGGCCTTCTTCTCCTAAAAATTTGGAGAATGGAACTCCAGTTCCTTGGTTACTTTGGCCAGTTAGGTTGATTTTTTAGAAAAGCAACTAACATATGATAATAAAAACTTAGAAATGACATTGAAATCTATGGGCTATCAAGAGGAATACAAATTCAATGATGCAATGAAATATTCATGTAGCTCATCAGATGTAACTATGATAATCAAACCAAAGTATATCTAATCAAATTGAGGTATGCTAATAAAATATAAGTATGTGTTATTAGTGTATACTGTTGTTTTCTGGGTGTGAATAACTATTCAACCCTTTCCCACATTTACTTTATCAATCTGGGTGTGTATATTATTTCAAGGTAACGCGCAAAGTATATGCAAGTAACAATGACAAAATCCAATCACCAATATCAGATTTCATAACTGAGTTAATTAAAGAACCACTATGACAGTAAATAAGAATGATAAGAATGAATTGTAGAATTATAAAAGCATTCACAACAATTGAAATAAAGTACTGTAACAACAATCGAAATAAACCAACATAAATAAAATAACAAAACACAAAAATGACGCAGCACCTGATCAGAAGAGTGGGCCCAACTCTCTGACCATGGCTACGATGGATTCATAGCTTATAGAGAGAACAACAAAATAGATTTCATTCAATTAATTAAATAGTCTTCTGTTACAATCTTAGTCTCTTGCACTGCTAACCCGATTCAGAGCATTGAAACCCTTCTCATAAAATTGTTTAGAGAAAAGCGTTCTTTGAATCTGGAAGCTAATGTCTACAAATATACAATTATTGAAATGACCAACTAGTTGCTGAGAGAGAGAGAACAAGAAAGTTTTGGAATGGCCTGGAATTTGTTATGTTGTTACAACGTTACCAAAATGGTGTTGTAACCTTGGAGTTGCTTCTGTGATTTGCATATGTGACCTTTGACCACTGGATCTATGGAAATGATAGAATTAGTAACTCGCGTAGGTAAAATCCCCATGACTATTACTTCATTAATTAAACATTCCAAGAAGACAATTGAAGGGGGTTTACCTTGTGCATTTAGAGCGATTAGTGAATATTATTGATACAAAGGAGTGAGAGAGAGAGTGAAAATGGAGGGAAAAAGTATGCAGATTTGGTACCCAACATCTCCCCCCAACTGGTCTTTCTGCATGCCCTCATGCAGCTCACCATCTCTTCAGGTCTGGGTTGGACCAGCTGTGGTCGACATGAAGCTAAGAAAGGTTGTATTCTTTGGCCATCTCTGTTCCTGAAGGTTTATATCCATCTGTCATAAGGACATTCTTCCACCAATCATTGCTTACATTGTACAATGGAGTGTAATGGTATGTTGGCAACCAAATGAGGGGAAACTAAAACCTCAGCCACATCCACCAGACCCCACAGGTCTGAATACATGCAACAAAACATGTCACTCTTTCTAATGCTCATGCAAAATTGGGTGCCCCAAAAGGTTCCTGGTTTCTGACAACTGATGATGACATCATCCACCTCCTTTCACAATTGTCAAGGGCTTCATCCTGAAAAGTGACTATCTTTATGACACAAAGGTTAGTACACCACCTATGTGTTGCCAGAATTCGTTCTTTAGATCCCTCAATCTGTAGAAAGGTGGAGTGCTTGTTATGAATAGTCACTGACTGACCATTCTCCCTCCTTACCATAAATGGCTTTGTAGCTTGATTTTCTTCAAAAGTATCACAAGCCTTCATCCATTTAACTTGGTTAATAGTGTAGGAGGTGAAGGCTCTCAAGTGGACGTCCCCCATGAATGGAACCATATTCAAGGTCTCATCATCGCTCAAGAAATAACCATGTACTTAGAGTTCACATGTCAAGTGTTGGCTCACGATCATGGATCCTTATAATACGAAGGGATTGTATCGGGTCCTCCATCTCATGGCTGATCTCCTTGTAAGTGCTTTCCAGGAAGAAGAAGAGAACTGCTCATGAAGAAATAAAGCATAACTATGGGCAGGAGGTTGGCAGGCCATTACCTGTTGCACTAAGGTAAACATATTTTCTTTATCTTCCTTCAACACTTGTACCTTCTCTTCTAAGTCCTTTATATTTTTCTGTTGTTTCTCTTGCCTCTGCCTTGCTCTGTCTAACTAGTCTACATACTCCATAATAATCTCAACGGCCTATTCTCAAACCCTCTTTGTCTCCTTCTTATGTTCATTCACGACAGATTGCCATTTTTGAATTTCAGCAGCTAGGAAGAATTCTCAGGCCTCGAACAACTGTTCAATAGGACCAGTCTATGTGGCAACAGAAGTTGTGGGAACATCTTCTGTCTGTACAACTACTAAGGAGACCTCGACCTTGGGCTTTATAGCCTCCCATTTATACTTCCTTGTTTTCTTCTTTAGCCAAGATACCTACTTTCTCAGCTTCCAAACTTCCATCTTTAGTCGCATGGTTTCTCTAAACTAAAGTTGATACCTTTCTTTGAGAGTTGATATCCTCTTCTCACACTATTCTATCCACTCCTGTTTGAGAATAAATTCATTTCCCATCCATGCAACTGGTTCAAAAAGTGGTGGATTACCCTTAAAGGCATCAACCAACTCCTTAACCAATTCTTCCTTACTTGGTTTTTTATCCTCGAGAGCACTCTCTTCCTCACCTCTTCTCAATTCAGGAACATCTATCCCCTAGACAGTGCCTTCATCAACTGCCCTATGTTCCAATCCTTCTACACAAATTTCTTTGTCAGCTTGATCTTCAGGAAGCCCTTGCTAGGAATCTGCAAGTGATGAGTCAACAATGGCTACACCCTCCTTTGAGCTGACGAACTTCAATATGGGAGGAACAATAATTTTTTCTATTAAACAACGTGGGGAATAGATCCTTCTCGCTCCTCTCGGCATTGTGGCCTGAAAAGGAGAGTGGGGGATTTTCTCTGCTTGATATATACTGGTATTTTTTATTACCTCTATTTATTTTTACCCATCACCTTCATCTCGTAATTGGGCCAAGCCTTCTTCATGCATTACTTCTTGTCCTGTAGTCGATGTTGGTTCTTGTAGAGCAGCGTCAACCTCAGGGTTTGTCCCTTCCACATTTTCTTGCCCCGATTGAGTTGGTGGTGGTTATTTTGTGACACCTATTATCACTTAGAAGTTTTCCCTAGAAGTTATCAAAAGAAGGAATAATCCGAGGTAACCACAGACCCATATTTAGACTTAGGTTCTAGCCAACCTAAGTCTAGAGAGGGCTCTCTCTTTATAATTTAACTTTGTTTGGGTGGGATTTTAGGCTAGTTCTTAGTGTTCATAAGGTTATGATTTTGGTTGGGTGGTGGAATTCTAGGAATAGATAGACAGAGCTAGTTTATTCAAGCCATTGGGCTATGGAGTCAATAAAAGGATAGCATAATTGGATCAGATCATTAAAGGGAGTGTTCACAGTGTTAGAGTCGGTCTTTTCATCCCTCCGTCAGTGATCAAAATCTCTTTTGTTGCATTTCATTTTTAGGTGTCTCGTTCAGTCCAGTCATTTGCATTCCATTAGGAGCATCGATTTTCTGACGAAAGGGTCTTGTCACTCATCTCCCTCATGTCATGTACCTGCTGGTCTGTGTTTGCTCATCAAAGTCAATTTTAAAGTCATGTACAGTCTTGTTTGGTCTCGTGGTCAACAAAGAGTCATTTTAGTCATTAGGTCTAGGGTTTCGCAAGTTTAGTCTTCAAAATGGCTAATAATGCTAGCAGGCACATGAGGGAGGTTTGAAATAAGTTTTCATTGCAAAATTTCATCGTAATAATGCTCGATCATGACTTTTCTTCAAAACTCTGTTTTGAAGAAAAATCGTCAAATTTCGTCTTTTGTAATAAACACCATGTGATTTTCAAAGTTGTTTTAGTTGTAAAGTCCTTCAGGTGCAACCCTGGCCACCTTTGCCAAATCTAATGACATCCATCCCTACAGAACAGACAAAGAGATTCATCATCAATTCAAAAAATCACAAGGAAACAAAAACATAATTCTTTTGTAAAAGTGCCAAAGTTTTCAAACAGTGGGTTTTCTTCAAATCAAAAATCAAAGTTCATGCCATAAGAGATATGTTTGTGTTTCAATAATCCAATTACAGGCCAAAGACATCAGTGAAACAAAGAAAAATCATGGAGGAAGCAAAATTTAGTGTGAAAAGCTGAAACAGTGGTGAAACCAGCCTGCGCGGCCCATTGGGAGGTAGTCGCAGCGCACATACCTTGCGCGGTGCATTGGGCCAATTTTCACTATGTAGAATTGCACCGTCGCGACACATCCAGGAGGTGTGGCACACTGGGTTTGTGCGTGGCGCACAGAGCCTCCAAAGCAGATTCTCACCATTTCTTCATCAAATTTGCAAAACGACTCAATTGTTTTTTCTCCAAGTAGTTTGTGAGGTCTTGTCATTGATTTTAGCTGGTGTTGTGTGTTGTTTGGAGGGAGGAATTTGGAAGTTTTGAGGTTGAAAATATAAACCTTACCTTCTTGTCAAAACTGCTCTTTTGGGTTTTGAAATGGTGTTTCAAAGTAACTTTGGTGCCAAGTATTTCATTCCCCACTTGTTGTTCCTTTCCCATTAGTGATAGATCAGTGTTATATTATCATTATAATCTATTTGTTTTTTCATTTCCTTTACATCCTCAAGGTCATTCACTCCTAACCCCCTTTTTCCTATCCCTAAGTCACATCATTCCCTATCATTCCTATTTCCCCATCTCATTTGTAAAATCCCTAAACCCCAAACAATCAAGTGAATATCCCATTGTCTCCACATTTGACAAATCAGAAGTTTTAAAAGGGAAAATTTCGCTTGGTTACAGTCCTTGTTCCCGCTGTCCTATTTCTCCCACAGCCTTTTCCCTTTGGCACACATTTGGCACATAGTTGGAAATTGGAGATAAAGACACCAAGTTCTCATTTCTCATTTTCAACAAACCAAACATACACTTGACATACACCTTGCAGCGCCATGGAGATGGACATCGACATATCATATGAACAAGACAGTGATTTCCACCACTGAAACTGCCTGCACCAAAAGGACACTAAAACGTCGAAAAAGGGAGGATAGACTCTGAATCTTGGCTGAAGCCTTTTTGTCTGAGCATGATACTCAATGATAGACCTTCAGTCCAAATTTCAGCAAGTTTGGAGAAAATTTTGTCAATTTTGAATATTTTGGCTTCAAAACAGATTTTCCTGCCCAACGCGTAGCACCACTTGGCGTGCACTTATAATTGGGAGATCATCTGGAGGAAAACTTTACATTTTTGGATTTTTCATCAAAAGTTATGCATGCTCATGAATTACCTAAGGATTTCATCAAGTTTTGGGTTGCCTAAAGGGTCAAAAACACCCTAAAAATGACCTCTCTGCCACCTTTTGCACCCACAGGAAGTAGTCTTGAGAGATTGAAGTTTTGGAGGGGAAAATGACATCCAAATCCATAAATTCTACTTGGGTTGGAAAGTCGAAAGGCAGGGCTTTCCAACAAGCTATTATGAACTCAATTTGGACTTCGGGAAGTACCTCCAAATCAGCTCCAAAGTTGTGTTATGCATACAGATTTTGGGCGCAACGCATAGAGAATTTTGGCCTATTTTTCACTCTCCAGTTCAGAATTTTGGCCAATTTTGACTAGTTTTACCTTTTGATGTTACTCTTGATCTAACTTGATGTAATTTCATGACCATGATGTAATTTTGGACACATTTTTTACTTTTTTTAGTAGATTCATTCACTAAAAAGTGAAAAACAACTGAATGAATCAGTTTCCTAACATATAGAGGCAAGTTGTTTCATTGCCTATTTTTCAGTTCCTTGTTTAGATATGGTTGAAACAACTCCTATAATGATGAGCTCGACCCCTAGAGGCATGGGAAGGAGTTAGGCTTGTCCATATCATGTAATTTCTCAGTCATTTTCATGGTTGGACACTTGGGATTGCTTGAGACTCCATTGTACATTTGATTTCTGCATTTTTGGCGAAGGAAAGACTAGGGTTTGTGGCACTTTTTGGGATCCTTGTGGCTCTGTGTTTTGATGGTGTTCTTCTCTATGTAATTTGTGAGTTCACTGATATTTATGTGTACCATTTCCTTTCTCTTTTGCTTCTGAAATTAAACAAATGAGTGACAAAGGTAGAATTCATTAGCTTGTTGTGCTCTGCCTTATAGTTTTGTTTAATTTTCAATGTTTTCTTCAGTTTGAAGAGGATTCTTGATGCCCTCTTGCCCTCTTCAGCTTCTCACCAGTCTAAGTCCTCCATATTTACAAATCAAAGCATTAAAATGATTGCCTTTCTTGCCCCAATCAGAACTCTGCAATTGGCCTTCATCCCCAGACCCAAATTTACCTTTCCCTTGATTTCAACAAAACCCCAAAAAAATCAAATCAAATCCTTGCACTTCATACCTAGCCTAAAATTAGTTTTTATTTCAGTCATCTCAAGCCCCATCGATTATATTTTGCTGAGATCAACCCAGAGAGAGCCCTCTCCTGTCCTCGTAGGGCTAGCTATGAGGCTGAGCGTGGTTTGATGTGGACCTAGAATCTTACCTTTTCAGCCTGAGGTAAATCTAGGCGCTAACACACAGGGCAGGCTAGTAAAGGAAAAGGAAAATCTTCAAGGGCTAATGGATGGAATGATTCTAACCAGGGTGAATGGCACTTAAGAATCCTTGGACCGAGATCAGAATGAGGAATAGAGGATGATCATCAACAAAGGGAAATTAAGAATCCTTTTCTACCTAGACCAAAAGGAAAACTACGGAAGCTGAGCAGCAGCTAAGAGTTTCCTAGCTAAGGTATTTTACCATAAAACATTAAGAATGTAAATAGTCAAGACAGAGTGCATTTAAGCAAGTTCTAAAATATCATTCCTAGTTTAACATTCAAATTTCATAGAAACACATATGATTATTAAGAAAGATATGGAAAAACAATAATACACATGAGAGAATACTTATTTGATTTTCACTTTACACAAGAATCCTGAAAAATATTTGAGCTTTATTCCATGATCCAGCAAGCCAATCCAGTTTTTTGATATAGTAGGGCTTTGATTTAAGAGAAACGTCTACATAAATGTATTTGAATCCACCCCAAATACTTTGAAATATGAAGTATTTATTCAAAAAATAATTACAAAATATCTCATAACAGTCTGAGATTTAATTTAGGAAATAAACATATCTTCAAGCATGAAGATAGAGACAGATGGAAAACTGCATCATGTTGTCCCTTTTATTGTGGTGGTGCTAGCTATTGCAGTTGAGTTGTGGCCCTTTAAGCTAGCTGGTTGTTTTACGCTGGCATCTTCTTAATTTTGATATTTCACTGATACTCTTTGACTCTACTACTCTTTGATCCTGTTGATCTGTCTTTTACTTGTTTCACCTGGCTGCCTTCATATTTACTGTGGTAACTTATAGTAAATCTGTCATTTTTTTCCACCATTCATCCTCAGGTAATTTTGCTTTCAACATTATTCTGTAAATTTCATTTGCTTCTGTGTACTTAGCAAAATTGGGCTTGGTGACAAACAAATGTTTCACCTCATGCTCTAAAAGGAACAAGTTTTAAAAAGTGTCATATAGTACTTTCCCTGTAGGCAAGGCTTTAATACCTAAAGGGCTTGTTCCTTAGCCAATTTCCTAAGTCTCTCAGTGTAGTCCAATTAGGTCATGAGTTTATCATGGATGACCATCGGACTGGGAAGGCCTTTGTCCCTCAAAATTTGAAATTTAGCCATGAACCTATCAATGGCCACCTGCATGTTATGGCATTTTTCTTCTAAGTTGACCATGAGGTTTCTTTTGGAAAGAACCTTTTTGACTTCCAAGATGGCTTCAGTCCTATCCTCTATACCAAGCTCATTGAGCTCATGTCTATTTTTACTATTCAGGAAGTGGATGAGTTGATTGGCATCCTCAAGCATATCACCCAACTCTTCCTTTACTTTTTGGATAGCTCCAGTAGCTACCTTTACTAGTTATGTTTGCTCAAATATAACTTGAATTGATGGCCAAATATCATTGACAGAGTCAATGATATTGGCCCAGAGCATTTCTTTAGTCTGTCCTAGTGGCTTTTGCAATGTCAAATCTTTCTCTAGGACCTTAATTTTCTCACCTGTCCTTAGGGATTTCTATGTTTCTTCTCTTCATTGAATTTGGGCAAGCTTACAGTCAGTTTCTAAGCTTGCCACTTTCTCCTTTATCCTTTTGAGCTCTGTTGCCTAGATTGACATCTCCTCCATGGCTTTTACTAGCTCTATTGTTTTCTCTGTAGATGCACCTATTGCTGTAGACTCAGTTGTGATTGGTAGTGATGTGGCAGGTGGAGCTATAGGTGCTAATGATGTTGTCAATGTAGAAGGAACTATTGTTTTCACTGTGGGAATGGCGTATTGGAAGTTGTTTCCAGGTCACCTTGTTTGGACTGAATCAAAATGTACAACTCCTTCCTTGTCTCTTTCAATTGGTCAGTTAGCCTTAGCACCAAGTCCATGAGTTCTTCATGTCCTTTTTGTGCCTCCATGACTTCTGTTGTTTGTGGGTGAAGCAACTGTGGAACCTTGAGCTACTTCTTTAGAGCAGTTATATCATCATTCTTCTTCTTTATTAATTTTTCACTGGCCTTTAAATATTTGGGATCGTGTCCCAACTCAATGACTAAGTCCTATAAGGACTTGATTCTGGTATCTTTGGCCTATGAAGAGGCCTTTTCCAACTGGAACTGTGCTGATATATTATTCAGGGAGTTTTACAATTGGTGGGCTGCGATGGCTTTCCCTGTCAAGGTGGAGTAAAGAATCTCCAATGTCTATTTGTGCAGCTCAATTGGGTCAATAGGATGTATGTCCTTTGCCAGTACTTTGAAGTCTATCTTTTTGAAGTCTGTTGTTGTTCTTGGTTGCTAAGTAGTGGGCTTCATGAATGTCATTTGCATCTTCCCCTCTTTTACATCATAAGTTGACATAAGTATTATTTGATTAGTAGGGTCCATCGTTAAGTATTGAGCATAAGTTTGGGCTTTTAGCCTCTCATTTCTGGCTTTTATGTCCTTGTATCTTTCTCTGGTGTCTTGGTCTCTGTCAGCTGGCATCCTGAATGAGGACAGTTCAAAACTCTATGACCTTTCCAACATCTGAGTGTGTGATGTGGAAGGTTCTGGTGTGCCCCCATAGGGAGTGGCATGCCTGCTTCCTTCTCTTTCTGTGTTGGTGGCCCCAACTGTTTCTTCGGTGAATTTCTATTCAAAGACAGGATTTATCCTTTTTCTTTTAACTAGGTTGGTCTCTACATGTGATGTTACTTTTCCTAAAGTAGTGCCCTCTTCCCTATTTCTTTTGAGGTTTTTCTCCTCATTTAGAGGAGTTTGCAATATTTAGGGAGTACTCATAATGGGATTTGGTATACATGTTCGAGTTAGATCCTCTGATAGGTCTGGTTGTTCTGACTCTTCTTGTACTTGGGATTCTTCTTCTGCATGTGATTCACTTTGTGCCTGTGATTCTCCTTGTGCCTGTGATTCACCTGGTACCTGCAGGAAAGAACCTTCATCATGCTATTTCTCTAGATCAATCAGTGTGTTTTCCATAGCAACTTCAATACTATCCCTATCCTCTAAAGTGTTTTCCACCCACTCCAATTGGTTGGCATATTTTTCTATTTCAGGGATTATGTGATGAATATAAGGAGCCATCATGTTTTTATATCTTTTGTTGCAGATGAAGTCCAAGGGATCATATCTCCATATGAACCTCTATTTTAGATTTAGTCTCTGAAGGATTTTCTCTGCTTCCTTTCGAACTTCTTGGCTATTACACACAAAGGGCCTAGTTGATCTTTGATTCTGAGCTGGGCCTTCTCTTTGGCTTTGACAAAAGGTACCTCATCTGAATTGATTATCTGCCTATAGTACTCCAGGTCAAAAACCTCATTGGGAGGTATTTGGGTAGTTTATATGGGGCCAACTCACAACAATAAATCCTAATTTTAGTGTGATTTTAGTACAAGTACCAATCTCCCACTTTGTGTTGTTTTGAAAGCTACAAGATCCTCCTGATATCTGAACTGATTCTTGGAGGAGGGCTTCCTAATAGCACTGTCACAATGGGATGTACAAATAGGTCTATGAAGTCTGTATATGGATATGGAGAATCACATTTATGAAACAATGGAGTCCAGAGAATCACTGACCTAGGGTGACCCTTTGTATCAAGCTTCTGGAGAGTAAATGGGAACTTATCAGCTTGGTAGTATAAAAAGAGGTGATACAAGACAGAGGAATACTTAAAGACTCTCTCATTACTCATCCTTAGAAATTGGTCATGCATCCTATCAGCTATAAACTTGGCATAATCATAAATGATAGCAGGAGGCTATCCTGGAGTAAAGATGGACATGAAAGCCAGGATGATTTCATCTATATACTCACTAGTGGTGTAACCTAAGACACTAGAAATCATTGCTACAATGTCTTGACCAAATGGGGAAAATATGGTAGCCACATATGGAGGAGGATCTTTTGGGATATGCTTTTCCTCCCTGATGAAGGTTTGGAACATCTCAGCAAGTTTTGCAGTGGTAAGCTTGGGGAATCAGTCTAATAGGTCTCCAATTGAAATAGGGGTTAGATTTTGCCTTGGTTGAAGTCACAACATTTCATTAATTGTTTCAGCAATGATGGTGAAAAGTACAGTCTGGTTTGGGGACATCACTGCTCTTTGGTTGGGGATATAGTTTGCATGGTAGTATTGGACAATTTCTGGGAAAATATGAACTTCAGGGAATTGGTACTTGGGTAAATTGGACTCCCAAAGACCAATTTTATCAGTGTGGTTTAGGTATTGATCTCTATATCAGCAGTATAGTTTGAGTGGGGATTCAAGGATAGAGGTTTCCTTGATTTAGAAATCTTTATCAGTAAGGAGAAGGTGGTCCAGGTCCAGGTGAGGAGTGGAAATTGGTCTGACATCCATGGAAATTAGGGCAACCATTCTCAATTCTTGTGTATTTGAGAATGGGGGAGATAAATTTTTAGTATTTAGGGTAATGGTGGTTCAATTCCAGGTGGGTTTAAGTTATCATAGATTCTCTTTAATTTCAATTAAGAACACTCAGCAATTGGCTCTGAAATTGACAGGGTTTTTAGTGAATTATGGTTTAAATACCTGGAATTTTGAAGAAAACTAGGTCTGAACCAGGTGACTGGCAATTGTGAACAGTTGAAATGGTTTCGAGCAGGCTGGAAGGCAATCTGGGAGCTTTGTCACGTCTTCAGGGTGTAATTGTACGTGGGTTGATAGCTTTGATGTTCACAGGTACGTGCATGGAAGTTTACAGTTAAAAAATGATAAATACAATAATTTGGGGCTTTTTTGGCTTTATGCGCAAAATTCAATTTCGCGGGTATAGGTGAACAGTGGTCATTTGTCACGTAGCGAGATGAACAGTAGTTGTTTTGGCATGTAGGGGGCTGGTGATATGCTTCGTACAACTTTTAGGCGTTTGGCAGTATTGGGGGGAGGCCGCTCGATTCCATTCATTGTGCGCCATGTTGCCTCAGGGACCCAGCGGAAATCAACCCTTTTTGGGTGGGTAACGTTTGAAATTCGGGCCCTTCCGAAATCAACACGGGCCATCAGATGGGGAAGGGAGAGATCATGTGGTGGTCGGGCGATGGAGTTGCACGGAAGGTAATGGGGGGGCCCGACAAGCGTTTAAGCGTGGCAGTTTTGGTTTAATGCAAGATTAATGTGGGGGTTAAGGTATCGGGCAAGATTTAATTGGGTTTTTTTAACTAATTTAATCGAGGATCGATTAGTTAGTGGGTCCAGGGTAGAAAACCTTAGTTTATATAATTAAACTAGGGTGGTATTAATTAATATTGCAGGAGTTAATATATATACAGAAAACAAGTTTTTATTAGGGATTTAATAAATAAATTAGTAATTAGTCAAATGAGCGGAAGGGGAACCATACCCTAAGCATATGATTTTCATGTTTTTAATGCTTTTCCATAAAACTTAGGATATAGTGTTTTTTGTGGGTTTTTGATATGAAAATGAGTTATGTGGGGAATGAACACCTTTCTTAGGTAAAAGTAATTTAACCTTAGGAAGAGAGTATTATTAGGAAAAATGAATGAACTAAAGGGGGGAATTGAATGTTTATGAGGGGGTTTTAGTACTTATTGCCTATAAGTCATTGAACCGAGGGTCTGGTCCCTCCAAAAGTTAGAGAAATGCTCTGAGCCTCTTTGACTTAGGGTTTTTTAAGTGCTTTGATCTTTATTGTGGGAAATTAGTTAAGTAAAAGGTGAAATGAATGAGGGAAGTTAGTTAATTGCTTTTGATATTCAATCTCATGCTTGATTGTCCACTTATCTATAGAAATTTCATGATAGAAAAGATAATAAACATGTTCTTGTCTAATCAATCACCATACTTTTGCAACATTTATACTACTTACCCATCTAGTCACCCTACCATTTTTACTTCTCTTTATTAGGGTGCATTTAAGCTAGCAAACCCTTGTCAAACATTTTTCTTTTTATTTACAATAGTAAACTATCTAAATCTAACCTTATTACATCCAAGGGCTCAGATTAAATAGTTGAGCTCCTTTTATTTACTCTACCTATCTAATTATCTGCCAAGATTAAACAATTTCATCAAATTTTATTCTCTATCTATATACATGAAATTTAAAACATGAAATAGTGGCAAAGATTACAAGTTGCACACACTCATTTATTATGCATCAAAGTAAATAGTAGTGGCACTTTGGCTAGCTCACTTTCATGGTATTTTTCTTTTCTTGGGTTTCATATTTTTCATCTTTTTTGACCTTTTTGTTCTTTTTGTCCTTTGATAATTCTTTTAGGACATACCCTCTTTACATTTTTTAATTTTTTGAATATGGAAAACATTTGCAGAAATCAAAGGTATGTAAATATTACAGGTTCAATCTCAGACATTCAAAAATTATGACTCTTATTGGTATAGGAACCTAATAGTGGCTACACTTGGGGATGGCATTTCTTGGTGAAATGTCAAGAACTTTGTAAACCAATGGCCTTCTGAATTGTTGTGATGCTATCATGCAACTTTCCCTTTTGAAATTTCTGCATTATTGTTATTTATGACAGTAAAACTTTTGAAGCTTAGGACCTTCACTTCGGGCTTCAACTTCAAAGAATCACCATCCACTCCACTCTAGACATTTTGAAAGTAAAGTATGTATACATGATTAGTGAAATCAGTAACTAGGCTCAATATAGTGTTTGAGCATTTGACCATTTACTGGTCCTCCTTCTGCTTCTATGCCATCCATTTCTTTGAGGAAGAAAGCATTATTACCTCTGAAAGCATAAATGATATATGGGCCTTCCCATAGGAAATCAATTTTCCCATGTTTACCTTTATCTCCTTTTCTTGAATCCCATTTTAAAACTTTGTCCCCTAGGTAAAATTCTTTTGCCTTAATCCTTTTATCAAAAGCCTTCTTGATCCTTTCCTGCACAACTCGAGATCTGATATACACTTCTTCCCTGATCTACTGTAAATGAATTGTTTGGATGATTCTTCTTTAGATGTCATTTGGTTCAACCTGCAATTCTTGGAGTAGTTTCATCACTTGTGTTCCCAAGGAAGATGGGAAAACAAATTCCATTACATAAAGTAATTGATAAGTACTAGTACCAATGGAATTCTTTGTGGTTAGCCTGTCTGTCCATAAGGCATTTAGTAGCTTTTTGTTCCATGATTTCTTGTTATCCTCCAACGATTTTTTGATGATATTCACTAAACTCTTGTTTGAGGACTTTGCTAGTCCATTTCCTTGAGGGTAATAAGCCATAGAGTGACCTAGGGTTATATGATACTTATTATAGAAATCAATCATTCTCCTGAATTTGAAAGCTGCTGCATTATCAGTGATGATCTTGGTTAGGCACCCAAGTCTAGATAGGATGTTGGCCTCAAGGAAGGTTATTATAATAGTATCAGTGGCTTTCCTTGATGGTATGGCTTCTATCCATTTGGTAAAATAATCTGTAGCAGAGAGGATCCATTTGTTTTGGGCAGAGGAAAGTGGGTGGATTTCACTAATGAAGTCAAAACCCCATTGTTGAAAAGGTACTTCAGCGGAGATTGGTTTTAGGGGCAAGGGCAAAAGATTTTTGTTAACTTCAAAAATCTGACATTTATGACATGAGGTTACAAATTTCTTTACATCAGAAAACATAGTGGGCCAATAAAAACCAGCTCTAAGAATCTTGTTAGTTGTGGTTTTCCAAACTCTTGTAACACTTTGTCATATTGTTCTTTCAATAAACATTTAAGAAGGATACTTTCATGATTCTTCCAAAACAAAGCATTGTCGATTATGTAAAATTTTAAAGATTTCACTTTTAAAAACCTGCTTTTGGTCCTAGATAATTCAGGAGGAGCTTGTAAATTTTGTAAAACATATATGATGTTAGCATACCATGGTGATTCAATAAAGGCCTGATTGATTGGTGGAGTCGCCATCTCCTCTCCACTATCCATTTCTGCAATAAAATTTATCTAAGGCCTAACAGTTCGATTGAGCCATTAGCTTGGCTAAACCTTGGCCTTTGATTAGCTTTGTTGGTTTAATTTCCAGGTCATATTCTAATATATTAGTAATTCATTTCCCTCTCTTTCCATTTGGACCATCCTGTGTTAGGATATCCTTGACTACTGCATTGGGGACATAGGCTATTACATGAGAATATAAAATGTAAACTCTAAAATCTTTGATATCTTTGACCAAAGAAAAGGCTTGCTTTTCCATTATATTGCACTTTAAAGGGGTATCCCTCAGGGCTTTGCTAAAAAGGTAGGTTTTTCATAACACTCATCATTTTTCTGCAGTAGAACTGCAACAATTGTGTGTTCTGAAGCAAAGGAAAATATAATGAAATCCCTATCAAACTTTGGACTGACCAAAACTGGTGTTTTTGTTATGGCTAGCTTAATATTTTCAAAGGATCTCTTAGCTTCAATGGTCCATTTTATGGTCGAATCTTTCTTCAACATGTTATTCAATGATCTAATTAATTCTGCTACGTTATAAATAAATCTCCTAAGAAAGTTGATTTTTCCTAAAAAGGCTTGTATTTCTCTGATGCTCTTAGGATGTTGTATTTGTAAGATGGCCTCAATTCTTGAAGGATCTATTCGGATACCATATTTTGAGATTATATGGCCTAAGAACTTTCTCTCTTCTAGCCCAAACAAATATTTCTTGGGATTCAAAGAAATTCCATACTTCCTACATTTGATGAAAACCTTTCTTAGATGATCCAAGTGTTGTTTATCAGATTTTGAGCATACAGTGATGTCATCTAAGTATATTACTAGGAAGTTATGAATTTCCTTAGAAAAAGCTATGTCCATGGCTCTTTGGAAAGTAGCCCCTGCATTCTCTAATCCAAAATTCATTTTCACATATATGAATGTGCCCCAAGGAGTAGTGAATGTTGTTTTAGCGTGGTCATCTGGGTGAACTAAAATCTGATTGTAACCAGAAAACCCAACCAATAATGAGATTCTGGTGGACCCTAGTACCCTTTGTAAGATGTGATCCATTTTAGGAAGAGGGTAATTGTCTTTTAGTGAAACTTTATTAATATTCCTGAGATCAACACAAAGTCTGATCTCACCAATATTTTTCCTCGTGGGCAACAAATTCGAATCCCAATCAGAGAATCTAATTGGTGCTATTATCTTGGCCTCATACATCCTTTGTATCTCCTTTTCAATAGAAGGCAATAGGATGGGATTAATTCTCCTAAGCTTTTGTCTGAAAGGTTTCTAGTTTTATTTTATGGGGATGGTGTGTTGTATTATGCTGGTGTCATAGAACTTAAGGTTCTCATAACTCCAAGCAAAGACATCTTGGAATTCCTTAAGCAATTCAAGGTATTTCACTTTTTTAGTAGGAGATAGCGACTTTGAAAGTTTGATCAATTTTGGATTTTCCTCAGTACCTATATTACACTCCTCAATATAAGATTTTAAGGGTTCCATTTTTGTTTTTCTAGGGACATCATTTGAATCAAACAAGTCTTCCAAAGGAGTTAATCCTTTGGGAAAAAAGTTGTCTTTGAGATTAATGATTTCAGAGTCTTCGTTAATTATGTCACCAATTTCAACTTGCTTTAGGTTTGCTACATCTAATTTTGTCAATTTAGTGGGATGAAATCTATCTATCTCTTCATCTTCTATTTCATTAATTTCTATTTTATCTTTAAAATCAGGATCTACTGTTATATCAATATCTATATTACTATTTACAAATTCTTCTTCTCAAGTTAAATTTTTTTTTATCTATTGGTCATTAGTGAATACTTGCCAGTTTTTAAAGCTATCTAGGATAGCAGGTCTATGCCTAACCTCAGAAATGTACTGATGGTTAGGTTGAAATGGTAACTTACAAGTGCTGGCAAACATTGCTAAACTATGAGCCTGCATATTATGTTTCCTTGGGATGAATGCAAGCTTAGTTTCTAGAAAAGTGTTCAATATTTCTACAGTTGTTCCTCTATAAAAACTTAACCTAGGATCTTTGGTCATATATACAACATTAATTTGTTTATAACCAACTCAAAATCTCGCATGATAGAAACTCTTATAGCTCCTAACTTTCTAACCAATTTGAGACCTAAAAGAAGTGCTTCATACTCAACCATGTTGTTAGTGAATTTGAAATTTAGTTTGTAAGCATGGCTCTCTAAATGATCATTCTCTAAAGTGTATATCCACACTCCTACTCCTGCTCCAAATTTATTTACTAGCCCATCAAAGTAAAGATGCCATAAAATTTCATGTTCATAATTCTTACTGTCTGGGACCAAAATTTTCATTGATTAAGGTGTCTTGATCATCTTTTTAATCTGAAAGCTCTTGAGTTTGGACAGTTTCATTTTGAGCTGTAACTAAAATTTCTTTTGGTTCTGAAATAATGTTGTTTGAAGTAGTTTCTTGTGTTTTTTCAGCATTGTACAAAATAAAATAATCGATGTCAGAATGCATGGAATAGATAGGAATGTTTTGAGGCCTATCCTGGCTACTCACTACATATTTCATTAGGGTCTCTCTATATAGTTTTTTAGGGTGTCCAAAGATTGAAATTGTGGCATATGACATGTCGAGTTGCAAAGATCCTTGGACTTTAGCCCCCCATGAACTAGACAATAACATGCCATATTTAGGTGGTATATTAGCAACAACTATGTCCATGAGAATGGTCTTAGTAGGATATTTTACTAAGCAAACACACATGTCTTTAATTAACCCCAAACACTTTACTTGACTTGAATAAAATGAAAATAGGTCCTTGTAAGGCCTAGTAATGTCCAAGTTTAATTTTTCCATAGCAGATTTAGGAATTAAATTGTGTGAAGCCCCATAATCTAACATTGCACTGTGTAAGATTTTATAATGAATGTTAAGGCTAACATAAAAGGGTGGTATCCCTCCTTCTAATGGTTTGCCATTAACATCAGGATTGAATATAAGCTCAGGCTAATCATCAAAAAAATTAAAAGACTCTTCATTCTCAACGAAGTTTAAGGTTTTGCTTATTTGAGATTTATAGGTTTCATTTTTAATCAACTCTGTTAAGGGAATTGAGATTTTCAGTTTAGCCACCTCTACTCCCAAATTGAAAGGCAAAGGGGCTTTCTCTATTTGAGGGCTTGGAATTTTCATGGCAGGAGTTTGAGTAGATTGCTTTTCTTTTTCTGCATTTGAAGTATCTTCCTGTGGATTTTCTAATATGATGTTTGGATATTTCTCCACTGTCTCCTTGGAGGGGATTGAAGTGGATGGTTGATCATTAGGGGGTTGAGCATGGGTCATATCTACAATGGTGGGACCAGAAAGGTTCTGATTTGGTCTAGGGAAGATTTGGAGAGTTTTAGTAATTGGAGCTGTTTTGATTTTCTTAGGTTGATTTCGTACTGATTTCTTGTTTTGGTCAGGAGTATCAGTGTTCTTTTTACTCCTCAGGTTGTACTGTTTGTGAACTTCAAAGATAGGAGAATCATACCCTTTCTTATAATCAAATGATTCTCCGAATTGGGTCTGCCATTGCTGAAGCATATGTAATTCCTAATCATCTTGAGTCAAGAAGACAGTTTCCTCTTCATCTAATCCCATTAAGTTAATTTGTGTGTCTTGTTCAGGGTCTTCTGAATGGGATGTTTCAACATAGTTTTCTTGAAAAGGAGGCCTAATATTCTGATCAGGTCCATTTTTTGGAGTATTTTGATTTTGATTCTTTCTAAAGTTTGGATTTCTCACTAGAGGTGCTTGTTGATTATCCCATTGAGGTTTCCTTTCGATGTTCTCTATCCTATCCATCAGTTTTTCCATTCCTTTGGTTAGGACATCTATTTTAAGGTCAGAGCATGAGGCTTCATCTTTCATAGGTCCTCTCCTTTCATTCCTAACCTTGGCTCTTTTTTCTAGCATGTTAGCTTCTACACTAACTTCTACACTCTGCATGTCTTCTAAAGTTGGAGGATTTCTCTCTATAAGTTGGAATGCAATATCAGTATCAAACCCATCAGGAAACTTTGTCAGAGCTAAGTCAAGTGGGGGTCTAATATTGAATAGTATTTCTTTGTATATATTGTTAAATCTAGTACAGTAATCCTATACTGTTCCACTTGGTCCTCTTCTAATGCTTTCATATTATGAAAGAATCTGCAGAGGGTTCTTTTTCTTCTCCCATCTATTTAAAATTGCTGATAAAATACTTCTAAATTATCTATACTAATAGTAGGTAAAGCTCTAAACCATTTTCTTACATCGCCAGCTAGAGTCTGAACAAAAATTCTCATCTGAAAATCTCCAATATCAATTTCATGTAATTCAAAGTAACCTGTCATTTTGTTTACATGATGTTGTGCTATATAAGGTCCTATGCCATCAAATTGGAAAATTTTGTTCTGGTAGTCTTGTGGCATGGCACCCAGTGGAGTAGGTAACACAAGAGGGGCATATCTATTTTCCATGGCTCTAAGTTGGGCAGGGCTAAGAAGTGGAGTTGGGGTACCAGGGGATGATACAATAGCTGATGGAGAACTAGGGACAATAGGTGTTTGATGGATAATGATAGGTTGGTATGGAAGTGAGGGTATGAATGGAGGTGAGGAATGAACTTTAGAGGTGGAGGGGAATAATGGTGAATTGAGGGTGGTTGACACTGGTTTATGAAGCTCAGGGATCTTGACAGTAGTAGGGGATGACTGAGGGGAATTTAAAATTTACTCATCAATTGATTGGTTTTCCTTTTGGACTTCAAGATCTGCAATAAACTCTGGGTCTAGAACTATGTCATCAAGTGCACTTTCAGACCTGGTTCTAAATAGAGAAAGGTCAAATGACTCGTCAAAGGGGATGTCTTATAAAAGCAATCACTCATCAGGGCATGAATCTAATTTGTTTGAACGTGTTGGACTTACTGAACTTTCCTGTCTTTTAGATCCTCTCGAAATCAAGTTAGGATTATCCACTACCGAGGCAGGGTTTGGATCAGGATTAGCCCTAGTATAATGAGTTCTCCTTGAAGCGAGAGTTTTGAACTTTTCTAGTTACTTTATTTTTGTAAAATTTTGTAAATAACTTCTAATAAATCCTTCAAGAGGCTTGAAATAAAGATTTGAAATTTTCTCAAAGGCTTATTAAGACTGAGGATTTGAGTTCCCCAGTATGGTCGCCACTATGTTATCACTCAGAAGTTTTCCCTAGAAGTTATCAAAAGAAGGAATAGTTCGAGGTAACCGCAAACCAATCTTCAGGCTCAGGTTCTAGCCAGCCTAAGTCCAAAGAGGGCTCTCTCTTTATAATTTAACTGGGTGGGATTTTAGTCAAGTTATTAGTGTTCATAAGGTTTTGATTTTGGTTGGGTGGTGGAATTCTAGGAACAGATGGATAGAGCTAGTTTCTTCAAGCCATTGGGATATGGAGTCAATAAAAGGATATCATAATTGGATCAGATCATTAAAGGGAGTGTTCACAGGGTAGGCTAGTAAAGAAAAAGGAAAATCTTCAAGGGTTGATGGATGGAATGATTCTAACCAGGGTGAATGGCACTTAAGAATCCTTGGACCAGGATCAGAATGAGGAACAGAGGATGATCATCAACAAAGGGCAATTAAGAATCCTTTTCTACCTAGACCAAAAGGAAAACTATGAAGCTAAGGAGAAGCTAAGTATTCCCTAGCTAAGATAGTTTAGCAAAAAACATTAAGAATGTAAACAATCAAGACAGAGTGCATTTAAGAAAGTTCTGAAATATCATTCCTAGTTTAACATTCAGATTTCAAAGAAACACATATGATTATTAAGAAACATAAGGAAAAACAATAATACACATGAGAGAATACTTATTTGATTTTTCCTTTACACAAGAATCCTAAAAAATATCTGAGCTTTATTCCATGATCCAGCAAGCCAATCCAATTTTTTGATACAGTGGGGCATTGATTTGAGAGAAAAGCCTACATAAATGTCTTTGAATCCACCCCAAATACTTTGAAATATGAAGTATTTATACAAAAAATAATTCCAAAAGATCTCATAATAGTTTGAGATTTAATTTAAGAAATAAACATATCTTCAAGCACGAAGATAGAGACAGATGGAAAACTACATCATGTTGTCCCTTTTATTATCGTAGTGCTGGCTGTCGTAGTTGAGTTGTGGCCCTTTAAGCTAGCTGGTAGTTTTACACAAGAATCTTCTTCATTTTGATCCTCCACTGATACTCTCTGACTCTTCTACTCTTTGACCCTGTTGATATGTCTTTTACCTGTTTCACCTGGCTGCCTTCAGATTTACTGTGGTGACTTATAGTAAATATGTCATTTTTTCCCACCATTAATCCTTAGGTAATTTTACTTTCAACGTTCTTATGTAAATTTCGTGTGCTTTTGTGTACTTAGAAAAATTGGACTTGGTGACAAACAAATGTTTCACCTCATGCTCTAAAAAGAACAAGTTTTCAAAAGTGTCATATAGTACTTTCCCTATACGCAAGGCTTTGATACCTGAAGTACTGGCTTGTTCCTTAGCCAATTTCCTATGTCTGTCAGTGTAGTCCAATTGGTTCATGAGTTTATCATGGATGACCATAGGACTGGGAAGGCCTTTGTCCCTCAAAATTTGAAATTTAGCCATGAACCTATCAATGGCCACCTACATGTTATGGCATTTTTCTTCTAAGTTGACCATGAGGTTTCTTTTGGAAGGAACCTTTTTGACTTCCAGGATGGCTTCAGTCCTATCGTCTATACCAAGCTCATTGAGCTCATGTCTATTTCTACTATTCATGAAGTGGATGAGTCGATTGGCATCCTCAGGCATATCACCCAACTCGTAATTTAATTTTTGGATAGCTCTAGTAGCTACCTTTACTAGTTCTGTTTGCTCAAATATAACTTGAATAGATGGCCAAATATCATTGACAGAGTCAATGATATTGGCCAAGAGCATTTCTTTAGTCTGTCCTAGTTGCTTCTGCAATGTCAAATATTTCTCTAGGACCTTAATTTTCTCACCCATCCTTAGGGCTTTCTATGTTTCTTCTCTTTATTGAATTTGGGTAAGCTTACAGTCAGTTTCTAAGCTTGCCACTTTCTCCTTTAGCCTTTTGAGCTCTGTTGCCTAGATTGACATCTCCTCCATGGCTTTTACTAGCTTTGTTGTTTTCTCTGTAGATGCACCTGCTGCTGTAGACTCAGTTGTGATTAGCAATGTTGTGGCAGGTGGAGCTGTAGGTGCCAATGATGCTGCCAATGTAGAAGTAACTGCTATTGGCACTGCGGGAATTGTAGTTGTGGAAGTTGTTTCCAAGTCACTTTGTTTGGAATGAATCAAAATGTCCAACTCCTTCTCTGTCTCTTTCAATTGGTCATTTAGCTTTAGGACCAAGTCCATGAGTTCTTCATGTCCTTTTTGTGCCTCCAGGACTTCTATTGTTTGTGGGTGATGCAACTGTGGAATCTTGAGCTACTTCTTCAGAGCAACCATATCATCATTCTTATTCTTTATTAATTTTACAGTGGCCTTTACATCTTTGGGATCATGTCCTAACTCAATGACTAAGTCCTCTAAGGACTTGATTCTGGTATCTTTGGCATGTGAAGAGGCCTTTTCCAACTGGAATTGTGCTGATATATTACTTAGAGAGTTTTTCAATTGGTGGGTTGTGATGGCTTTCCCTATCAAGGTGGAGTAAAGCATCTCCCCTATGTGTTTGTGCAGCTCAATCTGGTCAATAGGATGTATGTCCTTTGCCAGTACTTCGAAGTCTATCTTTTTGAAGTTTGTTAATGTTCTTGGTTGTTGGGTGGTGGGCTTCATGAATGTCATTTGCATCTTCCCCTCTTTTACATCATAAGCTGACATAAGTCTTGTTTGATTGGTAGGGGCAATATTTTAGTACTGTGCATAAGTTTTGGCTTTTAGCCTCTCATTTCTAGCTTTTATGTCCTTGTATCTTTCTCTGATGTCTTGGTCTCTGTCAACTGGCATCCTAAATGAGGACACTTCAACACTCTACTACCTTTCCAACATCTGAGTGTGTGATGTGGAAGGTTCTAGTGTGCCCCCAGAGGGAGTGGCATGCCTGCTTCCTTCTCTTTCTGTGTTGGTGGCCCCAACTATTTCTTCTATGAATTCCTGTTCAGAGACAAGATTTATCCTTTGCCTTTTAACCAGGCTGGTCTCCGCATAGGCCTGTGATGTTACTTTTCCTGAAGTAGTAGCCTCTTCCCTATTTCTTTTGAGTTTTTTCTCCTCATTTAGAGGAGTTTGGAAGAATGGGGAAGTGCTCATGATGGGCTTTGGTATACCTATTTGAGTTAGATCCTCTGATAGGTTGGATTGTTCTGACTCTTCTTGTACCTGGGATTCTTCTTCTACATGTGATTCACTTTGTGCCTATGATTCTCCTTGTGCCTGTGATTCACCTGGTACCTGCAGGAAAGAACCTTCATCAAGTTGTTTCTCTAGATCAATCAATGTGTTTTCCACAACAACTTCAGTACTATCCCTGTCCTCTAAAGTGTTTTCCACCCACTCCAATTGGTTGGCATATTTTTCTATTTCAGGGATTCTATGATGAATATAAGGAGCCATCTTGTTTTTCTGTCTTCTATTGCAGATGAAGTCCAAGGGATCATATCTCCATATGAAACTCTATTTTAGATTTAGTCTCTGAAGGATTTGCTCTACTTCCTTTCCATCTTCTCGGCTATTACACACAAAGGGGCCGAGTTGATCTTTGATTCTGATCTGGGCCTTCTTTTTGGCTCTGACAAAATGTACCTCATCTTAATTTATTATCTTCCTGTAGTACTCCAGAGAAAATAATCTCATTGGGAGGTATCTGGGTAGTTTATATGGGGCCAGCTCATAGCCATAAATCCTAATTTCAGTGTGATTTTGGTACAAGTACCAATCTCCCACTTTGTGTTGTTTTGAAAGTTGCAGGATCCTCCTGATATCTGAACTAATTCTTGGAGGAGGGCTTCCTAGTAGCATTTTCACAATGGGATGTACAAATAGGTCTATGAAGTATGTACATGGATATGGAGAATCACATTTATGATGGAGTCCAAAAAATCACTGACCTACGGTGACCCTTTGTATCAAGCTTCTGGAGAGTAAATGGGAAATTATCAGCTTGGTAGTATAAAAAGAGGTGATACAAGACAGAGGAATAATTAAAGACTCTCTCATTACTCATCCTTAGAAATTGGTCATGCATCCTATCAGCTATAAACTTGGCGTAATCATAAATGACAGCAGGAGGTTGTCTTGGAGTAAAGATGAACATGAAAGCCAGGATGATTTCATCTATATACTCACTAGTGGTGTAACCTAAGACACTAGAAATCATTGCTATAATGTCTTGACCAAATGGGGAAAATATGGTAGCCACATATGGAGGAGGATCTTTTGGGATATAATTTTCCTCCTTGATGAAGGTTTGGAACATCTCAGCAAGTTTTGCAGTGGTAAGCTTGGGGAATTGGTCTAATAGGTCTCTAATTGAAATAGGGGTTAGATTTTTCCCTGGTTGAAGTCACAACATTTCATTAACTGTTTCAGCAATGATGGTGAAAAGTACAGTCTGGTTTGGGGACATCACTGCTCTTTGGTTGGGGATATAGTTTGCATGGCAGTAATGGACAATTTCTGGGAAAATATGAACTTCACGGAATTGGTACTTGGCTAAATTGGACTCCTAAAGACCAGTTTTATCAGCATGGTTTAGGTATTGATCTCTATAGCGGCAATATAGGTTGAGTGGGGATTCAAGGACAAAGGTGTCCTTGATTTGGAAATCTTTATCAGCAAGGGGAAGGTGGTCTAGGTCTAGGTGAGGAGTGGAAATTGGTCTAACGTCCATGGCAATTGGGGCAGCCATTCTTAGTTCTTATGTATTTGAGAATCGGGGAAGTAAATTTTTAGTCTTTAGGGTAATGGTGGTTCAATTCTCGGTGGGTTTAAGTTATCAGAGTTTCTCTCTAATTTCAATTAAGAACACTCAACAATTGGCTCTGAAATTGACAGGATTTTCAGTGAATTATGGTTTAAATACCTGGAATTTTGAAGAAAACTGGGTCTGAACCAGGTGACTGGCAATTGTGAATGGTTGAAAGGGCTTCGAGCAAGCTGGAAGGAAATCTAGGAGCTTTGTGGCATCTTCAGGGTGCAATTGTACATGGGTTGATAGCTTCGACATTCACAGGTGCGTGCATGGAAGTTTACAGTTAAAAAATGATAAAAACAATAATTTGGGGCTTTTTTGGGTTTATGCGCGAAAGTCAATTTGGTAGGTACAGGTGAACAGTGGTCATTTGTTACATAGCGGGGTGAACGGTAGCTATTTTGGCGTGTAGTGGGCTGGCGGTATTGGGGGTGTTGAGCTATGGAAAAGGTATGAATTTGCCATTTATTTCATCATGCTTTCCTTTAATTATATTCCCTTTATATTCTAAAAATATTCATATATCAAGGGATTATAGTAAAAACTAGGGAACTATTTATTATTACAATTTAGCTAATTATTGTCTTTTCTCATGTAGGAAAAAGATGAAATGGGAAAACCACTGTTCCCTACCTGAGAGAAGGAAAAAGACAAAGTGGAGTAACTGTTGTTCCTTCACCAGCAGGCAGTGTACAGGCAGCAAGCCAAGGATGGAGCATGTAGTTATGGATAAGGATAGAGAAGATCACAACATTAGCGCAAAAGGCAAAGAGTTAACTGAAGATGGAAGAATGAGTGGATCTCTCAGGATCTCTTGATCCTGAGGGATCACTGTTACTGTTCTATCTGTTGTTCCTATTTTATCCACCTGGCCATTATAAAATGGACAACGATTGTGAAGAATAGGTGGAGATTATTCAAAAATTACTTTTGTATTTTTACTTTGATCATCAACTCTCGATGTTGAAACAGAGCACGAACTGGCTGTAACTATTTTGCATATGATTATTGTATAATACAGTTGTTGTTCCTTCTTTCATGCTGAAGTAATCCGATGGTGTTCACTAGCGGCTAAGGGCCCAACCCTAGTGGATTCACTTGCTATTATTATACCATTCCTTTATGATTTCTGCTGTGTGATGGTTTTG
Source organism: Pinus tabuliformis (assembly GCA_031772625.1). Lineage (NCBI taxonomy): Eukaryota > Viridiplantae > Streptophyta > Pinopsida > Pinales > Pinaceae > Pinus > Pinus tabuliformis. The sequence goes on along the minus strand of CM062819.1, from coordinate 77,724,059 downwards.
TTTCATTTCTATCTATTATAGTTGCATCACTTTACTATTTCGTATTTCCAGACTTAATGAATTGATCTTTTTTATATGCTGTAATTGAATTGCGTTGCTGTTCATTTCCCTCATAACAAGATCACTGCTTTTTGCAAGTATATTGTTGTGCTGTTCATATTACTTATAGAGCTTCGTTGTTCATTTTAGTAACTTAGCTTTGCTGTTCGTTGCAGTCACATAGATTTTGCTGTTCATTTCTATTATAAAGCGTTGCAATCATTTAGTTTTTCCTTTTGGCATTCTTAAAATTAGCATAATTATCTCATTTCAATAAGTTGTAGTAGCATTACTAATTTAATTCATTGTCATTTCCAATTGGTTCATTAGTGTGGTGCGTGTGAGATCAACAATTATAAAGAACATTGTCTATTACTGTCAAAGCTCTCAGATTGAGGAGCTTATTTATGCTTGATTTAGTTTGCATCAGTTAAACAAGGACTGAGTTATTGCTATTGTATCCTTGACTGATAATTTTTGTTACTTTGTCAAATAAATGATTTAGTTTCAGAGCTTTGAGTTTCCTCTAATTGAAAGTGAGTTTTATTTAAAGCATCTGTTAGGTTCCTCCACCAATAGGTGTCATTTTTCATGATTGACTGGGAAGTGCCAAATATGTTCATCCTTTCCATGCTGCAAAGGTTCCATATTTCAAAAGAGACAGAGAAAATTAAAAAATGTAAAGAGGGTATGCCTTAAAAGAATGATCAGAAGGCAAGAAAATGAATTGGTCAGAAAAAATAATAGAAATGAACCCCAAAGAAAGACCAGGAAAGTGGCCAGTCAAAATGCCACTGCTACCTTATTTGCAAGTCCACAATGTGCAAGTATTGTTGTTTTCACACTTGATGGGTGGCCCAACAGTGCAATCTGGACCATGCCATGTTTAAATTGCTGTTGTAGAATAGAGAAAAAGTGCCTGTCCAAACAGCTTAAGCTTGGCAGATGAGTAGCTAGGTAGAGAAATGAAGGAGCCCAACTGCTTAATCTGGGCCCTTGGAAGAGATAAGGGTACACTTAGATAGAAGGGCAGTCAAAAGAAAAGAAGATAATCAGGGTCTGCAAGTCTAAGTGCACCCATGAAAAAGGAAGAAAAAAAGTTAGGTGTATTAGGCTGGGTAGGTAGTTTGAGGTCGCAGAAGCAAGGTTTTGATCAAGTTTTGTCTTATTAGAGGAGAGCTCATCTCATCAATGACAAAAGTGCCAAGGCAGTTGTTCGATGGCAGAAGTACGGAAGCATGTCTAACTCCCTTTCACACTCCCCCTCAAAATTTCTTACTAACACCCCTTAAGGACCTTGGGATCTGCCCAACCAGTCCTATTATCACTTCATTTTTGTAAAATACTAAGTCAAGCTTTGACTTTATTCAATGAAAGCAAGCCACATTTCTTGTGTAAAAATCATTTCTCCACATTCCATTCACTTCCTATGCCTAAGTTTCATTTTGTAAACTTAGCTTCATGCCCCTACTCTTTCACCTCGCAAACTCATATTAACTTCTAATTCTATTTATATAGCTCCCTAACCTATGTTCCTATCCCTATTGCTACAAAAAGCTATATAAAATTCCAAAAAATAATAAATATTCCCACCCCATGGCACTATAGCCTTATAATGCAGTCTTGGGAAATAATAGTCCATCTGGGACTATTATGAACCCTTCCGCGTCTTAACCTGGAGTTAGCTTAACCTCTGGTTAAATTAACAACCACTGCCCACCTCTCCGCTCATTAAAATTTGTTACTACACCCTTCACGTTCATATTTTAAAGTTTGGTGTTTAAATGTTTATTAAACATTAAACTCCTCTCCAGCGCATATAACACTTATAACCCGCTTTCCAAAGGTTTGAACCCCACGCCGCATAAATAAATCAATATAATATAGCGGGCCCCCATACATTAACCTGCCGCCAGCTCCGTGCTCCGTCGGCCCTCCGATCTGCCCTCCCTGATCTAATGGCCCAGGTGGATTTCGGGGCACCCCCGATGCACCGGAGTTAGCGTCTGATGGCACGGCAGTTTTGTCGTCGTACAAAGGACGTGTGTCCGCCTTTTATTACATCGGGAGGGCTCTGACACATACCGCCCCCATACAGGAGGCAGTCCGATAAAACTGCAAACCGCCTTCTATCCTGTGCCACGTCGTCTCACTAGCGTCACTGCCATGTCACCCTGCCATACTGCCACGTCATCTGCCACCTGTCGTCCACAGATGTCACCGCCACGTCATCTTGCCGTACCCAAGACCCTCAGATGACGTCATGCTGACGTCATCACAGAAAAGGCGCAAAGGGCGAGAATAGCGTCAAAGAGTTCCTGAATCAAGAAACAGAGGCAGTTTTCGATGCGCGATTAGCACCTAGCACTAATCGCGCATCACTAAGAAAAATTACTCAAAAAGGAGAGCTTCCTATTTGCTCGGCTACCTGCAAAACCCAAAAATTTGCAAGAGGCAACGCTGGAAACATAGAACTAAAGAAAAGATAGCAGGCAGAGGGAGTCAACATATGACTATGGCAATTTTATAAAAAGGCCAAGTATGCATACCGAGAGCAGGATAACAAAGCAGTGACTCAGCAAAGCACTAGGGCAGCAGGCCCAAAAAACGCAAATTAAAAGCACAACCTCAGCCGACTTAGTTGATCCCAAAAGTCTAAATTCTCTGACAGAATGGATAGCTAATACCCTAAATATCTACTGCATCATTTACTCTTTCATATACTATTCCTCAAGAGTTGGTAAAGAAGTTATGAGTTATTAAATCATCAACTAGATATTTTGTAACTCATTTTTTGTATATATACCACCCCACAGAACATATTTGGGGTTGGTCGTTGGTGATTTTCTCTATAAGACACTGCACTGTAAATTCTCAGAATTTATAATAAAATGGCCGGTGAAGTTCATGGTCTCTGCACTGTCTGGATGTGAAAGCAATCAACTGTGTTATGCTACAGAATTCCTGTGTCGTTTAATGGAACAATAAGTTATTCTAAACCTTGTTTTGTCTTTCTATGTTTGCAAATTTCACATATGTTTCATGATCTTAGTAACAAAAAAGAAAGAATAGCTCAGGACTTGCTTGAATGCACCCTCTGCTCAATCTCTTTTTCTAACTATGTTTTCCTCAGAATTGGTCATAAATATGAATTCTTAATTGCTCATGTTTGCACTAATTCTCTCATTATGAATGCTGTTTAGGAATTCTTAATTGCTCCTAGATAATACTCTCACACTTTCCCTCTATCAGCATAGTGAAAGATCCTTTACTGCCTTTCATTCCCTGATTTCATGCCATCATATCTCAGATTTCAAGGATTGTTCCATAGATTCCTGTCTGGCTCTGTAGCATTACATTTTTCCATGAAACACTTTCAGCAATACACCACCATTGACTCCATTGCCAAATAGTTTAGACTGTTCTGAGACTGCATCCCAGTTCTATTTGAAACCATCACCCAACCAAATTCAAAACAAAAACCTGTACACCATAACTAGCCTAAAATTACACCAAAACAAAGTTAAATCATAAAGGGAGAGCCATCTCTGGTTGCAGGTAGGCTAGGACCTACAGCTAAAAGATTGGTTAGTGGTTACCTCGGCCGTATTCCCTTTGAGGAGCTTAGGGAACAACCTGAGTGATAACATCATTGGCGACTCCACTGGGGAACTTTGAATAAATGTTTGTTACTACTGTCTATTTTCTAAAACTACAGATGGAGCCTGAAGTTAGCCAGATAGCCTTTGAAACTGTTTTTGCTTTGCATTTACAAGAGTAAATAAAAGCTACTTCAGTCAATCTCCAGCCTAGTTTTAGTCTTTAAACAACTGTCCCAAAGGCTTAATCAGTTTCCCCGTTTCAAACTCATCTGAAGGAAATTCAAGCTCCTATTTTTTATTAACTTCCTCTTTCTTCAAAATGTTTTACAAGTTTAGATCTGATCTCTGATGGTGGACAGGGATCAGACATACCAAGGTTAAAATCATCCACCTGGAAACTCCACATCATTTTCACAATCAAGACTCCATTGGAGAAATGGACCTGAAAGAACTCTATAGAAAGATCAGTCTTTTGGTTTGGATTGTTATCCAAGACATTGTGTTCTTTCTCATTGACAAAAATTTTCAATGTATAGTGTATTATAAAAATGATTTTAGATTAAATTTTTATTATCTTCTTTCCAAAATTGTAGACAAAAACTCTCCTTATACATTCGAACAACAGTCTTCTAATCCTGAAGATCATTTTTCAATTAAGGAGAACCCAAAAATTCAGATAAATCATCCAATCCTTGAACATATTCCACTGCCTCATAAAGTTCCTGATAGATACAAACCCCTCATTTTGCCTCCTGCACTCAATAATCTACCTAGCAATCATCCCAAGTATCTCCCTAGATTTGATGGAGAGAGTTGTGTCACTGCACAAAAGCATGTCCAAGTTTTTGAAGATTATCTTAACTTATTTGAAGTGGATGTTGAGGATGTTAGTATTAGGCTTTTCGCTCTTTCTTTGCAAGCCAAAGTCAGGAGTTGGTTCAAAACTTTGCCTCATGCAAGCATCTCAAATCTTGAGCAATTTCTCAAACTCTTCCTTGATAGATGGATAATCAAAGTCAATCTCCTCATGATCATAGAAAAATATAATCAGTTAAAAAGACATCCAGATGAGACAGTACAACAATTTTCAAATAGATTCAATCAAATCTATCATTCAATACCATTGAATATAAAACCTCCCCCTGATTTGGCTCTACTGTATTATCCAAGAGCATTTGATTCAGAGATAGAATTTCATCTGAGAGAGAGAAACCCCTCCACTATGCAACAAATGCAGAACATGGCAGTAGATGTAGAGGTTAATCTGAAAGTTAGGGAGAGGAAGATGAAAGCAGAAAAAGAGGAAGAACTTGATATCTTGATAAAGAAAGTAGAGGAATTAAAGCAGAAGGTCACAATGAAAGTTGAATGTTTAGATCACCATGACACTTTTGCTCCACAAGAAGAAAGGGTTGACATTTCTGAACAGATTTTTACCAATTCAACCAACCATAGATCAGAAAACAGATTCACAGAACAATGTGTGGAGGAGCAATCCCCTAGTTTACTATGTGCATTCGATAATATGGTTTCTTTTAATAATGTGCCCAAATATGATCAATATGATGATGATTATGTTTTACAGATCCAAATTAACCTTGCAGATGAATCAGAAGATAATTTGGGCAAAAAAAAAGAGATTCAGGTTCAACAGCTTCAAAGTACTAATCAGCTTGTTCACTTCAGCAATAAGAATGAGGAGGAAAGTGCATAAAATTTTGAAATAAGTGAAGGAACTTTACCATTTTGTTTTGAGTCTTTTCAGTTTATCAGAGATAACTATCATGCTACAAAAAATCAAATATCAACAAGCTTTGGTATTGACCATCTGTAAAGCAATCAAATCTTTGTTCAAATTTTGTCATATCTAAATTTGCAGTCCCAGAATCCCATTGAACATCAGATTGCAGAAAAAGGCTTGGAAGCAGCAACAGATGATCAAAAAATCCAAGTTGGTTCCTTGCCCTTTTGTTTTGAATCATCTGAATTATTCAAAGAAAAAGAAGAACAGCTGGTAGGAATATGTCAAGTTCCATTTGAACCTGTATGTAATAAATTACAGCAGTCCTTCCAAACTCTCTATGATCCAACAGCTGACAGGTTGAATGAGGAAAGAAATCAGAATTCTTCTCCATTAACAGACCATGAAGGTCCAAATAAACATGATAATGGTTGCAGCAGACAGGTCCTACAGTCAGTTAAAATATCATCGCAAACAACAGTTGAAAGCATGAAGGGTGGTGAAGACAAGGATGATATTTCAGTTTCATGGCATGAAAGCTATCCAGAACATTTGCACAGTTGTTTGATTCAGCTCAGGAGTAGTGTATATATTTTGCAAGATCCTTTTGTACAGTTTCTAGATTCAGCAAAGGAGATCAGGAGTTTCCTTATCTTCTCAAAGTTTAACAAAGCCAGATTTGATTGTAAGATCTCAGTTTTAAACACCATCAAATACAGGCAGCAAAGGTCACTGATGTATATAATGCTTAAGTGGTTGCACTGGCTGTTTCATTTTACCTAACCAGCAGTCAGAAAGCTGATTAGGATAAGTAGGTAGGATTTCAGTTTAGTTTGGATAGTAACTTGCTGCAGTTGAAGCCCAAAGAGAAGGCCCTAAGCTCCACAAGTGTGCTGTCATATATGCAAATAAAGCAACCCGCAACAGGAAAGTTTTAGAGAAGAGAGAAAGTTATGTAGAAGGCCATCTGACCTACTGTTCTTGACTTTCCACAAGGGAAAGCCATCCCCAAGTGGAGCCACTATTAGGTTCCTATACCAATAGGTGTCATTTTTCATGATTGCCTGGGAAGTGCCAAATATGTTCATCCTTTCCATGCTGCAAAGGTTCCATATTTCAAAAGAGACAGAGAAAATTAAAAAATATAAAGAGGGTATGCCTTAAAAGAATGATCAGAAGGCAAGAAAATGAATTGGTCGGAAAAAATAATAGAAATGAACCCCAAAGAAAGACCAGGAAAGTGGCCAGTCAAAATGCCACTGCTACCTTATTTGCAAGTCCACAATGTGCAAGTATTGTTGTTTTCAAACTTGATGGGTGGCCCAACAGTGAAATCTGGACCATGCCATGTTTAAATTGCTATTGTAGAATAGAGAAAAAGTGCCTGTCCAAATAGCTTAAGCTTGGCAGATGAGTAGCTAGGTAGAGAAATGAAGGAGCCCAACTGCTTAATCTGGGCCCTTGGAAGAGATAAGGGTACACTTAGATAGGAGGGCAGTCAAAAGAAAAGAAGATAATCAGGGTCTGCAAGTCTAAGTGCAGCCATGCAAAAGAAAGAAAAAAAGTTAGGTGTATTAGGCTGGGTAGGTAGTTTTAGGTCACAGAAGTAAGGTTTTGATCAAGTTTTGTCTTATCAAAGGAGAGCTCATCTCATCAATGACAAAAGTGCCAAGGCAGTTGTTCGATGGCAAAAGTATGGAAGCATGTCTAACTCCCTTTCACCCTCCCCCTCAAAATTTCTTACTAACACCCCTTAAGGACCTTGGGATCTGCCCAACCAGTCCTGTTATCACTTCATTTTTGTAAAATACTAAGTCAAGCTTTGACTTTCTTCAATTAAAGCAAGCCACATTTCTTGTGTAAAAATCATTTCTCCACATTCCATTCACTTCCTATGCCTAAGTTTCATTTCGTAAACTTAGCTTCATGCCCCTACTCTTTCACCTCGCAAACTCATATTAACTTCTAATTCTATTTATATAGCTCCCTAACCTATGTTCCTATCCCTATTGCTACAAAAAGCTAAATAAAATTCCAAAAAATAATAAATATTCCCACCCCATGGCACTATAGCCTTATAATGCAGTCTTGGGAAATAATAGTCCATCTGGGGCTATTATGAACCCTTCCGCATCTTAACCTAGAGTTAGCTTAACCTCTGGTTAAATTAACAACCACTGCCCACCTCTCCGCTCATTAAAATTTGTTACTACACCCTTCACGTTCATATTTTAAAGTTTGGTGTTTAAATGTTTATTAAACATTAAACTCCTCTCCAGCGCAGATAACACTTATAACCTGCTTTCCAAAGCTTTGAACCCCCCACCGCATAAATAAATCAATATAATATAGCAGGCCCCCGTACATTAACCTGCCGCCAGCTCCGCGCTCCGTCGGCCCTCCGATCTACCCTCCCTAATCCAATGGCCCAGGTTGATTTCGGGGCACCCCCGACGCACGGGAGTTAGCGTCCGATGGCACGATGATTTTGCCGTCGTACAAAGGACGTGTGTCCACCTTTTATTACATCGAGAGGGCCCTGACACATACTGCCCCCATACAGGAGGTGGCCCGATAAAACTGCAAACCACCTTCTATCTTGTGCCACGTCGTCTCACTGGCGTCACTGCCATGTCACCCTGCCATACAGCCACGTCATCCGCCACCTGTCCTCCGCCGACATCACCACCATGTCACCCTGCCATACCTAGGACCCGTAGATGACGTCATGCTGACGTCATCACAAAAAAGGTGCAAAGGGCGAGAATCGCGTCAAAGAATGCCTGAATCAAGAAATAGAGGTAGTTTTCGATGCATTACTCAAAAAGGAGAGCTTCCTATTTGCTTGGCTACCTAAAAAACCCAAAAATTTGCAAGAGGCAATGCTAGAAACAGAGAACTAAAGAAAAGACAGCAGGCAGAGGGAGTCAAGATATGACTACGACAATTTTATAAAAAGGCCAAGTATGCATACCGAGAGTAGCATAACAAAGCAGTCACTCAGCAAAGCACTAGGGCAGTAGGCCCAAAATACGCAAATTAAAAGCACAGCCTCAGCCGAATTAGTTGATCCCAAAAGTCTAAATTCTCTCACAGTAAGGATAGCTAATACCCTAAATATCTATTGCATCATTTACTCCTATTCCTCAAGAGTTGGTAAAGAAGTTATGAGTTATTAACTCACCAATTAGATATTTTGTAACTCATTTTTTGTATATATACCACCCCACAGAACATATTTGGGGTTGGTCGTTGGTGATTTTCTCGATAAGACACTACACTGTAAATTCTCAGACTTTATAATAAAATGACCGGTGAAGTTCATGGTCTCTGCACTGTCTGGATGTGAAAGTAATCAACCGTGTTATGCTACAGAATTCCTGTGTCGTTTAATGGAACAATAAGTTATTCTAAACCTTGTTTTGTCTTTCTATGTTTGCAAATTTCACATATGTTTCATGATCTTAGTAACAGAAAAGAAAGAATAGCTCAGGACTTGCTTGAATGCACCCTCTGCTCAATCTCTGTTTCTAACTATCTTTTCCTCAAAATTGGTCATAAATATGAATTCTTAATTGCTCATGTTTGCACTAATTCTCTCATTATGAATGTTGTTTAGGAATTCTTAATTGCTCCTAGATAATATTCTCACACTTTCCCTCTATCAACATAGTGAAAGATCCTTTACTGCCTTTCATTCCCCGATTTCATGCCATCATATCTCAGATTTCAAGGATTGTTCCATAGATGCATGTCTGGCTTTGTAGCATTACATTTTTCCATGAAACACTTTCAGCAGTACACCACCATTAACTCCATTGCCCAATAGTTTAGATTGTTCTGAGACTGCATCCCAGTTCTGTTTGAAACCATCACCCAACCAAATTCAAAACAAAAACCTGTACATCATAACTAGCCTAAAATTACACCAAAACAAAGTTAAATCATAAAGAGAGAGCCCTCTCTGGTTGCAGGTAGGCTAGGACCTGCAGCTAAAAGATTGGTTAGTGGTTACCTCGGTCGTATTCCCTTTGAGGAGCTTAGGGAACAACCTGAGTGATAACAACATCCATTTAATCTTGTATTTGATAGCATTGTACTGCAATTTATATACGTTACTCTTGAGTAAATAGCCGCCACAAACTGTGTACATTCTTGAAATAGAAAATCTTGCCCGAATTGATAAACTAATGTGAAGATAATTAGGAGTTAAAAAGACACCTTTTATACCTCAACATTTTGGCGTCGTTGCCGGGGAGAGTGTAACCATCTCTAAGGAGTAGTGTGCAATTGATGGGTGCATGTTAAGAAAGAGTTGGGTATTAAAAACGAAAGGTAAGAACCTGCATACGGAGCATGTAAAAGCCCTTCTCCCTCACCCGCTTTCCAGCAGGATTGTTAAAGAGTTGAGGGTAGAAATAAATATTTGAGTTGTGCATATGCCTAAGAAGAAAAAACTTGAAAATAATCCGAAACCACTACCCAAACCTGACAAAGCTAAGGGACCGGTGACCCTTGGTCGATCAAACTTCATAGACGATATGATTAAGAAAACTGAATCTCAGCCATCAGTAGGCCCCAAAAAGGTTGCTTCTAGAAAACCTATTGGCTTCCTTCGGGCCATAGACTCACCATCTGTAGCCTTTGCTGAGGTGCATAGAAAAACAAAAGAAATTGAGCAAGATTTTCAAGAAATTGAGAATTCTTGCCCAATTTCTTTACAAGAAGGGAATTCTAGTAATCTCCATGAAAGAGGAGGAGAAATAGGGGAAACAGAAGAGCCAACATCCCCTCTTGAAATAATTCAAACACTTAGTAGCCCAGATAAGGGGAATGTTGTTAAGTTTATCCAAAAAGAAGTAGAAAAACCTAAGGAGCCAAGATCCCCCAAGATAGTAGTTTAGCAAGGAACACTCATTATCCCAGACCAGGGAAGTGATGTTAAGCTCATTCCTATTCCTTCTAGTCATCCTAGAAATAACTCTTTGGAAATCCCAGAAGGGTATTGGCACATATTTGATCAAATGGCCCAGAACTAGCAAACACCTCAAACCTCCACACTGTAGTATCCCATCGTGGACACCGCAGTTAATGTACCTATGAAGGCCATTCCTCTCTAGAATATTCCTACATTCCATGGCCTAACATTAGAGGATCTAGATAAATTTTTGTTTGAGTTTGATGTATTATTCTGAGGGTATGACTATACCACCGATCTAAAATTATTTCCCTCCAAATTAAAAGGAACAACTTTATGATGGTTTATGGGGTTAGGTGGGGGCGTTATAAACGACTGGGATTAGATGAAAACTACTTTTCTAAAGAAATATCAGGACTATTGTAGATCCAAAGAATTAAAGGATGAAATATTTCAAATGACAGCAAGACCTAGTGAAACACTAGAGGAATATGTAGAATGCTTTCAATACAATCTCCAGAGATCTCCTTATGCATCTTTACCCTTACCTGACAACGTGTTAAAAACTACACTAATTAAAAGGATGAAAGAACAATGGATTGAAACATTAAACATTATGGGTAAAGGTGACATATATTAGGAAAATTTTGCTGACATCATTAATTTGTGTATCAGGAGTTCAAGAAGCAGCACAAGACTGAAGCTAGCAGAACATGACATGATCACAAGGGATAACAAGATCTCTGGTGGAGGTATAACCCAGGTAGAAATTGGCAATTTACTAGAAGATTTCAAAACTGATATTCTAGGGACTCTGATAATGCAGTTGGACACTATGCAAGCTAAACAAAAGCAAGAAGAAGCAAAACAAAATTTGGCAATATTTTTCCCTAGATGAACAAAGAAACATAGCCACAAAGATTGCCCACTGGATACGGTCAAAATCTGCACTATTTGTACAAAATATCAAGCCAAAGAAAGTTTCCCATCACTCCCAGGACTAAAACCAGTCTACAAAGAAGTAGAAGAAGAAACAGAACTGGTTTACCTACTAAATCAGTGCCGCCAGTGGCAGTCGTGACAAACAGGTATGCCCATTGATCCATCCTCTTCTTTTCAGCCTCCTCAGTATAATTCTCAGCAGTATAATGGAATGTGGTAGAATCAGCCACCTCCCTCCAGCTGGTCACAACAACCATTCCCCATATCACCATGTACAAATCAAACAAATCAAACCAATTGGCCAAACTTTCCTTACTGTCCACCATTTTGGAAAAATAATGCATATTCAACACAATGGTCACCCTCCACCTCACAGAGTCAAAGTTGGCAGTCAAACTAGCAAAGACCTATGAATCAACTAGCTAGAATGATCCCTCTCCCTCAACCCACACTACCAGCACCTTATACATTGCAACAAAACCCCCATACCAACTTAAGTCCACAGCGCCCAACCCAACCCAACCCGAACCCCAACAACAGACTGGTTCAATTTGTACAAATAATTGAAGGACCAGAACCAGAAACCGAGTTAAGGGAGTGCAACGACCTTCAATTAAGATCTGGGTGTATAATATAATTAGAGGGAGATAAAATGTTCAAACTAAAAATCCATTACCCATAGAACAACACTACAAGAAGAGAATATTCTTAGACAGAAAACTCATGAACAAGCAACCACCTCTTCTCCACCATTCCCAGAACGACTGATCATACCTCGCCCAATAGAACATCCTGATTTTGATCTTCTGGGAGAACTAAAAAAATTGTGTATAAAAATTCCACTCCTCCAGGCTATTCAAGAAATCCCGATTTATGCAAAAACTATCAAAGAATTATGTATGAAAAATCTAAAGAGGAAAATAACAACTAATCCAACTATCCATGTAGTCAATACCCTATCTAACTTACTATCAGGAAGAGAAGCACCTATAAAATATGAGGACCTAGGAAATCCTATAGTCATGGTGCAAATTAATGGATGCTCCTTCCCCAATGCCTTAGTTGATTTAGGAGCTGCAATCAATATTCTTACAACCACCACTTGTCAAAAACTTGGCATTACATCATTAGACCCAACCACAACCTTATTGGGACTGGCTGATCAGTTGGTAGTAAGACCAGAAGGCACATTACAAATGTAATGGTGTCTGTAGACTCCTGGGAGTACCCTACGGATTTTCTGATCATCAATCCTAAAAACCGACTGGATGGACACCCCTTAATTCTAGGTAGACCTTGGCTAGCAATTGCTGACGCTTACATTGGCTATCGACAAGGTAGCATGACTATAGCAAGAGGAAGCAATGTAAAGAATTTAGCCTTATATCCTCCAACCCAGCCTAGTTTAACAATGATCAAAAAAAAAAAACAACTTGTATCATACCTAACTAAAAACATTAGATCACCACTAACCATAGAAGATTCCCTCGAATTTAAAGACCAAACAAAGGATGACATCATTAACAGCTTCATTAACCAACCAGAAACTAGATCACATCTAAAATGTCACATGATCGAAGCAGCATTTGATAATGAAGTAGAAGAAGATCCCCTGAAAGACACTCATAATCAATCAATACCAACCACCTCTATTTATAACAACAAAACCATAGAAATTGAGCCAGGAAAAACTTTGAACATTAACAAAAACTTGACTGCTAAACAAGAAGAAAAGCTGGTTTGTTACACTAAAAAATGTCACCATGACTATTTACAGTTAGTATGGCTCAATCAACAGTCATGCTACCCTCTTAGGCAAGTCTTATGCCTCTGCTATCCATCTCAAACTCAAAAAAGAGAGAAAGTCTTGTAAAAAATGTGTTTATCTCTGGGGACGCAGGTTCTCTCAAGCCTTACCTACGGGGACGCTCACAATGTTCACAAAGACTGCGTCCTTGGACGCTCTGTATGTTAAGGGACAGGTGCGTCCTTCTGTAAAAGGCAAAATGTGCAAGTTTCATCTTAAAAAAGTTACTTGTGGTTACTTCTAGAACTTTCTAGAGGTCGGTTTGATGAAATGGATGCGCCTCCAGTTGGTTCATGTATCCCTATTAAGGAGGAACTTATCCCATCAATAAGGGAGCTATCCTACCCAAAGAGGAGGATTATCCCATTGATGGTGGACCTGAATAACCTCTTTACAGCACTATAAATAAAGGCATTGAGCCAGAGGGAGAAGAGGTTGAAGCTCTACATTTTCTTTGGGTAAATGCTGCAGGAATTAGGACTCCCATTTAGAACCTTGTGAGGAGAGATTGTCTTTGCTTGATTCTACTTGGAAGTGGGTGAGCTTTGTCAAAGTAGAGGAAAACCCTTGATGGACCCTGGGAGGAACTTGCACAACACCAAGGCCAGGTTGTAAGAGTTTCTTTGTTTCGTTATTAATACAAACTGGTTCATTTTTCTCAATAGCTTGTGTTAATGAGTTATTTCATGTGTTCCTTAGTCTGCATGTTGAATATATGTTTTATTATATGAGATGCAAGTGCTTGGTAATTGTTTGATTGTTTGTGGTTGCAGGAATTGATGTGAAGGAGGAGCTCATCCGGATCGGCAAAGACGGACTACAACAACAGCGTTTTGGAATAAGGTAAGCCTAAACACTTGTAGTTTTCATGTTTTAAAAGGTGTATTTAGAGAAAGATCGCTCCATTTTGTCTTGTTTGTCGCTAGAGAGTTTAGACTCCTAGGGAGGTCAGTTGTGTCCGCACAAACGACTTTTTCCACCACGACAAATTGGCGACTCCACTGGGGAATCCATTAATGAGAAAGTCTTTTCCTTTGTGTGAACTTTGCTCTGAGAAAATCATTTTTATTTTCTGGTTTTTGACTGTGAGAATTAGTATTTGGGTGGCTTAGCTTTAGATTTAGTTAGATTTGGTTTTTCTTAACTTTTCCAGAAGGACGCACCCTCTGAGTACTGCACAGTGCGTCTTTGGATGCGCTGTTGCCGTTTGCACAGAGCGGGCCCGCGCCTGTTATAACGGGTTGCCTGCGTCTTCCTGTAAAATTTAGGAAAATTCCATTTTTTGCTTTAATTGCTTTTAGATTTTGATTTTTCTTAGTGTTTTCTACCCAGATCCTTTAGTACCCTATCAAAAATTTTCACCTGAACTTGTTTTGTGAGCTTTGAGTGTTTTAGTGGATTTCAACGAAGTTTAGGCCTAGGGTTTGATTTTTGGATAGGTCCTGTAGTGACTTTGACGGTAGAAAGTTGTCCAGCCTTAGATCTCTCAGGTTTGTCAGCCTTCTTAGAAGTCGGGCCTGTCGTAAAGTCTCCTTGTGTGAGCAGCTTGCCATTTAAGTTGTTTTGGGTCAAATTTCGAATTACTTGTTTATAAAGTGTTGATTTCCATTTTACAAAAGAACAAAAAGATTAGAGTTTTGTTTTGACTAGTTTTTGGTTCTGCAATAAGCTAGTCCTTGATTTGATTGTGATCAAGTAAAACACCTTAGAATAATCATTGTTGGTTTTGGCCTCGTTAAGATTGATTAGAGTAAATTTACCTTTTAGTTTGCTTATGAGTGAATTTTCGTAGATTTTAATAGTTGTTAAGATTGATTTTTGTTACCTTATATTTATTTGCTTTATTAAAAGAAAAATACAAAAACATCTTCTTTAAAAGTCTTGTTTCAAGTAGCTTTTTGTTTTTGAAAGAGAAAAAGAGTTTTTTCGTGCATGTAAAGAGCGGTCATGTTTTTATGCTTGGAAAAGACAAACGAATTGTTTCTTTGATTGTCTTCAATTAAGAAGTTGCTTTTATAAAGATTGCATTCTCTCAACTTTTTAGTTAAGCAATTCATCGAAAAAGTAAAGTAGTGGGTAAATCATCCTAGGTGCATTTTGTAGTGGTTTCGAGTCGAGTCAACACACCACTGGTTTCACTTCCATCACCTTTTGACTTAAGAAACAACCTTAAAAGTAACGCTTAAATTAAAATCAATCTAGTAATTTTTATTTTTCTAGGGCTCTGAAACACCAACATAGCTTAGGCTAGGGTCTTGGAGTAGGTGAGTACTTAACTCTCCAAGACTACAAAACCAAACAGATAATTTATCTTGAGTAGAATAAATCCAATTGTTTCAGTTGCACTCTGGGAAAGATCCTCTTAAAGGAGAAGCACGAGCTCGTGTCCGAACCAGTGAAGGGATCATTCCCCCCTCGTTGGGAACGACGCCAGACAGTACGTATTACAAACGGTAAACCTCGGATTAACCATTGTCGAGGAGCCAGGGGTCACTTATCGGTAAACCTTGGATTATTGTCAAGGAGCCGGTAAGGGGATTGAGCTTGTTACTCTGCCCTTGCGTGCTGTCGGAGTTTAGACTGTTCCCCCAGGTGTAATTGTTGTGATTGGTAACTTTAGTGACCATAATCTTTAGGGTTCTACCGAGGTGACGGTGGAGGGAAGGTCCCACTGTACCTGGAGCAGACGTCGGTTATACTCACTTGGATTTTCCGGGGGGTTCACTTCACTTCGAGACGGTTAAAGTGGAGGAACTTGTGCCGGTCTATTCATTAAGCAGGTTGCCGGGGTAACTGTTCCACCCGCCATTTCTGTACTGAATCCTGCGAGGTTGGGCCTAATCACCAACTAGCGCTTTTGGTCCGGAAGACTATTGTTTGTGTTTGGTTTGACGCTCTAGATTATTTAGGCGTGTGCTTCAAATTTGTTTGCTTCTTTAGAAGACTTTAGGTGGTTTGATTTGAAATTTTTACTTTGTTTTCGTGTGTTGTAGTTAAAAATCTTTAATTGTGGCGGAATTACCGAGACAGTCCCGTAGACTTCGGGGCAAGTCTCCTGAGATTGTTACCGGAATAGATTTGTTAAGAAAACTCCGTAAATCGCGGGGTGAATCTCCTGAAGACGTTCCGGGTCAGTACGAAGGGTTAAAGGTCCTTGTTACTCCTCCTAGTGACAGTAGAGTAGGTTCACCTGAAGAAGGAGAATCTTCCTTGGTAGTCCATCCAGATTACCAAAGTTTAGAAACAGGTTACAATCCCGAAACTGTTACAGTTTCCGAGCTTGCTGGTAGTTTTTCATCTGCCAGTGAAATAGGCGAAGAACCTGAAATTTCCGAACCTGTTACTCCAACTTCTAGTGTCCCTGATTCACCGAGAATAGAAAGAATTATCACCGAAAATCTTCCTTCTGGTTTGATTGCTATAGAAGAACTTGCTCCAGAAGAGGATATAGGTGTCTCTCACCTTGAAGGTCAACTTACTATTGATCTAAGGGAGCATGAATCCATCTTTTACAGTCCTCCTAGAAGTACTTCTTGGTACCTTGCATTAACCAATTTTTTAGACAACTCAGTAGGTTTTTCTACACCTCGTACTCCTTTTCCACCTGGAGGTATTTATACTCCTCTAAATATGTCTGGTCAGTCGTCCGTGTTTACTCAAAGTCCTGAATCTTTTTTACACGGCGGTCCTTCTGTTCACACTGGGTATCAGTCACTTTCTGGTACCTTTGCGGGGGCATCTCCTCAACCCGTTGATCATGGGTTATTTGCTGGAAACAGTGGTAATATACCATTGGGTGTAGGAGACATTTACATGATGTCAGGTTCAGTTCCCGTTTCCCAACCTCAATGTGGCCAATTACCGCCTGGGGGGCAACCTCAAGGTACACAAATCGTGTCTGGGGGGCAACCTCAAAGTCAGTATGTACCTATGGTGCAATACGTGCCTCAAGGTCAACCTCAGCCTCAATATGTACCCCAAGGTCAACCTCAGTATCAATATCAACCTCAAGGATGGCAACCCCAAGGATGGCAACCTCAAGGGTATCAACCCCAATGTTATCAACCTCAAGGGTACCAACCTCAAGGTCAAGGTCAACCCCAGTATCAGTATTTACCTCAAGGTTATCAACCTCAAGGTCAATACTCAAGTCAAGGTTATCAACCACCTCAAGGTCAGTCATATGTTCCAAGTATGGGAACTGCACCTTACAATTATCAATCCTACCCTCAATCTGGTTATGGATCTCAGTATCCTCAACCTGTTACGGGTCAATACCCTGGAATGTTAGTGTGGGATCCATCACAGGGTCAACAGGTGTTGCAGCCAAGTGTACAGATGGTTCCTCAAGCTGGACAACCCGTAGTTTCTGGTCCAACCCAGCAACCGCAGCCTGTCCAGCCAAATGTTCAAACTTCTGTAACTTCGGTAGTCACTCAGCCGTCAATTGCACCTAGTACTCCATCTCAAACGGCTGCTGTAACTACCGCTACATCTACCATACTTACTTCTGGAGTATCGACGGCTCCAGTTTCTATTGTCCCTGTTACCACACCTCAGACATCTTTACCGTTGTCTGGATCTACGATTCAAACCACGGTCCAGATGCTTGTAGGTCAGCCTGGTATAAGTACGGTTGTCACTACTCAACCTCAATTTGTTCAACCTCCGTACCAAGGACAATACCAACATGGGCAAGCTGTCCAACAACCGGTTTACCAGTATCAACCGTATCCTGGGTACACTTATCAACAACCTCAACAACCCCAGTACGGTCCGATTAATCCTGGTTTTCCAGGAGGATATAATATCCCAAATGCGACTCCTGTTCCTAGTTATCCTGGATATCCTCCTCCTGGGGCTGGTATTGTGACCCAGAGTTTTAGAGATCCTAACCGGCAGTTACCGTTTATCGCAACTTTGGATTTACCCGACTTGACGCGCCTAACGAACGATCCAATTCAATATCTTCAGTTCTGGCCGCCAATGCCAAATAAGTTGCCCAGCGATATACCCAAGTTCGAAGGTAAGTCTGGAGAGGATCCGTCCAATCATGTGATGACTTACCACCTCTGGTGTGCTTCGAATTCTATCTCAGATGATTCCATCCGCTTACGTCTTTTTCAACGTACACTCATTGGTCTCGCGGCCAAGTGGTACATTGAGTTACCACGGGCCTCTTTTTACAACTTTAGCCAGTTAGCTACCTCGTTCTTAACTCACTTTCAGTTGCCGGTCAGATACGATAACGGCACGGAATTATTAACTTCGCTAAAACAATCGACGTCCACGTACATTTCTGATCACATCCATGAGTGGAGACGTCGTAGGAGGTTAGTGAAAGTTTTTATCCCGGACCAAATCTTAGCTGAATGGTTTGTTAAATCATTATTACCGAAGATTACTGAAGATGTAGCTAAGGCCGGAGTAGTTACTGAGGAGCAAGTCATTGCTCAAGCGCAATACCTTGACTTAGTTTACACTCAGTCGGGTACGCTACACGAGAAGATTCTGGATCTTCCAAAATCGAATCAAATCGCTGCTGTTCCTTCGGGATCTCATGCCGCTAATGGTATGATTGGTATCGTGACTACGAAGAGCAAGAAGAAGTCTTCCAAGGCTTCAACTACTCCAATTATCACTTTGCCTGATTCTCCGACAGGAGAGTCTTCTCCTGAACTCACCGCCGACATTCACGCTGTAGAGTCATCTACGGCCAAATCAAAAAACGGTGGAAAGAAGAAAGGAAAGAAGAAGGCTAAAGCAGACAAGGCTCCAAAGGAGAAAACTGAAAATTCGAAAACCAATGACGAAAAACGCAAACCTCGATATCCTTGTCTTATTTGTGAAGAGGATCATTTTACGAGAGATTGCCCTCATCGGGCCGAGGTTGTGAAAATAGTCAAAGGTTCTCCCACTCCTGCTGTGTTAAAGAATCCATTTCCAGAGCAGGAGAATAAGATGATAGGTTCTTCTTCGAATGCCAGTGAAGAACCCATTTTGATGATGTCTCATGTGAGGATTGCGACTCGATCGCAAGATTATGGTAGTAAGGCTCCTGTTGATGGTAAGGAAGCAGAATCTTCTCACTCTAACCCATCAACCTCAGCTCCTGGTTCCGATCCACTACAGATCGAAAAACCTAACCCAAACTTAGTGATTAAGCCACCCGCCAAGGGTGTACTTCGAAGGTCTGCTTTCAATCCACATGCGAGAGCAGCCCAGAATTACAACATTGTTGAGGACTTAGCTGTTTCACCTTCAGCAATGTCGGCACTCAAAGTGCTGCAATCATGCCCAGCACAACGGAAATTGCTTTTGTCGGCTATCGGAGCTGTCGATGTTCAGGACCCGAACCTAATGATCTTTGATCTAGAAAATAGTACACCGCGTCTCCCTCATCAAATGGCTTTCCAAATTCCAGTGATAGTCAAAAACAGGCCTATTCATCGGACTGTGATTGATGAGGGAGCTTCTACGTGTATTATGTCGATTCAATGTTGGAGATCCCTTGGTTCTCCTCCGTTGAACCAATCCCCCACCATCCTTAAGGCCTTTGATGGCCGTGGGTTCCGTCCGTTTGGTATTTTACAAGAATTGCCTATAGGGGTTGAAGGTAAAACCGTTAGTCTGGATGTGGAAGTGGTTGATGCCCCTCTAGACTACAACCTTCTTTTGGGTCGAAGTTGGTCATATGCTATGACAGCGGTCGTTTCATCGGTCTTCAGAGTAATTAAGTTTCCATATAACGGTAAGATCGTGACTATTGATCAGCTGACATACTTTTCATCCGACCCAGCCTCTTCAGAGACTATCCAGCATGTCGGTAAGACGACAATCCCTTATAGGGACGTTGGTGTAGGTTTAGTTAAGGATTCCGGTTTACTGGGAACTTTTCCTCTCCCTCCACTCAACGTAGACCCTTCATTTGCGACAATTCATATGATTACATCAGAAAACATTATTTATGACGATCCTTGGATTGTCCCATCTGACTCTGAGATAGACTCATTCGGTGATGTTATGCCTTTGAGTCCGTATGAAATTGCTTATGAAGCTGTCGTGTCTTTTACCGACTCGCATTCAACCGAAATCGACCAAATGAATGTGGTCAGTGAAGAATCATTTTTCACCTCAACCTTAGAACGGATAGCGTTTCCCGAAGTCGTGTCATCTGACGAACAACTTCGCGAAATCCTAAGTGTAGATGATCTACCATGGGAGGATCTCCATCACAGATCTTCGTTTTTACCTAAGGATGATGCATTTGAAAATGATTTTTCATCTATCTTTACCGCTGAATATGTCAAAGACGCTCAGGATCCAACGAAACATTCTGATTCAGAGTTGAATTTAGGGAATATTTCTCGTACTATTCCCATTGATATTTCAGTGAAGCCCGGAATCGAGGAAAACATTCATATAGGTGCCGCTTGTACAGAAGATGAAATCCAAACTTACAAGGCCCTATTCCAAGAATTCCGCGACGTGTTTGCCTGGTCTTACGAGGAAATGCCAGGAATTGATCCTGCCATTGTTGTTCATGAAATAAAGACCTACCCGGATGCTAAACCCGTCCGGCAACGGTTGCGTCAAATTCACCCTCGAAAAGCGGCTGCGATTAAAGCAGAAGTCGAAAAGCTGTTGAAAGCAGGTTTCATTTATCCGATCCCGTTAACGGATTGGGTATCGAATATTGTTCCGGTCAATAAGAAACAAGGAACAATAAGAATCTGTATCGACTATAGGGATATAAATCGAGCTTGTCCAAAAGACAACTATCCTACGCCTTATATCGATCAAATTATTGATGATTGTGCCGGAAGTGAAATGTTTTCCTTCATGGATGGTTTCTCGGGCTATAATCAAATCAATATTCTACCTGCCGACCAACCAAAAACGGCATTCATTTGTCCATGGGGGACATTTGCTTATTGCAAATTACCTTTTGGGCTTAAGAATGCCGGGGCTACTTTTCAACGGGCGATGTCTTATGCATTTCATGACATCAAGCACATTGTGCAACCCTATCTCGATGATTTGCCTGCTCATTCTTTACATCGAGCTGATCACCTTGTCCACCTACGAGCAATCTTCATGAGGTGTAGGCATTATCGAATATGGTTGAATCCCCACAAGTGTGTTTTCTGTATAGAAACAGGTCGATTGCTGGGATTTGTTGTTTCAAAAGCCGGCATTCGCGTCGATCCCTCGAAAGTCGAGGCTATCATCAAATTGCCTCCTCCTTCGAGTTTGCGCCAACTCCAAAGTTTGCAAGGGAAAGCGAACTTTTTACGCCGATTCATCCCAAACTACGCCGAGGTCACTAAAGGTTTTACACGGTTGTTGAAACAGAACGCACAATTCTTTTGGGACGAGATTGCCCAACAATCTTTTGATGCACTTAAACACGCGTTGACCCATGCACCGTTATTGCATCCTCCCAACTACAACCAGGACTACTTCTTATACCTCGCAGCTTCGCATTCCACCATTGGAATGGTGTTAGTTCAAGAAGATGAATTCGGAGCAGAGCATGTGATATATTATCTTAGTAGGACCTTGAATCCCACTGAGCTAAAATATTCGCATGTGGAGAAATTGGCCCTGGCAGCCGTTCAAGCTGTCCAGCGTTTTCGTCACTACATTCTTCTCCGTAAAACTACAGTTATTTCGGATTGCAACCCTATGATTTACATTTTGACAAAACAATTGCTAGGGGGCAAGTACTCTAAATGGATCGTTATCCTGCAAGAGTTCGACTTGGAGTTCGAGAAGTCCAAGTCTAAGAAATCCTTAGTTTTCGCGGAATTGATGTGTGATTTCCCGAGTGCTGACACAGAGACTGTGGCAGAAGAGTCCATTGCGGACGAATCTTTGTTTCTTATCAGTACTGTAGATCCGTGGTACGGGGATATAATCATCTATCTCCAAACCCAAACCTTTCGGCCTGAAGCTTCCAAAGCGGAACGTCGAAAAATTCGGTTTCAATCCCAGCCATACAAAATTATTGGAGATACACTTTATCGCCGGGGGGCAGACTTAGTTTTTCGACGTTGTTTAACTCACGAAGAGGCTGAGAGGGTTTTGAATGATTGTCACTCTGGAGCATGTGGCGGTCATATGTCTGGGTATGCCACAGCTCAGAAGGTGTTGCGCGCTGGCTATTTCTGGCCGTCTATGTTTAAGGATTGTATCATTGCAGTCAGGAAGTGCCACAACTGTCAAGTGTTTGATCGCAAGATGCGCGCTCCACCTGCTCCTCTCCACCCTATAATTGTCGTTGGTCCATTCGCCAAATGGGGTATCGACTTTATTACTTGTAACCCTCACTCGGCCGGGGGGCATGCGTATATCATCCTTGCAGTTGATTATTTTACTAAGTGGGCCGAGGCGATGCCTACATTCGACGCAAGCGGCAAAACAGCTGCAGTTTTCGTATTCAATCATATCATAACTAGGTTTGGTGTCCCACAAGCAATCATTACTGACCATGGGAGCCATTTTCGAAACGTCATGATGACTGAGCTTACAAGCCAGCTTGGTTTGCGCCACGATAGCTCTACTCCTTATTATCCGCAAGCCAACGGTTTGGTTGAGTCTATCAACAAAGTTCTAGTTATCATGATCCAACGAACCATTGGTGTTCATCGGTCGAATTGGCACAACATGTTATTTTCAGCGCTATGGGCATACCGAACCTCAGTGAAAAATTCAACAGGGTTCACTCCTTTCCAGCTAGTTTATGGCTTAGAAGCTGTGTTACCCATTGAATGCGAAATCCCATCACTTCAAATGGCTGTCGAATTACTTCCAGCTACTTCCGAAGAGGAGAAACGTTTATTGTACTTGGCTAAATTAGATGAGACTCGACGTGACGCTACATTGGCAATCGAGACTCACGCGAAACGAATGAAAGCTCAGTATGATAGAAATGTAACCCCTCGAAGTTTTTCGGAAGGAGACCTAGTACTATTATATGATCAAGCTAACGATAAGCTAGGTGCTGGAAAATTCGTTCCCATGTGGCATGGGCCCTACATTGTAAAGCGAAAGCTAGCAAAAGGGGCTTATGAGCTAGTTGACTTTGATGGGGACTCTTTGGGTAAACCCAGAAATGGACTTTACCTAAAGAGGTATTATGCTTAAATGATGGGTATGGAGAAATTTTTAGATAGGTTAGATTTTCTTTCTAGCTAGCGAGTGTGTTAGTTTAGTCAGTGTGCTTAGCTTAGAGAGTGTGGTTTTTCGTCGTTATTCTGGCTTATCTTGGTTTTACTCTTGATATTGCAGATGTCGACGCCTCTCCAAACATACATTGGATTTGCTGATGGTGCTTGTCGTAGTACATGGAATATCTCTTCCGCAGCTTGGGTTATCTATTCGCCCTCTGACGAGTTAGTTTCTATGCATGGGGTAAGCCTCGGTCAAACAACGAACAACATTGCAGAATACAGTGCAGTGATTGAATTATTATCCGAATCTATTTCATTTGGAATTCGACGTTTGATAGTGAGGTTAGATTCTGAACTTGTTGTATTACAGCTTAATAGAGTTTATGCCATTAGAAATCCTGTGTTATTAAGGTTGTTTTTGAGAGTGCGTCTCTTGGAACGTGAATTTGATTACATTGAATATCAACATATTCCAAGGTCTTTCAATACATTAGCAGATGCAATTGCTTCTCGAATGTTGGACAGACATTTACAATAATCATGCAAGTAAATTTAAAAAACATTTCATCACATATGTTAAACAGGATAAGCCGGTAATAGTGATATATATAGATAGAAGTGTGTCAAAAAATATATACATCGTCTTCGATCATAGGTTGAAAACACCTTATGATCGGCAAAATGATAGTACAAAAAGTCAAAATGTCACATGTGACTACAAAAGTGACTAGTCAATCACTGGTGGTGCTCTTTGTATGACACCACTGCGCGGGCTACCTTACGCAAAAATCTCCTAAACGGTCCAGGGACCGCGACTACGAAGCGCTGAAGCCTGGTAGGAATGTCGTCCATAGTAGTCTCAGGTATATCTGCCGTGAGACGCTCTAGATCATGCTCCAACTCAGCTAGTACTTCTGCAGCCGCGTCCTGTGGGGCCGGTACCGGTATAGCTGGATGTAGTCTATCAAAAGGCCGGAGGTTGGCTGGACGCTGTGGAACAACATCTGCATTTTGAAAGTTTTACTATTAGTTTTGAGACGATATATATGAAAAATAAAAAAAAAATACATAATTAGAAAACTTGTGAAAAATAAAGTACCTCTGTCATCCCATTGTTCTCCCTGTGGAAGAACCATGTCCGGATCATGTCGAAAGTCTACTCCGGCATACGGAAAGTCCTGTATCGAAAAAACCTGGTCCTCTAACCAGTGAAAGTAACTATCTGAGAATCGAACCACTGTCGCGCCCTCGTCAGGATGCCGGGCCATCACCGTAACCCATCGTATCAGCTTTGGCTCCCGAGGACCCAAGATATCAACAGTGAGTTGCTGAGGGATCAACATTGGAACTCTCTCCAAGGCAAAGCTCACGACTAGAGGCCCATATCCAAAAGTCTTTAGTCGTCCGTTCTTTGCCTTGGTCAGTTGGCTCTTCATATGAGCCGACACAGCTTCACACCAGTTGAAAATGGTGCCTTGGTAACAGTCAATTGCCATCCGCATTTGGGATCCGGAAGCAATGTGTAAAGCGGCCGCGCCGCAAATTCTGGTAACCGTGAACGCTATGACTTTGAGTTCACGCAGAGTGATGTGTTTTATCTCTATGCCTTTCGAATGGTGAGCCCCAGGTGTGCACCACTCGTCGCGGAGACTATCAAGGGATTGGCCACCCGGCCTAGTCCCCGCAAGACTGAGTTGCTCGCCTCTGTTCGGCAAGCCAGTGAGAAAGTATACATCCGAGGGCTCTATCTCGAGCTGGTGCCCTCCTATGTAAAAGCATTGTTCTTGAACGTTCCATCGCTCAACCAGCCATTCCAAGAATCTTACCTGGCCCCTCATGCCCGGTATGGTCCAATATTTGTATAATCCGCATGCTCTTAGGGCATCCAGGGAAGGTTGATGATTTATTGCAGCTTCATCATCCTCTACATGCTCTCTTTCTCTCCAATCTAACATGGTTAATGCCCTGCACACCAGAAATAGTCATTAGAAATTGATTTGGGGATTTTTAGATAGTTATTTGAGGGGGTTGGGGTTTTGAAATGCGCGTTTCACGGAAGACGCACCCCGTCTTTACAGCACAGGGCGCCCGGACACGGCTGGCCTGAAGGCGGACTGCGTCTTCCGACCGTTTTCCTGTATAGGAAAAAGTCGGGGGACGTGGGTCACCCGAAGGGCACCCGCGTCCACCGAGAGGCGCATTCCAAAACCAAAACCCCCCCAAAAAATGAAACTAAGACCTAAAAATTAATTTTAAATGGATAGAAATGTAGAGTAGGATGTGTAAAATACCTGGATAAGACGGCGTTCGATTCCGACGGTCGGATTTTCCGCAGCAACCACGGGAAGTTTCTTGTCAAAAGCTCCTTTTTCAACCTCAACAGTCAAACGGTAAAAATGACATGGTAAAAGGTCTTTTTATAGGTTTTTTGGATGAATTAGTTCATTTTTTACCATGAAAAGATATTTTTCGATGTATTTTTGCCTATTTTAAACAGGTATGAGTAATGTGTTGCTTTTGTGCAGGACAAAGGGATTTCGAGGGAAATTGTCATTTTTCACAAACAAAAATATCAGAGTCATCTTTTAAGCCCTTTTCTGACTCCTAAAACATGAAAAGATCGCCGAGCGTTTCTTTTACACTCGTTAAAACGGAATTAAAAGACGGTCCCCTTTTAGCTCTTTTCTAACCGCAAAATCAGGAAAAGATTGCCGGGTTTTTGTCGTTTCAAACTCGATAAGGAAATAAAACGACGTGTCCTTGATCGCTTTTTACTTTTCAGGTCAACGACACTATTATGAAAGTACTCCTTGGTCGCAAGACCAAGCGGTTCCCCCAGGTATTATTTTATACTTTTTCGGGCTTGAGGGACACAAATATACGAAAAAGTTCAACGTGGAGTCTCCTTTTGTTTTTTCAGACTCTCTAAAATTGAAAAACGCCGAGTTTCTCCTATACTGGGCTCGTTAAACTTTTACAGTAGAGGACCTGTTCAATTACAAACATGAACGAACCACTCCTTCCTAGGGTTCGAATTTAAACTAGGTTGGACTCGTCCGAAGGATGAGCTTATAATCAAGCATATGTTATCCTCCTCAAGCTTGTTAAAAATAAAGAGGTACTTGCCAGAAATGGTGGGGGAAAAGAGAGAAGAATGAACCTGTTTGTTACCTTTTGTCTCAAAAGAAACTTTATTACCACTCTTGAACACGACACTTTTTCATTC
Organism: Pinus tabuliformis; assembly: GCA_031772625.1. Lineage (NCBI taxonomy): Eukaryota > Viridiplantae > Streptophyta > Pinopsida > Pinales > Pinaceae > Pinus > Pinus tabuliformis. Next base: position 77,697,609 of record CM062819.1, on the reverse strand, counting down.
ACCTGGGTTGGGAAATCTTTTACCTCACAGTTGATCAAACCACTTTGAAAGTCTTTAACCGGGTTCTGGGGATTAACTTTGAGTTATTCGTCACCAAGCCATCTGTCGTGTCGTTATGTGTTCAAGAGGTCTGCAAGAAAAACTTTCATCTGCAAAATACTTGTCATCCATTTGACCATCCCTGAGTCAGTCCTTACAGCAACATTTCTTCAACTTGAACAATGATTTCGTGTTGCGGGCTTGCCTGCAACGGGTCGCTTTCTATCGACATCGACACATTATCTAGAAAGATGACTTAGGAATCGACAGTACCTTGAAGTCTGCATGCATCAATGGCAGGTTTCTCGCCTTTGACGTCAGTTTACATCATTGACTTTCGATCAAAGGATTCCGTGAAGTGTTCGACATCAAAACATCGATTCACATTTCACGGGTTGTGCTTGGTACTTTGAGAACCATTGACATTACTGGTGGTCTCTCTCACGCTTGTTAACAGTTTACATCATCGACTGGTAATCAAGTGGTTTCTAACATGTTTGACATCAAATCATTTAATCACATGGCTAGAATCGTACCAATTCGGGAAGTAGAAGTGAAGACCCTAGATCTAGTTTCTACCATCCAGGCTGCGAGGAGTTTTGTATTCATTATCTATGTAGACTAATCATAAACAGATGGCTGCGTCCATACTGTGTCTACAAAAGTCTATAAAAATGATGTACTGCAAGATCATTCCTGTATCAGAGTAGTTAGTCCTTTAGTTAAAGTTTTGAATCTGAGTATGGGAATGCCTACCTCAGTGATGATATAATCTTATACATGTATTTTGTGTTGAAAATTGCAGGTTCCAACCAGGTCATCCACAAGACAATCCTTGAAATGATAAAGCGCTTCACCCTTCCTAGAATTACAAACCCTAATCTATTCCAGGCTTCGCACTTTAGGGGGCAATCTGTTACACTAAAAAATGTCACCATGACTATTTACAGTTAGTATGGCTCAATCAACAGTCATGCTACCCTCTTAGGCAAGTCTTATGCCTCTGCTATCCATCTCAAACTCAAAAAAGAGAGAAAGTCTTGTAAAAAATGTGTTTATCTTTGGGGACGCAGGTTCTCTCAAGCCTTACCTGCGGGGACGCTCACAATGTTCACAAAGACTGCGTCCTTGGATGCTCTGTATGTTAAGGGACAGGTGCGTCCTTCTGTAAAAGGCAAAATGCACAAGTTTCATCTTTAAAAAGTTACTTGTGGTTACGTCTAGAACTTTCTAGAGGTCGGTTTGATGAAATGGATGCGCCTCTAGTTGGTTCATGAATCCCTATTAAGGAGGAACTTATCCCATCAATAAGGGAGCTATCCCACCCAAAGAGGAGGATTATCCCATTGATGGTGGACCTGAATAACCTCTTTACAGCACTATAAATAAAGGCATTGAGCCAGAGGGAGAAGAGGTTGAAGCTCTACATTTTCTTTGGGTAAATGCTGCAGGAATTAGGACTCCCATTTAGAACCTTGTGAGGAGAGATTGTCTTTGCTTGATTCTACTTGGAAGTGGGTGAGCTTTGTCAAAGTAGAGGAAAACCCTTGATGGACCCTGGGAGGAACTTGCACAACACCAAGGCCAGGTTGTAAGAGTTTCTTTGTTTCGTTATTAATACAAACTGGTTCATTTTTCTCAATAGCTTGTGTTAATGAGTTATTTCATGTGTTCCTTGGTCTGCATGTTGAATATATGTTTTATTATATGAGATGCAAGTGCTTGGTAATTGTTTGATTGTTTGTGGTTGCAGGAATTGATGTGAAGGAGGAGCTCATCCGGATCGGCAAAGACGGACTACAACAACAGCGTTTTGGAATAAGGTAAGCCTAAACACTTGTAGTTTTCATGTTTTAAAAGGTGTATTTAGAGAAAGATCGCTCCATTTTGTCTTGTTTGTCGCTAGAGAGTTTAGACTCCTAGGGAGGTCAGTTGTGTCCGCACAAACGACTTTTTCCGCCACGACATGGTTCAACTCCTGAGAAAATATAAAGAAGCCTTTGCATGGGATTACTTGGACATAAAAGGAATTGATCCCCAGTTGTGTACGCACCACATCTATACAGAAAAGGATGCTAGACCCATTCGCAAACACCAACGGAGATTAAATTCTCATCTTAAGGATATTGTGAATGCTGAATTGCAAAAAATTTTAGATGTAAACTTTATCTACCCAATATTTGATAGCAAGTGGGTCTCTCCATTAGTAGTGGTTTCGAAAAAGAATGGAAAGTGGCGGATATGTGTTGACTATAGAGAACTGAATAAAGCAACCCAGAAAGACCACTCATTCATTGATCAGGTCTTGGACACTTTAGCAAGAAAGAAATTCTTTTCTTTCCCAGATGGCTTTAGTGCATACAATTAGATCCAGATTTCCCCTAAAGATCACGATAAAACTGCCTTTACCTGTTCTTAGGGAATATTTGCTTACAGGGTCTTACCCTCTGGGCTATGCAATGCCCCTGCCACATTTCAGAGGGTTGTACTCAGCATTTTTTTAGATTTAATAAATGAATGGCTCGAAGTATATATGGATGAATTCACACCTTATGGGGATGACTTTGAGCCAGCATTACAAACATTAGAAAAGGTGCTGCAAAGATGCATTGCCACCGGGATCTGTTTGAGCCATGAAAGGTGTCATATGATGATGACTGAGGGACTCATATTAGGTCATTATATCTCAACAGCTAGAATACAGGTAGATCCGGCTAAAATTTAGATAATTTTGTTAATACCTACCCCGACTACACAAACATAGGTACGCAGTTTTTTTGCATTTTCTGGTTATTATAGAATATTTATAAAGCATTTTTCTCAGATTGTTGCACCTTTATATGCACTAACAGGAAATATTGATTTCATTTGGACAAATAAGTGTGACCATGCTTTTGAGGATTTGAAAAACATTGTATCAATAGCCCCAGTGCTAAGGGGCCCAAATTGGGATTTGCCATTCCAAATTTCATCTGATGCTTCAGACACAGCAATCAGAGCAGTTCTTGGACAGGAAGAAGATAAAAAGCCATATTCAATATATTATATTAGCAAAAATCTATCTCCTGCTGAATTAAACTATACTGTGACTGAAAAAGAATTTTTAGCTGTAATATATGTTGTAAATAAATTTAGACATTATATAAGTGGATATCCTGTAGTTTGATATAAATATCACTCTGCCATTAAGTATTTAGCAAATAAACCTGTTACAAATGGAAGAGTGACAAGATGGTTGATTCTCTTGCAGGAATTTGACATCACAATTAAGGATCGACCTAGAAAAGAAAACCCTGTAGCTGATTTTCTCTCACGAATGCCAAAGCCAGTGGATGCAATAGCAATTGAGGATCAATTTCCTTATGAACATTTATTTGTTGTTACTGTCAGAACACCATGGTATGTTGACGTTGCAAATTACTTGGCAGTGGGCAAATTACCCAAGCACCTAACGCCTAATGAACGAAAACAAATAGTGCAGCGCAGTACCCGATTCTCTTGGATTGGGGGCTACTTATTCCATACAGGGGCAGATATGCACATTAGAAGATGTGTCCGAGAAGATGAAGTGTTTGACATTCTAAAAGCATGCCATGATGGGCCATGTGGCAGACATTTTGCAGACCACAGAACCAGTCACAAAGTCTTACAAATAGGCTATTACTGGCCCACTATCTTTAAAGATGCTAAAAAGTTTGTTCAAGCCTGTGATAGCTGCCAGAGGGCGGGATGCCCTGGACAATCTGATGAGATGCCTCTGAACCCACAATTAGTAATCAAGCCTTTTGAGCGGTGGGCGCTAGATTTTGTTGGTCCTATTAACCCATCATCTAATCAAAAAACATACATACTGGTTGCAACAGAGTATGTTACTAAATGGGTTTAAGCAGAGGTGCTACCAAGAGCTATAGAGGATTCAATAATACATTTTCTTTTCCAATTATTTGTGTGTTATGGCCTATTGAGAGACATAATTACAGATGGAGGACCACAATTTGTAGGTAACAATATTGCCGCAACATTGAGAAATTACCATATCCGACACAAAATTACAACTCCATACCACTCACAAGAAAATGGCCAAGTAGAAAGTACTAATAAGGTGATTGAGGCAATACTTACAAAAAAAATTGCATCACATAGACGTGACTGGGCTTCGAGATTGCCAGAAGCCTTGTGGGCATACCGTACAACATGGAGAAACACCATGGGATATTCACTATATCAATTGGTATTTGGTAAGGAACCCATCTTCCCAATCGAAATTGAGATTCAAACATTAAGAACAACACAGGAGGTGGGTTTGAATTTAAATGAAGCTCAGACCAATAGAGTACAAAAAATCAATGAATTAGATGAAATTAGGCTCTCGGCTCTTGAACACACTACATTAATTCAACAGCAGAGGGTGAAATGACATGATGCCGTTATTAAAAAGAAGATCTTCCATGAAGGAGACTGGGCACTCCTATACAATTCAAGGTTCCAGGATTTCCCCGGAAAACTCCAGACCTGATGGCTTGGACCTTATGAGATACAAAAAGTGCATGATAATGGCACCATTACATTGACAACCATTAATGGATCTGGATATTCTTTCAAAGTGAATGGTCATCGAGTGCGACGTTATCACAAACTGCTTACTAGGGAGTCCTTTTACCAACAGTTATGGGAAGATTCCACCATGCAAATTCTCACTGAGGATGTTAACCCATCCTCAGCATCAATCCAGTAAACAACTCATTTGTTTTTGAATTTTGTATATAAACTTTTCTTTTTTCAAAAAAATTGCTTGTATAAACTGTTTTTTGTACATATTTTAGTGTTGTTCCTCTTAAGGAACAACAACCATTCCATTTAAGGAACAACACTTTTCTCTTTATTTAATTTTCATGATGTTCCTCTTAAGGAACAACAGTGTTTGCATGTGTTTTCTTTTTTGATGTTCCTCTTAAGGAACAGTTGTTGTTCCTCTTAAGGAACAACAGCCATTCCATTTAAGGAACAATAGTTTTTTTGTGTTTTCTTTTTGATGTTCCTCTTAAGCAACAACTATTGTTCCTCTTAAGGAACAACAGTTTTTTCATGTGTTTTATTTTTGTTGTTCCTCTTAAGGAACAACTATTGTCCCTCTTAAGGAATAGCAGCCGTTCCATTTAAGAAACAGAATTTTTGCGCATGATTATATTTTTGTTGTTCCTCTTAAGGAACAACAACCGTTCCTCTTAAACAACAACAGTTTTGCGTGTTTATATTTTTTTCTATTCATCTTAAGGAACAACAGCCGTTCCTCTTAACGAACAACAGTTTTGTGCGTTTATATTTTTGTTGTTCCTCTTAAGGAACAATTTCTGTTCCTCTTAAGGAACAGTTGTTGTTCCTCTTAAGGAATAACATCCATTCCAGTTAAGGAACAACAATTCTGCTTTTTCGAATGATTATTGTTCCTCTTAAGGAACAACAGCTGTTCCATTTAAGGAACAATAGTTCTGCATTTTTGAATGTTGTTGTTCCTCTTAAGGAACAACAACCATTCCATTTAAGGAACAACAGTCCCATTTACATTTGTTTACGCTGTTCCGTTTAAGGAACAGTTGATGTTCCCTTTAAAAGGAACAGCAGTTGTTCCATCTAAGGAACAAAAGTTTTATATGCGCATGTTTACGCTATTCCGTTTAAGGAACAGTTACCGTTCCTCCTAAGGAACAACTTCCGTTCCTTCTAAGGAACAACAGTTTGTCATTTTTTTTACTTATTGTTGTTCCTTTTAAGGGACAATGGTTTCACTTCAGTTTGTTTTTATGTTGTTCTGCTGAAGGATTAGCACTTTCACTTGCGTCTGTTTTACTTGCTGTTCCTTAAGAGGAATAGTAACTTCATGTGCAATTTTTTTATCTTTCTGTCGTTCCTCTTAAGGAACAACAGTTTTGCATGCAGTTGTCTTTTTGTTGTTCCTCTTAAGGAACAACAATCATTCCATTTAAGGAACAACACCTTTTTTTTTAGTGCATTTTTTGTGAATAATGTTTCACTCTTCATGATCCTTTGGAAGCAAGAATACAAATTTATGCAAGGATACAAAATTAGAAGTTGCTAGAATAAGAAAATCAAAGAAAAATTATCATCTTTAATGAGATTTCTTTGTATTGATTAGAAAAAGAGAAGGACACAACTATCTATATTACTTTTTTGTCCTTATCTTCACTAGAACTCAAATTGATTGATTACTTTTATCATGCTGGTTCTTCCCTAATTCTCATAGTTATCTTTGATTATTGATTAGTAAATAACAATAAGGGTATATTTTCTTCTATTGGTATGTTCAGACTTCTTCCACCATCCCTACTCTTAAGGAGTGTTGAGCCATCCTCTATATATAAATAGGAAGTTATATATAAAAGAAAAGAAAAAAAAGAGAAGAGAAAAAATATATATATGTTCACTAACAAATCTATGATTTGGCAGATGGAAGAGAGCGGGTCTCATCATGAGCTAGCCTACCATGATCATAAGGAAGCAGTGAAGTGGCATTCCCACTATGGCCACCACACTAGGGATATGATCCAATGGACACATCAGAAAAATAAAAGTCCTTGGAATAGGAGGTCTCATCATGAGCTGACCTGTCCACCTTTCACTCCTTCCCAGTGAATGGCATTGTGATCCATATGGTTACCAAACCAGCACAATGGCCTCCATTATGACATCACAAGGTACTTTCCTAGGCATACATAAAGGATTATGATTCCAAAGGGTGAAAAAGCAACTTTGTCAAGGTTATAAACATCTGTGGGCAATAGAGCTCTACTGATGGTATTGGAGTCATATATTTCAAACATCAATAGTAATTATAAACCCTTTTCTAATTTTCTTTATCTTTATTTAAAAAGAGATTATGTTCCCAATTCCTTTTGTACCTTTTATGCATGAAATATCATTTAAAAAGTCAATCATAATGGTTTAAGTGGAATAATGACCGCATAAGCATCTTACCTACATCAACTGTCATTTTCTCTTTTTCGCATCACTCCATAGTATCTCCATATTTATTCATAATTTCCATTCTAATGCATCTATTTCAGAAACTCGATATTTTTGTGATCTTGTCATAAATATGTACACCTTGCCATCTTTTCACCACGGTACGATGGCCATTAGTACGTCTTTACTCCATTTAACCGGTCGAAGGTGACCTCTCATTTTTTAGGGGGGCACGGGTGACTTCCAAAGCACTTTTGCATATGTGTCAATCTTTTATTTGGTTGTACCAGGCTGGATAATATCCCATAATAGCAAGTTTTAACAGTATCTATGTTAAAGAAAAGGTATTATCTAATATTTACAGTTTGTTGTTCCATTGTTGGCTCTGTGCATTGTTGTGTAAAAATAACAGTGTGCAGAATTCAGAAAAATGGGAGGATGATCAGTACGCAGCGAGCCACAGACACTAGCAGTTTCCGATGCTGCACGAGAAATTCTAGTAAGGGCTGGATGGGTCGCATATTTTACACGACTGCAACAACCCCATGAAACCGTGGCTATTGAATTTTTACAGAATTTGTAGGATGATCATTCTATAGTAAGAGGAAGACGAATAACAATGACGGATATAGTAATAGCTGAGGTATCTGGACTACCAGCAGTTGGACCCATGTGGATACATAAAACATTGAGGCTTCAAGATGCCATGGCCGTCTTTCGGGATGAGTGATAGAACCTAGTTGTCAAAGATAAAGGAGTCCAGCCTTCATCTCTTGGAGAACCATGGATAGAACTGGCTAGAGTAGTTCAGAGATACAGTACATGTGACAGAAGAAAGGATGTGGTAAGACCACTCCACCTTAAGTTACTAGTAGTTTTAAAACAGAAATGTTCTGTAAACCTGCCTGCATATTTGAATTTTTTGTTGCATGACGTTGCTCAAAGCATAAAGAAATCCTGGCATATAGATACGGTTGTAAGTCATCATTATCTAATTCAGTTGATAGTAAGCTATAATCTTGTCCAGTAGCAAACCAGTTGGGAAGAATTAGTGTTTGCTATAGACGAGGGATTAGCCTTACCTACCCCAAAAAGAAAAAGAACCACTAGCACAACAAACAGACCACAAAAACATAGACACTCTTCTAGATTAAGAACAAGCATGGGAATAGCTGAGAACCTCCAGGGTAGCAGCAGCCAACCCTTAGAATTATCTAGCCCTAAAAATGAGCAACCCTTACAGCTGGAAGGAAGAGACAACCAAGAATCAGAACTTGAGGAAGAAATAGAGCATACTAGTGAAGAAGAGAGGGATGAAGCAGAACTTCCCCTAACTCCCGGCACAAGTCCACCACAAGACCCATTATATGAGGAGGAATTGGCCCAGATTTTGGCCAATATGAGTGAATATATTCAGCCCGAAAGTCCGCTCAACCTCAATGTTGAAGTAGCACAATCAGAAGAGGACTCTACCCATAATAGGAATATATCAAAAGAAATAGTTGGTGAAGTAGAAGCAGGGGTAGAAACCACTCAGGAAAAGGAAGACCAAACTAGGTTTACCTCTACAGAAGAACCTAGTCAGGTCGATGTAAACACAAAAGATGAGGGCCAAACGGAGGAAATGGAAACCAGTCAGGGCAGAGACATAGCCCTTGGAGAACAAAACCCAACTGAGCAACCAAGCTCAGTAAGAGCAGAAACGGTTAGTGAAATAGATGTTCCTCCCAAGAAGAAGAAAAGAGGAATTAAGAGGTTCCGAAAGGAACAGGAGAAGCTGCAGAGCTTAGTGAAAAGACTTAGACAAGAGATAAGAATATTAAAAAGGAAAAAAATTGTAAGTAGAAAGCTGAAAATGTTGAATGCAGCCATTCAAACTGAATTCCATGATACAAGGGCTATGGAGACTCAAACCGAGCCCATACTCATTCAAAATGATAAGGAACAGCATGCAACCATTATAGAAGTGGCTGCCCAAACAGAGACTGCACATTTCTGCAATACAACTGTTCAAATGGAGGCAATACCCTCCAACAATGCAGACACCCAGATAGATATCCAAGCCAGAGATGTTTTGATAAGTAGCGATCCTGGTATAGAAAATCTTCAAGAGAAGCTGGCACAGGCTCAACTGAGTATAGAAAAGCTTGAGGGAGAGACTGTTCCCCAATAAAGGTACCAGGATCTACAGAGACAATTGTGGAATATCAACGCATCGGAAAGTGATGCCTTTGAGAAATGTCGAAGGGCAGAAGAAAGAAGTGAAAAGATAAAGAACAGATTGGAAATAGTCATGTGTTAGATGGATACTCTCTATTCCCTTTACATGGATGTTTTAGCATGTAGGTCCCCTACTAAGAATTATGCTTTATTTTTATTAGAAAGGTATTTACAGTTAAAAATTAAGGCTGTTAGGGCAGGTAAACCCATAGAATTAAAAACTGTTAAGGATTTTATAAACTGCTGTAAACACCATGGAGTAAAAGTTCAACAATTACTCTGTGAATTTTATTTGCATAATTTTATATTGGAAGAAGAAATGGAGAAGGTGATGTATAGTTTCATGCATTCATTTCATTTGCTGTTAACCAGTTGAAGTGGTTCAAAGCCCATAATACTTTCCAAAGACAAGAAAATGGGTTGGACCTTTGGGTCAGGGGTGAACCGAAAAACCCATTACAACTGCTGACCAAACATAAGAGTCTAATGCAAAAGGAAGGAGTAATCCAGACCTTGGGACCCATCCACAAAGAAATTGTCCAGCAAGGGGTAGAGTATTTTCTCTCTATCAAAGACAATTCTTTGGCAGTAGCTAAATTCAGATGGAAAACTTCCAATCGTAATGTACAGGACAGAGAACCATTTAACTATGAAAACCTTAAATTAGTTGCAGATCGATTGGTTACTTATTGCAACCTCATCTTGAGGGAAGGGCCATATTGGATAGGCTATCGATTTTGTTGTCCTATTGTCTGGTATCTTGCAGAAGGGTATAAATCCATATACGAATTACTTGAAGGATAGATAGGACCCATCTTTGAAATTTTTGCTAAAAATCATGGTCTTAGACCACCTCATGACATCCATTCTCCAACCTATTCTTTCACTGCTTTGCACTCAAACTACATGGTTTTCATGAGGGCATGAAAAAGGGTAAGTAGGGGAGTGTGTTGAGCTATGGAAAAGGTATGAATTTGCCATTTATTTCATCATCCTTTCCTTTAATTATATTCCCTTTATATTCTAAAGATATTCATATATCAAGGGATTATAGTAAAAACTAGGGAACTATTTATTATTACAATTTAGCTAATTATTGTCTTTTCTCATGTAGGAAAAAGATGAAATGGGAAAACTACCATTCCCTACCTAAGAGAAGGAAAAAGACAAAGTGGAGTAACTATTGTTCCTTCACCAGGAGGCAACGTACAGGTAACAAGCCAAGGATGGAGCACGCAGTTATGGATAAGGACAGAGAAGATCACAACATCAGCGCAAAAGACAAAGAGTTAACTGAAGATGGAAGATTGAGCGGATCTCTCAGGATCTCTTGATCCTGAGGGATTGTTGTTACTGTTCTATCCGTTGTTCCTATTTTATCCGCCTGGCCATTATAAAAGGGACAATGATTGTGAAGAATAGAGGGAGATTATTCAGAAATTACTTTTGTATTTTTACTTTGATCATCGACTCTCATAGCTGAAACAGAGCATGCACTGGCTGTAACTATTTTGCATATGATTAATATATAATATAGTTGTTGTTCCTTCTTTCATACTGAAGTAATCTAGTGGTGTTCACTAGCGGCTAAGGGCCCAGCCCTGGTGGATTCACTTGTTGTTCTTGTACCATTCCTTTATTATTTCTGCCGTGTGATGGTTTGGTTTCATTTCTATCTATTATAGTCGCATTGCTTTACTATTTCGTATTTCCAGACTTAATGAATTTATTTGTTTTATATGCTGTAATTGAATTGTGTTGTTGTTCATTTCCCTCATAACAAGATCACTGCTTTTTGCAAGTATATTGTTGTGCTGTTCATATCACTTATAGAGCTTCGTTGTTCATTTCAGTAACTTAGCTTTGCAATTCATTGCAGTCACATAAGTTTTGTTGTTCATGTCTATTATAAAGCGTTGCAATCATTTATTTTTCCCTTTTAGCATTCTTACAGTTAGCATAATTATCTCATTTCAATAAGTTGATGTAGCATTACTGATTTAATTCATTGTCATTTCCAATTGGTTCTTTAGTGTGGTGTGTGTGAGATCAACAACTGTAAAGAACATTGGCTATTACTGTCAAAGTTCTCAGATTGAGGATCTTATTTATGCTTGATTTAGTTTGCATCAGTTAAACAAGGACTGAGTTATTGCTACTGTATCCTTGACTGATAATTGTTGTTACTTTGTCGAATAAATGATTTAGTTTCAGAGAATTGAGTTTCCTTTAATTGCAAGTGATTTTTATTTAAAGCATCCATTTACTCTTGTATTTGATAGCATTATACTACAATTTAGAAACATTACTCTTGAGTAAATAGCCCCCACAAACTGTGTACACTCTTGAAATAGAAAATCTTGCCCGGATTGATAAACTAATGTCAAGATAATTAGGAGTTAAAAGGACACCTTTTATACCTCAACACGGGGGAGGTCGCCCGATTCCATTCATTGAGCGCCATGTTGCCTCGGGGGCCCAGTGGAAAACAACCCTTTTCGAGTGGGTAACGTTCGGATTTCGGGCCCTTCCGAAATCAACATGGGCTGTTAGATGGGGAAGGGAGAGATCGTGTGGTGGTCGGGCAATGGAATTGCACGGAAGGTAATGGGGGGGCCTGGTGGGTGTGTAAGCACAGTGGTTCTAGTTTAATGCGAGATTAACATGGGGGTTAAGGTATCGGGCAGGATTTAATTGGGATTTTTCAAATAAATTAATCGACGATCAATTAGTTAGTGGGTCTGGTGTAGAAAACCTTAGTTTATATAATTAAACTAGGGTGGGTTTAACTAATATTGCGCGGTTAATATATATACGAGAAGTAGGTTTCTATTAGGGATTTAATAAATAAATTAGTAATTAGTCAAATGAGCGGAAGGGGCACCATACCCTAAGCATATGATTTTCATGTTTTTAATTCTTTTCCATAAAACTTAGGATATAGTGTTTTTTGTGGGTTTTTGATATGAAGATGAGTTATGTGTGGAATTAACACCTTTCCTAGGTAAATGTAATTTAACCTTAGGAAAAGAGTATTATTAGGAAAAATGAATGAACTGAAGGGGGGAATTGAATTTTTATGAGGGGGTTTTAGTACTTATTGCCTATAAGTCATTAAACTGAGGGTCCGGTCCCTCCAAAAGTTAGAGAAATGCTCTGAGCCTCTTTGACTTAGGGTTTTTTTAAGTACTTTGATCTTTATTGTGGGAAATTAGTTAAGTAAAAGGTGAAATGAATGAGGGAATTTAGTTAATTGCTTTTGATATTCAATCTCATGCTTGATTGTCCACTTATCTATAGAACTTTCATGATAGAAAAGATAATAAACATGTTCTTGTCTAATCAATCACCATACTTCTGCAACCTTTCTACTACTTACCCATCTAGTCATCCTACCATTTTTACTTCTCTTTATTAGGGTGCATTTACGCTAGCAAACCCTTATCAAACATTTTTGTTTCTATTTACAATAGTAAACTATCTAAATCTAACCTTATTACATCCAAGGGCTCAGATTAAACAGTTGAGCTCCTTTTATTTATTCTACCTATCTAATTATCTGCCAAGATGAAACAATTTTGTCAGATTTTATTCTATATCTATAGACATGAAATTTAAAACATGAAATATTCAAGTTTAAACATTTTGACTATCATGGATTATGGCAAAGATTACAAGCTGCACACAATCAATACATCAAGGTAAATAGTAGTGGCACTTTGGCTGGCTCACTTTCATGGTCTTTTTCTTTTCTTGGGGTTCATATTTTTCATATTTTTTGACCTTTTTGTTCTTTTTGTCCTTTGATTATTCTTTTAGGACATACCCTCTTTACGTTTTTTAATTTTTTGAATATGGAAAACGTTTTCAGAAAGCAAAGGTATGTACATATTACAGGTTCAATCTCAGACATTCAAAAATTATGACTCCTATTGGTATAGGAACCTAACAATGGCTCCACTTGGGGATGGCATTTCTTGGTGAAATGTCAAGAACTTTGTAGACCAATGGCCTTCTGAATTGCTGTGATGCTATCTTGTAACTTTCCCTTTTGAAATTTTTGCATTATTGCTATTTATCACAGTAAAACTTTTGAAGCTTAGGGCCTTCACTTTGGGCTTCAACTTCAAAGAATCACCATCCAATCCACTCTAGACTTTTTGAAAGTAAAGTATGTATACATGATTGGTGAAATCAGTAATTAGGCTCAATATAATGTTTGAGCATTCGACCATTTACTGGTCCTCCTTCTGCTTATGTTCCATCCATTTCTTTGAGGAAGAAAGCATTATTACCTCTGAAAGCATAAATAATATATGGGCTTTTCCATAGGAAATCAAATTTACCATGTTTACCTTTATCTTCTTTTCTTGAATCCCATTTTAAAACTTTGCCCCTAGGTAAAAATCTTCTACCTTAGTCCTTTTATCAAAAGCCTTCTTGATCCTTTCCTGCACAACTTGAGATATGATATACACTTCTTCCTTGGTCTGTTGTAAATGAATTGTTTTAGGGGAAAGGGTAAAAGCTTTTTCTTTCCTTCAAAAATTTGACATTTATGACATGAGGTTACAAACTTCTTTACATCAGAAAACAGACTGGGCCAATAAAAATCGGCTCTAAGAATCTTGTCAGTTGTGGTTTTCCAGTAAAGATGTCCTCCACAGTCACCTTCATGAAACTCTTGTAACACTTTGTCATATTCTTCTTTCAATAAATAGTTATGAAGGATACCTTCACGATTCTTCCAAAACAAAGCATTGTCGATTATACAAAATTTTAAAGATTTCATTTTTAAAAACCTGCTTTTGGTCCTGGATAATTCAGGAGGAGCTTGTAAATTTTTTAAAACATAAATGATGTCAGCATACCATGGTGATTCACAAAGGCCTAGTTGATTGGTGGAGTTGACATCTCCTCTCCATTATCCATTTGTGCAATAAAATTTATATCTAAGACTTGACAGTTCGATTCAACCATCAGCTTGGCTAAACCTTTGCCTTTGATTAGATTTGTTGGTTTAATTTCCAGGTCATATTCTAATATAGTAGCAATCCATTTCCCTCTCTTTCCATTTGGACCATCCTGAGTTAGGATACCCTTGACTACTGCATTGGGGACATAGGCTATTACATGAGAATATAAAATGTAAACTCTAAAATCTTTGATAGCTTTGACCAAAGCAAAGACTTGCTTTTCCATTATATTGTACTTTAAAGGGGCATCCCTCGGGGATTTGCTAAAAAAGGCAATAAGTTGTTCTTAACCCTCATCATTTTTCTGCAGTATAACTACAACAATTATGTGTTTTGAGGAAAAGGAAAATATAATGAAATCCCTATCAAACTTTGGACTGACCAAAACTGGTGTTATTGTTAAGGCTAGCTTAATATTTCCAAAGGATCTCTTAGCTTCAATGGTCCATTTTATGGTCAAATATTTCTTCAACATGTTATTCAATGATCTAATTAATTCTGCTAGGTTAGAAATAAATCTCCTAAGAAAGTTAATTTTTCCTAAAAATGCTAGTAATTCTGTGATGCTCCTAGCATGTTGCATTTGTAAGATGGCCTCAATTCTTGCAAGCTCTATTCGGATATCATATTTTGAGATTATATGGCCTAATAACTTTCCCTCTTCTAACCGAAACAAATATTTCGTGGGATTCAAAGAAATTCCATACTTCCTACATTTGATGAAGACCTGTCTTAGATGATCCAAGTGTTGTTTATCATATTTTGAGAATACAGTGATGTCATCTAAGTATATTACTAAGAAGTCATGAATTTCCTTAGCAAAAGCTATGTCCATGGCTCTTTGGAAAGTATCCCCTGCATTATTTAATCCAAAAGGCATTTTCACATATATGAATGTGCCCCAAGGAGTAGCGAATGTTGTTTTAGACTGGTCATCTAGGTGAACTAAAATCTGATTGTAACCAGAAAAGCCATCCAATAATGAGATTCTGGTGGACCCTACTACCCTTTGTAATATGTGATCCATTTTAGGAAGAGGGTAATTGTCTTTTAGTGAAACTTTATTAATATTCCTGAGATCAACACAAGGTCTAATCTCACCAGTCTTTTTCCTTGTGGGCACCAAATTCGAAACCCAATCAGATAATCTAATTAGTGCTATTATCTTGGCCTCATATATCCTTCGAATCTCCTTTCCAATAGAAGGTAATAGGATGGAATTAATCCTCCTAAGCTTCTATTTGAAAGGTTTCTGGTTTTCTTTTATGGGGATGGTGTGTTGTATTACGCTGGTGTCATAGGACTTGAGGTCCTCATAACTCCAAGAAAAGACATCTTGGAATTCCTTTAGCAATTCAAGGCATTTCACTTTTTCAATAGGAGGTAAGGACTTTGAAAGTTTTATCAATTTTGGATTTTCCTCAGTACCTATATTACACTCCTCAATATCAGATTTTAAGGGTTCCATTTTTGGTTTTCTAGGGACATCATTTGAATCAAACAAGTCTTCCAAAGGAGTTAATCCTTTGGGAAAAGAGTTTTCTTTGAGATTAATGATTTCAGAGTCTTCATTAATTATCTCATCAATTTAAACTTGCTTTAGGTCTTCTACATATATTTTTGCAAATTTAGTGGGATGAAATCTATCTATCTCTTCATCTTCTATTTCATTAATTTCTATTTTATCTTTAAAATCAGGATCTACTGTTATGTCAGTATCTATATTACTATTTACAAATTCTTCTTCTAAAGTTAAAAAATTATTTATCTGTTGGTCATTAGTGAATACTTGCTAGTTTTTTAAGTTATCTGGGATAGCAGGTCTGTGCCTAACCTCAGCAGTGTACTGATGGTTAGGTTGAAATGGTAACTTACAAGTGCTGGCAAACATTGCTAAACTATGAGCCTGCATATTATGTTTCCTTGGGATGACTGCAAGCTTAGTTTCTAGAAAAGTGTTCAATATTTCTACCACTGTTCCTCTATAAAAACTTAACCTAGGATCTTTGGTCATATATACATCATTAATTTGTTTTATAACCAACTCAGAATCTCCCATAATAGAAACATTTATAGCTCTTAACTTTCTAACTAATTTGAGGCCTAAAATAAGTGCTTCATACTCAGCCATGTCGTTAGTGCATTTGAAATTCAATGTGTAAGCATGGCCCTCTAAATGATCAGTATCTAAATTTTATATCCACACTCCTGCTCCTGCTCCTAATTTATTTACTAACCCATCGAATTCAAGATTCCATAAAATTTCATGTTCATAATTCTTACTATTTGGGGGGCCATAATTTTCATTGATTATGGTGTCTTAATCATCTTTTTTATCTAAAAGCTCTTGAGTTTGGACAGTTTCATTTTGAGCTATAATTGCAATTTCTTTTTGTTCTAAAATAATGTTGTTTGAAGTAGTTTCTTGTGTTTGTTCAACATTGTACATAATAAAGGAATCGATGTTAGAATGCATGGAATAGATACGAACGTTTTGAGGCCTATCCTAGCTACTCACTACATATTTCATTAGGGTCTCTCTGTATAGTTTTTTAGGATGTCCAAAGACTGAAATTGTGGCATATGACATGTCAAGTTGCAAATATCCTTGGAGTTTAGCCCCCCATGATCTAGACAATAGCATGCCATATTTAGGTGGTATATCAGCAACAACTATGTCCATGAGAATGGTCTTAGCAGGATATTGTACTAAGGAAACACACAGGTCTTTAATTAACCCTAGACACTTTACTTGACTTGAATCAAATGAAAATAGGTCCTTGTAAGGCCTAGTAATGTCCAAGTTTAATTTTTCCATAACAGATTTAGGCATTAAATTGTGTGAAGCCCCAGAATCTAACATTGCATTGTGTAAGATTTTATCATGAATGTTAAGGCTAATATAAAAGGGTGGTATCCCTCCTTCTAATGGTTTGCCATTAACATCAGGACCGAATATAAGCTCAGGCTGATCATCAAACAAGTTAACTGAGTCTTCATTCTTAGTGAAGTTTAAGGTTTTGCTTATTTGAGATTTATAGGTTTCATTTTTAATCAGCTCTCTTAAGGGAACTGAGATTTTCAGTTTAGCCAACTCTGCTCCCAAATTGAAAGGAAAAGGGGATTTCTCTATTTGAGGGCTTGGAATTTTCATGGTAGGAGTTTGAGTAGATTGCTCTTATTTTTCTGCATTTTAAGTATCTTTCTGTGGATTTTCTAATATGATGTTTGGAGATTTCTCCACTATCTCCTTGGAGGGGATTCAAGTGGATGGTTGGTCATGGGTTGTATCTACAATGGTGGGACTAGAAGGGTTCTGATTTGGTCTAGGGAGGATTTGGAGAGTTTTAGTAACTGGAGCTGTTTTGATTTTCTTAGGTTGATTTGGTACTGCTTTCTTGTTTTGGTTAGGAGTATCAGTGTTCTTTTTACTCCTCAAGTTGTACTATTTGTGCACTTCGAAGATAGCAGAATCATACCCTTGCTTATAATCAAATGATCCTCTGGATTGGGTCTACCATTGTTGAAGCATATGTAATTCCTGATCATCTTGAGTCAAGAAGACAATTTCCTCTTCATCTAATCCCATTAAGTTAATTTGTGTGTCTTGTTCAGGGTCTTCTGAAGGGGATGTTTCAACATAGTGTTCTTGAAAAGGAGGCCTAATATTTTGATCATGTCCATTTTTTCCAGTATTTTGATTTTGATTCTTTCTAAAGTTTGGATTTCTCACTGGAGGTGCTTGTTGATTATCCCATTGAGGCTTCCTTTCGATGTTCTCTATCCTATTCATCAGTTTTTCCATTCGTTTTTTTAGGACATCTATTTTAAGGTCAGAGGGTGAGGCTTCATCTTTCACAGGTCCTCTCCTTTCATTCCTAACCCTGGATCTTTTTGCTAGCAAGTTAGCTTCTACACTAACTGCTACACTCTGCATGTCTTCTAAAGTTGGATGATTTCTCTCTCTAAGTTGGAATGCCATATTAGTATCAAACCCATCAGGAAAGTTTATCAGAGCTAAGTCAGGTGGGAGTCTAAGATTGACTGGTATTGCATTGTATATATTGTTAAATCTAGTACTGTAATCCTGGATTGTTCCATTTGGTCCTCTTCTTATGATTTTGTATTACGAAAGAATCTGTAGAGGGTTCTTTTTCTTCTCCCATCTATTTAAAAATTGATGATAAAATACTTCTAAATTATCTATACTATTAGTAGGTAAAGCTCTAAACCATTTTCTTACATCACCAGTTAGAGTCTGAGCAAAAAGTCTCATCTGGACATCTCCAATATCAATTTCATGTAATTCAAGGTAACCTATCATTTTGTTTACATGATGTTGTGTTGTATAAGGTCCTATGCCATCAAATTGGAAAATTTTGTTCTGGTAGTCTTGTGGCATGGCACCCAGTGGAGCGGGTAACACAAGAGGGGCATATCTATTTTCCATGGCTCTAAGTTGGGTAGGGCTAAGAAGTGGAGTTGAGGTACCAGGGGATTATACAGTAGTTGATGGAGAACTAGCAACAATAGGTGTTTGATGGGTAGTGATAAGTTGGTAGGGAAGTGAGGGTATGAATGGAGGTGAGGAATGAACTTCGGAGGCGGAGGGGAATAATGGTGAACTAAGGGTGGTTGACACTAGCTCAGAAAGCTCAGGGATTTTGACAGTAGTAAGGGATGATTGAGGGGAATTTAAAATATACTCATCAATTAACTAGTTCACCTTTTGGACTTCAAGATCTGCAATAAACTCTGGGTCTAGAACTATGTCATCAAGTGCACTTTCAGACCTGGTTCTAAATAGATAAAGTTCAAATAACTCATCAAAGGAGAGGTCTTCTAGAAAAAACCGCTCATTAGGGCATGAATCTTATTTGATTGAAGGTGTTGGACTTACTAAACTTTCTTGCCTTTTGGATCTTCTCAAAATCAGATTAGGATTATCCACTACTAGGGCAAGGTTTGGATCAGGAGTAGCACTAGTATAGTGAGTTCTCCTTGAAGCCAGAGTTTCAAACTTTTCTAGTTACTTTCTTTTTGTAAAATTTTGTAAATTGCTTCTAATAAATCCTTCAAGAGGCTTGAAATAAAGATTTGAAATTTTCTCAGAGGTTTATTAAGACTGAGGATTTGAGTTCCCCAATATGGCCGCCACTATGTTATCACTCAGAAGTTTTCCCTAGAAGTTATCAAAAGAAGGAATAATCGGAGGTAACCACAAACCAATCTTTAGGCTCAGGTTCTAGCCAACCTAAGTCCAGAGAGGGCTCTCTCTTTATAATTTAACTTTATTTGGGTGGGATTTTAGGCTAGTTCTTAGTGTTCATAAGGTTTTGATTTTGGTTGGGTGGTGGAATTCTAGGAACAGAAGGATAGAGCTAGTTTCTTCAAGCCACTGGGCTATGGAGTTAATAAAAGGATATCATAATTGGATCATATCATTAAAGGGAGTGTTCACAGGGTAGGACAGTAAAGCAAACGGAAAATCTTCAAGGGCTGATGGATGGAATTATTCTAACCAGAGTGAATGGCACTTAAGAATACTTGGACCGGGATTAGAATGAGGAACAGAGGGTGATCATCAACAAAGGTCAATTAAGAATCCTTTGGTACCTAGACCAAAAGGAAAACTACGAAAGCTAAGGAGTAGCTAAAAATTCCCTAGCTAAGACATTTTAGTAGAAAACATTAAGAATGTAAATAGTCAAGACAGAGTGCATTTAAACAAGTTCTGAAATATCATTCCTAGTTTAACATTCAAATTTCATAGAAACACATATGATTATTAAGAAACATAAGGAAAAAAAATAATACAAATGAGAGAATACTTATTTTATTTTTGCTTTACACAAGAATCCTGAAAAATATCTAAGCTTTATTCCATGATCCAGCAAGCCAATCCAGTTTTTTGATATAATAGGGCTTTGATTTGAGAGAAAAGTCTACAGAAATGTCTTTGAATCCACCTCAAATACTTCGAAATATGAAGTATTTATACAAAAAAAAATAATTACAAATTATCTCATAATAGTTTGAGATTTAATTTAGGAAATAAACATATCTTCAAGCATGAAGATAGAGACAGATGGAAAACTGCATCATGTTGTTCCTTTTACTGTGGTAGTGCTGGCTGTTGCTGTTGAGTTGTGGCCTTTTAAGCTAGTTGGTAGTTTTATGCTGGCATCTTCTTCATTTTTATCTTTGACTGATACTCTCTGACTCTACTACTCTTTGACCCTGCTAATCTGTCTTTTCCCTGTTTCACCTGGCTGCCTTCAGATTTACTGTGGTAACTTATAGTAAATCTATCATTTTTTCCCACCATTCATCCTCAGGTAATTTTACTTTCAACATTCTTCTGTAAATTTCATCTGCTTCTGTGTAATTAGAGAAATTAGGCTTGGTGAAAAACAAATGTTTCACGTCATGCTCTAAAAAGAACAAGTTTTCAAAAGTATCATATAGTACTTTCCCTATAGGCAAGGCTTTGATACCTGAAGTATTGGCTTGTTCCTTAGCCAATTTCCTAAGTCTGTCAGTGTAGTCCAATTGGGTCATGAGTTTATCATGGATGACCATAGGACTAGGAAGGCCTTTGTCCCTCAAAATTTGAAATTTAGACATGAACCTATCAATGGCCACCTGCATGTTATGGCATTTTTCTTCTAAGTTGACCATAAGGTTTCTTTTGGAAATAACCTTTTTGATTTCCAGGATGTCTTTAGTCCTATCCTCTATACCAAGCTCATTGAGCTCATGTCTATTTTTATTGTTCAGGAAGTGGATGAGTCGATTGGCATCCTCAGGCATATCACCCAACCCTTCCTTTACTTTTTGGATAGCTCTAGTAGCTACCTTTACTAGTTCTATTTTCTCAAATATAACTTGAATTGATGGCCAAATATCATTGACAGAATCAATGATATTGGCCCAGAGCATTTCTTTAGTCTGTCGTAGTGGCTTCTGGAATCTACAATGTCAAATCTTTCTCTAGGACCTTAATTTTCTCACCCATCCTTAGGGCTTTTTGTGTTTCTTATCTTTGTTGAATTTGGGCAAGCTTATACTCAGTTTCTAAGCTTGCCAATTTCTCCTTTAGCCTTTTGAGCTCTTTTTCGTGGATTGACATCTCCTCCATGGATTTTACTAGCTCTGCTGTTTTCTCTGTAGATGCACCTACTGCTATAGACTCAGTTGTGATTGGCAGTGCTGTGGCAGGTGGAGCTGTAGGTGCCAATGATGCTGCCAATGTAGAAGGAACTGTTGTTGTCACTGTGGGAATGGTAGTTGTGGAAGTTGTTGTGAGGTGACTTTGTTTGGACTGAATCAAAATGTCCAACTCCTTCTCTGTCTCTTTCAATTCGTCATTTAGCTTTAGGACCAAGTCCATCAGTTCTTCATGTCCTTTTTGTGCCTCCATGACTTTTGCTATTTGTGGGTGATGCAACTGTGGAATCTTGAGCTGCTTCTTTAGAGTAGCTATATCATCATTCTTCTTCTTTATTAATTTTTCAGTGGTCTTTACATCTTTGGGATCGTGTCCCAACTCAATGACTAAGTCCTCTAAGGACTTGATTCTGGTATCTTTGGCTTGTGAAGAGGCCTTTTCCAACTGGAATTGTGCTGCTATATTATTTAGGGAGTTTTGAAATTGGTGGGATGCAATGTATTTCCCTGTCAAGGTGGGGTAAAGCATCTCCCCTGTCTGTTTGTGCAGCTCAATCTAGTCAATAGGATGTATGTCCTTTGACAGTACTTCGAAGTCTATCTTTTTGAAGTCTGCTGCTATTCTTGGTGGCTGAGTAGTGGGCTTCATGAATTTCATTTGCATCTTCCCCTCTTTTTCATCATAAGCTGACATAAGTCTTGTTTGATTGGTAGCGACCAGCTTTAAGTACTATGCATAAGTTTGCAGTTTTAGGCTCTCATTTCTAGCTTTTAAGTCCTTGTACCTTTCTCTGATGTCTCGGTCTCTGTCATCTGGCATCCTGAATGAGGACACTTCAACACTTTGTTGCCTTTCCAACATCTGAGTGTGTGATTTGGAAGGTTCTAGTGTGCCCCCAGAGGGAGAGGCATGCCTGCTTCCTTCTTTTTTTGTGTTGGTGGCCCCAACTATTTCTTCTGTGAATTCCTATTCAGAGACATGATTTATCCTTTATCTTTTAACTAGGTTGGTCTCTGCATAGGCCTGTGATGTTACTTTGCTTGAAGTAGTGGCCTTTTCCCTATTTATTTTGTGGTTTTTCTCCCCATTTAGAGGAGTTTGCAAGATTTGGGGAGTAGTCATGATGGGCTCTCGTATACCTATTTGAGTTAGCTCCTCTGATAGGTCTAGTTGTTCTGACTCTTCCTGTACCTGGGATTCTTCTTCTACATGTGATTCACTTTGTGCCTATGATTAACTTGGTAACTACAGGAAAGAACCTTCATCAAGCTTTTTCTCTAGATCAATCAATGTGTTTTCCATAGCAAATTTAGTATTATCCCTGTCCTCTAACGTTTTTTCCACCCACTCCAATTGGTTGGCATATTTTTCTATTTCAGCGATTCTATGATGAATATAAGGATTCATCTTTTTTTTTGTCTTATGTTGCAGATGAAGCCCAAGGGATCATATCTCCATATGAAGCTTTGTTTTAGATTTAGTCTTTGAAGCATTTTCTCTGCTTCCTTTCTAGCTTCTCGGCTATTACACACAAAGGGGCCTAGTTGATACTTTATTATGAGCTGGGCCTTCCTTTTGGCTTTGACAAAATACACGTCATCTGAATTGATTATCTACCTATAGTACTCCAGAGAAAATAACCTCATTGGGAGGTATTTGGGTAGTTTAAATGGGGCCAGCTCACAGACATAAATCCTAATTTCAGTGTGATTTTGGTACAGGTACCAATCTCCCACTTTGTGTTTTTTTGAAAGCTGAGGATCCTCCTGATATCTGAACTGATTCCTGGAGGAGGGCTTCCTAGTAGCATTGTCACAATGGGATGTACAAATAGGTCTATGAAGTCTGTATATGGATATGGAGAATCACATTTATGAAACAATGGAGTCCAAAAAATCACTGACCTAGGGTGACCCTTTATATCAAGCTTCTAGAGAGTAAATGGGAACTTATTAGCTTGGTAGTATAAAAAGAGGTGATACAAGACAGAGGAATACTTAAAGACTCTCTCATTACTCATCCTTAGAAATTGGTCATGCATCCTATCAGCTATAAACTTAGCATAATCATAAATGACAGCAGGAGGCTGTCCTAGAGTAAAGATGGACATGAAAGCCAGGATGATTTCATCTATATACTCACTAGTGGTGTAACCTAAGACACTAGAAATCATTGCTACAATGTCCTGACCAAATGGGGAAAATATCATAGCCACATATGGAGGATGATCTTTTGGAACATCTCAGCAAGTTTTGCAGTGGTAAGCTTGGGGAATCGGTCTAATAAGTCTCCAATTGAAATAGGGGTTAGATTTTGCCCTGGTTGAAGTTGTAGAATTTCATTAATTGTTTCAGCAGTGATGGTGAAAAGTATAGCCTGGTTTGGGGACATCATTGCTCTTTGGTTGGGGATATAGTTTGCATGGCAGTAATGGACAATTTATGGGAAAATATGAACTTCAAGGAATTGGTACTTGGGTAAATTGGACTCCCAAAGGCCAATTTTATCAACGTGGTTTAGGTATTGATCTCTATATTGGTAGTATAGTTTTAGAGGGGATTCAAGGACAGAGGTGTCCTTGATTTGGAAATCTTTATCAGCAAGAGGAAGGTGGTCCAAGTCCAAGTGAGGAGTGGAAATTGATCTGACATCCATGGCAATTGGGACAACCATTCTTAGTTCTTGTGGATTTGAGAATGGGTGAGGTAAAGTTTCAGTCTTTAGGTTAATGGTGGTTCAATTCCTGGTGGGTTTAAGTTATCAGTGTTTCTCTTTAATTTCAATTAAGAACACTCACCAATTGGCTCTGAAATTAAAAGGGTTTTCAGTGAATTATGGTTTAAATACCTGGAATTTTGAAGAAACCTAGGTCTAAACCAAGTGAATGGCAATTGTGAACAGTTGAAAGGGCTTCGAGTAGGTTGGAAGGCAATTTGGGAGCTTTGTGGCATCTTCAGGGTGCAATTGTACGTGGGTTTACAGCTTCCACGTTCACAAGTGCGTGCATGGAAGTTTACAGTTAGAAAATGATAAAAACAATAATTTGGGGCTTTTTTGGCTTTATGCACGAAAGTCAATTTGGCCAGTATAGGTAAAAAATGGTCGTTTTCGCGTAGTGAGGTGAACAGTAGCTGTTTTGGCGTGTAGTGGGTTTGTGGTAAGTGGTTTGCTTTGCAAAGCTTTTGGGCGCTTGGCGGTGTTGGGGGGAGGCCGCCCGATTCCATTCATTGAGCGCCACATTGCCTTGGGGGCCCAGTGCAAAACAACCCTTTTCGGGCAGGCAACGTTTGGATTTCGGGCCCTTCTAAGATCAACACGGGCCATCAGATGGGGAATGGAGAGATTGTGTGGTGGTCGGGGGATGGAGTTGCACGGAAGGTAATGGGGGGGCCGATGGGTGTTTAAGCGCGGTGGTTCTAGTTTAATGTGAGATTAATGCGGGGGTTAAGTTATCGGGCAGGATTTAATTGGGTTTTTTTAACTAACTTGATCAAGGATTGATTAGTTAGTGGGTCGGGGTAGAAAACCTTAGTTTATATAATTAAACTAGGGTGGGATTAATTAATATTGCGGGAGTTAATATATATCTATATCTATATATATATATATATATATATATATATATATATATATATATATGGGAAACGGGTTTTTATTAGGGATTTTATAAATAAATTAGTAATTAGTCAAATGAGCGGAAGGGGCACCATACCCTAAGCATATGATTTTCATGTTTTTAATGTTTTCCATAAAACTTAGAATACAGTGTTTTTTGTGGGTTTTTGATATGAAAATGAGTTATGTGGGGAATGAACACCTTTCCTAGGTAAAAGTAATTTAACCTTAGGAAAAGAGTATTATTAGGAAAAATGAATGAACTAAATGGGGGAATTGAATGTTTGTGAGGGGGTTTTAGTACTTATTGCCTATCAGTCTAAGGTCCAGTCCCTCCAAAAGTCAAAGAAATGCTCTGAGCCTCTTTGAATTAGGGTTTTTTAAGTACTTTGATCTATATTGTGGGAAATTAGTTAAAAGGTGAAATGAATGAGGGAAGTTAGTTAATTTCTTTTGATATTCAATCTCATGCTTGATTGTCCACTTATCTATAGAACTTTCATGATAGAAAAGATAATAAACATGTTCTTTTCTAATCAATCACCATACTTCTACAACCTTTCTACTACTTACCCATCTAGTCATCCTACCATTTTTACTTCTCTTTATTAGGGTGCATTTAAGCTAGCAAACCCTTATCAAACATTTTTCTTTTTCTTTACAATAGTAAACTATCTAAATCTAACCTTATTACATCCAAGGGCTTAGATTAAATAGTTGAGATCCTTTTATTTACTCTACCTATCTAATTATCTGCCAAGATTAAACAATTTCATCAGATTTTATTCTTTATATATAGGCATGAAATTTAAAACATGAAATAGTCAAGTTTAAACATTTTGACTATCATGGATTGTGGCAAAGATTATAAGCTGCACACAATCATTTATTATACATCAAAGTAAATAGTAGTGGCACTTTGGCTAGCTCACTTTCATGGTCTTTTTCTTTTCTTGGGGTTCATATTTTTCATCTTTTTTGACCTTTTTGTTCTTTTTGTCATTCGATTATTCTTTTAGGACATACCCTCTTTACATTTTTTAATTTTTTGAATATGGAAAACATTTGCAGAAAGCAAAGGTATGTACATATTACAGGTTCAATCTCAGACATTCAAAAATTATGACTCCTATAGGTATAGGAACCTACCAACACCCCTACTAATTTCAACATCCACATCTATTTGAGCAAGTGATGTTGGTTCTTGTGTAACAACATCACTCGCCAACTCCTTGGCTGGTACTTCTTCTCCTTGTACTTCATTAATGAAAGTCAATTCCTATAAAACAGTATCAAATCCATCCATTGCCTCCATTTCTTCATCAATCGGTTCCACATGCGGGGTTGGTTCTTGTGTGGCAGCCTTGACTGTGTCACCAACTATTTCCTCTACTTCCATTTCTTCATCAATTGGTTCCACAGGTGGGGTTGGTTCTTGTGTGGTAGTGTCGATTGTATCATCGATTGTTTTCTCTACTTCCATTTCTTCATCAATCAATTCCACAAGCAGGGTTGGTTCTTTTGTGTCAGCCTCGATTGTATCACCAATTATTTTCTGTATTTCCATTTCTTCCGGCTCTTCTTCTTCTTTCCCCAATTCCTCCGATTCTTCTTCTTCTCTCGCTATACTAATAGGAGATGTTGGTTCCTCTTCCAATTCCTCAAGCTCTTCTTCTTCTCTTGTTGTGCTAGCAAGAGATGTTGGTTCTCCTTCCAATTCTTCAGGCTCTTCTTCTTCTCCTGCTGTACCAGTAGGAGATGATGATTCTTCCTCCAGTTCCTCGAGCTCTTCTTCTCTAGCAGTTATAAGAGTCTCTACTTCCTCTTCCCACATTTCAAGGAATTGTGCCTAGGGAACTCAGAGTTGGGTTGATGCATGCATGACCAATAGTTAAATTAGTTCGTGATTTTTAAGGACCACCAGCACTTTATGTGAGTGCCGAGCGGACTACGACATAAGTTGAAGATTTTTCATCAAAAAGAAAGGCATGTTCAAATACTGAACATATCCCCGCGGGAATCGAAGATGAGTTAGGATTTTGAAATGGTACTTGAACAAGGTAGTAAACCACCCTTTGCAAGTTATGTATTTCATGACAAAACTTGCTACGTCATTCCATGGATACAACAAGGATTTACGGTCATATCCCCTTCCCTTTTGGACAATGCTTTATCCAGCCTACAAAAATAGATCTGGAAACCTTGGCAGGGGAGCTGTCGTGGCGGAAAAAGTCGTTTGTGCGGACACAACTGACCTCCCTAGGAGTCTAAACTCTCTAGCGACAAACAAGACAAAATGGAGTGATCTTTCTCTAAATATATCTTTTAAAACATGAAAACTACAAGTGTTTAGGCTTACCTTATTCCAAAACGCAGTTGTTGTAGTTCGTCCTTGCCGATCCGGATGAGCTCCTCCTTCAAGTCAATTCCTGCAACCACAAACAATCAAACAATTACCAAGCACTTGCATTTCATATAATAAAACATATATTTAACATGCAGACCAAGGAACACATGAAATAACTCATTAACACAAGCTATTGAGAAAAATAAACCAGTTTGTATTAATAACGAAACAAAGAAACTCTTACAACCTGGCCTTGGTGTTGTGCAAGTTCCTCCCAGGGTCCATCAAGGGTTTTCCTCTACTTTGACAAAGCTCACCCACTTCCAAGTAGAATCAAGCAAAGACAATCTCTCCTCACAAGGTTCTAAATGGGAGTCCTAATTCCTGTAGCATTTACCCAAAGAAAATGTATAGCTCCAACCTCTCCTCCCTCTGGCTCAATGTCTTTATTTATAGTGCTGTAAAGAGGTTATTCAGGTCCACCATCAATGGGATAATCCCCCTCTTTGGGTGGGATAGCTCCCTTATTGATGGGATAAGTTCCCCCTTAATAGAGATACATGAACCAACTGGAGGCGCATCCAATTCATCAAACCGACCTCTAGAAAGTTCTAGAAGTAACCACAAGTAACTTTTTAAAGATGAAACTCGCGCATTTTGCCTTTTACAGAAGGACGCACCTGTCCCTTAACATACAGAGCGTCCAAGGACGCACCTTTTGTGAACATGGTCAGCGTCCCCGCAGGTAAGGCTAGAGAGAACCTGCGACCCCAGAGATAAACATATTTTTGACAAGACTTTCTCTCTTCTTTGAGTTTGAGATGGATAGCAGAGGCATAAGACTTGCCTAAGAGGGTAGCATGACTATTGATTTGAGCCATACTAACTGTAAGTGGTCATAGTGACATTTTTTAGTGTAACAGATTGCCCCCTAAAGTGCGAAGCCTGGAATAGATTTAGGGTTTTGTAATTCTAGGAAGGGTGAAGCGCTTTATCATTTCAAGGATTGTCTTGTGGATGGCCTGGTTGGAACCTGCAATTTTCAACACAAAATACATGGATAAGATTATATCATCACTGAGGTAGGCATTCCCATACTCAGATTCAAAACTTTAACTAATGGACTAACTATTCTGATACAGGAATGATCTTGCAGTACATCATTTTTATAGACTTTTGTAGACACAGTATGGACGCAGCCATCTGTTTATGATTAGTCTACATAGATAATGAATACAAAACTCCTCGCAGCCTGGATGGTAGAAACTAGATCCAGGGTCTTCACTTCTACTTCCCGAATTGGTACGATTCTAGCCATGTGATTAAATGATTCGATGTCGAACATGTTAGAAACCATTTGATTACCAGTCGATGATGTAAACTGTTAACAAGCGTGAGAGAAACCACCAGTAATGTCAATGGTTCTCAAAGTACCAAGCACAACCCGTGAAATGTGAATAGATGTTTTGATGTCGAACACTTCACGGAATCCTTTGATCGAAAGTCAATGATGTAAACTGACGTCAAAGGCGAGAAACCTGCCATTGATGCATGCAGACTTCAAGGTGCTGTCGATTCCTAAGTCATCTTTCTAGATAATGTGTCGATGTCGATAGAAAGCGACCCGTTGCAGGCAAGCCCGCAACACGAAATCATTGTTCAAGTTGAAGAAATGTTGCTGTAAGGACTGACTCAGGGATGGTCAAATGGATGACAAGTATTTTGCAGATGAAAGTTTTTGCTTGCAGACCTCTTGAACACATAACGACACGACAGATGGCTTGGTGACGAATAACTCAAAGTTAATCCCCGAAACCCGGTTAAAGACTTTCAAAGTGGTTTGGTCAACTGTGAGGTAAAAGATTTCCCAACCCAGGTGAATGAAAAGTGTCGTGTTCAAGAGTGGTAATAAAGTTTCTTTTGAGACAAAAGGTGACAAACAGGTTCATTCTTCTCTCTTTTCCCCCACCATTTCTGGCAAGTACCTCTTTATTTTTAACAAGCTTGAGGAGGATAACATATGCTTGATTATAAGCTCATCCTTCGGACGAGTCCAACCTAGTTTAAATTCGAACCCTAGGAAGGAGTGGTTCGTTCCTGTTTGTAATTGAACAGGTCCTTTACTGTAAAAGTTTAACGAGCCTAGTATAGGAGAAACTCGGCGTTTTTCAATTTTTAGAGAGTCTGAAAAACTTAAGGAAACTCCACGTTGAACTTTTTCGTAAATTTGTGTCCCTCAAGCCCGAAAAAGTATAAAATAATACCTGGGGGAATCGCTTGATCTTGTGACCAAGGAGTACTTTCATAATAGTGTCGTCGACCTGAAAAGTAAAAAGCGATCAAGGACACGTCGTTTTATTTCCTTATCGAGTTTGAAACGACAAAAACCCGGCAATCTTTTCCTGATTTTACGGTCAGAAAAGAGCTAAAAGGGGACCGTCTTTTAATTCCGTTTTAACGAGTGTAAAAGAAACGCTCGGCAATCTTTTCATGTTTTAGGAGTCAGAAAAGGGCTTAAAAGATGACTCTGATATTTTTGTTTGTGAAAAATGACAATTTCCCTCGAAATCCCTTTGTCCTGCACAAAAGCAACACATTACTCATACCTGTTTAAAATAGGCAAAAATACATCGAAAAACATCTTTTCATGGTAAAAAATGAACTAATTCATCCAAAAAACCTATAAAAAGACCTTTTACCATGTCATTTTTACCGTTTGACTTTGGAGGTTGAAAAAGGAGCTTTTGACAAGAAACTTCCCGTGGTCGCTGCGGAAAATCTGACCATCGGAATCGAACGCCGTCTCATCCAGGTATTTTACACATCCTACTCTGCATTTCTATCTGTTTAGAATTAATTTTTAGGTCTTAGTTTCATTTTTTGGGGGGGTTTTGGTTTTGGAATGCGCCTCTCGGCGGACGCAGGTACCCTTCGGGTGACCTGCGTCCCCCGACTTTTTCTCATACGGGAAAACGGTCGGAAGACGCAGCCCGCCTTCAGGCCAGCTGCGTCCGGGCGCCCTGTGCTACAAAGCTGGGGTGCGTCTTCCGAGAAGTGCGCATTTCAAAACCCCAACTCTCTCAAAAAACCACCAAAAATTCCCAAATCAATTTCTAATTGCTATTTTTGATATGCAGGGCATTAATCATGTTAGACTGGAGAGAAAGAGAGCATGTAGAGGAAGATGAAGCTGCAATAAATCACCAACCTTCTCTGGATGCCCTAAGAGCATGCGGATTATACAAATATTGGACCATACCGGGCATGAGGGGCCAGGTAAGATTCTTGGAATGGCTGGTTGAGCGATGGAACGTTCAAGAACAATGCTTTTACATAGGAGGGCACCAGCTCGAGATAGAGCCCTCGGATGTATACTTTCTCACTGGCTTGCCGAACAGAGGTGAGCAACTCAGTCTTGCGGGGACTAGGCCGGGTGGCCAATCCCTTGATAGTCTCCGCGAGGATTGGTGCACACGTGGGGCTCACCATTCAAAAGGCATAGAGATAAAACACATCACTCTACCGGAACTCAAAGTCATAGCGTTCACGGTTACCAGAATTTGCGGCGCGGCCGCTTTACACATTGCTTCCGGATCCCAAATGCGGATGGCAATTGACTGTTACCAAGGCACCATTTTCAACTGGTGTGAAGCTGTGTCGGCTCATATGAAGAGCCAACTGACCAAGGCAAAGAACGGACGACTAAAGACTTTTGGATATGGGCCTATAGTCGTGAGCTTTGCCTTGGAGAGAGTTCCAATGTTGATCCCTCAGCAACTCACTGTTGATATCTTGGGTCCTCGGGAGCCAAAGCTGATACGATGGGTTGCGGTGATGGCCCGGCATCCTGACGAGGGCGCGGCAGTAGTTCGATTCTCAGATAGTTACTTTCACTGGTTAGAGGACCAGGTTTTTTCAATACAGGACTTTCCGTATGCCGGAATGGATTTCAGAGGTGATCCGGACATGGTTCTTCCACAGGGAGAACAATGGGACGACAGAGGTACTTTTATTTTCACAAGTTTTCTAATTATGAATTTTTTTAATTTTTCATATATATCGTCTCAAAACTAATAGTAAAACTTTTCAAAATGCAGATGTTGGTCCACAGCGTCCAGCCAACCTCCGGCCTTTTGATAGACTACATCCAGCTGCACCGGTACAGGCCCCACAGGATGCGGCTGCAGACGTACTAGCTGAGTTGGAGCATGATCTAGAGCGTCTCACGGCAGACATACCTGAGACTACTATGGATGATATTCCTATCAGGCTTCAGCGTTTTGTAGTCGCGGTCCCTGGACCGTTTAGGAGATTTTTGCGTAAGGTAGCCCGCGCAGTGGTGTCATACAGAGAGCACCACCAGTGATTGACTAGTCACTTTTGTAGTCACATGTGACATTTTGACTTTTGTACTATCATTTTGCCGATCATAAGGTGTTTTCAACCTATGATCGAAGACGA
Organism: Pinus tabuliformis; assembly: GCA_031772625.1. Taxonomy (NCBI): domain Eukaryota; kingdom Viridiplantae; phylum Streptophyta; class Pinopsida; order Pinales; family Pinaceae; genus Pinus; species Pinus tabuliformis. Next base: position 77,665,799 of record CM062819.1, on the reverse strand, counting down.
TGTATATATTTTTTGACACACTTCTATCTATATATATCACTATTACCGACTTATTTTGTTTAACATATGTGATGAAATGTTTTTAAATTTACTTGCATGATTATCGTAAATGTCTGTCCAACATTGGAGAAGCAATTGCATCTGCTAATGTATTCAAAGACCTTGGAATATGTTGATATTCAATGTAATCAAATTCACGTTCCAAGAGACGCACTCTCAAAAACAACCTTAATAACACAGGATTCCTAATGGCATAAACTCTATTAAGCTGTAATACAACAAGTTCAGAATCTAACCTCACTGTCAAACGTCGAATTCCAAATGAAATAGATTCGGATAATAATTCAATCACTGCACTGTATTCTGCAATGTTGTTCGTTGTTTGACCGAGGCTTACCCCATGCATAGAAACTAACTCGTCAGAGGGCGAATAGATAACCCAAGCTGCGGAAGAGATGTTCCGTGTACTACGACAAGCACCATCAGCAAATCCAATATATGTTTGGAGAGGCGTCGACATCTGCAATATCAAGAGTAAAACCAAGATAAGCCAGAATAACGACGAAAAACCACACTCTCTAAGCTAAGCACACTGACTAAACTAACACACTTGCTAGCTAGAAAGAAAATCTAACCTATCTAAAAATTTCTCCATTCCCATCATTTAAGCATAATACCTCTTTAGGTAAAGTCCATTTCTGGGTTTACCCAAAGAGTCCCCATCAAAGTCAACTAGCTCATAAGCCCCTTTTGCTAGCTTTCGCTTTACAATGTAGGGCCCATGCCACATGGGAACGAATTTTCCAGCACCTAGCTTATCGTTAGCTTGATCATATAATAGTACTAGGTCTCCTTCCAAAAAACTTCGAGGGGTTACATTTCTATCATACTGAGCTTTCATTCGTTTCGCGTGAGTCTCGATTGCCAATGTAGCGTCACGTCGAGTCTCATCTAATTTAGCCAAGTACAATAAACGTGTCTCCTCTTCGGAAGTAGCTGGAAGTAATTCGACAGCCATTTGAAGTGATGGGATTTCGCATTCAATGGGTAACACAGCTTCTAAGCCATAAACTAGCTGGAAAGGAGTGAACCCTGTTGAATTTTTCACTGAGGTTCGGTATGCCCATAGCGCTGAAAATAACATGTTGTGCCAATTCGACCGATGAACACCAATGGTTCGTCAGATCATGGTAACTAGAACTTTGTTGATAGACTCAACCAAACCGTTGGCTTGCGGATAATAAGGAGTAGAGCTATCGTGGCGCAAACCAAGCTGGCTTGTAAGCTCAGTCATCATGACATTTCGAAAATGGCTCCCATGGTCAGTAATGATTGCTTGTGGGACACCAAACCTAGTTATGATATGATTGAATACGAAAACTGCAGCTGTTTTGCCGCTTGCGTCGAATGTAGGCATCGCCTCGGCCCACTTAGTAAAATAATCAACCGCAAGGATGATATACGCATGCCCCCCGGCCGAGTGAGGGTTACAAGTAATAAATTCGATACCCCATTTGGCGAATGGACCAACGGCAATTATAGGGTGGAGAGGAGCAGGTGGAGCGCGCATCTTGCGATCAAACACTTGACAGTTGTGGCACTTCCTGACTGCAATGATACAATCTTTAAACATAGACGGCCAGAAATAACCAGCGCGCAACACCTTCTGAGCTGTGGCATACCCAGACATATGACCGCCACATGCTCCAGAGTGACAATCATTCAAAACCCTCTCAGCCTCTTCGTGAGTTAAACAACGTCGAAAAACTAAGTCTGCCCCCCGGCGATAAAGTGTATCTCCAATAATTTTGTATGGCTGGGATTGAAACCGAATTTTTCGACGTTCCGCTTTGGAAGCTTCAGGCCGAAAGGTTTGGGTTTGGAGATAAATGATTATATCCCCGTACCACGGATCTACAGTACTGATAAGAAACAAAGATTCGTCCGCAATGGACTCCTCTGCCACAGTCTCTGTGTCAGCACTCGGGAAATCACACATCAATTCCGCAAAAACTAAGGATTTCTTAGACTTGGACTTCTCGAACTCCAAGTCGAACTCTTGCAGGATAACAATCCATTTAGAGTACTTGCCCCCTAGCAGTTGTTTTGTCAAAATATAAATCATAGGGTTGCAATCCGAAATAACTGTAGTTTTGCGGAGAAGAATGTAGTGACGGAAACGCTGGACAGCTTGAACGGCTGCCAGGGCCAATTTCTCCACATGCGAATATTTTAGCTCAGTTGGATTCAAGGTCCTACTAAGATAATATATCACATGCTCCGCTCCGAATTCATCTTCTTGAACTAACACCATTCCAATGGTGGAATGCGAAGCTGCGAGGTATAAGAAGTAGTCTTGGTTGTAGTTGGGAGGATGCAATAACGGTGCATGGGTCAACGCGTGTTTAAGTGCATCAAAAGATTGTTGGGCAATCTCGTCCCAAAAGAATTGTGCGTTCTGTTTCAACAACCGTGTAAAACCTTTAGTGACCTCGGCGTAGTTTGGGATGAATCGGCGTAAAAAGTTCGCTTTCCCTTGCAAACTTTGGAGTTGGCGCAAACTCGAAGGAGGAGGCAATTTGATGATAGCCTCGACTTTCGAGGGATCGACGCGAATGCCGGCTTTTGAAACAACAAATCCCAGCAATCGACCTGTTTCTATACAGAAAACACACTTGTGGGGATTCAACCGAATTCGATAATGCCTACACCTCATAAAGATTGCTCGTAGGTGGACAAGGTGATCAGCTCGATGTAAAGAATGAGCAGGCAAATCATCGAGATAGGGTTGCACAATGTGCTTGATATCATGAAATGCATAAGACATCGCCCGTTGAAAAGTGGCCCCGGCATTCTTAAGCCCAAAAGGTAACTTGCAATAAGCAAATGTCCCCCATGGACAAATGAATGCCGTTTTTGGTTGGTCGGCAGGTAGAATATTGATTTGATTATAGCCCGAAAAACCATCCATGAAGGAAAACATTTCACTTCCGGCACAATCATCAATAATTTGATCGATATAAGGCGTAGGATAGTTGTCTTTTGGACAAGCTCGATTTATATCCCTATAGTCGATACAGATTCTTATTGTTCCTTGTTTCTTGTTGACCAGAACAATATTCGATACCCAATCCGTTAACAGGATCGGATAAATGAAACCTGCTTTCAACAACTTTTCGACTTTTGCTTTAATCGCAGCCGCTTTTCGAGGGTGAATTTGACGCAACCGTTGCCGGAAGGGTTTAGCATCCGGGTAGGTCTTTATTTCATGAATAACAATGGCAGGATCAATTCCCGGCATTTCCTCGTAAGACCAGGCAAACACGTCGCGGAATTCTTGGAATAGGGCCTTGTAAGTTTGGATTTCTTCTTCAGTACATGCGGCACCTATATGAATGTTTTCCTCGATTCCGGGCTTCACTGAAATATCAATGGGAATAGTACGAGAAATATTCCCTAAATTCAACTCTGAATCAGAATGTTTCGTTGGATCCTGAGCGTCTTTGACATATTCAGCGGTAAAGATAGATGAAAAATCATTTTCAAATGCATCATCCTTAGGTAAAAACGAAGATCTGTGATGGAGATCTTCCCATGGTAGATCGTCTACACTTAGGATTTCGCGAAGTTGTTCGTCAGATGACACGACTTCGGGAAACGTTATCCATTCTAAGGGTGAGGTGAAAAGTGACTCTTCACTGACCACATTCATTTGGTCGACTTTGGTTGAATGAAAGTCAGTAAAAGACATGAGAGCTTCATAAGCAATTTCATATGGACTCAAAGGCATAACATCACCGAGTGAGTCTATCTCAGAATCAGATGGGACGAACCAAGGATCATCATAAATAATGTTTTCTGAAGTAATCATATGAATGGTTGCAAACGAAGGATCTGCGCTGAGAGGAGGGAGAGGAAAAGTTCCCAGTAAACCGGAATCCTTAACTAAACCTACACCAACGTCCCTATAAGGGATTGTCGTTTTACCAACATGCTGGATACTCTCTGAAGAGGCTGGGTCGGATGAAAAGTATGTCAGCTGATCAATAGTCACGATCTTACCGTTATGTGGAAACTTAATTACTCTGAAGACCGATGAAACGACCGCTGTCATAGCATATGACCAACTTCGACCCAAAAGAAGGTTGTAGTCTAGAGGGGCATCAACCACTTCCACATCCAGACTAACGGTTTTACCTTCAACCCCTATAGGAAATTCTTGTAGAATACCAAACGGACGGAACCCACGGCCATCAAAGGCCTTAAGGATGGTGGGGGATTGGTTCAACGAAGGAGAACCAAGCGATCTCCAACATTGAATCGACATAATACACGTAGAAGCTCCCTCGTCAATCACAGTCCGATGAATAGGCCTGTTTTTGACTATCACTGGAATTTGGAAAGCCATTTGATGGGGGAGACGTGGTGTACTATTTTCTAAATCAAAGATCATTAGGTTCGGGTCCTGAACATCGACAGCTCCGATAGCCGACAAAAGCAATTTCCGTTGTGCTGGGCATGATTGCAGCACTTCGAGTGCCGACATTGCTGAAGGTGAAACAGCTAAGTCTTCAACAATGTTGTAATTCTGGGCTGCTCTCGCATGTGGATTGAAAGCAGACCTTCGAAGTACACCCTTGGCGGGCGGCTTAATCACTAAGTCTGGGTTAGGTTTTTCGATCTGTAGTGGATCGGAACCAGGAGCTGAGGTTGATGGGTTAGAGTGAGAAGATTCTGCTTCCTTGCCATCAACAGGAGCCTTACTACCATAATCTTGCGATCGAGTCGCAATCCTCACATGAGACATCATCAAAATGGGTTCTTCACTGGCATTCGAAGAAGAACCTATCATCTTATTCTCCTGCTCTGGAAATGGATTCTTTAACACAGCAGGAGTGGGAGAACCTTTGACTATTTTTACAACCTCGGCCCGATGAGGGCAATCTCTCGTAAAATGATCCTCTTCACAAATAAGACAAGGATATCGAGGTTTGCGTTTTTCGTCATTGGTTTCCGACTTTTCAGTTTTCTCCTTTGGAGCCTTGTCTACTTTAGCCTTCTTTTTTCCTTTCTTCTTTCCACCGTTTTTTGATTTGGCCGTAGATGACTCTACAGCGTGAATGTCGGCGGTAAGTTCAGGAGGAGAAGACTCTCCTGTCGGAGAATCTGGCAAAGTGATTATTGGAGTATTGGAGGCCTTGGAAGACTTCTTCTTACTCTTCGTAGTCACGATACCAATCATGCCATCCGCGGCATGAGATCCCGAAGGAGCAGCAGCGATTTGATTCGACTTTGGAAGATCCGGAATCTTCTCGTGTAACGTACCCGACTGAGTGTAAACTAAGTCAAGGTATTGTGCCTGAGCAATGACTTGCTCCTCAGTAACTACTCCGGCCTTAGCGACATCTTCAGTAATCTTCGGTAATAATGATTTGACAAACCATTCAGCTAAGATTTGGTCCGGGATAAAAACTTTCACTAATCTCCTTCGACGTCTCCACTCATGAATGTGATCAGAAATATACGTGGACGTCGATTGTTTTAGTGAAGTTAATAACTCCGTGCCGTTATCGTATCTGACCGGCAACTGAAAGTGAGTTAAGAACGAGGTAGCTAACTGGCTAAAGTTGTAAAAAGAGGCCCGTGGTAACTCAATGTACCACTTGGCCGCGAGACCAATGAGTGTACGCTGGAAAAGACGTAAGCGGATGGAATCATCTGAGATAGAATTCGAAGCACACCAGAGGTGGTAAGTCATCACATGATTGGACGGATCCTCTCCAGACTTACCTTCGAACTTGGGTATATCACTGGGCAACTTATTTGGCATTGGCGGCCAGAACTAAAGATATTGAATTGGATCGTTCGTTAGGCGCGTCAAGTCGGGTAAATCCAAAGTTGCAATAAACGGTAACTGCCGGTTAGGATCTCTAAAACTCTGGGTCACAATACCAGCCCCAGGAGGAGGATATCCAGGATAACTAGGAACAGGAGTCGCATTTGGGATATTATATCCTCCTGGAAAACTAGGATTAACCGGACCGTACTGGGGTTGTTGAGGTTGTTGATAAGTGTACCCAGGATACGGTTGATACTGGTAAACCGGTTGTTGGACAGCTTGCCCAGGTTGGTACTGTCCCTGGTACGGAGGTTGAACAAATTGAGGTTGAGTAGTCACAACCGTACTTATACCAGGCTGACCTACAGGCATCTGGACCGTGGTTTGAATCGTAGATCCAGACAACGGTAAAGATGTCTGAGGTGCGGTAACAGGGACAGTAGAAACTGGAGCCGTCGATACTCCAGAAGTAAGTATGGTAGATGTAGCGATAGATGCAGCAGCCGTTTGAGATGGAGTACTAGGTGCAATTGACGGCTGAGTAACTACCGAAGCTACAGAAGTTTGAACATTTGGCTGGACAGGTTGCGGTTGCTGGGTTGGACCAGAAACTACGGGTTGTCCAGCTTGAGGAAGCATCTGTACACTTGGCCGCAACACCTGTTGACCCTGTGAGGGATCCCACACTAACATTCCAGGGTACTGACCCGTAACAGGTTGAGGGTACTGAGATCCATAACCAGATTGAGGGTAGGATTGATAATTGTAAGGTGCAGTTCCCATACTTGGAACATATGACTGACCTTGAGGCGGTTGGTAACCTTGACTTGAGTATTGACCTTGGGGTTGATAACCTTGAGGTAAATACTGATACTGGGGTTGACCTTGACCTTGAGGTTGGTACCCTTGAGGTTGATAACTTTGGGGTTGATACCCTTGAGGTTGCCATCCTTGAGGTTGCCATCCTTGAGGTTGATATTGATACTAAGGTTGACCTTGGGGTACATATTGAGGCTGAGGTTGACCTTGAGGTAAGTATTGCACCATAGGTACATACTGACTTTGAGGTTGCCCCCCAGACACGATTTGTGTACCTTGAGGTTGCCCCCCAGGCGTTAACTGCGGTTGCCCCCCAGGCGGTAATTGGCCACCTTGAGGTTGGGAAACGGGAACTGAACCTGACATCATGTAAATGTCTCCTACACCCAATGGTATATTACCACTGTTTCCAGCAAATAACCCATGATCAATGGGTTGAGGAGATGCCCCCGTGAAGGTACCAGAAAGTGACTGATACCCAGTGGGAACAGAAGGACCGCCGTGTAAAAAATATTCAGGACTTTGTGTAAACACGGACGACTGACCAGACATATTTACAGGAGTATGAATACCTCGAGGTGGAAAAGGAGTACGAGGTGTGGAAAAACCGACTGAGTTGTCTAAAAAATTGGTTAACGCAAGGTACCAAGAAGTACTTCTAGGAGGACTGTAAAAGATGGATTCACGCTCCCTTAGATCAATAGTAAGTTGACCTTCAAGGTGAGAGACACCTATATCTTCTTCTGGAGCAGGTTCTTCTATAGCAATCAAACCAGAAGGTAGATTTTCGGTGATAATTCTTTCTATTCTCGGTGAATCAGGGACACTAGAAGTTGGAGTAACAGGTTCGGAAATTTCAGGTTCTTCACCTGTTTCACTGGCAGATGAAAAACTACCAGCAAGCTCGGAAACTGTAACAGTTTCGGGATTGTAACCTGTTTCTAAACTTTGGTAATCTGGATGGACTACCAAGGAAGATTCTCCTTCTTCAGGTGAACCTACTCTACTGTCACTAGGAGGAGTTACAAGGACCTTTAACCCTTCTAAATTACCCGGGTCGTCTCGAGGAGGGGATCCCCTAAGTCTATGGGATCTTCTCAACAATTCGGCCACAGAAACAACTTCAGGAGACTGGCCCCGAAGTCTACGGGACTGTCTCGGTAATTCCGCCACAATTAAAGATTTTTAACTACAACACACGAAAACAAAGTGAAAAATTTCAAATCAAACCACCTAAAGTCTTCTAAAGAAGCAAACAAATTTGAAGCACACGCCTAAATAATCTAGAGCGTCAAACCACACACAAACAGTAGTCTTCCGGACCAAAAGCGCTAGTTGGTGATTAGGCCCAACCTCGCAGGATTCAGTACAGAAATGGCGGGTGGAACAGTTACCCCGGCAACCTGCTTAATGAATAGACCGGCACAAGTTCCTCCACTTTAACCGTCTCGAAGTGAAGTGAACCCCCCGGAAAATCCAAGTGAGTATAACCGACGTCTGCTCCAGGTACAGTGGGACCTTCCCTCCACCGTCACCTCGGTAGAACCCTAAAGATTATGGTCACTAAAGTTACCAATCACAACAATTACACCTGGGGGAACAGTCTAAACTCCGACAGCACGCAAGGGCAGAGTAACAAGCTCAATCCCCTTACCGGCTCCTTGACAATAATACAAGGTTTACCGATAAGTGACCCCTGGCTCCTCGACAATGGTTAATCTGAGGTTTACCGTTTGTAATACGTACTGTCTGGCGTCGTTCCCAACGAGGGAGGAATGATCCCCTCACTGGTTCGGACATGAGCTCGTGCTTCTCCTTTAAGAGGAGCTTTCCCAGAGTATAACTGAAACAATTGGATTTAATCTACTCAAGATAAACTATCTGTTTGGTTTTGTAGTCTTGGAGAGTTAAGTACTCACCTACTCCAAGACCCTAGCCTAAGCTATGTTGGTGTTTCAGAGCCCTAGAAAAATAAAAATTACTAGATTGATTTTAATTTAAGCATTACTTTTAAGGTTGTTTCTTAAGTCAAAAGGTGATGGAAGTGAAACCAGTGGTGTGTTGACTCGACTCGAAACCACTACAAAATGCACCTAGGATGATTTACCCACTACTTTACTTTTTCGATGAATTGCTTAACTAAAAAGTTGAGAGAATGCAATCTTTATAAAAGCAACTTCTTAATTGAAGACAATCAAAGAAACAATTCGTTTGTCTTTTCCAAGCATAAAAAACATGACCGCTCTTTACATGCACGAAAAAACTCTTTTTCTCTTTCAAAAACAAAAAGCTACTTGAAACAAGACTTTTAAAGAAGATGTTTTTGTATTTTTCTTTTAATAAAGCAAATAAATCTAATATAACCAAAAATCAATCTTAACAACTATTAGAATCTATGAAAATGCACTCATAAGCAAACTAAAAGGTAAATTTACTCTAAGCAATCTTAACGAGGCCAAAACCAACAATGATTATTCTAAGGAGTTTTACTTGATCACAATCAAATCAAGGACTAGCTTATTGCAGAACCAAAAACTAGTCAAAACAAAACTCTAATCTTTTTGTTCTTTTGTAAAATGGAAATCAACACTTTATAAACAAGTAATTCGAAATTTGACCCAAAACAACTTAAATGGCAAGCTGCTCACACAAGGAGACTTTACGACAGGCCCGACTTCTAAGAAGGTTGACTAACCAGAGAGATCTAAGGCTGGACAACTTTCTACCGTCAAAGTCACTACAGGACCTATTGAGAAATCAAACCCTAGGCCTAAACTTCGTTGAAATCCACTAAAACACTCAAAGCTCACAAAACAAGTTCAGGTGAAAATTCTTGACAGGGTACTAAAGGATCTGGGTAGAAAACACTAAGAAAAATCAAAATCTAAAAGCAATTAAAGCAAAAAATGGACTTTTCCTAAATTTTACAGGAAGACGCAGGCGACCCGTTATAACAGGTGCGGGCCCGCTCTGTGCAAACGGCAACAGCGCGTCCAAAGACGCACTGTGCAGTACTCAGAGGGTGCGTCCTTCTGGAAAAGTTGAGAAAAACCAAATCTAACTAAATCTAAAGCTAAGCCACCCAAATACTAATTCTCACAGTCAAAAACCAGAAAATAAAAGTGATTTTCACAGAGCAAAGTTCACACAAAGGAAAAGACTCTCTCATTAATGGATTCCCCAGCGGAGTCGCCAATTTGTCGTGGCGGAAAAAGTCGTTTGTGCGGACACAACTGACCTCCCTAGGAGTCTAAACTCTCTAGCGACAAACAAGACAAAATGGAGTGATCTTTCTCTAAATATATCTTTTAACACATGAAAACTACAAGTGTTTAGGCTTACCTTATTCCAAAACGCAGTTGTTGTAGTCCGTCCTTGCCGATCCGGATGAGCTCCTCCTTCAAGTCAATTCCTGCAACCACAAACAATCAAACAATTACCAAGCACTTGCATTTCATATAATAAAACATATATTTAACATGCAGACCAAGGAACACATGAAATAACTCATTAACACAAGCTATTGAGAAAAATAAACCAGTTTGTATTAATAACGAAACAAAGAAACTCTTACAACCTGGCCTTGGTGTTGTGCAAGTTCCTCCCAGGGTCCATCAAGGGTTTTCCTCTACTTTGACAAAGCTCACCCACTTCCAAGTAGAATCAAGCAAAGACAATCTCTCCTCACAAGGTTCTAAATGGGAGTCCTAATTCCTGCAGCATTTACCCAAAGAAAATGTATAGCTCCAACCTCTCCTCCCTCTGGCTCAATGTCTTTATTTATAGTGCTGTAAAGAGGTTATTCAGGTCCACCATCAATGGGATAATCCCCCTCTTTGGGTGGGATAGCTCCCTTATTGATGGGATAAGTTCCCCCTTAATAGAGATACATGAACCAACTGGAGGCGCATCCAATTCATCAAACCGACCTCTAGAAAGTTCTAGAAGTAACCACAAGTAACTTTTTAAAGATGAAACTCGCGCATTTTTCCTTTTACAGAAGGACGCACCTGTCCCTTAACATACAGAGCGTCCAAGGACGCACCTTTTGTGAACATGGTCAGCGTCCCCGCAGGTAAGGCTAGAGAGAACCTGCGACCCCAGAGATAAACATATTTTTGACAAGACTTTCTCTCTTCTTTGAGTTTGAGATGGATAGCAGAGGCATAAGACTTGCCTAAGAGGGTAGCATGACTGTTGATTTGAGCCATACTAACTGTAAGTGGTCATAGTGACATTTTTTAGTGTAACAGGAGCCTCCCCTGAGAACCAATTTTGTCATTGTAGTGTTAACCTGCTGACTTTTGCAATGGCCTCTTCTGTGATGGGAATTTCTAATCCTCTGACTTGAGAGAAATTCTCATCCAAATTTATCATGAATTCTACCACGATCCCTTCATCAAACCCCTGCAATCTATTGAAGTGATTGTCCCATACTGCATCTACAAAAACCTACCACACATCTGCATTGTTACGGACTAGGGTTGTATCCTTGGGTTCATGATGCACAGCCAGTCTACCCATCCTATAGAAACTGTAATAGCACTTTGGATGTGGCAGACCATTGGGAGGAGTGACAATAACGAGTTCTTGCAGTAACAACATGGTAAAAAAAAATGAATGAAATGGAATGACGGTAAATATGGTGGGCGATTTCTCGGGAAATGAAGAAAATCATGGTGAATTATGGTAAGTACAGTGGATGAAATGGTAATTATTCTGCATTAAAATAGAAAGGATTGATCAGTACATGTTTCAAATCCCAACACATGTTAATGATTATGTGAAATAATGGTGAAGATTGTGGAGCATACCGTCGGCACAAGGTTTAATGATGGCATTGGATTTATCATTAGTGCAGTTTAATTATGTCATCATTTAATTATGACGGCAACCCCCCCCCCCCCCCACCCCCCCAAACTTATAAATAGCCATCCATGACATGTTAATGTCTTGTCCATGCAATATTTAATTAAATCCATAAAAGTCAACAGAGACGTACTTGGCGACCTACCTAAGGGAAGTGACAGTTGGTAGAGTAACGGTGGAGTAGTAGCATCCAACACTTCAAAAAATTTCGGGAGTAACAATATCGGAAGAGTAACAACATCCGATACTCAGAAAATTTTTAGGAGTAACAACATCGGCGAAGTAACAACATTATATATATATATATATATATAGATATATATATATGGGTGTAGAAGAGGAATTTTCTGAACCAACAACCTTCAATCCATAAATTTTAGAGAGATGTTTGATGAAGTCTTCTCTGGAGGCTAGGCAATGGTAGAGTCTAAGTTGATGTCCAGTTACAATAAAAGAAACATGGGAATCATCGATTGTCACTAATCTGACAGTCCCATTGTCAAATACCACATCAACCTCATATAGTCCCAACCATCGCAAGTGAAGCTTTCCTTTAAAATCCTTAAAATGGGAATCATACAGTAATGCCCAATCCCCTCTATGAAACACCTTATTTTTAATAAATTTATCATGCCATTTTTCCCTCTACTGCTGTATGGCAGTAGTCCTCTAGACAACCATTAAACGAATTTCATCAAGCTCATTTAGCTGTTCCAGTCGGTGTTTCTGGGCTTCTAAGAGGTCCAATCCTACTTCCAGAGCTGTTCTGAGCATACTAATTTCAAATTCCACTGGGAACAATGGGGATTTTCCATAGACAAGTTCAAATGGTGAAAATCCTATTGTGTTCCACCATGTTGTTCTGTATGCCCAAAGAGCTTCAGGAAGTTTTTCAGCCCAATCCCGGTGATGATTTGCCACGGTCTTGGTGAGGATGTTTTCCAATACTTTGTTTGTGCTCTCCACTTGACCATTCGCCTGAGGATGATATGGGGTTGTTATCCTATGCTTGATCCCATATTTTTCCATAAGCTTTGCTATCATGTGTGATGTGAACTATGCTCCTCCATCTGAAACTATCTCTCTCGGAGCACCATATCTAGCAAAGATTTCTGCAAATAAAAATCTTGAGACAACCTTCCTTGTTTCTTTCACTATAGCCTTGGCTTCTACCCATATCGTTACATAATATGTACAGACTAAAATTTGGACTTTCTGATGTGAAGGTGGGTTAAATGGACCTATGAAATCAACAACCCATCTTTCAAAAGGCTCAAGAACTACTTATGGTTGTAATGGCATTTCAACTGAGAGACCAGGCTGACCCATCCATTGGCAACTATCACATCTTTGAACATAGTTCCATGCATCACTGAAGATAGAAGGCCAATAATATCCCATCTGTAACACCTTGTGGCCAATTTTTTTATCCGCAAAATTCCCCCACAAGGACCATCATGAGAAACTCTCAAAATCTCATAGATGTCACTTCTTGGTACACAACAATGGATCTGTTGATCACCCCCTATATAAAAGAGATATCCTGTTATCCATATGTAGCGGGCACTATGATGAATGATCCTCAGATGTTCCTTGTATGACAAATGTTGCAGTACTTTTCTTGTAGCCAAATAGTTAGTAATGTGTGCATACCAAGGAGTATTAGTAGAAATTACAAATAAATGTTCATCTGGAAAGCCAAATTCTACAGGTTCTCCTTCATTATCAAAACTTAATCTAGACAGAAAATCAACAACTACATTATCCTTGCCTAGTTTATCTATAATGGTGATATAAAATTCTTGAAGTAGTAGCAACCACCTTGTTATACACCCATGAGTTACATGTTTATTCATCAAATACCTAATTTCTACGTGATCAATGTGTACAAAAGTAGGATATCCAGTAACGTAATGTTGAAATTTATTAACAACCAAGAACTCCTTCTCCATCACCATATAGTTTAGCTCAACAGCTGTTAGGTTCTTGCTGACATAATAGACCACATATGGCTTCTTATCTTATTTTTGTCCCAACACCGCCCTTACAGCTATTTGAGAGGCATCTGTGTGGATATGAAATGGGAGTTCCCAGTTGGGACCACGTAATATTGGAGCTTGGCAAATCAGTTCTTTTATTTTCTCAAATGCTACTCCATAATCATCTGTCCATAAAAATTCTGCATCTTTAGTTAACAGTTGAAAAAGTGGAAATGCTATCTTGGAATTTTTTTCTATAAGACGCCTATAGTAACTAGCGCAACCAATGAAACTACGTACCTGATTTGGTGCCTTGGGTACATGAAAATGAATAATTATCTTTACCTTGGTAGGATCAACTTGTATTCTAGCAACTTAAAGCAAATGTCCCAGCACTACTCCCTCTTCTCTCATCATATGACATTTTGTTGTACTCAGAGAAACATGAATTTGTTTACACCTTTTAAGAACTTTCTCCAAGTTTGTCATTCCTTCTTCAAATGACCCTCCATATGGTGTGAAGTCATCCATATAAATTTCAACAATATCATCGAGTAAGTTAGAAAAAATCCCCATTCTTGCCCTCTGAAATGTAGCAGGCGCTTTACAAAGACAAAACAAAAACTCTCTGTAAGTGAATGTTCCCCAAGGGCATTTAAAGGTGGTTTTGTCCTGATCCTCAGGAGCTATTTGGATTTGGTTATACCCACTAAACCTGTCCAAGAAAGAAAAAAACTTCTTTCTGACCACGGTATCAAGGACTTGTTTGATAAATGGTAGAGGGAAATGATAATTCAAGGTTTCTTTATTCATCTCCCTATAGTCTACACAAATCTGCCACTTACCATTGTTTTTAGGAACGATGACCAACAAGGATACCCAATGACTATTTGATATGGGATAAATAAATCCTACATCCAATAACTTTTGGAGCTCCTCTTTGATAATGTTCTTCAAGGCAGGGTTCATCCTTCTTTGAGGTTGTCTCACGGGTCGACAATCTTCTTTAATATAAATATGATGGGTACACAAATCATCAGTGATACCTTTCATATTGGTATAATCCTAGGCGAAATCTTCTTTCTGTTCCCGAAGGATATTTAGGAGCTACTTAGTCTGGGCCAGTGAAATATTGGGGTTGATATTAAGTGTCTTTCCTATCTCGATCTCCACTGGTATGCTGTCAAAAAATGTTGTTACAGGAATATCTTCATTTTCAGTTTTTGATCCGATAGTTTCCTGTGTTTCACAGCTCATGATAGATTCCAAAAACTGCCGAGTTAGACCCGGAACAACATGAGGGCTACTAATAAAAGTGTCGATAGTATCATCCTCTGTCTCATTCTTAAAGCAAAGGGCTTGCTCCATGGTAAGCATAGGCCAGAGTTCCTGATATTCAATTTTGATCCCATCCAAAGACAAAGAGTTCTGTTTTGGATTTTCTGTGAACTTGGTTCTACAGGGGGATAGAGAATAAGATTTTTCATATTTTCCCCTTTAGAAATTATCATGTTTCCTGACCGACACCCAATATAGGCATCAACGGTTGAAATCCAAGTCCGTCCTAAAATAAGGGGATGACCACCAATTGGGGACTGTGTATGCAAGACTAGGAGGTCAACGGGATAGTGCCAAGAATCCACCGAGATCGTTATGTCTTCCAGTTTCCATATCGGTCTAATTATAGATCTGTCAGCTAGCTCTAAGACTATAGGGGTAGGCTTAATATCACACAATCCTAGTGTAAGCATATGGTTTCAGAAGTAATTACATTAATTACAACACCCAAATCTACTAGTACATTTGGAATATCTACTCCATTAATCTGAACTATTAGAGTAGGGTTCCCAGGATCCCCATATTTTACATGCGTAGCTTTTCACGGCATAATGTTAGATAATCTCCCCATAACATGAATTGTAAGTGGATATTTTGTTTTCTTCCTAGGTCTCTTAAAACAATATTCTTTGATGGTTTTAGTGTAAATAGGTACATCTTTCATGGCCTGAAGCAGGGGGTTTTCACAAACAGATTTTGAAAGTCTCCTAAAAGATCAAATTCTGGTTAAGGGACCCGTTTACTCAGGGCTAATCATTCTGGATAATCCAGATTAGTTTGACAAGCCTGAGTAATGGTCAAATGAGAAGGAGAATAATCAACAGATGGTTGGGTTGCCTCATTCCTGACTTCTTGAGATTTTGGATTCTCATCGTCAAGATGTTCAAAAATAATGGGCGATGTAGGAGCATTTACTAGCTGACTAGATCGCAAATTTATCTCATTAAATCCAGTGGTAGAAATGCTACACGAAGGAAGGTTGAGGGTGTTTTCTTGTTGAGTGCCCTTATTTTTTGGATTTGGGTTTGGCTGAATAGGAAGTTGAGGTCGGAGAGGAGGATTATTGGAGGAAATGTTAGAGGGAAGCTGTAACTATTGCTACTATGTAGGCTAAAGAAATTGAGAAGTAGGGTGAACAAGGCTACACCAGCTTTGAGACCATGAAGAACCAGTCAGGTTTAGGACACCATGGTTGCCAAGGTGGGTATTGATAATATTGAAGCCAAAAAGGAATTGACTGAGGATTCATATTATAATATTGAAAATGATCCTGAGATGTACCTAGATTTAAGCCTGATGATTGTGGCTTCCATGGATTCTTAGACCCCATAAAGCATAGTTGATCTGGTTCTTCATTCGTCCCTTGAAACACTACCTTTAGTTCTAGAAGAGATGGACATGCACCAATGGAGTGACTTTGTTCACAAATAGCATGTCTCTATATTGTCTAGTGGACACTACTTCAATGGATGTTTATTTCTACACAGAGGGCAGAAAACAACCATAGTTCTTTCCAACTCCATTTGTTTTTTCTTTGTCTACAATGTGTCCATTTGGGAGGACAATGTACTTAGGATATCAGTTTTCAAATTATCCAGTAGGTTCCCAATTTCTGCTTTTGTGATTCCCCTGTTTGATGCTTTGAATGTTCAGATTCCCTGTTTATTTCCTGCATCTCCCCTTGAGAATTGAATACAGAGTTCACAGATGGTGTCAAAATCTTCTTTAGGTATATCCCCTTTACCTACGATGTTTAACAACTCCAAAGGTTCTTCCCTCAATGCTCAGAGAGAAATAATTTTCAGGATATCCTTATCCAGGTCACTGTGGCCAGACCTCTAGATAGTGTACTTAAAATTCCCTACACAATCCTCCATATTTTCGTCCTCCTTCATGAATTTAAAAATTTCTTCCTTAATGTCCTAGGATTTATAGTAATCCTAATATTTTTCCAGGAAAGCCTTCTTTATGTAATCCCTGGTAGAGATGGATTTTCCTCCTTGACCCATAAACAATCGCAATGCTGTCCCTTTTAATGTAGCAGGAATTTTTTTTAGCTTTTGAGCATCATTGACATAGTCATATCCTCTACAAGTTATATCAAACTAGAATAGGAAAGTGTCTGGATCTTCCATGGAAATCCCATGGAAGTTTGGTAGTGAGGTCAGTGGAATAAGCTTCATTGGTGCATCACTAGTGATATGTGGGTGCCATAAATACCTTCCAATACTCACTTGGAACTTCAACAGGTTCTTTCTGTGTAGCAACTGATGGTTGTGGAAGTTTAACAACACTTTCCTGATCGCGAGGTGAAGAGAATCCTTTAAGGTCTTCTTCAGTCCTTGGGTAGATTTCTTCTTCTGACCCTTTGCTAACCACTTCCTCCATGTCTGATACTAGAGGAGGTGTTTTTGATTCCTTTGATGCCCTAATTCCTTCTTCTCATGTAGTTGTTGAAAGGGATGGTTCCACCCCTAGAGGTCTTATAGGTTTTTCCACAGAATGCCCTTCAAATTTTATGTGAACTTTCACCCTAGCAGCAGCTCGCAAAGAGGATTATGATGTAGATTTTGTGATAATCTCCTGGATATCGGTATTCCTCCCCAAATCCTTCCTTCCTTTCCTTTGGGGTCCTCCTCTACCCCTTTTATTCGAACCCTTTCTCATACATTTATTGGAAAGAAAACTTTAAAACTTTCATAGCTCAAGACCTGGAGCAGGGCGAACAACTCTTTCCCTCCCTAGGATGAGAGGGTGACTCGAAAACAATGAACCAGAAAAAAAAAAACTAAAGCTCAAGACCTGGAGCAGGGTGAGAAAACTCTTTCCCTCTCTAGGACGATAGAGTGGCCCCTATATAAAAATAAAAAAGAAAACGAGAAAGAAAAACCAAAGAAAAACAGCTAGGGCTCAGGATCTAGAGCAAGGTAACAATTCCCTGCCCAGAACGAGAGATTGGGATCTAAGAAATCAACAAAACAGAAATCAATCGAAAAGAAAATAAAATAGAACACTACTCTCAGTACTTAGTGTAGGGTAGAAAATTCCCTCCCTAAGACGAGAGATTGATCCGTAGATCAATGCATATCATGTTCTTGCACCTTGTTAGCCTCCCCAGCAACGACACCAAAATGTTGGTGTCTGAGTGTGAATAACTATTCAACCATTTCCCATATTTAATTTATCAATCCGAGTGCGTATATTATTTCAAGGTAATGCACAAAGTATATGCATGTAACAATGACACAATCTAATCACCAATCTCAAATTTAATAACTGAGTTAATTAAAGAACCACTGTAACAATAAATAAGAATGAATTGTAGAATTATAAAAGCATTCACAGCAATTGAAATAAAATATTGTAAGAAGAATTGAAATAAACCAACATAAATAAAATAAAAACACACAGAAGTGACGCAACACCTGATCAGAAGAGTGGGCCAAACTATCTGACCAGGACTGCGATGGATTAATATCTTATAGAGAGAACAACAAAATAGCTTGCATTCAATTAATTAAACAGTCTTCTGTTACAATATTAGTCTCTTGCACAGCTAACCTGATTCACAACATTGAAACCCTTCTTATACAATTGTTCAGAGAAAACCGTTCTCTGAATCTGGCAGCTAATGTCTACAAATATACAATTGTTGAAACATCCAACTAGTTGCTGAGAGAGAGAGAATAAGAAAGGTTTGGAATGGCCTGGAATCTGTTATGTTGTCACAATGTTACCAAAATGGTGTTGTAACCTCAGAGTTGCTTCTATGATTTGCATATGCGACCTTTGACCACCGAATCTGCGGAAACGGAAAAATTAGTAACTTGCGTAGGTAAAATCCCCGTGACTATTACTTCATTAATTAAACATTAAAAGAAGACAATTGAAGGGGGTTTACCTTGTGCATTTAGAATGATTAGTGAATATTATTGATACAAAGGAGTGAGAGAGAGTGAAAATGGAGGGGAAAAGTATGCAGATTTGGTACCCAACATATTCTATGATAAATAGTATTTAATGTTGGCCCAAAGGTCACACTAAGAGAGGTGGGTGAATCAGTGTGAGAGAAATGTTCACATTTCATAACCTTTTATAATCAATCAATCATGTACCATCATAATCATAAAATCATAAAAAAGATCAATGCATCATAAAGCTACAAGGGACACAATATTTTTACGTGGAAACAAATACAAGAGAAAACCACAAACTGTTCTTCTTCTTTATATTCAATTCATTACATAGACTTGTAGGATATGAACTGTTGGAGGAAACAACCCCTAAGATATGTAAGCTATGATCTAGGTTGATATTGGTGGCCACACACCTATTCCAATTGGACCCCCATCATTGTTTCCTTCAAACTATTTCTTTCATTTTCCTTAATTGTAGCACAATTTACTATTTTAGGTAATTTTTCTGGTCCTAGACTTCCATAGTTGTTTTGAGACCCTAAACGACGGTTCTTTTGAAACCAAGCAAATCCAATGCTTGTGGTAGGTTTTTGTAATTAAAAATTTTAATCTTTGGATAGATATTTCTAACAAGGTATTGTACGCATCAAACGAAGATCCTATTCCAAAGTTACAACCCCGAGAAATTGGTGTACCAACTAACCCAATGGGGCCCACAAACTATTGGTGCTTCATCTCCTAAGGTTAGGTTTTTTATGTTTTGGGGTTTCCTTGTTTCTCAATAATAAAAGGCATGCGAGCCTCATTGTAACATAGTTCATAGGCATGTAGCCAACATGTCTCTTCTTAGAGATAAACTAACATTGCCTAAGCTAGTTTATTTCCATTCTGCATGTAAACACGTTTTCATTATCTTGTTATCAATGCATTGAAGTTTAGTTTTCATTGTAGCTTTGTATTTCTATTTGAATCTATATATCATTTTGTTCCTACATAAATCTGGATCAACTAAGCTACCATTTCCCACTCTAGTTTATTTCCATTCTCCATTTAAGCAATTTTGAGTATTGATATCAATGAATTGAAGTTCAGTTTTCATTGTAGATATGTGTTTCTAATTGAAATTTTATTTCATTTTTTTCATGCATAAATCTAAATTAGTGGTATCAGAGCGATCTTCTCTTTCTCTGTTTTTCTATGCATTTCCCCAACGAGGCTGGGGTATAAGGATTTAGGGCTTGAATTAGTTGAACCTTTGCAATACCGGCCTCATTGATCCCAATGGCCTCCCATGGCAAAAGAAACAAAAGATGTGGGAACAGGAGATCCTTTCAAAATATTTCTCGAAGAAGCCCTTGAGTGACAAAGGAACACAATGATGGACAACTTTTCCCAAATCCTTTGGTGGATGACCACATGCAATGCATCTTCATCCGATAGTCACTCTAGAGGCACCATTCCCTTTAAGGTACAAGTCAACTTTGACATTCCCATATTTGAAGGCCATATAGATGTAGATGCCATATATATATATGGTTAAATGTGTTGGAAGGATATTTTTTGGTTCATGATTTTTCCAATAGGGAAAAGATTACTTTTTCACTTCTCAAAGTTTTCCACGATGACTAGTGGGAAACCTACTATGAGCAGAAGGAAGAGAGATAACCCTCACTATTTTTAGTCACACCCACTTGGAATTATTTTTGAGATGCTATCAAGGAATAATATTACCTTGTTGGAAGCTATGAAGTTAAGTACATAAAGTGGACCACACTATGGCAGGGAAGGGACTAAGACATGCAGGAGTTAGCAAATTGTTTTCACAACCTTCACACGAACTTGGGTATGAAGGATTCTGAGAAGCATCTGGTACTCAAGAACTGCATTTGTCTACACAAATGCAGCCAGGATGAGATGGATTTACTGGAAATCTCCTTTCATGGTGTTTCCTATCAATACACTATCAAGATCAAGTAGAAATTTAAACAGAAGAAGCAATACTTTGGATCTACAAACTTGAAGCAAGGGAAAGGCACCCACAAAACACAGAACAAAGGAAAAATCCAAGGCAGGGTGACACAATCCAACCTATCAAAGTCATAAGAAAATAACAACACCACAAAAAAAAGGGACATGAGAAAGTGTCAACCATACCTGTGGAAGCGTCATGTTGTGTATGAGTCAAGACCTTACACTATTATTATTACTATGGGAAGAAAGTTATACAAAATACCAGAGGTAGCCCCTCCTTTTTCCATATCTTTGATCTCTACTAAGAAATGTAGTAAGATCATCTCCCAAGCCTGGAAATTCAGTTTTTTTTTTATTTGTTCTCAAAGTAAGGAGAAGATCATGGCCACATCCATGGCCCTCGTGAAGGGTTCTGCTGCATAGTACAAGCATGTGGATAAGGTTATGGAATAATATAGGGACATCTTCTCCTCACCCATAGGGGTACCTTCACACTATTAGATAAAGCATTTGATCAATCTAACTCTAGGAGCACCTCTACCCAATGCATCAATATACTGCCACTCTATTATGGAAAACCAAGAAATCAAGTAGTAGATCCAGAAGTTGCTGCAAAAAGGGCACATCCAAACAAGTGCTTCACCTTGTGGGAGCCTCTTGGCTTGTATGGGACCGACCCAAGTTTAGAGGTGATTTAGCCAAGAAAAACCGGTACTACTGGCCATTTCAGTAATAGTCTATGGAGCGCGGACTGAGGTCTCACCTGAAGTAGTATAGGAGGGTGCTAGAACCAAGTTTTCGCACCCTTGGAATGTCTGATGGGCTTCTAGAGGTCCACAGTTTGACCTGTCGCTACACACATTTGTGATCCCTTCGCAACCTATGGTGTGGCTTCTACGCAGCCCTACCTAGGGCGCGACTCATATAATACCAAGTCCCTTGCTACTTAACTGATTACTTAACTTGTGTGTGTAATATTTATGTTTATTACAGCATATTCAACAATCATATCAGTGCACGCAATACATAAACAAATACAAACATAATGAAGATAATGCCCAACAAATACGCATAAATAGGAATCAACTTCTCTTTTATTAATCTTCAATCTCGCTTACAAACTTGACATCACCCTGTGCACTCAACTACAGGGGTCCGCGCACTCAGCTGTAGACTCTACTAGGCCTCTACGCACTCAACTACACAGCTGCTTCCTAATACTATGACCCAATACACTTAGAATCCTACTCTAAGCTCGAACCATTCCTTCACTACTTACTCTCTCATCGACTCCCTTTACAACTTAGAGCCTCACTCTATTTATACAATCGCATGGTTCGCGGACCATGGGTAGGCCAACATGACTTTACATTACATTACATTACCTTAGAGCAGACAGCCCTATGACTTAACCTCTACTTCGCACTCCGCACCCGCAATTCACAGAGTCTTACAAAACCGTTGACCAAAACTTGGGCTTTGAGCCCCAAAACCTATTGTGGGGGCATTCCATGCCCAACAGATCCCCAACACAATCATCATGATTTGTCCCAAGTCACTTCTGCTGGTGCGGTGATCTTGAACGGAGCCCCTCCAACTATTTCCGTATCGCCCAAAGGTCCGCGACGCACTATTCTACTATTTGTTGGACCTACTACATGCACTATTTTGTTGCTTCCTTGTGAGGCTCCACTGTCTGTCTTAGTGCATATAGTCCCTGCATCTGCGCGAGCTTGCCCTCAATCTCGGCCGTAATGGTGAAGGCTTCATCAATCGAAAGTTGGACGCGTGCTTTGAGAAGGGCCTCTTTCTGTCTTGCAATATCCACCTACTCCTTCAACACCGTTGCCTGCTGCATCTTAGCGAGCCATTGGGTGAGGATGACTTTCTGCGCCATTCCCCTGACACTGTCATACTGCTCCTCCAGTTCACGTGCCTCTATTTCCAGGTGTTGTATGTTGGTGTCCTCCTGCAAGGATATGAGGGCATTGAACACTCAGTCCAACATACCAGTGTAGTCCTGCACCGTCCTTCCAATTTCTACCAATCCTGTCTGAATCATGCTAACACACTGTTCTTTAACTTCCAGAGGAGTGGAAGGCTACGTCTTCATCCGCAGCTCAATAATCTAGATGTTCATCTCCAGCTGCACTCGTGTTGTTTCCTCACACGCACTTCGGACTCCACTTGCTAGACAGTGGATCCGCAACTTGGTTGGTAGGTCTATGGTGATGGATAATTCTGGAACGCACCGACAGGCCTCATCCACTGTTTGTGCGATCTGCCAATTCTATGACACTAGCTCGTCATGCTGCAGGTAGAGCTGATCGATGTTGATCTTTTTCTCACTCAATACTTGGATCATACGGCCTTCCCATGTGTGTAGCTCTATTGTTATGCTTCCCTGCAATTGGTACAATGTGTCCCGCAGAAGGGAAGCCAAATTTAGGCCAGGTCCCTTGATCCGGCCCACCGCAACTCTGTCCTCCTCACTCTCTGTTGTTAGCGCTCCTTCTGGCAGCACTATGGTGTTGGCCATTTTTGCGTGCAGCAGTTGCTTCGATGCTGATGTACCTGTGGCACCGTAGGCGGCTACTGTTCCTTCCTGTGCGGCCCGCACCTGAAGTTCCTATAGTTTCACCCTTAGGGCCCCAAACACATTCTGTTGCTCTGACATAGCTTCTTGGAGCGCTTCCCACGTGACCTCATGAACTGTGTTGCTAATGTCATAGAGGTTACCCTCTGTTAATATAATTGCCTCGATGTCTAGTTTGGAAGCCTTGGCCTTCTTTTGTGGGCTTGATCTTTCTCTAACGCATGGCCGTTTTAGCTGTGTAGATGTTGTGCTTGCATCTGTGCCTTCTGTTGTGCCCTCTACTCCTTGTCCTATGGATAAGTTCGGGCCCTCTTCCCCCTACATCGTGGTGGCCCCTGTTGCCTGTGCTACTGCTGCTTGGTCAATGGCCTTGGCCTGCTCTGTGGCTGCCTTCATTGCCTCATGGGCAGCCCTTACCTCCATGGCCAACTGTTTGTTGCGCTTCTGTTGGGCCAACTAGTTGATATGCAGCTTGGTGGAATCCTTCTGCTTTTGTGCCACTGTTCTATTCTTCTCTACCAGATTCAAGGTGCGCCACTCGGGAGGCCATGATTCGAGAACGGAGAAGATGGCATCATCAATTGCGATGAAAGGAAGCTTGGTCTAGTTCTGTGCCGGATCCTTACATGCCTTTGTGTGGCTCTAGCACTGTAACTGGCCCCTCCTTACTCTATTTCATGAGGTTCTCAGTCTATAAATGTGGGAACTTCTCGCTGTTCGTAAGGCCCTAGTCTTCAAATTTCATTGTGGGCATGCAGCCTAGGGCCGAGCCCTCAAACAGAATTCCATCTAGGAGGAGTGGGGTTTGGAGTGCGCACTTAGTGGTATCCAAATCCTTGGGTACCTTAGCTTTCCCTTTCCATGGAGGAACATACTCGAGCAATTTTGTTGTGGTGTGCACCGGCTGCATGTCTTCTTCCATTTCTTCATCTGCCTCTATCTCATCTATGAGAGCCTCTAGGTCCTCCTCCTCATCATCCATCTCAATGTTGACAGCCTTGCCCTTTTCTTCCATGGAAAGTTTACCAAACCGTGGATTTCGCAGGAACATGCAGACTGGTCCCACTACTTGTTTATCCTTCTTGGGCCTCAATGTCCGAGGTGATTTCAGAATTTTTGACACATCCCCAACCTACATTGTAGGATTCTACGCGGCTTCCTTGGCGGTACTCTCTACAAAACCCACACCTCTTCTGGTAGTTGTCATTTTGTTCAAACTGTTTGTGGTTGTTTGAGAACTTGGGGGCTCAAATACCGCTTGGCGCTCAACACTCTGTGTTCTTCGTAATAGCTCAAATCTCAAATGAAAAAGTGTTGTCCCATGGCTAGCCTTTGGATTTTTATAGCGTCTTTTGAATTTGAATTCGACCATTCCCCCAACTTCTGAGTTATTAATGCATTCTTGGCAGCCAATTGTCCCAAATATAGCGCTTAATTCATGTCTTAATTTCCTGCTGCCTGCTCCCTTTTGCCTTAAACTGGACATCTCATCTTGAACAGTGACACCAACAATCACTTCCCAGCCTACCTGCGTGGCAGCGCAGCCCCCTATGCGCGGTCGCGATCCTCATGACATGATGATTCTGTGTGCATCTCTCTTATCGCGCAGCTCCCACACAGACTCTTTTATAGTCTTGCGCTCTCTTTCAACTGCCCGAAGCACTGAGACTATGCTCCCTACAGCTATTCAAGTGGTCTAATCATCTGTGCGAGACTTCAATTCGCCTTCCAGTATAGTCCATGGACACTCCTCAATTTCCCTCGTGATAGCCAGCGCTACATTTTCTACCTTATGTAGTGCGCTCCCCTTGTTACTGCGTTTGGTAAGGTGCAGTCTTAACCATGGTAATAGAGTCATAAATTCTCGGCAACAATCTTCTAATGTAGTGGTATGACCATCCGTATCTTGCCTTGTCATCCTTGGTTTATCGATGAGACATGCTTTTGTGACCTCATTTTCCAGTCTTTTGATCTCAGCGTCCTTCAACATGCTTTTCTCCCTCAATTATACCCAATCTTCTTCGAGTTCGCGAAGTCTAAGGTTCCTTCGTTGAATGGCTTCCCGAATCCTTATATTGTCATACTTGCATAGATGTGTGATTCCTTCGTCCTGGTCTTCGAGTGCTGTCATAACTACAGGAGCTATTACATGTGGATTCCTTTTGGTATTCCCTTCAGAAATTTCAGTTTCTACTCTGTTTCTCACCTTTAGAATCATCTCCACGCTTAGGTTTTTGTACATGGTCCTATAGGCCCATCAAACCACTGGCACACGTAGTTCCAAATCAGTTAGTCTGGCCTGGTGAACCTTGTTCAGTACTTCGCGCACCCTATGGAATGCCTCATCATGGAAAATTGGTAGTGCAAGTCGCCTTTCCTGCCGTTGTGGTTTGTTTCGATTCTCGAGGCTGGGGGTGGTGTGTGCATGTCTGAACTGTACAACATGTGTTTCTAGCCATCGAGAAAGGTGGCCACGTAAGTTGTTCTGCCCCCGCTGATTAGCTTTCATTCGAAGCTGGGGTTTTCCAAAATGTAGGTGCGTCATCCTTCTGCATCCACACCAGTCTTCAAAAGTTCCTTGATGCATACCCCACCATGGTGTGGGTGTTGCGCGCAGTGCCCACTTCAGCGCATCAAACTGCTACTGTTCTGGTATTGCACTTTCAAATTTTCTCAGAAATTCATCCACCGCTGACAATCCATCATATGTTGGCATCTCCCTTGCCTTTGTTGTCACGCAATGCATTGACCTGATCATCATGTTGTAGTTCAGTGTTGTTACTTCGTGTAGTTGATTCTGCCATCGCTTTATCTCTTCATTGGAATCCAAAGTGCAGGAGCCTTTGCGCTCCCACGAAATCCTTCCATCTGCAGTCAAATTCATCCAATCCTCTCTTTCTGAAGTTATCTTGTAGATATAGTCGAGATTGTCATCATTATCATCATCACGCACCGGTTCGGTGTATCGCACTCCTTCGGCTAGATCTAGCGGTACTATTATGCGTAGTGACTTTTTCTCAAAGATCATTTTGCGCTTCTTCAGATTTATGACCTCGTTCATATCGGTAGCCCAGTCTATTCCTAGTAGCGCGTGATAGGGATTGCTATCATTGATAATATCTATCACTTCAAAATCTGCCTACGCGCTTGCACTGTTAGCCTCCTGTTGCAACAGGTGTTCATCTTTCATGATTGACATTTTTACATGCCAAACCTATCATACTTTGCATGCTGCAATGTTCCATATTTGCAAAAGAGACCAAAGAAGAGGCCATGAAAGTGTGCCGGTCTAAATGCCACTGCTGTATCCAAATTTTGGTGAGTTATTCCACTTTTTGAAGAGTTTTTTCAGTTAAGGGAAGGCCAAACAGCTCAATCTTGGCCTCCCTAGGTTTCAATTGCCTGTTTTAGAATATAGAGAATGAATATCTGTCCAAACAGCTTAATCTTGGCAGATTTGAAGATAGGTAGAGAATCTTGGGCACTCATCAGCTTAATTTGAGCCCCGGAAGAAATAAGGATTGATTTAGATAGGAGGGCAGTCAAAAGAAAAAAGGATAATCAGGGTTTGCAAGTTCAAGTGCACCCGAACCAAAAAAGGAGAAAAAATGCTAGGTAAGTAGGCTGGGTAAGTAGTTTTGTGGTTGCAGAATCAAGCTGTGTGATCCATTTCATCTTTTCAAGTGTTATATCTGTTCAGATCACAGGGCAAGGCAATTCCCCTTTGGAGGAGCTCAAGCGAGGCATCTCTAACTTCCCCTTCTTCTTATTTCCCAAATCATTCACTAACCTCCCCAAAGAGGTCAAGATCTGCTTGAAAACTCTTGAATTCATCATCTTCCACTATATTTGCCTAAATAAAGGTCCACTTTGCTTAGGAGTACTATTGATTCACTCTTTGAATCATTTTCCCCTCTAAAAAATAGCCTAAGATCCCTTACCTTAGCGCTTTCTTGTCATTTTCATATTAACTCCTAACTATATTATCTAGCCCCCTAACTATTTCCCCATCCCGTATTGTACGAAAACTATATAAAATCCCAAAAATATTACATATTCCCCTCCCCTCGGCATTATAGCCATATTTATCAAGTTTGGGAAATAGTAGTCCATCTGGGGCTCCTACTAACCCTTCCGTGTCCTAAACCTGGAGTTAGTCTTACAACTGGTCACACTAATAACGTTTTCCCCTAAGTCCTAACCCTACAATACTCATTTCCCGCCCTTGTCCTAAGGTCACGCATGTAAATATATTTCACCCCGCTTGTATATAACCCAAAACCCACTTTCCTAAAGTTTTCCCCTCGCCAGATTAAAACAATTAAATAAAAGCGCCGCGGGCCCCGTATCTATTCTTCCACCATTTTTATCATCCCACCGGCCGTCAGATATGGCGCGCCCAAGATCTACGGTGGGCGGGTCTTTTTGTGCCCCAACATGCTGAGGGTTAGCGTCCGGGAGATGGGCGGTTTTCCCGTCGTACTCCTGCCACGCGTCACCCTCTCAGCTGTGGCAGAGCCCCCTCCTCCGAAACCCCTTCTGCACAAAAGCGGTGCGACATGAAACCATAAACCGCTTCCCCTATGTGATGTCACTACCACATCTCCCCCATGACGTCATCATCCTGCGTCGGCCTCCTACCACCGTGTCCCTGCCACATCGCTGCCAAGGTACTACCACGTCATCACCTCCACCGTACCACCATGTCAGTCGGTCGTACTGCTGACGTCACCATGCTGACATCACCCTGCCACGTCACCGCCATAGTGGGACCCACCGCTAACGTCATACTGACATCATGCTGACGTCATCGTCAAAAAGCACGAAAGGCGCAAATCGCAGCAAAGAGAGCCCAGAATGAAAATCTGAGGCAGTTTTTGATGCGCGATTAGCACTTAGCTAAGGGAAATAGGATAAAATGGAAAACCCTTTCGTGGCTCGGCCACCAGCAGGCCCGAAAGTCACAAAATGACAAGAATTTCTTCGCGCAGGATTTAGAAAGGGGCAAAGGCAGTTTTAAAGCAAGCAGAGGGTCGAACAACAGCCATGAAAGGTCGATGCAACAGTTTAAAGAGTACCAGAAGTGAGAAATGCGCACATTCATTGCCAAAGCATATCAAGGAAGCGGCAAAGAGTATCAGTCAAAAGTTTTTAATGGAAATATTTATTTCCTAATGCAGGTGAGCATTGAATGGCCTCCAACAAAGTCAAAGAAAACAGTGGAGCTATATCGAGGCTCTCCCATCATAGTTAATGCACCTCAGAACCACTCAAGAGCATGGATCGAAGCCCAAAGCACAGTTATGGCTAAGTGATTAGCACAGAGCCATAAAGACAACACATTAACTCTTTTTGATACAACTGCCCCCAGCGCAGCTCGGAGATATTTTCTTGCATTTATTTCAGACATATGTTAGGTTAGAAAAACTTATTACAACAGATCTGTCTGAGATCTGATTTTGTAGATATTTTACTTATAAAACAACCCTAATTCACTATTTAGAGGGTTGGTTGGTTGTATAGCTCCAAGAGAGACTCGCACTATATATCTGATATGTTTTACTTAATCAAAGACTGCTGAAAGCTTGGAGAATGGACTGTGTGCTGTGTATTAATGTTTTGAAGGATTAAATGTGGAATTCTTGTGCCTCAACATGATTCAATAAGTGCCTCTTACCTCTATTTTCATTGACTTATGCTCATATCATACATGTATCACCATCTAAATAGCAGAAAGAAAGATTAGCTTAGAACTTGTTTAACCGCACTCTATGCTCAATTTCTGTTGTTTCTTTATGTTTTCTTCTAAACTAAATTGGTAATGAATATGATTTCCCTTTGGCTCATATTTACCCTAATTCACCCATGCCTGATGGTTATCTAGGGATTCTTCACTGCTCCTAGATAGAGCTCATTCACCTTCCCTCTATTAAGCTGAACGAGAGATTCTTAACTGCCTCTCATTCCTTAGCCCTCATTCCATCCTTTTAAGCGTGAATCATTGTTTCATGTGCAACTAGCTTGCTCCATATTTCTCTCTTGTGACCAAGAAAATGCACCAGCAGTCCTACTCCTTGACTCCACGCCCAATGGTTCTAAAACTTTCATGATATCCCTGCCTCTTTACTTGATGTTGGAAATAATACTGAGAGGGGGGGTGAATCAGTATTATCAAGTTCTTTTAATAAATCTTCCTTATTTATACTTTGAATTATTTTTGCATGTCAGTACCATAAAATAATGAGCATGAACAAGAAAAACAGATAGTCACACCAAAGAACACCAGATATAAGGTGGAAACCCAATGTGGGTGAAAACCACCTGCTGCAATATGTCTCTATCTTCTTTCAAATTAGAAACTCCTTTTACAATGGTTTTGTACTGGTGCAGTCCTTTACCAGTACACAGGCTGCAACCTGCAGAGAGCTACAACTCTCTCTCGTTTTCCAGTCTATCTTGGAAGGGAGCTACAACCCCCTACTTCTTTTCTTTCAAGGACCACTTTTCATAAATTTTCAAACTGGATCCATAAACATCAAGAGATCATCAAGTACAAGTAAATCACCCAGTCAACTGCAGTAACCAGATCAAAAATAACAGTAAACTAAACCCGGAGCACCTTATCAACAGAAAAATTTAGCCAACAAAAGTCTTAAGACAGATACGCAGTTTTTCTTTATCTGGCCTGCGTGGCTCCGCACATCACCTTCTGCTCCCCTGCATATACCCGCAGAGAACCTTTTGCTGCACCGCGTACCCATGCATTGTTTCTTCAATCACACTGCGTACTGTTACTGTAGGCACGCACCCACATATGCTATCGTGCCGTGTATTGCTACTGTAGCCACGCACCCACAGATGCTATCGCGCTGCGTACCTACGCACCTGCGGCTTCTGAAGCGCCGCGTACTTTCACTGTGCGTATGCACCTGAACCTCTGTCGCGCTGCGTACCCACACACTGCGCCTTCTTCTGCTCTGCGTACCCATGCACTGCTCCTTCTTCTGCTCTGTGTACCTACGCACTTGCACCATTAATCACCTGCGTACCTCTGATTAGGGCCGAATTGGCAGTCGCCCAATGTGCCACAGATAGTCAGATGCTCAGATCTGATCATGCGCTCGAGAGATCACCCTTCATAGATTCGCTTTCAACTTCACTTTTATATAGATCAAGCTTTTAAAACAATAACCCAATATTTCAAATCTTAAGATATTCAATTTGCAAAAGATACTTAGCCAAGTGATCTCCTTTGCTTTATATAGGCAAGCTCTTCCTAAAATCATGGATCAATACCATAGATAACCAATACAAGGGGCCCAAAAACATGGGGCTCAATAATAATAATAATATAAAACAATACCACGGGCCAAAACCATAGAATCAAGAACGGCGGGCTAAATACCACAGGCCAAACATAAGAAACCCCATGTGAACGCACTTCTCTGCCTTGAAGTAAGTGAACTAGGGGTACGCACCTTCTGAACGGGTGACCTGCGTGTGTGGCCGCAGTCCCTTCACGGCGTACCTGCGGGTACGCACCTTTTGAACTATTCTCCTACGTACGTCTTAATTTCCAACATTTTGAGAGCCTGATCAGAGCATTGCCACTTGAGGGTGTTGCCATCAAGTACAACATCTGTATCATAGAGCCATACCAGAATCATAATGCCAACAATCTCCCCCTTTGGACTTGATGGCAACCTCAAGATCCTCAACGTCATTCTCCCCCTTTGTCATCAAGGGCAAAGGGTTATGCTCCCCCTGACTATAAACCAGATCTGCAAATAAGAACCATAAGCCACCAAAACGCCATAAATGACCATGAAAGAGATAGAGACATATTGCAGCAATATTCAAACCAGCATCCATGATCTCCTTCTGTACGTCCTCCATAATGCCAACAATGCATTATATGCTCCCCTTGAACCTGTGCCATTCAATCTTCAACCAATCTGCAACCCAGCACATGTACGCATATGCCCCAGATGAGTCTTGCGTACAACCAACCATCAGAAGAGATTCAACAAGATGATGCATCAACAACCCCCAACTTTTGCTTGAGGTATTCAAAGGTCTCCCTGGGCAATGGTTTGGTGAGTATATCAGCAACTTGTTCCTTAGAAGGAACATACTCCAACTTGACCTTTTGTTCAAGTACTTGTTCCCGGAGAAAATGATACTTGATCGGTATGTGCTTGGTCTTTGAATGCATGACTGGGTTCTTTGAAATGCTGATTGCACTTGTGTTATCACATAAGATGGAGATAGGTGGTGTACAAGTGATTTGAAAGTCCTGCAAGGTCTGCATCATCCAAAGGAGTTGAGTGCAGCAAGATGCAACAGCAACATATTCTGCTTAAGTTGTAGACAAGGCAATCGAACTCTGTTTCTTGCTGAACCAAGATACTAATCTGGAACCCATAAAGAACGCACCACCACTTGTGCTCTTCCTGTCATCCACACTTCCTGCCCAATCTGCATCTGTATAAGCATGAAGTGTAAGATCTGTATCTCTAGGATACCATAAGCCA
Organism: Pinus tabuliformis; assembly: GCA_031772625.1. Classification (NCBI taxonomy): domain Eukaryota; kingdom Viridiplantae; phylum Streptophyta; class Pinopsida; order Pinales; family Pinaceae; genus Pinus; species Pinus tabuliformis. The sequence goes on along the minus strand of CM062819.1, from coordinate 77,633,937 downwards.
TAATTTTGAGTCCCTTGAAGATATTTAAAGATTCTCTTCACTGCCTGAAGATGAGTTTCCTTCGGATTTGCTTGAAATCTTCCAACTATTTCCACTGCATGCATGATGTCTGGTCGGGTACCTGTCAAATAAAGTAGACTTCCAATCATAGATCTATAGGTTGGTTGATGCACTGCTGCTGATTCATCATTTGCACTGAGGCTACATCCTGTGACCATGGGTGTACATACTGGTTTTGCATCTTCCATGCCATATTTCTTCAAAATCTGCTTGAGATACTTGGTTTGAGACAAAAAGATCCCTCCTTCTTTTTGTTGGATTTGCAAACCAAGAAAATATGTCAGTTCTCCCAGCAAGGACATTTCGAATTCTTTCTGCATCACCAAGGCAAAGCTTTGACTCATAGCTTCTTCATTGCTGCCAAAGATAATGTCATCTACATACACAACAAGTATTAGCAATTTGTCATTTTCAACTTTTATATAAAGATTGCTGTTTACGGATCCTTTTGAAAAACCTTGTTGATGAAGATATTTGTCCAAACGATAGTACCAAGCCCTTGGAGCTTGTTTGAGACCATAGAGAGCCTTTTTCAATCTGCATACAAGATTTGGATCATTTCCAAGAATGAAACCATCTAGTTGCTCAATGTAAACTTCTTCTTCCAAGTCTCCATTCAGAAAGGCTGATTTCACATCCATTTGAAATACTTTGAAGTTTTGAAAGCTTGAGAGAGCAAGGAACATTCGGATGGCCTCAAGTCTTGCAACAGGAGCAAAAGTTTCTTCAAGATCTATTCCTTCTTGGTGCGCATACCCTTTACAAACAAGTCTGGCCTTGTTTCTAATTACTTCTCCATTTTCATTCAATTTATTTTTGAAGACCCATTTTGTCCCTATAACATTCTTATCCTTTGGTCTAGGAACCAACTCCCAAGTGTCGTTCTTTTCGATCTGTTCAAGTTCTTCATCCATTGCTTTGACCCAACATTCATCTTTGCATGCCTCTTTCACATTTTGTGGTTCAGTGGAAGAGAGTAATGCCAAATAGCTTGAAGCTTCTGCAACTATTCTTCTTGTTTGTACACCTGCTTCTTTCTGCCCCAAAATCTGAGATTCTGGATGATTCTTCTGAACATATTTGGATGGAGTCTTCTCTTCTATCCTTATCTGCTCCTCTGGTTTTTCTTGAGGTTCTTCTTCTTCATCATTCTGTCTTTGAGGATAGTCTTCATCTTCTTCGATATCTTCATGATTTACTTGCCTAGGAATGTATCCCTTCTCATCAACCACTACATCAATGCTGTCAACAATTCTTCCAAGTCTTTTATTGTAGCATTTGTATGCTTTGTTGTGTGGAGAATAACCAAGAAGAATGCCTTCATCTGCTCTAGGTTCAAGTTTTCCAAGTTGCTCATCAGTATTCTTAATATAGCATTTGCTCCCAAAGATTTTGAAGTGCTTTACCGAAGGAGTCTCACCATACCAAAGCTCATGAGGAGTTTGAGTGTTGTTCACCCGGACATTTGTTTTGTTGAGAATAAAAACCGCAGCATATGCAGCTTCACCCTAGAAAGTTGTGGGAGTTCCAGACTCATCAAGCATAGCACGAGCCATTTGTTGGAATGTTCTGTTCATTATTTCCACTACTCCATTTTGCTGAGGAGTTCTAGCTGTAGAGAATTCTCTTCTTATCCCATGTTCTTCACAGAAATCAAAAAATTCATTTGAGGTAAACTCCCCACCTCTGTCGGATCTGAGGCACTTAATTTTGTATCCTGATTCATTTTCAACCAAGGCTTTAAAGGATTTGAATTTTTCGAATGCTTCATCTTTGTGCTTCATAAGTCCTAACCAGACAAACCTGGAGAAATCATCAATGAATAATATCAAGTGTTCTTCTCCTCGAGGTGTCCTTTTCCTGAATGGTCCACATACATCTGTATGTACAAGCTCAAGAGGCATGCTAGCTGATCTTTCCTTCTCTGGAAAGTTAGTTCTGGTTTGCTTTCCAAACTGACATGATTTGCATATGGTGTTGTCTGGAATTTTGATATCTGGAAGGCCACGAACTGCCTGATATTTGCATGCTTTCCTTATTTGTGAAAAGCTTAGATGCCCCAACCTCCGGTGCCATAACCAGTGTTCATCATCCTTGCTTAGGTAGCATTGTTGTTGTCCTTCTTCAAATATGTATAGATTATTTGGAGTTCTTTTACCTTTGATCACCATTTTACCTGTATCAAGATCATGAACAAGACATCCATTTGTTCTAAATATCACCTCGGTTACTTGATCACACATCTGGCTGACACTCAGAAGATTATGCTTCAATCCATCAACATACAAAACATTTCCAGCTTTGACCTTTTCTTTTAACTGAGTAGTGCCTTTTCCTTTTATAGCTGCAGGAGTATCATTTCCAAAAGAAACTTTCTTTCCCTTTTCTAAAGCAGAATATGATTCAAGTTTTTTTTTATCACCTGTCATATGCTTTGAACATCCACTGTCAATGTACCATAGATTTTCTTGTCCCTCTGCATAAAATGCTATCCCACATCTTTCTGTTTGTGGTTCCTTTATTCTCCATGTTTTGGTGCTTGAGGCTTGTTCCTTTGTCTACTGAAACCTGCTCCTGCATTCAGAATCTTCATGACCAAAGTTATTGCAAATAGAACATTCAACTTCATTTTCAAGAACCGAAAAGTTGTTATAGGTCCTTTTTGTAATCCCGGTCATACTTCTTTATTTTTGAGCTTCTCTAGTCATGATCGTTTTATATGCAACACATTGAGCTACTTTGTGACCAAAGTTATGGCAAGAAAAGCATTGTCCATTGAAGAAACTTCTGCGGTTATCAAATCTTCCGGCCAAACGATTGTAATTTCTATTGTCATTCATTCTTGAAGCAAATTGAGAGGATTTTACCTATGGTGGTTGTAGCTTTTGTTCATCCTTAAGACGAATTGCCCCTGGTTTTCCTGATAGTCTTTGTTTGTAATTGGTCCCTGCTTTACTTGGTGATCTCCATTGTGCTTTTGCTCATTCCTTTTTGCTGCATCAAGATAACTCTTTGAGGTGGATGCTTGAGAAGTTTCTCCATTATAGCCCAGACCTGTCTTGTTTAGAGGAGAACGTTGTACATTGATGATCTCATCCAGAGTTTCAGATCCTTTGACAAACTTGAGATTAATGCCTTTGTTTTCTCAATCTCTTTTCTAAGACCAACAATTTCACCTTCTAACTTTTCAAGATATTTTTCTTTTTCATCAATTTGAAGTTGTAGAGTATCAATGATCCTATTCTTTTCTTCTATACATGTCTTGAGTCTAGAAATTTCTTCATAAAAGCTATCCACATCTATAGCATCCATGTAATCATCATCTTCAAATGCCATTAAAAGTTTATAGTCATTACCTCATTCATCTTCATCACTATTTGATAGACCATCACTATCTTCATGAGTGTAGTAGCTTTTCTTATTTGCAATCTGTTTCTTGTTCCATCTAGCAGGTTCCTTTCCTTTGTCAATCTTATCCTTATGAGGACATTTCGCAGCATAATGACCTACTCTTCCACAAGCAAAGCATTTAAAAGGTAACTTACCTCTGAACCTTCCAGTACCCCTTTGAAGATTTCTGACAAAATTTGATTCTTCTTCTTCTTCTTCTGGCATGTGACTTGCTTCATAATAGTCTCCTTTGCCTGAAGCCTTGAAAGCAGCTTCTCTTCTGTCTGATGGACCTCCCTTTCTCATTTCATAAGCAGTTAGAATTCCGTGTAGCTGAGACATAGTAAGAATTCGTAGATTTTCCTTTTCTTCTATTGCAGACACTTTAGATTCAAACTTGGGGGACAATGATCTTAGAACTTTTTCAACCACAATAGCCTCTTTTATTTCTTCACCCAAGTTTTTCATGAAATTAACAATCTCATCTACCCGAAGGAAATAGTTAGCCACACTTTCATCATTATACATTCTGAGATTCTCATACTGAATCCTGAGGGTTTGAAGTTTAACACGCTTTACCTGTTCATCTCCTTCGTAGCTCAAGACAATCTTGTCCCATATTTCTTTTGCAGATTTATATTGCATAACCTTCATGAATTCTGTTTGAGATAAGCATCCTAGCATAGTATTGACTGCTTTAGCATTTGTTTCATATTTCTTCTTTTCAGCCGAATCTGTAGGAGTAGCTGAAGGAAAAGTGTAGCCTGAATCTATGATATCCCAAACTTCTGTACCAAGAGATTGAAGATAGGCAGTAACTCTTACCTTCCAATAATTGAAGTTTGTCCCATCAAAAATTGGTGGCCTAATTGATGCTTCCCTCTCGTAGTTGCTCATGATGAGTGATCTTCCTTCAAGCGATCAAGCTTCTCTGAAGGACCTGCTCTGATACCAATTGTTGGAAATAATACTGAGAGGGGGGGTGAATCAGTATTATCAAGTTCTTTTAATAAATCTTCCTTATTTATACTTTGAATTATTTTTGCATGTCAGTACCATAAAATAATGAGCATGAACAAGAAAAACAGATAGTCACACCAAAGAACACCAGATATAAGGTGGAAACCCAATGTGGGTGAAAACCACCTGCTGCAATATGTCTCTATCTTCTTTCAAATTAGAAACTCCTTTTACAATGGTTTTGTACTGGTGCAGTCCTTTACCAGTACGCAGGCTGCAACCTACAGAGAGCTACAACTCTCTCTCGTTTTCCAGTCTATCCTGGAAGGGAGCTACAACCCCCTACTTCTTTTCTTTCAAGGACCACTTTTCATAAATTTTCAAACTGGATCCATAAACATCAAGAGATCATCAAGTACAAGTAAATCACCCAGTCAACTGCAGTAACCAGATCAACAATAACAGTAAACTAAACCCAGAGCACCTTATCAACAGAAAATTTAGCCAACAAAAGTCTTAAGACAGATACACAGTTTTTCTTTATCTGGCCTGCGTGGCTCCACACATCACCTTCTGCTCCCCTGCGTATACCTGCAGAGAGCCTTCTGCTGCACCGCGTACCCACGCACTGTTTCTTCAATCACGCCGCATACTGTTACAGTAGGCATGCACCCACATATGCTATCGCGCCGCGTACTGCTACTGTAGCCACGCACCCACAGATGCTATCGCGCTGCGTACCTACACACCTGCGGCTTCTGAAGCGCCGCGTACTTTCACTGTGCGTACGCACCTGAACCTCTATGGCACTGCGTACCCACGCACTGCGCCTTCTTCTGCTCTGCGTACCCACGCACTTCTCCTTCTTCTGCTCTGCGTACCTACGCACTTGCACCGTTAATCACCTGCGTACCTCTGATTAGGGCCGAATTGGCAGTCCCCCAGTGTGCCACAGATAGTTAGATGCTCAGATCTGATCATGCGCTTGAGAGATCACCCTTCATAGATTCGCTTTCAACTTCACTTTTATATAGATCAAGCTTTTAAAACAATAACCCAATATTTCAGATCTTAAGATATTCAATTTGCAAAAGATACTTAGCCAAGTGATCTCCTTTTCTTTATATAGGCAAGCTCTTCCTAAAATCATGGATCAATACCATATATAACCAATGCAAGGGGCCCAAAAACATGGGGCTCAATAATAATAATAATATAAAACAATACCACGGGCCAAAACCATAGAATCAAGAACGGCGAGCTAAATACCACGGGCCAAACATAAGAAACCCCACGTGAACGCGCTTCTCTGCCTTGAAGTAAGTGAACTGGGGGTACGCACCTTCTGAACGGGTGACCTGCGTGTGTGGACGCAGTCCCTTCACGGCGTATCTGCGGGTACGCACCTTTTGAACTATTCTCCTGCGTACCTCTTAATTTCCAACATTTTGAGAGCCTGATCAGAGCATTGCCACTTGAGGGTGTTGCCATCAAGTACAACATCTGTATCATAGAGCCATACCAGAATCATAATGCCAACACTTGAAAGCATCATCCTTCCCACCAAAACTCAAACAAAACCCCTTGTACTCAATAACTAGCCTAAAATCATCATCAACAAAGCTAAATCCTAAAGAGAGAGCCCTCTCTGACTGCTGGTAGGCTAGGACCTGCAGTCCAAAGATTGGTTTGTGGTTACCTCGGCCGTATCCCTTTAAGGAGCTTTAGGGACAACCTGAGTGATAACATAATGGCGACTCCACTGGGGAAATCCTCAGTTAATTTCACAAATCAAGTTGGAAAGCTCCACTGGGGACAACAATGAATTTTCCAATTGCTGCATATTCCTTAAAACTACAGATGAAGCCTGAATGTCAGCCAGGAAGCCTTTGAAACTGTTCTTGCTTTGCATTTACAGGAGTAAACAAATGCTGCTTCAGTCAATCTTCATGCTAGTTTTAAGTTATAGATAGCTATTCCAAAATTTGATCAGTTCCTTGCTAATTCTAAAAACATTCACAGAAAATACCAAAACAAGTTCAGAATCTGGCTCCCAAAAGGAATTCACGTTATACAAGGTCAAATCCAGACCCAAACCCCCCAGCTATTTTTGAAAATCCCAATTTAATCCCAAGGAACCTCAGGAAGCTAGAGCAAAGAGAAGATTTTGTTGATTTTAGCCCTGATACAGTTCAACCAAGCTGTGTTCCAAACCCTGTCAAGGTTTTATTTTGTTCAACCCCCACTTCCCCTTGTTCATCATCCACCTCTCAAAGCACTCCTTCCACGCCTCCATTTAGTGCACATACTCCCATTACCGTTGTTGTTACAGTTGTTCCAGCTGTCCCTGTTGTTCCACTTATCCCTGTAAACATGGCTAATAGATATGCACCCCTTCAATTACCTGCTAATCCAGGGGCTATGCCTCAGGATTATCAAACTAAAATCACATATTTTGATGGAACTGGTTCTTGCATAGCCCTTCAGCATACAAAGAAGATGCAAGACTATTTTGAGAACTACGAGATAGATGACGATAGCATGAGAATGAAGATTTTCGTCCAAAGTTTGACAGGTGATGTCAGAACTTGGTTTAGAGCACTCACAGCCAATTCCATAGCAGACCCAGAAGCCTTATACCAGTCATTTATCAACAGATGGGAGAAAAAGAAAGACCCCTTGCACATATTATCTGAATATGACACCATCAAAAGAGGCCCTCAAGAATCTGTCTTGGACTATTGTACAAGATTTAATAATGTTTATAATGCAATACCACAGAACTTAAGACCTCCACCTGATCTCGCTTTGTATAAATTCCCTGATGGTTTTGACACTGACATGGCTTATCAGTTAAGGGAAAGAGCCCCTCAAACCCTTGCAGACATGCACAATGTTGCTGTTAGCGTAGAGGCAAATCTAATTGCCAAAAGAAACAGAGCTAGAACTTAGAGGAGAACCACCTTTAAAGAGGAACCCTCAGCCTTAGATCAAAAGCTGGATGCTATTATCAGTGGCATGCACAGGCTGGGAGACAGAGTAGAGAGTGTTGAGAGGAAATCATCATGGGAAGGACAACAACCTAATACGATAAGGAACCCAAATTTCTGGAAAACGCAGAATACAAATGCTGGTAGGTCTAGCCCAGACCATGATGTAAGGCCTCCTTTTCATGAAAATTATGCTGAAGCATCTACATCTAGTGAACAGACGGAAGACACTCACATGAACTTGGTGGATTTTAAGGTTGAGCAACAAATTTTACTAACTCAACAAGATCAAGATGATCATGACTTTAATCAATTTCTAACTAAATCTGGTGAGTCTTTTGATTTTAAACAAGGCTATGATACTGCTGTGTATGAGGTCCACAAACAATATAAGCTGAGGACAAGAACAATAGATGTACCCGAAAAGGTTAAACCAAATGATACCAAGCAGCCGAAGAAGATCAAAGAAAAGGTTGCCCTCATAGAAACTGCTGATAAAACAGTCCCTAATCCAAAGGATGTCACCATAGAGGATGTCACAGACATGCAGTCCTCTAATGATTAGCCTCTACCACCTTCTTCCTCGAAAGAGAATTTGAACAACGTTCCAAAAAGCCCTCCTAAAACTGAAAAACCGCAAGCAATTACTTCCCTTAACACTGATAAACAAGACCAAATTACTGATACTCCAATGGAAAAAGGGAAAGATGTAAGGCCTCCGAGTTACGATGCGACGGGCGACGGCGAGTTCTTGTGCACGAGGGCGCGGGCGGGCGCGCGCCCGCGCGGACGTGCAGAAATGCGACGAAACCTTGCACGACGATGCGACGATAACATGAACACTTATGCAACTAAGTGTTGAGCGTGAGCTTTATATAACGATTGGAAAGGAGACTTGTATTGAGGCAAGCTGGCTTGTAAACGATGCATATGGGCACGTATGATGGATGGTTTTGGGGTCGGCCATGGGGCTGCACACCCCATGTAAACCCATGTACATTGCATATATATAACACGTGAGGAGAGCTCATTTGGAACAACAAGACATTCGCTCATAACATCTTCACAAGGAGGACAAGAGGAGTGCGCAGTTTTGGTGAAGGAAAATGCACATATCTCATGCGCATTAGTCTTGGAGATTGCACAGGCTTGTACCTTAGTTGATGGTTGGCAAGGTGTGCCATGTATTGGGTGAATTCTGGTGTACGGTTCTTGGTGTAAGACTTGGCAAGGATTCTTGGTGGCTCGGGTGAGCACCGTCCTTTGTGCAAGAGATGCACAAGATGTTGTAAAAGGCAAGTTGCCTATCTATTGTAAAATTTGGTTAAGTGTGAGACTTGGTTCGGCCAAGACACACTTGTATTATAAACTGATATTCTTAATAAAATTGTCGGGCAGACTCACATTACGGGGAGTTGCCCCTCCCCTTTATACTTGTTGCAATTGTTGATGTTCTTGGTTAATTGCATGATGATAATGAATGAGTATGGGCTTCATTAAGTATAAAGGATAATTGCTTTTACTTAGTTGCGAAACACAAGCTAAGTATGTTAATGTGAAAGTAGGCGTAGTCCACGAATGTTAGTATTGGTGAAAAGAAAGCGTTCGGTGGTGCCGCACCTTGCTACAAGTGGTTGGAAGACTACCGCCGGTGTAGGGGCGTGACAGTTGGTATCATAGCTCGGTCTAGAGCTGGTGAGCAAGGTTTGCTCGTGAAGGTTTGAAGTTGATGACAGGTATTGAGACTTGAACAAGGTTCAAGTGTTGAAAGCATTTGAAGGTAGTTTCAAGACTCGGTTTGAGCAGGGTCGCTCGCGATAGTGGAAGCAGGTTTAGTAGAGGTGAAGCCTAGTGCTTGGACCAAGCTAAACGACAAGGCATGGCAAGTTTGGGAGAAGGTGAAAGGGAGCTCTTGCTTACCTTATACAGGTTGAAGCGGTTGAAAGAAGAGAATCCTCGGATTCGAGAGAAGCTTGCAGTCTTGGAAAGAAATGTTGAAGAAGAGCTTCTTCAACTTGGCTGGACAATGGAGCAAGATGAAGTTGCAGATTGTGCCATCAAGGAAGAGGAAGTCGTGATAGTTGAAGATGTTTCAGACATGACCATGATGGAGGATGAACTTGAGGATGATCAAGTTGGACCAGGATCGTGCAGTTTGCAGACATCGATGAATGAGGAAGAGCCTCATGATGATGAAGTAAGTATTGATACTTGTGTTTCATTTGGGCATTTGGTGGATGGACCGTATGCAGGAAGAGGCAAAGCTAGTTTGCCAATGCTAGGGAGGATCTTACCATGGATGACTATGATGGAACCTTGTATGGAGAAGCAAGGATTGTTGATGGTTGCTGGACTTGTTGGGGTTGTTTGTGACCTTATGGTGGAAGGTACAAAGACCCATGACAAGGGTGGAACTTGATGATCGTTGTGGATGAATGGGTCATACTTTAGCCACATGGCTAAGTGCCCGGCATGACTCATGGACAGATTGGAGGGCACACTCTTGGGTGGACTTCTCATGGCCGAGACCAAGAGATAGTCTTGGTGGAACCTTCAGTGGTGGAGCTATGATGGAAGGGACGCGTGATGATGATGATATGGTTGGGTGACCGAGTTCACTAGACCAAAGATTGTAAACTTGGATGAGGATGACCGATTGTTGTGATGAGTCTACTTGGTTGGACTACATGGGCAACTTAGTCATGGACATCAGGTTGGAGACATGAAGCATGGCAGTCTTACGCAGGGACATTATGTGGGAGCACTTGTAGAGGTGTCATGGACATCCAATGAGGAGTGCCAAGGCAGAGATGTTGTGCAAATGGATTTGCTGATGTGACATGGAGACTTATTGCTTATGAGTCGATGGAGAGGTTGTGCACTCTTGTACAACAAGGCCATGGACTTGGATGGAGTTGTGAGCAGATTATGGAGCATTCCTACTACATGGAGATGTTGGTTGGAGATGACTCAAGGAGCTTGTTATCACAAAATCGTGTACTAAGGGCTGCTACTTAGCAAGATCTCATGCAACTATTTCAAACCAGGCTTTAGACTAAGGCTTAGCCTCCTTAGTCAGAGAGGGCTCTCTCACAGATTTTTGATATGAATTAATAACAAGAAAAGATGGCTAACTCTTCAAACAGTACACGAAAATAAGCTGGTTGGAACAACAAAATAAGACTTCTTCCATTGGGCTCATGGAGTCAAACACCTTTGCAGTAAATTACCAACTACTCATTCATGGAAGTCAAGGCATATAATGTCTAAACACTCAAAACATTTCTCAAAGGAACCTCAACTCATAAACATACACAGGAAATCTGAGCACTAGGTGAATTCAGAGTGATTGCACATCTATGGAGCTGTAAAACAGAAAGGAAGAGACACAACCATATATATTCTGAGCATTTAAACACAAGATGAATCTTGAGAAGAAAAAGTAATATTTCTATTACTGTCAAAAGTCTTTTACATCAGTCAATATAAAAACTATGTTTTTTGTATAAATCTCCAACCCCTATTACATCAGAGTTTTCACTATATATAGGAAAACAAACTAAACTACTTTGAGTCTCCTCCTCCAGCATGAGGGGAGCTCGATGACCTATCATTAACTACCCTTATCTATTTTTAAACAAACTCATTAAATACATAAAGTATTGAGCTGTAATTACAAAGAGTCCTAATCATACTAAAACTCTAACTTCATCTCTCCTCGTATGCCTGATTCCTTTCTTGATCTTTGACAGCTGTCTTTTGTTGGTTAGGCTCAAGATGATTGAGCTACAGATGCAAGGAACGCTGACTTTGGATACCTGTAAGCGCTGATGGATCATTTATCATCAGGATCAAAACACCTATTTTTAATGTCCCTGTCTCCTACCATCCTCCGAAAATGTAGCAGCATGTTCCCAACTCTTTAATAACTCAAAGTATGGAACGCTGCTACCAAACACCATGTCTCCAGATGAGCTGTAGGCTGTATTGATGTACAAGTGTCTCTCTTCTAACATTCCCTGTCAAACTGTTTATTCTGCATTGAAAACATCACCTACAGCAGTTTCGTAGCGCGCTACGAAACTGCTGTGTGATTTAAAAAACACAGTCTTCCTCTAAACTCCTCACAAAATTGAATAGCTGCTGTTGCCATTCTTCAGTTTCACCTTTGCTATGCTGGGATTCAGAATCACATTCTCTGTATCCTTCATAAGGTTAGAGTGGGTTACCTTCTTTTCCTCATCAAAGATCACCTCAAGCTTAGGCCTAACATAATTATTGAGAACTGAAGCACACAAAATCGATGCCCTTTTTATATTTTTTATCTCTGTCTCATCCTCCTGACTGACCTTAACAAACTGTAGTCCCTCAACCAACTCAATTTCCTTAATCTGTAGCTCTTTTTCTAAGAAGCCATTAATACTCTTTAACATCTTCTGTGTCATCTTATCTTCTAAAATAGAAACCAACAACTGCCGCAAATCAGAGCATGTGCTTTGCTCTAATGATTCATGTGTTTTTAGAACCTTGCAGTGCAAGGCCTTTAACCTTTTTCTCTCTGTACCATCGACGACAATGATTGCAGATTTGAAATGTTTCTGCAGAGTATCTCTGGATTCTGTGTCAGATGCATTTTCTAATCTTTCCTTCCAAAAAGGAAATAGATCACACTTTATGGAACAAACAGGGCACAAAAATTCACAATCAATGTTTCGCTCCTTTACAACTCCTCCAATTTTTCCTTAATGGTACATTCTAAATGGAAAATATGATAACAGGAACACTTTATATAGTTCCATGTTTCATTTGGCTGAATAGATACATTACAGATATAGCACATGCAACCTGGACAAAAATTCATATTTAAAGAACAAGATTTGCAATTACAAGGGCCAGTTGCGACTGCCACCCTGCGTTTTACACTGTTGTTAACCTTAATGTCATCGAGGCATTCATTGTCCAAGCAATTACCCCTACCTTGTTCACAATCTCCAATATCAACACTAAGTGTTAGATCAACCAGATCACCATTGTTAACATGCTGAGGAGTAACTGTTGTGTCTGTAACTGTTTGATCAAGTATACCCACTGATTCATGATTTGAAAGATCCTTGTATTTTCTATCTGCTTTATTGTACATATTTCCACAAGAATGCCTCCTTTCACTTATGTTGGCAAGCAATTTCTCTTTAGATACTCTTTTCATATCAGGAGTCCAAAACAATAATTCAGCATTCTGCTTTTCTGCTACCATCGTACTTGAATAAGGTATAAGACACCCTCCCATCTTAGGAGAGTCAATGCTGATAGCAACTTGTCTTTCAAACCCATTTTGTTTTCATAACTCATTGCCAACAAAAGAGGTTAACGCATCTTTAATTGTCAGATAGTCCCTGCACTCTTTACAAGGCATATTCCTGTAACATGAACCTTCACATTGTCCAACAATGTTCAAAGATTCTGTGATGCCAGCAACTTTAAGTTTAGGGCTCGTTTTAGGTACCAAATGAACATTGGCGTGGTTATCAGCATACTGACCTCCAACAGATGGACCAACTGCACATAAATCTTTTCGAGCTTCTGATTTGCTTTGGCCTGTGAGAGATTGATCACGTACACTAGTATCACTTACAAACTTTTCAACAACAAAGCGAATCCGATGCTCTTCCAGCAAGCACCAGAAGTGCTTGTATTTGCAATACCATTTGGTACAAAGTCTAATAAGTTGCCTCCTTCCCAGCGCTAACGGTGCTTCTTCATTTCTCACTAGTAAGACAAGAGAGATACTGCCAATTTGTGCATACTCCTCCTTGGACACAAGCTCTATGTTCGCACCAACCATCCGCTCCACAAGAAGATTCCCAGTCAAGCCAGGATCTTCATCGACTTGTGCCTTGGTAGTTCGTAATATGAGATAGCGGTCAAGATTCAAGTATCGAGCTGCCACTGCAGTAGCACGACAGTGGTTACTTTGAATGCCTCCTATTGTGATAACACAATCTGCACCTTGCGCCTTTGCATCAGCCATTAAAAATTCTAGCTTCCGCACCTTGTTCCCACTAAGTTGCATACCTGATAAGTCATCACGCTTTATCCAGACTTCAATGTTTGATGGTAAGCCCAGAAGATTCCATCGATGAATTGGTATAGGGAGATGTCCGAGAGAATAGAAATGGGACGGAATCGGATGAAGCTCTGTCGCCCAAGAGGTAGGTGTGTATGAAACTTTGCTCAGAAAGGCTTCAGAACTGCCTTCTCCTTCCACTCGCTCTGCACGAAGCCCGTGAGCCATTGTTGTCTTCGCTCTGATACTCTTGCCTTTCACCTGTAATTTACTGTAGCACCATGGAGATGTAAAACCAATCCAATGGCAGCCACTGCTAAAGCCAAAATGTTTGCAATCGGGAGTCATCCTAATCCTATATGAAATTAACAATGCCGAACCCCTTTTCTGGCAAAGAAAAACAAATGTCAACCAGGTGTCTATGTTCTCTGTCGGTGGAGGAACTAATGCACGAAAAGCTGGTAATGTTTATCAAATCTCAACATCTCGTTTGGTTCCTTGTATTCGGTCAATACACAAAGATTAGAACATGAGGCGCATACTTAAATGCAAATACATTTCATTTGTCAAAAACTCATCACTGGCACGAACATGATCCCACAACCATGAATTCCCAATGTACTTGGAGATGATATATGCACCACCACTTAGTCGATAACCAGCTTCATATATATTTGCTACTTTTCCAACATAATTAACCTGAGTTGGGATCAGAAGGACTTCATTGACTTGAGAAAAGCGATTGTCCCAAGAAAGGATCTTCAAGGTATTAGTCTCAGGGAGAGCACTGAGCAAATCTGTATTGCTACAAACGAGCTTAATACACTTCTTCCTTGAAAACACTGTCACTGCTCTCATCTGCATTTCTGGAGGGAAGCAAAACTCTGTACAATAGGCATGCTAGGATTTGGGCCTCCACTGAAAACTCGAACAAATCCCCAATTTCGTAGCACGCTACGAAACCACCTAAACAGGTAGCGCTGCGAAACTGCTAAAAAAGAATTCATGCGCTGCGAAAACACCCTGTCTTTAAGCTAGGCTAAAAAATTTTGGCAACAGAATTTTCAGTGATAACAGAGCTCATGATGACATGAGGTTGTGACTTTTAGGGACTTCATACATGGTGGACTTAGAGGATTTGATGCATTGAGGAGCTGAGGTCAGGAGACTTTGATGCAGTATGGGATGCATACTTTCAAAGTATTTGTATGGGCATGGCTTGGAAGAGTGACTTGATGTGGAGGATAGATATGAGACACTTTGGAGTGATGGAGTTACAACGATGATGTTGATGCCTTGGTGGCTGCACTTGGGCATGGGTTGAGCTGAGACTCAACTACTTTGACACATGGACAAGTGAGACAAGTGCATACATGTTTCTATGGCAGACTTGAGGGATGACACATTGTATATATGATGAAGGATTGCTTCATGGACCTAGATGTGGCACATCGAGAGTCGGTTTGAGGAGATGATCTCTTCATATGGAGGAGACACACACACACATGATGATGTTGGGATAGATGTGGCTGATTTCATGTAGCACATCGACACCAAACATCATGGACAACATGTTGCAGATGAGGTGGATGGAGTTCCATGGACCTGAGCATAGATTATGGAGATAGATTCTTGATGAGTCAAGGATGTGGCAGAATGTTTTGAGAAACGACTGATGGTGGCATGAGGATGTTCACTCTCATGGTTTGAGCGTGGCAGTTGGACTGGCCATCCGACTAGTTCAAACATGGGATCGCGAAGTGTACAGAGGGCATTATGTTGGAGTATCATGGCAGCAGTTCACATGAGGACACATGATGAAGACAGGAGGTCAGTAATCATGGATCGAGATGACATCTGATGGAGTGCATACCGTGGAGGTACATACCTTGGTATGGTGAGCTTGGTGGTAGTTGGTCACTAAGTCGAAGCATGATGGAGACGAGGCTCTACATATGTTGCAAGGATGTTTGCTTTGTGTGGAGGAGTCAACATCGTGGATGATGATGATCTTGGTGTATGGCTACCGGGATGGTATGTTGTCGAGGATGACAACGATTTCAGGTGGAGGAGGATGTAAGGCCTCCAAGTTATGATGCGACGGGCGACGGCGAGTTCTTGTGCACGAGGGTGCGGGTAGGCTCGCGTGCGCGCGGACGGGTAGAAATGCGACGAAACCTTGCACGACGATGCGACGATAACATGAACACTTATGCGACTAAGTGTTGAGCGTGAGCTTTATATAACGATTGGAAAGGAGACTTGTATTGAGGCAAGCCGACTTGTAAACGATGCATATGGGCACGTATGATGGATGGTTTTGGGGTCGGCCATGGGGCTGCACACCCCATGTAAACCCATGTACATTGCATATATATAACACGTGAGGAGAGCTCATTTGGAACAACAAGACATTCGCTCATAACATCTTCGCAAGGAGGACAAGAGGAGTGCGCAGTTTTGGTGAAGGAAAATGCGCATATCTCATGCACATTAGTCTTGGAGATTGTGCAGGCTTGTACCTTAGTTGATGGTTGGCAAGGTGTGCCATGTATTGGGTGAATTCTGGTGTACGGTTCTTGGTGTAAGACTTGGCAAGGATTCTTGGTGGCTCGGGTGAGCACCGTCCTTTGTGCAAGAGATGCACAAGATGTTGTAAAAGGCAGGTTGCCTATCTATTGTAAAATTTGGTTAAGTGTGAGACTTGGTTCAGCCAAGACACACTTGTATTGTAAACTGATATTCTTAATAAAATTGTCAGGCAGACTCACATTACGGGGAGTTGCCCCTCTGCCTCTCAAAATACTAAAACCCAATCTGAAAAATCATTTGACTTAGAGGCAGAAATAGGTAAACTGAAGATATCCATCCCTTTATCTGAACTTGCCAAACATGATGTGTATAGGCAACAAATTCAAAGATCACTTCAAATGCCAGAAGTTAAGGATGATGTGAATTTTCTTGACAACCAACCTGAACTGTTGTTCGGTCCAGAAGTTAATGGAAAATCAACATATGGATCTATCTTACCCTTCTATGTCAGTTTGCACATACATGACAAAGCTTTGCACAATTCTATGTTTGACTCAGGTGCCTCACACAATGCCCAAAGCTGTAATGGAGAAGCTAAACCTTGATATTGCAAGACCCTACAAAGATCTATTCTCCTTTGACTCAAGTCAAGTCAAGTGTTTAGGCCTCATCAAAGACTTGTGTGTCTCCTTAGTCCAATACCCAAACAAGACAATCCTCATGGATGTGGTGGTTGCTGACATTCCACCAAAGTATGGCATGCTATTGTCAAGATCTTGGGGAGAAAAACTCCAAGGATCCCTCCAACTAGACCTCTCTTATGCCACTATATCTGTCTTTGGGCAACCAAAGAGACTGCATAGAGAAACACTGATGAAGTATGTGGTAACTAGTGAGGACAAGCCCCAAAATTTTCCTATTCACTCAATCCATTATGATATGGATTCTTTTATTTTATTTAATGATAAAACAAGTCCTCCCACAGATGACAAGCCGTTGGCTTTAGAACTGGACACACACATCAATGAAGAATCGGTTGCCCATACTGATAAAACTGTCGAAACAATTAAGGCAACCAGCATACAAGAAGAACCTCCCCAAACAGAAAATTCAAATCTGCCCACTGCAAAAATGACTGAAACTCTTGATACTAACCACAAGCAAGAAATCACATGGTATTTAGAGTTTGATGGCTCTGTTAACAAGTTAGGAGCAGGGGCAAGTGTCTGGATTCACAATACACATAACAATCATGCAGAAGGCCATGCCTACAGATTGAATTTCAAATGTACCAATAACATGGCAGAGTATGAGGCTCTCCTTTTAGGCCTTAAACTGCTCAAAGCTCTAGGAGCTGTAAAAGTGTCCATTCTAGGTGACTCTGATTTAATCATACAACAAATGAAAGGCAACTTTGTCACTAATGACAATAGAATGAGGGCCTATAGGACTGCTGCCACTAATATACTCAATGCATTCACTGAATCCAAGCTTGCCAAGATTTCAAGAGATCATAACATTCATGCACACAGCCTAGCCACTTTTGCTAGTACATGCAAGCTTCCCTTTGAGCCAAACCACCATTTCACCGCTGAGATAAAACATAGGCCTGCTGTCCCAAATAATGTTAAAGATTGGCAAGTGTTTGAAAATGATGCCCAGATTAACAATTTCCTCAGTCTTGAGCATGAGTTTTCAAATATTAACATTGACATGGATGCTATGACAGGTGAACAACAACAGACAAATGAAAATCAGCAGGCTGTAACCGCTGTAACAACCAAACAAATACTGAACCCAACTGTTTTTGACAATGCAAACATAGAAGAGCTGAAACAGATGCATTTGGAGGAAATAGCCGAAACAGAGGCCGAGATCGTTGATCTAAAAGATAACTTTCTCCCTGCTGGCCTCACTCCGTTAGAAGATATGTTTGATGCGAATGATGTGCCCAAGAAGCCAAAAATGCAACCCTTAAATGCTGCTATAGAAGAACACAACATTGGGACAGCAGAGAAACCCAAAATGATCAAACTATCTCAATCTTTGCCACATGATCAAAAGCCCAAATATGTTGATTTGTTCAAAGAATTCCAAGATGTATTTGCTTGGAGTTATGAGGACTTGAAGTCCTATGACACCTCAGTGATCCAACACACCATTCCCTTAAAACCAAATCAAAATCCCTTCAAACAGAAACTGACGAGAATCAATCCTCTCCTTCCTTTGATTGAAAAGGAAGTGAAAAGAATGTTTGAAGCAGGTATCATAGCACCCATCAGATTCTCTGAATGGGTATCCAATCTTGTTCCCACAAGAAAAAAGACAGGTGAGATTAGGCTATGTGTAGACCTAAGAAATTTAAACCAAGTCTCCCTAAAAGACCTCTACCCCTTGCCAAAAATGGACCACATTCTATAGAGAGTAGTGGGGTCATCTAGAATATCTTTGCTAGATGGCTTTTAAGGTTTCAATCAAATATTGGTTCACCCAGATGACCAAGACAAGACAGCCTTTACCACACCGTGGGGAACATTTAAATATGTGAAGATGCCTTTCGGACTTAAAAACACTGGTGCTACCTTTCAAAGGGCAATGGATATTGCATTTTCCAAGGAAATACATGATTTCCTAGTTGTCTACCTCGACGACCTAACCCCTTTCTCCAAATCTGATCAAGAACACCTAAAACATTTGAGGCAAATATTCATGACATGTAGGAAATATGGCATTTCCTTGAACCCCAAGAAGCCTATCTTTGGCCTTGAAGAAGGAAAACTGCTTGGCCATATCATCTCAAAAGATGGTATTAGAATAGATCCGGAAAGGATCCAAGCCATCCTCCAAATCCCGTATCCAAGAAACATAAAAGAGTTGCAAGATTTCCTTGGAAAGATTAATTTCCTAAGGAGATTTATCCCAAATCTAGCTGAATTGATAAGACTGTTAAGCAACATGTTAAAAAAGGGTGCCAAGCTAAAATGGTCTCTTGAAACCAAACAAGCCTTTGAGAGTATCAAATCTGCCTTAACCCAAGCCCCTGTCCTCACCAGTCCACAATTTGACAAAGACTTTATCATATTCTCATTCACATCTGAGCACACCATAGCTGCTGTCCTTTTGCAAAAGGATGATCAAGGAGCTGAAAAGCCAATTTCCTTTTTCAGCCAAGCCTTAAGAGATTCCCCTTTAAAGTACCAAATCATGGAGAAACAGGCCTATGCCCTTGTTAAAGCAATCAAAGATTTTCGAGTTTACATTTTATATTCACATGTGATTGCCCATGTCCCAAATGTTGTTGTAAAAGACATATTAACCCAAGAGGGGTTAGAAGGCAAAAGAGGCAAGTGGATTGCTAACATCCTTGAGTATGAAATAGAAATAAAACCAACCAAGCTCATAAAGGGAAAAGGTTTAGCCAAATTGATGTCCAAAACAAACTTTCAAGCCTTAGACATTAACCAACTGGACAATGAACAGGAGCTGGCGACTCCACAGATCAGTGAAACCTTTTTGCAATCCCCATGGTATGCTGATACATGCTTTGTACTATTAAACCTGTTTTCTCCCCCAGGATTGTCCAGAACCAAGAAAAGATTTTTAAAAATGAAGGCTTCAAAGTTTTGTGTCATAGATGGTGCTTTATTTTGGAAAAATCATGAAGGCATATTGCTTAATTGTTTAACCATGAATGAAACTAACAATGTCATGAAAGAATTCCATGCAGGGGACTGTGGAGGACATCTATATTGGAAGTCCACTTCTGATAAAATTCTAAGGGCTGGTTTCTATTGGCCCTCTTTGTTTGCAGATGTAAAGAAATTTTCTATCTCATGTCATAAATGCCAAATCTTTGAGGGCAAAAGAAAGTTGTTACCCTTGCCTCTTAAGCCCATCTCAACCGAGAAACCTTTTCAACAATGGGGTCTTGACTTCATTGGGGAAATCCATCCCTCTTCCTCAGGCCAGCACAAGTGGATTTTAACAGCCACCGACTATTTCACTAAATGGATTGAAGCCATCCCATGTAGACAGGCCAATGACTCCATTATTATCCAATTCCTTGAGTGCAATATCCTTTCTAGATTTGGCTGCCCTGAGAAGATCATCACTGACAATGCCGCTGCTTTCAAATCCAAAAAGATGATCAGTTTTTGCCATAAATTTCACATTACCTTGGGCCACTCCACAGCCTATTACCGTCAAGGTAATGGCTTGTCCGAGTCATCTAACAAGAGCCTGATTAATATTATCAAGAAGACCTTAGAAGAAAACAAAAAGAACTGGCATAGAAAGCTCACAAATGCCCTATGGGCAGACAGACTTTCAACAAAGAAATCCATTAGGATGAGCCCTTATGAGCTGGTATATGGCATGGAGGCCAGATTTCCATCTTCCTTGGGCACTCCTATCATCAAACTGTTACAAGAGATCCAAGCAGAACCAAATGATGTTCAACGAAGAATAAACCAGACCATTCATCTTCAGCAAACAAGAGAACAGGTCTATAACAGAGCTCAAATTTTGCAAGAGAAGCTCAAAAAGATGTTTGATAAGAGAGCTAAGGCTGAGGATTTCTACATTGGTGACAAAGTTCTAAGATGGGACTCACGAAGAGAAGACAAGGGAAAACATGCAAAATTTGATTTTTTATGGAAAGGGCCATTTGTTATTTCCGCTGTTCAGGGAAATAACACATATTTCCTCAAATCTGTAGAGGGCAGCACTGTTGAAGAGGGCCCTGTTAATGGCTGAATATTAAAACATTACCATGATCCCTTTTAAGGGGTACAATGCAGCTCTATATATATCTCTTTGTATATTGATATTTGTATATATCAGCACTTTGTTTTTATTTTTTGTATAAGCAGTCTGAGTGTTAGAGGAGCAGCAGCAAAGTTTGTGAAGACACAGTCAATGCCAGTATTCCATTTTTAAAAGCTCTATCTCTGCATTAATCTCAGCAAAACAACAAGAGTAGCACTGTCATATCACAACAATTCATGGTAAAAAGAAACTGTTTGCAGCTTGCAGTCTTCAGTCAAACAGTATCAATAAGAGAGGAGCATTTTTTTAGTTTCACATCAGCAACTGTTTCTAGATCAGAGGCTAAGGGAAATACATTAGTTTTGATCCATGTTTTGGATCTATTTCAAAGGCAATGCTCAAGCAACATTGTATATAATATCAAGCACGCAGAAGAAAGCAGGCAGTGCTATGTATTTCACAATATTTCAGTTGAGGAGAGGGCTGCTCATATTTCAAAGTTTCACACTTTTAGTAGCCAACACAAAGAAATTTTTCAGGCCACAGCATCAATAGAAGATCAAGGCAGTCTAACCTATTATTCTTGGCTTTTCACAAGGAAAATACATCCCCAAGTGGAGCCACCGTTAGCCTCCTGTTGCAACAGGTGTTCATCTTTCATGATTGACATTTTTACATGCCAAATCTGTCATACTTTGCATGCTGCAATGTTCCATATTTGCAAAAGAGACCAAAGAAGAGGCCATGAAAGTGTGCTGGTCTAAATGCCACTGATGTATCCCAATTTTGGTGAGTTATTCCACTTTTTGAAGAGTTTTTTCAGTTAAGGGAAGGCCAAACAGCTCAATCTTGGCCTCCCTAGGTTTCAATTGCCTGTTTTAGAATATAGAGAATGAATATCTGTCCAAACGGCTTAATCTTGGCAGATTTGTAGATAGGTAGACAATCTTGGGCGCTCATCAGCTTAATCTGAGCCTCGGCAGAAATAAGGATTGATTTATATAGGAGGGCAATCAAAAGAAAAAAGGATAATCAGGGTTTGCAATTTCAAGTGCACCCGAACCAAAAAAGGAGAAAAAATTCTAGGTAAGGCTGGGTAAGTAGTTTTGTGGTTGCAGAATCAATCTGTGTGATCCATTTCATCTTTTCAAGTGTTATATCTATTCAGATCACAGGGCAAGGCAATTCCCCTTTGGAGGAGCTCAAGCGAGGCATCTCTAACTTCCCCTTCTTCTTATTTCCCAAATCATTCACTGACCTCCCCAAAGAGGTCAAGATCTGCTTGACAACTCTTGAATTCATCATCTTCCACTATATTTGCCTAAATAAAGGTCCACTTTGCTTAGGAGTACTATTGATTCACTCTTTGAATCATTTTCCCCTCTAAAAAATAGCCTAAGATCCCTTACCTTAGTGCTTTCTTGTCATTTTCATATTAACTCCTAACTCTATTATCTAGCTCCCTAACTATTTCCCCATCCCCTATTGTACAAAAACTATATAAAATCCCAAAAATATTACATATTCCCCTCCCCTCGGCATTATAGCCATATTTATCAAGTCCGGGAAATAGTAGTCCATCTGGGGCTCCTACTAACCCTTCCATGTCCTAAACCTGGAGTTAGTCTGACAACTGGTCACACTAATAACCTTTTCCCCTAAGTCCTAACCCTACAATACTGATTTCCCGCCCTTGTCCTAAGGTCACGCATGTAAATATATTTCACCCCGCTTATATATAACCCAAAACCCACTTTCCTAAAGTTTTCCCCCCGCCAGATTAAAATAATTAAATAAAAGCACCGCGGGCCCCGTATCTATTCTTCCGCCGTTTTTATCGTGCCACCGGCTGTCAGATCTGGCGCGCCCAAGATCTACGGTGGGCGGGTCTTTTTGTGCCCCGACATGCCGAGGGTTAGCGTCCGGGAGATGGGCGGTTTTCCCGTCGTACTCCCACCACGCGTCACCCTCTCGGCTGTGGCGGAGCCCCCTCCTCCGAAACCGCTTCTACACAAAAGCGGTGTGACATGAAACCACAAACTGCTTCCCCTATGTGACGTCACTGCCACGTCTCCCCCATGACGTCATCATCCTGCGTCGGCCTCCTACCACCGTGTCCCTGCCACGTTGCTGCCACCGTACTACCACATCATAACCTCCACCGTACCACCACGTCACCCGGCCGTACTGCTAACGTCACCATGCTGACGTCACCCTGCCACGTCACCGCCATACTAGGACCCACTGCTGACGTCATGCTGACGTCATCGTCAGAAAGCGCGAAAGGTGCAAATCGCAGCAAAGAGAGCCCAGAATGAAAATCTGAGGCAGTTTTTGATGCGCGATTAGCGCTTAGCTAAGGGAAATAGGCCAAAATGGAAAACCCTTTCGTGGCTCGGCCACCAGCAGGCCCGAAAGTCGCAAAATGACAAGAATTTCTTCACGCAGAATTTAGAAAGGGGCAAAGGTAGTTTTAAAGCAAGTAGAGGGTCGAACAACAACCATGAAAGGTCGATGCAACAGTTTAAAGAGTATCAGAAGTGAGAAATGCGCACATTCATTGCCAAAGCATATCAAGGAAGTGGCAAAGAGTATCAGTCAAAAGTTTTTAATGGAAATCTTTATTTCCCAATGCAGGTGAACATTGAATGGCCTCCAACAAAGTCAAAGAAAACGGTGGAGCTATATCGAGGCTCTCCCATCACAGTTAATGCACCTCAGAACCACTCAAGAGCATGGATCAAAGCCCAAAGCACAGTTATGGCTAAGTGATCAGCACAGAGCCATAAAGACAACACATTAACTCTTTTTGATACAACTGCCCCCAGCGCAGCTCGGAGATATTTTCTTGCATTTATTTCAGACATATGTTAGGTTAAAAACACTTATTATAACAGATCTGTCTGAGATATGATTTTGTAGATATTTTACTTATAAAACAACCCTAATTCACTATTTAGAGGGTTGGTTGGTTGTATAGCTCCAAGAGAGACTCACACTGTATATCTGATATGTTTTACTTAATCAAAGACTGCTGAAAGCTTGGAGAATGGACTATGTGCTGTGTATTAATGTTTTGAAGGATTAAATGTGGAATTCTTGTGCCGTTACATGATTCAATAAGTGCCTCTTACCTCTGTTTTCATTGACTTATGCTCATATCATACATGTATCACCATCTAAATAGCAGAAAGAAAGATTAGCTTAGAACTTGTTTAACCACACTCTATGCTCAATTTCTTATGTTTCTTTATGTTTTCTTCTGAACTGAATTGGTAATGAATATGATTTCCCTTTGGCTCATATTTACCCTAATTCACCCATGTCTGACAGTTATCTAGGGATTCTTCACTGCTCCTAGATAGAGCTCATTCACCTTCCCTCTATTAAGCTGAACGAGAGATTCTTAACTGCCTCTCATTCCTTAACCCTCATTCCATCCTTTTAAGCTTGAATCATTGTTTCATGTGCAGCTAGCTTGCTCCATATTTCTCTCTTGTGACCAAGAAAACGTACCAACAGTCCTACTCCTTGACTCCATGCCCAATGGTTCTAAAACTTTCATGCTATCCCTGCCTCTTTACTTGAAAGCATCATCCTTACCACCAAAACTCAAACAAAACCCCTTGTACTCAATAACTAGCCTAAAATCATCATCAACAAAGCTAAATCCTAAAGAGAGAGCCCTCTCTGACTACTGGTAGGCTAGGACCTACAGTCCAAAGATTGGTTTGTGGTTACCTCAGCTGTATCCCTTTAAGGAGCTTTAGGGACAACCTGAGTGATAACATGTGCCTTCAATATCGATTGTCACCCCTTGCAATCTTCCCATGGGAAAAATCTTTCGTTGGTTCACCATTCATAACTGAATAGGGGACCATTGTAATGCAAGTCTACCCATGTGTTCCCATGTTTTCTTTGGTAGTATATTCACATCCAAACCTAGATCCAAGATTACCTGATCCATTTTGTACTCACCTATTTGCGTAGTCAACCTCATCTCCCTTCCTATGTGCAATGCATGCTTTCCAAGTTTTCAAACCACTGGTGGTTCTCTTGACCCTGTACACCTAGTGATAAGTTCCTGTACCCCTTTGACTACCTTGTTGTTGCACAACAGTTTCATGCATGTCTCTAGATAGGTAGTGAGCATTGAAGGATCCATCCCTGGTTCTAGTTGATCCTTACTACCTGAAGTGGAGGCATCTGTGAAGCTCTTCTTTTCTTCCATGAATGTCTTCTTCATGTGTTCTAAGTCAAACTCGGGTTCCTTTTGTTAGAGCCTAGCCTGAGGAAGGTAGGATCCAGGGCCAACATCAAACCACGCTTAACCTGGTAACTGGCCCTACCAGGTCAGGAGAGGGCTCTCTCTGGGTCAATATGAGCAAATTATAATCACTAAAGGCTTGAGATGACTGATTTAACTACTGATCTTAGGCTAGGTGTATGTGTGCAAGAGTTTGATTGAATAAAATGATGTTTTTGTTGGCTCAAATGGAAAGGTATATTTTGGGTGCGGGGATTGAGGCTCAGTCTTACAGAGATCTCAATGGGGCAAGGTAGGCAATTTTTTTTGGCACTTCAAATTGAATGAGATGGAAGGATTAGACAGGTGATGAGTTGAAGAGGGCAAGAAAACTCATGGATCCTCTCCAAACAGCTGAAAACATCAAAGACTAAAGTGAACCTCAAGTAGAGCACTGCAATTTCAATGGATTCTGCTTACACTCTTGTTTGATTTAGCTGAGAATAAATAAGAGAGATAATGGCATACAATCACATAAATAAATTCACAATTACAAAAGAAAGCATTGTACCAAGACAAATTGCCACATGGATCCCAAAGAGTGCTGCAAATCCTGGTCTCAATTCCTTAGTCAAAATGCTGATATGAGTGTACAATGAAGCTCAAGGCTTTCTCAAAAGTCCAACCCTCTACTAAAATCCAACCCTTACACTATGAAATTCGTAAAATATATACATTTTCTCATCTTTGTACTAAGGGATTGAGCTCAACCATTTTCTTCAAAATAGAATTAGTTACATTAAACTTAGGCCGAATTTCTAAAAATAGGTATTTAAGGTGAACTCGTATCTCCTAAACCATAGCACCTGTTACAAAAATGAAAGAAATTTTTTTAGATAAGGTCATGTTGGAGAAAAACCTCTCTCAAATTTTGGAAATTCATTTCCAATAGCTCATAATCTATTCCACAAAATCATCTCTAAAATAGAAAATCATTAAAAATTTAAATCTGTGAAAATGAGCTGTAAAGATCTAGTCACATATCCCAATCCATGACACCTGTGAATAAAATTAAAGACATTTTTTTTATATGAATCCTTATTAACAAAAAAATCCTTGGGTTTTGCAAAATTACTTTCCAAATGTTGTAAAATGGCCTCGCACTAAAATGACTAAAATAGTGAAAAATATGAAAAATTTGCTTTGTTTTAATATAGGATCCAAATATCACTATATATCTTGCACATAGTAGCACCTGTGCATAACATGAAGGAGGTTTTTGTTATTTAGTATGTGATGAACAAAAACCTCTTTCACTTTTGAAAAATTCCTTAACATTATTTCAGAAACTGATTTTGTACTAAACTTGTCATTGTCTGCAGCAACTGACCTCAAAACATGCATAACCAAGAATCACTCATTCATTTCTTCTAATCTAGGAAATGGTTATGGGAGTGTGATATACTGTTGGAAATATTTTTCTGAGCTTCTTCTGGTGAACACACTTGTGACATGTTTTGTGCTGAACATCATGTGCAAAACATCTAACAAAACCAGACATAGTAAGAGCTCATGTTGATCCCTAGTGACAGGCTGCGAAGACTGGAACTAACACCTTTGTAGGAGCCTTGCGAACCCACGCAATGTCTTCTAGTTACTTCCCTTTATCATCTCCCTAGGCCATACCACTCCTGAGCATCATTTTTACATTTTGGTTTTCTTCACGCGGTTCAGACCTCATCATTTGCAAATTCTGGGTCGAAGGGGGCTGGAGTACCCCCTTTTCATGCATCTTTGTTATTAGTGAAGGGCAATGTTCTGCCTCATGATCAAATTGATAATAGTACCAACATGATATCCTAGTCGGGTTTGTACAATCACGGGCATAATGCCCTGGCCCTCTGCATTTGTAACAAATTATCTATCCGCGACCCCTTCCTAGTCCCATTCCACCTCGATCTTGACCGCGCCCCTGAAACCCAGCGCACGCCATCCTTGCATTTGGGTCGAGGGCTTGCGTTTTGGTCTTCACCCTATAGGTAGGAGTCTGATCCATCATTATTTCATAGCTTCGGCAGGTGCATTCGTCATGGCCTATCAACCTACAAAAATTACAAAACAATTGCTGGGACATCTGCGTATACTTCTGCAATAGATGACAATTATCCATCATGTGTTTTTCTCCTATTTGGCAGATCATGCACCATAATGCAGATGTCGTGCTCGGCCCTGCCCATGCCTCTGGTTTTAATGGCATTGGCCCTCCCCTTGCCAAGTAGTTTGTGAACACCGGACAGTGGTCCTTGTCATGCCCTTGGCCTTTGTAATTTATGCACCATACTTCCTCACGCACCTCCAGCCGAGTTATCTTGTCCTATTTCAAACTTTGCATCTCCAAACACATATTCTACAATTTCACATGGATTTGTTGGACTCGCAACCCAAGGTCTTGTATAGGGGTCTCATGCAATCTCATTGCCATCTCCAATGCTTCGTCCTGGGTGGAAATTTTTTGCTGTGACAGCGTCATCCTTAAGTGTGGCGTAAGTGAGGCCACAAACCATGTGTGATGTTGTGCATCTGCTAATGTCATATTGGCTTCGCGGATCATACTCTTCAACCTTTGGTCCAGATCCTAGGGGGTGCCACCCGAGAGCATCGCAATCTCCTTAAACCCGATGATTGCTTGTGTCTCTGATTTTGGCTTGCTAAATTCCTTGTTCAACGTAGTCTGGATCTCTACAATTCCTATGTTCAGGTGGTCATTAGAATGCTTGATATACCATGTTAATGTGTGATCTTGAAATGTGATCATTAGCATAGCCTTTTAATATTATCATCCACGACGCCCTGTGCTTCCCATACTACTCTTACCATGAACCAGAATTGGTCCAGATCTTCATTTCCTACTCCTCTGAACACCAACAGTTTGATCACACTTGCCATACTAAGCTGTGGTGGTGGTGGAGGTGGAGTGGGTGGAGATGGAGGTGAGGAGGGTGAAGTGGGTGGCGGTGTGGGTGGGGGTAGTAAACGTGGAATTCTCAGTGTTATAAAACTAACCGCACTTCTCAAAGAGACTTTCACAAGCTCCTCCTCACTTTCCCGCAAGGGTGAAATTAAGGGATTTTTTTCCAACTCCTCACTACTTCTGCTTTTGTAGATCTTTCTGCTTCACATAGTCCCAAACATTAATTCATTCGCATAACTCGCTTTTCACACAATAGCATCTTAATCCAAGTGTTCAAAGATTTAATATACTTACCTCACGGTCCCTTAAGAAAACGTCGCTCTGTCTCACTATAGCTGACAGTCGTGTCTACCGCGAACTCAGTGATAAATCCTCCTATTATTTGGTCGAGCTAGTGGTCCACAGCTTGCACTATCTTAACTTCTGAGGCTTCTAGTCTGTGCACTAGTTCTGGAGTCCACACTATTGGTTTGTCAAGCCTACACCTTCCCTGGTTGTCTGCTAACTTTGCAATCCACTCAGACAGCTCAGACGGAAAAGATGCAAAGAAAATTTCATCGATTTCCATGTACAAGTAGTGCTCCAACCACTGTTCCTTAGATACTTGTGGATTCTATTTTCCTACATCATGAACTCGTGAATCTTCTTGTGCAACCACTCTTCAATTTATTTCTTTGTAGGATTCCAATGGCACAACATCAGACATCCTTTATGTTGATCCCGGTCTCGACAACAGAACCATTTGTTGGCTTGTTTGGGCCTGACCCAGGTTTAGAGGTGATTTAGCCAAGCAAATCTCGGTACTACTAGCCTTTCAGCAACAGTCCGCGGAGTGCAGACTGAGGTCTCACGCGAAGTAGTATGGGAGGGTTCTAGAACTAGGTTTCCTCACCCTTGGGATGTCTGATGGGCTTCTGGAGGTCCGCGCTCTGACCTGTCATTACGCGCACTTGCAATCCCTTCACCACCTGCGGTGCAACTTCCGTGCACCCCTACTTGGGGCGCGACTCGTATAAAACCCAAGTCCATTGCTACATAACCGATTACTTAACTTATGTGTGTATGATTTATGGTTATTACAACATATTCAGTAATCATATCAGTGCATGCAATACATAAACAAATATAAACATAAAGATGATAATGCACATCAAATACGCAGAAATAGGAATCAACTTCTCTTTTATTAATCTGCAATCTTGCTTACAAACTCAACATCGCCCTACGCACTTAGCTACATGGGTCCATGCACTCAATTGTGGTATCTAGTAGACCTATTTGCACTCAGTTACAAAGCCTCTTCCTAATACTATGAACCAATACACTTAGAATCCTACTCTAAGCTCGAACCATTCCTTCGCTACTTACTCTCTCATTGACTCCCTTTACAACTTAGAGCCTCGCTCTATTTATACAATCCCATGGTCCGCGTACCATGGGTAGGCCTACATCACTTTACATTACGTTACATTACTTTAGGGGGGACAGCCCTATGACTTAACCTCTACTTCGCACTCTGCGCCCAAAATTCACTGAGTCTTACAAAACCTTTGACGAAAACTTTGACTTTGAGCCCCAAAACCTGCTGTGGATGGATTCCATGCCCAACAGAGCATGATTATACTTTTATAAAAGAAGGATGGGACCTGGAGACTCTACATTGATTATTAGGCAATAAATAAAATCATTGTCAGGAACAAATATCTAATCCCATGGATTGGTGACCTTCTTGACCAGTTCAAAGGGGCCAAGTATTTCAATAAGATCAATATAAAGTCTGGTTATCACCAGGTTCTCGTAGAGCCCACGAATGTATGGAAGACGACCTTCAAATCCAAGGACGGCATTTTTGAGTGGTTGGTCATGTCTTTCGAGTTGAAAAATACCCCTGTAACTTTTATGAGGCTGATGTATGACATATTGAAACCCTTTATCAACTCGTATATGGTTTTATATTTAGATGACATCCTCATATTTAGCAAGAGTTGGGAAAAGCACTTGTAAGACATTTGACAAGTCATTCAAACCCTGGAAACACAAGCTACGTACAAAATTAGATAAATGCATCTTTGACATGGGGCAATTGCAATATCTAGGTTAGATCATTGATGAGAAAAGAGTGCATGTGGATCCAACTATGATCCAAGTCATTCGAGATTGGCCAACCCCTACCACTCTAGCATAGCTTCACAACATTTTGGGCCTTGCTAGATTTTATCACAGGCTTATATTAGGATTATCTCATATAAGTTGGCCTTTTAGTCAAGTTACCAAGGGTAGAGTGAAAGCAAAGTTTTTTTGGTTTGAGTCCCAACAAAAGGTGTTTGTTGAGCTAAAGCATTACCTTTGCTCTGCACCAATACTCACTTTTCTAGACCTGCAACAACCATTTGAAATTGAGATAAAAACCTATGACTATGCTATTAGTGTAGATCTCACCCAACAAGGGGATCCTGTGGCCTGTCACAGTGAGACACTTTCTCACACAATTCGAAAATACCCCACCTATGATAAATAGATATATTCCATCATGCAGGCTTTCCAACAATGGAAACATTACATTATGGGGAAGGAGATGATCATCAACATAGATCACTCACCCCTGAAGTATATACAAAAACAAGGGAAGTTGCAAAATGATCGCCATCAAAATTAGTCCACATATCTATAATAATTCCATTTGAATATAAAATACAAGAATGAAAACACCAATCAGTTGCAGAATGTCTTAGTCAGCCACTAATTTCAACACTGACCACTGTTCTGACACTTGTGGCCACGAGACCTCTGGATGGGTGCAACTATAAAAAAATGATCTAGAATTCTCCACCACATACTAGATGCTAGTGGATGGCAAGAAAGTTCCATACTTCCACCTTTAGGATGCATTATTATGCTACCTAGGCCACCTATCTGTTCCTTCAAGAGAGCATGCCAATATGATCTAGGAGACGCACTAAATTCAATCTACATGACACTTTGGTGTGGAGAAAACTATGGTCGTACTACAAAATTATTTTTATTGGCCAAATATTCGACATGATGTTGGAAAATACATTAGATCTTACACTTCTTGTGCCATCACAAAGCCAAATATTAAGAAGAAAGGTTTGTATACTCCTCTCCCTACTCCTAGCTAGCCCTGGGAGTCCATCTCAATGGACTATATGTTTGGCCTTCCTTCTACCAACCATGGAAATGACTATGTATTTTTGGTCATCAATAGATTTTCTAAGATGGTCATAATGATTGCCTGCAAGAAGAGTATCATAGCAGAGGCTACCGCCAATCTCTTGTCTGAATGAGTGTGGGTACATTTTTGGGTCCCACAGAACATTATATCAGATCCAAATAATAGGTTCCTAAGCATGTTTTGGTCGACCCTTTGGTCGTTGTTGGATACCAAGCTCACCAAATCAACTAAATTCCACCCCCAAACTGATGGCCAGAGATATTTCGTCAATAGGATGATTGTGCACATATTATGCATGTACAACTCTAAGCATTTGTGGACATGGGATGGGATTCTTCCCTATGTGTAGTGTATCTATAACAGAGCTCTCCATAGTTGGACTAGCCACAAGCCCTTTGAAGTCGACCTAGGATATTAACCATTATGTCCCCTTGATGTTGCATTTGCTTTTGCAACTACACATGAAGAATTTTCCATGTTCAGTATGAAGCTTATAAATCCACTAGGTTTATTGAGCACATTTGACACGTCCTCCAGTAGATTCATGACATCCTGGAGAAATCCAATGC
Source organism: Pinus tabuliformis (assembly GCA_031772625.1). NCBI lineage: Eukaryota > Viridiplantae > Streptophyta > Pinopsida > Pinales > Pinaceae > Pinus > Pinus tabuliformis. The sequence goes on along the minus strand of CM062819.1, from coordinate 77,602,195 downwards.
CAAATAAAAACGTTGACATGATCAATGTTGGGTGCCCCATAAGTTTTAGGTGGGCAACAAAGTTTGGTTACATCTATAGAAAGATCGCTTCATTGGAGCCCATCGTAAGCTTTGACCACTCTGATACAAGTTGTACACCATCAAAAGGGATGTGGAAGACAATGCTTTCAAGCTCATTATCCCCCCATTCCTTTCCTTTCACCCCGTATTCAATATGGACCACCTTTTACCATACTTTCCACCATTGTTGGACACATCAGACATTGTTGAGTAGTTGACACTAATAGAGATCAGCCTAAAATGCATTGAAAAAGCCACAAATAATCGAATCATGGACACATAGATTAAGAAACTCACAAATAGAGGATCTAATTGTATCAAGTTGTCAAACTTGGCCAACTCTTGCATCAGGGAAATTTCCCCATCTCATGGAGGCACTCAACACAATGGGGCCCATTGCTTCCTAATGGGGGAGGACTGATCTAGATTGATTTTGGTGGCCACCCCACTATTGTACTTAGACCTCTAACAGTATTTATTTCATATTGTTTCTTTTGTTTTCCTTAATTGTAGCACAATTTACTATTTTTGGCAGTTTTTCGGGTCTTGAACTTCTAGATCCATTTTGAAGCCCTAAATGACATTTTTTTTGGAAAAAGGGAAAATATATACCCTTTAATAGGTTATTTTACTAAAAATTTGTAGTCCTTGGATAGATATTTCTAACGAGGTTTCGTACACATCAAATGGAGATTGTATGCCAAAGTTATAACCCTGGGAAGTTGGTGTACCAACTAACCCCAAAGCTGCCCACAAACGTTTGCCGCTTTATCTCCTAAGGTTAGGTTTTTGGATGTTTTAGGTTTTACCTAGTTTCTCAATAATAAAAAGGTCTGTGAGCTGCATTTTAACATATTTCAAAGGCATATAGTTGCCACATCTTTTCTTAGAGGTAAGTTACCATCGCCCAAGCTAGTTTATTTTCATTTTGCATGTAAATAGTTTTCAGTGTCTTGTTATCAATGAATTGAAGTTCAATTTTCATTATATATTTATGTTTCAAACTATATTTCATTTTTCTCCTACATAAATCTGCATTAGCTAAGCTACCAATGCCTGAGCTGGTTCATTTCCATTCTACATGTAAACATTTTTTAATCTTGTTATCAATGAATTGAAGTTTTGTTTTCGTTGTAGATATGTATTTTTGTTTGAATATGTATTTCATTTAATTCCTATATAATAATGGATCAAGCTTCCACTTGCAGTAGGTTATAACCTGGTTGAGGAATCAACGTTGAAAATATGAAAGCAACTACTCACTATAGGCTACAACTTGATTAAGGCATCAACCTTGATAATGAATGGCCACTAAGCTACTCTAGGCTCCAACATGATTGAGACTCCAACCTCAAAAATGAGTAGGTGCCAACCTACTTTAGGCTTCGACATAATTGAAGATCCAACCTCAGTGAAGGCACCCACCTACTTCTTCAACTTCCTTATGGACCTCTATTTCATATTATTTTCAGATTGGATCCATTGTCCTCATATATCTGTATCGTAAGTAATGTTACAATTTGCAACATGTAATATTTGTCACTGCATAATCTATTATCATTTTCACACCTTGCAACCACTTCCACTACAATAAATTGTCACCATTGTCACTTTCGTCATTATCATAACCTGCAACCACAGTCATAAATACTTCCACAAACTGTCATATAAAAACATTTCACTAACTGTCATGTTATTTCCCATACTCTGATTTTCCCAATTCATTAATCTGGTTGCTCAATCCCCTTTTTGGAACCTATATTCATAATGCATCCAAAACCATTTCAACCTCCTCATATCCCCTGTAGATAAAAGAAATGGATTTTTGTCATCAAATAAATTCCAAAGAGACATCACACACTTATAGTTAGGTTTATCTCTAAACCTTGATTTCCCATCATCTTCCATAACTCAATTGGATAAATAATGCCCTTAAAAATTAAAAATAACCATATAAAACTATATAATATGTTAATTGTTCTATAAAATATAACTTTCTAGGCAAACTAGACAAAATGATACTTTTCGACACATATGCTACAAAATTCCCACTGATGGGTCTACTAATTATTCGACAAAATGAATATATGGGAGGAAAATAAAAAACAAAATTGTTGACCTATCAACCACCAGGGAGGATCAAACTTAGGTCTCAATCAACACAATATACACCACTACCACTTGACCTATGTCATGTGACTTGAACTAAGGTATTTTCATATTAGTGTTCTTCAAACTTTATGCACTTTCAGTTGGGCACATTCATATGCCCACCTGGCTATACAATGATTACTACCACCCACCATGTTAATCTACGTCAAGCCAAAATGGTATCCAATGGTCTTCTCATGTGATAGGACTCGACCTTTGTGATCTAACATATTCACATATCATGAGCCTACAACTATACCATGGTTTCCTCTATCATCCGTAACAACCCCTCCCAAATTTACCCACTTTCATCAACCTATTGGGTAAACATGAGTTGAGGGCTACTATAACATGACCCAACCTCCTAGGTCCCACTAAGGAAGCAAGGCTGACTGTTGATGAAAAATGGATATTTCAAAATATCCTAGAAGGGCTACAAGACACTCTGAGGCTGAGAAACCATCTCAAGTATTCAAATCCTGAGCTGGACCCCTCCTTCTCTACCATGGGCCCTCAACTGCACCCACTATTGCTTTGTTGGGGCCTGACCCAGATTCAGAGGTCATTTAGCCAAACAAATCTCTGTACTACTGGCCCTTTCGGCAACAGTCCACGGAGCGCCTACTGAGATCTCACACAAAGTAGTATGGGAGGGTGTTAGAACCAGGTTTCTGCACCCTGGAGGTGTCTGATGGTTTCAAGTGGTCCGCAGTTCGATCCTCCACACACATTGTTATATGCACTTACCCGTACTTCATAGCCTGTGATGTTGCCTTCGTGCAGCCCTACTTGGGGCTAGAACAATGTTATTACCCAAGTCCTTACTAATCATCCAACATTAACTTAGCTTATTTGTATGCTGTCAGTTGTCCTTAAGAACATTCACAATTCATACAAGTGCGCGTAGTAAATAAATAGTATAATTTCAAATGATATCAAACACGTAATATCTCAGAATAGATGCACAGAATTGGTAACAAAACCTTTCTTTATTAATCTCTTCTTTGGTTACAGACTTGACTCTACCCTATGCACTCAGCTGCAGGGGTCCGCAAACTCAGCTACAGACTTTACTAGGCCTCTGCGCACTCAGCTGCAGAGCCTCCTTCTACTACTATCACCCAAGACACACTTAGACTCTTCTGCTATGCTTCGCTAACTCATACTTCACCCTTTCTTCCTTAACTATCTTTTACACTTAGAGCTTTTCTCTATTTATACAATCCCATGGTCCATGGACCATGGGTAGGCTGACATTACATTCAAAAATTAGGGTGGACAGCCCTATGACTCCAACATACATTTTGTGCCCACAATTCACAGAGCTTTACAACAATATTAACTCAAAAATTGGGCTTTGAGCCCCAAAACATGATGTGGGGGGATTACATGCCCAACAGGCCCTCAACACAAACATCGTGACTCGCCCTTGAGTCACTCTGTTGGTGCGGCGATCTTGGTGCGGAGCCCCTCCAACTGTCCTCGAACTTTGCTGATGTTGGCAGCGCACTATGCTGCAGCTTGCTGAATATGTTGCATCCTCTGTGTTGAGATCTCCATGTTTGAATTGTTTCCTTACATCTATACTGGAATCTGCTATGTATGTTTATAGTCCTGTGCCTTTGTCCGGGTCCTCAGAGCACGAAGACTATGCTTTGACCGACTAGTCAGTTAGATGGCCCACCCATGTAGGGCTTCAAGCGGCTACCATTTACTTTGCCTGGGAAGGGTTCTCCATTTAGTTTGACTAGCTAGACCGCACCTCCATCTATGACCTCCTTAACCACGTATGGTCGGAGCTAGTGCATTCTGGATTTTCCCAGAATTTTTTCAAACTTACTGTCATATAGAAGTACTAAGTCATTTACCTTGAAGGTGTGCAACTTGATATGGCAGTTGTGCCAGGCTTTTTCATGTTGCTTTTGTACCTACTAATGAAACCCAACCAAAAACCATTCTTCCTCAAGTTCTTCCAATTGCACGAGCCTTTCGTCCAGAGCTTTGTAGTCCGTCATCCTTGTGAGCGCTGCTATTCACAGACTAGGTACGATATATTCCATTGGCATGACAGATTCCACACCATAAACTAACAAGAAAGGTGTATGTCCCATCAGTTTCTTGCACATTGTCTTGTAAGCCCATAGCACGGTAGGTATGTGCAAGTCCCAATCATTTTGCTGCGCGTTGTACACTTTGGTCAGCGCAATCTCTAGTATTTTATTGAAAGCTTCTACAGTCCCATTGGCTTGTGGGTGGTACAGTGTACTTTTCTGATGATACACCTGGAATTCTTCTATGAGCATCCTGATGGTTTCGTTCAGGAAATGCATTCTGTGACCACTTATTAAGGTTTTCAGACAGCCAAATCGGGTCAACACGTTGTCAAACAAAAACTTCGCAGCCGTAGCGGTTCTGCAATCTTTGATCGCTTGCGCCTTCACCCATCGTGTTAGGTACTCTGTCACGATGATGATGTAGTGTGCGCCCACCTTTCCCTAAGGATTGATAGGTCCCACAAAGTCAATTGCCCATTTCTTGAATGGTTGCAGTGTCATTTACGGATTCAATGGCATCTTGTCCCTACGTGAGGGTTTTTCGGTCCTTTGACATACATCATAGGCTTTACAATATGCTTTTGAATCTTGGTGAAGTGTTGGCCACCATAACCCTGCGCGAAGAATCTTTTGCATGGTCGTGCATCCTGTATAGTGTCCTCCTGCAGCGCCCCCATGTGCTTCTGCAAGGATCTGACGTCGTTCAAATTCAGGTATGTATCTTCGCAATATCGCGTCATTGTCCATTTTATATAGGTGCCCCGAAATGACAGAAAAATCCATCGTGCACACCACCAATTCCTTCTTCTTTTGGATGGAGTATTCCTTTGGCAAAGTCCCTGTCGTCAGAAAATGGATTATATCTTCGAAGTGCCCATTTGTGATGCACACCGCAAAGAGCTGTGCATCAGGTAATCATTCCTCCATATTAGTGGGTTCCTCACCCATCTCAATGCATGATAAGTGATTCGGTCTTGCATTCAGGCGTCCTAGCTTTACTATGACCTCAAAATCATATTCCTAGAACAATAAGAGCCACCTTCATATGCGCCCCCCCAACACAGGCTTATTGCTTAGGTATTTTAGCGCAAAATGGTTGGTATACGTCTTGAAATGTGCTATGAGCAAATAGTGTCAGTATTTTTGGAGAGCGTACACCATTTCCAACCCCTCGCGCTCAGTGGTGGAATAGTTCTTCTCTGCTTTGGACAACCTTCGACTTGCAAACGCAATAGGGTGATCCAAGCCTTCCCCGCCCTCCTGTGTGAGCACTGCTCCCAGTGTGATACACGATGCATCAACATGGACATGAAACTCCACATCCCATTTTGGGAAGACCAAGATTGGAGTGGAGGCCAATTTCCCCTTTAGGACATCCAAACTTTTCATTCAATCGTCATTCCAGCAAAATTTAACATCCTTTTTCAATAGTTTTTCCATTGGCTTGGTGATCTGGGCATAGCTTTTGATAAACTTTCTGTAGTACCCAGTGTGTCCCAAGGTAGCGCACAGCTGTTTAACACTTCACGGTGCTTCCAAATTTAGAATTACTACAATCTTCGCAAGGTCCATCATCAGTCCCTCTTTGCAGACCACATGTCCCAATAGGTTTCCAAAGGGAATGAGGAATGTACACTTCTTAAGGTTCAGCGCAATCTGGTGTCATCGGCAAGTATCCAGCATCAACCGTAAGCTTGTTACATGGTGCTTAACTAATCTGAAGATAGCACAATCATCCAGATAGACCTCCAAGAACTTGTGGATGTATTCTTTGAACGCAGCAACAATGATGCACGAAAATATGGATGGTGCATTTTTCAATCCAAATGGCATAATGGTGTATTGAAAGCAGCCCCATTCTATTGCGAAGGTCATTTTTCTCCTCTCTTCTAGCGCGATATTGATCTGATGGTACCTAGAGAACCCATCCATGAATGAGTATGCTTCCTGACCACCAACATTTTCCAATACTTCATCTATGAACGGTGTCGGGAATGGGTCATGTACACAGGCATCGTTCAACGTCCTGAGGTCCATGCATATTCTTATTTTTCCCTTATGCTTTTTCTCCTCTACTACAATAGGACTCACCCAATCAGATTCTTCCATGGGCTTAATAATTCCAGTGTGAGCATTTTGTCCAATTCTACGCGGACCTTTTCTTTATATTTCAGATTCAAGCGATAAGGCCTCTACCTAACAGGCTTCGCGTTAGGTTTTAGGGTGATCTTCATCATCCCTAAGTTTCCAACGATCCCTTTTAAATCCGTAATTTTGGTTGGGAATAAGTCTTGGTATTCGCGGAGTAACTCAGTGACCTCATCCATTGTGGCATCATCCCAATAGTCTCCAAGCATTGCATACTTTGGTTCCGCCTCCGTTCCAATGTTTACCTGCTTCATTTTTAGCAGCGCAGTGATGTCGGGATCCTCAATCAATGGTACTCTAACCTTGCGACAACCTTCTGTTTATGAAATGTTAATATTTCGTGGGTCCTCATCATCCTCCTCAACCTTTGCATTGTAACACTCCAGCACGCAGCTCAGTTGTGTCGCCTATTTTGGCTGAAGCACTTCCATTGGCTCCTGGGGTATTTTGAAGATAACTTCTTTTACCACTTGTAGTGCATCATCAATTGTATCCCACAAACGATCTTCAAACATGAAGGTTAGTAGGAATCCTTCGCGCAAGATATCCCATTTGCTTTTGCCATGGTGAAGCTCTGTCTCAGTATACCAATTCATGGGTATGACATCCAAAGTATGACAGAACAAATGCACCCATTCTGGTTGTGGCTCTTCCCCGTAGACCTTGGTCCATTTCGCGAGGTGTGTACATGGATCATCCCATCCATCATACTTGTCTACTAGCTGAATCTTCAGTTTCCCAAATCATAGGCACATCATCCTTTTGCATCTACGTTAGTCCTCAAAGCTTCTCTAATGAGTACCCCACCACCTTGTGGGCATAGCACATAGTGAACATTTGAGAGCATCGAACCACTACTGTTCTGGCACTGTGCTCTCAAATTTGTTCAGGAAGTCATCCACTGCTGTCAACCCGTCATACATATGTAGATCCCTTACCTCTGTTGTCACACAGTGTAGTGATCTTACCATCATGTTGCGATTGAGCGTTGTTACCTCGTGTAACCGATTCTGCCATCATTCTATTTCCTCATCCGAATCTGATGTGTAGGAGCTTTCGTGCTCCCACAAAATTTTTCCATCCGCTATAGGATTTACGCAATCCTATTCTTGACCGGTTATCTTGTAGATATATTCTAGCACATCATCACTCTTGTCATCACGCATTGGCTCTGTGTAGCACGAACCTTCCACAGGGTCTAGAGGTACCACTACGCATAATGACGTTTTCTCAAAAATCATTTTGCGCTTCTTTAGATTTATCACTCTGTTCATATCAGTAGCCCAATCTATTCCAAAGAGCATGGGATAGGGATTGCTGTCATCGACAATCTCTATCACCTCGAAATCTGTAATCGTGCTCGCACCTTCGATGTCTACTGTTATTCCCTATAATCTTCCCATCGGTAGGATCTTTTGCTGGTTCGCCATTCGCAATTGAATAGGGGACCATTGCAACGCGGGCCTACCCATATACTCCCATGTCTACTTTGGTAGTACATTCGCTTCCGATATTAGATCCAAAATAATTTGATCCATTTCATACGCCCCAATTTGTGCAGTCAATCTCATTTCCCTTCCTATTCGCGATGTGTGCTTTCCGAGCTTCCGGATTATGCGTAGTTCTCCTGACCTAGCGCACCTAGTGATAAGTTCTTGTAGTCCTTTCACAGCCTTGTTGTTGTGTAGTACCTTCATACATGTCTCCATAAAGGTAGTGATCATTGAAGGATCCATCTTCGGCTCTAGTTGATCCTTACTACCTAAAGTGGAGGCCTCCGTGAAGCTCTTCTTAGCTTCCATGAATGTCTCCTTTGCGTGCTCCAAATCAAATTCAGGTTCCTTTGTAGGCGCCTTGTGAACCCACACACTTTCTTGAGGCTGCTTACCTTTTTCCTCTCCTGTCGTGATACCACTTCAGAGCACGATGTTTACATTCAGGTCCTCTTCGCGCAGCTCATACCTCATCAATTGTGAATTCTGAGTCGGGTGACGCTAGAGTATCCCTTTATCACGCAGCCTCGCTATCAGTGTAGTGAAGTCCTCCATCTCATGATCAAATTGAGTATATTATAAACATGATGCTCTTGTCAAATTTGTATAGTCACAGGCATAATTCCCTATCCCTCCATAATTGTAACAATTCAGTGGTCCGCAACCCCTCCCTAGTCCCATTCCACCTCAACCTCATCGGCGCCCCTAAAATCCAGCGCACGCCATTCCTGCATTTGGATCAAGGGCTCACGTTTTGGTCTGCACTCTATAGACAGAAGTCTTATTCATCATCAATTCATAACTTCTGCAGGTGTGCTCATCATGGCCAACTGACCTGTAGAAATTACATAACAATTGCTGGGATGTCTATGTATACTTCTGTAATAGGTGACAGTTATTTGTAGCGTGTTTTCCTCCTATCTGACAAATCGTGCACCATAATGCAAGTGTCGCACTCGGTCCTGCTTGTGCCTTTGGTCTTAATGGCATCGACCCTCCTCCCACCAAGTAGTTCGTGAAGACTAGACAATGGTCCTTGTCATGCCCCTGGCCTTTGCATTTTATGCATCATACCTCCTCGCGTGCTTCTAGGCGAGTTGTCTTGTCCTGTTTCAAAGTCTGCATTTCTAGACACAAATTTTGCAGTTGTGCGTGGATTTGTTGGACTCCCAGGCCAGGATTTTGTATTAGGGCCTTGTCCAATCTCATTGCAATCTCCAAAGCCTCGGCCTAGGTGGATAACTTCTGTTGCGACAGCGTCGTCCTCAAATGCGGCGTTAGTGATGCTACAAACCATGCACAATGTTATCCATCCATCAAGGTCATGTTGGCTTCGTGAATCATACTCTTCAGTCTCTGATCCAGATCCCATGGGGTCTTGCTTTGAAGCATTGCGATTTCCTTAAACCTGATAATCGATTGTGTCTCTAACTTTGGCCTGCTAAATTCCCTACTCAGCATAGCCTGGATATCTCTGATCCCTGCGTTTAGATGGTCATTAGAATGCTTAATGTACCATGTTAGTGCACGATCCTGCAATGTTCTTACCAGTGTTTCCTTCTTTATATTGTCATCTGCGACTCCTTGTGCTTCCCATATGGCCTTTACCACGAACAAAAATTGGTTTGGATCTTCATTCCCTACTCCTCTAAATATCAGCAATTTTATCATGCTCACCATATTGAACTGTGGTGGTGGCGGAGGTGGTGTGGTCAGAGATGGGGGTGACGATGGTGAAACAGGTGGCGGTGTAGGTGGAGGTGGTATGTGCGGAATTCGTTGCCTTATCAGACTGATCACGCTTCTCGAAGAAACTTTCACGAGCTCTTCCTCACTTTCCCACTGAGGCGAAATCAAGGAGCTATTCTCTATCTCTACACTTCCTTCATTTCTATAGATCCTCCCACTTTGCATAGCCCCAAACATCAATTTATTAACATAACCATCTTTTCACACAGTAGCATTTTAATCCAAGTGTTCAAAGAGTTAATGTACTTACCTCGCGGTCCTTTGAAGAAGCGTCATTCCGCCTCACTATAGCTGACTGTCATGTATACCATGAAATCGGTGATAAAACCTCGTATAATTAGATCAAGCCAATGGTCCATAGTGCACACAACCTTATCTTTCGATGCTTCTAGTCTGCGCACCAATTTTGGAGTCCACACAATTAGTTTGTCGAGCCTACACCTTCCCTGACTATCTGCTAGCTTCGTGATCCACATATAGCTCAGACGGGAAGGATGCAAAGAAAATTTCGTAGATTTCCATATATAAGTAGCACTCTAACCACTGTTCCTCTGATACTAGTGAATTCCTGTTTTCCTGAGCCGCGAACGCGTGAATCTTTCTATCCAACCACCCTTCAATTTCTTTCTTCCTTGGATTCCAGTGACATGACATTAGACATCCCTTATGTAGATCCTGGTCCCAGAAATGGAACCATTTTTTGGCTTCTTGGGGCCTGACCCAGGTTCAAAGGTGATTTAGCTAAACAAATCCTAGTACTACTGGCCCTTTCAACAACAGCCTGCGGAGCTCAGACTGAGGTCTCACCCGAAGTAGTATGGGAGGGTGATAGAACCAGGTTCTGCACCCTGAAGATGTCTGATGGTTTCAAGTGGTCCACGGTACGACCTTGTGCGCATGTCGCTATGTGCACTTACCCATACTTCGCAGCCTATGATGTTGCCTTCGTGCAGCCCTACTCGGGGCCCAAACAATGTTATTACCCAAGTCCTTACTAATCATCCAACATTAACTTAGCTTATTTGTATGCTTTCAGTTGTCCTTAACAATATTCACAATTCATACAAGTGCATGCAGTAAATAAACAATATAATTGCAAATGATATCAAACACATAATAACTCAGAACATATGCACAGAATTGGTAACCAAACCTTTCTTTATTAATATATTCTCTAGTTACAGACTCAACTCTACCCTACGCACTCAGCTGCGGACTCTACTAGGCCTTTGCGCACTCATCTGCAGAGCCTCCTCCTACTACTACGACCCAAGACACACTTAGACTCTTCTGCTATGCTTTGCTAACTCATACTTCGCTCTTTCTTCCTTACCTATCTTTTACACTTAGAGCTTTGCTCTATTTTCACAATACCATGGTCTGCAAACCATGGGTAGGCCGACATTACATTCAAAACTCAGGGCAAATAGCACTATGACTCCAACATACATTTTTTGCCCGCAATTTGCAGAGCTTTACAACAATATTAACTCAAAACTTGGGCTTTGAGCCCCAAAACATGCTGTGGGGGGATTCCATGCCCAACAATCACAAATATGCCTCCATGTAGTTGGGAACCTTGAACACATGCGCAAGCTTACATCCATGTGGTTACAACCCAATTTTTCTAGTTAGGAACATGTAGTCCCAAGATCTAAGATGAGATTCCAGGTTATCCTCCAGACCACTGTCCAAAACTTCCTATAACTTCTTAGAATCAGTGATGACGTGAAAAAAATTCTATACATATAAAGTTGAAGGCAAAACTTGACCTAGATTGCCTAGAACATGACAGGAAGTTCATCAAACATATTGAGAACATGTAATATATAGGTCATGTATGCATATCTGAACATAAGCGTCTATAATTATATGAGAATCATCAACAAGGTATACTTCCCTCTAAAAATAGCTGCAATAACATTTGTTATCTCATGCATTCATTAACCATCCACCAACTAATCAAAACATGTCAAGAGCCATAACTAGAACGCTTTATGAAACTATGCTTATAACCAACATATAACTAGAATAATAACCATGATAGAAAAACCATCAAAGCCACATAATAACATGTACAAGTACTCATGAAATGCAATAGGAAAAGAGCTCCTATTAACATATTCAAAATCCAACCAAGTCAGGGACTTCCACATGTTAGCGCTCGAATCTGCCTTAGGCTAAGGAAAGCAAAACTCGAGGCCACATCAAACCACGCTCAGCCTCGTAGCTAGCCCTACGAGGACAGGAGAGGGCTCTCTCCGGGTCTATCTCAGCAAAAGGTCTTCAAAGGGGCTGAGATGACTCAAATTTAATACTGATTTTAGGCTAGTAAAGAGATAGGAAGGTTTTGTTTTCGATTTTTGAGTTTTTTGTTGGAGAAATGGGAAAACCAATTTTGGGTGCGGGGATTGAGGTCAGATTTTTGCAGAGATCGAGTTGGGGCGAGGTAGGCAATAGTCTTGATGCCTTTTATCAGGTTGTATGGATGGATCATAATGACAAGGAGTTGAAGAGGGCAAAAGAGAATATGGATCCTCTTCAAATTGATGAAAACATGGAAAATTAAACAAACTTAAAGGCAGAGCATAACAATCTATGGATTCTACCTTAACACTTCATTTGTTCAATTGCAGAAGATGCAAGAAGGAAAATGATACACATTAACAACTTACAATTACAGAAGAAACACACCATCAACACACAAAGCCACAAGGATCCCAACAGGTGCTGCAAAATCTCTGATCTTCCCTTAGCCAAAATATGAAAAATATGTACAATAGTGTCCAAAATCTTCCTCAAGAGTCCAACCCTTGCTACTGACTGAAAATTTACATAATATAGACCAAACTAACCCATTCCCTAACCTCTAGGGTTCGAGCTCCTCCTTCTAAGAGCAGTTTCAACAAATTCTAAACATGGAGCAGGAATCTAGGTGACCAAAACAACCTACCTCTAAAAAGAAGGAAACTGATTCATTACATTAATTGCTTGCTAATTTGTGAATGAATCATCTAGAAGAAGGTATATAAGTGCCATGTTACCTTACATACATCAAATTACATCATGTTGGGTCAAAAATTACATCAAGGAATGAAACTGGTGAAAACTAGCCGAATTCCTGAGCTGGAGGATGAAAACTGGACCAAAAACCCCAATGCGTAGCGCCCTGATCCCAATGCGTAGCGCACCTTTCAGCCTGTTTTTGGGGCACTTCCTGACATTCAAATTGAGCTCATGATAGCTCGTTGGAAAGCCCTGGATGTCTACTTTCCAACCCAAGTGGAATATTCACAATTCATACAAGTGCATGCAGTAAATAAACAATATAATTGCAAATGATATCAAACACATAATAACTCAGAACATATGCACAGAATTGGTAACCAAACCTTTCTTTATTAATATATTCTCTAGTTACAGACTCAACTCTACCCTACGCACTCAGCTGCGGACTCTACTAGGCCTTTGCGCACTCATCTGCAGAGCCTCCTCCTACTACTACGACCCAAGACACACTTAGACTCTTCTGCTATGCTTTGCTAACTCATACTTCGCTCTTTCTTCCTTACCTATCTTTTACACTTAGAGCTTTGCTCTATTTTCACAATACCATGGTCTGCAAACCATGGGTAGGCCGACATTACATTCAAAACTCAGGGCAAATAGCACTATGACTCCAACATACATTTTTTGCCCGCAATTTGCAGAGCTTTACAACAATATTAACTCAAAACTTGGGCTTTGAGCCCCAAAACATGCTGTGGGGGGATTCCATGCCCAACAATCACAAATATGCCTCCATGTAGTTGGGAACCTTGAACACATGCGCAAGCTTACATCCATGTGGTTACAACCCAATTTTTCTAGTTAGGAACATGTAGTCCCAAGATCTAAGATGAGATTCCAGGTTATCCTCCAGACCACTGTCCAAAACTTCCTATAACTTCTTAGAATCAGTGATGACGTGAAAAAAATTCTATACATATAAAGTTGAAGGCAAAACTTGACCTAGATTGCCTAGAACATGACAGGAAGTTCATCAAACATATTGAGAACATGTAATATATAGGTCATGTATGCATATCTGAACATAAGCGTCTATAATTATATGAGAATCATCAACAAGGTATACTTCCCTCTAAAAATAGCTGCAATAACATTTGTTATCTCATGCATTCATTAACCATCCACCAACTAATCAAAACATGTCAAGAGCCATAACTAGAACGCTTTATGAAACTATGCTTATAACCAACATATAACTAGAATAATAACCATGATAGAAAAACCATCAAAGCCACATAATAACATGTACAAGTACTCATGAAATGCAATAGGAAAAGAGCTCCTATTAACATATTCAAAATCCAACCAAGTCAGGGACTTCCACATGTTAGCGCTCGAATCTGCCTTAGGCTAAGGAAAGCAAAACTCGAGGCCACATCAAACCACGCTCAGCCTCGTAGCTAGCCCTACGAGGACAGGAGAGGGCTCTCTCCGGGTCTATCTCAGCAAAAGGTCTTCAAAGGGGCTGAGATGACTCAAATTTAATACTGATTTTAGGCTAGTAAAGAGATAGGAAGGTTTTGTTTTCGATTTTTGAGTTTTTTGTTGGAGAAATGGGAAAACCAATTTTGGGTGCGGGGATTGAGGTCAGATTTTTGCAGAGATCGAGTTGGGGCGAGGTAGGCAATAGTCTTGATGCCTTTTATCAGGTTGTATGGATGGATCATAATGACAAGGAGTTGAAGAGGGCAAAAGAGAATATGGATCCTCTTCAAATTGATGAAAACATGGAAAATTAAACAAACTTAAAGGCAGAGCATAACAATCTATGGATTCTACCTTAACACTTCATTTGTTCAATTGCAGAAGATGAAAGAAGGAAAATGATACACATTAACAACTTACAATTACAGAAGAAACACACCATCAACACACAAAGCCACAAGGATCCCAACAGGTGCTGCAAAATCTCTGATCTTCCCTTAGCCAAAATATGAAAAATATGTACAATAGTGTCCAAAATCTTCCCAAGAGTCCAACCCTTGCTACTGACTGAAAATTTACATAATATAGACCAAGCTAACCCATTCCCTAACCTCTAGGGTTCGAGCTCCTCCTTCTAAGAGCAGTTTCAACAAATTCTAAACATGGAGCAGGAATCTAGGTGACCAAAACAACCTACCTCTAAAAAGAAGGAAACTGATTCATTACATTAATTGCTTGCTAATTTGTGAATGAATCATCTAGAAGAAGGTATATAAGTGCCATGTTACCTTACATACATCAAATTACATCATGTTGGGTCAAAAATTACATCAAGGAGTGAAACTGGTGAAAACTAGCCGAATTCCTGAGCTGGAGGATGAAAACTGGACCAAAAACCCCAATGCGTAGCGCCCTGATCCCAATGCGTAGCGCACCTTTCAGCCTGTTTTTGGGGCACTTCCTGACATTCAAATTGAGCTCATGATAGCTCGTTGGAAAGCCCTGGATGTCTACTTTCCAACCCAAGTGGAATTTTCCAATTTGGAGCTCATTACCCCTCCCCCCCCCCCCCCCCCCCCCAAAACTGCATTCTCCCAGAAGTACTTCTTGCTGTTGCAAAAGGTGGCAGCAAGGTGGTTTTCATGGTGTTTTTAGGCCTTTTGATCATCCAGAATTTGATGAAATGCCTTGGGAATAACTGAGCATGTATATTTCATCATGACAAACCCAAAAATATAATATTTTTCTCCAGCAAGTGCCCCAATCAAAAGCGAGTGCGCGGGTGCGCTACCCATTGAGTGGAAAAAACTATTTTTTAGACCAAAAATTTCAAAATGACAAAATTTTCTCCGAATTTGCTCAAATTCGGAGTGAAGACCCTCCATCATGTGTCATGCTCAGCCAATGAAGCCTCGGCCAAAACTCGAAGCGGATCTAGCCTCTTTCGCCGTTTTAGTGCTTTGCTCAACCTCCTTTGCAAAATCTTCATTTTTGCCTTGCAAACATGCATGCGGGCCCAATAATGATTCTTCATGTGACGAAGCAAGTATTTGTCTCTATTGGCCTTCACCAACAACCCCTCCAAATGTCGGTTGACCTTCTCAAGCACAAATTTCCGCGCAACAGGTGTCAAATCACCCGGTCTTTTACGGGCCAACCTACGGTCTTCACGGATTCGTTGCAGCTCTATAAGTGTGTGCTCATCCTCTAATTGTTTATTGCGCTGCTCCAAGTATTTGATCCAACATTCTGCCTTCAGTAACTTCTCATTCAATTTATCAATCTCGGTCTTTTGTTTCGAGCTAGGAGAGCTCCTATCCACATCACTCAATGCAACATCAATATCATGACCACTTGAATGGCCCTCCTCATAAATTGGCTCCTTGCCTCTGTCCTGAACATGTACCTGTACTGAAGAAGAAAGCGAGACCCCTTCCACACCATGTGGAGATAATACTCATCGTGTAGCTGCAAATAAGGCCCTGTGGCCTCGCTGATATGTCACACATGCTAGAGCGCTGACATGCTCGGTCTCAGGAATGTCAAACTGATGTGAAGGCCCTCCCTCATCATGAACAATCTCGGGAGGAGGCTGTGTCACTGTGAAAAAGTTGCGAGAAATGAAATCCTCCCAAGTAATACCCTGTTGTGCCAACTGATGAACCACTATGATCTTGATCAAAGCATAATGATAAATACTCCTATGCTGCTGTGCTGGGGTCTTCCTTTGTACTAATACAACCATCCTCTCTATGTTGTGAAACATGAAGTATGGAATGTTCATCAGACGTACCCTTGTAAAATGCATCAACAAACGGACATGGTATGCATAAAGACGAGAGAATCTGCCCTCACAACTGAAATACCGAATGATGAGCTTCATCAAGGGTGCAAACTGATCATTCAGGTACTGGAAAGGAAAAACTCTGCTCAAGTGCCTCATATACCCAGGTTTGATATATGGCTCATAATAAGATTTCTCTAGCTGCTGACACTTATTCCATTGCTCTCCAATATTTGGTATCCCGGTGGCCTTTGCAATAGTCTCTGGTGACAAAATGAAATTAACTCCAGCAAGGTTTACATGGCCATCATGTAAATGTAGAACAAACAAGCGAGCTAATTCACGATGATGGTGAATTTGTGAAATTAGCTCACAATAGCGATAGCATGACTGGTGGCGAAAACAATCCATTGCCAGCGGGCAAGCCTGCAATTGAGCCAAAGAAGTGGGCTCCTCTCTGAGATGCTTTCCACCTTTGCCACCTCTGCGAGACCTCCGAGGCACATTACCCTCTGTTGTGGAATCACTGTCATTCTCCTGCTCATAAACTGAATCTGTGTCTGACATGGCTTTGAAAACACAATGACTGCAATATATAGGAGGTCTGCAATATGTAGGATGTATGTTGTAGCTGTGGTGAAATCACAATTTTAATGCATGCTCAAAAGCCAACCTAAACATCGTAAGACTTATGCCATCATGGACATTCTATTTTAGTGTATTGGGCATAAAAAAGTCATAAGGACAGTTTGACAAATGGACCAAAATATGAAGTGTTGTTGGCTCAAAACTTACAAATGAGTATGAGGCTATGTTTCACCAAGGGAGAGTAGAAAAATCTTCACCAATCATCCATAAACACCCTTAAGGCAGATTTTGGTGAGGCCTAGGGTTTCATTTGTTGACCTAGGGTTTCCTTTTATTTTTACATTCAACACATCACACCCCTTTTCAAACACAATATAAACAATATGAAATTGATTGAATCGGTCATAGAACACCTACTTGCAGATTTGGAGGCAATTAGACACGATCTGGGTGCATGAATATAAAGAAATTTTGTGCTGAACTGAGTGCGTAGCGCACTATCCCAGTGCGTAGCGCACAGCCTGGTGCGTAGCGCCCGTGTATTTTTACACTGGCTGCACTAACCCAATGCATAGCGCACTGCCCGGTGCGTAGCGCACAGCCTCCAACGCGTAGCACACCCTCCAAAACTGTCCACAGGTATGTAACTCGCGGTTTTGACCTTCAAACGCTTAGACACAATGTTGCTTTGGGAATTTGTGTGCAAATGGACTTGTTTTCCATTTTTATAGGTAAACAAAATATCTCATTTGATTTAAATTGATTTGAAAACCCACTTTGTAAGGTTTGGCACCTTTCAATTTTGGCCTTTAAATACAACATTGCTTTTTGATTTTCTGAGGTTTGGACTGATCATTTTTGTTGATTTTTGCAGGGATCTAGCATATAGCTTTGCGGAAGATCAGAGACTTGCTCTGAAACCTTTGAAATGACATAAATACAGTTATTTAAAATAACAATTTTTAGTTCCAAAACAGAGTTTTGGACTAAAAATGTTTCAAAATGCTCTATGAAAAATTATTAAATAAGAGTCATTTGACATCAACCTCATGGCCTGCAGGTTTGTTTTATGTATATACAAAGGACTGACAACCCTAGACTCTAGGACACTTTTATGACAATGAATGCATGATTATGGACCAATGATTTTTGAGAAAATTTGTATATTCACTAACCCTACAGGGACAAACATGAGGAAACACAAAACAACCAGACCCCCTCGTCAGTCAATGGCATGCCCCTAGCGGAATGCAACGAAGTGGAACAAGCGAGACACCTAAAACGATATGCAAAGGTGAAAAGATCTCTGATGAAGGGCTATAAGGACCGACTCTAACACCACATATCACCTGACCATAGATTGTGCTAAGCCAATTATTTTTTTCAGCCAATCACCCCCATGCCATATTCCTTGCATGAATGTAGGACTCAAGGAAAAAAACCAAGGCTTCCCAAATATTAAACCGCATCCACCCTTAGGATTTAGCGCAATCCCGCCAAAACTGATTAAGGGATCACTAGGCCCAAAACAAGCACATAAAGAACTAGGCCTTCCTAGAGATTAAACCACCTCCACCCTCAGGCTTTACTGCAATCCCATGAAAATAGGTCAAGGGATTACTAGGCCCAAAAAATATTGGATGCCTCAAACATTTCTTCACGAATACCTTGAGTAATTATCCTGTCTCCACCCTCAGTCTTTACTGCATCCCACCAAAACTAGTCAAGGGATTCCTAGGCCCTATGGGAATTCTCTTGAGGCCACCTCACCAATTTCCAAAACCATATGAAAATTCAAAGATCAACCAAATAAAAGAACCCCATCGCACTATGGCTATCTGAAAATGGAAAGGTAAGGTTGAAAACCTTTGTCACACCTAGAAAAAACCATGCCAATGGCAGCAAGCGAACCAAATACGCACATGCATCTGCCACGGATTCACAACCAGCTAGAAAATCACACATGAAACTCATTACCTGCAAGTATTCCTATTAAAAATACTTGATCCAACCTTTCCTTGCTTGTCCCTTGTTTTCCTTTGCCTTTTTTTCCTTCCTTTACTTTCCTTTCTCCAACGCTAGAGTGCTCCAAGAATGCTCTAAGTGGGCAATAATATGAGAGAATAGACAGAGAGATCCAAAAGTGAACTGAAAAAAGCTGTGAACTTATCCTCATAACCCTTTTTATCATTAATGCCTCTATTTTCTTCAATTTCCTATATTTTCCCTTCAATTTCCTCCTCTTGCAAACCCGTGACCTTTCATCTCCCTTTTCCCCCATTTTCTTTTATTTTCATAAATAAAATGTCAATTAATGCCTCTTTGTCTTTTTCAACGCCTTTGCTAATTTCCTTAGCCATAATAAACCAAATGAACACACACTAGGATTTGTTTACCAATGTTTAGCTTGGAATACATGTCCCTTGACCTTAGTCTTATTTTGCCTTTATTAACTTTTATTACATGAACTTTTAACCCAGGTGTTGTAGCTACTGCAAGACCCTACAAAAGTTTTGCTTACACTCAATTTCAGAGCCTTCCTTGGTCATTTACATCTTTTTCGTGAACATTGAAGCTTACCACATGAGATTTGTGGTAGTGCTTTATTCCCTTTTGCATGTTGGGTTAACTATCATCTTCTAGCATGTTTGGATGTCATGGAATGTTTGCAAGCCTATTCTCATGGTTTCAAAGGTCTATCTTTGTGTATATGAGTTTTTCTAACTATTTAAACATTTTTTGTGCCCATACACAAAGTCCTTAGCACTATCGCACAAGTGTCGTCACGGTCATCACAAATTCCATATTAAGTATCACACTTATCATATCTTTTCGTAAGGAAATCACATAGAGGGAAATTATCTGTTCATGCTTTTAGATGATCTATGTTGTCATGTCATCAAAGTATACTAAGAGTGTTATTAGAGTCAAGGTTCATCACAGTTCATCATGTTGATCTAAATATGATATGAGGTTGTAACTGATGTCAACCCAAGTAGCACCAAGGGCTACCCTAATATTGCAAGGGAATTTTGACTTGAAAACTTAGTCTATTTTGAGTCAAGGATCTTCTAGATAGATTCTACTCATTGAGATGTTTCTGATGAGATATGGCCCGCCAAGTAATTCTTCACAGTTTGAGAGATATTCATGTTTGAAGTTAGTAACCCTAGTTAGTGGGCTAAAACCCTATGGGTTTGTGGCATGGCACTCATAATTGGTTTTGGTTTTTGAATAGTCAATAATTAATAATTTTTTAAGCTCCTAAAATCCCTCCAACATTCTCTATAGAAGCCACTCTCAACTCTATAAAAAGAAATCACATATATCCTCCAAATGAAGTGATCGTGGAATTTTCACTATAACTTCATTTCGGAGAAGTCGTAGGTTCTGAAATGAAAACCCATTTGATTCACAATCTTGATGAACGTCGTGACGGAATTTCAGATCTTGGTTTGCTATATTTTCGAAGATATCATCTATGGAAGTTAGGGATTTTACAGGCTCCCGAATTTCATCTCAAAGAAGTGACCTTGGGAAAATCGTCATACCTCTCTCTCTGAGAGGAGGATTGGAATTCTATAAAAGGTGGTGGATAGTGCATGGACTGTTGTTTTTTTGTATCAATTTCAGAGCCGAAGGAGGAAACAGTAACACGTGGCATGTCATACAAGTTCGCTATACTTAACTAGTCCATAATTAGGTCATTGTGAGAGATTGGGCATAACTTTGTCTTGTAGAGCCCAAATCAAGTCAAACCTATGGTAGTGGAAACAAAACTCAGAGGGATTCTACAAGAAAAAATATCACATGTTGGGGATCTGAAATCATAGAGATACATCATATTAAATATCGTGCTCCTAGAAAGGAAGAAAAACTAGATCAAGTGTTGTCAAGGGGTGCAATGGACCAGACATTCTAGGGAAGCAAAGAGCAAGGTGTAGTAAAATGATGCAGTAGAGGTAAGCTATAGGTAAGTATCTTGTGTATATGCATGTTCATCTCTTAATTGCATTAGTTTCTTTGTATTCTAATTTGTTGTTTTTGTTTAGCACTAAGATATGTTCTGCAAGATGAGGTAAGTTTTTCTATTATCATGTCATGGGTATTTCCTTGAAGACCTTTTGCAGATACTATATATTCATCAAGAGAAGGCTCAATGCATAATCTAATGTTCTGAAGAGTGAGAAAGGGTAGCATGACAAGAGTAGCAATCAAGGTGCAAAAAAGTAGCAAGAAGATCACCATATGAAGTCTTCAAGTGGGAAGCACTCCATACAATCATTGTAAAAGTATCATTGTACAGAGTCATTGTAAAAGCATCATTGTAAAAGTTTTACAAGTGTTTATCTGCCAAGAGTTGAAGAGGCAGTGTTGGGAGGTCTAGGATCATCATTAGGTGGTTGTGTCATAGTTGGGGTTATGGTCTAGTGTGTCTTCTTCTTCTACATCATTCTATATCATTATAAAGTGGACCATTTTCCCTGGTACGAGAGTCCGTTCTTCTTTTATTCTTCTATAGGGTGGTAGGATGGTGTTAGGCTAGTGCATGAAGTCACCAATAGGTTCAAGCCTCTGAAAACTTCTATGTGGTAGGGTGGTGCTAGGGTGAGTCGTAGCTCATTGGGTTTTGGGGCATCCGTTCAGTTGACTATTGAAGAATCTTGGGTGTTGGAGCATCCATCCAGTGGGAGCTGAAGAAGAATGTTTTTCTAGAATTATAGGAAATTGTTGCTTTCATTTCAGTTGGGCTAAAGATTAAATAATTTATTAGAAAAGCGTTAGGTGGTTTTTGACCCAGAGGGGGTTTTCCACCTAAAATTTTTGTGCCTCATGTGTTCTTTTATTCGCTGTTGTTACTACATAAACATTAATGATAATTGAAGATTAACTAATGTTTTGAAAATATTTAAAAGTGCTAATTGCTAAGGAATACTAATTCACACCCCCGAAGTATTTTCCAACAATTGGTATCAGAGCTTGGTTCCTTCAGTAACAGCTTAATCGCTGGAAGTCAGTTTTCAGAGCATAGAGATGGAAAAGTCAAAGAAGTGGGTTACAAGGATTTCAAAGGAAGGTACATGTACAACAAAATCTCAAGAAAGTGATTATTATGTACCAACCCCTGATTTTGATGTAGACAATTACTGGATATGGGAATCTAGGATGGAAGTATCTTTGCAGGCACATGGAGTATGACAATCAATTGTTTTTGGAGACACATCTACCGACGAAGATAAAAAGGTAAAATTCAATGGCCATGAATGTAATTTTGAATGTTTTGCCAAATTTTGTGAAAACAAAAGTTGTTCAATGTTCAATAGCTAAAGCTCTTTGGGAAAAGCTTCATAATCTCTATTCAACAAAGAAATCAGGTCAAGATGTTATTGAAAACTCAGATCCTCTTGAGTATGATGAAGAAGGTTTGACCATAGAAGAATTTTCTAAGGAGACAATCAAGCTTATAAAAGAGCTCAAGGCTAAGAAGATTCGTTCCAATACTCTTGAAGAACAAGTTCAAGGCCTAAAAATTGAAGTTGAAGAAAACAAATGTATTGAAGAGTCACTTCAAAAGAAGTTGGAAGAAATCAATAATACAGTGACACGAGACCTCAAGAGAGAAGTCCAACAGAAGCAACAAGAACTTGACATAGCATTTGCAGAGATTGGTAGGATCACACAACAGATGCAGGAAGTAGAAATTGAAAGGAAGGAATCTAATCAAAAATACATATTTGTCGTTGACCAAAAGCAAAAGGAATTAGAAACATATTCAATAGAAATAAGCAGGCTCGGGATTGAAAATGAGAAGCAGAAGGAACAGATACAGGTTCTCAACAGAGAAGTAGAGAAGACCACTCTTCTCAAGCTACAGGTTGAGGAGGCAGAAAAATGAAGGAAGATCTTGAAAAGATGGTTTCAAGAAGATCTTTCTCAAAATTAAGAAGAACTTGATGCAACTCGTGATGAGATCAACAAACTCAAGGGATCACAAAAGGAATACTTACAAGACAAGATAGATGAAGAAGTGAAAATGAAGGCAATTAAAGATGATAAAGCTCCAGTTGGTGAAGATACAAGCTCCACAACTTCACAAGATGATTCTAAGAAGGAAGTTGATCAAAGTGAAAAGCCAAAGAAGAATGTTGCAACTCCAAAGAACAAGACCAAAGCAATCGAGAACAAAGGACCACAAGAAACTAAAACACTGCCTCCAAAGAAGAATGAAAAATCTTCTAGGTATGTTCATTTATTTAATGGTTATTGCTTTTTATGTGTTAACTATGGAAATATGGCTAGGGATTATGAAGTTTTTTACAGGTATAATCATTATCTGTATAACCCTAGAAGCAAGTTTGCAAGATCACGAGACAGGTTCCACGATGATTTTGTCAGAAGAGAATACATGCTAGATGGGCCAAATATTGAATGTTTCAAATGCCATAATTATGGCCATAGCACTCGTGGTTGTAGATATCATACGGAATCGCCTATGGACAAAATTGAATGCTTCAAGTGTCATAACTATGGGCACATGGCTTAAGATTGCAGGAATAAGAAGGTCTGGAAAAGGAAATAGGTACAGGAAGACAAAGCATATAACAAGGTTTCAGCAGTTATGCTTTCAAGATTTGTAAAAGCAAAAGGTCATGAGGAATTAGCAGTTTCTTCAGATAATGACTCAAGTCAAGATGGCCCGTTAGGCGACTCACTATTTTGAACAATCTGTCTTGTTAACTTCTTAATGTTTGTACAAGAGGAGTCTATGCAGCATTATATGGCACAAGCCTACGATTGATAGGAAGGTAGTTTGAACAAGATGGTAGTTTCAATAAAGGTTCATGGGGAGAAAAACATTTGAAGGATTACATGTTACTAGGAACAATACAAGATTAGTTTGCAAAGGATATGCACAAGTGGAAGGAATTGATTTGGACAAAACATTTGCACCAGTTGCCAGAATGGAATCCATCCAGATGTTTCTCTCCTATGCATGTTCAAGAAAAATAAAAGTCTACCAAATGGATTTCAAGTCAACATTTCTGAATGGATAATTAGAAGAATCAGTTTACATCAAACAACTTGAAGGTTTTCTACTATCAGAAAAAGAAGCCTATGCTTGCAGGTTAAAGAAGGCTCTGTATGGTCTCAAGCAGGCTCCCAGAGCATGGTATGCTCGTCTTGATGGATATCTACATCCACAAGGGTTCAAAAAAGGTACTGCTGATAGAAATCTTTACGTAAAAATAGATAAATATAATTTAACAATCGTTGAGGTATATGTGGATGATCTAATCATTGGTAGCAATGATGATCAACTAAGTAAGAACTTTTCTACTAATACACAAAGTGAGTTCGAGATGTCTTTACTCAGTGAGTTGACATACTTCTTAGGGCTTCAAATATCTCAGCAAGAGAAAGGAATATTCATATGTCAAGCCAAGTACATCAAGGAAATGCTCAAGAAATTCAAAACGGAATATTACAAACCCATCCTTACTCCAATGGTAACAGGTTGCAAATTGAGCATAGATGACTCATCTAAGGATGTGGATCAGAGGTTGTACAAATATATGATTGGTAGTTTTCTATATGTAACACCCTCCTGACTAGATGTTTTGCAAGTAGTTGGACAAGTAGCAAGATTCTAAGCAACACCAAAAGAATCACATATTATTATCGTCAAAAGAATTCTTCGATATCTAAAGGGCACAATAGAATATGGCTTGTGGTATCCCAAGGGAAACAATCTCATTATTCAAGCCTTTACAGATGTAGATTGGAAATGAAGCATTGATGATCGTAAGAATACTAGTGGAGCAACATTCTATGTAGGTGATTGTCTCGTATCATGGTTGATCAAAGAGAAAACCTCAATCTTGTTATCTACAGTGGAAGCAGAATACATTGTAGCGGCAGCTTGTTGTACTGAAGTCCTTTAGATGAAAAAGACTTTGCAAGATATTCAAGTACAATTCAGTGAGCCTATTCCCATCTTCTGTGATAACACCAATGCCATCATCATCTCCAAGAATCTTTTCATGCATTAAAAAACAAAACACATTCTGGTAAAATATCATTTTGATAGAGAACAAGTCGTTAAAAATAATATCAAACTTGAATATGTTGGTACAAAATAACAAATTGTTGATATCTTCACTAATCCTTTACCTTGTGAAGCATCTAAACATCTTCGCCAAAAGCTTGGGATTCTTCGAAGTTCTCATTAGATTTTCCTTATGCAGAAAATAAAGGGGGAGTGGAAGTGTGTACAGGTCCATAGGATGGTTGTGTGTCAAGGGAGTTACCCTTTGCCATTTATGTCAAAGGGGAAGAGAAGGCAGTAGGAAGAAGTGCCCTGATCGCAGGGGGAGTACTTGTGTTGCCATCAATACCAAAGGGGGAGATTGTTGATCTAAAGATGATCTGAGGTTATCATTTATGTCAACCCAAGTAGCACCAGGGGCTACCCTTATCTTGCAATGGAATTTTGACTTGACAACTTACTCTATGTTGAGTCAAAGATATTCTAGATAGATTTTACTCGTCAAGATGTTTTCGTTGATATATGGCACGCCAAGTAATTCTTCACGGTTTGAGAGATATTCATGTTTGAAGTTAGTAACCCCAGTTAGTGGGCTAAAAGCCTATGGGCTTGTCAATTATTGGTTTTTGCCTTTGAATAGTCAATAATTAATAGCTTTTTAAGCTCCTAAAGTCCCTCCAACATTATGTATACAAGCCCCTCTCAACTCTATAAAAATAAATCTCATATATCCTCCAAATGAAGTGATTGTGGAGTTTTTTCCATAACTTCATTTATGTGAAGTCTTAGATACTAAAATGAAAACCCATTTGATTTGCAATCCTGATGTACGTCGTGACCAAATTGCAGATCTTGGTTCACTATATTTTTGAAGATATCATCTGTGGAAGTTAGGGTTTTTGCAGGCTCCCGAATTTCGTCTCAAAGAAGTGACATTGGGAAAATCATCATAACTCTCTCTATGAGAAGAGGATTGGAATTCTGTAAAAAGTGGCAGATATTTCATGGGCTGTAGTTTTCTATGTATCAATGTCAGAGCCAAAGGAGGAAACAGTGACACGTGGCATGTTGTACAAGTGCCCTCTACTGAACTAGTCCATAATTAGCTCATTGTGAGAGATTTAGCATAACTTTTTCTTGAAGAGTCCAAATCGGGTTGGACCTGTGGCATTGGAACGAAGACTCATAGGAATTCGACAAACCGAAGATCACATGTTTGGTATCTGAAATCGAAGAGATACATCATATTAAGTATCGTGCTCCTAGAAGGCAAGAAAAACTAGATCAAGTGTTGTCAAGGGGTGCAAAGGACTAGACTTTCAAGGGCAACAAAGACCACGACACAACAAAATGATGCAGCAGAGGTAAGCTACAAGTAAGTATCTTATATATATGCATGTTCCTCTCTTAATTTCATTTGTTTCTTTGTATTCTAATTTGTTGTTTTTGTTTAGCACTGACATATGTTCTGCAGGATGAGGTAAGTTTTGCTATTATCATGTCATGGGTATTTCCTTGAAGACTTTTTGCAGGTATTATATATTCATCAAGAGAAGATTCAATGGATAATCTATTGTTCTGAAAAGTGAGAAAGGGTAGCATGACAAGAGCAGCAATCAAGGTGCAGAATAGCAGCAAGAAGTTCACCATATGAAGTCTTCAAGTGGGAAGCATTGCATACAAACATTGTAAAAGTATCATTGTACAGAGTCATTGTAAAAGAATAATTGTAAAAGTTGTACAAGTGTTTATCTACCAAGAGTTGAAGAGGCGATGTTTGGAGGTCTAGGATCATCATTAGGTGGTTGTGTCATAGTTGGGGTTATGGTCTAGTGTGTCTTCTTCTTCTACATCATTCTATATCATTGTAAAGTGGACCATTTTCCCTGGTACGGGAGTCCATTCTTCTTTTATTCTTCTATAGGGTGGTAGGGTGGCGCTAGGCTGATGGATGAAGTCACCAACAGGTTCAAGCTTGTGAAAACTTCAAGGTGGTAGGGTGGTGCTAGGGTGAGTTATAGCTCATTGGGTGCTGGGGCATCCGTTCAGTTGACTATTGAAGAATCTCGGGCATTGGAGCATCCATCCAGTGGGAGCTAGAGAAGAATACTTTTCTAGGATTCTAGGAATTTGTTGCTTTCATTTCAGTTGGGGCTGAATATTAAAGAATTTATTAGAAAAGCGTTTGGTGGTTTTTGACCCAGAGGGATTTTTCCACCAAAAATTTTTGTGCCTCCTGTGTTCTTTTATTCACTGTTGTTATTGCATAAACATTAATGATAATTGAAGATTAACTAATTCTCTGAAAATATTTAAAAGTGATAACTGCTAATTAATATCGATTCAGCCCCCCCTCTCAGCATTTTCCAACACATCACATATCCCACACTTAGCCATTTTTGGAAATCTTCCTCACCAAGCAACTCAGCTTCACTGGGCCCCAACTGAACTGCGCATTGCACAGTCCGAGTCCTCTAATTTGTGACCTTGTTGCTTGATACGATGCAATGGGTAGTCCCTGTATCCAGGGGTGTTTCACTACTTAGTTCATGTGCCCAAGTCCTAACCTTGACCCCCAGGTTGCGCAGTTATGTCCTCCAACCTCGCTTGAACTATAGACTTCACATCTTCAAGCCTCAAATTCATCCCCTAAGTGCATGAACTATGTAGATGTGTAGAAGCCCAACCTCCCTTGACTACAAAAACTGCACAGTTTTCTCTCCTAGTGTCCATTCTCTCAACCTAACCCCACTGGCTCTAGAAATTATGCAATCTTTTCCTTGAAGCCTCCTTGAGCTGCGCACTACACAGTCTCAAAGCTCAATCTCTTCCCCCTGATAGTTTTAACTACACATTGCACAGTCATTGAGTTCCTCTTCTCAGCCCGTCACTTGTTCTGGGCTCAGTTGGTGGATCAGAATGCATCATCTTACACTAGGGGGTTTTTGGATTGATTTCGTCTCTTCATGAGTGAATTGCAAGAAATGTTACCCTATCATGTCATGGAAAGATGATAGAGAATTATAAGAATGAGGGAAGGATGCATAAATTCTCTCTTGTAGTTGAATCCACAAGTTGATCAATAAAGAGAAAGCAAAGGGACACAAGTTGCAACCACTATCTAAGATGGAATATCATTAAAGGTTCTGCATCCCCAAGCCATGCGAAAGTGGAGACAAATCATTTTCAAGCAGACATCCAACACTTAGTAGCAATAGTGACTTGACATTACCACATCACTGAGCAATCCATGTTAGCAATGTCATGTCATGTCATGTTACGAGTGGTCATATGCCGCATCACTATTGTGGATCATGTATATTATATTCAAATGTATTGTAAACTGGAAGCATATAGGACACACATGGAATTTAAAGATTCCTGTAAGTTGAAAAGTCATAGGAAGTCAAATAGTCATGAGGGTAGTCAAAGAGTAACCCTTGGTTATATATACTCCCTCATTGTATGAGCAAAATACTTTTCACCTTGGCTCCTCCTGGAAGACATTAGAGAGATCAACTAGTTCTTTGAGGAGCAAGAAGTGACTCCAATTCTCTACTATTAGGGATAGTGATGTACATTAAAAACATGTGTGTTGGAATTTTTACTTAATAATAGAAGCCTTCAAGGCCAACACGTTCTTCATGCATGGACTATGAATGTTTGTAAGATTGTTCTGCGGATGTTTGTATTTCATGTTTGCTTTCACATGTGCTAATATAGTTGAACTGTTTTGGTAATTTTAGTACTTATCTTATTGAGCATTTTTTTTAATGGTTTTTATTGTTGTCCTATCCTTGTGGACTATTCCACGGGATATTAGACAAATCTTTCTTTATTTGTTGGTTGTAACGACTGTCGCATCTGTTGTGGACTAGGGTGTTAGACAGACCCTTCTGGTTCATATGTGTCTCTTCTTGGGTGGTACTATTACCTCTCACTCAGAGGCTCACTTCCCCCGCCCCCCTTGTAGTAGAAGAACCTTGAAACAGATGCAACTAAACACTCACGAGGCACACCTTCTTACATTTCAAAGATACCTTTGCACCCCTCTCTCTTTCTGATAGTTAGAGAATAGGAAAATATTTAAGAATTCAACAACCGAGCCTTATACTGGATGGGATTACTACACCAAATGGTGTGAGGTCTAATTGGGAATTCACATCAGGGAGATCCCCTGAATGTTGGCGGATTCAACATCGTCAACCTTTTTGGCGCTAGAAGGAGGTGAACCAGTGTTTTATGGCTGACAACCCCACCAACCCCATCATCTCATCTTCAGGTCAAGGAAACAACATTCATTGCATCTCCCATACTCATGCTTATGATGTTGGTGGCTCTTCTTAGCCCAAGCCTGAATGTGAAATCCCATTAGATCAGATTTGGGCCATCCTCCCTATAACCCATCAATTTGCAAAAGTTGTTGGATTGATCCCAAGAGTAATCAATCTTCCATATTATTTGAAGAAGAACAATACCACCCCCATAGGGACTGTATTTACTACTCTTGAAGACATATTTATTGCCACTCTTGAAGAATTAGCAGGCTCTATGGAAATACAAGAAGTGCCTCCAATCTTTCACGGTGGTGACGGAGATAACATTCTACTCTTATACAAAAATTTTTGCAGGTCAAGCGTAGAAGAGGAAGAGGAAGAAGAACCATAAGATTGTGACAAATAAGAGGAGGACAACAAAGAATAAGAAATGAGACTAAAATCTGGATTGAATGACTTAGGGCCCACTCACACTTCCGGTTATTCTACATAATATGCCAAATCATTCAAAGAAGCTCTTAACGAAGTATGACCCTAATAAAACAATGAAGGTTGAGGACAATCTGGACAAATTTTACCTACATATGAAAACACTTGAGGTAAGTTATGATGATGTTGCATGTAGACCTTTTCCATGTACCTTGGATGGTAGAGACGCTGTGTGGTATCACAACCTTCCTTTGAACTCCATCCAAAATTGGAGGCGGTTTAAGAAGATCTTCCTTGAAAAAAATGTTGACGATAAGACTCCCACATTGTTATTGAAAGAGTTGGATAATATTAACATGGAGAAAAAGGAAAAAGTTAAAATATTTCAATCAGAATTTCAATCGCATCTTGAACAAAATTTTGGAAAATACGAAACCTCATGACTCCATCACAATAGATTACTACACTTCTTCCTTTCTAGAAAGCATTGCGCAGTTTGTGAAGCGAATTGTGAAACAAACACTAACAGAAAACTATGAAGAGGTTATCATTGTTAAGAAGGACTTGCATGCAACCAGAGTCATCTTAGATAATGAACCAATAGAAGACTCCAAATACATGGATAAGTGGTCTCAAGCCTCTGTGAACATGGCCAAAGAGAAAGAACCATCTGATCTTGAAAGCTTGACCCGTCTTGTCAAGACTCTATATAATTAGATGACATAGCTCAAATAGAGGTCAAGAGAGACCGCCATGAGAAGTAAGCCTCCTATATTCAACATGTTCAGAAAGACTGCAACTTCTAGTAGTAGTAGAAATCAATCGACAATGTATGCATAGAGCTCCAATGGTATATTGAACATTGAACACTTGGGCACAAATCAATATTTTTCATATCGTCAAGAACGTCATTCCATGGAAACATGCCCACATTGGAATCAAGCCATGATCATTCTTTATATAGATATTGTTGATGTGGTAATGGCTGAAGAGTAGACTGAGCCTACGAAAGAAAATGAAGAATTTGTTATAGCCGATGAAAATCCAAGTGTCGGGCATGCAGTAAACATGTTCAACTGTATACTCACAGCCCAAATGAGTACTGTCAATAAGTAGCCTCTGAGTGATGGTCCATCCCACAAGTAGACCAAATGGTACAAATTGAGAAGCCAAGGGCCAGCCACTACAATTGAGCTGGCGAAGCATAAATTTAAAGAATATTTGTTAAGGAAAATGAAACCACCAGTCAACTCAATGTAGGACACTCATAGCAAGTCTAGGAGAGCGGTCTCAACAAAAATTGTTTCCGTGAGCAGTAAGGATAGAACCATCACTCCAGAAGCCACAAACCAAGTTACATCCCTAGACACTTCATCCATTATTCCTGTCATGGACTACAACATAGTTGATTACATGAAGAAGGTTCATGTGAACATTTCAATGTTTGAGTTAACAAGGATCATGAGCCAGCTAGACATCCTCTTACGACACTTGGATAGACCGTGATAGGTAATGCTACCTATTTAGACAAGGGATCTAGTAATTCTTATGGTTCTCTCAAATCTGTACTTAATGCTTTAACAATGGATGCAAATACTCTCTGCCCACCTTTCTTGTTAATTTTCGAAATCTTCAATTTCAATGTACACAATTGCTTGGTTTATTCTGGTGCATCGATGAATGTAATGCCATTATCTATTGCCAAGAAAAAAAATTCTAAATGGGACAAAACCGATGGACAAATTATTCAGCTAGACTAAACTCATTTCCATGTGATTGGTGAACTCATAGATGTCATCATCCATTTATCATCCAACTGATGGGTCCACCAATGTATCAACATAGTGATTGTGGACATTCCAGAAGCATATGGAGTGTTGTTGAGTAGAGTTTGTTTTAGAAAGATACATGGGTACTATTCCACAGACTGGTCACATCTATGGCTTCCCTATAAGGGATGAAATAATCAAATCTAGGTGGAATCAGAAATATATATGAAACACACTCTCACTCCCTTGGACAAACATAATGAACTGGTGGATTTTGTGAAACTACTTTTTGGAAATTGCTTCTTGGAAACCCAACTGGGGTGTTATCTTGCACAACCATCCCTAGTTCCACCAGATATAAAGTTGGAGCTCCTTCCTAGTCCAACTAGTGATAATGACCTTTGTATAGTTAGTAGAGTAGTAGTAGTACTAGGGTAGTTCCCAGTCACTTTACATATGATATGTGGATTTTGTTCTTTGATGGTTCCAAAACACAAGAGGGCCCTGGAGCTAGTTGTGTTTTAATAGACTGGCTGTAGAGAAAACATTTAATCTCTAGACACTTGGAATTTGAGTGCACGAACAAAACTACAGAGTATGAAGCACTCATCTTGGGCTTGCAAAGAACCATTTACCTTAATGTTTCCATCCTGAAAGCGATAGGTGACTCAGAAATTGTGGTGTGATGCGTACACAATACCATACATTGTGTGTCACCTCATCTTAGAAGTTACCAACAAGAGGTATGGCATCTAACTTCACATTTCCAAGCTTTCAATATTATTTCCATTCCAAGAATGCATAACGTAGTTGCGGACGCATTAGTAAATGCTGTTGTTAGGTTGTCACCATTGAGGGATGGTTTTTCTATTGAAATTATTTATAAGTCTCCTGTCCCTGACAATATAACTAATTTATACATTTTTTATGATGACCAGTAGATACTATGCTTCATGGCGAACGTTGATGTGTTCAAAGATGCAACAATCAATGAGGACAAGCACCAAAAGGCATTGCAGGATGCAACCATTGCAAGAAAAGGAAACCTCGTCCCCAAGGATGTGGTATCATTAGACAAGTTGTATGACCTACATGATCACTTCAGGGGACCTGTTAATGATAATACCCACAGTTCTACAT
Organism: Pinus tabuliformis; assembly: GCA_031772625.1. Classification (NCBI taxonomy): domain Eukaryota; kingdom Viridiplantae; phylum Streptophyta; class Pinopsida; order Pinales; family Pinaceae; genus Pinus; species Pinus tabuliformis. The sequence goes on along the minus strand of CM062819.1, from coordinate 77,569,512 downwards.
TATCGCATGAGCATATTAACCTGGGAATAGAAAAGGATCTGAAGTGCATCAATCTCGATACTTGTTGTACACCATAAGAGCGGAAATCATTTATCATCTTATTCAAGAAGTACTGATATGTGTTCACGTGGATGTATGATGAGCTTAAAACATATGACACGTGAATCATCCAACATGTGATACTGATAAAGGAAGGGACCAATCCATTACAACAAAATTTGAGGAAAGTACATCCAACAATTGAGCCTCTTATTCAGAACGAGTTCAGAAAACAGTTGGATGATAGGATCATATATTGAGTGCAGAACTCAACATGGGTGTCAAATTTGGTCCGAGTGAGGAAGAATTTCATGGAAATCGACCTGTGTGTAGATTTATGAAATCTCAACCGTGCCTCGGACAAGGAAAACTACCATGTGCTGTCCATGGAACAAATATTGCAAACAATATCGGGGTCTGAATTTTTTTCTTTGTTAAATGGTTATTCTAGATACAACCAAGTTCTAGTCACGGAGCCTTACAGACTTAAAACCACGTTACAAATGAAGTGGGGCACGTTCCATTTCAACGTGCTATAGAAATTGCCTTCTATGGACTGATTGGGTGGATCATAGTGGTCTATCTTGACGAGTCGTAGTACTACGAGCTGTGAGTCAATCCTGATGACTATACGACAGAGACAATGTGAAATAACATCAGATAATAGCTCAAACATTGTGTTATACTCAACAATCTTGTTATTAGAGTGAACAATGCAAATTCCTTGAATACTGACTAGCTTTCCATTTGGAGCAAAGATAGCCCATGTTGCAAAGGATAGGTTCTGAGTACTACAACTAGCACCATCAGCATAACCAATATATTGTTCGATAGAGGTTGGCATCTACAATCCAAAAGTAAAAAGAACCAACAAAAACCATGGGAAACTATGAAAAACACACTCAACACACCTATAGAGAGTATGTACATAGTGTACTACGCATGGGATCAAGCATAGTATTTTTGGAGATACAACCCATTTCTAGGTTGTGCCAGTGGAACTTGATTCAGGAGAATTTGGACTTAGCCAGCAATGTGAAGGTTTGTTCAATGTTGTGGCTAAATGATTTGAATTTCATTGACCTGAGTGGTTAAAAGTCAGTTTTAGTCTAGAGGGTTGGATCTCTTGAAAATGATCTGTAATTCATTATTGTAATAGTTAGGAAATTGTCTTATTTTAGATTAAGGGATAAAGTTGTTAGCATAGGTGTGTAATAGAGCTTGAAAATAGAGATTTGATTGTTAGATTGATTAAAAATAGAGATCAAGTTGTTTGTACAATTAGAGTAGGATTTGACTCATAAAAAGAAGAAAATGTAATGAAGAAGGATTAGCTGAGATGATTGAGGATTGAGTGAGAGGCGAGAGTTGAGTGATAGAGAGGGTTTTGAGATTGAAACATAGGTCTGTTAATTTGCTGTAATTGAGACGAGAGGGCCAAGACTCTGTAACTATTATTATATTGAAGGAATTTGATTTAGTGTGCATCTGTGTGTCAATTCTAGTGAAGACTCTCATTTACTTCTGTGAATCGGCGTTCTGAAGCGCATCCAGGTATTTTCTCTGTTTTTCATATTTTAATTATAATCTCAGTGTTTATGGGTTAATCGTAGTCATTAATATTAATAATGGGGGTAGAAGAGCACAGAAAGGTTTGATCATGGTTGAAGGCCTGTACTCCATCCTAACCATCGATCTAAAGTTCAACAGCTTCCGTCATAGTCAACAGCGGGGTTAGGCCTGTGTTTAAATTGTGTGTTAGTTGAAGTCCCGTGAGTCGTAGGACTTGATGGATTCTGTTATCCAATGAATATGGGGGTTTAAAGTGATCGGAGTTTAAGCCTAAACCGGGACCCGGAATTTTATAGATAAAAGTTAATAAACCATATCGGCTCCATGAGGTGCGTAGCGTCGCACAAGTTCCCTGTGCGATATCGCTATCAACCGTTAGATGACTGTTGAGTGCTAACCATTGGATTATATCGCATCACATCATTCAGGAGTGAATGAACCTTGGCTGGGAAAAATTGTGATTTGCAATCTCACTGCTGGCTATTAGATCTAGAGAGAGGAGATCAACGACATAGAGTGAAGTGTTGTTCAAAAGGGAAAGTCAACGTGGAAGTCAACCTGGGATAGGTTGTTGTTCAGTTGTTATTCAATTGCTGTTCAATTGTTGTTCAATTGCTATTCAGTTGCTATTCAATTTTTGTTCAGTTGCTGTTCAATTGTTGTTCAGTTGTTGTTCTATTGTTGTTCTGTTGTTGTTCAATTGTCGTTCAATTGGACTCATGCATCATTTTTTGTACTAGAGCACATAGATTGAGTTTGATGGCAGTAAACATGTCACCAAGGAGAGGAGTTGGCATAGGCCGAGGAAGACTTGAATCAAATGTAGTTCTGATGGAGGAGATCTAGAGTCTACATACAAGGATGGATACAATGGAGACTACACAGAGGAGAGCACCTGATGAGGGAGTTGAAAGTGTTGTAGAAGAATCTTCTGAGGAAGAAGAAGAGGAGGAAAATGAAACTACCAAAATTATCAAGATGTTGGCTAAAGTAGGTGGAAAACCAAAGGCGGAAATTCCTGTGTATGAAGGGAGTCTCAATATAGAAGAGTTAATGGATTCGATCAGTTCACTAGACAAATATTTTGACTATGAAGAGGTTGATGACAAAAAGAGGATGAAATTCACAGTTACCAGATTGAAGGGTCATGTAGCTATTTGGTGGGATGAACTACAAACATCCAGAATGAGAAAAAGAAAGTCCAAGATCAAGCAATGGGACAAAATGGTGAGTAAAATGAAAGCTAAATTTATGCCAAAATATTATCAGTTAAATCTTTTCAAACAGTTATAGAATTTAAGGCAAAAAGGAATGTTTGTTAAAGAATACACATAAGAGTTTTATAGATTGAGTATTACAGCAGGACATGTAGAGGATGATATGGAGAAGGTATCCAGATATATCAATGGCTTAAGATACGACATACATGATGAGATCAGCTTACTGAGTCTGAAGACCATTGAAGGCACCTATCAAGCACGTTTGAAGGCAGAAGAGAAGATGTTGAGAAAACAAAATCAGAGGAATAGAGAGAAATGTTCAGCAAGAGGTAGAGGAACTACCAGACTAAGGTTTCAACAACATCAACACGAAGCAGGAAGTTCAAGTAGTAGACCACCACAGAGGGGAGATTTTAATACAGGAATATTTGTACCCAGAGGAAGAGGTCAAGGAAGAGATATTCGGTGTTACACGTGTGGAGAATGGGGACATGTATCGTGGGACTGTCCTCATAATAAGATAGCAAGTCAAAGGAATGTGAATGTGGTTGAGGCAAAGAAAGAAACACCTCAAATTATAGAAAAGGAAGAATCCCCTAAAGTAGGAGAATCCCTGTTGTTAAAAAGGGCATTGCTTAAGGCAGAGAAAGAGACTGAAGAACTAGCGCAGAGGAAGAGTTTATTCAGAACTACATGTAAATCCAAAGTTAAATGTTCTAAAGTGATAATTGACAGTGGAAGTATTGATAACCTTGTTTCTACAGGGATGGTGGACAAGCTAGGATTAGTGAAGACGGTACACCCTACTCCTTACAGAGTGTCATGGTTACAGAAAGGACATCAGATTATTGTGACAAAACAATGCCAAGTAGATATACAGATTGGTACGTATAAGGATGTGATATTGTGTGATGTAATGCCAATGGATGTATGCCATGCATTGCTGGGAAGACTGTGGCAATTTGATCAGAAATCTATTCATGATGGGAGGAAAAATACCTATACCCTGGAGAAGAATGGAAATAAACATACACTACTACCGTTGAAGGATGACGCTGACAAAGGAGCACTTGGAAACAATGTTATGATGATGAGTGGAAAGGAGCTATTGCAAAAGGTAGGAAAAGGTGAAGAAATGCATTTTGTTGTCATAGGGAGACCTAAGGTAATTTTAACTTCCACAAACTTAGATGATTTACCTGAAGAAATCAAAACTCTGTTAAAAGATTTTGCTGATATTATTGTGGATGAGTTGCCAAATGCATTGCGACCAATCAGGAGTATCAGTCATCATATTGATCTAATACCAGGAGCAAGTTTTCCAAATAAAGCAGCATACATATTAACTCCCCAAGGAAATGCAGAGGTTGGAAGACAAGTGCAAGAGCTGATGGATAAGGGATTAATCATAGAGAGTCTTAGTCCATGTGTTGTGCCAATAGTACTCAGCCCAAAGAAAGGAGGTGAATGGCGTATGTGTACAGATTCCATAGCCATAAACAATATCACTATCAGGTATATATTTCCTTTGCCATAGATGGATGATTTGATGGATTTTTTGAGCGGGTCAAAGTATTTTACTAAAATAGATCTAAAGAGTGGATATCATAAAATAATAATTAGAGAAGGAGACAAATGGAAGACCGCATTTAAAACAAACAGTGGGTTGTATGAGTGGTTAGTGATGCCTTTTGGACTCACTAATGCACCTAGCACATTCATGAGATTGATGAATGAAGTCTTGAAGGAATATGCAAGAAAGTGTTTTATTGTTTATCTTGATTATATTTTAGTTTTTAGCAGAAGTAAAGAAGAACATATGGAGCATCTTAAATTGGTTTTAAGAACTCTGCAGGAAGAGAAACTACTGATAAATCCGAAGAAATGTAGTTAAATGAAAGAAGAATTAATTTACTTGGGATTTGTAGTTTCTAAAGAAGGGTTGAAAATGGATCAAGAGAAAGTCCAAGCAATTTGGAACTGGCCTATTCCAAGGAATATATTTGAGGTAAGAAATTTTCATGGTCTTACAAGTTTTTATAGGAAATTTATCAGAGGTTTTAGTCAGATTTGTGCCCCAATTCTTGAAACAATCAAGGAGACTAATTAGTCGTTCAAGTGGACAAAAGCAGCAGGATTTTAATTTGCTAAAGAGGAAAATCACAGAGAAACCAGTTTTAGCTTTACCCGATTTTGAAAAAGTATTGCAAGTTGAACCTGATGCTAGTGGAGTTGCAATTGGAGAAGTTTTGAGTCAGAAAAAGAGACCAATAGCGTACTTGAGTAAGAAATTAAATGAAGTGAAGAAGTATTCTTCTTATGATAAAGAATTTTATGTTATTGTACAAGCCTTAAAAAAATGGAGACATCATTTACTACCAAAGGAGTTTATATTGTATTCTGACAATCATGCATTACAGTTCATAAACAACCAACCAAAATTGAACCAGAAACATGCCAAGTGGATAGAGATTTGCAGAGCTTTACTTTTGTGATAAAGCACACAAGTGGTAAGTTGAATAAAGTCGTTGCTGCTTTAAGCAGAGTAAATTTCATTGTGCAAGAATTAAAAGTTGGTGTTGTAGGATTTGAAGAAATGGTTGAAATGTATAAAGATGATGCAGATTTCAAGGATATTTATACAACAATACGAAATCCAATAGTTCATAACAGAAGTCAGTGGTTATATTATCTTATCCAAGGAGGTTTATTGTTTAAAGGCAACAAGTTGTGCATTCCCAAATGTTCTATGAGGGAAAACATAACAAAGGAGAAACATAGTGGAGGATTATCTGGTCAGTTTGGACAAGACAAAACCTTTGCTCAGGTAAATGATTTTTATTATTGGCTAAAGATGCAGACTGATGTTAAGATATTTGTTGAGAAATGCATGATATCTCAACATGCTAAAGGGGGAATCAAGAATACAAGATTGTACTATCCATTGCCAATACGAGACTGACCATGGGATGCAGTTAGCATGGATTTTGTTTTGGGGTTACCTAAAACTCAAAGGGGGAATGATTCTGTTTATGTTGTAGTAAATAGATTTTCCAAGATGGCACATTTCATTGCATGTAAAAAGACTAGTGATGCAACACATATTGCTAATCTGTTTTTTCAGAAATTGTAAGATTACATGGATTGCCTATAAGTATTGTGTCTGATTGAGATACAAAGTTTGTAGGACATTTCTGGAGAACTCTTTGGAAGAAACTAGGAACTAACCTTAGTTTCAGTTCAGCATACCATCCTCAAACATATGGACAGACCGAAGTGGTAAACAGAATCTTGGGAAACATATTGAGAAGTTTAGTGTATCAAAATCCTAAGCAGTGCAATTTAGCACTAGCTCAGGCTAACTTTGCTTATAATGACACTCCAAACTGAAGTACTAGAATGAGTCCATTTCAAATTGTTTTTGGGAAGAATCCAAAAGGTGTGTATGAGCTCAAAAATTTGGGTAAACAGGAGACAAGAAGCACAAAAGCTGAAGAGTTTGCAAAGCAGATGCAGAGACTACAAGAAGATGTCAAAGGCAAATTACAGGAAAGTAGTGGAAAATACAGAGAGTAGATATGAAAGAAGAGAGAAAGAATTCCAAGTGGGAGATTTAGTGATGGTGTATTTGAGAAAAGAAATATTTCCTGCTAAGACTTACAATAAACTAAAATTGAAAAAGATAGGACCATGTAGAATTCCAAGAAATTTTTCAACTAATGCTTATGAAATTGAATTGCTAGAAGGGATTGGAATATCACCTATCTTCAATGTTGCAGATTTGTATCCATACAAAGAGACAGAGACAAAGCTACAGGAGGAAAATACAAAAGATGAAGTTCAAACATTGAACCGGGAAGAACAAATTTCAAATACAATTAAGAGCGAGGTGGACACTGTTTTGGAGAAAAGAGTATCCAAAAGAACCAAAGAACATGTTTATTTTCAATATCTAGTCAAATGGAAAGGGCATTGAGTGGAGGATGCTAGTTGGTTGACATCAACAGAGTTGTAGAAGTATGGAGTAAACCCTGAAAGTCTGAGGGATGATTCTTTTCTTCCCCAGGAGTCTGATGCAGGAGCATCTAGACTTAGCCAGAAATGTGAAGGTTTGTTCACATGTTGTGGCTAAATGAGTTGAATTTCATTGACCTAAGTGGTCAATAGTTAGTTTTAGTCAATACGGTTGGATCTCTCGAAAATTATCTGTAATTCATTATTGTAATAGTTAGGAAATTGTCTTATTTTAGACTAAGGGATAAAGTGGTGAGCATAGGTGTGTAATAGAGCTTGAAAATAGAGATTTGATTGTTAGATTGATTAAAAATAGAGATCAAGTTGTTCATACAGTTAGAGTAGGATTCGACTCATAAAAAGAAGAAAATGTAATGAAGAAGGATTAGGTGAGACGATTGAGGATTGAGTAAGATGCAAGAGTTGAGTGATAGAGAGGGTTTTGAGATTGAAACAGAGGTCTATTAATTTGTTTAAAATGAGTCGAGAGGGCCAAGACTATGTAACTATTATTATATTGAAGGAATGTGATTTAGTGTGCATCTGCGTGTCAATTTTGGTGAAGACACTCGTTTACTTCTGTGAATCCGTGTTCTGAAGTGCATCTAGGTATTTTCTCTGTTTTTCGTATTTTAATTATAATCTCAGTGTTTATGGGTTAATCACAGCCATTAATATTAATAATGGGGGTAGAAGAGCACAGAAAGGTTTTATTGTGGTTGAAGGCTTGTACTCCATCCTGACCATCGATCTAAAGTTCAACTGCTTCCGTCATAGTCAACAGCGAGGTTAGGCCTGTGTTTAACTTGTGTGTTAGTTGAAGTCCCATGAGTTGTAGGACTTGATGGATCAATTATCCAATGAATATCAGGGTTTAAAGTGATCGGAGTTTAAGTCTAAACCCGGACCCAAATTTTTATAGATCAAGGTTAATAAACCATATCGTCTCCGTGAGGCGGGTAGCGTCATGCAAGTTCCTTGTGTGATATCGCTATTAAACATTGGATGATTGTTGATTGCTGACTATTGGATTATATCGCATCACATCATTCAGGAGTGAATGAACCTTGGCTAGGCGAAATTGCAATTTACGATGTCACTGCCTACCGTTAGATCTAGAGAGAGTAGATCAACAGCGTAGAGTGAAGTGTTGTTCAAAAGGGAACGTCAACGCGGAAGTCAACGTGTGACTGGTTGCTGCTCGGTTGCTGTTCAATTGATGTTCAGTTTTTGTTCAATTGTTATTCACTTGTTGTTCAATTGTTGTTCAGTTGATGTTCAATTGTTGTTTAGTTTTTGTTCAATTGTCGTTCAATTGGCCTCCTGTGTTAGAACTCCATCAAGGTCTACTAACTCATAAGCCTATTTTGCAAGGACATGCTTGACAATATATGGGCCCAGCCACATAGGGTGGAACTTTCCTGGACCTAACTTGTCAACCTCCTGGTCATATAAGAGAACCAGATCTCCTTCTGAGAAGACTCTAGGCTGGACAATTTATCATATTGCACTTAGATGCGCCTTTTATGAGCTTAATTGGCTAATGTGACATCGCGTCGGGTTTCATCCAAATGCGTTAGGAGTAAAAGACACTCCTCCCTTGTGGAAGTAGAAGGAAGAAGTTTGATAGCTATATTCAGCGATGGAATTTTACATTTGATGGGGAGGATCATTTCCAGACCATCCACCAACTGGAAGGGTGTGAATCCAGTAGCAGTCCTAACTAAGGTTCAGTATGCCCATAAGGCAAAAAGGAGAAGCAAGTGCAAATCCGATTTGTGTACCCCTATCATATGTTGAAGCATAGTCTTGAGATCTTTGTTGATCACCTCAACTTATTTTAGCCTGAGGATAATAAGGAGTGGAATTTTCATGTGAAAATCCCATTTTGGCAGCTAATTCGGTCATCATATGATTCTGAAAATGATTCCGTGATCTGCTACTATTACTTGGGGAACACCAAACCTAGCAATCATGTCATTGAAGAAAAACTAAGTAGTCATTTCATCGGTGTTATTAAATGTAGGCATCGCTTTGGCACACCCAGTAAAGTAGTCAACAATGAAAATAATATAGCCATGCCCCATGGCTAAATGAGGGTTACATGTCATACAACGCTCGAAAAAATTAGGTAGGTACACACTACTAAGATTATATTTAATGGTATCTAGGAAGGAGGAATGATGATGACGATCTTCCCACGGTGTGTCGTCTGCCGTCATGATCTCCATGATGCTTTCATCGATAGGGAATGTACATGAGAAAGGACCAGAGGGTGTGCCATAATCCAATGATTGATCTACCCAATTGATCGATGAAAAAGTATGGGTTGCATAAGCTGAATAAATGGCCTCGTAATCTTGCTCAATAGGGATAAGTGACATTTGATCGCTAAAATTTTTAATGTCAGTTAGATCAGGTACAATCCATGACTCGGCTAGGATTGTAGAGGATGATATAATGTTGATTTAAGCAACCGAAGGGGAGGAGCAGGGAAGGAGAGGGGAAGGGAGCAAAAAGGTTCCCATAAGCTATGAATCCTTCAACAATCAAACTCTGACATGCTGATGGGAGTGTAGGGATTCCCCTACAAGAAGGACACTTCCAGTAACATTGGAATCATAAGCAAAAAATGTGAGTTGATCTATGGCCATGATCCTGCCTTTATGAGGAAGTGCGATCATTCGGAAGTAAGTTGAAATGATGGCAGCCATAGCATAAATCCATGTATGTCCCAATATAATATTATAATCCAAAGGTCCTTCAATAACTTCTACTTCAAAGGAGACGACATTGGCCCCTAGTTCCACATGGAGGGAATTCATATTCCCACAAGGTTTGTATGTCCTTCCATCAAATGATTTTAATGTGGTGATCGATTGATTCGGTTGGGGTGAACAAATCGCCTTCCAACAAGACAAATAGATGATGAAGTTTGAGGCTCCCTTGTCCACATTAGAATGATGAATGTTCTTACCATGGACAACGACCTGAATCATAAAAGCTAGTAGAGCCGGAAGTCAAGGGGTATAGTTTTCATGAGAGAAAACCACGAGGTTGGAATCCAATGGATCAACACATATGATAGCTAATATCAAGGCCTTCTTTTGTGTGGGGAAGTTTTGAAACACCTCAAGAGTCGACATAGTTGATGGATACTAAGCCAAATCTCCAGCTACGTTGTAAATTTGAGTGGCTCTTGAATGACGGTTGACAACAGACTTATGGATAACACCCTTTGGAGGCTTGATAGTCAATTCTATAGGAACCAAAGGTGGAATAGGATCAAATGAAGGTGGTGTCGAGCTGGAAGGTTGATCAATAGCTTGAACATTCGGTGGATTCACATTACCATAGTCCTTATTCCAAATGGCCACCATGACACCAGATTTCACCTTTAAGGAGGAAAGCATAAAAACTGTGTTAGAGGAAGAAGCATCCCAGGCAACCATATGAGTCTCCTGATTGGGAAATGGGTCGGTTGGCACAGAGGGAGAAGTGGATGATTTAAGAAACAGATTCACTTCAGCATTGTTTAGATAATCACGTGTAAAGTGATCCTCATTACAAATCAAGCATGGGTATCGAGGTTTTTGTTTCTCATCAGAAGATGAATTTGTTTGTTTATCCTGTGGTGAGGAATCCTTGTTTTTATTACCTTTACCTTTTTTATTGTTTCTAAGTTGTTTTTGAGACTTTCCTTTATCAGATGAGACAATATTTATCTCGAAAGAAAAATCCATAGGAGGATGAGTTTGAGGGTTTTGTATAGGCGCGGTAAGAGTAATACCAGACAGTTCACTCACCGACTACGAACTTGCAGAACCTATAATACCATCGGTAGCATGAGATTCTTTACTATATGGACGAGTAAAAATATTCAAGGGTCTCAAAGAATTTTGTATCTTATCATAGAGTGTGCCGAATTGGGTATAAACCAGATCTAAATATTGAGTACTAGAAATAATGTTATCTTCATCCACAACTCCACCTTTTGTTACATCTTCTGTTATGGGAGCTAACAGAGATTTGACAAACCATTTCGCTAATAATTGATTGGGAACAGAAGTCTTGATCAATCGGTGACAACACCTCCACTCATGAATGTGAAACGAAATGTGAGTAGAGTTTGATTGTTTGAAGTTAGTCAATAGTTTCGTTCTAGTTTTGAATATGTGTTGGGAACGAGATCCCCCAAAGGGTAGTTTTAGGGCTAAAAGCCCATGTTTTTGTCAAATTTTGTAATAAACTTGTAAAGACTATGCATTTTGTGGTCGTGGAGCGTGTAGGTGTCATAAGTCATAAAGAGTTGTCTTCCCTTATTTTTGTAAAGTAAAGTCAGTTGTAAGAGATCTACCCATGGTCCGTGGACCATGGGATTATATAAAAAGAGTTAAGCTCTAAGTAGTTTTAGAGACACACAATGTAAGAGAGTCATAGCTCTGAAGTAAGAAGTCTAAATTTCGGGTCGTAGTGTAGGTAGAGGATTTGCAGTTGAGTGTACAGAGGCCTAGGGTAGAAGTCCACAGCTGAGTGCGCGGACCCCTGTAACTGTGTGCGTGGGGTGGATAGAGTCTGTAATCACTTGGACAATATCAATAAAGAAAAGTATTTTGCAAGTTCTATGTCTTTGTTCCGATTAATGCATCTTATCAGTTTATGTATGAATTTCCTTTATAATGCTTATGTGATATGTGAATATGTATAATAATGTTGGGTAACTAAACGCAACTAAGAATATTTGTTTACGCGGTGCTAACTGTGAGTATCTAATAAGATAAGTAAGATTCTCAAGAAAGTTGTACAATCTGTGCAATATGCTACTTTAGTAGCGCGAAAGTATCTGACTTGTAGGATAGAGTTGGGTGAAGCCCAGCCATAGCCTTTTGCGAAGGTATCGAAGGGAGGAGTAAGGGGTTAGAAAGACAGAGCCCTAGAACTAAGTGACCTGCATGAAAGTAGGAATAGAAGGAATAAAATGACATCACAACCATCTCAGGGTGTGGAAACATGGCTCCAGCATCCCCCCATACTACTTCGTGTGAGACTTTGGTCCACGCTCAGTGCGTTGATGCCGAAAGGGCCAGTAGTGTAGGGATTTGTTTGGCTAATTAACACTAAACCTGGGTCAGGCCCCCTCAAGCCAATAAATGGCTTTTTTTCCAGGAGAGGAATCTACATAAGAGATGTGTGATGTCGTATCAATTGAATCCGACTAAGAAAGATATTGGAGACTGGTTGGATAGGAAGATCCACGAATTCGTGGTGTAGGAGAACAGAAACCCATGACTGACAAAAGAATAGTGGCTAGACAGGTACCTATATACAGAGATCCACGAGATCTATTTCTGCTCCTTTCCGATTGAACTATACGAGTGGATCACGAAGCTAGAAGATAGCCAAGGAAGCTGGAAACTTGACGGTCCTATTGTGTGGACCCTGGAGCTAGTGTGAAGGTTGGAACCATTGGAGGATAAGATCACCCGCACTGTCAATCATTGGCTCGATCACCTCATAGGAGGATTTGTAACTGAATTTGCGGTCGACACCTCAGTCACCTACATCGAGGTGGAGCAATGCTTTTTCAAAGGACTGCGAGGTAAGTACATGAAATCTTTGTATACCTAGATTAAAATGCTATTGTGTGAAAAACAGGTTATGCAACTACCTTGATGTTCGGAGCTAGGTGAAGTGGAAAAAATTACAGAAGAGAAGAAAAAGATGGTCCTGAATATAGTCCATTGATTTCACCTCCATGGGGTAACGAAGAAGGAATAGCGTGGGTTTCTCTGCGAAGTGCTATTCAGTTAAAAAGACAAGGATTCCCATGAATACCACCTCCACCCACACCACCTCCAACTTCACCACCATCACCTGCGACTTCACCCGTACCACCTCCACCTCCACTACAATTCGGTATGGAAAATTCAGTGAAGTTGCCTTTGTTCAAAGGCTTGGGGAATGAGGACTCAGACCAATTCTAGTTCATTGTAAAAGTTGTATGGGAAGCTTAGGGTATTACAGATGATAGCATGAAGAAGGCGACATTGGTTAGTGCTCTGCAGCATCATGCGCTGACCTGGTATATCAAGTACACTAATGATAACCTGAATGTTAGAGTAGCAAACATCTAAACATCTCTGAATAGAGAATTTAGTAGGCCTAAATCTGAAGCACAGTCTATTGTGGGGTTGAAAGAAATAGAGATGCAACTAGGTGAGATATGTTGGGAACTCAACCAGAGCTTGAAGTGTACAATCCATGAAGCTAACATGAACTTAACAGACAGACAGCATCACGAATGGTTTATGGAATCGTTATTGCCACACTTAAGGGTTTTATTGTCGCAACAGAAGATAACAACTTAGGCAGAGGCCTTGGAGATTGCAATGAGACTGCATGAAACCCCGATGCAGGATCCAAATCTGGGGGTTCAACATATCCATGTGGAGTTGAAAAATATTTGCCTGGAAATGAAAAGTTTGAAGCTGGACAGAACAACTCGACCAGAGGTGCGCGAAGAGGTATGGTTTTAGAAATGCAAGGGGCAGGGTGTTGGGCATGGAATCCCCCCAAGGCAGGTTTTGGGGCTTAAAGCCCAAGTTTTGACTGAATATTTTTTTAAAATCTCCACAAATTGCGGGTACGGGGCGCGAAATTATAATAGAGTCACAGGGTTGTCTACACTAGTTTTTGTAATGTAATGTTGGCTGGATAGACCTACACATGGTCTGTGGACCATGGGATTGTATAAATAGAGTGAGGCTTTAAGTCTATAAGATAACTAATAGCTAAGATAGAAGAGAGCAGAATTATAAGTCTAAGTGATTGAGAAGCAATGTAAAGTGTGTCTTTGGGTCGTAGGGTAGGGAAAGGATTTGGAGTTGAGTGCGCAAAGGCCTAGTAGTCCGCAACTGAGTTCGTGGACTCCTGTAGCTGAGTGTGCAGGGTAGGTTGAGTCTATAACCATTGGAAGAAATAATAAAGAGAAAGTTTACCATATTTATGTGCATCTTTTCCTGTTTTAATATATGATTGGGTATAATTTGCAAGTATACTATTTATAAGTTGCGTGAACTTATTTGAATGTTTTGTATAACTAATTATAACATAATACATCCAAGTACGCGAAGGTAATTAACTGGTATAAGAAGATAATTAAGATCTCGGGTAATAGCACAGAGCGTGGCTCTAGCAGCGCGGAAGCTCCATGATCCCTAGTTAGGGCTACGCAAAGGCAGTGTATCAGGGCATAAGGAACAGGGAAGTGCGCGAAGCAACCTATGCGTAGGGACAAACAATGAGACTAGTCGAACCTCTCAGATATCTCAAGGGTGCGAAAACCTGGTTCTAGTACCCTCCCATACTACTTCGGGTGAGACCTCAGTCCACACTCCACGAATTGTTACCGAAAGGCCCAGTAGTACAAGGATTTATTTGGCTAATTAACTCCGAACCTGGGTCAGGCCCCAACAAGCCAAAAAATGGTTCCATTGCTGGGACCAGGATCTGCATAGAGATATCTGATGTCGTATCACTGGAATCTGACAAAGAAAGGAAATGAAGATTGGTTGGACAGGAAGATTCACGAGTTTGCAGTGCAGGAAAACAGGAATCCATGACTATCAAAGGAAGAGTGGTTAGACTGCTACTTATATACAAATATCCACAAAATTTTCTTTGCATTCTTCCCCACTGAGTTGTATGAGTGGATCGTGAAGCTAGCAGATAGCCAAGGAAGGTGTAAACTTGTCAAAACTATTATGTGGACTCCTGAGTTGGTGCGCAGATTGGAAGCATCGGAAGATAAGATCACACGCGCTGTCGATCATGGGCTCGATCAAATCATAGGAGGATTCATCACCAAATTCGCGGTAGATACTTTGGTCAGTTATAATGAGGCAATACAACACTTCCTCAAGGGACCGCAAGGTAAGTACGCTAAATATTTAAACACTTGGATTAAAATGCTACTGTGTGAAAAGCAGGTTATTCAAATAAATTGACATTTGGGGCTACCCGAAGTGGGAGAATCTACATAAACGAAGGTAGCACAGAACTAGAAACTAGCCCCTTGATTTGACCTCCATGAGGGGGCGAATAAGAGCTCGCGAAGGTCTCGCCAAGAAGTGCGATCAATCTGATAAGACAAAGAATTCAGCACATACCACCTCCACCCACACCACCGCCAGTTTCACCATCTTCATCCCCGTCTTTGGCCATACCACCTTCGCTACCACCGCAAAGTAGTATGGCAAGCGCGATAAAGCTACCAGTGCTCAAGGGAGTAGGGAATGAAGATCCAGACCAGTTTTGGTTCATGATAAAAGCGATATGGGATGCACAGGGAGTCACAAATGACAATATAAAGAAGGCAACATTGGTCAGTGCTCTGCCGGATGGCATGCTGACCTGCTACATTAATCATTCAATGATAATCTGAATGCGGGGATCGTAGATATCCAAGCTGCTTAAACAAAGAATTTAGCAGGCCAAAGTCAAAGGCATAATCAATCATTGGATTCAAGGAAATCACAATGCTACCATGCGAAACCCACATGGGAGTTGGATCAAAGATTGTAGTGCACCAATCGCGAAGCGAACATGATGTTGACAGATGGGCAACACTGCGAATGGTTTGTAGCATCATTAACACCACAGCTATAGAATGCGTTGTTGCAACAAAGGCTAAGCACTTAGGTCGAGGCCTTGGAGGTCGCGATGAGATTGCACGAGACCTTGATACAAGATCCCAACCTGGGAGTTCAACAGATTCACGCACAGTTGAAAAACTTATGCTTGGAGATGCAGAGTTTGAAATAAGATAGGACAACCCATCTAGAGATGTGTGATGAGGTATAGTACGTAAAATGAAAGGGTCAAGGGCACGATAAGGACCACTGCCCGGTATTTGTGAATTGCCTTGCAGGAGGAGGGCCAATTCCACTAAGACCGGAGGCACAAGCAGAACCAAGCGTGGCACCTACGCTGTGGTGCATGGTTTGTCAGATAGGAGGAAAGCATGCTACAGATAACTGCCATCTATTACAGAAGTATACGTAGAATTCACAATAGTTGTTCTGTAATCTCTTTAGGTCAGTAGGACATGATGAGTGCACCTATAGAAGTTATGAGATGATGATGGATTGAACTCCTACCTACAGAATTGAGTTCGAAACACGGTCCCTTGATAAAAACACAGGAATGACATGCACCAGATTTCAAGGGTGCAGACGAGGTCGAGGTGGAGAGGGACCAGGAAGAGGTCGCGGACAGCTGATATGTTATAATTACGAAGTGCCAGGGCATTATGCCCACAATTGTACAAATCCAACACGACCATCATGCTTGTATTGTACGTTGTTTGATCATGAGACAAAGGACTGTCCCACACTGATAGTGAGGTTGGGCAATAAAGGAGAACTCCAACCTCCCCTGACTTAGAACCTGCAAATGATGAGGTCTGAGCTGCACAAGGAAGACCCTAACATAAACATCGTGCTCCGAAGTGGAATTATGACAGGGGATGACAAAGGGAAGCAACCTGTAGAAAGTACCTTGGTTCGCAAGGCTCCAATGAAGGAACCAGAGTTTGATTTGGAGCACACTAAGGAGACTTTCATGGAAGCTAAGAGGAGATTCACTAATGCCTCCACTTCAGGAAGTAAAGAAAGACTCGAGCCAGAAATGGACCCATCAATGCTCACTACATTCTTGGAGACATGCATGAAGCTACTATGCGATAGTAAGGTTGTAAAGGGGCTGCAAGAACTCATAACTAGATGCGTTGGGACCATGCAAGGAGAACCACGTGTAGTCTAAAAGCTTAGGAAGCACACGACACGAACAAGAAGAGAGATGAGATTGACCACGCAAATTGGGGAATATGAGATGAACCAAGTGATTCTAGATCTAGGATTAGACACGAATGTCCTACCAAAACAGACATGGGAGCACATGGGTAGGCCTGCGTTGCAATGGTGTCCTATCCAACTGCGAATGGCGAACCAGCAAAAGATCCTACCTATGGGGAGATTGTAGGGAATCACAATAGATATCGAAGGACCAAGCACACTAGAAGATTTCGAAGTGATAGAGATTGTTGATGACATCAATCCCTACCCCGCACTATTGGGAATAGACTGGGCCATTGACATGAATGGAGTGTTAAATCTAAAGAAGTGCAAAATGATCTTTGAGAAAAATTCTTTGTGCGTAGTGGTACTGTTGGGCATGAAATCCCCCCAAGGCATGTTTAGCCATAGTTTTGATGAAACCTTCTTGTAAAAGCTCCGCAAATTTTGGGCGTGGAGCACAAAATTATAATACAGTCACAGGTTTTTCCACCATAGTTTCTGTAATGTAATGTTAGCTAGATAGACCTACTCATGGTTCGCGGACCATGGGATTGTATAAATACAGCGAGGCTCTAAGTGTATAAGATAACTAATAGAAGATAGAATAGAGGAAGATGAGAAGTCTAAGTGATTGAGTTGAAGTGTAAAGTGTGTCTGTAGGTCATAGAGTAGGAGAAGGCTCTGCAGCTGAGTGTGCGGAGGCCTAGTAGTCTGTAGCTGAGTGTGTAGAGGCCTAGTAGTCTGCAGCTGAGTGCGCGGGCCCCTAGAGCTGAGTGCGCAGGGCAGGTTGAGTTTGTAATCGTTGGGAGAATCAATAAAGAGAAGTTTTACTATATTTTTGTGCATCTTTTCCTGGTTTAATGAATGATTGGATATAATTTGCAAGTATACTATTTATTTACTGCGTGAACCTGTATGAACGCTTTGTATAACTAATTATAACTTAAGACATTTAAGTAGGCGAAGGTAATTAAATAGTACTGGAAGATAAGTAAGATCTTGGGTAATGGCGCAGAGCGCGGCGCGGGAGCTCCACAGCCCCTGGTTAGGGCTGCGTGAAGGCAATGTATCAGACCATGAGGAAAGGGAAAGTGCGTGAAGCAACCTGCATGCAGGAACAAATAGTGGACCAGTCAAACCTCTCAAACATCTCAAGGGTGCAGAAACCTAGTTCTAGCACCCTCCCATACTACCTCGGGTGAGACCTAAGCCCTCACTCCACAGACTGTTGCCGAAAGGTCCAGTAGTACAGGGATTTGTTTGGCTAATTAACTCTGAACCTGGGTTAGGCCCCAACAAGCCAACAAATGCTTCTGTTGTCGGGATCGGGATCTGCATAGAGATGTCTGAAGTTGTATCATTGGAATCCGACAAGGAAAGGAATTGAATATAGGTTGGACAGAAAGATTCACGAGTTCACGGCACAGGAAAATAGGAATCCATGACTATCAAAGGAAGAGTTGTTAGACTGCTACTTATATACGGAGATCCATGAAGTTTTCTTTGCATCCTTCCCCATTGAGTTGTACTAGTGGATTGTGAAGCTAGCAGATAACCAAGGAAGGTGTAAACTCGACAAACCTATTGTGTAGACTCTAGAATTGGTGCACAGACAAGAAGCATGGGAAGATAAGATCGCACGCTCTATCAGTCACTGGCTCGATCGAATCATAGGAGAATTCATCACCGAATTCGCAGTAGATACTTCAGTCAGCGATAGCGAGGTAGAACAATGCTTCCTCAAGGGACTGCAAGGTAAGTACGTTAAATATTTAAACACTTGGATTAAAATGCTACTGTGTGAAAAGCAAGTTATGTGAATAAATTTATGTTTGGGGCTACGCAGAGTGGGAGAATCTATAGAAATGAAGGTAGCACAGAACTAGAAAATAGCCCCTTGATTTCACCTCTGCAAGGGGGCGAAGAAGATCTTGCGAAGGTCTTGCCAAGAAGTGCGATCAATCTGATAAGACATAGAATTCTCCGCATGCCACCCCCGCCCACACCATTTCCATTTTCACCATCTTCACCCCCATCTTCGCCCATACCACATCTGCCACCACCGCGAAGTAGTATGGAAAGCACGATAAAGCTACCAATATTCAAGGGAGTAGGGAATGAAGATCTGGACTAGTTTTGGTTCATGGTAAAAGATATATGGGAAGCACAGGGTGTCACAGATGATAATATAAAGAAGGAAACATTGGTCAGTGCTCTGTAGGATTGTGCACTGACCTGGTACATTAATCATTCCAATGACAATCTGAATGCAGGGATTGCAAATATCCAAGCTTCGCTAAAAAAGAATTTAACAGGCCAAAGTTAGAGGCACAGTCGATCATTGGTGTTGGCTTGTTGGAGCCTAACCTAGGTTCAAAGTTAAGCTAGCCAAATAAATCTCGGCACTACTGGCCCTTTCGGCAATAGTCCATGAAGCGCAGACTAAGGTCTCACCCGAAGTAGTATGGGAGGGTGCTAGAACCAGGTTTCCACACCCTAGAGATGCATGATGAGTTCAATTGGTCCATGGTTTGACCCTGCACACAGGTTTCTTTGCGCACTTTCCCGTACCTCGCAATGTAATATACTGCCTTTGCGCAACCCTACTTAGGGAATGAGCACCACGCTCTACGTTATTACCCAAGACCTTACTAGTATTCCAATGTTTGTTAATTATCTCAGCCTACTTGCGGGCTTTAAGTTCTACCTAACAACATAAACCATTCATATAGGTGTGTGCAGTAAATAAACAGTGTATTTGCAGATTATATCCAACATGCATTAACCTAAGAACATATACACAGAATTATGACAAAACTTCTCTTTATTAATTCTGTTCGGGGTTACAGACTCGACTCGCCCTGTGCACTAAGCTACAAGGGTCTGCATACTCAACTGCGGACTACTAAATATCTGCGTACTCAACTGCAGAGCCTTCTCCTACTCTACGACCCAAAGACACACTTCAACTTAATCACTTAGACCTTTCTACTTCATCCTCCATCTCTACTTAGAGCCTTGCTTTATTTATACAATCCCATGGTCCGTGGACCTTGGGTAGGTCTATCCAACTGATATTACATTACAAAACTAGGGTGGACAACCCTGTGACTCTATCATACTTTCGCGCCCTACGCCCACAATTTGTGGAGCTTTACAACAAGATTCGATCAAAACTTGGGCTTTGAGCCCCAAAACATGCCTTGGGGGGATTCCATGCCCAAAAATCCCCCAATAAAAACATCGTGACTCGCCCTCGAGTCACTCTGTCAGTGCAGTGATCTTTGCGCAGAGTCACTCCAACTATTCTCGAACTGCATGGAGGTCAGCATTGCACTGAGCTGCTGCTTTCTAGATCTGCTACATACGCTGTTTCGAGACCTCTATGTCGAGACTGCTTCTTTGCATCAATGTGTGCATCCCCTATATGTGTGTGAGCTTGCCTTCGATGTCTGTCATGATGGTGAAGGCCTTGTTGATCCAAGGCTAGACACGCGCTTTCAGGACTGCTTCCTTATGTCGTGTCGCATCCACCTGCTCTTTCAGTGCTTTAGCTTGCTGCATCCATGCAAGCCTCTAGGTGAGGATCACTATCTGTGCAGTTCGTCGGACATTTTCATATTGTTATTGGAGTTCTCGTGCCTCTGTCTCTAAGCGCTGGATGTTTGGTTCCTCCTAGAGAGTTACGAGGACCTCAAGTGATTCTCCCAACATGCTAGTGCAATCTTGCATTGCACCTCCGATTTCCTCCAATCCCACTGTGATAGTGCTAGCACATTGTTCTGTGACTTCCGAGGGAGTGGATGGTTGTGCCTTTAACCGCAGTTCGTCGATCTGAAGATTCAACTCTAGCTAAACCTTTGTCATTCCCTCCCTGGCCTCGCAGACCCATGCTACTAACCTGTGGATCCGCGCGTCCGCTTGTATATTCTCTGGGATGGCCAGCTTATGGATGCTTTGGCAAGTGTCATCTATCACCTGTACTAATTGTTGATTTTGTGACACCAATTCTTCATGCTGCAAACTTAGTTGTTCCATTTTTATTTTCTGCTCACTGAGGACTTGGAGCACGTGGCTCTCCCTTGCTCACAGCTCTGCATTTATCCCATCCTAAAACACATATAAGGTCTCCCGTGGGAGGGCAACTAGATTAACATCGAGACCTTTCACCGTTCTTACCGAAGGAATGTCTGCCTCATTTGATGTCACTAGTGCCCCTTCTAGTAGCACTATTGTTTTCGTCATCCACATGTGCAACATCTGCTCTGCTGCCGTGGATCCGATTGTGAGGTTGGTTGAAAGGGTACCAACCTAAGGGGAAGGCACCTGTAATTCCTGCAACTACGCTCTGAGGGCCCCAAACACAATCTGGTTCTCCTGCATAAAATCTTGGAGAGCCTCATTGGTGATGTTGTACCTTAAGAAACCAATTTCCTGGCTATAGGGAAATTGTGCTTAAGACATTAATAAATATTATTTACTATCACTTTATTGTTTGTTGTGTCCTCAATTGAAGGACTTGGAGAACTTGGTCTTTACCCTTAATACATGTATGACCAAAACATCTCAGAATGCCATTTGTTGCTAAATATAAATGATGAATAAAGAATGCATTGAAGCAGAAGTTAAAGATAATATGTTGATCTTTCACAAAAACTACTATCTGTGACTCTTGGAGAAGTTAAAGATAATATGTTGGTCTTTCACAGAAATCATTATATATAACTTAGAAAGGAAGGTTAAAACTTTAAGTATAGGAGTGCTCTTTTAAGGAATTTTAACTTTATCTACATAAGAAAATAAAGACCTGCAGCTTCATTACTATACTTGAAAGAAGAAAACATAAGATGACACATAACAGAGAGGGTTACAAAATTATACCCAACAATTCATGGAAACTTCTGATTCTTTCATTAATCAACAATTATATTAGGAATATAGTGGCCTAGTCTCTGGGTTCTCCAAAATTCCAACCATCCTTAGTAAATTTTCCTCTTTTTATACATTGTGAAATAGTTGTTGATTTCTGAAACTGCCCAAACTATTTAACTACTTCTCTAACTATATGAAGTAAAAACTATTAAAGAATTTACAGAGGGTAAAAGACACCTCAAAGAACATGAAATAATAGGAACGTAACTGAATTCAGAAGCAGACGATAACTGTTGACTAGCTTTGTTAATCTGCTTCTGTAAATGCCCTAATGATGCTTAATTCATTTAGCCATAATGAAATGTGTTTAGCCTTTGTAATCTCAAGCTTACATTGGAATTTTGATTGGCCAAAACACAAAGAAAACATACCTAATTGTCTTCCTCTTTAGATTTAGCTCTAACCCTGATTTTCCACTTTCAGCAAAATTAACGCGAACTTTTGATTAATATGGGACTTAAAAGAGTTAATCTTTCTTTATAAACTTGTCAAATCCATCCACTCAGTGCTCCGTTGACTTCCATCACAAATTGTAATCAGCTCGATATATCACTGTAAACTTAACTTTACGTACCCTTAAGCGTGTAACTATGGTAGTGTTGGACTTGTGCATAAATCCTTCGTATTTGCACTTTTCCATTATATAACTTTTATATTGAAAATATGCCATAAAACATGCTTTTTCCACTTTTAATACGGGCTCCACACAACTATCAAGGCATACCTTTTCTGTCGATATATACCCACCGTAGATCTGCGCTTTTCAGATCATACGGTCTATAAAGATTTCGGGAGGGACATAAGCCTGGAGAATACCTGCCTGAAATGGGCAGTTTTCTCTCTCCACTCGGCTGCTACATGTTGAATGATAAGTGGGATTGGGTGAGCTCCAATAAAAGCCATTTACCATTTTTTCTCTGCCCAAAAACCTACTTGTAGCTTGAAATATGCCTTTTCGTATGCCTCGCGGACCCGCCGGGGCTTATAAATCATAATATATATATGCTTAGGGTCTAGCTTTCTATTATAATCCATTATAATAGAAATACATATAAAACTATGTAAAAAAATATATATATGAAGGGCTTTTGATATAGCAGACCCACCAGGACTTTACAATAAAACATATATATTTCGGGTCCGCCATCGCAAGTCATCATCGGCGGAACTCAACATACATAGCTCAGCGGTGTGACAGACCCAACGAGACTTAAAACCATGATGTATACACCTTTCGGGTCCGGCTATCGTGAATCGCAATCGGCAATCAGTGAATGAACCAACATATGTATTCAGCACTTTACGGACCCGTTGGGCTTTTAAATATAATATATATATTTTGGGTCCAGAGCGTGATTGCAAATCTTAATCGGCGCTATCAACAGAACCAATCATACATATCATTGCGGACCTGCTGAACTTTATAAAATGCAACTTATAGTATTTTGGGTCTGGCTTTAACCCTTTAATACTTGTTTCTTTTGCAAATCTGATATATCACTTTGTTTCTTTTGTGTTTTGATTCTGATATACAATTTATTACATCTCCCTCTTGCCTTATCTTTTTTCAAAATATTTTCCAAGTGATTTTTTGAATGAAACAAAAAGATACATGTTACAACATCTGGCTCCACCTGGGGATAATGCTTTTCCCACAGAAGCACTAAGAACTGTAGATTAGTACCTTATCCATTGGGCATGTAGTCATATATTCCTTCGCCAGACTTAACTATGTAAAAGTTTGTATAGTGAACCCACACCAATATCTGAGTGATAGGATGCTTATGGTTTGATAGAAAAATATTGAGAATTGTAGATCAGTAGCCTTAGTTGGGCATGGAGTCCAAAACTATGAAAAACCTGAAATTTGACAACTGAAACCTATCAATCTTGAAGTATGACGCCTTTGCAAACTAGTTTCCAACTGGGAAAGTCACCCTTATTTATCCTTCTAAAGTTAAACTAAAGAACTACAACTGAAAAACCAAATGCTCAACACCTGAGCTTATTTATACACAAGTTCCTACATATATACATGATTGATCTCCATCAGGTGAAGTCAATCTTCTAATGGTACCAGGTTAGCATTTGGGTGCTTAATCTAAAACCATTCTACCAGTGAATCTTGAAAAAACAATTCATTCTGAGTTTCTCCTGAGTTCCAATGTTGTGATCCTGAATGTGTTCATCCTGTGAAACCTTCCCTGAGTCAACAACCACATCATTGGGGTTAGAAATCCTTTAAAGAGGAATAAGTCCCTTTGGAAAAATATTATCCTTCAATTGAAAAATCTTCAGATTAGCTATTGAATCTTTTGAACCATTAATTTCTACAACTTCTATTGTTTCTTATTTATCTTGATCAATTTCTATTCCCTGAAACTCCTTAGCTATAGTAAAAAAATTCTTTAATCTATTGATCATCATTAAAAGCTTGCCAACTTTTAACATTATCAGGAACAAAGGGTCTGTGTCTCATCCCTTCCTCATATCTTAGTCTTGAATTAATAACAGACTTGAAAGTACTAGCAGCCACAACCAATGAATCTGCTAATATATTCCCATTTCTTGGAATAAATTGAATGTTAAAATCTTCAAAACAATTCTCAATCAAATCCCATACTTCATTTTTGTAAACCCTAAGCCTAGGGTTCTTTGTTTGGAAAAGATTTTTTGTTTGCTTGATAATCAGCTCTGAATCTCCAAAAGTGGAAATTGACTTAACTCCCATCTGTTTAGTTGTTTGTAGAGCAATAATGAAGGACTCATATTCTGCCACATTGTTTGTTGCCTCTAACTCTAATTTGAAAGAAAAAGGGAACATATTACCTCCAGGCACAATTAGAAGAAAACTAGCACCTATTCCTTCCTTGGAATACGCTCCATCAAAGAAGCATATCCACACTCCTTCATTTTGCAGCTTTGTAATTACATTGGCTGAAGCAAGCTGCTTCTAATTATCTTCATCCAGCTCTGCGTTATCATATAGTGTGAAACAAGAAAAATCATCCTTCTCCTAGCTATATACAGTTGAATTACTTGCTCCATTGATTGTAATTGTTTTTACAAATCTAGTTTCTCTGCACAATCTCCTCTCTTCCCCACCAAAAATTGGTATAACAGCATATGTAAAATCCAGTTTCAAAATAGCACCCAATTTAGCCCCCGAAGACCTAGATAGAAGCATTCCAAATCTAGGAGGGATATCTGCTACTACTACATCCATGACCAAGCTTCTAGCTGGAATTTGGGCTAGTGACACTGCCAGATCCTTAATAACCCCCAGGCACCTGACTTTTCTCAAATCAAAAGAATACAAGTCCCTATAGGGTTTGGTAACTTGTAGATCTCGCTGCTTCATTACTGAAAAGGGCATAAGATTGTGTGAAGCTCCCAAATCAAACATACAATTATGTAAGAGGATGTCATGGACCAATAAGGAAATATAAAAAGGGGGTATCGAAGGGTCTACTTCCTCTACATGTGAACCAACAACCACTACTAGTTTTTCTTCCTGTAGATTTATAGTGTCATTTATAATCTCATTTTCTTTCAAACTAACAAACTCAACAATCTCCTTTTGATAAATAGGTATTTTTACCAATTCTATAAGAGGAACCTAAATTCTTACCTTTTCCAACTCCTTAGTAAGACTAAACAAGTGACCCTGTTTAGTAGTCCTTTCATTCTCTTCCTCACCTTTTTTCATGACTGGGATTACTTAAGGAATTGAAACAAGTCTCTCCAAAGGAATTTTTCTAGTTTGATCTTACGAAGACTCACCTTGAAGTATTTGTGTCTTGCCATTTTCATTTTGTTGTTGCTTTCCTTTATTCACTTGTTTTGCAGACTGAGATTCTTGTGGAGTCACCTTTGGTGAGGAAGTTGAAACTTGCTGCTCACTTTCATTTTCTTGATTTCTTGATCTTTTCCTCCATATCAAATCATATTTCTTATGTAGTTTAGCCTGCATAAAATCAGAGAATTGCTTCTAATATTCATCAATTTTATTTTCATCAAGAATGTCATATGTTTCATCATATTCATACTCTTCTTCTTCGATACCAAGGTCATCTTCATCCACTGCATATAATGTAAAAATTTGATCTTCAGGATGCTCTTGTTTTCCAAGAGGATCTGCCTCTATTTATAATGGTGCT
This sequence comes from Pinus tabuliformis, assembly GCA_031772625.1. Lineage (NCBI taxonomy): Eukaryota > Viridiplantae > Streptophyta > Pinopsida > Pinales > Pinaceae > Pinus > Pinus tabuliformis. The sequence continues at coordinate 77,543,718 of CM062819.1, read as the reverse complement.
TGAATTTGATCTTGATATTGTATTTCCCTTTGCAAGATTTGCAAAGGTTGTCTTCTATATTGGGGATTAAAGTTCTTATTATAATGTGTTTGCTTCTAAAAATTATTAATTTCTAACTCCAATTTATTTACCTTATCTGACAAAATTTTAATTACATCACACATATCCTCCAATGCTTTATTTTGATAGGATTCCATCTTTGCCTTTCCCTTGTCTTGCATAGGCTGTGTTTTTGGTGCTTTTCTTGTAGCCACTAGATTTGATTCTATCTCTAATGCATCTGTTTGGATCTTATCTGGGGTTGCAACTCTTCTTTCACTTAATGTGAATCCAAAATTTGATTCAAAAGCCCCTGCAAAATTTATTTTTGCACCAGCAGGAGGAGGCTTAATCTCTGCTGGGAGACTATTGTACAATTTGTTAAATCTTATAACAAATTTGGCCACAGTTTCATCAGACTTCTTCATTATGACATTAAACTCTATTAACGAATACCCATGGTCTCTTTTTTCTCCCCATCTCTGAATAAACAAACGTTCCATCACTTCCCAAGAGGGAATAGTATTATTGGGAAGTCCTTTAAACCATTTCCTTGCTTCTCCATCCAAGGACTGAACAAAAAGTCTTAGAATAACATCTAGATGTTCAATGTTTAGGCTATCTGCAAAATTGCAAAATACTGACACATGATTCTCTGCAGTTTGTTCATCTTCCCCTGCAAAACAAGGAATAATTTTGAGGTAATCCTATGGCATTTGATTAAATGGTTGTGGCAGTTGAAGGGGTGCATACCTATTCATCACGAATGCAGGTACTGCCATGTTTATTGAAATTTGATTACCAACATATGTGGAACCTGATTGAGAGGTAAATGGAAAGTGCAAAGATGGTAATGTGGTTATTGGTTCAGGTTGAATAATTATAGCAGGTAAATGAAAAGTAATAGACTCAAAATATTGGTCTTGATAGCTACGTTCCTGAAATGAAGATAATGAAAAAGATGACTCTTTATTAGATGAATGTTCAGATAAGTTGCTACCTGATGCAGACAATGTGGGAATTGGTGTAATTGGGATCTTAGACTTCCTAACCCTCCTAGAAACCAACCTTTCAGGATTTGAAAGAGATTGAACCTTCTGTTGTGAAGTGTCTGATCTTGTATGGGGTCTTCTTGAAGCCAGAGTTATTGCTTTGATTCAAACAGCCAAATATTTCCTCCTCACTGAACAACCAGAGGAAAATATTGAAAACCAAGGGAAAGGTGTTCTTGTATTCTCTCCCTGGTAGCGGCACCAATTAATGTTGTACCTTAAGTGATCTAAAAATCACTTGTGAGTGATCTCAGTTTATTAATGTAGGTATTACAAACTCATGTGCTTGTGTGTGCCTATGTTATTTTAAGCAACGGATCGATAAGATTGTGAAATACACAGGCATTGGAAAACAGTAAGAGAAACACAGCAAGCAAATGCAAAACACAAGAATTTAATAACGAGTTCACCCAATCCTCCTGGGCTACATCTCCTGGTCCAGCTTTCAGTGGTGGCCTTTTTTATTGTGTCTTTAAGTAGAGTTTTTACAATGAGGAGCTCAATTTCAATTTCCTAAAATAGATGATGCTTAGAAGGGTGGTACTTGGATTCCCCAAGCCATTAGAGTACACAGACTCCCCCTTACGAAGTCTCGACCTCAACTGGTCTTAATGGGATGAGTCCAATTTGGTACTCAGCTCCCAACATATATCCTCACAGGGATTGCTTGAACCTCTCAAGCCTTCTCAGTTCCGTCTGCTCGATGCTACCTTAGCTCTGCAGGTTAGCTCGGCTTCTCTGTTCTCTGCTTCTTGCTTCACTCTCTATTCTGTCTCTTCTATCTCATTGTCTCCTCTCTGTTCTCTATCTATACATGGCTTAAAGACAATCTGTCCCTTGACTGTTCACTTCCTCTTCCATCTATTTGGTTCACCTGCCTCTGTCCGCTTGCAATTCCCTACTTCTACGTCATCGCCACTACGTAACATTTCATAGAGAGGTGGCCACTTTTCTTCCTACGAACTGAGCACCAGCTCTTCCTCGAATGGTCGTTACTTTGGTTATTCGGTGAAATGATTCATCCGCCAGCTCAGCGGTCAAATTGGACTTCAAACCTTTATGCGTCGTAGCTTATTTCTCCCTCGGGTCTAGTCATCCATCGGGTTGAACCTCTCCCGTTAGATCTGTGGCCTCCAGATCCTACGATCATCGCTTTTATCACACGGTTGACTTTCTCAACCGTTAGTTCGCGATGAGAGCGGTTTTTTCTCTCATCTGCTGGACACGCGTCATTAAACGTATGGCATTGCTTGGTCCTCTACCAAACCCACTTACCGCCCGAAATGCCTCCGATATTCCACCAGTTTTGGAGCGTGGGACCTGCCTGTCAGTTTCAGTGCTTTTCCCATGGTTTTCCTGTTTCCCTTGTGACTGAGCGCTCGGGGCTTTTCCTTCTCAAGTGGTTTTTCCCAGCGATGTGCGATCAGAAACAACCTCTGTTTCTGGGTGTGAGCTTCCCAACTGCCATTTTTATGCCATGCACAGTCCCCATGGGCCAACAGTCAACATGCTTTGACCGAAGGTCCGTGTTGCTCGGTGCTGGCTAAAAATTACCATTATTTAGAGGTTATTTCCTGATAGCTCATTGTTTACAATATTTTGAAGTCTATCATAATTTGAAACAATCATAGAACTCTGATAATTTTCAAGGATCCAATTTGGATCACAGCCTTCCCATTGAAAAAGCTTTTGGACCACCAAAAGTTGGTTTTCAAGCATCGACTAAGTGAGGGTAAAATTATCTCACTTTTCCAATCTCTATCCATTTTGCACTGCTCGGATTTGAACCCCTAAGCCCAATTCTAAGGTACTCAACATCTCCCCTGTGTGTCGTCCTCACCTTCTTGTCCAGAACTGTGTCTTCCTATAATTCATTAAGATATTCAGGTAACAAGTTATCAATAGAAGGCAATTGATGAAGGTTCAAATAATCTAAAGCTATCTGAATTTACGGATGAGTAGATGTGCATGTAAGCTGGTAGATTAAGGCGAAAAGAATTCTCACCAATTTTCTCAAGTATCTTGAAAGGTCCATACTTGATAGGCTTTAGCTTTTTACCTTCACCTTGCATCTTGTCCTTGCTGATATATAGCCAGACTTGATCACCAACTTGGAGACTATGCTCCATCCGATGCTTATCATGCCTTGCCTTGTATTTAGCCTGGCTCCTTTCCAGCTGTTCTTGTACTACCTGGTGGATCTCTTGGATTTGTTCAATGAACCTAGTTTCCCTGTCCACATCACTGTGTCCGTCAAATATTGTATCCTTACCAAAGAAAAAATTCAAAGGAGACCTTGGTGTGAAACCAAAACAAGCCTCAAAAGGAGATCTTTGTGTAGAAGAATGTTTGGCTCGGTTGCAAGCAAGCTGCACATAACACAAATGTTCATCCCAAAGCTTAGGATTCTTGCTGCAATATCCCTTGAGTAACTAGATCACTGCCCTGTTGACTACTTCTGTCTGGCCATTGGTTTGTGGATGGAAAGCTGTGCTTTTCTTAAGTTTGGTGTCCATCATTTCCCACAAATCGGGCGTCTTGATTAGATATAATGGAAGTGGGTAATCCAAAATGAACCCATACATGTTGAAAGAATAGTTTTGCAGTTTGTTCAGCTATAATCTGTTTATTACAAGGTATCAAAATACACATTTTGTTGAAGCTATCCACAACAACATATAGATAATCATGACCTTTCCTAGATTTAGGCATTCCTCCAACAAAGTCCATGGAAACACTTTCCCAAGGATGATAAGGAACTGGTAATGGAGTGTACAAGCCTAGTTTTTTGTTGTCGGGTTTGCTTTAGCACACATAGTACACCCTCTTACATATCTAGAAACTGTCTCGTTCATTTTTGACCAATAACAAAATCTTTGTAGCTGTGCAACTATTTTACTTACCCCAAAGTGACCTGATGTTAGAGAAGTGTGTGCTTCTCGAATTATCTTTACTCTTTCAGTTTGTGGAATGCATAGATTCCCACAATGATATAGGAGTCGGTCCTTTACATGATAGTCCAATTCTACTCATTTGCCTTGACTTAAAGTTGCATATACATCTTTAAAGTCTATATCTTGAGCATATTGTTCAATGTATCTCTCATGTAACACAGAATTATGCTTAAGTATAGTAGATGCATTTATAATGGGTCTAGATAACATGTCTACAACTTTATTGTGTTTTCCCTTTTTATATCTGATGACTAAATGAAACTTTTGTAGAAAACCCATCCATCTATAGTGTCTTGATTGCTGCAACTTAGTTTGGGAGTGTAGATATTGAAGTGGTTGATGATTAGTATGTATAGCTATTTCTTTGCCCATTAAGTAATGTTTCCACGTTTTCACACTCTATACTAATGCATACAATTCTTTATCATATGTGGGATAGTTAACTACTACAGAATTAAATGTCTCATAATGGTAATATATGGCTTTACCATGCTGTATCAACACTGCTCCCATGGCATAGTCACTGGCATCCATTTGGATCTCAAATGATCTTTGAAGATCTGGCAGTGCTAGTATTGGTGTTGTACTAATCTTTTCTTTCAAGGTGTCGAAGGCTTTCTGCTATTTGCTTCCCCACTGAAACAACTTGTTCAATCCTGTTAAATCATGTAAGGGAACTACAATTAAGGAAAAGTTAGAAATGAACTTTCTCCAATATTGTGCTGCTCCTAAGAAGCTCCTAACTTCTGTAGTAGATTTGGGTTTAGGCCAGTTTACAATGACTACCACATTAGAGGGATCTATATTCAATTCACAAACCCCTATTATATGTCCCAAATAATTCAAAGATGTTTTGCCAAATTCACATTTTGAGAGTTTAACATAAAGTTTTTCTCTTATAAAAACATCTAGTGTCTGCTTAACATGCTTTAAATGTTCTTCCCATGTTTTGCTAAATATTGGAATGTCATCTAGATACACAATAACAAAATCATCAAGAAAAGGTCTGAGTACATCATTCATTATTCTCATGAAAGTAGCAGAAGCATTAGTTAAGCCAAAAGGCATAACCAGCCACTCATACAATCCTTGCTTTGTTTTGAAAGCAATCTTCCGTGCATCTTGTTCTGCAACTCTAACCTGATGATATGCACTATGCAAGTCTAACTTGGAAAAATAAAAAACTTCTTTCAACTGATCAAATAGATCATCTATGCAAGGAAGGGGATAACGATTTTTTATTGTTATCTTATTCAGTGCTCGGTAATCAATGCACATTCTCCACGAGTCATCTTTCTTTCTCACCAAAATGATTGGTGACCTACATGGTGATGTGTTAGGTCTAATGAACCCTTTCTCGAACAACTCCTGCACCTACTTCTTGATTTCTGCATTCTCTAAAGTAGACAACCTATACATTCCATTGTTATGTAATGGAGCATCTTGCTGCAAATTAATTTCATGCACTATTTCCTTTTTGGGTGGCAGACCTTTAGGTTCTTGAAACAAGATATCATACTCTGAAACAACTTTTTCTAAATCAGCTTGTTGTTTAGCATCACAGCCCTCAAATACATTGGTTTTATCAGGTTTCTTTTCCTTTACAACCATCAGTAAAAATTGTTTGCATGAATTTATCATTCGTTTCATCTGCCCTGAGTTTATGAGAGTATAATTATTCTTGAGCTTATGAGCTCTTACAAAGTATTTGATTCCATGTTTAACGAGCAGATACTTGTTCTCAGCTCTATAGAAAATAGCTTTTCTGTCATACAAGTAAGGACTTCCTAAAACAATTCCATATATATCCAAAGGAACTATGTCTAACTCAACCTCATCTACAAATGCTGACCCAAAATAAAACTTGAGTTTTCATTGTCTAGTCACTTGTAATTGTGATTTAGCACTTAACCATCCTAATGGGTATGGTATCTAGTGAGGTGTAGTCAGTAATCCCAATTTCTTTACAATTGCTTTAGAAATTAAATTTACTTGTGAGCCACTATCAAACAAAGTATCAATCTTTTGATGTTTGGAAATAACTCAAATATGGAAAAGCTCATGTCTTTTTCTCTCATTTTCTTCATCAATAGTAGATTGTGCAGAATTACTAGTAGATGCTCAGAATTCTTACCTCTTATACCTGTGGTTGCAATGGTTGTTTCATCTCCTGAGTCCGACCCCAAATCTATCTGAATAGCTATAGCAGTCTTCTTCTTCTTGCCCTCAAACTTCTTAGGTCTCAGCTCCGGATGTAGAATCTAACAATGCTCATCATCATGCCCATCCTTCTTACAGTGAGTGCATGAAGACTTGCTTTTTTGTGCAGTGTTGGCCTTCCTTGCTTCCCATTTTTGTTTTCTTTTCTCCTTATTCTTGCTTGCAGTGGGTTGGGATGATCCCCCAACTTCTGGGTTTCCATTCTTTCCTCTAGCTTCTAGATGTTGTAGCTTGAATAGATACCTAATCTATACTAGTGGGATTGAACATGAGGATAGTGTGCCTCATGTAGCTGTGTAGACCACCGATGTACTTCAACAGAGTCTCAAGTGAGTCTAATGAGATTCCTAGAATCAATGCTCTCTTCCTAAATTCTTTGGTGTAACCTTGTACACTTTTCCCTTTCAATTGTCGAAGAGTTTTCCAGCTCATCATGGCTTGTTGCATGTAGGCCAGTGGATAGAACTGCTTTTTGATTGCAGAAACAAATTCACTCCAGATAGAAATAGTCTTACCATGTCTCTTCAGGTCAGTTTGAGTCCTGCCTTCCCACCAAACCAAGGCAGTGCTCCAAGGTGTAGGCTGGCCAATTGAATCTTGCTCTTGTCTGAATCAACACTCTGCACTCTGCAATAAACATCAATTTGTCTAATCCAATTGTCCAGCTTTTGTGCATTCAACTCTCCATCATATATTGGTAAATCAAATTTAACATCTAGTTTAATCAAAGATGTCTTCTTTTTATGTTCAGGGCTATTAGGAGGTGTGAGAAAGCTTTCTTCTTTCCCTTTGCCTTTTAAGTGGTCATGGAGGTGAGACTCTTCTTCTTCTTTATCTTGTTTGGAGCCTGATGCATCTTCATATTTATGTTTTCTAAAATCCCTATACATTTCCTCTACCATGGACCTTATGGCCAAGAAAATATCTATAAATTGAGGGTCTGGCGCCACAGAACCTTCCTCTGACATTGTCTTCTGAGGATAGACTCTCCTAATTTCAGGATTAGTTTCGACCAACTCTCCTTTTCCCAATTTGAGCTTTGATCTAGTTAGCATTCAACAGCTAAATCCAGCACAAGCTTTTCTAACCTTAACATCCTAAAGCTCTAATACCACTTGATCTGAAAATCACTTGTGAGTGATCTCAGTTTATTAATGTACGTATTACAAACTCATGTGCTAGTGTGTGCCTATGTTATTTTAAGCAACGGATTGATAATATTGCAAAATACATAGCCATTGGAAAACAGTAAGAGAAATAGATCAAGCAAATGCAAAACACAACAATTTAATAAGAAGTTCACCCAATCCTCCTGCGCTACGTCTCTTGGTCCAACTTTTAGTGGTGGCCTTTTCTTATTGTGTCTTTAAGCAGAGTTTTTACAATGAGGAGCTCAATTTGAGTCTCCCGAAACAGATGATGCTTAGTATGGTGGTACTTGGATTCCCCAAGCCTCTAGAGTACATAGACTCCCCCTTACCAAGTCTCGACCTCAACTGGTCTTAATGGGATGAGTCCAATTTGGTACTCATCTCCCAAAAGATATCCTCACAGGGATTGCTTTAACCTCTCAAGCCTTCTCGGTTCTGTCTGCACGATGCTACCTTCGCTCTGCAGGTCAACTCGGCTTCTCTATTCTCTGCTTCTTGCTTCACTCTCTATTCTGTCTCTTCTGTCTCACTATCTCCTCTCTGTTCTCTGTATATCCATGTCTTAAAGCCAATCTGTCCCTTGATTGTTCACTTCCTCTTCTGTCTCTTCAGTTCACCTGCCTCTATCTGCTTGGAATTCCCTGCTTCTGCGTCATTGCCACTGTGTAACGTTTCACAGAGAGGTGGCCACTTGTCTCCCTACGAACTGAGTGCCATCTCTTCCTCGAATGGTTGTTACTTCGGTTATTCAGTAAAATGATTCATTCGCCAGCTCAGCGGTCAAATCGGACTTCAAACCTTTATACGTCATAGCTTATTTCTCCCTCGGGTCTGATCACCCATCGAGTTGAACCTCCACCATTAGATCTGGGGCCTCCAGATCCTACGGTCATCACTTTTATCACGCGGTTGACTTGCTCGACTGTTTGTCCGCAATGAGAGTGGTTTTCACTCTCATCCACCAGACACGCGTCATTCAACGTATGGCATGACTTGGTCCTCTGCTAAACCCACTTACCGCTCGAAATGCCTCCAATATTTTGCCGGGGTTTGAGCACGGGACCCGCCTATCAATTTCAGTGCTTTTCCCACTATTTTCCAGTTTCCCTTGTGACCGAGCGCTCGGGGCTTTTCCTTCTCGAGGGGTTTTGCCCAGCGATGCGTGATTGCGCTAATCGCGCATCAGAAACAACCTCTGTTTTAGGGTTTGAGCTTCCAAACTACCATTTTTGCGCCATGCACAGTCCCATTATTTAGAGGTTATTTCCTAATAGCTCATTGTTTACAAGATTTTGAAGTTTGTCATAATTTGAAATAGTCATAGAACTCTGATAATTTTCAAGGACCCAATTTGGATCATTAAGAAACCAATTTCCTGGCTGTAGGGAAATTGTGCTTAAGACATTAATAAATATTATTTACTGTTGCTTTATTGTTTGTTGTGTCCTCAAATGAAGGAACCAGAGAACTTGGTCTTTAACCCTTAATACATGTATGACCATAACATCTCAGAATTCCATTTGTTGCTAGATATAAATGATGAATGAAGAATGCATTGAAGGAGAAGTTAAAGATAATATGTTGATCTTTCACAAAAACTACTATCTATAACTTAGAAGAACTATGAAACTGAGAACTAAATCATAGAGAATATGCTGTTTAACACAGAAACTACTATCTGTGACTCTTGGAGAAGTTAAAGATAATATGTTGATCTTTCACAGAAACTATTATCTATAACTTATGTTAGTGTCAGTATCTTCATCCCTCCATCAGTGACAAAATTTCTCTTTTAGCATGCATATTAGGTGTCCCATCTGATCAGCTGCATTCCATTAGGTCATGGATCAACTGATGGTAGTGGTTCATTGTCAATTTCCCTCATGACATTTACTTGCTAGCTTGTTTTCACATTTTTAGGTCATTTACTGTCATTTTGTTTCATTCCATTTACCATAATCAATTTTAGGATTTTTAGTCTCACTAGATCTAGGGTTTGCCACCATGGTCATCCAAAACTCAATAAAAGGTCAGCGGGCACATGAGGAGGTTTTATAGGTTCATAAGATTATAAATTCACTGATGATATACTCCATAAATGGTTTTTACCTCAAAACTCTGTTTTGAGGTGAAAACATAGTTTTTTATTTTATGTACAAATTTTATGTAATTTAAAGTGTTTTCTATATGTAATAAGTTCCAGCTGCTGCCCTTGGTCAACTTTCCAACTCCAGCCATTGGAAAATACAAAAGCATCAATGCATTAGTTCATCAAATGATCAAGAAAAGTCACAATTCAAATGAAAAACAGAGTTGATGAGAAAAAGTGACTATGACATTATAAAAGTGGGTTTGAAATAAGGAAAAATCAAAAGGCATCCATATATAAAGTGAAAACATGCTAATCATCTATTTCATTGTGCAAGACATCCATGAAGAGCTAAAATCACGATTTGGAGGCAAATTGGGCAAAAGAAGGTGAAAACCCTATTTTTCTAGCAAATCTTCCTGACACTGCGCATCAGAGGCAGTGCACTGCACATCAGACCGGTGTTGCACATCAGAGGGTTTCAGCCAATGTAAATTTACAAGGGCACTGCGCATCAGGAGGGCGCTGTGCATTGGGCCCAGTGCGCTGCACATCAGTCAAGAAGCTGCCAAAACATTCCAAATCACCCAATAACCCTCAAAAACGCTGCATTTCTCTTCTACAAGTCCTCATTGAATTTTATTTGAATTTGATCTTCTACATTTTCTTCATGAGTTTTGCATTTTGAGAATCAAACCCTAGCTTGTCTTCATCAATTTCCATTTCATTGTAAAACTTTCACTCCATAACCAAAACCAACATCATTTTCCCCTTTTCTATATTTCATTGCCCTAAATTAATCCATTAATTTCATTCCCCTATCCCCCTCCCCTAAGAAAACTCATTCCCTTAATCAAACTCTAAATCCCTCCCAAAACCCTAATTTCTCAAAACCTCTCCCTTCATTCCCCAAATCCATTTCACATTTGTAAAATCTCTTCATACTCATCTCCCTTGTCCTCCCCCATTATCATTTTCCACCATATCATCATCACATCACTTCCCTAAGACAAGCACCATTACCAGAAACAATGAATCAAGTTATGAATAAGAAACACTAAGTGATAGCTCAAGAGAAAGAAATGTACAGCCTAGGAGACCTCACAAGGGTGGAAAGATTATTAGAGAGGAACCTATTAGCATGATTGAACTCCTTGCTTACCCCCTTGCTACTACTTGTTTCAGATATCAGTCTTACTTTGAGTTTTGTGAGATGGTTGAGAGGGTTAAATACCATCATGAGTTAGCAAGGCAATTTAAACATGGAGAATAATGTGGTGCACCTTGCTGGGATCAATTCACTCTTTCACTAGCTATTATTGTAGAAGCCACTAGAATTCCAGATGTAGGGGAAAAGTGGAACAAAAGGTAGAATATTAGCAAGCAGCATTATGAACCATATATTAAGGCCAAATATCATGGTAAACTGAGCAGGGTGTTTCCTTTCAAGTTCTTGGAGGACCGGTATGTTCCACTTATGAAACTTATCATCAAATACTTCACATGTGAGGGTAGGTTCTCCAGACTTTATGCCTACCATATCAGATTACTTATGCACTTCACCAGGGTCAGAATGATGAGTATTCCATATTTCATATGCAAAAACATAGAGAGGATGACTGTCATTGCAAAAAGAAAACCATACCCACAACAGCTCAACAGTATTTATCACTTTTTTGTCATCAAAATTATTGTTTTGCATCAGCTCACTCAGTTTGGGGTGTCATGGGAAACTTTCATTGCCCATGAAAGCTTCAAGGGGCCTCAAATTTTTGCATATCCTCAAGAGGAAGGTGAACCTTCTGGGCAACAAAAAGAACCTGAAAGAAAAATTTATGAGGCTCATATTCCTGTGTTTGTAACTTATGAGAAAGGAACCAGGAGGCTTTTTGCAGCTGCCAAATGAGTACTATCTCCACCAGGGGTGGAAGGGGTCTCGTTTTCTTCACCGGATCACAGGAAAATGCTATCTTCACCTAGGGTGAAAGGGGCTTTGCCTTCTTCTTTAGCTGAACAGGTACAAGACAAAGACAAATGAAAGCAACAAGTGCATGATGAAGGCCCTACTAAAGGGCAAGACAAGGATTTTTTTTTGTTGAGGAAGATGACACTAATTCAGGCTCTCAAAGCTCAAGACTCAAGGATATGATCATCAAAGAGAAGGAGGCTAAAATTCAAGCCTTATCACTTGACCTTGAGAGGGCCAAATGGATCATTAACTTTCTTGAGCAAGAGAAAAAGCAACTGGAGGACAAACAAGCAATTATGGAGCTGCAAACAATTAGGGAAAATCGACAAGTGGCAAAAAGAAGAAAAATCAAGATGACATCACTTGAGCAATAAATTGAGGCTGACTGAGAATCTTGGTTGGAAAGAGTGAATATCTGTTGTGGGGAAAAATGCTTATGCAGGACGATCCTATCCACCTAAGGTGTGACAGTGCCTTAGCAACAAACAGAGATAGCTATTCTAGTATTCTTCCTTTATGAAATGAGAATGAAGAGAGATAGATTGACTAACCGGTGTCTTCCGTTTGTCCCTCGATCCAGTTCTCTCTTCTCTTTGGGAGTTCCCAGCTACTTGCTTTCTCGCTCGCCCAGCTTCAAGAGGTTTCTGCAAGATCACAAGAAGAGAACACTACACAAAGACATAGATTCATATTCATAACTAGTTCAGGATTAGAAATAAATTAAACATACTAATGCAACCATACATCAAAGATACATCAGTATATAGGAGAAACCAAGATAGCTTTATTGATGAATAACAAGGTTCAGGAAGAGATACAAACAAGAAGGCTCCAATCCAGCACCTCCTTCCCAGCAAATGAAATTCCTATCTTCACCTTCCCTCAAAGCATTAAGCACCCAATAATTCCAGTCTCAAACCAACAACAATTCTTTGCAATAACAAAATTCCAGCCTCTAGATCTCATGGAGTAGAGATCCATATATAGATGTTTGGAGAGAGGATGAGTCAGCTTGAGATCTGACTAGTGTCCTCTCCCTCTGTCATTTCTTGATTCCACTTGGAGGTTCTTGCTTCCACTTGGAGATTAAGAGCCTCTTACTCATCATAGTCAAATTCACTGAGGCAAGTGTCATTTGAGGAAGATTCTGGAAGCTTCCTGGGTCTTGACACCTCTTGGAATGAACTTGCCATTTGTCAACTCTCGCTCAGCGCACCCTGGTAGTGCTTCTACCTGCGTTGTAGTGCAGGTAGCCAGTGTTGACTTTGACATTCAGCGCAGACAGCGAGTGGAGCCATTGAATTGATCCTGAATTGACTTGTTTTTGAGCAGTTTCCGGTGGAGAACTTCTGTGAATTGCTGTGGTTTGTTAGCCTTGTTCCTCTAGGGGTAGGAACAACATGTTTAGGGACTTTGGATCCCTTAGATTATGGACATTTCATGCTCAATGCTGTAAGGCACAAAAATGTCTATAACAGTTGCCCCCTAAAGTATGAGGCTGTTTATTGGGTGAAATGCTTTATCAGGAGGATCCGAAGTTCATTCATTGCTGGGAGGAGACCTGTAATAAGATACAATACAATACATTATTTTTCATACTTCTTTCATGATCTAGTTGAGGCGGGCATTCCCATGCTCAGCTTTATAAATTCATTTTTATGTACATAGAACAGACAATCGTCTGATGGTAGACTGATAATTTTGATGAAATTATCATTCTTTGTATAGGATGATTATCTGCTGCAATGATGTACATGTCAATGTCTTTATCTTTCCTGAATATATATCGCAGCCCGGATGGATGAAACTAGATCCAGGGTCTTCAAACTTGTTCGATCTTCACTCTAAGTACAAGTCGATCCATGTGAGAATTGTTATGAAGTCGAACATGGAAAGACATCGCTTGATTACCGGTCAATGCGGTAAACCGTTAACAAGCGCGAGAGGAATCACCGATAATGATAATGACCCTCAAGGTACTGCAGTACAATTCACGTGGTGTGAATAAAGGACTTGGCATCGAACACCACGCAAAATCTTTCGGTCGAAGGTCATTGATGTATACCTGTCGCCGGAAGTGAGAAACTTGCCATTGAGGCATGCAAGCTTCAAAGTACTGAAGGGGTTGTTCCTAGATCAACTTCTTGGATAATGAGCTGATGTCGACAAGAAGCGATCCGTCAAAGGAGGGCCTTAATGAATCCCACATCAATGACACAGAACGGAGCTAATGATTTTGATGGAGGTGAAAACGATCTGTGACATATGATTCAGGGTGGTGGTCATGAAAGGACGAAGGATAATGTATGGCAGTGGATGGGACACGGTTGACTTTTCTGAACGACTTCTCTTGAACATATGGCGACACTGATGCGATGGATTGGTAGCATTACCCCAAATATGGATGGTATGGCGAGACCATGGTGATGTGACCGGTGAATGAAACAACCCAACCCGATTGTGGTACGGAGGAAAAGTGTCATGTTCAAGAGCGACTTGCTACCATCAAAGTTTTCTTGAGTTTCTCCCAATTTTTCCCCAGTCATTGCTGACCAGTACCTCTTTATTTTTGTCAAGCTTGAGGAGGATAACATATGCTTGTTCTATAACTTGCCCTTCAGGAAAGCCCATCGCTATGTTTTAACGAGCCTAGCGATAGTGAAACTCGTTCTCGTCTAAAGACAAGTTTGTCGCTATTTAATGCATTTAACAAGTCTAACGACAAGGATAACTCGGTCCTTTTCATTTTTAGAGAGTCTAAAAAGGTACATAAAGTTAACTCCAAAAGCCCTTTTTCGTCATCTAATCCCCTAAGTCCGAAAAAGTATAAAACAATACAGAAGGGATGAGTTTTCGATAGTTTTAACAAGCCGAACAAAACAAGCGCTCGATCTTTTTGTGCAATAATCCCTCAGGTCCAAAAAGATTAAAATCTAGAGGAGGGATAGCTCTTCCGGTCGCTTTAACAAGATGGAAGGCCAAAACTCGGCAATCTTTTCATATTTTACGAGTCAGCTGAAAAGAGCTTAAAGAAGACTCGTCTTTTGAGGAACGAGTGATAAAATGGGTTAGCAGCTGATTCCAGGTAAGGCTTGGAATTTTCCAATCACGGCAGTGTCACAAGGATGGCTAGTGAAATCACTCTTCGCAGCTGTTCCTCAAAATGGGTAAACAATCATATGGAGGTGAACGATTGGCCAATGGAAAAGTGGAGGTGACGGTGCAAACACGACCAAGGCTTTAATGGCCGATAAATTACATTCACAGTGGTTATTTACCAGAAATTGGTTCATTTTTTATTTTGAAATGAGCTTAAACGCTGGTGGAAACACTTGCTCATTGCTTATGTTTATTTTTTAACGAGCATGAAGTCCGCATTAAAACTGCTCGGATCTTGCGTTTATTTTTTAACGAGCATGAACTATGTGCTAAAACTGCTCGATTAACCCAGTCATATGATAAGAGTGTCTCATCAAGATTCTATTTTTTATGGAGCTTCATCTCACTAAGCTTTGCTCCAGATCCTTTCGTTATGCAAGTTCGGAAATGACTAATCCTACAAGTTTAAAGGGTTAGACCTACATGTTTAAAGGGAGGACCTAAAAATTTAAAAAAATAAATAGCCGCCCCTTGCTTGCACTCCAAAAGGTTTGCATGCCCCCAGGCATAAAGTACGATTTCAAGGTTACCTCTACTTCCTTTTCGCCAAAACATTTGTTTTAACGAGAGAGGCTTACCTCTTTCAGGATACCCAAATATTGTCTCGTTAATCTTTCAAACGAAACACTTCTCCCGCGATGTCTACCGAGATAAACAAAGGTGAGCGACGATGCCCGCCAACTCCCATAACTTTGACAAAAGAATCTTATTCTAGAATAACCCCTCTTCCTAGACGGACGGGGTACAGACTAGTCATATTCTCCCGTGGAAACCTACCCTATACCCAAAGTTTTCCTGCCGAAGTAGACCAGGACGCATGCCCCCTGGGTTCCAGTCATATCCTCCCAGATTACTCGTGCTCATCAGGAGGACGGACCGTGGGTTGAGACATTTCTTGAGTGAATAGACCATTTAGGGATGGTACATGACTATTTGCGATGCGTGATCCGGGAAATGAAAGTTGGTCCACGAGCTTGACCATTCTTCCTTCATGCGGAAAACACATTACTCTAAAGAGTGAGGAGACGATGGCTCCTATGCAATATATATAGTCTCGTCCACGGAGTAGGTTATAATCCAAGGGTCCTTGAACGACCATCACATTCATTTGAACGGTCTTCCCTTTCAATGTAATGGGCACATTGGGGAGGATCCCTAAAGGTCGACTGGTTCCTTTATCAAAGCCTGTCAGATTTCTCATTTCAGGCAAAAGCGTTGGCGAACCAAGCGCTTTCCAAGCAATAGAGGAAAGGATACTCACAGATGCCCCCTCATCAATGATTGTTCCAGCCATAACCATTCTGTATATTTGAACGATAATTCTGAATGGTATGCTTGCTGGCAAACGGGGTCTGCCTAGTTGGTTCCAGTCGAACGAGACAACTAGGTTGCTTGGTGGTGGGACCGAATAGACGGCCGGGTATGAATCTGACGAAGTTCCTTCCTGCGACAAAGGAATGGGCAAATTTCCCCCTTGTTCGTCGGAGTCTGTGTTAATGAAGAGAATTTGGACGGTGTCGTCCTTATTCTCCTCTGTGATGGTATCATTCGAAGATAGAGCCTCTGAAGGCAAAACCGGGTCAACTGCCGCCTCAACCTTTTGACTTTCATCAGGTATGGATTCAGACGGTTCATCTTCAATGATAGGTGCTTCGGCTGACCACCTGAGCGGGCCAGCCAGGTTCTCAACTGGTGAAGGACTTGGCAGGAGTTTTTGATATCCAGGAGGAAGTTGCGCTCGTAAAATCGGGTGATCTTCCAAAACTCTTTTAGCCTCGTCTAAGAAGGGACAATGGTGGATGGCATGGTCACCTTCACACAGTTTGCAGGGGAATTTAGTTTTCCCTCTTTGTCCTGTGACTTCACTTTCACTAGTTGACGGTGAGCTGTCAACATGGCTATCAGAGGTTGATGCCACCGAATTGTGCAAACGGGGAGACCAGTCCCTTAGTATCCGAGGGATGCAGGGACAATCTCTGTGGAAGTGGTCTCCCTTGCATATGACACATGGCGATTTAGGCCTAGTCAGTGCTGTGTGTGGATTTTTGTCAGACGACACTTGTTTGCCCCCAGTCGCTTTTGGCTCCTTCTTCTTCTTCTCTTTCTTCTTCTTTTCCTTCTTCTCCTTAGGAACTTGGTTTTTTGTTTTACCAGCTCCGTCAAGCGAAGAGGAAGGAGGAGAGGAAGAATTAGATGAAGTAGAAGGCTGGTGGGAAACTCTGGTCTGGTCTAACTGTTGATTCGACTGTTCAGGAATAGTGGTGTTTTGAACAACATTAGTTGAGAAGAGCCAGAGAGGCAAGCCTATTGTCAGTCCTGGAAGCAACAATGTGGCCATATGGGGCCCTCCAACATCTCCCCAAGAGGAGAAGGGACTAGGATTTCCACCAAGGGGAATTCCTTGGTTGGAGGGCTCCATTTTCTCAACTGAAAGATCAACGCAGGAATAAGGGGTGATTGTTCCGTTTAAAATAAATTTTAACGACGCTTTAGACACAACTTGCTTTTTCACCTTTAAAGAGTCGAGAAAAAGCTAAAGATGACTCTAGTCTCCTTCGATGTTTTAACGAGCCCGAAGTGACAAATGCTCGGATGGACTTTGTCCGTTATAGAGTCTGAAAAAGGCCAAAAGGAACTGCTCTGGAGTTCTAGGTAGAGGGTGTGCCAAACTTTTCGCAAAACCGCAGAATACTTTTTAAGGTACGGGCGGTCGATCTTCCTGAATGTTGTGTTCAGTGCATTGCAATCAGTAGGGTGGCCGACACAGCTTCCTAAGGATAAAGGTTTTATGCCTATAGGGGTCTCCCAATATATACGCGACGGTACGTGGGAGCATAATCCGTACTGGCGCTATCGTCCCTCATGAGGAATCACCCACCATCAACGAGATCGACAGTCACCAGGCTTTACGATGCCGGAACATGTCTCTAGCCTAGACCTCTATGTTGTGCGTTAAGTTACAAAGCGTTGTTAAGTTCATTTAATTTATTTTAGGTTAATCTTTTTAGAAGTTTGCCTTTTGAGGTTCACCACGAGATGTATGATACAATTCCTAAATGCAGTCTAAAGATGATAAGCAAGCTTTATATCTTTTCAACTTATGAAAATCCTAGCTACAAAGGGAAAAGAAAGACACCATCTTTTCTCAAAGAGCAATCAGCACACTCTAATGCACTTTCCCTAAATCAAGCATGCAAACTATCAAGATGCAAATGCACAATGCAGGTGTTTGTTTTCCGCTTTCTTAGTATTGATGCCTACAAAGAAAGCTTTTTGCACAACTTTGAATTTGCTTTTAAATAACAAATACAAACAAGTTTACTTTTTCGAAATCAGAGAGGGTAGAAGAGATTACAACACTTTACGATTTCTGAAATGAATACTTGTTTTGACACTTAAAAGAGACAAACTCAAACCAAAAGCAAAAGTAAATGTATAATCAACTGTAAACAGCCAATGAATTCTCTCCTAAGACCACAATCAACAGATCTGAATCAAGGGCTACAGGATGACTATTTCACTCTTGCAAAGGAAAACTGTAAATGAAGCCACAAACACATAAAAACACTCACAGTCTTTTTGTACAAAAGGAGGTGGAATTTAAGCAGAGAAAAGGAGTTATCAGACTGGTACCTATGCTGGTTACAAGCTGCAAAAATCAGAGATCAAAACAAGGCAAAACAGAGCAGAGAACCCCAGCTGCACAAGGCCTAACTGGATCAGCGCAACCTCAATACAGGGGTTTTGACATTCAGCACAGGTAGCCTTCACGGGAACTGCGTTGAAATGCAGAACCTCTTCACAGGGTCTGCGCTGAAGGAGAAACGAGAGTTTCTCACTGGGTTCTGGGTCACAGTTTTCTATTTAATCTATAGTTTCAGGCCAAATCAAAGCAACAAGCAAGGTACAATCAAAGGGATGCTTAGAGGAAGGGCTAAGATCTATCACAAAGGATCATCAAATCATTTGTGAATCCATTGTTCAGATCATAGACAAATCCAGTGATTGGATCAAAGCAGCAGCTGTCTACTTTGCATCTGAGAATAGCAGATGCAGTTCGATTGTTGCTGTTGAGTCTATGAAACAAACAATGATGGAAACACAAATAAAATGACTAAATAGATCTCCCCAGTGGAGTCGCCAATTTGTTGTGGGGAAAAATGCCTATGCAGGACGATCCTATCCACCTAAGGTGTGACAGTGCCTTAGCAACAAACAGAGACATCTATTCTAGTATTCTTCCTTTATGAAATGAGAATGAAGAGAGATAGATGGACTAACCGGTGTCTTCCATTTGTCCCTCGATCCAGTTCTCTCTTCTCTTTGGGAGTTCCCAACTACTTGCTTTCTCGCTCGCCCAGCTTCAAGAGGTTTCTGCAAGATCACAAGAAGAGAACACTACACAAAGACATAGATTCATATTCATAACTAGTTCAGGATTAGAAATAAACTAAACATACTAATGCAACCATACATCAAAGATACATCAGTATATAGGAGAAACCAAGATAGCTTTATTGATGAATAACAAGGTTCAAGAAGAGATACAACCAAGAAGGCTCCAATCCAGCACCTCCTTCCCAGCAAATGAAATTCCTATCTTCACCTTCCCTCAAAGCATTAAGCACCCAATAATTCCAGTCTCAAACCAACAGCAATTCTTTGCAATAACAAAATTCCAGCCTCTAGATCTCATGGAGTAGAGATCCATATATAGATGTTTGGAGAGAGGATGAGTCAGCTTGAGATCTGACTAGTGTCCTCTCCCTCTGTCAGTTCTTGATTCCACTTGGAGGTTCTTGCTTCCACTTGGAGATTAAGAGCCTCTTACTCATCATAGTCGAATTCACTGAGGCAAGTGTCATTTGAGGAAGATTCTGGAAGCTTCCTGGATCTTGACACCTCTTGGAATGAACTTGCCATTTGTCAACTCTCGCTCAGCACACCCTGGTAGTGCTTCTACCTGCATTGCAGTGCAGGTAGCCAGTGTTGACTTTGACATTCAGCGCAGACAGCTAGTGGAGCCATTGAATTGATCCTGAATTGACTTGTTTTTGAGCAGTTTCCGGTGGAGAACTTCTGTGAATTGCTGTGGTTTGTTAGCCTTGTTCCTCTAGGGGTAGGAAAAACATGTTTAGGGACTTTGGATCCCTTAGATTATGGATATTTCATGCTCAATGCTGTAAGGCACAAAAATGTCTATAACAATATCCACCTTGAGAAGCTACTTGATAAGGCTAACAAAGAGAAGAAAATGTTGCACCACATGGCTTATCATTACTTAGCTCGGAATAAAATTTGCAAGACAAGGATAAATGGCCTAAAAGCTAAGTTAAAGAGAGCCTTGAGAGCCAAAAATGAACAAGACAAACTTAAAATTTTGGCTAAATCTTCCTTAGCTCAGCAAAGCAATTAGTAAGCTTTCCTCTTGCCAAATTTGAAGCAATTTTGAAAAAAAATTGTCATTTCACAATTTTTAAATGCAAAACAAAGGAATTTTCAGCTGATGCGCAGTGCCGCCAGCGTTGCGCATTAAGTCGGCTAGGAATTTTACAAAAAGGCTTACGTTTTTGGATTCCTCATGGAAAAATAATGAAATCCAGAAAGTTTCATAAGTTTTGGAGGAGATCTGGGTCACCTAAAGGGAAAAAACCACCTAAAAAATGCCCTCTTTGCCACTTTTTGGACCCATTGGAACCAGTCTCTGGAGAAATGATTTTGAAAAGGCAAATGGACTCCAAATCCAAAAATTCCAATTGTCCTAGAAAGTTGACAGGTAGAGCTTTCCAACAAGCCATTGTGGGCCTGATTTGGTGAAGTGGAAGGCCTCCATACTCTGTGTTGAAGTGGCACTGCACATCAGGCTCAAGGCGCTGCACATCAGGAAAAATTTTGCCAATTTTTCCTAAAAACTCAGAATTTCACCTAGTTTGCTATCAGTTTGACTTTTTCTTCTCTCTTTGGTAAATTGATGATGTAATATGATGTAATATGATGTACTATGATGTAAAAATGATGAAAAATGACTTGAGGGGGTAGATACATCAGTTAGAGTTGGTTTGAGGATGAATGAATCAGTTTCCATAGTTTTAGAGGCAAGTTGTTCCACTACCTATTTTTTAGTTCCTTGTTTAGATCTTGTTGAAATAGCTCCTTGACTCATGGATACAACCCCTGATGGCTAGCATAGGTGTTTTGATGCCTATATCTTGTACTTTATTAGTCATTTGTCAAGGTTGGACTCTTTTAGATGCATTGAGCTACTTTGTAAATCACTTCTGCAATTTGGCAAGGAAATGAACCAGTGTTTTGCAGATTTTTGTGGGATTCTTGTGGTAATGTGAATTAGCATTGTTTTCTTCTCTGTTATTTAGTTTATCTTATGTGTATATGTGCCATCATCTATCTTTTTCTACATAACTAAATGAATCAAGATTAAAGGGTGGAATTCATTGATGTTCAATGCTTTGCCTTGGGGTTTTATTTAGTTTTAAATGTTTTTTGTTGTTAGAAGAGGACTCATGAAACTTGCATGCCCTCTCCAAATCTTCACCAATCTTTAGACTCACCATCACATTCATTTCAAAGTGCTAAAACACTTTCCTACCTTGCCCCATAGAAACCCCTGCAAATCTGAGTTGAATTCCCAGACCCAAAGCTACCTTCCCCATCTGATCCAGCAACCAACCATTAAAATCATTCAAATTCCTCTAAGCATATACCTAGCCTAAAATTAGTATTCATATTAGTCATCTCAAGCCTTACTTGCCATATTTTTCTTTGAGATTGACGAGGAGAGAGCCCTCTCCTGACCTACTAGGGCTAGCTACCGGGTTAAGCCTGGTTTGATGTTACCCTAGACCCACCTTTCTTAGCCTGAGATAGGTTTAGGCTATAACATAGCGACGACCATACTGGGGAAGAACTAAAAACTATTGCCCCAGTACTTTTAAAACAATTCTAGACTTTTGGATGGTAGTTTTAGAATTCACTAGGCTGACAAGATTGTAATGTCCATTTGACTTTTGGGAATAATTCAACACACTGGCTTCCAGACGATACACTAGGGCCAATCCTGATTCTGATCATCCTCCTGTGTATGGAAACCCAAATCTCATTCCAAGAATTCTCCAGCAAGAAAGTTCTATGATACCGGTTTTCAGATCTCATTCCTGCCAAGTTGTATTTCAATACCTCGAAGATCTCCTGTTTGATGAACATTTTGATCTATCTTTGTTTGAAACTAAATCTAAAAGTGCAGTTGGTGATACTGTTCTAAATCTGGAATTTGTCCAATATCTTGAAACTGAAAGAGCAAATAAATCAATTGATGCTTACATCTTGAATTCACTTCAAAACTCAATTGTGGCTACCAATATTCGCGAGCTCTTATAATCTGCTTCTGCTACTCTGGGTTCATCTATTGTTTTGTCTAGTTCAGAAATTCCTACTAAACCTCCTTTTATCCCCACTCTTCCCGTGCAGCCCACCATATCTGATCAAAGATCTGTTGTCTCTTCTCCCCCTTCAACACCTCAAACATCTATCATTTCTTCACCTCCTTCGACACCTCATACACCCATCACATCGACTGCCATTGTTATTACAAATCCTCCATCTTCTCCAAGGCCAGTTTCCAATCCACCTCGAGCAATGGCTACCAGATATGCACCTCTCGTTTTGCCACAGAACTTGGATGCTATGCCTGTTGATTACCAAAGTAAAATACCATTGTTTGATGCTACCCAAGGTATCACAGTGCAGCAGCATGTTGATAGGATGAGTGATTTCTTTGATCTTCATGAGATAGATGAAGAGAATGTGACTATGAGATTATTTGTGCAAAGTTTTGGAGGCGAAGTGTGAAAGTGGTTCAGAGCACTGCCCGTGGGAACTATTAATACATTGGTGGTTCTTCATAGACAATTTTTGGATCGTTGGGAAGTAAAGAAAAATCCACTCCAAATTCTTTTTGAGTATGAAAACATAAAGAGGAATGTTGGTGAAAGTGTCTAGGATTACTGTGTAAGATTCAATATAGTTTATAATGCTATTCTAGTTGATATCAAGCCACCAATGGGGCTATCTTTGATAAAATTTCTTGATGCCTTTGATCCCGACATGACATATCAATTGAGAAAACAAGATCCTGCTACATTGGAGGATATGCAGAAAATTGCAGTGAGTGTGGAGGCAAATCTGCTAGCTAAGAGAGCTAGGACAAATACTGAGAAGAAGGTGACCATAAAGGAAGAAGCTTCTTCCTCAGATCATTTGCTTCGTAAAATTGAAAAGATGTTTGATAGATTAACCATTGCAAATAAGCCTGAGACACATATCAGAAATCCAAATTTACGTGTTCAGCAGTAGCCACAGTTCAGGATTAAACAGCAGGAGCAAAGAGCGGAAGACCAAACAGCACAGCAGCAAGTCAAAACACCATTACAACAGAACTATGTGCATGGCCCGGAATCAGATGATGATGAGAATCCAATAGGAGAGGAGAATCACTTTTTTACACAAAATGGTTTGCCAATTTATATCACGGAGGATGAGGAATATTCAGAAAGCCCAACAGTACAGAAAGATGAGGATTTTATACTAGCAAATGAAACAGTCTTAGAAGAAGTATCAGATGAATATCAAAGGGGATATATGAATGCACTCACAGTGCAACAAAGACAGTATTCACTCAGGAGCATAGATGTACCAATTAATCCAATCCAAAAGCGGAAGGAAGTAGTACCACCAAAGAAAGATTCTCCAAATGATCAGAAAAAAGGAAAGGAGCCAGCAGATCCTACTTC
The DNA here is from genome assembly GCA_031772625.1 of Pinus tabuliformis. Lineage (NCBI taxonomy): Eukaryota > Viridiplantae > Streptophyta > Pinopsida > Pinales > Pinaceae > Pinus > Pinus tabuliformis. The sequence continues at coordinate 77,520,278 of CM062819.1, read as the reverse complement.
TAGAAAAGTACAATCTGCGAATGAAAAGTCAAATCAGCCAAGTGTAGCAAAGGAAAAATCTGAAAGGAAGGATGCTCCATCAAAGAGGTAGATAAAATTACAACCTTTAGCTTAGAGAATGAGATTTCAAAGTTAAAAGTGTCAATACCTTTGACTGAATTAATGAAGAATAGCAATTATAAAATTCAAGTGTCAAAGATTTTGAATGTAATTCCCCTATCTGATATGGTTAATGTGGAAGATGACCAACTTGAGCTTATTTTTGGACTGGAATTAGAAGGCCAAACTGAGGATAGTGATGTAGCCCCGTTTTACATCAGCCTTAGATTGCATGATTTTGTCTTGCACAATGCCATGTTTGATTCAGAAGCATCTCACAACCTAATGCCAAAATCCATTATGGAAAAATTGGGTTTGGACATCACTCGCAAGTATCATGATCTTTATTCCTTTGATTCCGATCGGGTTAGATGTATTGGTATAATTAAGGATTTGGTTGTGACTTTAGATCAGATTCCAGCAAAGAATGTTCTCATGGATGTAGTTGTGGCTGACATCCCCCCTAGATTTGGCATGCTTTTATCTAGGTCGTGGGGTGCAAAACTTAAAGGGACATTGTAGTTAGATTTCTCCTATGCCACTATTCTCGTGTTTGGTCAGTTGAGAAAATTATATAGGGAGAAAAAGATGAAATATATGATCACGAGCAAGGAGAAACCTTTAATCATACGATTAATTATGTACATACAGATTTAGAATCTTTTGTTCTTTATTTTGACAGAGGTTTTAATGATGTAAATAGTCAACTAGTTGAAGTGGAAGATATTCCAGAGATAACAGAAAATTTCAAGGTAGTACTTGATCAAGAGAGACAAAGGCTTGAAAGTACTGCTGAACAATTTACATTCCACCAATAGCAAAAAATTGATGGACAACAGCCAAAGGTAGAAGAGCAGGCAAAATTCCAGCACTTAGAGGAAGAAGCCGGTTTGTGGAATATGGATTTTGATGGAGCAGTAGGTAAGGATGGTGTAGGAATTGGTATTTGGATACGCAACCCTATTTTCCTACCAAATAAAGTCCCGAGTAATGTAAGAGTTTGTTCATATAAATTGGCTTTTGATTGTTCTAATAACGAAGCTGAATATGAGGCACTGACTGCAAGCTTGAAAATCCTCAAGAAGTTGAATGCAAAGAGAATTTCAGTTTATGGTGACTCCGAATTAGTAATCAAACAAGTCAAGGGTGAATACCAAGCCAAACATCCTCGAATGTGGGCTTATCGTAATGTGGTTCTAGATATTTTGAGGTTGTTTCTAGATCATACTTTGACATTTGTCCCTCATACACAAAATGTTATTGCAGATTCCCTTGCTACAGCTGCAAGTAACTTAAAGATCCCAATGAATTCAAACAATAAGTTTGAAATTCATGTGAAGCATCACCCAGCTATCCTTGATAATATAAGATATTGGTAGGTGTTTCAGGATGACAAAGAAATTGAAGATTTTCTGCAAAATGAAGGCAAATATAAAGACACTTCTATAGATGGTGAGCAAGATGACAGTGAACCAGAAATAGAGGTAAATTAGATGGAAGTTTTACAATTGAAAGACAATTTCATCCCTAAAGGCCTTATACCTTTAGAGGAATTATTTGATCAAGATGATGTAGCCTGGAAACCAAGCTTAGTGCCGACCGAGAAGGGAGTTGAAGATGTGAATATCGGAATAGCAGAAAATCCAAAGATGGTGAAGTTGTCAAAGGCATTACCTCCTCAGGTAAAAGCTAAATACATTAGTTTATTGTCTTCATTTTCTGATGTATTTGCATGGGACTATACAGATTTGAAGGAGTACGACAAAAGTATAATTCAGCATATCATTCCTATCAAGCCAAATCAAAGGCCATTTTGCCAAAAGTTGAGAAGGATAAATCTGAAGTTACTACCATCAATAGAAAAAGAGGTGAATCAATTGTACAAGGCTGGTATAATCGTTCCAATCAGATTTTCAGATTGGATCTCCAATTTGGTACCCATGCGGAAGAAGGTAGGTGAGATTATATTGTGCATAGATTTCAGAAATTTGAATAAAGTGTCATTTAAAGATAATTACCCATTGCTGAAAATGGACCACATACTCCAAAGAGTAGTTGGGGCATCTCGTATGTCACTGCTCAATGGGTATTCCGACTACAATCAAATTCTGGTTCATGAAGATGACAGGGACAAGACAGCGTTCACCACTTTGTGGAGGACTTTCCACTATGCCAAGATGTTGTTCGGTTTAAAGAATGCTAGCACAACATTCTAGTGGGCCATGGACATTGCCTTCACAAATGAAAAAGATGTGTTTTTAGTAGTGTATCTTGATGATTTGACTATCTTTTCAAATTCAGATGAGGAGCATCTTTACCATCTAAAAATTGTTTTTCAGCATTGCAGAAAATATGGAATATCACTCAATCCCAAAAAGAGCTTGTTTGCCATGGACGAGGGGAAGCTTCTCAGTCACATAATATCAAAAGAAGGCATCCGCATTGATCCTGCTAGAGTGGAAGCTATTCATAAAATTGATTTTCCTCGTAGTAAGAAAGAGATCCAAGCATTTAACGGTAAGATGAACTTCTTACGTTGTTTTGTGCCTAATCTAGCTGAACACTTGAGGGAAATTACAAATATGCTGAAGAAGGATAGTGTGGTCAAGTGGACCGAAGAAGCCATGAAGTCTTTCAACCTGGTAAAGTTGGCTCTTTCTTCAGCTTCGATTTTAATCAATCTGGATTATTCACAGGATGACAGTAGTTCTAATGCAGAAAAGAGATCAACTTGAAAAGCCAATTGCCTTCTTCAGCAAGACAATAAGAGATGCAACTTTAAAATATAAACGTATTGAGAAGCAAGCTCTTGCCTTGGTGAAATCTTTGAAAGATTTCCGGGTATATATTCTACACTCTCATATTCTTGCTTATGTCTCGAACATAGCAGTCAAATATGTTTTGGTACAAACAGATCTGGAAGGGAGGCGAGGAAAATGGATCACAACATTGCTAGAATATGACATGGAGATAAAGCCCACAAAGCTAATCAAGGGGCAAGGTCTAGAAAAGTTGATGGCAGAGTCTAATTTACATGCATTGGACATAAACCTGATTGCAGCCATGTCTGAAGAAGATGAAGATAGTTCGCTGATTCAGGTATCTAAAATTTTTCTCCATTCTCCTTGGTATTTAGATATTGTATATGTGCTCCAACACCTTTCACCGCCACCAGGGATGGCTAAAAATAAAGGTAGAACTTTGAAACTGAAGGCTGCTAGATTTTGTATTTTGAACAATGCACTATATTGGAAAGATCCTCGAGGCATTTTGCTGAATTGTTTAGTCGAAGAGGAAGAAAAATAGGTCATGAGTGATTTTCATAAGGGAGACTGTGGAGGTCACTTATTTTGGAAGATGACGGCTAACAAAATTTTGAGAGCAGGGTACTATTGGGCTACCCTCTTTGCTGATGTTTATAAAACTGTCACAAACTGTCATGAATGCCAAATTTTTCAGGGAAGGAGAAAGTTGTAGCCTCTTCCTCTCAAGCCAGTCGAAGTTAGTGCTCCGTTTCAGCAATGGGGCCTAGATTTTATTGGAGAGATTCATCCCACATCTTCAGCTCAGCACAAGTGGATCTTAACAGTGACAGATTATTTCACAAAGTGGATTGAGGCGATTCCCACTCGGCAGGCTATAGACTTGGTAATAACTTAGTTTCTCGAAAATAATATTTTGTCACGTTTTGGTTGTCCTAACAAACTGATTACAGATAACGCAGCCGCTTTCAAGTCCAAAAAGATGATTGAATTTTGTAGTAAATACAAAATTACCTTGGGACATTCTACTGCATATCATCTACAAGGTAACGGATTGGCTGAATCTTCAAACAAATCATTAGTCAACATCATTAAAAAGCTGTTGGAAACCAATAAGAAGAGCTGGCATAAGAAATTGTTTAATGAACTATGGGCAGATAGAGTAAGTCAGAAGAAGTCAATCAGCATGTCTCCGTTCAAGATTGTATATGGTATTGACACGGTGTTCCCGACATCTCTTACAATCCTGGTTGTTAAACTTCTGTAGGAAGCTGGCAGCGAGGAAGATCATTTTCAGTGGAGAATAAGCTAAATGATCCATTTATAGCAGATGAGAGAGGAAGTTTTTCAGAATACCTTTAGGCTGCAAGAGAGAATTAAGAAGATTTATGATCGGAAGGCAAAGGCGAACAAATTTCAGATTGAAGACATAGTGCTAAAGTGGGATGCTAGAAACGAGGATAAAGGCAAGCATGGCAAGTTCGAGAACCTATGGAAGGGACCATATAGAATTGCTGCATATCAAGGTCAAAATGCTTTTCTACTCAAAGAAATGAACAGGGAAGATTGTCCAGGAGGGCCGGTCAATGGTCGGCTTCTGAAATGGTATTATCTTTGAGAAGTTTTCTGCTGTCACATTTTGTCATTGTACATACCATTTTATATCTTTCATTTCAAAGTTTGTACTATCATCATTCATTCAGTTTGGGGCCTGAAGTGAAGGCTATAAAGTTGAATGTCTGGCTTCAGTCTTTGGTTATTTAGTGTCAGTTGTTTGAGTCATTATTGAGTCAATTTTTGTGTCAAGGTATTTGTTTTAGTGTTCTGAAGTTATTTACTCCATCTTTCCCAATGGATGAAGGCACTTATCTACTTTCTAGAGATCTATGGTTCTTGGGACCTCCCAGGAGCTACCATCCCCATTAGAGCCAATGTTAGTGTCAGTATCTTCATCCCTCCATCAGTGATCAAATTTCTCTTTTTGCATGAATAGTAGGTGTCCCATCCGATCATCTACATTCCATTAGGTCATGGATCAACTGATGGTAGTGGTTCATTGTCAATTTCCCTCATGGCATTTACCTGTTGGCCTGTTTTCACATTTTTAGGTCATTTACTGTCATTTTGTTTCATTCCGTTTACCAAAATCAGTTTTAGGGTTTTTAGTCTCACTAGGTCTAGGGTTTGCCACCATGGTCATCCAAAACTCAATAAAAGGTCAGCGGGCACATGAGGAGGTTTTATAAGTTCATAAGTTTATAAATTTACTGATGATATGCTCCATAAATGTTTTTTACCTCAAAACTCTGTTTTGAGGTGAAAACAGAGTTTTTTTATTTCTATGTACAAATTTTATGTAATTTAAAGTGTTTTCTATATGTAATAAGTTCCAGCTGCTGCCCTTGGTCAACTTACCAACTCCATCCAATGCAAAAAACAAAAGCATCAATGCATTAGTTCATCAAATGATCAAGAAAAGTCATAATTCAAATGAAAAACAGAGTTGATGAGCAAAAGTGACTATGAAATTATAAAAGTGGGTTAGAAAAAAAGGAAAAATCAAAAGGCATCCATATATAAAGTGAAAACATACTAGTCATCTATTTCATTGTGCAAGACATCCATGAAGAGCTAAAATCGCGATTTGGAGGAAAATTGGACAAAAGAAGGTGAAATCCCTATTTTTCTAGAAAATCTTCCTGGTGTTGCACATCAGAGGTAGTGCGCTGCGCATCAGAGGGTTTCAACCCAGTGTTAATTTACAAGTGCACCACGCATCAGGATGGTGATGCGCATTGGGCCCAGTGTGCTGCGCATCAGTCAAGAAGCTGCCAAAACATTCCAAATCACCCAAAAACCCTAAAAAAACACTGCATTTCTCTCCTACAAGTAAGTCCTCATTGATTTTGAGCTGAATTTGATCTTCTACATGTTTTCTTCATGAGTTTTGCATTTTGAGAATCAAACCCTAGCTTGTCTTCATCAATTTCCATTTCATTGTACAACTTTCACTCCATAACAAAAACCAACATCATTTTCCCCTTTTCTATATTTCATTGCCATAAATTAATCCATTAATTTCATTTCCCTATCCCGCTCCCCTAAGAAAACTCATTCCCTTCATCAAACCCTAAATCCCTCCCAAAACCCTAATTTCTCAAAACCTCTCCCGTCATTCCCCAACTCCATTTCACATTTGTAAAATCTCTTCATACTCATCTCTCTTGTCCTCCCCCATTATCATTTTCCACCATATCATCATCACATCACTTCCCTAAGACAAGCACCTGTTGAAGCCCCGAAAATCGGGTCGACAACAAGGGGGATACCCACCCGGTCCGGACCTTGGTTGGCAGCTCCTTATCCGTTTGGTATAGCGGGTCCGACTGGGGATAATGGGACCAGTTTCCCAATTTAAGGGTGTGTGTGTGTGTAGAGTTGGATGATGCTGATCTAAGAGTACTTAAAGCTAATTTAATTCAAACTTCTAAACTAACTCTATGCTATTGTAATCTAATGAGAAACAACACATCTAATCTACGCTAACCCGGGGTGAATTTCTTCTATTATGCGATCTAAAGAAATTTCAAACAATAACTGGTAATAAAGATCATTCAGCTATCATAAGAATAGAAATCAATTAAGATAAACCACTTTGCATAAAAAGTTAGGCAAAACAGTTGTGAACAGCATATCGCATAATAAGTTATTCATATATCAAACATAAATAAATGACTCCACCGTACAAAAGTGCCAAATGGTAACTCATACATTCATGCAGTAACATATAAACAACTAAAAACTGTATATCACTTTAAGAATATAAACAGAAACAGTCAAGAGATAAAAGTACCATTTATGACTGGTTCCACTCATAAGCTTCAAGCAACAATGATTTATCTCTCCTTGCTCTAACATCTACTAAGAGTACAGAAGTGCAACATCAGTAGCAGATATCAAATGCAAACATTAATAAACCTTGATCCATCCATTCATCAAAACCCCCTCCGAGGGTGCAAAAGTGCATGTTCTGAGGACAAGTTTTTTGACAAATTTCTGGACCCTTCTCCTAATGCCTGAGAAGGGTTTAAATACTGCTAACTAATTAACTTAATTACATAAATTTAGGATACAGTTTTTAAATGACTGCCCTTCTGCTAAAGCAAAACTATTTCTAAAAATTGAATCTAATTCCTAACCATTTCTGTATTTTCTCCTTAGTGCTACAAGCATGCAACATTCGCCTGGGAAGAGTCGGTTGGTCGCTTTCTGCTTTCGTTTGAGCTATGAAAATAGAAATAACAAGCGCTGGCACCACTTTCTAGTAAACTAGAAGATATTTTCGAGAATATTCCTCTGGCTGGGTGTATTCACTGCGTGTATACTTGGTAATAACCCAAATTTCTCTCAAACTGATTCTGCTTTTGCTATTTCGGTTTCGGGCCTTGCGAATGATTGAACAAGTTAGGGATTTTTCTCTCTGAACAATTTTCTGCATCGAAAACTACCTCCGTTCTTTGTTCCAGGCTTTTCTGGTGCGTTTTCCTTCTTTAGCGCCTTTTTTATTTTTGCTTTACCCAGCATAAGCTTCAGGATCTTTTGTAAACATGCTGCTTTTGTGCGCTTTTGACTCTGGGCGTTGGATGGCCTATTGATGTCAGCATCTGTTGAGTGATACTCTGGAATCTGTGGCCCTGTTGCATGTGGCATCCGTTTATGAAGGCATCTCTTCTCTGTTCTCTGAGCATTTGACGCTTTCCCCTTTTCCTTAGATGTTTCCTGCACATTGCTTCATGTTATTTCCTGTCTTACAGTTTATGCAAAGGAAAAGACTAATGATAATAAAGATTGACATGAAAGCTTTAAGCTCTTATGAATGCATAATCATGACACCCATAACTAACTGACTCTTCGAAAAACACAAAACTGTCCTTCTTGAATAATGTGGCATACATTCATTAATTTCTTTTAAGGCGCGTGCCCAATTTTGGTTTACGGACAGCTTTCCTTGAATACTGCGCCGAGGAAAATTTGCGGATCGCGTCGTCAAGATGTGTCATCGCAGAAATTTATGATCGCTTTTATCGCAAATCGCATTCATCGCAGATCGCATTCATCGCAGATCGCGCTTAGTCATTCAATCATTGTGTGCTGCTTACGCGATGTTGCGACATGCGACGTCGCATATCGGCCGTCGGAGATTTCTTAAGATTTTTCTTTTAAGAGTGCTTCATAATGTATGCGATGCGATGAATTTCGCATTGCTCCTTCGCAGTTTATTATGCTCATAAGAAAATGTTTTATTCTCTTCTTGCGATGCGATACAGTTTTAAGGAGTTGAATACAAAAATTTTCAAAAAATGTTTTTTGGATTTTTTATTAAGGGTCCCCATTTGTTTGGTGTTATTGCTAATACCAAACAAAGAGGGGGGTTGTTGGTGGCCACAACAATGGCGATTCACTGGGAAGAACCAGTTATCTCTGCTTTTCTATTGAATTTTAACTTCCAAAGCAGAAAAATTTTCATAAGTCTAAATTTTGTTATGGACAGATAGAGTACATTATGCCTTATCCTATCAATGATATTTTTTTTCAACCTTTTTCTATTCCAATTGATTGCTTCCTCAGGCTTTGTCCTTGCATTTACAACAGCCATTACTTGGTCTTTTAAAGATAAAATAAGGTCTTCTCTGTGTGTTGGCTTTTAAAATATGCTCATTTGTCATAGGTAGAGCCTCTGCTGCCAGCAGGCGTCCATAGCCTCGACAAGGTCACCTGTTACCCAGCAATGATCCTTTATCCTGCTTAAGGCTATTTACAACTTTTCAGAGAAAAACCCATTTTGACACTTTTCTCCTTTTTTACTCTCTAAAGAACAATGTCTTGGTTTGGTGGCCAAATTATGACACAGTCATTCACTTGATTTACACTTTTGCTGAACAAGCTGGCTCGTGATGAGACCGCTTGTCTTTTGATTGCAACAATCTTGAGTCGTTGCCCTGTTTTGGTGGACAGTATTAGCAAAGTCAGCAAGTTATAATATCTGTGATCATGATAATCCGGCTCATGATGAGACCTCTTATTCTTTGAGATATAGTGTTTTCTCGGATTGTTCCTCTGAATGCTGTGATTTTCTTTAGCAAGGCGGAAATCATTGTTTTTCCTTAAGAAAGCTCTGGACGACAATAATAGAGTTTGAAAACAGCAGTTTTACAGAGAATATTTATTTTGTTATTGATACCTTTCATTGTGCTGATATAAAACAATTTCTTCGCTAAAGGTTCCTTTCATCAAATTTTTTGAAGTTGAGACTAGTACCATATCTAGGCTAAAGTAACTCTATCTGTCAATAATAAAAATCATATTTTTCGAAAATTTTACTACTTGTACAAGCGAAAAAAATTAAATCAAAATCTGATAGAGAATTGGTGTCTTTTTCGTGAGCCCCTGTAGTAACCATCTACAACTGGTTTTATTATGAAAAAAAAAAAAAAAACTAAAACTATCCTACAGAATAGAAGAGTAATCTTCTATGGAAAATAATTTTAAGGATTTGTCCATTAACAGGCAAAGAATCCCTTCTACCTGCTAAATCCTGCAACACAAACGTTGATGGGCCTATGACTTCTACAATCTGAAAAGGACCAAGCCACATCTTCTGAAATTTTGTATGTTTGCCATTTTCTTCATGAGCCTTATCCCATTTCAAAACTAGATCTCCCATTTGAAATTTTTTTCTGGTCATTATGCTTGAATCAAAAGAGGATTTTATCAGCGCTTGGTGATGAGCATGGGTTTTCTTAGCTTGTTCTCGTCGTTCTTCTAACTTAATTATTTCCATTTGTCTTAATTGTAAGGAGGAAGTAGATACTTCATCAATGTATTGTACTAAAGACAAGGAGGGGATCACTAAGTGAGTTGGGAGAACCACTTCTTTCCCATAAACTAAATTAAAGGGAGAAGTGCCAATTGAAGCTTTCTTCGTTATTCTATCTGCCCATAAAGCATTTACCAAAGTTTTGTGCCAATTCTTTTGGTTCTGGTCAACTGTTCTTTTAATAATCCTGATTAGGTTTTTATTTGTTGACTCAGCCAATCCATTACCTTGCGGATAGTAGTTGGCCGAATATTTCAGTTTGAACCCTCTTTTAAGTGCAAACTCATTCATTGCATTCCCAGAAAAGTATGAGGCATTATCAAACATTAAAGCTGTTGGCAATCCAAACCTAGTGATTATAAATTGATCTATGAATTCAATGATGTTTTCAGAATTAGCTGTCTTGAGAGGAACTGCTTCTACCCATTTAGTAAAATAATCTGTTGTCGTGAGGATGTATATGCTACTTAGGAGAGTGAGGAACGATCTCACCTATTATGTCCAAGCCCCACTGACTGAATGGTTGCTCGATGTTTACCGGCTGTAGTGGCATGGACGGTTTCTTTTGTCTCCCTACAGTAGTTTGGCAGACTTGGCATTTCCTCATGTAACTATGTGAGTCTTTGAACAGCGTGGGCCAATAATATCCTGCACGTAAGATTTTATGTGCAGTAACATCTCCAGCATAGTGTCCGCCTGCTGGTCCATCGTGGAGTTCCTGCAAAACCTTTTCGGCTTTAGTTTTCTCAAGACACCTAAGAAGAACAGAATCGTAATTCCTTTTAAACAGAACATCATTTATGAGCTGATATTGTTTAGCTTTCAATCTCAGAGCTCTTTTCTTGGTGTGATCTAGGTGTGATGGAGCATACCTGTTCTTAAGATAATAAATGGTGTCAGCATATAATGATTCTGCATCGTTTAGGCTTACCTCATACATTTGTACCTCTTCAGATGAATTTTCAGGAATTTGTGATGCTCCAGCCAACATTTTGCAGAAGCCTTGACCTCTCACAATGCTTGCTGGTTTGATCTCAAGGTCGTATTCTTGTAAAGCAGTGATCCAATTTGGTCTTTTTTCACCCACATCCTTCTGTATTAGAAGATTTCTTACCGCTGGAAATGGTACTATGACCATAGTATGGGTTTTAAGTAAGAAAGGTCTGAAATATTTGACCGCTTTGAAAACAGCATATGCCTATTTCTCCACGTCTGAATAGTTGAGTTCAACACCTTGTAAATTCGAGCTAAAAAATGCGATTGGAGCTTCCGCTTTCTCTTGATTTGCTTGAGTTAGAATCGCGACATATGATTTCTCTGAGGCAAATGTGTATAAGATAAGAGATTCTAAAAAATTCGGGGTTGCTAAAGATGGAGCGTTAATGATAGCTTGTTTGATCAGGTTGAATGCCTCATGCTCATCTTGACCCCATTTAAAATTTGAATTCTTTTTAATCATGGTTTGCAAAGGAGAAACAATTCGTGAAAAATCTGGGACAAATCTCTTCACAAAATTGATTTGACCAAGGAAAGATTGCATGGCTTTTTTGTTATGAGGTAGGGATATTTCAGAAATTTCTTTGATTCTGTCAGGCTCAATGTGAATACTAGATTTTGACACTATGAATCCTAGAAGTTTTCCTTCACTTAATGCGAAAAAAGATTTCTTTGGGTTAAGTGAAATCCCATACCTTAAACATCGTTGAAAGATTTGTTTCAAGTCTTTGAGATGGTTGCTTCGCTTCTTGGAGTACACTGTTATATCATCCAAATAAATTACTACAGATTTATTGACTAAACCCTTGAATGCGATGTCCATGGCTCTCTGAAATGTAGCGTCGGCGTTGATCAAACCAAATGGCATCTTCCGATATGCGTATGTGCCCCATTTAGTTCGGAATGTGGTTTTTAACTGATCATCGGGATGTACCAGCACTTGATTGTATCCTGAAAATCCATCCAAAAAAGACATTAGTTCTGAGCCTGCTACTGCCTGTAATATCTGCTCCATAGGTGGGAGGGGAAAATTGTCTTTTTGACAGGCTTTGTTGAGATTCCGAAAATCGATGCAGATTCTAATATCTCTGTTTTTCTTTCTAACGGGTACCATATTGGAGACCCATTTGGAATGTCTGACGGGGAAAATTATTCTGGCTTTTAATAACTTATTTAGCTCAGTTTTTATCTGATTTTCTAAATTGGGGTGGATTTTTCTGAGTTTCTGTTAGACTGGTTTTTTGTTATCAGTCATAGGGATAGTATGTTGAATGATAGAAGTGTCATATGTCTTCAGCTCATCATAATTCTAGGAAAAAACATTTTTGTATTGTCTCAAAAGACGAATATACGCTAGTTTTTCTTCAGGGGCTAGGCCATGGCCTAGATTAACGTTTTGTGGTTTATCATCGGTTCCTAGGTTTACTAATTCGTAGTTCAGAGTTGAACTGTAGAGCTTAGAATTGGTAGACCTTTTAAACCGACTTTTAAAATCGTATAAGTCTTCCAACTTAACCACCGATTTAGGTATAGCATTATCAGTGCTATCTTGTTGTATTCGTCGATCGTGATGGTCTTCGTCAATTATCTGATTGGAGTAGGATCCTTCAGAAGTGAGGAAATTTACAATATCAGGATCGTCATTGAATACTCTCCAATTTGTAATGTTGTCAGGGATGGACAGTCTAAAGATTAATTCTATTGAGAATCTAACTGGACTAAAATCTTCGGAGGGAATAAGTCTAGAGGCTACGCTAGCTAAAAGGTCTGCGCTCGCGTTTTGGAGTCTTGGGATTGACGAAATATTGAATGCTATAAAATGCTCAGTCAGATCTTGTACTAAAGATTGATAGTGTTTCAAATGAACTGATAGGCAATGTATGTTGTTACGTACCTATTTGACGACAATCTCAGAGTCTCCGAAGACTTGAAGATACTTGACATTCAGCCCGATTGCTTTGTATAGGCCTTGCACCAAGGCCTCATATTCCGCTGTATTGTTTGTGCAATCGAATTCAAGTCTGCACGTAAGCATGGTCTTATTTCCTTCTGGACTAATCAGAACGCATCCTGCTCTTGCTCCTTCGTTAGATTTAGAGCCATCAAAATATAATTTCCAAAACAAAGATGTATTTACAGGTTTATCTACAAAATTAACATACTTTGAATTATCAGTTTGGGAAAAAATTTCGACTTGGGACAAAACTGAATTTTCTAAGTAAGGTGATGTATGAGCATTGAAATTTCCGAGGAAAGAATCTACCGAGTAATTGCCTATGATACTGTTGTTATATGCTATTGCTTCATTTTCTCTTTAATTCTGTCACTATGTACTTCTGGTGTAACTCTCGTTCAACCTTTATTTGATTTGGTTTACCATTGTAGGGTAACCACATGTGCGACCAGTCGGTTGAGAAGTATCCATGGAGTTTTTCGGACCAATCCCTGCTAAGAATCAAGCCATAGAATTCTGGGATATCAGCTACTAGAATGTCAATAACCTGACATACCTTCGGGTTAGACGACAATCTTATGGTCACTTGATTAAGTTCACCAATCACTTCGACTTGAGATCGATCAAGCTGAACTATGCGCACTGCGGATTTTTGTGGTTGAACATTCAACTTGGCACATATTGATCTGGGTAAAATATTCGTTGAAGCACCAGAATCTACCAAACAATTGTGCACATTTTTATTGAAAATTTCATAGGTGAGAAGAAAAGGGGGAGTGTGAGACCTTGATCTTCCTCCAATCAAGGCGATGTCATTTGGATCAATCTTATTGATCGTGTTGGTTGGAGGTCTTCCCATGTTGTGGGAAGCTACAGCTGTAGGCAAAGATGTAGTAGGTACGGCATGTAATTCTTTCATCATTATCTTCTGTTGATGTTTCAATTTGCTCAATTCATAAAGGGTGATATTAGCCCTAGTCTTTTTCATGTCATCAATAATATTGTATTCCATTTCATCCGACACTATCAGTGTTCTTGATGGAGGTGTTTGATCTGGTTGGACTGGGCTAGATTGAGTCGCTTTAGCAGTCGTTTTCTTTGTTGCGACTTTATCTTTTGCTGCAGGGCTTGCGCCCTTCTGCTTAGGGGTAGTTTGGGGAGGATCAAGTTGATTTTTGCTTCGTGTGCTAACCGGAAATGCTTCTTGATCTTCTTCTTGTTGGAGGATGAAATCCCACATTCCTTGTAGTTCCACAACTTCTTCGTCATCGGTCTGCCCTTCAGTGGTACTCTCTTCTTCTTCCTCTTCTTCGGATTCGACATTTGAGATAGCGTTGGGTGGTTTCACATCCATTGAAGGGCCTCTTTTAAAAGCTCTGTAGGGCTTTTTTGAAGAAGTTTCTGCTACTTGTTTTTTTATGTCAATCATCTCATTGGACATGGTCTTTAATACTTTTTGCAATCCTTCCAAATCGAATGGGTCTTTCGTTTGTTTCTTCTTGGGGTCTTCCTTGAAGGTGACTTTTTTAGATTTGTGTTCCTCTATCGCAGATCTCTTTTCCAGGGCTACTACCTGTTTCTCTACTGCTATCGCCTCTGTCAGGTTTTCAACTAAGGTTGTTTTATTTGCCCTATCCACGAAGATTGCTAAGTTTGATGGTAAGGCCGTAATATACCATTCACATCGTACTTCTTCGTTGGGTTGGGAAGCAGTGGGAATTTTGTTGAGGATTTTATTAAACCGTAAATTGAAATCTTTGATGGGTTCTCTAGCCTCGGCTTTAAGATTGGATAGGTCATTGATTAACGTCACCGTTGATCTGTCATCAACAAACTTGGTAAGGAATTGACTTTGAAAAATGTCCCAACATGTGAGAGACCCGGAAGGTAATGAAAAGTACCATGACCCGGCTGTTCCTTGCATTGTATAGGGAAAAAGCCGGACAACAGCATCCTCGTTGGTAACTCCGTTGAGATTGACAGAAAGCATGAAATTGTTAATGTGCTCTTCAGCTAGCATGCCTGCTTCTCGATTGAATTTGGGTAGCCATTTCTCAGGATGGGCCGGTATTTGGCTTAGGGGTGGAGGCATTAAAACTGCCCCAGGATTGTTCCATGGAGACTGGGCCATCGTTGAGTTGCTGGTAAATGAAAGTGCAGAGGATGATCCCTGAGGCTGGGAAGATGAAGATATTATGATCTTAGACGATTGAAGAAGAGGGGTTGTGGAAGATGGATGAGTGGTTTGGAATGAAGATGTGGGTGGCTGACTTCGCGGTGAGGGAGTTGAAATGGACGATGTAGCTGAAAGAGTCTCACTGTCAGACTCTGGTGGCGTTTTCCTTGCTCTTTTCCTGGTGGGGAGAGGGAATTCAGTTGGCTGGATGCCAAATTTTTCACTCTTTAATATGGTCAGGGGATGAGCAGGATTGTACTGCGAAGTCACGTTGCTTTGAGATTTATCAGACCTCTGTGTAAAAATAGAAAATCCCTGGAGTTTGCGAATCAGAGTTTGAACTTCAGGGGGTTCAATGGTAGATTGGTCTAAAATATTAGGGTATGTAGCAGCGGTTAATACTCGAGCGACTTCTGACTCTGGATTTAAACATACTGGGGAAGTCGGGGGAGTTGATGAGGGCGATTTACTCTCAGAATGGTATTTAGATTTTGATTTAGGTGCCATTCATAGTTCGGGCCCTCCTTCTAGCGCCAAATATGTTGAAGCCCCGAAAATCGGGTCGACAACAAGGGGGATACCCACCCGGTCCGGACCTTGGTTGGCAGCTCCTTATCTGTTTGGTATAGCGGGTCCGACTGGGGATAATGGGACCAGTTTCCCAATTTAAGGGTGTGTGTGTGTGTAGAGTTGGATGATGTTGATCTAAGAGTACTTAAAGCTAATTTAATTCAAACTTCTAAACTAACTCTATGCTACTGTAATCTAATGAGAAACAACACATCTAATCTACGCTAACCCGGGGTGAATTTCTTCTATTATGCGATCTAAAGAGATTTCAAACAATAACTGGTAATAAAGTTCATTCAGTTATCATAAGAATAGAAATCAATTAAGATAAACCACTTTGCATAAAAAGTTAGGCAAAACAGTTGTGAATAGCATATCGCATAATAAGTTATTCATATATCAAACATAAATAAATGACTCCACCGTACAAAAGTGCCAAATGGTAACTCATACATTCATGCAGTAACATATAAACAACTAAAAACTGTATATCACTTTAAGAATATAAACAGAAACAGTCAAGAGATAAAAGTACCATTTATGACTGGTTCCACTCATAAGCTTCAAGCAACAATGATTTATCTCTCCTTGCTCTAACATCTACTAAGAGTACAGAAGTGCAACATCAGTAGCAGATATCAAATGCAAACATCAATAAACCTTGATCCATCCATTCATCAAAACCCCCTCCGAGGGTGCAAAAGTGCATGTTCTGAGGACAAGTTTTTTGACAAATTTCTGGACCCTTCTCCTAATGCCTGAGAAGGGTTTAAATACTGCTAACTAATTAACTTAATTACATAAATTTAGGATACGGTTTTTAAATGACGGCCCTTCTGCTAAAGAAAAACTATTTCTAAAAATTGAATCTAATTCCTAACCATTTCTGTATTTGCTCCTTAGTGCTGCAAGCATGCAACATTCGCCTGGGAAGAGTCGACTGGTCGCCTTCTGCTTTCGTTTGAGCTATGAAAATAGAAATAACAAGCGCTGGCACCACTTTCTGGTAAACTAGAAGATATTTTCGAGAATCTTCCTCTGGCTGGGTGTATTCACTGCGTGTATACTTGGTAATAACCCAAATTTCTCTCAAACTGATTCTGCTTTTGCTATTTTGGTTTTCGGCCTTGCGAATGACTGAACAAGTTAGGTATTTTGCTCTCTGAACAATTTTCTGCATCGAAAACTGCCTCCGTTCTTTGTTCCGGGCTTTTCTGGTGCGTTTTCCTTCTTTAGCGCCTTTTTTATTTTTGCTTTACCCAGCATAAGCTTCAGGATCTTTTGTAAACATGCTGCTTTTGTGCGCTTTTGACTCTGGGCGTTGGATGGCCTATTGACATCAGCATCTGTTGAGTGATACTCTGGAATCTGTGGCCCTGTTGCATGCGGCATCCGTTTATGACGGCATCTCTTCTCTGTTCTCCGAGCATTTGACGCTTTCCCCTTTTCCTTAGATGTTTCCTGCAAATTGCTTCATGTTATTTCCTGTCTTACAGTTTACGCAAAGGAAAAGAGTAATGATAATAAAGATTGACATGAAAGCTTTAAGCTCTTATGAATGCATAATCATGACACCCATAACTAACTGACTCTTCGAAAAACACAAAACTATCCTTCTTGAATAATTTGGCGTACATTCATTAATTTCTTTTAAGGCGCGCGCCCAATTTTGGTTTACGGACAGCTTTCCTTGAATACTGTGCCGAGGAAAATTTGCGATGGGTGATTTCTGCGACTCACATCGCAGCATCGCGGATCGCGTCGTCAAGATGTGTCATCGCAGAAATTTATGATCGCTTTTATCGCAAATTGCATTAATCGCAGATCACAGATCGCGCTTAGTCATTCAATCATTGTGTGCTGCTTAAGCGATGTTGCGACATGCGACATCGCATATCGGCCGTCGGAGATTTCTTAAGATTTTTCTTTTAAGAGCGCTTCATAATGTATGCGATGCGATGAATTTTGCATCGCTCCTTCGCAGTTTATTATGCTCATAAGAAAATGTTTTATTCTCTTCTTGCGATGCGATATAGTTTTAAGGAGTTGAATACAAAAATTTTCAAAAAATGTTTTTTGGATTTTTTATTAAGGGTCCCCATTTGTTTGGTGTTATTGCTAATACCAAACAAAGAGGGGGGTTGTTGGTGGCCACAACAGCACCATGACAAGAAACAGTGAATCAAGTTATGAGGAAGAAACACTGAGTGATAGCTCAAGAGAAAGAAATGTACAGCCTAGGAGACCTCACAAAGGTGGGAAGATTATTAGAGAGGAAACTATTAGCATGACTGAACTACTTGCTTGCCCCCTTTCTACTACTTGTTTCAGATATCAGTCTTGCTTTGAGTTTTGTGAGATGGTTGAGAGGGTTAAATACCATCATGAGTCAGCAAGGCAACTTGTCATAAACATGGAGAATAATGTGGTGCACCTTGTTGGGATCAATTTCACTCTTTCACCAGCTATTATTGTAGAAGCCACTAGAATTCCAAATGTAGGGGAAAAGTGGAACAAAAGGCAGAATATCAGCAAGCAGAATTATGAACCATATATTAAGGCCAAATATCATGGTAAACTGAGCAGGGTGTTTCCTTTCAAATTCTTGGAGCACCGGTATGTTCCACTTATGAAACTTATCATCAAATACTTCACATGTGAGGGTAGGTTCTCCAAAATTTATATCAGATTACTTATGCACTTCACCAGGGTCAGAATGA
This sequence comes from Pinus tabuliformis, assembly GCA_031772625.1. Classification (NCBI taxonomy): domain Eukaryota; kingdom Viridiplantae; phylum Streptophyta; class Pinopsida; order Pinales; family Pinaceae; genus Pinus; species Pinus tabuliformis. The sequence continues at coordinate 77,502,124 of CM062819.1, read as the reverse complement.
TGAGTATTCCATATTTCATATGCAAAAACATAGAGAGGATGACTGTGATTGCAAAAAGAAAACCATACCCACAGCAACTCAAAAGTATTAATCACTTTCCTGTCATCAAAATTGTTGTTTTGCATCAGCTCACTCAATTGGGAGTGTCATGGAAAAATTTCATTGCCCATGAAAGCTTCAAGGGGCCTCAAATTTTTGCAGATCCTCAAGAGGAAGGTGAACCTTTCGGGCAACAAAAAGAGCCTGAAAGCAAAACTGATGAGGCTCATATTCCTATGTTTGTAACTTATGAGAAAGGCACTAGGAGGCTTTTTGCAGCTGCCAAACGAGTACTATCTCCACCAGGGGTGGAAGGGGTCTTGTTTTCTTCACCGGATCACAGGCAAATGCTATCTTCACCTGGGGTGAAAGGGGCTTTGCCTTCTTCTTCAGCTGAACAGGTATAGGACAAAGACAAAGGAAAGCAACAAGTGCATGATGAAGGCCCTACTGAAGGGCAAGACAAGGATTTTGTTTTGGTTGAGGAAGATGACACTGATTCGGGCTCTCAAAGCTCAAGACTTAAGGATATGATCATCAAAGAGAAGGAGGTTGAAATTCAAGCCTTATCACTTGACCTTGAGAGGGCCAAATGGATCATTAACTTTCTTGAGCAAGAGAACAAGCAACTGGAGGACAAACAAGCAGTTATGGAGCTGCAAACAATTAGGGAAAACCGGCAAGTGGCAAAAAGAAGAAAAATCAAGATGACATCACTTGAGCAAGAAATTGAAGCTGACTGAGAATCTTGGTTGGAAAGAGTGAATATACACCTTGAGAAGCTACTTGATAAGGCTAACAAAGAGAAGAAAATGTTGCGCCACATGGCTTATCTTTACTTAGCTCGGAATAAAATTTGCAAAACAAGGATAAATGGCCTAAAAGCTAAGTTAAAGAGAACCTTGAGAGCCAAAAATGAACAAGACAAACTTAAAATTTTGGCTGAAGTTTCCTTGGCTCAGCAAAGCAACTAGTAAGCTTGCCTCTTTCCAAATTTGAAGCAATTTTGAAAAAAAATTGTCATTTCACAATTTTTAAATGCAAAACACAGGAATTTTCAGCTGCTGCGCAATGTCACCAGCGCTGCGCATTGAGTTGGTTAGGAATTTTGCAAAAAGGCTTACATTTTTAGATTCCTCATGGAAAAATAATGAAACCCAAAAAGTTTCATAAGTTTTGGAGGAGATCTGGGTCACCTAAAGGGCAAAAAACACCTAAAAAATGCCCTCTCTGCCACTTTTTGGACCCACAAGAACCAGTCTTGGGAGAAATGATTTTTGAAGGGGCAAATGGACTCCAAATCCAAAAATTCTAGTTGTCATAGAAGGTAGACAAGCAGAGATTTCCAACAAGCCATCTTGGGCCTGATTTGGTGAAGTGGAAGGCCTCCAAACTTAGCCTTGAAGTGGCGCTGCGCATCAGGCTCAGGGCACTGCGCATCAGGCAAAATTTTGGCAATTTTGCCTAAAAACTCATAATTTCATCTAGTTTGCTGTCAGTTTTACTTTTTCTTCTCTCTTTGGTAAATTGATGATGTAATATGATGTAATTTGATGTAAAAATTATGAAAAATGACTTGAGGGGGTAGATACATTAGTTAGAGTTGGTTTGAGGATGAATAAATCAGTTTCCATAGTTTTAGAGGCAAGTTGTTCCACTGCCTATTTTTCAGTTCCTAGTTTAGATCTTGTTGAAACAGCTCCTTGATTCATGGATTCAACCCCTGATGGCTAGTATAGGTGGTTTGATGCCTATATCTTGTACTTTCTTAGTCATTTGTCAAGGTTGGACTCTTGTGGATGCATTGAGCTACTTTGTAAATCACTTCTGCAGTTTGGCAAGGAAATGAACTAAGGTTTTGCAGCATTTTGTGGGATTCTTGTGGTAATGTGAATTAGCATTGTTTTCTTTTCTATTATTTAGTTTATCTTATGTGTATATGTGCCATCATCTATCTTCTTTTTCATAACTAAATGAATCAAGATTAAAGGGTGGAATCCATTGATGTTCAGTGCTCTGCCTTGGGGTTTTATTTAGTTTTAAATGTTTTCTGTTGTTTGAAGAGGACTCATGAAACTTGCATGCCCTCTCCAACTCCTCACCAGTCTTTAGACTCACCATCACATTCATTTCAAAGTGCTAAAACATTTGCCTACCTCACCCCACAGAAACCTCGGCAAATCTGAGTTGATTTCCCAGACACAAAGCTGCCTTCCCCATCTGATCCAACAACCAACCATTAAAATCAATCAAATTCCTCTGAGCATATACCTAGCCTATAATTAGTATTCATATCAATCATCTCAAGCCTTACTTGCCATATTTTTCTTTGAGATTGAAAAGGAGAGAGCCCTCTGCCAACCTGGTAGGGCTAGCTACCAGGTTAACCGTGGTTTGATGTTACCCTAGACCCGCCTTTCTCAGCCTGAGGTAGATTTAGGCTATAAAAACTTAGAAAGGAAGGTGAAAACTTCAAGTATAGGAGCACTCTTTTAAGGAATTTTAACTTTATCTACATAAGAAAATAAAGACCTGCAGCTTCATTACTGTACTTGAAAGAAGAAAGCATAAGATGACACATAACAGAGAGGGTTACAAAATTATACCCAACAATTCGTGGAAACTTCTGATTCTTTCATTAATCAACAATTATATCAGGAATACAGTGGCCTAGTCTCTGGGTTCTCCAAAATTCCAACCATCCTTAGTAAATTTTCATCTTTTTATACATTGTGGAATAGTTGTTGATTTCTGAAATTGCCCAAACTATTTAACTACTTCTATAACTATATGAAGTAAAACTATTACAGAATTTTACAGAGGGTAAAAGACACCTCAAAGAACATGAAATAACAGGAATATAATGGAATTCAGAAGGAGACAATAAATTTTGACGTCATTTGTTAATATACTTCTGTAAATTCCCTAATGATGCTTAATTCGTTTAGCCGTAATGAAATGTGTTTAGCTTTTGTAATCCTAAGCTTACATTGGCATTTTGATTGGCCAAAACACAAAGAAAACATACCCGACTATCTTCCTCTTCAGATTCGGCTCTAACCCTAATTTTCCACTTTACACAGCGAAATTAATGCGAACTTTTGATTAATATGGGACTTAAAAGAGTTAATCTTGCTTTATAAACCTGTCAAATCTGTCCACTCAGTGCTCTGTTGAATTCCATCGCAAATCACAATCAGCGCGATATATCACTGCAAACTTAACTTTATGCACCCTTAAGCCACATAACTATGGTAGTGTTGGACTTATGCATAAATCCTTCATATTTTTTCTTTTCCATTATATACCTTTTATAATGAAAATATGCCATAAAACATGCTTTTTCTGCTTTTAATACGGGCTCCGCATAACTGTCAAGCCATACCTTTTCCATCGATATATACCCACCATGGATCTACGTTTTTCAGATCAGACGATCTATAAATATTTCGAGTGGGACATAAGCCCGGAGAATACTTGCCCGAAATGGGTGGTTTTCTCTCTCCACCTGGCTATTACATGTCGAATGATAAGTGGGATCGGGTGAGCTCCAATAAAAACCATTTACCATTTTTGCTCCACCTGAAAACCTGCTTGTAGCTTGAAATATTCCTTTTCGTATGCCTCACGGACCCGCCAGGGCTTATAAATCATAATATATATACGCTTCGGGTCCAGCCTTTCTATTATAATACTTTATAATATAAATACATATAAAACTGAGTAAACAAAATATATATGAAAGGCTTTTGATATAGCGGACCTACCAAGACTTTACAATAAAACATATATATTTCGGGTCCGGCCTGCAATCACAAATCGCAATCAGCGCTATCAGCGGAACCAATCATACATATCATTGCGGACTCGCTGAACTTTATAAAACACAACTTATGGTATTTCAGGTTCGTCTTTAACTCTTTTATACTTGTTTCTTTAAGAATCTGATATATCACTTTGCTTCTTCTATGTTTTGATTCCAATATACAATTTATTACATCTCCCTCTTACCTTATCTTTTTTCAAAATATTTTCCAAGTGATCTTTTGAATGAAACAAAAAGATACATGTTACAACATCTAGCTCCACCTGGGGATAATCCTTTTGCCATAGAAGCACTAAGAACTATATATTAGTGCCTTATCCATTGGGCATGGAGTCACCTATTGCTTCGCCAAACTTAACTGTGTAAAAATTTGTACAGTGAACCCACGCCAATATCTGTAGTGATAGGATGCTTTTGCTTTGATAGCAAAATATTGAGAATTGTATATCAGTAGCCTTAGTTGGGCATGGAGTCCAAAACTATGAAAACCCTAAAATTTGATAACTGAAACCTGTCAATCTTGAAGTATGACACCTCTACAAACTAGTTTCTAACTGGGAAAGTCACCCTTATTTATCCTTCTAAATTTAAACTAAAGAACTACAACTGAAAAACCAAATGCTCAACACCTGAGCTTATTTATATACAATTTCCTACATATGTACATGTTTGATCTCCATCAAGTGAAGTCAATATTCCAATGGTACTAGGTTAGCCTTTGGGTGCTTAATCTAGAACCATTTTGCCAATGAATCTTGAAAAAACAATTCATTCTTAGTTTCTCCTAAGTTCCAATGTTGTGATCCTAAGTGTGTTCATCCTATTAAAGCTTCCTTGAGTCAACAGCCACATCATTAGGGTTAGAAAGCCTTTCAAGAGGAATAAGTCCCTTTGGCAAAATATTATCCTTCAATTGAAAAATCTTCGGATTAGCTATTGAATCTTTTGAACCACTCATTTCTACAACTTCTATTGTTTCTTCTTTATCCTCATCAATTTCTATGCCTTGAAACTCCTCAGCTATAGTCAAAAATCCTTTAATCTGCTGATCATATTCAAAATATTTCCAATTTTTAACATTATCATGAACAGAGGGTCTTTGTCTCATCCCTTCGTTATATCTTAGTCTTGGATTAATAGGAGACTTGAAGGTACTAGCTGTCACAACCAATGAATCTGCTAATCTATTCTCATTTCTTGGAATAAATTGAATGTTAAAAGCTTAAAAAAAGTTCTCAATCAAATCCCATACCTCATTTCTGTATACCCTAAGCCTAGGGTTCTTTGTTTGGAAATGATTTTTTATTTTCTTGATAATCAGCTCTGAACCTCCAAAAGCGGAAATTTACTTAACTCCCATCTGTTTAGTTGTTTGTAGAGCAATATTCAAGGACTCATATTCTGCCACATTGTTTGTTGCCTCGAACTCTAATTTGAAAGATAAAGGGAACATATTACCTCCAGGTGCAATTAGAAAAAAACCAACACCTGTTCCTTCCTTGAAATAAGTTCCATCAAAGAAGCATTTCCACACTCCTTCATTTTGCAGCTCTGTAATTACATTGGCTGTAGCAAGCTGCTCTGATTATCTTTGGCCAGCTCTGTGTTATCATACAGTGTGAAACAAGCAAAATCATCCTTCTCCTGGCTATATACAGGTGAATTACTTGCTCCATTTATTGTAATTGATTTTACAAATCTAGTTTCTCTGTACAATCTCCTCTCTTCCCCACCAAAAATTGGTATAACAGCATATGTAAAATCCAGTTTCAAAACACCACCCAATTTAACCCCCCAGGACCTAGATAGTAGCATTCCAAATCTAGTAGGGATATATGCTACTACTACATCCATGACTAAGCTTCTAGCTGGAATTTGGGCTAGTGACACTGCAAGATCCTTAATAACCCCTAGGCACCTGACTTTGTTCAAATCAAAAGAATACAAGTCCCTATAGGGTTTGGTAACTTGTAGATCTAGTTGCTACATTATTGACAAAGGCATAAGATTGTGTGAAGCTCCTGAATCAAACTTACAATTATGTAAGAGGAATTCATGGACCAATAAAGAAATATAAAAAGGAGGTATTCAAGGGTCTACTTCCTCTACATGTGAACCAACAACCACTACTGGTTTGTCTTCCTGCAGATTTACAGTGTCATTTATAATCTCATTTTCTTTCAAACTAACAAACTCAACAATCTCCTTTTGATAAATAGGTACTTTTATCAATTCTGTAAGAGGAACTTGAATTCTTACCTTTTCCAACTCCTTAGTAAGACTAAACAAGTGACCCTATTTAGCAGTCCTTTCGTTCTCCTCACCTTTTTTCACGACTGGGATTACTTGAGGAATTGAAACAAGTCTCTCCAAAGGAATTTTTCCATTTTGATCTTGAGAAGACTCAACTTGAAGTATCTGTGTCTTGCCATTTTCATTCTGTTGCTACTTTCCTTTATTCACTTGTTTTGCAGACTTAGATTCTTGTGGAGTCGCCTTTGGTGAGGAAGTTGAAACTTGCTTCTCACTTTCATTTTCTTGATTTCTTGATCTTTTCCCCGATCTCAAATCATAGTTCTTATGTAGTTCAACCTGCAAAAAATCAGAGAATTGCTTCCCATATTCATCAATTTTATTTTCATCGAGAATGGCATATGATTCATCATATTTATACTCTTCTTCTTTTCTACCAAGTTCATCTTCATCCACTGCATATAATGTAAAAATTTGATCTTCAGGATGCTCTTGTTTTCCAAGAGGATCTGCCTATATATATATACTAGTGCTTGAATTTGATCTTGATCTTTTCTTTCCCTTTACAAGATTTGTAAAGGTTGTCTTCTGTATTAGGGATTAAATTTCTTATTATAATGTTTTTGCTTGTGAAAATTCTTATTTTCTAACTCTCATTTATTTACCTTATCTGACAAAATTTTAATTACAACACACATATCCTCCAATGCTTGACTTTGAGAGGATTCCATCTTTTCCTTTCCCTTGTCTTGGATAGGCAGTGTTTTTGGTGATTTTTGTGCAGCCACAAAATTTGCTTCTATCTCTAATGCATCTGTTTGGATCTGATCAAGGGTTGGATATCTTCGTTCCCTTAATGTGAATCCAAAATTTGATTCAAAAGCCCCTGCAAAAGTTGCTTTTGCACCAGCAGGAGGAGGCTTAATCTCTACTTGGAGACTATTGTACAATTTGATAAATCTTCTAACAAATTCAGCTATGGTTTCATCAGACTTCTTCTTTATGGCATTAAATTCTATTAATGAATACCCATGGTCTCTTTTTTCTCCCCATCTCTGAATAAACAAGCATTCCATCTCTTCCCAAGAAGGAATAGTATTATTGGGAAGTCCTTTAAATCATTTCCTTGCTTCTCCATCCAAGGACTGAACAAAAAATCTTAAAATGATATCTAAATGTTCAACGTTTAGGCTATTTGCAAAATTGCAATATACTGACACATGATTCTCTACAGTTTGTTCATCTTCCCCTATAAAACGAGGAAGAATTTTCAGGTCATCTTATGGCATTTGATTAAACGGTTGTGGCAATTGAAGGGGTGCATACCTATTCATCACGAATGTAGGTACTGCCACGTTTATTGAACTTTGATTACCAACAGATGTGTAACCTGATTGAGAGGTAAATGGAATGTGCAAAGGTTGTAATGTGGTTATTGGTTCAGGTTGAATAATTATAGCAAGTAAATGAAAAGTAATAGACTCAAAATATTGGTCTTGACAGCTAGGTTCCTAAAATTAAGATAATGAAAAGGATGACTCTTTATTAGATGAATGTTTGGATAAGTTGCTGCCTGATGCAGATAATGTGGCAATTGGTCTAATTGGAATCTTAGACTTCCTAACCCTCCTAGAAACCAGCCTTTCAGTATCTGAAAGATCTTGAACCTTCTGTTGTGAAGTGTCTGATCTTGTATGGGGTCTTCTTGAACCCAGAGTTATTGCTTTGATTCAAATAGCCAAATATTTCCTCCTCACTAAACAACCAGAGGAAAATATTGAAAACCTGAGGAAAAGAGTTCTTGTCTTCTCTCCCCAGCAGCGGTGCCAATTAATGTTGTACCTTAAGAAACCAATTTCCTGGATGTAGGGAAATTGTGCTTAAGACATTAATAAATATTATTTACTATCACTTTATTGTTTGTTGTGTCCTCGAATGAAGGACTTGGAGAACTTGGTCTGTAACCCTTAATACATGTATGACCAGAACATCTCAGAATGCCATTTGTTGCTAGATATAATTGATGAATGAAGAATGCATTGAAGGAGAAGTTAAAGATAATATGCTAATCTTTCATAGAAACTACTAGCTGTAACTTAGAAGAATTATGAAACTGAGAACTAAATCATAGAAAATATGTTGTTTAACACAAAAACTACTATCTGTGACTCTTAGAGAAGTTAAAGATAATATGCTTGTCTTTCACAGAAACTATTATCTATAACTTAGGAAGGCGAAAACTTCAAGTATAGGAGTGCTCTTTTAAGGAATTTTAACTTTATCTACATAAGCAAATAAAGACCTACAACTTCATTACTATACTTGAAAGAAGAAAACATAAGATGACACATAATAGAGAGGGTTACAAAATTATACCCAACAATTCATGGAAACTTTTGATTATTTCATTAATCAACAATTATATCAAGAATACAGTGGCCTAGTCTCTGGGTTCTCCAAAATTCCAACCATCCTTAGTAAATTTCCTCTTTTTATACATTGTGGGGCAGTTGTTGATTTTTGAAACTGCCCAAACTATTTAACTGCTTCTCTAACCATGTGAAGTAAAAACTATTACAGAATTTTACAAAGGGTAAAAGACACCTCAAAGAACATGAAATAACAGGAACATAACTGAATTCAAAAGGAGACGATAACTGCTAACTTGCTTTGTTAATATGCTTCTGTAAATGCCCTAATGATGGTTAATTCATTTAGCCATAATGAAATGCATTTAGCTTGTGTACTCTTGAGATTACATTGACATTTTGATTGGCCAAAACACAAAGAAAACATACGTGACTGTCTTCCTCTTCAGATTCGGCTCTAACCCTGATTTTCCACTTTACACAGTGAAATTAACGCGAACTTTTGATTAATATAGGACTTAAAAGAGTTAATCTTACTTTATAAACCTGTCAAATCTGTCCACTCAGTGCTTCATTGACTTCCATCGCAAATCGCAACTGGCCCGATATATCACTGCAAACTTAACTTTACACACCCTTAAGCTGCATAACTATGGTAGTGTTGGACTTATGCATAAATCCTTCATATTTGTGCTTTTCCATTATATACCTTTTATAATGAAAATATGCCATAAAACATGCTTTTTCCACTTTTAATACGGGCTCCACACAACTATCAAGGCATACCATTTCTGCCGATATATACCCACCGTAGATTTGTGCTTTTCAGATCAGACAGTATATAAAGATTTCCGGTGGGACATAAGCCCTGAGAATACTTGCCTGAAATGGGCAGTTTTATCTCTCCACTAGGCTGATACATGTCGAATGATAAGTGGGATCAGGTGAGCTCTAGTAAAAACCATTTACCATTTTTTCTCCACTCGAAAACCTACTTGTAGCTTGAAATCTACCTTTTCATATGCCTCGCAGACCCACCGGGGCTTATAAATCATAATATATATATGCTTCGGGTCTGGCCTTTCTATTATAATCCTTTATAATATAAATACATATAAAACTACGTAAACAAAATATATATGAAGGGCTTTTGATTTTGCGGACCTGCCAGGACTTTACAATAAAACATATATTTTTCGAGTCCGTCATCGCAAGTCGTAATCGACAGAACCCAACGTACATAGCTCAGCGGTGTGACTGACCCGATGGGACTTAAAACCATTATGTATATACCTTTCAGGTCTGGCTATCATGAATCACGATCAGCAATCAGTGAATTAACCAACATATGTATTTAGTGCTATACGGACCCACCAGGCTTTTAAATATAATATATATATTTCAGGTTTGGCTCGCGATTGTAAATCGCAATTGACGCTATCAACGAAACCAATCATACATATCATTGTGGACCCGCTAAACTTTATAAAATACAACTTATAGTATTTTGGGTCCAGATTTAACCCTTTAATATTTGTTTCTTTTTCGAATCTGATATATCAATTTCTTTCTTTCTTGTTTTGATTCCGATATACAATTTATTACATCTCCCTCTTGCCTTATCTATTTTCAAAATATTTTCCAAGTGATTTTTTGAATGAAACAAAAAGATACATGTTACATCAGGTGACATCATGCACCATCTCGCCGATGTCATGCAGATCACCCTCAGTTAGGGTGATCTGGTCAATGGACAATTTCGAGGCCTTGAACTTCTTCCATGACCCCGCCTGCTCTGCTCGATGTTGATGCTTCAGTTGTGTTGACATGGTTCATGGGCCCGCACCTCCTTCTTCTATTTCTACTTCCTCTGCTTCCTTCCCCTACGAAGGTGTCGTTTGGCCCTCGCCCGCCTTCACAACTACTTCCTGTGCTACTACTGTGATTGCGGTCTTTTCCTACTCAGCTGTTTTGTGTGTCGCATCCCGCGCTACCCACACTTTTGTTGCTCCTATTTCCTTCCTTCATTTTTTGGCCACCTGGTCAATGTGTAGCTTGGTCTCGTCTTTCTTCTTTTGCGTTTCTTCACGGCCTCTGGTAAATCTCTGTCGATTATGGGGAATTGACTATCCTCCGACAATTCCCTAGCTACGAGCGCTATGGATAGCAACAACCATGCATAGTGCAATGTTTTGCCCTATTCCTGGGCTTCGCAACAATTCTCTAAAAATTTCATGTAGAGGAATTCAAACCAGTTAAACTGGACCCCCTCCAGGAACTGCTCGACCAATGCGACCACCAGCATCAGTACGTTGTCTACGCGGCACTTGCACATAACTTTTCCTTTGAGGATTTGGGTTGCCATGCATACTGCTTTGTCCTTGATGATGGAGATGGCGTAGTCCCTCTTCTTCTTTTCTAGTTTGTATTTCTTCTTCATGGCCTTCGTGATCGCCAAATCACTGCCCTTCCCTTCCGATATGGCCGCAGGGTCCTCTCCTTTGCATGGAAGCCGGGAGATGCAATGAATCAAGTCTGTCATGATGGGGATGGGCTCCTCCAGCCATAAACACCCATCATGCACTAGGCAGAGTAGCTGCCTGATGACAAAAATGGTTATTGGGGTGTGGTGGAAATGAAACACCCAGAGTAGGTTCAGTATCCCAGCCTTTTCCACTCCGTGCAATCACTTCCGTGACTCTAATGCTGTCCACCCCCCCCCCCTGTGTTGTTCTGCTTCATGAGGTTTTAGGTCTCAAGGCGAGGGAACTTCTCGTGGTTAGTGAGGTCCCAATCTTTGAATTTCATGCTTGGTACATGGCCCAAGTGCGTGCCTTCAAACATAATGCCATCTGGGAGGAGCTGGGTCTGGAGCGAGCTCTCGGCCTTGTCCAGGTCCTTGGGCACTTTGGCCTTCCCTTTTGGTGGGGGGACATAGGTGGGTAATTTTGTCAAAGAGTGCGTAGGCTGAGTGTCCACCTCCATGGCTTCATCTTCTTCTTCTGCAATGATAAGCTCCTTCAAATCTTCTTCTTCTTCATCTATTTCTATAGTGACAACTTCCCCTTCTCCCCCATCGACAATTTGTTGTGCAGCGAGTTCCGCGGGGACATGCGTACGTGAGCCATTGATTGTTTGTCCTTCTTGGGTCTTGGCATGCGCGGTGACTTTGGGATTTTTTCCACAATCCTGACACCTTCTAGAACATCCCCCATAGTTAGGGCCTATGCAGCCTCCTCGAGAGTCACTTTTGCTATTTCCATGCCATCCTTAGTTGTTGCCATTGTATCTGTGCTACAATCTATCACTCGCGAATTCAAGGGCTCAATCAATGCTCGGCTCACAACACTCAGGGATTTGCTCAATCGCTCAATTCTTAAATGACCAAGTGTTGTCTGCTAGGTAGCCCTTTGTATTTTATAGCACTTTTTAAATTCGAAGTCGACCGTTGCCCCCAATTTCGGTTCATTAATGCTTTCTTGGTGGCAGATTTTCCCAAATCTTACCCATAAATCGTGTCTTAAATGCTAGCTGCCCACTCCATTTGGCCTCAAGTCAAGCATCCCATCATGAATAGTGACTTCAATGATCACTTTTTGACCAACCTGCGTGGCAGCACAGCCCCCCGTGCGGGCTCGCGGACCTTGTGACTTTTTGTTTCTGCGCGCAGCTTCTGGGAAGAGTAGTTTATAGTCCCGTGCTTCCTTTCAACTACTTGGAGCACTAAGACTGTATTTCCTTTGGCTATTCAGGTGGCCACACCACCCATGTAGAGGTCCATCCTATCCTCCATCATGGTTCCTGGAGAATCCCCACCTTTTATTGTTACGGTTGGCATCAAGCACTTCACCATTTGCAACAAGCTACCCTGATCACTAAGCTTAGCAATATGCGGTCCAAGCCAAGGCATCAGCCTAATCAATTCATGGTGATAGCTCTCAAACTTGTCAGCATGATCGCACACACCTTGCCTTACTATCCTAGTTTTTTTGGTGAGAAAATCTTCCTTTATCTCGTCCTCTAGCTTATTGACTTCCACGTCCACCAGAGTGCTTTTCTTTCTTAATTGTACCCTTTCTTCTTCAAGGTCTTCAAGTCTAAGGTTTCCCTATAGGATTTTGGCTTCCAAGGTTCCACGAACCGTTGTCCCTACCAATGCTGGATTAGGCTTTTCAAGTACTAGAGGGCTTACGGCGTTCGTCTCATATTCCAGCCTTGGCGGTGCCTGCGCGGTCAGTGTTACAGGGAAAAGTGTCTATGCAGAACTGCTAATCCCACTAAGGTGTGGTAGCTACCTTAGAAACAAACAAAGTAAAACTACTTTCGTTTTCCTTTATGAAAGATAGATGAGACAAGAATAAAGGAGACCAACCTCTGTCTTGCGCTTGGTTCCTAATTCGATTCCCCTCTCTTCTGATAGTCTTTTGCTACTTGCTTCTTTGTACACCCAGCTTCACAGAGTACCTGTAGAATCAAAGCAGCATAACACTATACAAGAACATGGATCTATTATCATAAACAATCTAGGATCAGATGTAAATTGACCATACAAATGCATAAAACATAAATGACACAAGAGTATGGAGGAAAACTTGAATAGCTTTATTAATAATCAAGAAAGAGCCAAGAGAGTTACAACCAGTTGTTCTGACCTAGCATCATCCTCTCAGCAAGTAAGCCCTTATTCACCTCATGCAAAGCTTAGATCACCCAACACTATGATGTTGCCTCAAGAAACCAACAGCAATTCCTTACAAGATGCAAAATTCCAGCCCCTGGATCTCTGGGATGAGGGATCCATATATAGATATCTGTAAGGGAGATGAGTGAGCTTGTGATTTGATTAGTGTCTTCCCTCTGATAGTTCTTGCTTCCACTTGGAGATTGATGATCTCTTACTCATCCTTGGTCGAATTCAGAATGGCAAGTGTCACAGGAGAAGTTTCTGGAAGATTCCATGCTTCTCCACCTCACGGATTGACACTGCCATTTGTCTCTTCTCACCCATCGCACCCCATAGAAGGGCTTTTTGAAATGCAACGCACACACAGAGTGTACTTAGGGGAGATGCAACGCACTTTGCCTATGTAGCAGGTGAAATGATCCTGTTTTGACCAGTTCTAAGCAGTTTTTCATGGAGAACTTCTGGAAGAAGCTGTAATCAGTTGACCTTGTTCCTTTAGGGGTTAGAACAACACTTTTAGGGACTTAGGAGCCCTTGGTTTATGGGAATTTTATGCTTGGGGTTGCGGTGCCCAAAAATGTCTATAACAGTTGCCCCCTAAAGCATGAGGTCGTTAATCTTTTTGATGTCGGGTGAAATGCTTTATCATGAGGGTCCAAAGTTCTTTCAAGCTGGGAGGAGACCTGTAATAAGATACAATACAATACATAATATTTTCATCATCTAGCTGAGGCGGGAATTCCCATGCTCAGCTTTATAAATTCATTTTCATGTACATAAGACAGACAATCGTCTAAGTGTAGACTGATGATTCTAGTAGAGCCATCATCCCTTTGATTGGATGATTATCTATGCAGCCATGATGTACATTTGATGTCTTTATTTTCCTGAATATATATCGCAGCCCGGATGGATGAAACTAGATCCGGGGTCTTCAATCTCGTTCGATCTTCACTCAAAGTACAAGTCGATCCATGTGAGAGGTGTTCTGGAGTCAAACATGGAAAGACATCGCCTGATTACCAGCCAATGATGTAAGTTGTTAACAGGCACGAGAGGAATCACCGATAATGATAATGAACCTCAAGGTACTACAGTACAATTCACGTGGTGTGAATAAAGGACTTGGCGTCGAACACCACGCAAAATCTTTCGGTCGAAGGCCATTGATGTAAACCTGTCGCCGGAAGTGAGAAACTTGCCATTGAGGCATGCAAGCTTCAAAGTACTGAAAGGGGTGTCCCTAGATCGACTTCTTGGATAATGAGCTGATGTCGACAAGAAGCGATCCATCATAGGAGGGCCTTAATGAATCCCACATCAATGACATGGAATGGAGCAAATGATTTTAATGGAGGTGAAACGATCTAGTGATATAAGGTTCAGGGTGGCGGTCATGAAAGAATGGAGCGTAAATGTATTGCAGCGGGTGAGACACAAGTGAATTCTCTGAGCGACTTCTCTTGAACATATCGGCGACACTGACGTGATGGATTGGTAGCATTAACCCCAAATGTGGATGGTGTGATGGGACCATGGTGATGTGATCGGTGAATGAAACAACCCAACCCGACTTGGATGCGGAGTGAAAGTATCATGTTCAAGAGCGACTTGCTACCAACAAAGTTTCTTCAATTTTTCGTCCCAATTTTTCCCCAGTCATTGTTGACCAGTACCTCTTTATTTTTGTCAAGCTTGAGGAGGATAACATATGCTTGTTCTATAATTTTCCCTTCGAGCAAACCCATCGCTATGTTTTAACGAGCCTAGCGATAGTGAAACTCATTCTTGTCTGTTATGGACAAGTTTTTCGCTATTAAGTTTTAACGAGTTTAACGAGAAAGATAACTCGGTCCTTTTCAATTTTAGAGAGTCTGAAAAGGGACGTAAAGGAAACTCCAAAAATCCTTTTTCGTTATCTAATCCCTTAAGTCCGAAAAAAGTATAAAACAATACATAAGGGATGAATTTTTGATACTTTTTAACGAGCCGAACAAAACAAGCACTCAATCTTTTTGTGTAATAATCCCTCAGGTCCAAAAAGATTAAAATCTAAAGGAGGGATAGCACTTCTGGTCCCTTTAACGAGCTGGAGAGGCCAATGGCTCGGCAATCTTTTCATATTTTATGAGTCAGTTGAAAAGAGCTTAAAGGAGACTCGTCTTTGAGGAACGAGTGATAAAATTGGGTAGCAGCTGATTCCAGGTAAGGTTTGGAATTTTCCAATCACGGCAGTGTTACAAGGATGACTAGTAGGATCACTCTTCGCAGCTGTTCCTCAAAAGGGGTAAACAATCAAATGGAGGTGAATGATCGGCCGATACAGAGTGGAGGTGATGATGGGAACACGACCAAGGCTTTAAAGGCTGAAGTATTACATTCACGATGATTATTTACCTGGAATTGGTTCATTTTTTGTTGAGCTTAAATGCTGGGGGAACATTTGCTCATTTCTTATGTTTATTTTTTAACGAGCATGAAGTCCGCGTTAAAACTGCTCGATTAATCCAATCGTATAATAAGAATGTCTCATATATGAAAATGGCAATTTTTCAAATCTTTGCCCCACATCCTTTCTTTATGCAAGTTAGGAAACAACCAATCCTACGAGTTTAAAGGGTTAGAGGACCTACAAATTTAAAAAATAAATGGCCGCTCTTCGCTTGCACGCCAAAAGGTTTGCATGCCCCCAGGTATAAAATAAAGCTTCAAGGTCACCTTTTATTCTACCGACAAAACATTTGTTTTATCAGGAAATTCCTACCTCTTTTAGGTTACCAAAGATTGTTCTATTTGGACCGCAAACAAAACACTTCTTTGGCGATGCCTACCGAAATAGACAAAGGTGAGCAGTGAAGATGCCTCCACTCACATAACTTTGATGAGGGAATCTTATTCCAGTCTAACCCCCTTTTCCAATCTCGGACGGGAGTACATACTAGTCATATATCTCCCGCGGAAACCTACCCTATACCCGAAGTTTTCCTGCCGAAGCAGACCAGGGTGCATGCCCCCTGGGTTTCAGTCATGTCCTCCGAATCACTCGTGCTCATCAAGTGGACGGACTGGGGATTGATGAGACATTCCTTGTGTGAAAAGACCATTCAAGGATGGTATATGACTATTTGCCATGTGTGATCCGGGAAATGAAAGCTGGTCTACGAGCTTGACCACTCTTCCTTCGTGCGGAAAACACATTACTCTAAAGAGTGATGAGACAATGGCTCCCATGCAATAAATATAGTCTCGTCCAAGGAGTAGATTATAATCCAGGGGTCCTTGGACTACCATTATGTTCATACGAACGGTTTTCCCTCTCAATGTTATGGGCACATTGGGAAGGATCCCTAACGGTTGACTGGTTCCTTTGTCAAAGCCTGTTAGATTTCTCATCTCAGGCAAAAGTGATGGCGAACCAAGCGCTTTCCAAGCAGTCAAGGAAAGGATACTCACAAAAGCCCCTTCATCTATGATGGTACCGGCCATAACCATTCTATATATTTGAGCAATGATTCAGAATGGTATACTAGCCGGTAAACGGGGTCTGCCTAGTTGATTCCAGTCAAAGGAAACAACTAGGTTGCTTGGAGGTGGGACCGAATAGACGGCCGGGTACGACTCTGACAAACTTCCTTCCTGCGGTAAAGGAATGGGTAAATTTCCCCCATGTTCATCAGAGTCTGTGCTTACGAAAAAAATTTGGATGGTGTCATCCTTGTTCTCTTCGGTGACTGTATCATCTGAAGATGGAACCTCTGAAGGCAAGACCGGCTCAACTGCCGCCTCGACCTTTTGACTTTCATCTGGTATGGGTTCAGATGGTTTGTCTTCAATGATAGACGCTTCGGCCGACCACCTGGGCGGGTCAGCCGGATTTTCAACTAATGACAGACTCAGTAAGAGTTTTTTATATCCAGGAAGAAGTCGTAACAGTGAAACCGGACGATCGTCCAAAACTCTTTTAGCCTTGTCTAAGAAGGGACAATGGTGGACGGCATGATCGCCTTCGCACAGTTTACAAGGAAATCTATATTTCCTTTTTGTCCTGGGGCTTCACTTTCACTAGTCGACGGTGTGTTTTCAACGTGATCATCAGAGGTTGACGACACCGGATTGTGCAAACGAGAAGACCAGTCCCTTAAAATCTGAAGGATGCAAGGAAAATCTCTATGATAGTGGTCTCCTTTGCAAATGACACATGGCGATTTAGGCCTGGTCAGTGCAGTGTGTGGATTTTCGCTAGACGACGCTTGGTTGCCCCCTTTCGCCTTTGGCTCCTTCTTCTTCTTCTCTTTCTTCTTCTTTTCCTTCTTCTTCTCTGGTACTTGATTTTTGGCTTTACCAGCCTCATCAAGCGAAGAGGAAGGAGGAGAGGAAGAATTGGAGGAAGTAGAGGGTTGGGGGGTAACTCTGGAATCGTCTAGTTGCTGACTCGATTGTTCAGGAATTGCGGTGTTCTGAATGACAAAGGTTGAGAAGAGCCATACGGGCAAGCTGATCGTCAATCCTGGAAGCGATAATGTGGCCATATGGGGTGCACCAACATCTCCCCAAGAGGAGAAGGGACTAGGATTTCCTCCAAGGGGAATTCCTTGGTTGGTGGATTCCATTTTCTCAACCTAAGACCAGCATAAGAAAGGTGATGATTATTCCATTTAAAATAAATTTTAGACGCTTTGACACAACTTGTTTTTTCAATTTTAAAGAGTCGAGAAAAAACAAAAGATGACTCTAGTCGCCCTCGATTTTTAATGAGCCTGAAGTGACAAGTGCTCAGATGGACCTTTTCTGTTAAGGAGTCTGAAAAGGAACGAAAGGGACTGCTCTGGAAATCTAGGCAGAGGGATTACCAAACCAATCGCAAAACTGCAGAATACTTTTTACGGTATGGCAGTCAATCTTCCCGAATGCTATGTTCAGTGCATTGCGATCGATAGGGCGGCAGACACGACTTCCTATGGATAAAGGATTAAGCCTATTGTGGTCTCCCAAAATATACTCGACAGTACGTGGGAGCGCAAGTCCGTACTGGCACTTATCGTCTCAAAGTGGAGGAATCACCCAACCAACAGTGAGAACAACAGTTACCACGCTTTACGACGCCGGAATACGTCTCTAGCCTAGACTTCTAGATGTTGTGAGTTAGGTTCCAAAGCGTTGTTAGATTCATTAAATTTATTTTATAGTTGATCTTGCTTAAGAAATTTTCCTTTCAGGTTCACCACGTGATGTAGATGTACAATTCTGAAAATGCAATCTAAGATGATAAACAGTCTTTTATCTTCTTTGTGCAATGAAAATCCTAGCTACTAAGGAAAGAAAGACAGAATTCTTTCAACAAAGAACAAAGAGCACACACTATATGCAATGTCCTAAATCAAACCAATCAAACAGTGTAAATGCAAATGCACATGCATGTATTTGTTTTCAGCCTTCTTAATATGTGAATGTTAAAAGGAAAGCTAATGTGCAAATCTGAATTACTTTTCAAGCGACAATTACTAACAAGTTTCTTTTCAAATTCAAAATGAAGACTTGCTTTCGACACTAGAAAGATTACTAATTCAGATCAAATACAATAGTAACAGGGTAATTGACTATCAAGAGCAATCAGCCTCTCTCCTATGACTGAAAACGACACTTGTGACACTTTCAAATCAAGAAACGACAGTACAATTACATTACTTTTTGCAAAGGAGAACTGAAAATGACTCAACAAATACACAAAAACATTTACAGTTCTTTGCACAATAGAGGTGGAATAACAGCAAGGAAAGGGGTTTCAAACAAAGGTGTACTGACTACAAGCAGCAAAATTCATGAATAGAACTGAAAATAATGAACACAGAAACCAACATTCAGGAACAATGCCTAGTCTGATCAGCGCACCTGTAACACAGTGAATTTGAAATGCAGCGCACCTACTACACTCGGGAAGTGCGCTGAATTTCAGATTCACAGAACAGAGACTGCGCTGGGCCAGAGACGAGACTTTGCTTGGGTTCCGGGTCACAGTTTGCAGTTCAGTTCAGGGGTTTTGGCTGAGCAAGTGGTAATCAGTAAATCAACAACAGGGGTAGATCTAAGGAGGTTACTAGAGCCACCACAAGGGCAATTAGAGAGTTTGTAAATCAATTATTTAATTCATAAACAAAACCCGAAGATTCACTAAAGCAGAATTTATCTACTTTTCATTTGCATAGCAAATGCAGTTCGAAAGCTACCTAGCCCAACTTCAGGCTCCGTCTGTAAGTTTATAAAATAAACAAATGTAGATAAACAAACAACCTAGTCGCTCCCCAGTGGAGTCGCCATTTTATTATAGGGAAAAGTGTCTATGCCGAACTGCTAATCCCACTAAGGTGTGGTAGCTACCTTAGAAACAAACAAAGTAAAACTACTTTCGTTTTCCTTTATGAAAGATAGATGAGACAAGAATAAAGGAGACCAACCTCTGTCTTGCGCTTGGTTCCTAATTCGATTCCCCTCTCTTCTGATAGTCTTTTGCTACTTGCTTCTTTGTACACCCAGCTTCACAGAGTACCTGTAGAATCAAAGCAGCATAACACTATACAAGAACATGGATCTATTATCATAAACAATCTAGGATCAGATGTAAATTGACCATACAAATGCATAAAACATAAATGACACAAGAGTATGGAGGAAAACTTGAATAGCTTTATTGATAAGCAAGATAGAGCCAAGAGAGTTACAACCAGTTGTTCTGACCCAGCATCATCCTCTCAGCAAGTAAGCCCTTCTTCACCTCATGCAAAGCTTAGATCACCCAACACTATGATGTTGCCTCAAGAAACCAATAGCAATTCCTTACAAGATGCAAAATTCCAGCCCCTGGATCTCTGGGATGAGGGATCCATATATTATATATAGATATCTGTAAGGGAGATGAGTGAGCCTATGATTTGATTAGTGTCTTCCCTCTGATAGTTCTTGCTTCCACTTGGAGATTGATGATCTCTTACTCATCCTTGGTCGAATTCAGAATGGAAAGTGTCACAGGAGAAGTTTCTGGAAGATTCCATGCTTCCCCACCTCATGGATTGACACTGCCATTTGTCTCTTCTCGCCCATCGCACCCCATAGAAGGGCTTTTTGAAATGCAACGCACCCACAGAGTGTACTTAGGTGAGATGCAATGCACTTTGCCTATGGAGCAGGTGAAATGATCCTGTTTTGACCAGTTCTGAGTAGTTTTTCATAGAGAACTTCTGGGAGAAGCTGTAATCAGTTGACCTTGTTCCTTTAGGGGTTAGAACAATACTTTTAGGGACTTAGGAGCCCTTGGTTTATGGGAATTTTATGCTTGGGGTTGCGGTGCCCGAAAATGTCTATAACAATCAGGTTCTTGCACGTGGTCCTATACGCCCATAGAACTGTTGGTACGCACAGGTCTCAGTCAGTCTGTTTCGCTCTGTGGACCCTATTTAGTACTTCGTACACTTTGTCAAAGGCTTCCACGTGGATAGCCTTCTACGCGCTTGGTCTTATCATACCTCCTGGTCCCAAACAGAGGGGTTGTTCGTGCCATTGTCTTGCCTGGTCTTGCTTGCTGATCGTGTTTCCTACCGTGCGGACGGTGTGCCTTCTTGTAGGTTGCATACCATATGCCTGTGTCCATCTAGAAAGGTGGGCGCATGGGCCATTTTTTCCAGCATACTTGGCTTTTATCCACATCTGAGGCTTCCCAAATTATAAGCCCATCATCCTTCTGCATTCACGCCAGTCCTCAAAATTCTGCTTGTGCGTACCCCACCACCTTGCGAGTGTAGCACGTAGTACCCATTTCACAGCATCGAACTGCTGTTGTTCCGACACTTTTTTTCAAATTTATTCAAGAACTCCTCTACCTCACTTAACCTGTCATACATAGGCAGGTCTCTTATTTCCGTTGCTACGTGTCGCAGTGACCTTATCATCATGTTTCAGTTGAGTGTGGTTACCTCGTGTAACTGATTCTGCCATCGTTCTATTTCCTCATCCAAATTTGAGGTTCAGGAGCTTTCGCACTCCCACGAAATCCTGCCATCCAATGTTGGATTTACCCAGTCTTGCTCCTGCATGGTTACCTTGTAGATATAGTATAGATCATCGTTGCTATCGTAGTCGTGCACTGGCTCTGTGTAGCGCAATCCTTCCACAGGGTCTAAAGGTACCACTACGCGCAATGACTTTTTCTCGAAAATCATCTTATGCTCCTTTAGATTTATCACTCCATTCATGTTAGTGGCCCAATCTATTCCCAATAGCATGGGATAGGGATTACTGTCATCAACAATCTCTATCACTTGGAAATCTTCTAGCGCACTCGCACCTATGATATCTACCATTATTCCCTGCAATCTTCCCATAGGTAGGATCTTTTGTCGGTTCACCATTCGCAATTGAATAGAAGACCATTGTAGCACAGGCCCGCCCATGCGCTCTCATGTCTACTTTGGCAGGACGTTCATGTCCGATCTCAGATCCAAAATCACTTGATCCATTTCATATTCCCTGATCTGTGCGATCAATCTCATCTCTCTTCCTATTCATGTCATGTGCTTCCCGAGCTTCTAGACTATGTGCGGTTCTCCTGGCACGGTCCCAGCACATCTAGTTATGAGTTCTTGCAGCCCCTTCACAACTTTGTTATCACGCAGCGGCTTCATGCATGTCTCCAAAAATGCAGTGAGCATTGATGGGTCCATTTGCAGTTCCAATTTGTAATTACCTCCTAAAGTGGAGGCATCTATGAAGCTCTTATTAGCTTCCATGAATGTCTCCTCAGCACACTCTAAATCAAATTCTGGTTCCTTTTTTATAGCCTTGCGAGCCCGGGCACTTTCTTCGGGTTGTTTGCCTTTGTCATCTCTTGTCATGATACCACTTCGGAGTATGATATTTACATTCGGGTCTTCCTCGCACCGCTCAGACCTCATCATTTGTAGGTTTTGAGTCAGTGGAGGTTGGAGTGCTCCTTTATCGCGCAACCTCACTATCAACGTGGGAGAGTCCTTTGTCTCATGATAAAACTAGGTACAATATAAGCATGATGGTCTCGTCGGATTTATACAATTGTAGGCATAAAGCCCCGGGCCTCCGGAATTGTAACATATCAGTTGTCTGTGACCTCTTCCTAGTCCCATTCCACCTCGGCCTTGTCCGTGCCCCTGAAATCCAGTGCACGCCATCCCCGCATTTTGATCGAGGGCTCGTGTTTCAGTTTGGACTTTGTAGGTAGGAGTCCAATCAATCATTAGCTCATAACTTCTAAAGGTATGCTCGTCATAGCCTACTAACCTAAAGAAATTACAGAACAACTGTAGGGAATTCTATGTATAATTCTGTAATAGATGGCAGTTATTTGTAGCATTCTTCCCTCTTATCTGAAAAATCGCACACCATAATGCAAGTGTCATGCTCGGTCCTACTTGTGCCTCCAGTCTCAATGGCATTGGTCCTCCTCCCACTAGGTAGTTCGCGATGACTGGACAATGGTCCTTGTCATGCCCCTGGCCTTTTCACTTTACGCACCATACCTCCTCACGCACTTCTAGGCGAGTTGTCCTGTCTTGTTTCAAACTTTGCATCTCAAGGCACAAGTTTTTCAATTGCGCGTGGATCTATTGAACTCCCAGGTTAGGATCTTGTATCAGGATCTCGTGCAGTCTCATCGCAATCTCCAAGGCCTCAGCCTGAGTGGCTAGATTCTGCTATGACAATGCGTTCCTTAGATGTGCCATTAGCGATGCTATACAAACCATTCATGGTGTTGCCCATCCATCAAGGTCATATTGGCTTCACGAATTGTACACTTCAGTCTCTGATCTATCTCCCACGGGGTCTCGCTTAAAAGCATCACGATTTCCTTAAATCTAATGATCAACTGTGTCTTTGATTTTGGCCTGCTAAATTCCTTGTTTAGTGCACCTTGCATATCCGCGATCCCTGCATTCGGATTTTCATTGGAGTGCTTAATGTACCAAGTCAGTGCACAATCCTGCAGAGCGTTGACCAACATTTGTTTCTTTATAATTTCATCTATCACTCCCTGCACTTCCCATACAGCCCTTACCACGAACCAAAACTGGTATGGATCTTCATTCCCTACTCCTTTGAACACTGAAAATTTTATCGTGCTTGCCATATTGAACTGTGGTGGTGGCGAAGGTCATGTGGGGGAAGATGGGGGTGAATATGGTAAAATTGGTGGTGGTGTAGGTGGGGGTGGTATGCGTGGAATTCACTGCTTTATCAAACTAATCACACTTCATGGTGAAACCTTCGCGAGCTCTTCTTCTCTTCCTCGCGGAGATAAAATCAAGGAGCTAGTTTCTAGTTTTGCGTTACCTTCATTTCTATAGATCCTCCCACTTTGTGTAGCCCCAAACATCAATTTATTCACATAACCTACTTTTCACACAGTAGAATTTTAATACAAGTGTTCAAATATTTAACATACTTACCTCGCGGTTCTTTGAGGAAGCATCGTTCCATCTCACTATAGCTGACTGAAGTGTCTACCGTGAACTCGGTGATAAATCCTCTGATAATTCGATCGAGGCAGTGATCCACAATGCATGAAATCTTATCTTCCGATGCTTCCAGTCTACGCACCAACTCTGGAGTCCATGCAATAGGCTTGTTGAGCCTATACCTTCCCTGACTGTCTGGTAGCTTCGTGATCCACTCGTACAACTCAGATGGGAAGGATGCAAAGAAAATTTTGTGGCTTTCTGTATATAAGTAGCAATCTAACCACTCTTCCTTTGATAGTCATGGATTCCTATTTTCCTACGCCGCGAACTCGTGAATCTTTCTATCCAACCACTCTTCAATTCCTTCCTTTGTTAGATCCCGGTCCTAGCAATGGAACCATTTGTTGGCTTATTGGGGCCTGACCTAGGTTCAAAGTTAAGTTAGCCAAACAAATCCTGGTACTACTGGCCCTTTTGGCAACAGTGCGTAGAGTGCAGACTGAGGTCTCACTGGAAGTAGTATGGGAGGGTGCTAGAACCAGGTTTCTGCACCCTAGAGATGTCTGATGAATTCAACTGGTCCACGGTTTGACCCTGCGCACAGGTTGCTTCACGCACTTTCTTGTACCTCACAGCCTGATATACTTCCTTCTTGCAGCCCTACTTAGGAGCTAAACACCACACTCTACGTTATTACCGAAGACCTTACTGGTATTCCAATGTTAGTTTGTTATCTTAGCCTACTTGCACGCTTTAGGTTCTACTTAACAACATAAACCATTCATACAAGTGCGCGCAGTAAATAAACAATATATTTGCAGATTATATCCAACTTGCATTAAATCAAGAATAGATACACAGAATTATGACAAAAATTCTCTTTATTAATTCCTTCCATGGTTACAGACTCGACTCGCCTTGCGCACTCAGCTGCAGGCATCCACGCACTCAGCTGCGAACTACTAGGTCTCTGCGCACTCAACTGCAAAGCCTTCTCCTACTATACGACCCAAAGACACACTTCAACTTAATCACTTAGAATTTTCTACTTCACACTCCATCTATACTTAGATCCTCGCTCTATTTATAAAAGCCAACATTACATTACAAAACTAGGGCAGACAACCCTGTGACTCTATCATACTTTCATGCCCCGTGCCCACAATTCGTAGAGCTTTACAACAAGATTCGATAAAAACTTGGGCTTTGAGCCCCAAAACATGCCTTGGGGGGATTCCATTCCCAATAATTAGATTCAAGGAAATCATAATGCTATCAGACGAGACCCTCCTGGGAATCAGATCAAAGACTGAAGTGCACAATTCGTGAAGCGAACATGACATTAACAGATGGGAAACACTGTGAATGGTTTGTAGCATCATTAATGTCTCATCTATGGAATGCGTTGTCACAACAAAGGTTAACCACTCGGGCTGAGGCTTTGGAAATCGTGATGAGATTGCACGAGACTCCGGTACAGGATCCCAACCTAGGAGTTTAATAGATTCACGTGCAGTTGAAAAACTTGTGCCTAGAGATGTAGAGTTTGAAACAAGACAAGACAACCCACCCAGAGACGTGTGATGAGGTATGGTGCATAAAATTTAAGGGCCAAGGGAAAGACAAGGACCACTGCCCTATGTTCACGAATTACCTTGCGAGAGGAGGGCTAATGCAACTAAGACCAGATGCACAAGCAGGACCAAGTGTGGCACCTACATTATGGTGCACGATTTGTCAAATAGGAGGAAAGCATGCTACAGATAACTGCCATCTATTACAAAAGTATACACAGAATTCACAACAATTGTTCTGTAATTTCTGTAGGTAGGTAGGATTGATGAGAACACCTGTAGAAGTTATGAATTGATGGTGGATCGAACTCCTACCTATAGAGTTTAGGCCAAAACATGGGCCCTCGATCAAAACACAGGAATGGCGCACACTAGATTTTAGGGGCGCAGACAAGGCCGAGGTGGAGGGGAACTACAAAGAGGTTGCGTACAGCTGATATGTTACAATTGCGGAGGGCCAGGGAATTATGCCCGTGATTGTACGAATCCAACACGACCATCATGCTTGTATTGTACGCTTTTTGATCATGAGACAGAGGATTGTCCCACATTGATAGCGAGGTTGCACAATAAAGGAGCACTCCAACCTCCCCCGACTCAGAACCTTCAAACGATGAGTTTTGAGCCGCGCGAGGAAGACTCGAATGTAAATATCCTGCTCCGAAGTGGTATCACAATAGGAGATCACAAAGGCAAGCAACCTGAAGAAATTTCCTGGGTTCACAAGGCTCCAATAAAGGAACCAAAATTTGATTTAGAGCGCACTAAGGAGACATTCATGGAATCTAAGAAGAGCTTCATGGATGCCTCCACTTCAGGAGATAAAGACAAACTGGAACCGGAAATGGACCCATCAATGATCACTACATTTTTGGAGACATGCATGAAGCTACTGCACGACAGCAAAGCTGTGAAGGGGTTGCAAGAACTCATAACTAGATGTGTTGGGGCCGCACCAGGAGAACTACGTGTAGTCTGGAAGCTCGGGAAGCACATGACGTGAAAAGGAAGGGAAATGAGATTAACCACAGATATAGGGGAATATGAAATGGATCAAGTGATTCTGGATCTAGGGTCGGACGCGAACATCCTGCCAAAATAGACATGGGAGCACATGGGCAGGCGTATGTTGCAATGGTCTCCTATCCAACTGTGAATGGCGAACCAGAAAAAGATCCTACCTATGGGGAGATTGCAAAGAATCATGGTAGATATTGAAGGAGCAAGCGCGCTAGAAAATTTCAAAGTAATAAAGATTTTTGATGACAATAATCCCTACCCCGCGCTATTGGAAATAGATTGGGCCACTGACATGAATGGAGTGATAAATCTAAAGAAGCCTGAGATGATATTTGAGAAAATGCCTCTGCGCGTAGTGGTTCCTTTAGACCCTACAGAAGGATCGCGCTACACAGAGCCAATGCACGACTATGACAGTGACAATGATCTGGACTACATCTACAAGATAACCACGTGGGAGCAAGACTAGGTAAATCCAACTGCGGATGGCCGAATCTCATGGGAGTGAAAAAGCTCATGCACATCAGATTATGATGAGGAGATATAATGATGGCAAAACTGGTTACACGAGGTAACCACGCTCAACTGTAACATGATGACGAGATCGCTGCGTTATGTAGCAATAGAGGTAATAGATCTGCCTATGTATGACGAGTTAAGTGAGGTAGACGATTTCTTGAAAAAATTTGAAAGAGAAGTATCGGAATAGTAGCGTTTCAATGCTCTGAAATGGGTACTACAAGCTACACCCACAAGATTGTGGGGGACGCACCAAAGAAGTTTTGAGGACTAGCACGAATGTAGAAGAATAATGCACATGTGGTTTGGGAAGCCTCAGATGTGGTTAAAAGACAAATATGATGGATGGGATGATCCAAGTGCACACCCTGCGAAATGGACAAAGGTCTATGGGGAAGAGCCACAACTGGAGTGGGTTCACTTGTTCTGTCATACCCTAGATATTATACCCATGAACTGGTATATAGAGATGAAGCTCCACCATTGAATGAATGAACGGGATATCTTGCGTGAAGGATTCCTGTTAACCTTCACATTTGAGGATCATTGGTGGGATACTCTTGATGATGCACTACAAGTAGTAAAAGAAGCTATCTTTAAAATACCCCAAGAGCCAATGGAGGTGCTTTAGCTTGAATGGGAAACCCAGGTGGGCTACGTGCCATAGTGTTACAACGTAAATATTGAAGAAGACAGCGAAGATCCGCTAAAAGTTAGCATCCAAGAAACTAAGGGCTATCGTGAGGTTCAAGGGCCATTGATTGAAGACCCTAACATAACCACATCGTTAAAGACAAAGTAGGTAAACATTGGTACAGAGGCCAAAATGAAGTATAAAACGATCGGTGACTAAAAGGATGATGCCATGGTGGAAAGGTTGTTGAGTTACTCAGCAAGTACCAAGACTTATTCCGGACCAAGATCATGGAAGTAAAGGGGATTGTTGGTGATTTAAGGATGATGAAGATCACACTCAAACCCAATGCAAAGCTGGTTAAGTAGAGGCCTTACCACTTGAATCCGAAGTACAAGGAAAAGGTCCATGTAGAACTAGACAAAATGCTAGTAGCTAGAATCATTAAGCCAATGGAAGAATCTGACTAGGTAAGCCCTATGGTAGTGTAGGAGAAGAAGTAGAAAGGTGAGATAAGAATATGCGTGGACCTCAGGAAATTGAATGACGCTTGTATACATGACCCATTCCCAACTTCGTTCACAGATGAAGTATTAGAAAATGTCCGCGGGCAAGAAGCATATTCTTTTACTGATGGGTTCTCAAGGTACCACCAGATCAAAATCGCGCCAGAAGATAGGAGAAATACCACCTTCATGACTGAGTGGGGCTGCTTTCAATACACCGTTATGCTATTTCGGTTAAAGAATGCGCCAACCATTTTTTCGCCCATAGTTGTTGCAACATTCAAAGAATATGTCCACAAATTCTTGGAGTTCTATATGGATGATTGGACTGTATTTGGATTTGTTAAGCACCATGTAGTGAGCTTACGCTTGATGCTGGATACTTGCCGACGACAAAAAATCACGTTGAACCTCAAAAAGTGTATGTTCCTCATTCCCTTTGGGAACTTGTTAGGACATGTGGTCTGCAAACAGGGATTAATGGTAGACCTCGCGAAGATTGCAGTAATTCTTAATTTGGAAGCACCGTGAAGTGTTAAACAGCTGCGCACTACCTTGGGATATATGGGGTACTACAGGAATTTCATCAAAGGCTATGCTCAGATCACTGTGCCAATGTAGAAACTATTAAAAAAGGATGTTATGTTCTGCTAGAATGATGATTGCATGAAGAGCCTAGATGTACTAAAAGAGAAATTGGCCTCCGCACCAATCCTGGTCTTCCCAAAATGGGACGTGGAGTTTCATGTCCATGTTGACATGTCATGTATAGTGTTGGGATAGTACTCACACAGGGGGGTGGAGAGGGCTTGGATCACCCTATCGCGTTCACGAGTCGCAGATTGTCTATGGGGTTGGCTATGGTGTACGTTCTCCATAAATACCGACACTATTTACTAGGAGTACATTTCAAGATGTATACAAACCATTCCATGTTAAAATAATTGGTCAATAAGCCTGTGTTGGGGGAGCACATATGTCGATGCTCTTATTATTCTAAGAATATGATTTTGAGGTCATTGTAAAGCCTAGACGCCTAAATGCAAGACCGGATCACTTGTCACGAATTGAGATGAGCGAGGAACATACTAATTTGGAGGAAGGATTATTCGATGCATTGCTCTTTGCCGTGTGCATCACGGATGGACACTTTGAAGATATAATCCACTTTCTGACAACAGGAACTGTACCGAAGGACTACTCCGTCCAGCAGAAGAAGGAACTAGTGGTGCGCGTAGCTGATTTTTCTGTCATCGTCAGGAACCTCTCCAAGATGGGTAATGATGATATACTGTGAAGATATGTACCTGAATTTGAATGAAGTCGGATCCTCACAGAAGCACATTCGGGCATTGTAGGAGGACACTATGCAGGATGAGCGACTGCACAAAAGATTCTTTGCGCAAGGTTGTGGTGGCCAACCCATCATCAGGATTCAAAAGCACATTGTAAGGCTTGTGATATATGTCAAAGGACAGGTAAACTATATTGGAGGGACGAGATGCCTTTGAATCCACAAATGACACTGCAACTCTTCAGAAAATGGGCAATCGACTTTGTAGGACCTATCAAACCTCAAGAAAAAATCGGCGCGAGATACATTATCACTGTGACAAAGTACCTGACTCGTTAAGTAGAAGCACAGTTGGTCAAAGACTGCACGACTGCATTGACTCGATTTGGATGCCCAAAAATCTTGATGAGCAATCGCGGTACACATTTCCTGAATGAAACCATCAGCACGCTAACATAAGAGTTTCAGGTGTATCATCAGAAAATCACATCGTATCACCCACAAGCCAATGGGATAGTAGAAGCATTCAACAAAATACTGGAGACTGCGCTAACCAAAGTCTCTAATGTGTAGTGGAGCGATTGGGACTTGCGCGTACCTGCAGTACTATGGGTTTATAGGACAATGTGTAAGAAAATGATGGGACAAACACCTTTCCGGTTGGTTTATGGTGTGGAAGTTGTCATGCCAATGGAGTATATTCTACCTATTCTACGCATAGCAGCGCTCACAGATATGACAGACCATGAAGCCTTGGAATAAAGGCTTGTGCAGTTGGAAGAACTTGAGGAGGAACGTTCCTTGTTGGATTTCATCAACAGGTGCAAAAGAAGCATGAGAAGGCCTGGCACGATCGTCATATTAAGTTGCACACCTTTAAGGTTAATGATTTAGTGCTGCTATATGACAGTAAGTTTGATAAATTCCTGGGAAAGTTCAGAATGCATTGGTTGGGACCATACGTTGTTAAGGTGGTCATAGACGGAGGTGAGGTACAACTAGTCAAACTCAGTGGAGAACCTTTCCCAAGCAAAGTGAATGGAAGCCGATTGAAGCCCTACACGGGTGGCCTAACTATCTTACTAGCTGACAGAAGCATAGTCTTCATGCTCCCAGGATCTGGAAGAAGGCGTAAGATTATAAACACATGTAGGGGATACATGCACAAATGCAGAGAAACACTTCTGACACCGCGGTCTCGAAACAATGCATGTAGCAAATCCAGCAGGAAGCAGCTCAGTGTGTTGTCGACCTTGCAACAGTTCGAGCACAGTTGGAGGGACTCCGCACAAAGATCTTCGCACCGACAGAGTGACTCGAGGGTGAGTCACGATGTTTTTGTTGGGGGCCTGTTGGGCATGGAATGCCCCCAAGGCATGTTTAGCCCAAGTTTTGACCAAATCGTCTTGTAAAAGCTCTGCGAATTGTGGGCGCAGGGCATGAAATTATAATAGAGTCACAAGGTTGTCCACCCTAGTTTTTGTAATGTAATGTTGGCTAGATAGACCTACCCAGGGTCCGCGGACCATGGGATTGTATAAATAGAGTGAGGCTCTAAGTGTATAACATAACTAATATAAGATAGAATAGAGGAAGATGAGAAGTCTAAGTGATTGAGTCGAAGTGTAAAATGTGTCTGTAGGTCATAGAGTAGGAGAAGGCTCTGCAGCTGAGTGCGTAGAGACCTAGTAGTCTGCAGTTGAGTGCGCGGACCCCTGCAGCAGAGTGCGTAGGGCAAGTCGAGTCTATAACCGTTGGGAGAATCAATAAAGAGAAGTTTTACTATATTTCTATGTATCTTTTCCTGGTTTAATACATGATCAGATATAATTTGCATGTATACTTTTTATTTACTGTGTGAACCTATATGAATGCTTTGTATAACTAATTATAACTTAAGGCATTCAAGTAGGCAAAGGTAATTAACTAGTACTGGAAGATAAGTAAGATCTCAGGTAATAGTGCAAAGCGCAGTGTGGGAGCTCCATAACCCCTGGTTAGGGCTGCACAAAGGCAGTGTATCAGGCCGCGAAGAACGGAAAAGTGCTTGAAGCAACTTGTGCATAGGAACAAATAGTGGACTAGTCAAACCTCTCAGACATCTCAAGGGTGCAGAAACCTAGTTCTATCACCCTCCCATTCTACTTCGAGTGAGACCTTAGTTCGTGCTCCGTGAACTGTTGCCAAAACAACCAGTAGTACAAGGACATTTTTGGCTAATTAACTCCGAACTTGGGTAGGCCCCAACAATCCAATAGGTACCTTTAGACCCTGTAGAAGGATCATGCTACATGGAGCCAATGCGCGATTACAACAGCGACAACAATCTGGACTGCATCTACAAGATAAACACGTAGGAGCAAGACTAGGTAAATCCAACCGCGGATGGCCGAATATCATGGGAGAGCGAAAGCTCTTGCACATAAGATTCTGATGAGGAGATAGAACGATGGCAGAACTAGTTACACAAGGTAACCACACTTAACTGTAACATGATGATGAGGTCGCTGCACTGCGTAGCAACAGAGGTAAGAGATCTGCCTATGTATGACAGGTTAAGTAAGGTGGATGACTTCCTAAACAAATTTGAAAAAGAAGTGTTGGAACAACAGCATTTCGACGTTCTGAAATGGGTACTGCGTGCTACGCCCACAAGATGGTGGGGTATGCACCAAAGAAGTTTTGAGGACTGGCGCAACTATAGAAGAATGATGCGTACGTGATTTGGGAAGCCTCTGATGCGATTAACAGACAAGATGGTCCGATGAAATGGCCCGTGCACCCACCTATCTGGGTGGATACAGGCATATGGTGCGAAACCTACACGAATGCACACAGTCCTTGTTGTAGGAGACACGATCGGTAAGCAAGTTTAGGTAAGACAATGGCACGAATGACCCCTCCAGTTGGAACCACGAAGTATGGAAAGACAAAGTGCGCAAAAGGATATCCACACAGAAGCCTTTAACAATGTACGTGAAGCACTAAAAAAGGTCCACAATGCGAAGCAGATTGACTGGGACCTGTGCGTACCAGTGGTTCTATGGGCTTATAGGACCGCGTGCAAGAACCTGACCGCGTAGGCACTGCCAAGGCTAGAGTATAAACCAAACATTTTAATCCTTATAGTACATGAAATGCTTAGACCGCGCATGATAGCACCGGTGGATATAACAGTTCATGAAACCTTGGAAGAAGAAATCCAATAGGGAAACTCTAGGCTCCAACAACATGAAGAAGAAAGGGTACTATTAGGGAAGAAAAGTACTCTGGTAGACATCGAATTCAAGAAGCTGGAGGATGAGATAAAGGAAGATTTTCTCGGTAAAAATACCACGGTGATAAGGCAGGAGGTGCGCAATCATGAGGAAAAATTGGAGGCCTATCACTACGAATTGATCAGTCTGATGCCTTGGCTTGGACCACACATTACTAAGCGAGTCGACCAGGGTAGTGTGTTACTGATGATAAAGTGTGCGATGCCACCCGTAATAATAAAAGGTGGGCATTTCCCAGAAACATGATGGATGACAGGATGAACCTTTACACAGGTGGTTCGACTACCTAACTAGCCAAGGGAAGTATAGTCTTAGCGCTCCAAGTAGTTGAAAGGAAGCGCAGGACTATAAACTATTATTCTTGGGAGCTGCACGATGTTGGAGCCGTGCACAGAAGCAAAGAGTCACAAGGTTTGTGACCAAGCACGGGGGACTGCGTTGCCACACGAGTTGGCCAGAAAGTGACCGTTGAAGTCACTATTCACGATGAGATTCTCGACTTGAGCTGAAATGGAGCGGGCAGTGGGCATTTAAGATGTGATTTATGGGCAAGATTTGGGAAAATCTACTGCCAAGGGACCATTAATGAACCGGATTTGGGGGAATGGTCGAATTCAAATTCAAAAAGTGTTATAAATTACAAGGGGCTACCAAGCAAACAACACTTTGTCATTTGTGAATTGCACGATTGAGCAGAGCCTTGTTTGTTTTGTGTCAAGCGTTGATTGAACCCCTGAATTCACGAGTGATAGATTGCTGGATAGATACGATGGCAATAGCTAAGGAAGTCATGGAAATAACTGAATTCACCATCGGAGAGGCTATGCAGGCCTTGACTGTGGAGGATGCTCTGAAAGGCACCGGGATTGCGGCAGAAATCCTAAAATCACTGCGCATGCCAAGACCCAAGAAGGACAAACAAGCAATGGTTCTCATATGTGTGTCCCCACGGAACCTGCTGAGCACCAAGCTATCAATGTAGGACAAGGGGAAAGTCATCACCATAGAGACCGATGAAGACGAAGAAGACCTGGAGGACCTAATTATCGAAGAGGTTGAGGACGAAGGCATGGAGGAGGAAACTGAGCCTACACACCACCTGACAAAGTTGCCCGCCTATGTCTCTCTACGAAAAGGGAAGGCTAAAGTGCCCAAGGACCTTGACAATACCAAGATCTCGCTCCAGACCCCGCTCCTCCCAGACAATATTATTTTTGAGGGCACGCACCTGGGTCAGGTTCCGAGCTTAAATTTCGAAGATTGGGACCTCGTTGACCATGAGAATTTCCCTTACCTTGAGACCTCACACCTGATGAAGCCCAAATAGATCACCACGGCGGGGTTACAGAATTAGAGCCACGAAAATGGTTACGTAGAGTGGAAAAGGTTGGGCTACTTAACCTGCTCTGGGTGTTGCATTTCCACCGTGCCCCAATAACCATTTTCTTCATCAGGCAGTTGCTCTACCTTGTGCATGATGGGTGTTTGTGGTTGGAGGAGGCCATCCCCATCATAGAAGACTTGATTCACTACATTACCCAGCTGTCGTACAAAGGAGAGGACCTCGCAGACATCTCGGAGGGGAAGAGCAGTGACTTGGCTATTATGGAGGCCATGAAGAAGAAGTACAAGCTGGCAAAGAAGAAAATGGGCTACGCCATATCCAGCATCAATGACATAGTAGTGAATGTGGCGATCCAAATACTGGCCAGTAAGGTTATGCGCAAGTGTCGCGCATACGAGTTACCCACGCCGATGGTAGCACTAGTTGAGCAGTGTGCGGAGGGGGTCTAGTTTAAATGGTCCGAGTTCCTCTGCAAGGAGTTCCTAGAAAATTGCCGCGAGGCCTAGTAACAAGGCAAAACATTCCACTGTGCATGGCTTCTGCTGTCCATAGTGCTAGTTTCCGGGGAACTTTCGGAGGATAGTCAATTACCCATAATTGATAGGGATCTGCCGGAAGCCACAAAGTATGTTTCGCTCTAGGCCACAAAGTATGAAAACAGAATCCATGACATTAAAATATTCTAGGTGCTTATGGAGATGAACCTCAGAATGGGGATCAACCACAAGCCGTGATTGTCACCCAGTGTTTACAACAGCCTATAGAGTTTTGCAGAATTTAAAGTGGACATCCATAGTATATACATTAGAGCGTGCAAGGACCTGGCCAAACAATGGAGGAAGCTACGCTTTGTAGCCACAGACAATGTCATATTTAACGTCCTAGAGACATGGCCGTCGGAGTGGCGCACCCTAGACATCGCGGAGATAGAGAAGTCATCGGCACAAAGAAAGAAAGAAGAGGCCAAATTGCGCATCGCATAGTTGGTAGAAAAGAGAAGGAAGGAGGCAGCGGCAACAAAAGCACAGGTGTTGCGGGATGCTACATAGACAGCCACTAAAAAGGAAAAGGCCAGAGCAGTAGCAGCACAGGAGGCAACAACCAAGGCGTGTGAAGGCCAAACATCGCCTTTTCATGGGCAGGAAGCAGAGGAAGAAGAGAGAGGCAAAGACCTGCAAACCATGTCAACACAGTTGAAGTGCCAACACCCAACTGAGTGGACAGGGCTGTGTAAGAATGTCAAGGCATCAAAGTTGTCCATTGACCCGACCACCCTAATTGAGGGTGATCTACACGACATCGACAGTGCGCGATGTCACCTCTGAGGCCCTCCAAAATTTCATGTAGGAGAACCAGACTGTGTTGGGGGCCCTCAGAGCATAGTTGTAGGATTTGTAGGTGTGCCCTCCTCCAGCTGGTACCATTTTGACTAGCCTCGCAGTTGGAACAATGGCCATAGAATAGATGTTGCATGCTTAGGTGACGAATACCATAGTGCCACTAGAAGGGGCACTAGTGACAACAAATGAGGCCGGCATGCCTAGAGTTAGCACGCTGAAAGGTCTCGGTATCAATATGGCTACACACCTGCGGGAGACCTTATATGTTCTACAGGATGGGATAACTGCAAAGTTGTGAGCTAGGGAGAGTCGCGCCCTGCAAGTCCTCAGCGAGCAGAAAACCTATATGGAACAGTTGAGCTTGCAGTGCAACAAAGTGGTGTCACAAAATCGACAGCTGGTATAGGTAATAGATGAAGCTTGTCAAAGTTTCCCAGCATTGGCCATCCCAACAGACACGCCAGTAGAGGCACGCATCCATAGGTTAGTAGCAGGGGTGCGTGAGGCTTGCAAGGAAATGACAAAGGTTTAGTTGGAGCTGAACCTTCAGATCGCCGAGCTGTGGTTAAAGGCAAAGCCATCTACCCCTCCAGAAGTCAGAGAACAATGCACTCATGTTATTACTGTAGGATTGGACGAGATTGATAGTGAAGTGTGAGACTACATCAGCATGTTGGAAGAATCATTTGAGGTCCTCACAAATCTACAGGAGGACCCCAACATCCAGCGCTGATAGATAGAGGCGCGAGAACTCCAACAGCAGTATGATAGCATCAAAGGAACTGCACAAACGATGGCCCTCACTTAGAGGCTTGCATGGATGCAATATTCCAAAGCGCTGAAAGAACAGGTGGACGCGACACGACACAAGGAAGCAGTCTTGAAGGCGCGCGTTCAGCCTTGGATCGACGAGGCCTTCACCATCACAATAGAAATTGAAGGCAAGATTGCACACATGCAAGGGATACATGCACTGATGTAGAGAAGCACTTCCAACACAGCGGTCTTAGAACAACGCATGTAATAGATCCAGCAGGCAGTAACTCAGTGCGCTGCCGACCTTGCAGCAATTTGAGCACTGTTGGAGGGACTTCACGCAAAGATCTCTGTACTGACAGAGTGACTCAAGGATGAGTCACAATGTTTGTGTTGGGGACATTTTGGGCATGGAATCCCCCCAAGATAGGTTTTGGGGCTTAAAGCCAAAGTTTTGACTAAATCTTTTTAGAAAAGCTCCGCGAATTGCGGGCATAGGGCGCGAAATTATAATAGAGTCACCGAGTTGTCCGCCCTAGTTTTCGTAATGTAATGTCTGCTGGATAGACCTACACATGGTCCACGGACCATGGGATTTTATAAATATAGAGAGGCTCTAAGTGTATAATATAAATAATAGCTAAGATAGAAGAGAAGAGAATGAGAAGTCTAAGTGATTGAGAAGCAGTGTTAAGCATGTCTTTTGGTGGTAGGGTAGGGAAAGGCTCTGCAGCTGAGTGCGCAAAGGCCTAGTAGTCCACAGCTGAGTGAGAAGACCCTTGCATCTAAGTGCACAGGGTGGGTTGAGTCTATAACCATTGGAAGAATTAATAAAGAAAAATTTTACCATATTTCTGTGCATCTTTTCCTGTTTTAATATATGATTGGGTATAATTTTCAAGTATATTGTTTATAAGTTGCACGAACTTATTTGAATGTTTTGTATAACTAATTATAACATAAGACATCCAAGTATGCGAAGGTAATTAACTCGTATAAGAAGATAAGTAAGATCTCGGGTAATAGCACAGAGCGTGGCTCTAGCAACACGGAAGCTCCACGATCCCTGGTTAGGGCCGCGCAAAGGTAATGTATCAAGGTGTAAGGAACAGGGAAGTGTGTGAAGCAACTTGTGCACAGGGAAAAACAGTGAGACAAGCTGAACCTCTCAGACATCTCAAGGGTGCGGAAACCTGGTTCTAGCACCCTCCCATACTACTTCGGGTGAGACCTCAGTCTGCGCTTTGTGGACTGTTGTTGAAAGGGCTAGTAGTACAGGGATTTGTTTGTCTAATTAACTTTGAACCTGGGTCAGGCCCCAACAAGCCAACACAGTTCATGACAAAGACCATTGCCTGGCCTTTGCAAACTACCTGGCAGGAGGAGGATCAATGCCCTTAAGGCCAGAAGCTCAAGCGAGAACAAGCGTGGGGCCTGCCTTATAGTACGTTATATGACAGGTAGCAGGAAAACATGCCATGGATAACTATCATTTGTTGCAGAAGTTTGTACAAACACCGCAACAATTGTTCTATAACTTCTGTAGCTCGGTAAGGAATAATGAGCATAATTCTAGGAGTTATGAATTGATGATGGGTAGAACTCCTGCCTATAGGGTTCTAACAAAACGTGCTCCCCTGTCTAGAGTGCGGGGATGGTGCGGACAAGATTTCACGGGCATAGACAAGGCCGAGGTGGAGGAGGACCTAGAAGAGATTGGGGACAGTCAATCTGATACAATTGTAGAGGACTAGGACATTATGCCCATGATTGCACTAACCCTACACGTGCGTCGTGTAAGTATTGCACTCTGTTTTATCATGAAACGAAAGACTGTCCTACGCTGATAGAAAGCATACGCGATAAGCTGGCACTACCACTGTAGCCTACTCAGAACCTAAATATGATGAGTTCTAAGCTGTTCGAAGAGGATTCGAACGTAAATATAATGCTCTGAAGTGGAATCGCAATAGGAGATGACAAGGGGAAACAACCAGAAGATAGTACATGGGTTCGTAAAGCTCCAGTAAAGGAGGTTGAGTTCGATTTGGAGAGCGCACGTGAAACCTTCATGGAAGCAAAGAAGAGCTTCGTTGCGACCTACACCTCAGGAAGCAAGGATAAGCCTAATCAGGAGATGGACCCTTCTATTCTTACAACATCTAGAGACTTGTATGAAGTTACTGCACAATAGTAAGGTTGTGAAGGGGTTACAAGAGCTTATAAATAGATGTGCCAGAAACACCACGAGTGAGCCGCATGTAGTATGAAAGATAAGTAAGCATAGAACAAGAATGGGGCAGGAGATGAGACTGACTGCGCAGATAGGAGAGTATGAGATGGATCAGGTTATCTTGGACCTAGGGTCAGATGCAAACATCCTACCAAAGCAGACATGGGAGCGGATGGGGGACCCGTGCTACAATGGTCTTCGATTCAGCTAAGGATGGTGAATCAGCAGAAGATCATCCCCATGGGGTGGCTACAAGGAGGAACTGTAGATATTAAGGGTGCGAGCGCGCTCGCTGACTTTGAAGTAATAGAAAATGTGGATGACATCAACCCCTATCTTATGCTCCTTGAAATTGATTAGGCTACTGATATGAACGGGGTAATCAATCTAAAGAAGGGAAAAATGATATTTGAGAAGAAATCGCTTCGCGTAATAGTACCCCTAGATCCGGTTGAAGGATTGTGTTATACTGAACCAGTCCACGATTATGAGAGCGATGACGATCTAGACTGTATCTATAAGATAACAACACAAGACGAAGATTGGGTGAATCCAACAGTGGATGGATGAATTACATGGGATTGTGAGAGTTCATGCACCTCGGACTCTAATGAAGAGTTAGAGCACTGGAAAAATCAGTGCATCAAGTGACTATGTTGAACAGCAACATGATGACCTGGTCATTGCATTGTGTGTCCTCAGAGGTAAGAACTCTGCCCACTTATGATGGCCTGAATGATGTAGATATTTTTCTTGATGCATTTGAGAGGGAGGTACCAGAAAAGTAGTGCTTTCAGGCATTAGACTGGGCACTGCACGCTACGTCCGCAAGATGGTGGGGTATGCACAAGGGAAGCTTTGATGATTGGCATGAATGTAGGAGAATGATGAGGACATGTTTTGGGAAGCTAAAGGTGTGAATGACAGACAAGTATTATGGGCATGATGATCCGTGCGTGCACTTGGCCAAGTGGGCTCAGGCTTATGGAGAGAAGCCCCAACCTGAATGGGTGCACTTGTTCTATCACACTTTGGATATTGTCCCAATGAACTGGTATGTAGAAATAGAGCTCCGCCATGGGGTAGGTGAATGGGATATGCTGCGCGAAGGACTCATAATGACATTTAGTTTTGAAGACGGGTTTGACAGTATTGATGAGGCACTACAAGAGGTGAAAGCAGCAATATTTAGGATACCGCAGGATCCTTTATAACTGATTCAGCCTATTATGGGAATAAGTACCCTAGGGGTTTGTGTTGAAAACCCAATAGAGCAAGAGAAAACTATAGTAAGAAACACTCATACAACTCCGGGAACATGCTTATATAAACAAGCTATGCAATAGTGTCCATACTCGGATGTCATTCATTTGGGTAGTTCCAGTAGGGTTCAGACCCTCTACAACTCTTAATGATCTTCGAATCTGCAAATCAACCAATCAGAACATACATAGTAGCATATATATAAAGCATCTTAATGAAATCAACTTTACATCATATAAGTAAGATGATTAGTTATACATCGAAATAACATTCATACATGAATTACAACAGTATCTGATGCATAAACAAAGTTAATCTCAGGAACATGACAGTGTTTCTTTTTATTGTAGAAAGCTATAACCAACACGAAGAGATTTCACCTGAGTCTTCTTCTTCCCACTCCAAGCAGAACCCTCCTCCAAATTTGTCTAGTCGCAGTCTTCAATAGCCTCCTTTCGTAACCAATACCATGATATCTCAAGCAAGTGGAAGAATATCAACGCTCAAGGAAACAAGGGTTTCCTGAAACTTGGGGAAGTGCTTGAAGCACAGGGATACTTCGGACTCAGCCAGGGATAATCTCATTATAGTAATTATATCTCTTCTCTTTGTTAAGGCCTTCCCATAGAAGTCTATTTATACTTCTCCCAATTAATTTTTTAGTTGGGAAACAGTTGGGCCACAAGCACTAGGAGGTAATCAATAGGTAAAACCCATGAAATCCAGCCATAGTTAAGGAAATTTATTTTTTTTAAGTGTTTTAACACATATACATGGGTTGGGTATTGACTAACCCCCGTGTAAATTCTTTTATCATAGGGAAAAGTAGCATATAGGGAATAAAACACTGATTTTAAAATATTTGGACCAAGTCTGGAAGGAGGGGTTTCCCTAGGTCATAAACCAAGCATCACAAATACCAAGGGTGATATTTGTAGCTATAACAGATGCCCCCTAATATATGAGGTCAGAAGGGGTACATGATGGCTGAAATGTATTAAGTATATGGAAAGGAAACCTGTCGAGACTGAGAAGGACTTCACCAGCTTTCAGCTTGCCAAGCCATCAAAAAGAGATAAGAAAGAAATAGCTGTCTGAGGCAAGCATACCCATGCTCAGAGAAAGTAAAGGATGTCCGCATATCAAGTACAAGCAGATCCACTATGTATACAAGTATAAAGGATTGAAAGTACATAATGGATCATTTGATCATGATCAAAAGTACATGTCTGAATATCACATATAAGAAGATGATCAATGAAGCTGATCACTGATGCCAAAAACGGATCCCAATAGTACCAAATGAACATGATGGAATAAGTTGATACTACATTGCAACTCGGATTCCAGCATATAAGATGTCATTATGAAGGACTGCAACATATAAGGTGTATGGTGTCGACTAGCAGTAACAAGAGCAACTGACAAGTGAACCAAAACATGCTGATGCAACTCGAGGTCTTCACTGACTGCCATGGTACATTTCTACACAATGGGAATATATGGTCTGAAGTCGACCATGTGAGAAATCATTTAATTACCGGTCATTGATGTATACCGTTAACAAAGGCGAGACTACTCACCGATAATGATAATGATAGTCAAGGCACCGAGTACAATCTAATAAGTGTGAATGAATGAACTGAAGTCAAACACCTGGAAGAATCTATCAATCAGGGGACAACGATGGTTTTCCACTATCGATAGTGAAGGAATCTGCCACTGATGACTACAAATCCCAAGGTACTGCCAAATGGACTCTAGATCTTTTTCCCTGAGCAATGAGTCATAGTTGATAGGAAAAGATCTGCTAGAAGGAAGGCATTAAGGCATCCTTCATCAATCTAGCATGAGTGTAACCCATAGGCCAATAATGTGGAAGGAATCAGATGAAAAATGATGTAGTAACCCAGCTAAAGAATGTTTCCAGCGTACATAAGATGTAGCTAGTGCACGATAGAAACCCTTTGAACTAACCAATAATGAAAGCTGACACAGAGGTGAGGAATCCACCGATAGGGTCAAATGGAAACCAAGGCACTATACAAATCCCAATGTGTGATAATGAAAGTTGATGTCGAACAGAAGGGAAACCATTTAGTTAAAGACTCATGATACTAATTGACGCTGAGCACAAGGTGACCTATCAATAATGAGAATATGGCTAGGGTGCAGCTCTAGGCCTGCCCTCAGAGCAATATGTCATTGTCAATAAGGACAAGACCCGCCAGCAAGAAGTCAATGGAGACCTTCTCAAACCAGCATGAGCAAAGGACCAATATAACTAATGTGATGACAAACATGACACTGACAACCAGGGATGGCTGACTGAAAAATAGGTCAAGGGACACCGTAGAGAGGTTGACTCAGGCTTACTTCCATTGAACAAAAGAACGACTCAATGATGACTATATGGCAACATATGATAACTCTATATAAGTTTGTCATGCAAGAGGCACGAGCAAACTCTCCATATTATTGGAAGAGGTAACCAATCGGAGGAGAACTGACTCAATAATAAGGTTAAGGTGTACCTAAGTCAAACTAAATCCTGCCCAAAATGGAG
The DNA here is from genome assembly GCA_031772625.1 of Pinus tabuliformis. Classification (NCBI taxonomy): domain Eukaryota; kingdom Viridiplantae; phylum Streptophyta; class Pinopsida; order Pinales; family Pinaceae; genus Pinus; species Pinus tabuliformis. The sequence goes on along the minus strand of CM062819.1, from coordinate 77,460,144 downwards.
GAGAGACTTTCTTTTGAGTCCCTTTTTCAAGGGTGACACCACTGAATCTAGCTACCAACAATATATGGAAATGTTGTCCTATTCCCGCTCTTTTTCGAATATATAATTTTTTTGTCTTTTTCTTTAAGCTGGAAAAAGAATAAAAGAATGTTATAGTACAGTGAAAAGAACGAGTGTCAAAAAAACAGATGATCTAGTTCCTGGGATGGGAACAATCCTATGCTCAATGCAGGGAGGTGAAACTGGTCAAGGACACTCAAAGGGATGTTCCTTCCACGGGTCAAAGGATGTGTCAAGTTGCAGAAGCTAAGTGATTGCATAGTTGATTTTGTAGAATACATGGTCAAATAAGTGGCTTAAACATGAGTCCAAGTGAAGCCAGCTCAAGGCCAAAAGGTGCAACTAGTCAAAATGCAATGCAGCAGTACAACTCAACACAAAGGAGCCTCTAGGGTATAAGGCCAGAAATAAACGTAGAAGCAAAGAGAATGTGTCTTCAACGCACAAGTCATGGCAGGACTAAAGAGGACTCTCATGCCTACTCAATATAACAGCATGGGCAACCAATGTCAGTGAGGTTCTAACTACGATACCCATGTAAAGGATGGCTCTACCATCGCATCATGACTTAAAAAATTGGTGAGTGAACATGGTTTGCTAACCAAGACATGATGGGGTCAACCCTATGGCTAATGTATCGTTGAATGGAGGCTAGTATGCAAGATGCAATGGAAAAAATGGTTTCCCTAACCTATATGCTAGTAAGTGAATGATACCTGCCATGAAGGGTGAGCAGTCATGGGACCGAAATAGGATCTTGAAGAAGTGTCCAAAATATCCTGAAACAATAACCCATTCTTCGCAATCTAAGCCCACAAGCCAAAAAAATTCATGAGACAAAAAATCAAGTTTTGAGAAAAAAATTTGAAATTTCAAAGCTATATATTGACTTTTAGACTCACAAAATTTTCATTTGCATTTGGAAAAAAGCTATGGATCAAAAAAGACAAAACTTGCCTCTGAAGAATTCGACCATTCAAATTGTGCCAAAGTTACCAGGTAACCCTCAAACCATACTTGCAATCTTTTATGATACTTTTTATAAATTTTAATTAATATTTGACCATGGGAATTCATGTCAAAAAATCCAACTCTGCATACACGCGGATTTGTTGTGACCAACCTGCGTATATGATGGCCCTACACGCGACTGTGTGTAAAGGGAAACCGCATGTACACGAGTTGAAATTCAAACTCAAATTCTAACGGTTGAAACTCATTTATTTTCAAGATGACCATCACATGGAGAGAGAGAGAGCATACCACAATTGACAATGAGGTAATGAATGACCAAACTGCACTAGATGCATTGAGAGGGTGCGACTTGTTGAAATTCTTCAAAATGCCGAGCATGAAAGCTAACACACGCCTGCTCGAATTATTGATCCACTACTGGAGTGTGGAGGATGATGCCTTCATGATAGATCATATGCCTCTCAGGATTAAGGTGGAAGACATCTACTTTTTCATAGGTATCTCCCGAAGAGGGGAGGTTGTGCATTCGACCAGAAGGACACAGTGTAGTCTTTCAGTAGAAGACTATGTACACATATGCTGTCCTGGGCATCCAGCAAAGATTGGAAGCCAGATTCCAATAAAACACATGGATAGTTTATCTCTAAGGATTCTATTGTTTACCATTGCCAGGGTAAACGGATCAGCTTCACTACATCAGGCTTCACGAGTGTCCATGAGCTTGGCAGTGGAATGCCTAACCACTATGTTCGATTGGTTCACACCTCTTCTAACCAACGTGAAGAGCCAGCTGACCTCCATTCAGAAAGGTCAGACAAAAAAATTTGGATATGGGACCATTTTGTGCTCCTTTTTTCTTCGAGAAGGTACTTGAGCTATGTCCCAAGGTATCTATCTCTATCACCAAATCGTGAGATCCATGGATGGGTAGGTGGGCTGACTTGATGAAATGCCTTGGAGGTGGGGACGTGCCGAGGATGACTTTCGATGATGAGTTTTTCGCCTGGTGGGACCAACAAATCATTGTAGTCGACCACTACCCTTATTCTAGCATGGATTTCCGAGGAGATCCAGACTTGGTGTTGCCACCAAACGTAGCATGGGGAGACATGGGTAACAACATTTTTTAAGTTTTTGTCAATTTTTAAGATTTTTTCTTTTTTTAAATATGAAATGAACTTAGAAATATTTCTGATGGGACAAAATACTGACAGAATGATCATGTTCCAGATGTGGGTCCAGTGAGACCAGATGGATTCCCACGGCACAGGTGTTGCAGAAGAGGTGTCAAAGAGGTAGCTGCTAAGACAGAGAGGGTCTTATATGCAGTCCAAATAAACTTGGTGGGATTGACTCACTAGGTATTGATGATAGCCATAGAGGACCTACCGAGGATATGTAGCACCGCGTGGTAGGAGTACCACGGGATTGGGTCCGCATACTTTTGCATGTGGCCAATGCAATAGTTAACTTCTTAGCTACTCATCCTGAGCCGGGTCGATAGATAGACTGGACATGATTATGGGTATTTAGTCCCGATTTTGTATATCATGTTTTGAAAACTATATGGACACACAGGTACTTTTATGATATATATATATAGATATAGATCCAAATTTTTGATGTTTGTTTAGTTTGATGAATGACTGATATCACAAAATTCCCCACAAAATATGAACAAAAATACAATATATACAAAGAAGCAATTGCTCGGCCGAAACCTAAGAAAAATACTTCTTAAGGTAGAGCCCATCTGGGGGCTCTGCCAAATTGTTCCTAGAGATGTTTATAGGTACATTTCTTGATCTAATTGACACACGACCTTCGACAGATAAATGTGTTGGAAGCCAAAGGGTTTGACACTGTACAAACATCACTAGTAAGTAGATTGGAGAACCTAGTTTTGACTTCCTGCAAAGGAGGAAGAAAATATGATCGATGATGTAAATCGTTCCAAGGTCGATCTACAGACATCATTGCTTCTAAAATTTATTCCTCCGATGGTAAAACTATATCTACACAATCCAAAGCAGAAGTAGAGTCAAGGGTCCAAGTTGAAGCCACATCACCATCTAACTCCTCTTCTGAAAAAGGAGTGGGATGGTCGTCTGTAGAGTCAACGTTAGATTGATAGCTAAGTTCTTCTGCAGACTTAGGAAATACCATTCCATCAACCTGCCCTCAATCTAATGTGGTCATGGATGAAGGTAAGGTCCAAGGGTCTAAAGGCCTCTAGGAGGATGAAATTGTATCGATTCTAGCTGTAGAAGGAGGAAGATCAAATACACCCATCAAAGAAGAGTACATCCCAACTCCTAAACTCTCTATAGGTTGATAGGGATTACCACCAATGGTATGGTAGAATATGAAGTTGCACGAGAATCACCCGAAGAACAATCTAACTGATCAATTTTAACAATTCTCCCCTCATGTGGAAAACAAAGGATGTGGAATAGAGATGAAACTATGGCATCCATCTCATAAATCCAATTTCTTCCCAAGAGGAGGCTGTAATCCAGGTTTGCATCCACGATTTCTACCTCAATATTAACAACCTTTCCTCCAACACATATAGGAAAAGTCAGGATAATTCCGTGTGGCCTATGAGAATGACCATAAAAAATTTTAAGAGAGTCAGTGAAGGAACAACTAAAGGTGATCCAATGGCCTTCCAACATGACATAGACATTATGCATGTGGAAGCTCCCTCATCTATAACTGTCCAAAAAATATTGGTTTTCGGTAAGTAGACTTTATCTCGAAAGCCATATGGTGAGGAAGTCTCTTTTTGACATTCAGCATATCAAAAGTGAGCACTAAAGAATTTTTTTGGATCCACTGCCCCAATTTCCGAAAGCAAAGCACTTCTCTGAGTAGGACACGCTTGGAGTACCTCCAATGTAGACATAGAGAAAGGACTTTGAGCCAAATCTTCTACAATCGAGTAGTTCTGAGCTGCCCTAGCATTAGGGTTAATCATTGAGCGCTTAGCAGAACCTTTCGGTATCCGAGGTATAGACTCAACAGAGGGTCACTCAATATGAAGCGAGTCTATGGTTTCGGGAACAGATTTTGCCTTAGATGTTTCTGTTTCATTGTAATCGCATGCGCATGTGGCAACGTTGACATGAGAGTTCATCATATAAACATTTGAGGAATTTTCCCCTTCCGGGTTGTCCCTAGTGGAGTCACCAATTCTGTTACAGGAATAAGTACCCTAGGGTTTTGGGTTGAAACAACAATAGAGCAAGCAATAAGAAAAACTCATATAACATAGGTAACATGCTTATATAAACAAACTATGTGATATCAGCCATACCCGGATGTCCTTCGTTTGGGTAGTTCCAGCAGGGTTCAGACCCTCTGCAACTCTTGATGATCTTCGAATTTGCAAATCAACTAATCTGAACATACATAGCAACATATAGATAAAGCATCTTAATGAAATCAAATTTATATCATATAAGCAATATGATTAGTTATACATCAAAATAAGATTCATACATGAATTACAATAGTATCTGATGCATAAACAAAGTTAATCTCAGGAACAAGACAATGTTTCTTTTTATTGTAGAAAGCTATAACCAACACAGAGATAATTCACCTGAGTCTTCTTCTTCTGGCTCCAAGCAGAACCGTCCTCCATGTCCATCCAGTCCCAGTCTTCAACAGCCTCCTTCCATAACCAATACCATGATATCTTAAGCAAGTGGGAGAATATCAATACTCAAGGAAACAAGGGTTTCCCGAAACTTGGGGAAGTGCTTGAAGCACAGGGATACTTCAAACTCAGTCAAGGATAATCTCAGTATAGTAATTCTATCTCTTCTCTTCCTTAAGGACTTCCCATAGAAGTCTATTTATACTTCTCCCAATTAGTTTTTTAGTTGGGAAATAGTTGGACCATGGGCACTAGGAGGTAATCAATAGGTAAAACCCACGAACTTCGCCCATAGTTAAGGAAATTTAATTTTTTTAAGTGTTTTAACACATATACGTAGGTTGGGTATTGACTAACCCACGTGTACACGCTTTTATCATAGGGCAAAGTAGCGTATAGGGAATAAAACATTGTTTTTAAAATATTTGGACCAAGTCTGGAAGGAGGGGTTGCCCTAGGCCATAAACCAAGCATCACAAATACCAAGGGTGATATTTCGAGCTATAACACAGCCTGAGTGGGCTACTCAGTTGATTCACATACTAGAATCCTATAATGTAACCACTGAAGAAGAAGATGAGCATCCGTGAAATATTAACATTCTGAAAACAGAGGGTCACCGCGAGGTTGAAGGATCGTATTTTAAGAATCCTGATATAACCATGCCACTGAAAATGAAACAAGTCATCATTGGTACGGAGGCAGAGCCCAAATTCATGAAGATTGGAGATTATTGGCATGATGCGACGGTGGATAAGGTTGTTGAATTGCTCGGCGAATACCAGGATTTATTCCCTACCAAGTTTACGGATTTGAAGGGGAAAATCGGGGACCTCGGTATGATGAAGATAACGTTGAAACCCGACGCGAAGCTGGTTAAGAAAAGACCTTACTGTCTCAATCCGAATTATAAGGAGAAGGTCCACTTAGAGCTATAAAGGATGCTTACGACAAGAATCATTGAACCTCTGAGAGAATATGACTATGTAAGCCCAATGGTGGTACAGGAGAAGAAGCAGAAGGATGAAACAAGGATATGCGTGTATCAGAAAGTTGAATGACACTTGCGTACATGATCCGTTCCTGACTTTGTTCACTGATGAAGTGTTGGACAATGTAGGAGGCCAGAAGGCATATTCCTTCACTGATGGATTCTCTAGGTACCACCAGATCAAAATCGTGCCCAAAAATAGGAGAAAGACAAACTTTGCAACTGAGTGGGATTGTTTTCAGTACAGTGTAATGTCATTTGGATTGAATAATGCGCTTGCAATCTTCACACGTGTAGTCATTACTGCATTCAAGGAATTTATTCATAAGCTCTTGGAGGTATATTTTGATGAATGGACTGTGTTTGGGCTGGTGAAATGTCATGTAGCAAGCCTACACCTGATGCTCGATACTTGTCGAAGATACTAGATCACACTCAATCTGAAGAAGTGCTTGTTTTGTGTTCCCTTTGGGACCCTGTTGGGTCATGTGGTTTGCAGATAGGGACTGATGGTAGACCCCACGAAGATCACGGTGATACTGAACTTGGAAGCGCCAAGGAGTGTGAAACAGTTGTGCACTACCCTGGGACATACGGGATATTACAGAAATTTTATCAAAGGCTATGCCCAGATCACTGCGCCTATGGAGAAATTGTTGAAGAAGGATGTCACGTTCTACTGGAATGAAGATTGTAAGAAGAGCCTAGATGTATTGAAAGAAAAGATGGTCATTGCGTTGATCCTAGTCTTCCCGGACTGGAAGAAGGACTTTCATGTACATGTCGATGCATCATGTATAGCGTTGGGAGCAGTACTGACACAGGCTAGTGGAGAAGACCTGGACCACCCTATCACATTTGCAAGCAAAGGATTATCTAATGTGGGGAAGAACTATTGCACCACTTAGGGCGAAGGGTTAGCTATGGTATATGTGCTCTAGAAGTTTAGGCACTACTTGCTAGGAGGCCATTTTAAGATGTATACAGATCACTCAGTGTTGAAGTACCTGGTCAATAAGCCTGTGTTGGGGGGAAGATCTGAAGATGGTTGTTATTGTTCCAGGAATACGATTTCGAAGTTATTATGAAGCCTGGATGACTGAATGTGGGACCAAACTATTTGTTGTGCATTGAAACATGGGATGAACCCACTAATTTGGAGGAAGGATTGCCTAACGTGCAGCTATTTTCAGTGTGTGTTGTGCATGGTCATTTTGAGGATATAATACACTTCCTAACAACAAGAACTACCCCAGAAGGATACACTATCTAGCAGAAGAAGGAATTAGTGGTGCGCGTAGCAGATTTTTCGGTCATTGTTTGGCATCTATATAAAATAAGGTCTAATGAGATATTGTGATGATATGTACTAGAGTTTGAAAGAAGCATCATCCTCACGAACGCTCATGGGGGCACTGCAGGAGAACATTATGCAGGGATAGTGACTGCAGAGAAGATTCTACGTGCAGCGTTATGGTGGCCAACCCTCCACCAACACTCAAAAGAATATTGCAAGGTGTGCGATGTATGTCAAAGAACTGGAAGGACTTGATGGAGGCATGAGATGCCTTTGAATCCACAGATGATGTTGCAACCCTTTGAGAAATGGGCCATAGATTTTGTGGGACCCATTCAGCCCCAATAGTTATAGACATATTTGGGCACTGCAACTCCAATCACATATGTTGATAAACCAAGGGCATTTAAACCCCTAAAAGTGTTGTTTCACACCCTAAACGATCATGGTCAACTGATTACATCATTTCCCAGAAGTTCCACCTGAAAAACCACTCAGAACTGGCCAAAACTAGACCATATATACTGCTCCATGCTTAGGGTGTGATGCATACTGGCTACTACACTAGCCAAGTGCGATGCATACTGAAAGAGCCTTCTGTGGGGTGCGATGGGTGAGAGTAGACAAATGGCAGAGACAGTTTGCTAAGTGGAAACCCAGAGAATCTTCTAGAAACTTCTCATATGACACTTGCCTCTCTGAATTCGCCCAGGGATGAGTAAGAGATCATGAAATCTCCAAGTGGAACCAAGAACTATCAATGAAATGACACTAATCAAAAACCTAGAAGCTGACTCACCCCTCTGCAAATATCTATATATGGATCCCTCATCACAGAGATCTAGAGGCTAGAATTTTGTAATTTGTAAGGAAGTGTTGTTGGTTTCTCTTTGAGACATTGCATTGTTGGGTGATCTTGCTTTTCATGAGGTGAAGAGGGCTTTCATGCTAGGAGGATGATGTTGGACCAGATAGCTGGGTTGTAATCCTCTCTTCTACTTCTACTATCAATATAGTTATTTGAGTTTTCCTCCATATACTTGTGTATTTGTGAATCCTGCTATTTGTGAATGCAATTGCATGGTTAATGTATTTCTGATTCTACATTGTTTATGGTATTATAGATCTCTATGCTTTGATGGTGTTTTGTTGCTTTGCCTCTATGGGTGTTCTTTAAAGTGGGACAAGTAAGAAAGAAGTGGCAAGCTCTATCAAAGGAGAGAGGAAACAAGCAATGAGCCAAGCGAAAGATTCAGGTTGGTGCTCTCTACTTCTCTCTTATCTATCATACATAAAGGGAAACACAAGTTACTTTGAATTGTTTGTTTCTAAGATAGCTACCCGACTTAGTGGGACTAGCAGATCAAATAGACACTAGTTTTCTTGGAAACAAAATGGTGACTGCACTGGGGAGTAATTAGTTTGTTTGTTTGTTACTGTTGTTTGCTTTATAAAATACAGACGGAGCCTAAAGTTAAGCTAGCTAGCCTTCGAACTGCACTTGCTATGCAAGTGCAAAGTAGATCAACGTTGCTTCAGTCAATATCTAGGTTGGTTTATGAACTGAACATCTGACTTGCAAACATCCTAAGTGCCCTTATGGTAGCTCATTAACCTCATAAGATCATACCCCTATAATTTTTTTTTACTGTCTATCATATCTCAGCCTAAATCACTGAACTTAGCTGCAAATTTTGAGAAAAAACCAGGCACAATTTTGTTCCTTGGTCCATCACACTGTCTCTAACTAGCAACCTGGATGCATTGCACCTCTCATGTGTTGCAGGTGAGATGCATCCCTGTTTCCCTTAAGGACAGGTGCGATGATTGAATGATACTTTTTCTATCTCTAGAATTTGGTTTTTTCCTCCTTGTTTTCAACTCTATTCAGTAATTTTGTTGCTTATGATCAGTATACCATTGTTGAAGCCTTCTTCCTTTAAATTATTCAGCCTCCATTGATCAGGATTTGTGAATGTTTTTTATGTATTTTTGATCATTTACAGTGCTCCTTTGTCGAAAGTAGCCTAATAGAACTGTCGTTTTTGATGAAAAGAAGTGTCATAACTATCGCTTTGAGTCAAAAAGAAGAGTGTCATAAAGTCTTCCTCTTCTAGATAGTCGATTGTACTTTTTCCATTGTATTTGATTTGAATTATCAATATTTGAAGTGTCGAAAGCAGTTTTCCATTCGAAATTGAAAGTGTCGTCTTAGTCTTCCTTTCGTTTTGAAAAGAAATCATTGAAGTGTCGCTTTGAAGAAAATAGTTCAGATCTATACTTGGTTTTCCTTTTTAGCATTCTCACATTAAGGAAATGGAAAAACAAATACATGCATGTGCATTTGCATTTAGACTACATGCGGAAAATGATTTAGGAAAAGTGCATTTAGTGTGTGCTCTCTGCTCTCTGTTGAAAGAATCGTACTCTTCTTTCCTTAGTAGCTAGGATTTTCATTGCTAAAAGAAAACAAATGACTGTTTATCATTTTAGATTGCATATTTAGGAATTTTACATCTACATCACGTGGTGAACCTTGAAAGACAAACTTCTAAAAAATATCAACTCTAAAATAAACCTCAATGAACATAAAAACGCTTTGGAACCTAACGCACAACATCTAGAAGTCTAGGCTAGAGACATATTCTGGCGTCGTAAAACCTGGTAACTATCGTTTTCATCGAACATTGGGTGATTCCTCCTCTTTGATATGACAAGTGCCAGTACGAACTTGTGCTCCCCGTACCGTCAAGTATATATTGGGAGATCACAATAGGCTGATATCCTTTATCCTTAGGAAGCCATGTCTTCCGCCCTATCGATCGCAATGCACTGAACACAACATTCGAGAAGATTGACTGCTGTACGTAAAATCCTTCATAATTTCTCTTTAATTTACCACCAAGGTGTATATTGCAGTTTTACGATTGGTTCGGTAATCCCTCTGTCTAGTTTTCCAAAGTAGTCACTTTCATTCCTTTTCGACTCCTTAAAAGAAAAGGTCCATCTGAGCACTTGTCACTTCAGGCTCATTAAAAATCGAAGGTGACTAGAGTCACCTTTAGCTTTTTCTCAACACTTAAAAATCAAAAAAGCAATTTGTGTCAAAGCATCATAAAAGTTATTTAATTCAGAATAACATCCATGTTCCTTCGTTGATCTTAGGTTGAGGTAATGGAGTCCACCAATCAAGGATTTCCCCTTGGGGGGAATACTAGTCCTTTCTCTTCTTGGGGAGATAGTGGTGCTCTATATATGGCTACATTGTCCCTTCCAAGAATCACAATTGGCCTGTCGGTATGGCTATTCTCAACCTCTGTCGTTCAAAACACTGTAATTCCTTAGCAATCAAATTATCAACCAGATGACACTGGATTTTCTCCCTCACCTTCTACTTCGTTTGTTTCTCCCTCTCCTTCTTCCTCTTCGCTTGGTGAAACTAGTGATACTAAAAACCAAGTAACTGAGAAGAAGAAGAAAGGGAAGGAGAAGAAGAAGAAGAAGCCAGTCAAGCAAGGGGGCAACCATGCATCATCCAATGAAAATCCACACACCGAACTTTCCAAACCCAAATCTCCATGCATAATTTGAAAAGGAAACCACTTTCATCGAGATTTTCCTTGCATTCCGTAGATCTTGAGAGACTAGTCTCCCTGCTTGCACCATCCGGTGTCATCAACCTCTGTCGATCATGTTGAGAACACACCATCGACTAGCGAAAATGAAGTCAATGGACAAAAAGGAAGATTCAGATTTCCTTGTAGGTTGTGTGAAGGAAATCATGCCCTTCACCGTTTTCCTTTTCTGGATGAAGCTAAAAGTGTCTTGGATAATTGTCCTACTTCACCACAGCGACTTCTGCCTGGATACAAGAGGCTCTTGCCAAGTCCATCGCTAGTTGAAAATCTGACTAACATACCTCAGTTGTTGGTCAAAAAACCTATCATTAAAGATAAACCCTCTGAGTCCATACCAGACCAAAGTCAATAGGTCGAGATGGTAGCTGGCCCAATCTTGCCTTCAGAAGGTCAACCTTCAGATGATACAATCTCCAAAGAGAATGAAAGTGACACCGTTCAAATTCTTTTTGTTAACACAGAGTCTAATGAACATGGGGGCAATCTACCCATTCCTTTACTACAGGAGGGAAGTTCCCCATTTCAAGAGATTCATCCAGTTATTTATTCAGTCCCCCCTCCAAGCAATCTAGTCGTTTCCTTTGATTGGAATCTACTAGCGGGACCCCGCCTTCCATCTAATGTACCATTCCGAATCATAGTACAAGTTTACAAAATGATCATGTCTGGCACTATCATAGATGAAGGGGCTTTTGTGAGTATCCTTTCCTCAACTTCTTGGAAAGTGCTTGGTTTTCCATCGCTTTTGCCTGAGAATCGAAATTTGTCAGGCTTCAACAAAGGAACCAGTCGACCGTTAGGGATCCTTCCAAATTTTTCTATAACTTTGAGAAGGAAAACCATTTACTTGAACATGATGGTAGTCCAAGGGCCACTAGATTACAATCTACTCCTTGGGCGTGACTACGTTTACAGCATGGGAGCTATCGTTTTCACACTCTTTCAGGTGATGTGTTTCCCGCATGAAGGCAGAATGTTGCAGCTTGTCGACCAACTTTCATTTCCCGGTTCAAACATGGCTACGAGTCAAACACCATCCCTAAATGGTCTCTTTGTGTCAAGAATGTCTCTTCAACCTCCAGTTCATCCACCTAATGACCGCGAGTAATTTGGTGAATGTAACAAATCCCAGGGGGCATGCACCCTGGTCTACTTCGGCAGGCAAACCCAGCTGAAAAATCAAATTTCCTTGTAGGTTATATGACCAGTCTGAAACACCATCTCTGTGTAGGATATGGGATTAGTCTGAAACATTTATCTCCTTGCACGTTATGTGAGTGGAAGTTCACACCATTCACCTTTGTCTATTTCGATGGACAGAGCCAAGGAAGAGTTTTTGTCTGCTCCGCAGACGAAACAATACTGCTTAAATACAGGGACTTCCATAAGGTAACCTGGAAATTCTCATTTTCTCAACACTTGGGGGCATGAAAACCTTTTTATGCAAGTGAAAAGTGACCAACATAATTCTAACCTCGTAGCGTTTTAGCCTAACTTTTAGTTCAATTTCTTAGGTTAGGTGAATGGTTTGATCCACCATTCACCTTTGTCGATGGCGCGCAGGCAAAGAAAAGGAAATGTTTTATCTAGGAAAAAGACAAAACTATCCTACCTAACCTCAGTAGTTCATTAACTCTTAGTGTAGTTAGTTCTATAGTTTGGTCATTTCCAGCCTGCATACAAAAGGCAATGAGAAAAGTTTCGCATGGGGCAAGCTCACTAAAAAATGAACCTACTAATAAGAGACATCTTTAAAGATGACTAGCATGAGCAATGTTTCCGTAGGGTTCAAGCTCATTAAAAAATAAACCCGCCACTGAGCATAGTTTCTAAAGATTCAAGATCATTAAAAAATGATTCCACCTTCGGTAAATAACCTTTGTGATTGCATTTCTATTAGCCTTTTGAGCCTTGGTTGTGTTCTTACCGTCACCTCCATTCTTTTGGCTGATCATATGCCTCCACTTGATTGTTTATGCTTTTGAGGAATAGCCACAATGAGTGATTCTATTAGCCACCCTCATTACACTACCATGTTTGAGAAGTTCCAAACTTACCTAGAAGCAGTTGCTACCTGAAAACATCACTCGTTCCTCAAAAAACGAGTCTCTTTCAAGCTCTTTTTGGACTCGTAAAACATGAAAAGATTGTCGAGCTACTGGCCGTTCTAGCTCGTTAAAGTAAAGGGAAGCACCATCCCTCCTCTACATTTTAATATTTTTGGACCTAAGGGATCATTCCACAAAAAGATCGAGTGCTTGTCTTTTTTGGCTCACTAAAGCTATCGAAAAGTCATCCCTTTCGTATTATTTTATACTTTTTCGGACTTAAGGGATTATGCCACGAAAAAGGACTACTGGAGTTTCCTTTCCGTCTCTTTTCAAACTCTCTAAACATGAAAAGGACCGAGTTATCTTTATCATTAAACTCATTAAAACAATAGCGACAAACTTGTCCATCTGGACAAGAGCGAGTTTCACTGTCGCTAGGCTCGCTAAAACATAGCAACAGGTTTGCCCGAAGGGCAAATTATAGAACAAGCATATGTTATCCTCCTCAAGCTTGACAAAAATAAAGAGGTACTATTCAGCAATGACTGGGGAAAAAGGGAAGAAAACTTGAAGAACTTCATTGGTAGCAGGTCACTCTTGAACATGACACTTTCACTCCATCACCATGATTGAGTTGGGTTGGGTTATTTCGTTCACCAGTCACATCGCCATTGGTCCTTTGCGCCATCCATTTTTGGAGTTAACGCTACCAGTCCACCTCAGTGTCACCGATATGTTCAAGAGAAGTCATTCAAAGAATTCATCACCCAGTTAATGCTTCATCCACTACAATACCTTCACTCTCCATTTTTCATGACCGTCATTCCTGAACCTTGTATCATCATATCGTTTTCACCTCCAAAAAATCATTTGCTTCATTTTGTGTCATAGATGTGGGCTTCATTAAGGCCCTCCTACGATGGATCACTTCTTTTCGACATTAGCTCATTATCCAAGAAGTTGACTTAGGAACAACCCTTTCAATACTTTGAAGCTTGCATGCCTCAATGGCAAGTTTCTCACTTCCGGCGATAGGTTTACATCAATGGCCTTCGACCGAAAGATTTTGCATGGTGTTCGACATCGACTCATATATTCACACCACGTGAATTGTACTACAGTACCTTGAGGGTCATTATCATTATCGGTGATTCCTCTCATGCCTGTTAACAGCTTACATCATTGGCTGGTAATCAGGCGATGTCTTTCCATGTTCGACTTCAGAACATCTTTTCACATGGATCAACTTGTACATCAGGCGAAGATTGAACAAGTTTGAAGACCCCGAATCTAGTTTCATCCATCCAGGCTGCGATATATTCAAGAAAATAAAGACATCAAATGTACACCATAGCTGCACAGATGATCATCCAAGCTAAGGGATGATGGCTCTACAAGAATCACCAGTCTGCAACAGTAGACGATTGTCTATCCTATGTACATGAAAATGAATTTATAAAGCTGAGCATGGGAATGCCCGCCTCAGTTAAATCACAAAAATAATATGAAGATAATGTATTGTATTATATTATATATAGGTCACCTTCCAGTTTGAAGACCTCAGATCCTCATGATAAAGCATTTCACCCGACATCAAAAGATTTACAACCTCATGCTTTAGGGGGCAATTGTTATAGACATATTTGGGCACTGCAACCCCAATCACATATGTCAATAAACCAAGGGCTTTTAAACCCCTAAAAGTGTTGTTTCACACCCTAAAGGATCATGGTCAACTGATTACATCATTTCCTAGAAGTTCCACCTGAAAAACCACTCAGAACTGGCCAAAACTGGACCATACAGACTACTCCATGCTTAGGGTGCGATGCATACTGCCTGCTACACTAGCCAGGTGTGATGCATATTGAAAGATCCTTCTGTGGGGTGCAATGGGTGAGAGTATACAAATGGCAGAGACAATTTGCTAAGTGGAAACCCAGAGAATCTTCTAGAAACTTTTCATATGACACTTGCCTCTCTGAATTCGCCCAGGGATGGTTAAGAGATCATGAAATATCCAAGTGGAACCAAGAATTATTAGTGAAATGACACTAATCAAAAACCCAAAAGCTAGCTCACCCCTCTGCAGATATCTATATATGGATCCCCCATCATAGAGATCTAGAGGATGGAATTTTGTAATTTGTAAGGAAGTGTTGTTGGTTTCTCTTTGAGACATTTCATTGTTGGGTGATCTTGCTTTTCATGAGGTGAAGAGGGCTTTCATGCTGGGAGGATGATGCTGGATCAAACATCTAGGTTGTAATCCTCTCTTCTACTTCTACTATCAATAAATTTATTTGAGTTTTCCTCCATATACTTGTGTATTTGTGAATCTTGCTATTTGTGAATGCAATTGTATGGTTAATGTATTTCTGATTCTACATTATTTATGGTATTATATGTCTCTATGCTTTGATGGTGTTTTGTTTCTTTGCCTCTACAGGTGTTCCTTAAAGCGGGACAAGTAAGAAAGAAGTGGCAAGCTCTATCAAAGGAGAGAGGAAAAAAGCAATGAGCCAAGCGAAAGATTCAGGTTGGTGCTCTCTGCTTCTCTCTTATCTATCATACATAAAGGAAAACACAAGTTACTTTGAATTGTTTGTTTCTAAGATAGCTACCCATCTTAATGGGACTAGCAGATCAAATAGACACTAGTTTTCCCAGAAAGACAAGGAAAGACGAGAGTGAGATACATTATCACCGTGACAGAGTATTTGACTCGTTGGGCAGAGGCACAACCTGTGAAGGATTGCACAGGTGTGACTGTTGTGAAGTTCCTCTTTGAACATGTTGACACCTAATCCTTGTGTTTACGTAAATATATGTAAATAAATAAATGAGAAATGTGAACAGTCATCGGGAGATGAACTGAACAGTCTCTCCCTCATGTATATAATAGACCTACCTGATTGAATGAATAATACGAATCAGTTTTTCTGCCTAATGGAGTTACTGCCTGGCCTGACATGGTATCAGAGCCAGCTCCTTTTTTAGCTCTCATGCTCCTTGTAACTCCTCTGTCTGTCTGCCATATTCCTTTTACCTGGGCTCTCTGTCAGCTAGAAGGTGTCTGTCCATGAATGTTTGCTGTTCTGCCATATTCCATTTATAAAACCTGCGCTTAGCATTAAACCGTCGCCTGACATTCATCTGACATGCGTTGGACATTCTGCTAAATGTTGGTCACCTGACATTCAACTGACAGACTCTTATGAAGCTGGTGGATATTGCGGATTGTATCAATTTATGACAATCAAAGGATAACATTGCAGCGATTATCTGATTTGTCTGATTACTTAAATAGTTTGTCTTTATCGATTTATGACAATCGAAAGATAACATTACAGCGATTATCTGATTTTTCTGATTGCTTCAATAGTTTAAATTTGTATTTTAGTCTGAACATGCACTGTTATCTTTAGCGCGTGCACAAATATATAACCTTTAAACAATTAAAACGCCCGTTTTGGAGGATTCGAATAGTCGCTCGCCTGTTATATACTCCTTACCAGATTTTCACCCTCTCTTTGTTCTTCCACCTTCCCGTTGTTGTTCATGGCAATGCCTTCACCAACCGCACTTGATGTTGAATGTAATCTTACGTTATCTTTCAAGTGAGGGTTTAGTGTTCTCGTAGAGCCAAGACCATTGGACAGAGATAAAAATGAAGGCATAAGCTCTACAATGTGCAGTTGCACCTCTTATATACTTCTTACCGAATTTGTCCCGCAGTTGCGCCTTCTTGCCTTCTATCCTAGAGAGTATGTCTTCCGATTGTAGTTGCAATAACCTTGTCTCAATGTATATGCAAATAACCTTGTGCATATAGCGTATTAACTACAGATTGATATATATTGTATGACTGCCATTGCTGGGAATTGGATAAGAACTGTGGGTGACTGCCATTGCTGGGAATTGGATAAGAACTGTGGGTGATGCGCGCCATAAAAAAGATTTTTGTTTCTTGGTTTACAAAATGCAAAGATAGTATCCTCTGAATGCCATTCTGGAGGATCTCTTAGTTGTCTGGAAATTAAATTTGGAGAAGCGCTTAAGTTTTTTTTTTGCAGTTTTGTGGCGTATTTCATGTGGCTTAAAATCAGAGATACATTTGTCTCAAATTATTCTAAATACTTCTCTGCATGACACAATATCTGAGAGTCCAAATTCGTCTAGACTACATTCTTCAGTTTTTCTTTGGTGAACGCAATGTAGTTGAGGGTATTTTATACTGCCATATTTTATGCTTTAACATTGTGCAGAAGCATGCAAATTGATATTTGAATCTGCTGCCCCATTATATCAGAATATTTTTTTTCATTAAGAGTAAAAGTTTTGCAGCCAAAATTTTATTTGCTACAGTATGCATTCAATCATATCTATGGTGGGAATAGTTCTCACTAGTAAGGAGAACTATCCTGAATGGTCCCGGATGATAAAACACACCCTCATTTTCAATGAGTTGTGGAAAGGAGTGTGTGTAGGAGACAGAAACAATGATCCAGTATAGCCTACCTCAGACAAAGAGCTCATCATTTGGGAAAACACGAACAGCAAAGATTATGCATTAATCACAGCATCTGTAAATGAAGAGGTGAGTCGCCATATTTCATCATATTCAACTTCCTTTGAAGCCTTACAAAATCTTAAAGAACTCTATGACTCACATTCTGCACTTGAAGTTGTCCAACTCATGATTAATCTCTTCACTCTTGAACTGCAAAATAATGATCCTCTTGCTCTTGCATCTGAAGTAAAGTCTATAATGCATGATATCAAATCTACTAAGGTTGAATTGGATATTCCTCTTATCGCTTTTCTCAAGGCACTTTATCCTACTTACTCCAATTATCTTGAGTCATTGCAAGCAAATGGAAATCTCAAAGATATAACCTTTGACTCTCTTGTGAAAAATTTTGCTGAAAGAGAGAAAGCTTTTGGAAAGAAGACAACCCCTGAATGTTCTGAAGAGACTGTGTGCCTTGCTCATAAAGAAAAGCATCCTGCTCAAGATTCTACAAGAGGAAGAGGTGGACGAATAGGAAGAGGAAGATATTTCAGAGGCAGGGGGGGCAGACATTCTCAAGGAGAAAAGGTAGATTTGCACTACATTCGCTGCAAAAGAAAGGGATCACATGATGCCCCTATATGCAAGCTACCATGGGACAAAATTGAGCAGAAAAGAAACCAACAGAAAGGTAAAACTGATGATACAGACAAAGGTAAAGCACCTGAATCCGCTCACTATGTTGAGGCAAAATGTAACATTGGAGCAAATGAAGATTTGTTTAATGCTTCACTTGCTTCATGGAAAAATGATTGGTTTCTTGATTCAGGAGCAACCTATCACATGGCTCATAGAAAAGATTTTTTTGAAGATTTCACTGACAATGTTGATGAAGCAGTATACTTTGTATATAAATCAAAAATCAAGCCATCAGGGCTTGGCACAATCAGGCTTAAACTGCCTGGTCTTCCAGACTTTCTTCTGGATCATGTTCTATATCTCCCACAGCTCAAGAGAAACTTGTTGTCCTTGGTTCACATCTGCCAGCAAGGTCACTCCATTCATATGTTTGATGGCAAGCTTGAGGTAAGAAAAGCATCTGACCACTCACTTGTCATGAGGGGAATAGAAGAAGAAAGGCTTCTCAAACTGCAAGGAACCTCTACTCATGCACAACTTTTCTCATATAATTCTCATCATGAAGAAGGTACACTTCCATCAAGTTTATTATGGCATGCTAGATTTGGACATTTGAAATATGACAGTCTCCGCTTGTTGAAGAAAAATGGTGTTGCTGGTTTGCCTACAATTCCTAGGAAACTTAAGCAATGTGATGCTTGCATTCTAGGAAAGCATAGCAAACAGTCTTTTCATGATTCACATTCAAGAGCACATAGGAAAATTGAACTCATTCATTCAGATTTATGTGGTCCAATGCCTATTCCTTCTGCAAATGGAAATAAATATATCATGACATTTATTGATGACTACACCAGAATGTGTTGGGTTTATTTATTGAAGAACAAATCTGATGCTTTTTAAACATTCAATAATTTTCATAAATGGATTGAAAATGATGCACAATCTCATATTGGGTTTATTCGCACTGATAATGGAAAAGAATACACATCAAATGAATTTGAAAACTATCTTCTCCAACATGGGATCAAACATCAAACAACTATGCCTTATAATCCCCAACATAATGGTGTAGCTGAAAGAATGAATAGGAAAATCTCAAATATGGTACGATCCATGCTCTTCTTCAAAAATGTAAAGATAATGTTTTGGGTTGATTCTGTTCTATGTGCTGCATATATAAAGAATAGATGTACATCTAATGCTATAAGAAACAAGAATCCTTATGAATTGTGGTATGGACATGTTCCTTTGGTAAAACATCTCAGGGTCTTTGGTTCCACCTGTTATGCTTTGAAACCAAAGGTACATAGAAACAAATTTGGTGCTAGAAGTCGTAAGTGTATCTTCCTGGGGTACTCAAACACCTCCAAAGCATACCGCCTCTATGATGAAGTAAATAAAATGTTTGTTGTATCTAGAGATGTAATTTTTCTTGAATCATCCAAAACTGACAATTTTGTTGAGTGGCAACTTGATCGCTTGGATAGATTCGCAAAAGCATAATCATTTCAAGAATTTGATAATAAGATTCCACATCTTGAAGGGGGATTCCTATACTAGATCACCATGTGGAATCTTCTTTTGAAGAACACTCTCCCCTGCATAAAAATCCAACAACAGGTGATGCTTTAAGTGATGTAATTGATAGAATTGGGAGACTCAATATTGATTCAGTCCCAACTCAATCAACAGAGCAGCCTAGACCATCTCAGAAAGGTCCCCCAAAGTGGCTGACAAAGACACTTGAAAGTGTTCATCGTGATGAAGTTGGAAAGGCAGGAACCAGAAATTCAAACCGGCAAAATGGAGGTGATGTAGATGACTCTAATTCACCTATTGATATGGATGTTTCTTATGATTTTGAATTGAAATTGTCTACATATTTTGAACCAACTTCCTTGAAAGAAGCTGATTCTCATGATGAATGGAAAGAAGTGATGCAAACGGAGTATGATGCCCTCATAAAGAATGGAACTTGGAAGCTGGTTGATCCTCCATTAAGAACCAAACCAATTGGCTGCAAGTGGGTCTACGAGAATAAGTATAACGCTGATGGCTCAGTTGAAAAGCACAAAGCTAGGCTTATGGCAAAAGGTTTTGCATAGAAGGAAGGGGTCGATTATGAGAAGACTTTTTCCCCCACAGCAAAATTGGCTACCATCTGGACACGCTTTGCACTAGTAGCTCAGAACGGTTGGAAAGTCCATCAAATGGATGTAAAAACTGCTTTCTTAAATGGAGATCTAAAAGAGAATGTTTTTATGTCCCAACCTGAAGGATTTGCTATGAAAGGACATGAACATAAATTATGCAAACTTGTGAAGTCCTTGTATGGCCTCAAACAAGCACCGCGAGCCTGGTATGAAAAACTAACTGAGCATCTTCTGAAACTCAATTTCAATCATTTTGAGCTTGATGATGCAACTTTATTTGTCAAGAAAGTTGGCAAAACAGTTGTATATCTTGTGGTATATGTAGATGATCTTTTAATGATAGGGAACAATGAAAGCTACATTGCATCCATAAAGAAGGAATTGGGGAAAAGTTTTGATATGACTGATTTGGGCTATGTTCATTACTATCTTGGCATTGAAGTAACCCAACATCCAAAGTCCATATTTCTTTCTCAAAAGAAATACATTCGAGATTTGTTGAACAGGTTTGGCATGACAAAGTGCAATCCTCTTACTACTCCAATGGAACAAAACTTAAAGCTCACATCTATTGAAGGAAAGGAATTTGAGGATGCAACAAAGTACAGACAGCTTGTAGGAAGTCTCAACTACCTAACTACTACCAGACCAGACATTTCATTTGCTGTTGGAATCCTCTCCAGGTTTATGCAAAAGCCTTGTGAGGGACATTGGTCTACTACAAAAAGAGTTCTAAAGTACTTGAAGGGAACTCAAGACTTGGGAATCAAGTACACACAGGTGGATGACTTCAGCTTGATCGGATACTCTGATTTAGACTTTGATGGAGACAAAGAAACTGGGGTATCTACTTTAGGATATGCTATGAGTCTTGGATCAGGAGCTGTCTCCTGGAGATCATGCAAACAATCAGTTCCAGCAGATTCCACAACAGAAGCAGAATACGTGGCAGCAGCTGAAGCAACAAAAGAAATTGTGTGGCTCAGGAAAATTCTTGAAGATTTGTAGGTAAAACAAGTACAATCAACTCCACTCATGATTGAAAACACCTCTGCAATAAAGTTGGCCAAGAACCCAAAGTTCCATGATCGAACAAAGCACATCAATACTAAATATCATCTGATTCGACATCATGTTGAGGCCAAAACAATCCATCTCCGTCATTGTTCCACAAATGAGCAAATTGCAAACATCTTCACCAAAGTGCTTGGAAGAGAAAAGCTTGAACGATTCAGAACGATGCTTGGACTCACCAACATCCCTTCAAATTAAGGGGGGGAATGTTGACACCTAATCCTTGTGATTGGGTAAATATATGTAAATAAATAAATGAGAAATGTCAACAGTCATCAGGAGATGAACTGAACAGTCTCTCCCTCATGTATATAACAGACCTACCTGATTGAATGAATAATATGACTCAGTTTTTCTGCCTAATGGAGTTACTTCCTGGGCCTGACAGAACATGTACTAACGTGATTTGGATGTCCAAAGATCTTGATGAGTAATCACAGTACACCCTTTCTGAATGAGACGATCAGTGCGCTAAGGGACGAATTTCAGGTATATCACCAGAAGAGAACGCCTTATCACCCGTAGGCTAACGAGACAGTGGAAGCGTTCAATAAAGTACTAGAGAACGTGCTGACCAAAGTTTTCAATGCTCAGCGAAGTGATTGGTACCTATGCATACCTACGGTACTATGGGCTTATCAAACGAGATGCAAGAAGTTGACTAGACAAACCCCTTTTAGGCTTGTCTATGGTGTTGAAGTGGTAATGGCTATGGAATATATTGTGCCTAGTCTGTGCATAGTAGTGCTTGCAGGTATGACAGATCGCAGAGCCTTGGAGGAAAGGATCACAAATCTGGATGAGCTTGAGGAAGAGAGATTTCTAGTTGGATTTCACCAACAGGTCCAAAAGCAGCGCGAAAAACCATGGCATGATCGACATATTAAGTTGTGTGCCTTTAAGGTAAACAACCTGATTTTGTTATATGATAGTAAGTTTGATAAATTTCCAGGGAAGTTTAGGATGCACTGGTTAGGGCCTTATGTCATTAAGGAGATTACTGATAAAGGAGCAGTACAATTGGTCAAGTTGAATGGAGATCCCTTCCCAGGAAAGGTGAATG
Organism: Pinus tabuliformis; assembly: GCA_031772625.1. Lineage (NCBI taxonomy): Eukaryota > Viridiplantae > Streptophyta > Pinopsida > Pinales > Pinaceae > Pinus > Pinus tabuliformis. Next base: position 77,438,023 of record CM062819.1, on the reverse strand, counting down.
GCAGTCACTTGAAGCCATACACTAGTGGTTCGCCCATATGACTAGATGAAGGTAGCATAGCTTTAGCACTCCAGGAAGCTGAAAGGAGGTGCGGAACTATAAACTACACTACCCAAGTTGGGGAGCTGCGTGATTTGAGGATTGCGCTAAGAAAGGAAGTGTCATAGGGTTCGCGGCAGCGTGAAGGGAGCAGCGCTACCCAGGCAAAAATCGTGTAGGTCAGCCGGAAAGTGACAGTTAAAGTCATTGTTCATGATTTCACTATTGAAATGCATCCAAATGGAGTGGACAGCCAGCATTTAAGACGAAATTTATGGCTCAGATCTTTGAAAATCTACTGCCAATCCGACATTAGTGGACCAAATTTGGGGGGAACGATTGGATTTGAATTCAAAATGCCCTCTAAATTGCAAGTGGATGTCTAGCGAAAAACACTTGGCATTTTGAGAATTGAGTTGTTGATCTCTCACGCACCCATGAACCGAGAATTCCTTGAGGCTTTCAAAAAGACTCCCACATTTGAAAACTTTCTAGAGGCATCATGAGCATTGTTAGAAAGCATTATGTCTGCACCAGCATAAATTATAAATACCAAAGAAGTAGTAGAGGAGATGGCACAATAAATGGAAATAGAGGCAGAAGTAGCTTCTCCAGAGGTCGCCGAGGTGCTCGCTAAAGTCCCTAAGTCACTGAGAACGCCCAGACCGAAGCCAACCTCAACTAAAGAGCTCGTGAACGATAAAAAGGGCAAGAATCATACTATCCCGGTGCACGCAACGCCAAGGAGAAACCCACCAAAACCCACCACACAGGAGAAAGGCAAGGCCATAAACTTAGAACCAGAGGAGGAAGACATTGAAGACATCCCGATGGACGACGAGGATGTGGGATTTGAAGTCAAGGAGGTTCAAGCCTAGGGTATGGACCCTATTACTCAGTTTTCAAAGTATGTCCCTCTGCGCAAGCCTAAGTCCAAGGTGCCGAAGGACATCGATGAGAGTAAGACTCCCCTGCAAACCCCTCTGCTACCAAACAAAATTGTTTTCGACGAATCGCACTAGGCATGAGTGCCCCTGCTGAAACTTGAAGACTGGAACTTGGCTGATCATGAGAAGTTCCCACACCTGGTGACCGAGCAGCTGATGCGTCACAACATTGATACGAATATAGGAATGACCGCATTATAGCCGTGGAGGTGGCTCAAGGGATTAGAAAAGGAAGGGTTACTCAACCTGCTTTGGGTGTCACACTACAACAGCACCCCGGTGATAGTTTTGGTCATTAAGCAGCTGTTGTGCTTGGGGCATGATGGGTGTCTGTGGCTGGAGGAGCCAATACCCATCACGGATAGGTTGATTCACTAAATAACATGATTTTCGTATATAGGAGAGAATCTGACCATGATATTTGGAAGTAAAGGTGGCAAACAGGCTCTCGCGGAGTCTATGAAGGGAAAATTTAAGTTGGTGAAAAAGCCATGTGGAAACACTATATCTAACATCTGCGATGCCGTTGTGAAGGTAGCCACATAGATTTTAGCGAGGAAGGTGATGAGGAAGTGCCATGCCGATGAGGTGTCGGCACCTGTCATCGCGCTCGCAGTATAATGCGCTAAAGGAGTCCAGTTCAATTGGTCAAACTACCTTTGCGGAGAATTCCTGGCGAACTGTCGTGAAGCACAAGAGCTCAGCAAGATGTTCCACCTAGCATGGCTCTTGTTGTCAATTGTGCTGGCAGCATGGGAGCTACCAAAGAACAGCCAGTTCCCTTCGGTTGCGCTAGACCTCCCTGAAGCACTGAAGTATGCTTCACTATGGGTGACCAAGGATGCGCAGCGAGTCAGGGAGAGCAAGACCTTTTGGATCTTGATGGAGATGAACAATCAGATGGCCATCAATCACAAATAACGATTGTCAACTACGATATATGCCAACATATAGGGCTACGCTGAATTTAAAGCAGACTTCCATCGCGTATCCATCAGGGTGCGGAAGGACCTTACACAGAAATGGTACGACTTTTTGTATCTAGCAACGAATGATGCCATTAACGTGGTGCTTGATCAATGATCAGCAAAGTGGCACACTACCACAGACTTGGCGGTGGGTGGGAGAAAGTCTGTTGCGCAAAAGAAAAAGGAGGAGGCCAAGCTTAAGATGACACAATTGGCCAAAAAGAGGAAGAAGGAGGCTACTGGTAAGGCTCAAGTGGAGCAAGAGGCCATGTAGTAGACAAGTCGGACAGAGTGAGGCCTCGATAAAGGCGCAAGGTCACCTTCACCTAAGACAGAAGAAGAAATAGAATAGCACAACGTAGACCCTCAGGAGACGTTTCCCCGCATCAAGCGCCCAAGAGAGATGGAGAAAGGAGGGCCCAAGAAGAAATCAAAGCCGACCAAGACCTCACTAGACCCCATCACCTTAACAGAGGGAGATTTACATGATATCAGTGACACAGTCAGGGATGTCACTGCGGAGGCCCTGCAACAGTTTCAACAGTAGCAGCAAATCATCTTGGGGACCATCCAGATAGGGTTGGAGGAGTTGTAGACCCGCCCATTGCAGGTTGGCACGATATCTACCAGCCTGGCCATCGGCACATCAGAAGCTGCCGATATGTTGTGCGCGAAGGCCTCATGTGAAATAGTGCTACCTGATGGAGCACTAACCATAGAAAATGAGGCTAACAGGCCCACTATCAGTGCCCTAAAGGGAGTAGGGTTGAACCTAGTAGTGCTCCCACAAGAAGCATGTTACACAGTAATTTGTCACTATCTCCCTCTCAGTCACCCTACTGTGTCAAGAATTCACAATAATCAAGTTCATGCCTTCTGAACTGGCCCAAAACCCACTTTTCCAAAGTTTTCCTCATCAGCACGTCTGTTTCTAAAATATCCGCGATGACTAGCGGCTCGTAGTGTATTCAGTGCGCTGCCAGCGCGGAAGCACATCTTTTTTTCCGCGCTGGTCACATTTCATGAGCCAGCGCGCCTCTCCTTTGTATTGGGTCGCGCTGACATGACTTTCTCAGTTATTGAGGCGCGACGTCAGCGCGTCAATTACCTTATAATCCACGCTGATCCTGTTTGGGCGAATTTGTTCCAACAGCCAGCCTTCCAGATAACTCCAGGCTTGGTTGTTGGCTTTGTGAGTATCGACTCCCTTCTATGGCATGACTGTTCGACCCTTTGCAACTACTTCCCTTCAGGATTAGCTCATCCTTCCACCCTTTTAGGAGGCTCCTTCTCCTATATAAACTTCCACCATTACCATGAGAAGCTAGTTTGGAATAGCTTGGATTGTATAGAGCTTATAGTGCTTAGATTGCTGCTACTATAGGTATTTGGCGTGCTAGGTGTGGAAGTGATTGATTGCTTAGGGAAGGTAGTTTTGTGTTGCTTGTGTGAGAAAGAGAGTTGCTTGTCTTGGGAGAATCATTTCCAAAGGTGAATGCTTGAGACACTTGCTGACTGGCCCCTCCTGAGAAGGTTACCGACGTCAGAACATTTGGTTGTACTCTTCTCTGTTTGATTAATAATAGATGACTGTTATTATTGTTCCATTCTCATTTGTCGATGCAATGGTTAAATGTGAATTACATTCTTTCTGACTGATGTATGGTTGCTTTTATTAGATTTCACGCTTGTGTTTGTTTCCTCTTCATGTGTGCAGGTATCTATTCGCGGGGATCGCGGAAGATTGTGACCAGCCAAAGCGAAGGAGCGAAGGTGGCATCTCTTCGTCAAACAACAGCGCTGGAATCCAAGTAGGTGTTCTTTACCTCTTGTTTAATTGTAATTAGGAACATGCATAGCAGCATTGTTTGATTGTTGCTAGACCCTTGCTGGGCTAGTAGGGATCGCCTCTATCCATAGAGGGGATTTACCTCTCCAACAATTTGGCGACTCCACTGGGGATCAGCCTCTTTTGTCTCTTGTGTCCACTCTTTGTGTTTGGATTTGATTTTTCTCTCTTTTCGAGTTTTGGGGATTGTTTTTCTGCTTGTAGCCTTCCTGGGTCCATCTGGGAAGTGTCTTGACTCTTAAAAGACTTTCTACCTTTGGTTTGGGAGTTTTTCTGCTTTGATTCTACTCGTTTTCACCTTCGTCGCGGTTTAATTCAGAACAGACGCGCTGACGTCGCACCCCTGTTTCGTTGTTATCCTTGTCATCGCGCCTGCACGATTAATAGTCGCGCTGACCTTGTTCTTAGAGACAGCGCGCTTTATACGTGTGCTTCCGCGCTGACGTCGCACACCTGCTTCTTTGTTCTCCCTGTCATCGCGCCTGTGTGATTAATAGTCGCGCTGACCTCGTTTTTCTGAGACAGCGCGCTTTATCCGTGTATTTCCGCGCTGACGTCGCAAAGTTGCTACAGGCCTCCTCCTGTCAGCGCCGAGTTGCTGAAGGCTACCCGCGCTGATCCTGTAGAATTCATTTTTGTCCAGATTATCCTCCTGAACCTGTTGCTTTAGCTTTCCCCTCTTCTCTCCACTTGGTTTGTGACTTGTTTTTCATTACCTGAACTCTGAGCTGCTTGTTTGCGAAGTCTTGTTCCACAGGGTTTCGTTTTTGCTCATCTTTCGGTTTTTGCAAATACCTTCCTCTTTGCTTTCGCTGCTTGGTTTGTGTTTCCGCCATCACTCTTACAATTGCTGGATTGTGTTGAATCTCTATTTGACTGGTTGTAACTCTCATCCTCCGGGTGTTTGCTTTTCTCCATTGATTTCGCACTCTAGCCCTAGGGCATCTAGCGGCCGTGTGTGTGTCAAGCCTTCCGTAAGGATCTTGTTTTCTTGTTTTGACCAGCCAACTTCAGATTTGTTTTTGCACTTGTTCAGTGATTGTTGAAGTGTTTTTGGTTGTGTTTCCGAGTGGTTTTCGCTTCCTCCTTGTTTGAATCCTTGCTTGTCTTGCCGAGCTTAGATCACATAGCTCGTGCGAACTTGGTTTTCCTTTTGATTTGGAAATCTTTGTTGGATGTTTTGGGAACTTTGTGTGCTTTCATTAAGTGATTTGCTTGGTGTTCCGGTTCCTCCAAATTCATTTAGATGCTTTGTGCCATTGAAAGAAAATCAAACTAGTAGCTTTGCTTTTGAGAATTGAAAAGGAAAAGAACGTTTTGTTGATTTGCATTTTCAAAAGAAAAAGTTTCCTTTCCTTGCCTTTAGCTGCATTAGGTTGTTTGTTTGCTTGTATTCATTTTGATTGATCAAAAATTCTTTGCCTTCTCGTAGCTAGAATTCATCGAACAAAATGAGATTCTTTGGCATGTATTTTCCATCTAGGTAATTGTGAGAGAACATACGATAGGACCTGAAATCGAAACTTAATTTCAAGATCAACTATAAAATCAACCGAATGAATCTAAAAACGCATTGGAACTAAACGCAAACATCTAGAGGTCTAGGTTAGAGACGTGTTCCGGCGTCTTTAAACATAGTCACTGTTGTTTCACATTAGGTTGGGTGATTCCTCCTTCTGTGACTCGGTAGTGGTCTAACACGGACTGCGCTCCCACGTACCGTCGCGTATATAGGGAGAACCCACTAGGCTTTTATCCTTTATCCATAGGAAGCCGAGTCTACCGCCTTGTGAACCGTAACGCACCGAACACAGCATTCGGGAAGATTGACTGCAGTACGGAAAGTCCTTGGCTCTCATACGATTGCTGAGGTGTATAAGCAGTTTTACGGGTTGCTTGGTAAACCTTATACCTAGAGTCTCCAGAGCAGTCACTTTTGATCCTTTTTGGACTCCCTAAATGAAAAGGTGCCTGTGAGCGTCTTGTCACTTCGTGCTCATTAAATATTCGAAGGAGACTGGAGTCATCTTTTCGTCCTTTTCTCGACTCTCGAAACATGAAAAGGTCAAGTTTGGTTCTTGTGTCTTAAAATTAATTCGGCCACGATAACATCACCTGATTAGATCTTGTGTGCGTTAGTTTTGAGTAGGGTCTTTATCGTTTAGTTTCCTTTAGGTTTTCTAAGGGGTCTTGTCATCCTGGCTGACCCGTCAACTCCCGGTCCAAGTGATCAAGGTTCTCCATCTTCTGTTGCTCCAGAGGTACCAGTTGTGAGCGGTACTCTCCCCATTGTTCCGAGTATCCAGCCTATCAACGTACGTGCCCCAGGCGACGAGGATTACATAGAAGATTGGAATCCTATCTGGGAACCTGACAGCGATTATACCCCTCGTACCCCTCGTACTCCTCTCGGTATGTCGTCTCCAATGTCTATTTCCCCCATGGATGAGACAGCTTCCAGCACAGGTGAGACACCCGTGGTGACGGATATTGAGACTCCCATCCCGGCTTCCTCTCCACTCCCTCCACGATATCAATCAATGAGGGATAGGATAGCCGCTAGAACTACTTCTACGACTATATGGGATTCCAGTCTAATTGCCACCACCGGACCCTTTGTTTCGCGACCTCTTAGTACACCTCTTACTTCAGGGCTTAATACGCCCGTTACCTCAGTTCCCACCAATCCAACCGTTTGTGTAGCACGCTCGACTCCGGTCATCAGTGCTGTACCAGCATCCTCATCTGTAAACCCTGAAGCTGGGCCCTTTCCTGGTGGCATTCCAGGAGCAGGGCCGTATGATGCCCATGGGCAGCCCATTGTGGACCCAGATTACGATGGTCCACTCTTTTATTATGATGCGAACGGCGAGTACCTCGAGAACATTTCGGTCCTTCCTCATCGTCCTTTCGAAGAGAACCAGGAGCCGTTGAACGTTACGTATGATCCCGTTACTCATGTTTTCCATGGGAGCCGGGATCCTCCCGGACAGCCTCAAGGACCACCCAATCAAGGCCAGCCGCCTTATGTGCAAACCCCTCAAGGGCAACCACTTTATGGCCCGCCTTACCCAGGACAATCTGGGGGCCCACAGGGACAACCCTCGGCCGTTGGAGGTCCGTCGTATTCATATCAAGGTCAACCTACTGGATATCCAGGGCAACCTGGTACCCAGCAAGGTTACCCAACTGGACAACCCGGGCAGCCCTACGTTCAACAAGGCCAACCCGGTTTCTAGCAAGGGTTCCCATCTTGACAAACTGGGTCAGTTTATAATCCTCAAAATCAACCAGCAATCCAGCAGGGATATCCTCTTGGGTAGGGGGGGCAACCCTACTTACAGAAGGGCCAACCTACTGCCCAGTCCGGTCATCTTTCTGGGCAGGGTAGGCAACCCTATGTTCAGCAGGGTCAACCTACTGCTCAATCCATGCATCCTTCTGGGCAAGGAGGGCAACCTGCTATACAGCAAGGCCAACCCTCTGCTCAGCCTATGCACTAAGGAGGGAAGCCCGCTATACAGCAAGCCCAGCCCTCTGTTCAGTCTGTTCATCCTGGGGGGCAGACGGGCCAACCTTCTATGCAGCAAGGTCAGCCCGCTGTCCGCCCTAATCGTCCGTCTGGACAAGCTGGCCAACCTCAGCGTCGACCAGCTATCCAGCCAGCTCAGTCATCCGTTCCGCAAGGACAACCCTTGGTGGCGCACGGACAACCTGGTACCCAGCAAGTCCATCCTGCTGGCCAACCAGGTCCATCTCAAATCCAACCAAGTCAACCTTCGGGACAGATGGTTCAACCCCAGCCGGTTCAAGGACATTACTCTGGGCCTCAAACTCAAACGGGTTATCAACCTTCTTACCAGACGCAGCCTCCCTATCAGGCTCAGTATGGGGCCCAGCAATCATATGGCTACCAGCAACCCCAGGAGCAAAATCAGTTTGCTCCTTATCAAAATTATCAACAACCACAGGTCACTCCTTATCAAAACTATCAATATGGTGCTCCTGTGGGGCAACCTGCTAATACATGGGGAGCTGGGGGGCAGACACAGGGAGAGCCGTCCGCATATGGCCAGAATCCGTATGGACAAAACCCCTACGGGCAAGCTCCCTATGCGCCAGGCCCTTTTGGGCCAGGTCCATCGGGACAAAGTTCTTACGCACCAGGCCCTTTTGGGCCAGGTCCGTCCGGACAGAGTTCGTGGGGGCAACCACCATCTGGTTGGAACCCTAATGTCGCCTCGAATACGCAGCCACAAATGTCCTTTAACCCGCAGTTACCATTCTTAGCAACGTTGGAACTGCCTGATGTGTCCAATTTAACAAATGATCCTATTTTGCATAACCCGTATTGGCCACCAGTTCCGACCAAAATACCAGGTGATTGCCCAAAGTTTGATGGCAAAGCTGGCGAAGACCCTCAGGCCCATGTAATGACTTATCACCTTTGGTGTTCATCCAACTCATGGCTTGATGATTCTATCCGGCTTCGCCTCTTTCAGAGAACTCTCACTGGTTCAGCTGCTAAGTGGTACATCGAACTGAATCGCGGCATGTTTCAAGATTTCAACTCGTTGGCTATGGCCTTTTTGACTCATTTTCAGTTACCCATTCGGTACGAGACTGGGACTCATCTTCTCACGTCTCTCAAACAGGATACGGCTACGCACATCTCTGATCATATACATGAATGGAGAAGGCGTCGTCGCTTGATTAAATTCTGGATTCCTGATCAACTCCTGACCGACTGGTTCACGACTTCCTTTGTCCCTAAGATTGCAAAAGACATCGCAATGGGAGCGTGTGTAACTGAAGAGCAAGCAATCGCGCGAGCTCAGTACCTCGACTTACTGTACTCTCAGTCGGGTACTTTGTATGAGTATTTGCCAGATGCCCCGAGGCCTGGACAGCCCAAAGCTCCACCAAAGCCTTCTGTTGATGGAGTCATTGGTTCTGTAAATTCGTCATCTAAGAAATCGGCCGCGAACCCTGGGAAGCAGAAACAGAACGCCTCTAACGAAAATGCTCCTCAGGGCCAATCTATTTCTAGGACTACCTCTGAGGTAAACGCCGTCCAATCCACTGCGGCGGATAAATCCTCGAAAGGCAAGAAGAAAGGGAAGGCTAAAGATAAATCTGGACAGCCCAAGCAGAACCCTCCTAAACCTCCCTCCGAGGAAGGAGCCAAACGAAAGCCTAAGTATCCTTGTCTCATCTGCGAGGAGGATCACTACACCAAGGATTGCCCTAGGCGGTCTGAGGTTAGTCGACTTTTGAAAGGTGCTCCGGGGCCTCTTGCTATGCTAAAAGAGCCTTTCCCTTCCCAGCAGACGCATCAGGTGGCAGATCCCTCTCAATCCTCTTCCTCGTTCGGTTCTCAAGTGTTCATGGCTGGAACGATCCCCATCCATGTTTCAACTCGAGCAAAAGATTATCCATCTCCAGCCGGGAAAGAGCCGGAGGTTCCCTCCAGCGCTCCTCCGTCTAGTTCTGGTCCCCTTCACATCGAACAGCCCAGCACTGAGACGATCCCCCGACCCCCTCCTAAAGGTGTACTCAGGAAGTCATCTTATAACCCCAATGCTCATGCCGCCCAGCACTATAGCATTGTCGAGGACTTAGCTCAGGCTCCGTCTGCTATGTCCGCGTTAGAAGTCCTCCAGAGCTGCCCCTCCCAGAGGAAGTCCCTGCTATCAGCGATTGGTGGCATAGACCCGGTAGATTCGGATTTAATTTCTTTTGATCTCGAGGGTTTCACACAGAGACTGCCTCATCAGGTGGCTTTCCTTATACAGGTCCTCATCAACGGCAAAACGATCCATCGTACAGTCATTGATGAGGGTGCCTCAACCTGCATCATGTCAGTTGCTTGTTGGAAGGCTATTGGTTCTCCTGCTCTGAGCCAGTCTCCTACGACCCTGGAAGCTTTCGATGGAAGAGAATCTCGTCCATATGTTATCCTCCCACGATTGCCTATCTCTTTAGAAGGAAAAACCGTAGAGGTATAGGTTGAAGTCGTTGACGCTAACCTCACTTACAACCTCCTCCTTGGACGAAGCTGGACATACACCATGCAAGCCGTGGCTTCCTCCTTGTTCCGTGTCGTTCGCTTTCCCCATCAAGGAAGAATCGTCACGGTGGACCAGCTGTCCTTTTTTGCTTCCTCTTCTGAAGGAAATGTGTCGTTCGTGGAGCATACCTCCAAGTCGTTAGTGAGTGTGGGTGCCGGACTGTTCAAAGATCCCTCTTTAATGGGAGTCTTTCCCCTCCCACCTCCTAATCTCACCCCTGTCAACATGATTTCAGTACGTTCTGATCCATGGGTCCTTCCTCCTTTGAATCAGGAAGACTCTTGGGGTGATATGATGCCGTTGAGTCCTGCTGAGCTCAACTACATCGAGATTGTCGCTGCATCGGCTCCCCCTCCTGAACTTGCTTTTCTAAGCAGTGTTCCTGATTCATACGATCATTTCCCTTGGCTGGGTGATGAGGCCACTTCGGATCCTCTGAAGGAAATATTTCCCTCCGATGAGGCCATCATAGAGACTATGTCTCTCGAAGAACTCCCTTGGTTAGATCACCACCATCGTTCTTCGTTCCTCCCTCCGCATTCGGAAATGGTCGCTTGTCTTGAGCGGTTTGCTTCATGTGTCCCATCTCCGCCTCTCCAAACACCTGTTCAGCTATATCAAGTGTCTTCGGAAGGCAATATGGGTAACATCACGCAGACCCAGCCTATCGACGTCTCTGTCAAACCAGGGATTGTCGAGAATATTTTCATTGGAGTCACATGCACTCCCGAGGAAGTTCAACTTTATACCGCTTTATTTCGTGAATTCCGTGATGTCTTCGCATGGTCTTACGAGGAAATGCCCGTCATCGACCCTAATATTGTGGTGCACGAGATACCTACTTATCCAGGCGCTAAGCCTGTTCGTCAGCGCTTACGTCCAGTACACCCTCGAAAGGCTGCAGCCATCAAGGCCGAAGTTGAAAAGCTTCTTCGAGCTGGTTTCATCTATCCCATTCCCCTCACGGAATGGGTATCCAATATAGTCCCTGTGAATAAAAAGCAGGGCACTATCCGGGTCTGTGTTGACTACCGTGATATTAATCGTGCCTGTCCAAAAGACAACTTTCCTACGCCTTTTATTGATCAGCTTATTGATGACTGCGCAGGAAGTGAGATTTATTCGTTTATGGACGGCTTCTCTGGTTACAACTAGATCAACATAGCCCCTGCAGACCAGCATAAGACAGCTTTCATTTGTCCTTGGGGCACCTTCGCTTATAAGAAGCTTCCTTTCGGTCTCAAAAATGCCGGTGCCACTTTCTAGCGTGCGATGTCGTATGCTTTTCATGATATCTGACACATCGTACAGCCTTACCTGGATGACCTCCCAGCTCATTCAGCTAAACGTCAAGACCATCCATCCCATCTACGCGAAATTTTTCTCCGCTGTCGACACTACCGTATTCGACTCAATCCGCATAAGTGTGTCTTCTAAGTAGAATCTGGCCGACTACTCGGGTTCATCGTCTCCCGAGAAGGCATCCGTTTGGATCCCCTCAAAGTCGAGGCCATTTTGAATCTTCCTCCCCCTGCCTCTTTGCAGCAATTGCAGAGCTTGCAGGTCAAAGCTAATTTTCTCAGACGATTCATTCTAAATTATGCCGAGGTGGCTAAGGGTTTCACACGGTTGTTAAAGCGAGACACACCCTTTCGTTGGGATGCTATTGCCCAGGAATCTTTCGAGCGCCTTAAAAACCTTCTTGTCTCAGCTCCGCTCTTAAGATCTCCGAATTACCACCGTGACTACACTCTCTATCTTGCTGCCGCTGACACCACCATCGGCATGGTTCTAGTGCAGGATGATGATGCCGGCACCGAGCACGTTGTCTATTATCTTAGTCGCAACCTTCTGGATACGGAAACTCGCTACGCATATGTCGAGAAGTTGGCATTGGCAGCGGTCTGCGCCGTCCAACGTTTCCGCCATTATATCCTGTTGCGCACAACGACCGTGATCTCTGATTGCAACCCCATGACCTACATTTTTTCGTGTCAGCTGCTGGGGGGCAAATACTCGAAGTGGATTGTAATCCTCCAAGAGTTCGACTTGGAATTCACTACGGCCAAGTCTAAGAAATCTCTGGTCTTTGTTGAACTGCTCTGTTCCTTACCATCTCACTCTGCACCATCTCGTTCGGAGGAGCATATCCCGGATGAAACATTGTTTCTCATCAGCACCCTCGACTCGTGGTACGGGGACATTATCGTATATTTACAGACATCTTCCTTCCATCCGAATGTATCGAAAGATGCTCGACGGCGAATTCGTCACCAATCTCAACCCTATCGCATTTTGGGCGATACCCTGTACCGCCTCGGCGTTGATTCTGTTCTCCGCCGATGCTTGACTCTCAAGGAGGCTGAGCGGGTGTTGAATGACTGCCACTCCGGCGCTTGTGGCGGCCATATGTCCGGATATGCTACCGCCCAAAAGATCCTCCGTGCTGGTTATTTCTGGCCTTCCATCTTCAAGGATTGCATCCTTGCTGTACGTGCATGTCATGAATGCGAGGTTTACCACTGGAAGATGCGTGCACCTGTTGCACCACTGCACCCTGTTGTCACCGTCGGTCCATTTGCCAAATGGGGCATCGATTACACGTCCTGTAACCCTTGTTCAGCCGGGGGGCATGGGTACATCATCGTTGCCATGGATTATTTCACCAAGTGGGCCGAAGCGATGCCTACATTGAACGAAGACGGTTACACAGCAGCGCAGTTTTTATTCAATCATGTCATTACTCATTTCGGAGTCCCTCAGGCTATTGTCACGGATCACGGAAAGCACTTCCGAAATCACATGATGACGGAACTAACGACCCAACTAGGCTTGCGGCAAGATAGTTCGACACCGTACTATCCACAATCCAACGGACAAGTTGAGGCAGTGAACAAAGTCTTGATCACTATGCTTCAACGCACCGTCAATACGCACAAGTCTAATTGGCATCTGATGCTGTTCCCAGCCTTGTGGGCCTACCGGACTTCTGTGAAGGACACCACCGGTTTCACTCCGTTTCAGTTGGTTTACGGACTGGAGGTTACCCTTCCCGTCGAATGTGAGATTCCTTTGTTGAAATTAGCTGTCGAGTTGCTTCCCAACACCACTCCGGTGGAGGAACGGCTTCTGTACCTAGAATGGTTAGACGAGACTCGTCGTTTAGCTTCTCTGGCTATCGAAGCGCAAAAGAAGAGAGTCAAAGCTCACTTTGACCAGAACATTCATCCTCGTTCCTTCGTTGAGGGAGATCTAGTACTGCTCTACGATCAAGCTAAAGATAAGCTGGGGGCAGGAAAACTCGAATCCATGTGGCTAGGTCCCTATATCGTGAAAAGAGTTTTACAAAAGGGCGCATATGAGTTGATTGACTACGAAGGAAATCCTCTTGACAAGCCCCGCAACGGGCTGTATCTGAAGAAATATTATGCATGACTTCGTGCACTCACTTTGTACATACGCGTGTTTAGTGTGTTTTGTGTGCATGATTTCATGTTTTTCTTTGGTGTGAAGACGTGTTTGCCTCTTATTATGTTTTCTTCTTCTTGTGCAGATGTCTAGTGCACCTTATGTTGGTTTCGCTGATGGCGCCTGCCGCAGTAACTGCAATCTGTCCTCTGCGGCGTGGGCGATCTATGATCCTCACGGAGAGTTGCTAGATCTTCAAGGAGTCTGCCTCGGTCGTATCACTAATAATGTTGCCGAATACAGTGCCGTAATTGAGCTACTCGTCGAAGCAGTTGATCTCGGCATTCGTGCAATGATGGTAAACCTGGACTCCCAGCTTGTCGTTCATCAACTCAACGGGCGATATTCCGTCAGAGACCAACGTATCCTAAGGTTGTATCTACGTGTCAGATTGTTAGAAAGGAATTTTGATTATATCACATATCAACATATTCCGAGACGATTAAACACGTTGACTGATGGATTGGCAAATCATGTGTTAGACAGACATTTGCGAAATAGATAAACATCATACAAGGAGACATAGAAAGCATAGTAGAGTAAAGCATATGTAAATAAGATATTTTCTCAAGCATAGTTTGCATGCGTGCGTGTGTGCTTTTAAGCTTGCATTAAAAAAAAAACATTAAAATATATGGGTCATGTGTTGTGCAATTCATACATAAGATCACATTTGTACTGAACATCTGCATAACATAAACAAAACATCATCACATGTAACAAGATCCATCCAAAAATCGGTATGTATATATATATATATCGTGTGGCACACCAAGGCGCTCAAAAATAAGTGTATATGTCAAAAATAGAATCACTGTTCTCAATACATCCGAGACACATGTCTCTCAAAACAACAATAGAAGTAAACCTAGGCGACTAGTGGGCTGGGTTATGCTCTCTATAGCATACAGCCGCTCGTGCTACCCGCCTCAAAAGGCGGTGCAGCCTGGGTGCCACCCCCACTGTGTGGATCTGGTGCTCTATAGGGACCTCCTCAACCCCCTGATAGTCTGGCACTCCCTCCAGCAAACCCTCAAGGTTGCGGGCCACAGTCTCTGATGTATCCACCCCTGGAGGAACTAAGGCCAAGGCTCCAGCGTCTGGTCTCTCTCTCCGTGCCGTTAGGGCTAGGCCCACAGGTCTCACAGGTCCCACATCTGCGTACAGTGACATTCATTAAGACATGTACATGAAAAATAAAAAACATCAAAAAAATGTTAAAATGAGATCAAGTGACGTACCTCCATCATCCCAATGCTCTCCTGCAGGCAGTGGCATGTCTGGATCATTGCGGAAGTCCATGCCGGCATACGGCCAGTCCTCCACAATGACAACCTGGTGCTCTAGCCACTCTCTGAAGTACACTCCCCAAGATACTGGGCGACCACCACCTCCACGTGGCATGACCCGGGCCCATCGACTGGCCCTCGTCTCCCACGGATCTCTAGGTGGATCCACAGCCATGGTCTGTAGCTGTAGAACCGGCACCCACTCCAGCATGAGCGGCAGAAGGAGTGACCCATAGGCAAACTGCTTCGTCTCTCCGCGACGGCAGTTGCTTAGTTGCCTCTTCATGCTCGCAGTCACAGCAGTCGCCCAGTCAAAGATGGTGGGCTGTAGACACTCCAGAGCTAACAATAGTTGGCTCTTCGAGGCCTCATGGTTGGCCAAAGAACCCGCCGCCCGTGTCACCAGGAAGAGTATCGTGTGGAGAGGCATGTCCCGCACCGTCGGGATAGCTACTTTCCCGCTCCGTGTCTTTTCAGCTCCTGGGCATACCCTAGCCATCAGCTGGTCTAGAGTCTCGCCGCTGGGTCGCTGCCCCTCCAGGATGGGCCTCCGGCCCCGGCGCGACAAACCAGTCAAAAAATAGATATCTGAGGCATCAAACTCGATATCTTGCCCGCGGATGGTGAATTTCCCATCTACTGGGTTCCAACCTCTGATCAGGAACTCCAGCAAGTCAGGTTGCGCCCTCAGGCGCGGAGTCAGGAAGAACTTTAGGAAACCGCATGCCCGCATTGCATTCCGGCATTCGGCGAGCGCATATGCGGCTATATCTTCATTATCATGGGCTCTCTCTTGCCACACGAAAGCCATTGTGCCCTGCAAAGCCATGAAAAAATATTAGATTGCCGTTGGTGGAAAAATTTACGTTCAATTTATTAAAATTCATATTTTTCCGCACCAGCGCAACTGTTTTTAAAACAGTCGCGCTGAAAATGGCGCCTCAGTTGTTTTTTCATTGGGTCAGCGCAGAAGAACACGGGTTTTCCACACTGACCCAGAAGCTGGTATGTGTAATTCTAATCGGTCAGCGCGATCCCGAGCGGGAAACCCGCGCTGACCGAGAGCGCACCCATGCTCAAAAAATTTGCCCAAATGGGCGAATTCCACCTTTAAAATTTTGCTAAATATAATCAAAATGGAGCGCATGGCAAGGGGAACCTACCTGGATCAAGCCGTTCGCCGAATGGTGTCCGCACGGGGAAGAATTTGCTCCGTCAACTTCACAGCTTCACAACGTTCTCAGAGGCTCAATATGGTAACAATGGTAAAAATGACTATTTACCCTCCTATTTATAGTAAAAATGGCTCAATTAACTATAGATTTTGCAAATGTGGGTTTTTGTCATGCTTTTACCATGGATTTAGCACTTCTGTCAATGTCTTATGCATGTTTTAATATGTTTTTAACATGTCGAACGGATTTATGCGGGTATTTTTCATTGTGCAGGTCCTCAGAAACAGTGAAAATCATAATGATCCTAAAATCACTTGGTCCCAAAAAATGTCGTCTTTGAGCTCTTTTCCGACATGAAACGAGAAAAGATGGCCGAGCTTCCTTTCAACTCGTTAAAGGGAACGAAAGGCGGTCATTTTAAGCTCTTTTTCCGACCGTGTAACTTAAAAAGATTGCCGGGTGTTTGTCGTTTCGCACTCATTATTGGTTCTAAAACGACGTGTTTCCGACCGCTTTTTTACTTTTTCGGGTCGAAGGCACTATCTACGAAAAGTACTCCTCGATCGTAATGGTCGGGCGGTTCTTTCGGGCATAGTTTTATACTTTTGCGGGTTCGAGAGACACAACTGTACGAAAAAGGACCCCCCTGGAGTCTCCTTTTCCACTGTCTTTTCAGACTCTCTAAACAAGAAAAGGCGCCGAGTTTTTCCTTTGTCAGGCTCGTTAAACACTTGATGACATCGGGCATTGTCGAAATGACACTCTTCAAGCATATGCTATCCCCGTCAAGCTTGTCATCCAAAAATAACCGGGGTACCGGCCAGAAATGGTGGGGAAATGGAACTATAATCATAATCGTGTCGGCAGTATGTCGCTCTTGAACATGGCACTCCTCTGCTTCGTGTCTGGGTGGGCTCATCTCATCTTGTTTTTCACTGACCTCCGTGGGTTTGGGTTATCCTATTTGGCCTCTCATCTACTCATTGCCATCATCATTACACCCTCTGCTCATTTGATGTCAAATACTGCCAAATCCGCTATAGTGCCGCCGATATGTTCAAGAGAAGTTGACCTCTGCAATAATACAACCTCATCTGCTATCTCACACAAATCATTTTTCCTCTATCTCGCGTCGATGATGTGGGAAACATTATGTACCACCTTCGATCACGGTCACTTCCTGTCGACTTCAGCTCATTATCCGGGAAGGTGACTTAGAGACTCTCTTCAGGTGCCTTGGAGCCTGCATGCCTCAATGGCAGGTTCTTCGTGTTCGACGCGAGGTTTTCATCATTGGCCTCCGATCGAATGATTCTGCGGGTGTTCGACGCCAGCTCATTGATTCACATGCCGCGGATTGTACCTATAGTACCTTGAGGGCCATTGTCATTATTGGTGGTACCTCTCGCGTCTGTTAACAGTTTTCATCATTGACTGGTAATCAGACGATGTTCATGCATGTTCGACTCCAGCTCATGTATTCACATGCTTGAACTTGTACTTTGTTCGGGTCGGGACGGAGCGCAAGACCCTGGATCCCTGTCTGTTATGGTCCAGGTTGCGATTTTGTGGATGATCATTACATGACTCATTGATGGATGGCTGCGCCCATACCTGAGTCTTCATGGATGGCTGCGACCATACCTTATCATTATTCTGGTCTCTTTAGCTGGGTGGCTGCGT
This sequence comes from Pinus tabuliformis, assembly GCA_031772625.1. Taxonomy (NCBI): domain Eukaryota; kingdom Viridiplantae; phylum Streptophyta; class Pinopsida; order Pinales; family Pinaceae; genus Pinus; species Pinus tabuliformis. Next base: position 77,420,534 of record CM062819.1, on the reverse strand, counting down.
CCATTCCACAGACCTTTTCGCATGTCTTTCGGATGGCTGCGCCCATGCCTAGACTGCATGTACTTGATTATCAGAGATATTCGGTCCTTCCTGGTGGTGTTCCAGTTCGGCGAGTGTTGTAAAGCATTTCACCCCTCCCACTCTCTCGGTCTTCATGCTTTAGGGGGCATCTGTTACATAGTAATTTGTCACTGTCTCCCTGTCAGTCACCCTACTGTGTCAAGAATTCACAATAATCAAGTTCATGCCTTCTGAACTGGCCCAAAACCCACTTTTCCAAAGTTTTCCTCATCAGCGCGTCTGTTTCTAAAATATCCGCGATGACTGGCGGCTCGTAGTGTATTCAGTGCGCTGCCAGCGCGGAAGCACATCACTTTTCCGCGCTGGTCGCATTTCATGAGCCAGCGCGCCTCTCCTTTGTATTGGGTCGCGCTGACATGACTTTCCCAGTTATTGAGGCGCGACGTCAGCGCGTCAATTACCTTATAATCCGCGTTGATCCTGTTTGGGGGAATTTGTTCCAACAGCCAGCCTTCCAGATAACTCCAGGCTTGGTTGTTGGCTTTGTGAGTATCGACTCCCTTCTATGGCATGACTGTTCGACCCTTTGCAACTACTTCCCTTCAGGATAAGCTCATCCTTCCACCCTTTTAGGAGGCTCCTTCTCCTATATAAACTTCCACCATTACCATGAGCAGCTAGTTTGGAATAGCTTGGATTGTATAGAGCTTATAGTGCTCAGATTGCTGCTACTATAGGTATTTGGCGTGCTAGGTGTGGAAGTGATTGATTGCTTAGGGAAGGTAGTTTTGTGTTGCTTGTGTGAGAAAGAGAGTTGCTTGTCTTGGGAGAATCATTTCCAAAGGTGAATGCTTGAGACACTTGCTGACTGGCCCCTCCTGAGAAGGTTACCGACATCAGAACATTTGGTTGTACTCTTCTCTGTTTGATTAATAATAGATGACTGCTATTATTGTTCCATTCTCATTTGTCGATGCAATGGTTAAATGTGAATTACATCCTTTCTGACTGATGTATGGTTGCTTTTATTAGATTTCACGCTTGTGTTTGTTTCCTCTTCGTGTGTGCAAGTATCTATTCGCGAGGATTGCGGAAGATTGTGACCAGCCAAAGCGAAGGAGCGAAGGCGGCATCTCTTCGTCAAACAACAGCGCTGGAATCCAAGTAGTTGTTCTTTACCTCTTGTTTAATTGTAATTAGGAACATGCATAACAGCATTGTTTGATTGTTGCTAGACCCTTGCTGGGCTAGTAGGGATCGCCTCTATCCGTAGAGGGGATTTACCTCTCCAACAAAGCACTCCACCTCTTGGAGGATGGATTAATTGTAGAATTGAGGGCCCTTGAGAAGACCACGCCCTCCATGTGATTAGTGAACACTAGATCAACAACGAGCAGATGGCCCTATAGAGAAATGATTCCATTTTCGCTGAGACTGAGGTGACCAATCAGAGAAAGTACATTTTGCAGGTCGTTGAGGAGGCATGCAAAATGGTCCCAGAGTTGGCCATTCTGGAAGATGAGCTAGTCAAGGTACGCATCCGCAAGTTGGCCACAGGGGTGCACAACACTCATACCAAGATGGCGCGGGTTCAGTTAGAGTTGAACCTGCAAATTATTGAGTTACAATTGAGGACCCAACCTTCAACTCCACTGGAAGTGAAGGAACAGTGGGCAATCACTGTCACAGAAGCAGTAGCGGCGGTGGACAGTGCAATCGCAGACTACATGCAATTGTTTGAACAGTCATTTGAGGTCTTAACAAGATTGCAGGAGGACCCCAATGTACTGAGGCTAGAGACAGAACCGCACGAGCTATAAAAATGCTATGATGAGGTTAAGGGCACAGCACAAACCATCGCGCTGACACAGAGACTAGCCAAGCTACAAGAGGCCAAGCAACTGAAGGAACAGGTGGGTGCATTGCTGCACAAGGAAGCAGTACTCAACGTGAGACTAAAGCCCTCACTAGATGAGGCTTACGCAATAATAGGGAATATTGAAGGAAAGCTTGCGACTCTATAGGCAACGCAACAAAATCTTTATGCTGAAAACGGAGGAGCAGTGACCGAGTAGACAGTGGAAGACGCAAAGCAAGCGACAGCTCAGTGCATGGCTGAGGTGGTGGTCATACGAGTCAAGATGGAAGAGATTCACGCAAAGATCTCCCCACCTATCGAGTGACTCGAGGGCGAGTCATGATGTATGTGTTGGGGGGTTGTTGGGAATGGGATCCCCCAAAGGATAGTTTTGGGGCTAAAAGCCCATGTTCTTGTCAAATTTTGTAATAAACTTGTAAATACTCTGCATTTTGTGGTCGTGGAGTGCATAGGTGTCATAATTCATAAAGGGTTGTCTGCCCTTAGTCTTGTAAAGTAAAGTCGATTGTAAGAGATCTACCCATGGTCCACGGACCATGGGATTGTATAAAAACAGCGAAGCTCTAAGTAGTTTCAGAGACACATAATGTAAGAGATTCATAGCTCTGAAGTAAGAAGTCTAAGTTTTGGGTCATAGCGTAGGTAGAGGCTCTGCAACTGAGTGAGCAGAGGCCTAGGGTAGAAGTCTACAGATGAGTGCGTGGACACCTGCAGCTATGTGCGCATGGTGGATAGAGTCTGTAATCACTTGGAAGATATCAATAAAGAGAAGTTTTTTGCAAGTTCTGTGTCTTTTTTCCAATTAATGCATCTTATCAGTTTATGTATGAATTTCCTTTATAATGCTTATGTGATGTGTGAATATGTATAATAATGTTGGGTAACTGAACGCAACTAAGAATATATTTTTACGCAGTGCTAATTGTGAGTATCTAATAAGATAAGTAAGATTCTTAAGACAGCTAGACAATTTGTGCAATGTGCTACTTTAGAAGCGCAAAAGTATCTGAGTCGTAGGATAGGGCTACGCGAAGGTTAGCCTTACCCTTTCGTGAAGGTACCGAAGGGAGGAATAAGGGGTTAGAAAGAGAAAGCCCTAGAACTAAGTGACCTGCGCGAAGGTAGGAATAGAAGGAATAAAATGACATCACAACCATCTCAGGGTGTAGAAACTTGGTTCCAACATCCCCCCATATTGCTTCGGGTGAGACTTGGTTCCACGCTCCGTGGGCTGATGTCGAAAGGGCCAGTAGTGTAGGGATTTTTTTGGCTAATTAGCGCTGAGGCTGAGTGCGCAGAGGCATAGGGTAGAAGTCTGTAGCTGAGTGTGTAGACCCCTGCAGCTTTGTATGCAGGGTGGATAAAGTCTGTAATCACTTGGAAGATATCAATAAAGAGAAGTATTCTACAAGTTCTGTGTCTTTCTTCTGATTAATGCGTCTTATCAATTTATGTATGAATTTCAATTATAATGCTTATGTGATGCGGGAATATGTATAATAATGTTGGGTAACTGAACTCAACTAAGAATATCTGTTTACGCAGTGCTAACTGTGAGTATCTAATAAGATAAGTAAGATTCTCAAGACAGCTAGACAATTTTTTCAATACGCTGCTTTAGCAGCGCGAAAGTATCTGAGTCATAGGATAGGGCTACGCGAAGGTCAACTGTACCCTTTCACGAAGGTATCGAAGGGAGGAATAAGGGGTTAGAAAGATAGAGCCCTAGAACTAAGTGACCTGCATGGAGGTAGGAATAGAAGGAATAAAATGAGAGCACAACCATCTCATTGTGCGGAAACTTGGTTCTAGCATCCCCCCATACTGCTTTGGATGAGACTTCGGTCCGTGCTTCGCGCGCTGATGCCAAAAGGGCTGGGGGTGTAGGGATTTGTTTGGCTAATTAACATTGAACCTAGGTCAGGCCCCCTCAAGCCAACAATATGATGGGTAATTGAAAATGTGTGAGGAAGGTAGTGGCTAAAGTGTTGAAGTCATGAAATGACACTCTAGGTAGCTCAATAGACCATTTAGTTGTGGTACATGTAAGCGTCTGTTAGGAAAGACAGAGTCAAATGGAATCATCATTTAGGGAGTTGGATGAACACCATAGATACCTCATAGCATGCATCAACGGGTCTTCTCTAGGATTCCCATTGAATTTTGGGATATCAGAAGGCAACTTAGTGGGAATAATCGGCCACCATGGTGAATGAGCAACGGGGTAGCCGAGTTAAATCTAGTAATTCAAGAGTAGCCACAAAAGGAAAATGTCGATTAAATTCTAGAGATGGATGACCTGGATATGAGGGAATAGCCTAGGTAACATGCACTTTCATTCCTGAACAAGGAGGGTTATGATAATACGGAACCTAGTTTCCAGAATACGAAGAGTTTTTATAACCAGCATACAAGTGAGTTTGTTTCCCAATCTGAGGATGGAAATAAAGTTACGGAATGGTTGGGTTTGGATTTGTTGGACTTGAAAAACCACTTGATTTGATCCATATTATTTCCCGATAGGAGTTTGCATTTCTCCCTAGTATAGGTTTGATCGAGACTACGCCAAATTTTGAATAATTTGACCAAACAAAACTTGAGGAGTACCTTGTGCAAGCGATTGAGAAGGTGAAGAACCTTGTAGAGGTTGACGAAATAGGATATAGGGAAACTAGACACCATTGGAATGGGTTGTAATGGTTGGATCACATGTATTTGAGCTTGTTGATTTGTTGATGGATAGGTAGGAATTTGTGATGAAGACGACACAGTTTGAGGATTTAACAATCAATCCCAAAAAGAACTAGGTTGAATGGGTAAAGTAGGTTTCCAAACACTGGAATCCATTCTAGGATAAGGATGAATATAACTAGGAAGATTACCATATTGAGGTTTACCAACAACGGGTTTCCCCCCTTCCATGAGAGGAGGGGATGGTGGAGGAAACTGCGATCCAAATGGAGGGTGTAACACCCCTCCTCCCAGGTCCACCCAAGAAAACTTCCAACCATGGTAACATGTGATGAGAGAGGCTACTATAAGGGATTCAACTTCCTCAGTTACCTTAAGGAAATGGAACCGATGGAACATATCAAACAAAGTCATCCACGTCAGCAACAACACCCTCAGGAGACATGTTAGCCACTCAAACATCTTGTCCCTGACACCCGTTGATGATTTAAGCCTTTTAACCCCTAGTCACTCTCATGCTATAAGCATGAAAATGTCCAAAAACCCAAAGTCACTCTCATAGGCCTACGTGCCAGTGACTGTGGAATTTTCTCAGCAGACCTATGCCAGTGACCCTGCGATTTGAGCCACTTTTCTAGCCTAGAAACTTGGCCTCTATCCAGAACCTACTACAACCTTCAGAATCCATCGAAGACATGATAACAATGTTGACAAATAAAAAATAAACCTCAAGACTAGGCCTGAGCATCCCCAACCGTGACTGACATTCTGTCAAACACTTGGCATCAATGCAACCTATAAGTCTAGGATACAAGACAGAGCATAAATGACTGAAAGAAATTATGAAACATAAACAGAAGGATTACCTCATTCTCCATTGAACTATTATATCATCAATTAGTTTTGGAATCATCCATTTAACAATTACAAGTAAATTCATGAAATAAACATGACATGAACCAGTCATTTAACCATGCTTATAACCAGCATAAAACCATACAAATATTAGAGATATGATAGCCATTAAATCCACATATAAATTAGTGAAAAAGTAAGAGAACTTAGCTTTTATTAATCATAGGCAAATCTGATCAGGTTTGGGACTTCCACGTACCACCCGACCATAGGCATGGCTGAACCAAATCTCTCTTTCAACTAGTCATCCCCATGCCATATTCTAAGCATGAATGTGGGATCTCATAGAACAGCCAATCCATGAACAACTAAGGGAATCCAGAGGTTAAACCACCTCCACCCTCATCAAACCTTGATCACACCAAAACTGGTGCTCCGATCACAACTAAACCGAGCTTGGAATGCCATCTAGAATCCATCACTATCCTTGAGGAATTTTTTGTCTATTTGTCTCTCAGACTTTACCGCAATCTAATCCTAGATCACTAGGCCCTAAACTGAGACCAGTCTCTCAGGATTTTATGCAATCAAAACCCAGATCACTATGCCCTAAACCAATACTTCTCCCTAGGGCTTTACAGTGTTTCCCGCCAAAATCGGTCAAGGGATTCCTAGGCCTTTGGGAATGAACCTTGAGACCACCTCCACCCCGAATTCTGGAATCCATCAAAAAAACCAAAAGCTAAAAACTGAAATAAACATCCCAACACCATGGCATCTAGAAAAATGAAAGGCTAAGCTAAAAACCAATGTAATAACCCAAAAAACCCATGCCACCAACAACAAGGGAACTGTACACAAACATGAAAAGCCATGCATGTCCAAACCAGCTAGGAAATCATACATGCAAAATGTTACTTACAAGTATTCCTGTTGAAGTTGCTTGATCCCGCTCTTCTTCCTTTCTCCTTTCTTTCCTTCCTTTCCCTTTGCTTTCATTTTCTTCCTTGGTCCAAATCTAGAGTGCTCCAAGAAAACTCTAAGTGACTGAGAGTGAGAGAGATAGACAAAGAAAAATGAGAGACCTCTAAAATTGAACTAAAAAAAGTTTACCGACTAATCCTCAGAAGCCTTTTTATGAATGAGGCCTCTATTTTCTTCATTTTCCATTATTTTCCTTCAATTTCCTCCTCACATGCAAATTGTGACCTTTCACCTTACTTTTTTCCTATTTTCTTTTATTTTCGTAAATAAATGTGCTAAAAATGCCTTTGCCTTAGCCTTAGCCTTAGCCTTTGCCAATTTTCCTTAGCCAAAACACATATCCAATGATTCCCACTAGGATTTATTTTCCCAACATTCATCTTTCAATAAGTGTCCCTTACCTGTGGTCTTATTTTTTCTTTATTTAACTTTTATTACATGAAATTTTCACTAGGGATATTACAGAACCCTCCCCTTTGAGGAACACCATCCTCGGTGTTAAACCACACCATGACCTCAACAAAACTATTGAAAAGCAAACATACTACCCATGGAGCTTTATAACTTAGCTCGTTGCAGTATTCACAATGAAAGACCTTCTCAAAAGAAAAACATCATAAAAACATGAGAATATAACAACCATAACAACATGACACCCATACCACTTATTGGAGCTTTATAACTTAGCTCATGGTGGAATTTACATCTGTATACATATACATACATATACCAAAACATCAGAAAAGCACATACCAACATCAAACCAAAACTGTTATGCCTCAATCGGGAAACAATGAAGGATACTAGGTTCGCATCTGATCTCCCATCTCCCATGTAGATTCTTCAGGACCAAATTGTTCCACTGCACTTTAACTCTCTCTATGACTCTATTCTTGAGCATGATATGTTTCCGCTATAATATGCGCTGAGGCTCCAACTGGAACTCTCCTTCTTTCTCCACCTGCAATACAAACCAATCAATAACATGATCAACATCCTTTATATACTTCTTAAGCAATGAAATATGGAAAACATCATGGATTTTCATTGTTGGAGGCAATGCAATTTGATATGCCACTAGTCCAATCCTCTCAAGGATCTCAAAATGCCTGCAATACTATGGTTCCAACTTGGCACATGAACCAATCCTCAAATATATTTTCTTGGGCTTGATGTGAAAATACACATGCTCCCCAACCTAAAACCCCTTGAATACCCTGTGTTGATCCACATAACTCTTCTTTTAATCCCGTGCTTTCTTTATATTCTTCATTATAGCCTGTATTTCTTGCTCCATGTCTGCCAACATATACTGTCCAATAAGTACCATGTTCATTGCATCACTCCAGCTGATGGAAGTGTTACAACTCTGCCCATACAATGCCTCAAAAGGACTCATCCTGAATGGCTCCTAATAACCATTGTTGTATGCAAACTCAACCAATGGAATATACTCCTCCCATTTCCTCTACTGGTGCATCACGCACATCCTCAACATATCCTCCAAGATCCTATTGACCCTCTCTATCTATCCATCTTTCTGCAGATGATAAGCTGTATTGGAGGCAAACTCTATGCCCAAGACTGTAAATAGCTCCTTCCAAAACTTGGAAGTGAACTTTTCATCCCTGTCTGACATAATCTTCTTCGGAACACCATGCAGTCTCACTATCTCTCTAATGAACACCTGTGCTACCTCACTGGTTGAATATGTCATCTTTACTGGAATAAAGTGAGCTACCTTGCTCAACCTGCCAACCACGACCATAATAGAGTCATGTTGCCTCGCTGCCTTTAGAAGACCTATGATGACATCCATGGAAATGACATCCCATTTCCATTATGGAATCACTATAGGATGTATTAAACCACCTGGAAGCTTACATTCTCCCTTGACCTGTTGACAATCTAAACATCTAGCCACGAACTCTGCCAATTCCTTCTTCAGATTCAGCTAATAGTAGAACTTCTTCACCGTTGTCAACATCTTTTGATATCTTGGATGACCTGAGTATGGCTTGATTTGAAACTCCCTCAAGATAAGCTTCTTGAGTTCATTGCAATTCAACACATAGATCATGTATCTAAATCTCACCAAACCATCTTTCGTGAGACGATAGTTTGCATCCTCATGACCTATACCTGTACCTATACCTATACCTATACATGTACCTTCACCTATACATGTACCTGTACCTTCACTCTACTATAACATGTGCATGATCTCCATGTATTTTTCATCCCACTATCCTGCCTACAAGATCCTATCCTTTAACTTTGTCCCATAAGAGATCATAGCTGTTATATGATTTACCTATACCTTCCTGCTAAGAGCATCCACAACCCGGTTCTCCTTACCTTTGATGTATTTGATCTCAAAGTGGAACTCACTAAGGATAGCTAACCATCTAGCTTGTCTAGCATTTAGATTCAGTTGGTCAAACAAACACCTCAACCCACTTTGATCACTCATCAATGTAAACCTCCTGCCAAGAAGATAGTGCCTCCACATCTTCAATGTATGTATAATCGCTTCTAGATCAAGATCATGCGTTGGATAGTTCTGCTCATGCTCATTCAGTTTCTGTGACTCATATCACACTACCTGTCCTTCTTGCATGAGAACTCCACCAAGTCCTCTCTTGCAAGCATCTGACACACTAAAAACTCCTTTTCCAGATTTGCAATATTTAGTACTGGTGCATGTGTCAACAACTACTTAAGTTGTTCAAAACTAGCCTCACATTCTTTTGTCCATTCGAACTTCTTACCTTTCCACTGCAATGATGTGATAGGATATGCAATTTGTGAGAAGTTCATGATAAACCTCCTGTAGTAGCCTGCCAATGCCATGAATGATCTCACCTCATCCACATTCTTAGGAGCTTCCCACTCCATGATGGCCCTTATCTTTTCTAGATCCACTGCTATGCCATCCTTGGAGACAACATGCCCCAAGTAATGTACCTCCTTCTGAAAGAAGTTGCACTTGCTAAGTTTAGCATACAACTGATGCTCTCTTAGAAATCTCAACACTGCTACTAAATGCTCGACATGATCTTCCCCATACTTGGAGTATATCAAGATGTCATCAATGAATACAAAACAAACTTGTCCAGATAAGGACGCAACACATTATTCATCAAACATATAAACGTAGCTAGAGCATTAGTCAAACCGAATGGAACAACAACAAACTCATAATTCCCATACCTGGTCCTGAAAGCAGCCTTGAAGATATCCTCTTCCTTGATGTGTACCTGATGGCATCCAAATCTCAAGTTGATCTTAGAGAACATTTTTTCTCCCTTCACCTGATCAAATGAATCGTCAATCCTCGGCAAAGGGTACATTTTCTTGATTGTTATCTTGTTCGACTAACTGTAATCAATGCATAATCTAAGAGTACCATATTTCTTCTTCACAAACAACACTCGTGCACGCCAAGGTGGTACACTTGGCCTAATGTACCCCTTGTCCAACATTTCCTTCAGTTGTAACTTTAACTCAACCAAATCAGGTGTGCTCATCATGTAAGGTTCTTTTGATGTGGAGGCTACCCCTTGCACCAACTCAATAGAAAATTATACCTCCCTATGAGGTGGCAACTCTATAATATTGTTGCGGGTGAAACCACCCTTGGGCTTTGGGTTGAGAACCCCAACAGAGCAAAGGAAAAACCACAACAAGAAATGCTCAGGCAATCAACAAAAATGCGTATTCTACTAAACTGTGTAGGAGCGTCCTGTTGTGGTAAAACACAACCGCCCCATTTTTTACTTGTTTACTTCAAATAATGGGGACCCTTTCTATAAAAAATTGGCTAAATGCCTTTTAGGACTTTTACTATCCTACAATTTTCTTAATTTTTCATTTTTTAGATTCTTGTTTTTATTGCTTTGCTAAAATCTATTTTGTACAAGATTTCCAACGATACTTGTTTTGCCTCATTTGGTCAACCAGGTTGTAAATGGCACTCCTTTGAAGTTTGATTGCTTTTTACCTAGACTAAAAACGTAAATAACTGTAAAAAATTTCAACTTTCATAGCTAAATAGTCATTCATTGTAAATATTGAATTTTAGTTAACTTTTATTAATTTTTCATTTTTCACTAACGGTCCTACAAAATAACCCATCTAAATCATACAACGGATGAAATCATGTTTCGGGATATTCGTAATTTATTCTAATTTATTATTTTAAGACAACTTGCTAAGACCAGGTTCTCAAAAATGCATAATAGCTATAGTTCAATTTGTGAGATTAATAAATCATGCGGGCCCCACTCGTCTTCATTAATTTAATAACCCTCAAGACCCAAAACACAAAAAAACTTATAAAAAAACATTTCTTGTAGAAAACAACTTTCTTGCAAAGTCTTATCGCAAATTTTTAAAAGCCTTAACATATTTACAAATCAAAATGCGATACGCGATGAGGCCAAATGCGATGGGTACAAAAAATTAGTATAAAGTTTTTTGTTTTACTCCTTATGCCTCCCGTACCTCCACCTCACTCACCCTCACCTCACACTCCACTCACCATATCCCTCCATAAACTCACGTGGATGAATAAATAAGGAATGATTGATTCTAATGGTTTGTATGGTATGGACTTTGGATTGATTCCAATGGTTTGTTAAAATATTAAATTTACATTATAATATTATTATATCATCATTATAATTTATATTATAATTCTTATATAATTTAAATTATAAAATAAATATAATATGAGATTATTTTAATTGATTTTTAAATTTTACTTAATTTTGTTAATAATTATTCTATAAATAATTTAAATAAATATCAGATTAGCATTAACTAAACTTAATTGTAACTTAGTTAATTTTAATTAAATGAGCATTAATTAAAATTGATTATTAGTTAGTTAATAATTAATTTAGAATTAATTATTAAATAATCAAAATCTAATTTAGGACTAGAATTTAATTAACAAATCTTGATTTTTGGCCTAGGCAACAGAATTCTCGCAGTTTTCACTCATCAACTTTGTAGACTCATAGATTAGATTTTACTTGGCCAAATGAGCCCCAGGATGGCTCATTGAAAAGATAAAATCATGGAGAACATATATGGGGAGATTTAATTAACATATTTGATTATTAATTGGGTCTAAAATTCAGAAGAAGATCAAGCTCCGAATTTTGAACAAAACTAATTTTCCTGAGCTTTATTTTCTGCATTTTCATTTGCCCAAGCCTCTTCTGAATGCAAATCCATTCATCAATGATATTCTTGGCCAATTAAATCATCACAGGAATCACTAGAAATCTTGGATTTCCTTTCAATTATTTATTTAATTAAATTTGATTAAATTTGTTTTAATGCTAGAAATGGCATTTGGATTTTACTTTTACATCTTAATTTATTTTGATTTCTTTTTGCAGAAAAATGGTAGAAGAGATATGGAGAAAAATATCTCAATCAATGAGAAGGCTCCAGCAATTAAAGATTGGAATTTTTGAGCAAATAAAATTGGATTGGGCAAATTTTTATTCAACAAACTTTCCTCTCAAAAATACCTTTGAAAATATTATAAATGACAGATTGCAAAATGTAATAAGGGGCTTCTCTCCTCTGCAATTTTGGAATTCTAAAAGCAATTTTGTAATAAGGATTTAGAGTTGTAGGTGGGAGGAGTGGAATCTCAAATTTGGAGATTATTGAGTTTTTTCCTTTACATTCTGAGTTATGTATAATAAACAAAGTTTGCACTATTGTAGCTCTGGTTTTGAAAGCAGAAGCTCAGGCATTGTAACAGGCTATTAGAGACCGGAGCTGGAGATATGGATTCAATAAATTGGTATTTCAAATACTATTGTTTTAAATGCTAGTTTCATTTTATGATGATAGAATTGTGTCAATATACTTACATATTTGTGCACTTTTCTCGGTATGGGTAATTTGTCTCTATTTTATGTTATTATTTATCTCTACTCTTATGGGCTGAATTCTGATTTCTGAGTAACTATTTATTCATAAATCTGTCTTTTAATACTGGTTTAATAAGTAGTGATATGTTGTGAACTTCTTCCGCATATTATTATTTAATAATTCAAGATACTGATTAAATGATCAAAATCATTCTGCGAACTTTTTCCTGAGTGTTGTTGATTGATTATTTCAGTTAAGAGGTCTCAATAGGATGTGTTTTGGTATCCATAATGTCAGTTAATTGAACTACTTCATTAACTTGATATTCATTATAAACAAGACATATTTAAATCCAAATATTTTAAATATCTTGCTCTTGGTTGGGTTAGATCTATATCTGCCTAATTGAGATAGGATTAAGATAGTTCCTTTTGCTTGGATCTTATAATAATTTTGCATTTAGATTAATTTCTACATTCTTTTAAGTCCTCTTCCCAAAGAGGCAAACTTTAGTAGTGGATCCGCTGAGCCATAAATCAGCTTAAGGATCACTTTCTTCTCTGATCAGCAAGAGGGTTGACCTGATGTCTCTTCTCCATTGTTGAATGAAAGTCATATTTTAAATCCATTGTAGATTGAGAGAAGGTAACTAGACCTAGTTGAACTAGTCAACCACCATTCCAAATGGAAAAGGAGCTGCTTTAAGGTCCAGACTGGGTGGTCATCCCCCATGTTGTAGCAACAATTTTTGAGGCTTCAACATGTCCTTACCCGGATGTCCTTTGTTTGGGTAGATCTCGCAGGGTGCAAACCCTCAGCTCCTCCTGATAGTTCTTGAAACCTGAAAGTTATTCAAATGGAACATACCCAATGGTAGAAATATAAAGCATGTTCATGATATTAACTTTAAATCATATAAATTAGTGACTAATTATACATCAATGTAAGATTCATAAATATATTACAACATAATTTGATGCATAAACACATTTAATATTAGAAACAAAACAACATTCCTCTTATTGAAGTTAGCTACAAGTAAAGTGGAGAAATACGACCTGAGTCCTTCTCTAGCTCCAAGCGAAACCGTCCTCCGGATCTTTCCTTTCCCAGCCTTCAGCAATCTTCCTCCATCACCAATACAAGGATATCTCAAGCAAGATGGAGGATATCTATAACAAGGAAACAAGGGTTTCCTGAAGCTTTGGGGAGTGTAGGAGGCACATTGATTTGTTAGACTCAATCAAGGATAATCTCACTATAGTATCAATATCTCATATCTTCTCCCTTAAGGCCTTCCGATGGAGGTTTATTTATACTTCTCCAAATTAGTTTTTTTAGTTGGGAAATAGTTGGGCCATGGGAAATAGGAGGTGAGTAGCAGGTAAAACCCATGAACTCCACCCAAAATTAAGGAAATTTAATTTTTTTAAGTGTTTTAACATATGTACACGGGTTGGATATAGCTAACCCATGTGTACACACTTTTATCACAGGGAAAAGTAGCATATAGGGAATAAAACACTGGTTTTTAGATTTTGGACCAAGTTTGGAAGGAAGGGTTTCCATATGCCATAATCAAAGCATCAGATCTACCAAGAGTGGTAAATGGTGCTATAACAGATGCCCCATAATTTATGAGGTCAAAAGGGTTACATGATGGCCGAAATGTATTAAGTGTATGGAAGGAATCATGTCGAGACTGAGGAGGAGTTCACCAGAATTCAGCCTGCCAAGACATCGCAACAGATTAGAAAGAAACTGTTGTCTAGGGTGGGCATACCCATGCTCAGAAATAGTAAAGCATGTCTTCATGTCAAGTACAAAACTGGATCCAATATGCATATAAGTATAAAGGAACTGAAAATACATAATGGATCATCTGATCATAATCAAGAAAGTACATGTTTGAATATCACATATAAAGAGATGATCAATGATGTTGAAGTATGAGGCTGATCATTGAAGTCAAGAAACTGATCCAAATAGTACCAAATGAACATGATGGAATAAATGGCACTACACTGCAACTTGGGTGCTAGCATATAAGATTTCATTGTAAGGAACTGCAACATATAATGTGGATGGTGTCAACTAGCAGAAATAGGAGCAACTGACAAATGAACCAAGACATGCTAACGCAAACCTGGGGTCTTCACCGACCGCCATGGTACATTTCTACACAATAGGAATGAATGATCTGAAGTCGACCATGTGAGAAATCGTTTGATTATCGGTCATTGATGTATACCATTACCAAACATGAGACTACTCATCGACAATGATGATGAGAGTCAAGGTACCCAGTACAATCGAACAAGTGCGAATAAATGAGATGTAGTCGAACACTTGAAAGAATCTATCAATCAGGAGACAATGATGTTTTCCGACTGTCAATAACGAAGGAATCTGCGACTAATGACTGCAAACCCTAAGGTACAAATGGACTCTAGATCTCTTTCCTAGAGCAATGAGGTGAAGTCGATGGGAAAAGATCCGCTAGAAGGAAGGCATTAAGGCATCCTTCATCAATTTAGCATGAGTGTAACCTAGAGGCCAATAATGTGGAAGTAATTAGATGAACAAAGATGTATTAACCCAACCGAAGCATGTTTTTGGTGTACACAAAATGTGGCTAGCGCACGATAGAAACACTCTGAACCAACCAATAATGAAAGCTGACACAGAGGCGAGGAATCCACCAATAGGGTCAAATAGAAACCAAGGCATTGCATGAATCCCAATGTGTGATAATAAAATTTGATTTCAAACACAAGGGAAACCACCCAGTGGAAGACCCATGATACTGATCGATTTTGAGCACAAGGTGACCTATCAATAATGAAAATAGGGCCAGGGTGCAGCTCTATATCTACTCTCAGAGAAATTTTTCGTAGTTGATAAGGACAAGACCCACCAGCAAGAAGTCAGATTCCAATAAAACACGTAGAGAGCTTGTCCTTGAAGATTCTACTATTTACCATTACCAAGGTAAATGGTTCAGCTGCTTTGAATCAGGGCTTGCAAGTATCTATGAGGCTAGCAGTGGAATGTCTCACCACATTATTTGATTGGTGCACACCTCTACTAACTAATATGAAGAACCATTGACCTCCATTCAGAAGGTTCATACAAATAATTTTGGATATGGCACAATCTTATGCTCATTCGTCTTTGAGAAAGTACCTGGGCTTCGACCCAAGGTATTATCGACTATTAACAGCCCTAGAGATCCATGAATGGGTAGGTGGGATGACCTGATGAAACACCTTGGGGGTGGCAATGTGCCCAGGATGACTTTTGACGATGAGTTTTTCGCATGGTGGGATCAACAGGTCATCGCAATCGATGACTACCCCTATGCCGGGATGGATTTCTGAGGAGATCCAGATTTAGTGTTACCACCGAATGCAACATGGGGTGCCATAGATAACAATTTTTTAATTTTTAAGATTTTTTTAATATTTTTTGGATTTTTTATATAAATGAAGTTAAAACTATTTTTGATGAGACAAGACACTTACAAAATATATTGGTCATGTTTCATATGTGGGACCAGTGAGACCTGACAGATTTACCTAACATAGGAATCATGGAAGAGACGTCGAAGTGGCTACAGCTGAGATGGAGAGAGTTCTCCATGTAGTTTAGAGGAACTTGGTGAGACTGACTCACCAAGTACCTATTAGAGTTAGTCTGGTCATCCCTCCGTCAGAGATCAAAACTATTTTTGCATTTCATTTTTAGGTGTCTCGCTCGATTCACTCAGTTGCATTCCATTAGGAGCATGCCATAAATCTGATGGAAGGGCTTTGTCATTCATTCCCCTCATGTCTTGTACCTGTTGGCTTAGGTCTTTTCATCAATGTTTATTAAAGTTCATGATAGTCAATGTTTGATGTTTTAATGGGCAAAGAGTCATGTCAATCATAGGTCTAGGGTTTCACAAATTGAGTCGTTAAAGTGTCCAAATGCCAGCAGGCCAGAGGGAGGTTCTACACATGTTTTTTATTTCGCGAATTTCGTCATCATATGGATGAATTATGATTGTTTTTCAAAACTCTGTTTTGAAGAAAAGTCAACATTTTGTCTTTTGTAATAATTTTCAAAAGTTTTTCAGTTGAATTCTTCAGGTGCAACCTTGGTCTCCTTTGCCAAATTCCATGTTAGCAATCCCTGCAAAAAATTGCCAAGAATTTCATCATTTTAGTCAAAAAATCAAAAAGGAAATTTAAAAACAGAGTTGTATTAAAATGGAAAAAGTGCCAATGCCAAAACATTACAAAGATGGGTCTTGGAGAGTCAAAAATCTAATCCATGTCTTTATAAAGATATTTTCATGAAGATCAATGTCATTTGTATGCCAAGACCAAAGAGAAGCCATTCAAAGCAAATTGGTAGAGTTAGTGTGCGATTTGGGTGAAGTTGGAGGAAATTTGGCTAGCGCGGCGCACAGAGCAGGTGGCACGGCGCGGCGCATTGGGTATACAGGGCGGCGCATACACCTGAAAGCCCGAATTTGATTGAAATTTCTCCAAATTGCCTATAACTTGTGTGGATTTTCCAGGTAGGGTCCTTGTCTTAGTATTTCATCCAATTGTGTGATAAGTAATGGTGGTTTATGGATGCTAATGATTGAAACAAAAATTCAAACCCTATCATTTTGAATTCCTCACATGTAAGCTGCTGCCTAGGGTTTCAAAACTTGTTTGCCACCATGGTTACTCTTTTCCATTATTTCTTTTGTCCTTAATTCCCTTTGTTCCTTGACTCCATTATTCCTCATCCCCTAAAGTTACTAAACCCCTATCCTAAATTCCCTTTACCAAAACTTTCAAATGTGAAATCCTAAACCTTATCCCACACATAAATCCCTCAAACCTTCTCCCATATTTCCACAACAAATCTCTACCAATAATTCCTAATCCCTTGATATTATGTCCTTTTCCTAACAGTCCCTATGTCATTGGTTTTCCCCTTTGGTGGCAAAGTTGGCACACATTACTAAAAGAGCAGTCTAAACAGTTTTCATACCCCAACATATTCATCTCCAAGGCAGTTTGAAAAACAGCAGTCATGGCATCTGAGCATTCATCGAACTATGAAGTGGAAACCCAAAGTGACTCACCCTTGGAAGAACAGGCACCCCGGAGGCCTCATAAAAGTGGCAGACATGTTAGAGAAGAACTGACCACCCTTACAGAATTGCAGGCCTGTCCTCTTGCTATGTTGTGTTTCCAGCATCAGTCATGTTATGAGTTTTGTCAAAAGGCGGCTAGTGTTCAATTTCATCATGAGCTGGCTCATCTATTCGTGCTACACTTACATGAAGATAAAGCTATCTTATCCGGTGTCACCTTCACTCTTACACCAGAAACTGTCTCATTAGCAACCGGCATACCGAACATCGGAGAACCATGGAACAAGAAGCAGAAGATTGACCAGCAGCATTATGAGCCATACATTAAAACCGGTTTCCTGAGGCAGCTCAAGAGAGTGTTTCCATTCCAATATCTAAAAGATGAATATGCTCCACTAATGAAATTGATCATGAAATATTTCAGCTGTGAGGGATGGTTCTCTTGTTTATACACTTATCACGTCAGGTTGCTCATGCATTTCACCAGGGTACGGATGATGAACATTCCATATTTCATTTGCCGGAACATAGAGAGGATGACCACCCTTGTGCAGCACAAAACACCTCAGCAGTAACTTAACAGTGTTTATCATTTTGCTATTATTAAGATTTTGGTGGTTCATCAGCTTGGATTACAGAGCATCACTTGGGATGATTTCATCTCCCGTGACTTCTTCAGAGCTTCACAGGGATTATCAGAGGTTAAGCATGAAGGTGGACCTTCTTGTCAGTATGAGCACCATGAGACTGTTAGTGTGCCGGTATTCATCACATATCAGAGAGGCACTAGACATTTGTTTGCAGCAGCAAAGTGAGTGTTATCTCCACCCGGGGTGGAAGGGGCCTCATTTCCAACATCAGCACCACAGGTACAGGACAAATGCAAGAGGCCAATGTAGGATGTGGGGCCATCAGGTGAATGAGAGACCGACTTCATTCTCCTTCATGATGATGATACAGATACGGGCCCACAAAGTGTGCAGCTTAGAGACATCATCCAGGAGAAGCAAACAGAGATCCAAGCCTTATCCCTTGACTTGGAGAGAGCTAAGTGGACTATGAAGTATTTGGAGCAGAGGAACAAAAAGCTTGAAGATCAGCAAGCAATCATGGAGTTACAAAACATCCGCGAGAATCGCCAAGCTGCACAAAGGACAAGAATTGAGCTCACGTCATTGGAGCAAGAGATTAATGAGGTAATCTCGAGAGAGTTAACATGCACTTAGAGAGACTGTTGGACAAGGCTGATAAGGACCATGCATTGCTGAGACACATGGCTTTCCACTACATGGCGCGGAACAAGGTCTACAAGGCACGAATCAGGAATTTAAAGGCAAAATTGAGGAGGCAATAAGGAAGAAAAAGAGGCAAAGGGAGCTTCATCGTCTTCAGATATAGGTCGAAGCCTCTTTAGCTCAGCATGGCACTTAATGAAGAAGCTCCAGCCCAAATTTCAAGAAATTTGGGGCTTTTTTGGCTTTTTGACAAATTTTGATACAAAAAACAGGGTTTTTCTCCCTGTGCACTGCGCCACGTGGCGCGCGCTTTTGCTAGGAAGCTCCAAATTGCAAAAAGTTTACATTTTTGGATTTTTCATGAAAAAACATCACTTTTGGTGCATGTCCAAGAAGTTTGGGCAAGTTTTGAGTCCTCAAGAGGCCAAAAACACTCATAAAATGACCTCACTGCCCCTATTTTGAGACACAGGAAGCAGTCTTGGGAGATTGAATTTTTGGAGGGGCAAATGACATCCAAATTCAGAAATTCCACTTGGGTTGGAAATTAGACAGGTAGGGATTTCCAACAAGCACACTTGGGCTCAATTTGGACTTCAGGAAGTGCCTCAAACTTCACCTCAAAGTGGCACGATGCATAGAGGATTTTGGCGCGGCGCATAGAGGATTTTTGCTCAATTTTGCACCTTCCAGCTCAGAAATTCAGCTAGTTTGACTAGTTTTGCTTCTTGATGTAATTTTTGATCTATATTGATGTAATTGGATAAACCTGATGTAATTTTGGCACTTATTTACTTGTTCTAGAGGATTCATTCACTTAAAAGTGAAAATTCAATGAATGAATCAGTTTCCTACCTTATAGAGGCAAGTTGTTTTGATTGCCTAGATTTTAGTGCTTTGTTTAGAATTGGTTGAAACAGCTCTTAGAATGATGAGCTCGACCCCTAGAGGCAAGGGAATGGGTTTGGCTAGTCTATATCATGTAATTTCTAAGTCATTTTCAGGGTTGGACACTAGGGATTGCTTTGGCATATCATTGTACATTCTATCTTTGCATTTTTGGCCAAGGAAAGACCATGGTTTTGCAGCACTGTTTGGGATCCATGTGGCTTTATGTTTTGATGGTGTTCTTCTCTAAGTAATTGTAAGTTCATTAGTGTTATGTGTATCATTTTCCTGTCTCTTCTTCTAAATTTGAACAAATGAATGATTAAGGTAGAATCCATTAACTTCTATGCTCTGCCTTTGAATTTGTTTGAATTTCCATGTTTTCATCTATTTAAGGAGAATTCTTGAGACTCTCTTGCTCTCCTTGTCTCCTCACTAGTCTGATCTATCCATTCACTCACTTTAAAGCATCAAAACGATTTCCTTCCTTGCCCCAATCATAACTCTCCAGAAACCGTGCCTCATCCCCGAGCCCAATTTGCCTCTCCCTATTTCCAGCACAAAACCCCAAAAAACTCAAATCAAACCCTTGTACTTCATACCTAGCCTAAAATTAGCTTTTATTTCAGTCATCTCGAGCCCCATCACTTGTATTTTGCTGAGATTGACTCAGAGAGAGCCCTCTCCTGTCCTCATAGGGCTAGCTACAAGGCTGAGCGTGGTTTGATGTGGACCTAGAACCTTGTCTTTTCATCCTGAGGCAAATCTAGGCTCTAACAGTACCCATGATAGCCATAGAGGACCTACCTGAGGAGATGCAGCACCGCGTGGTAGGAGTAACATGGGATTGGGTGCGACTCTTTTGGCATGTGGCCAATGCCTTTGTTTATTTTCTAGCTGCTCATCCTGAGCCGGCTAGATAGATGATCATATCTTTTTTATGATTGGACATGATGATGGGCATAAGCCCAAATTTTGTAGGGAATTTTGTCCCAATTTTTGTATATTATTTTGGACACAAACACTCTATCTATATATAGGTTTTTTTACAATGATCATATATACAGATAACACATCAATTATTTTTTATGTTTTTTAATTTGATGAGTGATTTATATGCCAATCTAATGCTTGATTAGCAATAGAATATGCTAATGAATTTTATGATCGTGGAATGTGAACATATGTGATATAAACAAATGATCGTTGCAACAATCTCACTCTCAAAAATTGGCGATACAAATAGGGATCTCATACCCAATAAGTGTTATTCAGCTAAGATACCACCAGTTGTGAGTCTAAATAAACCACTAACGAATCAATACCAAGAGATAATGCTTCGGATAGAAAATTAATAACAACAGTATATTTGGAAATATTATTCGAAGTAGGACTGATACATAATCCTCTTGAAACCATCAACTGTCCAAATGGATAATAAATCACCCAAGTCGTGGAAGCAAGGTTCTGGGTATTCCTACTCGCACCATTGACGAATCCTAGATATACTGAATCGTCCATCAATACCTGCCAAAGCAAATCAAAAATATTGACATCACCAACACAATATGTACAAACAAGTAAGTGCTCGGACGAAGCCTAAGCAAAGTACTTCTTAAGGTAGAGCCTATTTCTGGGTTCCGCAACTTGTTTCCTTCAAAGTCAATTAATTCATAAGCCCCCTTGTTGGGAACAGGATCCCCCAATGATAGTTTTGGGGATAAAATCCCATGTTTTGAGTCGAATTTTTTTGTGGTCGTGCAGCGCGATGGTGTCATGAGTCATAAAGGGTTGTCCACCCATAGTTTTGTAAAGTAAAGTTGGCTATAAAAGATCTACCCATGGTCCGCGGACCATGGGATTGTATAAAAAGAGCTAAGTAAGTAAGCCCTAGGTAGTTCAGATAAGTCTTAGAGACTGATAACACTTAAGTAAGAAGTCTAAGTTTGGGTCGTAGCATAGGTAGAGGCATTGTAGCTGAGTGCGCAAAGGCCTAGGGTGGAAGTCCACAGCTGAGTGCGTGGACCCCTGCAGCTATGTGCATGGGGTGGATAGAGTCTATAATCACTTGAAGATATCAATAAAGATAAGTATTCTGGAATTTCTATGTCTTTGTTTTGGTTAATGCATCTTGTTGTATTGTGTATGAATTTTACTTATAATGCTTATATGATGCGCGACTATATGTAATTACGTTGGCTAAGTGAACGCAAATAAGAACATCTATTTATGCGGTGCTAACTCTGACTATTTAATAAGATAAGTAAAACACCTAGACTAGCATGGGAATTTGCACACTATGCTACCCTAGAAGAGCGAAAGTACCTGAGCCATAGGTTAGGGCTGCACAAAGGTCAATCGTACCTTTTCGCGGAGGTACTAAAGGACAGAATAGAGGGCTAGTCTAGCAAGCCCTAGAGATAAGTAACCTACGTGAAGGCAGGAATAGGAGGAATAATCTGACATCATGACCATCTTAGGGTGTGGAAACTTGGTTCCAGTAGCCCCCATACTGCTTAGGGTGAGACTTCGGTCCGCACTCCGTGGGTTGATGCCGAAAGGACCAGTAGTGTAGGGATTTGTTTGGCTAAATAATGTTTAACTTGGGTCAGGCCCCCTCAAGCCAACAAATGGTTCTATTGCCGAGACCAAAATCTGCATAAGAGATGTATGATGTCGTATCACTAGAATCCAACTAAGAAAGAGATTGGAGACTGGTTGGATAGGAAGATCCACGAATTCGTGGTGCAGGGGAATAGAAGTCCGCGACTGACAAAGGAACAGTGGCTGGACAAGTACCTATATACAGAGATCCACGAGATCTTTTTCTGCTCCTTTCCTATTGAGCTATATGAGTGGATTGCGAAGCTAGTAGATAGCCAAGGAAGGTCAAAACTTGATGGTCCTATTGTTTGGACCCCGGAGCTAGTACAAAAATTGGAAGCATCTGAGGATAAGATCACCTACGCTGTCGATCATTGGCTCGATCATGTTATAGGAGGATTTGTAATTGAATTTGCGGTTGATACCTTACTCGGCTATAGCAAGGTCGAACGACATTTTTTCAAAGGACCGTGAGGTAAGTACTTGAAATCTTTGAATACCTGGATTAAAATTTTATTGTGCAAAAAGCAGGTTATGCAGCTACCTTGATGTTCGAAGCTACGTGAAACAAAAAAACTTACAAGAACGAAGGGAGAAAGGGTGTTGAATATAGTCCATTGATTTCACCTCCACGAGGTGATAAAGAGGGAATAGCATAGGTTTCTACGCGATGTGCTATTTAGTTAATAAGACAAGGATTCTCGTGACTTCCACCTCCACCCACACCACCCCCAACTTCACCACCATAACCTGCAACTTCACCTGTACCACCTCCACCTCCAGCACAGTTTAGTATGGCAAATTCAATGAAGCTACCTTTTTTCAAAGGCTTGGGAAATGAGGACCCGAACCATTTCTGGTTTGTCATGAAAGCTATATGGGAAGCTCAGGGCATTACAGACGATCACATGAAGAAGCCGACATTGGTTAGTGCTCTACAGGATCGCGCGCTAACCTGGTATATCAAGTACTCTAATGATAACTTGAATGCTGGAGTGGTAGACATCCAGACCGCACTGAACAAACAATTCAGAAGGCCTAAATTTGAAGCACAGTCTATTTTTGGGTTCAAAGAAATCACAATGCAGCCAGGCGAGACACCTTGGGAATTAGATTAGAGATTGAAGTGAAAAATCCGTGAAGCTAATATGAACTTAACAGACGGATAGCATCGCGAATGGTTTGTGGCTTCGCTCCTGCCACACCTAAGGGTTGTACTATCACAAAGGAAGATAACGACTCAGGTATAGGCCTTGGAGATTGCAATGAGACTACATGAAACACCGATGCAAGATCCAAATTTGAGGGTCCCACAGATCCACGTGCAGTTGAAAAATCTTTGCCTTGAGATGTAGAGTTTGATCAGGACATAACAGTTTGACCAGAGGTATGTGAAGAGGTATGGTGCCTGAAATTCAAGGGTCAAGGGCATGACAAATACCATTGCCTAGTCTTTAAAAACTACTTGGAAGGAGGAGGATTGATGCCTTTAAGGCTAGAAGCTCAGGCAGGATCAAGCGCAGGGCCTGCATTGTGGTGCGCTATATGTTAAGTAGTAGGAAAAAATTCCACAGATAACTGTCATTTGTTGTAGAAGTTTGTACATACATCGCAACAATTGTTTTGCAAATTCTATAGCTCGATAGGGCATGATGAGCGTAAGTGTAGAAGCTACGAACTAATGATGGATAGAACTCCTGCCTATAGGGTTTAGGCAGAAATGTGGCCCCTTGACTAGAGCACAAGGATGGAGCAGACAAGCTTTCAGGGGCACGAACGAGGCTGAGGTGGAGGAGGACCTGGCAGAGGTCAGGGACAGCTGATCTGCTATAATTGCGGAGGACCAAGACATTATGCCCATGATTTCACTAACCCAACACATATGTCATGCAAGTATTGCACTCTGTTTGAAGATGAAACGGAAGATTGTCCTACACTGATAGCAAGGATATGTGACAAAGGGGCGCTACCACCTCAGCCGACTCAGAACCTGCAAATGATGAGGTCTGAGCCAAATGAAGAGGATCCAAACTTAAATATAATGCTCCGAAGTGGAATCACAACAGGGGATGACAAAGGGAAATAGCCTGAAGACAACACATGGGTTCGCAAAGCCCCAATGAAGGATCCTGAGTTTGATTTGGAGCATGCACGTGAAACATTCATGGAAGAAAAGAAGAGCTTCACTAAGGCCTCCACCTCAGGAAGCAAGGATAAGCCTGATCAGGAGATGGACCCTTTTATGCTTACAACCTTCTCAGAGACCTATATGAAGTTACTACGTGATAGCAAGGTTGTGAAGGGGCTACAAGAGCTTATAAACAGATGCGCCAGAAACACCCCGAGTGAGCTGCATGTAGTACGAAAGATTGGTAAGCATAAAACAAACATGGGATGGGAGATGAGGCTGACCATGTAGATAGGAGAGTATGAAATGGATCACGTTATTTTGGACTTGGGGTCAGACGTGAACATCCTACTGAAGAAGACTTGGGAATGGATGGGGAGACCCACACTGCAGTGGTCTCCGATTCATATAGGAATGGAAAATCAGTAGAAGATCATCCCCATGTGGTGGCAGCAAGGGGTGACTATAGATATTGAAGGTGCAAGCATGCTGGCTAACTTCGAGGTAATAGAAATTGTGGATGACAGCAACCCCTATCCTGCACTCCTGGGAATTGATTGGGCTACTGATATGAACGGGGTAATCAATCTAAAGAAGCGAAAGATGATATTTGAGAAGAAATCTCTTGGCATCATAGTACCCCTAGATCCTGTTGAGGGATTGTGCTATACTGAACCAATCCGTGATTATGAGAGAGATGATGATCTGGACTGTATATATAAGAGAACAACGTGAGACCAAGATTAGGTGAATCTAACAGTGGATGGATGAATTACATGGGATCGTCAAAGTTCTTGCACCTCGGACTCTGATGAAGAATTAGAGTGCTGGCAAAATTGGTTACATGAGTTAACTACACTGAGTTGTAACATGATGACTCAGTCGTTGCACTGCGTGTTGTCAGAGGTAAGAAATTTGCCCACTTATGATGGCCTGAATGATGTAGATATTTTTTTTGATGCATTTGAGAGGGAGGAACCAGAAAAATAGCACTTATAGGCATTGGATTGGGCTACGCACAAAGGAAGCTTTGATGATTGGCATGAATGTAGGAGGATGATGAGAACACGCTTTGGGAAGCCGAAGCTATGAATGACAGACAAATGTGATGGGCAGAATGATCCATGCACGCACTTGGCCAACTAGGCTTAGGCTTATGGAGAGAAGCCCCAACCTGAATGGGTGCACTTGTTCTGTCACACACTGGATGTCATCCCGATGAACTAGTACAGAGAAATAGAGCTTCACCATGCTACAGGTGAACAGGATATTCTATGCGAGGGATTCATAATGACATTCAGTTTTGAAGACAGGTTTGACTCTATTGATGAGGTGCTACAAGAGGTGAAAGCAGCAATATTTAGGATACCACAGAATCCTTTGGACCTAATTCAGCCTTAGTGGGCTACTCAGCTGAGTCACGTGCTATAATTCTATAACGTAACCGCTAAAGAAGAGGATAAGGATCCATGAAAGGTTAACATCCTTGAAATAGAAGGTCACCACGAGGTTGAAGGACTGCAGATTGAGAATCTTGATATAATCACGCCATTGAAAACGAAACTAGTAAACATTGGTACGGAGGCAAAGCCCAAATTCATGAAGATTGGAGATTACTGGGACGACACAACGGTGGATAAGGTCACTAAATTGCTCTGCGAATACCAGGATTTACTCCCCACCAAGTTTACAAATCTGAAAGGGATAATCAGGGACCTAGTTATTATGAAGATCACATTGAAGCCCAATGCGAAGCTGGTTAAGCGAAGACCTTACTGTCTCAATCAGAAGTATAAGGAGAAGGTCCACTTAGAGCTAGACGAGATGCTCATGGCAAGCATCATTGAGCCTATGGAAGAATCTGACTGGGTAAGTGCCATGGTGGTACAGGAGAAGAAGCAAAAGGATGAAATAAGGATATGCGTGGATCTCAGAAAGTTGAATGACGTTTTCATACATAATCCTTTCCTGACTCCATTTACTGATGAAATGTTGGACAATGTAGGTGGCCAGGAAGCATATTCTTTCACTAATGGGTTCTCTGGGTACCATCAGATAAAAAATCAGAGTCTATTTTAAGATGTATACAGATCACTCCGTGCTAAAATACCTGGTCAATAAGCGTGTGTTCAGGGGGAGAATCTGCAGATGGATGTTATTATTCCAGGAATATGATTTTGAAGTTATTGTGAAACCTGGATGACTGAACACGGGACCATACCATCTGTCACGCATCGAGACAGGGGAAGAGCCCACGAATTTGGAGGAAGGATTTCCTAACGTGTAGCTATTTGCAGTGTGCATCATGGATGGTCATTTTGAGGATATAATACACTTCCTGATGATAGGAATTGCCCCGAAGGGATACACCGTCCAACAGAAGAAGGTGTTAGTGGTGCGCACGACATATTTTTCTGTCATTGTTGGGCATCTGTACAAAATCGGGTCTGATGAGATATTGCGACGATATGTACCCAAGTTTGAAAGAAGCAGCATGCTCGCAGATGCTCATGGG
This sequence comes from Pinus tabuliformis, assembly GCA_031772625.1. Taxonomy (NCBI): domain Eukaryota; kingdom Viridiplantae; phylum Streptophyta; class Pinopsida; order Pinales; family Pinaceae; genus Pinus; species Pinus tabuliformis. Next base: position 77,393,696 of record CM062819.1, on the reverse strand, counting down.
GGCGCCGCACAAGGACATTATGTAGGGAGAGTAACCATGCAGAAGATTCTACACATAGGGTTGTGGTGGCCAACCCTCCATCAAGACTCAAAAGCATATTGCAAGGCATGTGCTGTGTGTCAAAGGACGAGTAGGCCATTACGGAGGGATGAGATGCCTTTGAATCCACAGATGATGTTGCAACCTTTTGAGAAATGGGCAATCGATTTTTTGGGACCCATTCATCCCCAAGGAAATATGGGAGAGAGGTACATTACCACCGCGACAGAATATTTGACTCCTTGGGTGGAGGAACAGCCTATGAAGGATTGCACAGGCGTGACTACTGTAAAGTTTCTCTTTGAGTATGTACTAACACAATTTGGCTATCCAAAGATCTTGATGAATTATCGTGGTGCGCGCTAATGGAGGAATTTCAAGCATATCACCAGAAGAGCATGCCTTATCACCTGCAGGATAATGGGATGGTGGAAGAATTCAATAAAGTGCTAGAGAATGTGCTGACAAAGGTTTGGAATGCTCAGTGAAGTGATTGGGACCTACACATACCCGCAATACTATGGGCCTATCAGAAAACATGCAAGAAGTTGACTGGACAACTCCCTTTAGGCTTGTCTATGGTGTTGAAGTAGTAATGCATATGGAATATATTGTGACTAGTCTACGCATAGTGGCGCTCACAGATATGATGGATCACAAAGCCCTAGAGGAAAGGCTCGCACAGTTGGATGAGCTTGAGGAAGAGAGATTTCTGATTGGATTTCACCAACTGGTCCAAAAGCAACGCGAAAAAGCATGACATGATTGGCATATTAAGCTAAGAAACTTTAAGGTAAATGACCTAGTTTTGTTATATGGCAACAAATTTGATAAATTTCCAAGGAAATTCAGAATGCACTGGTTAGGGGCCTATGTCATTAAGGAGATTACCAATGGAGGAGCAGTACAGCTGGTCAATTTTAATGGAGATCCCTTCCCAGGAAAGATGAATGGCAGTCGATTGAAGCCATACACCAATAGTCTAGTCATGTGACTAGATGAAGGTAGCATAGTCTTAGTGCTCCAGGCAGCTGAAAGGAGGCGCGAGACTATAAACTACACTACCCAGGTTGGGGAGTTGCACGATTGAAGGATTGTGCGAAGCAAGGAAGTGTTACAGGGTTTGTGGCAATGCAAAGGGAGTTGTGCTACCCAAAGAGAAATTGTGCAGGCCAGCCGAAAAGTGGCCGTTAAAGTCACTGTAAATGATTTGATGGTAGAAATGCGACCAAATGGAGCCGCGAAGGTGGCTTGGAGGAGTAGACAAGGCAGGGTTTCTCAACCTCCTTTGGGTGCCACACTACAACCTCACCCCGGTGATAGTATTGGTCATTAAGCAGCTGCTGTGCTTGGTGCATGATGGGTCCCTACAGCTGGAGGAGCCAATACCCATCATGGATAGATTGATTCATAGGATAACGCAATTATCGTATACGGGAGAGAATTCGGCCATGATATTTGGCAGAAAAGGTGGTGAACAGGCCCTCGCAAAGTCTATGAAGGAAAATTTTAAACTAGAGAAGAAGCCACGTGGATATGCTATATCCAGCATGTACAATCCTGTTGTGAAGGTAGCCACACAAATCTTAGCAGGGAAGGTGATGAGAAAGTTTCGCACCGATGAGGTGTCGGTGCCTGTCGTTGCGCTAACATCCCAGTGCACTGAAGGAGTCCAGTTCAACTGGTCGGACTACCTTTGCACAGAATTCTTTGCAAACTCCCACGAAGCATAGGAGCTCATCAAGATGTTCCACTATGCATGGCTCTTGCTGTCAATTGTGATGGTAGCATGGGAGCTGCCAGAGGATAGTCAGTTCCCTTAGGTCATGCCAGACCTCCCAAAAGTAGTGAAGTATGCTTCGCTATAGGCGACCAAGGATGTGCAATGAGTCAAGGACAGCAAGATCTTTCGGATCTTGATGAAGATGAACATCCGCATGGCCATCAAATGAAAACTGTGATTGTCACATACAGTGTATGCCAACCTGCAAGGCTATGCAAAATTTAAAGCAGACTTCCACCATGAGTCCATCAGGGTGCGAAAGGACCCTACGTAGAAATGGTATGACTTGCCTTACCTGGCAACGGATTACGCCATTGATGTAGTACTTGATCAATGGCTAGTAGAGTGGCACTCTATAATAGACTTGGCGGTGGGAGGAAGCGAGTCCACCACGTAGAAAAAGAAGGAGGTGGCCAAGATTAAGATAACCCAGTTGGCCAAAAAGAGGAAAAAGGAGGTTGTTAATAAGGCCCAGGCAGAGAGCAAGGTCGCGCAGCAGACAACAAAGCAGACAAGTGGGACAAAGCAAGGCTCTGACAAAGGCACGTGGTCACCTTCACCTGAGACAAAGGAGGAGACAAACGAGTAGCACAGCACGAACCCAGAGGAGACGTCTTCTTGCATCAAGTTCCCAAGGAAGCCAGAGAAAGGAGGGTCCACGAAGAAATCAAAGGCTACCAAGACATCACTAGACCCTATCACGCTAACAAAGGGTGATCTGCATGATATCGGTGAAACAGTGAGAAATGTCACTGCAGAGGCCCTACAACAATTTGAGCAACAGCAACAAATAATCTTATGGGCTATCCAGACATGGTTGCAGGAGATGCAGACCCACACATCACAGGCTAGCACGGTGTCTACCAGCCTAGCTATCGACACTTCAGAAGCTGTCGAGATGTTGCACGCGAAAGCCTCCAGTGCGATAGTGCTGCCTAATGGAGCACTGACCATGTAGAACAAAGATGACAGGCCCACTTTGAACGCCCTAAAGGGAGTAGGGTTGAATCTAGCAGTGCTCCCACATGAAGCACTCCACATCTTGCAGGATGGAGTGATTACAGAAGTGAGGGCCTATGAGCACTGCGCCCTCCAGGTGATCAGTGAAAAACGGATCAATAATGAGAAAATGGCACTACAGTCAGATTCTGTAATCATCGCTAAGACTAAGGCAACCAATCAGAGCAAGTGCATTATGTAGGTCATCGAGGAGGCATGTCAGATGGTCCCAGATTTGGCCATTTCGGAGGAGGAGCCAGTCGAGGTGTGCATCTAGAAGCTGGCCACGGCGGTGCATGACACTCGTACCAAAATGGCAAGGGTTCAGTTGGAGTTGAACTTGCAAATCACAGAATTACATTTGAAGGCCCAGCCTTCGACTTCACCAGAATTGAAGGAGCAGCAGGCGACCACTGTCACAGAAGCAGTAGCAGTGGTGGATAGTGCAGTAGCAAACTGCACACAACTTTTTGAGCAGTCGTTTGAGGTCCTGACAAGCTTGCAGGAGGACCCCAATTTACAATGACTAGATATGGAAGCGTGCAAGATACAACAATGCTATGATGAGGTTAAGGGCACAGCAAGAACGACCACACTGACACAAAGAATAGAAAAGCTGCAGGAGGCCGAGCAGCTGAAGGAACAAGTGGATATAGTGTTGCACAAGGAATCAGTGTTGAAGGCAAGACTAAAGCCCTAGTTGGATGAGGCTTACACGGTGACACGATCTATTGAAGTCAAGCTTGTGACTCTGCAAGCGACACAACAAAAGCTTCAAGCTGATAGCTCAGGAGGAGTGACTGAGCAAATCACTGAAGACACGAAGAAGGTGGCAGCTCAGTGTACCGTCGAGGTTGCGGTCATACAAGTCAAGATGGAAGGGCTTTGCGTAAAGATATCCATGCCTATCAAGTGACTCGAGGGCGAGTCGCAATGTTTGTGTTGGGGGCCTGTTAGGAACAAGATCCCCCAAGGACAGTTTTGGGGCTAAAAGCCCATGTTTTGAGTCGAATTTTGTAATAAAATAGTAAAGTCTCTGCATTTTGTGGTCGCGGAGCACGAAGGTGTCATGAGTCATAAAGGGTTGTCTGCCCTTAGTTTTGTAAAGTAAAGTCGGTTGTAAAAGATCTACCCATGGTCCGCGGACCATGGGATTGTATAAAAAGAGCTAAGTAAGTAAGCTCTAGGTAGTTTAGATAAGTCTTAGAGAGTGATAACTATGAAGTAAGAAGTTTAAGTTCAGGTCATAGCATAGGTAGAGGCTCTGTAGCTGAGTGCACGGAGGCCTAGGGTGGAAGTCCACAGCTGAGGGTGCGGACCCCTGCAGCTGTGTGCACAGGGTGGATAGAGTTTGTAATCACTTGAAGATATCAATAAAGAGAAGTATTTTGTAATTTCTCTACCTTTGTTTTGATTAATGCATCTTGTTGTATTATGTATGAAATTCATTTATAATGCTTATATGATGCGCGACTATATGTAATTACAGTGGCTAAGTGAACGCAAATAAGAACATCTATTTACGTAGTCCTAATTCTGATTGTTTAGTAATATAAGAAAGACACTTAAATTAGCTTGGGAATCTACACGGTACGCTGCCCTAGCATCATGAAAGTACGTGATCTGCAGGTTAGGGCTGCGTGAAGGTCAATCGTACCTTTTTGCGTAGGTATTGAAGGGTAGAATAGAGGGTAGTCTGGCAAGCCCTAGAGCTAAATAACTTACGTGATGCAGGAATATGAGGAATAAACCGACATCACGACCATCTCAGGGTGTAGAAACTTGGTTCTAGCATCCCCCCATACTACTTCGGGTGATACTTCGGTCTGCCTCCATGGCCTGATGCTGAAAGGGCCAGTAGTGTAGGGATTTGTTTGGCTAAATAACGTTGAACCTGGGTCAGGCCCCCTCAAGCCAAAAAATATGTAGCGTAGGGATTTGTTTGGCTAAATAAGGTTGAACCTGGATCAGGCCCCCTCAAGCCAACAAATATTTGTTGGCTTGAGGGGCCTGATCTAGGTTCAGCATTATTTAGCTAAACAAATCCCTACGCTATTAGCCCTTTCGACATCAACCCGTGGAGCGCGGACCAAAGTCTCACCCAAAGCAGTATGGGGGGATGCTGGAACCAAGTTTCTGCACCCTGAGATGGTCATGATGTTCGATTATTCCTCCTATTCCTACCTTCGTACAGGCTACTTAGCTCTGGGGCTTGCTAGACTAGCCCTCTATTCCACCCTTCAGTACCTCTGTGAAAAGGTAAAATTGACCTTCACGTAGCCCTAACCTGTGACTCAGGTACTTTCACGCTGCTAGGGCCACGTACCATGCAAATTCCCAAGTGAGTCTAAGTGTCTTACTTATCTTATTAAACAATCAGAGTTAGCACCGTGTAAACAGATGTTCTTATTTGCGTTCACTTAGCCAGCATAATTACATATAGTCGCGCATCATATAATCATTATAAATGAAATTCATACACAATACCCAAGATGCATTAACTAAAACAAAGACACAGAAATTGCAGAATACTTCTCTTTATTGATATCTTCAAGTGATAAGAGACTCTATCCACCCTGCGCACACAGCTGCAGGGGTCCACGCACTCAGCTATGGACTTCCGCCCTAGGCCTCTGCACACTTAGCTACAGAGCCTCTACCTACGCCATGATCCAAACATAGACTTCTTACTTTAGAGTTATCACTCTCTAAGGCTTATCTGAACTACCTAGAGCTTACTTACTTAGCTCTTTTTATACAATCCCATGGTCCATGGACCATTGGTAGATATTTTACAACCAACTTTACTTTAAAAAACTAAGGGTGGAAAACCCTTTATGACTCATGACACCTTCGTGCTCCATGACCAGAAAATGCAGAGACTTTACTATTTTATTACAAAATTCGACTCAAAACATGGGCTTTTAGCCCCAAAACCATCCTTGTGGGATCTCATTCCCAACACCCCTTTTTCAAAATGTGCTTCACTATAAAGGGACCATACCACATAGATTCAAACTTGCCTACCCCCAGGGTGTCTTTTTCCTGATCGTAGACCAGGACAAGGTCACCTTCAGAAAAATTCTGAGGATGGACAACTTTATCGTATTGATTTTTTATCCTCTTTTTATGGGCTTCATTTATTATGGTGGCATCGCGACAGTGCTCATCAAGATGCTCCAAATGAACGAGGCATTCCTCAAGACTAGAAGTCTCTGGAAGAAGCTCAACAGCTAGTTTAAGAGAAGGAATTTCACATTCAATATGAAAAATAGATTCCAACCCGTAAAGTAGCTAAAAAGGAGTAAAGCCAATGGCAGTCTTAACTAACGTTCAGTATGCCCAAAGTGCCCGATACAACATGATGTGCCAATTGGATCAAGATTTGTTAATTGTCCCTTTTTTTTTTAACAAGAACGGGTAATGAATATATTGCCAAAGGTGGAGCAAGCTCCTATTACAATCGACAGTAACTTGAAAAAACTGAGCAATGAGAGTGATCTGGGAATGTAGTCCCTTCTCCATTGCTTAGATTCAAAAATTCATTGAGATCTTTAGTTATTTTTGAATACTGTCTTATGTATTGTCCCTCTAGAAAAGAAAATTTACATAACATTGGTCGTTCTTCTTGTTATTCCTTCTGCTTACTATTCCTTCTAATTACCGCTCTGTCTGCTTGTTGTACCTTTAGCTTGTTGTTCCTTATGCTTGTTGTTCCTTTTGATTGATGTTCCTTCTGCTTGTTGTTCCTTATTCTATTTGATGTTCCTTCACCTATTGTTCCTTCGGATGTTGTTCCTTCTGCTGTTGTTCCTTTTGTTTGTTGTTCTTTCGGGTTGCTGTTCCTTCTGATTGTTGTTACTTCGAGTGTTATTCCCTTTGCTGCTGTTCCTTCTGCAGTTGTTCCTTATGCTTGTTGTCCCTTCGGATGTTGTTCCTTCTGTTGTTGTTCCTTTGGTTTGCTGTTACTTTTGCAGCTATTCCTTCCGCTTGTTGTTCCTTTTGCTGTTGTTCCTTCTGCGTGTTGTTCCTTTTGCTTACTGTTCCTTTCCCTATTGTTCCTTCTATTTCCTATTCCTTCTGCTATTGTTCCCTCTGCTTGTTTTTCCTTATGCTTGTCGTTCGTTCTGCTAGTAGTTCCTTCCACTGATGTTCCTTCTAAAGTTGTTCCTTATGCTTGCTGTTCATTCTGCTTTTTGCTTGGTGTTCCTGAATGTGACTTGCTGAATTCCTAAAACAACTCTCACTCTGAATATTGGGGCCAGTGAGCGCAGATCTGTCAGTTGTAGGATGGTTAACGCAAGGGATGAGTCAATGAGGGTCTTCCATTAAGGCTGAGATTTCCTTGGGACAGCAGACAACTTTTGTTTACCAGCGAATCTGCTTGCTTATTTAATTCCCACAGAATATGGTATGAGTCAACTGTGTCAAATTCTTTCAATAAGTTTTGAATTCGCTGCAAGGTTTTATTTAAAGCAGGGTTATGAAAATGATCTTCAGAGTTTAAGAGATTAATCAAAAGCTCCGAGTCTCTGAATATTTGATTTGTTTTATATCCTAGTTCCTTCGCAATCTGGCATGCTCTTAAGAGACTGTAACTCTCTTCTTGATTATTCGAACTTATGCCTAGACCCCAGCTGAAGCTAGTTTTATTCTATCTATCTGGGGAGAGAATCAATCCTCCTGCACCTGTAGTTCCTGGGTTCCCCTTGGATGCTCCATTGAAGAAGATAGTGGCTTTTGAGGTCCCCTGCCACCACTTGAGAAAGTCACCTTCAGTGAGATGCAATCGCCAGGTTGGAGCATTCATCAGTTTGCTGATTGTATCTTTCCTTTCACCTGAAGCACAGAATCCCATCCACTTAGAAGCTTCTGGTGGTAGAGGGGAGCCAAAGACTATTTTATCTACTATTTCCAATAGGATGGCTTTAACTTTGGCAGCCACTTCCACTAAGGTCGGGAGCCTGTTGTTGAAAACGCAATCGTTTCTAGCCAACCATACTTTCCACCAAAGGCATTTTGGAATAGCTTGCCAAATGTTTTTCCAGACTGCATTTCTAGTTTTTTTCTCCGGATTTTGATCTTCGCAGGAGGTGAAGAGGGTGGTGACTGATATCTAGGAGGGGGTGGGGACACTAAGTCCATGGAGGACCATCTTCCAGACTGCTTGTGTGAAATCGTAGTCAACCATTAAGTGGTCAAAGGATTCAATAACAGAATTGCATAGGCTGCATCTAAAGGGGTTGTGGAATCCTCTTTTGGTGAAATTTTCTCCTATTAGAGCCTTTATATGCATGAGTAACCAAGTGAAAAAATTCACCTTTGGTAGAGTAAAGGGGGACCAAATGGATTTCCAGAGCTTTGGAGTTAGCAAAGGGGCATGTATAGCTTGTAAAGAGGAGAATCCTTGAGCTGTTGTATATATTCTGGTTCTTCCCCACCCCCATTTGTCTTTGGATGAGTGATGGACCGGGGCGAGACCAGAGAGTGTTGTACATAACAAGTTTTTTTGGGATTAAAGGTGGATGGGAACCCGTGGAAAAGTCCATCCTACCCAGTTCCCTTTGTTGTCCTAAGAACAAATATCTGCTAGCCGAAGGAGACCTTTGTTCACTAGCCAGATCTTTATATCGTTGCAAGAGTTTAGGGTGGCCAAAGGGGCATTCCCTTGTATAGTATCCTCCCACAGTAATGTTCTTTGTCCATTGTTTGGAATTCTGTATAAATGTTGTTGTACATGGTTGATGCTTCTTATGACTAAATTCCATATTGTTGTTCCTATTGGAGTAGATGTTGTTGTGAGGTTTCTCAGTGAGCTTCCCTTTAGGTATTTCTTCCAGAGGATCTTACTAACAAGATGATTTTTATCTGCATACAGTTGCCATATGATTTTTCCACCGAGAGCCAGATTTTCCAGGCCTGGATCTCGTATGTGTAACCCGTCTTGCTGGAGTGGTGTTTTTAGGATATCCCAACTTACCAAATGTAACTTGCTCTGATTTCCCTTGCCTCCGTTCCAAAGAAAGTCCTGGAGGAGCTTGGAGATATGTTCTGTGACAGTCTTGGGTGCTAGCAGGAGGGAAGACTGGAATATGGGGAGGGCAGAGAGGACTACCTTTATCAAAACCACCTTCCCAGCCTTTGTAAGCCATTGGCCTCCCCAGTATGCTATTTTTTCTTTTATCTTTCTTATTAATTTTGTCTAGAGGGAGGGAGGGCTTTGTCCCAGTGTTAAGGGAAGCCTAGGTATTCGATCTTTTCCCATTTTTCATACCCAAGGAAACCCAATGTGTAGGCAATTCGAAGGATAGTTGGGTGATCTACATTCCAGCCGTAGACAACCCTTTTTCTTTTGTTGATCAAGGCTCCTGAGATTGAGCAGTACTGATGAAGAATTTCTTTGAAATATTTTGCTATCTTAATCGAGGCACCTCCCAAAAGGAGAGAATCATCCACCAAAATGGCATGATTTATTGGGTCAACTCCTCTTGCTGCCTTGATGCCTGGGATAGAACCTGATTTCCTTTCCGCTATTAGCTTTCTGCTTAGGGATTATGCCAACAAGATATAAAGAAAGGGTGACAATGGGCACCCTCAGCAGAGCCCTCTTGAAGCTTGAAAAAAGTCAGCAGGTTTGCCATTGACCAGGGGTGCTATCCAAGGTTTGTGAGTGCAGGCTTTTATCAAATTGACAAACTCAACACTAAAACCGAAGGAGAGAAGGATTTTATAAAGGAATTAAAGTTTAACCTGGTTGAAAGGATTTGACATATCCAGCTTGATGAGCATGCCTTTTTCCTTTCGAGTGTGGCTAGAGTGGAGGGCTTCTTGTACTTGGATCACATTGTCTATGAGGTGTCTTCCTTTGACAAAACCGCCCTGCAGAGGGGAGATTAGGTTCCCTAGCAAAGGCTTGATTCTATTGTCTAAGAGTTTGGCAAGGATCTTGTAGGAGGCATTGCAGAGAGAGATAGGCCAAAATCTGTCAAGAGTCTCAGGGTTAACTTATTTTGGGATTAGGGAAAAGAAGGTGAAGTTGGTGCACCCTCCCACTTTGGCTTTCTTTTGAAAGGTTTTTACCATTCTGAGGAGATCGAGTTTTATTACATTCCAGCAAGCTTTGTAAAAATGAATGGTGAAGCCATCCAGCCTAGGGGCTTTATCTGGCTCCATTGACCAAATGACTTCCACTGTCTCCTTTTTAGTAAAAGGCTTCAATAACCCATCATTTAAATCTGTTGTGACAAGTGAGGGGATATTTGACAAAAAGTCAGTAGCCAGGTCTTCATCGGAAGAACCATCCTCCTAGAACAGATGCTGAAAATGGGATGTGGCGGCCTGTTTTATGAGCGATTGTCCTTTGATAACTTCCCCCTCACTGGTGGATATTTCTGAAATGTGATTCTGTAAGAGACGAGCTCTGCATTGTCTGTGAAAGAAATTTGTGTTTTTGTCTCCATCTTACAGCTAGAGGCTGCGAGACTTAAGGTGCCAATATTGCTCTTCCCTTCAAAAGGAAAGAAAATAGTTGAGCTGGGCATTATGTTCAAGAAGCAACTGAGATTTGGTGATTTCAGTTCCTTCCATGCCTAACTGAATCTCAGCTAGAGTCTGTACAACCTTTTGTCTAGTGCTCATTGGAGTGGATAGAGATTTTTTTTTTGCCCAGGATTTTAGAGCAAACTTAGTGTTCTTGAGCTTCTACTCCCATATAAAATAGGGGGATCCTTCAACTGGTTGCGACCAAGTGAGAGTCACTGTGTCCATAAAGCCCTCTCTCAAGACCCATAGAGGGTTAAATCTAAAGGGAATAGGTCCCAAGTCCTCCTCTTTTTCTAGCAACAGTGAGATGGGATTGTGATTAAATGTTATTTTGGGTAGGATTTTTTAAGAGATTAAATGCTTCCCCTCCATCAATGAACTTTGAACTAGAAACTGGTCTAGATGAGTAGCAATGTTAGCATTACCAACTCTATTATTGGTCTAGGTATAACGGCCTTTCTTGGGTTTGAGGTCAATTAGGTCCCATGAGAGAATCAGAGACTAAACCAAGACATGGAAGGGATCTTTACCCCATACTCCAACTTTTTTCTCATTTGGATCTAGTGTGATGTTAAGGTCCCCAGCCAAAATGATGTTTGGGGGGGAGTAGATTTCTAGGAAATCTGAGAGAGTATGGCAACAGTCCTTCTTTTCTAGAAAATTAACAGGAGCATATAGATTGAAGAGAGCTAAAGAAGTCTTACTTGGGAGGTGTAGGAGATCTATGTATATCCAGTGTTGGGTTGCGAAGGAGCTCTTTAGCTGAAACATATCCTCTGACCATAAGGTTGCAAGGCCCCCTGAAGTACCTCAAGCACTGACCGCTTTTCCTGAGTTATTTTTCCACTTGGTTCGACTTAACAATAGAAGAGCATCTTCCTCTATCTTTGTCTCTTGAAGTAGGAGGATATTTGATGGTTCCATTCTTAATAAATCTTTTACTACTTTAGCTTTCATAGGGTTCCCTAGGCCCCTGAAATTCCAACAGACAATCTGCATTATTTACTGGGGAAGGAAGGAGTAGACCGTCCCTTTGTGGGTCGGCTCCTTATGTTTCTGCGTAGTGACATTTCAATTGTGGACTGACTGCCCTACATATTTAGTCGTTCTACCTCTTCTTCTTTGATCTCCTTGCGAGACTTCCTTCTTGCCTTTTTATTGGGTCACTCGAAAGAATCCTCTTTGGAAGAACCAAGACTGTATATCAACTTTTTCTTTTTAGTCATTTCTGCATATGAGGGTGGAGAAATGGTGCCTGCTGGAGGATCTTGATTTTCCTGCTAGGTTGCATCTACATAAGGGATTTCTGTAGTGGCTTCTCCCATTTGTTCCTAAGGTCCTGAGTTTATTTCTGCGTTTGCTATCTGTTCCATATTCTGTTGCAACTCTCCCTCTTAAAGTTCTGGTTGGTCATCTGGAGGGATTAGTTCAACAAAAGGATTTGAAGAGATGGTGGCATTTGTTGTGTCCTGATCTTTGGGTAGGCTCTTCCCAATGGAGGGTCCTCTGTTCTTTAGATTCCCTCCTTTCCTTTTTGCTCTGTTGGTTTTTTTCGATGTGCTTGGTTTTCGAGCTTGTGTCCACTGATCGCCCTTATCATTTTCTATTTCTTCCTCATCTTTCTTCTTGCAGTTTTGAGCGAAGTGACCATAGCCGTGACAGTGTCAGAACTTGAAGGGAAGCTATTCATAATCAAGTTCTTGAATGTGAGACCAGCCAGCTATGGTAAGCTTAATAGCCTCAGGCAACCCTATCTCTAGATCGACTTCAACACATATTCTGGCACACGAGTATTGTTCTCTCCTTTCAGCCCTATCAATGTATTTTCCAAGTTTGTTCCCAATTGTTTCCATGGATTCTGAGTTCTAGTAATGAAGTGGTAGGTGGGGTAACCTTACCCAGATAGGAACGGCTAAAGGAGTATCCTAGGAAGGATCAAACTCAAACATCCATTTATTCAGATAGAGCCCTTGGGGGCCCATGAAATATGGACTGTTTCGGAAGATAAGATCTCTATCTTCTACTGATTCAAAGACAAACACATAATATCCTTTGCCTACCAAATGACTTCAAATTCCTTCAGAGACAAGGGGCCTCTAGTTTCTCTAGACCCATCCATCAATGGCTTTGGGAGAGGGCCAGAGACTCGTAAATTGACCAATAAGCCCACGTTCTGCTAGATTCAGCACAGTTCGGCACGGGTGTTCCGCAGGCAGTTCTACAGAGGGGATGGATTCGGCTTTCTTAACAAACTTCTGCTAGTTCGGGGTTGCTTTCCTCTTGCCGCATGAGGCTACCAATTTTTTTAAGGTAGCGATCTCAGGAGGGAGGGGAGGCCGAGGGCCCCCTCTGGTGTCCATGTTGGAGGACTCAGATTATTACCGAATGAAGAGGCTGACCACGTAGAGCTTTCTATACTCTCTTTCTGGTTGCGCTTAGCACCAGGAGGCTACCAAGGGAGGGTTCTGCAGAAGCAGTGGCAGCTAGGTCAAGGTTGAGTGTGCTCTAGAGCTCCTCAAATTTTCCATCTTCTCATAACATTGTCTTACTCCTATAAGTTACTTCCGATAAACTACTTCTGATAACCTGCTTCTCTTCTCTTGCTGGCTTTCAATGAATTCTTCCTCTTACTCTTTGGCTTAACGATGGCTTCCGATAGTTTTCTGATGGCTCCTCGGTTTGTTAATTGTCCTTTGTAGGATGGTTTTAAGGGATTTGTTCGCGGCTTCAACCTGCCCATTGGCTTGAGGATAATACAGAGATGAATGCTCCTTCCGAAAACCCAATTTGAGAGCCAATGTGTACATCAGTTGATTTTGGAAATGACTGCCATGGTCAGTGACAATCTCTCTAGGGATACCAAATCATGAAATAACCTAATTGAAGAGAAACAAGGATGTTGTTTCATTTTGATTTTTAAAAATTAGGAATGGCCGGAGCCCACTTCGTAAAGTAGTCTACGCCTACAATGATATACTTGTGATTCCCTGCCAAAGTCAGATTACAAGTAGTAAAATCAATGCTCCACTTCGTCAAAGGACCGACAGTGATAACAGGGAAAAGCAGAGTTGGATGTGCATACATTTTCCGAGTATAGACTTGACAAGGATGGCATCTTTTGACCTCTTCAATACAATATTTGAAAATCGAATGCCAAAATTAGCCTACTTGCAAAATTGTTTAGGTTGTTGCAAGCCCTAATAGATGACTACCACAAGCTCCACTATGGAAATAATTAAGAACTGACTCAGCTTCTTCCAAAGTCAAACAATTCCTAAGGATTGAATCAATCCCATGATGATATAATGTGTCATCTATAGTAACATAATTCTTAGCGAGGTGACACAACTTTCTACGCTCATCTTTGGAGAAAGAGGTTGGAAACTTCGAAGTTTGGAGATATATAATGATATCCCCATACCAAGGATCTTGTGAAGAAATGATAAATAAATGTTCATTGGGAAAATTTTCCTCGAGAATAATTTCTTCCTCACAAGTAAGCTCTGATATCAACTCTACAAATACTAAATATTTCTTAGATTTAGCCGACATGAATTCAAGATCTAATTCTTGCAAAATGACAATCCATCTATTATATTTCCCCCCAATCAATCGCCTATTGAGAACAAACTGAAATGGATTGACGACTGCTAAGACAAACGCTTTTAAAAGAAGGATGTAATGTTGAGGCCGCTAGATAGTATGGACGGCTGCCAAAGCCAATTTATCGATGGGAGAATAGTGTAGTTCAGGACCTACCAATCCTCAACTTAGATAGTAGATTACATGCTCACAGAAGGCATCATCTTCCTGAACTAGAACCATGCCAATGGTTGATTCTGCCACAGTGAGATACAAGAGGAAATCTATGCTATAATCAGGTGGACTCAACAATGGCAAAGAGGTTAATGCTTTTTTAAAAGCATGAAAAGATCTTTGCGCGAAATCATCCCATAAAAATGGGACTCCTTTCTTAAGAAAACGCATAAATTCATTTGTGATCTCAACGTAATTTGCTATGAATCTCCTTAAGAAATTTTCCTTTCCTTGGAGACTTTGAAGTTGATAAATGGAAGATGGGGGAGGCAAATGAAGTATTTCCTCAACCTTGAAGGGATCAACACAAATCCGCTCTGTTGACACGATGAATCCTAACAACTGACCTGATGTGATTGCGAAAACACACTTATTCCCATTCAACCAAATTTTATAAAAACGACACTATTCAAAAATCAACTGAAGGTGTTTAGGATGATCAATTCTCTTTCAAGAACAAGCAGCTAAATCATCCAGATATGCTTCGATCACGTGTTTGATGTCATGAAAAGCATAAGACATGGCCCGCTGTAAAGCGGCTCCAACATTTTTAAGGCAAAAAGGCATCTTTTTGTATGCAAACATACCCCAAGGACAAATAAAGGTTGTCTTGTGTTGATCTTCTAGACGGATAATAATTTGATTGTAACCAAAAAATCCATCCATGAACGAAAAAACTTTATTACCTACATACTCATCAATAATTTGATCGATAAAGGGTCTGGGGTAATTATCTTTTGGACTATCCTTATTTAGGCCCCTAAAGTCAATACATACTCAGATTGTTCCTTGCTTTTTATCTACGAGGACTGGATTAGGGACCCACTTAGTCAGAGGAATGGGGTATATAAAGCCTGCCTTAAGCATCTTTTCAACTTCAACTTTAATAGTTGATGCTTTTCTAGGATTGACCGGTCAAAGTTATTGTCAAATAGGTTTAGCATTTTCATATGTCTTGATCTCATGTTGGACTATAGATGGCTCTATTCCAGGCATTTCCTCATAAGACCAAGCGAACACATCACAAAACTCTTTGAAGAGATCGGTATAAATTTGAATTTCTTCAGGGGAACAGTCAGTTCCAATAAAGAAATTTTCGATTATGTTAGGATTCCTAGAGATGTTCACAGGTACAGTTCGTGAGATAATAGACATGTTACCTTCCGTAGAAAACTATGCTAGGGCCAAAGGGTTTAAAACTGTATGAACATCACTAGTAGATGGACTATACAAAATTGACTTGATTTCTCGCAAATGAGGGAGGAATATGAACGATGATGTAAATCATCCCGTGGTCTATCAACAGCCATCATTGCTTCTATAATTGCTCCCTCAGATGGTAATACTATATCTAAGCAATCCTTAGCCGAAGTTGAGTCAATGATCCAAGCCGGAGCCACATCTCCATCCAACTCCTCTGGTGAGAAAGAAGTAGGATGGGAGTCTACAAAGTTAACAATAGACTGATAAGCAATTTCCATTGTAGACATAGGACATGCCATTCCACCTACCTGCCCTCCATCTAATGTGGTGGTAGAGGAGGGTAAAGGCCAAGGGTCCGAAATATAATGAGTTCGAAAGAAATCTTTTCAAGAAAGTCCCTTGGAGGATGAAATAGCAGTGATTTTAGCTGAAGGAGTAGGAATATAAAAAATACCCATTAAGGAAGAGTACATTCCAACTCCTAAATTCTCAATAGGTTGTCTGGTATTGTCCACTAATGGAACAATAGAGTTAGAAGATGCATGGGAGTCACCTAGAGAATAATCCATTTGATCTACTTTTACAATCCTTCCCTCATGAGGAAAGAAAAGGATGCAAAATAACGATGAAACTATGGCATCCATCTCATATATATAATTTCTGCCTAAGAGGGGGTTGTAATCCAAGTTGGAATCGACTATTTCTACTTCAATATTTACCACCTTTCCCCCAACACAGATGGTAAAGGTTGGAATAATCCCATGTGGCCTATGAGAATTTCCATCAAATGTCCTCAATAGAGTCGGTGAAGGAACAACTTGAGGTGATCCAATGGCCTTCCAACATGACATGGACATCACACATGTGGAAGCTCCCTCATCTATAATTATTCGAAAGATGTTAATCTTTCTATATGTAGACTTTATCTAGAAATACATATGATGGGGAAGCTTCTTTTTGACATTTGAAAAATCAAAAGTGAGCACAAGAGAACTTTTTGGATCTACTGCTTCGATTACCGAGAGAAAAGCACTCCTCTAAGTAGGGAATGACTAGAGTACCTCTAATGCTGACATAGCACAAGGACTTTGAGCTAGATATTCTATAATTGAGTAGTTCTGGGCTGCCCTAGCATTAGGGTTAATGGTCGAGCGCTTCGCGGAGCCTTACGACATCTAAGGTATGGACTCAACAGAGAGTCTCTCAATATGCAGCGGCTCTGAGGCATTGGAAGTAGACTTAGTCTTAGATGATTCTGATTCACCATAATCATGTGATCACGTAGTGACGTTGACATCTGAGCTCATCATGTAGACATTTGATGAATTATCCCCTTCTTGGCTGCCCCCTGTGGGGGAACCAACATTATAATTCGCACCAACAAGTAATTGCTACCCTTTGGGAAAAGGGTTAGTGAGAACAACCTAGGAGCTTGAAGATCCCTGCTACACTAATAAGCACTGAGTGTCTTGGATCTTAGGGTAGAAATGAGTCAAATGATCCCCATTACATAACTTGCATGGAAATTTTACCTTTTTCTTGGACTCTTTCTTACCCTCTCCGGGTTTGTTTGCATTGCCCTTCCCATCTTGGTTCTTCTTCCTGCCTCATCCTTTCTTCTTTCCATCAGATTGTTGATTTCCTTTGGGGTTAGAAGTTTGGATGGCATTTATAGACATAGGTTGAGAAGGTATATATGTGGATGGTGATGCCTACATAGAGGAAGTAGTTTGTAAAGACAACTATTGCAATTGATTCAGCAGGCTAACCATGTTAGCATCAATTGATCTGACTAGCCCATTGTAATGGGGACCTAGCTTCGGTTTGGCTATATCCACCTTGGATCTAGGAGCGTTAGGTAGAATTTTTTGAAGAACCCCAGACTGAGAATAGATCAATTCTAACTGATGGGCCCTGAAAATAGCCTAAGTTTTAGTGAAAACACTGGAGAGGGACACGTCCTTAGAGATCTCAGGTTGTAATGATTTGAGAAACCATTTAAGAAGGAATTCTTGTGGAATATCAACTTTAATGAGCCTCTTCCATATCCTCCATTCTTGGATATGATCCAAAATATGAGTTGCCTAATCCTATTGGAAATTATCCAGAAGCTCAGTTCCGACATCATATCGGATGGGCAATTGAAAATGGTTCAAACAGATAGTTGCCAAATCACTGAAAGAAGTGAAGGTGCCCCCTGGTAGTTCTATGTACCACTTAGCTATATTTCCAGTTAGGGTCCGTTGAAATAATCTCAACCTGATTGAATTGTCGATCAGGGAGTTGGACGAACACCATAAGTGGAAAGTGGTTACGTGGTCATGCAGATCTTCACCAGTCTTCCCCTCGAATTTTGGGATATCTGAGGGAAGTTTGGTTGGGACCGAAGGCCAAATCAGGTTATACCTAATCAGATCATTAGTCAATTTAGTGAGGTCTAGCAAGTTTAACGTTGCCAGAAAAGGGAGTCATGGCAGACCCTGAGGATTCCACCTGGTGTGGGCGGAACTCCCAATGTTATGAAAAGAATGACCTAGATTTCTGAAGGCACCAGGTTGCCCGAAGTAATTTGTAGACCCAACTAAACCATAAGGAGCCCCTTGTAGTCTAGCAAAATTTGGATTTTAACCAACTACTGCCAAAAATCCTCCATAACTAGTAAATTTACCCCCTAAAGAAGTGTTAAAAGGAGCACAAAACCCCTGATAAGGATTCCATGAATTATCATAGGGAGAAAATTTTTGAAAACAATTGACAGAAGAATATGACATATTCCCTTGTTGGTTGAAATAAGATTGATTCGTGGCTCCTAACCCACTAACGGTAGGGTTTGTCGAACTTTGAAACAAATTATAACCTTGACCTGAAAAGGAAAAAGGCATGGATCCCAAAGTTGGGTTGGAATGTGGTATATGACCACGCCTAAACGGGAAACCATAAAAAGAAGCTGATGCACTTGCCATGGATGTGGAGGTAGCTGATGGAATACTCAATGGAACTCAAGGAATCACGCTGGTCATCTTTCCAAAAGGGAAAAAACCAATGCCAAAGGCTACAGCCTGAGAACTTCCACTTGAAGATGGAATGGAAGTAGAACCAAATATAGTAGTGCCAGGAGTGACAGAAGGTATAGAAATTGTTCCTCCTTGTAGAAATACAAGAGTTTGTATACTCGTAGCTCTTGTCTTGGATGCCATGCTTCTAGCAGTTCTCATCAAAGGAAAAGATTGATATAAACTTGGGCTCGAAGTCCTATTGGTTGGAGCTCTGCCATATAATAAAACATCTGGATGATCAGGAGGAAGAGGAGAATTAGGAGCCGCAATAGACTCTGAAAGCTCTTCAACCTTGATATTATCTTCCGACTGGAAGAGGACTCAAGAAAGAACTAGAGTGTTCCTCTCTAACTCCCTACTTGTACCAGGTCTATCTTGTGAATCAATAACTCCAATCAGACGATCAATCTTTGATGTGCTTACAGCCATTGATTTAAAACCACTGGAAGTATTGCTCCTACACCTTCGAGGAGAAGGCTCATGACTCATAGGTGATATCCCAAGAAGTCTCTAGACCGACGAGCTGGTTGATCAACCACTTTGAAATTTTTTTAAAGAAATCTACTTAGTTTTTGTGTAGAAACGAATAATGGGCCTTTGTAATTATATTAGTAGAGTGGTCTCATGGTTGGGATGAGTTGACCATGAGCCATCATTATTTATCTTATAAATGGAACAGGGATGGCCATGTGACCTTCCATAATCAATCCATGTGACTGAAAATTATGTCAATCATATGCGCCTTATGACCATGTCACCGCCCTCATGTGACCTTGTCTTGGGGGTCACTGATCATCCACATTATGATGTTAGTACAATTTCATCATGCCATGTGGAAGCTCAGGAGGAGTTCCACATGTCACCTCTTTTCAGTCTTTTCACCAATAAAAGTGTACCAAATCACATTTACATGTAGTAGCCTTTGGTGGTGTTGGAAACAATGTTAATACTGAGTGGGGGGTGAATCAGTATTAAGCCTAATTTAAACTTTTATACGGATTTTCCTTTACTCATTCAAACTTGGAATACACTATATGAGAGAAACCATTCGGAAACTATAACAGCAACCATATGAATCAACATAAGCATACACATCATGAGAAACACATATATGTCACAAAGGTTTAACATGGAAACCCTTCCGGGAGAAAAACCACCAAAGCTTGTTTTTGTTATTGATGTAAAAATAAGAGAACCTACTCTATTACATCAAAATGTTTGTGAGCCACCACTCACATGAAGCACCAACTCCCTTTGATTATTTGATAGCACCCAGTAGCAGGAAGCACCAACTCCCTCCTTTTGCAGAAACCTGATCAGCCTACCAAAAACACCATATGAAGCACCAACTTCATGGATTTGTTGCAAGCACCAACTTGTATCTCCTTGGATTTATGTAAGCAAAAACTTCCTGTATGAAAGATCCAACCCACACTCAATAAGGAACTAATGTTCTCTGTAATGATCCTTGTAGATGGAAGCTACTCTTTTTGATATCAACTCTGATCTCCTTGGCAACCTTTCCTCTACTCATTCCACATTGCACTTTGTCTTCTTCTCGCTCTGTAGAAACACAGTGTATTGCTCGACAATCTCTCATCATAGCTCTCTCAACACTCTGTCCACACCACAACATCATACTTTTCTCATCCGTCTACAATCAACAACATACATTCATCACTCAGCCCCTTCTATTCCACAGGCTCTCACTGCCTCCCACACAGTAGCACATGCTCTCTCTTAGGGTCTCTTTCCTCTGCATGGGCACTATGAGTCTCTCCCTACAGCACTGGTGGACTTGGCCTTTCCTAGGCAGCACACACACACTCACAGAGATCTCCACATAGCTTGTTGGAAATAATGTTACTTCCCCCACATTGCATAACTTCTCTCCATGGTTTTGTTCCTCTCTTGTGTTGTGATCAATGTTATATTTATCATTCATCATTTTACCATTCACGTTGTCCAAGTATACCTCTACATGGCTTCTCCATCTTGTTGTTGCGTTCGATACATAGGTACTACAACTTCATTAACTACTGAGAATGGGCTTTATTCTCTCACTCATTATTGTTGTATTAAACATGAGGATGGGAACTTGAGTGTTCCCATGCTAAAACATAAATCCTTAATCAGTCCTACACACTCCAACAAGGCTCTTGTTCTTTTTATGAACAAACCTCCTCTACTTGAGGCTCTAATCTTCATTCAATTTCTCGTAGCATAGAAGCAAGATCAGGGATGTGTTGTCTTAGTTCATGATAGACTCCTTTAAATCATCCTATATGATTGTGTTCCTTTCTTCCTTGACTCAACGATCTATGCAGTCACCATTACTCCATTAAAGCATCTATGCAATCATGGTCCTTGTTTCCTTGACTCAACGATCTCTGGAGTCACTATTACTCCTACGACAACAACCTTACTATGCACATTTACTTAGCTTCTGACTCGTTCATCCTTCATACACCTATTTGTTGTAATTTCGGAGCCCCACATACCATAACTTTATTAAGTAAAGATATTACAAAATCTTTAGATTTAGATATTGTCCTTTAGCCCCTTTTGCTTCGCCTCTTATTTTTTTTCATCATAGGACTAATTGTTTTGACCGGCGGCATAGCACTTAGGTGCTAAGCCCTTTAGGATCCTGCCAGGGGCCTATCTCGTTATGTTCTTGCTCTATGCCCTTGGTTCTTTGGGCTCCACGACCAAACACCAATCAACATTGGAGCTTTCTAGTATTGATACTTTTCTAAAACTGCAATTATGGTGGAGTTACAAAATCTCCAACATTCGATATGCTCATGTGGTGTCTCCATAACACTTAGGTGTTAATCCCTCACTATGCCCTTGGTTATTTGGGCTCCATGACCAAGTGCCAACAACATCATAGCTCCCTAGTATCGAGAATTTTCTCAAAATGTAATTACTAAGGAGTTACAAAATCTCTGACCTCCAATATGCTCATGTGGCATCTCCCTAGCACTAAGGTACTAAGCCCTTCACTATGCCCTTGGTTCTTTGGGCTCCATGACCAAGTGCCAACAACATCAAAGCTCCCTGTATCAGAACTTTCTTCAAATTGCAATTACGGAGGAGTTACAAAATATCCAACCTCGAATATGCTCCCAATATGACATTATGCTCTTATCATACACCCAACGTGGCATCTCCTTAGTGGTGACATGTGTCACCATGATTTTCCCCATTAGGACACCCAATAATGCTGAAATTGATTGCCATGTGTCCTTCGTACAACCATTTCATGTTGATGTCATCTGCCAAGATCAAATCCTGAGGGCTAATCAACTACTGCCATGTGTCTTGTCTGAGGAGAGAGAAAGGGTCCCTCGGTCCTTAGTTTTGCAAAAAAATTCCTTTGTAAATCCCTACTCCCCGCAACCCTCGGTGCTTTTAAAAAAGGATTAATTAACAAGAAGTTATGAAATTCTGAAATTTCAAAGTTCTGAAGTTTGGGGATCCGATACTCGACCTGCTTCCGATTGACTAAGACTTCAACCCTCCAAGACTCCAACCCTTTGACTTTTTGAGGTTCGAAAATTCGGGGATTCAATATTTTCCCTTCTACAAATTGATTGAGACTCCAACCCTCTGACACTTCGTCTCTAAAAAATTTTGACGTTCCGAAGTTCAGGGATCCGATATTCGTCCTGCTTCTGATTGACTGAGATTCTGACCCTCCACGACTCTGAACCTTCGAAGTTCTAAGGTTCTGAAATTCAGGGATATGGTGGTTCTGAGGTTCCGATATTCGTCCTACTTCCCTAGTTCTGAAATTTGACTTGCTCCTAAGAACTTCAAAATCCTTACTTCATCTATCAATCAATTTTGATCCAGATATTCATTTATGGACTTCCACATACCATTGGAAAGATCTTTTCGAGCACTAACCAACCGTGTTATCTCCAAGATTATCTAAGTTGATTTATTGAGGCAGAATATCTTATAAAGCATGGGACTCTAAATCACCATAGTCATCATTTTATGGCTGCTCCAATAGGCATGCTACTATTATGATTCTCTACAGAGCACTCAACAACCATGGGACTCCCCCAGAGCTTGATACCCCAAGCACATTAACGCTAGAATACGTTGTTGTCAAAGCTAGCCTAGTGGACATCAACGTTGTCTTGCCTAACATCATGCTAGCACATACATCCATGCTAATATGGTTGACATCAATGCCAACACACTTTCTAATTTTTAAGCAATTCCAACTGCCCAACATGATCTCCCAGCATGACTTTTGACATTTGTTGGGCAGTGGATCCCCTGTGTAATGGTTTTGGGGCCTAAAGCCCATAATTTTGGGTAATAGTATGGTAAAGGTTCCGTGAAGTGCGTGGAGCGCAAATTGTAAGGAGTCAAGTCAAAGGGTTGTCTGCCCAAAAATAATGTAAGATAATAGAAAGCGAGTCGGCCTGCCCATGGTCCGCAAACCATGGGAATGTATAAATAGAGCGAGGATCTAAGGGTAAAAGGCATTTTTAGTTCCGATCTAAAGTGTTATGGGGTTAGGAATGCAATAGTTGCTCTGAGTTTGTAAGTCCAAGTCGGGGTTAGTAGTAGTTATAGTAGGCTCTGTAGCTATGTGCACAGAGGCCTAGTAGAATCCGCAGCTGTGTGTCAGACCCCTACAGCAGAGTGCATAGGGTGGAATTGGATTGTACTGAACCGAAGATTAATATAAGATAAGTGTTTTTGAATTCTTGTGCACCTGGTCGTAGATATAAATGTTTGTTCTTATGTTATGATTGTATGCATATCTTTAAGATTTATGGTTGCACGTGCTAGTGATAACTATTGAATGCTTGATTAAGACCCCGAGAATTAGATCAGATCTATAATAATCACAATAATAATAATGAATCTAGGAACTGCCCTGTCACCTAGCTACACAAAGGCCAGAAAACTGCACAGAGTAGCGTGAGTGCACAGATCTGTTCGTGACCCATCCGGGTCTCATCAAGACATCCCTAGGGTGCGGAAACCTCGTTCAATCACCCTCCTCTACTACATCAGGTGAGACTTCAGTCCGCGCTCCGTGGATTGTTGCTGAAAGGGCCGGTTGTGCTATATTTGTTTGGCTAAAGCACTTCTAAACCTGGGTCAGGCCCCAATAAGCCAACAAATGGTTCTGTTACCTGGACTGGGATCTGCCTAAGGGATGTCTGACGTCTGAACACTAGAACCCTATGAAGAAAGAGATTGAAGATTGGTTGGATCAGAAGCTTCATGAGTTCGTGGTACAGGAAAACAAAACCCCACAGATATCTGAGAAGAGGTGGTTGGATCGCTACGTATATACAGAAATTCATGAGATCTTCTTCACGTCTTTCTCTTCAAAGTTGTATGATTGGATCGCAAGGCTAGCAGACAGCCAGGGAAGGTGCAAGCTTGAGCAACCCATAGTGTGGACTCTAGAGTTGGTGCACAGGCTAGAGGCATTTGAAGATAAGATCACGTGGGTCGTAGATCATTGGCTAGATCGGATAATAGGAGGGTTTATCACTAAATTTGTGATATATATGACTGTCAGCTACAACAAAGTAGAAAGACGTTTTCTCAAGGGACCGCGAGGTAAGTACATCAAATCGTTGAATACCTGGATTAAGATGCTATTGTGTGAAAAATAGGTGATGCGAATCCATTAATGAGTGGAATGACGCAGAGCGGAAGGGCCTACAAAGGTATCGAAGGGTTAGGAAATAGTCCTTTAATTTCACCTCCGCGAGTGGGCGAGGAAGAGCACACTTGGGCATCTCCAAGGAGTGTGGTCAGTTTGATAAGGCAATGCATTCCACAGCTATCATCTCTGCTAACACCACCACTCACGTCACCTCCTTCACCCCCATCTTCGCCCACACCACCTCCACCAAACCAGTAGTTTAGCATGGCAAGCGCGATCAAGTTGCCTGTGTTCAGAGGAGTAGGGAGCAAAGATCCAGATCAGTTTTGGTTTGTAGTAAGAGCAGTATGGGAAGCGCACAGAGTTATGGATGACAACATTAAGAAGGCCACATTGGTAAGTGTGCTACAGGATCACGCACTGACTTGGTATATCAAGCACTCGAATGATCATCCGAATGTTGGAATAGCAAAAATCCATATTCCATTAAACAAGGAATTTCATCGGCCGAAATCGGAAATGCAGTGGATCATCGGATTTAAGGAGATTGCAATGCTTCTAGGAAAAACCCCTTGGGATGTGGATTAGAGACTAAAAAGTACCATCTGTGAGGCTAATATGATTCTAACGGATGCGCAGCACCGCGCATGGTTTGTGGCATCTTTGGCACCGCATCTGAGGACGGCGTTATCCCAGCAGAAGATTTCAACCCAGGCAGAAGCATTGGAAATATCGATGAGGTTGCATGAAACTCTGATACAAGATCCTAGGTTGGGAGTCCAACAGATCCATGTGCAACTACAATACATGTGCTTAGAGATGCAGAATTTGAAACAAGATAGGGCACCCCAGCTACAAGCGCACGAAGAAGTGTGCTGCATAAAATGTAAAGGCCAGGGCCATGATAAGGATCATTGTTCAGTATTCATGAACTATTTGGCAAGGGGGACCAATGTTGTTGAGACCATAGGCACCAGCAGGGCCAAGTGTGGCACCCACGGTCTGGTGTGCAATCTATCAAGTGGGAGGAAAACACACAACGGACAACTGTCATCTATTGCAGAAGTTTACACAGATCCCCCAGTAACTATTTCGCAATTTTTGTAGATCGGTGGGCCACGATGAATGCAAATGTCAGAGTAATGAATTTTTGATGGATCAAACACCTACCTACAAGATGTACACAGAGGCACGAGGTCAGGATCCAGACGCAACAATAGCACGCGGTGGGTTCCAGGGACGAGGACGAGGATGAGGAGGGATGGGACCCAGATGAGGCTGTGGATAGTTAATCTGCTACAATTGTGGGGGACCTGGGCACTATGCATGTGACTATACCAACTAGACCAGAACATGTTGTCCATACTGTTATCAGTTTGATCATGAAGTGGTAGATTGCCCCACACTAATTGCACAAATGCGTGAAAAAGGGGTGCTTCAGTCTACTCCAATGCAGAACATCCAAATGATGAGGTCTGAACCACGCGAAGAAGACCCCAACATGAACATGGTGCTCAGAAGCGGTGCAACCACAGGGGAAGATAAGGGGAAGCAACCTGAGGAGAATACATGGGTTTGCAAGGCCCCTACAAAGCAACCTGAGTTTGTCTTGGAATGCACAAAGGAGACATTTATGGAAGCTAAGAAGAGCTTCGCGGAGGCCTCTACTTCAGGTAGTAAGGATCAACCTGAGATGGAAATGGATCCTTCTATGCTTACTACCTTTTTAGAGACATGCATGAAGCTACTATAGGACAATAAGGCAGTTAAGGGATTACAAGAGCTGATAACTAGGTGAGCAGGGTTGGGTGAACCACGCATGGTCCGAAAACTTGGAAAGCATGCTTTGCACTCCGGGCAGGAACTGTGGTTGACAATGCAAATTGGTGAGTATGAGATGGATTAGGTCATCCTGGACTTGGCTTCAGATGCGAATGTGTTACCAAAACAGATGTGGGAACACATGGGCAGGCCCACACTACAGTGGTCTCCTATTCAATTATGGATGGTGAACCAACAAAAGATCATACCCATAGGAAGGTTGCAAGGGGTAATAGTGGACATTGAAGGCGCAAGCACGCAAACGGACTTTGAGATAAAAGAAATTGTTGATGATAGTAATCCGTACCCTACATTGCTAGGAATAGACTGGGCCACGGACATGAATGGGGTCATCAACTTAAAAAGATGGAAGATGATATTCGAGAAAAATTCTCTCCATGTAATAGTTCCGTTGGATCCAACTGAAGGAGCGCGCTACGCTAAACTTGTGCACGACGAAGACAGTGATTATGAACTCGACTACATTTACTAGATAATGGTGCAAGACCAAGATCGGGTGAATATAACACTGGACGGGAGAATCTCATGGGAGCACGATAGCTCCTACATTGCGGACTCAGATGCAGAAATAGAGCGTTGGCAGAACCGATTGCATGAAGTAACAACGCGGAATTGTAATATGATGGTTAGACCACTGCGACGCATGACGAATGAAGCAAGGGAACTGCCGACAAATGATGGCGCAACAAACATGGAGGAATCCGTAGACCACTGTGAAAATGCAATACCATAACAGAATCGGTAGAGTGCGTAAAAAGGGACGTTGTGCGCGACAACTGCACAAGGGTGGAGTCCAGATCAGAAGGATAGGTGGGACTGGCACAAATGTCGAAGGTGAATGCATGTATGGTTTGGAAGTTCCTAGCGTTGAAGGAAATTTGGGCAGCTAGGATGAGGCAGTTTGAATGGCCGCCTACGTCAAGAGGTGCAGACGAGTGTTGTGCAACCCCTCCCCAAACTAAGAAGTAAAAGGCAGAATCTGACATGGCAGCACGAAAGGTGATGCATTCTATCAGCCGTTTACAATGGAGCATTCAGGAAAACATGCGGGATCCTGACCAGAGTTTGCCAGATAAAACAAACCAATTGGAATCTGCACGTACCAAGGGTTCGATGTTCCTATAGGACCATAAGCAAAAAGAGGTGTGCGAAGATGACCCTATCAGCAATCAAGACCAGATGAAACCAGGAAGATGGAGAGAACTCCCCCAACCACAGCCCCTGTAGTTCCAACTAGATGCAAGGACCTGGGTAAAGGAATATGGCAGTTACAGGAAGCCATTCGGCGAGGGAGTTTGAAACTTTACGCACTCGATGAATAATGGGCACGACTGAGGAGGAAAGGCATAATATTGGGCGAAGGAATCAACAAACTAGAAACCAGAGTCGCACAAGTGGGCCACGCGAAGCTAAGCATGATGAAACCGGGCCTGGCCGGTCCTACTACCACATTAGAAACAGTTGTGAGCCTGCTATCTTGGTTGCTACCGCACTTTACCAAAGAGCAGGGCACACCATACAAAAAAGAACGTGATGCACTAATGGACACAAGGGTAAGTGAAGGGTGGCCATAGCCCGGGCTAGAAGGGAAGTTTAAGTCTCACACCTGGGGTAAGACCACCTGACCATCTGTGGAAAGCATAGTCTCAGTGCTCCAAGTAGTTGAAAGAAGGCGCATGACTATAAACAAGTCTGCAGGAGAGCTACGCGGAAAGGGCATTCTGCGCATGGCCAGTAGGTCACCGGGATCACGATCATGCATAAGAGGCTGCGCTGCCATGTGGGTACGCTGGGAGGTGACTGTTGATATCACTATTCATGACAAGAAGTCTAACTTACGGTGGAAAGGAGTGGGTGGCGGGCCATTAAGATAGGAATTCAAAGTTAGATACGAGAAAATCTACCGCCAAGAAGATATTAATGACTCAGAAGTGGAGGGAATGGTCGAATTCAAATTCAAACGTTACTATAAAACCCCTTGGGGTAGCCCCAAAACAACACTTGGATATTTGAGATTCGAGCCAGTACAGAGCAGCAAGCACCAAGCTACCTTGCCACCCATGAGTAAGTACCCAAGCGAATCCAGGATAGAAACCATGTCAGCTGTTAGAACTAGAGTGAGATTTGTAGAGGAGCCCCATCTGACCTAGGAGGAGCCTGGAGAGGCAGTCGTTGCCCCAAAGGTTCCAAAGTCTCCACACACACTACAACCCCAGAAAGACAAGCAGACTATGGGGCTAGTCCGAGTATCACCACGCTTCAGTAAATTGTCAATGGCAGAAAAGGGCAAAGCTATCACCACTGAAACTGAGGAGGAAGAGGAATATTTACAAGCCCTGATCGCTCAGATTGAAGCACAGGATGAGGAAGAGGAAAATGTTTCCCAAGTACCTTCAGCAATAACGCTACCACCATACATCTCCCCATGGAAATGGATGGCCAAGATACCGAAGGACCTGGAAGCCATGAAGAGCACGCTCCAAACCCCGCTTCTTCTAGATGAAATAAGGTTTGACGGTCTGCCGCTGGGTCGGGTACCGAATATCAAGTTCGAAGACTGGGACCTTGCAGACAGCGAGAAGTTCCCCCAATTTACCGTGGAGAAATTATTGCAGTAGAAGTGGTTACGAAGTGTGGAGAAGGCGGGATTAATCCATCTGAGGTGGATACCCCACTACCACCGCGCGGCCATCACAATTTTTGTTATCTAGCAGCTACTATGCCTAGTACATGATGGGTATCTCTATATGGAGGAATTGATTCCCATCACAGTTGATTTAATACACAGGATTTCCTCGCTGCCTACCAAAGGAAACGATCCTGCAACCATAGTAGGAACGAGTAGAGACGTAGGCCTTGCAGAAGCTATGAAGGCTAAGTATAAGTTGGAGAAGCAAAAGCAAGGGTATGTAATAGCAAGTATCAAAGAGTGAGGAGATCTTCTTTCCCATAGCGAACTAGTGCGTGATGTCACCAAGGGTGCTCTAGAGGAGTTGATGATGGAGCAGACCACTGTGTTGGGGGCGCTCAGAGCACAGTTGCAGGCATTATAGGCGTGACCCCTAGAAGGGATGATGCCGAACCTTACAAAAGGTACATCCGCAGCTTAGAAGATGGTGTGCGCCCACACAATGAACACTTTAGTGTTACCAGTAGGCGCTGTCCTAGCAAAAGCTGAAGGTGATGTGGGGAGTTGCAGGTTGAATTTGGCTGCCCTTCCTAGAGAAACCCTATACCAGCTGCAGGATGGGGAAACCACTGAGCTCTGCGCCAAGGAAGGCTGCGCCATCTAGGTCTTAATGGGGCAAAAGGGAAATCTGGAGCAGATCAATCTATAGTGCGATGAATTGGTTACAGACAACCAAGGATTAGAACAGGCTGTGGAGGAGGTCTGTAGTAGAGTACCCAAGGTGGTTGTGCTAGCAGAACTTCCAACAGCCAAAAAGATTCATTACATGGTGACATGATTCCGTAGGGCCCAAGAGGAGGCTACAAAAGCTCAGTTGGAGTTGAACTTGCAGATCACAAAGCTAAGGCTAAAAGCGCAGCCCCCTACACCACCAAAAATCAGAGAGCAGCGCCGCCACACAATTCAAGCAGGGTTGGAAGTGATAGAGCGCGTTGTACAGGATTGCACGAGATTGTTGGATCAGTCCCTTCTTACACTCACATTACTGCAAGAAGACCCAACGTTGTAGCAGGTAGAGACAGAAGCATGAGAGTTATAGCAAGCCTATGACAATGTTCGGGGGACTGCACAAACGGTCGCCCTCACTCAGCACTTGGCCAAGATGAGGGAGGCCCAAGCCCTGAAGGAACAAGTGGACATCGCACGCTAGAAAGAAGTCAGGCTTAAATCACGCATCCAACCTTGGCTTGAGGAAGCATTCATGATCACTGCTATGATCGAGGGGAAGCTGACCCAGCTATAGGACACATATGCACTATGACAAAAAGGTGCCTCTGACAATGCATCAGAAAGCCGTGCATAATTGATACAATGAACAGCGGAAGAATGTGTGGCAGATGTCAACGCAGCACTGAGGTTGTTGGATGGACACCGAGTGAAGATCAATGCACCAGCCGAGTGACTCAGGACAAGTCACGATTATTGTTTTGGGGGCGTGTTGGGCAGCGAATCCCCCGCATAATGGTTTTGGGGCTTAAAGCCCACAATTTTGGGTAATAGTATGGTAAAGGTTCCGCGAAGTGCATGGAGCATGAATTGTAAGGAGTCAAGTCAAAGGGTTGTCTGCCCGAAAATAATGTAAGATAATATAAAGCGAGTCGGCCTGCCCATGGTTTGTAGACCATGGGAATGTATAAATAGAGCGAGGCTCTAAGGGTAAAAGGCAGTTTTAGTTAGAATCTAAAGTGTTATGGGGTTAGGAATGCAATAGTCGCTCTGAGTCTGTAAGTCCGAGTCAAGGTTGGTATTAGTTGAAGTAGGCTCTGCAGCTGTGTGTGCAGAGACCTGGTAGAGTCTGCAGCTATGTGCATGGACCCCTGCAACTGAGTGCACAGGGTGGAATTGGATTATACTGAACCAAAGATTAATATAAGATAAGTGTTTCTAAATTCTTGTGCATCTGGTCACAAAACTAAATGTTTTTTCTTATGTTATGATTGTATGCATATCTTTAAGATTTATGGTTGCACACATTGGTGATAACTATTGAATGCTTGATTAAGACCCCAAGAATTAGATCAGATCTATAATAACCACAATAATAATAAGGAATCTAGGAAGTGCCACATCACCTAGCTACGCAAAGGCCAGACAACTTCACAAAGCAACGTGAGTGCACAGATCGGTTCACAACCCATCTAGGCCTCATCAAGACATCTCTAGGGTGTGGAAACCTAGTTCCAACACCCTCCCCTACTACCTTGGGTGAGACTTCAGTCTGCGCTCCACAGATTGTTGCTGAAAGGGCCAGTAGTGTGGGATTTGTTTGGCTAAAACACTTCCTAACCTGGGTCAAGCCCCAATAAGCCAACAACATCAATGCCAACACACTTACTACCACTAGACAAAATGACAATGCTAATTTTCCAACATGTGTCACCATGTCATTTTGATGAAGTCATCTAGTGATGTGTTGTGTTGACTATGTTACTAACTATCTGAAAGTTTCATGTTCCCTTCATCCAACCAGTCCATGACATCATCAAATGAGATGCTTCCATGTGTCATCATTTGAGTGCACCTATCCTTAGAGGTTCAAATCATACTTTTCCCTTTAGTATCCATAGATATGCATTAGATAAAGTGGTTGGGGTAGCATTAGGACAACTCGAAGGTAAAATTTCCTATGCCATTTATTTTATCAACAAAAATATGTCCAAGGTTGAGCTTAACTTTACAGTTACTGAAAAATAACTCCTTGTTGTTGTACATTCTCTAAAAAAATTAAGAATTAAAATATTGTATATTGGGCCTTTGTAAATACTAATCATGCAGCAATAAAATACTTAATAAACAAACCATATGTGAATGTTTGCATAATTAGGAGGCTACTATTGTTGCAACAATTTGATTTAACTATTGTTGATAAACTTGGAAGAGAGAATGTTGTTGCATATTTTCTTTCAAGACTAAGCTTATCTATAGATGTTGAAGAACAGATGGATGACCTCCTAGATGAACATCTCTTTGCTATATCACTCTTACTTCCATGATTCGCTGACATAGACAACTTCTTATATGCTGACCTATTCCCTCCTCACTTATCTTCAGAGGAGAAAAGAAAAATTGTTAAGAAGAGTGTCTCTTACACTTGGATTGGGGGTAACCTCTTCAAGTTGGGACTAAATTATATCATAAGAAGACGTCTGTTGGGCATGGAATCCCCCCGAGGCATGTTTTGGGGCTCAAAGCCCATGTTTTGACCAAATGATGTTGTAAAGCCCCGCGAATTGCAGTCATGGAAGTATGTTAGAGGTATAGGGTTGTCTGCCCTAGTTTGTAATGTAATGTCGGCCTAACCATGGTCCGCAGACCATGGGATTGTATAAATAGAGTGAGGCTCTAAGTGTAAAAGATAGTTAGTTAGAGCAAAGTATGAGATAGAGAAGTAGAAGCACAGAGCAAGTGTCTAAGTGTGTCTTGGGTTGTAGAGTAGGAAAAGGCTCTGCAGTTGAGTGCGCAGAGGCCTAGTTGTTCGCAGCTAAGTGCACAAACCCCTACAGCTGAGTGCACAGGGCGGAGTCGAGCCTGTAACTGAAGAAGAGAATAATAAAGAGAAGCTTTATCCAAATTCTATGTATCTGTTCTTGATTTATTGCATGTTTGATATCAATTGTGAATATACTATTTATTTACTTCGCACACTTGTATGAATGATTTATATTGTTAAGTGTACTTTACACATGAAAGTAAGCTAAGTTAATAAACTAACAGTGGAATACTAGTAAGGACTTGGGTAATAACAATGTTTAGCCCTCGAATAGGGCTACACGAAGGCAGTATCTTAGGTTGCGAGGTACGGGTAAGCGCGCATAGTGACGTGTGCGTAGGGTTGAAACGGAGACCACTTGAACTCATCAAACATCTCCAGGGTGCGGAAACTTGGTTCTAGCACCCTCCCATAATACTTCGGGTGAGACCTCAGTCTGTGCTCCATGGACTGTTTCCAAAAGGGCCAGTAGTACCAGGATTTGTTTGGCTAAATCACCTCTGAACCTGGGACAGGCCCCAACAAGCCAACAAATGGTTCCATTGCCAAGACTATGATCTGCATAAGAGATGTTTGATGTCGTGTCACTGGAATCCGACAAAGAAAGAAATTGAAGGGTGGTTGGATAGAAATATTCATGAGTTCGTAGCACAGGAAAACAGGAATATGTGAGTATCGAAGGAACAGTGGTTAGAGTGCTACTTATATATGGAAATCCATGAAATTTTCTTTGCATCCTTCCCCTCTAAGTTGTATGAGTGGATTGCGAAGCTAGCAGACAATCAAGGAAGGTGTAGTCTCGACAAACCAATTGTGTGGACTCCAGACTTGGTGCACAGACTAGAAGCATCGGAAGATAAGATCGCACGCGTAGTAGACCATTGCCTCGATCGAATTATAGAAGGGTTTATCATCGAGTTCATGGTAGATACTTCAGTCAGCTATAGCAAGGTTGAACGACGCTTCCTCAAAGGACTGCGAGGTAAGTACATTAAATATTTAAACACTTGGATTAAAATGCTACTGTGTGAAAAGTGGGTTATGTGAATAAATTGGTTTGGGGCTACGTGAAGTGGGAGGATCTATAGAAACAAAGGTAGCGTAGATATAGATAATAGTCCCTTGATTTTTCCTCGACGAGAAAGTGAGGAAGAGCTCATGAAAGTTTCACCAAGAAGTGCGATCAATCTAATAAGGCAGCGAATTCTGTGCATATCACCACCACCAATCTCACCATCTTCACGCCCATCTCCACCCACACCACATCCACCACCACCACAGTTCAATATGGTGAGCACAATAAAGTTGTCGGTGTTCAAAGGAGTAGGGAATGAAGATCTAAACCAATTTTGGTTCGTGGTAAAGGTTGTATGGGAAGCACAAGGAGTCACGGATGACAACATAAAGAAGGAAACACTAGTAAGCTCGTTGCAGGATCGCACACTGACATGGTACATTAAGCACTCTAATGAGAATCAAAACATGGGGGTCATAGATATCCAAGTTGAGCTGAACAGGGAATTTAGTAGGCCAAAGTCAGAGACACAGTCAATTATCAAGTTTAACGAAATCGCGATGCTTCCAGGCACGACCCCCTAGGAATTGGACCAAAGACTAAAGGGCATGATTCGCAAAGACAACATGACCTTGACGGATGGACAACACCGCGCATGGTTTGTAGCATCACTAACTCCGCATCTAAGGATGGTGTTGTCACAACAGAAGTTATCCACCCAGGCCAAAGCTTTGGAGATTGCAATGAGACTGCACGAGACCCCAATATAAGATCCTAGCCTGGGATTCCAACAAATCCATGTGCAACTGAAAAAATTGTGTCTGGAAATGTAGAGTTTGAAAGAGGACAGGACAACTCGCCTAGAGGCGCGTGAGGCGGTATGGTGCATAAAATGCAAAGGCTAGGGGCATGACAAGGACCATTGTCCAGTCTTCGCGAACTACCTAGCAGGAAGAGGGCTGATGCCATTGAGACCAGAGGCACAAGCAAGACCAAGCATGGCACCTGCATTATGGTGTGCGATTTGTCAGATAGGAGGGAAGCAAACTATAGATAACTGTCACCTATTACAAACGTATATGCAGACGTCCCAGTAGTTGTTATGTAATTTCTGTACGTTAGTAGGCCATGATGAACACACCTGTAGAAGTTATGAACTGATGATGGTTCGGACTCCTGCTTACAGAGTTCAGACCGAAACGCAAGCCCTCGATCAAAATGCAGGGATGGTGTGCATTGGATTTCAGGGGCACGGACGAGGTCGAGGTGGAATGGGACCAGGAAGGGGTCGCAGACAACTAATTTGTTACAATTATGAAGGGCCCAAGCATTATGCTTGCGACTATACAAATCGGACGAGAACATCATGTTTATATTGTACCCAATTTGATCATAAGATGGAGGACTGCCCCATGTTGATAGCGAGGTTGTGCGATAAAGGAATACTCCAGCCTCCCCCGACTCAAAATCTGCAAATGATGAGGTCTTAGCCATGTGAAGAGGACCCGAATATAAACATCATACTTCGAAGTGGTATCACATAGAAGATGACAAGGGCAAGTAACCCGAAGAGAGTGCTTGGGTTCGTAAGGCTCCTAAAAAGGAACCAGAGTTCGATTTGGAGCGTGCGAAGGAGACATTCATGGAAGCTAAGAAGAGCTTCATAGAGGCCTCCACTTTAGGTAGTAAAGACAAACTAGAACCGGAGATGGACCCGTCAATGCCTACTACCTTTCTTGAGACATGCATGAAGCTGCTGCATGACAGCAAGGCTATGAAGGGACTGCAGGAACGCATCACTAGGTGCGTTGGGTCAGGAGAACCACACATAGTCCAGAAGCTCGGGAAGCACACAACGCGAACAGGAATGGAGATGAGATTAACTGTGCGAATCGGGGAATATGAAATGGATCAAGTGATTCTGAATTTAGGATCGGACACGAACATTCTTCCAAAGCAAACATGGGAGTGCATGGGCAAACCCACATTGCAATGGTCTACTATTCATTTGTGAATGGCGAACCAATAGAAGATCCTATCGATGGGAAGATTGCAGGGAATAATGGTAGATATCAAAGGTGCAAGCACGCTTGCAAATTTCGAAGTGATAGAGATAGTTAATGACAGCAATCCCTATCCCACGCTACTGGAAATAGATAGGGTTGCTAATATGAACGAAGTGATAAACCTGAAGAAGCGCAAAATGATTTTTGAGAAAAAGTCACTATGCGTAGTGGTACCTTTAGACCCTGCGGAAGGATCGCGTTACACGGAGCCAGTGCGCGATGATGAAAGTGATGATGATCTAGACTGTATCTACAAGATAACCTCTCAGGAACAGGATAAGCTGAATCCTACAGCAGATGGTAGGATTTCATGGGAGCGTGAGAGCTCCTGCACATCGGATTTGGATGAGGAAATAGAACAATGGCAGAACTAGTTACATGAGGTAACCATGCTCAATTGCAACATGATGGTAAGATCACTGCGCTGCGTGACAACAAAGGTAAGGGATCTGCCTATGTATGACAGGTTGACAACAGTGGATGAATTCCTGAACAAATTTGAAAGGGAGGTGTCAGAACAACAGCATTTTGACGCTCTGAAATGGGCACTGCGTGTTATGCCCGCAAGATGGTGGGGTACGCATCAAAGAAGTTTTGAGAACTAGAGCAACTGCAGAAGAATGATGGTTATATGATTTGGAAAGCCTCAACTGTGGATGGAAGCCGGGTATGATGGATGAAACAACCTGCGCCCCCACCTCTCCAAATGGGTACAAGCGTATGGTACGAACCTGCACGAATGCACACTGTCCACATGATAGGAAACAAGAACAACAAGTAGGAGCAGGCAAGATGAGGGCGCAAATGACGAAGTATGCTAATACTAAGCACACTGAAGATTATATGTGGGGAAGCCTTTGACAAGGTGTGTGAAGTACTGAACACGGTCCACCATGTGAGGCGCACTGACTGGGACCTGCACATACGAGTGGTTCAATGGGCTTATAGGACAATGTGAAAAACCCTGCCCGCGCGAGCACTTTCAAAGCTAAAGTATGAAGCAGGGGTTGTAATCCCTATGGAGCATGTGAAGCCTAGTCCACGTATAGCAGCACCTGTAGCTATGATAGTTCGCAAAGCCCGAAATGAAGGAATCACATAGCCACGAGAAACAGAACACATAAGACTTGAGGAATAAATCCGATAGGGAAACCTTAGACTTCGCGCACTTGAAAAAGACCAGGTATGGCTAAGGGAGAAAAGTGCTTTGATGGACGTGGAGGTCAAGAAGCTGGAAGATGAAATAATGGAAGAATTTCTCATCGAAAAACTGAGGATGGTAAGGCAAGGTGTGTACAATCATACTGACAAGTTGGAGAACTATCGTTGTGAACTAGTTAGTCTGTTGTCATGGCTTGGACTGCATATCACCAAACATAGTGACCAGGGTAGCGCATTGCAAGTAGTAAAGTACACGGTGCCGATCAAAACAATGGAAGGTGGGGATTCTCCGTGAACCATGGTGGAGGATGGGATGGAGCCCCACATGGGTGGTGCGACCACCTGACTAGCCACAGGAAGAACAGTCTTAGCGCTCCAAGCAGTTGAAAGGAAGCGTATGACTATAAACTATTCTACCTGGAAGCTGCACGATATTGAGGATGCACACAGAAGCAGATCATCACAGGATCTGCGACTGTGCACGGAGGGCTACACTACCACACGGATTGATTGGAAAGTGACCGTTGAAGTCACTATTCATGATGGGATGCTCGATTTGAGGCCAAATGGAGCGAGCAATGGGCATTTAAGACGTGATTTATAGGTAAGATTTGGGAAAATCTGCTGCCAAGAAAGCATTAATGGTCCGAAATTGGGTGGAACAGTCGAATTCAAATTCAAAAGGTGCTATAAAACACAAAGGGTTGACCAGCGAACAACACTTGATCATTTGGGAATTGAGCGCTTGAGCAGAGCACTGAGCATCGAGAGCCGCACAATCCAAGTTCTCAATGAACAAAAGATCAACATGGAACAAGTCAATCTGCAGCACGACAAATTGGTGTCGCAGTACCAACAATTGGCGCAGGTGGTAGATGACGCTTGTCGACGCGTCCCAGAGCTGGCCGTCACAGTAGATCTACCATTAGAGGTATGGATTCACAGGTTCACAACCGGAGTCCGCGAGGCTAGAGAAGAAATGACCAAGGTTCAGCTGGAGCTAAATCTTCAAATCATCGAGCTACAACTAAAGGTGTAGCCTTCCACTCCCCCGAAGGTCCAAGAACAGTGTGTTAGTGCTATTGCAGCTGGCTTGGAAGAAATTGGAGGTGCAATGCAAGACTGCACCACTTTGTTGGAGCAAGCACTTGAGGTCCTCACAACTCTGGAGGAGGACCCCAACATCCAGTGCCTGGAGACAGAGGCGCGAGAACTTCAGCTGCAATATGACAGTGTTAGAGAAACTGCGTAGATAGTAGTCCTCATTCAGTGGCTTGTAAGGATGCAGCAAGCCAAGGCACTGAAGGAAGTGGAAGCGGCTCAACATAAGGAGGCAGTTCTCAAAGCGCGCGTTTAGTCGTGGATGGATGAGGCTTTCACTATCACAGCAAATGTTGAAGGAAAGCTGGCACACATATAGGGGATGCACACATTAATGCAAAGAAACACCTCAGACACAGAGGTCTCAGAACAGAGGATGCAACAGATCCAATAAGCAGTGGCTCAGTGCGCTGCCAACATCAGCACAATTCAAGGACAGTTGGAGGAACTCCATGCAATGATCGCCGTGCTGACAGAGTGACTCGAAGGCGAGTCACGATGTTTGTGTTGGGGGCCTATCGGGCATGGAATCCCCTGAAGGCATGTTTTGGGGCTCAATTCCCATGTTTTGACCAAATGATGTTGTAAAACCCCGTGAATTGTGGGCGCAGAAGTATGTTAGAGTCATAGGGTTGTTTACCCTAGTTTGTAATGTAATGTCAGCCAACCCATGGTCCACGGACCATGGGATTGTATAAATAGAGCGAGGCTCTAAGTATAAAAGATAGTTAGTTAGAGAAAAATATGAGATAGAGAAGTAGAAGCACAGAGCAAGTGTCTAAGTGTGTCTTGGGTCATAGAGTAGGAAAAGGCTCTGCAGCTGAGTGCGGAGAGGCCTAGTTGTCTGCAGCTGAGTACGCGGACCCCTGCAGCTGAGTGTGCAGGGTGGAGTCGAGTTTGTAACTGAAGAAGAGAATAATAAAGAGAATTTTTATCCAAATTTTGTGTATCTTTTCTTGAGTTATTACATGTTGGATATCAATTGTGAATATACTGTTTATTTACTGCACGCACTTGTATGAATGATTTATATTTCTATGTATACTTTACACATGCAAGTAAGCTAAGTTAATCAACTAACAGTGGAATACTAGTAAGGAATGGGTAATAATAGCGTTCGTCCCTCGATTAGGGTTGCACGAAGGCAGCATCTCTGGCTGCAAGGTATGGGTAAGCGTGCATAGTGACGTGCACGCAGGGTCGAACCGCAGACCACTTGAACTCATCAAACATCTCTAGGGTGTGGAAACTTGGTTCTAGCACCCTCCCATACTACTTCGGGTGAGACCTCAGTTCGTGCTCTGTGGACTGTTGCCGAATGGGCCAGTAGTATCGGGATTTGTTTGACTAAATCACCTCAGAACCTGGGTCAGGCCCCAACAAGCCAAAAAATGGTTCCATTACTGAGACTGAGATCTGCATAAGAGATGTCTGATGTCGTGTCACTGGAATCTGACAAGGAAATAAATTGAAGGGTGGTTGGATAGAAATATTCACGAGTTCGCGGCACAGGAAAATAGGAATCCGCGAGTATCGAAGGAATAGTGGTTAGAGAGCTACTTATATACGGAAATCCACGAAATTTTCTTTGCATCCTTCCCTTCTGAGTTGTATGATTGGATCGCGAAGCTAGCAGATAGCCAGGGAAGGTGTAGGCTCAACAAACTGATTGTGTGGACTCTAGAGTTGGTGCGTGGACTAGAAGCATCGGAAGATAAGATTGCGCGTGTTGTTGACCATTGGCTTGATCGAATTATAGGAGGGTTTATCACCGAGTTCGCGATAGATACTTCAGTCAGCTACAGCGAGGCGAAACGACGCTTCCTCAAAGGACCGCGAGGTAAGTACATCAAATATTTGAACACTTGGATTAAAATGCTACTGTGTGAAAAGCGGGTTATGCGAATAAATTGATGTTTGGGTCTATGCGAAGTGGGAGAATCTATAGAAACAAAGGTAGTGCAGAGATAGAGAATAGCCCCTTGATTTTTCCTCGGTGAGAAAGCAAGGAAGAGCTCGCGAAAGTTTCACCAAGAAGTGTGATCAGTCTGATAAGGCAGTGAATTTCGCGCATACCACCTCCACCTACACCACCACTAGTCTCACCATCTTCACCCCCATCTCCACCCACAACACCTCCACCATCACCACAGTTTAATATGGCGAGTGCAATAAAGTTGTTGGTGTTCAAAGGAGTAGGGAACGAAGATGCGGACCAATTTTGGTTTATGGTAAAGGCTGTATGGGAAGCACAAGGAGTCACGGATGACAACATAAAGAAGGAAACACTGGTAAGCGCGTTGTAGGATCGCACACTAACATGGTACATTAAGCACTCTAATGAAAATCCAAATGCAGGGTCGTGGATATCCAAGCTACATGGAACAGGGAATTTAGCAAGCCAAAATTGGAGAGACAGTTGATTATCGGGTTTAAGGAATTTGCAATTCTTTCAGACGAAACCCCCTGGGAACTAGACTAGAGACTGAAGGGCATGATTCACGAAGCCAACATGACCTTGATGGATGGACATCACTACTCATGGTTTGTAGCATCACTAACACCGCATCTAAGGATAGTGCTATTGTAGCAGAAGTTATCCACCTAGGCCGAAGCTTTGGAGATTGCAATGAGACTACACAAGACCCCAATACAAGATCCTGGCTTGGGAGTCTAACAAATCCACGCGCAACTAAAAAACTTGTGTCTGGAAATGCAGAGTTTGAAACAGGATAGGACAACTCGCTCAAAGATGTGCGAGGAGGTATGGTGCATAAAATTCAAAGGCCAAGGGCATGACAAGGACCATTGTCCAGTCTTCGCGAACAACCTAGTGGGAGGAAGGCCGATGCCATTGAAACCAGAGGCACAAGTAGGACCGAGCACGGCACATACAATATGGTGCGCGATTTGTCAGATAGGAGGGAAGCACGCTACAGATAACTGTCACCTTGTTATAGACATTTTTGTGCCTTACAGCATAGAGCATGAAATGTCAATAATCTAAGGGATCCAAAGTCCCTAAACAAGTTGTTCTTACCCTTAGAGGAACAAGGTCAGCAAACCACAGCACTGCAAGTCAGTTCTCCACTGAAAAACACTCAAAAACAGGTCAGTTTTGGATCATTGCAGCTGCTCCACTAGGCATCTGTGCTGCATAGCAGGTACAACAAAGGCTACCTGCGTTGCATAGCAAGTAGAACAAAGGCTACCTGCGTTGGGCGTACTTGGACATGTGGAGGAATCTTTTTCTCAAAGTGCCAGTGCCCAGGAAGCTTCTAAAAAGACACTTGATGATAAGATTTGCCTAATGATGAGTTAAGAGCTTCTAAAACTCCAAGTGGAAGACAGAAACTCCGAGTGAAGAACTGAAGAACAACTGGAGTTGAAGAGGACAACAAGTCACACATCAAGCTGACTTATCTTCACTCCAAAACTCTATATAAGGATCTCATCCCATGGGATCTGGAGGCAGGAATTTAGTGCAAAGAATTGCTGTTGGTTTACAGTTGTGAGCATTGGGTGATTGCTTGAGGGAGGTGAAGAAGAGATTTCTCTCCGTCGGGAAGGTGATGCTGGATTGGACCTCTCATGGTTGTATCACCGCCTGAACCTTACTTCCATATATTAATAAAGCATTTGAGGTTCTTCTATTCGCATGTGTTTCAATGGTGTATTGTCTTACTTGCGTCTTTGATTTATGCTAATCCTTGAATCAGTTATGCATGCATGCTTCTTGTAGTTTCCTTTCTTTGTCTTGTTTGCAGGATCTCGTGTAGCTGGTCCCGTGAAAAGACTTGGAGCTGGGAGCAAGCGGCAATCAAAGGAGATTGGATCGACCATTTGCGCAAGACACCGGTAAGTGGATCTCTTCCTTTTATCTCTTGCATGTCATAAAGAAGAAACTTTAGATAGCTTTGCTTTCAGCTGTTGCTAAGGAACTGTCACCCTTAGAGTGGGTTAGGGTCATTCCGAGTTGGATACTTTCCCCCACAACACACCTATTACAAAAGTATACACAGACGTCCCAGCAGTTGTTCTGTAATTTCTGTAGGTTAGTAGGCCATGATGAACGCACCTGTAGAAGTTATGAACTGATGATGGATCAAACTCTTGCCTACAAAGTTCAAACTGAAACGTGAGCCCTCGATCAAAATGTGGGGATAGTGCGCACTAGATTCAAGGGCGTGGACGAGGTCGAGGTGGAATAGGACCAAGAAGGGGAAATGTTTATATTGTACCTAGTTTGATCATGAGACGGAGGACTGCCCCACGCTAATAGCGAGGGTACACGATAAAGGAATACTCTAGCCTCCCCTAACTCAGAATCTGCAAATGATGAAGTCTGAGCCGCGCGAAGAGGACTCGAATGTAAAATCGTACTCCAAAGTGGTATCATGCTAGGAGATGACAAGGGAAAGCAACCCGAAGAGAGTGCTTGGGTTTGCAAGGCTCCTAAAAAGGATCCAGAGTTCGATTTGGAGTGTGTGAAGGAGACATTCATGGAAGCTAAGAAGAGCTTCACAGAGGCCTCCACTTCATGTAGTAAAGACAAACTACAACCGGAGATGGACCCGTCAATCCTTACTACCTTTCTAGAGACATGCATGAAGATATTGCACGACAACAAGGCTATGAAGGGACTGTAGGAACTCATCATTAAGCACACTGGGTCAGGAGAACCGCGCGTAGTCTGAAAGCTTGGGAAGCACACAACATGAACAAGGGAGATGAGATTGACTGCGCGAATCGGGGAATATGAAATGGATCAAGTGATTCTAGATTTAGGATCGGACATGAACATTCTGCCAAAGCAGACATGGGAGCGCATGGGCAAACCCGTGTTGCAATGGTCTCGTATTCAATTGTGAATTGTGAACCAGCAGAAGATCCTACCGATGGGAAGATTGCAGGGAATAATGGTAGATATCGAAGGTGCGAGTGTGCTTGTAGATTTCAAAGTGATAGAGATTATCGATGACAGCAATCCCTATCCCACACTACCAGGAATAGATTGGGCTGCGGATATGAATGGAGTAATAAACCTGAAGAAGTGAAAAATGATTTTTGAGAAAACGTCACTATGCGTAGTGGTACCTTTAGACCCTACGAAAGGATCACGCTACACGGAGCCAGTGCGCGACGACAAAAGCAATGATGATCTAGACTGTATCTACAAGATAACTTCTTGGGAACATGATTGGGTGAATCCTATAGTGGATGGCAGGATTTCATGGGAGCACGAAAGCTCCTGCACATCAGATTCGAATGAGGAAATAGAACGATGGCAAAACAGTTACACAAGGTAACCACGCTCAATTGCAACATGATGGTAAGATCACTGCGCTGCATGACAACAGAGGTAAGGGATCTGCCTATGTATGATGGGTTAACAGCAGTGGATGAATTCTTGAACAAATTTGAAAGAGAGGTGCCAGAACAACAACATTTTGACACTCTGAAATGGGCACTGCACGCTACACCCACAAGATGGTGGGGTACACATCAAAGAAGTTTTAAGAACTAGCTTGACTGCAGAAGAATTATGGTTATACGATTTGGAAAGCCTCAGATGTGGATGGAAGCCGGGA
Organism: Pinus tabuliformis; assembly: GCA_031772625.1. Classification (NCBI taxonomy): domain Eukaryota; kingdom Viridiplantae; phylum Streptophyta; class Pinopsida; order Pinales; family Pinaceae; genus Pinus; species Pinus tabuliformis. The sequence continues at coordinate 77,350,650 of CM062819.1, read as the reverse complement.
ATGATGGATGAAACAGCCTATGCACCCACCTCTCCAAATGGGTACAGGCGTATGGTACGCAACCTACACGAACGCACACTGTCCTCACGATAGGAAACAGGATCAACAAGCAAGAGTAGGCAAGATGAGGGTGCGAACAATGAAGCATGCTAAGACCAAGCATGCCAAAGATTATATGCGGGGAAGCCTTTGACAAGGTGTGTGAAGTACTGAATACGGTCCACCATGCGAGACACACTGACTGGGACCTGCACATACCAGTGGTTCTATGGGCTTATAGGACCATGTGCAAAACCCTGACTGTGCGAGCACTTCCGAACATGAAGTATGAAGCAGGGGCTATAATCCCTATAGAGCATGCGAAGCCTAGTCTGCACATAACAGAACCCATAGATATGACAATCCACAAAGCCCAGAATGAAGGAATCACATAGCCGCGAGAAACAGAACACATAAGACTTGAGGAAGAAATCCAACAGGGAAACCTTAGACTTCGTGCACTTGAAAAAGACCAAGTATGGATAAGGGAGAAAAGTGCTTTGATGGATGCGGAGGTCAAGAAGCTGGAAGACAAAATATCGGAAGCATTTCTTGTCAAAAAACTGAGTATGGTAAGGCAAGGTGTGTACGATCATACTGACAAGTTGGAGAACTATCGTTATGAACTGGTTAGTCTATTGCTGTGGCTTGGACTGCATATCGCCATACGTAGTGACCAGAGTAGCGCGTTGTAAGTATTAAAGTGCGCCGTGCCGATCACAAAAATGGAAGGTGGTGATTCTCCGCGAACCATGGTGGAGGACGAGATGGAGCCCCACATGGGTGGTGTGACCACTTGACTAGCCGCAGGAAGAATAGTCTTAGCACTCCAGGCAATTGAAAGGAAGCGCGGGAATATAAACTATTCTTCCTGGAACCTACGTGATATTTGGGATGCACACAGAAGCAAAGCGTCATAGGGTCCACGACCACGCACGGAGGGTTGCGTTGCTATGTGGATTGATGGGAAAGTGACCATCGAAGTCACTATTCATGAAGGGATGCTCAATTTCAGGCCAAATGGAGCCGGCGGCGGGCATTTAAGACACGATTTATGGGCAAGATTTGGGAAAATCTGCCACCAAGAAGGCATTAATGGCCCAAAATTGGGGGTAACGGTCAAATTTGAATTCAAAAGGTGCTATAAAACATAAAGGGCTGGCCAGCGAACAACACTTGGTCATTTGAGAATTGAGCGCTTGAGCAGAGCACTGAGCATTAAGAGTCACGCAATCCAAGTTCTCGGCAAACAAAACATCAACATGGAACAACTCTGTCTGCAGTGCGACGAATTGGTGTCGCAGAATCAACAGTTAGTGCAGGTGGTAGATGACGCTTGCCGACGCATCCCAGCGCTGGCCATCCGAGCAGATCTACCAGTAGAGGTATGGATTCATAGGTTGGTGTTACACTAAAATTTGTCACCATGACTATTTGCAGTCGGTATGGCTCCATCAACTGTCATATTGTCCTCCTTGGCAAGTCTTATACCTCTACTCCTCATGTCAAACCCCAAGAAAGAGAGAAAGTCCTTAAAAATCAATATAACTCTGGTTACGCAGTTTCTCTTAACCTTACCTGCGTGTACGCACCTCAAGTTCACAATAACTGCGTACTTGTACGCTCTGTCTGTAAAGGGGTGGGTGCGTACTCCTGTAAAGGTCAAAAGGCGCAAGTTTTACTTCAAAAAAGTTACTTGTGGTCGATTCTAGAGCATTCTAGAAGATGGTTTGACGTGTATTGAGCGCCTCCAGATGGTTCATGCATCCCAAAGAAAGAGGAACTCATCCCATCAAGAGGGGAGCTATCCCATTGAAAGAGGGGCTTATCCCATTGATGGTGGACCTGATTAACTTCCTCCCAAGCATTATAAATACAGGCATTGGGCCAAAGGGAGGGGAGGTTGAAAGCTGAACATTCCTAAGGGTAGATGCTGCTGAAATTAGGACTCCCTTATAGAGCTTGAGAGGAGAGATTCCCATCCTTTCTTAGCTTCATTTGGAAGTGGGTGAGCTGATCAAAGTAAAGGAAAACTCTTGCTAGACCCTGGGAGGGACCTGCACAACACCAAGGCACTGGTTGTAATGGTTTCTTTTGTTTCCAATTAATACAATTAAGTTCATTTTTCTAAACAAGTTGTTATATATAATTTGTTTCATATACTCCTTGGTCTTTATGATGAATATGTTTTATTATATGAGTTATTCAGGTGCTATGTAATCGTTTGCTTGTTGGTGAATGCAGGCTTCAAGGAGAAGGAGGAGCTCATCTGGATCGGAGAGGCTTGGCTGCTAGAAACAGCGTTGGACTAAAGGTATGCTTTAAACACCTGGTTACTTGTATTTTAAATGCATATTTAGGGAAAGATAGTGCTTGATTGTTTTGTTTGTCACTAGAAAGCCTTAGCTTCTAGGGAGGTCGGTTTTGTCCGCAAAATTGACTCTTTCCGCATGACAAAATGGCGACCATACTGGGGAATCCATGGATTTGATTGATTTCTCTTTTGATTGATACTTTGATTTGAGAAAAGTCGACTTCTTTCTGGTTTTTGACTGATTGACTGTGAATTTGGGTGGAATAGCTTAGGGTTGAGTTAGTTTTTATTTTTCTTGGTTTTGAGAGCAGTACGCACCCTTTGCGTTAAGCACAGTGCGTACCTATACGCACTGCAGCTTTGTACACAGAGCGTGGCCGCACCTGTGCAAACAGGCTGCCTGCGTACCCTGTCAAAAGTTGAGAAAATTCCCTTTTTTTTCCTTTTTTACCCATTAGATTTTGTTTATAGTTTGTTTTTTGCTGCCCAGATCCACTGGTTACCTGTCAAAAGTTTTCATCTAAGCTTGTTTCGTTAGCATCAAGGGTTTTAGTGAAGTTCATAGAAGTTCTAGCCCTAGGTTTGATTTTTGCATTGGTCTTGTAGTGACTTTGGCTTTAGAAGTTGTAAAAACCTTCGATATCCCTGGTCTTTTCAGTCTTCTTAGGAGTCGGACCTTTCATAAAATCCACCTTTGTGAGAAACCTACCTTTGTGTTGTCTCTTTGCGGAATTTCGAGAAAGCTTGTTTGTTAAAGCTGTGAATTTCATTCTTAAGAAAAAGAACAAAAGATTTTTATTTTTGTTTTTGACTGGTTTATGATTCTGCATGAACTAGTCCTTGGTTGAATTGTAACTGAGTAAAACATCCTGGAATTATACTTTGTAGGCTTTTACCTCGTTAGGTTTGCTTTTAGGTGAATTTCTCTTAGATTTGATTTTAGGTAAAATTAATTTGATTGTCATAGATTTTTTAAAATTGATTTTCGTTAAGTAGTTTTACATGCTTTGTTAATATAGGAAAAATACAAAAATCTCTTTGGAAAAAGTTTGTTTTAGTAGCGTTTGAAGTCTTTGAAAAGAGAAAGGAAGTTTTCGTGAAATAATTAGTGGTCATGTGTTGTGTGCTTTGGAAAAGATAAAGAGATTGTTTCTTTGATTTTCATTTCCAAGAAAGTCGTCTTTAAAAATTTTGCATTCTCCAACTCTCTTAGCTAGGAAATTCATTGAAAAGGAAAAATAGTTTAAATCATCCTAGGTGCATCTTTTTAGTGGATTTGAGTCGAGTCTACACACCATCAGTTTCATCTCCACTACCTTTTGTCCTAAAGAAAAGCCATAAAAAATTAACGCTTAAAGTAAAATTAACTTAGTAACTTTTTATTTACTAGGGCTCTGAAACACCGATATAGATCAGGCTAGTGTCTTGGAGTAGGAGAGTAATTAACTCTCCAAGACAGCAAAACCAAACAAGTAGCTCATCTTGTGGTAGGATAAATCCAATAGTTACATTTATGCTCTGGGAAAGCTCCTCTTAAAAGAGAAGCACGAGATCGTGTCCGAACCAGTGAGGGGATCAATCCTCCTTCATTGGGAACGACACCAGATACGCATGTACTACAAACGGTAAACCTCGGATTAACCATTGTCGAGGAGCCTGGGGTCACTTGTCGGTAAACCTTGGATTATTGTCAAGGAGCCGGCAAGGGGATTGAGCTTGATACTCTGCCCTTGCGTGCTATCGGATCGTAGACTGTTCCCCCAGGTATATTTGTTGTTGTTGGTAACCTTAGTGACCATTATCTTTAGGGTTCTACCCAAGGTGACGGTGGAGGGAAGATCCCACTGTACCTGGAGCAGACGTCGGCTAGACTCACTTGGATTTTCCGGGGGGTTCACTTCACTCGAGACGGTTAAAGTGGAGGAACTTGTGCCGGTCTATTCATTAAGCAGGTTGCCGGGGTAACTGTTCCACCCGCCACTTCTGTACTGAATTCGGCGATGTTGGATTTCATCACCAACTAGTGTTTTCGTTCCGGAAGGTTACTGTTTGTGTATGGTTTGATGCCCTAGATTCTTTAGGCGTGTGATTCGAATTTGTTTGGTTCTTTAGAGACTTTAGGCGGTTTGCTTTGAGATTTTACTTTGTTTGCGTGTGCAGTAGTTAAAAGTTTTAACTGTGGCTGAATTACCGAGACAGTCCCGTAGACTTCGGGGCCAGTCTCCTGAGGTTGTAACCGTGGCCGATTTGTTGAGGAAGTCCCGTAGACTTCGGGGCCAACCTCCTGAAGACGTGCCAGGTCATTACGAAGGTTTGAAAGTCCTCGTAACTCCTAGTGGCAGTAAAGTAGGTTCACCTGAAGAAGGAGAGTCTTCGTTGGTAGTTCATCCTGATTACCAAACTCTAGAAACAGGTTATAATCCTGAAGCTATTGCAGTTTCTGAGCTTGCTGGTAGTTTTTCATCTACTAGTGATATAGGCGAAGAACCTGAGATATCTGAACCTGTTACTCCAACTTCTAGTGCTCCTGATTCACCTAGGGTAGAAAGAGTCATCACCGAAAATCTTCCTTCTGGTTTGATAGCTATTGAAGAACTTTCTCCAGAAGAAGAAATAGGCGTCCCTATCCCTGAAAATCAACCTACTATTGATCTAAGGGAGCGTGAATCCATTTTTTACAGTCCACCTAGAAGTACTACTTGGTATCTTTCTTTAACTAATTATTTGGACAACTCAGGGTTAAGCTTTTCTCCACCTCGTGCTCCTTATCCACCTGGAGGTATTTATACTCCTGTAAATATGTCTGGTCAGTCGTCCATGTTTACTCAATCGCCTGAATCCTTTTTGTACGGCAGTCCTTCTATTCCCTCTGGGTATCAGTTACTTTCTGGTACTTTTGCGGGAGCATCTCCTCAACCCATTGAACATGGGTTATTAACTGGAAACAATGGTAATAAACCATTGAGCGTAGGAGACATTTACATGATGTCAGGTTCAATTCCCAGTTCTCAACCTCAAGGTGGCCAGTTACCGCCTGGGGGGCAGCCTCAATTAACGCCTTGGGGGCAACCTCAAGGTACACAAATTGTGTCTGGGGGGCAACCTCAAGGACAGTATGTACCCATGGTGCAGTACATTCCTCAAGGTCAACCCCAGCCTCAATACGTACCCCAAGGTCAACCTCAGTATCAATTTATACCTCAAGGTCAACCCCAGTATCAGTACCTACCTCAAGGGTATCTACCCCAAGGTCAGTACTCGAGTCAAGGTTTTCAACCACCCCAAGGTCAATCTTATGTTCAAGGTATGGGAAATGTACCTTTCAGTTATCAATCCTACCCTCAATCCGGTTATGGATCTCAATATCCTCAACCTGTTATGGGTCAATACCCCGGAATGAACATAGTGTGGGATCCATCGCAAGTTCAACAGGTATTGCAGCCAAGTGTACAGTTGTCATCTCAAACTGGGCAACCCTTAGTTTCTGGTTCACCCCAGCAACCAGTCCAGTCTATATTCAAACTTCTGTACCTTCGGTAGTTTCTCAGTCTGGGCCTATTGCACCTAGTACTCCATCTCAAACGACTGATGCAACTACCGCAACATCTGTTCAATCTACCCCACTTACTTCTGGAGTATCGACAACTCCAATTTCTACTGTCTCTGTAACTACTCCTCAGACATCTTTACCATCGTCTGGATCCACGATTCAAACTACGGTTCAGATGCCTGTAGGACAACCTGGTTTAAGTACGGTTGTCACAAGTCAACCACAATTCACTTATCAACTGTACCAGGGATAGTACCAATACGGGCCTGCTGTCCAGCAGCCAGTTTACCAGTATCAACCGTATCCTGGGTACACTTATCAACAATCACAACAACCCCAGTACGGTCCGGTTAATCCTGGTTTTCCGGGAGGATACAATATCCCGAACGCGATTCCTATTCCAAGTTATCCTGGATATCCTCCTCCTAGGACTGGTCTCGTGACCCAGAGCTTTAGGGATCCTAATCGGCAGTTACCGTTTATAGCAACTTTGGATTTACCAGACTTGTCGCGCCTAACGAACGATCCAATAAATTATCTTCCGTTTTGGCCGCCAATGCCAAATAAGTTTCCCAGTGACATTCCCAAGTTCGAAGGTAAGTCTAGAGAGGACCCGTCGAATCATGTGATGACTTACCACCTCTGGTGTGCCTCTAATTCCATCTCGGATGATTTGATCCGCTTACGTCTTTTCCAGCATACTCTCATTGGTCTCGCGGCCAAGTGGTACATTGAGTTACCACGAGCCTCTTTTTATAATTTTAGCCAGTTAGCTACCTCGTTTTTAACTCATTTTCAGTTGTTGGTCAGATATGATAATGGCATGGAGTTACTAACTTCATTAAAACAATCGACGTCCACATATATTTCTGATCATATTCATGAATGGAGACGTCGAAGGCGGTTAGTGAAAGTTTTTATCCCGGACCAGATCTTAGCTGAATGGTTTGTTAAATCATTGTTACCGAAGATTACTGAAGATGTAGCTAAGGCCGAAGTAGTTACTGAGGAGCAAGCGATTGCTCAAGCACAGTACCTTGACTTAGTTTATACTCAGTCAGGTACGTTACACGAAAAAATCCCAGATCTTCCTAAGTCAAATCAAATCGTTGCTGCTCCTTCGGGGTCTCATGCCGCTGATGGTATGATTGGTACGGTGAACACTAAAAGTAAGAAGAAATCCTCAAAGAATTCTTCTCCTATTATAACCTTACCAGACTCCCCGACAGGAGATTCTTCTGCTGAAGTTTCCGCTGATATTCACGTTGTAGAGTCATCTACGGCTAAATCAAAATCTAGTGGGAAAAAGAAAGGCAAGAAGAAGAATAAAGCAGACAAAACTCCAAAGGAGAAAACTGAAAAGTCGGAAACCAATGACGAAAAGCACAAACCTCGATATCCTTGTCTTATTTGTGAAGAGGATCATTTTACAAGAGATTGCCCTCATCGGGCAGAGGTTGTGAAAATCGTCAAAGGTTCCCCAACTCCTGTTATTTTGAAAGATCCATTTCCAAAGCAGGAGAGTAAGATGATAGGTTCTTCCTCGAGTGCTAGTGAAGAACCCATATTGATGATGTCTCATGTACAGATTGCAACTCGATCGCAAGATTATGGTAGTAAAAGTCCTGTTGATGGCAAAGAAGCAGAATCTTCTCATTCTAATCCATCAACCTCAGCTCCCGGTTCCGATCCACTACAGATCGAGAAACCTAACCCGGACTTAGTAATCAAACCGCCCGCCAAGGGTATACTTCGAAAGTTTGCTTTCAATCCACATGCGAGAGCGGCCCAGAATTATAACATTGTTGAGGACTTAGCTGTTTCACCCTCAGCAATGTCGGCTTTGGAAGTGCTGCAATCATGCCCAGCACAGCGCAAATTACTTTTGTCGGCTATAGGAGCTGTTGATGTTCAGGACCCGAACCTAATAATCTTTGATCTAGAAAATAGTACACCGCATTTGCCTCATCAAATGGCTTTCCAGATCCCAGTGATAGTCAAAAACAGGCCTATTCATCAGACTGTAATTGATGAGGGAGCTTCCACGTGTATTATGTCGATACAGTGTTGGAGATCGCTTGGTTCTCCTTCACTAAATCAATCCCCGACAATTCTTAAGGCCTTTGATGGCCGTGGGTTCCATCCTTTTGGCATTCTACAGGATTTGCCTATAGGGGTTGAAGGAAAAACCATTAGTCTAGATGTGGAGGTGGTTGATGCCCCTCTAGACTACAACCTTCTTTTCGGTCGAAGTTGGTCTTACGCTATGACAGCGGTCGTTTCATCGGTCTTCCGAGTAATAAAGTTTCCACATAATGGCAAGATCGTAACCATAGACCAGCTGGCCTACTTTTCATCTGACCCAGCCTCTTCAGAGAGTATTCAGCATGTCGGTAAAACAACTATCCCATACAAGGATGTTGGAGTAGGATTAGTTAAAGATGTCGGTTTACTGGGAACTTTTCCTTTTCCTCCAATCAATGCATTGTCTTCATTTGCATCCATTCATATGATTACATCAAACACCATTGTTTATGACGATCCTTGGATCATTCCTTTTGAATTTGAGATAGACTCATTTGGTGATGCTATGCCTTTGAGTCCATATGAAATTGCCTATGAAGCCTTGCAGTATTTTACCGACCCGCGTTCAACCAAAATCGACCAAATGAATGTGGTCCATGAGGAATCACCTTTCACATCAACCTCGGAGTTAATAGAATTTCCTGAAGTTGTGTCATCTGACAAGCAACTTCCTGAAGTCCTATGTGTAGACGATTTACCATGGGAAGATCTCCATCACAGATCTTCGTTTTTACCTGAGGATGATCGTTTTGAAAATGATTTCTCATCAATCTTTACAGCTGAATATGTCAAGAAACTCAGAATCCAATGAAACATCCTGATTCAGAGCTGAATTTGGGAAACATCTCTCGAACTATTCCCATTGACATTTCAGTCAAGCCTGGAATTGTTGAGAACATTCATATAGGTGCCTCGTGTTCAGATGACGAAATTCAGACATACAAGGCCCTATTTCAAGAATTCCGCGACGTGTTTGCCTAGTCCTATGAGGAAATGCCAGGAATTGATCCTGTGATTGTTGTCCATGAGATCAAGACTTGCCCAGATGCTAAACCTGTCCGGAAACGTTTACGTCAGATTCACCCACGAAAAGCGGCTGCAATTAAAGCAGAAGTTGAGAAGTTGTTGAAAGCAGGTTTCATTTATCCAATCCCGTTAACGGATTGGGTATCGAATATTGTTCCAGTTAACAAAAACAGGGAACAATAAGAATATGCATCGATTATAGGGACATTAATCGAGCTTGTCCAAAGGACAACTACCCAACACCCTATATCGATCAAATAATTGACGATTGTGCTGGCAGTGAAATATTTTCCTTTATGGACGGTTTTTCCGGTTACAATCAAATCAATATTCTACCTGCCCATCAACCAAAAACGGCTTTCATTTGTCCATGGGGGACATTTGCTTATTGCAAATTACCTTTTGGACTTAAGAATGCCGGAGCAACTTTTCAAAGGGCGATGTCTTATGCGTTTCATGACATCAAACACATTGTGAAACCGTATCTCGATGATTTGCCCGCTCATTCATTACATCGGGCTGACCACCTTGTCCATTTACGAGCAATCTTCATGAGGTGTAGGCATTATCGTATTCGGTTGAACCCACACAAATGTGTCTTCTGTATAGAAGTGGGACGATTGCTGGGATTTGTAGTTTCGAAAGCCGGCATTCACGTCGATCCCTCAAAGGTAGAAGCTATCATCAAATTGCCTCCTCCTTCGAGTCTTCGCCAACTCCAAAGTTTGCAGGGGAAAGCAAACTTTTTACAACGATTCATTCCTAACTATGCCAAGGTTACAAAGGGTTTTACCCGGTTGTTGAAATAGAACGCTCAATTCTCTTGGGATGAGATAGCTCAGAAATCTTTTGATGCACTCAAGCACGCGTTGACCCATGCACCGTTGCTGCATCCTCCCAACTACAACCAGGATTACTTTTTGTACCTCGCCGCCGCTCATTCCACCATTGGAATGGTCTTAGTTCAGGAAGATGAATTCGGAACAGAACATGTGATATATTACCTTAGTCGGACGTTAAACCCAACTGAGCTAAAATATTCACATGTGGAGAAATTGGCATTGGCAGCCGTTCAAGTTGTCCAACGTTTTCGTCCTTACATTTTACTCCGTAAAACTACAGTCATTTCGGATTGCAACCCTATGATCTACATTTTGACTAAACAATTGCTAGGGTGCAAGTACTCTAAATGGATCGTTATCTTGCAAGAGTTCGACTTGGAGTTTGAGAAATCTAAGTCTAAGAAATCTTTAGTTTTTGCAGAGTTAATGTGTGACTTCCCGCGTGCTGACACGGAAACTGTGGCAGAGGAACCCATTGCGGATGAATCTTTGTTTCTCATCAGCACTTTAGATCCGTGGTATGGGGATATCATCATCTATCTCCAGACCCAATCCTTTCGGCCCGAAGTTTCAAAGTCGGAACGTCGGAAAATTCGATTCCAGTCCCAACAGTACAAAATTATTGGAGATACTCTTTATCGCCGTGGGGCGGACTTGGTTTTTCGACGTTGCTTAACTCACGAAGAAGCCGAACGAGTTCTGAATGACTGTCACTCTGGAGCGTGTGGCGGTCATATGTCTGGGTATGCCACAGCCCAAAAGATATTGCGCGCTGGCTACTTTTGGCCGTCCATGTTTAAAGATTGTATTACTGCGGTTCGAAAATGCCACAACTGTCAAGTGTTTGATCGAAAGATGCGCGCTCCACCTGCTCCTCTCCACCCTATAATTGCCGTTGGTCCTTTTTCCAAATGGGGTATCGATTTTATTACATGTAACCCTCACTCGGCCGGGGGGCATGCGTATATCATCCTTGCGGTAGATTATTTTACTAAGTGGGCCGAGGCGATGCCTACATTCGAGGCAGACGGCAAGACAGCTGCAATTTTCGTATTCAATCACATAATTGCTAGGTTTGGTGTCCCACAAGCGATAATCACTGACCATGGGCACCATTTTCGAAACGTTATGATGACAGAACTTACAAGCCAGCTTGGTTTGCGTCACAATAGCTCAACTCCTTATTATCCACAAGCGAATGGTCTGGTTGAGTCCATCAACAAAGTTTTAGTTATCATGATCCGACGAATCATTGGTATTCATCGGTCGAATTGGCACAACATGTTATTTTCCGCATTTTGGGCATACCGAACCTCAGTGAAAACATCAACAGGGTTCACTCCTTTCCAACTAGTTTATGGTTTGGAAGCTGTGCTACCCATTGAATGCGAAATCCCGTCACTGAAAATGGCCATCGAGTTACTTCCAGCTACTTCTGAAGAGGAAAAGTGTTTATTATACTTAGCTCAATGAGATGAGACTCGACGTGATGCTGCATTGGCAATCGAGACTCACGCAAAACATATGAAAGCTCAGTATGATCGAAATGTGACCCCTCGAAATTTTTCGGAAGGAGACCTAGTGTTATTATATGATCAAGCTAACGATAAATTACGTGCTGGAAAATTCGTTCCTATGTGGCATGGGCCCTATATTGTCAAGCGAAAGCTAGCAAAAGGGGCCTATGAGCTGGTAGACTTTGACGGGGACTCTTTGGGTAAACCCAGGAATGGACTTTACCTAAAGAGGTATTATGCTTAAATGATGGGTATGGATATTTTAGTTAGGTTAGGTTTTTCTTTCTAGCTGGTGTGTTTGTTAGTTTAGACAGTGTGCTTAGCTTAGAAAGTGTGTTTTTCATCGTTTTTCTGGCTTATCTTGGTTTTACTCTTGATATTGCAGATGTCGATACCTCTCCAAACATACATTGGGTTTGCTAATGGTGCTTGTCGTAGTACACGGAATATCTATTCCGCAACTTGGGTTATCTATTCGCCCTCTGACGAGTTAGTTTCTATGCATGGGGTGAGCCTCGGTCAAACAAAAAACAACATTGCCGAATATAGTGCAGTGATTGAATTATTGTCTGAATCTATTTCATTTGGGATTCGGAGTTTGATAGTGAGGTTAGATTCTGAACTCGTTGTATTACAGCTTAATAGAGTGTATGCCATTAGAAATCCAGTGTTATTAAGGTTATTTTTGAGAGTGCGTCTCTTGGAACGTGAATTTGATTACATTGAATATCAGCATATTCCAAGGTCTTTAAATACATTAGCAGATGCAATTGCCTCTCGAATGTTAAATAGACATTTGCAATAATCATACATGTAAATTTAAAAACATTTCATCACACATGTTTAACAAGATAAGCCAGTAATAATGATATATATAGATAGGAGTGTGTCAAAAAATACATCGTCTTCGATCATAGGTTGAAAAACACCTTATGATCGGCAAAAATGATAAGTACAAAAAACCAAAATGTCACATGTGTCTACAAAACGACCATCTAATCACTGGTGATGCTCTCTATACGACACCACTGCACGAGCCACCCTACACAAGAACCTCCTAAAAGGTCCTGGGACTGCGACTACATAGCGCTGAAGCCTGATAGGAATATCATCTATAGTAGTCTCTGGTATATCTGCTGTAAGACGCTCTAGGTCTTGTTCCAACTCAGCTAGAGTCTCTGTGGCCTCGTCCTGTGGGGCCGGCGCCGCTGCAACTGGTATTCTCCTCTCGAAAGGCCGGAGATTGGCTGGACGACGTGGGCCTACATCTGCATTTTGAAAATTATTACTATCAGTTTTGAGGCGATATAAAAACAAAAAAAAATAGATAGTTTAAAAACTAGTGAAAAATGAATTACCTGTGTCATCCCATTGTTCTCCCGGTGGAAGAACCATGTCCGGATCTCCACGAAAATCAACTCCGGCATAAGGAAAATCCTGTATAGAAAAGACTTGGTCCTCCAACCAGTGAAAGTACTCCGGAGTAAATCGGACAACCTCCGTGCCCTCATCAGGATGACGGGCCATAACCGCAACCCATCGCATCAATTTGGGCTCTCGGGGAAGCCCAGCCTCAACAGTGAGCTGCTGTGGGATCAGCATCAGAACCCTCTCTAGGCCAAAACTCACAACTAAAGGCCCATAACCAAAAGTATTTAGCTGTCTGTTTTTGGCTCTAGTTAGTTGGCCCTTTAAACTGGCCAACACAGCATCACACCAGTTGAAAATGGTGCCTCGATAGCAATCAATCGCCATCCGCATCTGGGATCCAGTAGTAATGTGTAAAGCGGAAGCCTCGCAAAGTCTGGTAACTGTAAAAGTGATCACCATAAGTTCAGGGCGGGATATAGTTTTGATCTCTATCCCCTTCTCCTGAGACTGAGTGTTACACCACTCTAGTCGGAGACTAGCGATGGACTGGCCACCCGGCCTAGTCCCGAACAGAGTCAAGTGTTCGCCTCTCTTGGGCAAACCAGTGAGGAAGTAGATATCTGAGGGCTCTATCTCGAGCTGGTGCCCTCCAATATAAAAACACTGGTCCTGAACGTTCCATCTTTCTACCAGCCACTCTAGAAAGCGCACTTGGGCCCTCATGCCAGGTATGGCCCAGTATTTGTAAAGGCCGCATGCCTTCAAAGCATCAATGGACGGTTGATGACTAATGGCAGCCAAATCAACATCTTCGTGCTCTCTCTCACGCCAATCAAGCATGGTGAACAATCTACACACCAGAAAACATCCATTAGAATCCATAAAATCAAAAATTGTTGGTCCAATTTGGAGAATTTGGGGTTTGTAAACCCTTTGCGCGGAGTACGCACCCCGCCTTTAGGAACAGAGCGTGGGTACGCGGGTTCCTTTAAGGCAAGGTGCATACGCCCAGCATTTTCCCAACTGAGAAAATGTCGGGGTACGCAGGTCCCTAGTGTGGCACCTACGTACCCCGAAAGGCGGATCTTCAAACCCCAAAGCCTCCAAAAAATGAAATCTAGGGCCTAAAAACAAATTCTAAACGGATGAAAATGAAGAGGAGGATGTTGTAGAATACCTGAAAGAGACGGCGTTCGATTTCGACGGTCGGATTCTCCGCAATGTCCACGGGAAGTTTCTTGCCAAAAGCCCTTTTTCTCTCCTCAACAGTAAAATGGTAAAAATGAATTGGTAAAAGCCCTTTTTATAGTTTTTTTGGGTAAATAAATGATAAATTTGTTTATTTTTCACCATGAAAAGGTATTTTTCAAAGTATTTTTATCTATCTTTAAACAGGTATGAGTAATGTGTTGGTTTTTGTGCAGGATAAAGGATTTTCAGGGAAAATTGTCATTTTTTACAAACAAAAACATCAGAGTCATCTTTAAGCCCTTTTCTGACTCCTAAAACATGAAAAGATTGCCGAGCATTTCTTTTACACTCGTTAAAACGGAATTAAAAGACGGTCCTCTTATAGCCCTTTTCTGACCGAAAAAACATGAAAAGATTGTCGAATGTTTGTCGTTTCAAATTCGATATTGGAAATAAAACGACGTGTCCTTGATCGCTTTTTACTTTTCAGGTCAAAGACACTAATCATGAAAGTACTCCTTGGTCGTAAAGATCAAGCGGTTCTCTCAAGTATTATTTTATACTTTTTCAGGCTTGGGAGACACAAATTTACGAAAAAGGTCAACCTTGGAGTCTTCTTAAGTTTTTTCAGACTCTCTAAAATTGAAAAACGTCGAGTTTCTCCTATACTGGACTCGTTAAAATTTCACAGTAAAGGACCTATTCGATTACAAACAGGAACGGACCACTCCTTCTTACGGTTCGAATCTAAACTAAGTTGGACTCATCCGAAGGATGAGCTTATAATCAAGCATATGTTATCCTCCTCAAGCTTGTAAAAAATAAAGAGGTACTTGCCAGAAATGGTGGGGGAAAAGAGAGGAAAATGAGCCTATTTGTTATCCTTTGCCTCAGAAGAAACCTTATCACCACTCTTGAACACGACACTTTTCATTCACCTGGGTTGGGAAATCCTTTGCCTAACAGTTGATAAAACCACATTGAAAATCTTCAGCCAGTTTCTGGGTATTAACTTTGGGTCAATTGTCACCAAGCCATCTGTCGTGTCGTTATGTGTTCAAGAGGTCACTGCAAATAAACCATTCATCTGCAAAATACCTGTCATCCATCTTGACCATCCCTGAGTCAGTCCTTACAACTACATTTCTTCAACTTGAACTATGATTTTGTGTTGTGGGCTTGCCTGCAACGGGTAGCTTTCTATCGACATCAGCACATTATCTAGAAAGATGACCTAGAAATCGTCAGTACCTTGAAATCTGCATGCATCAATGGCAGGTTTCTCGCCTTTGACGATAGTTTACATCATTGACTTTCGATCGAAGGATTCCGTGACATGTTCGACATCAACACATTCACTCACATCTCATGGATTGTACTGGGTACTTTGAGAACCATTGACATCACTGGTGGTCTCTCTCACACTTGTTAACAGTTTACATCATTGACTGGTAATCAAGTGGTTTCTACCATGTTTGACATCAACTCATTTATTCGCATGGATAGAATCGTACTATTTCGGGAAGTAGAAATGAAGACCCTGGATCTAGTTTCCACCATCCAGGCTGCGAGGAGTTTTGTATTCATTATACAGAGACTAATCATAAACAGATGGCTGCGTCCATACTGTGTCTACATGAGTCTATGATTATGATGTACTGCGAAATCATTCCTATATCAGAGAAGTAGTTAGTTTGTTAGTTAAAGTTTTCAATCTGAGTATGGGAATGCCTACCTCAGCGATGATATGATCTTATATATGTATTTTGTGTTGAATATTTGCAGTTTCGACTGGGCTCTCCACAAGATAATCCTTGAAATGATAAAGTGCTTCACCCTTCCTAGATGATATGAAACCCTAATCTACTACAGGCTTCGCACTTTAGGGGGCAATCTGTTACACTAAAATTTGTCACCATGACTATTTGCAGTCGGTATGGCTCCATCAACTGTCATACTGTCCTCCTTGGCAATTCTTATACCTCTACTCCTCATGTCAAACCCCAAGAAAGAGAGAAAGTCCTTAAAAATCAATATAACTCTGGTTACGCAGTTTCTCTTAACCTTACCTGCGTGTACGCACCTCAAGTTCACAATACCTGCGTACTTGTACGCTCTGTCTGTAAAGGCGTGGGTGCATACTCCTGTAAATGTCAAAAGGCGCAAGTTTTACTTCAAAAAAGTTACTTGTGGTCGATTCTAGAGCATTCTAGAAGATGGTTTGACGTGTATTGAGCGCCTCCAAATGGTTCATGCATCCCAAAGAAAGAGGAACTTATCCCATCAAGAGGGGAGCTATCCCATTGAAAGTGGGGCTTATCCCATTGATGGTGGACCTGATTAACTTCCTCCCAAGCATTATAAATACAGGCATTGGGCCAGAGGGAGGGGAGGTTGAAAGCTGAACATTCCTAAGGGTAGATGCTGCTGAAATTAGGACTCCCTTATAGAGCTTGAGAGGAGAGATTCCCATCCTTTCTTAGCTTCATTTGGAAGTGGGTGAGCTGATCAAAGTAAAGGAGAACTCTTGCTGGACCCTGGGAGGGACCTGCACAACACCAAGGCACTGGTTGTAATGGTTTCTTTTGTTTCCAATTAATACAATTAAGTTCATTTTTCTCAACAAGTTGTTATATATAATTTGTTTCATATACTCCTTGGTCTTTATGATGAATATGTTTTATTATATGAGTTATTCAGGTGCTATGTAATCGTTTGCTTGTTGGTGAATGCACGCTTCAACGAGAAGGAGGAGCTCATCTGGATCGGAGAGGCTTGGCTGCTACAAACAACGTTGGACTAAAGGTATGCTTTAAACACCTGGTTACTTGTATTTTAAATGCATATTTAGGGAAAGATAGTGCTTGATTGTTTTGTTTGTCACTAGAAAGCCTTAGATTCTAGGGAGGTCGGTTTTGTCCGCAAAATTGACTCTTTCCGCATGACAGTTGGCAACCAAAGTCCGTGAGGCTAGAGAAGAAATGATCAAGGTTCAGTTGGAGTGGAATCTTCAGATCGTTGAGCTACAGCTAAAGGCATAGCCTTCCACTCCCACGGAGGTTTGAGAATAGCGCACTAGCACTATTCCACTGGGATTGGAAGAAATTGGAGGTGGAGTGCAAGACTATACCACTTTGTTGGAGCAAGCACTTGAGGTCCTCACAACTCTACAGGAGGACCCCAACATCCAGCACCTGGAGACAGAGGCGGGAGAACTTCAGCTGCAATATGACAGTGTCAGAGGAACTGTGTAGATAGTAGTCCTCACTCAGTGGCTTGCAAGGATTCAACAATCCAAGGCATTGAAGGTGTTAGCGCTTGAAATTTCACCTCAGGCTGAGAAAGGTAAACCTCAAGGCAACATCAAACCATTCAGCCCCGTAGCTAGCCCTACGAGGCAGGAGAAGGCTCTCTCCGGTCAATCTCGGTAGATCTTCAATTGATGAGATGACCAAACGGGTAACACTGATATTAGGCTAGTAAACTGATTAGAAAGATTGATTTGGGGTTTTTAATTAAATGACGGGGTTTTACAGGTTATAAGACTGAGGCAAGGTAGGCAAGACATTTAGCATCAAATCTAGATTTAAATGGGATGGCAAGACTGGTGAGGAGCTAAGGAGGGCAAACAATAACTTTGAATCCTCCTTAAACAGTAGAAAACATTAAACATGAACAAACTTATAGGCAGAGCATGGCAGGCATGAATTCTTACCTAAACACTTCATTTGTTCAATTAGAAATGATCATGTAGTGAAATGAAACATGACAGATTACATATGAAACAAGAGAAAAACTTATGCTAAATCAACATGCCACAGGAATCTCAGAAGTCAGAGCTGTGAAATTTCATTAAAAATCCCTGCCAAAAACTGTACATTGAAAGCTCTGTTCTCCAGCACTCTCAATTTTTTCTCCTCCCTTAACTCTCTACAAATGAATTTTTTTCTTTTAAATATATGAAATAAACACAGCTGGGGGAAAACCAATCGACCCCAAGACCAGGAATTGATTTTTATCATTATTAATAAATAAACTAACAGAAAACAATCATCTCTCCTGAAAATAAAAATGCGCTCCTTCTTCTACTCGAACTGTTGAAAACTGATGAAGCAGTGGCATTACAGGTGTCACTCCCAATTACTGAAAATAAACATAAGCAGTCGAATCTGTATGCCACTTTGCACATTCTGGGTTTCATAACTGCGCCCCAAATCTGGAAATGCGTTGGCCATAAAAACAACCTTTAAACTAACATTCTGCTGATGGCTTGACATATGGAGAGCTGATCCTCATAGGATCAGGAGTGAAATCAAATCGCATTCTTTGGCTATGATACATTTGTCATTTTAATAAAACAACTTTAAACTAAAATCCTATCCTTATTATGACAACTGTTCCGAAAGAGGTTTGTGTGGTTGCATTCAGGGTTTAATTCAGATTTATACTGTGCCACTCATCGATTTCCAACACATCCAACTACATGCTATATGGTAGCATCCGCAACAGCTCACAGTCCGTCTTCTAAGAGCCACATCGCCCACAAAATCTCCAAAGGATCAACCGCTGGCAGAAATCATGGAACGGAATCCCGCCTGTCTCAGGCTCCCCATGATCTGAAACTCATCATCAATGACTTTCTTGGTATAGAGCTGTGCAGAGGAGGGGCACTACTCCATCTTCGGGCCAAGCATAAAACTCATCTGGTAATACTTGCGACAATTTTTCCGCACTCTGTCCAGAACCATACGCACACACCTTCGCACTACCATCCAGAAGAGTAATAGTATAGAGACGGAAACCACACATGAATAAATTTGATTTGCAGAATGCCCACAAAGGAATAATTCTAGTTTTAACAGTGAAGCTCGATACATCTAATGAGAACCCTGCAAACCTGTGTAAATTAAAACAAACTGAGAGCGACTACCACCATAGTGCCAAAAGGAATGGCAGCCAGAGAACCATAGAATGATGTTTCAGTACAAATCCAATGCCAAAGCGAAGAGAGATGCCGTAAGAACCATTGGCTTTGTCCAGCGCTTGCCATCATTTACAATTGAGCGAACTCGGGTAGCATATGAAAGAAAATTATGGGTCTCATCCATAATGGATTCCACTGGGGATATATTTGCAAACATTAATGTTTTGGCATTGCCATCAAGTGCATCATTCATAAGCATCATGAGCTTGTGATTTCTGTATGCCACCCTTCAGAAGCCAGTGCACTAATAACATCCCCCAGGGCTGAAAAAGACCGATTGATATTTTGAGCCACTTTCATTTGATTGCCTCTTTGAACATTTAGCCAACTCATTTACAGATTTTTTTTTATGAGACTGCGCAATCTACTTTTGAGCCATGATAATCTTCTTCAATTGTCAAATGGTGTGTAAAAGAGTTTTCATGGACATCATGAATCCTTTCCTGATCAGAAACCAATGGAATATTACCAGAAGGCAAATCTTTATTAGAAGGTTGAGCCCAGTCCCTCAAAGAAGATGACAGGTTAGTTGTTTCTTTTAGATTGTCTATGTGACCAGCACAACTGGCATCTCCTTTAGAATTGCATGTTATTTCTTCATCTCTGCTGCCAGAATCCAAGTAAACCACTTCACTGTCAATGAAGTATTTGAAAGCATTCAAAGCACTCATGAACCTCTGTAGCTGAACCTGGAAACTCCCTTTACTATCTCTTATCATACACAGATTGGAAAAATCTAGATCCTGATGAGCAAGAGAAAGAGGATTAAAGCCCAGCAATTCATAATCCTCCCATAATGTTGTTTGACCAGTACTTCTGGATTATATCTGCAACAGAATATGGAGCAATCTTCTCTGGACACGTTTGTCGGTTTGAGAAGAGTCTTCTAAGCAATGTACATTCCTGCTTCAATTCAGACAGTCCTTTTGCAGTGACTAAATCGACCTTGATATCTTTCACGAAAGATGGTTGAGACACAACACAATAACTCCAGGCAATAGAAAATTCAGTGATTTTTTCTCAGATTACGCAGCCTTTTTAACTAGTATTGATGCAACAAAGCAACAAAATCTCAATAAAGTGGTTGCAAATGAGGTTCCTGAGGTAGTGGCAACATTCTGAACTTGGGTATGTGAATCATGGATAAGAAAGATGACAACAACTATAATTTCAAGCATGGGTATATTGCTGACAGTGCTGCCTCCCCCTGAGTATAATCTCTTGGGTAGAAATGTCATTTCCAGCTCTTCGATGTGATGGTTGAACAAATCTTGCAGCGCATTCTCTGATTTAGATACTGCATATTCCAGTTCTTCAAGGCTGGATTTTGTAAAAACAGCCCCAAGAAGTTCAAGGAAATGAACTTGTAAACATTCCCATATCTCCTTGATAGCCATAGCATATGATTCTTCTCCTAAAGTTGATTGCAAAATATTTTTATGGCGGGCCAAATGAGGCGAACTTCTATAATTTAAATGTTCTTGCTCAGCAACAGCAATAAGAAATGGTAGTTGTCCTGAGCCTTCCACTAGAAGAGAAACCTTACAAACATGTGGTCTTTTCTTCTCAAGCAAAAGAATAATGTTTTCCCGTTTTCAAGCCGCTCACAAACAACACAGTGATATACAATGTTTTCTGTGCCTTGCACATTTTCCTCTTTTCGATGGGATGAGTCAACCTCTGGCGATTCCTGATGAAGGAGGGTCACACTGCTTATTTTGTAGGCAGGGGCTTACAATATGTCTGAATTATTCTTTTCAAGGTTCCTCTTTATTGTCTCCATAAACTATCCAAGCAAGATTACGAAGACCATAACGCATCATTGTCTCTATTTGCAAGTGTTGCATCTTTATAACCATCCGTGTACCATCTTTCAAAATACCACCATGAACTTGTGCAATTGATACTGCTGCAATTGGTATTTTCTCCACATAACTTTTTGCCTCTGATTGCTAATGATATTCTGAATTGTGCTTGTGCAGATAGGAGCTTTGAAGTCGCTGTTGCCTTTTGAAGAGATGGAGCATAAATTACATAATTTAAATCAATACATTAAATGATTTCTTCTTCAAAACAGGGTTTTGAAGAAGAATCAATCTCTGACATGAGACGGAGTCTAACATCGGCTCCACTTGGGATGGCAGCTACCGCTCCGTGGAGGTGCCACGAACTGCAAAACTTTGGGAGAGCAGACAGTGCCTCCACCCATTGGGCAATGGAGTCATCATCGACACAACTCTTGACTTATTTTCAAACTGAAACTGAACTCAAACTGATCTGATCTCAAGATTGAAATGACTGAGAAAATGACTTAACAATCTTCAAGCAAACTAAAACAAGATGCTCCCCTTATGGCTGCTTATTTATTTACAAAACCTACTCTAATCTGTTGTACAAACAATAGATCAGGTAATGCTAAAATGCCATATTAACCATTCAAGTAAACCTGAGATTGACGCCGGTTGAGAAAGCTTCCACCAGGTCACAGATGCAATTGCTGGCAGCCCTTCATGCAAGTAATGACCCTGGTCATGGAAAAGACAGCCCGATCTGTCAATCAAACCGAAAAATGTGTCCATGTATGCTGCAATAGGATCACGGAAACCAGACCCTGTTGGCTGCCCCAACTCTGTGATGCATACTTCCAGCTGCACATTGTCAATGTAAACCTATGTAGGCAAGTCTGTTATTTCTTGTTGCGAATGAGGAAGGATTTCCAAGAACTTTTTAGGGTCTTGGAAATCATATGACTGAATCTGCTCATCGAGATACTGAATCTCATTTTCAACTCTTTCAACAACTAACTCACAAAATCTAGTTTTGCTTTCAAGATGAAGCTTCGGAGATTTCAAACATTGAAGGAAAACACTGAAAAATTCTTCATTAATTTCAATATCTACTAACCACTCTCTAACTCCGTTTAGAGCTTCACGAAGTGCAGGGTCTGCCACATACCCTACCATTGCATGAACAGATCAGCATGCGTTGGAATGTCTGGATCGAGTTGGAGTCGCCAGGTGAATGGTTCAGCCTGCAAATGTGTCTGATTGCTGTCCACCATCAGCATCAGATCTGCACCTTGATTGCATGTACTGGGACAAGACAATCAACAAGTTGAATGTTCTCCCCAGTATGGTCGCCAGTATGTTAGCGCTTGAAATTTCACCTCAGGCTGAGAAAGGTAAACCTCAAGGCAAAATCAAACCATTCAGCCCCGTAGCTAGCCCTACGGGGCAGGAGAAGGCTCTCTCCGGTCAATCTCGGTAGATCTTCAATTGATGAGATGACCAAACGGGTAACACTGATATTAGGCTAGTAAACTGATTAGAAAGATTGATTTGGGGTTTTTAATTAAATGACGGGGTTTTTCTGGGCTGTATGGGCAAAATCACAGCTTGAACAGAGAAATATAATGAACAACACAGGTTATCAACTGAGGCAAGGTAGGCAAGACATTTAGCATCAAATCTAGATTTAAATGGGATGGCAAGACTGGTGAGGAGCTAAGGAGGGTAAACAATAACTTTGAATCCTCCTTAAACAGTAGAAAACATTAAACATGAACAAACTTATAGGCAGAGCATGGCAGGCATGAATTCTTACCTAAACACTTCATTTGTTCAGTTAGAAATGATCATGTAGTGAAATGAAACATGACAGATTACATATGAAACAAGAGAAAAACTTATGCTAAATCAACATGCCACAGGAAACTCAGAAGTCAGAGCTGTGAAATTTCATTAAAAATCCCTGCCAAAAACTGTACATTGAAAGCTCTGTTCTCCAGCACTCTCAATTTTTTCTCCTCCCTTAACTCTCTACAAATGAATTTTTTTCTTTTAAATATATGAAATAAACACAGCTGGGGGAAAACCAATCGACCCCAAGACCAGGAATTGATTTTTATCATTATTAATAAATAAACTAATAGAAAACAATCAGCTCTCCTGAAAATAAAAATGCGCTCCTTCTTCTACTCGAACTGTTGAAAACTGATGAAGCGGTGGCATTACAGGTGTCACTCGAAATTACTGAAAATAAACATAAGCAGTCGAATCTGTATGCCACTTTGCACATTTTGGGTTTCATAACTGTGCCCCAAATCTGGAAATGCGTTGGCCATAAAAACAACCTTTAAACTAACATTCTGCTGATGGCTTGACATATGGAGAGCTGATCCTCATAGGATCAGGAGTGAAATCAAATCGCATTCTTTGGCTATGATACATTTGTCATTTTAATAAAACAACTTTAAACTAAAATCCTATCCTTATGATGAAAATTGTTCCGAAAGAGGTTTGCGTGGTTGCACTCAGCGTTTAATTCAGATTTATACTGTGCCACTCATCGATTTCCAACACATCCAACTACATGCTATATGGTAGCATCCGCAACAGCTCACAATCCGTCTTCTAAGAGCCACATCGCCCACAAAATCTCCAAAGGATCAACCACTGGCGGAAATCATGGAACGGAATCCCGCCTATCTCAGGCTCCCCATGATCTGAAACTCATCATCAGTGACTTTCTTGGTATAGAGCTGTGCAGAGGAGGGGGCTACTCCATCTTCGGGCCAAGCATAAAACTCATCTGGTAATACTTGCGACAATTTTGCCGCACTCTGTCCAGAACCATACGCACACACCTTCGCACTACCATCCAGAAGAGTAATAGCATAGAGACAGAAACCACACATGAATAAATTTGATTTGCAAAATGCCCACAAAGGAATAATTCTAGTTTTAACAGTGAAGCTCGATACATCTAATGAGAACCCTGCAAACCTGTGTAAATTAAAACAAACTGAGAGCGACTACCACCATAGTGCCAAAAGGAATGGCAGCCAGAGAACCATAGAATGATGTTTCAGTACAAATCCAATGCCAAAGCGAAGAGAGATGCCGTAAGAACCATTGGCTTTGTCCAGCGCTTGCCATCATTTACAATTGAGCGAACTCGGGTAGCATATGAAAGAAAATTATGGGTCTCATCCATAATGGATTCCGCTGGGGATATATTTGCAAACATTAATGTTTTGGCATTGCCATCAAGTGCATCATTCATAAGCATCATGAGCTTGTGATTTCTGTATGCCGCCCTTCAGAAGCCAGTGCACTAATAACATCCCCCAGGGCTGAAAAAGACCGATTGATATTTTGAGCCACTTTCATTTGATTGCCTCTTTGAACATTCAGCCAACTCATTTACAGATTTTTTTTTATGAGACTGCGCAATCTACTTTTGAGCCGTGATAATCTTCTTCAATTGTCAAATGGTGTGTAAAAGAGTTTTCATGGACATCATGAATCCTTTCCTGATCAGAAACCAATGGAATATTACCAGAAGGCAAATCTTTATTAGAAGGTTGAGCCCAGTCCCTCAAAGAAGATGACAAGTTAGTTGTTTCTTTTAGATTGTCTATGTGACCAGCACAACTGGCATCTCCTTTAGAATTGCATGTTATTTCTTCATCTCTGCTGCCAGAATCCAAGTAAACTACTTCACTGTCAATGAAGTATTTGAAAGAATTCAAAGCACTCATGAACCTCTGTAGCTGAACCTGGAAACTCCCTTTACTATCTCTTATCATACACAGATTGGAAAAATCTAGATCCTGATGAGCAAGAGAAAGAGGATTAAAGCCCAACAATTCATAATCCTCCCATAATGTTGTTTGACCAGTACTTCTGGATTATATCTGCAATAGAATATGGAGCAATCTTCTATGGACATGTTTGTCGGTTTGAGAAGAGTCTTCTAAGCAATGTACATTCCTGCTTCAATTCAGACAGTCCTTTTGCAGTGACTAAATCGACCTTGATATCTTTCACGAAAGATGGTTGAGACACAACACAATAACTCCAGGCAATAGAAAATTCAGTGATTTTTTCTCAGATTGCGCAGCCTTTTTAACTAGTATTGATGCAACAAAGCAACAAAATCTCAATAAAGTGGTTGCAAATGAGGTTCCTGATGTAGTGGCAACATTCTGAACTTGGGTATGTGAATCATGGATAAGAAAGATGACAACAACTATAATTTCAAGCATGGGTATATTGCTGACAGTGCTGCCTCCCCCTGAGTATAATCTCTTGGGTAGAAATGTCATTTCCAGCTCTTCGATGTGATGGTTGAACAAATCTTGCAGCGCATTCTCTGATTTAGATACTGCATATTCCAGTTCTTCAAGGTTGGATTTTGTAAAAACAGCCCCAAGAAGTTCAAGGAAATGAACTTGGAAACATTCCCATATCTCCTTGATAGCCATAGCATATGATTCTTCTCCTAAAGTTGATTGCAAAATATTTTTATGGCGGGCCAAATGAGGCGAACTTCTATAATTTAAATGTTCTTGCTCAGCAGCAGCAATAAGAAATGGTAGTTGTCCTGAGCCTTCCACTAGAAGAGAAACCTTACAAACATGTGGTCTTTTCTTCTCAAGCAAAAGAATAATGTTTTCCCGTTTTCAAGCCGCTCACAAACAACACAGTGATATACAATGTTTTCTGTGCCTTGCACATTTTCCTCTTTTCAATGGGATGAGTCAACCTCTGGCGATTCCTGATGAAGGAGGGTCACACTGCTTATTTTGTAGGCAGGGGCTTACAATATGTCTGAATTATTCTTTTCAAGGTTCCTCTTTATTGTCTCCATAAACTATCCAAGCAAGATTACGAAGACCATAACGCATCATTGTCTCTATTTGCAAGTGTTGCATCTTTATAACCATCCGTGTACCATCTTTCAAAATACCACCATGAACTTGTGCAATTGATACTGCTGCAATTGGTATTTTCTCCACATAACTTTTTGCCTCTGATTACTAATGATATTCTGAATTGTGCTTGTGCAGATAGGAGCTTCGAAGTCGCTGCTGCCTTTTGAAGAGCTGGAGCAT
Organism: Pinus tabuliformis; assembly: GCA_031772625.1. Classification (NCBI taxonomy): domain Eukaryota; kingdom Viridiplantae; phylum Streptophyta; class Pinopsida; order Pinales; family Pinaceae; genus Pinus; species Pinus tabuliformis. The sequence goes on along the minus strand of CM062819.1, from coordinate 77,324,833 downwards.
AAATTACATAATTTAAATCAATACATTAAATGATTTCTTCTTCAAAACAGGGTTTTGAAGAAGAATCAATCTCTGACATGAGACGGACTCTAACAGAAGGAATAGGTGGATGGAGCATGACATAAGGAGGCAGTTCTCAAAGCGCACATCTAGCCGTGGATTGAGGAGGCTTTCACTATCACAGCAAACATCAAAGGAAAGTTGGTGCACATACAGGGGATGCACATGTTAATGCAGAGAAGCACCCCAGACACGGAGGTCTCAGAAGAGAGGATGCAACAGATCCAGGAAGTAACGGCTAAGTGCGCTTATGACATCAGCACAGTTCGAGGACAGTTGGAGAAATTCCATGCCAAGATCGCCATGCCGACAAAGTGACTTAAGGCCGAGTCACGATGTTTGTGTTGGGGGCATGTTGGGCATGGAATCCCCCTGAGGCATGTTTTGGGGCTCAAAGCCCATGTTTTGACCGAATGATGTTGTAAAGCCCCGCGAATTGCGAGCACAGAAGTATGTTAGAGTCATAGGATTGTCTGCCCTAGTTTATAATGCAATGTCGGCCTACCCATGCTCCACGAACCATGGGATTGTATAAATAGAGTGAGGCTCTAATTGTAAAATATAGTTAGTTAGAGCAAAGTATGATATAGAGAAGTAGAAGCACAGAGCAAGTGTCTATGTGTGTCTTGGGTCGTAGAGTAGGAAAAGGCTCTACAGCTGAGTGCGTAGAGGCCTAGTTGTCTGCAGCTGAGTGCGCAGGGAAGAGTCGAGTCTACAACCAAAGAAGAGAATAATAAAGAGAAGTGTTATCCAAATTCTGTGTATCTGTTCTTGAGTTATTACATGTTTGATATCAATTGCGAATATACTGTTTATTTACTATGTGCACTTGTATGAGTGATTTATATTGCTAAGTATTCTTTACACATGCAATTAAGTTAAGTTAATCAACTAACGGTGGACTACTAGTAAGGACTAGGGTAATAACAGCGTTTGGCCCCTAAGTAGGGTATAGCATACGATTAATATAATTCTTTGATATCCCTATCTCATCATATTTGGAATAAATGTTTGATTTTTGCTGTATCTAAATAGGCTATGAACAATGATTAAAAATCCCAAGACAAGTGGGAGACATGACATGGTCAGTCCTTTTATGCGAAGGCAACATCTTAGGCTATGAGGTATGGGTAAGTGTGCGTAGCGATGTGCGCTCAGGGTTGAACCATGGACCACTTGAACTCATCAGACTTCTCCATTGTGTGGAAACCTAGTTCTAGCACCCTCCCATACTACTTTGGGTGAGACCTCAGTCTGTGCTCCGTGGACTGTTGCTGAAAGGGCCAGTAGTACTGGGATTTGTTTGGATAAATCACCTCTAAACCTGGGTTATGCCCCAACAATCCAACAATGTCTGAGGGAAGATTAAGTTTATGAAATCCTCTTATCTTGTCATGATGGGCCCTTTTGGCACCATTTTCGTTGGAAAGAGGAAAATCTACAAGAACCTGTAAGGAGGATACTATTGGAAAACCAATCCCAAATATTCCTAGAGATACATTGCACAATGTGATGAATTCCAAATGATGGGGAAACCCACTTAGAAGGATGAAATTCCTTTACACCTCAAGTTAATTTTGAGCCATTTAAGAAGTGGGGCATGTAATTTGTTGTAGCTTATATTGTGTTTAAGCTTATTTATCACTTTTATCACAATATGTGGTCTAAAAAATCACCGCAGGGGTTCAGCCTCAATGAAGCTCCTTTATATTCTCTTCCCCTGCAAAGCCTAAAAGTAAAGAAGTATTGTGCTTGTGATAATTACATATTGAAATCGCTAAAAGAAAGTATATGGAAACACATTTGAATGTATACGTATATATATATCGCAAAGCACATTGTGTATTGGAAATAATAAAGAGAAACAAGTAATAAGGGTGGTGCTTTGGTTGCGATGCGATCAAATCGCAATCGAAAATCGCGGCAGCAGTTATATGAATCACAGTGGCACTTAACAAGAAAGAAACAAAGTAATATATTGGAATCGCAAAAGAAACAAGTGTTAAAGTGTTAAAGATCCGGACCTAAAATATATATATATATATTATATTTAAAATCTCGGTGGGTCCGACTGTGGAGCTGTAACAAGGGTCTTTTTCACCTCTAGTTATCTCACATTACAAGTCAATCCGGGAGCGTTTTGTTATTGTAAGGGACATCTTAATTTGAGGCTATTTGTCAGGATAATGCTTCGTAGTATAGATCTAAAGAATACAAGAGTAAACGGATGCTAATGCTAAATTACTTTTGCATAAAGAAATCACACACGCAGCAACTTCGTCGGTCGAGGGTATGGAATTAATAACCTATCCCCCTAGAAACTGATGAAGGAGTATGGATCATGATCTGGGAGCATTATAGCGTCTGCTGTATCTCACGACAGTCTTGAACCTCCTCTCATGCCACTTCAATAAACGCAAGCGAAAGGAACAGCAAGAAAACAGAATGAAACAGCAACTTCAGAAATGGAACAGCAATAAAAGGAACGGCAGTAAATGGAACGGCAATAAATGGAATGGCAATAAAGAAACTAAGTCTCGCGAGGTCTACACTTCCAATCCTTGGCACACACTTGCATACAAAAAGGAAAGCAATCATTTATACAGGTTTGTAGCTTGATCAAATGGAACAGCAAATTATCAAAGACAGGAAACGTCAATCATATATATATCAAATGGAACAGCAAATCATTAAAGACAGGAAACGTCAATCATATGTACACGATCTGCAATAGTCACCAACAATCCATTAACCCCAATCACCTGTAGCTGAAATATTCCACTTATGAATTCTGTAATTAGTGCAAACAACTCAGATCAACAGTATGCGAAGAATCCTTTATTACAGAGATTTATAACAGGGAAGCTACAGATGAATAAATATGAAACAACATGTAACCATAACAGATTATGAGAAACAAACCACACAAAGCAGAATTGTGATGGTACAATCATCCAGTGTCCGTTGGAGCCGGGCCCAAAGCTTCCAATGGCGCACTGCCATAAACTACTTCAGACGCACGGAGAAATTAACACCGAGATATTATATTAACGCATCAATGAGAGTACAAAACTAAGTCTCAGAGAGACTCAATAGTCTGAGTTCAACTGATAATAAAATTCATGAACAGAAAGTTAAAGATACAAAAGTCATCCCCTAGTTTCAATGCTACCCTCCTTTTATACAATTAACGGCGGAGTTCATCGGTCGACAAAACGATTGATCGTAGCGATCCCTCAGGATCGAAGATCCTGAGGGATCCGCTAAACTGTTAACGCTTTCCTTTACTCGGCCTGTAATTCCGAACTGGCAGTCCTTCATCTCGTTTCGGACTGATCTCCCTTGATTTACTCGACCTGGTCTGAACCTTATTTAGAATTGGAGGGACAGCCGTTATCTTCTCGTCAAATCCCCGTTTCGCATTGCGCCTTCCTGCTTTTACCTTTTCCTGCGTAGAGAAGACAACTGTTAGTGATTGGATCATTTTAGACTTGTTGTCTTTGCATTTCCCCTACTTTATAATAAAGAAAAGATTACAACTATTGCTTAAAACATCACTAAATCATTTATTAAAACATACCTTCCCAATGCTCTACACACCCCCCGACTTACTCTGTTTCATGGCCTCATGAAACCGTTATAATTAACATGGAGAGCAGTAAGAGAATAGGCTGGAGAGGGTACTTCATGAGGGGGTCTGCAACCATGATAGGCAACCAGATTATCAAAAAAATAATGCAACTGATCTGCAGGCATATCATACGAGGCCTGGTACCCTGGTGCAGGGTGCCAGATAATTGGGCTACGGAACCGATATCCTAACCATGATGGTCCAGCTTGCAGAATGCACTGGCCATAAAAAGGCAATCGTTCAGCAGCCAGCTCAAAGTTCTCATATCTGAAGGGCTCCCTGAGCTGGATGCTTGGGGTGGAAATCCGATAACGGAATTTGGCAGCCTCCAAGGCGGAATCTTTAATAACCAGGAAGTATTCTAAGCTATTTCGGATCAACTCCTCATGCATGGGTCCTAGTAGTTTCATAACGCCAGGGTTTCTCATAAGGCTTTTATGTGATTGCCATAGGCGAACTGGATCTCGAGGCTCAGCCCTGACCCATAGATCCAGGCTGTGCTCCTGCCTCTGAAAGGCATTGTAAGCCCTAAGCCATTTTAACTGGTTGACCCCAAATGAAACAAAGGCTTGCAGCTGTATATCCCCCACAAAGGGCCAGGGTTTAGATCAGTTTCCTGCTCAAGCACCATATTGTGCAAATAAAATTCGCATAATAATCGTTGGACCTTAACCCCATAATGTTTGCAACAATCAATAAAATCATTAACAGTGTTAATCTGAATGGGGGCACCTGCCCTGACAGCTTTTATTTTCAATCTTAAGTATCTTTCAAGGAGGAATAAAGCATAATTCTTCGCGGGGGCCCTGCAAGTCAAAACATCATCATACAACGAACATACAGTGTCCAATTGTTTAATAACAGCATCTAGTCGACATGTTACCTTGGCAACCTTTTCCTGCTCCTTCTGCCATCCTTCAAAAGCCCGACTCTCCGATTCACTCATGTTTCTCAGCTGCTGTTGCAGTTCTTCATGTTTTTCCAGAGGGATCCTTTGTTGCTCTAACTGCTCAGCCCTCTGCTGCAATTCTTCGTATTTTTCTCGAGGAATCCTCTGCTCAAATTCCTGCTGCAGCTCTTCATATTTTTCTCGAGGAATCCTCTACTCAACCTCCTGTTGCAGCTCCTCATATTTCTCTCGAGGGATCATTTGTTCCCGTAGCTGTTCAGCCTCTTGTTGGGCCTGACTTATCTCGCGGCGCAAGGCCTTGGTTTTTGGATCCCTTTCCCATAATTCCCTGGAGGCCGGAAGTTTCGCCTGGACCTTTACATTTCGTCGCTTAATTCTCCTTGAAGGTGGTGTCTCAGTGTGAACTGCTCTATTTTGCCCTTCCTTCTTGACATGTACAAAGGGGTGCGGTGGTCCTTCTGTAACTGGGATTTCGTCTTGTGGCTCAACTTTAATTGGAACGGTAGTTGGTTCTAATGGGCTGTTTGGAATATCAGCCTGCTCCTCTATGTCAATAGGAACGGCATTCTGGTGCTCTGTTCCAGATGGAACAGCATTTTGTTCCTCAGTATTAATTGGAACAGCTGCAGGCTTGCTAGCAGAGTATCGACCTACTAGATGCCTATAGGTGCTCTGTCTTCCTCTCTGAGAGGACCCAGCTGTATTTGCCCTTCTTTTTCTTCTCACAGTCCTCTTTATTCTCAAACTGGCTTTCAGACTTCGAATTTTCCGCTGAAGCTGGGCTATAATGGTCAGCAATTTCTGCTGTTTTCTTCTCAACTTCTTAATTTCTTTTGCCTCGGCTGTGGGCACATGGGCGGCCCTCAGTTCTGCTCCTCTTTCATCGAGGGTTTCTTCCATCATTCGGGGAACGTCCTGTTCCCGACAAACATTTTTATCCACCCCGCCATCAGCGGATGGATTTCCTTCTGGTGTTTTAGGAACGGCTTGTTCCTGATTGGTATTCACATTTTCTTTGTCGATGACAGGGGGGTTTTCTTCCCCTGCCATTCCACCATGCAATTCGTCACGCGTATCTTCCTCAAATGGTCCTTCGGGAGGCTCTGCCGGACTGGAGGGTGAAGGATAACCTCTAAGGCTGGCCAAGATGGTGGCCATCTCTTCTTCCTCCACAGGGTTTTGTGGATGGCTACCCCCCAATTGTTCCATCTCCTTCTCCCGAATTGGCTGCTCAGCAGCTCCCTCTGGATAGCTGGTCTCGGCCGCAGAGTCGTCATCCCTATCTCCTTCTTCAGCTCCTACTTCATTCTCTGTTTGTTCCAGGTTTTCCCCAGGTATTTGTTCTGGCGCTGGAGGGTCCTCTATTATTTCAATCGGCTGGCCTATGTTTGGCTGGATTTTTTCCAGCCTACCTCTTATCTTTGCCAACCGAACTGACTTTCTAGGCCTCCCGGGCTGTTCGGGTGTGCTGACCATCTGTTCCTCCGCCTCCACCTTTCTGCGTTTTTCAACCTGTTCTTCTGTGCCAGAGGAATGCCTTCGCTTTAAGGTAGCAGGTCTTTCTGCGGCCAATTCCTTACGTTTTTCTGCATGTCTAGTTGCTTCAGGGGTGCATTTTTGTTTCCCTAGCTTTATGCGTTTCTTCGCTTGCTCGGTTGTGCCCGAGGGTTGCTTAGGTTTTGGCGTTTCTCTGGGTTTTTTAGGTGTTTCGGCGGTGCTAGCGGGGTGCTTCGTCTTTGGGGATGGTGATTCTACTCCCCCTTCAATTGCTGTAAGAAGTTCCCGCCAGCTGGTCTGCTGCTGAGCGAGACTGTATGTCACTATCAGGCGGATCAGCCCGTGGTGGCTAACCACTGCGTCTTCATGGTGTGCCTTTTTCAGGCTCCGAGAGGTATCATGCAACAATGAATTTAACAATGCAGGGAGATTCACAGCACATTTTCCTTTTAACACAGCTAAGAGCTTAAGGTGACGCGGCCTTACCACATCTTTTCGTCCTTCGCAGGTGATGTAGCTCTGTACTACCTTTGCCAGTTCGCTCCAAGGTTCTCCCAGTGTTGCCGGCAGCACTCCTTTTCCCTTCACTGTCAGCTCCTGCCCTTCATCTTGGAAGAGTTCTACGATCTTTTGCAGTCTTTCTTTCTTTGTTGTCCATATTGGACCTAAGTCTGGTAATCCGGTTACTTCCGCGATTATTTCCTTCGTGACTGCTATCTGCTTCCCACCTACCACTGAGTGTTCTTCCTGCAAATTCTGCAGGAATTCCATGGCCACTTTTTCGTTTGATTTGCGCAGGCGGCCAAAATAAGTTAACCACCCTGCTTTCTCTAAGATCTTCCGAGCGGCTTCGGAAACTATGAGCTCGCTCGGCTCGCTTCTGATAGACTTTCCCCCCATGGTTCTGTTTCAGGGTCTAGATGGAACAGCAATGCAAAGAACGTAATTGCGGCAAAAAGAAAAGATACAGAGCATGCATGAATAATTGATCATAAATAACAACTTTTTCAAAAAATAGCATTGTCATGCCGTTAACGCATATCGTACCTCCGTATCATATCATTTCTGAATGATGTGTTAACACGTGGCCGGCGGAGTAATGAAGTCACCTCCCCCCCGCGCGAAATGATAGGCTGCCCCAGCCGTCAAATAGAAGAAGGCGGTCATTCCATCACCGAGTCATAATAGAGCAGCTTTTAAAATTTTGCCATGTTTCAGATTAGACAAAGAAATACCGAGATCGATGCGACAGATAGATCGCGTTTAACATAAGCCTTCGTGATGTGATGCAGAACATAAGGATAGGACGTCTAGCACTCATGGAAAGTCTGAGATTGTCATAGTCAATGCCTTTGCCATAATTGGTAATGATAAATGGTCATGTGACGTATCCATTAAGGTGTAAGATATAATTATTACAAGGATAGAAAGAAAGATTTAATAAGATCCAAATTGGTGTATATGTTTTGACTTCGATACCATTAACAGAGCTCTGCTGCCGACCGGTGTTTATAACCGTGGCAGAGTTGTTTATTTCACCCCGGAACCATAGTCCTTTGTGTAGGTTTGAAGAGCAATTCTTGTCAACATGCAGGCCATCATGCTGGCTTGGTAACCAGATAACCATGACGCCATTCACCAGAGAGGCGCGAAACGTGGGCAGGCTGGCTCGTGATGAGACCCCCTGTTCCAAGGTTTGTTTATATAATGAACCTGTTGGACCATATCCCTGGTGTGGTGGCCATAATGGGAATGCCACTTCGCTTCCAATCTTATGATCATAGTAGGTTGGTTCTTAATGAAACCCCCTATCCTGCATTTGACAAATAATTTCTTTTGGTTCTGCTGCTTTTTCTTTTGAGATAGACTTTTGCTCTTGTATAGTTACACATAAGGGTGGTTCAGCCCTCCTTAAGAGTGGGAATGGCGGAAGAAGTCTTGTTATCCCAATAGGAAGATATAAATTTTCTATTCTTATTTCCAAGTAATAATAAAGAAAATTGTAGGAACGTAACATGATAAAGTTTTCCAACAGGGCGGAGGAAGTGAGACTTATGGCTGAAAGAATGATGAGTGTATGGTTTCCTCCTTTGTTGCATCAATACTAGGGCTGTTATAGATAGCGATTTATGATGTGCTGATCTTGATATATCATGCCTTTTATATTTTTTGCATAAATATATAGCTGCTACTTATGGCCTCGGGACAATGTTTTCTTCTTATAGAAAGGACGAGGGCATACTATTTCTTTCTTACAAGGGAGGGTGGGAGGGTTCTTTTTGATGCAATGTCCTAAGATAACAAAAGCACTCAAATGCTGCTTACTAAAAAAAGATTGAAAAAAAACACACAAATGTTGCTCCTTAAACGGAATAAGAAAATTCAAAAGTGCTGTTCCTTTTGAAAAGGAACAGCAAAAATTCAAAAGTGTTGTTCCTTTTGGAAAGGAACAGCAAAAATTCAAAAAGTGTTGTTCCTTTTGGAAAGGAACAGCAAAACTCAAGGGTGCCGTTCCTTTTGAAAAGGAACAGCAAAACACACAAGTGCCGTTCCTTTTGAAAAGGAACAGCAAAACACGCAAGTGCTGTTCCTTTTGAAAAGGAACAGCAAAACACGCAAGTACTGTTCCTTTTGAAAAGGAACAGCAAAACACACAAGTGCTGTTCCTTTTGAAAAAGAACAGCAAAACACGCAAGTGCTGTTCCTTTTGAAAAAGGAACAGCAAAAACACGCAAGTGCTGTTCCTTTTGAAAAGGAACAGCAAGACACACAAGTGCTGTTCCTTTTGAAAAGGAACAGCAAAACACACCAGTGTTGTTCCTTTTGAAAAGGAACAGCAAAACACACAAGTGTTGTTCCTTTTGAAAAGGAATAGCAAAACACACAGTTGAAACATATATACAAAATTTACAATCTTATATACAAAATGTGGTAATAAAGAATGAAATTCTTACGAATCTATAGGGGAGGAAGTTTTTGCTTCCTCTCCCATAATCTTGATGTTAGTATCTTGGCGTAACTGCTGGCAAAATGATTCCCGAGTGAGCGGTTTGCGATACAGACGAACTCGGTGGTCGTTTACCTTAAATGTATATCCAGATCCATCGATTGTAATCAAAGTAAGGGTCCCATTGTCATGGACTTTTTGAATCTCGTATGGTCCCAACCATCGAGTCTGAAGCTTCCCAGGGAAATCCTGAAATCTAGAATCATATAACAGAGCCCAGTCTCCTTCGTGAAATATCTTATTTTTGATGAGCGCATCATGCCATTTGGCTCGCTGCTGCTGGATGAGTGCTGTATTCTGTAATGCAGCGAGCCTTGTTTCGTCCAACTCATTAATTTGCTGTAATCGATTTTTCTGTGCTTCACTTAAATCTAATCCGACTTCTTGGGCAGTTCGCAGGGTTTGGATCTCAAATTCTATAGGAAAAATGGGTTGCTTTCCAAACACTAAGTGATATGGTGAATAGCCAGTGGTACTTCTCAATGTGGTTCGATAAGCCCACAGTGCCTCTGGTAGTCGGGCGGCCCAATCGCGGCGGTGTGAGGCAACAGTTTTTGTCAAGATGGACTCTATTATCTTATTACTGTTCTCGACTTGCCCATTTGCCTGCGGATGGTATGGGGTAGTAATTTTGTGATGTATGTGATGGTTATTGAGTGTTGCAGCTAATTTATGTCCCACAAATTGTGGTCCTCCATCTGTAACCACTTCCCTTGGGAGACCATAACGTACAAACAAATGGAACAAGAACTGAATTACCGACTCCTCTGTAGCTCTGGGTAATGCCTCCGCCTCAACCCATTTGGTAACATATTCAGTTGCCACCAAAATGTAAGTTTTTTGGTTTGATGGGGGGTTGATGGGTCCGACAAAGTCCAGAGCCCAGCGTTCGAAAGGTTCGATCACCAATTGAGGCCGCAAAGGCATTTCGTCTGCTGGGCCAGGTCGTCCTACACGCTGACAACTATCACAGGCCTGGACAAATTTTTTGGCATCTTTGAAGATTGTAGGCCAGTAATATCCTGTTTGTAATACTTTGTGTGTTGTCCTTCGTTCAGCGAAATGTCCTCCACATGGCCCGTCATGGCAGGCTTTCAAGATATCAAAGATTTCGTCTTCTCGAATACATCTTTTGATTTCCATATCTGCGCCTGTGTGAAATAGATAGCCCCCAACCCATGAAAATCGATTGCTTTTCGCAACGATCTGTTTCCGTTCGTTGGGAGTTAAATGTTTTGGAAGCTTACCCACTGCAAGATAATTAGCCACATCAGCGTACCAGGGAGTCTGAACAGCGACTGCAAATAAGTGTTCATCTGGGAATTGGTCCTCAACTGTTGTTGTTTCAACTGCTTTTGGTATTCGTGAAAGAAAATCAGCTACAGGGTTCTCCTTCCCTGGTCAGTCTCTGATTGTAATGTCGAATTCCTGCAACAAGATCAACCACCTGGTTATTCTTCCATTTGTAACAGGCTTATTTGCTAAATACCTAATAGCAGAATGGTCTGTAAACAAAATAACGGGATAGCCTGTAATATAGTGTCTAAATTTATTAATAGCATGTATCACAGCTAAAAATTCTTTTTCGGTAACAGTGTAATTTAATTCAACCGGAGCCAAATTTTTGCTGATGTAATAGATAGCGTATGGTCTTTTCTCTTCTTCTTGGCCCAACACTGCACCGATTGCTGTGTTTGAGGCGTCGCTTGAAATTTGGAATGGTAAGTTCCAATTAGGTCCTCTGAGAACTGGAGCTGTAGATAGCAACTTTTTTAACTCTGTGAAGGCTCGATCACATTTTTCTGTCCACAAAAAATCAACATTTCCAGTTAATGCATGTAGAGGTGCGGCAATACGTGAGTAATGTTGTATAAATCGTCTATAATACCCAGAAAAACCAAGAAAACTGCGTACCTCTGTTTGATTAGTGGGGGTTGGGATAAGCATGAGTATTTGAATTTTAGCCGGGTCTACCTGAATGCCAGCTGCTGAGATGTGATGTCCCAGAATGAGTCCTTCTGTCATCATCATGTAACATTTTTCGTGACTCAAGCAAAGCCTGGTAGCAATGCAACGCTCTAGAACTTTTTCGAGAGTGTCGAGGGCTGGATCAAAGTCATCTCCATATGGTGTGAAATCATCCATATAGACTTCCAATCCATCATTAATTAAATCTGCGAAGATGCTAAGAACAGCCCGTTGGAATGTGGCCGGAGCATTACATAATCCAAAGGGTAAGACTCGGTATGCGAACGTTCCCCAGGGGCAAGTAAAGGTAGTCTTGTCCTGGTCTTCAGGGGCGATCTGAATCTGGTTATATCTGCTGAAGCCATCCAAGAAAGAAAAAAATTTCTTGCCTGCTAAGGTGTCCAATACCTGGTCTATGAAAGGGAGAGGGAAGTGATCTTTTTGTGTAGCTTTGTTTAATTCTCTGTAATCAACGCAGATCCTCCATTTCCCGTTCTTTTTAGGTACTACCACAAGTGGGGAGACCCATTTACTGTCAGAAATAGGATAAATAAAATTAACGTCTAATAATTTCTGCAGCTCATCTTTTACAACATCTTTTAAATGGGGATTGAGTCTTCTCTGTGGTTGGCGAACTGGTCTTGCATCTTTCTCGATATAGATACGATGTGTACATAGCTGGGGATCAATCCCCTTCATATCGGGATAGTCCCAAGCAAATGCCTCCTGATACTTTCGTAGGAGCTGGATGAGTTTGGTCTCTTGTTCAGGTGTCAGATTAGCGTTAATGTTTAAAGTTTTGCTCGGTTCAATTTGTATTACTTTGTTGTTAGCAACAGAGGTTACAGGTATATTTGGGTCATTGTCATCTTTTAGAGGATCTTCCTCTAATTCGTTATCAAATGCCGCTTTTATCATAAAGCATTGTGTATACGATGTGGACTCTGTTTGATTAATGAATTTATTGATGGCATCATCTTCCGTTTGATCTTTAAAATCTAGCGCTTCCTGAACTGTTAATGGTGGTCTAATATTATCAGTAATATATGAGGCAGGGCGCAGATTGGTCATCGATATATGAGGTGTGATGCTTGGCTGGGCTGGCGGGTACAAGATTAAATTTTTGATATCCGGTCCTCTGGTTATGGTCATGTTTCCCTGCCGGCATCCAATGTAGGCGTCAGCAGTAGCGAGCCATGGTCTACCTAGAATTAGCGGATGTCCATCTAGTCGGGTTTTGGGATTAATCACCAGAAAATCGGTCGGGTATTCCCAAGAGTCCACTGAAACCATGACATCATACAAGGTGCCTTCTGGTCTTATTACTGATCGGTCAGCTAGTTCTAGTAAAGTGGAAGTAGGCTCTACCGATGTGATTCCAAGCTTCTGGCAGGTTGATGTTGTCAGGATGTTAATCGCAGCCCCTAGATCTACTAAAACGTTGGTCAGGGTCTGCCCACAGACTTGAACAGTGACAATTGGGTTTCCAGGATCCTCATATTTAATTGGTGTTTCTTTCCCTGATAAGAGGTCGGATAAGGTGCCGACTACCTGGACTCTAGGGTTAGGGGTTATATTTCTTTTTGTTTTTCTGCTACACAGGTCTTTTATGGTTTTTGCATATATGGGGATGTCCTGTATAGCCTGAAGGAATGGAATTCTTATATACAAGTTTTGGAGTTCTCCCAGAATATCAAAATCCGGATATTGCATTTGTCTTGGAATGGCCAGTCGTTCTGGGAAAGGTGGAGAAGATGTAAGTACTTGCTGATGAACTTGGTCTTTACTTACTTCTTCTTGTTGTGACGGTTGTTCTATCGGTAACTGGTTTTCAATATGAGCGGTTCTATGTCCCTCAGTTTCTATTATTCGCCCAGATCTCAACTGAAGATCATTGCACTCCTGTAGAGCAGATTCAATCTCGGAAGATTCTATAATTTGAAGAGATTGAACTGGCCGATTATTTGGGTTCGGGTTGGGTTGGGCTGGGAGCTGCGGTCTTAGGTTGGGCTGGGGATTTTGTTGCAAGGCTGGCAGAGTTGGTTGAGGGAGCGGAATTGATCCTGGCGTTTGATATGTCGATCTTGGCCAGTTGCTCTGCCAGGGTGAACTTTGCGAAGTGGAAGGGGTCCACTGCAGAGGATATGAACTATTTGGCCAATATGGCGGAGGATAAGGAAAGTTTGGCCAACCAGCTTGGTTCATCCAAGGGTTCGGAGTAGGAAACATTTGAGGCGGCCAATTTGAAAACGGGTGCTGAGACTGATTTTGCCACATATTCTGTTGCTGAGCATTAAATTGCGAAGATTGAAAAGAAGAGGAGGGATCTTGAAACATACCAGGTTGCCTAGGTTGCCATTGACGATGCTGGTTGATAAAGTATGCTGATTCTGGTTCCTCTTCTGCTTCTTTGTACACCGCCTTTAAACCAGGGAGCAAGGGACAGCTTTCAGTCGGATGGTCCTTGGTACAAATAGCACATATTTGAACTGTATCGAGCGGGCATTCTTTCTGGCTATGTTTCTTCCTGCATCGTGGGCAGAAAATTGCCAGATTCTGTTCCGCTTCTGCTTGCTTCTGTTTAGCCTGCACAATATCAAGCTGTGTTGTTAATGTCCCCATGATATCAGTTTTAAAATTCTCTAACAGATTTCCAAGTTCCACTCGTGATACTCCTTCTGTTGATGTTCGATTGTCTCTAATGAAGCGATCATATTCTGCTGGTTTTATCCGTGTGCTGCCTCTTGAGCTCCTGATACACAGATCAATGATGTCAGCAAAATTTTCCTGATAAATGTCTCCTTTTCCCATAATATTCAATGTTTCAATCCATTGCTCCTTCATACCTCTAATTAATGCAGTTTTCAACACGTTATCGGGCAGAGGTAACGATGCATATGGAGATCTCTGCAAGTTATATTGGAAACGTTCTACATATTCTTCTAAAGTTTCATTTGGTCTGGCAGACATTTGAAATATTTCATCCTTTAGTTCTCTTGATCTACAATAATCCTGATATTTTTTTAAGAAGGCCGCTTTCATTTCGTCCCAATTGTTTATGACTCCACCACCTAGACCCATGAACCATCTCAGAGCTGCTCCCTTCAAGGTAGAGGGAAACAGTTTTAGCTTCTGGGGATCAGTGGTGTAATCGTATCCCCTGCATAACACATCAAATTCAAATAGAAACGCATCAGGGTCTTCTGATGTGAGTCCATGAAACGTCGGAATATGTTGAAGCGGAATTGCCTTCATTGGTGCATTCGCAGCAGAATCTACTATGGGATATTGCAAAGTAGAGGTTTGGGTATTTGGCTGATTCTGCGCCATGGAATCAAATATATGCCAGTAATCTTCAGGAATTTCCAATAGAGTATTCCTTGGTTGAGGAGGGGTAATCTTAGCAGGAACTGTTTTTACAGCACTCCCTTTATCAGGGATAATGATGGCCCCTACGGTCTGAGGTGAATGAATTCCCTCAACAAGGATGTTTGCAGCGCTTCCTTTATCCGGACTATTTAAAGGCTAGTTTAGTTCAATAGGAGATCTAGGTTCCTCGATTTCCCCTGTTTCTCATTCTCCTTCGCAAAGGTTACTAAAATTTCCTTCGTGCACTGGTCCAGGAGTCGAATTGTCAAATTCTTGAAAGTCCTGCTCCTCTGTCTGACTGTGCACCTCCGCAAAGGCTTCAGATGGTAATTCTGAGGCCTGAAGGGAACTAGCAGGTTGTTTAGAGTTTACTTTCTTATAACCTACTGATGGCGGAGATCCGGCTTTCTTGTAAATTTCATCTATAAAGGTCTTTCGTCCAAGGGTCGCCGACCCCTTGGCTTTTTCGATTTTGGATGGAGGCTTTTGATTCTTTTCTGGCTTTTTCTGCTTAGTCATGCACTCCAATTAAATTACTAAATCAATTCTGCTAGGAAAGCGGACGGTGGAGCAGGGCTTTTACATGCTCCGCACGCAGGTTCTTACCTTCCGTTTTTAAAATCCAGTTCTCCCCTAACAGATTCACACACTACCCTGTTAAAAAAACAAATGGCTATGCCCCTTCCCCGGCAACGGCGCCAAAATGTGGAGCTGTAACAAGGGTCTTTTTCACCTCTAGTTATCTCACATTACAAGTCAATCCGGGAGCGTTTTGTTATTGTAAGGGACATCTTAATTTGAGGCTATTTGTCAGGATAATGCTTCGTAGTATAGATCTAAAGAATACAAGAGTAAACGGATGCTAATGCTAAATTACTTTTGCATAAAGAAATCACACACGCAGCAACTTCGTCGGTCGAGGGTATGGAATTAATAACCTATCCCCCTAGAAACTGATGAAGGAGTATGGATCATGATCTGGGAGCATTATAGCGTCTGCTGTATCTCACGACAGTCTTGAACCTCCTCTCATGCCACTTCAATAAACGCAAGCGAAAGGAACAACAAGAAAACAGAATGAAACAGCAACTTCAGAAATGGAACAGCAATAAAAGGAACGGCAGTAAATGGAACGGCAATAAATGGAACGGCAATAAAGAAACTAAGTCTCGCGAGGTCTACACTTCCAATCCTTGGCACACACTTGCATACAAAAAGGAAAGCAATCATTTATACAGGTTTGTAGCTTGATCAAATGGAACAACAAATTATCAAAGACAGGAAACGTCAATCATATATATATCAAATGGAACAGCAAATCATTAAAGACAGGAAACGTCAATCATATGTACACGATCTGCAATAGTCACCAACAATCCATTAACCCCAATCACCTGTAGCTGAAATATTCCACTTATGAATTCTGTAATTAGTGCAAACAACTCAGATCAACAGTATGCGAAGAATCCTTTATTACAGAGATTTATAACAGGGAAGCTACAGATGAATAAATATGAAACAACATGTAACCATAACAGATTATGAGAAACAAACCACACAAACCAGAATTGTGATGGTACAATCAGCCAGTGTCCGTTGGAGCCGAGCCCAAAGCTTCCAATGGCGCACTGCCGTAAACTACTTCAGACGCACGGAGAAATTAACACCGAGATATTATATTAACGCATCAATGAGAGTACAAAACTAAGTCTCAGAGAGACTCAATAGTCTGAGTTCAACTGATAATAAAATTCATGAACAGAAAGTTAAAGATACAAAAGTCATCCCCTAGTTTCAATGCTACCCTCCTTTTATACAATTAACGGCGGAGTTCATCGGTCGACAAAACGATTGATCGTAGCGATCCCTCAGGATCGAAGATCTTGAGGGATCCGCTAAACTGTTAACGCTTTCCTTTACTCGGCCTGTAATTCCGAACTGGCAGTCCTTCATCTCGTTTCGGACTGATCTCCCTTGATTTACTCGACCTGGTCTGAACCTTATTTAGAATTGGAGGGACAGCCGTTATCTTCTCGTCAAATCCTCGTTTCGCATTGCGCCTTCCTGCTTTTACCTTTTCCTGCGTAGAGAAGACAACTGTTAGTGATTGGATCATTTTAGACTCGTTGTCTTTGCATTTCCCCTACTTTATAATAAAGAAAAGATTACAACTATTGCTTAAAACATCACTAAATCATTTATTAAAACATACCTTCCCAATGCTCTACACCGACGTATCCCATAACACCTCAGCTTCCGCCGATTATGATTACGATAGACAGACCCGAAACATATATAAATTGTGTTTTAAATTCCCAGCAGGTCTGCCACACCACAAGGCTATAGATGTTGGTTCTGCCGATTGCGATTGCAATGGCTGGACCCGAAAGCATGTATATCGTGTTTTATAATTCTGGCGGGTCCGTAAAGCACTGAATGCATATGTATTGGTTCATTCACTGATTGCGATCTGTGATAAAGATGTCGGACCTGATAGTTTTTATATTATGTTCTATAACTTTGACGCGTTTGTCATATCGCAAGTTGTAAAGGATTGGGTCGATATAACATTTGAAAGAGCTGATTGCGATTTGCGATGAGAAGTCAATGGAACATTGGATGGGCAGATCCGATGGGTTATGAAATAGAGTTAATTCTTTTGAGTTCCGCTTTGCGTCGATTTCGCTGTGTAAAGGGAAGAATCAATGTTTGAAACGAATATAAAGAAAAGGTGATCAATAAATTTATTTGTATTTTCACCAATTAGAACACTCCCGACTTATATGCGGTCCCCTTTTAAAGATTTTGGTGTAGTTTTAGAGTTTCAATATTTTATATGTAATAAAGTTGAATAATCTCAAATAGAAAATAGTTTTATAACTGTTATAAAGCAGTTTATTAGCTGTTTCAAGAAATCAGTTTCCAAAACTGATTTGATAGAAGAGATAAAATCCTGAAAATGGAATTGTAAAGGGTTCGAATTTTGGAGAAACCAGAGACTAGGCCACTATATTCCTAATATAACTGTTGATTAATGAAAGAATCAAAAGTTTCCATGAATTGTTCGGCATAATTTTGTAACCATCTCTGTCGTGTGTCATCTTATGTTTTCTTCTTTCAAGTATAGTAAAGAAGTTGTAGGTCTTTATTTGCTTATGTAGATAAAGTTAAAATTCCTTAAAAGAGCGCTACTATACTTGAAGTTTTCACCTTCCTTTCTAAGTTATAGATAATAGTTTTTGTGTAAGGCAGCATATTATCTTTAACTTCTCCAAGGGTCGCAAATAGTAGTTTCTGTGTTAAGCTGCATATTGTCTATGATTCAGTTCTCATTTTCATAATTCTTCTAAGTGATGGATAGTAGGTTCTGTGTTAAGCAGCATGTTATCTTTAACTTCTCCTTCAAGCTTTCTTCATCCATCATTTATATCTAGCAACAAATGGCATTCTGAGATGTTTCAATCATACATGTATTAAGGGTTAAAGACCAAGTTTTCTAGGTCCTTCATTTGAGAACACAACAAACAATAAAGTGATAAACAAGTGACAATAAACAATAATCATTAATGTCTTAAGGACAATTTCTCCACAGCCAGGAAATTGGTTTCCTAAGGTACAACATTAATTGGCACCACTGCCAGGGAGAGAAGACAAGAACATTTTTCCCTGGGTTTTCAGTATTTTCCTCTGGCTGTTCATTGAGGAGGAAACGTTTGGCTATTTTGAATAAAAGAAATTGAATAAGAGCGCTTTTCCTTGGGTTTATTAAGTTTGAAGCTGATTCTTGAGAATGACAAGTTTCAGCAGTTGGTTGTACATTCACACTTGTGATTTTCACTTACAACATTGATTGGCGACTCCACTGTACTTTGAAGTTTTCTTTTCTGGGTTTTAATGGCTCTCCCTGCATTTTTAGTTCATAAATTTGATCCATTTTATTTTACTGGGATCACTGGCTATCCTCATGATATGCCTGGATTTTCTGCCTGGAATGAGTATCTTCCAAAATTTAGTAGAAAGGAATATGAAGATCCAGCTCAGCACCTCCAAGAGTTTCATGAATGCATGGAGCAGCAGGGCATCATTCATGAAGATGTTTGGATGAAGTTGTTTTTGTTTTCTTTGGAACTAGAAGCTAGGGTTTGGTTCAGGTCTTTGCCTCGTTCAAGAATTTCATCTTTGAAAGATTTCCATTCAATATTCAATTCTTATTGTAGAACTTATTATCCACACAAGTTTCTTTTTGAAGCTTGTTGTGAATATTATGATTTTAAAGAAACTTTAAAATCTCAAGATAATCCTGTTGAGGAAACTAATGATCTTGTTGATAATATATCAAGCATTCCGATAAGTTATAGCCAAATTAACTATGAACAAGTATTTGAAAGCAAGGAACTATCATTTTCTCAAAATGATGCGGAGAAGTTTATAATGCATTTCTCTTCGATAATCTCCCAAGCAAAGAATTTGTTGACTATGTTCCAAGCAAATCGAGCATCATGTTCTCAAAATGATGTGGAGAGGTTTATAAATCATTTCTCTCCAATAATCTCCCAAGCAAAGAATTTCTTGACTCTGTTCCAAGCAAATCAAGAGAGTATTCAGATGGAGGAAAGTTCAAACATGCATCAATAATTTCTGTTCAGCAGTCGAGAAGAGGAAGAAATAATTAAGTTGCAAATAAATCCCTAGAGTTCCTATTTTGTTAAATTTGATGATCCTCCTATCTATAATGAAAATGGTTTAAATGGGGAACAGGATGAAGCTCTTCAAGTTCATCAGTTGGGTGTTGAACATAGAGAAAGAAACCAGCAAGTGAGATATGTTAGATAGCAATATATTGAGCCATCTATCATAGCAAAAGAGGCTATCTTCTGTAAAAGGAAAGCTGATAAAGAGATTGTATATCATTGCATTGAAGAACATAAATATTCCCATGGATCAGAGGTAAACAATCTATTTGAATTTGATCATATGTCGTATAGTAATGTGAAAAAATTTCTTTTTCCTGAGGTTAGAATTACAAATTATTTTCAATCAAAGCTTAGAGATGAAAAGTGGAGACATGAAAGTGACATAGATCATTTTCTTAAAGATGTTGCTGATTGTTTTGTTGAACATATTATCCCAACAGAAGGTTTAATCGAGCAAGAACCTTCATACATAGAGAATTTCTTTTTTGGAGCTAATCAAGAACATATTTTTTATTATACTTTTGAAGATTCTGTGGCAGATTACATGGAAGAATTTATTAGCAGTCTACATTTATCATTTTGTGGATATACTCCTAATTTTTGTTGTCAGCTGCTTTTATGCAAAATTTATTTTTTGTTCAGGATGAATTGCATTTTCAAGATTCACTGGCAGAATGGTTCTAGATTAAGCACCCAAATGCTAACTTGGTACCATTCGAAGATTAACTTCACTTGATGGAGATCAATCATGTACATATGTAGGAACTTGTACATAAATAAGCTCAGGTGTTGAGCATTTGGTTTCCAGTTGCAATTCTTCAGTTTAATCATTAGTTGATGAATAAGGGTGACTTTCCCAGTTGGAAACCAGGTTGCAGAGGTTTCAGACTTCAAGAATGTCAGGTTTTAGTTTGTCAAATTTCAAGGTTTTCACAGTTTTCGACTCCATGCCCAACTAAGGCTACTGATCTATGATTCTCAATATTTTGTTATCAAAGCACAAGCATCCTATTACTATAGGTATCGGCGTGGGTTCACTATACAAAATTTTTACACAGTTAATTTTGGCGAAGCAATATATGACTCCATGCCTAAAGTGAAGGCATTAATCTGCGGTTCTTAGTGCTTCTGTGGCAAAAGCACTATCCCCAGTTGGAGCCAGATGTTGTAGCTTATATTGTGTTTAAGCTTATTTATCACTTTTATCACAATGTGTGGTCTAAAAAATCACCACAGGGGTTCAACCTCAATGAAGCTCCTTTATATTCTCTTCCCCCGCAAAGCCTAAAAGTAAAGAAGTATTGTGCTTGTGATAATTACATATTGAAATCGCTAAAAGAAAGTATATGGAAACACATTTGAATGTATATGTATATACATATATCGCAAAGCACATTGTATATTGGAAATAATAAAGAGAAACAAGCAATAAGGGCGGAGCTTTGGTTACGATGCGATTAAATCGCAATCGCAAATCACGCCGAAAGTTATATGAATCACAATGGCACTTAATAAGAAAGAAACATAGTAATATATCAGAATCAAAAAAGAAACAAGTGTTAAAGTGTTAAATATGCGGACCTGAAATATATATATATTATATTTAAAAGCTTGGCGGGTTCGAAGTATCCCATGGCACCTCAGCTTCCATCGATTGCGATTGTGATAGACGGACCCGAAACATATATACATTGTGTTTTAAAGTCCCGACGGGTCCGCCACACTGTAGGGCTATAGATGTTGGTTCTGCTGATTGCAATTGCGATGGCCAGACCCGAAAGCATGTATATCGTGTTTTATAATTCCGGTGGGTCCATAAAGCGCTGAATGCATATGTATTGGTTCATTCACTGATTGTGATCTGTGATAAAGATGTCGAACCCGATAGTTTTTATATTATGTTCTATAACTTTGATGCGTCCGTCATATCGCAAGTTGTAAAGGATTGGGTCGATATAACATTTGAAAGAGTCGATTGCAATTTGTGATGAGAACTGAATAGAACATTGGGTGGGCAGATCCAATGGGTTATGAAATATAGTTAATTCTTTTGAGTTCTGCTTTGCATCGATTTTGCTGTGTAAAGGGAAGAATCAATGTTTGAAACAAATATAAAGAAAAGGTGATCGGTTGGTTTATTTGTATTTTCACCAATCAGAATACTCCCGACATATATGCGGTCCCCTTTCAAAGCTTTTGGCGCAGTTTTAGAGTTTCAATATTTTATATGTAATAAAGTTGAATAATCTCAAATAGAAAATAGTTTTGTAACTGTTATAAAGCAGTTTATTAGCTGTTTCAAGAAATTAGTTTCCAAAACTGATTTGATAGAAGAGATAAAATCCTGAAAAGGGAATTGTAAAGGGTTTGAATTTTGGAGAACCCGGAGACTAGGCCACTGTATTCCTGATATAACTGTTGATTAATGAAAGAATCAGAAGTTTCCATGAATTGTTGGGTATAATTTTGTAACCTTCTCTGTCATGTGTCATCTTATGTTTTCTTCTTTCAAGTATAGTAATGAAGCTGCAGGCCTTTATTTGCTTATGTAGATAAAGTTAAAATTCCTTAAAAGAGTGCTCCTATACTTGAAGTTTCCACCTCCCTTTCTAAGTTATAGATAATAGTTTCTGTGTAAGGCAGCATATTATCTTTAACTTCTCCAAGGGTCGTATATAGTAGTTTATGTGTTAAGCAGCATATTGTCTATGATTCAGTTCTCATTTTCATAATTCTTCTAAGTGACGAATAGTAGGTTCTGTGTTAAGCAACATATTTTCTTTAACTTCTCCTTCAGGCTTTCTTCATTCATCATTTATATATAGCAACAAATGGCATTATGAGATGTTCCGGTCATACATGTATTAAGGGTTAAAGACCAAGTTTTCCAGGTCCTTCATTTGAGAACAAAACAAACAATAAAGTGATAAATAAGTGAAAACAAACAATAGTCATTAATGTCTTAAGCACAATTTCTCCACAGCCAGGAAGTTGGTTTCTTAGGGTACAACATAACTTATTAATCTTATTGATCCTCCATCCAAAAAAATTAGATACATTATTAAGTGCATTGACTACCTAACTAATTGGGCTGAGGTTAAAGCAATGAAGGTAGAAACCAAGCATAAAGTAGCTAAGTTTCTAAGAGAAAACATATTCTACATTTTTTCTTTTCTAAGAGAATGGATGAAAGACCAAGGCTCCCAATTCACCTCCAATTTCATTGAGTGAATCATGAAGTAACATCACATTAGGCATCATAGATATACTCCATATCACCCTTAAGAAAACGAGAAAGTAGAGGTGACTAACAGAGCATCAGAGAGCACCCTAACCAAGATGATCAGCAACAACAAAAAGTATTGGGCAGAAATACTTGTTGAGGCCACCTGGATCTACAACACCACCTGGAAAACCACTACTTGGTTCACCCCCTATGAGTTAGTATATGGAAATAAGGCCTTATTATCTATTAAATTCAAGTACACCACATTAAGGATGGTAGGAATTCTCGACATGGATATCACCAAAGCAGGGGATGAAATCCTGCAAAAAATAAATGCACTTGATGAATACAGGATGTAGGTCATATTTCATATTGAAGTGGTCCAACTGCAAAGGAAAATCTGGCATGGCAAGCATATTAAACCAGGGCCTTCTTAGAGGGTGATTAGGCCCTCTTTTATGTATATAGGTTTAAGGATTTTAAAGGGAAGATCATGACCATATTGATGGGACCTTATTTGGTTGAGAAATGTTATGATAATGGTTAGGTCCATATTATAATTATAAATGAAGAGGAGATTCCGCTTTTGGTAAATGGTTATCGATTGAAATTCTACAAGAACCCCCTCTTCAGGACATAATTTTCTAATTCAATAAGTAAGGAGCCTAAAAAAATCCCAATCCATTCAACCTCTGACTAGCAGGAAAGAACGAAAGAAAGAAAAATTACCTCAAGTGAAAACCTCCTTTAAGGCACTTGAGGTAGATCCATTCTTTGAAAAATTTTATGAGGCAGTTTATGAGTCTGAAAAAATAAATTGTAATAAATAACCCTAGGTTAAAACCTCCTCCAAGGCACCTGTGGTAGACCTACTAGTTTAAAACCTCCATGAGGCAATTAGTGGGCCTCGAAAATAGAAAATTATAAAAAATGAAATATTTTATCTTACCTTGATCTAGGTGCAGGTATCATAGAAAAAAACTAACAAGATAGGTTGGATATACCAACCTTCACATTTAGCCCAAGGCATCAACTCACACATTCTCAAAGGGCCTAGAAAGTACCCCTACACCATTTTCTATCATCATCCATCATCCATAACATCATCTCAGCATTTCCAAATCTTTTTCATGCATTTTTTTCCACTTCCCTAAGTTTCTAGATGAAGATCCTATAATTCTACAGGATAACCCATATTTCAAAAAATGTTATAGGTCAAGTATTTTCTCTTCATATAAGCTTAGGAAAAGCATCAAATGCATCTTGACACTCAACCATTCCATCAACATGCCTCACCTCTTAGTTTCTCCTCTACCGTTCATTAGTATTTTTCTGTAGTAACTCAAATTCCTTTTCCTTTCCATCAAAACCATACCAAAAAAACCATTCCATCACCATCATCAGATCCTCCTTGAATTATTAACACCCCTTGATGTGTCATAAGGATAACATGATGAACATGAATAATTTTTGTGACTACTACAGGAGACTACATAGTCCTGTAGCGGCATGCAAAGACCCTATAGGCCAAAGTGTCTAGAACTCCTGAGAAATATTACAACATGCCACAAATTCCTACAACTCCATAACAACATTCGTAGTCAAGATACACCTTCTTACAAAAAAATAACTCTTAGTAGCTACAAGATCACCTATTGAGAAAAAAAATGTCAAATCACTTGCAAAATCATTAAAGCAACCTCTAACATCATCAAAAGGTAAAGCATCATGCATGAGGATCTCCTAACATTACCCTTTGAAATTATCTAAAGCGTTAAAACATTTTATGAGTGCAAAAATTGAGTGGATAGATAGCCAATAAGACTAGCAGAGGTCTAGCCTAAATCTGGTAGGAAACTTCACTTTTTCTTAGAGTTCTCCATAAGTGTGATGGTGAATAAGACAAAAACAGAGGATAATTTGAAAAATAATCCATTATTTCTTACTAATGATAAGGTGAAGTGGAGTATGAGTATTCTCAAGAGTGACAAGAGGTAGATGGGGGAAACTCAACCATTGCATGTTGAGCTTTCTCTCACCACCCACCAACACTATCTTCACTTAACGTCAAGATCACTTCAGACTTACCACCTATTCTCACTTTTGTTAGGTGTGAAGCCTAATTATCTTCTTTATTCAGAGGTATCACCGCATTGGACCCCAATTCCTAACGGGGCGCCAACACCACCCATTTAATCATCATCAACCAGGGGGGGGGCAAAGATGATTTTATGAGTCTTTGATCTAGATCTTGGCGGGAGGCCCCCAAGATCTAAAAAACTAAAATGGATCTTGGGGGGGGAGGCCCCCAAGATCTAAAAAATTGAAATGGATCTTGGGGGGGAGGCCCCAAGATATAAAAAGTTGAAATGGATCTTGTGGGGGGGAGGCCCCCAAGATATGAAAAATTGAAATGCCAGAAGAAAAGAGGAGAACACACAGTAAACAAAACCACAAATAAACCCTTTTCTTAATATCATTAAAACAAAAAATAACTATAAAAGCTACATTTTCATGGATAATCTATCATTTTAAAAAATGCAACTTATTACTTATAGTAATTTTTTAGTTATAATACCACAGGTAAATTCCATGGGTGGGTAGATACCATTGGTGATTGAATACCATGGGTGGATCTCACTTACAATACCATGGGTAAATAACATTGGTGAATTAATACCATGGATGGATGCCACTTCAATACAATGGGTAAATTCCATGGGTGGATAAATACCTTGGGTGCATGAATACCATTGGTGGATGCCACTTACAATACCTTGGGTATATTCCATGAGTGGATAAATACCATGGGCAGATGCCGATTTCCATTCAGATCATTGCTCCCTCCTTAAGATCCCCATTGCGTGAAGTTCCCTCCTAAGAAGAATTTGCTGAATATGAAGAACCACTAAAGAGAAGGGTTTTGTGTGGCTATGTTATGAAACTAGCTCACAAAAAGATAGAAAAGAGAGATCCACGCCTTAGAATTCAGCCTCTTCGAGGGGGCAACCTCCTTTACATTACATAAATGAGAAATTCTTGGATGATTCAAATGACAAAACCTCCTTTCTATATATAGGAGTTTAAGAAGTCACAATATAACCCAGCCGACCTAACAATAATAATATAAAGCCACAAAAATAACAATAGACGGATTCTATGGAGCACAGTAATAACAATATGGGGACAATAGGGGCACAACAATATTAATAAGGGATACAACTACAATAGTAATGGGGTAATCACTAGTATTATAGGGACCCAACATGCCTCTCTCCTTCAAAAAAGTGTTGTCCTCAACGCTTCAGTAGTTTTGGATGCTTCTGTATAAAATTATCATCCTCCCATGTGGAATCTTTAGCAAATAAGTTCTTCCACTTGATAAGATACTCCAAAATTGATTGATTTCGTAACTGTCGAGTTCTTGTTTTTGTGACTGCTTCTGGTTCCAATATGATTTTTCCTTCCTCGTCAAGTTCTAGCAATATTGTTTGAACTGGGAGCTTGTCGCCTATAACCTTCTTTAAACATTAAGCATGTAAAATTGGGTGCAATCAAGAAGCTGCAGGAAGCTCCAATTTGTATGCCATAGTACCAATTTTTTGCAACACCTTGTACAGACCATAATACTTTGGTGATAATTTATTATCCTTCTTAGCTTGCTTGAGGGACTTTTGCTTATATGGTTGTAGCCATAGGAATACCCAATCACCTACATCAAAACTTCTTTCCCTGCGATGTTGATCTGCCTGTTATTTCATTCTATTATGTGCCAACACGAGGTTATCCTTTAAGAGTTGGAGGACATGTTATTGATGTTTGATGTGATGTTCCACTGCTTGAACCTTAGAATTTTCTCTTAAATATGATGTGATGGATGGTGGCTAATATCCATAAAGTGCCATAAATGGGGTCATTTTTGTTGCTGTATGGAAGGAAGTGTTATACCACCATTCAGCTAGAGGTAACCATTTGACCCATTGTGTCTGTTTATCAGATACAAAGCAACGAAGATATCCTTCCAAACATTTGTTTACTATCTCAGTTTGCCCATCAGATTGAGGATGATAAGATGAGCTATGAGCTAACTGAGTACCAAGACAAGAAAATAATTCTATCCAAAAATTTCCGGTGAAAATGGGATCTCTGTCACGTAAAATAATCTTTGGGTTTCCATGTAGCTTTTGAATTGTTTCCATAAATGCAATAGAAACTGTACTGGCTTTAAATGGATGTGATAATGCACAAAAGTGTGCATACTTGGTAAGTCTGTCAACTACCACCATGATGACACTCTTTCCCTTAGACTTGGGTAAACCTGTGATAAAATCCATTGAAATCTCCTCCCAAAATTGGCTTGGAATGGATAAAGGTTGTAATAGACCTGGTGTCTTAATTGTTTCAACTTTATTTTGTTGGCAAACCAAACATTCCGCCACAAACTTTTGAATATCTGATTTAAGGCCCTCCCAAAAAAATTCCTTCTTAACCCTATGGTAAGTTTTTAAAAATCCTAAGTGCCCTCCTAAGGGAGAAGTGTGCAATTCCATAAGAATCTTTTGTTTTAGCTGGGAATTCTTACAGAGGTATAAGCGATCTTTGTACCATAACGAATCATTTTGCTAGCTAAATGTATCAGATGTACTGGAGTCTTGTTGTAACTTTCGAATAAGTGCCCACACTTCTTCGTCATTCTTCCATTCCTCCCTTGCTTCGTTTATCCAATCTGGTTGGATAATAGAAATGGCACACAACAATGCTTCCACATCCTCATCCTTTCTTGAGAGTGCATCTGCCACCACATTTTGCTTCCCTTTTCTGTAGATGATTTCAAAGTCATAACCCAACATCTTTGTGACCCACTTTTGTTGCTCTTCAGAGGATAATCTTTGTTCTAAAAAGTATTTAAGGCTATCATGATCCGTTTTTACCTTGAAGTGTCTTCCCATTAGGTAGGGTCGCCATTTCTTAAGTGCATGGAGTATTGCCAACATTTCCTTCTCATAAATAGCTTTGTGTAAAAACTTTCCCTTGATTGGACGACTTTCGAAAGCAATGGGTCTTTCATCTTGCATTAAAATAGCACCAATTCCATTTCCTGAAGCATCACATTCCATAATAAAGGTTTTTGTGAAGTGTGGTGTACCTAAGACCGGTGCTTGGCACATTGCCTCTTCAAGATGCTCGAAGGACTTTGTTGCTTCTAGAGTCCATGAAAATGCATCTTTCTTCAATAATGTTGTTAGAGGTGCTGCTATTCTCCCATAATTCTTAACAAACTTGCGATAATACCCCGTCAACCCGAGAAATCCTCGCAGATGCTTTATGGATGCGGGGATTTTCCATTCCTTAATGGCTTTAATTTTGCTAGGGTCTACCTTAACTCCTTCATGAGATACAATATGACCCAGATATTCCACCTCTTGTACTCCAAAGGAACATTTGGATCTTTTTGCATATAATTGTTTCTCCTCCAATAATTGTAGCAACCTATCAACATGTTCAACATGATCCTTCCAAGACTTGCTATAGATTAGTATATCATCAAAAAATACTAACACAAATTTTCTAAGGAATGGTTTGAAAATGGAATTCATCAAACCTTGAAATTTTGAAGGTGCATTGGTAAGGCCAAAAGGCATGACCAAAAAATCATAATGACCCTCATGAGTTCTAAATGTTGTTTTTGGAATGTCTTCAGTCTTCATTCTGATTTGATGATATCCTGAACAAATATCCAACTTGGTGAAGTAAATTGATCCATGCAATTCGTCCAGTAATTCATCAATGACTAAAATGGGAAACTTATCTTTAATAGTGAGCTTGTTGAGCTCCCTATAATCCAGACACATATGCCATGATCCATCCTTCTTGTGCACCAATACTACTGGATCAGAGAAAGAACTTTGACTCGGTTGAATTATACCAGCCTCTAGCATTTCTGCAACCATACGTTCAATTCCACTCTTTTGGGCATAGGGATATCTGTACGGCCTGATGTTTGGAGGAACACTTCCTGGAATCAGATGAATAGCATGATCATGATCACGAATAGGTGGGAGACCTTTGGGAGTCTCAAATACCTTGGAATGATTGTCCAAGACTTTTTGGAGATCTGGAGAAATAGATGATTCCAATGTGGAAACATATAGCAAACATATTTGTGAAATTACACCTCTTTGTTCCTTTTTTAGAAGCTTTGTCATACCGTTAGAGTTGATTATCTTTCCTGGTTTCCCTGCAATACCCCTTAATTCAACTTCCTTTCCTTCCACAGAAAATTTCATGAAAAGTTCTTGAAAATTAAAAGCTATTGTACCCAATGATTGTAGCCATTGGACTCCTAGTACAACATCAGTGCCGCCCATTGGAATGGAAAGCATTGGGCTAGTCAATACATATTCTCCCATGGATAGCTTGATATTATGGCACTTTCCAGAGCAATTTATTGTTCCTCCATTTGCAACCATTACTTGACACTCTGGTGCTGGATATAAGAAGCAATTCAATTCTTTTGCTACCTTACAATGAATAAAATTGTGGGTACTTCCTGAATCAATCAACACTATTACCTTTTTCTTCTTGATTTGTCCTTCTATCTTGATGGTTTGAGGAGTGGTAATTCCTGCCAATGCATTACAAGATATGGTCGGGTTCATTTCTTCTTTATCTAGGTTTTGTTCCTGGAGTATATCTTCTTCTTTTGACCTTTCTTACTCCTTTTCTTCTTCCTCTTCACAATATATGTAGAATAATTTCTTCTTAGCACACTTATGACCTTTAGTGTATTTGCTATCACAACTGTAACAAAGCCCTTTTGCTCTTTTTTCTCCCAATTGTTGTGGTGTCAACCTTATAGGTTGTGGAAGAATAGGGGCAACGACACTTCCATATTTATAGTTGTGAGTGGTATGCTTCCTGGTTGCCATAATTTTGCTTTCCATTTTTCTTGCTAACCTGAATGCCTTCTCTAATGAATCAGGTTCCCAAAGGTGAACATCATGTTGGATATTATCCTTTAAAGTCCCTATGAACACATCAATCCTATGCTCCTCTGGAATATTTTTTACCCTTATGTTCAATTTTTGGAACTCCTCAATGTGCTCCATTATTGAACCCTTTTGTTTGAGACTTATCAATTGGCTAAAAAAAGTGTTGCTTTTTGTATCCTCATAATGTGCTGTCAATTCTTCTGTAAAAATTTCCCAAGTGATAATTTGTTTATGAGAGCAAAGCCATTGATACCATACAAACTGATTTGGTTCCAAATATAAAGTTGCAATACGTACCTTTTGTGTGTTTTGCACATTATTGAGATCGAAAAATTGCTCCATCTGTAATATCCATGTTGCGGGATCCTTGCCATTGTTAGAAAATTATATATTACGGAGCAATGGAACACATAAAATATTGCAGAAATATAAACACAGAAAACGCACAAAACAAGAGAGACACAGATATACGTGGTTCACCCAGTTTGGGCTACGTCCACCCCGAACAGCCAGTCCTTCCTTTCTATTATCCAGCAAAATGAAGAGACACAACCTACAGCAAATCCGCTGTAATATCCTCTGTTTTCTCTCACAGTCTCACCTCACTATTTCTCGCTCACAAAATACACATCTATTTCACAGCCTCAATACAATACCCTCATGCAAAGAGAGGGGTTGCCTTCTAGGGAAAAAAAACCCTAAACTAAACATAAGTTCTACCGTCAAATCATCTGCCTAATGAACGGCCCAGATTGACTAGAAATTACTATACTTTTACAAGGCAATTTTACAGTTGTTTTTAGCTTCAGGGGCACTGCCCCCGAAACCCCCCGCCGGGGGGGGGCTCCCAAAGGTCGCAGCCGCCCCCCCTGGACCCCCCCTGCAGCGAATATTTTACCCCCATTTCGAACTGGGGTCCTATGTGGCGATACCTTTGAATATAGAAGATAATCAGGCTCCACTTGGAGACTGATTGTAGCAACTCCACCGCTGCTCCATTTGCTGGACAATGACTCCTCTTTGGACCTGGCTGTTTCTCATCTTCATCGTCATCCTTGAAGACCAACTAAAACTGAGTATATTCTCAGTTTCTCCCTGGTTACAACTTTTGTTAGCATATCTGCAGGATTCTGGCTAGTGTGTATCTTTTCCAGCTTCAACTCTCCATCTTCCAACACTGATCATATGAAATGGTACTTGAGCTGTATGTGTTTAGTCCTGGAATGAAATGCTGAGTTCTTTGCAAGATGAATGGCACTTTGGCTATCATTGTATAACGTGCCCATATCATGCTCCTTACCCAATTCACCCATAAACCTTTGTAACCAAATCATTTCTTTACTAGCCTCTGTAGCAGCAACATACTCTGCTTCTGTTGTTGAAAGTGCAACAACACTTTGGATTTTTGAAACCCAACTGACAGTTGTTCCTCCAACAGTAAATACATATCCTGTAGTGCTCCTCCTGTTATCTCTGTCACCTGCCATATCTGCATCAACATATCCTTGTAAGGAGATGTTTGAACCACCAAAGCATAATGCTTGATTTGTGGTACCTTTCAAATATCTGAGAATCCATTTTGCCATCCAATGTTCCTTTCCTGGATTGTTCATGTACCTGCTTACAGCTCCCACTGCATGTGCAATATCAGGCCTTGTGCAGACCATTGCATACATTAAGCTTCCAACTGCTGATGCATATGGAACTTTAAACATATAATCCATGTCTTCTTGGGTCTTTGGGCACATTTCCTTGCTAAGTTTGAAATGGCTAGAAAAAGGTGTACTAACTGGTTTTGCATTGTGCATGTTAAATCTTTTCAACACCTTTTGTATGTACTCATTCTGAGACAGTGTTAATTTACGATTTTTCCTGTCTCTAGTTATTCTCTTACCAAGGATTTGTTTTGCAGCTCCCAAATCCTTCATTGCAAATGAATTTGCCAATTTTCTTTTGAGCACATTTATTTCCTGCATGTTAGATCCTGCAACAAGCATGTCATCTACATACAATAACAATATAATATAGCTGCCATCATTTTGCTTTTTCAAATAAACATAATGATTAGAGTGACATCTAATATAACCTTGTTCAGACATAAACTTGTCAAACTTTAGATACCACTGCCTTGGAGCCTATTTTAAGCCATACAAGCTCTTCTTCAACCTGCACACTAGTTTCTCCTTCCCTTTCACCTCATATCCTTGTGGCTATTGCATATATATCTCTTCCTCCAAATCCCCATGGAGAAAGGTTGTCTTTACATCTAACTGCTCAAGATGCAAATCTTCAGCTGCTACAAGACTTAAAATAGTTCTGATTGAAGTCATTTTAACAACAGGAGAAAATATTTCATCAAAATCAATACCTTTCTTCTATGCAAACCCCTTCACCACAAGTCTAGCTTTATATCTCTGTTTTCCTCCATCTTCTTCCTTCAGCCTGTAAACCCATTTATTCTTCAATGTAGTTTTTCCTACATGCAACCTGACTAAATCCCAAGTCTGGTTATGCATTAAGGAGTCCATCTCTTCTTCCATGGCTACCTCCCACTTCTTCCTTCTTTCAACCTGCATTGCTTCTTCATAACATTCGGGTTCACCGGAATCAGTCAACAATAAATAATATAATAAAGGAGAGTATCATTCAGGGGGTCTACTTATCCTGGTAGATCTTCTAACACCACTTTCAGGTGTTTGGGGTGCCTGTTGTTGTTGTGGTTGTTGATTATTATTATTTTCAGGCACCTTTCCTTTTTCAGTGATTTCATCAAGAACTGCGTATTCCTTGTTTTCCTTTTCCTATTTCTTTTCCTGCAACTGATTCTTATACAAGACCTTTTCATTGAATATTACATCTCTGCTCCTAATGATTTTATGATTTTCGTAATCATATAAGCGATAACCAAAATCATTAACACCATATCCAATAAAGGTACATTTCTTTGACTTTTCCTCAAGCTTTGTTCTATTTTCTTTATCAATATGGACAAACGCCTCACAAACAAAAGGCTTTAAAATAGAGTAGTTTACCTTTTTACCTATCCATGCTTCCTCTAGAACACCACCATCCAAGGAACTTGAAGGCCCTCTGTTTATTAGATAAACAGCAGTATCTACAGCATCTGCCCAAAACTGTAAAGGCAATCCTGCATGCAATCTCATGCACCTTGCACGCTCCATGATTGTTCTATTCATCCTTTCTGACACACCATTTTCTTGTGGTGTTCTTGGAACTGTCTTCTCTCTGCGAATTCCATGCTCTGAACAATACCTATCAAACTCTTTGCTGCAATATTCACCTTCATTGTCTGATCTAAGACACTTCAATTTCTTTCTTGTCTCAATCTCAACCAAAGCTTTCCATTTCTTAAAAGTATCAAATACATCAGATTTATTCTTAATACAATAAATCCAAGTTTTTCTAGTTGCATCATCAATAAAAGTAACATAATAACGAGAGCCACCGAGAGATGATACCTGAGCAGGTCCCCATACATCTGTATGCACAAGCTCTAATTTTTCATTCTTCTTTTCTTTCCCAACTCTGAGAAATCTGACTCTCTTTTGTTTTCCATAAATGCAATTCTCACAGAAGTCCAAATCAACATTCTTCAAACCTGGCAACAAATTCCTTGAGTGAAGAATCTTCATCCCCTTTTCACTCATGTGTCCGAGCCTATAATGCCATAATGCTGCATCTGCTCCTTTGGAAGTTAAAGCATTAACAGAGTTAGAAATACCATTGCATAAATACAATGTACCAACCTTTTCGCCTTTTGCTATTACCAGGGCTCCTTTGGTGACCTTCCAAGCTTTATCTGTGAAAGTTGTCACACAACCTTCACCGCCTAACTGCCCTGTTGAAATCAGATTTTTCTTTAGATCTGGAACATGCCTTACCTCCTTTAATAGCCATTGGTTTCCATTCTGCTGTTTTACAAGAACCTTACCCATTCCAACGATTTTACAGGGTTTATCATCACCGAGACGAACTTGTCCAAAATCTCCTTGAACATAGTCATGAAAGTATTTCTTATCAGGTGTGGCATGGAATGAAGCGCCTGAATCTACCACCCAGGAATCAGTAATATTTTCGAAAGAAAGAATCAAAGCATCTTGTAACACCTCACCTGTCACATTTGCTTCATGATTGTTTTCTTGTTGTGCATCTCCTTCTTTTCCCTTCCGAGATCTATAGTCTTTCTTTAGGTGTCCTTTCTTTCCACATTTCCAGCACACTATCCCCGATCTGGACTTGGATCTGCCTTTCCTTGATTTACTGCTATATCCTGAGCTCTTTCCTCTTTCCATTTTTCTTCCTCTAGACTCTGCACTCAAAGCATTTCCCGATGTCTCACCGGAGCTTTTCCATCGCATTTCCTCGCTAAGGATAGCACTGACAACATCATCAAACTTTAAAGTACTAGATCCAAAAACGGAGTTACTAATGGCCATTACCAAACCATTCCAACTTTCTGGTAATGAGCACAAGAATAACAAAGCTCTAACTTCATCATCAAAGTTTACCCCTACAGAACTTAACTGACTTGTAACTGTATTAAAATCATTTAAATGGTTTGCAACAGATCCACCTTCCGACATATTCATATTAAATAACCGTTTCATAAGAAATACCTTGTTTGAGGCCGAGGGTTTTTCATATAGTTTCGACAACATCTGCATCAAACCCTCTGTCGTGGTTTCCTTCGAAATGTTGAAGGTGACTGACGCAGCAAGGCACAACCATATTGTTCCGAGTGTCTTTCTATCGAGAAGGTTCCATTCTTCATCTTTCATACCCGTCGGCATCTTTGTTTTTCCGCCCAATGGTAGGTATAGATCTTTCTGATACAGATAATATTCCATCTGCATCTTCCACAACGAGAAGTTTTGGCCATTAAATTTCTCGACCCTAAACTTATCATCTTCCGCCATTGCTCCCACTCGAACCAGGAACCCTTCTTTCCTGCAAGTTTATCAGCCAAATAGACCTTCGGCTCTGATACCAATTGTTAGAAAATTATATATTACGGAGCAATGGAACACATAAAATATTGCAGAAATATAAACACAGAAAACGCACAAAACAAGAGAGACACAGATATACGTGGTTCACCCAGTTTGGGCTAGGTCCACCCCGAACAGCCAGTCCTTCCTTTCTATTATCTAGCAAAATGAAGAGACACAGCCTACAGCAAATCCGCTGTAATATCCTCTGTTTTCTCTCACAGTCCACCTCACTATTTCTCGCTCACAGAATACACATCTATTTCACAGCCTCAATACAATACCCTCATGCAAAGAGAGGGGTTGCCTTCTAGGGAAAAAAAACCCTAAACTAAACATAAGTTCTACCGTCAGATCATCTGCCTAATGAACGGCCCAGATTGACTAGAAATTACTATACTTTTACAAGGAAATATTACAGCTGTTTTTAGCTTCGGGGGTGCTGCCCCCGAAACCCCCCACCAAGGGGGGACTCCCAAAGGTCGCAGCCGCCCCCCCCTAGACCCCCCCTGCAGCGAATATTTTACGGGCGGCGTTGCCGCCCCCATTTCGAACTGGGGTCCTATGTGGCGATACCTTTGAATATAGAAGATAATCAGGCTCCACACCCAACAGCCATGAAACTTCCTCATATAGATTTTTGGAATATGGTGGGTCTTCTATCCAACATTAGAGTCTATGGAATCATGATTAACATTTCTTTTGTTCTCATCATGAGTTTCCTTTACTACCCTTTCACCATTAGTGACCATTTCTTGTAGCAACTTATTCATATTTATCTTCAATTCTTCCATCTTATCATCCATGCCATCAATTTTAGCGTCCATGCCATTCATCTTAGATTCCATGCCATCCATCTTAGCTTCTACGCCTTTCTTTAAAAAATCCATCTCAGCTTCTACACCTTTCTTTAAACCATCCATCTTAGCTTCTACATCTTTCCTTAAACCATCCATCTTAGATTCTGTTGCTTTTTGTGCAAGTGACACTTGTTGCACTTGGTCTCGTAATTTTGATATATCATGTTGCATTTCTTCCTCTTCTTCATAAGTCATGCTAGAGCTTTCAGGTTGCTTACTAGGTGTTTGCATTTTCTTTCCTCGGGGCATCAATTACCGATTCCAACTAATTTTTCAAACCAAGCTTATGCAAAAAATTTAAAAAACTACACACCTTTTTTCACTTTCTAGAAGCTTGATATTGAATCTGATGTATCTCTGCAATTTCGGATCATCCAGTTCTGAAATTGTGACTTGTAGTAGCCCTCTGTGTCCTCTTTCCAATGCCACCAGTCTGATCCAAGTTGGATTCTCCAAGGAAGAGTTATGCACAATCTCCCAAGATGACCTGATTATAGACTAGTTCAGTAGAGCGAACTTGTACGACGTGCCACGAGTCACTGTTTTGACCTTTGGATCTGAAAAAGATATACAAAAAACTATAGTCCATCCTATTTTTGTACCTTCTTATGAAATTTCAATCCGATGCTCAGAGAAATTTATGACGATTTTCCCCAGGTCACCTGTTTGGAATGTAATTCAAAAGTCTCCAAAAAGACCAACTTCCTCAGATCATATCTCCACAAATATAGTGCAAAAATCTGTGAAATTTGGACCCAAGATTCAGCGCAATTTCTTCTCAAATGGGTTTTTTTTTTTAGCTTCTGAAACATCGCAGAGAAAAAGTTATAGCGAAAATGCCATGATGACCTGTTTGGAGCAGTGAAACCCTAGAATCCAAAGCTTTGATACCAAATGTTATGAAACCAACTCACAAAAAGATAGAAAAGAGAGATCCACGCCTTAGAATTCAGCCTCTTCAAGGGGGAAACCTCCTTTACATTACATAAATGAGCAATTCTTGGATGATTCAAATGACAAAACCTCCTTTCTATATATATGAGTCTAAGGAGTCACAATATAACCCAGTCAACCTAACAATAATAATATAAAGCCACAAAAAAAACAATAGAGGGATTCTATGGGGCACATTAATAACAATATGGGGACAATAGGGGCACAACAATATTAATAAGGGATACAACTACAATATTAATGGGGTAATCACTAGTATTATAGGGACCCAACAGGTTAACCCATAACCGTGATGAATGAAGATCCAAGGATAGAGATACCCTATAATGCTTGTGACCTATTGTGATACTGACAGTGTGTGGCCTAGCAAATGGACTCCGATGAAGTGTGGGTTTTTGGATGACCCATAAAAATGAAAAAAAAAGATCCAATGATAGAGATACCCTGCAATGATTATGACCAGTTGTGATACTAAAAGTGTGTAGTCTAGCAAATGGACTTCGATGACAAGGATTTTGTGCAGTTGACCCATAACCATGATGCTAACTGTTGATGAAGTAGCATGTGCCTACATAGCATGGGGTGGGAGGGCACATCTCCAAAGAACCTAAGCCAGATGATACAATGCTAAAATTGATGAATGTGAAGCAGATGCCTACTAAAGCGGGGTGGGAGGGCATGTCTCCAAAGGGAACTCACTTCGAGTGTTGCTCCATATATAAAAACTAATTTAAAATTGGCATACCATGTTCAATATAACTCAGAATATTTATTATACCTATTTTTGGAAATAGAATGACCATTCTACATCTTGCCATGTGTCTAAAATCTCTATTTGGACACTTTGGAAACTCAAATTTGCGTTGTAATTGTCCTGCTGTCACAAACGTTTTGAAAAAATAGGTGATTTTAAATCAATGATATCTCCCTCATCCAAACTCCGATTCAACCAAATTTATTTTTTAAATTAGGTGATTTTTCAATATGAGATCATATATATAATAATTTTTCTTAAGTTTTTCACAAAAAATGAAAAAAGGATAGGAGAGCCAACGTCCATGAATTGTCATCAGAAAAAATTGTGCAACATAGTTGATTTTAAATTAGGGATATGTCCTTCATCTGAACTCCGATTAGGCCGATTGTTTTTCTGAAATTGGGTATTTTTTTTGCAAGGAATCCAGATATGTTATTTGTTTTTGTAAATTTTGCACCAAAATTTTCAAACCTGATCTTCAAACTCGCCGCCCAAAACATTCCTACAAAAAAATGAAAAAAAACAAATCTTCTCACTTTGCCCAAGAAAGTTCTCTATGGAGGTCGTAGCACGTGCATGAATTTTGTTGAAGATTGTTGCAAAAATTTGAAACTGAAATATGTGTCAAACCCTCATTCCCATGGAACCATAACCTGAATCTGATACCACTGGTCCTGATCTTAGGGGTTGGCCCCCAAGATCTAAAAAATGGAAATGTATCTTGGGGCAAGATATGAAAAATTGAAATGTCAGAAGAAAAGGGAAGAACACATAGTAAAAAAGACCACAAAGAAACTCTTTTTTTATTAAAACAGAGAATAACTGTAAAAGCTACATTGTGGTGGACAATTTGTCATTTTACAAATTGTGACTTGTTACTTATAATATTTTTTTAGTTATAATACCACAAGTAAATTCCATGGATGGGTAGATACCATGGGTGATTGAATACCATGGGTGGATCTCACTTATAATACAATGGTAAATACCATGGGTGGATCTCACTTACAATACCATGGGTAAATACCATGGATGGATGCCACTTACAATACAATGGGTAAATTCCATGGGTGGATAAATACCTTGGGTGGATGAATACCATGGGTGGATGCCACTTACAATACCATGGGTATATTTTATGAGTGGATAAATACAATGGGTTGATGAATAGCATGGGTGGATTCCAATTTCCATTGGGATCAGCCCCCCAAAGCTAAAAATCGATGTAAAATTTCCTTGTAAAATATTGTAATTTCATAGTCAATCTGGGTCATTCATTAAGAGGATGATCTGACGGTAGATGTTATGTTTAATTTAGGAATTTTTTCCCTAGAAGGCAACCCCTCACTATATATGAGGGAATTGTATTATCGTTGTGCATATTTGTATTCTGAGTGAGAAAGGGAGAGGAGATTGTGTGACAGCGAAGAGGAAATTACAACGGATTTGTTGTAGGTTGTATCTCTTCATTTTGTTGGATAATATAAAGGAAGGACTAGTTGTTTCTCCGTGGACATAGCCCAAATTGGGTGAACCACATATATATGTGTCTCTCTTTTTTCATGTGTTTTCTGTGTTTGTGTTTCTACAATATTTTGTGTTACATTTCTCTGTAATATATAATTTTCTAACAACTCCAAGTTCTAATGTTAAAGGGTCTTGACAAATTCTATCACTACTACACAAGAGTATCAGGTTCAAAAAGTGTTTGCTACAAGAACCATCCTCTAACATCCTAAATGACATAGAGGGTTCTACTACAAGACACTGATTTCACCCATAACACTCAAAGAGGTCCCGAATAAGCCAAGAAATGAAGATCTCCTCAAGAAATCATAAGTCCAATTCTCCTAGTCACATTTGGCGCAAGGTTTGATGCTCAATTGCTTAAATGTATCAATCAATGGGTTTCTTTGTTAAAGAGCTTCAATTAAACAAAGGGGCAATCAATCAATCTCCTTTGTTCTCAAAGTTAAAATATGCAACATGATTTAGAGAATGGGGTGATAAGTTGTTTCTAAAAAAATTGATTAAAGGTGTGTGCATTTTCCTATAGTTATAAGATCCCCCCTTTTCATAAGAAAACACTAATTCCTATAACAACACAAAAACAACATTTCCTTGCAAGAAAATGTGTGACCATACTTGTGTGAGTTGTCATACAACGAGAGGGAGATTCAATAGGATAGAACTGTCATATACAACTAGGATTATTAAGTACCCTAATATAAGAGATATTTAAGAGAGTTGTCACTGGCTAGGGTTCTTTGAGAAACTAACAAGATATGATGGTAAAATTGCCCCGGAATTGCCTTAAACTTATAACACCCTGAGGGTCATGAAGTAGTCAATATAGTTAAATGGTTGATCATATACATTAATGAATACTTACTCAACAGGGTCACTACCCTTCCAAATGGTATGAAATGGAGTAAAGAGGAGAGATATGAAGAAATCAACACAAAAGAAGGATTTTTCCTCCCCAATGAGCAACCGGATGAATACATTAGTAGTCCTAATCACTCTAACTAATCCCAAGGCATGTAAACCTACTCAACCACCTATTTACTTCAAAATAAGAAAAGGTACTAGAGTGTGATATAGTGGAAAGCCAAGTCCTTCATCTCCCACTCCTATAGGCATTGAAGAAACCCCTAACATTGAAAATGAGGAGCTTCAAGTTCCAGAAGGGAAGAAATAAATAGCACCAGTAATACAGACATCAATAATACCAACACCTCATGAGGAAATGAAGTTTAAAGTACAACCAGAAGGATCAAGTGCTTAGAAACAAGAGCAACCTGTAGAGATATAAGAGCAGCCTATAAAGCTATAGGAACACTAAAAAAAACTACATGAAAATGAGAGAACAACAAATCAACTAGCTCTAATAATATCCTCTTCCTTTTATTCCTGGAGACGGACAAAATACTTCATATGCACCTAGCACCATAAGTATTCCTTGTGTTTGAGCAAGAGAAGGTTGAGACTCACATATGGAAGAAAATTGCACAATCTAAGGGAGTTACTGATATTGGAATGATGGAAGATGATATGAAGAAAATGAGAGAAGAAATGGCACTCCTTGGATTTGATGAAGCAAATATAAGGGGTCATCTGCAAAGAGAAAATGAAAAACTAAAAGCCTAATTGCAACAAACACAAAAATGTTATTGCAGGAGAAGGAAAATCAGGTTGTAACCCTTGAAACAATTTTGGGTACCATGGAACATCTTTCCTTAGAAGCAGAGTGAATTACAAGAAACCATCAAAAACTTACTCCTTGTTCGTGAAGGAGCAATGGTGTCAATTTCAAATAAAAGTGCTTGCACAGATAAGATGTCTCCCTCTACAAGATGTCAAGGAATTCATTGACTTTTTCCTTTAGCATGGTACAAAAGATAAGGTCAAGGTTCTTTAATTTTACATTCACATCCTTTTGCTTCGAAATATGACCATATGGGACCCAAATCCATATTTTGGTGATGCACAACTAATGGCGCTATCATCTTGGCTAAGGCATGAAGAGGTCAGGGGAAAGGAAGTGAAAAGAACAATGGATGTAGAGCTGAAGGAACCACTTTGGATTATCCCTAAACATATTAATCCAATTATCCTCACTTCCACCCATGCACTCCTAACAGAGGATCCTAAAGTGGTGGAAGCCTACAAACAGAGGCAAGGGGAGGCCATCCTCCACTTTGAGGATAATTTCATGTTATTGGGAGAAGAGAAATCACATGCTTGCCAAAGGAG
The DNA here is from genome assembly GCA_031772625.1 of Pinus tabuliformis. Classification (NCBI taxonomy): domain Eukaryota; kingdom Viridiplantae; phylum Streptophyta; class Pinopsida; order Pinales; family Pinaceae; genus Pinus; species Pinus tabuliformis. Next base: position 77,284,143 of record CM062819.1, on the reverse strand, counting down.
ATGGAAAACACTACCTTACAACATGGATATCAAAGAGTACCATTCCTCTAATAGGTCGCAAGTTGCACTGGCCAAAACTCCTTTTTATAAGAGGATCATTCAGAGATTTGAAGTCTAACATATTGAACTTAGATTCATTCGACCCTTGTTGTTAGGTCTTAAGGAGCATTAGAGTGAAGAAGAAAAGTTAAGGGAGTGGAAAAACATTAAGAAAAATGTAAGTTTCTATCCAACAGGCACAAACCCCTATAACATAGCATGGGATATTGAGCAAGTCATCAGGGAAATGAATGAGGCGAAATAGGGGAAGGAGGAAGAATAGGTTACTTAGAGGATGAGTAATAGTTTTAGTAGGGGGTATCATGAGCCTCCCAATTAGGTAAAATATAAGGCCCTTATTCCTAGGCACATAAAGGCTATATTAGACCTTCCCTTTTGCAATTAATAACATTTTCTTAGCTTAAATGAGTTCTTAGGGAGGTTAAAGAGTCGTATCATGCTTTATGTTCCTAATGTGATTATGATGTAGGATATTGATAATATTTGGCATAGATTACTAGGATATCTAGTGAGAGAGACCCATGGGCCTATCCCTTGCTATAGAAAGATCAAATTCAGATAGCTTGGAGCACTAAATACTCCTTGTAGCTGTGAGGTCACTCAGGGAGTCTGATCCTATTTTCTAGGAGTTTTGGAGGGAAACTGATCCCCCTTTCAAGGAGGTTGCCCCTAATTCATTTGTTATAAATATAAGGCTTGAGTGACCCATTAGGTAGCTAGCCAAAGTTAGTGGAAGCAATAGAAACATAACAATATAGAGATTTTAGGATATTTAGTATTGCAACTTTTTATGTACAAGCAATTTTCCAATTAATGAACAACTTTGGTTCTTAGTCTTCTTCTCCTTCAGGGATCCTATATTCCTTGGGTTAGGGAACACAATAGTTGCTCAAGACCCCTTCTATATCATTATGCTTTATACACTTGTTCATTTCTATAATTTATTTCTGAGTATTGTTTTTATGAAGGGTTAATTGACTTTTTTGGAACAATTTTTTCTTGCATAGAATTTGAGCATTAGATGGTAGCATTAGCAGTGATTATCATGTTTAGTTGGCATCTTTATTTATACATCTAAGTACATTTTAGTTTTTGATATTTATTTGTTATCCAGTCATTGTTGTTTTGATGTGACTGCGTAGTCCCTTGCTTTTACAAAGCTATTGGAGACTCTACAGTCACATATTTGCTAATAAATCCTTCTTCCGCTAACATGATAATGTGGATATGAGTGTTTTATCACTTATTTTCCTTCCCTTTGCTCCTTTTTCTTCAAACCTCATCTTTAGCACATTTTGTTGCTCGCTGGATTCTATCCCATAGCAAAACATAAACTCTTGTAATAGTTTACATTTTGCTTCCAAAACTTGTCCAAACTTGCATACAACTTATGTTGCACCTTCCTTAATTTGATACAACATCCATGGAACTCTAAATATGGAATTTAGAAACATAGATACCAAGTAGATTCTTTGACCTAGTTTCCTATAGAAATTGCCTTTTTCCGGTAGAATTAGGGTTTTCTATTTATATGATTTATTTCAGTTGTGAGTTTTCTTTCTTTGCAAACTAGAATAGATATGATTTCATTTCATCGTTGTTAATATGCTTTTTCCCCTTTCATTGCAGTTAGTATAGGTTTTCTTATTGTTTTTCAGTTCGTGCAATTTTGAATTTTTCTTGTAGCATAGAACAATAGAATGGTCTTTGAGTAACTAGATCTCATCTCAATGTTTCCACCCATATAAAAGTTAGCAAAGGAAAAGGATAAGTACAAACTACACACATAGTTTCAACCCTTCTTAATTTTGTATGAGCCATGCATTGACAATTAAAGTTGAGATCCTTAGGAGTTGCAACATTATTGATGCAATACGAAGGGCCATCAATATGGATTCAATCAACAACCTTGCATAGCCATAGATACCAATTCTATATGAATTTGGCTTCTCTCCATCACTAGTTTTATAGAGTGAATTTGAGTAAATTTGGAGTTATTAGTATGGACATTTCAACAATTATTATCTATCTCCTATTTTCTCTAGTAAAAATTATGATTTTTGGGCCATTAAGATGAGAACTAGAATATATGTAAATGATTTATGGTATATTGTAACATAGTTACCAATCAAACGATAAAATTACCTAGTACCAGTTTTTTTGAGGTAGCAAAAAATCACCCGATTTTGAAAAGTAGTGATTCAGAATACACCTTTTTTTTAGCATATTTTCGACACTTTAAACTTTCGTATGTATCAAGTATGGACATTTTTTTTTGAATGTCAGTGATTTTCATGTTGATTTTGAAAAGTGTTGATGCAACATCAACACATTTTTTTAAATGACTTATTTTGACACTTTAAATTTTTTTATGCATGAAGTATGAATATTTTTTTTGTTAGTGATTTTCATCTTGATTATGAAAAGTGTTGATGCAACATCAACCCTTTTTGTTTAGGGGACTTATTTTTTACACTTTAAATTCTCTAATATATTAAGTGTGGATAATTTTTTTAAATGTTGATGATTTTCATGTTGGTAATAAAAAATAAAAACCATAATGAACTTGTAAAAAAAATAATAATAATAATAAACAAAAATTTAAAAAATATCAAAAAATAAATTTGAAAAAAGGAAAATATTTCAAAAAAGCATATAATTTAAGGGAAGAAAAAAAGAAAAAAAAAAAAAAGAAACCCGGAATCAACCCATAACACCCTTGGCCTGTTTTTTTTTTTTTTGGTTTTTTATTTTATTTTTTTAATGTTTAATGTTTAATTTTTTTTATTTGTTTTTTTTTACTGTTTTATTTTACTTTTGTTATTTTCTTTAATTATATGGTTTTTATTTTATTTATTTTTTTAACTTACAAAAAAAAAAAAAAAAACGTTTTTGATTTTTTTTGGTAAATTTTAAATTTTGTTTTCTTAAATTATGTGCATTTTTAAAATATTGCCCGCCCCCCCCCCCCCCCCCCCCCCTTTTTTTTATTTCACAAGTTTTTTTTTTTTTTCTTCTACATTTTATAGTTTTTTCTTTGTCTTTGTTTATATATTTTTTATATTCGATTTGTTTTGTCATGTTTTTTATGTTTTATTACTTGTTATTACTTTAAAAAAAAAAATCTGTTCTTTTTATTGTTTTTCTTTTTTTTCAAAATTTGAATTTTTATTTTCTTTTGTATTTTTCATTTTTATTTATTTATACATTTATTATTATTATTATTGCAGGGTCCGTGTCGATGCCTGTCTAGCTACCTGATCTCATTATATGCAATTTGATAGTTGCTTTTAAATTTTTCTTTATAATGAATCGAATATGCTTCCACAATGTGTCAATTTCATGGTTGGTCTTTAAGTTTTTATTACAATGGGTCAAGTTCACCAACACTGCATGTCAATTTGATAGTTGATTTTTAAATTTTTGTTGCAATGTATCAACTTGTCTTAGGTTAATATTTTAAAATCGTTATGCATTTAACATTTAAAAAATAAATTACTCTTGGTATGATAACTCTTTCATTCAAGTGTTCATTTTTAAAGTTTTTTTAGTCAAAATTTTTCCATAATGTCATGCTTGAAATATTTTAAAAACTTCAGATTTTTTGTAGTCATAATCTTTGGTTCAAATTCCATGGTTGAAAAATTGTCAATATTTTAATGTTTTTCTAAGTCGTGATATTTTATCTTTAATGCTATGGTTGTGAACAATTATACATATTTTTCTTTAGCACCATGCCTGAATATTGTTGAAATTTTAAAGATTTTCAAAGACGTGATATTTTACATTTAATGTCATGCCTAAAATATTATAATTTTAAGGCATTTCAAAGACGTGATATTTTATCTTTAATGTCATGCTTGAAAATCGTTGGAAATTTAAAAATTTTCAGAGTCTTGATATTTATTTTTAACGTCATTATTACAAGATGGTGAAAATTTACCTTGAAAAAAAAAGGACGTTATTCCAGTATCAACACTTTTCGTTTTCATTTGCACAAAAAAATTTGGTTTTTACTCCCATTTTTAAAAAACGTTGAAAATGTACCCCGAAAAAAAATGTTATTCTAGCATCAACACTTTTCATTTTCAGCCTATTTTTTAATGTTTTCTGAGAGTTTTTGGGCTAGAGTACCCATTTTGAGGTAATAGTTCTCATTTGATGAGTAACTATGTTTTGTGTTGAAAGGGTTTGAAGAACCTCCAAATCAAGTAGCCTATGAGGCCACGACTGAATATTAGAGGGATCAACTCATAGTAAACAAGAAGGATGATGCAACACCATCATCTCTCATTCAACAAGGCTTGGATTAAAGCATTTTTTGTAAAATTGCAATATAATCAGGTCCCAAGAAACTTGGCATATTCAAGAGATGGCTTGTAGTGAAAGGGGGAGAAACACTCATCAGTATCAAGCTATGTCACATAGCCTTACAATTGTTATTGAAGTAATTGTTGTAATAGAAGACCTTGGAGAGGCAGAAGAAGATAAACAAGACATGGAGATTGCAGTTGTATTGAACATTACAGAGAGCTTTGTTGAAAAAATTGTGCAAGAAAAAGTTGACTTTGTACAATGCAGAGCATAAACATGTTGAAGAAAGCGAATCCCACTATGTAGACATGTGGATGATGAAATTGAAGTTGAAGTTGAAGATGATAATGAAACTACATTTACAATAGTAAAAAAATGTGAATAAAATCTAACAGTGGAAGTTGATGAAGACATGAAAGAGGATACAACAAATGTTAAATTTGGGTAATGATACTCAATTAACATTTCTTTGGGAGTGGTTTGCAAAAATGGGGATGGAAAAACTATCATAATTGTAGAAGAAGAAGAAATAGAAAATGAAGGAAACAATTAGAGTTGTTGAAGTTGTTGCAACAATGGAAGAGGAGATTAAGGATAATGAAAATAATGTAGATGAGGAAAATAAAGAAAAAGAGAAATATTGAATAAGAAGAGCTTAAAAAACAATAAGTATGCAAATATAAAGTTTGGAGCAAAAGAAAGAAAAAAAATTGTAAGCCATATAACTAAGACTAAGTTGTGCAACATGGAAAAAGGTTTTTGGAATTGATTTCAAGGGTGGTAAGCCTAGATGAGACTTATAATAGTAGGCAATCATATTATAGTGTTTTTTTAAGGATTGTAATTCCATAGAGACATTGACAAATGGTTAGTGTTAGAATTGTTAACAATGATAATTAAAAGGGTGTGTTGGAACATAATAAGTACTAATATTATTCATAGAGTATTCTAGAAATGGAACATGATAATTACTAATACTAATCATAGAGTATTCTAGATCCATCTATAACAAAAATCTTTGGAAGAGCTTATTTGTGAAAAGTGTTTATTTTTACCAAATTGTATTTTAAAAAAATCTTGGTCTTTCTTTAAAAATTGTGTATAAATTTGGAGAGCTTTTCTCTATACATATATACTAATTAACTAAATGAAATTTAATATAAAGCTTTATGATTCATAATTTATTCATATGTGTGTTTCTCTCAAAAATATATAATTATTTCTCATTTCATTATCTAATAAAAAATTACTAATAATCAAATTTTTAACCTTAAATATTTTATTAAATTAAACCTTCACAATTAATTATTTTTCAGAGGCAAAGAGAATACTAGACCAACCTAGTTACCTATTCTTCTCCATTAAAAAAAAAAATCCATTTAACAACAATTGTCATTCCTCTGGATTAACAAAAAAAAAAACATTTAAAAACAATTATTATCCATATATATTATTTAGTAAATATCTCAATATCAATATGATTATTGTGAGAGTAAATTTCCCGAACTTTAATGTGATCATTGACTAAGTGATCTTTGAATATTATAGATAATAAGGGATGATATGTGCTTAATGTAATGGTGATGTGTGCTTAATGTGATGGCGAAGGGGTGACAACAAGTTGTTGGAAGGTGCTAGCTAGTGTGGAATTAATACCAATATTATATACAAAATACTCTTAACCAAAAACAAGTCACATTCTAGCATTAATACCGATATTATATACAACATAACACTTAACCAGAAATAAAAGTCACATTCCTCTTTTCCCCCCCTTTTCCTTGTGTTCCTGTCTCTTGTCCCCGATTCGCTTGGGCCCCTAGCTGTTCAGGTTGGCTTATGATCGTTGTGCCCTGCTTTTCACTATACCGCTGAAAGGTCTCTTTATAGAGTTTTTTTTTATCTTCTGGGATGAATCTTTCATCCAGATGCCTCCATTCCTACAATAGCCTTTTCATGACTTGTTCTTCTATACTTAGGTCATCCTTCTGGTTGTCTATCTCCATTAGGGTTTCCACCATTTTCATGTTGTCTTCCAGTCCTTGCTCAACCTCAATCAACATTTCCTTCTTTTTTTCCCTCCTCTATTACTTTGTCTCCCAGGTTTTCTTTTGCCTGAGGCGTGTCCCCTATCTCCGCCTCTAGTTCTTCTTCCTGTAGGAACGAAAATTTATTCTGCCTCCTTGGCTCCTTCTCTGTTTGGTGTTTTTTGTGGTTTCCAATCTGTCGAGGGGTTCTTTTATTCCTTTTCACCTCTTTGTACCCATCTGCTTCCGATTGTGCCATCTTCTCGTTGTCCCTTTCTCCCTCCGGGTGATTGGCTGTCTGGTTTAGGGGGAAAGCTCTAAACAGGTGGCCATATTCATGGCATCTGCGACACCGGAACGAGATGTGCTCATAGTCAATCGGTTGTGTCCATACCTCATCATGATACTCTAGTTCTATATAATCTGGAAGTGGTTTCGTTATATTCATGTAGACACAAATTCTAGCATAGGAGGTGTAGCAGCCTTTCCTTGTTGAGTCTGCAACCTTTACGAAGGTGTCAATCGAGTTTCCTATGCCTTCTAGTATCTCTGGGTCCCAGAAATCCATTGGTAGGGAAAAGAGTCGAACCCATATTGGGGCAGCTAGAAGTTTCTCTTGGTCCGGGTTATAACATTCCTCCCAATGCCTGATGAAGAGGCCGACATTGTTGAAGAAATATGGTCTGTCTTCAAATATTCGTTCTTTGTCTTCCAAGTTTGAGAAGATCATTGTGAAGAACCCTTTCGCTCCGAGCTTGAGATCTATGTGCCCTTTTGGCTGCCATCGGTGTTGGATCCATTTTATCAATTCTTTCTCGGTCAGCCATGCCCCTATGAATTTGCAAATGAGGGCATGGTCCTTCATGTACCTTCTGTACTCTTCCATCTTGTTGTTTGGGATGATGAATCTAGGTTCTTTGCAACCCTTGGCAGACATCTTCCTCCCAATCCTACCTACCATTTGGCACCCAAAACGAAGATCCCTTTACCTTTTCCCCCATTCCCACTTGCGGCGCCATATTGGATTGATTCCCCTATTGCTACATTCCTATAAGAGGTTATTTCTCCCCCCCCTTATCGTCCCGCTCATACCTCCTCACCCGTCGTCATAGTATGGGTGTCACCTTCGTTTGGTTTCTGTTGTTGCAGGTTTGTCAGGGTAGGTCATAGGTCCCTGAAACCCTAACCTAATAGAACTGTCTTTGAGTAACTAGATCTCATCTCAATGTTTTCACCCATATAAAAATTAGCAAAGGAAAAGGATAAGTACAAACTACACACATAGTGTCAACCCTTCTAAAGTTTGTATGAACCATGCATCGACAATTAAAGTTGATATCCTTGGGAGTTGCAACGTTATTGATGCAATACCAAGGATCATCAATATGGATTCAACCAACAACCGTGCATAGCCATAAATACCAATTCTCTGTGAATTTGGCTTCTCTCCATCACTAGTTTTGGAGAGTGAATTTGAGTGAATTTGGAGTTATTAGTATGGACTTTTCAACAATTATTATCTATCTCCTATTTTCTCTAGTAAAAATTATGTTTTTTGGGCCATTAAGATGAGAACTAGAATATATGTAAATGATTGATGGTATATTGTAACATAGTTACCAACCAAACGAGAAAATTAACTACTACCTGTTTTTTTGAGGTATAAAAAATCACCCGATTTTGAAAAATGGTGATGCAGAATACACCTTTTTTTTGAGAGCATATTTTTGACACTTTAAATTTTCGTATGTATCAAGTATGGACATTTTTTTAAAATGTTAGTGATTTTCATGCTGAATTTGAAAAGTGTTGATGAAACATCAATACATTTTTTTAGAGAGCTTATTCTAGACACGTTAAATTTTTGTATGCATCAAGTATGAACATTTTTTTTGTTAGTGATTTTCATCTTGATTATGAAAAGTGTTGATGCAACATCAACCCTTTTTGTTTAGAGGACTTATTTTTTACACTTTAAATTTTCTAATATATTAAGTCTGGATATCTTTTTTAATGATTTTCATGTTGGTAATAAAACATAAAAATAAAAACAAAAAAACATGGCAAAAAAAAAAAAAAAAACAAAATGAACTTGTAAAAATAAAAAATTAAATAAAAAACAAAATTAAAAAATATCAAAAAATAAATAAAAAAAGAAAATATTTCAAAAAACATATAATTTAAGGGAAAAAAAAAAAAAAAAACATAGAATCGACCCCTACCACCCTTGGCCTATTTTTTTTTTGGTTTTTTTTAATTTATATTTTTTAAATTTAAATTTTTAAATTTTCTTGTTAATTTTGTTTCTATTTTTTATTTTTTTAATGTTTTATTTTATTTTATTTTTATTTTCTTTAATTTTAATATTTAATTTTTTTTTTTTATGTTTATTTTAGTTCATTTATTTGGTTTTTATTTTATTTGAAAAAATTTATTTTTTTTTTGTAAATTTTAAATTTTGTTTTCTTGAATTATGTGTATTTCTAAAATATTTATTTTTTTATTTTACAATTTTTTGTTTTGTTTTATATTTTATAGGTTTTTTTGTTTTTTTATATATTTTTTATATTTGATTTTTTTGTCATGTTTTTAATTTTATTTTTTATGTTTTATTACTTTTTAAAAAATTTGTGTTTTTTTATTGTTTTTATTTTTTTTCAAAATCTGAATTTTTGTTTTCTTTAGTATTTTTCATTTTTATTTATTATTATTATTATTATTATTATTATTATGATTGTAGGGTCCATGTCGACCCTCGTCTAGCTACCCGATTCCATTATATGCAATTTGATAGGTGATTTTAAAATTTTCTTTATAATGAATCGAGTATGCTTCCACAATAGCCGATAATGGCTCAGACATCCGGCACCGGAGGGATGACAATTTCGGTGAAGAGTACACCAGCAACCGAGTTAACGGCATGACTGGACTCACAGGGAGATGGCTTAACCGGCGGCGGCAGACCAGCCAAACTAGCGATCATTACAGATCGCGCCACAAAATTCAAAGCATAAGGAGAATAAATACCAGGACACCTGGAAGGAAACCGTATCAAAAGACATCAGTGACATTTATGTTCACGGTGTATCAGTCAGGAAGGCTCAAGGTACAGAGCATGGTGAATCGGAAGGAGGGCAAACAGGGTCTGTCCGACTCCATTAGCTTCCATAACAACCGCTCAGAAGTACAACACACTTGGCAAATTGATCAATGGCTCATACGCAACCACACTCATTCTAAATCGACCGGCATCAGCCTCGCGTGTGTGGACCTCAATCGATTTGATGGTAACAGTACTCCTACCTACAGCAGGATCCAGACCGATTTCAGGAGGATCAACACCCGCAAAGGCTATAAAGCTGCGGGCTTCCACTTTGTTCTCACTACTGTGTCTTTTCATAGTGCAGACTTAACTTCAGTGAGCGAGAGGAATTCTGGTTGGAAGAAACATAGAGGGGTCAGGATGGAAGCCAGTGGTTGCCGTTGTGATGCAGCAAATCAGGACCTGCTTGAGGCGAAGCAAGGTTATGAAACCCGTGCTGCCGCTAGGAACAAGCGTAAGGTAGCGGAGCTGGAAGCTAAGGTGAAGCAAGCGGAGGAAGGGCGCACGGAGGAGGAGATTGCTGCGGAGGTCAATTGGTTGAGGGACCCTGGAACACCTTCGAAAAGGGCCACTCAATTCGTTAGGACGAAGGCCGAAAGTTGGCGCACCAAAATGCTCATAGCCAAAGCCTTGGAAACTGTGGAGAATGAGAAGCAGAACATAGTAACTGAAGTGATCCTTACGGAGGAGCAGATGGGGAAGATAATCAACTATAACAACTCTCTGGAAGGGCGGATCAACACAGTTCATGAAGCCGTTCAAATTGTCAACAGGAAGCTCACCCTCCTCATCCAGATTCTGAGAGACACGGTCAATGCTGCTCCCGGAGCCTCGCAGCCTGCCAAAACAGGGGCAGAGGATAATGAAACTATTGAAGCAATGCAAGCCAGGATGAATACTCATATGCGGCAGATGGGACTGGACACCATCAGCCAGATGGGAAAATTCATCTAGCTTCGCTCCCGGTGTGGCTCTCCTCGGCTTTATATATGTCTCTGTCACAGTTTGTCTATGTCTCTGTTTCAGTTTGTCTATGTATTTGTCATGCTATGCACTGTCTTAGTTGTGTCGGATGATAGGAACAAGTTCAGGTCAAGCTACCCTGCGAGGTATGCTGTTTACAGTCCTGTTTTGGTGAAATCTCTGAGCAGATGTTTAGATATGGTTCACTGTGATTCCCTGCTTTCGATCCGCCATCGCGGATTTTTTGTACTATATTTTGTTATATAATATAATCTCCTGACTTACACAAAAAAAAAGAGTATGCTTCCACAATGTGTTAATTTCATGGTTGGTATGGGTCAAATTCACCTACACTGTGTGTCAATTTGATAGTTGCTTTTTATAATATGGATATTGAAGTTGAAGTTGAAGATGACAATGAAACTACATTTACAATAGTAAAAAAATGTGAATAAAATCTAACAGTGGAAGTTGATGAAGACATGAAAGAGGATACAACAAATGTTGAATTTGGGTAATGATACTCAATTAACATTTCTTTGGGAGTGGTTTGCAAAGTCCAAGCATGATGGATATGAAAATGGGGATGGAAAGTAGAAGAAGAAGAAATAGAAATTGAAGGCAACCATTAGAGTCGTTGAAGTAGTTGCAACAATGGGAGAGTAGATTAAGGATAATGAAAATATTCGTAGATGAGGAAAATAAAGAAAAAGAGAAAAATTGAATAAGAAGCGCTTCAAAATGAAGAATAAGTATGCAAATATAAAGTTTGGAGCAAAAGAAAGAAAAAAGTTGTAAAAAGTACAACTAAGACTAAGTTGTGCAACATGGAAAACAAATTTTTGGAATTGATTTCAAGGGTGGTAATCCTAGATGAGACTTCTAATAGTAGAGGATCATATTATAATTTTTTTGAAGGATTGTAATTCCATAGAGACATTAACAAATAGTTAGTGTTAGAATTGTTAATTAAAAGGGTGTGTTGAACCTGATAAGTACTAATATTATTCATAGAGTATTCTAGAAATGGAACATGATAATTACTAATACTAATCATAGAGTATCTAGATTCATCTATAGTAAAAGTCTTTGGAAAAGTTTATTTGTGAAAACTGTTTATTTTTACCCAATTGTATTCTAAAAAAATCTTGGTTTTTCTTTAAAAATTGTGTATAAATTTGGAGAGCTTTTCTCTATACATATATACTAATTAACTGAATGAAATTTAATATAAACTTTATGATTCATAATTTATTCATATGTGTGTTTCTCTTGAAAATATATAATTATTTCTCATTTCATTATCTAATAAAAAATTATTAATAATCAAAATTTTAACCTTAAATATTTTATTAAATTAAACCTTCACAATTATTTTTTGTCAGAACCTAGTTACTTATTCTTTTCCATTAAAAAAAATCCATTTAACAACAATTATTCACCAACCTAGTTACCATTCCTCTGGATTAGAAGAAAAAAAAAAAAAAACATTTAAAAACAATTTTATCCATATATATTATTTTGTAAATATCTCAATATCAATGTGATTATTGTGAGAGTAAATTTCCCTAACTTTAATGTGATTATTGTGAGAGTAAATTTCCCTAACTTTAATGTGATTATTGTGAGAGTAAATTTCCCCAACTTTAATGTGATTATTGACTAGGTGATCTCTGAATATTATAGACAACAAGAGATGATCTGTAATGGTGATGCGTGCTTAATGCGATGGCGAAGGGGCGACAACAGGTTGTTGGAAGGTGCTCGCTGGTGTGGAATTAATACCAATATTATATACAAAATACTCTTAACTAAAAACAAGTCACATTTTGGCATTAATACCGATATCATATACGACATAACCCTTCACCAAAAATAAACGCCACATTTTTGTGATAGGCACATTTATCAGTTTTCTGGATTCTTTGCACATTTATCAATTTTTTTTAATCTCGTAGTCAATTCGGGTTTTAAGTGATAGGCACATTTATGCATGTTACTCTCGCTGGCATTTTTAATTAAATTATATTAACGGGTTTGTTTTTTAAATTGGTAATGGGTTATCTTCGATTATTTAAAATAACTTTTATATAAAAATGTATTCAACGCACAAAAAAACATAATTTTTTAAATAGTAAATCTAAATAAAACATAATTTTTTAAATAAAAAGAAAATGTGAAATAAGTTTTTTTCAAAACATTTTTCTGAATTTAAATTGTTTAATATGTTAAATTCAAATGCTATACATATTGATTGTTCAGGATGTTAAATCTATTTATATTTTCAAAATTATATTTTAAATATAAAAAAGTCACAATATTACTTGAAATTGTTTGGTCAAATTCAAGTGAAATAAGTCTTTTATGTATAAGTTATATTAGGCCTAAAATATTTAAACATCAAAATAAATGAATTGATAATCAACTCTGGGATAGATTTATGAGGAGCCTGACACCACAATTCAGTGGTCTAACTAATAGATGAAATGGTCTTTTTCACAACATTTTTTTGGTCAATTTTACCTAAAATATGGTAAAGATTATTAAGAATAATAAGATTAAGTTGTTTATTAGGCAAAGTTTGAGTCACTCAACAGTTCTTTTTTAAAAAAATCACATTTTTATTCAAAATTTAAGGAACCATGAGCAAAACCATGGGTGGGTCTGTCCACATCTCATCCTTGAGTCCATCGAAAAAACTAAACTCTATGGAGGCAGCAAAGTGAGCTGCTGTTGCAATCCAGGTGCACTCAATAAAACGTAAGGTAACGATCTGTTACACTAATAATAAAAAGAATATAACACATACTCAACAAAAATCAAAAATCATAATAAGACAAAAAAAACCATTTCATGAATAAAATAGAAGAATCCAATTCAGTCTAAACATCCAGAAGAAAGTACGCAGAAAGCATTGAAAATCCCACATCGCCAGCGGATGTTGTAAAATCAACGTCCATCGTCAGGTTGAACGTCACTTGTAATATTAAACAGCGTTGGAAATTTCAGGCCCGCCGTTCAACAACTCCGGTGATCTTTTATTTCCGAAAGAAAGATCAGATCACCCCTATTCATTTTGAGCGTCGGTTGCGTGCGATCTTGGAGTGAGTTTTGCGTATGTCGTCGTCTGTGGCTTTCTGGGCCACCAGCTTCTCCAATCGCTAATCTGCCACCTGGATCAGCGGAAGAGAAAATTAAAAGTCGCAAACATCTGTTTCTGAAAAGGCGTCATTATTACAATACATATATACCCTTGTGAAGTAAATTGACATTAATCGAGGAAAGTGCAACTACCTAGAGTGATACTTAATTTGCTCTGGAATGGACTTTTCACCTTCCAGTACAATTATGGCCAGGTGGAGGCCTGCGTCAGGTTGTTGTTAGTTCTGGTCTTGTCTGGTAATTAGTTGAGAGTACCTCAATGTTTACGCCTGCGTAAATAAAGAGATGGAGGTTTTAAAAATAAAAGAGGAACTTAATCCGTCGATAAATTCGTTGTTAGGTGAAAGTTATGTCCCAAATTTAGCAGAAAATTTGTTTACAGTTACGAGAAGTTAAATATTTTACGTTTTTTCATTCCTCTTGATTTATGAATTGCTATCTCTGTAATTTTAGCTAAAATTCAAAATGGAAAATGTAATTAACGAGCTGTTCTAGATAAATTGACGAATACAACATTCAGAATTAGAAATGTACCTGCCCTGTGTGTGACTTTATGAGAGACAGAAAATAGTGTCGTAGCTGTCTGTAATTAATTAGTTGAGCCGGGAAAAGTCGATAAAAAAAGCTGAACAGGGTTATAAAACTTCTGAGAATGATAGAAATAGAAATAGATAGTGTGATTTTCTGGAAGTGATTTTATTTTTTTTAAATATTGCATTTTCTTTTTGAAATTACAAGTTTGACTGGTAACTCTTTCACAATCCAAGTGCCCAAGAGGTTTTCAGGGCGCTGAATTTATATATCCAGTGAAAAAACCAATTAAATAACACAACAAACAATCGAGGGGCTTCTGGTCACAAGCTTGCTACAGTGGTGTTACAGTGCAGCGCACTCCTCACGCTATGTTGCTATCGCTTTCTCTGCTCACTTGGCCTCGTTGTGCCTCTTCAATTATCTCTGATAATTGACTCCTGGTGGACCAGTGGTGAACCTACTCAGAACATTCATGCTCTCATGGCTCCAACAATAGCTTCTTCGCCTAACAACGGCCTTGGCGTCCCTTTGTTCCTTCGGCGAACTTCCTGCGAACTTCAGATCTAGGCTTCAGAGATAACTACTACCACAACGGACAATATATGTGCGCAAAGTATTCAGACACAGTATACTCATTTTATTTCAAAATGGATAAAGCTTCTTACAGAGAGATTCTTTACAAAGATTGACTATCTTCACATTTATCGGACTATATGTTGTTCGCAAGGAACAAGCAATACCAAAGGCTACCTCGCGAAAGATAGGCTCTGCCTCAGAATATGACTTCAACTCATATACACACTGGATGGCTAATATAATTCGGCCACTTTAGGTTCTCACCAGTGCCGAGCACACTGATGCGCAAGGTCCAAATCACCTAAGGACTTGAGTTCTTCTCGTGATGCAAGCAGATCAGACTGAATGTCCGCAGATGCAGAGCAGGAGAGGTACTCGACACAAAACTCCCAAGGACTCAGACTGACTCAAACTCCGAATGCCTCAACAATGAGCCTTACCCTCATTATATAGGAAATGAGAGGGGACAAACATTACTGTAGGCTATCCATGAAAGGTGGATGGAATCATTACTTTCGGATAGTGCTAGGGCAACGTCCGCACAAAGATTCCAATCCGATGGATGGAATGATTGCTTTCGGGTAATGCCAGAGCGAACATAGATTCCTGTCCAGAAAAGTAAATCTTACGGAAAATAGCTTTGACAAAACAAAGTGGATACTTTTATCAAAGCCCATGGGAAATTAATGCCGACAAAACAAAGTGGATGCTTTCGTAAAAGCCCACACGAAAAGATAGTGCATGAATTATTTACATAGTGGAGGCTTTAGTACAGCAAATCCCACGAGAAATCTGGCCACAATTAAGCCCTTCTGACTGGTACTCATAATTACAATATGGATGCTTTTGTCAGAAAGCCCATGTGAATCGTCAGAATACTGTCAATCCAGGGAATCTATCTCTTTTATACAACATTTCGTCCGAGGCTTTTGTGTATATCCTGCGGACAATCATTGGTTTCCCTAGAACAATCTGATACTGTACTTTGGTTAAAACAAGCGATTCCAAATGTTCTCTCATGTATTCTTCTAGTGAATTATTATAAGGTAATGACCTGTAAGTTGACCATTCACCTTCTGTCATTTCATTAACAGTTTTGTAAACGGGGTGAATGCAATATGTAAGGCATTGCTCAATTCATGGTTTGCAATGGTTCTTACAATACTGTTCATGCCATACTGGGTCCATTTCGGTTCTGCTCACACCATAATCAATCCACCAATCTCTGAACCATTTACATTGTTGATATCCTTGATAATGGCCAATGGTATTGAACTTTAATTTGGTGTAGTGAGTTCCTACCTTGTCGTCTACGTTGAGGAAGTCCCACCAGAGTTGTTTGTATTCTGCAAAATTGTACACTGTATCTGGAAAAATGATCTTTGGGTCATTTCTTGGCCATCTAGCAGCAGGTTGAGTCCGAACATGTCCAGGCTCATTCCAAAGATCTCTTGTCCTGTAGATGCAAACATATCTTTCATGTATGCTTGTACTGGGTCCTCCATGATACCAGATAGTGGCAATATCATGAAAATTTTGTTCCAAAGCTTGTTGTGCAATGTCAGCATCTCTCCTTGCTTTATCATATATCATGTCATGAATCCACCTGCTTCCCTTAGGGTACACTTTCCGTTCTGGGACAAAGTGTTGGATGTCAGTGTGAGGTTGCAAGTTGGCATCCAATACTTTTGTATTTCGAAATTGCCAGGTGGGTTTCCAATTTCTTTTGTATTCTTCCCAATCTTGGTTATCTGGGACAGTCCTTAGCAACTCCTGTTTCTGATTTTGATCCCATTCTGTGATTATCATCATGACATGGTTATGTTCTTGTGTTTCAATATATTCCCTGCTAAGAAAATTAGGGAAGCTGTTTTCTGCACCTCTAATGTGTTCCACTTGGAAATCAAAGTTTGCAAAAAGAGCTTGCCATCTGGCAAACTTTGCTTCTCCGACCTTCTTAATATCCTTTGTTAACACCTTCTGTAAAGTTGATGCATCAGTTCATAATAAAAAGGATTTATTAATAAGATAAACCTCAAACTTACTGGTGCAATTCCATGTTTCCTTGACTTATTTTTCGATTGTGGAGTAGTTCTGCTCGGCTGGATTCCATACTCCAGATGCAAATTGAACTATTTGTTCGTCCCTTCCAACCTTTTGCTTTAAAACTCCACCCCATCCGATATTACTTGCGTCTGATTCTACAATTTTATATGCAAGATCATCAGCAACATATAAAATGGGCAAAGATTTTACCTTAGCCTTAATGTTCTGGACTGCTTTTGTATGGACTTCTATCCACTCTGGAGGATTCTTCTTCAATCTCTTATTTAAAATTCTCCTGTCAGTTGCACAGTCTTGATAAAAATTGCTAACATAGTTGAGGCAGCCTAAGAACCTTTGCAGTTGGTTCTTATCTGTGATGATGTCCGGAAATTTATCTGCAAACTCTAGTGCATGTTTCTGCAAAGAAATCTGCCCATTGCAGATTGTGTGGCCCAAAAATTTGATAGTGGTTTGGAAAACCTCTATCTTCTTTTTACTAAGCACCAAACCATTGTGCTTAACTAAATTCTTAAATATATTTACATGCTTAAAGTGCTCCTGAATATTTTTGGAAAATATTAATACATCATCAATATATACAATAAGCCAGTCAAAATATGGCTTAAAAATATTGTCCATTACCTTTTGAAATTTTGATGGCGCATTCTTGAGACCAAAAGGCATGACATTCCATTCATAATGTCCTGCTGGTATGCTGAAGGCAGTTTTGAATTTATCTTTCTCAGAAATGGGAACTTGCCAAAATCCTATTTTCAAGTCAAACTTGGAAAAAATCTTAGCTCCAGCTATCCTTCTGATTAAGTCTCCTTTATGTGGAATGGGATAGGTATCGTCTGCTAAGACTGAATTCAGAGGTTTATAATTGATTACTAGCCTCGGGATACCTCTGATCTGCTCAGCTCTTTTGTTCACATAGAACCCATAATAGTTCCAAGGACTATTTGATTCTCTGATCAATTTTCTGCTAAGAAGCTGTTGAATTTCTTTTTCGCAAAGATCTCTGTATTCTTTGCTCATGGGAATAGCTCTGCTCTTACAAGGCTTACCAGCATATCCTTCCTTGTAAGGGAGCTCGACTGTGTGCTTCTTCCTATGCCAAAAAGCATTAGGTTCTTCAGAGCAGCATTCATCTTCTATCTGCTTTTTCAAATCTCCAATCTTGCTTTTCACCTGGGGCAGTTTGAGTTGTTCTTCTATTCTAAGAGTAGATTTCAGATCTTTCAAATCTGACAATCTAGCTTCAGCTCTGTCCAGATTCTGCACAGTTTGTACCATTGTGGAGATTCTTGGATTAGAAATATAAGGAAGCTCAATCTTCTTCCTTGTCCCTTTAGATGTGGGAACTGATATAAAATATCCAGCTTTTCCTCCTTTGAGTCTGAGTGACCCATGAGGTTCTACTGCTGCTAGAAAAACATTGCCAAGTATGCAGTCTACTGGGATGTCAGCTACTGCAAATTTCAAATATACACAGTGAGTATCAAAACAGAGAGAGGCTTTGGGTACCTCATATTGGAGCTTCTTGTTACCCAGACCTACTACTTTCCTTTCTGCAGCAACCCAATATTTTGCTGGAATATTCTTCATGTTGAGGATATTAATATCTGCTCCTGAGTCCAGAAGAGCAATCATTTCAAACATTTGCCCTTTTATGCAGATATTTACCTTAACATGATGTTGCTGGTAGGAGATAGTTAATAACCTCATATCTCTGAATCCAAAATTTGGATCCTTCATTCCTTCGGCAACTTGGACTTCTTGATTACTGCTAAATTGAGCAGTATCCCATGGCTGGTCATTATCTTCTTCTTCTTTTGCTGCTTGTTTACCTTTCTTCAATTCTGCAATCTGAGCCTTCATTGCAGAAATTTCTGTCTTGAGATAGTGGATCTCTCGACTTACTTCTCCAAGAGTAAGTGATCTTACTGTCAGGTTTTTGATGATGCCTTTGAAATGATTTTGTGTTTCTTTCATATGAAGCATCAACAAATAAAGACTTCTTACCTGAGTCTTTTGAAGCTTTGGATTTTAACTGGTCCATGAATGCTTCAGTCAGGCGATTTTTCATTTCTCCATCCTCCATGGCTCGGATCTGGGATAGAATCTTCAGCTCATCTTCTTCTGTTGCGGCCATGAGAACTTTTTCTTTCTGGGGCTTGAAGCTTTCCCCTTCTTTACTGGAGTCACTATAAGATTTTGAGTTAGAATCATAGTGAATTTGACATGCGCATTCTTCAGATTCAGAACATAAGCATTCTGAGAAATCAGAATTTGAGTGTTGTTGTATATGTGCATGGAGTTCTTCTGTAGAGGAAGAACTAAAAGAGTCATAGGAAGATTCTTCTATCTGATGCTGCTGAGCTATGTCTCTGATGACAACATTTGGGCAGTGTTCTGTCTTATGTGTGTGAGAACCACATTTCATACATATCATTGGTCCTCTTCCTTCCTACTTGACTTGTTTTCCTTTCTGAACAAAGGCTTCAAATTTCTTGCCTCTGTTTCGCTTTGACTCTTCGCCTTCTGGACATCTGGAGGAAGTATGTCCAGTTTTTCCACATAGCCAACAAGTAATCTTATTCCACTTTTCTTGTTTTGTGGAATGCAGATGTATATCTGAAGGATTATAATAATGTGTTTTTGGAATATATTTATAATATCCCTTTTTCTTTTTGGAAGTTTGTCCTTGACTCTGCTTGGGATATTTCCTTCTGTCCTTTGGATAATTTCTTCTGTTTTTGTAGAAAGTTTCTTTAAACTCTCTTTTTTCTCTTTTCTTAGCTTTTCTCCTTTTTACCAAAGGATCATCTGCTGTCAATCCATACTTATTGCAGATGGACTTTTTATCTGGTAATCTGGAAAGTTTTTCTAGAGATTTATTTACCTTCGAGCTGGTACAAAGACTTATCAGTGTTTTTGTAATGTGAGCATATATCTCACCCCATGTGTATGACTCGAAAGGTAATTGGAAGACTTCTTGCATTCTGATGTAATCTACAAATCTGGATGGCAAGGCTGCAAGATATACCTGTTTCCATAACAGGTTCTTTGAGTCTTTGACTTCATAAATTCTTTGCATCCAGTCTCTGTGGAAGTCTTCGTACTGGGACATTTTATGGCACTTTAGGTTCATGAGGATAACCTCATTCTTGTCTGCAAGTTCTGTTTCGCTACCACACCAATGTTCTAGGATCATTGATGTCAAGGCTCCTATCATATTGCTGGTAACGGTGCCATCGAGATTATGTATGACATCTCCTTTTTCATCTTTAAGAACTTCTTCTTCCATTGTTGTTATGAGCTTAGGAGATGATTCTGTCTGCCACCACCTGAGGAGTGTCCCTATAAAACACTAAATAATAGTTCTTCAAGCATCAATTTCACTTTTTCCTCTAAGACACATGAGCTTATATTCTATATACATCATATCAATCATTTGCCTGATTTTGCCAACACTCATGTTATCTATATTCCACTCTCTGTGGGAATTTGGGAAAAAGGTATGTGCTTCAGGAAGCTTTCCTTTTCCTTCAATATCAGGTGCTGGGTACCTGGTGAATCTATGCTCAAGAGGTTCATAAATGGGAAAGATCTGTGTATTATGATCTTTTTGTTCTTTCCCTTTTTCTTCTTCTTCATCCTTAAATAAGGATGCAATGGTTATTTTTTCTGCAGCCTCAGATTCTGAAGATGTGGCTACTTCTTTGGGAAATAATGCTGGAAACCTATTGATTGGCTTAATAGGAATCTGAATCTTTATATTTCTTTTCACAAGAAAAGAGTTAGGGATTGGTTTTTCTACCATTGACAGATTCATTTTTTCAACTTTATTTGTCAAACCAGTTATAGGATTTTTAGTTGAGTCCAGATGATCAACTAATTTTCCTTCTACTTCTTCTATCTTGGATAAAGATTCTCTTGCATAAGAACGAATAAGACTAGAATCAAATTGTACATTATTCAGACATTTATTTACATTATTAATTGATACTTGGACAGTATCAATTTGTTCCTTGACCTCTGTTGATTTTGCTGCAGTTATTTCTAAGCCTTTTAATGCAGTGTTTGTCCAGTTTAGCTGTTCACTAGCCTTCTGTATTCTTCCATCAATTCCTAGAACATTGTCATCTTTCTGTACCATTGGAATGGCCTTGGCTGCGTTTTGGTTTTCTCCGATAACAATTCCTTTGAAAGGAGGAAATGTTGAAGGAGTTTCAACTTTTGTTCCATCTAGTGCAGTCCAAGCATGTTTATTTGCTGAAGTACTTGTGGAACTGGTAAAAACATTTAATGGAGAAATATTATCTTTCCAAGAGTAGAAAGATATCCATGTGTTATTCATTTCCATAAAACGTTTCCAGTCTTCAGCTAATTCTTTTTTCTCTCTTGGAGTATAATGCTTATTAAACTCATCAGCCTGGGGATTGGTGTACAAATCCCAGTTTAGCATGGCTTTCATCCATTTTGCACTAATATTAGATTTCAGGCATCCATCCATGAGAGAGAAAAATTTGTGTATTTCCATTACTGCAGGCTTTTTGCAGTCATCAGGAACTAGGCGAAATCTGCAATCTAGAATCAGGCGATTTACCTATTCAAGGTGTCCTAGACCATATCTGGGTTTGGCTGGTCTCATTAGACACATCATCTCAGTCAGCCTTGGGTCTTCTCCTTCTAATGTAACAATTTCATGCATCATAAGTACATGATCAGCATCCTGCTCATGTGGGAAAGGAATGTCTGAGCACTTGGGATTTGGGCATGAATTAACAGATGTTGAAGGAGGAGCTATGCCAGTTCTGGGATTATGGTTTGAATGGATTGCAGTTTCTGCCAAAGTAGGCAGATTAATACTTTCTTGGCACTCAGGACATTTGACTTCTAAAGAGGAAAAATTTACAAGTTGTGCTAATTCATACAAAGGATTATGTCTACAAGAAGATGAAATAGAACAAGCAGTATCTACAGTGGAAGGATCTCTGTAATATTTAGACTGTTTACAGGCAATCTCAATTCTTCGACGGTCAATAGTGGATCTTCTGGGAAAAGATATGACTGCAGAAGATGAATTTTCTGTGATATCAGCGGAGGTAATTTTCTTTGGTATGAGAGGCTTAGGATTGTTCACCACCCAGTGTTCTGGAAATGTTAAGTCTTCCCATCTGATAGTTTGGTGTTCTATTTTCTGATTTTTGGGATCAGTCAGAACAACAATACTGGATTTGGAATCTCGACTGGGAGTATGGCGGATGGCTGGCCATAGCGTATTGGTGTGACGAAAACAGGCCTTGGTCTGTATGGCTATATTGTTTCTCTTTTTGTGCATATCGAAACCAGTGGTTTGGATCTGGAGCTGTAAGATCTGATCAATGGTTTCATCAAATGTATAGACAGAGAAATTTGGGTAACAGTGAAAATAGATTGGGCCATTAGACAAAGGAGCAACTATTCCGCCTACTAAGGAATCAATATACTTATTATGCATCAGATCGCGGACAATAGCTAACACAAAAGTATGTAATCCTTTATGGATTAAAGGATTGATTCCTATTTGTATACATCCTAAGTGCAAATAATTTGTCTTTAGTCTCTTGGCCTCTGTCTGTAACTCTTTTGGATTTAACAGAGAAATGGTTTGAATACTATCAGCATTTTCTTGAATCTGGCTCACAGACTCTTTAATGCTAATTCTAGTAGCTACTTTTAAATGGAAAACAGAAAGATCACTATATACTTCTGAGGGAGCTATAGCAAGTAGTTCCCATCGGGCAGAAGGCTGGGGTTCTTCATATTCAAGTTCGGCAGAATTTAGGACACGACTGGAACTTGCTGCAAACATATCCATTAAAGGATTTTCTTCAGCCTTAGAATCTCTCTCTTCTAGTTCTCGGTAAGAAATTGATTTTCGGGGAGGGTCCATTCTTTTAATGAGTATAAGATTTAGAATACCGACCTCTTGAACAAGACGTTACTGGCTCTGATACCAATTTTAAGTAGGGGCTTTTGGTCACAAGCTTGCTACAGTGGTGCTATAGTGCCGCGCGCTTCGCGCGCTATGCTGTTGTTGCTTTCTCTTATGACTTGGCCTTGCTCTGCCTCTTCGATTATCTCTGATAACTGACTCCTGGTGAACCAGTAGTAAACCTACTCATAACTTTAATATTAAATATTGACAAATTATTTTTTCAAATTTAAGTTTATATATTAAAAAAATTAGAGATGTTTACACATTTTTATAGTGTTTTTTATATGGAATTTCAAATATTAATTATTTTATATTTTTAAATCTATGTTTACTT
Organism: Pinus tabuliformis; assembly: GCA_031772625.1. Lineage (NCBI taxonomy): Eukaryota > Viridiplantae > Streptophyta > Pinopsida > Pinales > Pinaceae > Pinus > Pinus tabuliformis. The sequence goes on along the minus strand of CM062819.1, from coordinate 77,261,038 downwards.
TTTCAAGTTCATCTAATATAATTATGAAATTATCATGCAAAATATCAAATAACAAATAATAATTGTGTAAATATATGTTTAATATTTAATAGGATTATGAAATTATCATCTAAATTATCAAATAATAAATATATTCATTACTGTGGATAAATGATGCCCACAGAGTTACATCAACCATATTTATTAATGTGATTGTAATGTTCTATATTTTTTTGACATCATTGAGTAGTGTTTATTATTCCAAGATAAATATGATCTGAGTAATAGACAAAATGTTTTTTTGGGGGATAATATACTTTCTAGTTTTAAATGCATTTTAAAATGCTTAAACAGATAGATTCAAGACCCTAAAAAACCTCGAAGACACTTAAACTTTACATATTAAACAATTTAAACTTCTGATTCTTAAAATTTCTATCAAATTTTGATTAAAATTTCTAAAAAAAAATACTCTAGAAAATATCATTTTGTCTATTAATTATACTATACCTAACTATTTTTATTTGATAACAAATTTTAAATGTTACCAAAATCTAATTTCAAATTAACTGCTATTTGATTTAACTATTATTATTTAATTTTCACTCGGCTCTTAAATTTTCCAAAATTTATAATATCAAATTTAGTAAATACCCGAATTATTGTTTAACTTCACTAGTCTATGATCAAATTAATTGTGGTTTATAAATATATGTTAATATAATTTAAAAAAAATGAGAGTTAGATCAATAAATAATATGAAAAGAAAATATAACGATTGAACATAATTTTTAATTACCCAAAAAGGCAAACCGTTGAAGCGAGATCAGAGAACTTAATGAGCAGTTAGTAAAAAGTCCCAAACTAATACTCTGATGGATGTTCAAAACTAATTCGCCATTACAGTTGAAAATAATTTTAGTTACAGAGAAATCAATCATGCATTAATAATTCTTCAACCGTATTTGATGACGTAGAAGGTTTCAGAGATTATTAACCCAATCTCTCGTAATTTTTGAAATTGTCTAAGGAATTATTAACGTAATCTGTATATAATAGTATTAAATTTGAGGAATTATTAACGTAATCTGTATATAATAGTATTAAATTTGAGGAATTATTAACGTAATCTGTATATGATAGTATTAAATTTGGTTTACGGTTAACCAATTTTTAAAGCTTTGAAATTTTGTGAGAGTGGGTGAGAAATTGTGGGGTGAAGTAAACATTGGGCGCTGCGAAAGCCGGCGACCGTCCGACCAACTTCCCCCACGCATTTCTCATCTTCCTCCCAACGACATCAATAATTACTTGAATAGACAGTGAGGGAAAGGACTTTCTGGATACTACCTAAGAAGGAAGCAGAGTATGTATTGCGATTGCAATAGTAAGGTCAAATCCCACGATATTTGTGCCTGACAAACACGGCTCTGCAGTCTATATATGCCTGCGAGGAGTTATTCAGGAGATATGCAGCTTCATGATCGTTTCATTTTTCCCAGGTCCTCAGCTTCCATTAATCTGCAAGATTCTGTGTGAAATTGTTGTATTGAAGCAGCCATCAAGAAGGGAATATCTGCAACATATAGATCAAGTTCAAAGACGGCAGAGGTTTGAGATATAATTTATTAGTTGATGAGTATTATCGTTTAGTGTTTTTTTTAGGAGAATATGTATTTGTTTTTATGAATTTTTTCATTTTTGTTTTGAAAATTTTTTGTCCTTTGTTTTGAGAATGAATCATATTAATTGGTAAGAAATTTCCAAATATTTATTATAGATCACAAAAATCTAAAATCTAAAATATATATGTGATTCAGTCATTTATGATTTTTGATAAATATTTTCTTTTTTCCGGCTTTAGGTTTTTCATTCTGTTTTTTCCTTTAAAATTATTTTTATTTTGGATTGAGCTTGACTTTGATCTTCTTTTGCATCAATTGGAATATTTTGGATTGAGCTTGACTTTGATCTTCTTTTGCATCAATTGGAACAGATAACAAATGGTGTTTTACCAGGATGTTCTGAACTAGAGTTGGCTTTTTGTGGTGAAGACAGGGAGAAGGTTAGCTAACTTCATTTTTCCTCATTATGGTGTCACTGAACAGGTTTTTCTTTCCATTTTTTTTAATTTGTTAGCAAGAGTCAAAGAGAATCTGCGTAAACTTTAGGTTAGTTGAAGAAAGTAGGGATTGATGCTCAACAATGTTTATAGGTCAGATTCAGAGAGAATCTGAGAGAACCCTAGGTAAGTTGAAGAAAGTAGGGATTGATGCTCAATAATGTTTATATGTGTGAGTGCTGTTTTGTTTTCAATTAATTTCTGTATATAAAGCCATGGCCTTCATTTGTTTATATGTGTAAGTGCAGTTTTGTTTTCAATTACCTGTTGTGTGTGTAAAGCCATGGCCTCCATTAGAAACATTTGACTTTATTTTTCTAATAAAACTCTTGACTTTATTTTTCTAATAAAACTCTTAAGCTCAATAGAAAAAAGTCAGGCAGGTGTGTGAACGTATGTGTCAATTCAGGGATTTTTTAAGTTTCATAAACGAATGGATTAACTTATTATCATTTTTGCGGGACATGTCACTTTTGTGAGGATTATTTCGTTGATTTTTAGTTAATAGTTATTTTTATATTTTATAATTTTGTTTTTAAGGAATTATTTATTATTTTTATATTTGATGATGATATGATTTTGTTTTTAAAGAATTATTTATTATTTTTTTAAGAATTATTTATTATTTTTATATTTGATGATGATGATTTTGTTTTTAAAGAATTATTTACTATTTTTTAAGGAATTATTTATTATTTTTATATTTGATGATGATGATGATGATGATTTTGTTTTTAAAGAATTATTTATTATTTTTTTAGGAATTATTTATTATTTTTATATTTGATGTGGTGATGATGATGATGATGATGATGATGATGATGATGATGATGATGATGATGATGATGATGATGATGATGATGATGATGATGATGATGAAATATATATTTGAGTTTTTAAGAAATTATTGAAATTTAACCATAGGGATATTATTTTAGTTAATTGAATTGGAGTGAAAAAGATAATAATCATTTTTTTTTTTATTATTTGAGATAAATTTAATTAATAAAGATAAATAATAATTTAAAGTATTAAATAAATTAAGAATATTTTTTTAATATTAAAAATGGATTAATTAAGTAGATAAGTGTGTTTATTTTGAAATAGAGTTTAGAATTTTAATTTAATTATTAGTAATTATTAGGTGGATGGTAAAAATTTAAGCTCTAGGGAATATTCTATGATATTTTTAATAGTAGTTACAAATCAAATATTGAGATTTATTTTAAAAGTATTTATTCTCTTTATGCATTTTTAATTAAATTGATTAAGAGAAAAAAAACATAATATAAATGTATGGCTTATGAATTTTGAGGCATGTGATATTAGTAAGCTTTAATATTAATCCATGATATTGAAACAGATTCTATTTACAGTTTAAGAATTTTTATGATAAAATAATGATAAATCTCCATAATTAAAAATTTTGTTACATAATTTTTAAAATGTGTATATGTTTAATTCATATATTATTGTATATGTATGGACAACTTGTTATTATTGTGAATATAATTTTTTGAATATTTATGTTATGTGGAAATTTATAAATATAAATTTCCACACGTCATAAATATCCAAAACTACATTCACAATCATATATTATTTCTATTTATAATTAATAATTAAATAAAATTGATAATTTAAATAATTTTTATAATTATTTTTATTTTTACTACATGAAATGAGTGTTTTAATGTTTATGGATATTTACTAACTATTTACTTTAAATTTAAATTACTATACTGATAAGTATCACCATTCTGTAACCAGGAGGAACACCATTCTGAAATCAGTACCAGGAAAAACTTCTACCAGTTCAGTTTTGAAGGGGCTTCACAGGTTACTGAGAGGACAGATAGAGAAGGCACACTGTTACAACAATGGAGGTTTCTACATGGATATTGCTATTTGGTGCAATAGTGGCATATGTGGCATGGTATTTAAAGCTGGCAGGTCCTTTGACAGGCCCCAAGGTGTGGCCAGTGGTGGGAAGCCTGCCAGAACTGCTGCAAAACAGTACAAGGCTGCATGATTGGTTTTCAGAAAATCTCCAAAGAACTGGAGGAACGTACCAAACTTGTACATGTGCCATCCCCTTCCTTGCAAGAAAACAAGGGCTTGTGACGGTAACATCCAATGTGAAAAATATAGAGCATATGCTGCGCACACATTTTGACAACTATCCAAAAGGGCCACAGTGGCAAGCAGCATTTCATGACCTGTTGGGGGATGGTATCTTCAACAGTGATGGGGAAATATGGTTGGTGCAGAGGAAGACTGCAGCCTTAGAGTTCACCACAAGGACTCTAAGAAATGCCATGGCTAGATGGGTCACCAGATCAATTAAGGACAGACTATTGCCTATCCTGGCACAGGCTCAAGAACTACACAGATCTGTTGATTTGCAGGATCTTCTGCTCAGACTTACGTTTGACAATATCTGTGGTCTAGCATTTGGCATGGACCCAGAGACATTGTCCCCAGGTCTTCCTCTTAATCCCTTTGCCATTGCATTTGACAATGCCACTGAGGCCACTCTGCAGCGTTTTATACTTCCTAAAACGATATGGAAGATTAGACAAATGTTGGGTTGTGGCATGGAGGTTGAACTTAGCCAAAGCGTTGCCAAAATTGACAAATACTTGTCTGAGATTATTAGAATGAGGAGACTTGAGTTTTCTCTTCAGTCCCAGGGATCCAGAGCTGGAGATGAAGTAAAAATTTCTCAACAACAACAGCCACGTGATGATTTGTTGTCCAGGTTTATGAAGAAGAAGGATGGAGATGGTAAGGCCTACTCGGATTCGTTTCTGCAACATGTCGCCCTGAATTTCATACTTGCTGGCAGGGATACTTCTTCTGTGGCCATGAGCTGGTTCTTCTGGTTGTTAATCCAGAATCCCCGGGTTGAGGACAATATTGTTGGAGAACTTTCTGAGGTTTTAACCAAAAGTAGGGGCCATGATCCTTCAAAGTGGATTGAGAAGCCCCTGGAGTTTGAAGAGGTTGATGAATTGGTTTACCTAAAGGCTGCACTTACTGAGACTCTGAGGCTCTACCCTTCTGTTCCAGAGGACTCCAAATATGTTCTCAAGGATGACACGCTACCAGATGGCACATTTGTTCCAGGGGGGAGTTCTATAACTTATGCAATCTATGCAGTGGGCAGGATGGAATCCGTATGGGGGCCTGATTGCTTAGAGTTCAAGCCTGAAAGATGGATGAAAAATGGCAGGTTTGAACCTCCTGAGCACGCTTATAAGTTCCTTGCATTCAATGCAGGGCCTCGGATCTGCTTGGGCAAGGACTTGGCCTATTTGCAGATGAAAACTATCGTTGCTGGGATTCTACTGCGCCATCGAATTTCATTGGATCCCAGTACTCCTATTGAGCAAAAAATGTCACTCACGCTATTTATGAAGTATGGCCTCCGAGTGTTCATTGAACCAAGGAATCTTTGTGCTTGATAGAGGATATATTTGAATTATGGACTCCACATTTGCAATACCATAGCTTCAAATATTTATACTTGTTACTATCGTCAACGGTTAGGGTGGCTACATAGCTTAGCTAGATGGTTGAACTGTGCAAAGTAATTGCAGTAGAATAAGGGTACTAGTTTGTTGTTCGAGTGGATGTCAATCCAAGCTTGCATTCAAACTTATTATTTGTGTAGGGGTAATGGGTAGGATGAATAGTCAGTAGTATTATCAGGATATCTATTTGTAGCGATTAAGATTGAAGGAGCTAAGCCTCTTTATCCTAAAAAAAGACGAGTGGGATACCATTCACAGGTAAATAGCTTTAGTAGTAATTGCAGGTTGTATATGTTGTATATTCCATGCAAGACTTATTTAAGTAAAAAAAAATGGTATATAAATGCCTTTTCATGATTTTGTATGTTTTATTCAACTTGTTTCTCCTTTATTTCACTCCTAATCTACTGCTCAAGTCACTTATATTTTGACCATAGAACATTATTTTCTCAATCATTCTAAATGTTTCCCTGATGAAATATGCCTTTGAAAAACCATAATGCAAAAATCAATATGGCCAAACCATTTACCAACACTGTATATTCTATGGTATTGCTTCGTTGCAAAAAGAGAAACAATATGAAGTCCACACCCTAATGTAGTTATCCAAACTTAAACAATATGTTAATGTTTATTTAGAACTATCTATTAAATCATAGCATTTTGAACATGAAAATGTGTGGCAAAAAGAATAAAGTAAATTTTAAGAACTGAATTATGATTGTTTTGAGACAGCAAAAAATTATTAGATTTTGAAAAATGTTTATCCAGAATACATTTTTTAAGTATATTTTTGACACTTTAAATTTTCTTATATGTTATGTATGAACAATTTTTTTTTTAAATGTTACTTATTTTCATATTCATTTTGAAAAGCGTTGATGAGAAATCAACCCTATTTTTAGAGGGTTTATTTTTGACACTTTAAATTTTCTAATGTATTAGGTGTGGATAATTTATTTTCTAATGTATTAAGAGTGGATAATTTTTTTAAAATTTTGGTAATTTTCATGTGGATTTTGAAAAATATAACATTTTTTAAGGAATATTTTTGACACTTTAAATTTCTTATGTCCTAAGTATACACATTTTTTAAAAATGTTGATTATTTAACCATTTTTCAAGTTGTTTTATTCCCAAACAAAAAATAAAAAAACATTAGAACATTCACATAAAAAAAACAACAAAAAAAAATAAAAAAATAATAATTAAATAAAAATATATATTAAAACCTAACAAACTTAAAAAAACATGGAGAAAAACAAATTAAAACAAAATTAATTAATATATGATAAAAATTAAAAAATATATATTAAAAAAAACCAAAAAACAAAGGTTTAAAAAAAAGATATTAGATACTTTAAATTAAAAATAAAGATAAAAAAATTAAAAAGACATATCAAAAATAATAAAAACATTAAAAAAATTAAAATAAAACATTCAAATAAAAGTTTAACAAAAATACACTAAAAACATTTTTAAAAAATAAAATAAAAATAAACATTTAAAAACATTAAATTATAGATTATAAATTAAAATTTTGTGGTCCATTAGGCCTAGGGGTGGAGGGTCGATTTTCAGAATCAACCCTGCCACGGGTGGGGGAGTAGGGGTCTGCATGCAGTCCTGCACCCCCCACCCTCGCGGCCGAACAGGCCCAAGGGTTGAGGGCCACTAGATTTTAATTTTTTTAATTTTTATTTTTTTTTATGTTTTTTTTTTTTAAATTGTTTTAGATTTGTTTTTTTGTTTTATTATTATTATTATTATTTTTATTTTTTTAATGTTTATTTATATAATTATTTTTATTATTTAATATAGTTTTTTTTGGTTATTTTTTTCTTAAATTATGTATTTTTTGGAAACATTTTCTTTATATATATATATATATATATATATATATAGATATAATTTTTTTTTGTTTTTTAAATATATTTTCTCAAAATGTTATCATTTCATCTTGATTTTTTTTTTTTTTAATGTTTTTTTTCTCTATATAGATTACCATGGTTTTAATTTGTTTATATTTTAATATATTTTTTTATTTACTTGTTATTAATTTTTTTAATTTTATGTTTGTTTTAGTTTTTATTTTTCTAAATATTTTAATTTTTGTTTTCTCTTTATTTATTTATTTTTTAATAAATATTTTTATTTACTTACTATTTTTCAAACTTTATGTGTTTTTTTTGTTTTTATTTTTTCAATGTTTTAAATTTTATTTTCTTTTGTATTTTGTATTTTTATTTATTTATTATTTTGGTTTATTTTATTTTTTCTTGTAGGGTTTGTGTCGATTCTTGACTTGCAACTTCATCCCACTATGTGTTATTTTGATAGTTGATTTTAAAGTTTTCATTAAAACTTGTTGAGTCTATCTCCACAATATGTTAATTTCATGTTTGGTTTTTAAGCTTTCATTACAATGGGTCAGTTCGCTTACACAGGGTGTCAATTTGATGGTTGTTTTTTAAATTTTTGTTGCAATATGTCAAGTTGTCTTAGGCTAAGATTTTAAAAATGTTATACTTTTATCATTTGAAAAAAAAATTACTCTTGGTATAATGACTCTTTCATTCACGTATTCATTTAAAAAAAATAGTCATAGAAAATTTTCATAATACCTTGGCTTAAATATGTTGAAAAATTAGGGTTTTATGTAGTTATGATCTTTGGTTTTAATTCCATGGTTGAAAAATTGTCAAAATTTGAAGGGTTTTCTAAGTCATGATATTTTATATTTAACACCATAGCTTAAAATTGTTGAAATTTTAAAGTTTTTCAAAGATGTGATGTTTTATCTTTAATGACATGCTTGAAAATGATTGGAATTTTAAGGTTTTTCGGAGTCATGATATTTTATCTTAACATCATTGTTAAAAAATGTTGAAAATTTACCTCGAAAAAAAAAACATTACAACACCAACATTTTTTTCTTTCACCATGTTTTTTGCAAAAAAAATTTGGTTTTTATTAGCTTTCATTGCAATTTTTTAAAATTGTTGAAAAGTTACCCAAAAAAAATGTTATTCTGCCATCAACATTTTTCGTTTTTGGGTTGTTTTCCATGTTTTTTTGTGGTTTTTTAGCTATAGTTCTCCTTTTAAGATTACAATTCTCGTTTCATAGTTTACATTGTTAAAGGAGAAAATTTATATGGTTTCTTTACCTTAAACATTATCTTAAAGTTTATTTCTAATTATCTAGTAAATTAAAACATTTTGGATATGAAAATGTCTCAATTCCAAATTCTTTATTGTTTTTTGATAGAGATTTTTTATAAATTTAAGAATAAGATTTATTACAAAATTCCAAATTCTTTATTGTTGTGTGGGAGGGAGTTTTTATAAATTTAGGAATAAGATTTATTACAAAACTTATTTACTTTCACGTAATATGAAAAGGTGTAATTTTTATGCATATATTTATAGCTATTTATATTGTAAGATATATATATTCTTTTCTAATTTAGTTTGTTGAACGGTTTGAGTGAACACTCCACTCATCATCAGGGCTACAAAGTTTTTATGTCTTAATGATGGGTGGAGTGTTCACGTTGGACAAACTAAGCACAATTATTTTCCAAAAACTCATCTTATTTTCCAAATTCTTTATTGTTTTGTCACGGGAAGATTTTATAAATTTAGGAATAAGATTTATTACAAAACTTATTTACTTCCACGTAATATAAAAATTTGTATTTTTTATGCATATATATATATATATATATATATATATATTCTAATTTAGTTTGTTGAATGTTTTGAGTGAACACTCCACCCATCATCAAGGATACAAAGTTTTTATGTTTTAATGATGGGTGGAGTGTTCACGTTGGACAAACTAAACAATTATTTTCCAAAAACGCGTCTTACAAAATGTCTAATTCTTTTATGTTTAACCTGAAATTGACGTTGATATATTTAAATATAATATTAATAACAAAAAAATAGATTTAGACACATGACATTTTAAAATAATAATAACCCCCAATAAAATATTTCAATGTTTATTTTAAATATAATATTATTTATATCACTTTTATATAGGAAATGTAATTTAAAAAAATTAATAATAAAACAATATTTTAATATTGACCATAAATAAAATATTTCAATACCTATTTCTAAGTGAAGTATTTTATCAATTTTTATATACAGGAAGTAACTGAAAGTAAAACTTTATACATCCAACATAAGGGAGAGATAAGTTTAAAGGATCTCAATTTTGGCTTATTTGGTGATTTATACATTTTTTTGTGAGATAACAATATTTTGTTTTTTGAATTGCATTTTTGAATGCATAAATGAATTCAGTGCTTTTAAAAACCCCCATAATGTCTAGGTTTGTAGAGTCTCAACAACTCAAATCTATAATGTTAACAAATTAAAACCCCTACACTGCCTAGTATTGTAGAGTCTCAGCAACTCAAAACTATAATTTCAACAAACTAGACTCTCTCTCTCTCTCTCTCTCTCTCTCTCTCTCTCTCTATATATATATATATATATATATATAACTCAAGAGATTTGAGTTAAAAATGCCAAATCATTCTCTATCCATCAACTAAATAATGTTACCCATATATGCTATTTCAAGATAGACAATCTAACTAGATTGCACAATTAATAACTTAGCAAATATCTCAATGCAATACCAATCTAGGAAGATCTAGTGGGAGAATGTCTTTCGAACCATGTAAAACTCACCAACTCCTAAATATGGGAACAACTAAGAGTTACATACTCCCACACTCCCCCTTTACCGAGGAAAATTTTAAGAATATGATACTTATCATATAGTTTATAAATGGAGACAAATATTGTATGTCCATTTTAGGATATGATATTTATCATATAGTTTATAAATGAAGGAAAACATTGTATGTCCATTTTGAGAGAGGAGAATCATCCAAATTTTTCATTGAAAAATATGCCAACTATTTGAATAATTCCCTATTTATAGAAGTCATTAGGCAATTTTTTATTAATTTTTTTACATTGGATGTATATTTATAACTCGTGTTTCTTGTGTTGAGAAATTATTGTCACTATTAATTTTCTTGATGTTACATTTAATATGCATATTCTATTGCAATTTACTTTGTTTATAATTATAGTCTTACTTGTTTATAATTATAGTCTTACATGTGTACATTTCAATGGAAAATATCAATATAGATTTGGACACCCATGGACATTGCCATGAATACTATTATGAAATAATTGAATTTGGAAAAGTACCCCAACACAACTCCCAATTGAAGTGCTAATGGAAGCATATTGTCATGTTGAATTTACACGTAAATGATGATGCGCAATATACCTTTATAGCACACTACTTTGTACCAACTATCATTCAATAATGTCAAATTAGCATATAGTAATAATGATCCATCAACTGGCATGGATATTCCACTAGACAGTTTGTCATAATAGGTCTGCTACAATTATACTTAAAAATTCAAAATCTACACTATGAGGGCTTATTTCTATTTAGATTTCGGGATCCGTAAATTACTATTTGTTGTATACGCATGAAAATTATAATTGTGCATAAAATAGTGAACACTGAAATAAAAACTCAAAAACTACGATTGACACAAAATACAACCTGGTAAACCCTTTCAAGAGAAGACCCAATGGAAAGGTGAGGCCTCTATGCTCTCTTTCTCTAAATAGAAAATTGTTGCAATTACAAAAAAGTAAGGCTTGTGGTATGTGGGCTACTATAGTGCACAAATCCTCTTTGCATACTCTCTCCATACCCCTCTTGGCTACTCTGCTAGTCTATGGAACATTTTTCTCTCGAAAGAATGAAACCCCTTTTCCTCCTAGTGGCCCAATTATTAATGAGATAAAAGAATTAGCTCTTTTTGTCACTTGACTGACCTAGTTTTAACCATTTTATCTTTTATAAAGCCATCATAACCATAATTTTTCATACTTTTTCCATCATCCATACATACAAATTCTATCAAATCTACCAAGGTTACAGGCAAGTATTTTTAAAGGTAATATTTCCATTTATTTTATTGTTTTATATAATTTCTCTATAAAATCAAATTAAAATGTAAAATTTGCAAGATTTGAAACGATATGTAGATGCTTTCCAGTTCTAGAGAAAATTTGTAGGTTGGCATACCTCAAGAAACAACTCAGCAAAACCAATGAAGAGAGAATTTGGCAAAATGTATTAAAATGGTTATCCACCTAGCAAGTGCACCCAAAAGGTAATTGTGCCATCCCTACAAATGAGTTAATGTGTTAATCAATAGGAAAATTAGTGACAAATTACATCACAAATTCATGAGGCATCGTGGTAGAGCACCGTGGAATTGTGACATGGCATTGGAAAATGTAGCTAGGTTCGATATTCATAATTATTGTTGTACTTGTATCATTTTTATTTTATGTAAAACGTAAGAAGAAGAAGAAAAAAAGAATTTTTATTATTATTTCATTAGTTAGGCATGTTCTTCATGCTTTTAGGATTTGTTGCCTCAAAGAGTCAAAGTCCTATTTGAACTTCTTGTAAAGAAAAATGAAAAAGAATTTTTGAAAATGTAATTTGGGTAAATTCACCTCAAGAAGCCAAATCAATCCTCCTAGATGTCAAGTCGGCTCACTTACAGGATGTATATTTTCACATATGAAAAAAACTATATATTGGCATGTGTCCTCCACAAAATGGAAAACAATTCGGGCTTTCTGTGATGTGTTTTGAGGCAAAAAATATGTAAAGTTCTGAATTTATATTCTAAAAAGAAGTGAAAGTTTCTTGGGCTATAGAAGATTTGAAACAAGTGAGAGTTTCCTGGGCTATAGAAGATTTGAAACAAATGCGAGTTCCCTGTGGTATATGAGGTTTTGTGGCTGAGACTGGTATGTTCTCCTCTGATTGAAATTGATGGATTATATCATGATGAAGCTGAATTTTGAGGACTAGACTTGGCTTCTTAGAGGTTGGATTTGACCCTCGCTTGGAGAGCCTACATCTTGTATTCTTTTTTTCTTGTGATCTTCTTTAGTTATATTTTGGTAATTGTTTAATGAAATAAGAGAACATAATAATAATAATAAAGCCAAAAAATTCACAAGTGATTATCATGATAGAGAAATTAACCATAATTCATAAGCCTATTGAATTCTCAACACATGGCACCGTGGCAAGAATCATAGCATTGTGGTAGAGGATCGAGCGTAGAGAATGGAGAACAATATTTGATTCATGCTTACAGTGGTCAACATTTTGATATCCAAGATCCATACATTGTTACACAACAAATCTCTGAGTCTCATACTATGTTCTGGATTATAGCACCAAAAATGTGAGTCATCATTATCTCATTCCAAATTATAGCAATAGGATTCTAAATTTTGTTATTGTTTTAAACTCTATAAGCACTATAGTTTCGCTCATAAGAAACAAGAAGACAAAAGTTAATATTTATGGTATGAATTCTATGTTTTTAATATAGTGTTGACAAATAGAAATTCCCTACCAAATGTTGGAAGGATGGAAAGGTGTTGGAAAAATGTTCCACCTGAAACCAAGGGATTGCCACCTGGTCAAAGCCCCAATTAGACCCTTTTCTAGTTGGTGTAGTGTCTCCCATTGATATGTAGGCCCAACTACCACTAAGAAAAAGATTGCTCCTTGAAAGGAGACTTTCGTTCAAGCTCTTCTAACACCTAAATGTGGTCTTAGGCTATTATGAAAAAAATAGAGAAAGATAACCTATCTCTATTCTAATCCTAACTTATCTCAATTGGGATAAGAAAGTAGTTTCATATTCCAATTGAGAGCATATAAAATGAACGCAATTGAATATGAAATTTGAAGTTGAATTATCAGATTACAAAAACGGTTCATATAACTTGGTAAATGTTGACACGTAATCATCAAGATTGGGTGAATAAGTGTAACTGATGTAAATAAATAATAAGAAATATGAATAGTCACCAGGAGATGAAGTGAATAGTCCCCCCCTCATGTATATAATAAAGATCAACCTGAATGAATAAATATGAATTGATTTGGAGGAGTTACTGCCTGGTTTGACATGGTATCAGAGCCAACTCCCAAAATTATGTTTGTGTAACTCCTGGTGTCAGTTTCTGCCTATGTTCTGCCTATTTTGTAGAATTCACACCTGCCCATTTGACCGAATTCAGTTTCCCATATATACGTTACCCCTTGCTCTAATGTGCAGCCAACTCTCATATAATCTGTGGTATGAATCCTGCTCCACCTGCTATTCACCATTATTCTCGCTACTCCTTGTATTGTGTTGAAACGCTATCAATGAATTTCATAAACATCTAAACGCTGCTCTCTCCCTCACCACGTTGCTCCCTCCATTTCAATGAATTTCATAAACATCTGAACGCTGCTGACTTTGTTTTTGACATAACTCACCCTGTAACTCTGGCTGGTTTTCACCCCAGCCTCGACATCCGGTTTCTTCTGAGCATCCATGGCCAACTCTGCCTCATATTGCTCCATCGTGGACTGAACAAACTATGTTGTAGGATGCAAGGGCATGCGTATGAGTACTAATCAAAGTGACTCGTTCTGGTAAGCGGCCGCAGGGGATGGAAGCGTTAATATGTGATTTCACTGCCAAAACTCGCAGCCCTAAAGCTTGCATGACTAACTAAGAATATCCAGTGCGGGTGACATCTATATATGAATTAGTTCTACTCCAAGCACACATTACTTCTGCTAATATATTTATATGTACAAGCAATCATAACAAACACATTGCTTTTTCTTTAGTGTTTTTGGCCTCTTGATTTGCGTCCCCAGAAGAATTGAAGACTGAGAGACAAAAAAAGAAAGAGATGTAATTTTCAATAATAAAAAAAAGTATGCAGTCAAGGTGTAAAGCATAGGATTTGAGCTTTCATGCAAGTTATGGTATCTTGGTACTAGCGGGATGATATTGCCTATTATATTTCTCTTGAATTGCAACCATATTGTAATACAAAAAAAATGGTGCTATTCTATATGGATAGAATATAGTTTTGTTCTTTGTATATTAAATCAATTTCTTAAGGAAGAATAAGGTTGTATTATTTTGAAGCACATTTTGCCAGCAAAAGTTTTTTTTTATAGTATGCATTCAATCATATCTATTGTGGGAATATTTCTCACTGGCAAGGAGAACTATCCTCAGTGGTCCCAGATGATAAAACACACCCTCATTTTCATTGAGTTGTGGAAAGGAGTTTATATTGGAGTCGAAGACAAAGAGCCAAAACAACCTACCTCAGACAAAGAGTTCACCATTTGGGAAAATAAGAACAACAAAGCCTATGCATTAATTGCAGCATCTGTAAGTGAAGAGGTGAGTCACCATATTTCACCATTTTCAACTGCTTTCGAAGCCTTACAAAAGCTGAAAGAACTCTATGACTCACATTCTGCACTTGAAGTTGTTCAACTCATGATTAAACTCTTCACTCTTGAATTGCAAAATAATGATCCTCTTGCTCTTGCATCCGAAGTAAAATCTATAATGCATGATATCAAAGCCACTAAGGTTGAATTGGATATTCCTCTTATCACTTTTCTCAAGGCACTTTATCCTACTTACTCCAATTATCTTGAGTCATTGCAAGCAAATGGAAATCTCAAAGATATTACCTTTGACTCTCTTGTGAAAAAATTTGCTGAAAGAGAGAAAGATTTTGGAAAGAAGACAACCCCTGAATCTTTTGAAGAGGCTGTGTGCCTTGCTCATAAAGAAAAGAATCCTACTCAAGATTCTTCCAAAGGAAGAGGTGGTCGAAGAGGAAGAGGAAGATATTTCAGAGGTAGGGGGGGCAGACACTCTCAAGGAGAAAAGTTAGACTTGCACTGCATACGCTGCAAAATAAATGGATCACATGATGCCTCTACATGCAAGTTACCTTGGGACAAAATTGAGCAACAAAGAAGCCAACACAAAGGTAAAAATAATGACATAGAAAAAGGTAAAGCACCTGAATCTGCTCATTTTGTTGTGGCACAATGTAATATTGGAGTAAATGAAGACTTATTTAATGCTTCACTTGCTTCTTGGAAAAATGATTGGCTGCTTGATTTAGGAGCAACTTGCCACATGACTCATAGAAAAGATTTTTTTGAAGAATTTACTCACAATGTTTATGGAGCAGTATACTTTGCAGACCAATAAAAAAATCAAGCCATCATGGCTTGGCACAATCAGGCTTAAATTGCCTGGTCTTCTACACTTCCTTCTACATCATGTTCTATATCTCCCACAGCTAAAGAGAAACTTGTTGTCCTTGGTCCACATCTGCCAGCAAAGTCACTCCATTCATATGTTTGATGGCAAGCTTGAGGTGAGAAAAGCATCTGATCACTCACTTGTCATGAGGGGAATAGAAGAAGAAAGGCTTCTCAAACTGCAAGGTACCTCTGCTCGTGCACAACATTTCTCATACAATTCTCATTATGAAGAAGGTACACTTCCATTAGGTTTATTATGGCATGCTATATTTGGACATTTGAACTATGACAACCTCCACTTGTCGAAGGAAAATGGTGTTTCTGGTTTGCCTACAATTCCTAGAAAACTTAAGCAATGTGATGCTTTCATTCTAGGAAAGCATAGCAAACAGTCTTTTCATGATTCACATTAAAGAGCACATAGAAAACTTGAACTCACTCATTCAGATTTATGCTGTCCAATGATTGTTCCTTCTGCAAATCGAAATAAATATATGATGGCATTTATTGATGACTACACTAGAATGTGTTGGGTTTATTTATTGAAGAACAAATCTTATGCTTTTCAAACATTCAAGAACTTTCATACATGGATTGAAAATGATGCACAATCTCATATTGGCTCTATTCACACTGATAATGGAAAAGAATACACTTCAAATGAATTTGAAAACTATCTTCGCCAACATGGGATCAAACGTCAAACAACTGTGCCTTATAGTCCCCAACAGAATGGTGTAGCTGAAAGAATGAATAGGACAATCTTAAATATGGTGCACTCCATGATGTTTTTCAAAATGTAAAGTTAATGTTTTGGGTTGATGCAGTTCTATGTGCTATATATATAAAGAATATGTGTCCATCTAATTCTATTAGAAACAAGACTCCATATGAAATGTGGTATGGGCACGTTCCTTTGGTAAAACATCTCAGGGTCTTTGGTTCCACCTGTTATTCCTTGATACCAAAGGTACATAGAAACAAACTTGGTGCAAGAAGTCGTAAGCGTATCTTCCTGGGGTATTCAAACACCTCCAAAGCATACCGTCTCTATGATGAAGTCAATAAAAAGTTTATTGTATCTAGAGATGTAATCTTTCTTGAATCATCCAAAACTAATAAATGGATGTAAAAATTGCTTTCTTGAATGTAGATCTAAAATAGAATGTTTTTATGTCCCAGCCTAAAGGATTTGCTGTGAAAGGACATGAACATAAAGTATTCAAACTTGTGAAATCCTTGTATGGCCTCAAACAAGCATCGCGAGCCTGGTATGAAAAACTAACTGAGCATCTTCTGAAACTCAATTTCAAACATTATGATCTTGATGATGCAACTTTATTTGTCAAGAAAGTTGGCAAAACAGTTGCATATATTGTGGTATATGTAGATGAATAGGTTTGGCATGACAGAATGCAATCCTCTTACTACTCCAATGGAACAAAACCTAAAGCTCACATCCATTGAAGGAAAATAATTTGAGGATGCAACAAAGTATAGACAGCTTGTAGGAAGTCTCAACTACCCAACTACTACCAGACCAGACATTTTGTTTGTTGTTGGAATCCTCTCTAGGTTTATGCAAAACCCTTGTGAGGGACATTGGTCTGCTGAAAAAAGAGTTCTAAGGTACTTGAAGGGAACTCAAGACTTTGGAATCAAGTATACACAGGTGGACGACTTCAGCTTGATTGGATATTCTGATTCAGACTTCGATGGACACAAAGAAACTGGGGTATCTACCTCAGGTTATGTTATGAGTCTTGGATCAGGAGCTATCTCCTGGAGATCACAAAAACAATCGGTTCCAGCAGATTCCACAACAGAAGCAAAATATGTGGCAATAGCTGAGGCAAAAAAAGAAATTGTGTGGCTCGGGAAAATTCTTGAATATTTGCACGTAAAACAAGAACAATCGACTCCACTCATGATTGACAATACCTCAACAATAAAGTTGGCCAAGAACCCAAAGTTCCATGATCGAATGAAGCACATCAATACTAAATATCATCTTATTCGACATCATGTTGAGGCCAAAACAATCCATCTCCGCCATTGTTCCACTAATGAGAAAATTGTAGATATCTTCACCAAAGCACTTAGAAGAGAAAAGATTGAACGATTCAGAACGATGCTTGGACTACCAACATCTCTTAAAATTAAGGGGGGGAATGTTGACACCTAATCATCAGGATTGGATGAATAAGTGTAACTGATGTAAATAAATAATAAGAAATATGAATAGTCACTGGGAGATGAAGTGAACAGTCTCTCCCTCATGTATATAATAAAGATCAAACTGAATGAATAAATGTGAACTGATTTGGAGGAGTTATTGCCTGGTCTGATAGTAACAATTAAAGCAAATACAATTCTACCTTAACTCAATAAATAGTTAGTAAGAAAATCACATAGATATATTCTCATGCTAAATATGGAGGATTAATATAAATAAAAATAAGAATAAGAATAAGCTATCACATTATGAAAATAGTTCACATAACTAGACAAGTATTGGATCAAATATGTTGACACCTAATCCTCATGATTGGGTGAATATATGTAAATAGATAAATAAGCAATATGAATAGTCATCGTGAGATAAATTGAACAGTCTCTCCCTCATGTATATAATGAAGACCTACCTGATGGAATAATACATACGAATCATTTTTTCCTTGAGGACTTACTGCCTGGCTTGACATGGTATCATAGCCAGCTCCATTTTTTTAGCTTTTATGCCCTTTGTAACTCCCTACTTTGCTCATATGCTCCTCTGCTCTCCATTCAAAAGAGCTCTCCATTCAAAGCGTTGTCTCCCCATTCAATACCATTGTCCATTTAAAAGCGTTGTCCATCCATTCAAAAATGTTGTCTATTCATAAACGTTGGTAGCCTGAACACTGCCATTCAAAGCACTGTCTCTCTATTCAAAACCGTTATCCATTCAAAAGCGTACAAAGCACTGTCTCTCCATTAAAAAATGTTGTCTCTTCATAAACATTGGTAGCCTGAACGCTGCTCGACGTAGTCACTTGAACGATGCTCCATGCAGTGACCTGCTCCATGAATGCTACTCCACGAAATCACCAGAACGCTGCTCCACGTAGTGACCTGCTCCACGAACGCTGCTCCACACAATGACCTGCTACTGTTTCTTTTTGCCTGTGAAGACTCACGAGTTGGAAAAGATCCACAACTGATTCCTAGCCTGTCCAATGTTTTCACAGTGTTTTGAAAACATTGGTAGCCGCAACAGAAAATTTTCATGGTAAGAACAAGCGTGGTACAATAGTTAACGTGCGTGCTTGATAACCTGCATGCTTCATTGCTTGATAACCTACGTGCTTCATGCTTAATAACCTGCGTGTGAATCAAAGCTTCTGCACGTGAAAGGGTTGATGCGGAAGTTTTGGCATACACATTGAACGAAGCGCGGCGGAACCATGGTGCAGCGTAACGTAGTGTTGGTGCAATATTTTGGTGTTGTGTGGTCATGTTGATTGATGAGCATGTTTCATTCAAACTTTGCTTGGGTTCAGCGTTGAAAATTGTGGACATGGTATGTGATGCTTTTCCATATACCATAAAGGCACATGAATTTGTTGAGATTTTAATGGGCATATATTACATTATATAAAATTACCATTGGGGTATATGGAAGATATATGTTGGAGCCTTTCATTTAGTTCTCGCATAAACAATGAGGTGAGGGAAATATGTTGCATAAAGGTGTAGTGTGAGGTATTGGCGTCCATATTGGTATATGAGGAAGAGATTTGAAATATTTTGAGAATGCCTAGCTGATCTATGTTTTATATTTTCATTAAAGACAAAGACAGTACATGGAGAGAATGCCCTTTTGAAATGTAAAAATTACCACTAGAAGTACAATTTTACTGTATATTGGCAGAAGTATTTTTCTATCAGCAGAAGTTTTTTTTACAGAATGCATTCAATCATATCCATGGTGGGAATAGTTTTCACTGGAAAGGAGAACTATCCTGAATGGTGCCGGATGATAAAGCACACCCTCATTTTCAATGAGTTGTGGAAAGGAGTGTGTGTCAGAGATGGAGACAATGAACCAGTACAACCTACCTCAGACAAAGAGCTCATCATTTGGGAAAACAAGAACAACAAAGCTTATGCATTAATCGTAGCATCTGTAAATGAAGAGGTGAGTCGCCATATTTCGTCATATTCAACTGCCTTTGAAGACTTACAAAAGCTGAAAGAACTCTATGATTCACATTCTGCACTTAAATTTGTTCAACTCATGATTAAATTCTTCACTCTTGAACTACAAAATAATGATCATCTTGCTCTTGCATCTGAAGTAAAGTCTATAATGCATGATATCAAATCCACTAAGGCTGAATTGGATATTCCTCTTATTGCTTTTCTCAAGGCACTTTATCCTACTTACTCCAATTATCTTGAGTCATTGCAAGCAAATGGAAATATCAAAGATATCACCTTTGACTCTCTTGTGAAAAAGTTTGCTGAAAGAGAGAAATCTTTTGGAAAGAAAACAACCCCTGAATCTTCTGAAGAGGCTGTGTTCCTTGCTCACAAAGAAAAGCATCCTACTCAAGATTCTCCAAGAGGAAGAGGTGGTCGAAGAAGAAGAGGAAGATATTTCAGAGGTAGGGGGGGACGACATTCTAAAGGAGAAAAGGCAGATTTACACTTCATTCACTGCAAAAGAAATGGATCACATGATGCCTCTACATGCAAGCTACCATGGGAAAAAATTGAGTAGAAAAGAAACCAACAGAAAGGTAAAACTGATGATACAGACAAAGGTAAAGCACCTGAATCCTCTCACTATGTTGTGGCACAATGTAATATTGGAGTAAATGAAGATTTATTTAATGCTTCTCTTGATTCTTGGAAAAATGATTGGTTGCTTGATTCAGGAGCAACCTACCACATGACTCATAGAAAAGATTTTTTTAAAGAATTTACTGACAATGTTGATGGAGCAGTATAATTTGTAGACCAATCAAAAATCAAGCCATCAGGGCTTGGCACAATCAGGCTTAAACTGCCTAGTCTTCCAAACTTTCTTCTGCATCATGTTCTATATCTCCCACCGCTCAAGAGAAACTTGCTGTCCTTGGTCCACATCTGCCAGAAAGGTCACTCC
This sequence comes from Pinus tabuliformis, assembly GCA_031772625.1. Classification (NCBI taxonomy): domain Eukaryota; kingdom Viridiplantae; phylum Streptophyta; class Pinopsida; order Pinales; family Pinaceae; genus Pinus; species Pinus tabuliformis. The sequence goes on along the minus strand of CM062819.1, from coordinate 77,240,010 downwards.
ATCCATATGTATGATGGCAAGCTTGAGGTAAGAAAAGCATCTGACCACTCACTTGTCATGAGGGGAATAGAAGAAGAAAGGCTTCTTAAACTGCAAGGAACCTCTACTCGTGCACAACATTTCTCATACAATTCTCATCATGAAGAAGGTACACTTCCATCAAGTTTATTATGGCATGCTATATTTGGACATTTGAACTATGACAGTCTCCGCTTGTTGAAGAAAAATGGAGTTGTTGGTTTGTCTACAATTCCTAGGAAACCTAAGCAATGTGATGCTTGCATTCTAGGAAAGCATAGCAAACAGTCTTTTCATGATTCACATTAAAGAGCACATATAAAACTTGAACTCATTCATTCAGATTTATGTGGTCCAATGCTTGTTCGTTCTGCAAATGGAAATAAATATATGATGACATTTATTGATGACTACACTAGAATGTGTTGGGTTTATTTATTGAAGAACAAATTTGATGCTTTTCAAACATTCAATAATTTTCATAAATGGATTGAAAATGATGCAAAATCTCATATTGGATCTATTCGCACTGATAATGGAAAAGAATATACATCAAATGAATTTGAAAACTATCTTTGCCAACATGGGATCAAACATCAAACAATTGTGCCTTATAATCCCCAACAGAATGGTGTAGCTGAAAGAATGAATAGGACAATCTTAAATATATTACGATCCATGCTCTTCTTCAAAAATGTAAAGATAATGTTTTGGGCTGATGTTGTTTTATGTGCTGCATATATAAAGAATAGATGTCCATCTAATGCTATTAGAAACAAGACTCCTTATGAAATGTGGTATGGGCATGTTCCTTTGGTAAAGCATCTCAAGGTCTTTGGTTCCACCTGTTATGCCTTGATACCAAAGATACATAGAAACAAACTTGGTGCTAGAAGTCGTAAGTGTATCTTCCTGGGCTATTCAAACAACTACAAAGCATACCGTCTCTATGATGAAGTAAATAAGAAGTTTGTTGTATCTAGAGATGTAATTTTTCTTGAATCATCCAAAACTGACAATGTTGTTGAGCGAAAACTTGATCGCTTGGATAGATTCGCAAAAGCAAAATCATTTTAAGAATTTGATAATTAGATTCCACATCTTGAAGGGGGGATTCCTATACTAGATCAACATGTGGAATCTTCTTCTGAAGAACACTCTCCCTCGCATGAAACTCCAACAACGGATGATGCTTTAAGTGATGTGATTGATAGAATTGGGAGACTCAATCTTGATTCAGTCCCAACTCAATCAACGGAGCAGCCTGGACCATTTGAGAAAGGTCCCCCAATGTGGCTGACAAAGACACTTGAAAGTGTTCATCCTGACGAGGTTGGAAAGACAGGAACTAGAAATTCAAACCGGCAAAATGGAGGTGATGTGGATGACTCTAATTCACCTGTTGATATGGATGTTTCTTATGATTGTGAATTGAACTTGTATACAGATTTTGAACCAACTTCCTTCAAAGAAGTTGCTTCTCATGATGAATGGAAAGAAGCGATGCAAAAGGAGTATGATGCCCTCATAAAGAACAACACTTGGAAGCTGGTTGATCCTCCATTAGGAACCAAAACATTTGGCTGCAAGTGGGTCTACAAGAAAAAGTATAAAGTTGATGGCTCACTTAACAAGCACAAAGCTAGGCTTGTGGCAAAAGGTTTTGCACATAAGGAAGGGGTCGATTATGAGGAGACTTTTGTCCCCACAGCAAAATGGGCTACCATCCGGACACTCTTTGCACTAGCAGCTCAGAACGGTTGGAAAGTCCATCAAATGGATGCAAAAACTACTTTCTTAAATGGAGATCTAAAAGAGAATGTTTTTTTGTCTCATCCTGAAGGATTTGTTGTGAAAGGACATGAACATAAAGTATGCAAACTTGTGAAGTCCTTGTATGGCCTCAAAAAAGCACCGCGAGCATGGTATGAAAAACTAACTGAGCATCTTCTGAAACTCAATTTCAAACATTATGATCTTGATGATGCAACTTTATTTGTCAAGAAAGTTGGCAAAACAATTGTATATCTTGTGGTATATGTAGATGATCTTTTGATGACAAGGAACAATGAAAGCTACATTGCATCTATAAAGAAGGAATTGGGGAAAGGTTTTGAAATGACTGATTTGGGTTATGTTCATTACTATCTTGGCATTGAAGTAACCCAACATCTGAAGTCCATATTTCTTTGTCAAAATAAATACATTGGAGATCTGTTGAATAGGTTTGGCATGACAGAATGCAATCCTCTTACTACTCCAATGGAACAAAACTTAAAGCTCACATCTATTGAAGGAAAATAATTTGACGATGTAACAAAGTATAGACAGCTTGTAGGAAGTCTCAGCTACCTAACTACTACCAGACCAGACATTTCATTTGCCGTTGGAATCCTCTCCAGGTTTATGCAAAAGCCTTGTGAGGGACATTGGTCTGCTGCAAAAAGCGTTCTAAGGTACTTGAAGGGAACTCAAGACTTTGGAATCAAGTATACACAGGTGGACGACTTCAGCTTGATTGGATGCTCTGATTCAGACTTCGATGGACACAAAGAAACTGGGGTATCTACTTCAGGATATGCTATGAGTCTTGGATCAAGAGTTGTCTCCTGGAGATCACACAAACAATCAGTTCCAGAAGATTCCACAACAGAAGCAGAATACATGGCAGCAGTTGAAGCAACAAAAGAAATTGTGTGGCTCAGGAAAATTCTTGAAGATTTGCAGGTAAAACAAGTACAATCAACTCCACTCATGATTGACAATACCTCTGCAATAAAGTTGGCCAAGAACCCAAAGTTTCATGATCGAACGAAGCACATCAATACTAAATATCATTTGATTCGACATCATGTTGAGGCCAAAACAATCCATCTCTGTCATTGTTCCACAAATGAGCAAATTGTAGACATCTTCACCAAAGCGCTTGGAAGAGAAAAGCTTGAACGATTCAGAATGATGCTTGGACTCACCAACATCCCTTCAGATTAAGGGGGGAGTGTCGACACCTAATCCTCATGATTGGGTGAATATATGTAAATAGATAAATAAGTAATATGAACATTCATCGGGAGATGAAATGAACAGTCTCTCCCTCATGTATATAATGAAGACCTACCTGATGGAATAATGCATACGAATCATTTTTTCCTTGAGGAGTTACTGCCTAGCATGACAAAGTACATATTAGTAAACAACCTATAAACAATGACTAGAAATTCACATAATATGTATACTTGTTTTCAAAGACCAATAACAAATTCAAACCAACCATGGTATATAGTTGATCATTATTTTCACTAAACATAAATTCCTATAAATGACAATGTTGCTCAATTATACAAACTTGTATGTATTTAAAATGAAATTTGTCAAACAAAATTGGAAAGTTTATCATTATACTCAAACCAAATAGTAGTACCAAATATGAATACAATAAATAGACCTTAGAGTCTTCTAACGATCTTGTAGACTTGACAATAGTGCACAAGCCTATAGTTACTCATTTCAATTGTAAACATAAATGATTTTTGGAAGAAAATTGTGATAACACAACTTTCTTAGTCTTTTTAGTTTAGTCTCTGCACTTGCAAAAATAATCTAAGAATTCTTTTTGATTCAACCTTTGGATTCCAAAAGTCCCCTCCAAAAATCCTTCTCAAGTGTGTACTCACACTCCTTTTATAACTCTTTGAGTTTGTTTAGCCTTTTTAATCTCATGCTTCAAATTCTTCACTATTCATCTACAATCCAAACAATAAACTATTTTAAATGAAATAAAATTAATGAAAATTTATCAAATTAAATGTGACAATGAGACAAATTAAGATCTAAAACAAAACTAAAAAATCTAAAATAAAATACTAAAATAAAAACCAAAATTTAAATAATTAAATCTAAACCAAAACTTAAACTAAAATAAAACTATAACTAAATTAATTTAAAAATAAAAACAAAAACAAAGTAAAGTAAAAATAACTAAAATAACAAACACTAAAACTACATTAATAAAACTAATCTAAAAATAAAATAAAATAAATTAATTTAATTTTTAATTAAAACCAAAACAATTAAAAAATTAAGACTAAAACTAAAATATTGAAACTACCTCCCGATCGGGATGCGACGTGGTGTCAGGGTGACATACCTCGATTAGATATGGTCAGTACCAAAACGTTTATGACAACTACCCCCCACATGCTTAAGGCAGTGGGTGCGGTGTCCTCACCCATTATTGCATGGGATGTGGGTTGGCAAGGTGGCAGAGGGAGTGATAAGGTAGGGTGGCAGAGACGAGGAAGGTATTCAACGTGTCAGACAAGTGAATGCTACAGAGGAGAAGGGAGGAAGATCAGTGCGTAAGAGAGAAGGTGGAACTGCATCTGCGGGCTTGCGAAGGCTTTCAGGTATGTAGTCTGGTCTCGCTCCTGGTCTATTTTTAAGCATTGGTTGGATTTCTACGACAATTTCATGTGTTGGTGGGGGTTCCGCTAGGGGGAAGGGAGAGGCAAAAGGCAGTCCCAATGGGGCTTAGTCCAGTCATGGAGGAACCAGAGGAGGAAATGGAGGGCCATGACATGGCTCTACATGTCATCCCTTTGGCTTTTGAGCCAAATTTTGGCAATAGCATGGAGTTTACGGGGCTGAGCCAAGCTACAAGCCCATACCTGGTAACCCAGTCCGGGGGAAATTGGTAATAGCGGGCAAGACATGCTGGGGGGTTGAGTGAAGCTAAGAGATGAATAGCTAAGTCACGGGTAGGGTTATGGGATACTGGCAATGCGAGTACTCTGCTGAGAAATACTTGGAAATTGCATATGCATGGCAGAAAAAATGCCAATAGGGACCTTGTGGGGCACAATTGGCAGAGAGGAAAGCACTCCCATGGCAGGAAGTTGCAAACAGAGGAAGGGGCATGTGGGTATGGCAACAATTGTAAAGACTGGGTTGAGAAGGGCCTAAACGTTGGGTTCCAAATGCAGGGGGTGACGAGCTTCTGAGCTAGGGTAAGGGGGAGCAACACAGGGAAAAGACTAAGGATCTGAGCTTGGAACCCAATACCCTAGACCACCTATGGCCACATGAACTCTCTAACTCGCTGCAGGCTAGGCAACACAGAGAAGTAAGGTATGACCAGTTGTGAGGGATTGATGAAAGACATCAAGGATCTAGTAGTATTTGAATGTTTACACGGCATCAAGGAATAATATATGGATCCGACTAAACATGGGCGTGGTCATGGAAGTAAAGGCCTAACTCCTCGAGCAGCCAAGAGACCCAACCCGATGGAAGGCTGCAGGGGTCGAAAGCCAGGTGAGCACATCATAGCATAAGCTGTTGCAACATATAGAGAGGAAACATACGATGGCATCCGAAAGTTGATAGATGAATGGGAGGATGAGATAAAACATGAGCTGGAACCGGATGACGAGATAGAGATCTAGAGGACGATGGTTCCCGACCCAGGGAACACAAGAGGTAGAATCATGCAATTCAAACACACCCTGTACCTGTATTTCTTGGTAAAGAAATGGAACAAATTTCTATGGGGATGGCAGTCACACTGTAGGGCCTGCCCAATTACAAAAAAGATATGGAAAAAATCCTATTCCAGTTGCACAAATAGGATGTCAGGATGGATCGTATCGACTGTCACATCCCTTGCATCGTGGAGCTGTTTGGAATGCCAGAGGCAACTGATAATGATCCAGAGGCAACTGATAATGATCCCGCTCCTGTTGCCTCAGACTCTGAGGAGCAGAATGTCTAGAAGGAGTAGTTCCTATAGACATAGTTTTTGTCTATGCAGCTAGAAATTAAATTTCCTGTTGTTTATGTTAGAAGTTATATAATATTTGGACATGTGACTGAGACCTACGTAGCCTTGAAAGAAATACTGAAGCAATTTTGGTTTTGGATGGCGTATAATGCTGACCGGTGGCCAACAGACTCGGTTTCCCCTTGAGGCGATTTGAGGCCACCATGTAACACTGTGTGGTGTAAATTTTCCTTATATATATAATAGAAAATAGAAGGTCCTACCAAGTATTACAATTTTTTTTTTTTTTTTATTGAAACTACATTAAACTAAAGTACATATTAAACTAAAACTAAAGGCTACGATAGAAACTAAACTAAAATAATAATAATAATAATAATAATATAATGGTATTGAAATTAAAAAATAATGTAAGCATGTTCGTCTATATATAATTTTTAAATCTTCCTCGTGGAATCCACTTCAAGATATAGGGCATTATTCTTTTTGCAATCTGGTATGATTTCTCATTCCACTGTGAACTGTTTAAGACAATAAATCCTTTTACTCATTTGGCTTTTTGCGCTTCATCCTTCATTTTTGTCTTTTGCTTGATAGGTTGTGTTGTCTTTTATAAACAAGTTTTTTTACTCTCCTATCGTTGATGTTTTTATTAATTACTTGATATATATATATATATATATATATATATATATATATATAAACTAAAGTACATATTAAACTAAAACTAAAGGCTACAATAAAACCTAAACTAAAATAACAACAATAATAATAAATAATGGTAATGAAATAATGTAAGCATGTTCGTTTATATATAATTTTAAATATTCCTCATGGAATCCACTTCAAGATATAGGGCATTATTCTTTTTGCAACCTGGTACTATTTCTCATTCCCCTGGAACTATTTAAAACAATAAATCCTTTTACTCATTTGACTTTTTGTGCTTCATCCTTCATTTTTGTCTTTTGTTTGATGGGTTGTGTTGCCTTTTATAAAAAAGTTTTGTTACTCTCATATCGTTGATGTTTTAATTACTTGCAATATATATATAGTTAGTTGTGTTGGCTTTTATAAACAAGTTTTAGTATATATATAGTTAGTTGTGTTGGCTTTTATAAACAAGTTTTGTTACTCTCATATTGTTGATGTTTTAATTACTTGCTCTATATATATATATATGACAATTATCTTGGTCTTATTTTTTTCTTTTTGTTGTTATACACTTGGTTTTCTAAGCTTAAGTCGATTGCATATTCCTGGAATATTTTGCCATCCTACGGACTTAGGCAAGTTCAAATAATTGACATCACCCGTATTCATTGAATCCAGAAATATTATGGAAATCCACAATCGACATAAGGATGCCCCACATGTTTTAACAAACTTTGACCTGAACAAAATCATCTTTTCGTACCAAACGAGAGGGTGATTTTATCTTTGATGGTCTCTCCTTTCGTAGTTTGATGATTAGTTTTCTTAAATAAACCTGGTCTTTCCATTAATTCATGGCATTGCCTTACAAATTTAGCATGTTATCTTGTTCTAGTGGAAGTTTATTGTTTTTTTTATTAGTGTTTCATGTGCTTATACATTTGGTAACACCCTCATTGTCTAGTATCTTCTTTCACCTTTTGATTTACCGGTGCACCTGTGGGGTTTCCTACCTCGAGATCTAGTAATATGCTTATGATCTGCTAACCTCTTCGCAATCTGCAAATATCCTTTACCTACAAAGCATTATGTGTACTCATCTGACCTTATGCTCTTTAATGCAATTTTGTTGGTATTTTGAGCCTGTGAATTGCATAAAACAAGAAAGAAAAATTCACATAAGAAACAAGATAATGAATTCACTCAATAGACACAAGAATTTACATGAATTTACATGGTAAAACCCTGATAGGGTGTCAAGGAAACCTCCAGAGGGCAAGAGAATGGAATTCTTATTGTTAGAGTCGGTTTGGTCATCCCTCCGTCAGCGATCAAAGCTCTTTTTGCATTTCATGTTTAGGTGTCCCATCGATTTCGATCAGTTGCATTTCATTAGGAGCATGCCATAAATCTGACGGAAGGGCTTTTGTCATTCATCCCCCTCATGCTTTGCACTGCTGGCTCAGGTCTGTCCATCAAAATCGAATCTTAAAGTCATTTGGAGTCTTGTTGCAGTTTCTAGGTCATAACAGTCATTTTAGTCATTAGGTCTAGGGTTAGTCAATTTGGTCTTCGACAAAGTCTAATAAAGCCAGCATGGCAGAGGGAGGTCTTTGATAAGTTGTTATCTCAAAATATTCTTATCGTCATATGGATGGATTATGACTTTTCTTCAAAACTCTGTTTTGAAGATAAATCGACATTTCGTTTTTTGTAATATTTTTTCAAAATTTTCAGTTCTTGAATTCTCCAGGCGCAGCCCTGGTCTCCTTTGCCAAATTCCATGTCAGCTATCCCTGCAAAAAATTGCCAAGAAATTCATCATTTCAACCAAAAATCAAGGAGGAAACAAAAAGGTTAGAGTTCTATTAATTGTGAAAAAGTGTCAATTGCAAAACATTACAAAATAGGTTTTGGAGAAACAAAAATCAAATTGATGTCTATATAAAAGTTTTTCCATGAAGATGAAAGTCATTTGCATGCCAAGGTTGGAGAAAAACGTTTCAGAGTGAATTGGGTGAGAGTGTGCATTTTTTGGAGAGAACTGGCTTGTAGCTAATCGGCGCGGTGCATATAACAGGCGGCGCACTGGGGATTTCTGCCCAGTGTAAATTTGAATGGGCGCGACGCACATAGAGAGCGCGACGCACTGGGTTTTTAGCGCGGCGCATATAGCTTCAAGCCCGAAAATTGCTGGAAACTTCACCAAATTGCTCATACTTTGCCTAGATTTTCCAGGTAGGCTTGCTATCTTGCTATTGCATCAAATTTTATGATAAGAGACGGTGGTTTATGGGTGATAGTGGTTGCAACAAAAAGCCTCAAAACATTCTTTTATAGATCCTCAAGCCAATTGCTGCGAGGGTTTAAAACTCACTGTTTTGCCACCAAGATTTTGTCTCCCTCCCATCGTTCACTTATCTTCACTAATCCCTAATTCCCCATCATCTAAATTCATTACTCCCTTCTCCTACATACTCTATCCCAAATCCTCTAACCTCATACCTCAAAACCTATAAAGCTAATCCCAAACCCTAAACCCTATTCCCATACATCAAATCCCTCAAACCCTCTCCCATATTTCCCTATTAAATTTCTCCCAATAATTCCCAATTCCCATTCCTCAATATTGTTTCCCTTTCCTAACAATCCCTAATAGTCAGTGTTGTATTTCCCTAACAATCCCTGTTGCATTTGTAAATATTCCAAACTATTTTTTTACTTCACTCCCCTCTCAAATTTTCCAAAATCTATAATATCAAATTTCGTAAATATTCCAAACTATTGTTTAACTTCACTCCACTCTTAAATTTTCCAAAGTCTATAATCAAATTATTTGCGGTTATATGTTAATATAATTTAAAAAAAGAGAGTTAGATCAATAAGTAATATAAAAAGAAAATATAACGATTGAACATAATTTTTAATTACCCAAAAAGGCCAACCGTTGAAGCGAGATCAGAGAACTTAATGAGCAGTTAGTAAAAAGTCCCAAACTAATACTCTGATGGATGTTCAAAACTAATTCGCCATTACAGTTGAAAATAATTTTAGTTACAGAGAAATCAATCATGCATTAATAATTATTCAACCGTATTTGAAGACGTAGAAGGTTTCAGAGATTATTAACCCAATCTCTCGTAATTTTTGAAATTGTCTGAGGAATTATTAACGTAATGTGTATATAATAGCATTAAATTTGGTTTACGGTTAATCTATTCTTAAAGCTTTGAAATTTTATGAGAGTGGGTGAGAAATTGTGTTGTGAAGTAAACATTGGGCGCTGCGAAAGCCGGCGGCCGTCCGACCCACTTCCCCCACACATTTCTCATCTTCCTCCCAACGACATCAATAATTACTTGAATAGACAGTGAGGGAAAGTACTTTCTGGACACTCCCTAAGAAGGAAGCAGAGTATGTATTCCGATTGCAATATTAATGTCAAATCCCACGATATTTGTGCCTGACAAACACGGCTCGGCAGTCTATATATGATAAGCGTAGCCTGCGAGAAGTTATTCAGGAGATGTGCAGCTTCATGATCGTATCATTTTTCCCAGGTCCTCAGCTTCCATTAATCTGCAAGATTCTGTGTGAAATTGTTGTATTGAAGCAGCCATCAAGAAGGGAATATCTGCAACATATAGATCAAGTTCAAAGACGGCAGAGGTTTGAGATATAATTTATTAGTTGATTAGTATTATCGTTTAGTGTTTTTTTTGAAGGAGAATATGTATTTGTTTTTGATGAATTTTTTCATTTTTGTTTTGAAAATTTTTTGGTACTTGTTTTGAGAATAAATCATATTAATTGGTTTTAAATGTCTATTAATATAAATAGTTCCAAATATTTCTTAATATAAATCACAAAAATCTAAAATCTAAGATATTTATGTGATTCAGTAATTTGTGATTTTTGATAAATATTTTCTTTTTTCCCTCTTTACTTTTTCTCCTTCTGTTCCATCCTTTAAAATTCTTTTTTATTTTGGACTCAGCTTGACTTTGATCTTCTTTTGCATCAATTGGAACAGATAACAAATGGTGTTTTACGAGGATGTTCTGAACTAGAGTTGGCTATTTGTGGTGAAGGCAGGGAGAAGGGTAGCTAACTTCATTTTTCCTGATTATGGTGTCACTGAACAGGTTTTTCTTTCCATTTTTTTTAATTTGTTAGAGAGAGTCAAAGAGAATCTGAGTAAACTTTAGGTTAGTTGAAGAAAGTAGGGATTGATGCTCAACAATGTTTATAGGTCAGATTCGGAGAGAATCTGAGAGAACCCTAGGTAAGTTGAAGAAAGTAGGGATTGATGCTCAATAATGTTTATATGTGTGAGTGCTGTTTTGTTTTCAATCAACTTCTGTATATAAAGCCATGGCCTTCATTTGTTTATATGTGTAAGTGCAGTTTTGTTTTCAATTACCTGTTGTGTGTGTAAAGCCATGGCCTTCATTAGAAACATTTGACTTTATTTTTCTAATAAAACTCTTAAGCTCAATATAGAAAAAAGTCAGGCAGGTGTGTGAACGTATGTGTCAATTTAGGGATTTTTTAAGTTTTATAATCGAATGGATTAACGGATTATCATTTTTGCGGGACATGTCGCTTTTGTGAGGGTTATTGCGTCGATTTTTAGTTAATAGTTATTTTTATAATTTATAATTTTGTTTTTAAGGAATTATTTATTATTTTTATATTTTATAAAGAATATATCTGTTTTATTTTTTTAGGAATTATTTATTATTTTTATATTTTATAAAGAATATATATATGTTTGAGTTTTTAAGAAATTATTGAAATTTAATCATTTATGCTAGGGATATTATTTTAGTTAATTGAATTGGAGTGAAAAAGATAATAACCATTTTTTTTAATTATTTGAGATAAATTTAATTAACAATTAAATAAATAATAATTTAAAGTATTAAATAAATTAAGAGTATTTTTTTAATATTAAAAATGGATTAATTAAGTAGATAAGTGTGTTTATTTTGAAATAGAGTTTAGAATTTTAATTTAATTATTAGTAATTATTAGGTGGATGGTAAAAATTTAAGCTCTAGGGAATATTCTATAATATTTTTAATAGTAGTTAAAAATCAAATATTGAGATTTATTTTAAAAGTATTTATTCTCTTTATGCATTTTTAATTAAATTGATTAAGAGAAAAAAAAAACATAATATAAATGTATGGCTTATGAATTTTGAGGCATGTGATATTAGTAAACCTTAATATTAATCCATGATATTGAAACAGATTCTATTTATAGTTTAAGAATTTTTATGATAAAATAATGGTAAATCGCCATAATTAAAAAATTTGTTACATAATTTTTTAAATATGTATATGTTTAATTCATATATTATTGTATATGTATGGACAACTTGTTATTATTGTGAATATAATTTTTTGAATATTTATGTTATGTGGAAATTTATAAATATAAATTTCCACACATCATAAATATCCAAAACTACATTCACAATCATATATTATTTCTATTTATAATTAATAATTAAATAAAATTGATAATTTAAATAATTTTTATAATTATTTTTATATTTACTACCTGAAATGAATGTTTTAATATTTATGGATATTTACTAACTATTTACTTTAAATTTAAATTACTATACTAATAAATATCACTCTCACCGATAATTTCCCACTATCTGAAAATTCCCCTTCATAGACCACGCCTCACCTCAGTCTACTAGGGAAAAGGAGAATGGTTAAGCAATTCTGGGCTGGAATCTGATTGCTGTTGACTTTTGCTGTAACCAGGAGGAACACCATTCTGAAATCAGTACCAGGAAAAACTTCTACCAGTTCAGTTTTGAAGGGGCTTCACAGGTTACTGAGAGGACAGATAGAGAAGGCACACTGTTACAACAATGGAGGTTTCTACATGGATATTGCTATTTGGTGCAATAGTGGCATATGTGGCATGGTATTTAAAGCTGGCAGGTCCTTTGACAGGCCCCAAGGTGTGGCCAGTGGTGGGAAGCCTGCCAGAACTGCTGCAAAACAGTACAAGGCTGCATGATTGGGTTTCAGAAAATCTCCAAAGAACTGGAGGAACGTACCAAACTTGTACATGTGCCATCCCCTTCCTTGCAAGAAAACAAGGGCTTGTGACGGTAACATCCAATGTGGAAAATATAGAGCATATGCTGCGCACACATTTTGACAACTATCCAAAAGGGCCACAGTGGCAAGCAGCATTTCATGACCTGTTGGGGGATGGTATCTTCAACAGTGATGGGGAAATATGGTTGGTGCAGAGGAAGACTGCAGCCTTAGAGTTCACCACAAGGACTCTAAGAAATGCCATGGCTAGATGGGCCACCAGATCAATTAAGGACAGACTATTGCCTATCCTGGCACAGGCTCAAGAACTACACAGATCTGTTGATTTGCAGGATCTTTTGCTCAGACTTAATTTTGACAATATCTGTGGTCTAGCATTTGGCATGGACCCAGAGACATTGTCCCCAGGTCTTCCTCTTAATCCCTTTGCCATTGCATTTGACAATGCCACTGAGGCCACTCTGCAGCGTTCTCTACTTCCTACAACGATATGGAAAATTAGACAAATGTTGGGTTGTGGCATGGAGGTTGAACTTAGCCAAAGCGTTGCCAAAATTGACAAATACTTGTCTGAGATTATTAGAATGAGGAGACTTGAGTTTTCTCTTCAGTCCCAGGGATCCAGAGCTGGAGATGAAGTAAAAATTTCTCAACAACATCAGCCACGTGATGATTTGTTGTCCAGGTTTATGAAGAAGAAGGATGGAGATGGTAAGGCCTACTCGGATTCGTTTCTGCAACATGTCGCCCTGAATTTCATACTTGCTGGCAGGGATACTTCTTCTGTGGCCATGAGCTGGTTCTTCTGGTTGTTAATCCAGAATCCCCGGGTTGAGGACAATATTATTGGAGAACTTTCTGAGGTTTTAACCAAAAGTAGGGGCCATGATCCTTCAAAGTGGATTGAGAAGCCCCTGGAGTTTGAAGAGGTTGATGAATTGGTTTACCTAAAGGCTGCACTTACTGAGACTCTGAGGCTCTACCCTGCTGTTCCAGAGGACTCCAAATATGTTCTCAAGGATGACACCCTACCAGATGGCACATTTGTTCCAGGGGGGAGTTCCATAACTTATGCAATCTATGCAGTGGGCAGGATGGAATCCGTATGGGGGCCTGATTGCTTAGAGTTCAAGCCTGAAAGATGGATGAAAAATGGCAGGTTTGAACCTCCTCAGAACGCTTATAAGTTCCTTGCATTCAATGCAGGGCCTCGGATCTGCTTGGGCAAGGACTTGGCCTATTTGCAGATGAAAACTATCGTTGCTGGGATTCTACTGCGCCATCGAATTTCATTGGATCCCAGTACTCCTGTTGAGCAAAAAATATCACTCACGCTATTTATGAAGTATGGCCTCCGAGTGTTCATTGAACCAAGGAATCTTTGTGCTTGATAGAGGACATGTTTGAATTATGGACTGCACAGTTGCAATACCATAGCTTCAAATATTTATACTTGTTACTATCGTCAACGGTTAGGGTGGCTACGTAGCTTAGCTAGATAGTTGAACTGTGCAAAGTAATTGCAGTAGAATAAGGGTACTAGTTTGTTGTTTGAGTGGATGTCAATCCAAGCTTGCATTCAAACTTATTATTTGTGTAGGGGTAATGGGTAGGATGAATAGTCAGTAGTATTATCAGGATATCTATTTGTAGCGATTAAGATTGAAGGATCTAAGCCTCTTTATTCTAAAAAAGACGAGTGGGATACCATTCACAGGTAAATAGCTTTAGTAGTAATTGCAGGTTGTATATGTTGTATATTCAATGCCAGACTTATTTACGTAAAAAAAAAATGGTATATAAATGCGTTTTCATGATTTTGTATGTTTTATTCAACTTGTTTCTCCTTTATTTCACTCCTAATCTACTGCTCAAGTCACTTATATTTTGACCATAGAACATTATTTTCTCAATCATTCTAAATGTTTCCATGATGAAATATGCCTTTGAAAAACCATAATGCAAAACTCTTTATGGCCAAACCATTTACCAACACTGTATATTCTATAGTATTGCTCCGTTGCAAAAAGAGAAACAATATGAAGTCCACACTCTAATGTAGTTATCGAAACTTAAACAATATGTTAATGTTTATTTAGAACTATCTATTAAATCATAGCATTTTGAACATGAAAATGTGGTTCAAAAAGAATAAAGTAAATCTTAAAAGTGAATTGTGAGTGCTTGTTGTTTTGAGATAGCAAAAAATCATTCGATTTTGAACAATGTTTTTAAAACCGGAACCGGTGACCGGACCGGTCCACCTAATGAACCGGTTTACCGACCGGAACCGGTCTAACTGGGGGTTTGGTCTAAACGAACTGGTTTTAAAAAAATACATTAAATAATTAATTTTTAATGAAACAAAACTATTTTTAAGATGTAAAACCATGATTCCAAGCCAATAGAGACAAAATATGCAAAGTTTGCTCATTTATATACCATGCAGAGGTGAATATATCAAAATGGCACGGAGTGCAATACATATCATCTACAAAATAGCAAAATACATAAGAAATGAGGCTCGAAATGGCCTATAAAGTCCAAAAACAATGCTTCAAGCTATGAGGCCATTGGCCTACTACAAGTCTACAGTGTACACATGATCAATCATCAAGTCCATCACCACTACTAGACATAGGATCATCATCAGGAGCTACATAGACATCATCTGGTTCAGAGTCTGAGGATGCCTCAGCCTGATCTGCAACATCAGTATCAATGCCACCAATGACAATAGAAGTGGACCTAATGGAAGCACGAGTTTGTCGACCTGCACGACTAGTGCCTTCCATTGGTTCCTTGCCTTTCCTTGATGCCGCTACTGATCCTGGTTCTGATGCCGCCACATAATCTGCCTCATCCCCCGCTAAAGCCATGTCGATATCAAAATCAGCCTCAAACACAGGATCTTCAGTCTCCTCCACCCATTCTGATGTTGGATCAATATCATCCAACACAATGGGATCTAGATCAGGTGAATTGCTCATCATTTGGTTCCTCCTCAGTCGAAGGTTGTATTGCACAAAAACAAGATCATTTAATCGTTTTTGTTCCAAACGGTTTCTCTTCTTCATGTGTATACGCTCAAAAACAGACCAATTGCGCTCACAACCTAAAGCACTGCAAGTTTTACTGAGGACTCTAATTGCAAACCTTTGCAATTGAGGACACTGGCCACCAAATGACTCCCACCAATGTGCTGCAAAGAAAAAGACAATAATTAGTAACTTAGTTTATAATTTGAATTATAAAGAACGTAAACAATTTTAACTTGAAATGAAAAACAAAATGGAAATTGGAATTGCTTACCTGGTTGGTCCACATCTCTTGCCATCTTTGCCAAGTTTTTGCCAAAAGTACCACTTGCCATATTGAAAATAGTAAGCTGTCTATGTATTTCCAACTGGTCTACATGGTTAGGGACCATGCGCTCCAAGAAATCAATCAATCCAGCTCTGACCTCCCCATCATGCTAATCTCCTAGCTGATTTTTATAGTGATACCTTGGGTTCAAAAAATACCCGGCTGCATGTATAGGACGATGGAGTTGATTGTTCCATCTGTTATCAATGATCTCCCATATACGGCCATATTTAGCTAACCTGTCCTTGTAAGCTGCCCGTATCTGCTCCTTTGACTGATCCATAGCTTCATAAATGTAGCCCATGGCCAATCTTTCCCCATCCACCAACCTTAGCACCTTAACAAGGGGCTCGGTAATTTTCACAAGCTCTACAGACCTTTTCCAAAAATAAGTGTCTAACACTTTCTTTTTGGTGTCTTTTCCATCTGGTCTACGAGCTCACTGAGATTCAGACCATTCTTCAGAGGAAAACATTTTCTGCAAGTTTTTATGTTGACCATTGAGACATTGCAACGTGAGGAAGTGAGTTGCAAATCTCGTAATTGCAGGCCTAACAAGCTCTTTGCCTCCAGTGTGTTTCCTCATTAGGTTCAATACCCATGAGTGGTTGTAAATGTATTTTGTAATGCACTTGGCATGCTCTACAGTGTTTTTTACCTACTCCACTTTGCCTATATCCTCAAGCATGAGGTCTATGCAATGTGCAGCACATGGAGTCCAAAATATGGTCTTATATTTGGCCTCAAGCATCTTTCCAGCAAGAACATAGTTTGAGGCATTATCAGTGATGACCTGCACAACATGCTGCTCCCCAACTTCCTGAATAACGTTATCCAAAAGCTCAAATAGAAGGATTGCATCCTTTACCTTATCAGATGCATCAACTGATTTCAAAAACATGGTTCCTTGAGGGCAAGAAACAAGGAAATTAATGATAGTGTGGTTCTTTCCATCGGTCCATCCATCTGACATAATGGAACAACCTGTTTTGAGCCATGACTCTTTAAACTCAACCAAATACTCATCAATGGAAGATATCTCTTTTTGCAAAAGAGCTCCCCTCAAGTCATGCATACTAGGGCCTTTGAAGCCCTTTCCTGTAGCTATAACAGAGTCCCACATAGCTTGGTAATAAGGTGAGCGAGCAGCATTAAATGGGATATCTGAATCATACCACCATCTAGCAATGTATTGGTGAGAAGTTTCTTTGCATTGTTTTTTCCAATGTTGATCCAAAGTGGGTTGAGAACTTGGCTGGGAGGAAGTGGGATTAGATTTAGAAGAGGCAATGTTGGCAGAAGATGAGAAATAACTTTGTATGTTTGCTCTCTTTGTTCCTTTTGATGGTTGGCCAAGTCCAACAGAAGGATGAACATAGTGAAAGGGGTCATTGGTGGAAGGGATAGAAGTGGAGTCTTGAATCTCATAATCATCATACCCACTCTCTTTCATGGCTTCTAATAATTCCCTCTTCCTTGCAATTTCATCTTGGATGGCCTTCTCCCTAGCCTTATCCTCATAAAAGTTTTCAAGCTTGGCAATGTATTCTGCCCTAATAGGACCTAACAGTGCATTTGGTGCATCACATGGCTTTACTTGGCCTCTTACCCCAGCCAAGTGTTGTTTCAACCTAAGAATACCCCCACCTCCAATAGATTTATGGCATAATTTGCATATCATTTTTCCATCAATTACATCACAATGAGCCCATGCATTGTCCTTTCCTTTTGGGGCCATGTTTGCTTGAAATAATAACAATTTGCAAAGAAATCTGCCATTTAAAAAAAAAATTGCAGCTAAGCAAAATGGAAAAGCAAAGATAAATGTAGGAAAACAAATGCACATGCAAGGCTCAAGCTACAAAATTTGATAGCATAGAGCTAGAGAGTTTATAGCATACATGATAGATCATAGAAGTGAGAAGTTTATAAGTATAACACATTAAAAAAAAAATTCATGGACAGCAGACTCAAATGAGGAATTATCAAGTGCAAATCCTTACCTGGAAATGCAAACTAGCTCCCTTAGCCTCTTCTTGAAGATGGCAACTCCACTGACAGCTACACACTATCTCCAAAATAGCTCCAACTCCAACTCCAAGATGACTACTTCAGCAAAAACTCCACACTCTCCAAGCTCACAAACAAACTCACAAACACTCACAAACACTCCAAATCAGTTGTGTGAGACAAATGAGAGTGAGAGGGGTCTCTTATAGCTTGGAGAGGGTGTTTTTGGAGGGAAAATACCTTTACCTCCCCCCAAAACCCCTAAACCACAAACCACCAACGCCTTTTTCCAAGATTCGGTGGGCATGCCATAAACCGGCCGGTTTAGGACGGAACCGGCCGGTTTGATACAAACCGGCCGGTTCCGTCCTAAACCGGCCGGTTTTCACCGGTTAGGGCCAAAAATCGGGCAAATGAAGGGCCTGACCGGGTTTTTAGGCTGGTTCAGACCGACCAACTAGCTAACCGGCCGGTTTGACCGGTTACCGATTTTTCTGAGCGGTTTTTAAAACTATGATTTTGAAAAGTGTTTATTCAGAATACATTTTTTAAGCATATTTTTGACACTTTAAATTTTCTTATATATTATGTATGAACAAATTTTTTTTAAAATGTTATTGATTTTCATGTTCATTTTGAAAAGTGTTGATTCAACCCTTTTCTTAGAGGGTTTATTTTTGACATTTTAAATTTTTCTAATGTATTAGGTGTGGATAATTTATTTTCTAATGTACTAAGTGTGGATAATTTTTTAAAAATTTTGGTAATTTTCATGTGGATATTGAAAAGTATCAACATTTTTTAAGAAATATTTTTGACACTTTAAATTTCTTATGTCCTAAGTATACACATTTTTTTAAAATGTTGATTATTTAACCATTTTTCAAGTTGTTTAATTCCTAGACAAAAAATAAAAAACTTTAACACATTCACATAAAAAAGCAGCCAAAAAAAAAAAAAAAAAAAAAACTAAAATAAAAATATATATTAAAACCTAACAAAATTTAAAAAAAAATGGCAAAAAAAGGCAACAAATTAAAACAAAATTAATTGATAAATGATAAAAATTAAAAAATATGTATTAAAAAAAACCAAAAAACAAAGGTTTTAAAAAAAGATATTAGATACTTTAAATTAAAAAAAAAAATAAAAAATATTAAAAAGACATATAAAAAATAATACAAACATTAAAAAAATTAAAATAAAACATTCAAATAAAAATTTAACAACAACACACTAAAAACATTTTTAAAAAATAAAATAAAAATAAACATTTAAAAAACACAAAATTATAAATTATAAATTATAATTCTGCGGTTTATTAGGCCTAGGGTGTCACGCCCCCAAGCCGGCGGTAGTCTTTCAACCGCTTTTAGCGAGGTGCGGCACCACCGAACACTTTCTTTTCACCAATACTTATGTTCGTGGACTATGCCTAACCACTTACTCCTACTTAGTTTGTGTTTTGCAACCAAGTATTATTATGTTATCCTTTATACCAATGAACACCCATACACATTCATTATCAACAACAATTATAAACGAGAACACAATTGCACAGTATAAAGGGAGGGGCAACTCCCTGAACAATGAGTCTGCCTGAAATATATGTATTAATCAATCTTCAATATTACAAGCTTATACAAGTATACTTGGAAGTCCAAGTTTCATACTTAGCCAATTTTACAATCAAGGCAAACTCGGTTGCCAACCTTCGTTCACCTTCGTGCACACTTGCACGATGGGCGGGCGCTCACCCGAGCCACCAAGACACCCATGCCAAGACTTGGCACAAACGGGCGCTACACGTTCACCGTGCACGCCTCAACCGACCAACGGGCACACCTTGCCCAACACCTTCACCCAACTCCAAATGCGTTTCCAACCGTGCAGCTAAACCAAGACTTAGCGCATGAGATATGCGCTCTTCCCTCTCTTGTTTCTGCGCACTAGAATCTGCGCACTTCTTGTGTGAAGTGTTGATCGAATGATTGATGTCCAAATGCTCTCCAAATGCATTACATATATATCCATCGCAATGTGTGGGTGGAGCTGCCCAACTGACCACCCAACCTTTGTTCACACCCCTTAACCATCGTTCAAGCGCCCACACTTCAAGTCGGCCCGCCCTCCATCATGAGTCGGCCTCCAAGTGCCTCGCTCCACGCTCCAAGGTGTACATATAACTCTATCGCATTTCATTTGTCACATGTTTCATCGCAAGTATTGTCGCATAACCGGGTCGCACTACTGTCGCACCTCCGTCGCGCGCTCCAACTTGTCGCCTACTCGCGCACGCGCCCGGTTCGCCCGGTGCCCAAACGCGTCGCACTTCCTCAGGACGTTACATCCTCCTCCACCTGAAATCGTTGTCGTCCTCGACAACATATCGTCCTAGTAGCCATCCACCAAGATCATCAATATCCATGATGTTTAACTCCTCCACACACTACAAACATCCCTGCAACATATGTAGAACTCCATCTCCATCATGTCTCACCTCGGCAACCATACGTCACCAAGATAACCATACCAAGGTGTACACCTCATCGGTATGTCATACATCAGATATCATCTCAATCCATGATCGACCCCTCTGTCACAATCTCCACATGCTGCTCTCCATCATGGAAGGCTGGTCCCTCCATCCAAGCTACATGCTCACTGCAACATCTCATGTCGACCTCATCATGTGTCATTTCTTCATGTAGTCTTTCATCAAATGCTCCACCATGCCAACACATTTGTACCATGTGTCACCGTGTCGACCCAACAACAACATCTCTCTGTACATTAGTACCCCTCATGACTTGAACTAGTCAGGTGATCAGTCCAACCATACGCCCAAATCATAAGAATGCACATCCTTATGCCACCACAAGTCTTCCCCTAACTTCTGCTATATCTCGAACTCATCAAGAATCTATCAATCCATGTCTAGGTCCATGGAAAATCCATCTCATCTGCAACATGTCCAAGCCATGGTCTTGTTGCACAAGAGTGTACAACCTCTCCACTAGCTCATACATCTCCCTGTCACAACAACATCTACACAACATCCTTTGCTTCGGCACTCCATAGAATGTCCATGAATGACACCCCTACACATGCTCTTGCATAATTTCCCTGCATAACTGTCATGCTCCATATCTCCAACGTGATGTCCATGACTCTAGTTGTCTATGATGTCCAACCCACGTAGACCCCATCCCAACATCTGGCCATCTGCATCTAAGTCTATAATCTGTCATAAAGAAGCCTCCTCCAAGGCCCCTTGTTAAGTTGGTGTAGCCCTTCCCAAACAAGGTCCCTACACCAACCTCTCTCCAAGGTTGTCTATAGAGAAAGGAGGGCTAGGAAGTTTCCTCCCTGACTCTCATCCACCCATGTGTCAGATTGATGTTGTGTCCTCAAGTATCTGTGCACAGCCTCAATCTCCTCACATGTACATCCAAGCTCACCTAGCTTGTCCTTTGTCAATTGAAAGTCATATATGCCCATAGCATACTTGCAAAAGTCCACTATGCCAGCAGGATCTCAACCTTCATAATCCTCATCAACCACTACCTCTGAAGTAGTACTCGGACCCCCTTCTTTTGCAACTCCATTGTGAAGATCACTAGTAGAAGATGTCCCTGTTAAGTGTCTCCATGTTTGTGAGATTTCCCTCTCACTTCCTTCATCCTTCTTTCTAGCTCTTGCAATGAAGTTAATCAACTTCCTTTCCTTCGTTGTTTGAGTCATACTCCCAAGTCCTCTTTGCTCCACATCCTCATGCTTCACATTCGGATCTTTGGGATACAAAGTCATAGAAGTCATCCTTGGTCTATACCCCAAGCAACTCCTCCTATTCATCGGTACCATCATGGTTCTTCCCTCAGCTGTGATCAAGAGAATGTCCCGGTCCACCATTGGTATGGCTTGTGCAAGCCTCATGAAATCTTGCCCCAGCACCATAGAATGATCATCCATGTCCACAATCCTCAAGTCCAACTTTCCAAACCACGATCCCACTCTCACCTGAGTGTTCTCCATCACACCATCAACAACTTTCATGGTAGAGTTGACTGCTTTGAAAGCACTCCATTCCCTCTCCATCTTTGCTTTCTTCCCAAAAGACTTTGCTGCCTTCCTGCTTAAGAAGCTATGAGTAGCCCTTGTATCCACCAAAGCTGCAAATCTCTTGCCCTTCACGGTCACTTGCACAAAACTCAGCTTCAAGGAATCACCTCCTTCTATCGGCTTTATCTTGTGTCTCACATCAGCAACCTTCTTCAAGAATTCGGCCTCAGAAGTGTCAATTGGCTCGTGCCCCAACTTGACATTCCTCCTAAGGTACTTCACCTCCTTGCTCGGCTCTTCCAAGCAATTCGATCCTGGTCTAGCTTGACTTCCTTCAAGCTTGTCCTCCATTGCTTCCTGCTCAAGTGCACCAACCAAGTGTCCACTAACTACTTCCATAGAGCTAAGCTTCCGAACATCCTCTGGATTGTCTCGGTAGTGAGTTCCCAGCCTGTCAATGTAGTCGAGCTCTTCCTGCTCAATCACAATGGCCTTCTTACCAAGAAGCTTTTTCTTTATCTCTTCCTCAACTTGCTTGATTTCAGCTTCCACCATGGCACTTTTCTTCCTCAATCGGGCTCTTTCATCAAAGAGCTCTTGAAGATCAAGACCACTTTGTCGGATCTCCTCATCAAGTTCCTTGAGTTCCACATCTGTCGTACTTCCGCATTGGCTCTTGAGTTCTTCAAGTTCCTTCCTTAGTTCCGAACAGCTTTCCCGAATCTTCATGTTCTCAGCCTTCATCGAAACCTAGTTAGAACTCCATCGACCCATCTGTTCCAACACTTTGTACCAGAAGACTTCAGCTGCATTATGGCTAGACTCACCTTCCATAGGTTCATCCACCATCTCTGCCTTTTCAGCCTTCTCCATATTCCCTGCAAACATGAACCAGCTCTTGTCCCACTTGTGTGTGAAAACAACTTCACCTGCAAGTACCTGTTATGAGCAACCTTGCCCAATTACCAATTTTCAAGCTTTTTTCAACCCTGAATCAGCTTTAATCACTGCACTTCGTCACGAGCAACCTTACTCACCAGCTCCAACTGAGCTTTGATACCAACTTCACTTCGGTGAAGTTGTGTAGTAGCTTCAACCAGGATATCAGCTCCGATACCACCTGTCATGCCCCCAAGCCGGTGGTAGTCTTTCAACCGCTCTTAGTGAGGTACGACACCACCAAACACTTTTTTTTCACCAATACTTATGTTTGTGGACTACGCCTAACCACTTACTCCTACTTAGTTTGTGTTTCGCAACCAAGTATTATTATGTTATCCTTTATACCAATGAACACCCATACACATTCATTATCAACAACAATTATAAACGAGAACACAATTACACAGTATAAAGGGAGGGGCAACTCCCTGAACAATGAGTCTGCCCGAAATATATGTATTAATCAATCTTCAATATTACAAACTTATACAAGTATACTTGGAAGTCCAAGTTTCATACTTAGCCAATTTTACAATCAAGGCAAACTTGGTTGCCAACCTTCATTCACCTTCGTGCACACTTGCACGATGAGCGCCCAAGACATCCACGCCAAGACTTGGCACAAACGGGCGCTACACATTCACCGTGCACGCCGCAACCGACCAACGGGCACACCTTGCCCAACACCTTCACCCAACTCCAAATGCGTTTCCAACCGTGCGGCTAAACCAAGAATTAGCGCATGAGATATGCGCTCTTCCCTCTCTTGTTTCTGCGCACTAGAATCTGCGCACTTCTTGTGTGAAGTGTTGATCGAATGATTGATGTCCAAATGCTCTCCAAATGCATTACATATATATCCATCGCAATGTGTGGGTGGGGCTGCCCAGCCGACCACCCAACCTTTGTTCACACCCCTTAACCATCGTTCAAGCGCCCACACTTCAAGTCGGCCTGCCCTCCATCATGAGTCAGCCTCTAAGTGCCTCGCTCCACGCTCCAAGGTGTACATATAGCTCTATCGCATTTCATTTGTCACATGTTTCGTCGTAAGTATTGTCGCATAACTGGGTCGCACTACCGTCGCACCTCCATCGTGCGCTCCAACTCGTCACCTACCCGCGCGCCCGCCCGGTCCGCTCGGTGCCCAAACGCGTCGCACTTCCTCAGGGCATTACATAGGGGGTGGAGGGTCGATTTTCAAAATCGGCCCTGTGACCCATTGGGCCGCACGGGTGGGGGAGTAGGGGTCTGCATGCAGCCCCTGCACCCCCCCACCCTCGCGGCCCAACAGGCCCAAGGGATGAGGGCCACTAAATTTTAATTTTTTTAATTTTATGTTTTTATTTTTTTTAATTATTTTTTTAAAATGGTTTTTGATTTGTTTTTTTATTAATTTTATTTTAATGTCTTCTTTTAAGTTTTTATGAGTTTATTTTTATTTTTTTTATTGTTTATTTATATAATTATTTTTATTATTTAATATAGCTTTTTTCTTTTTTTTTGGGTTATTTTTTCTTAAATTATATATTTTTTGGAAACATTTTCTTATATTTTTTTATTTTTAAATTTTTTTCTTTTTTTAATATATTTTCTCAAAATGTTATCATTTCAGGTTGATTTTTTTTACAATTTTATGTTGTATATATATATATATATATATATATATATATATATATATATATATATATATATATATATATATATATATATATATATATAGGAGTTGTCTTTAGTGCGACTTTTTGGAGATTCCGGTGATGGAATCCGCGGAAAAAATTGAGGTTAAATCTTGATTTGTATTTTTAAAATGGTTTTTTAACTGCATATTTGGATTCAACACCCCGAAAAACCCTAAGATGCTTTGATTATGCAGAAATTACCTGTCAAACTTGCGATTTCAATAAATTGCTGCCGGATTTTAGAGAAATTTGACCATAAAAACCCACCAGGAAAAGCTTCCAAAATGTCTCACTAAAGACAACTTATATATATATATATATATATATATATATATATATATATATATATATATATATATATATAACCATTGTTTTAATTTGTTCATATTTTAATATATTTTTTTTTACTTGTTATTAATTTTTTTTTAATTTTATGTTTGTTTTAGTTTTTATTTTTCTCAATATTTTAATTTTTGTTTTCTCCTTATTTATTTATTTTTTAATAAATATTTTTATTTACTTACTATTTTTAAAACTTTATGTGCTTTTTTTTGTTTTTATTTTTTTCAATGTTTTAAATTTTATTTTCTTTTGTATTTTTATTTTTATTTATTTATTTATTAGTTTGGTTTATTTTATTTTTTCTTGTAGGGCTTGTGTCGATTCTTGACTAGCAACCTCATCCCACTATGTGTTAATTTGATAGTTGATTTTAAAGTTTCCATTATAACTTATCGAGTCTATCTCCACAATATGCTAATTTCATGTTTGGTTTTTAAGCTTTCATTACAATGGGTCAGTTCGCTTACACAACGTGTCAATTTAATGGTTGTTTTTCAAATTTTTGTTGCAATATGTCAAGTTGTCTTAGGTTAAGATTTTAAAGTTGTTGTACTTTTATCATTTGAAAAAAAAAGTACTCTTGGTATAATGACTCTTTCATTCAGGTATTCATTTAAAAAAAATAGTCATAGAAAATTTTCATAATGCCTTGGGTGAAATATGTTGAAAACTTAAGGTTTTATGTAGTCGTGATCTTTGGTTTTAATTCCATGGTCAAAATTTTTTCAAAATTTGAAGGGTTTTCTAAGTCATGATATTTTATATTTAACACCATAGCTTAAAATTGTTGAAATTTTAAAGTTTTTCAGAGATGTGATGTTTTATCTTTAATGACATGCCTAAAAATCATTGGAATTTTAAGGTTTTTCAGAGTCACGATATTTTATCTTAACATCATTGCTAAAAAATGTTGAAAATTTACCTCGAAAAAAATTAGCTTTCACTGCAATTATTAAATTTTTTTGAAAAGTTACCCAAAAAAATGTTATTCTGCCATCAACAATTTTTGTTTTTGGGTTGTTTTCCATATTTTTTGGGGTTTTTTTCACTATAGTTCTCGTTTTAAGATTACAATTCTCGTTTCATAGTTTACATTGTTAAAGGAGAAAGTTTATATGGTTTCTTTACCTTAAACAATATCTCTTAAAGTTTATTTCTAATTATCTAGTAAATTAAAACATTTTGGATATGAAGATGTCCCAATTCCAAATTCTTTATTGTTTTTTGATAGGGATTTTTTATAAATTTAAGAATAAGATTTATTACAAAATTCCAAATTCTTTATTGTTGTGTGGCAAGGAGTTTTTATAATTTAGGAATAAGATTTATTACAAAACTTATTTACCTCCACAATATAAAAAGGTGTGATTTTTATGCATATATTTATAGCTATTTATATTGTAAGATATATATATTTTTTTCTAATTTAGTTTGTTGAACTTTTTGAGTGTGAACACTCTACCCATCATCAGGGATACAAAGTTTTTATGTCTTAATGATGGGTGGAGTGTTCACGTTAGACAAACTAAACACAATTATTTTCCAAAAACTCATCTTATTTTCCAAATTCTTTATTGTTTTGTGATAGGGATTTTTATAAATTTAAGAATAAGATTTATTACAAAATTCCAAATTCTTTATTGTTTTGTGGCAGGGAACTTTTATAAATTTAGGAACAAGATTTAGTACAAAACTTATTTACTTCCACATAATATAAAAGGTGTATTTTTTATGCGTGTATATATATATATATATATATATATATATATATATATTCTAATTTAGTTTGGTGAATGTTTTGAGTGAACACTCCACCCATCTTCAGGGATACAAAGTTTTTATGTCTTAATGATGGGTGGAGCGTTCACGTTGGACAAACTAAACACAATTATTTTCCAAAAACTCATCTTACAAAATGTCTAATTCTTTTTATGTTTAACATGAAATTAACGTTGATATATTTAAATATAATATTAATAACAAAAAAATAGATTTAGACACATGACTTTTTAAAATAATAATAACCCCCAATAAAATATTTCAATGTTTATTTTAAATATAATATTATTTATATCACTTTTATATAGAAAATGTATTTTAAAAAGTTTAATAATAAAACAATATTTTAATATTGACCATAAATAAAATATTTCAATTCCTATTTTAAGTGAAGTATTTTATCAATTTTTATATACAAGAAGTAACTGAAAGTAAAACTTTATACATCCAATATAAGGGAGAGATAAGTTTAAAGGATCTCAATTTTGGCTTATTTGGTGATTTATACATTTTTTTGTGAGATAACAATATTTTGTTTTTTGAATTGCATTTTTGAATGCATAAATGAATTCAGTGCTTTTAAAAACCCCTATATTATCTAGGTTTGTAGAGTCTCAATAACTCAAATCTATAGTTCCAAAAAATTAAAACCCTTGCACTACTGAGGATTGTAGAGTCTCAACAACTCAAATCTATAATGCTAACAAATTAAAACCCCTACACTGCTTAGTATTGTAGAGTCTCAACAACTCAAAACTATAAGTCCAACAAACTAGACTCTCTCTCTCTCTCTCTCTCTCTCTCTCTATATATATATATATATATATATATATATATATATAACTCAAGAGATTTGAGTTAAAAATGTCAAATCATTCTCTATCCATCAACTAAATAATGTTACCCATACATGCTATTTCAAGATAAACAAGCTAACTAGATTGCAACAATTAATAAGTTAGCAAATATCTCAATGCAATACCAATCTAGGAAGATCTAGTAGGAGAATGTCTTTCAAACCATGTAAAACTCACCAATTCCTAAATATGGGAACAACTAAGAGTTACATACTCCCACACTCCCCCTTTACTAAGGAAAATTTTAAGAATATGATACTTGTCATATAGTTTATAAATGGAGAAAAATATTGTATGTCCATTTTAGGATATGATATTTATCATATAGTTTATAAATGAAGGAAAACATTGTATGTCCATTCTAAGAGAGGAGAATCATCCAAATTTTTCATTGAAAAATATGCCAACTATCTGAATAATTCCCTATTTATAAAAGTCATTACTATTGAAAAAAACGGAAAATGAGAAACTTTCAAAGTAAACATTTTTCTTTTTCTTTTTCAAGTGTATAAAATCAACAATGAAAAAATATTATGCAACTACAAGAAAGACCTACAACCTAGCTTGAAAAATAAAGGGTGATGATAAACAATAAGAGAGAGATTTGTTAGAAAAGACCAAAGGATTAAACAACTACAAAAGAAAACCACTAACACTACAAAACCAACATACATGCCTTTGCATGCGACCAAGACCCTATGGGCTCATGAGAGCCAATCCCTAGGTTGAAAAAGAGGTCACTTACACAAATGGCAAAGAAAAACTAGAAAACATCTCTTCCAAAATCAGTAAATCACTTTGAAAAATAGATAAGAAATCATACAAGACCTAGAAAAAAAAAACTTGGACAAGCCAAATGGTGAAGGAGATTTCACTCCCAAGACAGATACACGAATACTACTAAACTAAGTCACATGCAAGCACATATAGTGTTGAAGTAAATCATGTATATATGCAATTGTTATCAATGGAATTCATGTATAGAAACTATGCAAAGAAATTGAAAAGTGAAAATACCAAGATCAAGAGGATCTAATTATATAAAAGGTTAAAAATTACTTAAACAGACTAGAAAAACAAGATTAAAATTATAAACATACCCTAACTACAAATTTACCCTAAGAGAGAAACTAAAATATTTTTCGAATGGAATTGTCAATTATTTTATGGAAATTTATTCCCTAAGGCCAAGGTTAAAAGTAACAAAAAAATGGATGAATTAAACTCAAAGACACTACCCAAATAATCAACAAATTATGAAAAAGTACCATCTAACGGAAAAAAAAAGGAAAAAAAAAGAAAAAAAGATCAATTGTTTGAAGTAGCTCCCCTCATCTAATCTCCTTCTCTCATTTTTCAAATGTATATCTACATTGGACATAGTGAAAGAAAGTATGCACTAGTAATATCAAAGTAAACTTGAATATAAAATGTTAGTGAATTCCTCATTCCAAATGCATGATTACAAATAATATCATATAAACACTGAGATGGAGATATGAAAGATGAGTTTCTTATTGATTTAAATAGAAGTAATTCAATTGATGAAGATCGCCTAATTCTTTCCACAAGCACCAAAAGGAACCATTCTCTAGGTCCATGTTTCCTGATTTAAATAGAAGTAATGCAATTGATGAAGATCGCCTAATTCTTTCCACAAGCACCAAAAGGAACCATTCTCTAGGTCCATGTTTCCTAAGCCAATGAAGGTCTCCACCTATAGTATTTTGCTCCAAAGAACTGTGTGAGATAAATAAGGCTCAACAAAAAATTATGGATATAGAATGAATACCAAGAAACATGGGTTTCATGTTGAAGGGAGAGCTTAAAATATTAAGGAGGTATACTTAGAAAAGGGAGGAAATTCACTAGCATTATGTTGCAGAAGTAGGCATGCCTTAATCCCTAGCCTATTGCTTAAATTTATAGTCCCAATAAGTGGCTAGGGTGATTAAGATATGGTATATAAAAAATCACTTTTTATCTAACACATGCACCCCACCTGAAAAAATGCTAAAACTTACATATTTGAAAAACAATTGGTGCATTTTGAAGGAGTATGTAGGTTCTTTTAAATGACCCAGGTATATATGTGTTTTTTCCTTGGTAAGCTTACATATATACACTTTTTTCTAGAACACTAAGAGTATATGGATAAGAAAAAAAAACTGAATAACATTTTGGGAAAACAAAGTATACTATTTGGAAAGGGATATATTTTCATGGCCAACAAATGCATCTCAAAACATATGTGGAAAATGATGTTATATATTTACAAAGATAGAAAGGATTAGGGTCAAGGAGATGCACATTGGGTCTCTAAGATTGTCTTATTAAACAAATTGTTTCCATTAATGTCAAAATGCTTATACCATTGATATTATATATAAGTATCCAAGTATATTAGAAAGGATGTTCTTGAGAAAAGGTGAATTCAAAAACTGAAATGATGGTTTCAAACCCATGGTATTGGAAAAGAAAAATAAAAAGGATAATTAATTATTAAATTAATGAATTGATGTGACTTTTTGAATTAATGTGTCTCTTCATGAATTGTTATGATAATGTATAAAAGATGAAAGCATTGAATGATATATTGTGTGAGAAAAATTGTGATTTATGGAGTGAATGAGTCATCTTAGCATCTCCGTTATAACTCTTTTTTTATACTACTTCAAATGGTGAAATTTTGAGAATATGAAGTAGATGTTAAGGGAAACATCTAGTTAAATTTTATATCTTGGTTTGTTATACTTGAAGAGATATACACTATGGAATTTAGGACTTTTGGTTGGGCTTGAAATCTATTTCAAATGAGTCATCTTGGGATTTTCACAATAAATTATTTTTTGAAACGTTTCAAACCATGGAATTTTGAGGAGACAGAGATGAGATATTTGGCTACATCTAGTCAAAATTTTAGCCATTAGTTAGTTATAATTTCTTAGATATGGGCATTTTCACTATAACATGTTTCCTATGACATTTCGAACCATGAAAGTTTAAGGAGATGGAGGAGATGTATATGGGAACACACTATGAAAATTTCATATATTGGTTCATTGTATTTTATGATATATTCCCTATGGAAGTTAGGTGACGAGCCTCCTAATTACCCTTTAATTTTATCAAAATATAACTAGAAATAATGTTCATTTAATTTATCAAACTAGGGATTCATATGATACTTGTGATTTTTCATGCATTATTTGTGCTAGAGAAATTTTTCTATTTATTATTCTAGTTGTGAAGTTACAACAAAGATGAATGAAAACAAGACAACATGTTTTAAAGTATCTCTAAGGAGTCATTGATGCTAAGTACAATAGGCTATCAACATCATACATCTAACTATGAGAAAGATAATTTTTTTAGCTAGGCACATACACATGTTTGTTAACCCTAATTGGGTTGAATGAAATGATAGCAAACTAGTATAATTTAAACCTTCCTGGAAAAAAGTGTAGAATTCCTGTAGAAACTCGAAAGATCTAGAATTCTAGTTAAATTAAACACAAGTAATTTGCTGATATTCAAGAGAGGAGAGAAATTATTTGCTCCATAAAATAAATGTATTAAATTAATGAAAAATAGTAATACATGAGCAACCAAACCTCTAATCCGAAAGGGAGGTGGTTATATAGAAATTGTTGAATCTAGAAAACTAGGAAAAAACTAGTAAAAAACTAGAAAAGGCTAAGAAAAGCTAAAGGGAGGCCTAAAATAACAACAATAACTCAAGACAACCTATGCAAACTATCAGCCACGAGGAAAGCATGAGGAGGGGTGCACTTCCCAAGGAATACAACTTTAAAACATGCTAAAATGGTCTGGGGGACCAAATCCCTTAATTTAAGGGGGAATCTTGATGCGGGGCTCCAATCCTCAAATAACTCAAGTGGATGAAGTGTGGTTAGGTGTGAACATGCACTTAGATGTCTAAATGGTTTAGGAAAGTGGTTGGACCAATATTTTCATAATATTAAGCCTTTAAAGGCAAAAAACAAGGGAAAGTTGGTCCACCGAGCTAGTTTACCAAAAACCAAGTGTGAACATGATTTTTAGTGCATGTGGCTAAGTCAAGGATACTTACGCTAAAAAATAAATGTAGATGTTAGGATTATATTCCAACACCCCCCCCCCCCCCCCCATCCTAACTCACTTATCTAAGCTAAGTCTCGACCAAGATGCCATGTTAGGTACTCAGGTACAATAAATAAAAGATCCTCATAAAATGAAGAAAGAGGGAAAACCTTGTGGGAACACACCCCCCCACCAAAAGAGGAAAAAAGGGCTAAGTGGCTAGAAGGGCCTACTCATCTGTCTCCACCACTCTAAGCATAGCTCTCAGTTCTAAAAATTTCTTTCTAGTGAAAGACTTGGTGAAGATGTCTGCAACCTGCTGCTCAATGGGGTAGTACTGCAGTGATATGACTCGGTTACGAATCAACTCATGGATGTAATGTATGTGAATATCAATGTGCTTGGTCCTTTGCCTCTAAACTGGACCAATCAATATCTGAATAGACCCCTGATTGTCACAAAATATGACAGTAGGAAGTGGATACTGAATACCAAACTTAGAGAGAAGCCCCTGCAACCAAATATCCTGTGTAGTTGCATGTAGTTGCATTCACTACACTCTATACGTTGCCTCGGCTATAGATAAAGAAATCATGGATTTCTTCTTACTAGACCAGCAAAAAGGCCCTTAACCAAAGTTGAAAACATAACCAGAGGTGGACTTGCAGTCTGTACGATTGCCAACCCAATCAGAATCTGTGTACCCAATCACTGAAAGTGGGCAATCAACAGCATAAAAGATACCAAAACTGAAAGTACCTTTCACATATCTAAGGATTCTCTTTGTAGCTTTCCAGTGAAGCTGATGGGGCTCCTGCATATATCTGGTACAAACTCCTACTGCAAAAGATATATCAGGTCAGGTGTGAGTAAGATACAACAAACTCCCGACCAACTGTCAATACAGTGTACTATCCACCAAAGGTGCAGTACCTGCATCCTCAAATCTAATCCCCGAAAGAAAGGGAGATGTTGTTGGCTTGCATTCTATCATCTGAAAGCAGACAAGTAGATCTGATGCATACTTATACTGTTCCATCTTGATCCCTAAAGTAGGTTGAGAAACCTCAAGACCAAGAAAGTAGTGCAACAGTCCCAAATCTATCATGGAAAATCGATCGTGCAATGTTGATTTTTCCGAATCAATACCTGAGGTAAGGTTCCCTGTCATCAGTGGATCATCTACATAAAGTAATATCAACAAAAGGGAATCATCATATTGCAACAAATAAACATTCGGATCATATTTCCATCGAATGAATCCAATGGAAAGCAGGAAAGAATCCATCTTCGCATACCAGGCTCTGGGAGCTTGTTTTAGGCCATACAAATATTTCTTTAATCAGAAAATGAGGGAAGATTTCTGAATGTATCCTTGTGGCTGATCCATATATATCTCCTCCTTGAGATCTCCGTGAATAAATTCACTCTTCACATCCATGTGATGAACTTCCCATCTGCGAAAAGCAACAATGGCTAAAACTAGTCGAATGGAGTCCATTTTTGCAACAGGTGCAAATGTCTCTGTGTAGTCTATGCCATGTACCTGTGAGTATCCTTTTGTAATAAGTCGAGCTTTGTACTTGTTGATCTCACCATCTGCAGCAATATTTTTTCGATATATCCATTGGCATCAAACAAGATTTCTTCCTTTCGGAAGTGGAACCAAGTCCCATGTGTTGTTTTCCATGAGAGTTGAGTACTCTTCATCCATGGTAGCCTCCCAAAGCAGGTTTCCAGTAGCCTTAGAGTGTAACAGTGAATATGAACCAAGTTTCATATAGAAATTTATGGGAAGCAATGGTTTGGTGGCAATTAGGGCTTGAGGAGCCCCAAAAAACTATGATCTAGTCCTTCTCGCATTTGTAGGATCACCGACTAGTTCACTCACATCTTGCAGGGTTTTCTCTGCCCAAGTTGGCAGCTGAGTTGGAGCAGCCATGACCTGGTCCTCATCCTATGAATCAGAACCAAGAGGCTTCTCTGATGGCTACTTTGAAGTGCTTGGAGAAGTTTCAGACTCCTCCTCATCAGTGGCAACAAGTGGTTCCTCGACAAGGTCTGCTAAAAAATCATGCAATGATTCTTCTTCAAACTTCACACTTCGAGATACAAGGAAATTTTTAGTGTGAGAGTCTAGAAATATATATCCTTTGACACTGTCAGGATATCCAACAAAGATACATTCAACACTTTGAGGCTCCAAAGCCTTCCTCTTATCTATTGGAATGTGAGCCCATGCTCATGAACCAAAAATGCGAAAGTGCGACACTTTCGGTTTCTTACCGGTCCAACATTCAAATGGAGTGGTGCCCTTGAGTGATTTGTGAGGAATGTAGTTCTAAATGTATGTTGAACAATTAATAGCTTCAATCCATAGCTTAGGAGCTAATGATTTGGACTGTAGCATACAATTGGCCATCTCTTTTAACGATCGTTTTTTCCTCTCTGTGACACCATTCTACGGTGGTGTATATGGCATTGTGTGTTGTAGCTGTATACTTGCATCAATACAAAGTTGCTGCACATCTTTGTTGACATACTCCCCCCCATTATCAGTACGGAGTATCTTAATCTTACACCCAGACTCATTCTCAGCAAGTGCTTTAAATTCTATAAGGCATTCAAATACTTCCGATTTTAATTTCAGAAAAAATACCCAAGTAAAGCGAGAGAAATCATCTATGAAGGTGAGTACATATCGAGCCTTACTAATTGAAGGCTGCGGTAATGGGCATGTGATGTCACTGTGAATTAGAGCAAGAGTTGAAGAAGCTCTTTGTGCCTTCCCTTTGTCAAACTTTTGCTCTGGATGCTTGCCAAGAATGCATCCTTGACATACACCGCTTGTGAATTTAATAGCGGGCAATCCTTCTACCATGTTTTCCTTGTTGAGTTGATGCAAGTACTTATAGTTTAGATGGCCAAATATTTCATGTCGTAACCTGTTGATATCATTAGATTGTGACATAAATATAGTGCTAATAGATTTAGGAACAATGTGGGATAAGAAATACAAATGAGAACCGTGATTTGAAATTCCATGTGCAAGCTGTGAGCTCGTGGAAATGTCGGTAATCATTGTAGAGTCCGAAGTGAACTCCACCTTCCTTCTAGAGCCAGAATGAGTGATTTGATATATCAAGAAAAGATTTGCAGATAGTGAGGGAACATGAAGCACATTGTGAAGCAACCTGCTTCAAGGTCTACAATTCCTTCTCCGCACACCTTTGCGGGTGTGGCATCTCCCAAGTAAATTGAGGATCTGGTGCTTTCTTCGATGGACAAAAATTCATATTTTGATGGAGTCATATGGTTCGATGCACCTGAATCAAGGATCCAAGCTGATAGAGTGGATGTGACAGTAATTAAAGCATGACCATATCGTGCTCTCCCTCTCCCATCTCCCATTCTGTTATCATCCTTCTTCTTTGCATTCTCGGGCATGGTGAGATTGTGCTGTTGTAATTGCTTAGCCATCTCATCGATTGTTTTCCTCATGCAATTTTCTTCTAGATGAAAACCTTTGGAATAGTAGCTGCAAAGTGTTCTTTCCTTCTTCTTCTTACCTTTAGGCAAAGAATAGCTCTCTGAAGATTGTACGGGTCTCTCCTTCTTTGATTCATTAAATTTACCCTTCCCTTTTTGCTTGTCTCTTCCACTGCTCTTTGGAGCATCAGTAGCAACAAGTGCTTGGTTCTTTGAAAACTTTATGGAACCCATTTTCACTAACTTAGCTTGCTCTTGATTCAATGCTGCAATGAAGTCATTCAATGGAGGCATTTTCCATATTTCCTGAGTCAATTTAGATGCTTGAAAAGATGATACAAATACGGAATATTCAGGGCCTAATTTCGGGAGAATCAAAAAGATGAGTTGATCTTCCTCTTTCTTGACTCCATATGCATCAAGTTCAATGAGGAGGGATTTAAAATTGGATAAGTATTCTTTCAGGTTACTGAAATGAGTTGGACTGAGGGATATGCGTTCATTCTCTAGTTGATGCACTCTCATTTCATCCTGCTTGCTGAATAGTCCTTCCAATGTGATCCAAACTTCATCGGGAGTAGTGGCTTCGCTGACATGAAAGAGGATTTATTTGGAAATTGATAGGCATATCATCCCAATTTCTTCATCTAATTTATTTAAATACTTGATCTTCTCCGCTGCAGAAGTCGGTTCAGTCTCCATTCCCATTATTACCCTGTAAAGCCCATTGATTCGGAGGAGTAGAGTGATCGAGGTCTTCCATTCGAAGTAATTGAAAGGATTTAGAACAAGTTTTGTGGGCTAAGATAGATGATACATTTCTTCTTGCTGCACCTCCTGATGATCTATACTTACAAATAAAACCGTGTACAATCCACTAGATTCGAACTAGCTCTGATACCATGTAGAATTCCTACAGAAACTCGATAGATCTAGAAATCTGGTTAAATTAAACACAAGTAATTTGCTAATATTAAAGATAGGAGAGAAAGTATTTGCTCCATAAAATCAATGTATTAAATTAATGAACAATATTAATACATGAGAAACCAAACCTCTAATCCCAAAGGGAGGTGGTTATATAGAAATTGCCGAATCTAGAAAACTAGGAAAAAACTAGTAAAAAACCTAGAAAATGCTAAGAAAAGCTACAGGGAGGCCTAAAATAGCAACAATGACTCAAGACAAACTATGCCAACTATCATCCACGAGGAAAGAATGAGGATGGGTGCATTTCCCAAGGAATGAAACTTTAAAACATGCTAAAATGGTCTAGGGGACCAAATCCCTTAATTTAAGGGGGAATCTTGATGTGGGGCACCAATCCTCAAATAACTCAAGTTGATGAGTTGTGGTTAGGTGTGAACATGCACTTAGATGTCTAAATGGTTTAGGAATGTGGTTGGACCAATATTTCCATAAGATTAAGCCTTTAAAGGCAAAAAACAAGGGAAAGTTGGTCCACCAAGCTAGTTTACCAAAAACCAAGTGTGAACATGATTTTTAGTGCATGTGGCTAAGTCAAGGATACTTAAGACAAAAAATAAATGTAGATGTTAGGATTATATTCCAACATAAAGGTGTTGTTACCCTAGTTGAATGGAACAAAAATTGAAATAAAATCCAAATAAACTATAGAAATGAAACTTATATTGCATTGTAAAATAGAAACACACACTATAGGAACCTTAAGTCTAAATGAAGAACTTGAAGTCCACTCTCAGTGTTGCGAAAACAAATGAAGAACCTTGCACATGGATGACCTTATCCCTTTACGGATTAAACACTTCCCTTTACGGGTTCAACACTCCATAAGTAACCAGATGAAAGTATGTATATTGAAAATAGAGTATGAATTCTAGTGTTACAACAATAAATAAATACCAATTTACCATATAGGAATTCTAATACAGATCAATTTAGAAAATAGATCTATGTTATATTACCATCGTATACTTGTACAAGGAAGGGGGCCTATGTCGCTAAATGAGGCACTAGGTGAAACCTTCAATTATTCACCGAAATAAAAACTTTATAAATGCAAAACATTGCGACAAAAACCAAATCAATGTTTCGTATTACTTGAAAGGAAAACAATTATTTTTTATTATAATATAGGTGCTCCCCTCTACTAGAATTGAGCAATGGTTTTTATACAAATCAGATTTCCTTTTCTTAGTGCAAAAGAGTTTATAACAACCATGAGGATCTCAAATTATTAGGCTATCCTTCATTTTCTTCGAATGGGTTGACTAATATAGGCAATAATACACAATTGGTCTTTTTCGGTTTTATCAAATTTTCTTCATGCTAATAGAGAACATTGGGGTAATTATCATTGGATGAGTTGGCCTTCCCTACATTTTTCCATCCATGCTTTCCATTTTTTCCACTTGGTCACTATTTTGGCATATCGGTTACTAACAGTATGTCATTTGGTGCTATCCTAGTTGGTTTAATGGAAAAAAATAAAATTAAAAAAGTGACCAATTTGTTGGTGTTGTAGCAATAGTCAACAGCTAATTTTGTAGTAACGTAAAATAGTGTTGCAACAATGTGGCTAGTGTTGTAGCATCGTGTTTGGTGTTGTAGCATCATGTCTAGCATTTTGACATCATGTCTTCTATTGTAGCATCATGTCTATTTTTGTAGCATCGTATTTGGTATTGCAGCAATGCATCTGGTGTTGTAGCACATATAACCTACTTTGCACTAGTTCTCACAACAAATTTCATTAGTAAGCATAAAAGGTTCAGCTTTTCCTTGAATTACACTATCATAATTCATTAATATGACATCAATTACTGGAAATAATATATAGGACAAATTAAGATTATATTAATAGGTATATACTAAAATGATGACTAGGATGGTAGTCAAAAGTGATAAAAAAGCAACATATGGGTGTAAAAATATGGTAATTTAGGATATTTTCATCTGCCCCCAACTTGAAGAAGTTGCATATCCTCATGCAACTAACCAGTCACTCAGATTGAGAGTTGGTGTCCTAATCAAAAGCACATTAGTGGAGGTTGTTGAGGCTAAAATATTAGTGCCCCCAATGATGAGCTTGATATAATCTCCCATTTTCCTTATACCTCCCTTCAATAGTTAGATGCTTGTACCTCTTCCATATTATAATCAAATTGATATTTGGGTGTGTTGGATAGTGTTTTCAATGATGAAAATTGGTGTCATTGATGTCAAATGATAAGTAAGAGGAAACAATAGTATCATTGGTGTCAAAAGGTAAGTCAAAGGAAGCAGTATGATAGTTCAATGTCTTGACAAAATCACATGCAATAATGTCAAATTTTCTCTAAGTTTATTGATTTTTTTTTTTTAATTTATGATGCCAAAATGATTCTATGGATGTCATAAAATTCTTCACGGATAAGAGGATATGACCGGTTGAAGTTAGTAGTAGAAAAATGGGGGAAAACACCAAATTTATAATTAAAAACACCAAATTGTTAAATGCCATGCATATTTATATTAGATCCATAACTTTAGGGGAAATCAACAATGGATGGTGCATGAATTTGTGTAATATTTAACTAGGTTAACATTCAAGCATCTTCGGGTAGATCTGGCTATTGAAAATTACATGAATGGTGGATGGAGCTCTAACATGTGCGAAGGGTAATAAAAGTCACACCCTCCACATCACACTAATATAATAGTGACATGTGGTAGGTTTCAAGTGTAACCCATTCTTATATTCCACATGGACCCCCCATCACAGATGATAGTGACGTGGTGTTACACATCATTTTGTCACATTAGGAAAATGACCATTGGTTTGTATCTTTCACTATCCACAAATATGCTCCAAAGCATACCCTTTGTAAAGTTAGAATCCAAACTATCCCAAAGAGAGTGAAATTCATAGATCCCATGGCTCAAAACATTTTTCTTGGCTTCATGTGCATTGCCTTAGTCAATCTCTACGCATACGTAGAAAGGTCAATTAGAAACTATGCATAAGTGCACTATGTCTTACAATGTGGCCTACACACATGACTTAATGAATGTAAAAAATAAGAAGTAAAGTATAGAAGCATTTTTAGTCGCATATATCCCAACTAAAAATCTTTGAATGAATGCCTATTCAGCCCTTATCCCTCCCATCATAGAGCTACTCCCTCTCTTTGTGGAACCCCTATCCTACCATAGTGGATCTCATTCCTTGGGAAATGGATCCTAAACATCCCTCTCTTGGCCTATAAAGATAACACATGCCTAAGGATTGAGGAGGACTATTGGAAATAGGGTTATGCTACATATATAAGGTTGGAAGGTTATTCATTCAAGGAGAGGGTTGGAGATTGTGGGAAGGGACTTGCAACATCAAGGCTTCAAGGTTGTAAGTCTATTCTCTATTTTATTAATATAAAGGAAACTGTTGTTTGTCAATTATGTATTTGTTGATACAATTTGTAGGATTCCTTGATCACATACGTAGATTATGATTGCATATTGATCAATTTATGATACATGATGAGTTAATTAGTTCATTTATCTCTTGTGCTATATATTGGATGCTTTAATCTTGTGTATATTTCTAATCTATGCAAATCTCCTTCAGGACATCATGGAAAAATTGTGGGAAGTGCTGGGAATATCTCTAAAGCATTGAGGAGAAGCGGATGGTCGAAAGATCTAAAAGGGACTTCATCAGCCATTTCAATTAAATGGTAAGTGACATCTAACATAGTGTTTGTTTCAGTCAATCTCAATCTAGGGAAATGTAGTAGTTCCTTGTTTTTTGTTACTAGATTTCTCTGAGGTCTAGGGAGATCGCTCTTGTCTGCAAGATGGATAAGTCCACATAACATGTGGCACCCTCAACGTGGGAGATAAGATGGCAGATCTAGACTATATAGATGAGATTATAGTGATACATGGCATATCGTGACTAGATAAAGGATGATGATGTAGGATGGATGAAGTGGAAGGATGATGATGATGTGACAACCCAACATAATGCCACATGGCATTCCAAAATGGAATTTTTGAGGGACTAGTTGGGCGATTTGTGGCGACACTCAGCGAGTTCCATGTGGTAGTTAAGATGGCATGATGATGTCAACATGAGGGTGACCATTAATCCCTAGGTCTAGGTCACATGGTATAATCTTACGAGTCTCTCAAAAGTTGGCCCCATGAAAAATTTGGATCCCCGCTTGTGTATAAATATAAGTCACATGGCTTTAAGGCTAAGTGAAAGTGGAGGAGAGCGAAGTAACATGTGAAGGCAATGCCTTCGTGGTCTAAGTTTTGGTATGTAGACTTGGATGTTGCGGTTTCAAGTCTATCCCAACGGTTTGGCTCCTATTGTACTATGATGTGATTATACATGGTGTGATTGGCACACAAGTTCTGATTTGACTTCATGGTAGTGTGAATTGGTCTCTATGATTGGTGCACAATTTTTTGGTTTGACCCCATGGTAGTGTCAATTGAATCTCAATGATTGGTGCAAAAATTTTAGTCTAACCCCATGGAAGTTTGAATCAGATCTCTATTATTAGCATGAAATGTTTTGGTCTAACCTCGTGGAAATCTAAATTAACTCTCGGTGATTGGTGCACAAGTTTTCATCTGATCCCATGGTAGTTTGAATTGGCTCATTGTGATTGGCACACATATTTTTTGTCTAACACCATGGCAATGTGAATTGAATCTTGGCGATTGGCGCAAAATTTTTGGTTTGACCTCGAAGAATTTTGAATTGGCTCTTGGTGATTGGCACCTAGGTTCTGGTGTAACCCCATGGCTATTTGAATTGGCTCTCGGTGATTGGAGCACAAGTTCTGGTCTAACCCCATGGAAGTTTGAATTGGTTCTTGATGATTGGTGCACAAGTTTGTTCCATCCTTTGTGGAAATTTGAGTGGCTCTTTGTGATTGGCACAACAAGTCTGGTTTGGTCGCCATGACAGTCTAATGTAGGTCTTACTAGAACATATACAACTAGCACATGACATGGCTTGTCATATCCATATATAATTGGCTTCATATATGTGATGTGGTCCCTGTCTGAGCATATTGATTGGCATGACTTGGCTCTCTAGGTATGCAATTATATAAATTTGTATTGAAGAGTTTAAAAGAAGATTACAATAGCACAGTTCGTGAAGTGTGTTGTAACACGTTGGGTGTTCAAGGACTCGAGTTCGGTTGGGTAGGCCACATTATTATTTTTTCACACAAAAGCCCATTTTTTCTTATTGATAATAGAATGAAAAAGTGCATGTTATATATTTGTCACTAAAAAAGCACAATTTATAGGTAACAAACTAGAAAAATGAAATTTGTAAAAATATTTAATTCTTATAATGTTTTTGTGGGTTAATTTGAGGAAAAATTGAATTTTCAAAAAGGTGTTTTTTGCAATTCTTTTGTAATTTAGAAGAGTGGAGCTACAAATAGTTCTTGAGAATAGGGGGTCATGGTTATTTTCAAAATGGTCTCATGAACATCTTTTTGAAATGAAGAACTTGTAGAAGATTTATGATTCAAGAACATGCTGATTTGGTTTAAGCTTTGGATCTAGTTTGAAATATTTTGAAAAGTGGTCCATTGGAGTTTGAAAAATGATGTGAATGCCTTCATTGAGGTTAGTGCCTCAATCAAGTTGAAGCCTACTACAAGTCGGTGCTTTCATATTTTTGAGGTTGGTGCCTAAATAAGGTTGTAACCTACAACACGTTGATGCTTGCAAATTTTTGGAGGTTTGTGCCTATGACATGTTGGTGACTACTGTTATCACCTGGATTGAACCTCAGGCTGAAGGAAGGCAATGCCAGGGTAACCACAAATCACGCTTAGGCAAGTAGTTAGTCCTACTAGGCCGGGAGAGGGCTCTCTCCGTAAGGATCTCAGTCAAGATGACTGGATCAGGAAAAGTATTTTAGGCTAGGTATAGTAGCACGAAGTTTTGATTGGATTTTGAAGGGGTTTTGCAGGATCAGGAGGAGCTGGACAGTTTAGGGCTAGGGAATTAGGTCAAAATTGCAGGGTTTTCAATGGGGAAAGGTAGGCATAAGTTTTAGCATTCTAGGGCTTGATGGGTGAGGTTTTTAAGACTAGTGAGAGGCTAGGAAGAGCATGTGATTATCATGTATCCTTCCCAAACTGTAGAAAACATGAAATGGTGAATGTTTTCCCAAAGTAGAGCAGTGATGTAATGAATTCTGCCTATCAACTTGAAAGCATTCACTTAGAAGCAATTAAATCATTAAAAAAATACACAAAACATAATAAAATATGATCACAAGAGAAGAAACTGTACTAAAACTCCATACCACATGGATCCCATAAAAATAGCTGCAATTCTTATTAATCTCCTACTAAACTGCTACAAAATGATGTACAATCAAGGTCTGAGCATCCATCTGATTCCAACCCTTTACAATAGAAATAATAAGATATAGGCTTTGTTTCAACCTCATCCCATCCTCAGGGGTCAAATCCCTAAGATGAGGAGCTAATCTAA
The DNA here is from genome assembly GCA_031772625.1 of Pinus tabuliformis. NCBI lineage: Eukaryota > Viridiplantae > Streptophyta > Pinopsida > Pinales > Pinaceae > Pinus > Pinus tabuliformis. The sequence continues at coordinate 77,197,355 of CM062819.1, read as the reverse complement.
CCAACACTAAACAAGAAACAGGAATATAGGCATCTTAACAACTTGCCTCTAAAAGTGAAAAATTGATTCATTTGAGCTCAAATTCACTTTTAATGCAATGAATCTATCCCCTACTACTAATTATCCATCATATTTACATTAAAACTCATCATTTTCAATGGTAAAACATCTTCCATGAGAGAAAATCCATGAACATAGTCAAAAAAATGGAAAAATGGCCATCTTGTGCAAATTTTCCCTACGCGCAGCGCCACTTTCAGGTCCCTTTTGGGGGCCTTCCAGGCATCCAAATTGAGCTCATGATAGCTCATTGGAATGTTATTCAAGTTTAATTTCTAGAAAACCTAGAATTTCATCATTTTAACCTCATTTTACCCCTCAAAAGTTGATTCTCCCAAGATTGCTTCTGTGTGTCCAAAAAGTGGCAAAAAGGTCATTTTTAGGGTGTTTTTTGACCTTTTGGTGGACCAGTTCTACCCCAAAAAATTAGAAAATCCATAGGGTGCATGTACGCATTGCTCTGAGTCCAAAAATGCAAGCAATTTGTGCATTGGGTGCCCCTAGGAAAAGCGCAGCGCCAGTGGCACTGCGCGTTGAGCCTGATTTTCTGTTTTTGAAATTTCAAAATTTGCAAAGGATAAAAACTTTTCCAAACTTGACCAAAATTGGTGAGAAGCACCATCACCAAGTATCCTAATGAGCCAAGGAAGCTTCAGCAAGAAACCTAAGCCTATCCTCATCCTTTTTGCCTTTTAGAGCCTACCTTAGCCTAGCTTTCATCTTTTTGACCCTCATGTTGCAAATTTTGTTTCGGGTCATGTGCCTGATCATATGATTATCCCTATTTGCCTTCTAAAACAACTTCTCTAGCTCCAATTGACACTCTCAAGCCAATTCTCTCTATCATCTTCAATTTCCTTATCAATAGGAGTCAAAGTGACCTGTGCCTCTTTGTCACTTTGTCGTTTTACCAGCTCCATGAGGACCTACTTGTCACTCAACTGCCTGTTCTCTTGTTCCAAATATGTGATGACATACTTGGCCCTCTCCAAATTGTCCATCAAATCTTGGAATTGAGCCTCCTTTCCTGTATGATGATGTCCTTTATTGTTTCTTCATCCTAAGCCTCTAAGTCAATTATTTCCACGCCATGATGAGTATAACACTGCTCCATGTCATCATGCTCTATCAAATCAAAGTCTCTCTCTTTCTCCTCATCATCAAAACTTTCCTCTGGCATCTTTTCTTTCCCTTTGTATAGTTGCTGCACCTATACCTGCTATGTTGATGAAGAAGGCAAAGCCCCTTCCACATCCTGTGGAGCTAGCATTTTCCTATGGGTTGATGAAGAAGGCAAGGTCCCTTCCACATCCTATGGAGCAAACACTTGCCTATCAGCTGCAAAAATATCCTTGTGCCCCTCTAATATGTCATGTAAGTCCCAGGAAACTTAGTAGTTCTAGTCTCTTTGGCCTCCTCACCTGTTTTCACCTGAGCACCGCTAGAAGGTCCCCCTGATTCTTGAGACACTAGTGGAGGAATTTGAGGACCCCTGAAGATGTCATGAGCAATAAATGTCTCCCAAGAGATGTTGAGGAGGCTAAGGTGATGAAGCACAATCATCTTGATCAGGGAATAATGATAAAGACTGATCATATGCTGATGGTATGGATTTTTCTGCACAAAATGGGCCATCTTCTTAATATTCTTGAACAAGAAATAAGGGAGGTTTAACATCCTCACCCTGGTAAAATGCATGAGAAGCCTAATATGATAGGTGTACAGCCTAGAAAATCTTCCCTCACAAGTGAAATATTTCATGATTATTTTCAACATGGGGGCATACTTGTCCTCAAGGAATCTGAAAGGAAAAAGTCTTTTCGCCTCATCTTTGTATCGAGGTTTGATATAAGCCTCATAATAGTGTTCGTCTAGGTCATGTGCCTTGTACCACTTCTCCCCTACATTTGGAATCCTGGTTGCATCTACAATGATGGAGGGTGAGACTGTGAATGTCACACCAATAAGAGTCACCTTGTTTTCCTGAAGATGAGCTACAAAAAGTCTGGTGAGCTCAGAGTGGTGTTGAACTCCCTCAACCTACTCACAGAACTCATAGCACCCAAGATGTCTGAAACAAGTGACAGCTAACTGAGAGGACTGCAATTCTCTGAGATTTCATGGCTCGTCCCTAATAATTCTACCTCCCTTGTGTGGTTTTCTCTGATGTCGAGGTCTATCTGTCGAACTGTCACTGCCTGTGTTTTCCTCCTCCTCATAGTTTCGGTCTTCTCTGTCCATGTTTGCAAGGTTTTAAGGCTGTACACTCCAAGAAAAGGGATAAAGGGGATGAGCAAGAGTGATGAGGAGTGAGGGGATGGGAGATGACCTTAAGAGGTGTCTTGGTAGACTAGAAAGGAAGGGAAGGATATGAATTATGAAAGTGAGAGGGAGGGCATGGTTTGTTTGAGATATTGCTGTTTGGGAAGATGGATAAAGGGATGTGGATGTTATGGAATGATATAGGGAAAGAGTTTAAAGTTTTTGTGATAGGTGATAGAAGGAATAATTGGGGTTTAGGGTTTACGAATAACCAAGGGACAATTTTAGGGTTTTACATTTGCCATGGGGAATTATGTTTAAAAGTTTGATTGCAAACCAACAATGTAGTATGGGAGGACAACTTACTTTTATGAAGGAAAATAGGGAGCCTTGGGAAATTTTTATGAAGTTTGAGGCCTTTCTGGCCCTTCTTCTCAACACGCAGTGCCAACTCACAGATGTGCAACGCCACCTCTGGATTCACAACGAAGTGTAAATTTATACTGTGGAAACCTCTAGATGTGCAGCGCAAGGCCTAGACACATAGCGCGAATCTTCCTACGCGTAGCGCGACTTCACCACTGCTCCAAATGCGCAGTGCCAATCTCCAAAAGCGCAGCGCCACTTCTCCTTTGCCCAAAAATCACTCAACCTTTCCTCTTCTCCTCACTTTTTGACTCCTTGCTTGCCAATTGAGAGTGATGAACTTGAAAATGAAATGTGAGACCTTATATAGGAGAAAATTTTGATTTTTCACTTGAAAAACCCACTTTCTAATGTTTCTTGACCTTTCTCAAAACTCAGTTTTTAATGAATTTCCTTCTTTGTTTGTTTTCAAGTGGATAATGCTCAACTTGAACTGAATTTTGCAGTGTTTCTTTTCCTTGCAACAAGGAGAGATGCTTTGGTGCAGCCAGGACCATTTATTACATAAAGTGACTTAAAATTACATAAGAAATACAAATTAACTCAAAATACTCTGTTTTCACCTCAAAAACATGTTTTTGAGGTGAAAATTACATTAGTTTAAAATATAATTATATACTGACTATGACCTACAAGCCATCATGCTTGACTTATTTATCATCCTCATACCCTTGCTGCCCTTTATTTACCCTTTTAAATCATTCTCTTAACCTTGGAAATGAAACCCTAAGACCTAATGAAACATGCCCTATGACCTAATGAAAGCATGATTGCAAATTGACCATGAAACCATAACTGAAGACAACCTGAAGAAGGGTCAGCAAGTATACTTTATGAGGGAGAAAATAGATTTTCTGAAAAGAAGACAACCATCAATGGATCAGTTTGACATGACCTAATGAAATGATATAAAAATTTCAGTATGGGACCCCTAAAATGAAAATGCAAAGAGCAAATTTGATCCCTGATGGAAGTATGCAGATAGTGACACTAACATTGGCCTTATTGGGGATGGCAGCTACTTGGAGGTGTCAAGAACATTGCAGACCAAGTGCCTCATCCATTGGGCAATACGATCAAACAAACAGAAGACAAAAACAAGGGAAACCCCCCTTCTTTTACCAATTTTTTTAAATAAAAATGACTCAATACAAACTGAAAACTGACTCACAACCGACTCTAAACTTGACTATAAACCAAATCAATCAAACTTGACACAAATAATTCAAAATTTATAGGCTTCATTTCGAGCCCCAAGCTCAGATGACAGTGTACTTGAAACCTTGCAAGGAAAAGAAAACCAGTATATACAATGAAGGTGAAGTAACTTTCGGGAACAACCTCAAAAGTAGTAGTGTTTCAGGAGCCTACCATTCACTGGCCCTCCTGAACATTCTTGACCATCCATTTCCTTTAACAAAAATGCATTCTATCCTAGATAAGCTGATATTTTATATGGTCCTTTCCATAAATTGTCAAATTTACCATGCTTTCCTTTTTCCTCATTTCGTGCATCCCACCGCAGCACTACATCTTCCAGTTGAAATTTTTCTACTTTGGTTTTGCAGTCATAAGTTTTATTTATCTTCTCTTGCAACCAGAAAGTGTTTTGGGAAACCTCTTCCCTTGTTTGCTGAAGGTGAATCATTTGATTAATTTTTCACTAAATATCATCCTCTTCGCTGCCTGCTTCCTATAATAATCTCATGATTGGGACTGCAAGTGATGTAGGAAATATTGTATCAGTACATAAACCAACTCAAAAGGTGACATACCTATTGATTTCTTGATGCTCACTCTATCAACCCACAATGCATTAACAAGCTTTCAATGCCAATTCTTCTTGTTTGCCTCCAACATTTTCTTGATAATATTCACCAAGGATTTATTTGATGACTCAGCCAATCCATTGCCCTGCGGTTAGTATGCCATCAAATGACCTAATGTGATATTGTACTTGTTGTAAAACTCCATCATCTTCTTAGACTTAAATTACGCTGCATTATCTGTTATAATCTTGTGAGGGAAACCAAAACGAGACAAGATATTACATTCTAAAAATTGGATAATTACTTTGTCCATGGCTTGCCTTGTCGAATGGCCTCAATCCACTTGGTGAAGTAATCGGTAGTTGTCAAAATCCATCTGTGTTGTGCTAATGATGTGGGATGGATTTCTCCTATGAAATCAAGTACCCACTACTGGAGAGGTGCATTTATTTCAACTGGCTTCAAAGGAAGAGGAAGCAACTTCATTTTTCCTTGAAAAACTTGGCATTCATGGTAGCCCATAACTGTCTTATATAAATCTAAAAACAGAGTTGGCCAATAATATCCTGCTCTCAACACTTTGTTAGCTGTTGTTTTCCAAAAAAAATGACTGCCACAATCACCTCTATGAAAATCATTAGTTACCTACTGAGCTTCATCTTCAATGAAACAATTAAGAAGAATTCCTCCCGGATCTTTCCAATAGAGAGCACTATTTAAAATGTAGAATTTTGCAGACTTTATTTTTAGTGATCTACGTTTACTTCTTGACATTCCAGGAGGTGGCGAAAGATGCTAAAGAACATAAACTATATCAAAATACCAAGGTGATTTGAGAAACATTTCTGATACTTGAATGAGTGAGCCACCATCTTCATCATCTGACATTGCTGCAATGAGATTTATGTCTAGAGCATGCAAATTTGATCCAACCATCAGTTTTTCCAAGCCTTGTCCTTTGATCAGTTTGGTAGGTTTAATCTTAACATCATACTCCAGAATTACTGCTATCCACTTACCTCTTCTCCCCTCTGGATCAGTTTGCATGAGAACATCCTTGAAGACTGCGTTAGGAACATATGCTATAGTATGTGAATGCAGAATGCATATTATCAAATCCTTCAATGCTTTTATAAGAGCCAACGCTTGTTTTTCAATGATATTGTAATGCAAGGCAACATCTCGAATAATCCTACTGAAAAAGAAATGGGTTGCTCAACCTGATCCTTCTTTTGCATCAACACCGCAGCCATGGTGTGCTCGGATGAAAATGAAAATATAATAAAATCATGAGTATAATCAGGATTGATCAAGACTGGGGCTGTGGTCAAAGCAAACTTTACTAAGTTGAATGATTTCATGGCATCCTCGGTCCATTTCACAGTGCTATCCTTTTTTAACATATTAGTTCTTTCATGTCAATGCTAAGCCAAATTTGGTATAAGTATGCGTAAGAAATTCATCTTACCATTGAAAGCATGAATCTCCTTTTTGTTGCGGAAAGTCTGTATGCTGGATTACCTCCACCCTTGAAGGATCAATGCGAATACCATCTTTAGAAATTATATGACCAAGGAGTTTACTCTCGTCCATGGCAAAAAGACTCTTTTTCGGGTTTAGAGAAATCCTGAACTTCCTACATTTCTAAAAGACAATCCTTAAGTGGTACAAATGCTCATCACCAGAACCAGAAAATACCATCAAATCATCTAAATAAACTACCAAGAAAACATCCTTCTCATTAGCAAAATCTATGTCCATCACCCACTGAAAAGTAGCTTTGGAATTCTTCAATCCAAATGGCATTTTGGCATACTGAAATGTTCCCCATGGTGTTGTGAACACAGTTTTGTCTTGGTCTCTTTCATGCACCAAGATCTGATTATAGCTTGAGTAGCCATCTAGTAGTGACATTCATGATGCTCCAACTACTCTTTGTAGAATATGGTCCATCTTAGGAAGAGGGTAATTATCCTTTAAGGACACTTTGTTGAGGTTCCGGAAATCTATGCACAACCTTATTTCTCCAGTCTTCTTTCCTATCGGGACCAATCAGAAAATCTATTTGGAACAATGATGCTAACTTTAAACAATCTATTTACCTCTTTCTCGATGGATGACAACAACTTTCGATTGATTCTTCTCAACTTCTGTCTAAAATTTTTTTGATCTGGCTTGATAGGAATAGTATGTTGAATGATATCCTTTTCATACACTTTCAAATTTGAATAATCCCATGCAAAAACATTAGAAAATTCAGAAAGTAATCTAACATACTTATCCTTTACTTCGGGAGGCAATGTTTTTGATAACTTTACAAGCTTGGGCAAAGTATGTCATCATATATTTGTAGATAAGGTAATGTTTGAGAAAAACCTCTCTCAAATTTTGGAAATTCGTTTCTAGTTGCTCAGAATCTGTGCCACAAAATAATCTCTAAAACAGGAAATCATTAAATATTTAAATCTGTAAAAATAGGTTCTAAATATCTATTCAAATATTCCAATTCACGACATCTGTGAATACACTGAAAGAGTTTTTTGTTATGTGGCTCGTGGTTGACAAAAACCTCCTTGGGTTTCTCAAAATTACTTTCCATCTGTTGTAAAATGGTGCCGCACTACAATGACTAAAACAGTAAAACAAATGCAAAATTTGTTTTGTTTTAATGTAGGCTTCAAATATCACTGCATATCTCCCACATAGTAACACCTGTGCATAAATAGAAGGATGTTTTTGTTATTTGGTATGTGGTTGACAAGAATATTTCACTTTTGTAAAATTCATGTCCATTACTTCAGAAACTGATTTTGTAGTAAACTTGTCCCTGTGTGTAGCAAATGAACTCAAAACATGCATAACCAAGAATCAATCATTCATTTTGATCATATCTTCTGATCCAGGAACTGGTTTCGGCCGTGAAATATACCATTGGAAATATATTTCCGAGATTCTTCTGATGAACATACTTAGGATATGATTTGCACTGAAACTTATGTGCAAAACATCTCTGAAAACTAGACATAGTAAGATCCCATTTTGATCCCTGGTGACAGGCTACGAAGACTGGAACTAACACCTGCAAACTTATTTATGGGGGTTGGTGCCTCTAGTAGGTCAGTTCCTACAAATCTATGTAATTAAAACTAAATAAGATAAAATAATTTATGGTTTTACCCTACAAGTGTTTTCATGTACATATGATGTCCTCTTATGATGATGTGGTGATGTTCTTTAATGATGCATGATTATGGTTACAATTTTGATTGATTACTAAATTGTTTAGCTTGATGAAAAGTTTCCATTACAATGATTCAGACCCTCTCAACATAATATTGAGTCATACAATTGGTATCAAAGCAAGTTCCTTCAGGAATTATTAATCACTGGAAGGTAGATCTAGGGATCCATAGCCATGGAAGATTAGGAAACAAAAATGGATCTAGATGAAATTTCTATCGTTCTTCTAAAATTGTATTGGAAGAATACAAAAGGATGAATGAAATTTTGTTAAAGCAATTAAGATAAAAAGAACAAGAAATTTTGAACCAAAGAAAAGAATTAGAAGTGGAAAAATAATTAGCAAGAGAATCATCCTTGATCAATCACATCGTAAGAAGGAAGGAAGCCAAGAAAAAATTAGCAATATGCAACGACCATCTATGTATCAAACACTCTTTCAAGTATATTGTTATTTATACTATGAGTTTGGTGATAAGGTTGTTAATTGTTATTGACAGTGCTGGACCTGCCAACATTCAGGGGATCTCCCTGATATGGAGTCCCGACTAGACCTCACATTGTTTGGAGTAGGATTCCCTATTTTTAAGGGATTCTTTTTCCTTTTTTTAGCTTTTTTTCTATTCTTATTTTCCCAGGGAAACTTTCCATCCACACTTCGAGGAAAGTCTATGCAATCTTGGGGAATTGGGCAACTTTCCATCTTAGTGTGCTACATAGTTTCTGAGCTCAGTAAGGGATTGTGTAGTTTTTGGGCTCAATGTTGGGCTGCCTTCCATGACTGTGTAGTTTCTGAGCTCAAGGTTGATTTCTAGTCTGAAATGTGAAATTCCCATCATCAAGGTTGCTTGCCATCAATAATTGCTTAGTTTTTGGAGGCAAGCCCAGAACTATTGTGAAACCAAGTTGGGAGATCATATTGTGAGTTAGAAATATCACCTAAGTGTGGAAACAAGAAAGCACAAGCTCAAACGAAAAATACAAGTCTCATTCGAAGCATCAATACCTAGATCAGTGAAATAGAAGCTCTTATGGATAGGAAGGAAGACTCCAAAATCAAAGCACAAGTATAGTCCCTACCATTCTCTTCATTGACAACACACATACCAAGCAAAGTCAGACTAAGTTTTTTTGATTGGGGATGAGGAGTATATCAATAAACAATTAAAAGATATTGTTAGAGCCTTAGTTTTGATTTTTGGTGTTTCTTCGTTGACAACAGGCCTAGACAGTACCCCGACGAAATCACTTCATGAACACAAACATTGCTATGCTACAAATGAGCCTAGAAAGTAACGCAACAATGTTGCTTGCTTCACCTCTCTGCAAAATAATCCTTTCTCTTCTTTTGTCCTTTATTTCATTTTTCATTTTTTTATTTTTTCAAAGAACTGTGCATAGGCATTAATTTATTTCATGGGGGCAGAAGAGGGATCCTGACTTATTGAGAGCAAAAGAGGTTGTCCCTTAAGAGAAGGATATTTGTATACACCTCTGACATACTTGTTAAGGTTTTTTTCCCGTCCTTACTCTACTCAGCTTAGTTGACAAGGATTAACTGAAAATAGAAGACTACTTAGAGTAGGTAGTACTAGTTAAAAGTGCAAGCATCGTGATTTCACTTTTGACTTTGTTTGAAAGGTACGTATTTTCCATCAGAGTATCATCAACTAAAATAAACTGCAAGATTCACGTAAAGAGAGGGAATAAATAGATAACCAAGCATTGACAACAGTACAACTTGCTCTTGGACTTCACCTTGCTTGTATGAGAAGCCAAACACGTGTAGAATTTCCTACAAATTCTCTACAAATCTACCTCTGAGATCTATGTAGAAAATTTGACTGTAGATTAACTTGATAATGCAATATACCAAAGAAAAATACTATAATCTACTTCTACTATCAAACTTGTGAAAGCTTAAAGATCGAGCTGAATCAGAGTTGAACACATATAACCATAAAATGAGAATCAATGCACATGAAACACAAAAATTACTTAGGGGAAAGCCTCAGCTAAAAACCCCACTATTTGTATTATCATACAAGGTGGAAATACATCAGAATTATACAAAGCTTTAGCTCTCGTAACTAGCTAGCTCTTAGTACAATCCTCCTGGATGCTCACAGGAAAACAAAGCTTCTCACAAGCCTTCTCCTCTACCCTCCAAGCTCCTATTTCCTTGCGCAGTTTCTCTTGGGTGATCCTCCTATTACCAAGTGGAAGACTGATCACTCACACTGATCCTACACCCTGTCAGAACTGTGCAATCCTCAAGGAACCTTCCCTTGACTGCATGGATGAGTTTTTGTTGCACTAAAAATTGTCACCTTGACATTCTGCAATCTATGTGAGTCCATTACCACTCATACTTTCCTCCTTTGCAAGTCTTAAAGCCTCAGTTCTTCATATCAAGCCTTGAAAATAAGAGAAAGTCCTTAAAAGTCTCTAAAACTCTGGTTCCGCACTTTCTCTTAGCATTACCTGCGGTCCTGCACCTAAAGGTCATGTCCCCTGTGCACCTAACCACTCTGTCTCTGTGTTATGGGTGGGGACCCCTGTAAAAGTAAAAAAGGCGCAAGTATATTCTTAAAAACTCACTTTGAGTCATTTCTAGAAGTTTCTTGAAGGAATCTTGAGGTGGTAAGTTCGCTCCTTTAAGGTTCATGCATCCCATACCTTAAGGAGCTAACCCCTTGATGCAAGGAGCTTATCCCTTTGAAGGAGGACTCTATCCCTTCATAGGTGGACTTGTAGCCTCCATCCTTTGCACTATAAAATGAAGCATTGGGCTGGTTTCTTGGGAGGTTGAAAGCTGAATATTTTTGAGGTGAAATGCTCTTGGAACTTAGTTTTCCTAATTGAGCTTTTGTGAGGAAAGATTACATACCTCTTTGATCTCATTTGGAAGAGTGTGAGGCTTGTCAAAGTAAAGGAGATTCCTGTTTCAGACCCTGGGAAGAGCTTGTACAACATCAAGGCACCAAAGCTTGTAAAGTTCTTCTATTTCAAAGTTAATACAAATAAGTTTATTTTTCTCAATAAGCTATGTTTTATGGTTTATTTTATGGATTCCTTGATCACCATAATGAACATGATTTATGATATTAGCTATGCAGGTGTTATTTGATGTGTGCTTGTTTGTGATTGCAGGTTCTCAAAAGGAAACTCTTTCGGACAGTTGAAGGATGGCTGCTACAAACTAGCGTTGGACTTAAGGTAGGGTCTAAACACCTCTATAGTTTTTATTAATGAATCGCAATATGTTTAGAGAAAGGTAGATTTGCTTGTCCTGTTTGTTGCTAGATATCTTTTGATACTAGGGAGATCAGCCTTGTCCAAAAGATATATTTATCCAGCCGACAAATTGGCAACTCCACTGGGGAACTGAATTTGGTTTTTGGTTTTCATTTTTTCTTTGACTTGAGAAACTTGTTCTTGTTTCTGGTTTTTGCTTGATGTGTGTGGGATTGGATAGTTTTTAGGATCTGGATTATTTTTTTTTTCGAAGTTTTTAGAGGACCGCACTTTCTTTTTACAGATAGTGCGGGCATCTCCGCACTTTTCCCTTAGTACACAGAGCGGTACTGCTCCTATTTGTTCTGGAAGCCTACAGAACTTGTTAAATTTTGGAAGAACCTAAAATGTTTTCTTCCAGTTAAGTTTAGGTTTTATTTATGGATTTTAGTGTCTACCCAGATCTGCATGTGTTCTGTCAAAAATCTCTTGAAAGTAAGTTCTATTGGTATTTTTTTTTTAGATGATTTTCTAGAAGTTTTGCATGCCTGGATTGGTTTTCACTTGGTCTATGTAGTGACTCAAAGATTAGAAGCCTAAGAAACCTTAGATTACCCTGGTCTTTTTGTATTCTTGATGAGTCTCACTGGTTTGTGAAATCTGTCCTTGGTGAGAAAAAGATTTCGTTTTCTCTTTGCAAATCTTTGAACGAACTTGGTTGTAAGTTTTGAATTTCATTTTTGTAAAAGAAAACATATTTGGATGTTTTTTCATTGTTTTTTTATTCTGAACGAATTAATCCTTAGTTTACTGAATAACTAAGTAAAACGTCCTAAAAAATATTTGAAGCTTTTATACATTAGGTTTTTTTAAGTGTTTAGATCTCAAAATTAGTTTTTTGTAGTTTTGAGTGTTTTCTAGAACTTCTAGAATCTCTTTTGAAAGAATTGTTTTTTGTAGTTTTTGAGTGTTGAAAGAGAAAGGGATTTTTTGTGAGCTTTAATTAGCAGTCTCGTTTTTATTTCTTATTGAAAAAGACAAAAGTATTTTCTTTTTATTTCTATGTTGAAAGAAGGATTTGTTTCTTAAAGAATTGCATTTTCGAACTCTTTCTTTTAGCTAGAAATTCATTGAGAGAAAAATGAATTGTTTTATCATTTTAGGTGCATTTTTAGTGTTTTTGGAGTTGAGTCTTCACAAAATCAAAGTTTCATTTCCATACCTATTGACTTGAGAAAAAACCCATAAAAGTAACGCTTAATTAAAATCGATCTAGCAATCTTTTTTATTTCTAGGGCTCTTATCACCAATATAGCTTAGGCTAGTATCTTGGAGTAGGGAGTAATTAACTCTCCAGGATAGTTAAAACAAATAGGTAGATATATCTTGCGGTAGGAAATAAATCCAATTGTAATTGATATAATCTGGGAAGCTCCTCTTAAAGGAGTCAATCACGAGATCATGTTCGAACCTTTGAGACAATCAAGTCTATCTCATTGGGAAAGATAGAAGATTTGCACGTATTATAAACGGTAAACCTCGGATTAACCATTGTCGAGGAGCATGGGGTCACTTGTTGGTAAACCTTGTGTTGATCATGTCAAGGAGCCTTCAAGGGGATTGAGCTTTGTTACTCTGCCCTTGCATGTAGATCGGATCATAGACTGTTCCCCCAGTTGTATTTGTTGCTGTTGGTAACCTTAGTGTCCATATAATTAAGATTATTTCCTAAGGTGACGGTGAAGGACGAGTCTCACTGCACCTGGAGCAGACGTTGACTAGACTCACTTGGACTCTCTGGGGGGTTCTCTTCACTCGAGATGTTTATGTGAAGAAACTTGTGCCAGTCTGTTTCATTAAGCAGGTTGTCTGGGTAACTATTCCAAACGCCCTTTTTGAATTGAATTCTACAACATTGGATTTCATCACCAACTAGTGTTTTTAGTACGGGAAGTTACTGTTTGTGTGTGGTTTGAACTATTAGATTTTTTAGGCGTGTGATTCACTTGTTTGTTTCTTTAGAGACTTTAGGTGCTTTTATTCAAATTTTATTTGCTTGCGTGTGATTATTTTCATCATACACCTAGAGATTATTATCCTTGATCAATCATGTCAAGACAGTCATCCATGTTTTCGCAATCACCGGAAACATTTGTATATGGTAGCCCTATTGTTCCTTTGGGGTACCAATCTCTTTCTGGTACTTTTTCAGGAGCAACTCCTCGACCCACTGAACATCAGTTATCACCCGGTAATAATGGAACTAAAACGTTGAACGTAGAACAAATCTTTATGATGTCTGGTAGTATTCCAAATCCTCAACCTCAAGGTATTCAGTTACTGCCTGGGGGGCAAGGTAGTCAGTTACCACCTGGGGGGAAAGCTCAAGGTAGTCAGTTATCGCCTGGGGGGCAACCCCAAGGTAGTCAGTTTCTGCTTGGAGGGCTACCTCAAGGTTTTCAACCTTCAGGATAGTACATACCCCAAGGTCAACCCCATATTCCTCAGGATGCTTATCAACCCCAGAATCAGTACGTGCCTTAGGGTTATCAACCTCAAGCTCAGTACCCAACTCAAGGTTTCCTACCGCCTCCTGGTCAGTCATTTTTACAAGGAGCTAGAAATGTACCTCCTAATTATTAGCCCTACATTCAACCAGGTTATGGTCCTCGATACGTACAACCTTTTATGGGTCTTGGAATGAATATGGTGTGGGATCCGTCTCAAACTCAACAGACTTTGCAACCTAATGTGCAGTTACCTTATCAAGCTAGACAACCTTTGGTTTCTGTTCCAACCTAGCAACCTGTCCAACCTCTGCACCTGGTTTAGTTCAGCCGCCTGGGCCTAGCTCACCTCAGACTCCGCCTCGAGCTGCTGCTACAACTGCTGCATTTTCTGTTCAATATAACACACCTATTTCTGGAGTATCTGTAGCTTTGGTTTCTACTATCCCTGCATCAGTGCAAACACCTCAATTCTCTGTTCCCTAATCAAGACCTACAGTTCAGACTTTGGTCCAGATGCCTTGAGGACAAGTTGGTCCAAGTACAATTTCCACGAGTCAACTGTACCAGGGACAGTATCAATTCGGTCCTACTGTACAAAATCTAGTTTATCAGTATCAACTGTACCCTGGCTATACTTATCAACAGCCTCAAAAACCCCAGTTTGGTCAGGTTAATCCTGGCTTTCCAGGAAGTTATAACATTCCTAATGCAAATACGGTTCCAGGTTATCCTGGATATCCTCCTCCTGGAGCTAGTCTCATTACACAAGGTTTTCGTGAACCTAACCGTCACTTACCATTTATTGCAACTTTGGAATTACCTGATTTTTCGCACCTTACGAACGATCCAATTTATTATCTTTTGTACTGGCCACCAATGCCTAATAAGTTTCCCAGTGATATCCCGAAATTCGAGGGTAAGTAAGGTGAGGATCTATCAAATCATGTTATGACTTATCACCTTTGGTGTGCATCTAATTCCATTGTCGATAATTCAATTCGATTGCGTCTTTTTCAAAGAACTCTTATTTGTCTTGCTGCCAAATGGTACATTGAGTTACCACGAGGCTATTTTTATAATTTCAGTCAGTTAGCCACTTCTTTCTTAACTCATTTTTAGTTGCCTGTCAGATATGACAATGGCACGGAATTGTTAACTTCACTAAAGTAATCCATGTCCACATATATTTCTGATCATATTTATGAATGGCGACGTAGAAGGCGTTTAGTGAAAGTTTTTATTCCGGATCAAATTTTAGCAGAATGGTTTGTTAAATCATTGTTACCTAAAATCACTAAAGATGTAGCTAAGGTAGGAGTTGTCACTGAAGAGAAAATCATTGCTCAGGCTTAGTACCTTGACCTCGTTTATACGCAGTCATGTACTTTAGAAGAAAAAATCCCTAATCTTCCAAAACCTACAGCTCCTTCAGGCTCTCATGCCGCTGATGGTATGATTGGTTGAGTTAGTACTAAGAACAAGAAGAAATCTTCAAATAATTCTTCTCCTACAATAACTTTACCTAATTCCCCAAAAGGAGATTCTTCCACTGAAGTTTCTGCCGACGTCCATGTCGTAGATTCATCTATGACCAAATCTGGTAGTAAAGAGAAGGGGAAGAACAAAAACAATCAAAATTCAAAAGATAAAACAAATAAAAATGAATCTATTGACGAAAAATGAAAACCTCACTATCCTTGTTTCATCTGCGATGAGGATCATTTCACTAAAGAATGTCCATATCGAGCAGAGTTTTCGAAATTCATTAAAGGTTCTCAAACACCTGCTAGCTTGAAGGATCCTTCTCCTACTCAAGATAGTAAAGCAGTTGCTTCTTCCTCAAATACCTTGGAAGAACCCATTATGATGATGTCTCATGTCAGGATTGCGACGCGATCGCAAGATTATGGTAGTAACAATCCTATTGGTGGTATAGAAATAGAATCTTCTAATTCAAACCCATCAACTACACCTCCTCCTGGGTCTGCTCCACTACAGATTGAGAAACCCAACCCAGACTTAGTAACCAAACCGCTTGCTAAAGGTATATTAGCTTTCAATCCATATGTGAAAGCTGCATAGAATTATAACATTGTTGAAGACTTAGCTATTTCCCCTTCAGCAATGTCGGCTTTAGAAGTGTTGCAATCATGCCGAGCACAGCGTAAATTACTATTGTTTGCTATAAGAGCTGTCGATATTCAGGATTTGAACCTAATAATCTTCGATTTAGAAAATAGTACACCCCACCTCCCTCATCAAATGGCTTTCGAGATTCCAGTGTTAGTAAAAAACAAGCCTTGCTTTCAGACTGTGATTGATGAGGGAGCTTCTATGTGTATTATGTTGATCCAGTGTTGGAGATCTCTTGGTTCTCCTACACTTAATCAGTCTCCGACAATTCTAAAGGCTTTTGATGGTCAAGGGTTCCATCCTTTTGGTATTTTGGAAGATTTACCTATAGGGGTCGAAGGAAAAACTGTAAATCTAGATGTGGAAGTGGTTGACACCCCTCTAGATTACAACCTTCTCTTGGGTCGCAGTTGGTCTTATGCTATGACTACTATTGTTTCATCGGTCTTTTGGCTTATTAAGTTTCCTCATAATGGAAAGATCGTTACGATAGACCAGCTGAATTATTTCTCATCCGACCCAGCCTCTACTGATAGTGTTCATCATGTCGGTAAAACAACTATCCCTTACAAGGATGTTGGGGTAGGTTTGATTAAAGATTTTAGTTTACTAGGAAATTTTTCTGTCCCTCCTGCTAACGTATCGCCTTCTATTGCAACTATTCATATGATTTCATCGAATACTATTGCTTTTGATGATCCTTGGATCGTACCTTCCGATTCCGAGGTGGATTCGTTTGATGGTGTGATGCCTTTGAATCCCTTTGAAATTGCACATCAGGCAGCATAGTTGTTTTCTGATTCTTGACCTATCACGAGGATAGTTTCTTCCTGTCTCAACCTCGTTAAAAAATGAAACCGGATGTTGCAAGGATAGTTTTTTCCTGTCTCAACCTCGTTAAAAAATGAAACTGGATGTCTTGAGCATAGTTCTTGGTCTTGTGTCAAGCTCATTTAAAAAATGAAACAAGGAGTCATGAGCATAGTTCCTTGTCTTGTGTCAAGCTCGCTAAAAAATGAAACAACTCCCTTTCCAATTCAAGTGTTTCCAAGATCTTGAAAGTGAACCTTCATTCCATCCACCTCGTTGAATGCAATGAATCTTGGGGGGAATGTACCTCATTTTGAGTCATTATGCTGGGGGCATGCGAACTTATAACAAGCATAGTTTTTCATTTCAAGCTTGTGTAAACATGAAACCGAATCCAATCAGAGTTCTCTATGGTTCAAGCTTGTGTAAAAATGAACCCATACCCGATTTACATCTCGTGATTACCGTTTTTATCCGCTAAATTCTGCTAGATGAGCCTTGGTTGTTTCATTCCATCTCCACCATCTCTTTGGCTAATCATATGCTTTCACTTAGTTGTTTTTCCCTTCCTGAGGGACCGCAGCGATGAGTGGTTTTATTAGCCAACATCTTAACCATTACATGTTTTGTGCAGTTCCTCCATTACCGGAACCAGTTGCTACCCTCTATACCACTCGTTCCTCTAGGACAAGTCCTCTTTAAGCTCTTTTCTAACTCGTAAAATATGAGAAGATTACTGAGTTTTTTCCTTTTTAAACTCGTGAAACAGAATTAAAAGGGCGGTCCACTTACAGCTCTTTTATGACCGTATAAACATGAAAAGATCACCGGACTTTTGTTGTTTCGAGTTCGATACTAGTTATAAAACGACGTGTCTTCGATCACTTTTTTACTTTTTCGGATCAAAGCCACTAATTATGAAAAGTACTCCTTGATCATAATGGTCAAGCGATTCTCTCAAGTATTATTTTATACTTTTTCAAGCTTGGGGGACACAAATTTATGAAAAAGGAAACCCATGGAGTTTCCTTAAGTTTTTCTTCTGACTCCCTAAAATTGAAAAACACCAAGTTTTTCCTATATTGGACTCGTTAAAATTTAACAGTAAAGGACCTGTTCAATTTTAAATAGGAACGAAACACTCCTTCTTAGGGTTCGAATCTTAAACTAAGTTGGACTCATCCAAAGGGTGAGCTTATAAACAAGCAAATGTTATCCTCCTCAAGATTGTAAAAAATAAAGAGGTACTTGCCAGAAATGGTGGGGGAAAAGAGAGAAAAATGAACCTGTTTGTTATACTTTTTGTTTTAGAAAAGCAGTTAACCACTCTTGAACACAACACTTTTTGTTCACCTGGGTTGGGAAATCTGTTACACTAAAATTTGTCACCATGACTATTTGCAATTAGTATGGCTCCATCAACTGTCATACTATCCTCCTTGGCAAGTCTTATACCTCTGCTCTTCATGTCAAACTCCAAGAAAGAGAGAAAGTCTTTAAAAATCTATATAACTCTGGGTACGTAGTTTCTCTTAGCCTTACCTGCGGGTACGCACCTCAAGTTCACATTCCCTGCGTACTTGTACGCTCTGTCTGTAAAGGGATGGGTGCGTACCCCTGTAAAGGTCAAAAGGCGCAAGTTTTACTTCAAAAAATTTACTTGTGGTCAATTCTAGAGCATTCTAGAAGTTTGTTTGACGTGTATTGAGCGCCTCCAGATGGTTCATGTATCCCTATGAAAGAGGAACTTATCCCATCAAGAGGGGAGCTATCCCATTTAAAGAGGGGCTTATCCCATTGATGGTGGACCTGATTAACTTCCTCCAAAGCACTATAAATACAGGCATTGGGCCAGAGGGAGGGGAGGTTGAAAGCTGAACATTCCTAAGGGTAGATGCTGCTGGAATTAGGACTCCCTTATAGAGCTTGAGAGGAGAGATTCCCATCCTTTCTTAGCTTCATTTGGAAGTGGGTGAGCTGATCAAAGTAAAGGAGAACTCTTGCTGGACCCTGGGAGGGACCTGCACAACACCAAGGCAAAGGTTGTAATGGTTTCTTTTGTTTCCACTTAATACAATTAAGCTCATTTTTCTCAACAGGTTGTTATACATGATTTGTTTCATATACTCCTTGGTCTGTATGATGAATATGTTTTATTTTATGAGTTATTCAGGTGCTATGTAATCGTTTGCTTGTTAGTGAATGCAGGTTTCTAAGGGAAGGAGGAGCTCATCCGAATCGGCGAGGCTGGACTGCTACAAAGCGTTGGACTAAAGGTATGTTATAAACACCTGATTACTTGTATTCTAAATGCATATTTAGGGAAAGGTAGTGTTTAATTGTCTTGTTTGTCACTATAAAGCCTTAGCTTCTAGGGAGGTCGGTTTTGTCCGCAAAATTGACTCTTTCCGCATGACAAAATGGCGACTCCACTAGGGAATCCATGGATTTGATTGATTTCTCTTTTGATTGATACTTTGATTTGAGAAAAGTCGTTTTCTTTCTGGTTTTTGACTGATTGACTGTGAATTTGGGTGGAATAGCTTAGGGTTAAGTTAGATTTTACTTTTCTTGGTTTTGCTAGAAGTACGCAGCCTCTGAGTTAAGCACAGTGCGTACTTGTACGCACTGCAGCTTTGTACACAGAGCGTACACGCACCTGTGCAAACAGGCTGCCTGCGTACCCTGTCAAAAGTTGAGAAAATTTCAATTTTTCCTTTTTTGCCTCTTAGATTTTGTTTTTAATTTGTTTTTGCTGCCCAAATCCACTGGTTACCTGTCAGAAGTCTTCATCTAAACTTGTTTCATTAGTATCAAGGGTTTTAGTGAAATTCATAGAAGTTCTAGCCTTAGGGTTTGATTTTTGCATTGGTCCTGTAGTGACTTTGGCTTTAGAAGTTGTAAAACCTTGGATCTCCCTGGTCTTTTCAGCCTTCTTAGGAGTCAGACCTTTCATAAAATCCACCTGTGTGAGAAACCTACCTTTGTGTTTTCTCTTTGCGGAATTTCAAGAAAACTTGTTGGTTAAAGTTGTGAATTTCATTCTTAAGAAAAAGAACAAAAGATTTTGATTTTTGTTTTTGACTAGTTTATGATTTTGCATGAACGAGTCCTTAGTTGAATTATAACTGAGTAAAACATCCTGGAATTATACTTGGTAGGCTTTTGCCTCATTAGATTTACTTTTAGGTGAATTTCTCTTAGATTTGCTTTTGGGTGAAATTGAGTTGATTTGATTGTGATAGATTTTTTTTAAACTTGATTTTTGTTAAAGTAGTTTTACATGCTTTGTTAATATAGGAAAAAATACGAAAAAATCTCTTTTGAAAAAAAGTTTGTTTTAGTAGCATTTGAACTCTTTGAAAAGAAAAAGGAATTTTCGTGAAATAATTAGTGGTCATGTGTTGTATGCTTTGGGAAAGATAAAGAGTTTGTTTCTTTGATTTTCATTGCCAAGAAAGTTGTCTTTATATCAATTTTGCATTCTCCAACTCTCTTAGCTAGGGAATTCATTGAAAAGGAAAAATAGTATAAATCATCCTAGGTGCACCTTTTTAGTGGATTTGAGTCGAGTCTACACACCATCAGTTTCATCTCCACTACCTTTTGTCCTAAAGAAAAGTGTCATGCGGAAAGAGTCGTTAGTGCGGACACAACCGAACTCCCTAGAAGCAAAAGCTTTCTAGTGACAAACAAGACAAATAAAGCTACCTTTCTCTAAACATGCATTGCAAATACAAGTAATCAGGGGATCTTTAACATACCTCTAGTCCAACGCTTTGTAGTAGTCCAGCCTCGCCGATCCGGATGAGCTCCTCCTTCTCTTCGAAACCTGCATTCACTAACAAGCCAAAAGATTAAATAGCACCTGATAAACTCATAAAACAATACATATCTATCATATAGACCAAGGAGTATATGAAACAAACCATGAATAATAATCTGTTGAGAAAAATAAGTTCATTTGCATTAAAAGGTAACAAAAGGAACCATTACAACCTGAGCCTTGGTGTTGTGCAAGTCCCTCCTAGGGTCCAGTAAGAGTTTTCCTTTACTTTGATCAGCTCACCCACTCTCAAATAAGGCTAGGAAAGGATGGGGATCTCTCCTCTCAAGCTTTACAAGGGAGTCCTAATTCTAGCAGCATCTACCCTTAGGAATGTTCAGCTTTCAACCTCCCCTCCTTTGGCCCAATGCTTGTATTTATAGTGCTCTAGAGGAAGTTATTCAGGTCCACCATCAATGGGATAAGCCCCTCTTTGGATGGGATAGCTCCCCTCTTGATGGGATATGTTCCTCTTTGGTAGGGATACATGAACCATTTGGAGGCGCTTCATACACGTCAAACAAGCTTCTAGAATACTCTAGAAATGACCACAAGTAACTTTTTTGGAGTAAAACTTGCGCCTTTTTACCTTTACAGGAGTACGCACCCATTGTTTTACATACAGAGCGTACAAGTACGTAGGTATTGTGAACTTGGAGTGCGTACACGCAGGTAAGGCTAAGAGAAACTGCGTACCCAGAGATATATAGATTTTTAATGACTTTCTCTCTTTCTTGAAGTTTGACATGGAGAGCAGAGGTATGAGGCTTGCCAAGGAGGATAGTATGACAGTTGATGGAGCCATACTAACTGTAAATAGTCATGGTGACAAATTTTAGTGTAACAGATTGCCCCCTAAAGTGCGAAGTCTGAAGTAGGTTAGGGTTTCATATTTTCTAGGAAGGGTGAAGTACTTTATCATTTCAAGGATTATCTTGTGGAGAGCCCAGTCGGAACCTGCAAGTATTCAACACAAAATACATATATATGAGCATATCATTGCTGAGGTAGGAATTCCCATACTCAGATTGAAAACTTTAACTAATTGACTATCTACTACTCTGATACAGGAATGATTCTGCAGTACATCATAATCATAGACTTTTGTAGACACAGTATGGACGCAGCCATCTGTTTATGATTAGTCTACTGTACAATGAATACAAAACTCCTCGCAGCCTGGATGGTGGAAACTAGATCCAGGGTCTTCATTTCTACTTCCCGAACAGGTACGATTCTATCCATGTGAATAAATGAGTTGATGTCGAACATGGTAGAATCCACTTGATTACCAGTCAATGATGTAAACTGTTAACAAGCGTGAGAGAGACCACCAGTGATGTCAATGGTTCTCAAAGTACCCAGTACAATCCATGAGATGTGAATGAATGAGTTGAAGTCGAACATTTCACGGAATCCTTCGATCGAAAGTCAATGATGTAAACTGTCGTCAAAGGCAAGAAACCTGCCATTGATGCATGCAGACTTCAAGGTACTGACGATTCCTAGGTCATCTTTCTAGATAATGTGTTGATGTTGATAGAAAGCGACCCGTTGCAGGCAAGCCCACAACACGAAATCATAGATCAAGTTGAAGAAATGTAACTGTAAGGACTGACTCAGGGATGGTCAAAATGGATGACGAGTATTTTGCAGATGAATGTTTATTGCAGAGACCTCTTGAACACATAACGACACGACAGATGGCTTGGTAATATTTGACCCAAAGTTAATACCCGGCTAAAGACTTTCAATGTGTTTGATCAACTGTGAGGCAAAGAATTTCCCAACCCAGGTGAATGAAAGTGTCGTGTTCAAGAGTGGTAATAAGGCTTCTTCTGAGACAAAAGATAACAAATGGGCTCATTTTTCTCTCTTTTCCCCCACCATTTCTGGCAAGTACCTCTTTATTTTTTACAAGCTTGAGGAAGATAACATATGCTTGATTATAAGTTCATCCTTCGGATGAGTCCAACTTAGTTTTGATTCGAACCCTAAGAAGGAGTGGTCCATTCCTGTTTGTAATCGAACAGGTCCTCTACTATGAAATTTTAACGAGTCCAGTATAGGAGAAACTCAGCGTTTTTCATTTTTAGAGAGTCTGAAAAAACTAAAGAAGAATCCAGGTTGAACTTTTTCGTAAAGTTGTCTCCCAAGCCCGAAAAAAGTATAAAATAATACTTGAGAGAACCGCTTAGTCTTGCGACCAAGGAGTACTTTCATGATTAGTGCCTCTGACCTGAAAAGTAAAAAGCGATCAAGGACACGTCGTTTTATTTCCATATTGAGTTTGAAACGACAAAAACCCGGCAATTTTTTCCTGTTTTTACGGTCAGAAAAGAGCTATAAGGGGACCGTCTTTTAATTCCATTTTAACGAGTGTAAAAGAAACGCTCGGCGATCTTTTCATATTTTAGGAGTCAGAAAAGGGCTTAAAAGATGACTCTGATGTTTTGGTTCGTGAAAAATGATAATTTTCCTTGAAAGTCCTATTGTCCTGCACAAAAATGACACATTACTCATACCTGTTTAAGATAAGCAAAAATGCATTGAGAAATATCCTTCCATGGTGAAAAATAAACAAATTTAGCATTCATTTATCCAAAAAACCTATAAAAAGACCTTTTACCATGTCATTTTTACCATTTTACTGTTGAAGGAGAGAAAAGGGCTTTTGGCAAGAAACTTCCTGTGGACTTTGCGGAGAATCCGATCGTTGGAATCGAGTGCCGTCTCTTTCAGGTATTTCACAACATCCTCCTCTTTGTTTTCATTCGTTTAGAATTTCATTTTAAGCCCTATTTTGATTTTTTGAGGGCTTTGGGGTTTTAGGATCCGCCTTTCGGGGTACGCAGGTGCCCCATGGGCGACCTGCGTACCCTGACATTTTCGTTCATGGGAAAATGGTAGGAGTACGCAGCCTGCCTTCAGAACAGCTGCATCCATATGCTCTGTTTCTGAACGCGGGGTGCGTACTCTGCGCAAAGCAATTTCAAAACCCCAAATCTCAAAACCTAACCATTAATTTTTGATTTAATGAATTCTAATGAATGTTTTCTGGTGTGTAGATTGCCCACCATGCTTGATTGGCGCGAAAGAGAACACGAAGATGTCGATTTGGCCGCAATAGATCATCAACCCTCCATTGATGCTTTGAAGGCATGCGGTCTCTACAAATACTGGGCCATACCTGGCATGAGGGCCCAGGTGCGATTCTTAGAATGGCTGGTTGAAAGGTGGAACATCCAGGATCAATGCTTCTACATCGGAGGGCACCAGCTCGAGATAGAGCCCTCTGACATATATTTTCTCACTGGTTTGCCTAATAGGGGCGAGCAACTGACTCTCTTCGGGACTAGGCCGGGTGGCCAATCCCTTGCTAGCCTCCGGCTAGAGTGGTGCAACAATCAAAACCAGGAGAAAGGGATAGAAATCAAATACATATCCCTGCCTGAACTTATGGTAATTGCCTTTACAGTTACCAGACTCTGCGGCGCAGCCACTTTGCACATTGCCACCGGGTCCCAAATGCGGATGGCGATAGATTGCTACCGAGGCACCATTTTCAATTGGTGTGACGCTGTGTTGGCCAATATGAAGGGCCAACTGACTAGGGCAAAGAACGGACAATTAAAGACCTTTGGGTATGGGCCTTTAGTTGTGAGCTTTGCCCTAGAGAGGGTTCTGATGCTGATCCCACAGCATCTCACTGTTCCAGCTGGGCCTCCTCGGGAGCCAAAGTTGATGCGATGGGTTACGGTGATGGCCCGGCATCCTGACGAGGGAGCGGGAGTTGTTCGATTTCCTGCGGGTTACTTTCACTGGTTGGAGGACCATGTCTTTGCGATTCAGGACTTTCCTTATGCCGGAGTAGATTTTCGTGGTGATCCAGACATGGTTCTTCCACAGGGAGAACAATGGGACGACAGAGGTATTTCATTTTCATAAGTTTTTAAATTATTTACTTTTTGTTTTTTTTTTTTTTATATCGTCTCAAAAATGACAGTGACAAATTTCAAAATGCAGATGTAGGTCCACAACGTCCGGCCAATCTCCGGCCATTCGAGAGAAGAGTACCAGTTGCACCAGCACCGGCCCCACAGGATGCGGCCGCAGAGACCTTAGCCGAGCTGGAACAGGACCTAGAGCGTCTCACGACGGACATACCAGAGACGACTATAGACAATATTCCTATCCGACTTCAGCGCTATGTGGTCGCAGTCCCAGGACCTTTCAGGAGGTTCCTGTGTAGGGTAGCGCGGGCAGTGGTCTCGTATAGAGAGCACCACCAGTGATTGGCTAGTCACTTTTTGTAGACACATATGACATTTTTGGTTTTTTGTACTTATCATTTTTGCCGATCATAAGGTGTTTTTCAACTTATGATCAAAGACGATGTATATTTTTGACACACTCCTATCTATATATATATCATTATTACCGGCTTATCTTGTTAAACATGTATGATGAAATGTTTTTAAATTTACATTTATGATTATTGCAAATGTCTGTCTAACATTCGAGAAGCAATTGCATCTGCTAATGTATTTAATGACCTTGAAATATGCTGATATTCAATGTAATCAAATTCACGTTCCAAGAGGCGCACTCTAAAAAATAACCTTAATAACACTGGATTTCTAATGGCATATACTCTATTAAGCTGTAATACAACGAGTTCAGAATCTAACCTCACTATCAAACTCCGAATCCCAAATGAAATAGATTCAGATAATAACTCAATCATTGCACTGTATTCTGCAATGTTGTTTGTTGTTTAACCGAGGCTCACCCCATGCATAGAAACTAACTCGTCAGAGGGCGAATAGATAACCCAAGCTGCGGAAGAGATATTCCGTGTATTACGACAAGCACCATCAGCAAATCCAATGTACGTTTGGAGAGGCGTCGACATCTGCAATATCAAGAGTAAAACCAAGATAAGCCAGAATAACGACAAAAAACACACTCTCTAAGCTAAGCACACTGTCTATACTAACACACACCAGCTAGAAAGAAAAACTAACCTAACTAAATCTCCATACCCATCATTTAAGCATAATACCTCTTTAGGTAAAGTCCATTTCTGGGCTTACCCAAAGAGTCCCCATCAAAATCTACCAGCTCATAGGCCCCTTTTGCTAGCTTTCGCTTGACAATGTAGGGCCCATGCCACATAGGAACGAATTTTCCAGCACCTAATTTATCGTTAGCTTGATCATATAATAGCACTAGGTCTCCTTCCGAAAAATTACGAGGGGTCACGTTGCGATCATACTGAGCTTTCATCCTTTTTGCGTGAGTCTCGATTGCCAATGCAACGTCACGTCGAGTCTCATCTAATTTAGCTAAGTATAATAGACGCTTATGCTCCTCGGAAGTAGCTGGAAGTAATTCGATAGCCATTTGAAGTGATGGGATTTCGCATTCAATGGGCAACACTGCTTCCAAACCATAAACTAGTTGGAAAGGAGTGAACCCTGTTGATGTTTTCACTGAGGTTCGGTACGCCCAAAGCGCTGAAAATAGCATGTTGTGCCAATTCGACTGATGAATAACAATGATTCGTCGGATCATGATAACTAGAAGTAGAACTATCATGACGCAAACCAAGCTGGCTTGTAAGTTCTGTCATCATAATGTTTCGAAAATGGCGCCCATGGTCAGTGATTATCGCTTGTGGGACACCAAACCTAGCAATAATATGATTGAATACAAAAATCGCAGCTGTCTTGCCGTCAGCCTCGAATGTAGGCATCGCCTCGGCCCACTTAGTAAAATAATCAACCGCAAGGATGATATACGCATGCCCCCCGGCCGAGTGAGGGTTACATGTAATAAAATCGATACCCCATTTAGCAAAAGGACCAACGACAATTATAGGGTGGAGAGGAGCAGGTGGTGCGCGCATCTTGCGATCAAACACTTGACAGTTGTGGCATTTTCGGACCGCAATGATACAATCTTTAAACATGGACGGCCAGAAGTAGCCAGCACGCAACACCTTCTAGGCTGTGGCATACCCAGACATATGATCGCCACACGCTCCAGAATGACAGTCATTCATAACCCTTTCTGCCTCTTCATGAGTTAAGAAATGACGAAAAACCAAGTCCGCCCCACGACGATAAAGAGTATCTCCAATAATTTTGTACTGTTGGGACTGGAATCGAATTTTCCGACGTTTCGAGTTTGAAGCTTCGGGCCGAAAGGATTGGGTTTGGAGATAGATGATTATATCCCCATACCACGGATCTAAAGTGATGATGAGAAACAAAGATTCGTCCGCAATGGGTTCCTCTGCCACAGTTTCCGTGTCAGCACGCGGGAAGTCACACATCAATTCCGCAAAAACTAAAGATTTCTTAGACTTAGATTTTTCAAACTCCAAGTCGAACTCTTGCAAGATAACAATCCATTTAGAGTACTTGCCCCCTAGCAATTGTTTAGTCAAAATATAGATCATAGGGTTGCAATCCGAAATGACTGTAGTTTTACGGAGAAGAATGTAATGACGAAAACGCTGGACAGCCTGAACAGCTGCCAGGGCCAATTTCTCCACATGCGAATATTTTAACTCAGTGGGATTTAACGTCCTACTAAGATAATATATCACATGTTCCGTTTCGAATTCATCTTCCTGTACTAATACCATTCCAATGGTGGAATGAGCGGCGGCGAGGTACAAAAAGTAATCCTGGTTGTAGTTGGGAGGATGCAGCAACGGTGCATGGGTCAACGCGTGCTTTAGCGCATCAAAAGATTTCTGAGCTATCTCATCCCAAGAGAATTGAGCATTTTGTTTCAACAACCAGGTAAAACCCTTGGTAATCTCGGCGTAGTTAGTTTGCTTTCGGCGTAAGAAGTTTGCTTTCCCTTGCAAACTTTGGAGTTGGCGCAAACTCGAAGGAGGAGGCAATTTGATGATAGCTTCGACCTTCGAGGGATCGATGCGAATGCCGGCTTTTGAAACGACAAATCCCAGCAATCGTCCCACTTCGATGCAGAAGACACATTTGTGTGGGTTCAACCGTATACGATAATGCCTACACCTCATAAAAATTGCTCGTAAATGGACAAGGTGATCAGCTCGACGTAAGGAGTGAGCGGGCAAATCATCGAGATACGGTTGCACAATGTGCTTGATGTCATGAAATGCATAAGACATCGCCCTTTGAAAAGTGGCTCCGGCATTCTCAAGTCCGAAAGGTAGTTTGCAATAAGAAAATGTACCCCATGGACAAATGAAAGCCGTTTTTGGTTGATCGGCAGGTAGAATATTGATTTGGTTGTAACCGGAAAAACCGTCCATAAAGGAAAATATTTCACTGCCGACACAATCATCAATTATTTGATCAATATAGGGCGTCGGATAGTTGTCCTTGGGACAAGCACGATTGATATCCCTATAGTCGATACATATTCTTCTTGTTCCCTGCTTCTTGTTAACTGGAACAATATTCGATACCCAATCCGTTAACGGGATCGGATAAATGAAACCTGCTTTCAACAGCTTCTCAACTTCTGCTTTAATTGTAGCCGCTTTCCGAGGGTGGATCTGACGCAGACGTTGTCGAACGGGTTTAGCATCCGGGTAAGTCTTGATCTCATGAACAATAATGGAGGGACCAATTCCTGGCATTTCCTCATAGGACCAGGCAAACACGTCGCAAAATTCTTGAAATAGGGCCTTGTATGTTTGAATTTCGTCATCTGAACACGAGGCACCTATATGAATGTGTTCAACAATTCCAGGCTTCACTGAAATGTCAATGGGAATAGTGCGAGAAACATTTCCCAAATTCAGCTCTGAATCAGGATGTTTCATTGGACTCTGAGCGTCTTTGACATATTCAGCTGTAAAAATTGACGAGAAATCGTTTTCAAAACGATCATCCTCAGGTAAAAACGAAGATCTATGATGGAGATCTTCCCATGGTAAATCGTCTACGCACATGACTTCACAAAGTTGCTCGTCAGATAACACAACTTCGGGAAATGTTATTAACTCCGAGGATGACGCGAAAAGGGATTCCTCGCGGACCACATTCATTTGGTCGATTTGGGTTGAACTTGAGTCGGAAAAAGACTGCACGGCCTCATAAGCAATTTCATATGGACTCAAAGGCATTGCATTACCGAATCAGTCTATCTCAGATTCAGATGGGACAATCCAAGGATCATCATAAATAATAGTGTCTGAAGTAATCATATGAATGGATGCGAATGAAGGGTCTGCGTTGATCGGAGGAAAAGGAAAAGTTCCCAGTAAACCGGAATCTTTAACTAATCTTACGCCAACATCCTTATAAGGGATAGTCATTTTACCAACATGCTGGATACTCTCTGAAGAGGCTGGGTCGGATGAAAAATAAGCCAGCTGGTCTATTGTCACGATCTTGCCATTATGTGGAAACTTTATGTCTCTGAAGACCGATGAAACGACCGTTGTCATAGCGTAAGACCAACTTCGACCCAACAGAAGGTTGTAGTCTAGAGGGGCATCAACCACCTCCACATCTAGACTAACGGTTTTTCCTTCAACCCCTATAGGCAAATCCTGTAAAATGCCAAACGGATGGAACCCACGACCATCAAAGGCCTTAAGAATAGTCGGGGATTGGTTCAGCGAAGGAGAACCAAGTGATCTCCAACACTGAATCGACATAATACACGTGGAAGCTCCCTCATCAATTACAGTCCGATGAATAGGCCTGTTTTTGACTATCACTGGAATCTGGAAAGCCATCTGATGAGGGAGACGAGGTGTACTATTTTCTAGATCAAAGATTATCAAGTTCGGGTCCTGAACATCAACAGCTCCTATAGCCGACAAAAGAAATTTTCGCTGTGCTGGGCATGATTGCAGCACTTCTAAAGCCGACATTGGTGAGGGTGAAACAGCTAAATCCTCAACAATGTTGTAATTCTGGGCCGCTCTCGCATGTGGATTGAAAGCAAACCTTCGAAGTACACCCTTGGCGGGCGGTTTTATTACTAAGTCAGGGTTAGGTTTCTCGATCTGTAGTGGATCGGAACCGGGAGCTGAGGTTGATGGATTTGAATGAGAAGATTCTGCTTCTTTCGATCCATCAACAGGACTTTTACTACCATAATCATGAGATCGAGTCGCAATCCTTACATGAGACATCATCAATATGGGTTCTTCAGTGGCACTCGAGGAAGAACCTATCATCTTACTCTCCTGCTTTGGAAATGGATGTTTCAAAACAACAGGAGTTGAGGAACCTTTGACGATTTTCACAACCTCGGCCCGATGGGGGAAATCTCTCGTAAAATGATCCTCTTCACAAATTAGACAAGGATATCGAGGTTTGCGCTTTTCGTCATTGGATTTCGACTTTTCTGTTTTCTCCTTTGGAGTCTTGTCTGCTTTACCCTTCTTCTTACCCTTCTTCTTTCCACCGTTTTTTGATTTAGCCGTAGATGACTCTACAGCGTGAATTTCGGCGGAAATTTCAGGAGAAGACTCTCCTGTCGGGGAATCTGGTAAGGTTATAATGGGTGAAGAATTCTTTGAAGATTTCTTCTTACTTTTAGTATTTACCAAACCGATCATGCCATCAGCAGCATGAGATCCCGAAGGAGCAGCAGCGATTTGATTTGACTTTGGAAGATCTGGGATCTTTTCATGTAACGTACCTAACTGAGTGTAAACTAAGTCAAGGTACTGCGCTTGAGCAATTACTTGCTCTTTAGTAACTACTCCGGCCTTAGCTACATCTTCAGTAATCTTCGGTAATAATGATTTAACAAACCATTCAGCTAAGATTTGGTCCAGAATAAAAACTTTCACTAATCGCCGTCGACGTCTCCATTCATGTATATGATCGGAAATATAAGTGGATGTCGACTGTTTTAATGAAGTTAATAGCTCCGTGCCGTTATCGTATCTGACCGGCAACTGAAAATGAGTTAGGAACGAGGTAGCTAACTGACTAAAATTGTAAAAAGAGGCCCGTGGTAACTCAATGTACCACTTGGCCGCGAGACCAATGAGCGTACGCTGGAAAAGACGTAAGCGGATCGAATCATCCGAGATGGAATTTGAAGCACACCAGAGGTGGTAAGTCATCACATGATTGGACGGATCCTCTCCAGACTTACCTTCGAACTTGGGTATATCACTGGGCAACTTATTTGGCATTGGCGGCCAGAACGGAAGATATTGTATTGGATCGTTCGTTAGGCGCGTCAAGTCTGGTAAATCCAAAGTTGCGATAAACGGTAATTGCCGATTAGGATCCCTAAAAATTTGGGTCACAAGACCAGTCCCAAGAGGAGGATATCCAGGATAGCTTGGAATAGGAATCGCATTCGGGATATTATATCCTCCTGGAAAACCAGGATTAACCGGACCGTACTGGGGTTGCTGAGGTTGTTGATAAGTATACCCAGGATACGGTTGATACTGGTAAACCGACTGTTGTCCAGAAGGCGAATTGTGGTTGACTAGTGACAACCATACTTAAACCAGGTTGTCCTGCAGGCATCTGAACCGTAGTTTGAATCGTAGATCCAGACAATGGTAAATATGTCTGAGGAGTAGTTGCAGAGACAGTAGAAACCAGAGCTGTCGATACTCCAGAAGCAAGTGTGGTGGAAGGAGCAGATGTTGTGGTAGTTGCAGCAGCCGTTGTTTGAGATGGAGTACTAGGTGCAATTGGCGGCTGAGTAACTACCGAAGTTACAGAAGTTTGAACATTAGAATGGACTGGTTGCTGGGATGGACCAACAACTAAGGGTTGTCCAGCTTGAGATGACAACTGTATACTTGGCTGTAATACCTGTTGAACTTGCGATGGATCCCACACTATGTTCATTCAGGGGTATTGACCCATGACAGGTTGAGGATATTGAGATCCATAACCGGATTGAGGATAGGATTGATAACTGAAAGGCACAGTTCCCGTACCTTGAACATATGATTGACCTTGAGGTGGTTGATAACCTTGACTCAAGTATTGACCTTGAGGTAAATACTGATACTGGGGTTGACCTTGACCTTGAGGTTGATACCCTTGAGGTAAATACTGATACTGAGGTTGACCCTGGGGTACATATTGAGGCTGGGGTTGACCTTGAGGAATGTATTGTACTATGGGTACATACTATCCTTGAGGTTGCCCCCCAGGCATTAATTGAGGCTGCCCCCTAGGCGGTAATTGACCACCTTGAGGTTGAGAACCGGGAACTGAACCTGACATCATGTAAATGTCCCCTACACCCAACGGTTTATTACCATTGTTTCCAGCTAATAACCCATGTTCAATGGGTTGAGGAGATGCTCCTGCAAAGGTACCAGAAAGTGACTGATACCTGGAAGGAACAGAAGGACCACCGTACAAGAAAGATTCGGGAGATTGAGTGAACACGGACGACTGACCAGACATATTTACAGGAGTATAAATACCTCCAGGTGGAAAAGGAGTTCGAGGTGGAGAAAAACTTATCCCTGAGTTGTCTAAATAATTGGTTAACGAAAGCTACCAAGTAGTACTTCTAGGAGGACTGTAAAAGATAGATTCACGCTCCCTTAGATCAATAGTAGGTTGATCTTCAAGGATAGATACGCCTAATTTTTCCTCTGGAGCAAGTTCTTCAATAGCTATCAAACCAGCAGGAAGATTTTCGGTGATGACTCTTTCTACCCTAGGTGAATCAGGTGCACTAGAAGTTGGAGTAACAGGTTCAAATACTTCAGGTTCTTTGCCTATATCACTAGTAGATGAAAAACTACCAGCAAGCTCGGAAACTGCAACTGCTTCAGGATTATAACCTGTTTCTAGACCTTGGTAATCTGGATGGACTACCAACGACGATTCTCCTTCTTCAGGTGAACCTACTTTACTGCCACTAGGAGTTACAAGGACCTTTAAACCTTCGTAATGACTCGGGACCTCTTCAGGAGGTTCGCCCCGCAATCTACGGGACTTCCTCAACAAATCGGCCACGGTAACAATCTCAGGAGACTTGCCCCGAAGTCTACGGGACTGTCTCGGTAATTCAGCCACAGTTAAAAACTTTTAACTACTGCACACGCAAACAAAGTAAAATATCAAAGAAAACCACCTAAAGTCTCTGAAGAACCAAACAAATTTGAATCACACGCCTAAAGAATCTAGGGCGTCAAACCATGCACAAACAGTAGCCTTCCGGACCGAAAACACTAGTTGGATATGAAACCCAACATCGCCGAATTCAGTACAGAAGTGGTGGGCGGAACAGTTACCCCGACAACCTGCTTAATGAATAGACCAGCACAAGTTCCTCCACTTTAACCGTCTCGAGTGAAGTGAACCCCCCAGAAAATCCAAGTGAGTCTAGCCGACGTCTGCTCCAGGTACAGTGGGATCTTCCCTCCACCGTCACCTCGGTAGAATCCTAAAGATAATGGTCACTAAGATTACCAACAACAACAAATGCACCTGGGGGAACAGTCTACACTCTGACAGCACGCAAGGGCAAAGTATCAAGCTCAATCCCCTTGCCGGCTCCTTGACAATAATCCAAGGTTTACCGACAAGTGACCCCTGGCTCCTCGACAATGGTTAATCC
The DNA here is from genome assembly GCA_031772625.1 of Pinus tabuliformis. Taxonomy (NCBI): domain Eukaryota; kingdom Viridiplantae; phylum Streptophyta; class Pinopsida; order Pinales; family Pinaceae; genus Pinus; species Pinus tabuliformis. Next base: position 77,164,503 of record CM062819.1, on the reverse strand, counting down.
GAGGTTTACCGTTTGTAATACGTGCGTGTCTGGCGTCGTTCCCAACGAGGGAGGATTGATCCCCTCACTGGTTCGGACACGAGCTCGTGCTTCTCCTTTAAGAGGAGCTTTCCCAGAGTACAAATGAAACAGTTGGATTTATCTTACCACAAGATGAGCTACTTGTTTGGTTTTGCTGTCTTGGAGAGTTAATTACTCTCCTACTCCAAGACACTAGCCTGATCTATATTGGTGTTTCAGAGCCCTAGTAAATAAAAGTTACTAAGTTGATTTTACTTTAAGCATTAATTTTATGGCTTTTTTAAGACAAAAGGTAGTGGAGATGAAACTGGTGGTGTGTAGACTCGACCGAAATCCACTAAAAAGATGCACTTAGGATGATTTACACTAATTTTTCCTTTTTCAATGAATTTCCTAGCTAAGAGAGTTGGAGAATGCAAATTCGAAATAAAAAAAACTTTCTTGGCAATGAAAACAAAGAAACAAACTCTTTTTCTTTTCAAAACATACGACACATGACCACTATTCACTTCATGAAAATTCCTTTTCTTTCAAAGACACAAATGCTACCAAAGCAAACTTTCCTTCAAAAGATATTTTTGTATTTTTTCCTAATTAATAAAGCATGTAAAACTTACTTTAACAAAAATCAAAGTTAAAAAAGCTATGGCAATCAAATCAACTCAATTTCACTCAAAAGCAAATCTAAGAGAAATAAATATAAAAGTAAATCTAACGAGTTGAAATCTTACTAAAGATGATTCCTGGATGTTTTACTCAGTCAAAATGTAACTAAGGACTAGTTAATGCAGAACCAAAAACTAGTCAAAAACAAAATCAAACTCTTTTTGTTCTTTTTCTCAAGAATAAAATTCAAAGTTCAAACAACAAACTTTTTCGAGATTCACAAAGAGAAGACACAAAGGTAGATCTCTCACAAGGGTGACTTCTATGACAGGCCCGACTCCTAAGAGGACTGAACAAAACCAAGGAGATCCAAAGTTTGACAACCTCTAACGCCAAAGTCACTACAGGACCAGTTAAAAATCAAACCCTAAGGCAAAATCCCTATGAATTTTACTAAAACCCTCGACACTAACGGAACAAGCTTAGGTGAAGATTTATGGCAGAAAACTAGTGGATCTGGGCAGAAAAACAAATTAAAAACAAAAAGTAAAAGGCAAAAAAGAAGGAAAATGAAATTTTCTTAGTTTTGACAGGGGTACGCAGGCGACCTGTTTGCACAGGTGCGGGTACGCTCTGTGCACAAAGCGACAGTGCGTACAGGTACGCACTGTGCTACACTCAGAGGCTGCGTACTTCGAGCAAAACAAAGAAAAACTAAAATCTAATTTAACCCTAAGCTAGCCCACCCAAATACACAGTCAGACAGCCAAAAACCAGAAAACAAATAACTTTTCTCAGATCAAAAGTTCATACAAAGGAAAAAACATTCACATTAATGGATTCCCCAGCGGAGTCGCCATTTTGTCATGTGGAAAGAGTCGTTAGTGCGGACACAACCGACCTCCCTAGAAGCAAAAGCTTTCTAGTGACAAACAAGACAAATAAAGCTACCTTTCTCTAAACATGCATTGCAAATACAAGTAATCAGGGGATCTTTAACATACCTCTAGTCCAACGCTTTGTAGTAGTCCAGCCTCGCCGATCCGGATGAGCTCCTCCTTCTCTTCGAAACCTGCATTCACTAACAAGCCAAAAGATTAAATAGCACCTGATAAACTCATAAAACAATACATATCTATCATATAGACCAAGGAGTATATGAAACAAACCATGAATAATAATCTGTTGAGAAAAATAAGTTCATTTGCATTAAAAGGTAACAAAAGGAACCATTACAACCTGAGCCTTGGTGTTGTGCAAGTCCCTCCTAGGGTCCAGCAAGAGTTTTCCTTTACTTTGATCAGCTCACCCACTCTCAAATAAGGCTAGGAAAGGATGGGAATCTCTCCTCTCAAGCTTTACAAGGGAGTCCTAATTCCAACAGCATCTACCCTTAGGAATGTTCAGCTTTCAACCTCCCCTCCTTTGGCCCAATGCCTGTATTTATAGTGCTCTAGAGGAAGTTATTCAGGTCCACCATCAATGGGATAAGCCCCTCTTTGGATGGGATAGCTCTCCTCTTGATGGGATAAGTTCCTCTTTGGTAGGGATACATGAACCATCTGGAGGCGCTTCATACACGTCAAACAAGCTTCTAGAATACTCTAGAAATGACCACAAGTAACTTTTTTGGAGTAAAACTTGCGCCTTTTGACTTTACAGGAGTACGCACCCATTGCTTTACATACAGAGCGTACAAGTACGCAGGTATTGTGAACTTGGAGTGCGTACACGCAGGTAAGGCTAAGAGAAACTGCGTACCCAGAGATATATAGATTTTTAATGGATTTCTCTCTTCCTTGAAGTTTGACATGGAGAGCAGAGGTATGAGGCTTGCCAAGGAGGATAGTATGACAGTTGATGGAGCCATACTAACTGTAAATAGTCACGGTGACAAATTTTAGTGTAACAAAAAGCCATAAAAAATCAACGCTTAAAGTAAAATTTACTTAGTAACTTTTTATTTACTAGGGCTCTGAAACACCAATATAGATCAGGCTAGTGTGTTGGAGTAGGAGAGTAATTAACTCTCCAAGACAGCAAAACGAAACAAGTAGCTAATCTTGTGGTAGGATAAATACAACTGTTACATTTATGCTCTGGGAAAGCTCCTCTTAAAGGAGAAGCACGAGACCGCGTCCGAACCAGTGAGGGGATCAATCCTCCTTCATTGGGAAAGACGCCAGATACGCACGTACTACAAACGGTAAACCTCAGATTATTGTCGAGGAGCCTGGGGTCACTTGTTGGTAAACCTTGGATTATTGTCAAGGAGCCGGCAAGGGGATTGAGCTTGTTACTCTGCCCTTGCGTGCTATCGGGTCATAGACTATTCTCCCAGGTGTATTTGTTGCTGTTGGTGACCTTAGTGACCATTATCTTTAGGGTTCTACCTAAGGTGACGGTGGAGGGAAGATCCCACTGTACCTGGAGCAGACATCGGCTAGACTCACTTGGATTTTCCGGGGGGTTCACTTCACTCAAGACGGTTAAAGTGGAGGAACTTGTGCCGGTCTATTCATTAAGCAGGTTGCCGGGGTAACTGTTCCACCCGCCACTTCTGTACTGAATTCGACGATGTTGGGCTTCATCACCAACTAGTGTTTTCAGTCCGGAAGGCTACTGTTTGTGTATGGTTTGACGCCCTAGATTCTTTAGGCGTGTGATTCGAATTTGTTTGGTTCTTTAGAGACTTTAGGCGGTTTTCTTTGAGATTTTACTTTTTTTGCGTGTGCAGTAGTTAAAAGTTTTTAACTGTGGCTGAATTACTGAGACAGTCCCGTAGACTTCGGGGCCAGTCACCTGAGATTATAACCGTGGCCGATTTGTTGAGGAAGTCCCGTAGACTTCGGGGCCAACCTCCTAAAGACGTCCCGGGTCATTACGAAGGTTTGAAAATCCTTGTAACTCCTAGTGGCAGTAAAGTAGGTTCACCTGAAGAAGGAGAGTCTTCGTTGGTAGTCCATCCTGATTACCAAAGTTTAGAAACAGGTTATAATCCCGAAGCTATTGCAGTTTCCAAGCTTGCTGGTAGTTTTTCATCTACTAGTGATATATGCGAAGAACCTAATATATCTGAACCTATTACTCCAACTTCTAGTGCTCCTGATTCACCTAGGGTAGAAAGAGTCATCACCGAAAATCTTCCTTCTGGTTTGATAGCTATTGAAGAACTTGCTCCAGAAGAAGAAATAGGCGTCCCTATCCCTGAAGATCAACCTACTATTGATCTAAGGGAGCGTGAATCCATTTTTTACAGTCCACCTAGAAGTACTACTTGGTATCTTTCGTTAACTAATTATTTGGACAACTCAGGGTCAAGTTTTTCTCCACCTCGTACTCCTTATCCACCCGGAGGTATTTATACTCCTGTAAATATGTCTGGTCAGTCGTCTATGTTTACTCAATCTCCTGAATCTTTCTTGTACGGCGGTCCTTCTGTTCCCTCTGGGTATCAGTCACTTTCTGGTACTTTTGCGGGAGCATCTCCTCAACCCATTGAACATGGGTTATTAACTGGAAACAATGGTAATAAACCGTTGAGTGTAGGAGACATTTACATGATGTCAGGTTCAATTCCTAGTTCTCAACCTCAAGGTGGCCAGTTACCGCTTGGGGGGCAACCTCAAGGTACACAAATTGCGTCTGGGGGGCAACCTCAAGGACAGTATGTACCCATGGTGCAATACATTCCTCAAGGTCAACCCCAGCCTCAATATGTACCCCAAGGTCAACCTCAGTATCAATTTATACCTCAAGGTCAACCCCAGTATCAGTACTTACCTCAAGGGTATCTACCTCAAGGTCAATACTCGATTCAAGGTTATCAACCACCCCAAGGTCAATCTTATGTTCTAGTTACGAGAAATGTACCTTTCAATTATCAATCCTACCCTCAATCCGGTTATGGATCTCAATATCCTCAACCTGTCATGGGTCAATACCCTAGAATGAATATAGTGTGGGATCCATCGCAAGTTCAACAGGTATTGCAGCCAAGTGTACAATTGTCATCAAACTGGACAACCCTTAGTTTCTGGTTCACCCCAGCAACCAGTCCAGTCTGATGTTCAAACTTCTATACCTTCGGTAGTTTCTCAGTCTGGGCCTATCGCCCCTAGTAATCCATCTCAAATGACTGCTGCAACTACCGCAACATCTGTTCAATCTACCACACTCACTTCTGGAGTATCGACAGCTCCGGTTTCTACTGTCTCTGTAACTACTCCTCAGACATCTTTACCATTATCTGGATCCACGATTCAAACTACGGTTCAGATGCCTGTAGGACAACCTGGTTTAAGTACGGTTGTCACTAGTCAACCACAATTCACTTATCAACCGTACCAGGGGTAGTACCAATACGGGCCTGCTGTCCAGCAGCCAGTTTACCAGTATCAACCGTATCCTGGGTACACTTATCAACAACCTCAGCAACCCCAGTACGGTCCGGTTAATCCTGGTTTTCCGGGAGGATACAATATCCCAAATGCGATTCCTATTCCAATTTATCCCAGATATCCTCCTCCTGGGACTGGTCTTATGACCCAGAGCTTTAGGGATCTTAATCGGCAATTACCGTTTATCGCAAATTTGGATTTACCAGACTTGTCGCGCCTAACGAACGATCCAATAAATTATCTTCCGTTTTGGCCGCCAATGCCAAATAAGTTGCCCAGTGACATACCCAAGTTCGAAGGTAAGTCTGGAGAGGACCCGTCGAATCATGTGATGACTTACCACCTCTGGTGTGCCTCTAATTCCATCTCGGATGATTCGATCCGCTTACGTCTTTTCCAGCGTACTCTCATTGGTCTCGCGGCCAAGTGGTACATTGAGTTACCACGGGCCTCTTTTTATAATTTTAGCCAGTTAGCTACCTCATTCTTAACTCATTTTCAGTTGCCAGTCAGATATGATAATGGGACGGAGTTACTAACTTCACTAAAACAATCGACGTCCACTTATATTTCCGATCATATTCATGAATGGAGACGTCGAAGGCGATTAGTGAAAGTTTTTATCCTGGACCAAATCTTAGCTGAATGGTTTGTTAAATCATTATTACCGAAGATTACTGAAGACGTAGCTAAGGCCAGAGTAGTTACTGAGGAGCAAGTGATTGCTCAAGTGCAATACCTTGACTTAGTTTACACTCAGTCAGGTACGTTACACGAAAAGATCCCAGATCTTCCTAAGTCGAATCAAATTGCTGCTGCTCCTTCGGGGTCTCATGCCACTGATGGCATAATTGGTATGGTAAATACTAAAAGCAAGAAGAAATATTCAAAGAATTCTTCTCCTATTATAACCTTACCAGACTCCCCGACAGGAGAATCTTCTGCTGAAGTTTCCGCTGATATTCACGATGTCGAGTCATCTACGGCTAAATCAAAATCCAGTGGGAAGAAGAAAGGTAAGAAGAAGAATAAAGCAGACAAATCTCCAAAGGAGAAAACTAAAAAGTTGGAAACCAATGACGAAAAGCGCAAACCTCGATATCCTTGTCTTATTTGTGAAGAGGATCATTTTACAAGAGATTGCCCTCATCGGGCCGAGGTTGTGAAAATCGTCAAGGGTTCCCCAACTCTTGCTGTTTTGAAAGATCCATTTCCAAAGCAGGAGAGTAAGATGATAGGTTCTTCCTCGAGTGCCAATGAAGAACCCATATTAATGATGTCTCATGTAAGGATTGCGACTCGATCGCAAGATTATGGTAGTAACAGTCCTGTTCATGGCAAAGAAGCAGAATCTTCTCATTCTAATCCATCAACCTCAGCTCCCGGTTCCGATCCACTACAGATCGAGAAACCTAACTCGGACTTAGTAATCAAACCGCCCGCCAAGGGTGTACTTTGAAGGTCTGCTTTTAATCCACATGCGAGAGTGGCCCAGAATTACAACATTGTTGAGGATTTAGCTGTTTCACCCTCAGCAATGTCGGCTTTGGAAGTGCTGCAATCATGCCTAGCACAACGCAAGTTACTTTTGTCGGCTATAGGAGCTGTTGATGTTCAGGACCCGAACCTAATAATCTTTGATCTAGGAAATAGTACATCGTGTTTACCTCATCAAATGGCTTTCCAGATCCCAGTGATAGTAAAAAATAGGCCTATTCATCGGACTGTAATTGATGAGGGAGCTTCCACGTGTATTATGTCGATACAGTGCTGGAGATCGCTTGGTTCTCCTTCACTAAATCAATCCCCGACCATTCTTAAGGCCTTTGATGGCCGTGGGTTCCATCCGTTTGGCATTCCATAGGACTTGCCTATAGGGGTTGAAGGAAAAACCGTTAGTCTGGATGTGGAGGTGGTTGATTCCCCTCTAGACTACAACCTTCTTTTGGGTCGAAGTTGGTCGTACGCTATGACAACGGTCGTTTCATCGGTCTTCAGAGTAATAAAGTTCCCACATAATGGCAAGATCGTAACCATAGACCAGCTGGCTTACTTTTCATCCGACCCAGCCTCTTCAGAGAGTATCTAGCATGTCGGTAAAACGACTATCCCTTATAAGGATGTTGGAGTAGGATTAGTTAAAGATGCCAGTTTACTGGGAACTTTTCCTTTCCTCCAATCAACGCTGTGTCTTCATTTGCATCCATTCATATGATTACATCATACACTATTGTTTATGATGATCCTTGAATCGTTCCTTCTGAATCTGAGATAGACTCATTTGGTGATGCAATGCCTTTGAGTCCGTATGAAATTGCCTATGAAGCCATGCAGTCTTTTACCGACCCGAGTTCAACCAAAATCGACCAAATGAATGTGGTCCGTGAGGAATCACTTTTCACCTCAACCTCGGAGTTAATAACGTTTCCCGAAGTTGTGTCATCTGACAAACAACTTTGTGAACTCCTGTGTGTAGAAGATTTACCATGGGAAGATCTCCATCATAGATCTTCGTTTTTCCCTGAGGAGGATCGTTTTGAAAACGATTTCTCATCAATCTTTACAGCTGAATATGTCAAACAAGCTCAGAGTCCAATGAAACATCCTGATTCAGAGCTGAATTTGGGAAACATTTCTCGCACTATTCCTATTGACATTTCAGTCAAGCCCGGAATTGTTGAGCACATTCATATAGGTGCCTCGTGTTCAGATGACGAAATTCAGACATACAAGGCCCTATTTCAAGAATTCTGTGACGTGTTTGCCTGGTCCTATGAGGAAATGCCAGGAATTGATCCCGCGATTGTTGTCCATGAGATCAAAACTTACCCGGATGCTAAACCCGTCCGGCAACATTTGCGTCAGATTCACCCACGAAAAGCGGCTGCAATTAAAGCAGAAGTTGAGAAGCTGTTGAAAGTAGGTTTCATTTATCCGATCCCGTTAACGGATTGGGTATCGAATATTGTTCTGGTTAACAAAAAACAAGGAACAATAAGAATATGTATCGACTATAGGGATATTAATCGTGCTTGTCCCAAGGACAACTACCCAACACCCTATATCGATTAAATAATTGATGATTGTGCCGACAGTGAAATATTTTCCTTTATGGACGGTTTTTCCGGTTACAACCAAATCAATATTCTACCTGCCGATCAACCGAAAACGGCTTTCATTTGTCCATGGGGGACATTTGCTTATTGCAAATTACCTTTTAGACTTAAGAATGCCGGAGCCACTTTTCCAAGGGCGATGTCTTATGCATTTCATGACATCAAACACATTGTGCAACCGTCTCTCGATGATTTGCCCGCTCACTCATTACATCGAGCTGATCACCTTGTCCATTTACGAGCAATCTTCATGAGGTGTAGGCATTATCGGATTTGGTTGAACCCACACAAATGTGTCTTCTGTATAGAAGTGGGACGATTGCTGGGATTTGTAGTTTCCAAAGCCAGCATCCGCGTCGATCCCTCGAAGGTAGAAGCTATCATCAAATTGCCTCCTCCTTCGAGTCTTTGCCAACTCCAAAGTTTGCAGGGGAAAGAAAACTTTTTACGCCGATTCATTCCTAACTACGTTGAGATTATAAAGGGTTTTACCCGGTTGTTGAAACATAACGCTCAATTCTCTTGGGATGAGATAGCTCAGAAATCTTTTGATGCACTCAAGCACGCGTTAACCCATGCACCGTTGCTGCATCCTCCCAACTACAACCAGGATTACTTTTTGTACCTCGCCGCCGCTCTTTCCACCATTGGAATGGTCTTAGTACAGGAAGACGAATTCGGAACGGAACATGTGATATATTTCCTTAGTCGGACCTTAAATCCAACTGAGCTCAAATATTCACATGTGGAGAAATTGGCATTGGCAGCCGTTCAAGCTGTCCAACGTTTTCGTCACTACATTTTACTTCGTAAAACTACAGTTATTTCGGATTGCAACCCTATGATTTACATTTTGACTAAACAATTGCTAGGGGGAAAGTACTCTAAATGGATTGTTATCCTGCAGGAGTTCGACTTGGAATTTGAAAAATCTAAGTCTAAGAAATCCTTAGTTTTTGCCGAGTCAATGTGTGACTTCCCGCGTGCTGACACAGAAACTGTGGCAGAGGAACCCATTGCGGACGAATCTTTGTTTCTCATCAGCACTTTAGATCCGTGGTATGGGGATATAATTGTCTATCTCCAGACCCAATCCTTTCACCCGAAGTTTCAAAGTCGGAACGTCGGAAAATTCGATTCCAGTCCCAACAGTACAAAATTATTGGAGATACTCTTTATCGCTGTGGGGCGGACTTGGTTTTTCGCCGTTGCTTAACTCATGAGGAAGCTGAAAGGGTTCTAAATGACTGCCACTCTGGAGCGTGTGGTGGTCATATGTCTGGGTATGCCACAGCCCAAAAGATATTGCGCGCTAGCTACTTCTGGCCGTCCTTGTTCAAAGACTGTATTATTGTGGTCCGGAAATGCCATAACTGTCAAGTGTTTGATCGCAAGATGCGCGCTCCACCTGCTCCTCTCCACCCTATAATTGCCGTTGGTCCTTTTGCCAAATGGGGTATCGATTTTATTACATGTAACCCTCACTCGGCCGGAGGGCATGCGTATATCATCCTTCCGGTTGATTATTTTACTAAGTGGGCCGAGGCGACGCCTACATTCGAGGCAGACGGCAAGACAGCTGCAATTTTCATATTCAATCACATTATTGCTAGGTTTGGTGTCCCACAAGCGATAATCACTGACCATGGGCGCCATTTTCGAAACGTTATGATGACAGAACTTACAGGCCAGCTTGGTTTGCGTCACGATAGCTCAACTCCTTATTATCCACAAGCGAACGGTCTGGTTGAGTCCATCAACAAAGTTTTAGTTATCATGATCCGACGAATCATTGGTATTCATCGGTCGAATTGGCACAACATGTTATTTTCCGCGCTTTGGGCGTACCGAACCTCAGTGAAAACATCAACACGGTTCACTCCTTTCCAACTAGTTTATGGTTTCGAAGCTGTGCTGCCCATTGAATGCAAAATCCCGTCACTTCAAATGGCTGTCGAATTACTTCCAGCTACTTCCGAAGAGGAGAAGCGTTTATTATACTTAGCTCAATTAGATGAGACTCGACGTGATGCTGCATTAGCGATCGAGACTCACGCAAAACGTATGAAAGCTCAATATGATCGAAATGTGACCCCTCGAAATTTTTCGGAAGGAGACCTAGTGCTATTATATGATCAAGCTAACGATAAATTAGGTGCTGGAAAATTCATTCCTATGTGGCATGGGCCCTACATTGTCAAGCGAAAGCTAGCAAAAGGGGCCTATGAGCTGGTAGATTTTGACGGGGACTCTTTGGGTAAACCCAGAAATGGACTTTACCTAAAGAGGTATTATGCTTAAATGATGGGTATGGAGATTTTAGTTAGGTTAGGTTTTTCTTTCTAGCTGGTGTGTTTGTTAGTTTAGACAGTGTGCTTAGCTTAGAAAGTGTGTTTTTCATCGTTATTCGGCTTATCTTGGTTGCACACTTGATGTTTGCAGATGTCGATGCCTCTCCAAACATACATTGGATTTGCTGATGGTGCTTGTCGTAGTACACGGAATATCTCCTCCGTAGCTTGGGTTATTTATTCGCCCTCTGACGAGTTAGTTTCTATGCATGGGGTGAGCCTCGGTCAAACAACAAACAACATTGCAGAATACAGTGCAGTGATTGAATTATTGTCTGAATCTATTTCATTTGGGATTCGGAGTTTGATAGTGAGGTTAGATTCTGAACTCGTTGTATTACAGCTTAATAGAGTGTATGCCATTAGAAATCCAGTGTTATTAAGGTTATTTTTGAGAGTGCGTCTCTTGGAACGTGAATTTGATTACATTGAATATCAACATATTCCAAGGTCTTTAAATACATTAGCAGATGCAATTGCTTCTCGAATGTTAGACAGACATTTGCGATAATCATACATGTAAATTTAAAAACATTTAATCACACATGTTTAACAAGATAAGCCAGTAATAATGATATATATATATATAGGAGTGTGTCAAAAATACATCGTCTTCGATCATAGGTTGAAAAACACCTTATGATCGGCAAAAATGATAAGTACAAAAAACCAAAATGTCACATGTGTCTACAAAAACGACCATCCAATCACTGATGATGCTCTCTATACGACACCACTGCACGCGCCACCCTACACAAGAACCTCCTAAAAGGTCCTGGGACTGCGACTACATAGCGCTGAAGCCTGATAGGAATATCATCTATAGTAGTCTCTGGTATGTCTGCCGTAAGAAGCTCTAGGTCTTTTTCCAACTCAGCCAAGGTCTCTGCAGCCGCGTCTTGTGGGGCCAGTGCCGGTGCAACTGGTTGTCTCCTCTCGAAAGGCCAGAGATTGGCTGGACGACGTGGGCCTACATCTGCATTTTGAAAATTGTTACTATCAATTTTGAGACGATATAAAAAACAAAAAAAGTAGATAATTTAAAAAAACAACTTGTGAAAAATGAAGTACCTGTGTCATCCCACTGTTCTCCCGGTGGAAGAATCATGTCCGGATCTCCATGAAAATCAACTCCGGCATAAGGAAAATCCTGTATCGAGAAGATCTGGTCCTCCAACCAGTGAAAATACTCCGGTCTAAATCGGACAACTTTTGTACCCTTGTCAGGATGACGGGCCATAACCGCAACCCATCGCGTCAATTTGGGCTCTCGGGGATGCCCAGCCTCAACAGTGAGATGCTGTGGGATCAGCATCAGAACCCTCTCTAAAGCAAAACTGACAACTAAAGCCCCATAACCAAAGGTCTTCAGCTGTCCGTTTTTGGTTTTAGTCAGTTGGCTTTTTAAGTTAGCCAACACAGCATCACACCAGTTGAAAATGGTGCCCCGATAGCAATCAATCGCCATCCGCATCTGGGATCCAGTGGCAATATGTAAAGCGGCAGCCCCGCAAAGTCTGGTAACCGTGAAAGCAATGACCATAAGTTCAGGGCGGGATATAGTTTTGATCTCTATCCCCTTCTCCTGGTTCTGCGTGTTGCACCACTCTAGTCGGAGACTAGCAATGGACTGGCCACCCGGCCTAGTCCCGGACAGAGTCAATTGTTCGCCCCTCTTGGGCAAACCAGTGAGAAAGTAAATATCTGAGGGCTCTATCTCGAGCTGGTGCCCTCCAATGTAAAAGCACTGGTCCTGGACGTTCCATCTCTCTACCAGCCACTCTAGAAAGCGCACCTGGGCCCTCATGCCAGGTATGGCCCAGTATTTGTAGAGGTCGCATGCCTTTAAAGCATCAATGGACGGTTGATGATTAATGGCGGCCAAATCAACATCTTCGTGCTCTCTCTCATGCCAATCAAGCATGGTGGGCAATCTACACACCAAAAAACATCTGTTAGAATCAATGAAATCAAAAATTTTGGTCCATTTTTGAAGGAATTAGGGTTTGAAAACGCGTTTTGCGGGGTACGCACCCCGCCTTTAGGAACAGGGCGTGCGTACGCAGGTTCCCTTAAGGCAAGGTGCATACGCCTGACATTTTCCCAACTGAGAAAATGTCGGGGTACGTGGGTCACCAGTGGAGCACCTGCGTACCCCGAAAAGCGGACCTTGAAACCCAAAAACCTCCAAAAAATGAAACTAGAGCCTAAAAGCAAATTCTAAACGGATGGAAATGAAGAGGAGGATGTTGTAGAATACCTGATGAGACGGCGTTCGATTTCGACGGTCGGATTCTCCGCAATGTCCACGGGAAGTTTCTTGCCAAAAGCCCTTTTTCTCTCCTCAACAGTAAAATGGTAAAAATGAAATGGTAAAAGCCCTTTTTATAGGTTTTTTGGGTAAATAAATGCTAAATTTGTTTATTTTTCACCATGAAAAGGTATTTTTCAAAGTATTTTTATCTATCTTAAACAGGTATGAGTAATGTGTTGGTTTTTGTGCAGGATAAAAGGATTTTCAGGGAAAATTGTCACTTTTCACAAACAAAAACATCAGAGTCATCTTTTAATCCCTTTTCTAACTCCTAAAACATGAAAAGATTACCGAGCGTTTCTTTTACACTCGTTAAAACGAAATTAAAAGACGGTCCCCTTATAGCCCTTTTCTGACCGTAAAAATAGGAAAAGATTTCCGGATTTTTGTCGTTTCAAATTCGATACTGGGAATAAAACGACGTGTCCTTGATCACTTTTTACTTTTCAGGTCAAAGACACTAACTATGAAAGTACTCCTTGGTCGTAAAATATCAAGCGGTTCTCTCAAGTATTATTTTATACTTTTTCGGGCTTGGGAGACACAAATTTACGAAAAAGTTCAACCCTGGAGTCTTCTTAATTTTTTCAGACTCTCTAAAATTGAAAAACGTCGAGTTTCTCCTATACTGGACTCGTTAAAATTTCACAGTAAAGGACCTGTTCGATTACAAACAGGAACAAACCACTCCTTCTTAGGGTTCGAACCTAAACTAAGTTGGACTCATCCAAAGGATGAGCTTATAATCAAGCATATGTTATCCTCCTCAAGCTTGTAAAAAATAAAGAGGTACTTGCCAGAAATGGTGGGGGAAAAGAGAGAAAAATGAGCCTATTTGTTATCCTTTGTCTCAGAAGAAGCCTTATCACCACTCTTGAACACGACACTTTTCATTCAGCTAGGTTGGGAAATCCTTTGCCTAACAGTTGATTAAACCACATTGAAAATATTCAACCGGTTCCGGGTATTAACTTTGGGTCAATTGTCACCAAGCCATCTGTCGTGTCGTTATGTGTTCAAGAGGTCACTGCAAATAAACCATTCATCTGCAAAATACCCGTCATCCATCTCGACCATCCCTGAGTCAGTCCTTACAACTACATTTCTTCAACTTGATCTATGATTTCGTGTTGTGGGCTTGCCTGCAACGGGTCGCTTTCTATCGACATCAGCACATTATCTAGAAATATGACCTAGAAATTGTCAGTACCTTGAAATCTGCATGCATCAATGGCAGGTTTCTCGCCTTTGACGACGGTTTACATCATTGACTTTCGATCGAAGGATTCCGTGAAATGTTCTACATCAACTCATTCATTCACATCTCATGGATTGTGCTGGGTACTTTGAGAACCATTGACATCACTGGTGGTCTCTCTCACACTTGTTAACAGTTTACATCATCGACTGGTAATCAAGTGGTTTCTACCATGTTCGACATCAACTCATTTATTCGCATGGATAGAATCGTACTATTTCGGGAAGTAGAAATGAAGACCCTGGATCTAGTTTCCACCATCCAGGCTGCAAGGAGTTTTGTATTCATTATATAGTAGACTAATCATAAACAAATGGCTGCGTCCGTACTGTGTCTACAAGAGTCTATGATTATGATGTACTGCGAAATCATTCCTATATCAGAACAGTAGTTAGTTTGTTAGTTAAAGTTTTCAATCTAAGTATGGGAATGCCTACCTCAGCGATGATATGATCTTATATATGTATTTTGTGTTGAATATTTGCAGGTTCCGACTGGGCTCTCCACAAGATAATCCTTGAAATATTAAAGTACTTCACCGTTCCTAGATGATATGAAACCCTAATCTACTACAGGCTTCGCACTTTAGGGGGCAATCTGTTACACTAAAATTTGTCACCATGACTATTTGCAGTTAGTATGGCTCCATCAACTGTCATACTATCCTCCTTGGCAAGTCTTATACCTATGCTCTTCATGTCAAACTCCAAGAAAGAGAGAAAGTCTTTAAAAATCTATATAACTCTGGGTACGCAGTTTCTCTTAGCCTTACCTGCGGGTACACACCTCAAGTTCACATTCCCTGCATACTTGTATGCTCTGTCTATAAAGCGATGGGTGTGTACCCCTGTAAAGGTCAAAAGGCGCGAGTTTTACTTCAAAAAAGTTACTTGTGGTCGATTCTAGAGCATTCTAGAAGTTTGTTTGACGTGTATTGAGCGCCTCCAGATGGTTCATGTATCCCTATGAAAGAGGAACTTATCCCATCAAGAGGGGAGCTATCCCATTCAAAGAGGGGCTTATCCCATTGATGGTGGACCTGATTAACTTCCTCCAAAGCACTATAAATATAGGCATTGGGCCAGAGGGAGGGGAGGTTGAAAGCTGAACATTCCTAAGGGTAGATGCTGCTGGAATTAGGACTCCCTTATAGAGCTTGAGAGGAGAGATTCCCATCCTTTCTTAGCTTCATTTGGAAGTGGGTGAGCTGATCAAAGTAAAGGAGAACTCTTGCTGGACCCTGGGAGGGACCTGCACAACACCAAGGCAAAGGTTGTAATGGTTTCTTTTGTTTCCACTTAATACAATTAAGCTCATTTTTCTCAACAGGTTGTTATACATGATTTGTTTCATATACTCCTTGGTCTGTATGATGAATATGTTTTATTTTATGCGTTATTCAGGTGCTATGTAATCGTTTGCTTGTTAGTGAATGCAGGTTTCGAAGAGAAGGAAGAGCTCATCCGGATCGGCGAGGCTGGACTGCTACAAAGCGTTGGACTAAAGGTATGTTATAAACACCTGATTACTTGTATTCTAAATGCATATTTAGGGAAAGGTAGTGTTTAATTGTCTTGTTTGTCACTAGAAAGCCTTAGCTTCTAGGGAGGTCGGTTTTGTCTGCAAAATTGACTCTTTCCGCATGACAAAATCCTTTTCCTAACAATTAATCAAACCATATTGAAAGTCTTCAGCCGGTTTCTGGGTATTAGCTTTGGGTCAATTGTCACCAAACCATCTGCAGTGTCGTTATGTGTTCAAGAGGTCAGTTCAAATAAACCATTCATTTTTAAAATATCTGTCATCCATTTTGACCATCCCTGAGTTAGTCCTTGCCAAATATATTTCTTCAAAACTTGATCTATGATTTCATGTTGTGGGCTTGCTTACAACAGATCGCTTTCTATCGACTTCAGCTGATTATCTAGAAAGATGATCTAGAAATCATCAGTACCTAGGAATCTGCATGCCCTAATGGCAGGTTTCTTGCCTTCGATGATAGGTTGCATCATTGACCTTCGATCAAAGGATTCTATGACATGTTCGACATCAACTCATTTATTCACATTTCATGGATTGTACTAAGTACTTTGAGATCCATTGACATTACTCGTGGTTTCTCTCACACTTGTTAACAATTCACATCATTGACTCGAAATCAAGTGGTTTCTACCACGTTCGACTTCGACACATTCATCCACATGGATAGAATCATACTAGTTCGGGAAGCAGAAATCAAGACCTTGGATCTAGTTTGTACCATCCAGGTTGTGAGGAATTTTTTTATTCATTATACAGTGGACTATTCATAAATAGATGGTTGCGCCCATACTGTGTCTACATATGTCTATACTCGTGATGTATTACAAAATCTTTCATGTATCAGAGTAGTTTAGTTAATTTTCTAGTCAGTTTTGATCTGAGTATGGGAATGCCTACCTCAGTAATGATATGTTCACATATATATATATATATATATATATATATATATATATATTTCATTGAATGTTTTTACAGGTTTTGACCAGGGTGTCCGCAGGATGATCCTTGAAATGATAAAGTACTTCACTCTTCATACATGAAAGACTTCATCTTCATCTATTACAGACTTTTCACTTTAGGGGGCAATCTATTGCACTAAAAATTGTCACCTTGAAATTCTGCAATCTGTATCAGTCCATTACCACTCGTACTTTCCTCCTTTGAAAGTCTTAAAGCCTTAGTTCTTCATATCAAGCCTTGAAAATAAGAGAAAGTCCTTAAAAGTCTCTAAAACTCTGGTTTCGCACTTTCTCTTAGCATTACCTGCGGTCCCACACCTAAAGGTCATGTCCCCTGAACACCTGACCACTCTGTCTCTGTGTTATGGGTGCAGACCCCTGTAAAAGTAAAAAAGGTGCAAGTATATTCTTAAAAACTCACTTTGAGTCATTTCTAGAAGTTTCTCGAAGGAATCTTGAGGTGGAAAGTTTGCTCCTTTAAGGTTCATGCATCCCATACCTTAAGGAGCTAACCCCTTGATGTGAGGAGCTTATCCCTTTGAAGGAGGACTCTATCCATTCATAGGTGGACCTGTAATCTCCTTAATTTGCACTATAAAATGAAGCATTGGGCTGGTTACTTGGGAGGTTGAAAGTTGAATATTTTTGAGGTGAAATGCTCCTGGAACTTAGTCTTCCTAATTGAGCTTTTGTGAGGAAAGATTACATAGCTCTTTGATCTCATTTGGAAGAGTGTGAGGCATGTCAAAGTAAAGGAGATTCCTGTTTCAGACCTTGGGAAGAGCTTGTACAACTTCAAGGCACCAAAGGTTGTAAAGTTCTTCTATTTCAAAGTTAATACAAATAAGTTTATTTTTCTCAATAAGCTGTGTTTTATGGTTTATTTTATGGATTCCTTGATCACCATAATGAACATGATTTATGATATTAGCTATGCAGGTGTTATTTGATGTGTGCTTGTTTGTGATTGCAGGTTATCAAAAGGAAACTCTTTCAGACAGTTGAAGGATGGCTGCTACAAACTAGCGTTGGACTTAAGGTAGGGTCTAAACACCTCTATAGTTTTTATTAATGAATTGCAATATGTTTAGAGAAAGGTAGATTTGCTTGTCCTGTTTGTTGCTAGATATCTTTTGATACTAGGGAGATTGGCCTTGTCCATAGGATCGATTTATTCGGCCAAAAAATTGGCGACTCCATTGGGGAACTGAATTTGGTTTTTGGTTTTCCTTTTTCCTTTGACTTGAGAAACTTGTTCTTGTTTCTGGTTTTTTCTTGATGTGTGTGGGATTGGGTAGGTTTTAGGATTTGGATTATTTTTTATTTTTTTGAAGTTTTTAGAGGACCGAACTTTCTTTTTACAGACAATGCGGACATCTATGCACTTTTCCCTTAGTACACAGAGCGTTACCACTCCTGTTTCTTATGGAAGCCTGCGGACCCTGTTAAATTTTTGAAGAACTAAAATGTTTTCTTCCAGATAATTTTAGGTTTTATTTACGGCTTTTAGTTTCTACCCAGATCTGCATGTTTTTTGTCCAAAATATCTTGCAAGTAAGTTCCATTGGTATTTTTGTTTTAGATGATTTTCTAGAAGTTTTGCATGCCTGGATTGGCTTTCACTTGGTCTATGTAGTGACTAAAAGATTAGAAGCCTAAGAAACCTTAGATTACCTTGGTTTTTTTGTCTTCTTGATGAGTCTGACTGGTTTGTGAAATCTGTCCTTGGTGAGAAATAGATTTCTTTTTCTCTTTGCAAATCTTTGAACGAACTTGGTTGTAAGTTTTGAATTTCATTTTTATAAAAGAAAACATATTTGGATGTTTTTTTATTGATTTGTGATTCTGAACGAATTAATCCTTAGTTTACTGAATAACTAGGTAAAACGTCCTCAAAAAGGTTTGAAGCTTTTATACATTATGTTTTTTTCAAGGTTTTAGATCTCAAAATTAGTTTTTTGTAGTTTTGAGTGTTTTCTAGAACTTGTAGAATCTCTTTTGAAATAATCGTTTTTTGTTGTTTTTGAGTGTTGAAAGAGAAAGGGATTTTTTGTGAGATTTAATTAATAGTCTCATTTTGAGTTCTTATTGAAAAAGACAAAAGGATTTTCTTTTATTTCTATGTTGAAAGAAGGATTTTTTTCTTAAAGAATTGCATTTTCAAACTATTTCTTTTAGCTAGAAATTCATTGAAAGAAAAATGAATTGTTTATCATTTTAGGTGCATTTTTAGTGTTTTTGGAGTCGAGTCTTCACACCATCAAAGTTTCATTTCCATACCTATTGACTTAAGAAACAACCCATAAAATTAACGCTTAATTAAAATCGATCTAGCAATCTTTTTTATTTCTAGGGCTCTTATCACCAATATAGTTTAGGCTAGTATCTTGGAGTAGGGAGTAATTAACTCTCCAAGATAGTTAAAACAAATAGGTAGATATATCTTGCGGTAGGAAATAAAACCAATTGTAATTGATATAATCTGGGAAGCTCCTCTTAAAGGAGTCAATCACGAGATCATGTCCGAACCTTTGAGACAATCAAGTCTATCTCATTAGGAAAGATAGAAGATTTGTGCATATTATAAATGGTAAACCTAGGATTAACCATTGTCGAGGAGCCTGGGGTCACTTGTTGGTAAACCTCAGATTGATCATGTCGAGGACCCTTCAAGGGGATTGAGTTTTTTTACTCTGCCCTTGCGCGTAGATCGGATCGTAGACTATTCCCCCAGTTGTATTTGTTGCTATTGGTAACCTTAGTGTCCATATACTTAAGCTTATTTCCTAAGGTGACGGTGAAGGACGGATCTCACTGTACCTGGAGCAGACATCGACTAGAATCACTTGGACTCTCTGGGGGGTTCTCTTCACTCGAGATGGTTATGTGAAGAAACTTGTGCCAGTCTGTTTCATTAAGCAGGTTGCAAGGGTAAATATTCCAACCACCCTTTCTGTATTGAATTCTACGACGTTGGATTTCATCACCAACTAGTGTTTTTAGTACGGTAGGTTACTATTTGTGTGTGGTTTGAACTCTTAGATTTTTTAGGCGTGTGATTCACTTGTTTGTTTCTTTAGAGACTTTAGGTGCTTTTATTGAAATTTTCTTTATTTGCTTGTGATTATTTTCATCCTACACCCAAAGATTATTATCCTTGATCAATCATGTCGAGACAGTCATCCATGTTTTCCAAATCACCAAAAACATTTTTATATGGCAGTCCTACTGTTCCTTTGGGGTACCAGTCCCTTTCTGGTACTTTTTCAGGAGCAACTCGCCGACCGACTGAACATCAATTATCACCTGGTAATAATGGAACTAAAACATTGAATGTAGAACAATCTTTATGATGTCTGGTAGTATTCCAAATGCTCAACCTCAAGGTAGTCAGTTACCACCTGGGGGGTAAGGTAGTCAGTTACCGCCTGGGGGGCAAGCTCAAGGTAGTCAGTTATCGCGTGGGGGGCAATCCCAAGATAGTTAGTTTCCGCTTGGAAGGCTACCTCAAGGTTTTCAACCTTCAGGATAGTACATACCCCAAGGTCAACCCCATATTCCTCAAGATGCTTATCAACCCTAGAATCAGTACGTGCCATAGGGTTATCAACCTCAAGGTCAGTACCCAACTCAAGGTTTCCTACTGCCTTCTGGTTAGTCATTTTTACAAGGAGCTGGAAATGTACCTCCTAATTATCAGCCCTACGTTCAACCAGGTTATGGTCCTCCATATGTACAACCTTTTATGGGTCCCAGAATGAATATGGTGTGGGATCCGTTTCAAACTCAATAGACTTTGCAACCTAATGTGCAGTTACCTTATCAAGTTGGACAACCTTTGGTTTCTGGTCCAACCCAGCAACCTGTCCAACCTGCGGTTCAAACCTCTGTACCTGGTTTAGTTCAGTTGTCTGGGCCTAGCTCACCTCAGACTTCGCCTCGAACTGCTGCTGCAATTGCTGCATTTTCTGTTCAATCTACCACACATGTTTCTGGAGTATCTGTATCTCCGGTTTCTACTATCCCTACATCAGTGCAAAGTCCTCAAGTCTCTGTGCTCCAGTTAGGACCTACAGTTCAGACTTTAGTCCAGATGCCTGCAGGACAAGTTGGTCCAAGTACAATTTCAACCGTACTAGGGACAGTATCAATCTGGTCCTACTGTACAAAATCCAGTTTATCAGTATCAACCGTACCCTGGCTATACTTATCAACAACCTCAACAACCCTAGTTTGGTTCGGTTAATCCTGGTTTTCTAGGAGGCTATAACATTCCTAATGCAAATCCGATTCCAGGTTATCTTGGATATCCTCCTCCTGGAGATGGTCTCATTACACAAGGTTTTCATGAACCTAACCATCAGTTACCATTTATTGCAACTTTGGATTTACCTGATTTGTTGCACCTTATGAATGATCCAATTTATTGTCTTTTGTACTGGCTGCCAATGCCTAATAAGTTGCCCAGTGATATCCTGAAATTTGACGGCAAGTCAGGTGAGGATCTGTCAAATCATGTTATGACTTATCACCTCTGGTGTGCATCTAATTCCATCGTTGATGATTAAATTCGATTGCATCTTTTTCAAAGAACTCTTATTGGTCTTGCTGCCAAATGGTAGATTGAGTTACAACGAGGCTCTTTTTATAATTTTAGTCAGTTAGCCACTTCTTTCTTAACTCATTTTCAGTTTCCTGTCAGATACGACAATGGCACAGAATTGTTAACTTCACTAAAGCAATCCACGTCCACATATATTTTTGATCATATTCATGAATGGTGATGTAGAAGGCATTTAGTGAAAGTTTTTGTTCTGGATCAAATTTTAGCGGAATGGTTCGTTAAATCATTGTTACGTAAAATCACTGAAGATGTAGCTAAGGTAGGAGTTGTCACTGAAGAGCAAGTCATTGCTCAGGCTCAGTACCTTGACCTCGTTTATACTCAATCAGGTACTTTACACGAAAAAATCCCTAATATTCCAAAAGCTACAACTCCTTCAGGGTCTCATGCCACTGATGGTATGATTGGTTCAGTTAGTACTAAGAGCAAGAAAAAATCTTCAAAGAATTCTTCTCCTACAATAACTTTACCTTATTCCTCGGAAGGAGATTCTTCCACTGAAGTTTCTGCTGACGTCCATGTCATAGATTCATCTACGACCAAATCCAGTAGTAAAGAGAAGGGGAAGAACAAAAACAATAAAAATTCAAAAGATAAAGCAAATAAAAATGAATCTATTGAAGAAAATGAAAACCTCGCTATCCTTGTTTCATCTGCAATGAGGATCATTTCACTAAAGAATGCCCATGTCGAGCAGAGTTTTTGAAATTCGTTAAAGGTTCTCAAATGCCTACTAGATTGAGGGATCCTTCTCCTACTCAAGATAGTAAAGCGGTTGCTTCTTACTTGAATACCTTGGAAGAACCCATTATGATGATGTCTCATGTCAGGATTGTGACATGATCGCAAGATTTTGGTAGTAACAATCCTATTGGTGGTATAGAAGTAGAATATTCTAATTCAAACCCATCAACTACACCTCCTCCTAGGTCTGCTCCACTACAGATTGAGAAACCCAACCCAGACTTAGTAACCAAACCACGTGATAAAGGTATATCAGCTTTCAATCCATATGTGAAAGCTGTGCAGAATTATAACATTGTTGAAGACTTAGCTATTTCCCCTTCAGCAATGTCGGCTTTGGAAGTGCTGCAATCATGCCCAGCACAGCGTAGATTACTATTGTCTACTATAGGAGCTGTCGATATTCAGAATTTGAACCTAATAATATGTGATTTAGAAAACAGTACACCCCACCTCCCTCATCAAATGGCTTTCTAGATTCCAGTGTTCTTAAAAAACAGGCCTTGCTTTCGGTCTGTGATTGATGAGGGAGCTTCAACATGTTTATGTCGATCCAGTGTTGGAGATCTCTTGGTTGTCCTACACTTAATCAACCTCTGACAATTCTAAAGGCTTTTGATGGCCGAGGGTTCCATCCTTTTGGTATTTTGGAAGATTTACCTGTAGGGGTCGAAGGCAAAACTGTAAATCTAGATTTGGAAGTGGTTGACGCCCCTCTAGATTACAACCTTCTCCTGGGTCGCAGTTGGTCTTATTCTCTGACTGCTATTGTTTCATCGGTCTTTCGGCTTATTAAGTTTCCTCATAATGGAAAGATCGTTACGATAGACCAGCTGAATTATTTCTCATCCGACCCGGCCTCTACTGATAGTGTTCAGCATGTCGGTAAAACAACTATCCCTTACAAGGATGTTGGGGTAGGTTTGATTAAAGATTCTGGTTTACTAGGAACTTTTTCCGTCCCTCCTCCTAACGTATCGCCTTCTATTGCAACTATTCATATGATTTCATCGAACACTATTTCTTTTGATGATCCTTGGATCGTACCTTCCGATTCCGAGGTGGATTCATTTGATGGTGTGATGCCTTTGAATCCATTTGAAATTGCACATTAGGCGGTACAGTTGTTTTCTGATTCCTAACCTATCACGAGGATAATTTCTTCCTCTCTCAACCTCATTAAAAAATGAAACTGGATGTTGTGAGGATAGTTTGTTCCCATGTCAACCTCATTAAAAAATGAAACCGGATGTTGTGAGGATAGTTTGTTCTTGTCTCAACCTCGTTAAAAAATGAATCTGAATGTCTCAAGTATAGTTCCTGGTCTTGTGCCAAGCTCGTTTAAAAAATGAAACAAGGAGTCATGAGCATAGTTCCTTGTCTTGTGTCAAGCTTGTTAAAAAATGAAACAACTCCCTTTCCAAGTCGAGTCTTTCCAATATCTCGAAAGTGAACCTTCATTCCATCCACCTTGTTCAATGCAATGAAGCTTGGGGGGCATGTACCTCATTTTGAGTCATTATCCTGGGGGCATGCGAACTTATAACAAGCATAGTTTTTCATTTCAAGCTTGTGTAAACATGAAACCGAATCCAAGCAGAGTTATCTGTGGTTCAAACTTGTGTAAAAATGAACCCATACCCGATTTACATCTCATGATTGCCATTTTTATCCTCTAAATTCTGTTAGATGAGCCTTGGTTGTTTCATTCCATCGCCACCATCTCTTTGGCTGATCATATGCTTTCACTTGGTTGTTTTTCCTTTCGTGAGGGACCACAACGATGAGTGGTTTTATTAGCCAGCTTCTTAACCATTACATGTTTTGAGCAGTTCGACGATTACCGAAACCAGTTGCTACCCTCTATACCACTCGTTCCTCTAGGACGAGTCCTCTTTAAGCTCTTTTATGACTTGTAAAATATGAAAAGATTGCCGATATTTTTCCTTTTTAAACTCGTGAAACAAAATTAAAAGGGCAGTCCACTTACAGCTGTTTTATGACCGTATAAACATCAAAAGATCGTTGAACGTTTGTCATTTCAAGTTCAATACTAGTTATAAAATGACGTGCTTTTTCGGATCGAAGCCACTAATTATGAAGAGTACTCCTTGATCATAATGGTCAAGCGATTCTCTCAAGTATTATTTTATACTTTTTCGGGCTTGGGGGACCAAATTTACGAAAAAGGACACCCATGGAGTTTCCTTAAGTTTTTCTTCTGACTCCCTAAAATTGAAAAACACCGAGTTTTTCCTATACTGGACTCGTTAAAATTTAACAGTAAAGGACCTGTTCAATTTTAAATAGGAATGAACCACTTCTTCTTAGGGTTCGAATCTTAAACTAAGTTGGACTCATCCAAATGGTGAGCTTATAAACAAGCAAATGTTATCCTCCTCAAGCTTGTCAAAAATAAAGAGGTACTTGCCAGAAATGGTGGGGGAAAAGAGAGAAAAATGAACCTATTTTTTGTACCTTGTGTTTTAGAAAAGTAGTTAACCACTCTTGAACACGACACTTTTTGTTCACCTGGGTTGGGAGATCCTTTTCCTAACATTTAATCAAACCATATTGAAAGTCTTCAACCGGTTTTTGGGTATTAGCTTTGGGTCAATTGTCACCAAACCATCTGCAGTGTTGTTATGTGTTCAAGAGGTCAGTTCAAATAAACCATTCATTCGCAAAATATCTATCATCCATTTTGACCATCCCTAAGTTAGTCCTTGCCAAATATATTTATTCAAAACTTGATCTATGATTTCGTGTTGTGGGCTTGCCTACGACAGATCGCTTTCTATCAACTTCAGCTCATTATCTAGAAAGTTGATCTAGAAATCATCAGTACCTTAGAATCTGCATGCCCTAATGGCAGGTTTCTCGCCTTCGAAGACAGGTTGAATCATTGACATTTGATCAAAGGATTTTATGACATGTTCGACATTAACTCAATTATTCACATTTCATGGATTGTACTGAGTACTTTGAGATCCATTGGCATTATTGGTGGTTTCTCTCACACTTGTTAACAATTCACATCATTGATTGGTAATCAAGTGGTTTCTACCATGTTCGACTTCGACACATTCATTCGCATGGATAGAATCATACTAGTTTGGGAAGCAGAAATCAAGACCCTGGATCTAGTTTCTACCATCTAGGCTGTGAGGAATTTTGTTATTCATTATACAGTGGACTATTCATAAATAGATGGCTGTGCCCATACTGTGTCTACATATGTCCATACTCGTGATGTATTACAAAATCTTTCCTGTATCAGAGCAGTTTAGTTATTTTTCTAGTTAGTTTTGATTTGAGTATGGGAATGCCTACCTCAGTGATGATATGCTCACACACACACACACACACACACACACACACACACATATATATATATATATATATTGCATTGAATGTTTTTACAGGTTCTGACTGGGGTGTCCGCAGGATGATCCTTGAAATGATAAAGTACTTCACTCTTCATACATGAAAGCCTTCATCTTCATCTATTACAGACTTCGCACTTTAGGGGCAATCTGTTGCACTAAAATTTTTCACGTTGACATTCTACAATCTGTGTGAGTCCATTACCACTCGTACTTTCCTCCTTTGCAAGTCTTAAAGCCTAAGTTCTTCATATCAAGCCTTGAAAATAAGAGAAAGTCCTTAAAAGTCCCTAAAACTTTGGTTCCGCACTTTCTCTTAGCATTACCTACGGTCCTGCACCTAAAGGTCATGTCCCTTGCGCACCTGACCACTCTATCTCTGTGTTATGGGTGCGGACCCCTGTAAAAGTTAAAAAGGTGCAAGTATATTCTTAAAAACTCACTTTGAGTCATTTCTAGAATTTTCTCAAAGGAATATTGAGGTGGCAAGTTCACTCCTTTAAGGTTCATGCATCCCATACCTTAAGGAGCTAACCCCTTGATGTGAGGAGCTTATCCCTTTGAAGGAGGACTTTATTCCTTCACAGGTGGACCTATAACCTCCTTCCTTTGCACTATAAAATGAAGCATTGGGCTGGTTACTTGGTAGGTTTAAAGATGAATATTTTTGAGGTGAAACGTTGTTGGAACTTAGTCTTCCTAATTGAGCTTTTGTGAGGAAAGATTACATACCTCTTTGATCTCATTTGGAAGAGTGTGAGGCTTGTCAAAGTAAAGGTGATTCCTGTTTCAGATCCTGGGAAGAGCTTGTACAACATCAAGGCACCAAAGGTTGTAAAGTTTTTCTATTTCAAAGTTAATACAAATAAGTTTATTTTTCTCAATAAGTTGTGTTTTATGGTTTATTTTATGGATTCCTTGATCACCATAATGAACATGATTTATGATATTAGCTATGCAGGTGTTATTTGATGTGTGCTTGTTTGTGATTGCAGGTTCTCAAAAGGAAACTTTTTCGAACAGTTGAAGGATGGTTGCTACAAACTAGCATTGGACTTAAGGTAGGGTCTAAACACCTCTATAGTTTTTATTAATGAATCACAATATGTTTAGAGAAAGGTAGATTTGCTTGTCCTATTTGTTGCTAGATAACCTTTGATACTAGGGAGATCGGCCTTGTCTACAAGATCGATTTATCTGGCCAACAATTTCCTTTATAGGAAAACACATGCAACTAATAGTAACCTGTCCTTGACATTTAGCTCAACTGGATCTTTCTCATAACATACATGCATGAGTTTCTGATCAGGGAATCTTCAGTTATCTAGAGTACACTAGTTGAGTGCATGCATGCATCAATTGACTGATAACTCATAATTAGTTCCTCAAACAGTTTGGAACTAATTTAATTGGACTTAAATCAGTAAACTGAGCTAACTAATTACAACTCAAATATAACTCAATCTTATCTCCTTAATTAAGGGATAACCTCCTTAATTTAAGGGATAATTGTTGCATGACTTCAAAAACACTTCTAAATTGAATTTCTCCAACTAAATAATCCATAATGAATTAATTAATTATTTTCAAGCAGCTGGTGAGACTAAATTCAAATTTAATTCACAATTTTAATTCAAGGACAACTTAAAAATGGAATATTCTGGATTCTATTTTTATCATTTTTTGTTACTATTTTCAACAACATGGTCTCATGGGGGAGCTATCCTATGATTGAGAAGAAAAAAAGAAGAAGAAAAGGGCAGAGTAGAAAGTAAAAGAAAGCAAATCAAAGAAACAAACAAGAAATGAAAACAACTACTCCTACTCCTAACCTAACAATGAATAGGCCAGACTCAAGCGAAGTGATACTTCCAATGCATCCAACGGTGCATTGGTTGACCTATGTACATGAGGCAATGCAAGTCAAGAAAGATATTCAAACGTAACCATAAAAACAAAAGATAAGGCAACACAAACCAAAACATTCAAATTTTGAAGGAACGCGCATAAAATAAAGAAAGAAAAGCACATGGGATACATTATGTGGGTGCATTGTGGTGTTTAGACACACTGTGTTAGTGTCAGTCTTTGCCACCTTCCTCCAGTGATCAAATATGCCCTCACAAAGTGATTTTAAGGTGATAAGGTCAAATTTTGTCATTTCAGTGAGTCTTCAAGCAAAATTTGGTCACTAGGCATTAGGTCTAGGGTTTGCTTTTACTCCTGTCAAAGTTGTTCAAATGTCGATCCATGTCACCATTCAGCTGAGTGTACCATCATTCATAGGATTGTCATCATCATGTCAAGTTCCACTGGGTCATTTTACACGTTGTTCATGCTTCAGTTGCACTTAGGTAAGGTTCATTTCCCTCTCTTAGGGTTTTGAAGGCAATTCTCTTGGATGGTCAAATCATTAGCAAAACTTGTATCCTGATGTTCAACATTCTATACTTAATGCTCTGGTCGTTGCGCTTCAATTCTTCCAAAGCCTCTTGTTGGCATTATGATTCTGGTATGGCTCTATGTTACAGATGTTGTACTTGATGGCAACACACTCAAGTAGCAATGCTCTGATCAGGCTCTCAAAATGTTGAAAATTAAGAAGTACGCAGGAGAACAGTTCAGAAGATGCGTACACGCAGGTACACCGTGAAGGGACCGCGACCAGACACATAGGTCACCCGTTCAGAAGGTGTGTACCCCCAGTTTCACTTACTTCAAGGCAGAGAAGCGCATTCACGTGGGGTTTCCTATGTTTGGCCCGTGGTATTTAGCCCGCCGCTCTTGATTCTATGGTTTTGGCCCGTGGTATTGTTTTATATTATTATTATTATTGAGCCCCATGTTTTTGGGCCCCTTGTATTGGTTATCTATGGTATTGATCCATGATTTTAGGAGGAGCTTGCCTATATAAAGCAAAGGAGATCACTTGGCTAAGTATATTTTGCAAAATTGAATATCTTAAGATCTGAAATATTGGGTTATTGTTTTAAAAGCTTGATCTATATGAAAGTGAAGTTGAAAGCAAATCTGTGAAGGGTGATCTCTCGAGCGCATGATCAGATCTGGGCATCCGACTAATTGTAGCACTCTGGTGAACTGCCAATTCGGCCCTAATCAGAAGTACGCAGGTGACTAACGGTGCAAGTGCATGGGTACGCAAAGCAGAAACAAGAGAGCTGCGTGGGTACGCAGAGCTGAAGAAGGGGCACTGCGTGGGTACGCAGATCAGAAGAAGGAGAACTGCGTGGGTACGCAGCGCGACAGAGGTTCAGGTGCATATGCACAGTAAAAGTACACGACGCGATAGTATCTATAAGTGCGTGGTTTCAGTAGCAGTACGTGGCGCGTTAGTGTCTCTGGGTGCGTACCTACAGTAACAGTACGCAGCGCGATTGAAGAAGCAGTGCGTGGGTACGCGGTGCAACAGAAGGCTCTCTGCGGGTATACGCAGGGAAGCAGAAGGTGAAGTGCGTAGCGACGCAGGCCTGAGAAAGAAAAACTGCGTATCTGTCTTAAGATATTCTGTTGACTGAATTTTTCTGTTGATAAGGTGTTCTGGGTTTAGTTCTGTTATTGTTTATCTGGTTACTGCAGTTGACTGTGTAATTTACATGTACTTGATGATCATTTGATGTTTATGGATCCAGTTTGAAAATTTATGAAAAGTGGTCCTTGAAAGAAAAGAAGTAGGGGGTTGTAGCTCCCTTCCAGGAGTGACTGGAAAACGAGAGAGAGTTGCAGCTCTCTTCAGGTTGCAGCCTGCGTACTGGTAAAGGACTGCACCAGTACAAAATCATTGTAAAAGGAGTTTCTAATTTTAAAGAAGATAGATACATATTGCAGCAGGTGGTTTTCACCCACATTGGGTTTCCACCTTATATCTGGTGTTCTTTGGTGTGACAATCTGTTTTTCTTGTTCATGCTCATTATTTTATGGTACTAATATGCAAAAATAATTCAAAGTATAAATAAGGAAGATTTGTTAAAAGAACTTGATAATACTGATTCACCCCCCCTCTCAGTATTATTTCCAACAATTGGTATCAGAGCAGGTCCTTCGGAGAAGCTTGGTCGCTTGAAGGAAGATCATTCATCATGAGCAACTACGAGAGGGAAGCATCAATCAGGCCACTAATTTTTGATGGGACAAACTTCAATTATTGGAAGGTAAGAGTTACTGCCTATCTTCAATCTCTTGGTACAGAAGTTTGGGATATCATAGATACATGCTACACTTTTCCTTCAGCTACTCCTACAGATACGGCTGAAAAGAAGAAATATGAAACAAATGCCAAAGCAGTCAATACTTTGCTGGGATTCTTATCTCAAACAGAATTCGTAAAGGTTATGCAATATAAATCCGCAAAAGAAATATGGGACAAGATTGTCTTGAGCTACGAAGGAGATGAACAGGTAAAGCGTGCTAAAATTCAAACCCTCAGGATTCAGTATGAGAATCTCAGGATGTATAATGATGAAGTGTGGCTAACTATTTTCTTCAGGTAGATGAAATTGTTAATTTCATGAAAAACTTGGGTGAAGAAATAAAAGAGGCTATTGTGGTTGAAAAAGTTCTAAGATCATTATCCCCCAAGTTTGAATCTAAAGTGTCTGCAATAGAAGAAAAGGAAAATCTACGAATTCTTACTATGTCTCAGCTACACGGAATTCTAACTGCTTATGAAATGAGAAAGGGAGGTCCATCAGACAGAAGAGAAGCTGCTTTCAAGGCTTCAGGCAAAGGAGAGTATTATGAAGCAAGTCACGTGCTAGAAGAAGAAGAAGAAGAATCAAATTTTGTCAAAAATCTTCAAAGGGGTTCTGGAAGGTTTAGAGGTAAGTTACCTTTTAAATGCTTTGCTTGTGGAAGAGTAGGTCATTATGCTGAAAAATGTCCTTATAAGGATAAAGGAAAGGAACCTGCTAGATGGAACAAGAAACAGAGTGCAAATAAGAAAAGCTACTACACTCCTGAAGATAGTGATGGTCTATCAAATAGTGATGAAGATGAACGAGGTAATGACTATAAACTATTAATGGCATTTGAAGATGATGATTATATGGATGCTATAGATGTGGATAGCCTTTATGAAGAAATTACTAGACTCAAGAGATGTATAGAAGAAAAGAATATGATCATTGATACTCTACAATTTCAAATTGATGAAAAGGAAAAACATCTTGAAAAATTAGAAGGTGAAATTGTTGCTTTTAGAAAAGAGATTGAGAAAACAAAAGCTATTAATCTTAAGTTTGTCAAAGGATCTGAAACTCTGGATGAGATTATCAATGTTCAACATTCTCCACTAAACAAGACGGGTCTGGGCTATAATGGAGAAACTTCTCAAGCTTCCACCTCAAAAAGTTATCTTGATGCAGCAAAAAGGAATGAGCAAAAGCACAATGGAGACCATCAGGTAAAGTAGGGACGAATTGCAAACAGAGACTATCAGGGGCAATCCGTCTTAAGGGTGAACAAGAGCTACAACCAGCCACAGGTAAAATCTTCTCAATTTGGTTCAAGAATGGATGACAATAGAAATTACAATCACTTGGCCGGTAGATTTGATAACCGCAGAAGCTTCTTCAATGGACAATGTTTCTCTTGCCATAACTTTGGTCACAAAGCAGCTCAATGTGTTGCATATAAAACAATCATGACTAGAGAAGCTAAAAAACAAAGAAGTATGACCGGGATTACAAAAAGGACCTATAACAACTTTTCAGCTCTTGAAAATGAAGTTGAATGTTCTATTTGCAATAACTTTGGTCATGAAGATTCTGAATGCAGGAGCAGGTTTCAGCAGACAAAGGAACAAGCCTCAAGCATCAAAACATGGAGAGTAAAGGAACCACAAACATAAAGATGTGGGATAGCATTTTATGCAGAGGGACAGGAAAATCTATGGTACATTGATAGTGGATGTTCGAAGCATATGACAGGTGATAAAGAAAAACTTGAGTCATATTCTGCTCTAGAAAAGGGAAAGAAAGTGTCTTTTGGAAATGATACTCCTGCAGCTATAAAAGGAAAAGGGATTGCTCAGTTAAAAGAAAAGGTCAAGGCTGGAAATGTTTTGTATGTTGATGGATTGAAACATAATCTTCTAAGTGTCAGCCAGATGTGTGATCAAGGAACCGAGGTGATATTTAGAACAAATGGATGTCTTGTTCGTGATCTTGATACAGGTAAAACGGTGATCAAAGGTAAAAGAACTCCAAATAATCTATACATATTTGAAGAAGGACAACAACAATGCTATCTAAGCAAGGATGATGAACACTGGTTATGGCATCGGAGGTTGGGGCATCTAAGCTTTTCACAAATAAGGAAAGCATGCAGATATCAGGCAGTTCGCGATCTTCCAGATATCAAAATCCCAGACAACACCATATGCAAATCATGTCAGTTTGGAAAGCAAACCAGAACTAACTTTCCAGAGAAGGAAGGATCAGCTAGCATGCCTCTTGAGCTAGTTCATACAGATACATGTGGTCCATTCAGGAAAAGGACACCTCGAGGAGAAGAATACTTGATATTATTCATTGACGATTTCTCCAGGTTTGTCTGGTTAGGACTTATGAAGCACAAAGATGAAGCATTCGAAAAATTCAAATCCTTCAAAGCCTTGGTTGAAAATGAATCAGGATACAAAATTAAGTGCCTCAGATCCGACAGAGGTGGGGAGTTTACCTCAAATGAATTTTTCGATTTCTGTGAAGAACATGGAATAAGAAGAGAATTCTCTACAGCTAGAACTCCTCAGCAAAATGGAGTTGTGGAAAGAATGAACAGAATAGTCCAACAAATGGCTCGTGCTATGCTTGATGAGTCGGGAACTCCCGCAACGTTCTGGGGTGAAGTTGCACATGCTGCGGTTGTTATTCTCAACAAAACAAATGTCCAGGTGAACAGCACTCAAACCCCTCATGAGCTCTGGTGTGGTGAGACTCCTTCGGTAAAGCACTTCAAAATCTTTGGGAGCAAATGTTATATTAAGAATACTGATGAGCAACTTGGAAAACTTGAACCTAGAGCAGATGAAGGCATTATTCTTGGTTATTCTCCACATAGCAAAGCATACAAGTGCTACAATAAAAGACTTGGCAAAATTGTTGACAACATTGATGTAGTGGTTGATGAGAAGGGACACATTCCTAGGGAAGTACATCATGAAGACATTGAAAAAGATGAAGGCTACCCTTAAAGACAGAATGATGAAGAAGAAGAACCTCAAGAAGAACCAGAGGAGCAGACAAGAATAGAAGAGAAGACTCCATCCAGATATGTTCAGAAGAATCATCCAGAATCTCAGATTGTAGGGCAGAAAGAAGCAGGTGTACAAACAAGAAGAACAGTTGCAGAAGCTTCAAGCTATTTGGCATTACTCTCCTCCACTGAACCACAAAATGTGAAAGAGGCATGCAAAGATGAATGTTGGGTGAAAGCAATGGATGAAGAACTTGAGTAGATCGAAAAGAACAACACTTGGGAGCTAGTTCCTAGACCAAAGGATAAGAATGCTATCGGAACAAAATGGGTCTTCAAAAATAAATTGAATGAAAATGGGGAAGTAATTAGAAACAAGGCCAGACTTGTTTGTAAAGGGTATGCGCAACAAGAAGGAATAGACTTTGAAGAAACCTTTGCTCCTGTTGCAAGACTTGAGGCCATTCGAATGTTCCTTGCTCTCTCAAGCTTTCAAAACTTCAAAGTATTTCAAATGGACGTGAAATCAGCCTTTCTAAATGGAGACTTGGAAGAAGAAGTATACATTGAGCAGCCAGATGGGTTCATTCTTGGAAATGATCCAAATCTTGTATGCAGATTGAAAAAGGCCCTCTATGGTCTCAAACAAGCTCCAAGGGCTTGGTACTATCGTTTGGACAAATATCTTCATCAACAAGGTTTTTCAAAAGGATTAGCAGATAGCAACCTTTATATAAAAGTTGAAAATAACAAATTGCTAATACTTGTTGTGTATGTATATGACATTATCTTTGGCAACAATGAAGAAGCTATGAGTCAAAGCTTTGCCTTAGTGATGCAGAAAGAATTCGAAATGTCCTTGCTGGGAGAACTGACATATTTTCTTGGTTTGCAAATCCAAAAAAAAGGAGGGATCTTTTTGTCTCAAACCAAGTATCTCAAACAGATTTTGAAGAAATATGGCATGGAAGATGCAAAACCAGTATGTACACCCATGGTCACAGGATGTAGCCTCAGTACAAATGATGAATCTGCAGCAGTGCATCAACCAACCTATAGATCTATGATTGGAAGTTTACTTTATTTGACAGGTACCCGACCGGACATCATGCATGCAGTTGGAATAGTTGGAAGATTTCAGGCAAATCCGAAGGAGACTCATCTTCAGGCAGTGAAGAGAATTTTCAAATATCTTCAAGGGACTCAAAATTATGGCTTATGGTATCCTAGAGATACAGATCTCACACTTCATGCTTATACAGATGCAGATTGGGCCAGAAGCGTGGATGACAGGAAGAGCACAAGTGGTGGTGCATTCTTTATGGGTTCCAAATTAGTATCTTGGTTCAGCAAGAAACATAGTTCGATTGCCTTGTCTACAGCTGAAGCGGAATATGTTGCTGCTGCATCTTGCTGCACTCAACTCCTTTGGATGATGCAGACCTTGCAGGATTTTCAAATCAGGTGTACACCACCTATCTCCATCTTATCTGATAACAAAAGTGCAATCAACATCTCAAAGAACCCAGTCATGCATTCAAAAACCAAGCACATACCAATCAAATATCATTTTCTCCGAGAACAAGTGCTTGAACAGAAGGTCAAGTTGGAGTATGTTCCTTCTAAGGAAAAAGTTGCTGATATACTCACCAAACCATTGCCCAGGGAGACTTTTGAATACCTCAGGCAAAAGTTGGGGGTTGTTGATGCATCATCTTGTTGTTAAATCTCTTCTGATTGATGGTTGTACGCATGGTTCATCTGGGGTATATGCGCACATGTGCTGGGTTGCGGATTGGTTGAAGATTGAATGGCACAGGTTCAGGGGGAGCATATAATGCATTGTTGGCATTATGGACGATGTACAGAAGGAGATCATGGAAGCTGGTCTGAATATAGCTGCAATATGTCTCTATCTCTTTCATGGTCATTTATGGTGTTTGGTGGATTATGGTTCTTCTTTGCAGATCTGGTTCATATTCAGGGGGAGCATAACCCTTTGCCCTTGATGTCAAAGGGGGAGAATGAAGCTGAAGATTTTGAGGTTGCCATCAAGTCCAAAGGGGGAGATTGTTGGCATTATGATTCTGGTATGGCTCTATGTTACAGATGTTGTACTTGATGGCAACACCCTCAAGTAGCAATGCTCTGATCAGGCTCTCAAAATGTTGAAAATTAAGAAGTACGCAGGAGAATAGTTCAGAAGATGCGTACATGCAGGTACACCGTGAAGGGACCGCGGCCAGACACACAGGTCACCCGTTCAGAAGGTGCGTACCCCCAGTTTCACTTACTTCAAGGCAGAGAAGCGCATTCACGTGGGGTTTCCTATGTTTGGCCCGTGGTATTTAGCCCGCCGCTCTTGATTCTATGGTTTTGGCCCGTGGTATTGTTTTATATTATTATTATTATTGAGCCCCATGTTTTTGGGCCCCTTGTATTGGTTATCTATGGTATTGATCCATGATTTTAGGAGGAGCTTGCCTATATAAAGCAAAGGAGATCACTTGGCTAAGTATATTTTGCAAAATTGAATATCTTAAGATCTGAAATATTGGTTTATTGTTTTAAAAGCTTGATCTATATGAAAGTGAAGTTGAAAGCGAATCTGTGAAGGGTGATCTCTCGAGCGCATGATCAGATCTGGGCATCCGACTAACTGTAGCACTCTGGTGAACTGCCAATTCGGCCCTAATCAGAAGTACGCAGGTGACTAACGGTGCAAGTGCATGGGTACGCAGAGCAGAAACAGGAGAGCTGCGTGGGTACGCAGAGCTGAAGAAGGGGCACTGTGTGGGTACGCAGATCAGAAGAAGGAGAACTGCGTGGGTACGCAGCGCGATAGATGTTATAGACATTTTTGTGCCTTACAGCATTGAGCATGAAATGTCCATAATCTAAGGGATCCAAAGTCCCTAAACATGTTGTTCCTACCCCTAGAGGAACAAGGCTAACAAACCACAGCAATTCACAGAAGTTCTCCACCAGAAACTGCTAAAAAACAAGTCAATTCAAGATCATTTCAGTGGCTACACTAGCTGTTTGCGCTGAATGTCAAAGCCAACACTGGCTACCTGCGTTGAATGTCAACTGGAACACTGGCTACCTGCGCTGAACGAGAGTGGACATGTGGCAAGCTCATTTCTCAAGGTGTCAAAACCCAGTAAGCTTCCAAAATGACACTTGCCTCAGGGAATTCGACTGGTGATGAGTAAGAGGTTCCAAATCTCCAAGTGGAAGCAAGAACCTCCAAGTGGACTCAAGAACTGACAGAGGGAGAGGACACTAGTCAGATCTCAAGCTGACTCATCCTCTCTCCAAACATCTATATATGGATCTCTCCTCCATGAGATTTAGAGGCTGGAATTTTGTTATTGCAAAGAATTGCTGTTGGTTTGAGATTGGAATTATTGGGTGCTTAATGCTTTGAAAGGGGTGAAGGTAGGAATTCCATTTGCTGGGAAGGAGATGCTGGATTGGAGCCCTCTGGGTTGTATCTCTTCCTGAACCTTGTTATTCATCAATAAAGCTATCTTGGTTTCTCCTATATGCTGATGTATTTTTGATGTATGAATGCATTAGTGTATTTAGTTTATTTCTAATCCTAAACTAGTTATGAATGTGAATATCTGTCTTTGTGTAGTGTTCTTCTCTTGTCGCAAGTAGCTGTTCTCTTGTCGCAAGTAGCTGTTCTCTTGTGATCTTGCAGGAACCTGTTGAAGCTGGAGGAGCAAGAAGGCAAGTAGCTGTGAACACCCAAAGAGAAGAGAGACCGGATCGAGGGACAAACGGAAGACACCGGTAAGTCTATTGATCTCTCTTCTTTCACACTTCATAAAGGAAGTAACCAAAATAGCTGTCTTTGTTTGTTGCTAAGGCACTGTCACACCTTAGGTGGATAGGATCATCCTGCATAGGCATTTTTCCCCACAACAAATTGGTGACTCCATTGGGGAGATTTGTTTAGTCATTTTATTTGTGTTTCTATCATTGTTTGTTTCATAGAATTGACAGCAACAATCGAACTGCATCTTTCCCGGATGCAAAGTAGACAGTTGCTGCTTTGATGCAGTCACTGGACTTGTCTATGATCTGAACAATGGATTCACAAATGATTTGATGATCCTTGTGATAGATCTTAGTAGCCCTTCAAAGCATCCCTTTGATTACACCTTGCTTGTTGCTTTTATTTGGCCTGAAACAGTTGATTAAATAACAATCTGTGACCCAGAACCTGTGAGAAACGAGAGTTTCTCCTTCAGCGCAGACCCAGTGAAGGGATTCTGCATTTCAACTCAGGTCCCGTGAAGGCTACCTGCGCTGAATGTCAAAACCCCTGTGTTGAGGTTGCGCTGAACCAGTTTGTCCTTGTGCAACTGGGGTTCTCTGCTCTGTTTTGCCTTGTTTTGATCTCTGATTTTTGCAGCCTGTAACCAGCATAGGTACCAGTCTGATAACTCCTTTTCTCCGCTTAGATTCCACCTCATTTTTGTACAAAAAGACTGTGAGTGTTTTTATGTGTTTGTGGCATCATTTACAGTTTTCCTTTGCATGAGTGAAATAGTCATCCTGTAGCCCTTGATTCAGATCTGTTGATTGTGATCTTAGAAGAGAGTTCATTGGCTGTTTGCAGATTGATTATGCATTTACTCTTGCTTATTGGTTTGAATTTGTCTCTTTTAAGTGTCGAAACAAGTATCCATTTCGAAAATCGTTAAGTGTTTTAATCTCTTCTACCCTCTCTGATTTCGAAAAAGTAAACTTGTTTGTATTTGTCATTTAAAAGCAAATTCAAAGTTGTACAAAAAGCTTTCTTTGTAGGCATCAATACTAAGAAAGTGGAAAACAAACACCTGCATTGTGAATTTGCATTTGATAGTTTGCATGTTGGATTTAGGAAAAGTGCATTAGAGTGTGCTGATTGCTCTTTGAGAAAAGATGGTGTCTTTCTTTTCCCTTAGTACCTAGGATTTTCAAAGTTGAAAAGATATAAAGCTTGCTTATCATCTTTAGACTGCATTTAGGAATTGTATCATACATCTCGTGGTGAACCTTGAAAGGCAAACTTTAAAAAGATCAACCTAAAATAAATTGAATGAACTTAACAACGCTTTGCAACATAACGCACAACATAGAGGTCTAGGCTAGAGACGTGTTCCGGCGTCGTTAAGCCTGGTGACTGTCGATCTCGTGGATGGTGGGTGATTCCTCCTGAGGGACGATAGTGCCAGTACGGATTGTGCTCCCACGTACCGTCGCGTATATATTGGGAGACCCCTATAGGCATAAAACCTTTATCCTTAGGAAGCCGTGTCGGCCGCCCTACTGATCACAATGCACTGAACACAGCATTCAGGAAGATCGACCGCCCGTACCCTAAAAAGTATTCTGCGGTTTTGCGAGAAGTTTGGCACACCCTCTGCCTAGAACTCCAGAGCAGTTCCTTTTGGCCTTTTTCAGACTCTATAACGGAAAAAGTCCATCCGAGCATTTGTCACTTCGGGCTTGTTAAAACATCGAAGGAGACTAGAGTCATCTTTAGCTTTTTATCGACTCTTTAAAACTGAAAAAGCAAGTTGTGTCTAAGCATCATTAAAAATTTATTTTAAACGAAACAATCACCCTTTAATTCCTGCGTTGATCTTTAGGTTGAAAAAATGGAGCACACCAACCAAGGAATTCCCCTTGGTGGAAATCCTAGTCCCTTCTCCTCTTGGGGAGATGTTGGTGCGCCCCTGTTGTGCTCTACAACAACCCCCCATTTCATAACATTTTCATTCACACATAAAATTAATATATGGAATGGGTCCCTTTTAAAATTTAATTGGCATCAATGCTTTTGTGTTCAAAAAGGTATGATAATCAAATGAGTTTATGTATTGAAGCCTTTTTGGGTAATAGTGTTCCAATAATAAAGCAATCTTTGGTTATTGCGATAAAGAGATCGCAAGATCGCATATCGCAATGACATATGAAACACATCAAAAGAAACATCTTGTTCTCCGCCGATGCGATATCGCTATCGGCGATCGACAATATTCCATGCACATCTAAAAAGGGCACATAACTCATGCCCCGATGTGACGCGATATCGGCGATCGGCTATCGGCACTGCCTCATGTGGGAAAAACACTTTAAGTTATACACCACGACCCGATGCGATATCGCTATCGGCCATCGGCAGAATCCCATGCACTTTGATAAGACGCTCGGGTCTTACCCCCGATGCGATGCGATATCGCAATCGGCACTCGGCAAGATATTTTCCTAATGATTGTGTTGCATCTATTCCCCGATGCGATGCGATATCGCTCATCGGCGGTCGGCATTCTCGAAAAGTTATCACTTGAAGCTTTAAAGTTATATTGATATCTGGTTGATAAAGCGCAAATTTCAAAATGCCGTTAAATGCAGGGATAAGGTAATGCATGTGTTTTTAAAAATTTGCCCCTTCGATTAACGAACACTTGCGTTTAACCGCCAAAATATCTGTTGCACGCTTAAGGGGGGTCATTCAACCGGATAACGGTGTGATACTCATTTAATGGGTACCAGGCCTTAAATCACCATTAATGCATCTGCAATATTTTCCCAGTGATTGGATCCGCAGCCACTTTTGAGAATTAATATCACCACGCTTCAAATGATATATCTTTCCCTTTATGGATTGTCATTGCTATTTCCTTGTTACGATTTCTCTTGCCTTTGAGTAGAATTCATCTGTTGAGAGAAGTCTGAGCATGATGGGGAAGAAATCCAAGAGGACCGCGGGCTCCGCTACTGCATCTGTTGCAGGACAAGCTGCCGTGGATAAGAAGAAAGGCCTAATTTCAGACACTACGTGCACTGGTCTCACTAGGACTTCATGGTAGGGCACATACAATCTATTAGAGGCTGAGCAACCGAAAGTAATAGTGACAGAAGCTAGTGTGGATGTACTAAAGAAGTCCGATGCTACTCTCAAAGACTTGGCCGATTCCTTCCTGCACAAGATAGCAGCCAGAGAGCAGGTCCTTCCCTACACTGATGTAGTGCGCTGGGCAATCGAAGAAATTCCAATCATCGATAGAATGTTCCACACAAGAGATGGAAGGATTTTCGGGTCATTCAAGCCAGAGCACCTAAGGCAAATGTATCATTTGCCCGAGCCGGAGAAAATCTATAACAAAGCCTTCGTGGAGAAATTTGCAGCCGAGAATGAAGTACAATCTGAACCCATCCGGGATTGGAGGCAGAATCCGGCCAAACACAAGCACGAAAGCTTGGGTAAGTACTCCGTCGATTCTTTGGCTTCTCCCTATTGCTATGTAGGGATTATGATGTGTAGGCTATGGGGGTTACATGACTCTGCTAATTTCGACATAGAAATGGTTCCCCTGATGGAAGCAGCTATTAATAGTATAATCATGGATTGGGCCACCATTCTTTCTGATAAGTTGGCCGTAGCTGTTCGTGACTTTAGAGCCAAATCCAGAGTTTCCGAAAGGAAAATCCCACCATTTTATTATAGCGCTTACATTATGGACACTTTATGTTTTAATTCTGAATTTCCTATCCTCGGTTGGAGGTGGACCACCCAAGGCCCCTCACCCATTCATTTGTATCATCAGAAATTGTGGAAGTCCTCTTACAAGGACCATTTGTATCAAATTTGCAATGGTTTTATGGTTCCCATTCATTATTCCATTTTTGATCGACCTATTCCCAAAATTTCCTATCTTGCTTCCTTCGACTTACCAACTGTAGCAGGTTGGTTTGGAGAAGAGCATTTTACCTATATTAGGGTTTTTGGGAGCGAGGCAAAGCCGCATGTTCTCCCTTTATATGTTCCAGACAAATTGTTGGCCCGAGAAATCTCCTACCAGATTATGGCCGAGAGTGTCACACAAACCCTCAAGAAAGAAAAGAAGAGGGGCTGGCCCTCTTTTCCCTTGAGAATTGGTGTTTATACTTTGCATGATCTCAAGCATGTAGAAAAAGAGGCAACAAAGATGCAAGCTTTATCCCTAGCCACTCTCCCAAGCAGACTCTATGATCCACATAAAACTGTCTACACTGCCCTAGAACAGGCCAAATTAACAAAAGTTGACCATCAAGAGGATATGTTTGATGACCTGTTCGCCGCCGCCGATACAATCGGTCAGACCAAAGAGCTTGCTAGAATGAGATATAATGATGAGACGTTAACTGAGTTCAATAAACTTAGAGAGCAGAGGTTGCAAACTCTGCCTTTAGATTTATTGACAACAACCCCAGCATCTTCCTCAAGTGAGCCTGGTCGGCAACAGACAAGCCAACCTCCTGTTACAACTAATGATCAAAAGAAACAACAGGAGGAAAGGCAAAAGCAGCTGCAGGCAGAAAAGCAAAGAAAGGAGCAAGCTGAGAGGCAGAAGAAGGAGCATATAGAAAAACAGCAAAAGGCGCAGAAGGATCAAGAACAGAGAAAGAAGAAAGAGATAGAGGAACAGAGGAAGAAAGAAGAAGAGGAGAAACAAAAGAAAGAACTGGCAGATAGGCAGAAAAAGGAATTGGCAGATAGGCAGAAAAGGGAGCAAGAAGAGAGACAAAGGGAGTTAGAAGAGCAGCACCGAAAAGAGTTAGAGGAGCAGCAGAGGTTAGAACAAGAAAAAGAGCGGAGCAAATCCCAGACAGAGCAACATAAACAGACCTCCATTGATCCTGAATTGCTTAAACAATGGAACCAATTCGATTCCATTATCAGTGGAAAGGAAGGCTCCAAAGATACAGACACCTCTAAAACAAGCGATGCGCCAGAAACCACTTCTTCTCAGGTTCTAAGCGGAACCAGCGGCCCACCCATTTCAAAGGATGTTGAGGTAATTACTATAGATCCTTCCGATCAAATTGTTCTCCAGGTGGAAGATATTCGTCCCCTGGATGTTTTCTATAGCCCAAAGTATAAAGCTGTTGTTAAGCGCTCAAGGAAGAGATGAAGGCTTGATCAACCTTCTATCTTTCCCGAGCAAACAATCACGGGAAATGTAGTGTGGAAGGAGGAATTGGATCCCTCCGATGATCTAACAAAGCTGTCGCAGTATGCAGGAGCCTATTCTGCAGCGACTATTGACAAAGCATCAGAGGTAAGTCTTCTGTTGAAGACTAAGGACCAGGAGATTTGTACATTACAGGCAGAAGTAACCGAGGCGAAAAACAAGGCAGCGCAGGTAGAAGAGCAGTTGCTGGCACAATAGCAAGAAAACAATATATTAACCCAGCAACTGCAGACTGAAAAACAGAGAATCGACCAGAGCGTAATCCAGAAGCAGAAAGAATTGTCGGAGGCATTGGCAAAGTTGAGAGAGGTGAATGAGCTGATGACGAAATCAAAAGACGAGCAAATAGCTCGACTATTAGCGCAACTTGAAGACATCAAGGGCACCCGAAAAGTGGAGGATTTCAGAGCAGAAGCAGCTCAAATAAATGGCGCATTAATATCTTAGATTAGACTCCTATGCCAGCAACTTACAGAGGCTGAGCCATTATGCGAAATATCTACAGCAGTATGTCAACGGATAGAGCAAGCCAGAAATGAACTAGATCAGGCCGAAGAAACCATAACCGGATATCTTGATTGGCAAGATACTGATGTGGGGAAGGCAGCGAACTTGCCTAGAATCTATGAGACATACAAAGACATACTCTTCACGGAGTGGAACACTCAAGTGATGAAAGCGGAAAGAGCAGCTTCAAGGTGTAAGATGATTGCCAGCAATATGATTGATTTAGTCAATAACACACTCTATTTGGCAAACATGATTTCCCAGTGCACACCTGGAAGCATAACAACAACAAACATGATTGAACAAACAAGTTATCATGACTTGGAGGAGAGGGGAAGGTTAATCGCTGGAGTAAATACTTTAACCTTCGAGGCATATTGGCTCTTTCTAATCAAGCCACACGCTCAAAGGTCGGCCCTCAAGTGTTTAACAGATGCTCTCAGATGCCTGATCCCCGACATTCAGGATGCCACATATGATGCCCAGCTCACTTCTCGTCTCAACACTCCACCGGAAGTAGAGCCAATGCTGGCGATATGTCAGCTGAGGTTTAAAGGCAAAGAGCCCACCGAATGAAGCATTGCTGCCGACTGCCAGATCGCCAAGGAAGATGGAAAAATATTTATTGATGCCAATTTAATAGCTTTTCAGTTTTTCTTAGATATTTAGATTAGATTAGTATTTATAGACCCTTTCATTGTTTTGGAAAGGGTCGTAAAATTTTGTAATAGACTTAAAGGTTGAAGTTTGCACTACTGTGCTTCAACCTATATTCTTTTATGAAACTCGACCGATAGTTCTTAATTTAACGAGAAGGCTATTTTATACAATCGTGCACTATTGTCTCTTGTTTGGAATGCTTTCTGGTTTGAAGGAAGGACTGCGATATAGCGATTAATATACTGGATTGTTAAGCAGCTTACATGGTACTTTTATCTGCATCTGTTTTCTTTCCTCTTATATGAATTGCTGTGTTATTATTTTTGCTATTGTTGAATACATGTATGCGCTGTAACAACAAATCTTCATTTCATTCCACTATTGGATGTTTTGTGATATGCCCTTTCTTTTAATCATGCATGTAGCAATGATATGAATGACGAAGTGTAGTAATTCGCTATTATCACTCTACATAACTAATTATGCAGAGCAATCTTAAATGGTTTAAACATCTATGCTTTAACGTTAGAGTCATCTATATGCCTGCCCTAAAGCACAAATTATCAAACGCTACGCTTTAATGATTGATAAGTCCCGGGATTAGATTATAGTTAATATATTTCGCCGATAGTTTTGGTTGTTCGCTTATCACCACCATACATCATAAGTTACTCATCTATCCCACTTTTATCCATTATTGGGAAACTGGTCCCATTATCCCCAGTCGGAGCCACTATTCCAAACGGAAAATGAGCTGTACTAAGGTCCGGACCGGGTGGTTTCCCCTATGTTGTTGCAACGATTTTCGTGGCCTCAACAGCCCCATATGGCCACATTGTCACTTCCAGGACTGACAATTGGCCTGCTAGTCTGGCTCTTTTCAACCAATGTCGTTCAGAACACCACCATTCTTGAATAGTTGAGTCAACAGTCAGACCAGACCAGGGTTGCCAACCAGCCTTCTACTTCATCTAACTCTTCCTCTCCTCCTTCCTCTTCGCTTGACGGAACTGGTAAAAAAAAAAACCAGGTTCCTAAGGAGAAGAAGGAAAAGAAGAAGAAAGAGAAGAAGAAGAAGGAGCCAAAGGCGACTGGGGGCAAACAAGTGTCGTCTAACAAAAATCCACACACAGCACTGACCAGGCCTAAATCGCCATGTGTCATATGCAAGGGAGACCACTTCCACAGAGATTGTCCCTGCATCCCTCGGATACTAAGGGACTGGTCTCCCCGTTTGCACAATTTGGTAGCATCAACCTCTGATAGCCATGTTGACTGCTCACCGTCGACTAGTGAAAGTGAAGTCCTAGGACAGAGAGGGAAAGCTAGATTTCCCTGCAAACTATGTGAAGGCAATCATGCCATCCACCGTTGTCCCTTCGTAGACGAGGCTAAAAGAGTTCTGGAAGATCGCCCGATTTTACGAGCGCAACTTCCTCCTGGATATCAAAAACTCCTGCCAAGTCCTTCACTAGTTGAGAACCCGGCTGGCCCGCCCAGATGGTCAGCCGAAGCACCTATCATTGAAGATGAACCGTCTGGATCCATGCCTGACGAAAGTCAAAAGGTTGAGGCGGCAGTTGACCCGATTTTGCCTTCAGAGGCTCTATCTTCGAATGATACCATCACAGAGGAGAATAAAGATGACACCATCCAAATTCTCTTCATCAACACTGACTCTGATGAATAAGGGGGCAATGCCCCCATTCCTTTATCGCAGGAAG
This sequence comes from Pinus tabuliformis, assembly GCA_031772625.1. NCBI lineage: Eukaryota > Viridiplantae > Streptophyta > Pinopsida > Pinales > Pinaceae > Pinus > Pinus tabuliformis. The sequence continues at coordinate 77,120,061 of CM062819.1, read as the reverse complement.
GAAGTTAGTCAGAGCAATATCCGGCCATCTATTCGGTCCCACCTCCAAGCAACCTGGTTGTTTCCTTTGACTGGAACCAACTAGGCAGACCCGGTTGCCAGCAAGCATACCATTCAGAATTATCGTTCAAATATACAGAATGGTGATGGCTGGCACTATTATTGATGAGGGGGCATCTGTGAGTATCCTTTCCTCTATTGCTTGGAAAGCGCTTGGTTCGCCAGCGCTTTTGCCTGAAATGAGAAATCTATCAGGCTTTGATAAAGGAACCAGTCGACCTTTAGGGATCCTCCCCAATGTGCCAATTACATTGAAAGGGAAGACCGTTCAAATGAATGTGATAGTCATTCAAGGACCCTTGGATTATAACCTACTCCTTGGACGAGACTATATATATTGCATGGGAGCCATAGTCTCCTCACTCTTTAGAGTAATGTGTTTTCCGCATGAAGGAAGAATGGTCAAGCTCGTAGACCAACTTTCGTTTCCTGGATCATGCATCGCAAATAGTCATGTACCATCTCTAAATGGTCTATTCACGCAAGAAGTGTCTCAACCCATGGTCCGTCCTCCTGATGAGCGCGAGTAATCCGGGAGGATATGACTGGAATCCGGCAGGGAAACTTTGGGTATAGAGTAGGTTTCCGCGAGAGAATATGACTAGTCTATACCTCGTCCGTCTAGGAAGAGGGTTATTCTAGAATAAGATTCTTTTGTCAAAGTTATGTGAGTTGGCAGGCTACGTCGCTCACCTTTGTCTATTTCGGTAGAAATTGCTGAGGAAGTGTTTTGTTTGAAAGATTAACGAGACAATCTTTGGGTAACCTGAAAGAGGTAAGCCTCTCTCGTTAAAACAAATGTTTTGGCGGAAGTGAAGTAGAGGTAACCTTGAAACTCTGTTTTATACCTGGGGGCATGCAAACCTTTTGGAGTGCAAGCAAGGGGCGGCTATTTATTTTTAAAATTTTTAGGACCTCTAATCCTTTAAACTCGTAGGATTAGTCGTTTCCGAACTTGCATAACGAAAGGATCCGGAGCAAAGCTTACGTAAGATCTAAGCTCCCTAAAAAATAGCATCTTCAATGAGACACTCTTATCATATGACTGGTATATTCGAGCAGTTTTAGCACAAAGTTCATGCTCGTTAAAAAATAAACGCAAGATCCGAGCAGTTTTAACGTGGATTTCATGCTCGTTAAAAAATAAACATAAGCAATGAGCAAGTGTTTCCACCAGCGTTTAAGCTCATTTTAAAAATAAAAAATGAACCTACCCGGTAAATAACCACCGCAAATGTAATCTCATCAGCCATTAAAGCCTTGGTCGTGTTTGCCCGTCACATCCACTTTTCATTTGGCCGATCGTTCACCTCCATAAGATTGTTTACCCATTTTGAGGAACAGTTGCAAAGAGTGATTTCACCTAGCCATCCTTGTTACACTGCCGTGATCGGAAAATTCCAACTTGTACCTGGAATCAGCTGCTATCCCTGTTTATCACTCGTTCCTCAAAAGACGAGTCTTCTTTAAGCTCTTTTCAACTGACTCGTAAAATATGAAAAGATTGCCGAGTTTTGGCCTTCCAGCTCGTTAAAGTGACCGGAAGAGCTATCCCTCCTCTAGATTTTAATCTTTTTGGACCTGAGGGATTATTGCACAAAAAGATCGAGCTCTTGTTTTGTTCGGCTCGTTAAAACTATCGAAAACTCATCCCTTCTGTATTGTTTTATACTTTTTCGGACTTAAGGGATTAGATGACGAAAAAGGACTTTTGGAGTTAACTTTATGTACCTTTTCAGACTCTCTAAAAATGAAAAGGACCGAGTTATCCTTGTCGTTAGACTCGTTAAAATCATTAAAATAGCGACAAACTTGTCTTTAGACGAGAACGAGTTTCACTAGCGCTAGGCTCGTTAAAACATAGCGATGGGCTTGCCCGAAGGGCAGGTTATAGAACAAGCATATGTTATCCTCGTCAAGCTTGACAAAAATAAAGAGGTACTGGTCAGCAATGACTGGGGAAAAATTGGGAGAAACTAAAGAAAACTTTGATGGTAGCAAGTCGCTCTTGAACATGACACTTTTCCTCCGTACCACAATCGGGTTGGGTTGTTTCATTCACCGGTCACATCCATGGTCTCGCCATACCATCCATATTTGGGCTAATGCTACCGATCCATCGTATCAGTGTCGCCATATGTTCAAGAGAAGTCGTTCAGAAAAGTCAACCGTGTCCCATCCACTGCCATACATTATCCTTCATCCTTTCATGACCGCCACCCTGAATCATATGTCACAGATCGTTTTCACCTCCATTAAAATCATTAGCTCCGTTCCGTGTCACTGATGTGGGATTCATCAAGGCCCTCCTTTGACGGATCGCTTCTTGTCGACATCAGCTCATTATCCAAGAAGTTGATCTAGGAACAACCCCTTCAGTACTTTGAAGCTTGCATGCCTCAATGGCAAGTTTCTCACTTTCGGCGACAGGTATACATCAATGACCTTCGACCGAAAGATTTTGTGTGGTGTTCGACGCCAAGTCCTTTATTCACACCACGTGAATTGTACTGCAGTACCTTGAGGGTCATTATCATTATCGATGATTCCTCTCGCGCTTGTTAACGGTTTACATCATTGACCGGTAATCAAGCGATGTCTTTCCATGTTCGACTTCAGAACAATTCTCACATGGATCGACTTGTACTTAGAGTGAAGATCGAACGAGTTTGAAGACCCCGGATCTAGTTTCATCCATCCGGGCTGCGATATATATTCAGGAAAAATAAAGATATTGACATGTACATCATTGCAACACATAATCATCCTACTCAAAGGATGATAATTTCATCAAAATTATCAGTCTACCATCAGACGATTGTCTGTTCTATGTACAAAAAAATGAATTTATAAAGCTGAGCATGGGAATGCCCGCCTCAGCTAGATCATGAAAGCAGTATGAAAAATAATGTATTGTATTGTATCTTATTACAGGCCTCCTCCCAGCATTGGATGAACTTCGGATCCCCCTGATAAAGCATTTCGCCCGATAAACAGCCTCATACTTAAGGGGGCAATTGTTATAGACATTTTTGTGCCTTACAGCATTGAGCATGAAATGTCGATAATCTAAGGGATCCAAAGTCCCTAAACATGTTGTTCCTACCCGTAGAGGAACAAGGCTAACAAACCACAGCAATTCACAGAAGTTCTCCACCAGAAACTGCTCAAAAACAAGTCAATTCAAGATCATTTCAGTGGCTACACTAGCTGTTTGCGCTGAATGTCAAAGCCAACACTGGCTACCTGCATTGAATGTCAACTGGAACACTGGCTACCTGCGCTGAATGAGAGTGGACATGTGGCAAGCTCATTTCTCAAGGTGTCAAAACCTAGGAAGCTTCCAAAATGACACTTGCCTCAGGGAATTCGACTGGTGATGAGTAAGAGGTTCCAAATCTCCAAGTGGAAGCAAGAACCTCCAAGTGGACTCAAGAACTGACAGAGGGAGAGGACACTAGTCAGATCTCAAGCTGACTCATCCTCTCTCCAAACATCTATATATGGATCTCTCCTCCATGAGATCTAGAGGCTGGAATTTTGTTATTGCAAAGAATTGCTGTTGGTTTGAGATTGGAATCATTGGGTGCTTAATGCTTTGAAAGGGGTGAAGATAGGAATTCCATTTGCTGGGAAGGAGATGCTGGATTGGAGCCCTCTGGGTTGTATCTCTTCCTGAACCTTGTTATTCATCAATAAAGCTATCTTGGTTTCTCCTATATGCTGATGTATTTTTGATGTATGAATGCATTAGTGTATTTAGTTTATTTCTAATCCTAAACTAGTTATGAATGTGAATATCTGTCTTTGTGTAGTGTTCTTCTCTTGTCGCAAGTAGTTGTTCTCTTGTCGCAAGTAGCTGTTCTCTTGTGATCTTGCAGGAACCTGTTGAAGCTGGAGGAGCAAGAAGGCAAGTAGCTGTGAACACCCAAAGAGAAGAGAGACCGGATCGAGGGACAAACGGAAGACACCGGTAAGTCTATTGATCTCTCTTCTTTCACACTTCATAAAGGAAGTAACCAGAATAGCTGTCTCTGTTTGTTGCTAAGGCACTGTCACACCTTAGGTGGATAGGATCGTCCTGCATAGGCATTTTTCCCCACAACAACAGAGGTTCAGGTGCGTACGCACAGTAAAAGTACGCGGCGCGATAGTATCTATAAGTGCGTGGTTTCAGTAGCAGTACGCGGCACGATAGTGTCTCTGGGTGCGTACCTACAGTAACAGTACACAGCGCGATTGAAGAAGCAGTGCGTGGGTACGCGGTGTAGCAGAAGGATCTCTGTGGGTATACGCAGGGAAGCAGAAGGTGAAGTGCGTAGCGACGCAGGCCTGAGAAAGAAAAACTGCATATCTGTCTTAAGATCTTCTGTTGACTGAATTTTTCTGTTGATAAGGTGTTCTGGGTTTAGTTCTGTTATTGTTGATCTGGTTACTACAGTTGACTGTGTAATTTACATGTACTTGATGATCATTTGATGTTTATGGATCCAGTTTGAAAATTTATGAAAAGTGGTCCTTGAAAGAAAAGAAGTAGGGGGTTGTAGCTCCCTTCCAGGAGTGACTGGAAAATGAGAGAGAGTTGCAGCTCTTTGCAGGTTGCAGCCTGCGTACTGGTAAAGGACTGCACCAGTACAAAATCATTGTAAAAGGAGTATCTGGTGTTCTTTGGTGTGACTATCTGTTTTTCTTGTTCATGCTCATTATTTTATGGTACTAATATGCACAAATAATTCAAAGTATAAATAAGGAAGATTTGTTAAAAGAACTTGATAATACTAATTCACCCCCCCTCTTAGTATTATTTCCAACACCTCTTCTGCGGCTTGCAACTGAAGCTGCAATCTCTACTTCTTATCTTTCTCTTCTCATAGAAGCCGATTAAATTCAACATTCTCTACTTGAAGGCTCTGGTTGATCTCGTCATTCAAATGATGAGAAGACAATGAAGGTGATGAATGTTCACTTGAGGGGGTAAATGGAGCATCGTCCTCTGCTCTTTCTTTCTCCTCTTCCTCTATTCTCTTCCTATAAGCTTCATACTTATGTCCACCATTTTGGACATCCTTAGAAAGGACTCGTACATTTCTTTTTCATCCTCCATACACCTTCCCCTATCCATAATGTACCTTATTAAACACTTCCCATCACTAAAATCCCCCAAATTCCTCATTTTTGCACAAACCCTAGCTTCTTGCTACAACTTGGCAATCTTCTAGGCTACGCATGTGCTTTTCCCTTTTGGACCCCTTCCCCTCACTCAATCTCTGAAATTTCACTTTCCCCTAATTCCTAACATCCCTCCTCATCTTGAAAATTTTTCTCAAGAATTTAAAAGCCCCTTATCCCCTTCATTTCGATTCATTTCGACAAATCTCTTGTTCCACACATCGGGATAGGTTTCACTCAAATGATGTTTCTGAGCAAGGAAAGATGAATTTGGAAAAATTGAGAGAGGTCTTTGTCCAAAATAGGCCAAGGAAGAAAAACCTCCTTCATGTTTTACACAGGTGTCATGGTTTAGGAGAAATGTTAAAAATACAGTTTCCTTGGGAGAATTGATGCACCTCTGAAGTGACCTTGGGAAAATCAAGTTTTCTCCTCTCTTGGTTGGCCAAATGATTTGCTTGATAAGTCAAATGATAACTAGACACAAAGATATTTCCAATGAGATATCATGATATCAATTTGGAGTTGAGTAAGACCTTCACAAGTTGACTGCAACAGCACTCTGCCTTTAGGCAGCCTCATTTGGCACATTTTGACTAGTCTTGGGAGATTTGATCTTTGACAGGGAAAATGAACTCAAAATTGAAAAATTATGGTTGGGTGGGAAAGCATACTCAAATACCTTTCCAACGCGCTATCCTGTGCCCAATTTGGACACCGGGAAGGCCTCCAAAAGTCTCTTGGAAAAAGTGCTATGCATAGGGAAGGCGCGGCGCATTGGGCTGCATTTCTCAGTGCAAAAATACCCTTGCCCGGCACATAGGGAAGGCGCGGCGCATTGGGCTAAAAAGCCTGAAATTCATTATAATCTTCCTCCAAATTGAAAATTCTTCATTCCATAAGTAGGTAGAGCCTCCATATTTTTGTTTCATCCAAGTTTGTGCTAGGATATGGTGGTTGATGGATGGTAATGGTTAAAACAAAAACATCAAACCCTATCTTTTAAAATACCTCGAGGAAACTTGCTTCTAGGGTTTAAAATCACTGTTTTGTCACCAAGTTCACTCCTCATCTCATTTTTCCCTTGTTTTCATTATTCCCTAATTTCCACTACCCTTTAAATTCATTCCTCACCTATCCCAAGTTCCCTATCCCAAATTTCCTAATGTCCCCAAACCCTAACCCTATACAAAACCCTAACCCAATACAAAACTCCTAACCCTATACAAAATTCCCATAACATCCCATACTTCCCTAACTAAGTCTATCCCAACATTCCCAAATTTCCCACTAGTTTTCCCCTCTCCTACAGTCCCTTGTTTCTCTGTTTTCCCCTTGGTGACAGAGATCAAGCACATCATAAAAACAATATACCACAATTTGACACATCAACACCTGTTTCTTCAAGCCAATTTGTCTATCAGCAGTTATCGAATCTGATCATTCATTTGGTTATGAAGTGGAGACCCAAAGTGACTGTCCCACAGAGGTACATGCACCCAGGAGGCCTCATAGAGGTGGCAAACATATTCGAGAATCGCCACACTGCCCAAAGGAGGAGGGTGGAGTTTACTTCACTTGAGCAGGAGATTAATGCTGATCGGGAGTCTTGGATCAAGAGAGTCAACATATACTTAGAGGGACTGTTGGAAAAGGCTGACAGAGATAAAGCATTTTTGAGACACATGGCTTTCTACTACATGGCGCGGAACAAGGTTTGCAAGGCACGAATAAGGAATCTAAAGGAAAAATTAAAGAAGGCAATAGGGAAGCAAAAGAGGCAAAAGAGGCAAAAGGAGAATGATCATCTTCGGATATGGCTAAAGCCTCTTTAGCCAAGAATGACACTTGATGGATAAGCTCCAGCCCAAATTTCAAGAAATTTGGGGCATTTTTGGCATTTTGACAAATTTTGGCACAAAAAACAGGGTTTTCCTCCCTATGCGCCGCGCCATGTGGCACGCGTTTTTGCTAGGGAGCTCCAAATTGCAAAAACTTTGCATTTCTAGATTTGGAATGAAAAACAATGGTTTCTTGTGCATGGCCAAAAAATTTGGGCAGGTTTTGAGTCCTCAGGAGGCCAAAAACACCCAAAAAATGACCTCATTGCCCCCATTTTACACACAGGAAGCAGTCTTGGGAGATTGAAGTTTTGGAGGGGCAAATGACATCAAAATTCAGAAATTCCACTTGGGTTGGAAATTAGATAGGCAGGGCTTTCCAACAAGTACACTTGGGCTCAATTTGGACTTCAGGAAGTGCCTCAAAATCAGCTCCAAAGTGGTGCGATGCATAGAGAATCAGGCGCAGCGCATAGAGGATTTTTGCCTATTTTTCACTGTTCAGCTCAGCAATTCGCCCAGTTTTGACCATATTTGCTTCTTGAGGTTATTCTTGACCTTTCATGATGTAATCTGATAACCATTATGTAATATTAGCACAGTTTTACTTGTTCTAGAGGATTCATTCACTAAAAAGTGAAAATTAAATGAATGAATCAGTTTCCTAGCATATAGGGGTAAGTTGTTTGACTACCTAGATTTCAGCTCCTTGTTTAGAATTAGTTCAAACAGCTCCTAGAATGATGATCTCGACCCCTAGAGGCACGGGAATAGGTTTGGCTTGTCTATATTATGTAATTTCTAAGTCATTTTCAGGCTTGGACACTTGGGATTGCTTGGCACTCTATTGTACATTTCATTTCTGCAATTTTGGCAAAGGAAAGACGAGGGTTTTGCAGCACTTATTGGGATCCATGTGGCTCTATGTTTTGATGGTGTGTTTCTCTATGAATTTGTAAGTTCAATGATGTTTTTGTGTATCATTTTCCTTCCTCTTATCTTCTGCAATTAAATAGATGAGAAATTAAGGTAGAATTCATTGGACTGCTATGCTCTGCCTGGATATTTTGTTTAATTCTTCATGTTTTCATCTGTTTGAGGAGGAATCTTAAGACGCTATTGCCCTCCTTGGCTCCTCACCAGTCTGATCCACCCATTCATTCAATTCAAAGCATCAAAACGATTGCCTTCCTTGCCCCAATCAGAACTCTGCAAAAATCTGGCCTCATCCCCGGACCCAAAATTTGCCTGTCCCTTTTTTCCAACAAAACCCCCAAAAACTTAAATCTAATCCTTGCACTTCATACCTAGCCTAATATTAGCTTTTATTACAATCATCTCGAGCCCCATCGATTATCTTTTGCCGAGATTGACCCAGAGAGAGCCCTCTCCTGTCCTCGTAGGGATAGCTACGAGGCTGAGCGTGGTTTGATGTGGACCTAGAACCTAATCTTTTCAGCCTGAGGAAAATCTAGGCTCTAACACATTACAACCTAAAGACATGCAAGCACCAACATTCCAACTGTGAAAACGGGAGAACATAAATAAAGAAGAAAATTTTCATTTTGCAACGTGCTTGTTAGTGTCGGTATCTTCATCCCTCCATCAGTGATCAAAATTTCTCTTTTTGCATGCATATTAGGTGTCTCATCCAATCAGCTGCACTCCATTAGGTCATGGACCATTTGATGGTACTGGTTCTTTGTCAAATTTCCCTCATGCTTTTCATTTGCTAGCCTATTTCGATATGTACAAGTCATCTGCTGTCATTTTTATTTCATTTCATTTGCAGTAGTCATTTTAAGGTTTTCAAGTCTCATTAGGTCTAGGGTTTCCCACCATGATCTTCAAAAGCTCAATAAGAGGCTAGCAGTCACATGAGGGTTTTCAATAAGTTCATAAAATCACAAATATTATTGATGATTTGCTCCATAAAGGGTTTTTACCTCAAAACTCTGTTTTGAGGTGAAAATAGGGTTTTTCCATTTCTTGTACAAATTTTATGTAATTTTATTGTTTTCATATGTAATAAAGCATCATTTGCAGACCTAGGTCACTTTTCCAAGCTCCTGCACTCAAGATCCTACAAAAGAGACAAGAAAATCCAAGCATTAGTCCATCAAATGACAAAAAAGAGCCAAACTGCAAAAACAGGGTTTTTAAAAAGCAAAGTAAAAAGAAACTTTAGAAAGTGGGTCTTTCCTAAATGAAAAACTAAAGTCACTTGCATATAAAGGGATCTTTTGTGTTAGAACATCATTTTGTGCAAAGGAAAGAAAGAAAGAGTAAAAAGCCGCGTTTGAGGAGAGAAAAGGCAAAATTTCAACAAAGTTTAAGTTTTTTTTTGGCATGACGCACCTAGGCACTAGCGCAGCGCACCTGCCCGACGCTATGCACCGAGCGCAGGAATTACAAAGAGTTTTCAATGGGCGTGGCGCACCTGGGTGTTGGTGCGGCGCACCAGTCTGCCAAGCCAAAAACTCATCCCATCGATTCTCTAAGGCTCCAAAATTTCCAAATACCATCCCTTCAAGTAAGTAAACCCTCCCATTTGCCATAGCAAGAGATTTAGTCATTATTGATGATGTTTTGAAAGGTGAAAAATTAAACCCTAAGTTGTTTCAAAGTTGCCTTGACAAAACTGTCCAGGGTTTTTCAGTTTTTGTCATTCTTGCTGTTTATAATCCCTTACATAATTTTCCCATATCCCATTCCTCTCCACTAAATTTCCCTAATTTTATTTCCCTTTCCCTCTCTCATTTACACTCATCTTACCCCCTTATTCCCAAACCCTAAGCCCTACACCTAATTCCAACTATTACCAAAACCCTAATCTTCATTGCCAAAAGCCTATCATCCCCTAGTAACCCTACAACCAGCATAAAAACCTTCCTTTCCACTTATATTATCAGTCCACTCATCAAATCCCAAAGAAGAAAACAACAGTCACCTATTCTTGAGAAAATCTCTTCATACTCATCATTTTACACCATACATTGGCAAATATGGAAACAAATTCAACTTATGAAAGGGATGAGGAAATTGTGAGTGATTCCTCCCAAGAGATTCATGCACCAAGAAAACCACTTAAGGGAGGAAAACACATCAGGGAGGAGCCCACCACACTCACAGAGTTATTAGCTTGTCCTCTTACAGTAACATGTTTTAAACATCAGTCTTGCTACCAGTTTTGTGAGATGGTGGAGAGGGTGAAATACCACCATGAACTTGCTAATGTATTTGTCCTTCATCTTCACAATGGCCAAGTGAACTTAGCAGGTTTTCCCTTCACTTTGACACCTGAAACTATGGTTGCAGCAACAGGTATTCCAAATGTAGGTGAACAGTGGAACAAAGGACAACTTGTGGGCAAAGAGCATTATGAGCCTTATGTCAAGGCTAGTTATCAAAAGCAAATTAGTAGGGTCTTTCCTTTCAGATACCTACTGGAAACTTATGCCCCACTCATGAAGCTTATTATCAAATACTTCACCTGTGAAGGGAGATTTTCTCGCTTGTACACTTATCATGTTAGATTATTGATGCATTTCACTAGAGTGAGGATGATGAACCTCCCATATTTCATATGCAGAAACATTGAGAAAATGGCTACATTGGTGCAAAGAAAACCTATTCATCAATAGTTCAACGACATTTATCATTTTTCATTGATCAAAATTTTTGTGTTGGATCAACTAATCTTGTTGAATGTTTCATGGGATACTTTCATTTCACATGAGGTTTTCAAAGCCCTCAAGTGACCCCATCAGTGTGTCAAGAGGAAGGAGGACCTTCAAATCAGGGAGAGGTTCATGAGACTCAAACTACAGGCATGCCAGTATTTGTCACTTATGAAAAGGGCACAAGGAGATTATTTGCAGCTGCCAAACGAGTACTATCTCCACCTGGGGTGGAAGGGGTCTCGTTTCCTTCATCAGACCACAGGCAAATGCTATCTTCACCCGGGGTGAAAGGGGCTTTGCCTTCTTCTTCAGCAGAGCAGGTACAGGATAAAGGGAAACAACCATTGCATGATGAAGGGCCTTCTGAAGGTCAAGATAGAGATTTTATTTTGATTAAGGATGAGGAGACTGATTTGGGCTCCCAAAGCTCAAGACTCAAGGAGGTCATCAAAGAGAAAGAAGCTGACATCCATGCCTTATCACTTGACCTTGAAAGGGCTAAGTGGATCATTAACTTCCTTGAGCAGCATAACAAGCAATTGGAGGATAAACAACCAATCATGGAGCTGCAAACCATAAGGGAAAACAAACAAGCAGCAAAAAGAAAGAAAGTCAAATTAACACCCCTTGAGCAAGAGATTGATGCTGACCAGGAATCATGGCTAGAGAGGGCGAATATGCACTTGGAGAATTTGCTTGAGAAAGCCAACAAGGAGAAAAATATTTTGCAGCACATGGCTTATCACTATTTAGCATGAAACGAAATTTGTAAAATAAGGATAAGAAGCCTAAAAGCCAAGTTGAGGAAGAATTTGAGGAGCAAGACATAACAAGATAAACTCAAGATCTTGGTTGAAGCTTCACTGGCCCAGTATAGCACTTGACATAGATCACTCATGCCAAATTTCAAGAAATTTGGTAAACTTTTTGTCAATTTTGAATTTTTCATGGAAAAAACAGGTTTTTCTGGAAGGTGCATAGCGGCACCTGGCGCTCGCTTTTGATAGAGACCTCTTTTTGAAGAAAAAATTGCATTTTTGGATTCCTTATGAAAATATATTCATTTCTAGAAATTTCTACGAAATTTTGACAAGTTTTGGACCTCCAAAAGGGCCAAAAACACCTCAAAAATGCCCTCTCTGCCACTTTTTGGCCACACAGAAAGCAGTCTTGGGAGATTGCAAATTTGAAGGGAAAATGGACTACAAATCAAAAAATTCAAGTTGTTCTAGAAAGTAGACTCACAGGGCTTTCCAACGAGCTATCCTACACCTGATTTGGACCTCAGGAAGCCTTCCAAAATCAGCTTGGAAAAAGAACTATGCACAGAAAAAGTGGCACTACGCATAGGATGAAAAAGTGCCAATTTTGTTCAAAAACTCTGTTTTTCACTTAGTTTTCTTCTTGTTTGACTTTTTATCTCTTATGGTCAAATTAATGATGTGATATTATGTAAATTGATGTATTATGATGTAAAAATGATAAAAATTGACTTGATAAGGTAGATATATCATTTGTAGGTGGTTTGGAGTTGAATGAATCAGTTTCCTAGGTTTAAGAGGCAAGCTGTTCCACTGCCTATTTTTGTGTTCCTAGTTCAGATATGGTTGAAACCACACCTATTATCATGGATTCAAGCCCTGATGGATAGCATAGGTGGTTTAGAGGTCTATATCATGTGTTTTTTCAGTCATTGGTAAGGGTGGGTCTCTTGTGAATGCTTTGAGCATTATTGTACATTCATCTCTGTAGTTTGGCAAGGAAATAAAACAGGGTTTGCAGAATTTTGTGGGATTCTTGTGGAAAGGTGATTTAGTATTGTTTTTCCTTCTGTGATTCAAGTTGTTATGTGTTTATGTGTGCCATCATCTCTCTCTTTTCAGCTGAACTAAATGAATCAAGGATAAAGGTGGAAATCATTGATGTTGCAATGATCTACCTTAGGGTTTGTTTAGCTTTACATGTTTTCTACTGTTTGAAGAGGAATCATGAAATTTCCATGTCCTCTCCAACTCCTCACCAGTCTTATGACTCTCTATTTCACTTAATTCAAGGTACTAAAGCATTTGCCTACCTCGCCCCATAGAAACCTCTGCAAGACTGAGTTCATTTTCGGGACCCAAATCTGCCTTTCACATTTGATCCAAAAAACCAACATAAAAATCAATCAAACTCCTCTGAGAATATACCTATCCTAAAATTAGTCTTTACATCAGTCATCTCAAGCCTCATTTTCTATATTTTCCTGATATTGATAAGGAGAGAGCCCTCTCCCAACCTGGTAGGGCTAGCTACCACGTTAAGCATGGTTTGATGTTACCCTAGACCTGCCTTTCTCAGCCTGAGGTAGATTTAGGCTATAACAGTGCTCACCATGTATGATTCCTTCAATGACTGAGTGATAGGATTGTGTGATACAGGTGGAGGATGTGATAATTGTAAAACAGATTGATTTTCAATGTGTACGATAGAGTGATGAAGAGCCTGGAAATATTCAACATTATTATGACTAGAGGTGGAACTAACCTCAAGGCTATGAGAACCCGACATAACCTTCATCTCGGGCTGAAGTGCCTCAAAAACTTGGGGAAGTTCTAATTCACTAGAAGATGGATCATCAAAGATCAGTGGCTTAGAAAGATCGACAGTGGAAAAATCAGAATCGTGATCAAACGAATCAATGAACAGATCATGACAGCCACGATAAAAAAGTTCAAGATTACAAATAGAGGCATCCTCGTGATCTGATGATTCGTAAAGAGGGGATGATGGAGAACGAGAAATTTCACCCTATATATTTCTAGAAAGATAATATGAGAGATTGGGAGGATCAAGTAGAAAATATTTGTCCTCTCTGCACTCAGATGAAAAACTAGCATTCCACGTGTTCAGAGAATGATTGAAAGTAATAACATCAACAAAAACTAAATTTTCACATGATTCAACAGGAATGACAAAATCATGGAAAATATCAGGATAATGCGGAATAGGTACGCAAGGAAGGAGGTTATCCTTCACCACATAATCTTGTTTAGATTTAGACTCCCACACATACTCATCAAAAATGATATCGCAGGTTGGTTTTTCAACACCAACTCAATTATTAACTTGATCCTCATGAACATCAAAAGAGATATTCATAACAGGTGAACACAACACATCACAATCCAAAGGATTAGAGGGACTAAAGGATGGAGGATGAGGAGATAAAACTTCATCACAACCATCAAGCTCAGAGTCCAAACCTGTGCTGAAATTCTGAGTATGTAAGGTGGGAAAATATGGTCGTAGATCAATGGATGAATTCGAAACTTCTCCCACCTCAACGGACAGAACTAGAAGGAGAGGGATGGAGGATCACTTGGAACAACAACCTCCTCCATCACAAATTTAGAAGCTCTAATACTGAGTATGTTGGGAGACGTTCAAAAGATTCAAGCTCGTGCGTATTCTATGAAATGTGAACAAGATATAGGAATCTATCTACCAAGAATGGCCAATCAACATCATCTTCTAGAAATTCAAAGCAAAAATGAATAAAAGAATCGTGAAAATCTTGAACAGATTCATCAGGTGCTTTTTGCAAATTCAAAATTTTCTGCCATAGAGTTCTTTATCATAGAAATCAAAAGCACGACACAACTCTATGAAAATTTGTTCGAAAGAGTGAATGGAGTCATTAGGCAATGTGTTACACCATTCTAATACATGCCCTTAAAACGTGAGAATGAACAACGTACAACCAACATCCTGAAAATGGATGTTGTTCTTTGTGAAAAAATCAAGAAAATGTGTGGGGTGCCCAAACAAGGTTGTTTCACCCTTACAATCAAATTTCAAATTTGACAAGTCATCAATAATTCTTACTGGCACCTTCATATTTTTTGTCTAGAAAAACATGTCAGGGTTATGATTTGGGGAGAATTCATGGGTTGTGTGTAGAAATTCAAAAATAGACTTCAATGGGTAAGCTTGTCATCTGGCCCTCCTTCTAGCACCAGAAATGTTAATGATGTTGGACCAGCTAAAATTAAGGGGATCTCCCTAATATAGAGTCCCAACTAGACCTCACACTGTTTGGAGTAGGTGTCCTGATGAGCCTCATCATTGGGTAATTATATGGGCCTTAATTCACCTCTTAGCTTAGTCAAACCAACTATTCTCAAAACTTATTGCATACTTTTGATTATATTTTGTTTATGAGATGAGTTAGAGTTGGATATTTTTCTTTGTGGTCTAATGTCCATTTAATGCAGGATTAAAGGAGAAAAGAAAGGAATTTTGGAAAACACCAAGGTCAAAACTCGAATGGGAAAAGGGAGAGGGATTATAGGAGGTAAATCCTCCTCATTTACTACCCCTCCCTTCGAATATGCCTCCATCAGATCGGAGTGCAAACAACCAAATCATGAGGACTAGAAGGCAGTTGAGCAAGTGAAAGACAAAGCACCAGTTTAGCTTGAGTTTGGGATCCGAGCCTCCCTATTTTTAAGGAAGTCATTGGAGACCTAAGATGTATAAGTAGAGAGGGCTAGGACCTCAGTAGGATTTGGATTTTGATTGTAAAACTCTACTGTATTTTTGAGTTGCAAGACTTGTGACAGTTCTTTTGATGTAATCTGTTGTTTTGGTAATAAGAATGAGTTTTGTTTTGAGCCAGCACTAAGCTAACTCAGAGCGTTGAAGCTCTTGTGTTAGGACCCAACCCTAGTAGCCAAGGCTCCTCTTTATTTTACATGTTTTCTTAGTGTAGATTCATAGCTTAATTGTTAATTTTCTTAGTAGATTCTTTTCCATTACAAGTAGTGTAGATTAGATTGGTTTTGTGATAGTTTACTCTCATTTGTGCCTTCTTTTAAGTAGAATGTTAGCAAGGAGAAGAAGGATCAACACAAGGTTGTTAGTAGGTGTCTCGGCCTCACTTCCTCCCTCTGGGACCATGACTTGAGGAAGGGACACTTCAACAACCCCAAAAACACATATTTCTAGTTCTTTTATGAGCTTTGGAGTTTGTTGTCTTTAATTCAGTAGGTGGTTAATGTTGCAAGGAAGATTTCATTGTCATCTTTTTCCATATCCATTTCTACAATAAGACCTCACTCATGCTTTCATTCCCTTCAGCAACCTTCTTCATGCATAATATATGCAGTTGATTCATGCTTTTCTAGTTTATGAAAATGTATCTTGTTGCATAGTTCTTTTTGGAAAACACACATGTTTTATGCAGAGCAGGTACTTTAGGGGGAGACCAAGACTTCATAACCAACAACCACCTTCCACTTCATCCACCTTAGCCATCCCTTGTTTCACCACCACCGTCACTAGTTTTACATCATTTTTCATTGAAATTTTCCAGAATGCATTGAGCGAGTCTAGCCATCTCTTATCTTGGATATTGAACTCTTGAGTGCTCCTAGACCTTCTAACACTCCATTCCACCCATCACACACCTTTCCTAAGCTTCCCAAAACCTCCAACACCTCACAATTAGCTCTCGCATGTATCCTGTAGGTTTCTTGTAATTCCTACGGGATCATCCTGTAGGTTTCTAGTACATCCTGTAGGTTTTCCTGAAATGACCTATTTTGAGGCTGAATTGATGGGAAACCTCTAGGAAGTCAAAAAAATCCTCCTAGGACCAATCCACATGATCCGACCACTTCATAAACCTTCTATCCATTTACAAACACCTTCCATCCACTTGTCACATCCATAAGAACAATTAATTTGCATACTTGATTTTGCCTAAAAAACCAAAAAAGTGAAAACATATTTAGTTTAGTTTCTTTGCTTGCACATTAGTATGGTTTGATGGATTTTACTTCTGAAAATTAGATAGTAGCATTTGTTTATTTTAGATTTAGCAATTCTTCTTAGCACATAGCTTCTTAAATGGTTAATTAGGGTATGGTGTGGTTTAGCATTACACGTTGGTATTTTACATTAATGCAGTAGAGTAACTCTCTTAGAGTAAATTTGCCCTTCTTCCATCAAAGAATCAAGCTTCTTCTGACTCTATAGAAGTCTGGCTTGGAACCCCAGTGGTCTCTCACTAGCTAAATAGTGACAACAAGTAGAACCATCACTTTTACTTGTGCATACAGCACTGTCACCTCCAAGTTTGTACAAACCCCAGGTTGATAAGTAAAGTTGGTAGCCCAGGAGTTGCAGCATCCTTGTTGCAATACTGGCACTCATCACTTTTTGGCACCACCGCCTGGGAGGTGTCTGAATAGAATGTGATTACTTCTTTCTTTTCTTCTATTTCTTGTCTTCAATATTCTGCCATTAGTTTATTTTTGCAAAAGTAATCTAGTTGTTTCCTTTCTTTCATTTTGAATTATCTTCTTTCCTTTCCATTTTGCAAGTAGGATTTCAATTCAGCAAGTAGCTTTTTCATTCTGTCAAGTAATTTTCATTCAATCAACAATTTCAATTCTGCAAGTACTTTCCAAGTTTTAAAAAGAATACAAAACTAACCCAAAAATATTTCCTTTCATGCCTCGTAGGAATAGGGACAACTTAGGGAAATTTTTTCCAAATACCCCCACTACATCTAATAGCCAACCTTCTCTCTTCTTTGGTAGTTGTGAATTGGAGGAAACCTTAGGTGAGCAACCTAACATATTTGAAGAACCTACGGGGGAAGAAGAAGAAGAGGAACCCATTCCTACTGAGCCAATGGCTGAAAACTGAAATGACAAATGGAATAGAGAGAGAGTTGAGGGTGCCTTCCCCTTCAAGGAAACCAATGGGAACACTAAGATGAAAAATATAAGTCCTTCTGCACTACTCCATTTCCATGGCCTGACCACAGAGGACCCCGACACTTTCCTGTTTGAGTTCATTGTTATATGTCGAACCTATGACTATATAGATGTTGAGCAAAAGTTAAAACTATTTCCATCTACCCTCAAGGATGCAGCATTGCGCTGGTTCATGGGTTTACCCGAAGATGCAGCAGGCCTTTAACAAAAAATATCAGGACTACTGTCAGTGAAATGATACTAAAGAAGAAATTTTCAGGATGACCATAGGCCATGATGAATCCTTAGAAGACTACGAAGAAATATTCCAGCTCACTTACAAAAGGGCCAGGTGCGCACTTGACCCTGAGTCACTAAAGCTGGTCCTGCTTAGGGGAGTAAGAGAAGATCTTCTAGATACCTTACATTTTTTAGCAGTAGGAGATATCTACTAATTACCCTATGAGGATATCAAGACTATCTTTAGAAACCATTCTAGGGCAGTCGGGAAAAAGGGTAGGGGTAGTCAACCTATGGCCAATACATCATCTTCCAACTCATCCATCAAGGGTGAAATTGGAAACATGCTGGAATATTTCAAAAGTGAGATGATACAAACCCTTACCTTGCAACTTGACACCATGAACATTAAAATGAAGCAGGAGGAAGCAGAGAGATCCTTGGCCATCTTTTGTCCTAGATGTGCCAGGAGGCATCCTAGGAATGATTGTCCATTGAACTCTATTGAAATTTGCTGGGTCTATGAGGAAAACCACTCCATAGACAAGTGCCCTTCTTTACCCGAACGCAAAGCTGTATATCAAGGAGCTGAAGGGGTCACTCAGCAGCGTTGCTACATTAACAAAAGGAGACCTCCTGGGCCTAGACCATACCAGCAAGGCATGCAAGTGTCATCCCATGCATATTACAACCCCAACCAAACCACAACTATACCTTCTTGGGGACCCCCTGCTCATCCTTCTTGGTCTACACCCCCTCCTTGGTCCTATGCATCTCAGTATCATTCTGAGTCACCTAGTCAGACATTTCAACCTTATGCTCTGCCACAACCACAGTGGAATACACCACTCCAGGGGTGGAGGCCCCAATACAACAATGCTCCAGCTCTATTGCCTCCACCACCTTCCTAACCACAGCTCTTACACTCTCCTCCACCCAAGCAAACCCAAATGCCTGCATAGCCAAATCGGAACCTGAACAATAGGTAGGCTCAACAAGTATATAGTGGAGAGACATCCTATCTAGCTTATGCTGTGGAAATCTAGGATATTAACCTGAGATATGGGAGAGTTCTCCTGGATAACCAACCTCCCCCTTCACCTAGGGAGGTTGAGGAAGAAAGAGAGGAAAGAAACCTTAAAGGAAATCCACCCTTTCTTGATATATTAGGCCAACCACTCTAGCTTACCACAGAAGAGACTGAACTTCTGGGACAATTGAAAAATCTATGTGTAAAGATCCCCCTTCTCCAGGCAATAAAAGATGTTCCCATTTATAATAAGTTGATTAACGAGAAATTCTTCAAGCATCTAGGGAGATGAAAAAGGGATGCCCCTACCATTAAATCATTGGGTAGCTGCCCGACTTAATGTTGGGGCAAGTAATATGTCTAAAATATTTGGACTCTGGAAGCCCTATAGTAGATGTGCACATCTATGGCACCATTGTCCCACACACTCTAATCGATCTTGGGGCTGCCATTAATGTGATGACCAAGGATACCATGCTCAAGCTCAACCTCCACGAGATATTGAGGAATACCACAACAATTCTACAACTTACAGACTGTTCCACAGTAACCCTTGAGGGAATTGTGGAGGATGTGATGGTCTCCATTGAATCCTGGGAGTACGCTATAGATTTCCTAGTTCTCCATCCTAAGGCTAAGCTTACTGGTTATCCTCTCATCCTTGGAAGGGCGTGGTTGGCCACTGCTGATGCTTACATTAGCTACAAAGATGGGAATATGACCATCAAGAATGGGCATATGTTGAAGCAGTTAGTCCTATACCCTCCTTCTCAACCTTCTCTAGAGCATGATTTACCTTTATGGTTGGAGGAGGAGGAAAAAAATGAAGTTTATTCCACCCAACTTTATTCTTTGGAAGCAACCATGGGAGGAGGACAATAAGATGAGGATGACTTGTGTCAGGGTCCTATAATAATATGATTCATAATTTTGAATTGGTTATGGTTAGTCTTGTAATATTGCACATACTTTTCCTTTCTAAAAAATGTTTTCCATATTAAAAAATTAAAAAATGTAAAAAGGGTATGCCCTAAAAGAATAATCAAAGGACAAAAAGAAAGAGAAAAAGATCAAAAAAGTGAAAAATATGAACCCCACCCCCCCCCCCAAAGAAAAAAAAGATCATGAAAGTGTCCAAATTCAAATGCCACTACTATTTAATTTACTATGAAAAATAAGGTGTGTGCAGCTTGTCAGAAATGCCACAATTCATGATGGTCAAATATATTAATCTTAACTCATTCATGCTTTAAATTTCATGTTGATAGATAAAGAATAAAGATATAGCCAAATTGTTTAACCTTGGTAGACCAGTAGTTAGGTAGAGAATAAAAATAAGCTGATCAGTTTAATCTGAGCCATTGGAAGTTATAAGGTTAGAATTAGATAGTTGGCTTGTCAAAATAAAATGAAATAAAGGGTCAGCAAGCTCAAAATGCACCCATTGAAATTAAGAAAAAATGTTAAGGTAAATAAAGGGTAGGAAGAAGAAGTTTGGCAAATGCACAAGATTGCTAATTCAAAAGCACATTTATCATGCTTAATCCTAATTTTCATGTGCAGGAGGAATTGTGAAAAAGAAATGACATTTACCAAGTTTGTTTACTAATTTCCCCTCATTTCACTACACCCCCATATACTTATTTTCTAATTTCCCCATTATCACTTCATCACTTATAAATACCATTTCCCCTCGTTTTGACCTTTACCCCTTGGTTTCACACATTTCCCTAGAAATTACCCTTCAAAAATCATCCCCCCTTCTGAAAATCCATTTCCCTAGTGTGAAACCCATTTCCCATTACAAATATCACTTCCCCCCTTATTTAATTTCTCTTTCCCACTGGAAAACCCATAAAAACGCCCTTATCCTATGTTTTTATGTCCCCGCATTATGTAATTAATGTCCCCGCTTCATATTTTCCCTGATACCCTTGTTAACCCACCAATCCTGGTGCAGTTAAAAAACCCTACCACATAACCCATGGTCCCACCTTATTTACCCGCTTCTCATATTAAAAAACCCAACATTATGCGCTAATTAATTACAATTATCTGTAATTAAATCATGGGCCCCGCCAAATCACTTTCTCGATTCCATCTGTGCAACTCAATTGCATGATAGCCCTCTAATCTCCTACCTTCAGATTCAATGGTGTACAACCATATCGCACGGATTCTTTGTTCGACCGATAACAACCCAAGAGAATGTGAGATTCACCGTTTTTCCTGGGCACTGTTCCGCTACGTGGCGACCCTAAGCTAGATCGCATGCTCGTAAAAAATACCACCAGCCCTCCAAAAGTGGTGCGATGGCCCAGACGACCACCTCCCCACCTAAACTGGAAACTGCCCATTGTTCATTTATAATTTCCACGTCAAAATGTGATCGTTACCCGTTAAAAGGCCAAAAAAGCCCCAATTCGCTCTTTTCTTGCATTTTCACTGTAAATTGTTGCTAAGACATTTTCGACACCTTGAACCTCTGTGATCAATTTGACCACCCTTTTCCACCTGAAGATGCTTTGGATACCCAATTGAAGCAACCAGTTGACAGTTGAAAGCTACAGTACCTTCTGCATTCTCCACTAAACCCAATTTGCACGCAAAACCATCAATTTCTAGGTATTTTTGGAAAAACTACAATGGCCCTGTGAATTTGAAAATGCACAGTTAAAATTGAATGGTTAATTAATTGAAATTAATTAAAAAACTTCCCTGAATTGAGGAGAAATTTATTTGTATACCCCAAACCCTTATTTTATAGACTGTAACTACCCTCCCACTCTACCAGAGCTTCTAAACCTCACTCCTGAAACCACTAAAAGCCTAATTCAAATCCGAAAACCCAATCATGGCTTCCTAAACCTCCTTTGATGTGAGATCTCTGCAAAACCCTCACCTGGACATTGACCACCTTGCCTTGGAAGATTGAGACTTTCAAATTAAGGATACTGCTTCCCTTTCCTACCTTCTAAAACTACACTGTTGGAGTAAGGACAAATGTTTAAATCAAAATGATGACATTCACCTTTGGGAGTCTAATTTGCCCAAGTATTTGTTTCTAGAAGTACATCCATTCCTAGAAACCATCCACTTCTGTCATGATTGCTACATTCCCAGGGAAAGAGCCATTGTCATCCCTGACCAATAAGTTTGGTTTACCATCACAGCAAAATCCATTAACCAAATGTTGTACGTCCAGCCAAGTCCAAATGAGACCCCACTTTCTATTGGAGACTTGTTGGACGTCTATACCAAGTTACACCTTCCCAGAATAGCCCAACTTTTCAAAAATTTCATCATAGAGGAGTGTCATACTCCTACAGAAAGTCCTCCATATGTTGCCACCATTTTTGCTGAGAGAGGAAGACAAATCATAACTATGCTCAATTTATAGCAGACAGATTGCATGAGAAATTCACCATACTACCAACTGGGAGAGTTTTCAAGTATTCTTTAATTTTATTTCATATGTTCTTGTACTGCCAGTCAGATAAATTCCAAGTCAGCATCTAGAAGTTGGATACCAAAGGAAATCCAAGGTTAGTTATCTACTGGACACCATTGATCCATAAATTCTCCACTATTTTTTCCTACAAGGACTGCATTGATTCATTTATCCATCTGGTTATGAATATGCTAACCAGTAGCCCTCAGCACAGAATCAGTCAAGAGATCAAAAGGGTGTTACAGTTGGCAAAGAAAAATAAAGTGGGAGATTGGTATTTATACCAGAACCACACAGAAATAAGAATTTATAGATGCCAGCTTGCCCCATACAAGCTTCCCAGATACCTCCCCATGAGGATATTTGCACTAGAATACTTTAGGCAAATTATAAATTCTAATGAAGTAAATTTCATAGCAGCTAGGAATAAAACCAAATTCAAAATGAAAAATCAATTGGGCCCCTTCATTTGTAATACCAGGGAAGATGGACCAGAGGCAGATAAGATTTTGCAAAAAATGAAATTCAAGAACAACTTTATATGGCAGTATGACCCTCATGAAGTCATAAATAATCTAAGGCTCAAGGTCAAATTGGGACCTTTCTTCCATAATACCAGACCAGACATTGAGAGGTTTTCCAACCAATTAGAATGGTTGGAAAACACTCTAATAGACATGGATAGTACTGTAGTTGATGTAGAGAATACATTGATTGATGTAGAAAAATAGATTGATACAAGTTCCTTCTTGTAGGTTCCAGAATTAGGAGAACCAATGAATATTCCTCCTTTTTTACAGACTCCAGAAAATGAAGATAGAAATTCAAAGAGAACCAGGGAAGAAGGTTCTAATTCAACTATTGAAACCACAGGTGAACAGTTTGAGATTAGTTATAGGAAGAGGCCCAAGCTTAATCCTGTAACTAAACAGGAAGACAACATTGACTCAATGGAAATCACTGACACTGACACAATGGTGGAATGGAGCAAAGGCACATCAGCTCTAGGAGAAACACACTAGCCCTCAACATCAAACACTCAACTTATTGAGAGACAACTCAGTGTTGAGGTTTCTTCATTCACCAAGCCTGTGGATAAAGAGAAGGATATCAAAGATAGATATAAGGAAATTAAGTTGACAAATGAGAAGTTGAAGGCTGGGACTTATTCCCAATACTTCAAGCAAACACCTGCAAATCAAAAGAGGCTAATGGAAGCCTTTGACATCAAAACAGGAAAAAATGCAAATGTCATTCATGTAACCTACAGTCCAGTTGCCAAAAACATCAACAGACTATAGGAAACCAGATTTTAAGGTTCTGGCCAGGGAAGTTCATACCATTAACCAAATTGAGTTTCACAAGCAGGCAAGTGAGATGATTTATTCCGCCTTGACAGGTAAAGCTATTGCTGCACACAAGCTTCAAAGTTCATTGGACAACATTATAGCAGAGTACAAATTGGAAAAGGCCTCCTCACAGGCCAAGGACAATAGGATCAAGTCATTGGAGGACTTGGTAATTGAGCTGGGACATGATCCCAATGATATCAAGGCTACTGAGAGGTTAATAAAGAAAAAGAATGAGGACATTGCTTCTCTCAAAAAATAACTCAAATTGCCTCATTCAGAGCACCCACAGACAAAAGAAGTACTTGAGAGCCAAATACATTAGGAGGAAATGATGGACCTCGTTTTACAATTGAATGATCAACTTAAGGAAATGGAGAAGGAGTTAGACAACTTGATACAGTTAAAACAAGCTAGTCTTGATGTTTCCCCTACTACTGTTATTCCAACAGTCACCACAGCAGTACCATCCACCTTGGAAGCTTTATTGGCTCCTACAACTCCACTGGCTACAACACTACCAGCTACCACAACATCTACATTAGCAACAGGTTCGACAACAATAGCAGCTCATCCATGTGATGAGGAAATTAAGTTGGTCAAAGAAATGGAAGACATGTCCATTCAAACCACATAGATGAACAAGCTTAAGGAAAAGATAACCAATCTAGAGAATTATAGTAAGCTTGCTCAGATTATGCACAAATAAGAAGTACAGAAGGAAACCACAATGAATGAAAGGATAAAGAGCTTAGAGAAAGAGCTGACATTAAAGGAGCCACTTGGCAAAGCTAAGGAACAATTATGGGCCAATATCATTGACTCTCCCAATGATATTTGACCATCCATTCAAGTAATTTTTAACGAAAGTGACTTAGTGAAAGAGGGTACAGAATCCATGCAGAGAGTTAAAACAAAACTGGGAGACATGCTAGAGGAAGCCGCTAGGATCATTCACTTCCTTAACTCCAAAAACAAATATGAATTACAAGAGTTGGAGATACCTGATAGGACTGGCACAATACTAGAGTTAAAAAATGTCGTCACCAAGAGGAATTTGATAATGAACCTTGAGGATAAGTGCCAAACCATGCAACTGACTATTGATAGGTTCACGGTGAAGTTTGATGTTTTGAGGTAGAAATATCTACCAAATCCCTTGGTAATAAATGACAAATTGGTGCCACAGGAAGACTACAACAGAAGAATTAGAGAAGTGGCAAGGGATCAGGTAAACACTTCATCTATGAAGGGGATGCCTACTGGAAAGATTCTATATCAAACATTTGAGAACCTATTTTACCTCCAGCATGAGGTAAAACACCTTTTTATAAATAGGCCCACTTTTTCCAACTACATGGAGGCAGATGAAATTTATAGAAAAATGGTAAATATAAAATTACCAGATACAGATATGTGGGAGAAGTTAAATGACTTGGTATAATAATACATAGTCAAAATGTAAAAATGCACAGTAAGGGTGAAAACAACACAGTAAAAGGAAAATGATAGATCAGCTAGGTAAAAGAGTATGAGTTGAAAGTGTATCAGTTGAAAGGTCAAAGTACAAAGAAGAGCCAGTGTGAAGACCAACATCAAGGCAAAGAATAAAAAGAAAAATATTAGAGCATAAAGACAACACAACCTAATAAACAGGGACATCATACAGCAGTTGATCATCTGTCTCTATCTTCTTGCATGAAGATATATCCTTCTCCTAGATTAATTCTCAAGACAATTTGGGATATTTTGTAAACTAGTTTTGTATAAATACTTCATAATTCGAAGTATTAAAGGGGGATTGCTATACATTTGTAGAGTTGTATTGATCAGAAACCTGAGGGTTATTGTACCAATTTTTCAAGTCAGCAGACTGAACTAAGTAATAAAGAGGTTGCATTACATGATTCATGTGTTGAGCTATTACAGTGAAGTATTTTGTTTGTCAAATTTGTTATTTTCTTATGTATTTCACAAACATACATGTTATCTAAAGTTTAATGAATTAAATGGAAATTTATCTCAAAATTTGTTTAAGTACACTCTATTTTGAACCATTAAACATTTCTATGTTTTCTTCTAATATCTGGATCTGAGAATCCTTAATTGCTCTACCATCCTGGTTGACCTCTTTCACTTCCCTCATAAGCCGGCCTAAGGAACCCTTAATTTCTCCTTGGATCCGATTGAAATCAACTTCACCATCTAGCCTTAAGATCTAAAATTACTCAGCTACCTTGCCCTGTAGACATTATTTTTAGAACCTGATTTAGTCCTATTTTCTTAACATTTTACCCCATAGTCCAATGGTAAAATACATCCCTCTATCCATCTAAGTAAGTGATCCCACCACCAAATCCAAACCAAAACCCAAGTACAATCATAAATAGCCTAAAATCAAATAACTAAAACAAAGTTAAATCATAAAGAGAGAGCCCTCTCTGAGAATTAGGAAGGCTAGATCCTAATCTCCAAAGTTGGTTTGTGGCTACCTCTAATCATTTCTTTCTTAACAACTCTAGAGAAATATTGGAGTGATAACATATTAGCGACCATACTAGGGACTTCGATCCTCAGTGTAATAAAAATTTAAGGAAATCTTAATTCTCATCTTTTGCCTGTTAAGGTCATTTTAGAGTTGATGTTAAAAAGTTTCAAAAAACAATTAAAAATTAAAATTCTAGCTCCCAAAAAGACTCACTATACCAAGGAAACTCCAGATCCAAACCCTATGACAATAGTTTATGAACCTGAAAGAATTTTAAGACAACCAAAAAAGGTAGAAACTCAAGCAAGTAGTAGCCATTTAGTTAAAACAAATTCACTCCTCGAGGAATTATCAACTTTAGAGGATATTCCATTTGATTTTTCATTTGACTTCTCATTGTTTAGAACTAAATCAGAAAATGCAATTAATGAAACCATGTTAGACCCTAATTTTATTCAATTCGTTGAGTCAAAAAAGGTGCCTATACATACAGATTTAGATAAACTTGTGTTGGATACTTTTGACAAGCTAGAAGCTTTAACCTCTACATTGATAAGCCATATAGATGATGCCTATCTTCAACAATCAGTTGAATTAGCTGCCCTCACTGCTGCTGCCTCTGAACTTTCTGCAGAATCTTCAAATACTGTAAATACACCTTCATTTACTACCACCTCACCTATAATATCCACCACATGTCATTCCCTTAAACCAGTTATTCATCAGCTTCCTATCCAACCAAACACCTCAACCTCATCTAGTTCATCTCCATCCATTTCAAGCCCTTCCTCAAGCACCACTACTTTTCCCCCTAGTCAAACCAAAATCTCAGCCATGGCAGACAAATATGCACCTTTGGTTTTCCCAGCACAGCTCCATGCCATACCCCAAGATTATGAAAGAAAAATCTTTCTTTTTTATGCTACTGGTCAGTATAGTGCCCAACAACATGTGAATAAAATGACTGACTACTTTGAGTTGCATGAAATTGATGAGTCTGATGTACAAAGGAGGTTGTTTACCCAAACATTAATAGAGGATGTTAAGAAATGGTTCAAAGGTTTACCTACTAATCATATTGCAGATTTAGATGCTTTTCATAGATTGTTCATTGATTGATGGGAAAGAAAGAAAAACCCTTTGCAAATACTATCTGAATATGATAACATTAGAAGAGCTCCTAATGAATCAGTTCAGGATTATTGTACAAGGTTCAATAGCATCTACAATGCAATCCTTGCTAATATTAAGCCTCCATCAGACCTAGCATTGATCAAATTCCCTAATGGTTTTGACACTGACATGTCCTACCAATTAAGAGAAATAAACCCTGAAACATTGGAACAAATGCAAAGTAATGTTGTTAGTGTAGAAGCCAATCTATTATCTAAGAAAGCTAGGATGAGAAATGAAAAAAGAGTTGTCATTAAAGAGGAAACTTCAACTTCTGATGGTAAAATAGATAGTTTAGCAAAGAGTGTAGAAATAATAATGGATAGACTAGAAAACATGGAAAGAAAAAACTCAGTGGGAAAATCAACAGCCACCCCCAATAAGAAACGCCACCTTTAGGAAGACACTGAAAAGAATGCAATACCAGATCAACATATTGGATCTCCTTTCCAGGAAAATTATGCTGAGGGTTCAAAAAACCATGAAGAAGAGTATGACACCTAGATAAGCCATTAGGGATTAAAATAGAAGAAGTTGTTTTTCTTACTCAGGAAGAACATGAATTGTACATGTTGAAACAATTGCAATTAGAATCTAGAGAGTCTTTTGATTTCAAACAAGGCTATGAATTTGCTATATATGAGGTTCACAGATAGTACAACCTTAGAAGAAAAAAGAATACTGAAATTCCCACTAAGAGATCAATCCAAACCCAAACTAAAAATATAATAGAAGCTCCTGTGACCAAAGTTCTACAAATTCTCCCTAGGCAAACTCAGGAGACTTCCAGCGCAAAAATTGTAGATATAACTTCATCTGAAAATCAAACTGAAACTGTTACTCAAATCATTCTAAATAAGAGAATTTAAAACAAAATTACGGAAACATAGACTAAAGTGCCAAGTATTGAAAAAGAAGATAAAAACACACAGACCACATTTTCTAAGGAAGATTTCATCCAATCAGGCAAAACTCAATTGCCATTCAACATTAATAATGAGATAGCAAAATTGAAAATATCAGTTCCTTTAACCGAGCTAGTAAAAAATGAATCATATAGAGCACAAATCACTGAAACATTAAATATGGGTGAAGGAGAGGATGTTGTAAACTTGAATGATGATCAACCTGAGTTATTGTTTGGTCCTGAAGTAAATAACACACATCAACAAGGAGGTATCCCTCCTTTCTACATTAGCTTGAATGTTCATGACAAAATCTTACATAATGCTATGCTAGATTCAAGGGCATCCCATAACTTAATGCCAAAAGCAACTTAGATATCACCAGAACATATAAGGACCTGTTTTCGTTTTACTCTAGCCAAGTTAAATGCCTCGGCTTGATTAAGGATTTGTGTGTAACTCTAGTCCAATGCCCAGCAAAGAGTATTGTCATGGACATAGTAGTTGCTGATATCCCACCCAAGTATGGAATGCTATTATATTGCTCATGGGAAGAAAAATTGCAGCGATATTTACAATTAGACATGTCATATGCCACCATATATATTTTTGGTCAACAAAGAAAAATTTATAGGGAAACATTGATGAAATACATGGCGAGTAGTGCAGAAAAACCACATAATTTCCCTATATACGCCATGCATTCTGATATGGAATCTTTCATCTTGTATAATTCAGACAATGAAAAAAATGAAATCACAGTTGTGGAAGAAAAATACAAAGCTCCTAATAGTGAAAACATTTTTCATGAGTCTTTATGGCATTTTGATTTTGATGGATCTGTAAATAGATTAGGAGTAGGTGCAGTAGTCTGGATTCACAACATGGAAAATAATCATTTTGAAGGTCATGCATTTAGATTAAACTTTAAATGCACAAACAAGATGGAATAATATGAAGCTCTAATCTTAGGACAACAAATGATTAGAAAACTTGAATCTAAGAGAGTTTCTATCATGGGAGACTCATAATTGATTATAAAACAAATCAAAGGTGAATACTCTGTGAATAATCTGAGACTTAGCCAATATAGAGAAATTGTCCTAGATTTTATTAAGGACCTTCTAGAAACCGATTTTACTGCCATTCCTAGGAAATAGAATATTCAGTCTCACAGTCTGGCCACTTTTGCTAGTACCTGCAAATTTCCTTTTCAGACCAACCACCAGTACACTGCAAAAGTGAGACATAGGCCCGTTATACTTGACAATTTGAAATATTGGCAGATTTTCTCACAAGATTCTCAAATTTATGATTTCATGAATGTTGAAGAAGAGTTTCAAAATTGTAATATAGATACAGATTGTACGGTAGACAATGACATAGATAGTGAAATAGATATAAATGCTTTAGATCTGAATAAACCCACTAATTTCACTAAAGTAGAAATAGATAACTTAAAAAATGTATAAATAGAAGAAATAATGAACGATGATCCTGAAATTTTAAACCTTAAATATAACTTTTTTCCCAAGGGATTAGTTCCATGAGAAGATTTGCTTGATTCAAATTATGTAGCTAGGAAACCAAAAATGGAGCCTTTAAGAGCAGACATAGAAGAATGTAACATAGGAACTGAAGAAAAACCCAAGCTTTTCAAAAGATCCAAAGAATTACCTCTAGATGAAAAACTGAAGTACATAAACATGTTCAAAGTGTTTCAAGATGTCATTACTTGGAGTTATGAAGACCTTAAGTCTTATGATACCAACATAATTCAACATAAGCTACCTATCGAAGAAGATCATAAACCTTTTAAATAGAAGCTTAGGAGAATTAATCCAACTCTTATGCCACTCATTGAAAATGAAGTAAAAAGGATGTATGATGCACAGATCATAACACCCATTAGATATTCATATTAGGTCTCAAACTTAGTCACTACTAAGAAAATAGGAGAAATTAGACTTTGTGTTGATTTCAAAAACTTGAACAAAGTCTCATTAAAAGACAACTATCCTCTTCCAAAGATGGAAAATATTCTTCAGAGGGTAGTAGGCTCATCCAGAATTTCATTGCTTGATGGATTTTCTGGATACAGCCAAATCTTCGTTCAACTAGAGGATCAAGCAAAAACTTCCTTTACTACTCCTTGAGGTACTTTCATGTATTTTAAAATGCTTCTTGGATTGATGAATGCAGAAGCTACATTCCAAAGAGCAATTGACATAACATTTGCAAAGGAAATCCATGACTTTCTGGTAGTTTACCAAGATGTCATTACAATGTTTTCCAAATTAGATAATGAACATCTAGATCAGCTAAGAAGGGTTTTCATTAAATGTAGAAAAATTGGTATTTCCTTAAATCCCAAAAAGACACTCTTTGGTCTAGAAGAAGGTAAAATCTTGGGACATATAATATCCAAAGATGGAAATAGAATAGATCCAACTAGAATAGAGGCAATCCTTACCATCACCCATACTAGAAACATCAAAGAATTACAGTCATTCATAGGCAAAATAATTTTCTTAGGAAATTCATTTCAAACTTAGCAGAATTAATTACAGAACTAGATAACATGTTAAAGAAAGATTCAACACTTAAGTGGAAAGTAAAGGATAAACAATCTTTTGAGGCCATCAAAGAAGCCCTTACCAAAACACCAGTCCTCATAAGTCTTGATTTTCAAAAAGATTTTATATTTTTTTCTTTTGCTTCAGAACATACTATTGCAGCAGTATTGTTGCAAAATAATGATCAAGGATATGAGCAACCAATTGCATTTTTCAGAAAATATTTGAGAGATGCTACACTAAAGTACAACATAATGGGAAAACAAGCACTTGATTTAGTGAAAGCTATTAAAGATTTCAGAGTGTACATCTTGTATTCACACATCATTGCTTATGCTCCAAATTCAGTAGTAAAGGACATTTTGACACAAAATGGGCCTAAAGGAAAGAGAGGAAAATGGATTGCCACTATTTTGTAATATGACATAGAAATAAAGCCTACAAAACTTATCAAAGGCCAAGGTTTAGCTAAAGTCATGGCTGAATTGAACTGTCAAGCCTTAGATATAAATTTCATTGGTGCCCTAGATGATCAGGAAGAGATGGCGATTCCACAGATCAGTGAAGCTTTTAAAAATTCACCTTGGTATGCAGATATCATATTTGTCTTACTAAACTTACAAGCTCCTCCTGGTTTATCTAGAACTAAAGCTAGATTTTTGAAAATGAAATCATTGAAATATTGTATCATAGATAATTCTTTATTTTGGAAAGATAATGGTGGCAATCTATTAAATTGTTTGCTGAAAGATGAAGCTGACAAAATTATGTAAGAATTTCATGCAAGAGATTGTGGAGGACACTTGTATTGGAAAACAACTGTTGATAAGATCATAAGGGCCGGTTTCTACTGGCCCACTAATTTTTCAGATGTCAAGAAACATGTGACCTCCTATCATAAGTGCCAAATATTTGAGGGTAAAAGGAAGCTTTTACCTTTACCTCTCAAACCCATATCCACAGAAGTGCCATTTTAACAATGGGGTCTAGAATTCATTGGGGAAATTCACCCATCCTCCTCAGCCCAGCATAAATGGATTTTGACAGCCACTGATTACTTTAATAAATGGATAGAAGCCATCCCCTCTAGACAAGCCATAGGCTCTGTCATTATCTCGTTCCTTGAAAGCAATATCTTGTCAAGATTTGGATGCCCATAAAAGCTCATTATTGATAATGCAACAACTTTTAAATCCAATGAAATGGTAGACTTTTGTAACATATATCACATTACCCTTGGCCATTCCACTGCCTATTACCCTCAAGGTAATGGACTTGCAGAATCCTAAAAATAAACCTAGTCAATATCATCAAGAAACTGCTAGAAGACAACAAGAAGACATGGAACAAAAAGTTGGTCAATGCCTTATGGCCAAACACACTAACTACCAAAAATTCCATTGGTACATCTCCTTATCAGCTAGTATATGGTATGGATGTTGTTTTTCCATCCTCTTTAAGAGTACCAATGATAAAGATCATTCAAGAGTTGTAGGTAGAACCAAATGATATCCAAAGGAGGATAAATCAGACAATACACTTGCAGCAAACTAGAGAAGAAGTCTATGTCAAATCATAAGTGATCCAAGATAAAATCAAAAATATTTTTGACAAAAAGACCAAAGATGATGATTTTTACATAGGTGACAAAGTACTTAAATGGGATTCTAGAAGAGAAGATAAGGGCAAACATGGAAAATTTGATTTCCTATGGCAAGGCCCTTATATCATTTATGGTTACAGAGGTAACAATGCATTTTTCTTGAGAGAGTTAGATGGAACAGATCTACCAGGAGGACCTGTCAATGGTAGAATGTTGAAGCATTACTTATCCACAGATTAACAGTAGTTCACTTTACTTTACTCATTGTATATAACATTGCAGAGTTTAGATTGGATTGGATGGTAATCTTTTAAAAGTTGAAGCCCGAAGAGAAGGCCTTGAGCTTTGAAGGGTTCTGTAAGAACCTGAATCCTATTATTAGAGCCTCTATTTTGTTATACACTAACAGATCTATTTTCCTGTTAATTTATAAATAATAAAAGGAGCTTGCTGACCTTTTCACATAGCTTTAAACATTTAACATCTTATCATTTTATCATAAGCAACATAAATTAAGGTGAGCATTCCATTGATATCAACTTAACAAGAGTAGTCCATGGAAAAATACCTGTTTCGGCGGTTGATGATGACACCTTTGTCTTATAGCTCCAATTGAACGCTCCTTCTGGCCGACCCAACCGGATTTACCTCCCAACCAACTAGGAAATAAATTCCTAGCCCAGGAAACCTCCACAGGTTCCCTAGCCCTCCGTGCCCAAGTCCAACCAGATATAGTGTGTCCTCAAGAAGAATGTGCAAACTAGATAATGATACTTTCCTCCTCTCAAACCCAAGAAACCTCCACAGGTTTCCAAGGTCTCCCAAAAATCATAACAAGGCCAAACAATCACAACCAACCCCCACAATCCTAAGCAAGACTCCCACTCCCCTTTTCTTCCTTCCCCCTTCCCTTTTTATACCCTCTTTCCTCAACCACCTCTCATTAATGTCATTAACTCTCACCCATCCTTGGTTGACTTCTCTTCTAAGCTAGGAGTACATTTGGAATTGTGACATGAATATAAAATTGAGAATTTAATGGGAAAGGATCATGTCTTCTCCCAAGTAAATCTGAAAAGTACATTTGGGAATGTGAAGTGTAATTACATGGAGAGGACCATGTCTTCTCCTTAGTAAATGTGATGGTACATTGGGGAATGTGAAATGAATAAATATATATTGATGATAAGATGGAGAGGACTATGTCTTCTCCCAAGTAAATGTGAGGGTACATTGGGGAATGTGAAATGTGCTTACATGGAGAGGACCATGTCTTCTCCTTAGTAAATGTGAGGGTACATTGGGGTATGTGAATGAATAAATATATTTTGAATTAATGGAAGGAGACCATATCCTACACAATATTCAAATTGAGAAGGTAAGTGGGGAATTTGAATAATGGAAATCATAAATTTATTTTAGACCAATATTTCTCAATATTTTCAGATAATGTAAATATTAACACAATTTGTAGGATAAGATTTAAGTGGGGTATTACATACACCCCTCCTTCAGAAAACTTCGTCCCGAAGTTAGAATGAAAAGATACAAGGAGTTTGAAAGCATAACAAACCAGAGAGAATTATAGCATTAAAATTCAATAAGTCAGACAATGGCATTACTTCCCATCAAGAGTCTCCAACTGATCTATATCTTCCTATCCACCTTGGCCTACTTCCGTTCCCACCCTATCCGTCCTCTACTGCCTTATCAGTGGTAAAGGCCATACTGACCACTGATAAAACCGACATGGTGGGAGCGTCGAATGCCTCGACCAAACTTTCCCCAACAGGAATCTGGCAATCGTCATCACACGTCTAGGGGGAGCGTTCAGCTGTCCTCCCCACGATTCCAGGTTTCAGAGGATACATGGTGGGAAACACCTCCACCCCTCCTTTAGAGCGTGGACCACACTACAGAGTTGGTTGGACTTGTCATCGAATAATCCAGTCAGGTCGTCTTGCCACCTGTCATTTGCATTTTTTTTTCTCGTGTCATAAGAGTGCATATCAAGTAGATACCAATGAAGTAAAATAATGTACATTATACCTTCCTCATGAGATGCCTCGTCCTTCCCTCTTGGCTATCACATAGTTCTCTTCCCCTGTGGGTTAGCCTCTCATTTGTGCATTTATATAACAACAAGACATATAATCATCACCTTACTAAGTCTAGTATCCATGTGTCAATCTAAGAATTCTCGCTAAGTCATTCATTTAAATAAATCATATCCACTTGAGCTATATATGAACCAAAGTAATTCTGATAAGTTACGCACTAGATAGTCCATCACTAAGTGAGTCATACATGTAGTCCATAAATCAACCATTTCTATCATTAATATCAAATCTATCAACTGATTCATATAAGTAGTTTTATGTGTCAACCAAATGCATCAATATTACATAATGTTCATAAATAAATAACATGGAAATAGGATCTTAACATAGGTAGCTATCTAAGTCAAAATAGGCATCACAGATGCTCAAAACGTGAGGGGTAGTCATGATGCATAGTCTCTGCATCCTCCCAGGTAGCAGATCCTGGGCTATACTTATCCCATTGGACCTTAACTTGGTCCACCGTGCGACGTCTGAGCTGTCGAACCCTGCGGTCCAATATGCGTAATGGTTCTACCATTACGGTTCCCATGTCCGAGACCTGCAAGTCCTGCCAATCCAGTTTGTGAGATTCATCAGAAACATAATGTCTTAAAACAGATACATGAAAAACATCATGAGTTTTATACAAATGGGGCGGCAGTACAAGACGATAGGCAACTGGTCCAATCTTCTCCTTGATCCTAAAAGGTCCTACAAACCAAGGTGACAATTTCGTCCCCTTCCCAAACCGGATGGTGCTTTTGTTGGGCCGGATACGAATAAAAACTTGGTCCCCTACTTCATAACTGCGATCAATCCTATGTGAATCAGCATAACTCTTCTGTCTATCCTGTGCTTCCTTTAACCTTTGCCAAACCTGCTTTACCTGTTCCTCCATTTCTTGAACTAATTCTGGGCCAACTATCACTCGGTCCTCCAACTTTTCCCAACTCAACGGCGTCCTGCAAGGTCTTCCATATAGAGCTTGATAAGGAGGCATCCCGATTGAACTATGATAACTGTTATTGTAGGCAAACTCTACCAATGGTAAGTACCTTTCCCACTGAGTCTGATTATCCATGACGTACATCCTAAGCATGTCCTCCAGAACCTGATTTACTCTTTCGGTCTGCCCATCCGTTTTGGATGATATGCAGTGCTTAGGTTTAACTGAGTTCCCAGTGCTGACTGCAAACTTGTCCAAAACCTAGATGTAAATCGCGAGTCTCTATCAGAAATGATCTTTGTGGGAAATTCGTGCAGTCGGATAACTTCATTGACAAACACTCGCGCCACATCCGTAACATCATAAGTGACCCTTACTGGAATGAAATGGGCACTTTTGGTCAATTTATCAACTATAACCAATATAGCATTGTGCCTCTGGGAAGTGAGTGGGAAACCCACCACAAAATCCATGGAAATTACTTCCCATTTAGATGTAGGGATGTCATGAGGTTGTAGGAGTCCTGCTGGATGGCGATGATCAGCCTTCACTCGCTGACATTCAAGACATTTGGCGACAAACTGGACTATGTCATGCTTCATGCCTGCCCAAAAGAAGAGTTTCCTTGCATCTGCGTACATCTTCTTTACCCCAGGATGTGCACAATAGAGTGCTCTGTGAGACTCTCCGAGGATGGTTTCTCTTATACCCCCTTCCTTAGGTACGTACATTCTCCCTTGGAATCTCAATAGCCCATCTGATTCAAGGACATATCCTTCAAACTTTGGTTCTATCTGTTTCCCATTTTGGATAGCTGAGATGGATTTTAAATACCAACTATCTTCAAAGAGTTTCTCCAATATCCGCTCCTTTAAATTTACCTTTAAGGCTACTAGGGAGAAAGTTCGTGGCCTCCTGCTTAGTGCATCCGCCACTACATTCTCCTTTCCCTTGATGTATGAGATTTCAAAATCATACTCACTCATGAATTCACTCCATCGCCTTTGTCTGGCGTTCAAATCCCTTTGAGTGAAGAGATGCTTTAGGCTTTGATGATCTGTTCTTAACTCAAATCTTCTCCCAATGAGGTAGTGTCTCCATAGCTTCAAGGCTAACATCACTGCTGCCAATTCTAAGTCATGGGTAGCATATAACTCTTCACGCTTCTTCAATTTCCTAGAAGCGTAAGCTATTACTCCGCCTTCTTGCATCAATACTGCACCCAATCCCTGCGTCGAAGCATCGGTGCAGACAGTGAAGTCTTTTGTCATGTCTGGTACTTGAAGGATCGATGCACTAGTTAGTAACCTCTTCAGCTCTATGAATGCAGTGCCACATTCATTTGTCCATTCATACCTAACCCCCTTTCGCTGTAATGTGGTGATGGGTTTTGCAATCCTTGAAAACCCTTCCACAAACCTGCGATAATACCCATCTAGCCCCATAAAGCTACGTACCTCATGGGCATTTTTTGGTACTGGCCAATCCATTATGGCCTTCACCTTTTCTGGGTCAACAGAAATCCCTTCTCCTGAAATGATGTGCCCAAGGTAATGGACTTTCTTCTGAAAGAAGGAACACTTTGACAATTTCCCATACAATTGATTTTCCCTTAAACAAGTCAATACTACCCTTAGGTGTTGTTCATGCTCCTTTTCATTCTTGGAATATATAAGAATGTCATCAAGGAAGACTTGCACGAATTGGTCCAAATACTTCCTGAACACACCATTCATGAGGCTCATGAATATTGCTGGTGCATTAGTTAAACCGAATGGAACAACTACGAACTCATAGTGCCCAAATCGAGTTCGAAATGCAGTTTTTGAGATGTCTTCCTCCTTTATCCTCAATTGGTGATACCCAGATCGTAGATCGATTTTTGAGAAGACCGCTGCCCCCTTCATTTGATCTAATAAGTCATCTATTCGAGTTATTGGGTACCTATTCTTTATCGTGGCTCTGTTTAAGTCTCTATAATCTATGCATAGGCACAGGGAACCATCCTTCTTCTTGACAAAAATTACTGGTGCACCCCAAGGGGAAATACTAGGTCTGATCAATCCCAAGTCTAAGAGCTCCTTTAACTGCATCTGCAACTCACAAAGCTCTGGAGTTGTCATCCTATAGGGTGTCTTAGATATTGGTTCTGCACATGGTTTCATATCAATGGTGAAATCAATCTCTCTTACAGGAGGTAATCCAGGCAATTCCTCTGGAAAAACATCCTTGAATTCAGCCAAAACTAGATGTTGATCCAGGGAAGGTCCTTTCTGGTCACTTACAGTCTTGACCAAATACAGTTTGCAACCTTGTCTGAGACAACGTTTTACCTTCATCATAGATATGAATCGTAGGGACACTCCCCTCTTGATTCCACAAATCTCAATTGGCCTACCTTCATCATCTAAACAGATCACCTTCTTCTTGAAACAGTCTACCAAAGCTCAATGAGCTTCAAGCCAGTCCATTCCAACAATTACATCATACGTTCCCAATTCTGTGACGTATGCCTTCAACTTAGTCATACACACCCCGAGGTTTACCTCACATTGGTCAACACTAGGCCCTACTGCTTTTTTTATTCCAGAAGCCATCTCAACTTGTTTAAAGTCATCGTGCTCATAGGTTGCCAGCCCACATTTTTCTAATGCAACTGGTGAAATGAAACTATCTGTAGCACCAGAGTCAAACAAAATTTTAACTTTTACTTTGTTTATCATACCTGAGGTTTCCACCACGGCAGACTGGTGTTCAACTTGCTGATTGTCAACTGCGGCATAGATTCGGTGGTGGCTACCTGCTCCCCCTATTGGTTCTTTTCCCTCTCTTCTGCTGTTACTGGTTCGAAACTCTGGGCAGTCTCGCTGGTAATGAGGTCCTTCGCATCCCCAACAAGTGATGCGTGGTGGACCTTGAACCGAATGATGTGGAGTTCTTTGGAAAGAGTTTCTTCCCCTGGAACCCCTACCCCCACTTGTTGTTCCTCGCCTATGACTTTGATTTGTACGCGCCCTTGAAACTGTGGGTGAAGCTGCACTAGAAACCATGGAAATTCCTACTGTTGGTGTTCTAGGTATAACCCTGTTTCCATATGGTGGTGGCCTCCGACTTCCCCCCCTTGGGAAGGTACGAGGGGCCTTCCCCATAAACCCTGTTTGACGTGGAAAGATGGCTCTGCCTTCACCCTTTAAATCTAGGTGTTCTTCGACATAACGAGCCTGTTCTACAGCTTCTGCAACTAAGGATGGTTTCCACATCCGTACCATTTCCCTAATCTTAGGTCTCAATCCATACATAAAACGATCCGCTTGGCACTGATCAGTATCCATGTAGGAAACGTACTTGACTAATTCCATAAATCGAATTTCATATTCTTCTATAGTACGACCTCCTTGTATCAGGGCATGGAAGGCTCCTACCTGTTGTTCTTCATAATATGCTGGTAGGTACTTCTTCCTAAACCTCTCCTCAAACAATTCCCAAGTAACTGTGTCTGGAGTGAGGTGCAGTTGACGCTCCAAGTTACCCCACCAATTCAGAGCACTATCTCTGGGTTGGAATATTGCTATTTTGGCTTTGGAATTGGAATTGTAATCCCTTAGTGTGAAACACCTTCCCATCCCCTCTAACCAGGCTTCTGCATGCTCACTGGCACAACCTCCTGCAAATTCTGGGAGTTTAATCTTCTGGAGCTCTCTAGTAATGTCCTCAACTGGAGGTCTTCTATCATAGTCTCTAGATCCCTCGGGGTTCCCTAACCCTGATGAAGGGTGTTCCCCTTCCATTTCATTTGTTTGGCGTCCTCTTAAGGTTTCATTAATTCCTTCCAAGGAACGCAGGATGAGAGTCAATCCTGGTGAAGGTAATGGGTTATTTGAAGGAGGTCCTTGTGAAGACTCTCCAAGCCCTTGGTTCCTTCGTGTTTTCACCATTTTGACTTGTTCAAAATCTGCGTGATATCTAAGACTTATTAGCATTATTCCTAACATTTTCTACCACATCCTAGATAGTCCATAGAGAACCCTAAGCAATAGATTAATTCAAGTTATGCAAGTTACTTTTTAGCCACAAAATTAAACTTTAGAACATGTTGATCTGTTTATTTTGGGAAGGCTGCATTTATGTTTATTGTGATATTTATGTATTTAAATAACTTTGTTTATGCAAAGAACAAGTAGGAGATAGTAAACTAGAAAATGCAGTAAAGGTTCTGATGTTTTAGATTCAAAATTTTCACAAAACGCAGTTTTAACATTTATCTCAGCTACATGTAATATTGGGTTTGGGCATTAAACTTCATGCAAAAAGTTGAAACTGAGTAAGGGCTATAGAAAACGATTTTCTTCATTTATGAATGTCTAAACTGGGCCCCAATTGGGGTCATAGATACCTACATTCGTGTTTACCAAGGTATTTTAATAGTCATTAATTATGTGAACTAATATTTTATTGCACAAAGTGGAAAAACCCTAACCCAGCTCCAACTCCAAGAGGGTGAAGAGAAGATTATAAAACATTCACAAGAGTATTTTCTTCTAGAAAGGAGTTTTTCCTTAAAAAAAAATTGGGAGTTGACTCTCCCTCATCTTTCCTTCTGTGTTTCATTCCATTAGGTTTTCTATATACGATTTACAACAAGAGAATGTAGTATTGATAACTTTATATATCCTTCCATGAGTCCCCATCATATTATAGTACTAGAGGAATAAAGTTTATGTTTTTGCTTTTATTTATATATATATATATATAGATATATATATATATATATATATATTTTAAATAATCAGAAAAATTAAGATAAAAGGGTGAGGGAACCGGTGATATTAACACTGTACAGTGCTATTTAGCGGAAACAAAATTTTCAATCTTACATGATATATATTTAAAATAAATGAATTGGAATCTAATACCCATTCCTAGGATTTTTCCTTTATTAATTTTAATAATTGGTATCTTCTGCGTACTAAATAAGGAATTTGGAACTAATTTGTGTGAAAGCGGAAGGAAATGCATGCTATCCGAGGAAAATGCTAAGTGGGTCGTGGAAAAAAAAATGCCAAATCAGCTGCTATATTAGTTGCATTATGATACATCTTGAAGATTTGAACCATTTTCGGTTTTACACGCTGCTTTTTGAGGGACTGGACATTCAGAATCATTTCCTTAGACATAAGGTAATGCAGATCACCCTTTGCAAGTGCCTCACTTGCTCAGAATGGCAGAGCTAAACGTTTCTAAGAATGATCATTGTCTTTACATTGCGTAATTTCCATTGGTGATGGCAGAAGCAACATCGTCCAGATCAAGCATTTGAAATTGGATCAACCATTCTATTCATATTCCCTATCGTAGAACTCAAGTATGGTGATTATAGACTCTGGGCTATTTTCAAACTGTCAAGATCAGGTAAACAGATTGAGATTTATGATTATCCCATGCGACATCCAGATGATTGTGTCTATTTGATGAAATGAATTGTTTCTTACAAGTGGAGGAAAATGAAGTCTATTCCATAGCGGATCATGGTATATTTGATACCTGTTACCTACTTAAGTCAAATGGATAGAAATGGTGATTTTTAGTTTGTTCTTGGTCCTTTTGTAGTAGCGTGCCTAGCTTTTCATTGTCGTACTTGTAATATTTATCTGTCTTGGTCAGCTTTCCCAAAATGCCTGCCATTTTCCTTATATCCACATGTTTTCATATTGTCCCTGATTTTACTTTGAGGGGTGGCTATGATATAGT
The DNA here is from genome assembly GCA_031772625.1 of Pinus tabuliformis. Taxonomy (NCBI): domain Eukaryota; kingdom Viridiplantae; phylum Streptophyta; class Pinopsida; order Pinales; family Pinaceae; genus Pinus; species Pinus tabuliformis. The sequence goes on along the minus strand of CM062819.1, from coordinate 77,078,952 downwards.
TTGAGATATTGTATTATATACCTTTGAAATGTAAAGATGTCCTTAATAATGTTTTACATTGCTTCTACCCCAACCATGTACTTGGAAATTTATTGTTTTGATCTCAAGCAAATGCGTAAACTTACCCTGCAATCCATGAGACAGATATAGGAAGCTACCACATCGGTTAGAGTTGGCAAGGAATTTTTTTAGTGTACTTTAGAAATGATTTTAGAATTACTTTGTTTTTATTTTACTATGAGTGGGCATTTGTGTGCTTGTTGTGGCTCCCACACTTTTTAAGTGTTTTTATTGGCATGAAACAAACACTGCTAAAGTTGAAATGTGTAAGAAACATGGGCCTGCATTTTCAAATCATGAAGTTCCCTTGAAATGTTTCAAGATGTTTTGAAATGTGTTCCAGCACTTTCGGTGTAGAAACGAGAGGTGGGGTGTGGTGGCATCTATCAAAGTTAGGTAGCCAAATGCCTACGTGATAGACATAAAGGGAAGTTTTATGTTTTTATGCCAACTCTCGAAAGAACCACAACAAGTTTTGTGTATCCTTTGCATTACATTGCTCGAGATTACGTGGTTGTTTAAAAGGAGGAAAAACACTTACTACTGTAGTTTTATAAACCAATTAAGAATACAGATCTCAAGATACAGATCCAGATAGTGTCTCAAGATAGTGTCTCAGGAAAGTGCAGATATAGATACACAAGGAAGAATGCTTTTAGGTGAGCTAGATCTCTATATTGACCATAAAATTCATTTCAGACAAAATATTGACATGGTTTCTGAAACTAGATTGATCGGCCATTTGGGACATGGACAAGATATTATGGGCAGTGATTGTTTGAGATCTCAAGATAGGTGTAGGAGCTTGTCTCAGAAGTATGTTCCAAAGACATTTGGAGAATTGGTTGGGCACAATTTAGCTGCCCAGGCTCTCATGAATGCTATAGTGAGGGGAAAGATTGCTCCAGTTTATGTGTTCCATGGTCCTCAAGGAACAGGTAAAACATCATGTGGTAGAATATTTTCAACAGCCATGAACTGTCATTCTCTGGATCTGTCATGTCCTTGTGGACTCTGTTGTTCATGTTTAACTCAAAGTCTTGGTCAGAATTCATATGTAAAAGAAATTGGTGGCATTGACTCCCGTCATTTGAGACTTTTTAGATAGCCCTTGACAACATGGAGGGCATCGCTGAGACTTTATCGATTGTAAGCCATGACGGGTATTTTGAAGAAATGAATAAGATAGTAGATGGAATAAGGTTTTGCCAGGTAAAACAAATTTTTGCCCCCTTTTCCCCTCACTTGTTTGCTAATTTATTTCCAGGTGTGTCACCTAGAGATTGCCAAGGTAAGGATGATTCCTTGATTAAAAAGTGTAAGGAAATGCTGATCAGTATGGAAACCACAAGTCTCCCAAAATGGTTTCTCTGAAGCACCATTGGTGGTGGATGATGAATTGGATTTGGGCTGGAATGGAAGAAACCAAACGACACAATGGACATAAATTTTTCATAGAGGAGGACCATTTTATTTTCTCAATGCTTACGGAAATATTCAAATTTTATCTGCATTGAAGTAACATAAATGTGTTGAGTGCTATGCTGCAAATTTGACTTCCTCTGTTGTGAATTATAAGGGGGAAGCGTCATAGAATTTGATTGCCGAGAAGATGGGCAATATTGGGTATGCTTTCAATAGAACAGTTTGGAGAAAAATCCATTCCAAGGCAAGAGAGTTTTGTTCTTTTACGACTGGGATAGCACCATGTGGGCAGTAGTGTATCTTTCATTTGGCACTCTAGATAAACTATTTTGTGAGTTTCTCATTAAAAGCAAGAGATTCATGCTAGTAATTAAATTCTTCTACCTCATATTCTAAGGTGGCTATAAAGGTTGTATATTTTTTTTTTCATGAGTGGTACCACGTATTCCCCCTCCTTATAGAAGCTGGGGATTCCAAGTTAGATTCCATAATAGTTAGGAGGTACCCGGACGAAAGAAAGGAGCTTCATGAAAGATGGTTTCAAACCAGTTGAACGGCAGCGTCTCCAAGGGGAACTGGAGGATGTAACATTTCTCCTGCCCTAGAAGCCACCGGTTCTGAAACTGTACAGCGACAGATTGAGCACGAATTCAGGCGACCGTTGAGGTGAGGGATAGGTTCTAAACAAAGCCGGATGCTACACGGGAATAACCATGGCTGGGACGCTCTGGAAACTACCTAGTTCAATTCGAGTGACGCAAACTAGATAACGAACGAGGGAGAGATTTGACCACTCTACCTATTACCGTGTACGGCAGAAGATTGACCTGAAGCGGATGTGGAAAACATCTCGGATCAACGAGGCGCTGTCAAGACATACATAAATCGAACATAGGCGCAACATGGAGAACCACAAAAACACCCCTAGGATCCTCAACAGTGGGAACAAAATGGGAATAGCTTCCCTAAGGGCAACCTGCGAAAACCCTTTTGGTATAAGGAGAAGTATAAGCAAACCCAACAGTCCCAATCTAAACAAGCAGGCCAGGGTGACCAAACGCCTCCATGAAAAGTTAATACTGTGGCTTCTGCTGCGCACAACCATGTTTATATAGACTGTAACATTGATTGCCTTATTGATTGTCATGACAAAACCTGCGGGAGGAGTGCTACCCACCTCAAATTTTATTTGCTCGTTTTGGAGAAGACTAGAAGATAATCGAACCAGCGCAATTTCATCACGAAATCACTGATTTCTGCCCTGAGAATCCATGATGTCGAGGGCTTTTCATCTCAATCAGGTTCTCCGTCAACAACAAGAAATGACTGCCCTCCATAAAACAGTGCGGGGTTCTAATAACTTCCGTTGTTTAAACCTGGACTCTATATCTTCGCCACTCACCTTTCTATGTCTGCAAATTCATAAATAGTTAAACAGACACCGATGCCATACTCTGAGAGGCGCTCATACCGGTGTAAGAGTTACTCCCTTACTATAAACATTTCCAAGTCCAAAAATCAGGTTTATGATGAGGCAATTTAAGATCTGTAAACGGGTGCAAGGTGGGCTTTGGTGGGCAAATTTGAAGAATCTATATATTAGAATTATGAGTCCTTATGAGGGTTACAAATTCTTACAGCGGAATTTGGGTTTAGTGGGTTTTGGGCCCAGATTGTGAACTAAAGCTCTGATACCATTGTGTAAGAACCTGAATCCTATTATTAGAGCCTCTATTTTGTTATACACTAACAGATCTATTTTCCTGTTAATTTATAAATAATAAAAGGAGCTTGCTGACCTTTTCACATAGCTTTAAACATTTAACATCTTATCATTTTATCATAAGGAACATAAATTAAGGTGAGCATTCCATTGATATCAACTTAACAAGAGTAGTCCATGGAAAAATACATGTTCCGGTGGTTGATGATGACACCTTTGTCTTATAGCTCCAGCTGAACGCTCCTTCTGGCCGACCCAACCGGATTTACCTCCCAGCCAACTAGGAAATAAATTCCTAGCCCAGGAAACCTCCACAGGTTCCCTAGCCCTCCGTGCCCAAGTCCAACCAGATATAGTGTGTCCTCAAGAAGAATGTGCAAACTAGATAATGATACTTTCCTCCTCTCAAACCCAAGAAACCTCCACAGGTTTCCAAGGTCTCCCAAAAATCATAACAAGGCCAAACAATCACAACCAACCCCCACAATCCTAAGCAAGACTCCCACTCCCCTTTTCTTCCTTCCCCCTTCCCTTTTTATACCCTCTTTCCTCAACCACCTCTCATTAATGTCATTAACTCTCACCCATCCTTGGTTGACTTCTCTTCTAAGCTAGAAGTACATTTGGAATTGTGACATGAATATAAAATTGAGAATTTAATGGGAAAGGATCATGTCTTCTCCCAAGTAAATCCGAAAAGTACATTTGGGAATGTGAAGTGTAATTACATGGAGAGGACCATGTCTTAACGTCCCCCGCATTATGTAATTAACGTCCCCGCTTCATATTTTCCTTGATACCCTTGTTAGCCCACCAAACCTAGTGCAATTAAAAAACCCTGCCACTCGCGCCACATCCGTAACATCGTAAGTGTCCCTTACTGGGATGAAATGGGCACTTTTGGTCAATTTATCAACTATAACCAATATAGCATTGTGCTTCTGGGAAGTGAGTGGCAAACCCACCACAAAATCCATGGAAATTACTTCCCATTTAGATGTAGGGATGTCATGAGGTTGTAGGAGTCCTGCTAGATGGCGATGATCAGCCTTCACTCGCTGACATTCAAGACATTTGGCGACAAACTGGACTATGTCATGCTTCATGCCTGCCCAAAAGAAGAGTTTCCTTGCGTCTGCGTACATCTTCTTTACCCCAGGATGTGCACAATAGAGTGCTCTGTGAGACTCTCCGAGGATGGTTTCTCTTATACCCCCTTCCTTAGGTACGTACATTCTCCCTTGGAATCTCAATAGCCCATCTGATTCAAGGACATATCCTTCAAACTTTGGTTCTATCTGTTTCCCATTTTGGATAGCTGAGATGACTTTTAAATACCAACTATCTTCAAAGAGTTTCTCCAATATCCGCTCCTTTAAATTTACCTTTAAGGCTACTAGGGAGAAAGTTCGTGGCCTCCTGCTTAGTGCATCCGCCACTACATTCTCCTTTCCCTTGATGTATGAGATTTCAAAATCATACTCACTCATGAATTCGCTCCATCGCCTTTGTCTGGCGTTCAAATCCCTTTGAGTGAAGAGATGCTTTAGGCTTTGATGATCTGTTCTTAACTCAAATCTTCTCCCAATGAGGTAGTGTCTCCATAGCTTCAAGGCTAACATCACTGCTGCCAATTCTAAGTCGTGGGTAGCATATAACTCTTCATGCTTCTTCAATTTCCTAGAAGCGAGGAAGAAAATCCAATTCAAAATGAAAATCAATTGGGCCCCTTCATTTGTAATACGAGAGAAGTTGGACAAGAGGCAGATAAGATTTTGCAACAGATGAAATTCAAGAACAACTTTATATGGTAGTATGACCCTCATTGAGTCATAAATAAGCTAAGGCTCAAGTTCAAATTGGGACCTTTCATCCATCATCCCAGATTAGACATTGAGAGGTTTTCCAACCAATTAGAATGGTTGGAAAACACTCTAATAGACATGGATAGTACTGTAGTTGATGTAGAGAATACATTGATTGATGTAGAAAAACATATTGATATTTGGCCATCCATTCAAGTAGTTTTTGAACAAAGTGACTTAGTGAAAGAGGCTACAGAAGCCATATAGAGAGTTAAAACAGAACTAGGAGACGTGCCAGACGAATCCACTAGGATCATTCACTTCCTTAACTCCAAAAACAAATATGAATTACAAGAGCCAAAGATACCTGACAGGAATGGCACAATACTAGAGGTGAAACAGGTCCTCACTAGGAGGAATTTGATTATGAACCTCGAGGATAAGTGCCAAACCATGCAGCTAGCTATAGACAGGTTCATGGTGAAGTTTGATGTTTTGAGCCAAAAAGGTCTGCCAAATCCATTGGTAATAAATAACAAATTGATGCCACAAGAATACTACAACAGAAGAATTAGAGAAGTGGCAAGGGATCAGGTAAACACTTCATCTATGAAGGGGATGCCTACTAGAAAGGTTCTATATCAAATATTTAAGAACCTGTTTTAACTCCAGCATGAGGTAAAATACCTTTCTATAAGAGGCCCACTTTTGCCAAGTACATGGAGGCAGATGAAATTTATAGAAAAATGGTAAATATCAAATTACCAGATGCAGATATGTGGGAGAAGTTAAATGACTTGCTGTAAAAATACACAGTCAAAATGTCAAAATGCACTGTAAGGGTGAAAACAACACAATAAAAGGAAAATTATAAATCAGCCAGGTAAAAGAGTATGAGTTGAAAGTGTATCAGTTGAAAGGTCAAAGTACAAAGAAGAGCCAGTGTGAAGACCAATAGCAAGGTAGAGAATAAAAAGCAAAATATCAGAGCATAAAGACAGCACAACCTAATAAATAGGGACATCATACAGTAGTTGAACATCTGTCTCTATCTTCTTGCATGAAGATATTTCTTTCTCCTAGATTAATTCCCAAGACAGTTTGGGATATTTTGTAAACTAGTTTTGTATAAATACTTCATAATTCGAAGTATTGGGGGGGGTTGTTATACATTTGTAGAGTTGTATTGATCAGATGCTCAGGCTTATTGTACCAATTTTTCAAGTCAGTGGACTGGACTAAGTAATAAAGAGATTTCATTATAGGATTCATGTGTTGAGCTGTTACAGTGAAGTATTTTCTTTGTCAAATTTGTTATTTTCTTATGTATCTCACAAAATTACATGTTATCTAAAGTTGAATGAATTAACTGGAAATTTGTCTCAGAATTTGTTTAAGTACACTCTATTTTGAATAGTTGATCATTTCTATGTTTTCTTCTAATATCCGGATCTAAGAATCCTTAATTGCTCTCCCATCCCAATTGACCTCTTTCACTTCATTCATAATTCGGCCTAAGGAACCCTTAATTTCTTCTTGGATCTAATTGAAATGAACTTCACCATCCATCGTTAAGATCTGAAATTACTCAGCTACCTTTCCTTGTAGACACTATTTTTAGAACCTGATCCAGTAAAATACATCCCTTTATCCATCTAAGTAAGTGATCCCACCACCAAATCCAAATCAAAACCCAAGTACAATCATAACTAGCCTAAAATAAAATAACTAAAATAAAGTTAAATCATTAAGAGAGAGCCCTCTCTAAGAATTAGGAAGGCTAGATCCTAATCTCCAAAGTTGGTTTGTGGTTACCTCTAATCATTTCTTCCTTAACAACTCTAGAGAAATATTGGAGTGATAACAACTTGATTGAACACTTGCTCCAAAGTTCAACTCTTGGTTCATTACATTTAGAAGAACCAGTAAAACAAACCCATAACAATCATCCAATTGACTTATGCTTGGCTGATTCCAACCCACTCCATGTCAAAACCATAGAATTCGGACCAGAGAGAACCTTGAAAATAAATCCTTCTCTTTTTGCTCTTGAAGAGGAGAAGCTATGCAACATGTTAAAGGAAAATATAGAAGCCTTCACTTGGAGTTACAAGGAAATGAAGGTAGTACAGCCCTTAGTGTGTACTCACCACATATATATAAAAGAAGGTTGCAAGCTAGTCCGACAACCACAAAGGAGGATGAATCCAGCTCTTAAAGATATAGTCAAAGAAGAACTGCAAAAACTCTAGATGGAGGATTCATTTTGTTATGAAACCAGCTCAAGAAAAGATAGAAAAGATAGATCAACGCCTTAGAATTCAGCCTCTTCGAGGGGGCAACCTCCTTTACATTACATAAATGAGAAATTCTTGGATGATACCAATGACAAAACCTCCTTTCTATATATAGGAGTCTAAGGAGTCACAATATAATCTAGCTGACCTAACAATAATAATATAAAGCCACAAAAATAACAATAGAGGGATTCTATGGGGCACAGAAATAACAACATGTGGGTAATAGGGGCACAACAATATAAATAAGGGGTATAACTACAATAGTAATGGGGTAATCACTAGTATTATAGGGACCCAACATGCCCCTTTCCTTCAAAAAAGTGTTGTCCTCAATGCTTGAGTAGTTCTGGATACTTCTGCATAAAATTCTCATCCTCCCATGTTGAATCTTCAGTGGATAAGTTCTTCCACTTGATAATATACTCTGAAATTGATCGATTTCGTAGCTGTCGAGTTCTTGTTTCTGTGATTGCTTCCGGTTCCAATATAATTTTTCCTTCCTCGTCAAGTTCTGGCAATATTGTTTGAACTGGGAGCTTGTCGCCTATGACCTTCTTTAAACATGAAACATGGAAAACTGGGTGCAATCGAGAAGCTGCAGGAAGCTCCAATTTGTATGCCATAGTAACAATCTTTTGCAACACCTTCTACGGACCATAATACTTTGGTGATAATTTATTATCCTTCTTAGCTTGCTTTAGGGACATTTGCTTATATGGTTGTAGCAGTAGGAATACCCAATCACCTACATCAAAAATTCTTTCACTGCGATGTTGATCTGCCTGTTGTTTCATTCTATTTTGTGCCAACACGAGGTTATCCTTTAAGAGTTGGAGGACTTGTTGTTGATGTTCGATGTGATGTTCCATTGCCTGAACCTTAGAATTTTCTCTTAAATATGATGTGATGGATGGTGGTTGATACCCATAAAGTTCCATAAATGGGGTCATTTTTGTTGATGTATGGAAGGAAGTGTTATACCAACATTCAGCCAGAGGCAACCATTTGACCCATTGTGTCTGTTTATCAGATACAAAGCAACGAAGATATCCTTCCAAACATTTGTTTACTATCTCAGTTTGCCCATCAGATTGAGGATGATAAGATGAGCTATGAGCTAACTGAGTACCAAGACAAGAAAATAATTCTGTCCAAAAATTTCCAGTGAAAATGGGATCTCTGTCACTTACAATAATCTTTGGGTTTCCATGTAGCTTTTGAATTGTTTCCATAAATGCAGTAGAAACTGTATTGGCTTTAAATGGATGTGATAATGCACAAAAGTGTGCATACTTGGTAAGTCTGTCAACTACCACCATGATGACACTCTTTCCCTCAGACTTGGGTAAACCTGTGATAAAATCCATTGAAACCTCCTCCCAACGTTGGCTTGGAATGGATAAAGGTTGTAATAGACCCGGTGTCTTAATTGTTTCAACTTTATTTTGTTGGCAAACCAAACATTCCGCCACAAACTTTTGAATATCTGATTTAAGGCCATCCCAAAAAAAATCCTTCTTAACCCTGTCGTAATTTTTTAAAAATCCGGAGTGCCCTCCTAAGGGAGAAGTGTGCAATTCCATAAGAATCTTTTGTTTTAGCTGGGAATTCTTACAGAGGTATAAGCGATCTTTGTACCATAATGAATCATTTTGCCAGCTAAATGTATCAGACGTACTGGAATCTTGTTGTAGCTTCCGAATAAGTGCCCACACTTCTTCATCATTCTTCCATTCCTCCCTTGCTTCGTTTATCCAATCTGGTTGGATAATAGAAATGGCGCACAACAATGCTTCCACATCCTCATCCTTTCTTGAGAGTGCATCTGCCACCACATTTTGCTTCCCTTTTTTGTAGATGATTTCAAAGTCATAACCCAACATCTTTGTGACCCACTTTTGTTGCTCTTCAGATGATAATCTTTGTTCTAAAATGTATTTAAGGCTATCATGATCCATTTTTACCTTGAAGTGTCTTCCCATTAGGTAGGGTCGCCATTTCTTAAGTGCATGGAGTATTGCCAACATTTCCTTCTCATAAATAGCTTTGCTTAAAAACTTTCCCTTGATTGGACAACTTTCAAAAGCAATGGGTCTTTCATCTTGCATTAGAACAACACCAATTCCATTTCCTGAAGCATCACATTCCACAATAAAGGTTTTTGTGAAGTCCGGTGTAGCTAAGACCGGTGCTTGGCACATTGCTTCTTTAAGATGTTCAAAGGCCTTTGTTGCTTCCGGGGTCCATGAAAATGCATCTTTCTTCAATAATGTTGTTAGAGGTGCTGCTATTCTCCCATAATTCTTAACAAACTTGTGATAATACCCTGTCAACCCAAGAAATCCTCGCAGATGCTTTATGGATGTGGGAATTTTCCATTCCTTAATGGCTTTAATTTTGCTAGGGTCTACCTTAACTCCTTCATGAGATACAATATGACCCAAATATTCCACCTCCTGGACTCCAAAGAAACATTTGGATCTTTTTGCATATAATTGTTTCTCCTCCAATAGTTGTAGCACCCTGTCAACATGTTCAACATGATCCTTCCAAGACTTGCTGTAGATTAGTATATCATCAAAAAATACTAACACAAATTTTCTAAGGAATGGTTTGAAAATTGAATTCATCAAACCTTGAAATGTTGAAGGTGCATTAGTAAGGCCAAAAGGCATGACCAAAAATTCATAATGACCCTCATGAGTTCTAAATGCCGTTTTTGGAATGTCTTCAATCTTCATTCTGATTTGATGATATCCCGAACAAAGATCCAACTTGGTGAAGTAAATTGATCCATGCAATTCATCCAGTAATTCATCAATGACAGGAATGGGGAACTTATCATTAATAGTGAGCTTGTTGAGCTCCCTATAATCCAGACAAATGCGCCATGATCCATCCTTCTTGTGCACCAATACTACTGGAGCAGAGAAAGAACTTTGACTTGGTTGAATTATACTAGCCTCTAGCATTTCTGCAACCATACGTTCAATTTCACTTTTTTGGACATAGGGATATCTGTACGGCCTGATGTTTGGAGGAACACTTCCTGGAATCAGATGAATAGCATGATCATGATCACGCATAGGTGGGAGACCTTTGGGAGTCTCAAATACCTTGGAATGATTGTCCAGGACTTTTTGGAGATCTGGAGAAATAGATGATTCCGATGTGGAAACATCTAGCGAACATAATTGTGCAATTACACCTCTTTGCTCCTTTTTTAGAAGCTTTGTCATACCATTAGAGCTGATTATCTTTCCTGGTTTCCCTGCAATACCCCTTAATTCAACTTCCTTTCCTTCCGTAGAAAATTTGATGAAAAGTTCTTGAAAATTAAAAGCTATTGTACCCAAGGATTGTAGCCATTGGACTCCTAGTACAACATCAGCACCTCCCATTGGAATGGAAAGCATTGGGCTAGTCAATACATATTCTCCAATGGATAGCTTGATATTATGGCACCTTCCAGAGTAATTTATTGTTCCTCCATTTGCAATCATCACTTGACACTCTCGTGCTGGATATAGGAAGCAATTCAATTCTTTTGCTACCCTACAATGAATAAAATTGTGGGTGCTTCCTGAATCAATCAACACTATTACCTTTTTCTTCTTGATTTGTCCTTCTATCTTGATGGTTTGAGGAGTGGTAATTCCCGCCAATGCATTACAAGATATGGTCGGATTTATTTGTTCTTCATCTAGGCTTTGTTCCTGGAGTATATCTTCTTCTTTTGACCTTTCTTGCTCCTTTTCTTCTTCCTCTTCACAATCTATGTAGAATAATTTCTTCTCAGCACACTTATGACCTTTAGTGTATTTGCTATCACAACTGTAACAAAGCCCTTTTGCTCTTTTTTATTCCAATTGTTGTGGTGTCAACCTTATAGGTTGTGGAAGACTAGGGGCAACAATACTTCCATCTTTATAGTTGTGAGTGGTATGCTTCCTGGTTGCCATAATTTTGCTTTCCATTTTTCTTGCTAACCTGAATGCCTTCTCTAATGAATCAGGTTCCCAAAGGCGAACATCATGTTGGATATTGTCCTTTAAAGACCCTATGAACACATCAATCCTATGATCCTCTGGAATATCTTTTACCCTTATGTTCAATTTTTGGAACTCCTAAATGTGCTCCATTACTGAACCCTTTTGTTTGAGACTTATCAATTAGCTAAAAAAAAGTGTTGCTTTTTGTATCTACATAATGTGCTATCAATTCTTCCGTAAAAATTGCCCAAGTGATAAATTGTTTACGAGAGCAAAGCCATTGATACCATACAAACTGTTTTGGTTCCAAATATATAGTTGCCATACGTACCTTTTGTGCATTTTGCACATTATTGAGTTCGAAGAACTGCTCCATCTGTAATATCCAAGTGGCGGGATCCTTGCCATCAAACTTCCTCATATCGATTTTTGGAATATGGTGGGTCTTCGATCCAACATTAGAGTCTATGGAATCATGATTAACATTACTTTTTTTCACATCATGAGTTTCCTTTACAACCTTTTCACCATTAGTAAGTATTTCTTGTAGAAAATTTGTCAAATCTGTCTTCAAATCTGCCATGTCTGTCTTCAAATCTGTCTTCAAATTTGCCATGTCTCTCTTCTAATCTGTCTTCAAATCTATCTTCAAATCATCCATATTAGCTTCCACGCCATTTATCTTAGATTCCATGCCATTTATCTTAGCTTCTGTTAGCTTTTGTGAGCGTGACATTTGTTGCACTTGTTCTTGTAATTTTGATATATCATGTAGCATTTCTTCCTCTTCTTCATGAGTCATGCTAGAGCTTTCAGGTTCCTTACTAGGTGTTTGCATTTTCTTTCCTCGGGGAATCAGTTACCGATAATAATTCTTTACTATGCCCTTTGAATTCCGTTAAACCAAGCTTACACAAAAATTTAAAAAAACCTACACACCTTTTTTCACTTTATAGAAGCCTGATATTGAATCTGATGTATCTCTGTAATTTCAGATCATCCAATTCTGAAATTGCGACCTGTAGTAGCCTTCTGTGTCCTCTTTCCAATGCCACAAGTCTGACCCAAATTGGATTCTCCAAGTAAGAGTTATGTGAAATCTCCCACAGTGACTTGCTTTTAGACTAGTTTAGTAGAGCGAACTTGTACGACGTGCCACAAGTCACTGTTTCAACCTTTGGATCTGAAACACACATACAGGAAAATATAGTTAGTCCTATTTTTGTACCTTCTTATGAAATTTCAATCCAATCCCCAGAGAGAAAGTTATGACGATTTTCCGCAGGTCACCTGTTTTGAATGTAATTTAGGAGTCTGCAAAAATACCAACTTCCTCAGATCATATCTCCGCAAGTATCGCGCTAAAAGCTCTGAAATTTGGACCCAAGGTTCAGCGCGATTTCTTCTCAAATGGGTTTTTTTGCGACTTCTGAAACATCACAGAAAAAAAGTTATAGCGAAAATGCCACGATGACCTGTTTGGAGCAGCGAAACCCTAGAATCCAAAACTCTGATACCAAATGTTATGAAACCAGCTCAAGAAAAGATAGAAAAGATAGATCAACGCCTTAGAATTCAGCCTCTTCGAGGGGGCAACCTCCTTTACATTACATAAATGAGAAATTCTTGGATGATACAAATGACAAAACCTCCTTTCTATATATAGGAGTCTAAGGAGTCACAATATAATCCAGCCGACCTAACAATAATAATATAAAGCCACAAAAATAACAATAGAGGGATTCTATTGGGCATAGAAATAACAACATGTGGGTAATAGGGGCACAACAATATAAATAAGGGGTATAACTACAATAGTAATGGGGTAATCACTAGTATTATAGGGACCCAACACATTTACCCTATCTCCGATAGTGAGTGGGTCTCTCCTTTGGTGTTAGTTCCCAATAAAAATGGTAAGTGGAGGATTTGTGTTGATTACAGGGAGTTGAACAAAGCCACAAAGAAGGATCATTTTCCTCTACCCTTCATTGACCAAGTTCTAAATGGCTTGGTAGGGAAAATATTTTTCTCTTTCCTAGATGGATTCCGTGGATACAACCAAATCCAGATCTGCCTAGAAGACCAGGATAAGACCATATTCACCTGTTCTTGGGGTACTTTTTCCTATAGGGTCCTTCCTTTTGGCCTATGCAATGCTCTTGCCACTTTTTAAAGAGTAATCTTGAGTATTTTCACCGAATTTTTCCATGATGCGGTGGAGATTTATATGGATGATTTTACACCTTATGGCTATGATTTTCAAGAATCCCTGTCTAACCTAGGCAAAGTACTACAGAAATGCATTGAAATGAACCTATCTCTCAGTCCTGAAAAATGTGAATTCTTAATGACTGCAGGGACTATGATAGGTCATTCAATATGTCAACAAGAACTGCAGTTGGACCTAAACAAAATAGCTATCATCCAAAGGGTCCCACATACTTAAAAGTAGAGAGATGTCAGAAGTTTCCTAGGGTTAGCTAGATACTACCAAAGGTTCATAAAGTACTTTAGCAAGTTGTCCTCTCCTTTATTTGGTTTTTTCGCTAAATATTTTGAGTTTATATGGCCAAAAAGTTGTCAAGAGGCCTTAGACATCCTAAAGAATAAGTTAACCACTGAACGAATTCTCTGAGGCCCAAACTGGTCCCTCCTCTTTCATATTCATGATGATGCCTCACACAAAGCCATATGAGCAGCCCTAGGTCAGATAGACGAAAAACTACCTTATGCTATCTATTTAACTAGTAAGAACTTATCAAAGGCTAAACTAAATTATACAGTGACCGAAAAGGAACTCCTGGCTGCTGTGGATTCATTAAAGAAATTCAGGAATTACATTATAGGTTATCAAACATTTGTGCATACTAACCATGCTGCAATCAAATATTTAATGAACAAACTAGATGTGAATGCTTGAATTATAAGATGGTTACTTTTATTACAGTAGTTTGATCTAACCATTATTGATAAGATTGGTAAAGAAAATGTTGTTGCGGACTTTTTATTTAGGGTAAATTTTGCCTGCAGGTGAAAAAGGAATGGTGGATGACTAGTTACTAGACAAGCACTTATTTGCTATTTCAGTTCTCTCTCCATGGTTTGCTGATATAGCAAACTATTTGGTATCAGTACAGTTCCCAACAAACTTGTCCTCCAAAGTAAAGAGCAAGATAGTCAAGAAAAGCGCCCTCTTCACTTGGATTGGGGCAATCTTTTCAAACTTGGCCTAGATGAAATCTTGAGAAGGTGTGTCAGGGAAGAGGAAGTCTTTGACATCCTTCTGACCTATCATGATGGGCCTTGTCGATGTCACTTTGTAGCAAAGAGGACATCATTCAAAGTGTTACAAGTAGGCTATTATTTGCCCACTCTTCATCAGGATGTGAAAAAATACACTAGTCAGTGTGATTGGTGACAGAGGATGGGAAGGCCTACTCCAAGAGATGAAATGACTCTATAACCTCAAGTGACTTTCAAGCCATTTGACAAGTGGGCCATGGACTTCATTGGGCCTATTGACCCTCCTTCAAAGAAAAAATAGTACATTATTGTGTGCACTGATTATTTGACTAAGGGGTTGAAACTAAGGAAATTAAGGCAACAACACAAGAGAAGGTGGTTGAGTTCCTAAGGGAGAATGTATTCTACAAAGTTGAGTACCTTAAAGAGCTAGTCACAGACCAAGGTAGCCAGTTTACCTCCAACATGATTGAAGACCTGCTCAGCCATTAGAAGGTCAAGCATAGGACCTCCACTCCCTATCATCCACAAGCTAATGGGCAAGTGGAGGTGACCAACAGAGCACTGGAGAGCATTTTAACCAAGATGGTGAGCAACAGCAGGAAGGATTGGGCAGAAAGGCTAGTTGAGGTCACCTGGGCCTATAATAACACATGGAAGACCACCACTGGATTCACACCCTATGAGTTGGTCTATGATAAAAAGGCCTTGATGTCCATTGAGTTTGAATATAACACATTAAGGATGGCAGCCCAGCTAGATTTGGATCTCAGCAGTGCACAAAAAGAGAGATTGTTCCAATTGAATGGTTTGGATGAATTCAAAATGCAGGCCCACCTACATACATGGGTAGTTCAACTTCAGAGGAAGATCCGGCATGATAAAAATATCAAGGAGAAGAAATTTCAGGAAGGTGATTGGGCATTGTTATATGATTCTAGGTATAAAGACTTCAAGGGCAAGTTAAGGACAAGATGGCTCTGTTGGAAATAATACTGAGAGGGGGGGTGAATAAATATTATCAAATTCTTTTCAATTTATACAAATATTTGCAGATCTGACTAATGAAACTTGCGTATACCTTCCAGACTTATAATTTAATATATTCTTCAGATGTTGATCATTAATCTGTGAGTCAGAACCATATAATAGTAAACAAAAACAAGAAAAATAGATAGTCACACCAAAGAACACAAGACATAAGGTGGAAACCCAATGTGGGTGAAAACCACCTGCTGCAATATTTCTCTACCTTCTTTCAATTAGAAACTTCTTTTTACAATGATTATGTACTGGTGCAGTCTTATACCAACACGTAGGATTCAACCTGCAGAAGGCTACAACCTTCTATTTTCTTCCAGGGACCACATTTCATAAATTTTCAGACTAGATCCATGAATATCAATCAAACATCAAATAGATCTACAATAAACCAACTTCCTTGTATAAATACTGAATCAATAACTTCTCAACACACAGAAACTAGAAACCAATTCAGAACCCTGAACACAACAGTAATAGACAAAAACAGCTAAAACATATTTCAAGAAAAGTCCACAACTTCACCAATAGAAACCTGCGGATATCCGCACCCTGTGAAACCTGCGGATCTTCACACCTGCACCGTGCCAAGCCTGCAGATCTCCGCACCTGTGCCATGTCTAGCCTGCGGTTCTCTGTGCCTGCACCTTGTTTAGCCTAGGGTTCTCCGCACCTGCGTCCTATCTGGCTTGCGGTTCTCCGCACCTACACCGTTTCTGGTATGCGGGTCTCCACACCTGCGCTGTGTCGCACCTGCGGTCCTGCAGGTATAGATAATTTATCAGACTTCAAGTGTACCCCAGACTATTAGATTTATAGATCTGATCATGCGCCACAGAGATCTTGACCCATCAGTAGATCTGTCTTCTAATGCTTAGGTTTCTCCTTGATTTAGGTCCAACTATAACTCACCAACCGATCACCAGTATTTTAGATCTTCCTCTTATTAAGATATTCAACATATGAGTGCTCAGCCAAATTATCTCCTTTCCTTTTTATAGACTAGGCCTTACTCAAACCATGGTACAAAACCATAGAGATCCAATACTAGGGGCCCAAAACCCGGGTTCAATACTTTAGAAGCAAAACCACAGACCAAAACCATAGGATCAAAAATGTCGAACTAAATACCATGGACCAACCATAAGATTTCCCACATGCGCACGTTTTTCTCTACATGAAAGTGCATTTACTTTACGACCGCACTTTTTGTTCGGCACACCTGTGGATATGTCCGCATCTTTTGTTCGACGCACTTGCGTATATCCGCGGCTTCGTAAACAGGAACCTGCGAGTATCTTATTTTCTACTATTTTGAGAGCCTGAACTTGTGATATACAATTTGAGTGAGTTGCCATCAAGGACAACACTTATCCATCGAGCCAAACCTGTGTCATAATGCCAACAATCTCCCCCTTTGGTCTTGATGGCAACCCAAAGTCACTCAAAGTATTTTCTCCCCCTTTGACATCAAGGGCAAAGGGCTATGCTCCCTCTAAGTACATGCTGAAATCTCTACTCTGCTGTGCTATCCAAGCTCCCCTTGACATATAGGCAAGATCTGCAAGAAGATGATCTACAAAAGAAATATGACTTTATACATCATAACTGACCTTCCTATCACCAAAGAATCATACATATGACTCCCAATCAAGTGGGGATACATGATATAATAGGCATATGAAATTATTCATCCCAGGCATAGTGGGGCAACCAAGATAGGCTGTTACATGACCTTGACAGAAGAAAGATAGAGACAAAATATCAACAACATCTGTCAAGCACTATTCAGATTAGAATCCATGTTCTCCTTCTGCACTTGCTCCTCCTGAAATCAAGAAAACCGAAGAATTGAACCAAGATCTTCTATGATAATGCCAACAATGCATTATTAGAAGAATATATGCTCCCCCTGAACCTATGCCAGATTGTCTTTGACAGACCCATATCGGACTCTTCATCCTTGCTCTTCTTCAAGTCGACTGTACCCACATAAACCAACAGATGTATGTGTATACCCCATATGAAACTCGCGTACAGCCAAAAATCTCTGAAACAGACAAGATTCAACAACAAGATGATGCATCAACTACCCCCAGCTTTTGTCTGAGGTATTTAAAGGTATCCCTAGGCAGCCGTTTGGTGAGAATATCAGCAACTTGTTCCTTAGAGGGAACATACTCCAATTTGACCTTTTGTTCAAGCACTTGTTCTCGGAGAAAATGATACTTGATCGGTATGTGCTTAGTCTTTGAATGCATGACAGGATTCTTTGAAATACTGATTGCACTTGTATTGTCATAGAAAATAGAGATAGGTGGAGTGCAGGTAATTTGAAGATATTGCAATGTTTACATCATCCAAAGGAGTTGTGTGCAGCAAGATGCAGCAGCTACGTATTTTGCTTCAGCTGTAGATAATGCAATAGAGCTTTGTTTCTTGTTGAACCAAGATACTAATCTAGGACCCATGAAGAATGCACCACCACTAGTGCTTTTCCTGTCATCCACGCTTCCTTCCCAATTAGCATCTGTGTATGCATGAAGTGTGAGATCTGTACCTCTAGGATACCACAAGCCATAGTTTTGAGTTCCTTGAAGATACTTGAAGATTCTCTTTACTGCCTGAAGATGAGTTTCCTTTGGATTTTCCTGAAACCTTCCAACTATTCCTACTGCATGCATAATGTCTGGTCGGGTACCTATTAGATAGAGCAGACTACCAATCATGGATCTATAGGTTGGTTGATGTACTTCTGCCGATTCATCATTTGTGCTGAGGTTGCATCCTGTCACCATAGGAGTACATACTGGTTTCGAATCCTCCATCCCATATTTCTTCAAGATCTGCTTGAGATACTTGGTTTGTGATTGGAAAAATACCGTCTTTGTTTTGTTGGACTTGTAAACCAAGAAAATATGTGAGCTCACCAAGCAAGGAAATTTCAAACTCCTTTTGCATTACCAAGGAAATTTTTTGACTCATGTCTTCTTCATTGCTGCTAAAGATGATATCATCAACATACACAACAAGTATTAGCAACTTTTCATTGTCAACCTTTATATATAGATCGCTATCAGTTGATCCTTTTATAAAGCCTTGTTGATGGAGGTACTTATCCAACCGATAATACCACGCCCGAGGAGCCTGTTTAAGACCATAGAGAGCCTTTTTGAGCCTGCATACAAGTTTTGGATCATTTCCATGAATAAACCCATCTGGTTGTTCAATATATACTTCTTCATTCAAGTCTCCATTCAGGAAAGCAGACTTCACGTCCATTTGAAATACTTTGAACTTCTGAAAGCTAGACAGAGCAAGGAACATCCTTATAGCCTCAAGTCTGGCAACTGGTGCAAATATTTCTTCAAAGTCTATGCCTTCTTGTTGCGCATACCCTTTACAAACAAGTCTTGCCTTGTTTCTAACCACATCCCCATTTTCATTCAGCTTATTTTTGAAAATCCATTTTGTCCCTATGACATTCTTATCTTTTGGTCTAGGAACCAACTCCCAAGTATTATTCTTTTCAATCTGCTCGAGTTATTCCTCCATTGCCTTGACCTAACATTCATCTTTGCAAGCCTCTTTTACATTCTGTGGTTCAGTGGAGGAGAGCAATGCTAGATAACTTGAAGCTTCTGAAATGGTTCTCCTTGTTTGTACACCTGCCTCTTTCTGCCCCTAAATTTGAGATTCTGGATCATTCTTCTGAACGTATCTAGATGGAGTCTTTTCTTCTATCCTTATCTGTTCTTCTAGAGCCTCATGAGTTTCTTCTTCGTTATGAATCTGATTTGATGTTGACAGATAGTCTTCGCCATCTTCAAAATCTTCAGATTTTACCTGCCTAGGAGTGTTTCCTTCTTCATCAACCACTATATCAATATTTTCAACAATCTTACCAAGTCTTTTATTGTAACATTTGTAAGCTTTGTTGTGGGGAGAGTAGCCAAGTAAAATGCCTTCATCTGCTCTAGGTTCAAACTTGCCAAGATTTTCATCAGTCCTTTTAATGTAGCATTTGCTTCCAAAAATTTTGAAGTATTTTACCATGGGAGTCTTACCATACCAAAGTTCATGAGGGGTCTGAGTGTTGTTTACCCGGACGTTTGTCTTGTTGAGAATAGTAACAACGGCAAATGCGGCTTCACCCCAGAAGGTTGCTGGAGTTCCAGACTCATCAAGCATAGCACGAGCCATTTGTTGAACCGATCTGTTCATCCTTTCCACTACTCTATTTTGTTGAGGAGTCCTTGCAGCAGAGAATTCCCTTCTTATTCCATGTTCTTCACAAAAATCGAAGAATTCATCTGAGGTAAATTCCCCTCCTCGATCAGATCTGAGGCATTTGATTTTGCGATGTGATTCGTTTTCAACCAAAGCTTTGAATGACTTGAAATTTTCAAAAGCTTCATCTTTATACTTCATGAGTCCTATCCAACACATCCTAGAAAAGTCGTCAATGAACAATATGAAATACTCTTCTCCTCGAGGTGACATTTTCCTAGTTGGACCACATATATCAGTGTGGACAAGTTCAAGTGGCCTGCTAGCTGATCCTTCCTTCTCAGGGAAATTAGTTCTGGTTTGCTTACCAACTTGACATGATTTGCATATTGTATTGTCTGGAATTCTGATGTCAGGAAGAACCCGAACTGCCTGATATTTGCATGCTTTCCTAATCTGAGAGAAGCTAAGATGCCCTAGTCTTCTGTGCCATAGCTAGTGTTCATCATTCTTGCTTAAATAGCATTGTTGTTGTCCTCCCTTGAGTACATATAATTTATTTGGAGTTCTAATGCCTATGATCATTGTTTTTCCTGTATCGAGCTCATGAAAAATACATCCATTTGATCAAAAGATTACCTCAATTCCCTGATCACACATCTGACTGACACTTAATAGATTATGCTTTAAGCCACCAACATACATAACATTTCCAGCCTTGACCTTTTCTTTCAAACGAACAGAGCCTTTACCTTTTATGAATGCAGGAGTATCATTTCCAAAGGAGACCTTCTTTTCCTTTTCTAAGGCACTATATGAGTGAAGTTTTTCTTTATCACCTGTCATATTTTTGAGCATCCACTGTCGATGTACCATTGATTTTCCTGTCCTTCCGCATATAAGGCTATCCCACATCTTTGCGGTTGTGTTTCTTTCCTTTTCCATGTTTTGGAACTCAATGAAGTTTTCTCCTTCTGAGTTGTTTGCCGAAACCTGCTCCTGCATTCAAAATCTTCATGACCGAAGTTGTTACAGATAGAACATTCTATTTCATTTTCAAGAGCAGAGAAATTATTGTAGGTTCTTTTCATGATTCCAGTCATACTCTATTTTTGAGCTTCCCTAGTCATGATGGTCTTGTAGGCAACACATTGAGTAGCTTTATGACCAAAGTTGTGACAAGAGAAACATTGGCCATTGAAGAAATTCCTGCGATTATCTAATCTACCAACCATATGATTGTAGTTTCCATCCATTCTTGAGCCAAATTGAGAATGAGTTGTGATTGGTCGAAGCTTTTGTTCATCCTTGAAGTAGATTGTCCTCGATTTACTTGATAATCTTTGATCATTCTTGAAGCATATTGTCCCTGATTTACCTGGTGATCTGCTTTGTGCTTTTGCTGTTGATTGTCAACTTATTCACTTCTCTTTGCTGCATCAAGATAACTTTTGGAAGTGGATGGATTCTGCGCTTGCTTCTGAGCTTGAGATGCTTCTTCGGAATATCCGAGACCTGTCTTGATTAGAGGAGAATGCTGCATTTTGATAATCTCGTCTAGAGTTTCAGATTGGAAAATCTGAGATTAAGATCTTTTGTTTTCTCAATTTCTTTTCTAAGTCCCACAATTTCACATTCTAACTCTTCATTGTGTTTATATTTTTCAGCAAGTTGGAATGTTAGAGTATCTATAATCATATTCTTTTCCTCTAAACAAAATTTAAGTTTAGAAATTTCTTCATAAGTCCCTTCTTCATTTGTAGCATCCAAGAAATCATCATCTTCAAAAGCCATCAACAGTCTATCATCATTACCTTGTTCATCTTCATCACTATTTGACAATCCATCACTGCCTTCATGCATGTAATAGCTCTTCTTATTTACATTCTGTTTTTTGTTCCATCTAACAGGTTCCTTACCTTTGTCTAGTTTACCTTTATGAGGACATTTTGTAGCATAATGACCAACTCTTCCACAAGCAAAGAATTTGAAAGGCAGCTTACCTCTGAATCTTCCAGTTCCCCGTTGAAGGTTCTTGACAAAATTTGATTCTTCCTCTTCTTCTGACATATGTCCTGACTCATAGTAATCTCCTTTTCCTGAAGCCTTGAATGCAGCTTCTCTCCTGTCTGATGGTCCTCCTTTTCTCATTTCTTAAGCAGTTAGAATTCCGTGCAGTTGTGACATGGTAAGGATTTGTAGATTCTGCTTTTATTCTATGGCAGAAAATTTTGAATCAAACTTAGAAGACAAAGATCTTAGAACCTCTTCAACCAGAACAACTTCTTTTATTTCTTCACCCAAGTTTTTCATACAATTTACGATCTCATCTATACGTAGGAAATAGCTGGCCACACTTTCATCATTATGCATTCTAAGACTTTCATATTGAATTCTAAGAGTTTGTAATTTTGCTCGTTTTACCTGCTCATCTCCTTCATAGCTCAGAACGATCTTGTCCCATATTTCTTTTGCACTTTTGAGCTGCATAACCTTGACAAATTCTTATTGAGATAGACTTCCTAATAGAGTATTGACAACTTTTTCATTTGTTTCATACTGTTTCTTACCAGCTGCATCTGTAGGAGTTGTTGATGGAAATGTGTACCCTGTTTCCACAATATCCCAAACTTCTGTACCAAGAGATTGAAGATAGGTAGTGATTCTTACCTTCCAATAGATGAAGTTGCTTCCATCAAAAATCGGTGGCCTGATGGATGCTTCCTTTTCGTAGTTTCTCATGATGATAGATCTTCCTTCAAGTGATCAAGCTTTTCCTGAAGGACCTGCTTTGATACCAATTGTTGGAAATAATACTGAGAGGGGGGGGGGGTGGTGAATCAGTATTATCAAATTCTTTTCAATTTATACAAATATTTGCATATCTGACTAGTGAAACTTGCGTATACCTTCCAGACTTATAATTTAATATATTCTTCAGATGTTGATCATTAATCTGCGAGTCAGAACCATATAATAGTAAACAGGAACAAGAAAAAATAGATAGTCACACCAACGAACACAAGATATAAGGTGGAAACCACCTGCTGCAATATGTCTCTACCTTCTTTCAATTAGAAACTTCTTTTTACAATGATTCTGTACTAGTGCAGTCTTATATCAGCACGTAGGCTTCAACCTGCAAAAGGCTACAACCTTCTCTTTTCTTCCAGGGACCATGTTTCATAAATTTTTAGACTGGATCCATGAATATCAATAAAACATCAAACAGATCTACAATCAACCAAATTCCTTGTACAAATACTGAATCAATAACTTCTCAACACACAGCAACCAGACACCAATTCAAAACCCTGAACACAATAGTAATAGACAAAAACAACGAAAACATATTTCAAGAAAATTCCGCAACTTCACCAATAGAAACCTGCGGATATCCGCACCCTCGCTGTGTGAAACCTGTGGATCTTAGCACCTGCGCCATGCCAAGACTGCGGATCTCCGCACCTGCGCCATGTCTGTCCTGAGGTTCTCTGCACCTGCACCCTATCTGGCCTGTGGTTCTTCACACCTGCGTCCTGTCTGGCCTGCGGTTCTTCGCACCTGCACCGTTTTTGGTATGCATGTCTCCGCACCTGCGCTGTGTCACACCTGCGGTCCTGCGGGTATAGATAATTTACCAGACTTCAAGTATACCCCAGACTATTAGATTTACAGATCTGATCATGCGCCACAAAGATCTCGACCCATCAGTAGATCTGTCTTCTAATGCTTAGGTTTCTCCTTGATTTAGGTCCAATTATAACTCACCAACCGATCACCAGTATTTTTGATCTTCCTCTTCTTAAGATATTCAACATATGAGTGCTCAGCCAAATGATCTCCTTTCCTTTTTATAGAGTAGGCCTTACTCAAACCATGGTCCAAAACCATAGAGATCCAATACTAGGTTCCCAAAACCTGGGTTCAATACTTTAGAAGCAAAACTACAAACCAAAACCATAGGATCAAAAATGTCGGACTAAATACCATGGACCAACCATAAGATTTCCCACGTGCGCACGTTTTTCTTTGCATGAAAGTGCGTGTACTTTGCGACTGCACTTTTTGTTCGGTACACCTGTAGATATGTCCGCATCTTTTGTTCGACGCACCTGCGTACGTCCGCGGCTTCGTAAACAAGAACCTGCGGGTATCTCATTTTCTACTATTTTGAGAGCCTAAACTTGTGATCTGCAATTTGAGCAAGTTGCCATCAAGGACAAAACTTATGCCATCGAGCCAAACCTGTGTCATAATGCCAACAGGCTCGAACCTTATGTTATGGAAAGATGCCATGATAATGGTTCAGTGCAAATCAAAACCATAAATGAAGAAGCCATTTCTTTGCTTGTTAATGGACACCGATTGAAAATTTACAAGAGACCTTTATCAAAACAAGAGTTTGTTGATGATATCAATAAAACAATGATGATAGTGGAGCAAGTTCCAGCTACTCCCTCATCAAATCACTAAGAAAAAAGAAAAAAGAATAAGGACTCAAGTGAAAACCTCCATGAGGCATCTGAGTCCCATCATTGAGTTAAAAACCTCTTGAGGCTACCCAGTGATAAAAAAAACAAATGAAAAAGAGAATAAGAAGATCCTTGGGTGAAAACCTTTCTTGAGGCACCTAGGGCAAACAATGAGGGTGAAAACCTCTCTAAGGTAGCCTAGTTGTTTTTGAAAAAAAGAAAAAAATTATCATGAAATTTCCATTTGCAGGTTGGTGAGAAGGACAATCAAGGAGCAAAAGAGGATCCCAAGGAGACCCCTTCCACTCACATATTCATTTTTTTCACTACTTACCATGCATCCCTCCATCATTTTTGTCATTTTTCCACTCCATTGCTTCGGTTTATACAAAGACTGTGTTTTCTACAGGATCCCCTGAAAACCTACAAGATGATCCTATAGGAATTACAACGACCCATAAATCCTATAGGAAGAAATCTGAAGGAAAATGATGGAGTGGTTAGGTCCCTAAAATTCATCCTCTTCATGACCTAGCACCTCACCTTGTCCACCATCATCATCCCTGCACTCACCATTCAAAAAAAAAGATCAGTTCCAATAGTTTTTATCTAGTATTCAAAAGAAAAAAAAGGGAATAGAGAGGAGTAAAGAGAATCACCTGAGTATCCTTTTCTCTCCACACTCCCACTCCTTCTTTCCATCCATGTCACCATCCTCACATCCCTAACAAGCAATATTATTAAAGAGTTTTGAGGGAGAAGCAGCTATAGGACATCCTGTACGAAATATTGTAGTAGTCTATCCCGCAAAATATCAATCACACCAGCAACAAGTCTTCACCATGATGACCCAGGAGCTCCAAAGCAGCAGCATCAGATCTTCAACCACAGGTACCTGTGAAAAGAAAGGAGCCATTATCAGACAACAAGTAGAGAAAGAGAATGGCATGCGGCAAATATACACAGCAGCACCTCTGGTCTTCGACAACTGCAACATAGCATTGAAGCCATAGGTAAGTATCTTTCTCGCTCTCTCATATGCATCATGTAGTGAAAAATTGTAATGGTTATGAGATATTTGGTTTAGAAGTGAAAAGGTGGCCTGTTAACTTGGCCACCATCGTTTAGTGAGCACATGCACAACCGGGTGTCCTCTCACATGTGGTTGCAGTTAACTCAAAGACAAAGAAGGAGTAGGACAAAAAGTGGTTAAACTACAGATCTATGAGGTGGGATCTGATTACGAGGAGTGGGAAATGATGAGGTGGTAGTGGGGACCAATAGTCCAAAATGGCAATGTACCTTTGCTTCCAGCACACCACCTCACCCGAAATCACCATAAGAGGAAATAAACATCATTCACATGCATTCATGCATTTCACATCCTTGAAAATCCCTCACTCAAGTCGCTCTCATAACCTAGGCACCCCATCGAAAGAACAGATCCATCATTCACTACAAAGGAATTCCTACAAGAGCATTACATGAATTCCTACAAGATACAGAGACTATCTATAGGATACACAAAGACTGTCTACAGTATTGGCAGAGAATAGTTCAGAAGGGATATCACGGGGGTTGACCACTACAACTAGTCTAAAGAGGTAGGCTCTATAATTACATTCCCCATTGCAAGTAAATGAACCAAGGATACTCTAAATTTGAGTGAATTTAGCAACTATGTGAAGAGAATTTAATACACAGTCATCTCTATTTTGCTCCTGCATTTGAAAAATTGTTTCAAACCTCTCATTTTCTCCTCAAGCTTCACCAGCAAGATGACAAGAGGGTTTAATAGAAGAGAGCCCACAAACACTGTGAGAATCCAACAACTCCCCCAAGTGCTTGAAATATTCACAAGACATAATTTGATGGGATTTTTCGAAAAATTCAGAGGGTATGATGATGAGGTAGCTCAAGAATTTTCTCTCTCCCTCACTCCACACACCAGAATCCATTCCACTATTGTAGTAAGGGGCCTCAGTATAGATCTCACCCCTAAGATCATCAACAGAGTCACCACACTTCCCCTATGAATACCATGGGGAAAAGAAGACAAAGGAGATATCTAGGTTGACAAAAAATTCTTTTTAGAAGGTGAGGAACCCACTAAGAACAAAAATGGAGTAAGGAGGGAAAGTTTGCCATATCCGTGGAGTGAGGTAGGCTACCAAATAATAAAATACATCTCATGTGAGGGTAGATATAGTGTTTTCTATGGCTATCATTTCAGGATCCTTGAAGAATTAATATTTGGAGCAGAAACACCCCCTCACCTAAGTATCAACATACCATATTTCTTGCTTCAATCACTCATAGGCTCAAGCATCAAAGTGAAGGAGGGGAATTCGAAACAATTAGCTCACCATGGGTTGATTAGGATACTCATTGAAGATTCCCTCCAAAACATCAGAATCCCTATGACATAGTTAGTTTTTGAATACATGCCAACAGAGGATGACATCAAAGCTCTCACTTATGATGTTAGTCCTACTATCTGTGAAGAGGAAGTAAAACAGGAAGAGGAAGATACAGAAGGAGATGAGGATGAGATGGATGAAGAAGGAGCTGACACGAAGGAACATGATGAAGATGAAGAAGAAGAGGGAGAAGAGAAGGAGGATGATGAAGAAACTGAGGAGAAAATTAAGGAGGAAACCGATAGAGATGATGAAGATCTACAAGAAGAAAAAGACAGGAAATATAGAGAGGAAGAAGGAAATAGAACATAGGGGACAGAACACAAGGAGGAGTCACCTAGGGTGTCTCTAGAGGACATTGAGAGAGAGGCAACAACTTCCCTCACTGCTCTTAGCACCCCAATCAAACAAAAAGGAAAAAGGCAGAGGCAAACCCCACTATATTTTAGGATAGGAAAGAGCACAAGAATAAGATAGGGGAAGCCAAAAACATCAACAAAAATTCCTATTCAGATTGAAGATTCCCCTACACAAAAAGACAAACTGCCTTCCCATAAGTCGCCTAACACCTATGTAAGGAGGCCTACTACTAGATCAACTTTCTCAAATGGTAAGGCAATCCTATAGGATCCACAACAAAATCTACAGGAAGTAAAAATAGTCCTACAGGATACCCTACTGAATCTATAGGAGGCACAGAAATTGGAAAGAAAGGTAGGGGAGTAGCAAGAAGCTAAAGAGGAGGACCCAGAGACAAAAGAACCTAGCTCCCAACCTAACCTGGACTCCTATTACCAGTTTATTGAAAGAGGTAGGTGTTATAGACATATTTGGGCACTGCAACCCCAAACTCATATGTCCATAAACCAAGGGCTCTTTAGTCCCTAAAAGTGTTGTTTCATACCCTAAAGGATCATGGTCAACTGATTACATAATTTCCCAGAAGTTTCCCTGAAAAACCACTCAGAACTGGCCAAAACTAGACAATACGGACTGCTCCATGGTCAAGGTGTGATGCATACTTACTGCCACACTAGCCAGGTGTGATGCATACTGAAATGGCCTTCTGTAGGGTGCGATGAGCGAGAATAGACAAACGGAAGAGACAATTTGCTAAGTGGAAGCTCATGGAATCTTCCAGAAACTTCTCCCAGGACACTTGCCTCTCTGAATTCATCGAGGGATGAGTAAGAGATCAATGAAATATCTAAGTGGAACCAAGAACTATCAGTGGAATGACACTAATAAAAAACCCAGATCTCACTCACGCCCTTGCAAGACATCTATAAATGGATCCCTCACCTGAGAGATCTAGATGCTGGAATTTTGTAATTTGTAAGGAAGTGATGTTGGTTTATCTGTGAAAAAAGACATTGAATTGTTGGGTGATCTTGCTTTTCATGAGGTGAAGAGGGATTCTATGCTGGGAGGATGATGCTGGATTAGACAGCTGGGTTGTAATCCTCTCTTCTACTATTAATAAAGTTCTTTGAGTTTTCCTCCATATAATCGTGTACTTGTGAATCTTATTATTTATGAATGCAATTGTATGGTCAATGTGTTTCTGATTCTGCATTGTTTATGATGTTTTAGGTAGAGATGATTTGATGGTTTTCTATTACTTTGACTCTATAGGTACTCTTTGTAGCGGGACATGTAGGAAAGGAATGGAAAATTCTATTAAGGGAAAGAGAAATCAAGCAAAGATCCAAGTGGAAGATCTAGGTTGGTCCTCTTTTCTTCCCTCTTATCTATTACACTTAAAGGAAATCTCGAATTTCTTTGATTGTTTATTTCTAAGATAGCTACACATCTTAGTGGGACTAGCAGTTCTAATCAACATTAGTTTTCCTAGAAACAAAATGGCAACTCCATTGGGGAACGAATAGTTTGTTTGTTTGTTATTGTTGTTTGCTTTATAAACTATAGACGGAGCCTGAAGTTAGCCAGCTAGCCTTCGAATCGCCTTTGCTATGCAATTGCGAAGTAGATGAATGATGCTTCAATCAATCTCCAGGTTGGTTTATGAACTAAACATTTGACTTACAAGCATCCTAAATTCCCTCGTGGTAGCTTAATAACCTCATAAGATCATACCCCTATACTTTGTTTTTACTGTCCATCATAACTCAGCCTAAATCACTGAACTTAGCTGCAAATTTTGAGCAAAAACCAAACTTAGTTTCACTCCCTAGTCCATTGCACTGTTTGTAACTAAGCAGCCTGTATGCATCGCACCTCCCATGTGTTGCAGGTGAGATGCATCCATGTTTCCCTGTGTTGCAGGTGTGATGATTGAGTGATACTGTTTCTCTCTTTGAAAGTTGGTTTTTTCCTCCTGATTTTTAGCTTTATTCAGTAGTTTTTCTGTTCATGATCAGTATCTCATTGCTAAAGCATCCTTCCTTTACATTATTTAGCCTCTAATGATTAGGATTTGTAAATGTTTTTATGTATTTTTCTATCATTTACTGTCCTCCTTTGTCGAAAGTAGCTTAATCGAACTGTCATTTTCGATGAAAAAAGTGTCATAACTGTCGTTTTGAGTCAAAAATAAGAGTGTCGTAAAGTCTTCCTCCTCTAGATAGTTGATTGTAGTTTTGTCATTGTATTTGATTTTAAATGTTAATATTTGAAATGTCGAAAGTAGTTTTTCCATTCGAAATTGAAAGTGTCATTTTAGTCTTCCTTTCATTTTGAAAAGAAATTGTCGAAATGTCACTTTGAAGAAAATAGTTCAGATCTGTACTTAGTTTTCGTTTTGAGCATTCTCACACTAAGGAAACGAAAAAAAAATACACGCATTTGCATTTGAATTTAAAATGTGTACAAAAGATGATTTAGGAAAAGTGCATTTAGTGTGTGCTCTTTGCTCTATGCTGAAAGAATCATACTCTTCTTTCCTTAGTAGCTAGGATTTTCATTGCTAAAACAAAATAAACAACTGTTTATCATTTTAGATTGCATACTTAGGAATTTTACATCTACATCACTTGGTGAACCTTGAAAGACAAACTTCTAAGCAAGATCAACTCTAAAATAAATCTCAATGAACATAAAAATATTTTTGAACCTAACGCAACACATCTAGAAGTCTAGGCTAGAGACGTGTTTTGGCATCGTAAAACCTGGTAACTATCGCTTTCATCGAAGGTTGTGTGATTCCTCCTCTTTGATACGACAAGTGCCATTACGAACTTGTGCTCCCCGTACCATCGAGTATATATTGGGAGACCACAATAGGCTGATATCCTTTATCCTTGGGAAACTGTGTCTGCCGCCCTATCGATCGCAATGCACTGAACACAACATTCAGGAAGATTGACTGCCGTACATAATTCCTTGGTAATTTCTCTATCATTTATCACCAAGGTGTATTTTATAGTTTTGCAATTGGTTTGGTAATCCCTCTGTCTAGATTTCCATAGTAGTCACTTTCGTTCCTTTTTGACTCCTTAAAAGAAAAGGTCCATCTGAGCACTTGTCACTTCAAGCTCATTAAAAATCGAAGGCAACTAGAGTCACCTTTAGCTTTTTCTTGACTCTTAAAAATTGAAAAAGCAAAGTTGTGTCAAAGTGTCTTAAAATTTATTTAAATCGGAATAACATCCCTATTCCTTCATTGATCTTAGGTTGAGATAATGGAGTCCAATCAAGGAACCCCTCTTGGGGGAAATCCTAGTCCTTTCTCCTCTTGGGGAGATATTGGTGCTCCATGAATGGCTACATTGTCCTTTCCGGGAATCACAATCAGCCTACCGGTATGGCTATTCTCGACCTCTGTCATTCAAAACACCACAATTCCTCAGCAATCAAATCAGCAACCAGATGATACTGAAGTTTTCCCTTCACCTTCTACTTCACTTGATTCTCCCTCCCCTTCTTCCTCTTCGCTTGGTGAAACAAGTGACACTAAAAACCAAGTAGCTGAGAAGAAGAGAGGGAAGGAGAAAAAGAAGCAAAAGCCAGTTAAGCAAGGGGGCAACAATGAATCATCTAGTGAAAATCCACACATTAAATCTCCTAGATATCCTTGTATAATTTGCAAATAAAACCATTTTCATCAAGATTTTCCTTGCATTCTGTGGATCTTGAGAGAGTGGTCTCCCCATTCGCACCATCTGGTGTCATCAACCTCTGGCAATCAGATTGATAGCACACCATCAACTAGTGAAAATGGAAGTCCTAGATAAGAAAGAAAGGTCAAACCTCCATGTCTACTATGTGAGGGAGACGATCACCTTCCCCTTTGTCCTTTTCTAGATGAGGCCAAGAGAATCTTGCATAATCATCCTGCTCCACTGCAGTGATTTCCGCTTGGGTACCAGAAACTCTTACTGAGTCCATTGCTAGTTGAAAACCCGACTGACATAACTCAGTTGTTGGTCGAAACGCCTATCGTTGAAAGTGGACCTTCTGAGTCCATAATAGACCAAAGTAAACAGGTTGAGATGGCAGTCGACCCAGTCTTGCCTTCAGAAGGACCACCTTCAGATGATACAATTTCCAAAGAGAATGAGAATGACACCATTCAAATTCTTTTTGTCAATATAGAGTCTGGTGAACTCGGGGGCAATCTACCCGTTCCTTTACAATAGGAGGAAAACCCCCTAGTTCATGAGGTTTATCTAGCCATTTATCTGGTACCTCCTCCGAGCAGTTTAGTTGTTTTCTTTCACTGGAATCAACTAGAAAGACCCCGCCTTCCATCTAACATACCATTCTGGATCATAGTACAAGTTTACAAAATGATTGTGTTTGACACTATCATAGATGAAGGGGCTTCATTGAGTATACTTTCCTCAACTACTTGGAAAGCGCTTGGTTCCCATTTCTTCTGCCTAAAACACAAAATTTGTCAGGCTTCAACAAAGGAACCAGTTGACCGTTAGGGATCCTTCCAAAGTTGCCGATAACTTTGAAAAGGAAAACCATTCACTTGAATGTGATGCTAGTCCAAGGGCCACTAGATTACAATCTACTCCTTGGACGTGACTATATATATAGCATGGAAGCTATTGTTTCCACACTCTTTTGAGTGATGTGTTTTCCACATGAAGGCCAATTGGTGCAACTTGTTGACCAACTTTCATTTTCTGGTTCAAACACAACTATGAATCAACCATCATCCCTAAATGGTCTCTTCGTGTCAATAATGTCTCTTCAACCTTCATTCCATCCACCTAATTACCACGAGTAGTTCGGTGAATGTAACAAAGTTAGGGGGCATGCACCCTAGTCTACTTCAGCAGGCGAACCCAGAGGAAAAGAGAGATTTTCTTGAAGGTTATATGGTTGGACTGAAAAAACATTCCCTTGTAGGTTATATGATCAGTCTAAAATAGATATTTCCTTGAAAGGTTATATGATTGGATTGAAAAATCATTTCCTTGTTGGATATGTGATCAATCTGAAACGGGTATTTCCTTGTATGTTATGTGATTGGAAGCTCGCCATTCACCTTCGTCTATTTTCATGGACAAAACCAAGGAAGAGATTTTTGTCTGCTGACAGAAACAATCATGCCTAACTGCAGGAACTTCCATATGGTAACCTGGAAACTCTCCTTTTCTGAAAGACCTAGGGGCATGCAAATCTTTGTATTCAAGTGAAAACGACCTTTGATTCTTTAGCTTTTTAGAATTCTTAGCTTATTAGCATTTTATTTTTTCTAGCTTTGTAGCTTGGTCATTTCTAACCTACATAAAAAGGCAATGATCACATGTTATAGTAGAGTTCAATCTCATTAAAAAATAAACATACCACCAAGAGACATCTTCAAACGACTGGTAAGAGCAATGTTTCTGCAAGGTTCAAGCTCATTAAAAAATAAACCTGCCAAAGAGCAATGTTTCCGCAAGGTTCAAGCTCGTTAAAAAATAAACCTACCAATAAGCATAGTTTCTCCTTGTTCAAGCTCATTAAAAAATGAATCCACCTTTGGTAAATAACCTTTGTGATTGCCCTACTATTAGCCCTTTTGAACCTTGGTTGTGTTCCTGCTGTCACCTCCATTCATTCTTCCACTGATTGTTTACCCTTTTGAGGAACAGCTGCGATGAGTGATTTTGATTGCCACCCTCTTCACACTACCATGTTTTGAGAAGTTCCAAACTTACCTGGAACCAGTTGCTACCCAAAAATACCACTCGTTCCTAAAAAACGAGTCCCTTTTAAACTCTTTTTAGACTCGTTAAATATAAAAAGATTGTCAAGCTATTGGCATTTCCAGCTTGTTAACTTAAGGGGAACGCCATCCCTCCTATACATTTTAATCTTTTTTGACCTAAGGGATTATCAAACAAAGAGATCAAGCGCTTGTCTTTTGCGGCTCGCTAAAGCGATCGAAAAGTCATCCCTTTCGTATTATTTTATACTTTTTTGGACTTAAGGGATTATGCTACAAAAAAGGATTGTCGGATTTTCCTTTTCCTCCCTTTTCAAACTCTCTAAACAAGAAAATGACTGAGTTATCTTTGTTGTTAAACTCGTTAAAACAACAGCAACAAACTTGTCCACCCAGACAAGAACGAGTCTCACTGACACTAGGCTCGCTAAAACATAGTAACAGGTTTGCCCGAAGGGAAAATTATGGGCCAAGCATATGTTATCCTCCTCAAGCTTGACAAAAATAAAGAGGTATCGGTCAACAATGACTGGGAAAAAAAGGGAAGAAAACTTGAAGAATTTTATTGGTAGTAGGTCGCTCTTGAACATGACACTTTCACTCCATCACCATGATTGAGTCGGGTTGGGTTATTCTGTTCATCATATCACCATTGGTCCTCCATACCATCCATGGGGTTATTGCTACCAATCCATATCAGTGTCACCAACATGTTCAAGAGAAGTCATTCAGAGAATTCACCATCCAGCAAACGCCTCATCCACTGTAATACCTTCACCCTTCATTTTTCATGACTACCATTCCTGAACCTTATATCATCATATCACTTTCACCTCTAGAAAAATAATTTGCTTTGTTTCACATCGTAGATGTGGAATACATCAAGGCCCTCCTATGATAGGTCACTTCTTGTCGACATCAGCTCATGATCTAAGAAGTTGACTTAGAAACAACCCTTTCAGTACTTTGAAGCTTGCATGCCTTAATGGCAAGTTTCTCACTTCTGGCAACAGGTTTACATCAATGTCCTTCGACCAGAAGATTTTATGTGGTGTTTGACAATAGCTCATATATTTACATGACGTGAATTGTACTGTAGTACCCTGATTGTCATTATCATTATCGGTGATTCCTCTTGCGCCTGTTAACAACTTACATTATTGGTTGGTATTCAGGCGATGTCTTTCCATGTTCGACTTTAGAACATCTTTTCACATGGATCGACTTGTACATAGGGAAAATATTGAATGAGTTTGAAGACCCTGGATCTAGTTTCATCCATCCAGGCTGCGATATATTCAGGAACATAAAGACATCAAATGTGCACAGAATCTACGCAGATAGTCATCTAAGCAAAAGAAGATGACTCCTCATATGAAGAATCACTTTGCCCTATGTACATGAAAATGAATTTATGAAGTTGAGGATGGGAATGCCCGCCTCAGCTAGATCATGAAAATAATATGATGATGATGTATTGTATTGTATATTATACAGGTCACCTTCCAGTTCAAATACCTCGAATCCTCATGATAAAACATTTCAACCGACATCAGAAGATTTACGACCTCATGCTTTAGGGGGAAACTGTTATAGACATATTTGGGCACTACAACCCAAAAATCATATGTCCATCAACCAAAGGCTCTTTAGTCCCTAAAAGTGTTGTTTCATACCCTAAAGGATCATGGTCAACTGATTACATCATTTCCCAGAAGTTTCACCTGAAAAACCACTCAGAACTGTCCAAAACCGGACCATACTGATTGCTCCATGGTCAAGGTGTGATGCATACTAGCTTCCACATTAGCTAGGTGCGATGCATACGGAAATGGCCTTCTGTAGGGTGCGATGAGCAAGAATAGAAAAATGGTAGAGACAGTTTGCTAAGTGGAAGCTCATGGAATCTTCCAGAAACTTCTCCCAGGACACTTGCCTCTCTGAATTCACCTAGGGATGAGTAAGAGATCAATGAAATCTCCAAGTGGAACCAAGAACTATTAGTGGAATGACACTAATCAAAACCCCAGAGATGTCTCACACCCTTGCAAGACATATATAAATGGATCCCTCATCTGAGAGATGTAGAGGTTGGAATTTTGTAATTTGTAAGGAAGTGTTGTTGGTTTATCTGTGAGAAAAGACATTGAATTGTTGGGTGATCTTGCTTTTCATGAGGTGAAGAGGGCTTCTATGCTGTAAGGATGATGCTAGATTAGACAGCTGGGTTGTAATCCTCTCTTCTACTATTAATAAAGTTATTTTAGTTTTCCTCCATATAATTGTGTATTTGTGAATCTTATTGTTTATGAATGCAATTGTATGGTCAATGTGTTTTTGATTCTGCATTGTTTAGGATGTTTTAGATAGAGATGCTTTGATGGTTTTCTATTACTTTGACTCTACATGTACTCTTTGAAGCGGGACAAGTAGGAGAGGAGTGGCAAATTCTATCAAGGGAAAGAGAAGTCAAGCAAGGATCCAAGTGGAAGATCCAGGTTGGTCCTATTTTCTTCCCTCTTATCTATTACACTTAAAGGAAATCTCGAATTTCTTTAATTGTTTGTTTCTAAGATAGCTACCCATCTTAGTGGGACTAACAGTTCGAATCGACACTAGTTTTCCTGGAAACAGTAGGGTCATAACTCAAAAAAATTTCATCCCACTATTCTTCGAGCTTGAGAAGGAGAGGGCCAGAACTCATCGATGGATGCAGATCGAAAAATCAAAGGGGGTAGAATACAATGGACACATGGAGGAGAAACTCAAAGAAATGGGCAGAGAGCTAAGTGGCTTAAGGGATAGAGAAGCTATAATGAGAAATCGATTAGAGACAGAAAATGCATGGCCGAGGGGACAACTGCACAAAAGAGAGAACCAATTAGCATGTATGGTTAGCCTCTCCTTGGAGGAAATCTAGTGAAGGATTCTAGCTAAATCTTATTCTCTCTACCTCAAAGAACAATGGTTGCAGTTTCAGATTAAGACACTAGCACAGAGGTGAACCATGCGATTTCAAGACTACAGGCAGTTTATTGATCTTTCTAATCAAAGTACACTAGAGGATAAGGCCAAAATGGCTGAGTTTTATTTACACAACATGGCCCTCACAGACATGAATGTATGGGACCCTAATGTCAAGCTAGGAGATCTAAAATTAATGGCTTTGGCATCATGGATGAACCATGAGGAGTCAAGGGTTGCATAGATGAAAATGATATTGGAAAGAGAGCAAACTGAACCTCTTTTGATCAAAGCTAAACAATAAAATCCCATGGCCCTCATTAGTACCCATAATTTGATTACAAATGACCCTCATTTGGCACCTAGATATCGTGTTGCCCAAGAGCAAGCAATTTCACATTTTGAGGACATGTTTAGGTTGTTAGGAGATGATAGTATACATGCTTGCCTAAGGGGATGGAACACACTGCCATACAACTTCAAGATAAGAGAATATCACTCTCCTTAAAGGTTGAAAGAGGCACTCAACAGAACACCTATGTATAAGAAATATATGCAAAGGTTGAAGGTCAATTGGAGAAGCCTAAAACTCAGTCCACCACTACTCTTAGGGATGCTAGAAGGGAGAAAAGAAGAAGAAGAAAATAGGCAGTGGGAAGAGGTAGAAAATAAAGTAGGCTTCTATGAACAAGAAGAGGAGACCATAGCAGAGGCATGGGATGTCAGAGAGGCTACGAGAGCGATGAAGGATATGGATATTGACTAAGTTGCTCAGAGGATGAGAAACACTTTTAGTAGGGGATGATGATGAGCCTCATAATTGGGTAATTATATGGGCCTTAATTCACCTCTTAGATTATTCAAACCAACTATTATCATAACTTATTTCATACTTTTTGTTACGCAGTAAATTGTCACTGTGTCCTTGTCAGTCTCCCTACTGTGTCATGAAATCAAATGCACCATGCTCATGCTCTCTAAACTGACCAAATGACCCACTTTGCCAAAGTTTATTTCATCAGCACGATTGTCATTAAAATAACTGCGCTGACTGGCGGCTGATTGTGTAACTGATGCGCTGCCAGCGCAGAAGCACACGGGTTTTCCGCGCTGGTCGAATTTCATGAGCTAGCGCATCCTATGAAAGTATTGAGTCGCGCTGACACGGCTTGATCCGTTATTATGATGCGCTGTCAGCGCCCCAGTTCAGTTATGCACCCACACTGATCCATTTTGGGCGAATTTGTTCCAACAACCAGCCTTCCAGATGGTTCCAGACTTGGTTGTTGGCCTTGTGAGTATCGCCCTCCTTTCTATGGCATGTCTATTCGCCATTTGAAACCACCTTCCTTGAGGATAAGCTCATCCCCCCACCATTCATGGAGACTCCTTCTCCTATTTAAACCTCTACCATTGCCATGAGCAGCTAGTTTGTAGTTTTGGGATAGTTTTGGATAGTGTGGAATTCATAGTGCTTAGACTGCTGTTGCTAGTAGGTAGTTGGTGTGACAAGTGTGGTTTTGCTAGAGGAAGCTTAAGGAAGGTTGTGAGTATTGCTTGTGTGAGAGAGAGCTTTGTTTTGGGAGAATCTACCTCCAAGGGTGAATGCTTAAGAGACTTGCTGGCTGGACCCTCTAGAGAAGGACTCAGCGTCAGAACTTTGGTTGTACCTTTCTCTGTTATTGATTAATAATAGATTACTACTGTTATGGTTCCATTCTCATTTGTCTTTATAATGGTTAATGTGAATTACGTCCTTTCTGACTGATGTATAATTGCTTTTATTAGATTTCACGCTTGTGTTTGTCTTTCTCTTCGTGTGTGCAGGTATCTATTCACGGAGATCGTGGAGGATCGTGACCGGCCAGAGCGAAGGAGCGAGAGCGGCATCTCTTCAACAAACAATAGCGTTGGAATCCAAGTAGGTGTTCATTGCCTCTCTTTTATTTGCAATTAGGAACTTGCACAGTAGCATTGATTGATTGTTGCTAGACCCATTCTGGGCTAGTAGGGATCGCCTCTATCTGTAGAGGGGATTTACCTCTCCAACAATTTGGCAGCTCCGCTGGGGAGCTGGCCTTTGTCTCTTTTTGTTCATTTTTGTGTTTGAGTTTGATTGTTCTCTCTTTTCAAAATTGGGGATTAGTTCTCTGCTTTTAGACTTCATGGGTCAGTCTGGGAGGTGTATAAATTGTTTAAAGAGTTCTGGCCTTGGTTTGGGAGTTTTTGTCTTGATTCTGCCTCTTTTTTAGCCTCAGCGCGGTTTATATCAAAACAGTCGGGCTGACAGCGCATAACTGTCTCTTTGACCCTGTTGTCATCGCGCTTGTACGTAAAACAGTCGCGACGGTTCTGAAATCGAACCAGCGCGCTTAAGTCGTGTTCTTCCGCGCTGACAACGCATTGTTGCTACGCGTGACCTCTTGTCAGCGCATTGTTGCTGAGCGCTACCCGCGCTGATCCTGTAAAATTGAATTTGTTTCAATTTTGCCTCCTGAGCCTGTTGGTTTGACTATCTCTAGCTCTTTCTACTTGGTTTGTGACTTGATATTTATTGTTTGAATTGTGAAACACTTGCTTGCGAAGTCTTGTCGGACGAATTTCGTTTTTGTGTCCCGTGACTTAGTGCCATCATCCCGTTGTCATTGGATTGACCTTGTTTCATCACTCATTCACAAAGAATGTGACTTAGTGCCATCATCCCATTGTCATTGGATTGACCTTGTTTCATCACTCGTTCACAAAGAATTCGTTGCTACTCGTCTTCGCTATCGCGGAAACCTTCCTATTTTTGCTTCCTTTGCTTGTTTGTTTGAGGTGATTGTCGTTGAACCGATCCTCGGATTGTTTCACTACCCAGACATAGATCACGGTTGCTAGGGTTCAATCAGCTCTTTTCACGCTTGTTGTGTTTGTCATTGAGTGATTTTACTTCTTTTTACTCAGTGTTGCTGTCTCTCAAAATTCATTTTAAAGTGCACAGTGCCATTGGAAAAGAAATCAAACTAATGTCTTTTGCATTCAATAGTTAATGAAAAGAAGAGCATTTCATTGATTTGTGTTCTCAAAAGAAAATTTTCATTTCTTGGTCATTAGCTGCATTAGATTGTTTGATTGTTTGAGTTCATTTTGTTTGATTGAAAACTATTAACCCTCTCATAGTTAGAATTCATCAAACGAAATGGTATTCTTTGGCATGTAGTTTGCATCTAGGTAATTGTGAGAGATCACACGATAAGGCCTGAAATCGAAACTTAATTCAAGATCAACCATAAAATAAACTGAATAAACCTAAAAACGCATTGGAACTTAACGCAAACATCTAGAGGTCTAGGTTAGAGATGTGTTCCGGCATCTTTAAACATAGTCACTATTGTTTCACATTACGGTTGGGTGACTCCTCCTTCTGTGACTCGATAGTGGTCTAACACGGACTGTGCTCCCACGTACTGTCGCGTATATAGGGAGACCCAACTAGGCTTTTATCCTTGATCCATAGGAAGCCGAGTCTGCCGCCCTACGAACCGTAACGCACCGAACACAACATTCGGGAAGATTGACTGCAGTATGGAAAGTCCTTGGTTCTCATACGATTGCCAAGGTGTATAATCAGTTTTACGGATTGCTTGGTAAACCCTTTGCCTAGAGTCTCCAGAGTAGTCACTTTTGATCCTTTTCGGACTCCCTAAATGAAAAGGTGCCAGTGAGCTTCTTGTCACTTCGTGCTCATTAAACATTCGAAGGAGACTAGAGTCATCTTTTCGTCCTTTTCTCGACTCTTGAAACATGAAAAGGTCAAGTTTGGTTCCTATGTCTTAAAAATTTATTCGGCCACGATAACGTTACCTGGTTAGATCTTGTGTGCGTTAGCTTGAGTAGGCTTCTTTTTGTTTTCCATGGCAACTTTTCCGGGGTTCACCAACCCAAGTTCCCCTCCTGACGGGAATCCTGGTCATTTCCCTCCTCTCGGGAATGTTGGTGCTCCTTATATGGCAACGTTATCCCTTCCGGAGTTAACTGTCGGGTTGCCTGTTTGGTTGTTTTCAACCTCTTTGGTCCCTGCCGTATCGGTTGCTAATCCATCAGTCCCTCCACCTGAACAACATCATGTTGATCCTAAGGTGGATCTCTCCCCTTCGACACCTACTTCTATGTCTTCCTCTTGTACTTCGCCTGGTGAAAGTCTCGATTCGAATAACCAGGTGGC
Source organism: Pinus tabuliformis (assembly GCA_031772625.1). NCBI lineage: Eukaryota > Viridiplantae > Streptophyta > Pinopsida > Pinales > Pinaceae > Pinus > Pinus tabuliformis. Next base: position 77,038,937 of record CM062819.1, on the reverse strand, counting down.
TAAGAAGAAGAAGAAGAATACCAAGAAGAAGAAGTCTCCTAAGGGAGAGGCTACAAGTATAACTCTTGCTCCTTCGAGTCCCCCTGAAGTTGGGCCACCTTCTGCTCCTCCGCGGAAGGTTAAGTTTCCTTGTCGATTATGCAAGGAGGACCATCTTCTTCGCGATTGTCCTGGAATTCCCAGGGTACTGGAAGTATGGTCTCGTGATCCGGCCCACCCCTCATCGTCCACTGAGGCTCACGGCGATGTTCCCCTATCGACTCACAAAGGTAAGGGAAAAGGGAAGATTCAGATCCCCTGTAGACTTTGTGAAGGCAATCATCCCCTTCACTTTTGTCCACTCATGGATAAAGCCTCCGGTGTCTTGGAAAGTCTTACAGCTCCTTCACCCCAACTTCCCATTGGTTATCAACGTCTCTCTGTAGCCGTAGATCGTCCCCCTGCTGACAAAGAGATTGCTTCAAATTCTTCTCTTGTCCAGGCCCCTCTTCCCGAACCTGGCTGCCCCCAGCCCGTTCCAGACCAACCATTGGTCGGAGAGAGTGTCGACTCGAGTCCACCGCTCGTTCACTCTATTTCGGAAGAGAATCATGCCCATGTTCTTCTCATCTCTTCAGATTCTCCTGAGTCCCGAAATGACTCTCTTAACCCAGCTGCTCCCAAAGGTTCTCCTTCGGTTCCTTTAGCACATGGGGGCAATCATACGATTCCCCCACCAAGTAGTCTGGTCACTTCCTTTGATTGGAATCGCCTGATTACCGGTCGCCTTCCATCCCATATGCCTTTCCAGATCACAGTACATGCCTATGCTAAGGCAGTACCTGGCACTGCTTTGGATGAAGGGGCGTCTGTCAGTCTTATGCCGTACACTACTTGGCAAGCTTTAGGTTCCCCGCCGCTTGGGTCAGTGACTCAGAATCTGTTGGCCTTCGACGGAGGAGCCTGTCCATCTCTAGGAGTTCTCCCGAAGTTCCCTATTAATTTGGGAGGAAAAACCGTCTATATAGACGTCTTGGTTACCCAAGGTGTTTTAGACTTTAGTCTTCTCCTTGGTCGCGACTATGTTTACGCCATGGGGGCCCTCGTTTCTTCGCTTTTCCGTGTGGTTTGCTTTCCACACGATGGAAGAATTGTGACTATCGATCAATTGTCGTTCATTAGTCCCCCAATGCCTCCTGCGCAGTTGTCGTCCGCTCCTAGTTTTTATCCACCAGTTGTATCTGCCCCACCGTAGATCAACTACGTGGCCACCTATCCCATGCCTGGATCTAGTGATGCTGCCATTGTGCATAGTGTCTTGGGGGCATTGGGCCCTGACTTCCAAGATGTTTCCCTTCCACCGGGAGTGGCACTCTTGGAAGCCCCGACTTCTTGTTCATTATGATGAAGTTCGGGTGGAGCATAGTTCCTTTCCGGTGTCAAGCTCCTTAAAAAATGAAACTAGGCTTGGTCGGAGCATAGTTCCTTTCCTGTGTCAAGCTCCTTAAAAAATGAAACTGGATCAGTCCCGAGGATAGTTCTGATCTTGTGTCGACCTCGTTAAAAAACGAAACAAGGAGTCGAGCATAGTTCCTGATCTTGTGTCAAGCTCATTAAAAGATGAAACAAGGGTTACGAGGATAGTTCTTTTACTGTGTCAACCTCATTAAAAAATGAAACAACCCCTTTTCCCAATTGAGTCTTTGATTAAGATCTCGTGAAATCCAAGTCGAGTCTTTCCAAGCTCTCAAAGGTGAATCTTCATTCCATCCACTGTGTTGAATGCAATGAAGCTTGGGGGGCATGTACCTCATTTTGCGTCATTATGCTGGGGGCATGCGAACTCATAACAAGCATAGTTTTTCGTTTCAATCTTGTGTAAACATGAAACCAACCCGAAGCAAAGTTCTCCATGGTTCAAGCTTGTGTAAAAATGAACCCATACTCGATTTACATCTCGTGATTGCCATTTTTATCCACTGAATTCTGCTAGATGAGCCTTGGTTGTTTTCATTCCATCACCACCATCTCTTTGGCCGATCATATGCTCTCACTTGGTTGTTTATCCTTTCCTGAGGAACCGCAGCGATGAGTGGTTTTATTAGCCAGCCTCTTGACCATTACATGTTTTGAGTAGTTCCACCATTGCCGGAACCAGTTGCTACCTTTTATACCACTCGTTCCTCTAGGACGAGTCACCTTTAAGCTCTTTTCTGACTCGTAAAATGTGAAAATATTGCCGAGTATTTTCCCTTTTTGACTCGTTAAAGAGAATAAAAATGGAGGTCTGCTTTCAGCTCTTTTCTGACCGTTTAAAGACGAAAAGATAGCCGAGTCTCCCTCTCAACTCGTTAAAAAGAATGAGAGGCGGTCGCCTTTAAAGCTCTTTTTTCGACCGTTTAAACTAAAAAGATTGCCGGGTTTTTTTCGTTTCGAACTCGTTATTGGCTCTAAAACGACGTACTTCCGACTGCTTTTCTACTTTTTTGGGTCGAAGTCACTATTCATGAAACGTACTCCTCGATCATACTGGTCGGGCGGTTCTTTCGAGCATTGTTTTATACTTTTTCGGGCTCGAGAGACACAACTTTACGAAAAAGGACCCCCCTGGAGTTTTCTTTTCCGCTGTCTTTTCAGACTCTCTAAACAGGAAAAGGTGCTGAGTTCTTCCTTTGTCAGACTCGTTAAAACTTAATGACATCGGATGCCATCGAAATGATGCTTTCCAAGCATATGCTATCCCGGTCAAGCTTGTCACCCAAAAATAATCGGGGTACCTGCCAGAAATGGTGGGGGGAAATGAAACTGTAATAATGGTCGTGTCGGCAGTATGTCGCTCTTGAACATGGCACTCGTCTGCATTCGTGTCTGGGTGGGGATTTCTCATCTTGTTTTACACTAGCCTCCTTGGGTTCAGGTTATCCTATTTGACCTCTCATCTGCTCATTTCCTTGTCACCATGACCTCTGCTCAGTTGATGTCAGATACTGCCAAATCCGCTGTCGTGCTGCCCATATGTTCAAGAGAAGTTGGCCTCTGCAAGCTTACCACCTCCCTCTGATGTCTCACACAAAACATTTTATCCTTCTCTGTCTCGTGTCGATGATGTGGGAAACATCATGGCCCACCTTTGATCAAGGTTACTTCCTGTCGACTTCAGCTCATTATCCAGGAAAGTGACCTAGAGACTCCCTTCAGGTGCCTTAGAGCCTACATGCCTCAATGGCAGGTTCTTCGTGTTCGACGTGAGGTTTTCATCATTGGCCTCTGCTCAGATGATTCTGTGGGTGTTCGACACTAGCTCATTGATTCACACGGCGCGGATTGTACCTATAAGTACCTTGAGGACTATTGTCATTATTGGTGGTACCTCTCGCGTTTGTTAACAGTTTTCATTATTGGCTGGTAATTAGACGATGTACATGCATGTTCGACTTCAGCTCATGTATTCACATGCTTGGACTTGTACTTTGTTCGGGTAGGGATGGAGCGCAAGACCGTGGTTTTTGTCTGTTACAAACCAGGCTGCGATTTTGTGGATTATTATTACATGACTCATTGATGGATGGCTACGCCCATACCTGAGTCTTTGGGATGGCTGCGACCATACCTTCTTATCATCATGGTCTCTTCAGCTGGGTGGCTGCGTCCATACCACTGACCTTCTTCGTATGTCTTTTGGATGGCTGCGCCCATGCCTAGACTACATGTAATCGAGATATCAGTTGTACATTCATGCAGGTCCTTCCTGGTGGCATTCCAGTTCGGCAATTTTGTAAAGCATTTCACCCCTCCCACTCTCTCGGGCTTCATGCTTTAGGGGGCATCTGTTACGCTGTAAATTGTCACTGTCTCCTTGTCAGTCTCCCTACTGTGTCATGAAATCAAATGCACCATGCTCATGCTCTCTAAACTGACCAAATGACCCACTTTTCCAAAGTTTATTTCATCAGCGCGACTGTCATTAAAATAACCGCGCTGATTGGCGGCTGATAGTGTAACTGATGCGCTGCCAGCGCGGAAGCACACGGGTTTTCGCGCTGGTCGAATTTCATGAGCCAGCGCATCCTATGAAAGTATTGAGTCACGCTGACACGGCTTGATCCGTTATTATGATGCGCTGTCAGCGCCCCAGTTCAGTTATGCACCCGCGCTGATCCAGTTTAGGCGAATTTGTTCCAACAGCTAGCCTTCCAGATGGTTCCAGACTTGGTTGTTGGCCTTGTGAGTATCGCCCTCCTTTCTATGGCATGTCTGTTCGTCATTTGAAACCACCTTCCTTGAGGATAAGCTCATCCCCCCACCATTCATGGAGACTCCTTCTCCTATTTAAACCTCTACCATTGCCATGAGCAGCTAGTTTGTAGTTTTGGGATAGTTTTGGATAGTGTGGAATTCATAGTGCTTAGACTGCTGCTGCTAGTAGGTAGTTGGTGTGACAAGTGTGGTTTTGCTAGAGGAAGCTTAAGGAAGGTTGTGAGTATTGCTTGTGTGAGAGAGAGCTTTGTTTTGGGAGAATCTACCTCCAAGGGTGAATGCTTAAGAGACTTGCTGGCTGGACCCTCTAGAGAAGGACTTAGCGTCAGAACTTTGGTTGTACCTTTCTCTGTTATTGATTAATAATAGATGACTACTGTTATGGTTCCATTCTCATTTGTCTTTATAATGGTTAATGTGAATTACATCCTTTCTGACTGATGTATAATTGCTTTTATTAGATTTCATGCTTGTGTTTGTCTTTCTCTTCGTGTGTGCAGGTATCTATTCACGGAGATCGTGGAGGACCGTGACCGGCCAGAGCGAAGGAGCGGGAGCGGCATCTCTTCATCAAACAATAGCGTTGGAATCCAAGTAGGTGTTCATTGCCTCTCTTTTATTTGCAATTAGGAACTTGCACAGTAGCATTGATTGATTGTTGCTAGACCCATTCTGGGCTAGTAGGGATCACCTCTATCCGTAGAGGGGATTTACCTCTCCAACACTTTTGATTGTATTTTGTTTATGAGATGAGTTAGAGTTGAATATTTTTATTTGTGGTCTAATGTGCAATTAATGTAGGATTAAAGGAGAAAAGAAAATAATTTTAGCAAAGAGCAAGGTCAAAACTCGAATGGGACAAGGGAGGGGGATTACAAGAGGTAAATCCTCCTCATTTACTACCCCTCCATTTGAATATTCTTCCATCAGCTCGGAGTGAAAATAGCAAAATCATGTGGACTAGAAGGCAACGGAGAAAGTGAAAGACAAAGCACCAGTGTATCTCGAGTTTGGGAGCCGAGATTCCCTAATTTAAGGAAGTCGTTGGATTCTTCAGATGTATAAGTAGAGAGGCCTAGGACCTCAATAGGATTCAGATTCTGATTGTAAAACTCTACACTATTTTCGAGCTGCAAGACTTGTGACAATTCTTTTGATGTAATCTGTTGTTTTGGTAATAAGAATGAGTTTTGTTTTGAGCCATCACTGAATTAACTCAGAGGACTAAAGCTCTTCAGTTATGGCCCAACCCTAGTAGCCAAGTGTTACACAGTAATTTGTCACCGTTTGTCACCATCCCTTTTACCCCTCACCCATACACTGGAGGACTCATTCCGGGACCTGTGAGAAGTGACATGATCTGAAACCACTTGCATCATATTCCTCTAAGTATGAGCTTCATTTTCCCTAAAGACATCTCCTACAAAATCTCCATGAAAACAACTCTTTTTGCATTAGCGCGGGTCCATAGTTCACTGCCCGCGCCAATGAGGGAAATCCTCTAAAAAGGGCGCGCTATTGGTGCTCTACCCTAGAGTCGCACTCGCGCCAACCGAATTGAGTAAAGTTTTCAACCACCAAACTCCCGAAGGTTCTCTTCAACCCATTCACCAACTGAATCTATGTTGAGCTAGGATGGTTTGGCTTCGAATCTCCATAGAAGGGAAAGTGGTTTGCCACCTTTCATGGAAGTTTCCAAGTGATAAAGCCAATCCCATGAATAATGTGGTTGATCCTATCTCTTCCTTCTCTATCTATAAAAGCTTGCCTCTATGCCTTGAGCAAGCTAGTTATAGTAGTTCTGGTCCTAGCATAGTGATAGAGAGTTTGAAGCTGCAAGAGCCTTCTTTGCACCCATAAGGCCAAATCTAAGTAAGGAGATTCTTGTCACCCAAAGAGAGAGAGGCTTGTTCCTCATCCCAACAAGCTTTGCAAGACTTGTGTAGCTGATCACCCAGCCAAAGGAGGATTTGACGTTAGAACAATGGTTGTATTCTTCTTTGTTACTTATCAATAATAGATGACTATCATTATGGTTCCACTCTCATTGTTTCATGTTTGATCAAGGGTCTCCATCTTCCACCGCTCCTGAGGTACCGGTTGTAAGTGATACTCTTCCTGTTATCTCGAGTATCCAGCCGATCAACTCTTGAGCTCCGGACGACGAAGGTTACGAAATTCATTGGAACCCGATCTGGGAGCTTGATGAGGACGATATTCCGTTTACCCCCCTGTCAGGCAGAAAGAGTCGGTAGTGCGGACACAACCGACCTCCCTAGAAGCCTAAGACTTTCTAGTGACAAACAAGACAAATAAGAGCAATCCTTCTCTAAATATGCTTTTACAATATGAGAAATCAAGTGTTTAGATCCTACCTGTAACCCAACGCTGTTGTAGTAGTCCAGCTTTGTTGATCCGGATGAGCTCCTCCTTCCCTTCGAAACCTGCATTCACTAACAATCAAACGATTAAATAGCACCTGAATATCACATAAAATAAAACATATTTAACATATACACCAAGGAGTATATGAAACAACTCATAAATAACAAATTGTTGAGAAGAATGGACTAATTTGTATTAAAAGGTAACAAAAGGAACCATTACAACTTGAGCCTTGGTGTTGTGCAAGTCCCTCCCAGGGTCCACAAGAGTCCTCCTTTACTCTGATTAGCTCATCCACTTCCAAATAGAACAAGCAAAGATGGTAATCTCTCCTCACAAGCTTCTACAAAGAAGTCCTAATTCCAGCAACATCTACCCTTAGGAATGTTCAGCTTTCAACCTCCCCTCCCTTTGGCCCAATGCTTGTATTTATAGTGCTCTAGAGGAAGTTATTCAGGTCCACCATCAATGGGATAAGCCCCTCTTTGGATGGGATAGCTCCCCTCTTGATGGGATAAGTTCCTCTTTGGTAGGGATACATGAACCATCTGGAGACGCTTCATACACGTCAAACAAGCTTCTAGAAGACTCTAGAAATGACCACAAGTAACTTTTTTAGAGTGAAACTTGCGCCTTTTGACCTTTACAGGAGTACGCACCCACCCCTTTACATACAGAGCGTACAAGTACGCAGGTATTGTGAACTTGGGTTGCGTACACGCAGGTAAGGCTAAGAGAAACTGCGTACCAGAGATAATTGACTTTAAATGACTTTTCTCTCTTTCTTGAAGTTTGACATGAAGAGCAGAGGCATGAGACTTGCCAAGGAGGATAGTATGACAGTGGATGGAGCCATACTAACTGCAAATAATCATGGTGACATTTTTTAGTGTAACAGATTGCCCCCTAAAGTGCGAAGCCTGTAGTAGATTAGGGTTTTTTATGATCTAGGAAGGGTGAAGTACTTTATCATTTCAAGGAGTATCTTGCGGAGAGCCCGGTCAGAACCTGCAAATATTCAACACAAAATACATATATAAGATGCTATCATCGCTGAGGTAGGCATTCCCATACTCAGATTGAAAACTTTAACTAACAATCTAACTACTGCTCTGATACAAGAATGATTTTGCAGTACATCACAATCGTACACTTTTGTAGACACAGTATGGATGCAGCCATCTGTTTATGGTTATTCTACTATATAATGAATACAAAACTCCTCGCAGCCTGGATGGTGGAAACTAGATCCAGGGTCTTCATCTCTACTTCCTGAATTGGTACGATTCTATCCATGCGAATAAATGAGTTGATGTCGAACATGGTAGAAACCACTTGATTAGCAGTCGATGATGTAAACTGTTAACAAGTGTGAGAGAGACCACCAGTAATCTCAATGGTTCTCAAAGTACCCAGTACAATCCATGAAATGTGAATGAATGGGTTCATGTCGAACACGTCACGGAATCCTTTGATCGAAAGTCAATGATGTAAACCGTCGTCAAAGGCGAGAAACCTGCCATTGATGCATGCAGACTTCATATTTCTAGATAATGTGCTGATGTCGATAGAAAGCGACCCGTTGCAGGCAAGCCCACAACATGAAATCATTGTTCAAGTTGAAGAAATGTTGCTGTAAGGACTGACTCAGGGATGGTCAAATGGATGACAAGTATTTTGCATATGAATGGTTTATTTGCAGAGACCTCTTGAACACATAACGACACGACAGATGGCTTGGCGACGATTGACCCAAAGTTAATACCCAGAAATGGTTGAAGACTTTCAGAGTGGTTTTATCAGCTTTAAGGCAAAGGATTTCTGTTATGAAACTAGCTATGTTAGGCCCCTATACTACTAGTGTAGGGGCCTAACAATTTCCCAACCCAGGTGAATGAAAAGTGTCATGTTCAAGAGCAGTGATAAGGTTCTTCTGTAACAAAGGATAACAAATAAGTTCATTCTTCTCTCTTTTCCCCCACCATTTCTGGCAAGTACCTCTTTATTTTTTACAAGCTTGAGGAGGATAAAATATGCTTGATTATAAGCTCATCCTTCGGATGAGTCCAACTTAGTTTAGATTCGGACCCTAAGAAGGAGTGGTCCGTTCCTGTTTGTAATCGAACAGGTCCTTTACTGTGAAATTTTAACGAGTCCAGTATAGGAGAAACTCGGCGTTTTTCAATTTTAGAGAGTCTGAAAAGACTAAAGAAGACTCCAAGGTGAACTTTTTCGTAAATTTATGTCTCCCAAGCCCGAAAAAGTATAAAATAATACCTGAGAGAACCGCTTGATCTTGCGACCAAGGAGTACTTTCATGATTAATGCCTTTGACCTGAAAAGTAAAAAGCGATCAGAGGCATGTCATTTTATTTCCAGTATCGAATTTGAAACGACAAAAATCCGGCAATCTTTTCTTGTTTTTATGGTCAGAAAAGGGCTGTAAGAGGACCGTATTTTAATTTCGTTCTAACGAGTGTAAAAGAAACGCTCGGCAATCTTTTCATGTTTTAGGAGTCAGAAAAGGGCTTAAAAGATGACTCTGATGTCTTGGTTTGTGAAAAATGATGATTTTACCCTAAAGTCCTTTTGTCCTGCACAAAAACAACACATTACTCATACCTGTTTAAGATGGGCAAAAATACATTGAAAAATATCCCTTCATGGTGAAAAATAAACAAACTTAGCATTCATTTATCCAAAAAACCTATAAAAAGACTTTTTACCATGTCATTTTTACCATTTTACTGTTGAGGGTGAGAAAAGGGCTTTTGGCAAGAAACTTCCCGTGGACTTTGCAGAGAATCCGACCGTCAGAATTGAGCGCCGTCTCTTTCAGGTATTTCACAACATCCTCCTCTTCAATTTCATCCATTTAGAATTCCATTTTAAGTTCTAGTTTGATTTTTTGGAGGGTTTGGGGTTTTAGAGTCTGCTTTTCGGGGGACGCAGGTGCACCATGGGTGACCTGCGTACCCCGACATTTTCGTATATGGGAAAATGGTCGGAGTACGCAGCCCACCTTCAGAATAGCTGCGTCCCCATGCTCTGTTTTCTGAACGCGGGGTGCGTACTCCGCGCAAAACGGATTTTCAAAACCCAAACTCAAAACCTAACCATCAAGATTTGATTTAATGAATTCTAATCAATGTTTTTTGGTGTGTAGATTGCCCACCATGCTAGATTTGCATGAAAGAGAACACGAAGATGTTGATTTGGCCGCAATAGGTCATCAACCTTCTATTGACGCTTTAAAGGCATGCGGTCTCTACAAGTACTAGGCCATACCTGGAATGAGGGCCCAGGTGCCATTCTTAGAGTGGCTGGTTGAAAGGTGGAACATTCAGGATCAATGTTTTTACATCGGAGAACACCAGCTCGAGATAGAGTCCTATGACATATACTTTCTCACTGGCTTGCCTAACAGGGGCGAGCAACTCTCTCTATTCGGGACTAGGCCGGGTGGCCAATCCCTTGCTAGTCTCCGGCTAGAGTGGTGCAACAATCAAAACTAGGATAAGGGGATAGAAATCAAATACATATCCCGACCTGAACTTATGGTAATTGCCTTTACAGTTACCAGACTTTGCGGCACTACCGCTTTGCACATAGCCACTGGTTCCCAAATGCGGATGGCTATAGATTACTTCTGAGGCACCATTTTCAACTGGTGCGATGCTGTGTTGGCCAATATGAAGGGCCAACTAACCAGGGCAAAGAACGGACAACTGAAGACCTTTGGATATGGGCCTTTAGTTGTGAGCTTTGCCCTAGAGAGAGTTCCAATGCTGATCCCCCAGCATCTTACAGTTCCAGTTGGGCCTCCTCGAGAGCCTAAGTTGACGAGATGGGTTGCGGTAATGACCCGGCATCCTGATGAGGGAGCAGCAGTTGTTCGATTTCCTGATGGTTATTTTCACTGGCTGGAGGGCCAGGTCTTTGCGATCCAGGATTTTCCTTATGCCGGAATGGATTTTCGCGATGATCCGGACATGGTTCTTCCACAGGGAGAACAATGGGACGACAGAGGTATTTCATTTTTCACAAGTTTTTTAAATTATCTACTTTTTTTGTTTTTTATATATCGTCTCAAAACTGACAGCAAAAAATTTTCAAAATGCAGATGTAGGCCCACGGCGTCCGGCTAATCTCCGGGCTTTTGAGAGAAGAGTACCAGTTGCACCAGCACCAGCCCCACAGGATGCGGCCACAGAGACCTTAGCCAAGCTGGAACAGGACTTAGAGCGTCTCACGGCGGGCATACCAGAGACGACTATAGACGATATTCCTATTCGACTTCAGCGCTATGTGGTTGCAGTCCCAGGACCTTTCAGGAGATTCCTGTGTAGGGTAGCGCGGGCAGTGGTCTCATATAGAGAGCACCACCAGTGATTGGCTAGTCACTTTTGTAGATACATGTGACATTTTTGGTTTTTTGTACTTATCATTTTTGCCGATCATAAGGTGTTTTTCAACCTATGATCGAAGACGATGTATATTTTTGACACACTCCTATCTATATATATATATCATTATTACCGACTTATTTTGTTAAACATGAGTGATGGAATGTTTATAAATTTACATTTATGATTGTTACAAATGTCTATTTAACATTCGAGACGCCATTGCATCTGCTAATGTATTTAAAGACCTGGGAATATGTTGATATTCAATGTAATCAAATTCACGTTCCAAGAGACGAACCCTGAAAAACAATCTTACTAACACTGGATTTCTAATGGCATAGACTCTATTAAGCTGTAATACAACGAGTTTAGAATCTAACCTCACTATCAAACTCCGAATCCCAAATGAAATAGATTCAGATAATAATTCAATCACTGCACTGTATTCTGCAATGTTGTTTGTTGTTTGACCGAGGCTCACCCCATGCATAGAAACTAACTCGTCAGAGGGCGAATAGATAACCCAAGCTGCGGAAGAGATATTCCGTGTACTACGACAAGCGCCATCAACAAATCCAATGTACGTTTGGAGAGGCGTCGACATCTGCAATATCAAGAGTAAAACCAAGATAAGCCAGAATAACGACGAAAAACACACTCTCTAAGCTAAGCACACTGTCTAAACTAAGCAAACATACCAACTAGAAAGAAAAATTAACCTAACTAAACTAACTGAATCTCCATACCCACCATTTAAGCATAATACCTCTTTAGGTAAAGTCCATTTCTGGGCTTACCCAAAGAGTCCCCATGAAAATCTACCAGCTCATAGGCCCCTTTTTCTAGCTTTCGCTTGACAATGTAGGGCGCATGCCACATGGGAACGAATTTTCCAGCACCTAATTTATCGTTAGCTTGATCATATAATAGCACTAGGTCTCCTTCCGAAAAATTACGAGGGGTCACATTACGATCATACTGAGCTTTCATCCTTTTTGCGTGAGTCTCGATTGCCAAAGCAGCATCACGTCGAGTCTCATCTAATTTAGCTATGTATAACAGATGCTTCTCCTCTTCGGAAGTAGCTGGGAGTAATTCGATAGCCATTTGAAGTGATGGGATTTCGCATTCAATGGGCAACACTGCTTCCAAACCATAAACTAGTTGGAAAGGAGTGAACCCTGTTGATGTTTTTACTGAGGTTCGGTACGCCCAAAGCACTGAAAATAACATGTTATGCCAATTCGACCGATGAATACCAATGATTCTTCAGATCATGATAACTAGAACTTTGTTGATGGGTTCAACCAAACCGTTTGCTTGAGGATAATAAGGAGTAGAACTATCATGGCGTAAACCAAGCTAGCTTGTAAGTTCTATCATCATAATGTTTCGAAAATGGCGCCCATGGTCAGTGATTATCGCTTGTGGGACACCAAACCTAGCAATAATATGATTGAATACGAAAATCGCAGCTGTCTTGCCATCTGCATCGAATGTAGGCATCGCCTCGGCCCACTTAGTAAAATAATCAACCGCAAGGATGATATACGCATGCCCCCCGGCCGAGTGAGGGTTACATGTAATAAAATCGATACCCCATTTAGCAAAAGGACCAACGGCAATTATAGGGTGGAGAGGAGCAGGTGGTGCGCGCATCTTGCGATCAAACACTTGACAGTTGTGGCATTTTCGGATCGCAATGATACAATCTTTAAACATAGACAGCTAGAAATAGCCAGCACACAACACCTTCTGAGCTGTGGCATACCCAGACATATGACCGCCACATGCTCCAGAATGACAGTCATTCAAAACCCTTTCTGCCTCTTCATGAGTTAAGCAACGACGAAAAACCAAGTCCGCCCCCCGACGATAAAGAGTATCTCCAATAATTTTGTACTGTTGGGACTGGAATCGAATTTTCAGACGTTCCGACTTTGAAGCTTCGGGCCGAGAGGATTGGGTTTGGAGATAGACAATTATATCCCCATACCACGGATCTAAAGTGCTGATGAGAAACAAAGATTCATCCGCAATGGGTTCCTCTGCCACAGTTTCTGTGTCAGCACGCGGGAAGTCACACATCAATTCCGCAAAAACTAAGGATTTCTTAGACTTAGATTTTTCGAACTCCAAGTCGAACTCTTGCAGACTTGCCCCTCAGGAGACTTGCCCCGAAGTCGACGGGACTGTCTCGGTAATTCCACCACAGTTAAAAACTTTTAACTACTGCACACGCAAACAAAGTAAAATCTCAAAGCAAACCACCTAAAGTCTCTAAAGAACCAAACAAATTTGAATCACACGCCTAAAGAATCTAGGGCGTCAAACCAAGCACAAACAGTAGCCTTCCGGACCAAAAATGCTAGTTGGAGATGAAACCCAACATCCCGGATTCAGTACAGAAGTGGCGGGTGGAACAGTTACCCCGACAACCTGCTTAATGAATAGACCGGCACAAGTTCCTCCACTTTAACCGTCTCGAGTGAAGTGAACCCCCTGGAAAATCCAAGTGAGTCTAGCCGACGTCTGCTCCAGGTACAGTGGGATCTTCCCTCCACCGTCACCTCGGTAGAATCCTAAAGATAATGGTCACTAAGGTTACCAACAGCAACAAATGCACCTGGGGGAACAGTTTACACTCCGACAGCATGCAAGGGCAGAGTATAAAGCTCAATCCCCTTGCCGGATCCTTGACAATAATCCAAGGTTTACCGACAAGTGACCTCTGGCTCCTCGACAATGGTTAATCCGAGGTTTACCGTTTGTAATACGTGCATGTCTGGCGTCGTTCCCAACGAGGGAGGATTGATCCCCTCACTGGTTCGGACACGAGCTCGTGCTTCTCCTTTAAGAGGAGCTTTCCCAGAGTACAAATGAAACAATTGGATTTATTCTATCACAAGATAAGCTATTTGTTTGGTTTTGTTGTCTTGGAGAGTTAATTACTCTCCTACTCCAAGACACTAGCCTGATCTAAATTGGTGTTTCAGAGCCCTAGTAAATAAAAGTTACTAAGTTGATTTTACTTTAAGCGTTAATTTTATGGTTTTTCTTAAAGACAAAAAGGTAGTGGAGATGAAACTGGTAGTGTGTAGACTTGACTCGCAACCACTACAAAGATGCACCTAAGATGATTGACACTACTTTTCTTTTTCAATGAATCTCCTAGCTAAGAGAGTTGGAAAATGCAAATTTTATAGAAAACAACTTTCTTGGCAAAGACAATCAAAGAAACAATCTCTTTATCTTTTCAAGACACACAACTAATGACCACTAATTACTTTACGAAATTTCCTTTTTCTCCTAAAAGACTAGAAATGCTACCAAAGCAAACTTTTTCCAAAAGAATTTTTGTGTTTTTTCTATATTAATAAAGCATGTAAAAACTATTTATCAAATGAAATTTAACGAATCTAAGACAATCAAATCAAATTCACTCAAAAGCAAATTAAAAGGAAATTTACCTAAAAGCAAAAAATAATGAGGACAAAAGCCTACAAGGATAATTCCCGGATGTTTTACTTAGTCAAAATGCAACTAAGGATCAGTTCATGCAGAATCATAAACTAATCAAAAAACAAAATCGAAATCTTTTTGTTCTTTTTTCTCAAGAATGAAATTCAAGGTTTTAACAAACAAACTTTTCGAGATTCGCAAAGAGAAGACACAAAGGTAGGTCTCTCACAAGGGTGACTTCTATGACAGGCCCGGCTCCTAAGAGGACTGACCAAAACCAAGGAGATCCAAAGTTTGATAACCTCTAACGCCAAAGTCACTACAGGACCAGTTAAAAATCAAACCCTAAGGCAAAATCCCTATGAATTCCACCAAAACCCTCGACACTAATGGGACAAGTTCAGGTGAAGATCTCTGACAGTAAACTAATGGATCTGGGCAGTAAAAACAAAGTAAAAACAAAATCTAAAGAGCAAAAAGAGGAAAAATGAAATTTCTCAAATTTGACAGGGGTACGCAGGTGCTCTGTTGACACAGGCGCGGGTACGCCCTGTGCATAAAGACGCAGTGCATACAAGTACGCACTGTGCCTAACTCAGAGACTGCGTACTGCTGGAAAAGCTAAGAAAAATAAAAATCTAAATTGACTCTAAGCTAACCCACCCAAATACACAGCTAGACAGCCAAAAATCAGAAAACAAGCGATTTTTCTCAGACCAAAATATCAAATCAAAAAGAACTCAAACACATTCATGGAGTCCCCAGCGGAGTCGCCATTTTGTCAGGCGGAAAGAGTCGGTAGTGCGGACACAACCGACCTCCCTAGAATCCTAAGACTTTCTAGTGACAAACAAGACAAATAAGAGCAATCCTTCTCTAAATATGCTTTTACAATATGAGAAATCAAGTGTTTAGATCCTACCTGTAACCCAACGCTGTTGTAGTAGTCCAGCTTCGTTGATCCAGATGAGCTCCTCCTTCCCTTCGAAACCTGCATTCACTAACAATCAAACGATTAAATAGCACCTGAATATCACATAAAATAAAACATATTTAACATATACACCAAGGAGTATATGAAACAACTCATAAATAACAAATTGTTGAGAAGAATGGACTAATTTGTATTAAAAGGTAACAAAAGGAACCATTACAACCTGAGCCTTGGTGTTGTGCAAGTCCCTCCCAGGGTCCACAAGAGTCCTCCTTTACTCTGATCAGCTCACCCACTTCCAAATAGAACAAGCAAAGATGGTAATCTCTCCTCACAAGCTTCTACAAGGAAGTCCTAATTCCAGCAGCATCTACCCTTAGGAATGTTTAGCTTTCAACCTCCCCTCCCTTTGGCCCAATGCCTGTATTTATAGTGCTCTAGAGGAAGTTATTCAGGTCCACCATCAATGGGATAAGCCCCTCTTTGGATGGGATAGCTCCCCTCTTGATGGGATAAGTTCCTTTTTGGTAGGGATACATGAACCATCTGGAGACGCTTCATACACGTCAAACAAGCTTCTATAAGACTCTAGAAATGACCACAAGTAACCTTTTTAGAGTGAAACTTGCACCTTTTGACCATTACAAGAGTACGCACCCACCCCTTTACATACAGAGCGTACAAGTACGCATGTATTGTGAACTTGGGTTGCGTACACGCAGGTAAGGCTAAGAGAAACTGCGTACCAGAGATAATTGACTTTAAATGACTTTTCTCTCTTTCTTGAAGTTTGACATGAAGAGCAGAGGCATGAGACTTGCCAAGGAGGATAGTATGACAGTGGATGGAGCCATACTAACTGCAAATAGTCATGGTGACATTTTTTAGTGTAACACCCCCCTGGTGTTTCGTCTCCAATGTCTACCTCTCACATGGATGAGACATCTCCTAGAGTGTGTTATCACTTAGAACTATAAGCATATGTATATAATCCTTTGTCCAAGTTAAATATCAAAAGTTGGTGTCAAATGGTTTTTGTCCTATGTTTCTTACTTAGGGTTTAAGTTTTAAAAGGTGTTTGATGTAAATCATTCTCTAATCCTATTGGTCATCCTCCATCATGAGTGCAAAAGCCATGTCTTGTCTTGTCCATGTCACCGATCCTTTCCGTAGTTTCGCAGCGCAGTCTCATTGTTTAATTTTGCAGCGCAATCATTGTTTAGCCATTTCGCAGCGCGTCAGCATCAAGCCGTTTCGTAGCGCATTTTGCCAATTTATAACTAACTGCGCTACGAAATCGCGGATTCGTGCGTTTTGCAGCGTATATTCCTAAAAGGGTCAAGTCTGTTGATGAGTCATCACTTCCGTCCGTTCATGTCAGTGGACGTACCTCCCAAACACTCATTAACCATCACTCCACCAATAGATTTGCAGGCATGCACATAAATATTATTCAAATGGGTTTTACCGTGCATAGATTCTTTATGATGATCGTAAATGATGCATAAGTAACTAGCATGTGTGATGAGGTATTTGAATTTGCAAGCGAGCCCGAGTTTTTCAAGTGAGCCTGATTGCAAGTGAGCCCACGTTCAAAGGAATTGAATTACCATTTGAGTTGAAGCTGTTGGCCATTCTTTGTGCGAAAATTTCAAAAGCGAAATGGAGAGGAAAGAACATAGGTCTGGAAAATGTCAGAGAACAGAGCCTGAAGGTTTGGACCTTACATTAAGAGATGAGGGCGTGAAGAAAGCCTTCAAGGATGCTGGCTGTTGGAATTTCTGTAAGAAGCTGCAGGGTGGCCATGCTCAGGTAACAAAGGATTTTGCCTTAAACTTCACGGGTTTGAATTCTAAAATAGCTATGTTAGAAGTTCAAGTGTCTCCGGAGGCAATTGCTACTGTAACTGAGATTCCAAGAGGGGGACAAGAGTGGTTTAAGAACTTTAAATTTGATATGAACCCCTGCAAAGAGTTTTTAAAAGAGACATATGTGAATGAAGACCTAACAAAAGCTGTGCCTAGAAACTATGTTAAGGATCACTATGCCCTTCTTCTCACCTGTATTCAAAAGTACTTAACCTGTGAGGAAAGATATAATAAGGTCTACTCCTATCACTTTAAATTGCTGTTGCATTTTACGGGTAAAGCATCTATAGATATTCCATTTTACTTGTTTCGTAGTCTCAGCAAAATGTGTGACAAAGTGCAATTAAGGAAGGATGATTGTGAAACATCATTATTTCACCATGGTTTGATTAAACTGCTAGTGCTGGATGGTCTTCAGAAAATTGGTAGAGACTGGAACTCTTTCATCTTCATGGCTAGTTTCCAGAGTAAAACAGGTCTTACTCCACAGCCGGTTAGAGAAAAAGAAGAATCAGTTGAGGAACCCACGATAGCTGAGCTTCGAAAGGAGGCAAAGGATAAAAAGAAGGCCAAGTCACAGTTGAGAAAATCAGTGAATCCCTTGATTATTAAAGAGCAACCTCAACCATCATCAAAAGAAGAAGCTAAGCATAAGAAAGATGCACCTGGACCAAGTGGATCTGAAACAGTGTCAAGAGTTAGGACAAGGAGTCAAATAAGCAAAGAAAAAGGCAAAGCATTAGCTGTTGAGGAAAGCCCGATATCTAAGGCCAGCTTGAGTGATTTGCTTGAGGCCATTGAGTTTGAGCAGGTTGAACCAGTGCATATTGAACCAATGCACATTGATTTGACTCAATCATCACCAGAAAGCACTAAAAAATCTAAAGCTTCAAAAAGACTGAGGTTTGATGAACCAGGTGAGGAATTTATCTTCAAACCAAGAAGACCTGTTACAAGAAAACAAGTAAGGGAAGCTGAGAAACTGCCTAGAGCAGAGGAAGTTGAAAAATTGCCCAGAACAGAGGTAGCAGAAGAATTGTCCAGAACAGAGGAGGCAGAGAGAATTAAGCAAAAAGGCAAGAATAGAACAGTCATTATTTCCCAAGGAGGTAATATTATAGCCATAAAGAACCAGTTGGAGGCAGTAAAGAATGAAATTGCTAAGGTGACAAATGCCACTAGGGAGTTTGCAGTCAGGTATGCAAATTATCGAAGAGTTGTGTTAAAAGGAAGTAAAAACCTAGTAGGTCAGGTGGATTCAGTAGCTGATGTTTATACATGGATAGTTCCAGCTCTCAAACAAGCTAAATTCATCAGAAAAATAAACATGAATCTAAGAGCTGAAAACAAAGCCCTGAGGAGGGAGGTTGCAGACTTAAAAGCACAGCTAGGTCAATTAGCTGCTCATTGATGGTGAGAAAGGTCTTGTTCTAAGTTTTGTCAAATTTTGTTTAGTTCCATTATTTTGAAGACATATAGATCTCTGCCACATGTAAAGGAGGTTTAAAGAATTAAAGGTCCAAGCAGAAAATTCCCCCAAGGCAAATACACACTGTTTTAGCAAATTCAGCAGTTTCATAGCGCGCTACGAAACTGTTGTAGGTGTTGTTTTATAATGAAGACAAACAGTTTGATGGGAGGATCAGAAAATTTTCAAAGGAAACATCTAAGGGACATTTAGGAGACCACATGAAGCTAGCATAGCCATTCAAATGATGACAGGTGTACCTTTTTTTGTAAAGTGAAGTGTTTTGTCTCGAGTTAAAAGTTTTTATTATAAAGGCACTTTATTACCGGTCATTAGGGTTTGGAAGGAGTTGCATACGAGGAGTTTTGGCTTGCACACCTGTTCATCAATGAAGCTTCCAGCACATTTGGAAATATGGTGATGCTCATCATTTTTGGGATATTAAAGAGCTGGAGACATGCTGCTACATTTTCGAAGAGGTAGTGGAAGACTGGAACCGGAAAAACAGGGGTTTTATCCTAATATTATTGAACCATCAACGCATTCAGCATCCGAAGCTAGCCTGGAACATTGAATCCTCTTCTCAGCTATCTCGGCCAAACTGAAAGGAGACAGGTGTCAAGAAGCAAGAAAGAATCATTCTACGAGGAGGATAGAATTAGAGTTTTAGTTTAATTAGGACTCTTTAAAATTCCAGTTTAGCACTTATTGTATTTAATGAGTCGGTTAAATAGCAGATAGGGGTAATTAGTAGCAGTCATCGATCTCCCCTCATGCTGGAGGAGGAAGCTCAAAGTAGTTAAAGATATGTTTCTATATATAGATGAAACTTGGATGTAATGAGGGTTGGATATTTGAGAAAACAGAGTGTTATTTTGGCTTGTGTACAAACTCATTTTCAGTAATACAAGTGACTGCTTTTCTTCTCAGGATTCTTTCAGTGTTTCAAATGCTCAAGATATGTGGTTTTGTTTTATCCTTTATGTTTTTACAGTTGTATAGATACACAATCACTCAGAATTCACTTTGCTGCTCTGATTTCCTGTGTGTATTTGTAAGCTGAGGTTTCTATGAGATGTGTTTTGAGTATTTAAACATTACATGCCCTGACTTCTATGAATGAGTAGTGTTATAGTTTACTGAAGGATGATTAACTCCATAAGCCCAATGGAAGTCTTTGTAATGTCTGTCCAGCCAACATATTTGTTAAATTTACTTTGCAAGAGTTAGCCATCTCATCAATAGTCAAAATCAATAACCTTTTGAGAGAGCCCTCTCAGGCTAAGGAGGCTAAGCCTTAGTCAAAAGTCTGGTTTGAAATAGTTGCACAGAGTCTACCTGGTCAGCAGCCTTCCAGTGCTTGATTTTGTGATAACAGAGTGAGTGAGACACCTGTTTTGTCGAATATCGACACTCCCATACCAGCTACTTCTCCACTCCCCCCACGCTATCAATCATTGAGGGATAGAGTAAGTGCCAGGATCCCCGCTTCGACCATGTGGGATCCCCATATCACTCCCACCACGGGAGCTTTTGTTTCACATGTCTCCTCTACATCGGTTACTTCAGTTCCGACAAATCCAACTGTTTGTGTAGCGCATTCAACTCCAGTTGTTAATGCCGTAACAACGTCTTCAGCCTTGAACACTGGTGCTGGTCCCCCTCACGGTCAAGTGAGTAATGGCCAGCCGACACTCTCGCCTAGAGTTGTCCACCCTGCACAAAGTGCTCCACCCTCTTCTGGTCCTGTTCCAGGAGGGGGGCCATATGATGCCTATGGACAAGCTGTTCAGGATCCGAACGCGCAAGGTCCACTCTTTTATTACGATTCTACTGGTCAATACCTTCAACTTTCTCAACCCTTGCCTACTCAACCTTTCGTTGAGGTTTCGGTACCGTTATCCATTGGTTGGGACCCTAGTACTCACTCTTTTCATGGAGGCCAAGCAATGCCTGCACAGCTTCAAGGACCGCCTAACCAAGGCCAGCCACCTTATGTGCAAGCCCCCCAAGGGCAGCCATATTATGGCCAGTCTTACCCTGGACAATCTTGGGGACCACAAGGACAACCCTATCAAGGACAACCTTCGGCCGATGGTGGTCCATCGTTTACCTATCTGAGTCAACCTTTTGGTTATCCGGGGCAACCTGGTACCTAGCAAGGTTACTCGTCTGGACAACCAAGACAACCTTACATCCAACAAGGCCAACCTGGTCTCCAGCAGGGTTATCCCTCTGGACAAGCTGGAAAAACTTATATTCCACAAGGTCAGCTGGCAGTCTAACAGGGGTATCCTTCTGGGCAAGGGGGGCAGCCTTACGTACAGCAGGGCCAACTCACTGCTCAGTCTAGTCATCCTTCTGGGCAAGTTGGTCAGCTTTCTACGCAGCAAGGCCAACCCACTGCCCAGCTTAGTCATCCTTCTGGACAGGCTGGCCAACCGCAAGGTCAACCGGCCGTCTAGCCTGCTCAACCATCTGTTCCGCAAGGACAACCCTTGGTTGCTTAAGGACAACCTGGTACCCAGCAAGCACATCCTTCTGGGCAAGCGGGTCCGTCCCAAACCCAACCAGGCCAACCTTTCAGCCAGATGGTCCAAGCCCAACCTGTTCAAGGACATCATTCTGGGCCCCAAACTCAAATTGGTTATCAAATGCAAGGTGGGCCACGGCCTCAACCTTCTTACCAAGCGCAGCCTTCTTATCAGGCTCAATATGGAGCTCAGCAAATGTATGGCTACCAGCAACCCCAGGGGCAAACTCAATTTACCCCTTATCAAAATTATCAACAAATGCAAGTCACTCCTTACCAGAATTATCAGTACGTTGCACCTGCAAGTCAAGTTGCTAATCCATGGGGTGCTGGGGGGCAGACCCAGGGTCAACTATCTGCATATGGACAGAATCCTTATGGACAGAATCCATATGGATAGAACCCCTATAGACAAAATCCCTATGGGCAGAACCCTTATGGGCCAGGTCCATCTGGACAAAGTCCGTGGGGGCAACCACCACCTGGTTGGAACCCTGGTACTACCTCTCTTCCGCAGCCACAAATGTCCTTTAATCCTCAGTTGCCTTTCTTAGCGACGTTGGAACTTCCATATCTGTTCAATTTGACAAATGATCCCATTCTTCATAATCCATATTGGCCACCAGTTCCAACTAAGATACCCGGTGATTGCCCGAAATTCGATGGCAAAGTTGGTGAGGACCCTCAAGCCCATGTCATGACCTATCACCTTTGGTGCTCATCCAACTCATGGCTTGATGACTCTATCCGGCTCCGCCTCTTCCAAAGGACTCTCACCGGCTCGGCCGCTAAGTGGTATATTGAGTTGAATCGCGGAACATTTCAAGACTTCAACTCGCTGGCTATGGCATTCCTAACTCATTTTCAGTTACCCATTCGGTATGAGACAGGGACACACCTCCTTGTTATAGACATTTTTTTCCCTTGCAGCTCCAAGCATGAAATGTCCATAAACCAAGGGCTCCTAAGTCCCTAAAAGTGTTTTTCCAACCCCTAAAGGAACAAGGTCAACAAATTACAGCTTCTCCCAGAAGTTCTCCACCAGAAACTGCTCAGAATCAGTCAAATCAGGATCATTTCAGCTGCTCCACTAGCTAGCTACGTTGCATAGAACCTAAATACACTAGCTCGGTGCATTGCAACGCACCTAAATGCACTATGAGGGTGCGTTGAGCGGGAAATGACAAATGGCAGTGCCATTCCGCGAGGTGGAAAGACAATGGAAGCTTCTAGAATCTTCTCCAATGACACTTGCCTCACTGAATTCGACCAAGGATGAGTAAGAGGCTTTCAGTCTCCAAGTGGAAGAAAGAGCTGACAGAGAGAAGACACTAATCAAATAATAAGCTGACTCAACCTCCTTGCATACATCTATATATGGATCCCTCATCCCAGAGATCCAGGGGGCTGGAATTTTGTACATTACAAGGAATTGCTGTTGGTTTTGAGATAGATATCAAAGTATTGGGTGATTTATGCTTTGTTGGAGGTGAAGAAGGGGCTTCTTTGCTGGGAGGTTGATGTTGGGTCAGGAATCATCGGTTGTAACTCCTCCTAGATCTTCTTGTATATCAATAAAACTATTTGAGTTTCTCCTACATGCTTGTGTATCATTGATGCTTATTACATTTGTATGTTTAGCCTAAATCTGATCCTAAGTTGTTTATGAATATAGATCCATGTCTTTGTATAGTTTTCTTCTTCTGTGATCTTACAGGAACTTGGTGAAGCTGGGAAAGTAAGGGAGTAGGTAGCTGGAAGCTGTCAAAGAAGAGAGGGATTGGATCAAAGGATTAGCGCAAGACACAGGTCGGTTCTTTCTATCCCCCTCTATCTTTAATTCATAAAGGAAATACAAAAGTAGTTTTCTCTGTTTGTTTCTAAGGCAGCTGTCACACCTTAGTGGGATAGAGCAGTTCTAAATAGACACTTTTCTCGGTAACAAAATGGCAACTCCGCTGGGGAAGATTGTCTAATTAGTTTATTTGTGTATCTTTTGTTGTTTGTTTCATAAACTTATAAGTAGCATTCGAACTGCATTTGCCATAACAAATGCAAAGTAGACATCCGCTACTTCAATCCATTCAATGGATCTGTTTATGATTTGAACAGATGATTCACAAATGATTTGATTGCCCTTTTTGATAGCTCTTAGACCCTCCTTAGATCTACCCCCTGATTGTGCATTACTGATTGCTTTTACTCGGCCAAAAACCAAAGACTAAACTGCAAACCATGACCCAGAACCTGGATAGAATTCTCGTTTCTGCCCCAGCGCAGGCACTGTGAAGAGTTCCTGCATTTCAGCGCAGTTCCCAAAAGGGCAACCTGCGTTGCAATCCAGTTTCTCTGTGTTACAGGTGCGCTGATCAGACTAGCCCTGTGCAGCTGAGGTTCTTGTGATTCATTCTTTCCAGTTTTGTCTCTGATTTTTGCACCCTGTGATCAGTATATGTGTCTATTTAAAAACCCCTTTTCCTTGCCGTAATTCCGCCTCCTTTGTACAAAAGAACTGTAGATGTTTTTGTGTTTTTGTTGAGTCGTTTACAGTTTTCCATTGCAAAAGTAGAATAGTCATACTGTCGTCCTTTGATTTAGATCTGTCGCAAGTGTCAATTTCGATCATAGGAGAAAGTTTGATTGCTGTTGATGGTCGACTATACTTTTACTTTTGCCTTTGGTCTGAATTTGTGACTTTCTAGTGTCAAAAACGAGTATTTATTTCAAAATCTTAAGGTGTCATAATCGTCTTTATCTTTTGATTTCGAAAAGAAGCTTGTTTGTGTTTGTTGCTTGAAAGCAAATTCAGATTTGTACATCAACTTTCTTTTTAGCATCAATATTAAGAAAGTCGAAAACAAATACATGCACATGTGCATTTGCATATTGACAGTCTGTTTGGCTTGATTTAGGAAAGTGCATTTACAGTGTGCTCTTTGCTCTTTGTGAAAAGATTGTGTCTTTCTTTTCCCCTAGTAGCTAGGATTTTCATTGCTGAAAAGAGATAAAAGTTTGCTTATAGTCTTTAGATTGCATTTTAGGAATTACATCTACATCTCGTGGTGAACCCAAAAGGCAAACTTGATAAGAAAGATCAACTTAAAATAAATTCAATGAATCTAACAACGCTTTGGAACTTAACGCACAACATTTAGAGGTCTAGGCTAGAGACGTATTCCGGCGTCGTAAAGCCTGGTAACTGTTGTCCTCACTGATGGTTGGGTGATTCCTCCACTTTGAGACGATAAGTGCCAGTACGGACTTGTGCTCCCACGTACCATCAAGTATATATTGGGAGACCCCTATAGGCTTAAATCCTTTATCCATAGGAAGCCTTGTCTGCCACCCTATCGATCGCAATGCACTGAACACAGCATTCAGGAAGATTGACTGCCGTACCGTAAAAAGTATTCTGCAGTTTTGCGATTGGTTTGGTACTCCCTCTACCTAGATCTCCAGAGAAGTCCCTTTCGTTCCTTTTCAGACTCTTTAACGGAAAAGGTCCATCTGAGCACTTGTCACTTCAGGCTCATTAAAAATCGAAGGAGACTAGAGTCATCTTTTGTTTTTTCTCGACTCTTTAAAACTGAAAAAACAAGTTGTGTCAAAGCGTCTAAAAATTTATTTTAAACGGAATATTCATTACCCCTTTCCTATGTTGATCTTGGGTTGAGAAAATGGAGTCTACCAACCAAGGAATTCCCCTTGGTGGAAATCCTAGTCCCTTCTCCTCTTGGGGAGATGTTTGTGCACCCCATATGGCCACATTGTCGCTTCCAGGACTGACAATTGGTTTGCCTGTATGGCTCTTCTCAACCTCTGTCGTTCAAAACACCACTATTCCTGAACAATCGAATCAGCAATTAGACGAGTCCAGAGTTGCCCACCAACCTTTTACTTCCTCTAATTCCTCCTCTCCTCCTTCCTCTTCGCTTGATGGGGCTGGTAAAGCCAAAATTCAAGTTCCTAAGGAGAAGAAGGAAAAGAAGAAGAAAGAGAAGAAGAAGAAGGAGCCAAAGGCAAATGGGGGAAAACGAGTGTCGTCTAACGAAAATCCACACACTGCATCGACCAGACCTAAATCGCCATGTGTCATTTGCAAAGGAGACCACTTTCACAGAGATTGTCCTTGCATCCCTCGGATATTAAGGGACTGGTCTCCTAGATTGCACAACCCGGTATCGTCAACCTCTGATGATCATGTTGAAAGCACACCGTCAACTAGTGAAAGTGAAGTCCCAGAACAAAAAGGAAAATATAGATTTCCTTGTAAACTGTGTGAAGGCGATCATGCCATCCACCGTTGTCCCTTCTTAGAAGAAGCTAAAAGAGTTTTGGATGATCGTCCGGTTTCACCGTTACGACTTCCTCCTGGATATAAAAAAATCTTGCCGAGTCCGTCACTAGTTGAAAATCCGGCTAGCCCACTAAGGTGGTCGGCTGAAGCACCTGTCATTGAAGATAAACCATCTGGATCCATACCAGACGAAAGTCAAAAGGTTGAGGTGGCAGTTGACCCGGTCTTGCCTTCAGAGGTTTCATCTTCAGATGATACTCACTGAGGAGAACAAGGATGACACCGTCCAAATTCTCTTCATAAACACAGACTCCAACGAACATGGGGGCAATATACCCGTTCCTTTACCGCAGGAAGGAAGTTCGTCAGAGTCGTACCCGGCCGTCTATTCGGTCCCACCTCCAAGCAACCTAGTTGTCTCCTTCGACTGGAATCAACTAGGCAGACCCCATTTACCAGCTAGCATACCATTCCGAATTATCGTCCAAATATATAGAATGGTTATGGATGGTACCATCATAGATGAGGGGGCTTCCGTGAGTATCCTTTCCTCAACTGCTTGGAAAGCGCTTGGTTTGCCATCACTTTTGCCTGAGATGATAAATATTACAGGCTTTGATAAAGGAACCAGTCGAACTTTAGGGATCCTTCCCGATGTGCCAATAATATTGAGAGGGAAAACCGTTCACCTAAACGTAATGGTAGTTCAAGGACCCCTAGATTACAATCTACTCCTTGGACGAGACTATATTTATTGCATGGGAGCGATTGTCTCCTCACTCTTTAGAGTAATGTGTATTCCGCACGAAGGAAGAGTGGTCAAGCTCGTGGACCAGCTTTCATTCCCCGGATCATACAGAGTAAATAGTCATATACCATCCCTGAATGGTCTTTTCACGCAAGAAATGTCTCAATATCCAGTCCGTCCTCTCGATGAGCGCGAGTAATTCGGAGGGATATGACTGAAACCCAGGGGGCATGCATCCTGGTCTGCTTCGGCAGGAAAACTTTGGGTATAGGGTAGGTTTCTGCGGGAGAATATGACTAGTCTGTACCCCATCCGTGATTGGAAGAGGGGTTATTATAGAACAAGATTCTCTTGTCAAAGTTATGTGAGTTGGCGGGCATCGTCGCTCACCTTTGTTTATCTCGGTAGATATCGCCGAAGAAGTGTTTTGTTTGCAGTGTGAATAGAACAATCTTTGGGTGACCTGTAAGAGGTAGGCCTCTCGCGGTAAAACAAATGTTTTG
This sequence comes from Pinus tabuliformis, assembly GCA_031772625.1. Lineage (NCBI taxonomy): Eukaryota > Viridiplantae > Streptophyta > Pinopsida > Pinales > Pinaceae > Pinus > Pinus tabuliformis. Next base: position 77,012,094 of record CM062819.1, on the reverse strand, counting down.
GCGGATAGAAGTAGAGGTAACCTTGAAACTCTATTTTATACCTGGGTGCATGCAAACCTTTTGGAGTGCAAGCAAAGAGCGATTATTTATCTGTTTTTTTAGATTAGTCGTTACCTAACTTGCATAAAGAAAGGATGTGGGGCAAAACTCTAAAAATTGCCATTTTTATATGAGACATTCTTATCATATGACTGGATTAATCGAGCAGCGTTACCGCGAGGTTCAAGATCGTTAAAAAATAAACCCGGACCGAGCAAATGTTTCCACCCGCGTTTAAGCTTGTTAAAAAATGAACTATTCCCCGGTAAATAACCACCGTGAATGTAGTACTTCATCCATTAAAGCCTTGGTCGTGTTTGCACCGTCACCTCCACTTTTACATTGGCCGGTCATTCACCTCCATTTGATTGTTTACCCATTTTGAGGAACAGCTGCGAAGAGTGATTTCACTAGCCATCCTTGTGACACTGTCGTGATTGGAAAATTCCAAACCTTACCTGGAATCAGCTGCTACCCATTTTATCACTCGTTCCTCAAAAGACGAGTCTTCTTTAAGTTCTTTTCAACTAACTCGTAAAATATGAAAAGACTGTCGAGTCCTTAGCCTTCCAACGCGTTAAAGGGACAATAAGTGTTATCCCTCCTCTAGATTTTAATCTTTTTGGACCTGAGGGATTATTGCACAAAAAGATCGAGCGCTTGTTTTGTTCGGCTCGTTAAAACTATCGAAAATTCATCCCTTCTGTATTGTTTTATACTTTTTCGGACTTAAGGGATTAGATGACGAAAAATGAATTTTGGAGTTACCTTTTTAGACTCTAAAAATGAAAAGGACCGAGTTATCTTTGTCGTTAAACTCGTTAAAAAGATTAATAGCGACAAACTTGTCTTTAGACGAGAACGAGTTTCACTATCGCTAGGCTCGTTAAAACATAGCGATGGGTTTGACCGAAGGGCAAATTATAGAACAAGCATATGTTATCCTCCTCAAGCTTGACAAAAATAAAGAGGTACTGGTCAGCAATGACTGGGGAAAAATTGGTAAGAAAACTCAAAGAATCTTTATTGGTAGCAAGTTGCTCTTGAACATGACACTTCCACTCCGTGTCTGAGTCGGGTTGGGTTGTTTCATTCACCGGTCACATCGCCATGGTCACGGCATACCATCCACATTTGGGGTTAATGCTACCAATCCATCACATAAGTGTCACCGACATGTTCAAGAGAAGTCATCCAGAGAAGTCACCTGTGTCCCACCCACTACCATACATTATACTCCATTCTTTCATGACCGCCATCCTGAACCGTATATCATCAGATTATTTTCACCTCTATCAAAATCATTCGCTCCGTTCCGTGTCATTGATGTGGGATTCATTAAGGCCCTCCTTTGACGGATCACTTCTTGTCGACATTAGCTCATTATCCAAGAAGTTGGTCTAGGAACACCCCATTTAGTACTTTGAAGCTTGCATGCCTCAATGGCAAGTTTCTCACTTCCGGCGACAGGTTTACATCAATGGCCTTCGACCGAAAGATTTTGCGTGGTGTTCGACACCAAGTCCTTTATTCACACCACATGAATTGTACTGTAGTACCTTGAGGGTCATTATCATTATCGGTGATTCCTCTCACGCTTGTTAACAGTTTACATCATTGACTGGTAATCAAGCGATGTCTTTCCATGTTCGACTTCAGAACATTTCTCACATGGATCGACTTGTACTTCGAGTGAAGATCAGACGAGATTGAAGACCCCGAATCTAGTTTCATCCATCAGGGCTGCGATATATATTCAGGAAAATAAAGACATTAAATGTACAGCATTGCAGCACAGATAATCATCCTACCAAAAGGATGATGGCTCTATCAAAATCATCAGTCTACAATCAGACGATTGTCTGTCCTATGTACATGAAAATGAATTTATAAAGTTGAGCATGGGAATGCCCGCCTCAGCTAGATCATGAAAAACAGAATGAAGATAATGTATTGTATTCTATCTTATTACAGGTCTCCTCCCAGCATTGAAAGAACTTCGGATCCTCATAATAAAGCATTTCACCCGATTAACGGCCTCATACTTTAGGGGGCAACTGTTATAGACATTTTTGTGCCTTGCAGCTCCAAGCATGAAATGTCCATAAACCAAGGGCTCCTAAGTCCCTAAAAGTGTTGTTCCAACCCCTAAAGGAACAAGGTCAACAAATTACAGCTTCTCCCAGAAGTTCTCCACCAGAAACTGCTCAGAATCAGTCAAATCAGGATCATTTCAGCTGCTCCACTAGCTAGCTGCGTTGCATAGCACCTAAATACACTAGCTGGGTGTGTTGCAACGCACCTAAATGCACTATGAGGGTGCGTTGAGTGGGAAATGACAAATGGTAGTGCCATTCCGCGAGGTGGAAAGACAATGGAAGCTTCCAGAATCTTCTCCAATGACACTTGCCTCACTGAATTCGACCAAGGATGAGTAAGAGGCTTTCAGTCTCCAAGTGGAAGCAAGAATTGACAGAGAGAAGACACTAATCAAATAATAAGCTGACTCATCCTCCTTGCATACATCTATATATGGATCCCTCATCCTAGAGATCCAGGGGGCTGGAATTTTGTACACTGCAAGGAATTGCTATTGGTTTTGAGATAGATATCAGAGTATTGGGTGATTTATGCTTTGTTGGAGGTGAAGAAGGGGCTTCTTTGCTGGGAGGTTGATGCTGGGTCAGGAATCATCCGTTGTAACTCCTCCTGGATCTTCTTGTATATCAATAAAACTATTTGAGTTTCTCCTACATGCTTGTGTATCATTGATTCTTGTTACATTTGTATGTTTAGCTTAAATCTGATCCTAAGCTATTTATGAATATAGATCCATGTCTTTGTATAGTTTTCTTCTTCTGTGATCTTACAGGAACTTGGTGAAGCTGGCAAAGTAAGGGAGCAGGTAGCTGGAAGCTGTCAAAGAAGAGAGGGATTGGATCAAAGGATTAGCGCAAGACACAGGTCGGTTCTTTCTATCCCCCTCTATCTTTAATTCATAAAGGAAATACAAAAGTAGTTTTCTCTGTTTGTTTCTAAGGGAGCTGTCACACCTTAGTGGGATAGAGCAGTTCTAAATAGACACTTTTCCCGGTAACACTCCTTACGTCTCTCAAACAGGACACGGCCATGCATATATCCGATCACATACATGAATGGAGAAGGCATCGTCGCTTCATCAAATTTTGGATTCCTGATCAGCTCCTGACCGATTGGTTCACGACTTCCTTTGTCCCTATGATCGCGCGAGACATCGCCATGGGAGCTTGTGTAACTAAAGAGCAAGCTATCGCGCGTGCTCAATACCTCGACTTGGTGTATTCTCAGTCAGGTACTTTATATGATTATTTTCCAGACGCCCCGAGACCTGGAACATCCAAAGCTCCGCCAAAATCATCTGTTGACGGTGTTATTGGCTCTGTAAACGCATCTTCCAAGAAATCTGTGAACCCTCGGAAGCAAAAACAGAATGCTTCTAATGGAAATGCTTCTCAGGGCCAATCTAATTCTGGAAGTACCTCCGAGGTAAACGTTGTTCAGTCCACCACGGCAAATAAATCCTTGAAAGGGAAAAAGAAAGGGAAAGCCAAGAATAAATCCGAACAGCCCAAATAGGACTCCCCTAAACCTCCACCCGAGGAAGGAGCCAAACGTAAACCTAAGTATCCTTGTCTTATCTGTGATGAGGATCACTACATTAAAGACTGCCCTAGGCGGTCTGAAGTTAGTCGATTATTGAAAGGTGCTCCTGGGACTCTTGCTGTGCTTAAAGAACCTTTCCCTTCCCAGCAAACTCAAATGGTGGCAGATCCATCGCAACCCTCTTCTTCATTCGGCTCTCAAATCTTCATGGCTGGAACGATTCCCATCCATGTCACCACTCGAGCGAAAGAATATCCATCTCATGCCGGGAAAGAGCCGGAGGCCCCCTCCAGCGCTCCTCCATCCAGTTCTAGTCCACTCCACATCGAACGACCTAGCACTGAGACGACAATCCGACCCCCTCCAAAAGGTGTACTCTGGAAGTCTTCTTACAACCCGAATGCTTGTGCTGCTCAGCACTACAACATTGTTGAGGACTTAGCCCAGGCTCCGTCTGCTATGTCCGCTCTAGAAGTCCTCCAGACCCGGCTGACTCGGATCTGATTTCTTTTGATCTCGAAGGCTATACACCGAGACGGCCTCACCAAATCGCTTTCCTTATACAGGTCATCATCAATGGTAAAACGATTCATCGTACAGTCATTGATGAAGGTGCCTCAACTTGCATCATGTCTGTTGCTTGCTGGAAGGCTATTGGTTCTCCAACATTGAGCCAGTCTCCTACGATGTTAGAAGCCTTTGATGGAAGAGAGTCCCGTCCTTACGGTATCCTCCAACGCTTGCCCATCTCCTTGGAAGGGAATACGGTAGAAGTGGAGGTCGAAGTTGTCGACGCTAATCTTACCTACAACCTCCTCCTCGGATGTAGCTGGACATACGCCATGCAAGTCGTGGCTTCCTCCCTTTTCCATGTCATTCATTTCCCTCATCAAGGGAAGATTGTCACGGTGGACCAGCTCTCCTTCTTCGCCTCTTCTTCCTAAGGTAATGTGCCGTTCGTGGAGCATACCTCTAAATCATTCAAGAGTGTGGGAGCTGGGCTCTTTAAAGATCCCGCCCTAATGGGTGTCTTTCCCCTTCCACCTCCGAATCTCGCCCCTATTAACATGATTTCCGTACGTTCTGATCCGTGGGTCCTCCCTCCCGCTAATCAGATAGACTCCTGGGGTGATATGATGCTGTTGAGTCCTGCCGAGCTCAACTACGTCGAAATCGTTGCTGCATCGGCTCCCCCTCCCGAACCTGCTCTTCCGAGCGGTGTTCCCGATTCGTATATTCATTTACCTTGGCTTGGAGATGATGCTACTTCAGATCCATTGACGGAAATATTTCCTTCCGATGAAGCCATCGTAGGGACCATGTCTCTTGAAGAGCCCCCTTGGTCAGATCATCACCACCACTCTTCCTTTCTCCCTGCCCATCAAGAAATGATCGCATGTCTTGAATGGTTTGCTCCGTGTATCCCATCTTCGCCCCTTCAAACACCTATTCAAATTTACCAAGTATATTGTGAGGGCAATATGGGAAACATTATGCAAACCCAACCCATCGACATCTCTGTGAAACCAGGGATTGTCGAGCACATTCATATTGGAGTCACTTGCACTCCAGAGGAAGTTCAACTTTACACTGACCTATTTCGCGAATTTCGTGATGTCTTTGCTTGGTCCTATGAAGAGATGCCTGGCATCGACCCCAGTATAGTGGTGCATGAGATACCTACGTATCCAGGTGCTAAGCCTGTCCGTCAGCGCCTACGCCCTGTGCACCCCCGAAAGGCTGCGGCCATCAAAGCAGAAGTCGAAAAGCTTCTCAAGGCTGGTTTCATTTACCCCATTCCACTTACGGATTGGGTCTCTAATATAGTTCCTGTGAACAAAAAGCAGGGCACTATTTGCGTCTGTGTTGATTACCGTGATATCAATCGCGCCTGTCCTAAGGATAACTTCCCTACACCCTTCATCGATCAGCTTATTGATGAGTGTGCAGGAAGCGAAATTTACTCGTTTATGGACGGCTTCTCTGGATATAACCAGATCAACATCACGCCCGTGATCAACATAAGACGGCTTTTATCTGTCCTTGGGGCACTTTTGCCTATAAGAAGCTCCCTTTTGGTCTAAAGAATGCCGATGCTACCTTCCAACGTGCAATGTCCTATGCCTTTCATGACATTCGTCACATTGTACAGCCGTACCTGGATGACCTTCCAGCTCGTTCAGTCAAGCGTCAGGACCATCCTTCCCATCTTCGTGAAATCTTTCTCCGCTGTCGACACTGCCGTATTTGGCTCAATCCTCATAAATGTGTCTTCTGCTTTGAATCAGGCCGACTACTCGGGTTTATCGTCTCCCGAGAAGGCATCCGTCTGGATCCCCTCAAAGTCGTGGCCATCTTGAATCTTCCTCCCCCTGCTTCTTTGCAGCAGTTGCAGAGCTTGCAGGGTAAAGCAAATTTCCTTCAACGATTCATTCCGAATTATGCCGAGGTGGCTAAGGGTTTCACACGGTTGTTGAAGCGAGACACACCCTTTCATTGGGATGCTATCGCTCAGGAGTCTTTCGAGTGACTCAAGGGCCTCCTTGTCTCTACCCCATTATTGAAACCTCCGAACTACCATCGTGATTATACTCTCTATCTGGCTGCCGCCGATACCACTATCGGCATGGTTCTAGTGCAGGATGATGATGATGGCAATGAGCACGTTATCTATTACCTCAGCTGCAACCTCCTGGATACGGAAACTCGCTACACTTACGTCGAGAAGTTGGCATTGGCTGCTGTCTGCGCCGTCCAACGTTTCTGGCATTATATCTTGTTGCGCACCACGACTGTGGTTTCTGACTGCAACCCGATGACGTACATTTTGTCGCGTCATTTGCTGGGGGGCAAATACTCGAAATGGATCGTAATCCTCCAAGAGTTTGACTTGGAATTTACTGCTGCCAAGTCTAAGAAGTCTCTGGTCTTTGCTAAATTACTCTGTTCTTTGCCATCTCCTTCTGCACCCTCTCTTTCAGAGGATCATATCCTGGATGAAACTCTTTTTCTGATCAGCACCCTCGATCCCTGGTATGGGGATATTATTGTTTATTTGCAAACGTCCTCTTTCCTCCCCGCTGTATCCAAAGATGCTCGGCGGCGGATCTGCCATCAATCTCAACCCTATTGGATCATAGGGGACACCCTGTACCGCCTCGGCATTGACTCCATTCTTCGCCGATGTCATACCCTTGAGGAGGTTGAGAAAGTCCTGAATGACTACCACTCTGGCGCCTGTGGCGGCCATATGTCCGGATATGCCACAGCTCAAAAAATCCTTCGCGCTGGCTATTTCTGGCCCTCCATTTTTAAGGATTGCATTCTTGCTGTCCGCTCATGCGATGCATGCCAGATATACCAGCGGAAGATGCGTGCGCCACCGGCCCCGCTACACCCTGTAGTGACCGTAGGCCCTTTTGCAAAATGGGGCATTGATTATACAACCTATAAGCCTCGCTCAGCCGGGGGGCATGGGTTTATTATCGTTGCCGTCGATTACTTTACAAAATGGGCCGAGGCGATGCCCACATTAACTGAAGACGGTCATACAGCGGCGCAGTTTTTGTTCAATCATGTTATTATGTGGTTCGGAGTTCCACAGGCCATCGTCACAGATCACGGAAAGCATTTCTGTAATCACATGATGACTGAACTGACAACCCAACTAGGCTTACGGCATGATAGTTCGACCCCGTACTATCCTCAGTCTAACGGTCAGGTTGAAGCCGTGAACAAGATTTTGGTTACAATGCTTCAACATACTATTGACATGCATAAGTCTAATTGGCATCTGATGTTGTTTCCAACCTTATGGGCCTACCGGACCTCTGTGAAGGATGCCACCGGTTTCACTCCATTTCAGCTAGTTTATGGACTAGAGGCTACCCTTCCCATAGAATGTGAAATTCCTTCGTTGAAAATAGTCGTCGAGTTGCTTCCCAACACAACTCCGGTGGAGGAACAGCTTCTTTATCTAGAACGGTTAGACGAGACCCGTCGTTTAGCCTCCCTGGCCATCAAAGCTCAAAAGAAGAGAGTCAAAACTCATTTTGACCATACCATTCATCCTCGTTCCTTTGTTGAAGGAGACCTTGTCCTGCTATACGACCAAGCCAATGAAAAGCTGGGGGTAGGCAAACTCGAGCCCATGTGGCTAGGACCTTACATTGTAAATAGAGTATTGCAAAAAGGGGCATACGAGCTAGTTGACTACGAAGGTAATCCTCTTGATAAGCCCCGTAATGGGCTGTACTTGAAAAAGTACTATGCATAATTCATGCGCTTCGATTTGTACATGCGTGTGTGTGTGTGTGAGTTTTCATGTTTTCGGTGTGGTGTGAAAGCGTGATTTCCCCTTATTGTGTCTTTTTGCTTCTTGTGCAGATGTCAGGTGCACCTTACATTGGTTTCACTGATGGTGCCTGCCGCAGCACTCGTAATTTGTCCTCTATGGCGTGGGTGATCTACGATCCTCACGGTGAGTTGATAGATCTTCAAGGTGTTTGTTTAGGCTGTACTACAAACAATGTTGCTGAATATAGCGATGTTATTGAATTATTAGCCGAGGCAATTAATCTCGGTATTCGTACATTGCTTGTTAACCTAGACTCTCAGCTTGTCATCCACCAGCTGAATGGGCGATATTCCGTCAGAGACCGTCACATTTTAAGGCTGTACTTACGTGTTAAATTGTTAGAAAGGAATTTTGACTTCATCACATATCAACATATTCCACGACGATTAAACACATTATCTGATGCATTGGCCAATCATGTATTAGATAGACATTTGCGTAATCTATAATCAAAACATTTTACAAGCAAGCACATAAAAGCACAATAATAAACCATAGGCATCTGTATATATATATGTGTGTCATAATGTTTGCACCGCGTGCGTTACCAAACTCAAAAAATAATACATGTTCATCCTGATACATCCTCGGACAACATGTCCCTCAAAAAATATGCATGAAAGAAACCTAGGAGTCTACTCGTGGTGGTGCTCATGATAGCATGCCACCGCGCGCACCAAACGTCTCAGCAGACGATGGATGTGAGTCGGCACCCCCACTGTATGCATCTGGTATGCAAAGGGCACGTCCGCCAATCTAGCATAGCCTGGAATCCCTTGGGTAAGTCCCTCGAGATTCTGCACTAGCTCTTCCCGCACGACACCTCTTGCCTGAGGGTCAGCTGCAGGTTGGTCTCTCCGCGCTATAGGAGACAAGTCGGCTGGTCGCTCCAGGCCCACATCTGCATATACATATAATTGTCATCAGAACATGCATGTATTGACAAAAAAAATGGAAATACATAAAACACCAAAAAAGAGAAGATCATACCTAGCTCCTCTTCCCATTCCTCCCCCTCTGGCAATGGGAGGTTTGGGTCCCCCATAAAGTTGGTTCCCGCATATGGCCAGTCCTCTACCATGATCAACTGGCGGCGAAGCCATATGAAGAACTCGGGCCGCGAAGACATCTGATGGCCCCCTCCTCCTCTAGGCATCAATGCTGCCCAGCGAGCCATCCTTGGCTCTCGTGGTAATGGGTCCGCTACTACAGCTCCCTGGTACTGGAATAAAGGTAATCATTCCAAGAAGAATGATACCACAATCGAACCATACCCGAACTATTTCACTCCCCCGCGCTTACACTTTGTAAGTTGCCTCTTGATATTTATAGTCACTGTTGTAGCCCAGTAAAAAACGGTGGGGCTAAGACATTTTGTCGCTAGTAACAGATGGTTCTTGCTAGCCTCATGGGGCGCCTGTACCCCAGCTGCACGTGTGATGGTGAACAGTATCATCTTAAGAACCAAATCATGGATGGTGGCGATATCCACCTTGGCGCTGTTCTTCTCAAATTGTGCCTCTGGGCACACACGAGCCTTCACTTCTTTTCTCTGCGGAAGGCCTGCTTCCGGTCAGAATGGGGCTCGCCCCTCTCCGTGACAGCCCAGTAATGAAGTACACATCAGATACATCTAGCTCTAAGGTCTGATCCCATAGTCGAAATACTTGGTCATCAACATCCCAAGCATCCACTATAAACTGTAATAGCTCTCGTTGAGCTCGCAGATAGGAGGTGAGGAAGAATTTCTTGAGACCACAGTCTCTCAAAGCATTCATGCATCCCTCATCTATGATGGCTAAGGCGTCTACGGCATCATGCTCTCGTTCTTTCCATTCCACTGGTATTTTGTGTATTTTCTGCACCCACAAGGATGAATAAATCATTAATGAAACCCTGGTAAGCATATACACCGGACAAATTTCAAAAATGATGGGAAAAATTAAGTGAAAAGCTAGGTTGCGTGGTTGGCGCGACTGTTTCTAAAACAGTCGCGCCAATGGCGCGGTACCTTTGGGTAAATCACCCCATTGGCGCGGACCCATGCCGAATACCCGCGCCAATGGGGCGTAACCCTAAATTTTAAAATCCCCCTTGCGGAGGCTCAATTCAGGAACAAAATGCATAAAAACAGGTATGGAAATGAAGCTTAAGAGAGCGCCTCTTACCTGGAACTGGCGGAATCTCAAATGGTTGCCCGGATTGGCGGTAATCGCTGCTCGAAGTTTGCTCCCCAAATGGACCACCACCACTATGCAAGAGGTAAAAAGTAAAAGGTAATTTTGTTTTTACATTTTCACCATATTTATAGACTTTTTGACTTGTAATTAGGGTTAAAGAGTTGTTTTTTGAATATTTTAATATATTTTTGGTCGAAAATGGATTTTACGCTTGCTATTGATGTTATGACAGGTCCTTTTTGCAACTTCGATGGTGAAACGAGTTGTATTTTATACTTTTTCGGACTCGGTAAATACACGAAAAAGTCACTATGGAGTCATCTTTCAGCTCTTTTTTGACTCGCTAAAAATGAAAAGATTGTTGGGTTTCCCCTCTTGACTTGTTAAACATAAGTAAGAGGCGGTCGTCTTTAAACCCTTTTCCGACTGTGTAAAAATGAAAAGATCGTCGGACCCTTGTCATTTCAGGTTCGTTAATGGTTACGAAACGACGTGATGTTGATCATTTTTTTACTTTTTCAGATCAATATCACTACTCATGAAAAGTACTCCTCGATCGTAATGGTCGGGCGGTTCTTTCGAGCATTGTTTTATACTATTTCGGGCTCGAGAGGCACAACTTTACGAAAAAGGACCCCCCTGGAGTTTTCTTTTCTACTGTCTTTTCAGACTCTCTAAACAGGAAAAGACGCCAAGTTCGTCCTTTGTCAAACTCGTTAAAACTTAATGACATCGGATTTCGTCGTAATGACGCTCACAAGCATATGCTATCCCCATCAAGCTTGTTAAAAATAACTGGGGTACTCGCCAGAAATGGTGGGGAAAATGGATCCATAATCATTTTCGTGTCGGCAGTATGTCGCTCTTGAACATGGCACTAGTCTGCATTCGTGTCTGGGTGGGAACATCTCATCTTGTTTTACACTAGCCTCCGTGGGTTTGGGTTATCCTATTTGACCTCTCATCCGATCATTGCCTTATCGCCATGACCTCTGCTCATTTGATGTCAAATACTGCCAAGTCCACTATCGTGCCGCAGATATGTTCAAGAGAAGTTGACCTCTGCTAAAATACAACCTCCCTCTGATACCTCACATAATTCTGAATCACCACAATGTTAGGACTCCAATATGTACCATTTTTGTTATATATTTTGACATCACTTTACCCTTAGAACCATGAACCTCAATGTCTTTTTCATTCACTTTATCCCAAGGTATATGGAAACCTCTTCTTTATTATATGGTTAATCTGTCTTACATTTAATTCCATAATACTCTTATATTTTATCAATTATTGAAGTGCATTGTTGCTAACACAAGTCAAAGATCGCAGATAATATATGCCTTGTTGGGAACGAGCGGTCGTTGCTGAAACAGCTGAACTTCATTGCTGAAACAGCCAACTCCGTTGCTGAAACAGCTGGTCCCGTTGCTGAAACAGCTGGTCCCGTTGCTGAAACAGCTAACGCAGTTGCTGAAACAGCCGTCAAAGCACGCAACTCCCGCTATGCGTTTTTTGCGATTCTGGAAGAACTTTTTGTGGATAATAGCAGCAGCCAGAAGATACGGTTACCTGGATTATCTTGAAGATAGCATTTCTGTTGTCTCGGTTGTAACAGTATCTCTTTTTAAGAAAGAACAGAATAGTTTTGTTTAGAACAGAATCGAGATCTTTGCTCTTGTGTAAAATTGTAAATGATGTCTCCTCTTTAAAAAGAGGAGACATCATCATTAGGGGGGATCGAACTGTAATTCATAGAACAGCATTGTGTGAGACAGGAGCTAGTCTCCTTTTTGTAATGTATCAGTTTCTTGACAGATGAATAAAGACTTGTTTTGAGCGTTCCAGTTTAATTCTTTCTCCCGGGGAATCTTGTGAGAAGGAAAGGGCCCGCCTTCCTCACAAGATCCACCCCTTTATTCCTGTAGTTGTTTATTTCTTATGTATTTGCATTGTATTTAATTCTGTTGCTGAAACACTAGTTACATGGTTTGTGATACTCTGTTTCTTAGCGCTACATGTATTGATTGCACGAGTGGATGATGAGAGCATGTGCTGAAGATCCCTGTACAGAGGGATAGGGTCTTGCTCCCATTGATTGCTTTCTTTTACTTGCAGTGTGATTAGAAACGAGAGGCCAAGTGCTGAAGATTCCTGTTCCTGGGAATAGGGTCTTGACCTCTTGAGGTTACTTCTTTTACAGTGTGATTAGTGCCAGGCAGCAGGTGCTGAAGTTCCCACCACGGAATAGGGTCCTGTTCCTGCTATGGTTGAATGATTTCTTTTCTCATACATCTATTTCCCTTTGCTGTAACAGAGAAATCGTGTCTGCTATAAGTTAATTGACTTCAGCTCTAATTAAGTAGACTGAAAATTAATAGATTGATGAATTTAACAAATGTGTGTGACTTTCTTTTACTACAACATTGAACTGCTTTTGAAATTGAGCATATCCAGTGCGCTATTACCTTTGGAATAAAAAGACCTTCTCGGGTTGACAATTTATGTGGAGCTCGAATTGTGAGAACAATTAGAGCGACCAACATTTTGGCGCCGTTGCCGGGGAAGGTAATTATAGATTTCAAAAAGCATTTATCTATTTTTCCTAATGTGCAGATTGTATGAGAGGACGAGGAAACCAGAAGAAAAATAACCGCGCAGGTGGCAAGGGCTGGGGAGGACGAAAAACGTTTATTGACGAAATTGTATCAAAGGCGGAATCATCACAAAGATTGAGTTCTCGGAAGTCAAAACTTCAGTTTTCCCCTCAGTCAGATTACAAGACAGAAGAAGTTGTGGGTCCTGAAAATACAGAAGAACCAGCAGTCAGCGCTGAAGAGTCAGAGGAAAGTAGTATAATAGAAGAACATATCGAGGAGATAGTAGAAAGCGCTGGACGACCAGTAGGAAACATTGAAGAACCAATAGAGGATTCTGACGATCGAGAAAGTGCAGTAGGAGGACCAACAATGGAAGACAACAATGATAATCTCCTCTTTGGAGGAGGACGTACAGGTCCTGAAGAAGAAAGAAGGGATGAAAATTCTCTTTCTACCTTGGGATTTCCCATCAGTGATCTTCCTGCAGGAACAATGAAAAATATCCCATTGTCTGCCCTACCTAACTTTCATGGTTTATCCACTGAGGATCCTGACGAGTTTCTTTTTGAATTTGATATTTTATGCAGAAGCTATGATTATGTTACTAATGCTCAAAAGTTGAAACTGTTTCCAGCCACCTTAAAAGGGAATGCCTTGAGATGGTTCATGAGCCTTGGGAGTCAGGTAATCACAACATGGGAGCAAATGAAACAAAAATTTCTGCTTAAATATCAGGACTACTGCCGGACAAGAGAGAAGAAGGATGAATTATTCAATATGGCACAAAAATCGGATGAAAGCTTGGAGGACTACATCGAAAGATTGCAATACAACATACAGAGATCCGATCATCCAGATATAAGTAAGGAAATTCGTAAAACAATATTACTTAGAGGTTTAAGGGATGATTGTTTAAATATGTTAAATATGCTTGCTAAGGGAGATATATCTAAAGAATCATATGATGAGATTTGTGAACTTGCTAAAAGATGTTCTAGGGGAGCTGCAAGAAACAGAATAAGAGATTCCACCTATTCAAGGGTACAGAAATCAGCCAATGGAGGAGCAACAAGAGCAGAGATAGGTAATTTGCTTGAAGAATTTAAAACCGAAATGCTAAGTTCTTTTGCTTCACAGATTGACACTTTGCAGGTTAAGAAGAAGCAGGCTGAGGCAGAAGCAACTCTGGCTATTTACTGCCCGAAATGTAGAGATAAACATCCACTAAGGGAGTGTCCAAGAGATAAAGTACCAGTTTGCACCCTTTGTGAGAAAGATCATGAGACAGAACAATGTCCATCTCTACCAGGGATAAAAGCAGCGATGCAGCCAACAGAGGAAGAAGCTGAAGCAGTCTACCTGTTAACTCAAAGAAGACAATGGCAACCTAAAGGGCAAGGTACGAACTCTGGTATGCCATTTAATCGTTGGAACAATTATTCTGCTTTTGGCCAAACAAGCTACCCCCCCCTTCAACCAAATGCAATATCCACTTTTCAGTCAAATGAATTTCCCACCCATGCAAATGCAAAACCCTCCCTTTGTTGACCCTTCAATGTGGACTCCTTGGCCTCCACAGCAACCACCTCCTTTCAATCCTTGGAACCCAAGTTGGAATAATCAATCACTTCCATACCCAAATCAGATGCCTCAATTCCAACAATCACTCTCTCTGCCATCAAATGCCCCACCAAACAACCAAATGAGACCCCAACTACCTGCGCAACCAAATCCTAACCCCAATAATAAAGCTGTGCAAGTCATTGATATTCAGAATCAGTCTATATTTCCTACTATGCAATGTAATGATATTCACTTGAGATCTGGAAGAGTAGTAGAGCCTATTATTGATGATATAACTGATTCAGATAAAAATGAAACCGAAAAGCAAAAAGAAGCTCAACCACCTTCTAACAAAAATGCTGAATTAACAGAACCTCCATTCCCCGAGCGTTTGGTTTTAACCAAAACAGCTGAAACACCTGCTTTTAATTTTATGGGGGAATTGCAAAATTTGTATATTAAAATTCCACTTTTACAAGCATTAAAAGATGTACCAATTTATGCCAAAACATTAAGGGATATTTGTGTGAAGAAACCTGGTAGGAAAACCAAGGATCCCCTTACAGTACATGTGATGGGAGACTTGTCTGCATTAATGTCCGGAAAAGCCCCTCCTGTAAAATATGGTGATCCTGGCCATCCTACTGTCACAGTTCAGATTGGTAAAGCAGTAATCCCCCGAGTTTTGGTAGATTTAGGTGCAGCAATTAATATAATGACTCTGGAAACTTCACAATTGTTACAGCTGAATAACACAATCAGAGATACACCCACCATTTTAGAGTTAGCTGACCGTTCCACAATTAATCCAGAAGGGGTTGTTGAAGACCTGCTCATTTCAGTTGAATCCTGGAAATATCCAGCTGATTTCGTTGTATTGCAAACTAAAACAAAGCTGGGGGGACATCCCTTAATTCTAGGAAGGCCATGGTTGGCCACAGCTGATGCATTTATAAGTTGCAGATCTGGTTCAATGACAATTTCTAATGGTTATGAAACAAAAAAATTAACTCTTTATCCTCACGCTACGCCAGTAGTTAATAATGAAGATTCTATATGGATGGATTATGATGATAATGCTGTTCAGCCGATTCTAACTATAGGACAAGCTTTAACCCTTAAAGACAATACAGAAGATGAAATAATCAATAATTTTATTTGTGAACCTTCTTCTGTTATTGCTGAAACACACAATCAATTAACTGCAATTTTTGAAACTGATATACAAGAAAAGATTGAACCTGAAGATTCATCTCAAACTTTAAACACGATCCCATCTAAGAGCGTAACAGTTGAAATTGAACCCGGTAAGACATTAAACATAAATCCTGATCTAACAGATGCTGAAACACAGCAGTTAATGAAGTTATTACACGAATATAAGGAGGCATTTGCCTGGGATTACACGGACATGAAAGGTATTTCTTCTGAAATATGTACTCACAGAATTTACATTAAAGAGGGATGCCGACCTGTTTGTCAACCCCAAAGGCGAATGAATCCTAATTTACGAGAAATTGTTAAATAAGAACTTCAAAAATTGCTTAATGCAGGGTTTATATACCCCATATCTGACAGTGAATGGGTTTCCCCGTTAGTAATTGTCCCTAAGAAAAACGGGAAATGGAGGGTATGTGTTGACTATAGAGCTTTAAACAAAGCTACCCAAAAGGATCATTTTCCCTTACCCTTCATTGATCAGGTGTTGGACAGTCTTGCAGGGAAGAAATTCTTCTCTTTTCTAGATGGATTCAGTGGTTATAATCAGATAAAAATTGCACCCCAGGATCAAGACAAGACCACTTTCACCAGTCCTTGGGGAACTTTCGCCTATAGAGTTCTCCCATTTGGATTATGCAATGCACCAGCAACCTTTCAAAGAGCTGTTATAGGAATTTTTTCAGATATGCTGAATGACTGTATGGAAATATTTATGGATGATTTTACCCCCTATGGTGTATCTTTTGAAGAGGGATTACAAAACCTTGAGAAAGTACTTAAAAGATGTATTCAAGCCCACCTTTCCTTAAGTACCGAAAAATGCCACATGATGATGAGTGAGGGAATAGTGCTTGGACATTTTATTTCATCTCTAGGTATTCAGGTAGATCCATCTAAAATATTAGTCATTCAGAATCTTTCTGTTCCTAAAACTCAAACTGATGTGAGAAGTTTTCTAGGGCATGCTGGTTATTATAGGAGATTTATTAAAGATTTCTCTAAAATAGCTTCTCCATTGTTTGTATTTCTTATGAAAAATGCTGAATTCAAGTGGACTAATTCTTGTCAAAAAGCTTTTGAAGAATTGAAGCATCAACTGTCTACTGCTCCTATTTTGAGGGGGCCTGACTGGAATCTTCCATTTCACATATCCTCTGATGCTTCAGATGTTGCTATTGGAGCAGTCCTGGGACAAGAGGAAAATCATCTTCCTTATGCTATATACTTTATCAGTAAGAACATGACCTCTGCTGACCTTAACTATACAGTTACCGAGAAAGAGTTCCTTGCAGTAATCTATGCCATTAATAAATTCAGACACTATATTACTGGGTACCCTACTTTTGTGCACACTGATCATTCAGCTATTAAATACTTAATGAACAAATCTGTCACAAATGCTAGAGTTACCAGATGGCTGTTACTATTGCAGGAATTTGATATTACAATTGTAGATCGGCCTGGTAAGGAAAATGTGGTGGCTGATTTTCTTTCACGGTTAAAAACTGATAATGATATTCCAGTAGATGATAGTTTTCCTGACGAATATTTGTTTGCAGTTTCTGCTCATTCTCCATGGTATGCAGATATTGCTAATTACTTGGTTGCAGGAAAACTACCAGCACACCTGTCATATAGGGAAAAGAGAAGAATTGTTCAACAAAGTGCCAGGTATAGCTGGATCAGCGGATGTCTCTTCTATACTGGGCTTGATCAGGAGATCCGAAGATGCATTAGAGAAGATGAAGTGTATGACATATTGAAAGCTTGTCATGATGGCCCTTGTGGAGGCCATTTTGCTGATAAAAGAACAGCGCATAAAATCCTGAGGATGGGTTACTATTGGCCCTCATTATTTAAGGATGCAAAGAAGTATGTAAGGGCTTGTGATAGCTGCCAGAGAATGGGTCAATCCAATCATAGAGACCAAATGCCACTAAACCCCCAGGTAGTTTCTGAACCATTTGAAAGATGGGCCTTGGACTTCATAGGACCCATTAACCCTCCATCCAATCAAAGAACCTATATATTAGTCTGCACAGACTATATGACTAAGTGGGTGGAAGCCAAAGCACTTATTAGAGCCAATGAAGAGGCTGTCTTGGCCTTCTTATTTGAAGATATTTTCACTAGATTTGGAATCCCCAGAGAGCTAGTCACTGATGGGGGACCTCCATTCAGTTCTCATGGTTTTAAATCTACCCTTCACAAATATCATATTCAACATAGAATGACTACACCATACCACCCCCAGGCCAATGGGCAGGTGGAAAGCACAAACAAAGTTTTAGAGGCCATTCTAACTAAAACAGTGAAGGACAACCGGAAGGATTGGTCCCAAAGGCTCCCTGAGGCATTATGGGCTTACAGGACTACTTGGAGAAACACTACCGGTTTTTCTCCCTATGAATTGGTTTATGGTAAAAATGCTATTTTTCCTGTGGAATTTGAAATTAAAACTTTAAAGACTGCCTTAGCTGTTAATCTTGATTTGAATGATGTGCAGACAGCTAGATTGCAGCAACTTTTGGAGTTGGATGAAAAGAGATTGGATGCCATTCACCAAACAAACATGATTCAGCAACAAAGGATGAAATGGCATGACAAAATTATCAAACACAAGCAGTTTCAAAAAGGTAATTGGGCCTTGCTGTATGATTCTCGGTTTGAAAATTTTCAAGGAAAGCTACGTACACGTTGGCTTGGACCGTATGAAGTAGAAGATGTCTTTCCAAACGGAACGGTAAGACTTGTAACAATTGATGATGCTAAAACACCTCTACTAGTCAATGGCCATAGGCTCCGTTTATATGAGCGCCCTGTTTCTAAAGAAGATTTCAAGACTGCTTGCATGACTGATATTCATTATCTTTTTCCAGGGGAGTCTTCTGCTCCTCACAGCACTTAATTTTCTGCACTGTATTTTTAGTAGTAGATTAGATTTAGCACTAATAATCCCTGTCAAGGATTGGCATGTTACAATTGAATTTTGCAGATTCTGGAAAGGCAATAAGGAGGACAGATTCATCATGAGAAGATCTGAAGCTTTAAATCAAGAAGCTTCCTCCCATCATTTTACCCTCTTCCCTAAAGTAATATCCCTCCATTATTTCTATCATTCCCACCACTCCCGAAATGTCTTCCTTCAGTCTGTGTTACCCATCCCTTACTGCTGAAATAATCCCTTATCATTCACAGACCTAAGTCAGTTATCACAATTTTCTGATTTTTCCCGTTGCTGAAACTCCTGTTTCAGCAACGTAACACCAACTTTTTCCATTGCTGAAACACCAATTTTTCCCGTTGCTGAAACACCTGTTTCAACAACGTAACACCAACTTTTTCCGTTGCTGAAACACCTGTTTCAGCAACATATCATTGATTCTACCCATTGCTGAAACACCTGTTTCAGCAATACATTATCAATTTCCCCCGATTGATGAAACACCTGCTTCAGCAATGTATCGTTCAGTTGCTCAAACATCAGTCTCAGCAACTTGTTATTATCAAAGCAGCATCTCTCTT
Source organism: Pinus tabuliformis (assembly GCA_031772625.1). Taxonomy (NCBI): domain Eukaryota; kingdom Viridiplantae; phylum Streptophyta; class Pinopsida; order Pinales; family Pinaceae; genus Pinus; species Pinus tabuliformis. Next base: position 76,992,964 of record CM062819.1, on the reverse strand, counting down.
TGTCGACATATAAGCTTTCTGGTCCTTCACGATCATACTTCAGATCCTTTTGGTGAAAATTATTTGGCATATACCAGAATCAATTACACAAACCCTTCTATGATCATTCAAGGCTATTGCAACCGACACTTCGAATTATTAATTAAAGGTAAAGTATAAGGTATATGGTTTTAATGTAATTCGGTTAAATCATATTAAAAGAGAGGATTTCATTTCATAATGATTGCATATCTCCCCATGTCCAATCATTATTACACCATACGTAGGGGGGGGGAATTCCAAAAATAGAATGATTATTTCGCATGAACCAACCTGCCGCCTGTTATCATATCCATTTTTACCGTCATTTAGACTACGCAGCCGTTGTTGCAACAACTAGTCTGATCAGGGTCTGAGAATACTGAATTGTGCCTCTGCGGAAAAACTCAGAGCTTTAGCCATGGGAAAGGCGGCCATTAGAAATGAGCCCGGCTCCATAAGTCTTCTACAGCTCTTTCCTGAAGTGTATCAGATCTTCCAACAAGCAGGGTGGACAGCATATTTTGAAAGGTTGGGAGATTTTAACGCAGAAGAAGTATTAGAGTTTGCACAGAACTTTGAAGACAATTTCTCAGTGGTCCGAGGGGTTCGCATTTCAGTGACAGAGGATGACATAGTTCAGGTATCAGGGTTGCCAGCTGAGGGCATTCGCTGGTTTAGCAGGAAGCAGGTCGTTCTTAACGCGCAGCAAGACTTTTTGCGCCCGGACGAGCAAGTGGAACCTAGAGGCCGCGGGGTCAGTCTGTATTCACTTCCTCAACCATGGCCATCAGTGGCAGAATTCGTCAAACACTACCTAACATGCGAAGGGCGTTATCAGGTAGTGTACAATCATGACTTTGTTCTGCTGAATCATTTGAGGAATGGAAGATTGATTAATATCCCTTATTATCTGCTTGGCTGTATTAAAAACATGTCGTATTATTGTAAGCGAGCCAAATCTCCAATGTCATCCCTTACCCATCACCGCTTATGCCAGCTGTTAATACGGAGGGGTTTTGCTCAGCAAAATCCCCCTTTGCAGGCCCTACCTGAAATTCCCCCACAGGCCCCACCTGAAGTCCCTCTGCAAGCCCCACCAGAAATTCCCCAACCACCTGAAGTCCCTTTGCAAGCCCCACCCGAAACTCCTCAGCAAGAGAAAACGTCCCAACCGTCTGAAAATCCTCATAAAGAACAACAGGAGGAAACCCTGAATTCTCCCATCAACCCAACCCCGAGCTCGCCTCAGTTAGCAGAGCTAACACCCTCTACTATTCCTGTCTCTAGTGACGATTCTCCAACACCCCCTTCTTCACCCATTAAGAAAAAGAGGAAAACCCCAGCAGTCACAAGTTCTAGACCACGGACAAGGTCCACATCCAAAATTCCTACCCCTCCGGAAAACCCTGTCCCGAAGAAAAAGCCCTCCCGTTCAAGGAAAAGGAAAGGCAGCGATTTTGCTGCCTTCCTACCAAAAAGAAAGAGGACAAAGACTGTTGAGGCAGAATCCACTTCCATTTTCCCTAACCCTCCCACTATTGTATTGAAACCCTTATCCCCATCCCGAACTCCCCAGCCGGTCTCGTCCGAAGACACTGTCACACAAAAATCAGTGCCTCGGGATAATACGACATTGGTTATGGATCAAGGAGTGACTGCTCCACAAGAACCAGTCACTTGCCCAGTGACTGCAACACAAGAACCAGTCACTGAGGAAGAAGAATACACCAAGCAGGTCGATAATGGGAAATGCCCAGTGACTGTTCCACAAGAACCAGTCACTGAGGCAGAAGAATTTACAGAGCAGGTTGTTAGTGAAGAATGCCCAGTGACTGTTCCACAAGAACCAGTCACTGAGGCAGAAGAATTTACAGAGCAGGTTGTTAGTGAAGAATGCCCAGTGACTGTTCCACAAGAACCAGTCACTGAGGCACAAGAATTTACAAAGCAAGATGATAGTGGGAAATGCCCAGAGACTGAAATACCAGAACTGGAGATGGAAATACCAGAACTGGAGATTGAAATACTAGAATTGGAGATTGAAGTACAGGAATCCATTCCTAACCCGGTGGATGAAACACAAGAACCACCCACTGTGGTACCAGAACTGGAGACCGAAACACAGGAATCCATTCCTAACCCGGTGGATGAAACACAAGAACCACCCACTGTGGTACCAACATTAGTCACTGAGAAGCAAGAATTCATGACTGGTCCGATAGAGGAAATACAAGCACCACTCACCGTGGTATCAGAACTAGTTCCTGAGGAACAAGGATTTATTCCTGATAGAGCACGAGGACTATTTACTATGGTATCAGAACTAGTCACTGAGGAACAAGAACTTATTCTTGATGGGACACAAGGACCACTTACTATGGTATCTGATCTAGTTACTGGAGAACAAGAATCCATTCCTGGCACAATGGATGAAACACAAGAGGCACCCATTGTGGTGCAACAACCAGCTACCACTGTGCATCAGCAAAATATCCCAGCAGAAACAAGCAGCATACAAGGCCCACATACGATGACATCTCTACTGCAGGAAAATGAGTTCCTGAAGTCTGAAATAGAAGCTTACAAAGCTGAGTTAGCCATGGCTCGAGAGGCTTTTGAAAAAGAACTCAATCTCCATACATTAGCACAAGTAGCCTCAATGCAAAACAGGGAGACATGTATAGAATATATGTGCAAAGAGTGTGGCACCATTTATCAGAATGCAGGCTATAAAGTAGTTGAAATTCCACTCCCTGAGACAATTATGACAGAGGGAACACAAGAGGAATGCCCTACTGCTCCACAAGAACCAGTAGGACCCCCTATGATGCAAGAAGAAGAAGAAATCGAACAAGAGATATCTCATCCTTTGGGGACTGATGCAGCTATCCCGGCAGAAGAAACACTGCCAGAGCACACTACTATTGATTCAGATATTCCGACAGAGGAAACATTGCCAGAGAAAATGACTACTGATGCAGCTATTCCAGCAGAAGAGACACTGCCTCAGCACACTACTGATGCAAGTATCCCGACAGAAGAAAGAATGCCCCAATGCATTACCTCTGAGGCAGCCATTCAGACAGAGGAAATAGTGTCCCAACCCACTACTTCTGTTAAAAAGACACAGACTCGGCTATGGGACCCAGTGGAACAATTCAACAGATGGAAGAAGGAGCATGCTGAGAAACAGGATATAGTATTACAACAGCATAAGTTGCAATGGCAAAACTATGTATACACTAACTGGGAGAACTGGGAGCAATTACTGCTAGAGCACAGGGAATATAAGAAGGAAGCCAGACAGTCTAAGGAACGGATAGCCTTGATGTTTTCATTGGTGCGGAAGTTGATGGTTACACGTAAACCTTCTGTAAACTACGCTCTTTTTCTTGCTGAACGACTAGTTTATTTTCAAATTAAATCAATAGCACATGGTAGACCACATGAAGTACTGACTTCAGAAAAGTTTGTTGAGACCTTTAAGGAGGCCCCTGAAAGCGACCAGCATCTGCTGTGCGAACTCTACCTTCATAATGAAGCCATTCCTGAAGAAAGAAGAATTAATCTTATTCCAATTGCAGGTGATATACAAATTAGGGCATTTGCTTCATTTTTGTCTAATCAGCTCACTTGGCAGACTGCGTTCAATGCAAGCAGTCATAATGAGGAGAATAAACTCTTGTGGATTAGACCAAAGCCGGTAAGCCCAGCCATGTTTATAGCACAGTACTATGAATTCTTGCAGAAGCCAGGTATGAACGAGCACATAGAGCAATTACAGGCTTCAGTCCTTTTTAATTATCAAGAGCATATTCGAATGAAGGGTCCTGCTGCACTGAAGGCCAATGATCTCTTTTGGCAGCAATCAGATAAGGAAAGACAGGATTATCATCCTTTTAACCCTCTCAATTTTCACGCTGCATTGTATAGAGTCCCTAAGTATATTGATTGCATTCAGCATTGTGGAGTCAATTGGATTGGGTATCATTTCCGTTTTCCAATCTTATGGCTGCCTTCAGAAAAATATCAAGGTCATTACCAGTTGACTGACGAAGAGGAAGCCTCGGCGTGGCAACAGTTGCAGACCAACAGCGGGTTCCGGGCTCCTACAGACGCCACCTTCTCCAGCTACTGCTTGAGTAATTTGCATTGCCAGTCCCAGTACTCAGACTCTGATTCAGACGAAGGGGTTGCCTGAGGACATGCAACATTTTTAGCTGGGGGGGATGTTAGGACTCCAATATGTACCATTTTTGTTATATATTTTGACATCACTTTACCCTTAGAACCATGAACCTCAATGTATTTTTCATTCACTTTATCCCAAGGTATATGGAAACCTCTTCTTTATTATATGGTTAATCTGTCTTACATTTAATTCCATAATACTCTTATATTTTATCAATTATTGAAGTGCATTGTTGCTAACACAAGTCAAAGATCGCAGATAATATATGCCTTGTTGGGAACGAGCGGTCGTTGCTGAAACAGCTGAACTTCATTGCTGAAACAGCCAACTCCGTTGCTGAAACAGCTGGTCCCGTTGCTAAAACAGCTGGTCCCGTTGCTGAAACAGCTAACGCAGTTGCTGAAACAGCCGTCAAAGCACGCAACTCCCGCTATGCGTTTTTTGCGATTCTGGAAGAACTTTTTGTGGATAATAGCAGCAGCCAGAAGATACGGTTAACTGGATTATCTTGAAGATAGCATTTCTGTTGTCTCGGTTGTAACAGTATCTCTTTTTAAGAAAGAACAGAATAGTTTTGTTTAGAACAGAATCGAGATCTTCGCTCTTGTGTAAAATTGTAAATGATGTCTCCTCTTTAAAAAGAGGAGACATCATCATTAGGGGGGATCGAACTGTAATTCATAGAACAACATTGTGTGAGACAGGAGCTAGTCTCCTTTTTGTAATGTATCAGTTTCTTGACAGATGAATAAAGACTTGTTTTGAGCGTTCCAGTTTAATTCTTTCTCCCGGGGAATCTTGTGAGAAGGAAAGGGCCCGCCTTCCTCACAAGATCCACCCCTTTATTCCTGTAGTTGTTTATTTCTTATGTATTTGCATTGTATTTAATTCTGTTGCTGAAACACTAGTTACATGGTTTGTGATACTCTGTTTCTTAGCGCTACACACAACATCTTTCCTCTGTCTCGTGTCACTGATGTGGGAAAGATCATGGCCCACCTTTGATCAAGATCACTTCCTTTCGACTTCAGCTCATTATCCAAGAAGCTGATCTAGAGACTCCCTTCGGTGCCTTGGAGCCTGCATGCCTCAATGGCAGGTTCTTCGTGTTTGACGAGAGGTTTTCATCATTGGCCTCCGATCGAATGATTCTACGGGTGTTCGACGCCATCTCATTTATTCGCACGCCGTAGATTGTACCTATAGTACCTTGAGGACCATTGTCATTATTGGTGGTACCTCTCGCGTCTGTTAACAGTTTTCATCATTGACTGGTAATGAGACGATGTTCATGCATGTTCGACTTCAACTCATGTATTCGCATGCTTGAACTTGTACTCTGTTCGGGTCGAGATGGAGCGCAAGACCCTGGATTTTGTTTGTTGGGATCCAGGTTGCGATTTGTGGCTTATTATGATCATTACATGACTCATTCATTGGATGGCTGCGACCATGCCTGAGTCTATTTATCGATCCTCTCTAGATGGCTGCGTCCATACCTTGGATCTAGATCGTTATGTACTCTATTATGGATGGCTGCACCCATGCCACATACATCATGTACTTGAGATGTCAGTTGTACTTCTTTACATAGGTTCTCCGGCGGCCGTGTTTTCAGTCACGCATGTTCTTGTAAAGCATTTCATCCCTCTCTCTCGGGCCTCATGCTTTAGGGGGCATCTGTTACACAGTAATTTGTCACCGTTTGTCACCGTCCCTTTTACCCCTCACCCATACACTGGAGGACTCATTTCGGGACTTGTGAGAAGTGACATGACCTGAAACCACTTGCATCATATTCCTCTAAGTATGAGCTTCATTTGCCCTGAAGACATATCCTACAAAATCTCCATGAAAACAACTCTTTTTGCATTAGCGCGGGTCCACCGTTCACTGCCCGCGCCAATGAGGGAAATCCTCTAAAAAGGGCGCGCTATTGGCACTCTGTCCCAGAGTCGCACTCATGCCAACCGAATTGAGTAAATTTTTCAACCACCAAACTCCCAAAGGTTCTCTTCAACCCATTCACCAACTGAATCTATGTTGAGCTAGGATGGTTTGGCTTCGAATCTCCATAGAAGGGAAAGTGGTTTGCCACCTTTCATGGAAGTTTCCAAGTGATAAAGCCAATCCCATGAATAATGTGGTTGATCGTATCTCTTCCTTCTCTATCTATAAAAGTTTGCCTCTATGCCTTGAGCAAGCTAGTTACAGTAGTTCTGGTCCCAGCATAGTGATAGAGAGTTTGAAGCTGCAAGAGCCTTCTTTACACCCATAAGGCCAAATCTAAGTAAGGAAATTCTTGTCACCCAAAGAGAGAGAGGCTTGTTCCTCATCCCAACAAGCTTTGCAAGACTTGTGTAGCTGATCACCCAGCCAAAGGAGGATTTGACGTCAGAACAATGGTTGTATTCTTCTTTGTTACTTATCAATAATAGATGACTATCATTATGGTTCCACTCTCATTGTTTCATGTTTGATGTTGAGTTATATCTTTTCTGACTGATATATAATTGTATCTACTAGATTTTATGCTTGTTTTCGTGTTGTTCTTTGCATGTGTAGGTGTCCAGTCACGGAGATCATGGGGATCGTGACCGGCCGAAGCAAAGGAATGAGGGCGACATCCCTTCTACGAACACTAGCGTTGGAATCCAAGTAGGTTCTCACCATCTACTTTGTATTTGCAATTAGGAACTTGCGTGATAGCATTGTGTGATTGTTGCTAGACCCGGTCTGGGCTAGTAGGGATCGTCTCTGTCCGCAGAGAGGATTTACCTCCACAACACCAAGGCTCATCTTTATTGTACATGTATGCTTAGTTTAGATTCATAACTTAATTGTTAATTTGCTTAGTAGATGCATTACCATTACAAGTAGCGTAGATTAGATTGGTTGTGTGATAGTTTGCTTCCATTTGTGCCTTCTTTCAAGTAGCAGGTGAGCAAGGAGAAAAAGGATCACCACAAGGTTGTTAGCAGGTGTCTCAACCTCACTTCCTCCCTCTGGGACCATGAATTGAGGAATAGACCCTTCAGCAGCCCCAAAAACACAGATTTCTAGTTCTTTTATGAGCTTTGGAGTTTGTTGTCTTTAATTCAATAGTTGGTTAATGTTGCAAGGAAGATTCCATTGTAATCTTTTTCCATCTCCATTTCTACTATATGACCTCACTCATGCTTTCATTCCCTTCAACAACTTGCTTCATGCATAATATAGGCAGTTGATTCATGCTTTTCTAGGTTATGAAAATGTATCTTGTTGCATAGTTCTTTCTGGAAGACACACATGTTTTATGTAGATTAGGTACTTCAGGAGGAGACCAAGACTTCGTAACCAATAGCCACCTTCCACTTCATCCACCTTAGCCATCCCTTGTTTCACCACCACCCTCACTAGTCTTTCATCATTTTTCATTGAAATTCTCCTAAACGCATTGAGTGAATCTAGCCATCTGTTATCTTTGATATTGAACTCCTGAGTGCTCCTAGACCTTCTAACACTCAATTCCACCCATCACACACATTTCCTAAGCTTCCCAACGCCTCCAACACTTCACAATTAGCTCTCGGATGTATCTTGTAGGTTTCTTGTAATTCCTATAGGATCATCCTGTAGGTTTCTAGTACATCCTGTAGGTTTTCCTTAAACGACCTGTTTTGAGACCGAATTAATGGGAAACCTCTGGGAAGTCACAAAAATCTGCATAGGACCCCTCCACACCATCCAACCATTTCATAAACCTTATAGCCATCCTCAAACACCTTCCATCCACCTGTCATATCGACAAGAACAATTAGTTTGCATACTTGATTTTGCCTAAAAAACCAAAAAAGGGAAAACAGATTTAGTTTAGTTTCTTTGCTTGCACATTAGTATGGTTTGATGCTTTTTAATTCTACAACTTAGATAGTAGCATTTGTTTATTTTAGATTTAGAAATTCTGCTTAGCATAGCTTTTTAAATAGTTAATTAGGGAAAGGTGTGGTTTAGCATTACATGTTGGCCTTTTCCATTACTGCAGTATAGTAACTTTCTTAGAGTAGATTTTCCCTTCTTCCATCAAAGAATCAAGCTTCTTCTGACTCTATAGAAGTCTGGCTTGGAAACCCAATGGTCTTTCACTAGCTGAATAGTGACAACAAGCAGAACCATCACTTTTACTTGTGCATACAACATTGACACCTCCAAGTTTGTACGAACCCCGGGTTGATAAGTAAAGCTGGTAGCCTAGGATTTTCTTATCATTGCTGCAATACTGGCACTCATCAAGTCCTAGAAGTGGGTGGTAATGTTATGCCTTGACTGCGAAAATGTGCAAAGTGAAGTATGGTATCTTTTGTGAGAGAAAGTGTGTGACCCTACAAAATTTCAAGTGTGATACATGAACGTTCCAACACACGAAGGGAAAAGGAAGTGTGCCCCTGGAAGCCTGTAATAGTACATAGCTTTAAAGGCACACATGAGTGTATTGACATCACAAGTTAAGATGCAGAATATCCACAAGTTAAAGTGATGAATTAATACAAAATAACACATTCAACAAGATTCCCACAAATACAAAAGAAATTGTTCATAAGCATAAGCGTAAGTTAAATAACATACATTACAAATACAAAAAGAATAGTCCTACTATATTCACAATATATGCATGAAAGCATGTCGGCTCTTATTTTATTATTGTAAGTGAAAGTTCCATTCATACATACACCATTGACAAACCACTACCCCCAGTAGTGGAACATTAAAGTCAAGAAAACCTACTCCTCCAAAGAAGTATACTTGCTCTACACTATGAAGAAGACAAGACTCTTCACAATACTCCCAAGCTCCTTATAAGCCTAATCCTAGCTAAAATCTTGGCTCCTAAAATACCCTTACACGTGTTATGAGTGTAACACCCTCCTCCGACATCTACCTAAGTAGCCAACCAGCCAAGGTAAACATGTGATGAGAATTTACTATGATATTATTCAACCTCCTAAATCATGTTAAGGAAGTAGAACTAGTGGAAACACACCATACAAGCCTTCAACATAGCCAATAGGACATGTAGGAACCATCCCAACCTTTCTGCTAACCAGCCCCTGGGTCCCAATGAGATTTTAGACCACTTAACCCCCGAACTCTCCCATGATATGGGCATGACAACGTCCAGGAGGCTTTGGATGCTCCCATGACATGGCATGCCAGTGTCCAGGGGCTATTTTGTTTAGTTTAGTGCCAACATCCCTAGGATTGAGCCACTTTTTCGGGCCCAAAGCCCAAGTCACTGCCCAAAATTCAATGAAACCTTCAGAACGGAAAGATAACAAAACAATGATGATACAATTGCAATTACTTAAACAAGCACTTGAATGGAACCCTACTAGTCATGACAAGCATTTCGTCAAACATATCATGAATATGTAATCTACAGGTGTAAATAACATATTTGAGCATAGGGGTCTCATAATCATTTGAGAATCACTAAGAAGCATTGATGTCACAACACATTAGCCTCCATTTCATCCATTAGGTCATAGATACATTGTTCATTCATATACAAGTGAAAACATGATGAGAGGCATACATAGCCACTATCATAATACATATTCATAACTAGCATAATAGGGACACAAATACCAAGTAAGCAACAACCATAAAGTCCACATATAAACCAATACAATACTCATAGAATAACAAGGAGAAATAGCCTCATGTTAATGATGCAAAGGCCAACTAGTTGTGGGACTTCCACGAACCACCTGACCATTGACACGGTTGAGCTAAAACTCCCTTTAGCTAGTCACTCTCGTGCCATATTCCAAGAATGAATGTGGGATCTCATAAAACACATAAATCTAAAACCATCCAGGGCTTCAAAAGGCCAACCACCTCAACCCATCAAATAGTGATTCCACCTCATGGTCAGACATCACAAAACCATCATCATATTGGTATCTACCCAAGCCTTCTAGGGCTCCATAGCATTTGTTCTAACCAAGGCTTTGAGGACTAGTAACTCAACCCACAACTTATCCGCACTTCCAGAGTATTTTTCCAACTAGGGCTTCTAGGACTAGTGGCTCAACCCACCAAGGGCTTCCAAAGAATTTATCGAACCAAGACTTCTAGGACTAGTAACTCAACCAAAGTTGTTACAGGGCTTCCAGAGCATTTGTCCCACTAGGGCTTCCAGGAACTTGTAACTCAACCCAAGCTAAAGGAAACATGATAACCAACTAGAAAAAAAAGGAAATGAACCCACAACACCATGGCTATCTAGGAAATGGAAAGGTTAGGCAAATTCGTTGTCAATCCAGGCAATCTTCTATGCCAGTGATAAATCATGACCAATAAACCACATGCATATGCCATGGATGACAAAACTAGTGAGGAAAACATACTTGCAACTTAGTACCTACAAGAAAAACACATTGTAGTTGTTGATCATGATGTCCTCTTACACTTTCCCCCTCTTACTTTTCCTTCTTGCTCCATAACTCCAAGTATAACACACCCTCCAAGACTAATCCAAGAAATTCTAAGTTCCCAAGAGTATTAGATAGAGAATAGAGAGATAGCTCCAAAACTAAACTGACAAAGGTCTTCAATGACCAAGCCTTCCCACTGATCCTAAGAAGCCTTTTTATTAATGAGGTCCCTATTTTCTTCATTTTACTTTATTTTTCTTCAATTTCCTCCTCACATGTAACTTGTGACCTTTCACCTTCCTTTCCCCCTAATTTCAACTATTTTCATAAATAATATACCAAATACATGCCTCATGCCTTTTCAAAGCCTTTTCCATTACCTTTGCCAATTTCCTTAGCCACAATAAATTGAATGAACACCCAATAGGATGTTTTTCCCACCATTTAGCTTGGAATATGTGTCGCACAACCATGGTCTTATATATTTTGACATGGATTTTTAACCAGGGCTGTTACAGAACCCTCCTCCTTGGGGGAACACCATCCTCAGTGTTCAATTACACCTATAACTAGCAAGACCATTGAAAACAAAAAATAATGCCCATGGAGCTTTATAACATAGCTCATTTCAATATTTACAAGGACCATCTACTAAAACATGACAATCATACTGTTTACTGGAGCTTTATAAGACAACTCATTATGATATTTGCAATAATAACCACATATACACACATACACATTTGCTTCACCCAAAAAATAATCATATTGTCTATGGAGCTTTATAAATCCAACTTGATACAATATTTATAATAATACACACATATACAAATATGCACATTTTCTCAAACATCAAATAAAAGGATATTATTCTTGCATTCGCAACAAGGGAAACCTGAGTCTAACACCTCCACCCTCAAAGTAATTCCAAGATTCACCTCCTTCCCAAGAAGTCCAAAATCCTTTGCAAATTCAAAGTTGCATCTAATGTCCAGCGCTATAATCTTGCGCCACTTGTATTCTCAGTGAAAAATTATCAGCTCATTGTTCCAGGGTACACTCCCAATGTGCATTTGATTCCATTTGGAAATTCTAATGACCAAAACAAATATATCCCCAACCTTCCCTTCTTTGCGACACAATCCCTTGAAAAATCCGGTCACCCCCTTCTGTGTAGTCACACACCTTCCAAGTTTCGTTGGCACCCCCATCCCAGGTAGTCTATCCCTTGGCAAGATTTCCTTGCATCGGAAGGTCAAAAAACAAAGTCATATCCTTGACTTAAAACCATCATACCGATCATAGCATGATCAGGGAAATTAATGGACACTATTGGGTACCAGTGTCCCACAATGGCCCTGTTCCTGAATGCTTTATCAACATAATTTTGCCTATTCCAGTCTCTTTCACTGCTACTGATAATTATTTCAGTCTATTTCAACCACCCAACTAGGCATTTCTTGCTTTCTTATACCATGCACATAACTTCCATTAGATTCAAAATAAATTCAAATAACTTCAAATCATACCTCATTGGTGGCCTGTCAACAAGGTACACTTGCAATTATGTTCGCTTCCTATCACAACAAGTCAAACTAGCATCTCTGACCAAATCATCATGCATAAACATATCACATCAGGTTATCTCAAAACACAACCATCATGGATCAAAATCATAAATCACATTTAACCATCATAAACCAGAATCATAGATCACATGTAATACTCATAGACCAGAATAAAAAATCACCGGCATAATAAAGCTAAAACGAAATACTTATACTTATCATTCATGGATCCTTACTTCTGCCTTTGTTTTTTGTACACACACTGGATAGGTTACTACACTCGAAAAACACTCAGTTCCTTCTCTTCAACCATGCACATATACAAATAGTGTGAATCACACACATACAACCAAACATGACATACAACCCCATGCAATGCATGCATCTACACCTGACATACCACACATACATCTACACCTAGTGTAGAACACAATACATATAGTATAAAACAATGAAAACACATGTCGCGACACCAGGACTACACAATGCACATACGTAGTACTACTAGCACGCAAAGAAACATGTACGTCATGTGCACAATACCACATGTATACCAATACCATATGTACAACATATATAAAGTACCACCTTTACAAATCACCGCCTGCATGACATGTACACGAGACCACATGTACACAGCACAATATGTATGACATGTACATAGCACCACCTGCACATAGCACCATATGTACAACATGTACACGACACCACATGCTCACAACACCACTTGTACAATTATGCACACAACACCATATGTACATAGTACCACATGTACGACATGCACACAACACCATATGTACATAGCACTGCATTTAAAACATGTACATAACACAGTATAGACACAACATTGTTTATACAACATGCAGACAACACTGTATGCACACAACACCACATATCCATCATGCACACAGTACAATATATACACAACACCGCATATGCAATATTTGCACCACACTATATGTACCACCATGTACATAACATTGCATAAACAACATGTACAAACACTATATATACACAACACCACATGTACACAACATCACATATGCAACATGTACATCATATACAACATAAGCACAACAGTAGTACCACACATCCAAACCACACTGCCTTTAGCAAGTAACCTTACTTCTAGTGTCTCTCTTCCATCCATGCTTATCCGAGCATGCCACAAATCACATCGTTTTCATTCTGCTAATGTATTTCTCAACATTAGCCTGTCCATAACATAAACATAAACATAGTATAATTACATATTATCAATTCATACCCACATGATACTGACCTCATATATTTTTCAGGACTACTCTTCCCACTTGATTCCTCATGAACCAGGAACCTCGTCGTGTCATTCACCTGCATAAGAAATCATTCCTCCACAAGAATGATCCTTGACAACCCAGTTGGATAGTGACATAGATGCATGGATACATATATACATATACATAAACATTTGCATAAAAAAACCATGATCCATGACGACCCTATCAGACACGACATACATACATGCATACATGTAAAAATATATAAACATCGGCATAATCATGATCATAACATATTTACCAAATAGCATAAGGTGAAGGTTTAGAGAACTTCCTTTATCTGTGCACACCATGCACAACATTGAGAAAAATCGTTCCCAACATAGCCAAGACATTTGATGCCTCAGATCCATTTACTTCACCTTTCCTGTTACCTTTCTCATGATTTTTCTCCCACTATCCATTTACACCAATGGACCGAACCAATCCAACTGATTGTCATATTCATACCTTCAACTTCCCTTAGTCATGCACCGAGCTTCATTTGGGTCTTACATTACATGCTAAGTTTCATTCACCTCTCCCTGAGCTCCATTAACTTTCCTCTTTCCCAACCAATTCTCAAGAATCAAAGCATAAAAGGCAAGAACAAGAAGCAAACAAGAGAAAACCATAAAAACCAATAGCAATATTACATCACAAACAAAGTGGTATGGCCATACAATAGACATAAACAAAGCTGCAAATCAAGTGCAAACAAAGCACAAAGAATTTAAATCACGAGACTCTCAACAAACACCATGTCTCAATCCACCTGGTTCCCATTTTTCCCGAAGGAAAGCTCAACCTGAGCCTTCTTCATAATTTCATGGTAGTATATTTGCCATGCAATCACCTCCATCATATTTCCATTAGCACATAACTGTCAATACATAAATAAACATAATAACACACCAGTTACCTTACCTTTTTCTTTCAAGCATGTTGCTTTCAATTGAACACATCCATTCCATCTCTCAAGGGACTCCAATCCTTTGATGAAACTAGCCATAATAAGAACCAACAGTTATACCTATCCAATACATATTTATGAATATAACACATATCCTCATAATGTTAGACAAATTCAAGGTTAAGAAGAATTCTTGTGTGCAAAGCACTCATTCGTTTGGAATTAGGGGTTCCAAACATAGCCAAAGTATTTTTTTCACCCAATTCCTTTCTTTTACCTTTTCCTTATTGTAATTGAGTCTTACTACACACTGCCACATCACCAAATTATTAGTTATATAAAAACATCAACTATTACCTTTTCAAGCTAATACCAAGCATATTTCCCTACAACTAATCACACATGTCAGTCTCACTTCAAAATATCAAGACATTATGTATATTAATTTGAAATCAACCTTTACCAAGCCTAACAACCATGTCATACTCAACAATCAACTCACATTCACCAATCATAATCCATAACGCTACAAATATTACCTACTTGCACTTAAGTACATATCATTTATCTCAACACATATGTATTAGTATAATCATCTTAAGACAATATCATTTCGGCAAGAAATCTTATAGACAAATACTCATATCATTCAAGTAATCAAACATTCAAACAATAGATATACAACATAAGAAAACTCATATCTTAATATATCACATGGGAGGCTATATTATTTGCATAATCAAGTTAAATTAGCATGATATAACTTCACAACATATCAACTCAAACATAAATAAGTTTATGTTATCCATAATAGTCACTAGCTAACATGTTCACATCATAAAATCATAAACAATTATCATTCATACATAATAATCACATCTACACATTCAGTTTAGATTAGTATGACATAATATCACAACATATTATCTCATACCTAAATTTCATAACCCTAACCATTTTCATAGACCAATCCAACTTAGTATGATACATATAACATCAAGATCTTAGTGTAATATCCCTAATCATCAAGTAACTAGCATAAAACAACAACAAGTTATATATCATGCTCATCAACAACATATAACCTATTCATCAAGCTAACTATCATATAACAACAAGAAGTTAACCTATAGCATACTTATCTACAACATATAACATAATCATCAATTTATCTAACCTAGAACAACAATAACAATGCATACCACCACAAGTTACTATCATTCATGACTATCCGACACATGAGCATATGATTACACTAATCAACTAGCATCTATCATGTATGTAACCATAACATCAATAGAATGAAAGGTATACACATAACCATAATTCATATAACAATTCATTAACTAACATACATGCACGCCAAACATACAGTACATGTATGATGATCTTCTCTTACCCCAAGGTCTAATGCTGCAACCTCATTCTAATGATCTTCATCTTCTGCTCTATCTCATCCAACATGTCAGCATCATAACAACCAAAAACATCATGATGACCTAAAATGCATGCAATGACCTCATAATGCATGTCTAACCTCCATACATACATAACCATAACCATGAAAATGCATGCCTAACAACATATAGACACCAACATGCCTAATAAATGCATATACAACTGACATACATTCATGAATAAAGTATCCCAATAACAACATCATCGACCTTCTCATGGTGACGTCTCTACAACCATAATAATCACCATGCGAATGCAACAAGAACATGGACTAAAAGAATAAGGAATACATATGAAACCGACATGAATGCATGACCAACACACAGCGCATCCAGTCTGAGGGGTGATTTAATGACCAAAAGTCATATACGTAGTGGAAATATTTAAAATACTTTGTAGACAAAGACATCCATCGTAGGATAGTAATTGTAAATTGTATATTGTATAAGAATTGATGTACGATGATTACAAATGGGAATTAGGGTCCTGTATTTATAGCCAGGTAAGTACCCTTTCATGAACCTGCATGTATTTAGGACATGTCTTTTCATAATTAGCTAATTAATCATTAGTTAATTTACTTATTATTTATTATTATTTTTATATTATTATGATTATTATTTATTATTTATTTATTATTTATTTTTGCATAGTTTATGTTCATAACATTTTCTTCCCCTTCAAAAATCTTTGTCCTCAAATCTTGTTGATGAAAGGACTTGAACTTTGTTTCTTCTACAAATGTCTTCTGCTTGATATCTTTTCTGCTACGAATGTCTTCTCATTTCGGAAAAATCATATTTTTCGAGACAAGTTGATATGATCCTTGGAGTGATTTATAAAATTGTCATACTGAGAATGGATCAGACCATCCTAGATTGATCTTCTATCCAATCAAATTTTGTGAAGAATCATTATCATGGGATTGGATTCTACAAACATTAGTATTCCTATAAACATAAACTTGTCATTTATTCCCTGAGTGAGACTGGTACGTAGATTGATGGGAGAGTCTACTCTTGTGATCCGGATGTCGTTACATAGTTCTTTTGGTTGGACTTCCCCTTATCATTATAGTGTTCGATTCCTTATTTTTTCAGGCGTTGTTGTTTTTGAGTTGGTGGCTGAATCATCACTTCGAATGTTCATTGAAACCTCTGAGTTAGTTTTTACTTCAGTAGGATTTGGATTTGCCTGAACTATGAGATCAGTAGAATCGATGTTTATTTCTTTAGCTTGGACTACTACATCTGGGAATTTTGATGCTTACTTTGCAACAAGTTTTTCGAACCTATACATCAATGATTTCTTATCGTCCTTACGTTTTTTAATTTGTTTGAGCAGATTTTGGTTATGATTTTTTAGACGTAAGCATTCCTCATTTTCTAAGTCAACTTTATTTTGGCCTTCAAGCTTCTCATCTTTTAAACACTTGATTTATTATAACAATTTTTTGTTAAGGTCTTTTAAACTTTATTTTTCTTGTTCTAATGTGTGCTTCTTAGTTTTACAATTTTTTACTCGTGAAAGAAGTTTCTCATTATGGTTCCTCAGATGAAAAATTTCTTCATTGGATTCTGTTGATTTTGCATGAAACCGCTTTGCGAGATCTTTATATTTATTCTCTGAGGTTTCACTCTTTTATTGGAGTTTTGTGATTTTTTCTTTTAATTCTTTAATTTGCATATGGGCACTATATTGATATTCTTCTAAAGTAAACAATATTCGACATTTCGAACAAGGTATTGTGTGATTTTTATAAATCGAAAAATACAGTTTTTTTGCTCCACAAAATGGACATGTGATCCAAAATGTAGAGTTATGTATGGATTTCATAATTTATTTTTTCATATTTGAATTAGACTCTATCTTTCTTCTTTAAAATAAGTGCCCTTTTATTTGATAAACTTGAACACCTTTATAAATTCCTTTAACTTTTATTTTCCTCAATTATATATTTTTGCCCACTTTAGAATAAGTTAATATAGCTCCACTATTTAAATAAATTGCACCTTGTATTTATTATAATTCTTTTTAAAAAGTACTCTTCCTTTGTTATAACTTGTTATCTTTATGTCTCTCTATAGTTCTAGATTTAACCCTTTATTTACTTTAATATATAGATCTTTTTAGTAAAATTCTATAATAATACTCGCTTTGTACTTATATATATTTTCAATAATTTTATGACTTGAAATACACCTTTATAATACACAAATTCTCTTTACGTATCTTTTATTTTTCTTTTTGAAAAGTTACAACCCTAGTAAAACATGGTTATTCACCGCTTTGGTGTATAATATAAAATATATGTCCACTTATGTGCATTTGACTCAGTTAATTCTCTACGTAAAAAGTAAAACTTATCATTCACATATAGAGTTTTTGTATTCCTTTTGTTTTTCTTTTCCCTTGAAAATACCATGGTCAATTACCATGGGTTGCTAAAACCATGGGATTGTAAACCACTTAATGAAGAATCAAGATAATATTATACACTCTTCCTTCTCTTACATATAGTTTTAAAGATATTTGGAAACATTCCCTCTTAACTTTATCATGCACTTTTTATCAATGATGCAGAACCTTTTATATATATGTGTGTTATCCTTCAAAATTTGCATGGGACTATATTTTAACTTTATTTTCTTTTAAATTTTTTTTTTTAATCTTTATATGTACTTCTTTTATTTTATTTTTTCTTTATTTTCTTTTTTTCTTTGAATATCTTATTATTTTCTTCCTTTTTCTTTTGTTTAATGTCCAAAGCCCTGAATGGTGAAACTAGAAAAACAAAGAAACTCCAACTTTGTGTAGCGAAACACTTAAGTTGTGACAACACAAAGGTTGAGGAAGGAGTAATGGACAAAGGTCGGATCAAACTGATCCTCTTCAGCAGTTGAGCATCCAGAGGATCGAACAATGTTGAAATATGGCAACAAGAATATTCCAATTTAATTGTCCTTGAATTAAATTGTGAATTAAAATCAAATTTAGTCTTAACAGCTACTTGGAAATAATTAATTAATTTATTTTAAATTAATTAGATGGAGAAATTCAAGTTAGAAGTCTTTCTGAAGTCATGCAAGAGTTATCCCTTAAATTAAGGAGATAATATTGAGTTATATTTGAGTTGTAATTAGTTAACTTGATTTACTAAGTTAAGTCCAGTTAAATTAGTTCCTAACTGTTTGAGGAACTAATAGTGAGTTAATAGTCAGTTGATGCATTAATGCACTCAACTAGTGCTACTCCAATTAACTGAAGATTCCCTTATCAGAAACTCATGCATGTCTATTCTGAGAAAGACCTAGTTGAGATTAATGTTCAAGGACAGTGTACTATCAGTTGCATGCGTTTTCTCGTGGAGAAAACTCATGCATGTAGTCAAGGATTCATCCTTGAGGATTGTGTAGTTTTTAAGGCTCGTTTTTCCACTTAGTAATAGGCTAATCATCCACAAGGAACAACACAAGGAAATATGAGCTTGGAGGGTAGAGAGGAAGGCTGGAAAGAAGCCAAGATTGCCTATGAGCATCTGTGAGGATTGTACCAAGAGATGGCTAGCTGTGAGAGCTAAGGCTTTGTATAATTCCTATGTATTTCCACCATGTATAATAATACAATAGTGTGGGGTTTTTATTTGAGACTTTCCCCAAATTATTTTCATGTCTATTGTGCCACTGATTCTTCTTCTTCTGGTTATATTGTTCAGCTCGATCTTTAAGCTAATGCAAATTGATAGTAGAAGTAGGTTAAAGTATTATTCTTTGATTTATATTGCATTATTAGGTTAACCTATCATAGATTTTGTACATGGTATCAAAGCTGTGAACAATATACTGAGAAGAGAATTTGAAGTTTGAATTTCGGGGTTGCAGGTGCAATCGAATTCATATCATACTTCAAGCTTGGCCAATGGAATCCTATGGCTTGAGACTCGAGTATGCCTTGGAAGGTAGCTCGAATTACATAGCATGGAAATATAGAATGGAGGCTGTATTAGAAGACAATGGCTTGAAGGAATTCAATGATCAAGAAATCCCAAAGCTAGCTTCAACTAATGCACAATAGTTGGTTGAGTGGAAGAAATGTGTGGTGAAGGCGAGATAGATCATCCTTGAGGGAGTTCGAGACCATATTGTCTCGATTCTCTATGGGAAGGATACTCCATTTTCAAAGTGGAAGAAATTGAAGGACCTCTACCAGAACAGTAGCGACCAGAGGAAATTGGTGCTCAAGGAATAGCTTTGAAGAATTAAGATGGAGAAGGGCGATACTATTTCCACATATCTAAACAAGCTCACCACCTGCAGAGATGAGCTTGGCAGTGTGGGAATAACTAATATCGATGATGATATGGTGAGCCTCGCTCTCCTTGGCCTTCCAAAGAGTTGGAATATCTACCAGGACTCTGTGAATGGAAGGGAGAAACTGTTAGATTGGGAACGACTGTGGTCGAATCTTATGCAGGAGGAGATCAGGAGGAGCACACGAGATGGTTCTTCATCCAAGAATGATGATGAAGAAAATCTGGCCTTAGAAAGTAAGGCAAGGAAAGGGAAGGGGAAGGCTTCCCATTTCAAACCGAATTCTTCTCTTGGAGGGAAGAAGGGTGACATGTATAAAGTAATATGCTTTAATTGTCACAAGATGGGACATTATGTGACTAATTTCCCATCAAAGAAGTCCAAGAAGGGATCCTCGAAAGGAGCAGAAGGTGAGGTATTAGCCTCTCAATTCGAAATGGACTTCACCCTCATCACATGCATGGTGTCATTGATGATGGGTTGTGTCTAGTATCTTGACAGTGGAGCCTCATTCCACATGACTGGTGATAAAAATTTATTTAGTGTCTCGGAGGAGAAAGACCTCAATATGCGCAAAGAGATGGGTGACGATGAAAGGTATAGTGTTTCAAGAGTGGGCACAGTTTCTTTTCAGAGGGAGCATGGAGCTCCTCTCACTTTGATAGATGTGATGTATGTGCCTCGATTGAAGAAGAACTTGGTATCAGTCACGATGTTGGAGAAAAAAAGCTACGATGTTGTCTTCAGTAAAGGAAAGGAATTCCTAGGACACATAGCCATGAGTCAGACCAAGAGGATAGGCATTGGGTGAAGAATCTCTATAAACTAGAGGTAGATGATTGTGCAGCATTGAGTACAAAAGCAGAATTGGTGCAAAGCCAAGACATTGGAGAGTTGTGGCATAGGCGGTTGGGCCATTTGCATCATGGGGCTTTGAATATAATGCAACAGATATCTACAGGACTTCCCAAAGGTAAAATTGAGCAGGTTGACACATGCAAAGGTTTTACCTTGGGAAAGTACACCAAGTATTCCTTTCATGATCGAAACAGTCAAGCAGAGGCTATCTTGGAGCGAGTTCATACTGATTTGTGTGGAACATTCTCAATGGAATCCACAACGTAGCAAATGTATTATGTGATTTCATTTATGACTATTCTCGTAAATGCTAGATTTATTTCATGCAAAAGAAGGACCAAAATTTCACAAAGTTTTGTGAGTTCAAAGCTTTGGTCAAGAAAGAATCAAGGAAGAAGATCAAGGGCTTGAGAAGTGACAATGGTGGAGAATATGTCTCTCAAGAGTTTAAGGACTTCCATGCATTGGAAGGAATTAAACGAGAGTTGACAGAACCTCATAACCCACAGCAGAATGGGGTGGCCCAGAGGAAGAACATAACTATTGTAGGGGCAGTACGGGCAATGCTACATGACCAAGGCCTACCACTTCACTTGTGGGCTGAGGCATGCAACACAATGGTCTATTTTCAGAATAGAAGCTCGCATCGTATACTTGGGATGAAGACACCAGAGGAAGCCTTCTCCGGTAAGAGACTAGATGTGGGTCACTTCAAGATCTTTGGCTCATCAGTATATTTCCATGTGACAAAGGAAGCACGGAAGAAGATTGAGCTGAAAATAGAGTTGGGGATATTTTTGGGGTACACTGATACACCTCACAACTATCGAGTGTACCTACCTACGCGTCGGAGGATAGTGGTTCATAGAGATCTCAAGTTTGATGAGCAGAAGGCCATGCGAGTTTCCCTTGAGAGGGAGCTCCAACTACAGGTTGTGGAGGAACTGTTGGTTCCTAAGGAGGCAAAGTCTCAGACTAATGTAGAGCAGCCGCATGCAAAGGTTCTAGGAGTGGAGACATCCACTCAAGCAGAGTCTTCCAGAGATGGATGGAAGTGAAAAAGAGAAGCTGACAGATTGTTGGAGGATGCAAGAGAGAATGTGGGAACACCATCTTCTCAGCATAGACAGAGGAGGTCACCTAAGAGGTACATTGGATATATGGACCTTGCTAGGGAATGTGTTGAGACCGAGCCATCTTCATTTGAGGAAGAAATGTGGCAGCCGATTTGGGTTGATGCTATGGTGGAGGAGTATGACTCCATAGTTTGTAACAATGTTTGGGACATGGTTCCGAGACTAGAGAACAAGTCATTTGTGAGTTCCCGTTGGCTTTACAAGGTAAAGCAAGTAGCTGATGGTAGTGTGGAGAAGCATAAGGCAAGATTTGTTTCCCGTGGCTTTTCACAGGTTGAGGGGGTTGACTATGATGAGACTTTTGCTTGTGTCACAAGGCGCTCATCTATCAAATCTATTTTGGCACTATCAACATAGATGGGTTGGAAGATCCATCAGATGGATGTGAAGACTGCATTCCTCAATGGCCAGATTGAGGAAGAGGTGTACATAGAGCAATCATAACGTTTTGAGACCTTCGATCATGAGTCGCATGTGTGCCGACTCAAGAGAGCATTGTACAGGCTGAGCAAGCACCTCGTGCTTGGTACATCAGGAATGACAACTACTTCACTGGGTTGGGCTTCACAAAGAGTGAAGCGGATGTGAACCTGTACCACATCGTGGTGAAAGGTAAGTTGTTGATCATCGTACTTTATGTTGATGATCTCATATTGACTGGTGATGATCAGTTGATCATTTATTGCAAGGACCTTGCAAGAGAATTCAAGATGAAAGACATGGGTCTCATGCATTACTTCCTTGGCATGGAAGTGTGGCAAAAGGATGGGGAGTTGTTTGTGTCTCAGGGCAAGTATGCCAACGAGATACTCATGAGATTCCACATGGGGAAGTTCAAGCCCATGCAGACTCCCCTAGCATTTAACTGGAGGAAGGAAGTTGCTACTTCAAGAAAAGTGGTAGAGGCCACTTTGTACATGCATCTTGTGGGTTCACTGATGTACTTAATGAACACATGACCAGATTTGTGCTATGCGGTGAACTAGCTGAGTCAAGCGATGGTTCAGCCTACCAAGATGTTTTGGAAGGCAGCAAAGCATGTATTGAGATACCTCAGAGGCACATATCAGTATGGATTATGGTACAAATAGATAGAGGGAGTGAAGCTACAAGGCTTCACTGATTCAAATTGGGCAGGGAGTCCATCAAATTGGAAGAGCACATCAGGAGGGATTTTCAACCTTGGGTCAGCGGCAATTTCTTGGTACAGTAGGAAACAGATGTCAGTTTCTCTTAGCTCGATAGAGGAAGAATACATGGCTGCAAGTCAGGCAGCATGTGAGGCCATCTCGATGCAGAAAATCCTAGTTGGTTTGTTTGATCAGAGGATGGATCTAACTATGATCTTTTGTGATAATCAGAGTTCTATCAAACTCTCTGAGAATCCAGTATTTCATGATAGGTCCAAGCACATTGGCATCTAGCATCATCATCTCAGACACTGTGTAGTGAGGAGGATCATGTTGCTACAGTATATTTCAATAAAGGAGCAAGATGCTAACATTTTTACAAAGGCATTATAAAAGTGTAAATTCGAGTTCCATAGAGACAGGATCGGGGTGGAAGATAATCCCTTTTTTGTTGAGAGGGAGTGTTGAAATATGGCAACAAGAATATTCCAATTTAATTTTTCCTTGAATTAAATTTTGAATTAAAATCGAATTTAGTTTTAATAGCTACTTGGAAATAATTAATTAATTTATTTTAAATTAATTAGTTGGAGAAATTCAAGTGAGAAGTCTTTCTGAATTCATGCAAGAGTTATCCCTTAAATGAAGGAGATAAGATTAAGTTATATTTGAGTTGTAATTAGTTAACTTAGTTTACTGAGTTAAGTCTAGTTAAATTAGTTCCAAACTGTTTGAGGAACTAATAGTGATTTAACAGTCATTGGATGCATTAATTCACTCAACTAGTGCTACTCTAGTTAACTGAAGATTCCCTCATCAAAAGCTCATGCATGTCTATTCTGAGAAAGACCCAGTTGAGATTAATGTTCAAGGACAGTGTACTATCAGTTGCATGTGTTTTCTCATGGAGAAAAACTCATGCATGCAGTCAATGATTCATCCTTGAGGATTGCGCAGTTTTGAAGGCTTGTTTTTCCACTTGGTAATAGGATAATCATCGACAGGGAACATCGCAAGGAAATAGGAGCTTGGAGAGTAGAGAGGAAGGCTAGAGAGAAGCCAAGATTCCTGTGAGAATCTATGAGGATTGTACTGAGAGTTGGATAGCTGTGAGAGCTAAGGTTTTGTATAATTCCTATGTATTTCCACCATGTATGATAATACAATAGTGTGGAGTTTTTATCTGAGACTTTCCCCAAAGTATTTTCATGTGTATTATGCCATTGATTCTTCTTCTTCTAGTTATATTGTTCAGCTCGTTCTTTAAGATTCTTCAAATTGATAGTAGAAGTAGGCTATAGTATTCTTCTTTGATTTATATTGCATTATCAGGTTAACCTATCATAGATTTTCTACAAACAACTCTAATAATAACGACCAAAAGTCATATATGCAGCGGAAATATTTAAAATACTTCGTAGACAAAGACATCCATCATAGGATAGTAATTGTAAATTGTATATTGTATAAGAATTGATGTAGAATGATTAAAAATGAGAATGAGGATCCGGTATATATAGTTAGGTAAGTATCCTTTCACGAACATGCATGTCTCTAAGACATGCCTTTTCATAATTAACTAACTAATCATTAGTTAATTTATTTATTATTTATTATTGTTTTTAGATTATTATGATTATTATTTGTTATCTATTTATATTTATTTTTACATCATTTATGTTCATAATAGGTGAAACATGCTCTGATACCACTCTATAACACCCTCCTCCCAAATCTACCCAAGTAATCGGCCAATTAGGGCAAACATGTGACGAGAAGTTACCATGATATGATTTGACCTCATAAGTCATGTTAAGGAAGTGGAACTAATGGAAACACGCCATACAGAACTTCAACATCAGCAATAGAAACCCTAGGAACCATCCCAACCTTTCTGCTAACTAGGCCCTAGGTCCTACTGATATTTTAGACCACTCAACCCCGAGATGCTCCAATGATATGGGCATGATAGCATCCAAGACGCTCTAGATTCTCTCATGACATGGCATGCCAGTGTCAAGGGCTTCCCTAGGATTTGAACCACTTTTTCAAACCCAAAGCCCAAGTCACTACCGAGAATTCAATGAAACCTTCAAAACATAAAGATAAAAAAGAAATGATGATACAATTGAAATTACTTGAACAATCCCTTGATTGGACCCCTACTATCCATGACAGACATTTCATCAAACATATCATGAATATGTAATCTACATGTGTAAATAACAGATCTAAGAATAGGGTCCTCATAATCATCTGAGAACTGCTAAGAAGAATTGATGCCTTAACATATTAGCTTCCATTTGATCCATTAGGTCATAGATACATTGTTCATTCATTTATAAGTGAAAACATGATGAGATCCATACATAGCCACTCTCATAACACATATTCATAACTATCATAATAGGGATAGAAATACCAAGGAAGCAACAACCATAAAATCCACATATAAAACAATACAATACTCATAGAATAACAAGGAGAAATAACCTCATATTATTGATACAAATGCCAAACAGTTGTGGGACTTCCATGAACCACCTAACTGCAGACATGGCTGAGCCAAAACTTCATCCATTCACACTCATGCCATATTCCAATCATGAATGTGGGATCTCATAAAACACATCAATCCTAAACCATCCAGGGCTTCCAGAGGCTAGCCACCTCATCCCATCAAATATTGATTCCAGCTCACAGTCGGACATCATAAAACCATCATCATATTGGATTTTACCTAAGCCTTCTAGGGTGCATTTGTTCCAACCAAGGCTTCCAGGACTAGTAACTCAACCAAAAACTTATATGTGCTTCTAAAGTGTTTTTCCAACCAGGGCTTCCAGGACTAGAAACCCAACCCACTAAGGGATTCCAGAGCGTTTTTCCAACCAAGGTTTCCAAGACTAGTAAGTCAACCCAAGTTATTATAGGGCTTTCATAACATTTTTCCGACCATGGCTTCCAGGAACTAGTAACTCAACCCAAGTTAAAGGAAACATGAGAACCAACTAGAAAAACAAGGAAATGAACCCACAATGCCATGGCTATCCAGGAAATGGAAAGGCTAGAAAAATCCACTGTCAACCCAGGCAATCCTCCATTCTAGTGACAGATCATGACCAATAAACCACTTGCATATGCCATGCATGCCAAAACAAGTGAGGAAAGCATACATGCAACTGGGTACCTGCAAGACAAACCCATTGTAGTTGTTGATCCCGATGTCCTCTTGTGCTTTACTTCTCTTCCTTTTCCTTCTTGCTCCAAAATTCCAAGTATACCACACCCTCCAAGAATGATCCAAGAAACTCTAAGTGCCCAAGATTATGAGAGAGAGAATAGAGAGAGAGATTCGAAATTGAACTGACAAAAGTCTTCACTAACGAAGCCATCCCATTGATCCTCAAAAGCCTTTTTATTAATTAGGACTCTATTTTCTTCATTTTCCATTATTCTCCTTTTATTTCTACCTCACATGCAACTTGTGACCTTTCACCTTCATTTTCTCCTAATTTACATTATTTTCATAAATAATATGCCAAATGAATGCCTCATGCCTTTTCAAAGCCTTTTCCATTTCCTTTGCCAATTTCTTAAGCCATTAAAAACCGAATGAACACCCACTAGGATGTTTTTCCCACCATTCAGCTTGGAATACGTGTTCCATGACCATGGTCTGATATATTTTTACATGGATTTTTAACTAGGGGTTGTTACATAACCCTCCCCTTGGAGTAACATCGTCCTTGGTGTTCAATGACACCTATAACCAGCAAGATCGTTGAAATCAAAACACACTGCCAATGGAACTTTATAACATAGCTCATTGCAGTATTTACAAGGACCATCTGCTAAAACATGACAAACATATTGTTTACTGGATCTTTATAACACAACACATTTTGGTATTTACAATAATAACCACATATACACACATACACATTTGGTTCACCCAAAAAATAATCATACTGTCTATGGAGATTTATAAATCCATCTCGATACAGTATTTACAATTATACACACATATACACATATGCACATTTTCTCAACCATCAAATAAAAGGATACAATTCGTGCATCTACAACAAGGGAATCGAAAGGCTAACACCTTCACCCTCAAAGTAAATTTAGGATTCACCTCCTTCTCAAGAAGTCCAGAATCCATTGCAAAGTCAAAGTTGCATCCAATGTCCAGCATTATAATCCTACACCGCCCATCCTCTCAGTGAACAATTATCAGCTCATGTTCTAAGACACACTCCCAACGTGCATTTGATTCCATCTGGAAATTCTAATGACCAAAACAAATATATTCCTTCCCTTCCTTTCTCTTCTACAGAGTCCCTCGGGTAGTCCAGTCACCCCCTTCCAGGTAGACACACACCTTCCAAGTTCTGCTAACACCCCCATCCTAGGTACTCCATCCCTTGGGAAGGTTTCCTCGCATCGGAAGGTCAAAATACCAAGGCATATCCCTGCCTTAAAACCATCATATTCATCATAGCATGCTCATGGAAATTAATGTACACTATTTGGTACTAATGTCCCACAATGGCCCTGCTCATGAATGCTTTACCAACATACTGCTACTTGTTCCAATCTCTTGCACTGTTGCTGTTAATTCTTACAGCCTATTTAAACCACCCAACTAGGCATTTCATGATTTCCTTTACCAAGCACATAACTTCCATTAGATTCAAAATAAATTGAAATAATGTCAAATCATACCTCATTGGTGGTCTGTCAACAAGGTACACTTGCAATTATGTTCGCTTCGTGTCGCAACAAGTCAAACTAGCATCTTTGACAAAATCACCATGCATAAACATATCACATTAGATTAGCTCAAAACACAACCATCATGGATCAAAATCATAAATCACATGTAACCATCATAAACCAGAATCATAGATCACATGTAATCGTCATAGAATAGAATAAAAAATCACATGCATAATAAAACTAAAATGAAATATTGATACTTATCCTTCATTGATCCTTACTTCTGCTTTTGTCCTTTCTGTACACACATCGAATCGATTTCCACACCCAAAAAACACCCAGTTCCTTGTCTTCCACCATGTACATTACACATAGTGTGTATCACACACATACAACCACACATGACATACAACACCATGCAATGCATGCATCTTCACCTGACATACCACACATACATCTACACTCAGTGTACAACACAATACACATATGTACACATAGTTCAAAACAATGAATACACATGTCATGATGCCATGACTACCAGTACCATATGTACAACATTTAGACAGTACCACCTATAAAAACTACCACCTGGACGACATGTGCACAACATCACATATACACGACACCACCTGCACAACATGTACACAACGCCACATGTACATCGAACCACCTATACAATGTGTATGCAACTCCAAATGTACACAACAACACTTGCATGACATGTACATGAAACCACATGTACACAACGCCATATACACGACATGCACACAACACTGCATATCCATCATGCACAAAGTACAATATGTATACAACACCACATATGCAATATTCACACAACACTATTTGTACCACCACGTACATAACATTGCATAAACAACATGTACACACACTATATATACAAAACACCACATGCACACAACATCACATATGCAACATGTACAACATATGAACAATAGTAGTACCGCACATCCACATCACACTGCCTCTAACAAGAAACCTTGCTTCCAGTGTCTCTCCACCATCCATGCGTATCCTAGCATGTGCAGTCACATTAGTTTCATTCCACTAACATATCTCTCAGCATTAGCTTGTCCATAACATAAACATAAATGTATTATAATCACATAATATCAATTCATATCCACATGATACTAACCTCATAGATTTGTTAGGACTACTCTTCCCACTCAATTCCTCATGAATGTTATACAACAAAATGACCTCCTCATCAACTCAGAGGTGAAAGACAGCATGACTGAAGCAAAGACCACAATTGCAAGCCTTGACTCCACACTAACGCTAGTTTCACACTGAGAACCTGATTTATAAAGCTTGTTACCAAGCCTAAGGGTGGGTTAGTGACCCTGCTAACTCAAGTTGTTAGACCAAGGGCAGCATTACTGAAACTAAGAGAAGTTCAGTGGGTCAAACCAATGAATCTTCTCATAAATATCTAGATGTTTATCGCTAAATTTGCTCAAGAAAAGCAAGGGAATTCCAAAAAATCAAACTATTTGGGGAAATTCCAATCTGAAAAAAGAAGGCAAATGGGAAAGAGCTAGAAAATAGGGCAGGTTCATTGCTTTTTTACCTAAATGAACTCTATGAAGAGCTTGGCAACCCTAACTCAATTGCTACATAAGAAGTGAGAGGGCCATTGTGAAAGGGGTCAGAGAATTTGAAAGCATAGCCTACTAAGCTATTGTGAAGTGTCACATACTTGAAGAAGTGAGCTGAAAGAGAGAGAGAGAGAGAGAGAGAGAAGTGGAAGGGGCAAAGGAATACTGATACAACGGATGGTTGTAATCACTCTTCTCTTATTAATACAGAACTGTAGTTGTGTTCCCTATTCCATGGTGTCGGTAACCTTTGTTCATTAAGTTGTTCATTCAATACTTGTTTAGATGAGTGGTTTAGTCATATGCAAATAGATGTTCATTGTGCATTCTTATATTAGTTTTCAAGATTGTATGTTGTGATTGTGTTTGCCTTTCCTTTGTGCAGGAATTGATTTGGAGCTGGCTTTGTAAAAGTTCTTCTTGGCTACATTGAGATCTCCAAACAAATCTAGAAGGAGACTTGAGGTAATCCTATTTTCCATACTTTGTTAATTGATATTTGATAGATGAACATGTGTATAACTTGGTATCTTCTGCAGATAATTTTATAGTATGTCGAAGGCCCCGGGAAGGCCTTTGAGGGTAGTTTTCATTCTCCATACACCATGCATTTTACCCCATAGTAGAATTGGTGACTCCACTGGGGACTATACATCTAGTTCCCGGTTTACCCAAACTCTTCTCTGTTCTCTCTTCCTTCCAAGAGCTCCCTATTCTTCAGCAATCCTTTTTCTGATCCACCAAATATCTTGCTGCATCCTACTAGTATACATTCATCTCAGAAATTGATCTTGGAAACCCTTGTTGTGAAATATTTCCCACACTAACGTAGGTTACCAGGCTACACAGAGCTTTATAAAGCACTGTGCCTGTGTACAGGGAGCGTTAGTGACCCTACTAACTCTCTGTAGCCACTGTTACAGAGCGTTAGTCTCCCTTTGCCTTGATTTCCAGTAGTATTTGTGGACCAAAAGGGATGGAAAATCTTCTCATGGGCTGAAATAAGATCTGTAATTGTATTATGTCAGCAAAATTGGTGTCCTAGAAATTTATTTTTAGGAAAAAGTTTTGGTTTTTCTCTCTTAAAAAACATCTTTTCTGAAAGAAAGACTGATAATTTGTATTCATCCTTCTGTTTAAATAGTTGTGAGTTGCTTCATTTTGGTTTCAAGTAGTCGTTAGGAAATATTGGAAAAGAACATTTTGGTTATGCATGTGTTGAAAGACTATAGATGCACAAACGAATCTATGAATATGCGAAAAATATGAATATTTAGAATAAAACCTGTATGCATCAAATTGAAAAAAAAAATCAAAGCATTATTTCTACATGATTTATTGAGTCAAGAGTCTCACCATATTTCATACATCAACACCCCTACCGAAGACAATAATTAAGTACACATAAAATTTACATTAAAATCAATCAGTTACTCTTTTGAGCAAACCAGCATTAGCTAGGCTAGGATCTTGGGATAAGCATGTGAGTGAACTGCCCAAGGTTGAAAACCAAAGCTAGTGTCGTTAACGAGCGAAAAATTCCTTCTGCGCCCATATTACTGGGACCACTCCACTAACAACAGAGCGAAATGTGAGACAACATTGGACTATAATTGAAGGTAGCTTGCCTTCTCTTACAAATCCTTTGGGCATTCTATGTATTGGGGGTCCCTTCAAGGATTTCGGAACTGAGTCGGGGACTCAGGTATCCTTCCGACACATCATGTTGTCTATGACTATGTCCCCCCCAGTGATGTATGTGATTTTAGGTATCTCTAGTGGCTAAACTTCTAGGTACTTACACAAGGTAGCTGGGACAGGTTGTCCTGGTACCTAACACGGATGGATCTACTCTATCTTCAGTTTCCGGGAGAGTGCTCGTCTTCATGAGAGTACTTGGCCCCTAAATATGAGGTTTAGGCAAGGCTCTAGATTAATTGTACATTTGGCCATCCTTCTCTGTTATTCATTGAGATACCGGGTTTCATCTTCGGTGATTGGTGCTTATCAGACAAGGTAATTTCCCTCTGTTTGTTGATTGATCCATTTAGTGTATTTTTTTATATTTATTTAGGTACATGAGTGCTATCATTTGAGACTTTAAAAGAATATCACGATAAAATTTGTTTGATAAAAATTAACAGTCACCGTGGCTACATCCGGCCCTCGTTGTCACTCTAGACAATTGTTAGGACTTCCTCCACTCATTGTGGAAGATCCGTTGAGTTCCACTGAACTGGATTCCTCATCTTCAAGGGATCAGTCTCCTAGATCTCACACGGGATCTGTTTGGACAACCGACAATTCAAGTTTGCTAGAGGATTTCTTCACCGAGGGATTTCTTCCCCCCTTTAACCCTCCGCTCACAGATCCATTGGAACTTGTCTTGGCTCTCGTGTTACCTGTACTTCCTGCTTCGGTAGTTGGAACATTTCCATCTATCGAGTTGACGCCTCACAGGTTGTGGAACTTTAGGGACACTTTTGGTCCTTCACCACTCCCCCAGTCGACACTCATCACAACACTGGTAATGTGGAATCCCGCTATCCCATTTGTCCCAAGTACAACCACTCACATGACACCCTCTATGAGTGGAACCCAGTAGATGCCAAGTTCCACCCCTATGGTGCCAAGCTGCATCCCTTCGACAAGTGCCACATATAGTGCTCGATATAACACTCAATGCGGCACTATGGGCGTGGTTCCCGTTTACCAACAACATGATTGGCCGCCATTGTATAGTTCAATCCCCCAGATTCATATACCTTGGGGGGTTCCCAATATGCACATGCTGGTAGGGAACATAACAGTGCCCCCTCTGTTCTCCGGCCTGCATGGTCAGTCACTAATTGACATGAGTGTCCCCTCTATCAATCAAGGCCAAATGGTCAATTTTGTGTCAGGCGGAATCCACAAGGTTCCCAACCAGTCCATGGGGGCACCCTACTCACATACTCAAATGAGTCAAGGGGGCACCGCTTATACTGGGGGCAATTCCATAACCCAGTATCAAAATCCTCTTGGAAATCCACTCTACAACACCATACCTCAAAGCAACTACTACACCACGCAACCCATGTACACCATGGGGAACCAAATGATGGGAGGAGCGCAAAGCTCCTCAAGTCATCCGTCATCACCATGGTCCGAGTCAGGAGCACCTAACTGTCTAGCTTTTTTGGCAACGTTGGATATACCCGAATTATACAACTTGACAAACGACCCCATCTATCACAACTTACAATGGCCATCGATCCCACATAAAATGTAGGTTTTAACCCCGTATAGAAATTACCTGTATACGAATTCTAAAACACAGAAAATAAACAATGCGAGGGAATAACACATAAAACACATATACACAGAGATTTCCCCTAGATCCCAAAATCGGGACTACCAGCTTAATTTTTAATTATGTTCCTTTCAATGTTACAATACATATTTAGACATGCTGAAGCATCCAATACCACGGACCAAAAACCATTGTGTCCAAAACCATGGACCAAAAACCATCGTGTCCAAAAAACATGTGCGAAAATCATGCACAAAACCACAGGTGTCTCCGCCCAACCTAACATAGGGTCCAAAACAAAAATTTTCTGGGGCGCTACCCTAGACCCCATAAAGTGGCATTATGGGTACACCTCAAACCCCCTATGACCCCCTCCCCCTCTACACAATCGACGCAACGAAGGGGGGCTCCACCCCCCCCTCTAACCCCTCGGTTAACTATGTGGGCTAGTCATGGAAAGAATATAACACAACCCAACATTCTCCCACTCGTTTTCTTTCCATAGGGGGCCACAAGAGAGTTTAGTCATTTTTCCAGCCCTGAAATGCCCATTGTCTTTCTACACCAAGAGAACTTCCCAAAGCTCACAGATTTTGTCAATGCATCTGCAGTATTCTTCAAAGTGTCCACCTTTACCAGTAACACCTTTTTGTCTTCTATCATATCCCTCACAAAGTGATATTGAACATCAATTTTCGTTGTCTTTGAATGATATCCGGGGTTCTTTGCCAAGAAAATTGCACTTTGGCTATCACAATATATTCTTATAGCTCCCTGTACTAACCCCATACTTGAACACAATCTCTGCAACCAAACTAGTTTCTTGCTTGCATGAGTGGTTGCCACGTATTCTGTCTCTGTAGTTGATAGTGCCACTACAGATGGTTTCTTACTCATCCAACTGACTGCACCTCCAAACAGGTTAAACACATACCCACTTGTAGATCTTCTCTGATCCAGATCTCCAACCCAGTCTGCATTAACAAAGCCACAAATATCCAACATTCTGTCCAACCCTGATCTTCCTTGGTAGCACAAACCATAATCACTAGTGCCACAAATACCTGAAAACCTGCTTCACTGTTGTTCAGTGCTCCTTCCCTGGTTTTGACATAAACCTACTCAATACTCCCACTACATGTGCAATGTCTGGTCTAGTACAGACTGTGATGCATGAAATTGTTCCCTCTACGGACAGAGGCAACGCCTCTAGCCCTAGAGTGGGTCTAGTCACAGTAAGGACAAAACAAAAATTAATTCCCTTAACTAGTTATCGTTAGAGGCCTACCTCAAACTAATGGTCGATGAAGTTCCGTTGCGCTGCTCCAGCCTCCGTTTCCTTCTCCTTAACAAGCAATCAACCTGAAACACCACAAAGAAACAATAGAGCACATAACCGAGAAACAACAATGATCTATTTACTCATAAAGTCAAGAAGTCATGAGCTATCAAGTATATTACATACAAGACATAGGAAATCATCATTGATTGTATTAATAATAAACAAGAGAAAAGCTTACAACCAAGTCTTGACGTCGCAAGCCTTCTCAAAGGGTCTAGCCAGTATGTTTCTTCAAGCATTCACTCTCAAGGATGGGTCTCCTAGACAACAATATATCTCTCTCATATTCATAAACTATAACACAAAGTTAAGGGCACTCCACACCTTCTTGCAAACTATGTAGCAATCCCAAACTTGTCACACTCACACCAAAACTATCTATCAAACTCAAAAGCAGCAACACTATACAACAAAAAGAACTAGCAGATGATAGCAATGGTGAGTGATTTTATAGGAGAAGGAGTCTCCATGAAATGAGGGAGAGGGAGCTTATCCTCAGGGAAAGCAGCACAAAAGACGGAACTACCATGCCAAAGGGAGAAGGGCGACCCAAGCTGACCCAACAACCAAGTCTAGAGACATCTAAAAGGCCGATTGTTGGAACGAATTTGCCTAATATAGATCGTCGTTGGTCGTAAACTAAGCTTTAGCATTGACATCGCTAGGAAGCAATGTATGCAGACTGACTGTCGCTAAGGATAGCCAATAGCCTTGCACTAAGGCTTGAAATTTGACCATCGCTGGAAATAAGTGTACTCCCGCGACGAGGTCGCGACAAGACTGTTTATGACAGGGGTCTGTCGCATGTATTAAATGTATTCATGCAACAAGGCAGAAAAATTAGGAAAAGAGGGTCAATTGGAAACATAAGAGAGCATTTGTTTAATATGAGCATGTTTTACTAGACACATGATAGAGTAGAAGGACTCGGGTGAAGGAAGTGACAAATTACTATGTAACAGATGCCCCCTAAAGTATGAAGCCCGAGAGAGTGGGAGGGGTGAAATGCTTTACAAAACTGTCTGAACTGGAACACCACCTGGAAGAACCTGCAGACGCAAGTACAACTGATATCTCTGATAGTGAAATACATGTAGTCTAGGCATGGGCACAACCATCCAAAATACATAAAAACTTGGTCTGTGCTATGGATGCAGCCATCCAGCTAGTAAGACCATGATAATGATAAAGGCATGGTCGCAGCCATCCATGAAGACCCAAGTATGGTCACAGCCATCCATCAAAGAGTCATGTATGTAATCACAAACCAATCCACGCAACCCAAACATGTGTAATCTTAGTTCGGGGTCTTGAAACCCAACCGATCATAGTACAAATTCTAGCATGCGAACAAATGTGCTGAAGTCAAGCATGATAGAAAGTTGCTTGATGACTGGTCAATGATGAAAACCGTTAACAAGCGTGAGATAAACCACCAATAATGCCAATGGATCTCAAGATACTGCTCAGTACAATCCACCAAGTGCGAAAAATGAGCTGAAGTTGAACACTCATGGAATCACCCAATCGACGACCAATGATGAAAGTCGATCGTCAGGTGTGAAGAACTTGCCATTGAGGCATGCAAGCTCCAAGGTACCAAAGGGGATCTCTAGATCAATTTCCTAGATAATGAGCTGGCGTCGACAAGAGACGATTTGTTGCAGGAGGGCCATAATGTTTCCCCCATCAATGACATGAGATAAGGAACAAGTGGTAGATGGTGAAATAGAGTATCAGAGGAGGAGGTAAGGGTGTGAACTGTAGAAGGATTATACTCTTGAACATATCGGTGATACAACTCCAAAAGGTGGCAGCATTTAGGTACCAAGGGATCGGAGGCTCGATAGAGACAACATGGATCAGATGGAATGAGGCTAAATGGCAACCCAAAACCTAGAAAGGCCAAATGAAGATGCATGGATATCCCAACCTGACAAGAAGGAAAAGTGTCGATGTTTAAGAGTGACTAGCTGCCACAGGTAACCAATGATGACTTCCAAATTTTCCCCCACCATTGCTGGTGAGTACCCCAATTATTTTTGAAAACAAGCTTGAAGGGGATAGCATATGCTTGTAATATAAGTTTTTCTTTCAAACGAATACAACCTAGTGATGGTTTAATGAGCCCTAGGGAGGAGAAGCTCGAGTTTCGTCATGGTGATGAGTCCAATGACGTCAGGGTTTAACGAGTCCGAGATGCAGAAAACTCGGAGTCTTTTTCATGTTTAGAGAGTTTGACAAAGACATGGAAAAGAAAACTCTAGGGGCATTCTTTTTCATACATTTGTGTCCCTTGAGCCCAAAAAAGTATAAAAGAATACTCGAGAGAACTACTTGACCATTACGATCAAAGAGTACTTTTCATAATTAGTGGTCTCGATCCAAAAAAGTAGAAAAGCGATCGAAGACACATCATTTCATAACTAGTATTGAACTTGAAACGACAAAGGTCTAGCAATCTTTTCACATTTATACGGTCGGAAAAGAGCTCAAAGTAGACCACCTTTTATTCCATTTAACAAGTCAAAAGGGAACACTCGACAATCTTTTCATCTTTTAAGTTGGAAAAGAGCGTTAAAGAAGACTTTTTATAAAAAGTGGACCAAGTGTATACAAAGTATGACATAATCCCGCCACCTGTAGCTCTGCACAAAACATGTCAAACATAAGACCCATTCGACACACAAAAAGTATATGCATGGATATAGGGAAAAAAACTCAAAAACCCTAACCAAAACCCTAAAATAAAAGGAAAAACCCAAACTATATAGTGTAATTTTTTAATTTTTTGAAAGAAACACTATAAAAGGAGGTATGGTAAGTTTTATTTTTACCATTTACCTTTGTGAGTTTTACCTTGGCATTTGGAGTGCAAAACTGAGCGAATTTCTGAGCTTGATTCTGGCACCGTTGGTCAACAATTTTGCCCGAGGTCTTCACCAGGTAAGTAATCTCTCCCCTGCACTCCATTTCAAAGATTTCTTCATGTAATTTGGTGGTAGATAGGTGGTGTTTGGGGAAATTTTGAAACCCAAATTCACCTCAGGGTCGTCACGAAAGATCCGCTTGGGTTAGCGAAGACCGCAATTGTTAACACTAACTACCATCAGGATCATTGTGGGATATAGATGTACTCCTGCGATGGTTGCCAAACAAACAAAGACTGACCTCGAGCCATCGCTTGTGCTTTAAAAACAGCAGCAATGACGCCATAAAGTCAAAGATTTTTTTAATTTATGTGTTGAAGCTTATGAAACATGTTCTAATCCATTTTTCCTCTGACACAGGATAAAATGGATTTTGTGTGGCAAGAGAGAACTCATGATGACAACAATGAACAATTTTTTAATGATGCGAGGTGCCGAAGAGC
Source organism: Pinus tabuliformis (assembly GCA_031772625.1). NCBI lineage: Eukaryota > Viridiplantae > Streptophyta > Pinopsida > Pinales > Pinaceae > Pinus > Pinus tabuliformis. The sequence continues at coordinate 76,955,313 of CM062819.1, read as the reverse complement.
CCTTCTTGAGTGCGGATTGTTAAAATTCTTCCTCACTCCTCATCTCTAGGCACAACTTGACCTTCTAGAGCTGATAATCCACTCCTGGAACCCAATGGATGGAAAGTTCGTCATTCGGGGCAAAGACATTGAATTTGATGCCACAGACATATATTTTCTGACTGGATTGTCTCGCCGTGGCGAGAGGCCGATCTTAGAGGGCCAACAAGTGCAGGGCGAGACTTTAGACATGCTGATAGCACGGGTGTGCCCAGGGGCACGCAAATCATCCACTAGTGGGAAATTACAAATCCCAACAGTGGAAGACTTGGCTCTCCATGCCGTACTATTCATGGTGACGAGGACGGTGGGCTCCCAAGCCCAACATGAGGCCACAAAGACCCATCTCTGGTTAGCTCTCGAGTGCCTTAACCCGACCATGTATAACTGGGCGGAGGCAGTGGCTGTTAACATGAAGAGACAACTAACAAGGTGTCGGCGCGGGGAGGAAAAACAGTTTGGGTATGGATCTATCCTAATCTCGCTCATGCTGGAGTGGGTACCGATTCTTCAGCTACAGGACATGGACTTATATGTACCTAGGCCACAAGAGACCCGCATCACTCGCTGGGCACATGTCATGCCGCGAGGGGGCGGTGGCCGACCGGTATCATGGGGGATGCTCTTCTGAGAGTGGCTAGACTGGCAAAAGGTCATAGTCGAGGACTGGCCATATGTAGGCACAGATTTTCGTGGAGGCCCTCACATGCTGCTTCTTGTGGGCAAGCAGTGGGACGAAGGAGGTAAACACTTTTATGTTTTGATTTTTTATAATGTTTTTGGATTTTATCATGTATATGTCTTAATAATGTCTCTTATGTTACTTGAAAATGTGGGACTAGAGAGGCCGGTAGGACTAGCTCCCAAGGCATGGAGGGACCTATAGGGCAACATGGAGCTAGCCCTGGTTTTCCCTGGTTGCAATGCAGTGGAGGAGGTAGCCTGCAACCTTGAGGGCTTGACGGACAAGATCCCAGATTACAGGGGGATCAAGGAGGTCCCCATAGAGTACCAGAGACATAATGTTCGAGTGCCACCTAGGATACATAGGCTCCTAAGACAAGTCACACGAGTAGTGGTTTGCTATAGGGAGCAAAACCCACCATAGTAGATACCTAGGTTTTAATTTCTGCTGATTTTGGAGAGACATGTGTCTCAGATGTATGGAGAGCATAGACTCTATTTTTGACATATAAACTTATTTTTTGAGCGCCTCGGTGTGCCACATGAGATATATATATACATATTTCTATGGTCCATTATTGTGTTTTGAATGCTTCTATATATTGTTTTGATTACTTGCTGTGTAAATGTATGTCTAATACATGATTTGCCAATGCATCAGTTAATGTGTTTAATATTCTTGGAATGTGTTAATATGTAATAAAATCAAAATTCCTTTCCAATAATTTAACACGTAAATACAACCTTAAAATCTGATGATCTCTGATGGAATACCACTCGTTAAGCTGGTGGACAACAAGTTGAGAATCCATATTCACAACCAATGCATGAATATCGAGGTCGATAGCGTCGGTCAGTAATTCGATGACAACACTGTATTCAGTGACATTGTTTGTGGTAAAACCTAGACAAACACCTTGAAGGTCTACTAACTCACCGTGAGGATCGTAGATCACCCATGCTGCAGAAGAAAGGTTCCGTGTACTGCGGTAGGAACCATCACCGAAACCAACGTAAGGTGTACCAGACATTTGCACAAGAAGCAAAAGACACAATAAGCAGCAATTATGCCTATACACCAAGCCAAACATGAAAACACACACTGAAAACACACGTATGTACAAATCAGATGCATGAGATTCATGCATAATATTTTTTCAGATAAAGCCCATTTCGGGGCTTACCTAGAGGATTCCCTTCGTAATTGATCAGCTCATAGGCCCCTTTTTGCAAAACACATTTTACAATATAAGGCCCATGCCACATAGGCTCGAATTTGCCTGCCCCCAGCTTATCATTTGCTTGATCATAGAGCAGGACTAAGTCTCCTTCAACGAAAGAACGAGGATTGACAGCTTGGTCGAAGTGAGTTTTCACTCTCTTCTTCTGTGCTTCAATGGCTAGAGAGGCTAGTCGACAGGTCTTGTCTAACCACTCTAAGTAAAGAAGATGTTCTTCTACTGGAGTAGTGTTTGGGAGCAATTCGATGGCTAATTTAAGAGAAGTGATCTCACACTCAATCAGAAGGGTAGCCTCCAGACAGTAAACCAATTGGAACGGGGTGAATCTGGTGGCATCCTTCACTGAAGTTCGGTAGGCCCATAAGGTGGAGGACAACATCAAATGCCAATTGGACTTATGCATGCCGATGGTGCGTTGAAGAATCATGACCAAAACTTTGTTGACAGCTTCCACTTGGCCATTGGCCTGAGGATAGTACGGTGTTGAGCTATCATGCTACAAGCCCAGCTAGGTTGTTAACTTAGTCATCATATGATTACATAAATGTTTGTCGTGATCAGTGACGATAGCCTGAGGGATTCTAAATCATGAAATGGCATGATTGAATAAAAATTGTGCCACTGTCTGACCCTCATCGGATAGTGTAGGCATCGCTTCGTCCCATTTTGTGAAATAATCAATGGCAACGATGATATACCCATGCCCCCCAGTTGAGCGAGGGTTATAGGTCATATAATCAATGCCCCATTTGGAAAAATGGCTGACGGTAATGACAGGGTGCAAAGGAGCAGGAGGTGAGTGCATCTTCCATTGGTAGATTTGGCACTCGTGACAAGAGTAGACGGCAAGAATGCAATCCTTAAAAATAGAAGGCCAAAAATAACCAGCATGGAGGATCTTCCGAGCAGTAGCATACTTAGACATATGACCACCACAGGCACTAGAGTGGTAGTCATTTAGAACTCGTTCGGCTTCCTCAAACGTCAAACAAGGGCGGAGAATAGAGTCGGTGCCAAGATGGTACATGGTGTCCCCAATAATGTGATAAGGTCGAGAATGATGGCGAATTTGTTGCCGAGCATCTTTGGAAAAATCTAGATGAAAAGAGGACGTCTGAAGATAGAAACTAATATCCCTGTAACAAGGATCGAGGGTACTAATCAAGAATAGAGATTCATCTGGAATATGGTCCTCTAACCGAGAGGGCGCGGTAACATATGGTAGGGAGAAAAGCAGCTCAGCGAAGACGAGGGACTTCTTATACTTGGTTGTAGTAAACTCCAAGTCGAACTCTTGAAGGATGACAATCCACTTTGAGTATTTCCCCCTGAGTAACTGACGTGACAAAATGTACGTCATTGGGTTGCAATCAAAAATCACTGTCGTGGTACGCAATAATAAATAGTGCCAGAAACGTTGGACAGCGCAAACGGTGGCCAATGCCAACTTCTCGACATAGGCATATCGAGTTTCCGTATCAAGTAAATTGTGACTGAGATAGTAAACGACATGCTCAGTACCATCATCATCATCTTGGACCAGAACCATGCTGATGGCGGTATCGACAACAGCTAAATACAGAGTGTAGTCACGGTGAAAATTAGGTGGCCGTAACAATGGAACAGAAACAAGGAGGGCCTTGAGGTGCTCAAATGACTCTTGTGCAGCGGTATCCCAAAGAAAAGGGATGTCCTGCTTCAATAACTATGTATATCCTTTGGCCACTTCAACATACTTCGAAATGAATCGGCGTAGAAAATTTTCTTTACCTTGTAAACACTGCAATTGCTGCAAAGAAGCAGGGGGAGGGAGATTCAGGATGGCTTCAACTTTAAGGGGATCCAGAAAGATACCCTCCCAGGAGACGATGAACCCGAGAAGTCTGCCAGATTCCACGCAGAAGACACACTTATGCAGATTAAGACAGATACGATAGTGTCGACAGTGAAGAAAAATTTTGCGAAGGTGGTTTGGATGGTCTTGGCATTTTGTTGAATGAGCTGAAAGGTCATCTAGGTAAAGCTACACAATGTGTTGAATATCATGAAACGCATAAGAAATTGCGCACTGGAAGGTAGCACCGACAGTTTTTGAACCGAACGGGAGCTGTTTATAAGAAAAAGTGCCCCCCAGACAGATAAAGTGGTCTTATGTTGATCCACAGGCGAGATATTAATCTGGTTATAACCAGAAACGCTGTCCGTGAATGACTATATCTCACTCCCAGCACACTCATCAATGAGCTGGTTAATGAAAGGTGTAGGGTAGTTGTCTTTGGGACAGGCATGATTAATGTCGCGATAATCAACACATACCCTAATAGTGCCCTGTTTTTTAGTCACATGGACAATATTAGAAACCCAATTTGTGAGCGGGATAGGGTAAATAAAGCCAACCTTAAGAAGCTTGTCGACTTCCGCTTTAATAGCTGCAGCCTTTCGGGGGTGCACAGGGCGTAGATGCTGTTGAATAGGTTTAGAACCTGGATATGTAGGTATTTTATGCACCATGATGTTAGGATCGATGCGGGGCATCTCTTCATAAGACGAAGTGAACACATCACGAAATTCATGAAAAAGATCAGTATAAAGCTGAATCTCCTCTGGAGTACAAGTCACTCCAACATGAATGTGCTTGATGATCCCTGGTTTAACAAAGATGTTGATTGGTTGAGTTTACGTAATTTTCCCCATGTTCCCTTCAGAGGAAACTTGATGAATTTGGATGGGTGTCTGAAGGGGTTGGGAGGGGAGATGTTAGCCTCCTGCTGCAGCAGGTTAATCATATTTAATGATCGACATTTTTACATGCCAAATATGTCGTACTATGCATGCTGCAATGCTCCATATTTGCTACAGTTGGCCAAAGAAGTGTCCATAAGAGTATGCTAGTCTAAGTGCCACTGCTGTGTTCCAATTTTGATAAGCAATCCATTTTTCGGTTTGAGGCAGTTTTTCAGTTGGAGGTACTCAGGCTGGACTAACCTCTCCCCTCTTCTCATCACCCCAAAGTCACTTACTAACATCCCCCAAGAGGTCAAGATCTGCTTGAGCCTCTCAGTTTCATCATTTCCATGACATGTGCCATGGTGAAGATCTGCTTCACTCAAGGATTGCTCACTTAGTGTTTGTGAGCCTTCTTTTCCCCAACAAAGCCTGAGGTCTCACACCTTAGTGCCTTCTTTTCATCTCCATATTAACTATTAACTTTATTATATAACCCCCCAACAATTTTCCCCTTTCCCCTATTTAAATCATGTATATAAATCCCCTTATGTAAATATTCCCCCTGGCAATATAGCCATATTTTTACTAAGTCAGGGAAATCACAGTCCATCTGGGACTGTTTTTAGCCCATCTATGTCCAGGGATTACTCTGACATCTGGTCAGAACCTCTTCCCTAAACCAAAAACCCCTAAAAACCTTCAAAAAACCCATTTTTTGCACCTTTTTCCCTCGTTCCGTGCATAATATATCAACCCCGCATGTCAAAAAACCCATATTTCACTCATATCCCTAAGTCCGACTCTAAATACATTAATGCGCCCTTTATTAAACCCCATAACCCACTAAACCTAAGTCTAAAACCCATCCGCCGTGCGTATCAAATTTGGAATATTCCTGCGAATATTCCCACCCGCTAACCCGTCGTTACCTCGCGATCGCCGCCAACTGTTGGATCGCCCGCCCCACAGATCAACGGCTGGTGGGCATCCCCATCCCCGACGCGCCCGGGCTTTAACGTCCGAGAGTTCGGCGGTTTTGCCGCCGTACTCCCGCCACGCGTCAAGCTCTGGGGCGTGGTGGAGCCCCCTTCCCCGAAACCACCTTTGCCCATAAGCGGTGCGCCACAAAACCGCTTACCGCCCTGTGACGTCATACCCCACGTCACCCCCTGCACAGTCCCTGCTTACGTCACCCCTTGTCCAGTCACCCGATGAGTCACCTGCCTGCGTGGCCTCCTGCCACATCACTGCCACGTGTCCCCGCCACCGTACGTGCCACGTCATCATCCGTACGTGATGACATCATGCTGACGTCATCCCACCACGTCGCCTTGCTGACGTCATGCTGACGTCACCCGCCATATAATGTTGATGTCATGCTGATGTCATCAGCGCTTTTTTGGGCGCAGAGGGGCAAAAGTCGCACTTCGGAGCCCCGGAATCCAATTCTGAGGCAGTTTTTGATGAGCGATTTGCGCCACTCATCGCAGGATTTTCTAGGCCGAAATGGAGAATCTTCAGGGAATCTTTAAGGAATCTTCTCACCATGCGGCCCCAGGAAGCCTGAAAAGGCGCAAAAATGGTCTGTTTTCTTCACAGAGCATACCAAAAGGAGCAGAAGATCATTCCAAATGATACAGAGGCCGAACAGTGGCCATTTACTGGTGATTAGACCCATAGCACATCAGATCGACAGTCCAGATTTTGTCAGAGAGTATCAGTGGAAGAAAAGACGCCAGAGAGTATCAGTCAAGATTTTTTAGGGGCTCGAGGCACCTGAACATTAATGAAGCCCCCAGAAAGTCAAATCAATAAGCATCAACCCATCCTTGCCTTCAAATCACCATCAAGGCATTCAAAGCACCAGGACAGAAAGAAAGCAGAAACCTATACTCATTTATTGCAGAAAACACTGCAGCAAGCCACCAAGGACAGCGTCATTTATTCAGTTTTGATACAACGGCCCTGAGCACGGCCCGAGATATTTTTTGCATTTATTTCTGGATAGGATTAGGTTAAGTAGCCATTTTTTATGACCTAATTAGGTCAAGATGTAATAAAGGAACTCTGCAGAGAGTTTTTGCCCTATATATACCACCCTCTGTATAGTTTTAAGGGTGGGTTAATTGATAATTTTCACTAGAGACTCGTTGTGTATACCTGAATTTTTCTGTAATCAAAGATTGCTTAAAGCTTGGAGAGTGAACTGTTTGTTGTTGATGAATGTTTTGAAGAATTGAAGATGGAATTCCTGCACTGCGGCCTGAAGCAATAAGTGCCTCTTATCTCTGTTTATGTGTTTGCCATTATCTAAATAACAGGAAAAAGGAATAGCCTAGAATTAGTTTAAATACTCTCTATGCTCAATCTCTGCTGTTTTTTGATGTTTTCCTCTAAAAGAATTGGTTATGAACATTGAATTCCTTCCGGCTCATGTTTACCCCAATTCACTTGTGTTGGCCAATTATCTAGGGATTCTTAACTGCCCCTAGGTAGCGCCCTGTTATTTTCTCTGCTAATCTGTTGGAGAGATTCTTAACTGCCTCTCTTTCTTTAGCATTCAGTTCATCCCTTAAACCTAAAGATTGCTTCAAGCTCAGCTATCTTGCTCCATGTTCCCTCACTATTATTAAGGAAACGCACCACCAGTTCCCCTCCTCGACTCCACGCCCAATGGCTTGAAAGATTCAGACTATACTCTGCCTCTTTACCTGAAAGTGTCAGTTTTCCCACCAAAACTCAATCAAAACCCCTGTGCATCATATCTAGCCTAAAATCATCCCTTTCAACAAAGCTAAATCATAAAGAGAGAGCCCTCTCTGACTGCAGGTAGGCTAGGGCCTGCAGTCCAAAGTTGGTTTGTGGTTACCTCAACCGTATCCCTTTAGGAGTCAAAAGGGACAATCTGAGTGATAACATAATGGCAACTCCACTGGGGAGTGAATCATGTGTTTATTAGTTTAAATCCTCAATTTTGACCAGTTCGCCTCGTTTTCTGGAGAAAGTGTTCCTTTTCTTCAGGGCTTTTCATGTTCGGCTCTGATCTGTGACGGTGGACAGAGATCAGGCACTTCAAGGTTGATTCATCCACCTGGCGACTCCACATCATCCTCATAATAAAGACTCTGCTGGAGAAATGAACCCAAAGGAATTATATAAGCAGATCAGGCTCTTGACTTGGACTATCATCCAAGAGATCATGTTCTTTCTCTTGCACCAGATTTTGTTGTGCATATTGTCCTTTAAAAATGATTTTATGTCAGATTTTTGTGTTTTTCCTTTGGAAAAGGTTGTTGAAAAGCCTCCTTGCACGTCAGAGCAGCAGCTTTCAAATGCTGTTGAAGATCATCATACAGCCAAGGAGGAACCAAAAATAGAGCCCAGTCGTCTAGTTCCTGTACATACCCCCGTGCCTCGTAAAGTTCCTGAAAGATATAAGCCGCTCATTTTGCCTCTTGTGCTTGCTCCTCTGCTGGCAAATCATCCTGAATATCTCCCTAGATTTGATGGAGAGAATGGTATTACTGCCCAGAAACATATCCAGGCTTTTGAAGATTATCTTAATACATTTGAAGTGGAAGATGAAGATGTCAGTCTTAGACTATTTGCCCTTTCTTTGCAAAGCGAAGCTAGGACTTGGTTTAAAGCGTTGCCTGAGGCGAGCATCTCTAAGTTTCAGCAGTGTGCCAAGCTTTTCCTTGATAGATGGATGATCAGAGGTAATCTCTTCGTGCTCATCGAAGAATACAATCATTTAGAAAGGCATCCAGATGAATCTGTTCAGCAGTTTTCAGACAGATTCAATCAAGTTTATCAGTCCATGCCTTTAAATATAAGACCTCCCCTTGATCTAGCTCTATTGCAATATCCTAGAGCATTTAAAACAGAGATGGAATTCTGTTTGAGAGAAAGATGCCCGTCCACTTTGAAACAGATGCAGGACATAGCTGTGGACGTGGAGGAAAATCTAAGAAGGAGGAAAGAACAGCGCAAAGAAGAGCAAGAAGAAAGATTTCATAGTGTGTTACAAAAGACAGAGGAAATGATGCAGCTGATCACAATGAAAGTGGAATGTTCAGAGCACCAGAACAGATCTGTTTCGCAACAAGAAAGTAGTGACATTCACGAACAAACCTGCCACAAAACAGATGACATATTCATCTAGTCATACATGATGGAGCAGCCTCCTGATATACTGTGTGAATATAATAGCTTCTGTTCTTTCAACTGTCTGCCCAAATATGATCTGTATGATGATGATTATGAGCCTAACGACCAAATCAGCCTTGCAGAGGAATCAGATCCTATTTTGGCAGGAAGCAGTGTTCAGGTTCAGCAACCTGAACACAAAGATCAGCATGCCCATCTCAGCTATGAAGAAAAGGAAGAAAACGCAGAGTGTGTTGATTTTAGTGAAGGAACTTTACCCTTTTGTTTTGAATCTTTTCAATTTATCAAGGATAACTATCATGCTATATATGATCAAGTGTCACCGCGTGTTGCTATTGACCGTCTGGAGGTTAATCAAGATATTGTTCCAAAGGTATTGCCTCTAGTTTTGCAGCCCCAAAGAGCCATTGAATATCAGATTGAGGAGGACCCAGAAGCAGCAGCATATGACCAAATGATCCAAGTGGATCCCCTGCCTCTTTGTTTTCAGCCATCTGAGTTGTTCAAAGAAGAAGAAGACCAGCAGCCTGCACAGATCAGTCAAGTCCTATTTGAGCCAGATTGTAATAAATTACAAGCACCTCTGCAAGTTCTGAATGACCTATCCGCTGGCAGGCAGAATGATGAAAGAGATCAGTGCTCTACACTATTAACAGGCTGCAAGGCTCAATATTGAGTTGTCGATGATCTCCCGACTCCAAGGCATGGTAGCGATCCTCAACCGTTGTACAGTTCTTTAATTCAGCCTAGAAATTGTATATATATGTTGCAGGACAGTTTTGTACAGTATTTAAACACCGCAAAGGAGGTCAGTAGCTTCCTGATCTTCTCAAAGATTGACAAAGCCATAACAAATTGCAAAATCTCAGTTGGTCTCAGTAGCAAGCACAAGCAGCAAAGCCCACTCATGTTATTATTGCTTAAGTGGCTGCATTGGCTAGTTCACTTCACCTAACAACAAAGTAAGTACTGGTTAGGGTAGGTAGGTAGGTAGGATCAATAAGGCAGCCAGCCAAGGGAAATTTGCAGAACACAGGAACAATTGGATACAAGGCAATCTGACCTGCTGTTCTTGGCTTTTCACAAGGAAAAGCCATCCCCAAGTGGAGCCACTGTTAGCCTCCTGCTGCAGCAGGTTAATCATCTTTCATGATCGACATTTTTACATGCCAAATATGTCGTACTATGCATGTTGCAATGCTCCATATTTGCTACAGTTGGCCAAAGAAGTGTCCATAAGAGTATGCTAGTCTAAGTGCCACTGCTGTGTTCCAATTTTGATAAGAAATCCATTTTTCAGTTTGAGACAGTTTTTCAGTTGGAGGTACTTAGGCTGGACTAACCTCTCCCCTCTTCTCATCACCCCAAAGTCACTTACTAACATCCCCCAAGAGGTCAAGATCTGCTTGAGCCTCTCAGTTTCATCATTTCCATGACATGTGCCATGGTGAAGATCTGCTTCACTCAAGGATTGCTCACTCAGTATTTGTGAGCCTTCTTTTCCCTAGCAAAGCTTGAGGTCTCACACCTTAGCGCATTCTTTTCATCTCCATATTAACTATTAACTTTATTATATAACCCCCCAACAATTTTCCCCTTTCCCCTATTTAAATCATGTATATAAATCCCCTTATGTAAATATTCCCCCTGGCAATATAGCCATATTTTTACTAAGTCAGGGAAATCATAGTCCATCTGGGACTGTTTTTATCCCATCCATATCCAGGGATTACTCTGACATCTGGTCAGAATAATAACCTCTTCCCTAAACCAAAAACCCCTAAAAACCTTCAAAAAACCCATTTTTTGCACCTTTTTCCCTCGTTCCGTGCATAATATATCAACCCCGCATGTCAAAAAACCCATATTTCACTCATATCCCTAAGTCTGACTCTAAATACATTAATGCGCCCTTTATTAAACCCCATAACCCACTAAACCTAAGTCTAAAACCCATCCGCCACGCGTATCAAATTTGGAATATTCCTGCGAATATTCCCACCCGCTAACCTGCCGTTACCTCACGATCGCCGCCAACCGTTGGATCGCCCACCCCACAGATCAACGCATGGAAGCAATCCCCATCCTCGACGCGCCCGAGCTTTAACGTCCGGGAGTTCGGCGGTTTTGCCGCCGTACTCCCGCCACGCGTCAGGCTCTGGGGCGTGGCAGAGCCCCCTTCCCCGAAACCACCTTTGCCCATAAGCGGTGCGCCACAAAACCGCTTACCTCCCTGTGATGTCATAACCCACGTCACCCCCTGCACAGTCCCTGCTTACGTCACCCCTTGTCCAGTCACCCGATGAGTCACCTACCTGCGTGGCGTCCTGCGACATCACTGCCACATGTCCCCGCCACCATACCTGCCACGTCATCGTCTGTACGTGATGACATCATGCTGATGTCATCCCGCCACATCGCCCTGTTGACATCATGCTGACGTCACCCACCGTACAATGCTGACGTCATCAGCACTTTTTTGGGCGCAGAGGCGTAAAAGTCGGACTTCGGAGCCCCGAAATCCAATTCTGAGGCAGTTTTTGATGAGCGATTTGCGCCACTCATCGCAGGATTTTCTAGGCCGAAATGGAGAATCTTCAGGGAATCTTTAAGGAATCTTCTCACCATGCGGCCCCAGGAAGCCCGAAAAGGTGCAAAAATGATCCGTTTTCTTCACAGAGCATACCAAAAGGAGCAGAAGATCATTCCAGATGATACAGAGGCAGAACAACGGCCATTTACTGGTGATTAGACCCGCAGCACATTAGATCGGCAGTCCAGATTTTGTTAGAGAGTATCAGTGGAAGAAAAGACGCCAGAGAGTATCAGTCAAGATTTTTTAGGGGCTTGAGGCACCTGAACATTAATGAAGCCCCCAGAAAGTCAAATCAATAAGCATCAGCCCATCCTTGCCTTCAAATCACCATCAAGGCATTCAAAGCACCAGGACAGCAAGAAAGCAGAAACCCATACTCATTTATTGCAGAAAACACTGCAGCAAGCCACCAAGGACAGCATCATTTATTCAGTTTTGATACAGCGGCCCTGAGCACGGCCTGAGATATTTTTTGCATTTATTTTTGGATAGGATTAGGTTAAGTAGTCATTTTTTATGACCTAATTAGGTCAAGATGTAATAAAGGAACTCTGCGGAGAGTTTTTGCCCTATATATACCACCCTCTGTATAGTTTTAAGGGTGGGTTAATTGAGAATTTTCACTAGAGACTCGTTGTGTATACCTGAATTTTTCTGTAATCAAAGATTGCTTAAAGCTTGGAGAGCGAACTGTCTGTTGTTGATGAATGTTTTGAAGAGTTGAAGATGGAATTCCTGCACTGCGGCCTAAAGCAATAAGTGCCTCTTATCTCTTTTTATGTGTTTGCCATTATCTAAATAGCAGGAAAAAGGAATAGCCTAGAATTAGTTTAATTACTCTCTATGCTCAATCTCTACTGTTTTTTGATGTTTTCCTCTAAAATAATTGGTTATGAACATTGAATTCCTTCCGGCTCATGTTTACCCCAATTCACCTGTGTTGGCCAATTATCTAGGGATTCTTAATTGCCCCTAGGTAGCGCCCTGTTATTTTCTCTGCTAATCTGTTGGATAGATTCTTAACTGCCTCTCTTTCTTTAGCATTCAGTTCATCCCTTAAACCTAAAGATTGCTTCAAGCTCAGCTATCTCGCTCCATGTTCCCTCACTATTATTAAGGAAACGCACCAGCAGTTCCCCTCCTCGACTCCACGCCTAATGGCTTGAAAGATTCAGACTATACTCTGCCTCTTTACCTGAAAGTGTCAGTTTTCCCACCAAAACTCAATCAAAACCCCTGTTCATCATATCTAGCCTAAAATCATCCCTTTCAACAAAGCTAAATCATAAAGAGAGAGCCCTCTCTGACTGCAGGTAGGCTAGGGCCTGCAGTCCAAAGTTGGTTTGTGGTTACCTCGGCCGTATCCCTTTAGGAGTCAAAAGGGACAACCTGAGTGATAACAGGAGACAAGGAGCAAACTGCTCAAGTCAAGTAAGCATTTCCCGATGGGTAGGGATAAACGAGGAACGATGGTGATGATCAGACCAAGGGGGTTCCTCAAAAGACATAGTCTCAATAATCACTTCATCAGAAGGAAAAATTTCCTGTAGAGGGTCTGAAGAAGCGCCATCTTCGAGCCAAGGGGATTGAATGTACGAGTTGAGAGCCCTGCTTGAAGGATCAGGCTCAGGAGATGAAGCCGATAGAGAAACAATTTCAACATAGTTGAGCTCGGCAGGACTCAATGGCATCACATCACCCCAGGATTCTATCTGATCAATAGGAGGAAGAACCTAAGGATCAAAGCGAACAGAAATCATATTAACGGGAGTGATGTTGGGAGGTGTGAGTGAAAAAACACCCATAAGGGCAAGATCTTTAAAGAGTCCAGCACCCGCACTCTCACATGTTACAGAGGTATGCTCCATGAAAGGCACGTTGCCATTGGAGGAGGAAGAGGTGAAGAAGGACAACTGGTTTACCATGACAATTTTCCCTTGATGAGGAAAACGAATAACACGAAATAGAGATGAAGCCATGGCTCGCATGGCATATGTCCAGCTTCGTCCTAAAAGGAGGTTGTAAGTTAAACTGGCATTGAAAACTTCGACCTCCACTTCGACTATCTTCCCTTCTAGAGTAATAGGCAGGCACTAGAATATACCATAAGGGCGAGACTCCCTCCCATCAAAGGCTTCCAAGGTCATGGGAGACTGGCTCAAAGTTGGAGAAATGATAGCCTTCCAACAAGCAATAGACGTAATTCAAGTAGAAGCGCCTTCATCAATGGTCGTGCGGTGAATAGTTTTAGAATTGATGATGACCTGAATAAGGAAGGAAATTTGGTGAGGTAGTCTTGGTACATGACTGTCTAGGTCAAAAGTGATCAAATCCGAGTCGGTTGGGTCAATACCACCGATGGCCGATAGCAAGGACTTCCTCTGAGAGGGGAAGCTCTGGAGGACCTCTAATGTAGACATAGCTGATGGAGCCTGGGCTAAGTCCTCAACGATGCTATAGTGCTGAGTAGCACGAGCATTAGGGTTGTAAGAAGACTTCCGGAGTACCCCTTTAGGAGGAGGTTGGATGACCGCCTCAGTACTAGGTCTCTCAATATGGAGGGGACCAGAGCTAGACACAGGAGCACTAGAGGGGACCTTAGTTTCCTTCCCGGCAAGCGAAGGGTACTCTTTTGACCAACTACTAATGTGGACGAGAATCATCCCAGCCATAAATACTTGAGAACCAAAGGGAGAGGAGGATTGAGATGGATCAGCCACCATTTGAGTTTGCTATGAGGGAAAAGGCTCTTTGAGCATGGCAGGAGTCCCAGAGGCACCTTTTAACAAACGACTAACTTCAAACCACCTCGGGTAGTCTTTAGTATAGTGATCCTCATCACAAATAAGGCAAGGATACTTAGGCTTGCGTTTGGCACCTTCCTCGAGTGGAGGTTTAGGGGAGTCTTACTTCGGTTGATCGGCCTTATTCTTTCCTTTTCCCTTCTTCTTTCCTTTTGAAGTTTTGTCCGCCGTGGTGGATTGAACGACATTAACCTCGGAAGTGTTACCAGAATTGGATGCAGACTGAGAAGCGTTTTCATTTGAAGCGTTCGGATTTTTCTTCCCAGGGTTCACGGAAGATTTCTTAAAGGACGTATTGACAGAACCGATGACATCGTCAACAGATGGTGTTGATGGGGCTTTGGAAGTTCCGGGTCTCGAAGCATCAAGCAAATAATCATATAGCGTACTAGACTAGGAGTAGAAAAATTCAAGGTACTAAGCACGCGCAATAGCTTGCTCTTCAGTTACACATGCCCCCATAGCAATGTCCCGGGATATCGGACCGATAAATGAGGTTGTGAACCAGTCAGTCAGAAGCTGATCGAGAATCTAGAACTTAATCAAATGGCGCCATCTCCTCCATTCATCGATATGATCGGAGATATGTGTGGGCATGTTCTGCTACAAGGATGTCAGGAGATGTGTGCCTATTTCATATCGAATTGGCAACTAAAATTGAGTTAAAAATGGCATAGCCAGTGAGTTAAAGTCTTGAAAAGATACGCGAGTTAGCTCAATATACAATTTCACGGTAGAGCCAGTGAGAGTCCACTGAAAAAGGCAGAGCCGGATTGAATAATCAAGCCATGAATTTGACAAACACCATAGATGATAAGTCATGACATGAGCTTGGGGATCTTCTCTAGCTTTACCATCAAACTTGGGACAATCACCCGGAATTTTAGTTGGAACCGGTGGCCAATACGGATTATGAAGAATAGAATCATTTGTTAGTTTGGACACATCTGGTAATTCCAACGTTGCTAAAAAGGGTAATTGAGGGTTAAAGGACATCTGAGGCCACGAGTAAGAAGTTGCACTAGAATTCCATCTAGTTCCTTGTTGGCCCCATTGATTTTGTCTAGACGGACTTGGCCCATAAGGGTTTTGTTCGTAGGGATTTTGTCCATACGGATTATAAATATAACTGGATGGTTGACCCTGGATTTGACCCCAACATTCCATTGATTACCAACTTGGCCTGCAGTAGCAACATATGGTTGCTAGAAATTCTGATAAGGATTAACTTGTGGCTGTTGATAATTTTGGTATGGGGAAAATTGAGTATGCCCTTGGGATTGCTGAAAACCATAAGGCGGATGGGCTCCAAATTGAGCCTGGGGACCAACCTACATTTGATAAGTAGATTGGGTTTGGGATCCAACCTGAATTTGGAGACCGGATTGGGTCTAGAGCCCAGACTGGGGCTAAAAACTCGGTGAAGCTTGAGAAGCAACGGGCGTTTGAGCACCCAGTTAAGCAAGCCCAGATGGATTTCCTTGAGAAAATGGAGGTTGAGCAATCTGGCTAGAAGGTTGGCCCGGTTGAGGTTGAGGTTGGACCATCTACCCAGAAGTTTGAACCTACTAGGTATTGGGTTGACCTTGCGCAACTAAAGGCTGTCCAGAATGACCAGATGGTTGAGTAGGCTGAACAATTGGTTAGCCTTGTTGAATTTGAGGCTGGCCAATTTGTCTAGAAGGGTGGCCTTTCTAGGTACCAGGTTGGCCTTGTTGAATGTAAGGTTGTCCTGGCTTAACAGAAGGTTTCCCTAAGTATGTAAAAGAAGACCCATCGAAGGCCAAAGGTTGTCCCTGAATGGGTTGTCCTTGTGGGCCGACAGGTTGCCCTGGATAAGGTTGCCCGTAATACAACTGCCCATAAGATTGTTGTTCATAAGACGATTAACCTTGATAGGGTGAACCTTGAAAATTTGAAGACTATGCTTGGCCACTGTGATAAGCCATTGTACCCCAAGCAACAGATAACAGAACCGAGACCTCAACCACAAGCTGAGATGCTATGGGTCCAGGGTGGTAGATATGGGCTCCCTGAGAATCATAATAGTGGAACGGATTTTGTGGATCCGGATTCTAAAGAGCTTGGAGATATTGATCATATGCCCCCCCTGCTGGAATGGAACCAGAAGAAGGTGGGGCACTAAGGCTAGGGTCAACAACCCCGGATATAGGTGCCGAAGGGCCACTATTTGAAGGACCTGTGGAAGGTCCGGCAATAGTGGTCACAACTGAAGATGCAGTGACGACACTAACAACGGGGGCTGAGGAAGCCACACAAACGGTTGGAATAGTTGGGACGAATGTGACAGTTACATTGTGAATCTGGGGAGTAAAGGGTCCCGAAGTTGGAGTGATAGTGCGAGACCACATGGAACTCGTAAGGGGAGACCTAGAACCCACGATATTAGCTAGAGCATTATAGCGCAGAGGCAACGTGATACCAAGAGAGGTGACATGGAAGGGTGAAGTTTCCGTAGGTATAGGGATTTCACCACTTGCCATAAAGGACTCTTCACTCATGATGGGGGTCGTCTCATCCATGTCAGAAGAAGACATTGGGACCGAAACACCAAGAGGAGTAAGGCGAAAGTATTCTTTGGAAGGCTCCCAAATGGGATTCCAATGAATATCGTAAGACTCGTCTTCTAGAGCATGAGATTTAAGCAGTTCGATACTTGGAATAACAGGAAGAGTATCACTAACTGATACCTCAGGAGCGACAGAAGATGGAGATCCTTGGTCATTTGGAACAAGGGAGGGAATTGGTGATTCTGCCAGGGTGATTTAACTCAAAAGCCCTAGGGAAAACTAATCAAGTAAGGAAAAACAACCCTATGCAAACTAAAATGCAACAAGATCTAACAGGGTAAGTGTGAACGTGACCGAATAAATTTTAAGACATAGGAACAGAACTTGACCTTTTCATCTTAAAGAGTCGAGAAAAGGATGAAAAGATGACTCTATTTGCCTTCGAATATTTAATGAGCCTGAAAGGACAAGTGCTCAGATGGATATTTTCTTTTAAGGAGTCCGAAAAGGAATGAAAGTGACTACTCTGGAGAAACTAGGAAAAAGGTTTACCAAAAATCCTGTAAAACTGCATATACACCTTGGCGATCATATGAAAACCAAGGACTTTCCGTACGGAAGTCAATCTTCCCGAATGTTATGTTCAGTGCATTACGGTTTGCAAGGCAGTAGACATGGCTTCCTAGGGATATAGGATGATAACCTAGTGGGGTCTCCCAACATATACCCGACTGTACTAGGATTGCAATTCTGTACTAGACCACTATTGAGTCATAGAAGGAGGAATCACCCAACCTTAAGTGAAAACAATAGTGACTAGGTTTAACGACGCTGGAGCATGCCTCTAGCCTAGACTTCTAAATAATGTGCTTTATGTTCCAATGCATTATTAAGTTCATTTTAGAGTTGATCTTGAATTATGTTTCAGTTTTCAGGCCTTACTGTATGTATACAAAAACCTAGGATGCAGCTAGAATGAGTAAAGCATCTTTTACTTCAATAAAGACCTACCTATAAGAGGGTAGAGAGACCATTCCCAAACGAAGAAAACCAAGATAAGCTAAGAGACACAATGAATAAACACATCAACCCTACAGTGCATGGATACTACTGATGATAGATTTTATTATTTGCTTTCCAATATGAAAACTTGAAATGCAAATACACTTTCACTTTCGTATACTAAATGAATGCAGTCTTTTGATTTTGATTGTTTTGAATTTAAAAGAAACAAATAGGAAAGTGTGAAACCGGTCGATCCAAACAATTATGATCTATGTTCGGTAGTGAAAAGAAATCAAATCAATTCCAAAGATTGGTTCAATAATTGTCACTAAAAATCAACTAGAAAGAAACAAGCAATGGAGAAGCCTCAAACAAATCAACAAGAAGGTTGCAGATGAACCTTGGGAGAAAAAGCAACCAAGCCAGGTAATTCAAAAATTTGAAAGAACAAACTAGGTCAGAAAGCCAAAAATGCAAGATCCATTCAATAAAACCAAAGAGAGTGTACCTTAACTATAAGAAATAAAAAACAAGCTAATGGGCAAGAGAAAGATAATAGGGGATCAATAGGACTGGTGAATTCATGAGGTAGAATTGAAAAAACAACTCTACAGGAATCGTCGCAGGCATAACACCAGCGACTAGGGACAATTAGCCACTAGCTGTAGCAACAGAGTGACGTTTTTGTGAGAGTACACATCTATTCCACGACAGGCCGATTTCAGGAATTTTCATGACTGTACGATAGGATTCAGTGACGCACAAAAATTTACAATAGAGACAAGGCAATGTCGGTGCGACTGTTAAACTTTTTTTAGTGACGATCTTAAAAACAATGACGGATGAATGAGAAACTCGCAAACAAAAACTAGCCTATCCTACAGATAATAGAGGGATTTCCTAGATTGACCTAGGTAACCAAAAAGACTAATAGTTTACCCCAAAATTCAAGGGACACCAAAATCAAAACAAAAACAAGAGCAAGCAAGAGAAGAAACATGCAAAGGACTCCCCATTGGAGTCGCCAACTTGTGATGCAGGAAAGTGTTCCTTCTACAGACAGAGGCAACCCCTCTAGCCCTAGAGTGGGCCTAGTCACAACAAGGACAAAACAACAATTAATTCCCTTAAATAGTCATCGTTAGAGGCCAACCTCAAACTGGTGGTCGATAAAGTTCCGTTGCACTGCTCCAGCCTCTGTTTCCTTCTCCTTAATGAGAAATCAACTTGAAACACCACAAAGAAACAACAGAGCATGTAACCGAGAAACAACAATGATCTATTTACTCATAAAGTCAAGAAGTGATGAGCTATCAAGTAAATTACATACAAGACATAAGACATCACCATTGATTGTATTAATAATAAACAAGAGCAAAGCTTACAACCAAGTCTTGATGTCACAAGCCTTCTCAAAGGGTCCAACCAGTATGTTTCTTCAAGCATTCACTCTCAAGGATGGGTCTCCCAGACAAAAATATATCTCTCTCTCATTCATAAAATCTAACACAAAGTTAAGGGCTCGCCACACCTTCTTGCAAACTATCTATCAATCCCAAACTTGTCACACTCACACCAAAACTATCTATCAAACTCAAAAGCAACAGCACTGTACAACCAAAAGAACTAGTAGATGATAGCAATGGTGAGTGATTTTATAGGAGAAGGAGTCTCCATGAAATGAGGGAGAGGGAGATTATCCTCAGGGCAAGTAGCACAAAAGACAGAACTACCATGCCAGAGGGAGAAGGGTGACCCAAAGTGACCCAACAACCAGATCTAAAGACATCCAGAAGGCCTACTGTTGGAACGAATTCGCCCAATCTGGATCGTTGCTAGTCGTAAACTAAGCTTTAGCGCTGACATCACTATGAAGCTGTTAGTGTCAGTCTTTGTAGCCTTCCTCTAGTGATCAAATATGCTCTTACAAAGTGGTCTTAGAGTATCAGGTCAAATTTTGTCATTTCAGTAAGTCTTCAAGCAAAATTTGGTCACTAGGCATTAGATCTAGGGTTTGCTTTTATTCCTGTCAAAGTTGTCCAAATGTCGGTCCATGTCACCGTTCAGCTGAGTGTACCATCATTCAGAGGGTTTTCATTATCATGTCAAGTTCCACTGGGTCATTTTACACCTTGTTCATGCTTCAGTTGTGCCTAGGTAAGGTCATTTCCCTCTCCTAGGGTTTTGAAGGCAATCTCTCTTGGACGGTCAAATCATCGGTAAAACTTGTATCCTAATGTTCACACACCTTCCTCTATCCTTAAAGTACCTTATCAAACAATTCCCATCACTTCGATCCCCGAAATTCCTCATTTTTGCACAAACCCTAGTTTCTTGCTACAACGTGGCAATTTTCTAGGTTAGACCTGTGTTTTGCCTTTTTGGACACCTTCCCCTCACTCAATCTTTGAAATTCCACTTTCCCCTACTTCTTAACATCCCTTCCTACTTCCAAGAATTTTCCCAAGAATTTAGAAGCCGCTTATCCCCTTCATTTCTCTTCATTTCGACAAATCTCTTGTTCCACACATCGGGATAGGTTTTACTCCAATGATTTTTTTGAGCAATAAAATATGAATTTGGGAAAACTAAGAGAGGTTTTTGTCCAATATAAGCAAAGGACGAAATACCTCATTCACTTTTAACACATGTGTCATGGTTTTAGAGAAATGTCAAAAATACAATTTCCTCGGGAGAATTGATGCACCTCTGAAGTGACCTTGGGAAAATCAAATTTTCTCCTAGCGTGGTTAGCCAAATGACTTGTTTGATGCGCCAAATGATAAATAGATAAAACTATCTTTCCAATGAGCTATCATGAGCTCAATTTTGAGTTGCGGAACACCTTCAAAATTTGACTGCAACAACACTCTGCCTTGAGGCAGCCTCATTTAGCACATTTTGACCAGTCTTGGGAGATTTGATTTTTGACAGGGCAAATGAACTCCAAATTGAACAATTTTGATTGGGTTGGAACGTAGACTCAAATACCTTTCCAATGCGCTATCCGGAACTCAATTTTGACACCGGGAAGGCCTCCAAAGGTCTCCTTAAAAAAGGGATACAAACAGGCTCTATGCGCCGCGCCTCAAGCCCAATGCGCCGCGCTACTTCCCTATGCACTGCGCACGTGGCGCGCGCTTATGCTAGGTAGCTCTAAATTGCAAAAAAAATATATTTTTGGATTTTGCATGAAAAATCATGACTGATGGTGCATGGCCAAGAAATTTGGGCAAGTTTTGAGTCCCCAGACCTCTCCATCAGTCGTTTGGGTGGAAAATGCAACGCTGGCAAACAGTTGGCTCTTCGGCTTCATTTCATTAATGATGATTAAAACGACTCCCTATTTTCACCAATTTTCTCATTCCTTGCGTGGATTTTCCAGAAATCCAACTATATTGCATTATAGCACAACAATTTCAAACATATTACAACAACAGTCCAAACAGTCTTGCAACCAGGATTCATTTCTCCAAGCAGTTTTCATAGCATCAATTATGTCATCTGATCATTCATCTGATTATGAGGAGGAAACTCATAGTGACCCACCCATGAAAGAACGTGCACCCTAGAGGCCTCACAAAAGTAGCAGACATGTTAGAGAAGAACCGGCTACCCTCACAGAATTGCAGGCCTACCCTTTTGCTGTCTCTTGTTTTCGGTTTCAGTCATGGTATGAGTTTTGTGAAAAGGTTGCAAATGTTCAATTCCACCATGAGTTGGCTCGCCTATTTCTTCTACATTTGCATGGTGCTCAAGTTACTTTGGTCGGTGTTACTCTCACACTTACACCGGACTCTATTTCATTAGCTATCGGCATGCCCAATATGGGAGAGCCAAGTGGAATATGAAACACCTGGAGCAGAGGAACAAACAACTTGAGGAGCGCAAGCTGAGATAGAGTTGCAACTGAGCAAGGAAAACCTGCAACACATTGTGGCAGCACGAGGTAGACCTATAGGAGTAAAGAGATGAGGACCGGGAGTATGTTTTAGAGAAAGTGAACATTCACTTGGAGCAGCTATTGGAGAAGTTTAAGAGGGAAAAAGAAATGATGAGGTGCATGACTCACCATTACATGGCCCAAAACATGAGCTCCAAAGCAAGAATGAAGAGCCTAAAGGCGAAATTGAGCAAGGTGACAAAAAGACAAAAGAGGAAATAAGAGCAATATCAGCTCCGAATCTTGGCCAAGGCTTCTTTGGTCCAGCACGACATGTGATAGAGAAGGTACAACCCAAATTTCAAGAAATTTGGAGCACATTTTTGCATTTTGAAATTTTGTGTACAAAAAAAAGGTTTTTTTCCCTGTGCGTCGCGCCACCTGGCACGAGCTTTCGCTAGGGAGATCCAAATGACAAAAGGTTTACATTTTTGGATTTTCCATGGAAAATCATGATTGTCGGTGCATGGCCAAGAAGTTTGGGCCAATTTTGAGTCCTCAGGAGGTCAAAAACACCCAAAAAATGACCTCTCTGCCCCTATTTTGACACACAGGAAGCAGTCTTGGGAGATTGCAGTTTTGGAGGGGAAAATGGCATCCAAATTCAGAAATTCCACTTGGGTTGGAAAGTAGACAGGCAGGGATTTCCAACAAGCACACTTGGGCTTAATTTGGACTTCCGAAGGTGCCTCAAAACCAGCTCCAAAGTAGCATGACACATAAAGTTTTTGGCGCGGTGCACAGAGATCCAAAGGCCAAAATCACTTCCGCTCCGCGAAATTTCGATTCGCAATTTTCTCCAAGTGGGCCCGCTCATTTACAATAAATTTTTCCCGCCATCAAAGGTAAAGTTTAAAAAGCATTTTTGGCTTCTATCCAAGTGGCCAAATGAAGGAGAACATCCACCCACAAAATCTATGCTCATATTTGCTTTTTTCTAATTGGTCTTCATAGAAAATTAAATGTAACTGCTGATGGCTGGCTCTTCATTGCCTGGGTTGATCGACCTTCTCATGGAAAAGCTTATTTATTGTATTGAGAGTAATTTTGTAAAGGGTTGGAGTTTCCGGGAAGTTTTGGGAGAGAAACTCAGTTACTCACTGTACATTTTGACAGAGAATTAATGAAAGGTTGCAGCTCTGGTTCTTGAGATTCCTGTGGCGTGAGTTTAGCAAATGTATTTTCTTTCTATTTCAAATGTATGTCATTATGTTTCACAATTAATTCATATTCATTTCCAGTGAAAGCTTCTAAGTAAGAAAAGGTAGAATTCAATTTTTGCTGCTCTGCCTTGGGAAAGTTTTCACGTTCTAATGTTTTCTTCTGTTGAAAAGGATTCATGTATTTATGCCCTTTTCACCCTCTCAAACAGTCTCTCCATTTCATGTTATTTCAAATTTAATTGCTAGACTTTCGGCCTGTCTTGCCTCATGAAATAATCTGTGTCTTTGTGTTAAATTCTCTGCTCATGTTGTTCCTTGGTCCCATACATCCCAGAAAACTCAGTCATTCATCAAAATATTTCTTTCATATTTATTTACCTAGCCTAAAATTAGTATCCATTCTAAGTCATCCTCAAAACCTATTTGCTTATTCTTCACTGAGCATGACCCAGAGAGAGCCCTCTCTTGTTCTGGTAGGGCTAGCTACTAGACTGAGTGTGGTTTGTGGTTACCCTAAATTTCGCCTTCCTTCAGCCTAAGGCAGATTTAGGTGCTAACATAGTGGCGACTCCACTAGGGACGAAAATGGTTTACCTTTAGATTGTCTTGCCCCAGTACATATCTCAAGTTCAGATCTGATGGTTGATGGTGGAAAACAATTAGACAAAAGACAACTGAAATCATTCACTTGGCGACTCCATTCACTGAAGAATCCAGTGGTCGGTGCTTCATGGTGACTCCACTGGAGGACTAACTCTTTCTTTGCAAAAATGGAAGGATCTTACACAAAGTTCGGGTATCCAAAGTGGAATGGTATTCAAGACCTACTCTGCTTTCTTGTGAATTACTTCTTTGCTGTTCTTGAAGCTTTCCTGAAAGTTTTTTAGAACTTGTTGTATGAGGAAGGTGATCAAAATCTTCAATCGACCCATTCAAAAAGCATAAATACTAAGTTTCCCTTTGATCCTGGCCTCCTTACTTTTCCTACATCTTATAATGATTCTTTGCAAAGTGATGAGCCTAAAGAAAACAAAACTGATCCTATAGCTCTTGTATATATTCCTACAGCTGTTATAATCCCAGATAGGTATAAACCTCTTGTTTTACCTTCTGTTCTTCATGGTTTCCCCAAAAACTATGATCTATACTTGCCAAGATTTGACGGTGAATGTAAGAATGTCAATGTTGAGCAACATGTGCAGAATGTTGAGACTTTTCTAGACCTTTTTGAAATTGTGAAGATGTCAGTATAAGGCTTTTTGCTCTTTCTTTGCGAGGCAAAGTCAAGAGTTGGTTCAAAGCCCTACCTGATGCGAGCATCACAGATTTACAGCAGTTCATCAAAGTTTTTCTTGACAAGTGGAGGATTGGACATAACCTTTTCCTTATCATAGAAGAGTATAATCAGCTCAAAGGACTTCCAGGGGAGACAGTACAACAGTTTTCAGCCAGATTTAATCAAGTTTATTATTCAATGCCGGTTGATATAAGACCCCCTCCTAGATCTGCTCTCTTGCACTACCCGGGTGCCTTTGATCCGAAAATGGAGTTTCAGTTGAGAGAAAAGAATGTCGCAACACTTGAAGAGATGCAGAACAATGTAGTAAATGTAGAGGCTCATTTACTGATCAGAAGGGAAAGGTTGAAAGAAGAAGAGATGAAAAACGTGGATCCAGAGATAACTACACCTTAAGAGGAAAATCTTGACATTTTGGTGAGTGCATTAGAAGAGATGGTGCGGAAAATGACTACAAAAAATGAAAATGACATTCATGAACAAGTGGCTGATCCAAAACATATTGTTTCTTATCTCAGTTGTCATAAGGACTGTTTTGTAGATCATCTTGAGGAAGAAAGACATGTTGATATGACATGTGTGCTTGATGATGTGTTTTATACTGCCTCAGTTTGATCGATATGATGATGATGATTATGTTCTCCAAATAGAAGCTAATCTTGCAGACAAACCAGCAGCAGGTTTGTGGGATGAGGAAGTTCACTTACAGCAGCTTGAGTACAGTGACCAAACAATACATATCAGCTATGACAATGACGAGGAAAGTGCAGCAAATTGGGAAGTAGGTGAAGGATCTTTACCTTTTTTCTTTGATTCATGTCAGTTCATCAGAGACAATTTCCGTGCAATCAAAAATCAGCTGTCGACTAGTCTTGATTTGGAGCCTCTTGAGGGTGATGAAAACTCAGTGCCAGACTTCTCATATTCAGATTTCCAGCCCCCAAATTCCATTAGTTGTCAAGTTGCGGATGAAGACATGGAAGCTGGCACATGCGATCAAATGATACAAGAAGATTCCTTACCTTTCTGTTTTGAATCATTTCAGTTTTTGAGAGGTAAATTGCATAGTAAATCTTCAAATGAGCAGCCTATAGGAAATCAACAATCTCTCAGTTCTAATATTGAGGATGAGACAAATGGCGAAATTCTTAAGCAAGTTGTTAATAAGAAATCTTCCCCTGAAATGATTGACGAAATCATTTTGGATATAAAACCCTCTCTATCACCAGATTCACAGCCACTAAACACAATTGAAGGTCAGATTACAGACAAAGGTGTGGCAGCCGAAGTACATGACCTAATGATGCAAGAGGATTCTATACCCTTTAGTTTCGAAATATTTCAGCTTATAAGGCAGAATCTTCGTAATATCTCTAAAGAAAAAGATGAACCACCAATAGGATGTCATACAGTTTCAATAGATACATCGCAGCAGTCCCCTCAAGTTTTTGATGATCCTTTTGCTCATGTGTTAGATTCTGTTTGCTGTAAAAATTCTTCTCCATCAACCAACCATGTGACAAAAGAGAATGTTGATAATAATATGATTCCAAGGCCACCTTCATTGTCTTGTTTAACGGATTTTTCATTACAAAGCTCAGATCAAAGTTTGCAGTCATATGAGGAGATTAATAAAGGAGGCTTTGGTTCTGTTTGGAATCAGCAACAAAGTTTGGTTCTTCACGAAATTCAGGATCCTTTTGATAGCCTACTGTTATCACCAAAGAAAGACAGCACAGATGTGAGGAAAATTTTAATATCCAGCTATGAAGATTACTTGGACCAGAACAATAATGTGTTAATGGAAATCAATGGCGATGCTTATGAAGATCCTTTTGCAGTATTCTTGAAGTCATCCATCCAATTCATGCTTTGCAAGTTTGTCATCAGTGAACTTGATTCCAAGTTTCCATGGGAGTTGCCTTTCGATTCTTCCCTCTTCTTGCGCATTAGAAAGAATTTGGGAAGAAATCAAATATCAGCCATGATACTTACCTGGTTGCATTGGTTGTTCCATCTCACTTGATCGGGTGGTGGAAAGAGTAATTAGGGTAGGTTTGCTGAATAAGCTCAAATATGAGCATCTTTCTAGTTTCTTAGTTAGGATTTAGTCATGTCTAGTTTTATTATGGTTTTCAGTTTGAGTCTTCAGTCAGAGTCCGTCTGCATAATGTCAGTTTCCGTGTTTTGATTCCATAGCCCAATGGACGAAGGCACTGTCTTCTCACCCAAAGATCTGCAGTTCTTGGCACCTCCAAGGAGCTGGAGCTACCATCCCCATTGGAGCCAATGTTAGTGTCAATCTTTGCAGCCTTCCTCTAGTGATAAAATATGCTCTTACAAAGTGGTCTCAGAGTGTCAAGGTCAAATTTTGTCATTTCAGTAAGTCTTCAAGCAAAATTTGGTCACTAGGCATTAGATCTAGGGTTTTCTTTTATTCCTGTCAAAGTTGTCCAAATGTCAGTCCATGTCACCGTTCAGCTGAGTGTACCATCATTCATAGGGTTGTCATTGTCATGTCAAGTTCCACAGGGTCATTTTACACCTTGTTCATGCTTCAGTTGCGCCTAGGTAAGGTCATTTCCCTCTCCTAGGGTTTTGAAGGCAATTTCTCTTGGATGGTCAAATCATCGACAAAACTTGTATCCTGATGTTCATACACCTTCCCCTATCCTTAAAGTACCTTATCAAACACTTCCCATCACTGAGATCCCCCAAATTCCTCATTTTTGGACAAACCCTAGTTTCTTGCTGCAACCCGACAATTTTCTAGGTTAGACCTGTGTTTTGCATTTTTGGACCCCTTCCCCTCACTCAATCTTTGAAATTTCACTTTACCCTGCTTCTTAACATCGCTACCTACTTCCAAGAATTTTCCCAAGAATTTAGAGGCCGCTTATCCCCTTCATTTCACTTCATTTCGACAAATATCTTGTTCCACACGTCGGGATAGGTTTTACTCCAATGATGTTTCTGAGCAATAAAAGATGAATTTGGGAAACCTGAGAGTGGTTTTTCTCCAAAATAAGTCAAGGACAAAAAAACTAATTCACGTTTTACACAGGTGTCATGGTTTTAGAGAAATGTCAAAAATATAATTGCCTTGGGAGAATCGATGCACCTCTGAAGTGACCTTGGGAAAATCAATTTTTCTCCTAGCTTGGTTAGCCAAATGACTTTCTTGATCTGTAAAATGATAACTAGACACAAAGATATTTCCAATGAGCTATCATGAGCTCAATTTGGAGTTGAGGAACACCTTCAAAAGTTGACTACAACAGCACTCTACCTTGAGGCAGCCTAATTTGGCACATTTTGACCAGTCTTGGGAGATTTGATTTTTGGCAGGGAAAATGAACTCCAAATTGAAAAATTTTAATTGGGTTGGAAATTAGACTCAAATGAATTTCCAACAAGCTATCCTGCGCCCAATTTGGACACCAGGAAGGCCTCCAAAAGTCTCCTACAAAAAGTGATATGCACAGGATCTATGCACCGCGCCTCAAGCCCATTGCGCCACGCCACTTCCCTATGTGCCGCACGTGGCGCGTGCTTATGCTAGGGAGCTCTGTATTGAAAAAAATTATATTTTTGTATTTGGCATGAAAAATCATGACTGATGGTGCATGGCCAAGAAATTTGGGCAAGTTTTGAGTCCCCAGACCTCTCCATCGGTCGTTTGGGTGGAAAATGCAACGCTGACAAACAGTTGGCTCTTCAGCTTCAGTTCATTAATGATGATTAAAATGACTCCCTATTTTCACCAATTTTCTCATTCCTTGTTTGGATTTTCCAAAAATCCAACTATATTGCATTACAGCACAGCAATTTCAAACATATTACAACAATAGTCCAAACAGTCTTGCGACCAGCATTCATTTCTCCAAGCAGTTTTCATAGCATCAATTATGTCATCTGATCATTCATCTGATTATGAGGAGGAAACTCATAGTGACCCACCCACGGAAGAACGTGCACCCCGGAGGCCTCACAAAAGTGGCAGACATGTTAGAGAAGAACCAGCTACCCTCACAGAATTGCAGGCCTGCCCTTTTGTCGTCTCTTGTTTTCGGTTTCAGTCATGCTATGAGTTTTGTGAAAAGGTTGCAAATGTTCAATTCCACCATGAGTTGGCTCGCCTATTTGTTCTACATTTGCATGGTGCTCAAGTTACTTTGGCCGGTGTTACTTTCACACTTACACCGGACTCTATTTCATTAGCTACCGGCATGCCTAATATTGGAGAGCCAAATGGAATATGAAATACCTGGAGCAGAGGAACAAACAACTTGAGGAGTGGCAAGCTGAGATAGAGTTGCAACTGAGCAAGGAAAACCGGCAACACATCGTGGCAGCACGAGGTAGACCTATAGGAGCAAAGAGATGAGGACCGGGAGTATGTTTTAGAGAAAGTGAACGTTCACTTGGAGCAGCTGTTGGAGAAGGCTAAGAGGGAAAAAGCAATGTTGAGGTGCATGAATCACCATTACATGGCCCGAAACATGAGCTCCAAAGCGAGAATCAGGAGCCTAAAGGCGAAATTGAGCAAGGTGACAAAAAGACAAAAGAAGCAAGAGCAATATCGGCTCCGAATTTTGGCTGAGGCTTCTTTGGTCTAGTATGACATGTGATAGAGAAGGTACAGCCCAAATTTCAAGAAATTTGGAGCACATTTTTGCATTTTGAAATTTTGTGTACAAAAAACAGGCTTTTTTTCCCTGTGTTCCGCGCCACCTAGTGCGCGCTTTCGCTAGGGAGCTCCAAATGACAAAAAGTTTACATTTTTGGATTTTCCATGGAAAATCATGACTATTGGTGCATGTCAAAGAAGTTTGAGCAAATTTTGAGTCCTCAAGAGGTCAAAAACACCCAAAAAATGACCTCTCTGCCCCTATTTTGACACACAGGAAGCAGTCTTGGGATATTGCAGTCTTAGAGGGGAAAATGGCATTCAAATTCAGAAATTCCACTTGGGTTGGAAAGTAGATAGGCAAGGCTTTCCAACAAGCACACTTGGGCTTAATTTGGACTTCAGAAGGTGCCTCAAAACCAACTCCAAAGTAGCACGACGCATACAATTTTTGGCGCAGCGCACAGAGACCCAAAGGCCAAAATCACTTCCGCTCCGGGAAATTTCGATTCACAATTTTCTCCAAGTGGGCCTGCTCATTTACAATACATTTTTCTTGGTATCAAAGGCAAAGTTTAAAAATCATTTTTGGCTTCTATCCAAGTGGCCAAATGAAGGCGAACAGCCACCCACAAAATCTATGCTCATATTTGCTTTTTTCTAATTTGTCTTCATAGAAAATTAAGTGTAACTGCTGATGGTTGGCTCTTCATTACCTGGGTTGATCAACCTTCTCATGGCAAAGCTTATTTATTGTATTGAGAGTCATTTTCTAAAGGGTTGGAGTTTCTGGGAAGCTGTGGGAGAGAAACTCAGTTACTCACTGTACATTTTGACAAAGAATTAATGAAAGGTTGCAGCTCTGGTTCTTGAGATTCCTGTGGCGTGAGTTTAGCAAATGTATTTTCTTTCTGTTTCATATGTATGTTGTTATGTTTCACAGTTAATTCATATTCATTTCCAGTGAAAGCTTATAAGTAAGAAAAGGTAGAATTCAGATTTTGCTGCTCTGTAGGAATTTACAGGGTAAGTTCCTCAGAAAGAACACCAAAAGGACACCGCTCACAACCAGATCACAGATCAATACACCAGTATTTTTGACGTGGTTAAAACCCTCAAAGAGGGAAACAGTCCACGGCCTGCGCCAACGTGGCTACTACAGGCAATTTATTAATCAAAGAATGAAAATTTACATAAGCTTCTCTCATGCACGGATTACCCGAACAATGACCCTCCATGCGCTTTAAATAGAACTCATGGACCAATCGGGTGTCCAGCCACGGATCAAGTGTCGGTAATACCGAGGAGAGAGTGAACCGTCGGATCACTACATATCGTGACCATCGGATTGTAAGTTACAAAATGTACAACGGTAAAGAAACACACTTTACCTAACTCTATACCTAACTCTACACTAGACCAAGTTGAACTTAACTATATCCTATGTGTCGGAATATCCTAACATCCCCCCTTAAGAACAACTTGGGATAGGATTGAAGGATTTACAAATATGACACAATAGGAGAAGGAAGGAGGCACTAGAGCCTATCCCCCCTTAGTGACAACTTCCTGAACTCCAAGCATATATCGAAGTTTAGTGAACTTCGCCTCTGTGAGAGCCTTTGTGAAGATGTCTGCAACCTGATCATCTATTGAACAATATTGCACTTCAAGAACATGTTCATGAATGAGCTTTCTGATGAAGTGCATGTGAGAGCCTTTGTGAAGTGCATGTGCATGTCGGAATATCCTAACATGCTCTACCTTGGGAAAGTTTTCACATTCTAATGTTTTCTTCTATTGAAAAGGATTCATGTATTTATGCCCTTTTCACCCTCTCAAACTATCTCTCCATTTCATGTTATTTCAAATTTAATTGCTAGACTTTCGGCCTGTCTTGCCTCACAAAATAATCTGCGTCTTTGAGTTAAATTCTCTGCTCATGCTGTTCCTTGGTCCCATACATCCCAGAAAACTCAGTCATTCATCAAAATATTTCTTTCATATTTATTTACCTAGCCTAAAATCAGTATCCATTATAATTCATCCTCAGACCCTATTTTCTTATTCTTCACTGAGCATGACCCGGAGAGAGCCCTCTCCTGTTCTGGTAGGGCTAGTTACCAGACTGAGCATGGTTTGCGATTACCCTGAATTTCGCCTTCCTTCAGCCTAAGGCAGATTTAGGTGCTAACATAAGCAATGTATGCAGACCAACCATTGCTAAAGATAGCCAATAGCCTCGCACCGGGGCTTGAAATCCGACCGTCGCTGGAAACAGGTGTACTCCCACGATGGGGTCATGACAAGATTGTTTATGATAGCGGTTCATCGCGTGTATTAAATGTATTTGTGCGACGAGATAGAAAACTTAGGAAAAGAGGGTCAATTGGCAACATAAGAGAGCATTTGTTTAATATGAGCATGTTTAATTGGACACATGACACAGTAGAAGGACTAGGGTGAAGGCAGTGACAAATTATTGTCTAACACAGACCATTGCATACATCAAGCTACCGACTGCACTTGCATATGGAACATGGGACATGTCATCTTCCTCTTCTTGTGTCTTGGGACACTATTCAGCAGATAACCTCACACCTATAGGAATAGGAACCTTCATTTTACTATCCTGCATATTAAACCTCCGCAATATTGTCTCAACATAATTCCTCTGGTTTAACTAGAGCTTCCTCTTTTCCCGATCTCTTTGAATTTCCATGCCCAAAATATAGTTTGCATCACCAAGATCTTTCATGTCGAATTTGGAGGACAATCGGGTCTTAAAATCCTGGATAATTTCTTTGTTATTTCCAACCAACAACATATCTTCCACATACAAGACTAGATAAATAACAAGGTCACCAATTAATTTAAAATACACACGATGATCTGCTTTGCTTCTGGTGAAGCCAAGTCCCCGTATAAATGTATCAAATTTATGATACCACATCCTTGGTGACTGTTTTAACCCATATAGAGACTTCGTTAACTTGCATACCAGTTCTTTCTTACCCTTCACCGCAAAGCCTTCAGGTTGCTTCATGTATATTTCCTCTTCTAGATCCCCATGAAGAAATGTTATCTTCACATCCATCTATTCTACCTCAAAATCAAAAGCAGCAGCAGATAAAAGTAATCTAATAGAAGTTAACTTGGCAAAAGGAGAAAAAATATCACCAAAATCAATTCCTGGCACCTGGGAATAACCTTTTTCTACCAATCGAGCTTTGTATTTCTCCACTATCCCTTCTGTATTTGTCTTCTTTTTTAATACCCATTTGCTTCCAATGGGTTTCCTTCCATCCGACAACTCCACCAGTTCCCAAGCATCATTTTTGTGCAAAGATGCCATTTCATAAACCATGGCCTCTTTCTAGAGTTTTCCATCCTTTGAATCCACTGCTTCCTTCACAGTTTTGGGATCATCATCAGTAACAGACAAAGAAAAATTTGAACAGAAAGCAGATGGACTATACCTTTCTGGTTTCCTTCTTTCTCAAACTGATCTTCTCACACCCGGAGTTTGTGGCTCTTCATCTTCTGATTCCTCCTCTGTTGTAGAGTGTGATTCTTCCTCCTTTATCTCAAACTCTATCTTCTCAGGTTCCTTTGGTTGGTCTTCATGCTTAATAACATCTTTCACCTCTCTGAACACCACATCTTGGTTGTACACAACCTTCCTTGTTACTGGGTTTCAAAGCTTATAACCCTTTAAGCCATCCTTATACCCAATAAAGATGCACTTTTCAGATTTACTATCCAACTTGGTTCTTTTCTCCTTTGGAACATGTACATATGCATCACTTCTAAATACCCTTAGATGTGAAAGAGAGGGTTTCTTACCAGTCCATACCTCTTGTGGAGTCTTATCCTCCAACACTAATGAAGGTGACCTGTTGACTAGGTAACATGCAGTATCCACCTCCTCTGCCCAGAATTCCTGTCCTAACCCGGCACCACTAAGCATGCTTCTTTCCCTTTCCATCAACGCCTTATTCATTCTTTCTGCAACTCCATTTTTCTGCGGTGTATATGGAGTAGTCTGTTGTCATGCTATACCACACTTCTTACATAATTCTTCAAATTCCTTGTTGCAAAACTCCCCACCAATATCTGTCCTCAGCACCTTTATCTTCTTCTCTGTCTGATTTTCCATGAGAGCCTTAAATTATTTAAACCTGTCAAAGGCTTCAAATTTCTTCTTAAGGAAATATATCCATGTATTCCTTGAGAAGTCATCTATAAATGATACATAGTACACATACTTACCCAGTGATGGAACCTTCACAGGTCCAAACACATCACTCTGCACAAGTTCTAATATCTATTTCACCCTCTTACTACCAGAGAGGAAACTCACCCAATTATGCCTCCCGTAAATAGAATTTTCATAGAAATCAATATACAGAGAGCTATTACTCATACCTTCTACCATACCTTTACCATGAAGTATTCGAAGGCCCTTCTCTCCAATATGTCCAAGCCTTTTATGCCATAGCATGCTCTTCTCTCCAGAGACCACTATATTTTCTGCTCCACTTTCAGGAACCACATAACTATTGCACCCATCAACAATAGTGCTACCTTGTAGCTTGTATAGAGTTCCAACCTGAACTCCCTGCATCAATACTAGTGCTCCCCGAACTATCTTGCAAGTATCCTTCTTGAACACTGTTCTTAAACCTACATCATCCAACTTGCTTACAGAAATCAGATTTCTGGCCAATGCAGGAATATGCAGAACACCCGAAAGTTTTCTAACCCTTCCACCTTGCACCTTCAACTTTAATTTTCCGTGACCAACGATTCTAGCCTTCCTGTCATGCCCCAAGAAGACATCACCACCATCGTATTTCTCATACTCGCAGAACCACTCTCTACGGGGAGTGAAGTGAAAGGATGCACCTGAGTCAATCAACCATGCCTCATGATCTACATGTGTACTTGAAGAAGCCAAGTACACATCCCCACCTTCATCTGAGGTCGTTTTCGCCTCTACAGAAGGAGCATCATCAGATCCCTTTCCTTTATCAGTAGCTTTATATTTACAGTCCCTTTTGAAGTGGCCTTCCTTTCCACATTTCCAGCACACCACCTTTACAGGTTTTCCTGGAGATTTAGATCTCCCACTTGATGACTTATTTTTGTTTCTGTTCTGGGACTGTCCTCATATAGACAAGGCATCACCATTTTGTCTCTCCATATTTTTCCATCTCATATCCTCCGTCAGCAAGGATGAGACTATTTCATCAAACTACAAGGCTGTTGCATTGCTACCTATTGCAATAACCAGACTATCCCACAAATATGGTAGAGAACACAAAAAATTGATGCACTTATCTTCATCTGAAATTTTAATATCAATAGATGCTAACTGACTTACCACAGTATTAAATGTGTTCAGATGCTTTGTCACCGAGTCTCCATCTTTCATCCTCAGGTTATATAACTTTTTCTGCAAGAACAGTTTATTCATCAGAGACTTAGATTGGTACAAAGTCCCTAACTTGTCCCACAAAGCCTTCACTGTAGCTTCCCATAATACATTCAGCAATACTAAATCTGAGACACACAATCATATTGTGCTCTTTGCCTTCCAATCCAAATTCTTCCATTCTTCATTGGACACTCCCGTTGGTTTAGTACCCAAATCTACCATGATCCACTGACCTTTATCCACCAACAGATCCTCCATCTTGAGTTTCCACAACTCAAAACTTTGACCATTAAATTTCTCAATCTCTATCTTTCCATTGCTCGCCATCTTCTTTCACCACCAAAATCGATCTCACAGATCTCCCACTGAACAGGGTCCACCACAAGCCTGAGAAAAACCCCTCAACAACAAAGGCGTCCCCTTGAAGCCAAAACTACTCTAATACCAAATGTAGATTTTAACCCCATACAGAAATTACCTGCATATGGATTCTAAAACATAGAAAATAAACAATGCGAGATAATAACACATATACACAGATATTTTCCCTTGAATCCCAAAACTGGGACTACCATCTTTATTTTTCATTATGTTCCTTTCAATGTTACAATAAATATTTATACATGCCGAAGCATCCAATACCATGGACTGAAAAATATCGCGTCCAAAACCATGGACCAAAAACCATCACGACCAAAAAAAATGTGTGAAAATCATGCACAAAACCATAGGTGGGTCCGCCCAACCTAACATAGGGTCCAAAACCAAAATTTTCTGGGGCGCTGCCCTAGACCCCATAAAGTGGGGTTACGGGTACACCTGAAACCCTTTGTGAGCCCTCCCTGTCTACATAATTGGCACAATGAAGGGGGGCTCCACCACCCCTCTAACCCCCCGGTTAACTACGTGTGCTAGTCGTGGAAAGAATATAACACAACCCAACATAAAATACCAATGGACATTGTTGATGAGGTAAATCCCCTCTACGGATAGAGGCGATCCCTACTAGCCCAGCAAGGGTCTAGCAACAATCAAACAATGCTGCTATGCATGTTCCTAATTACAATTAAACAAGAGGTAAAGAGCACCTACTTGGATTCCAGCGCTGTCGTTTGACGAAGAGATGTTGCCTTCGCTCCTTCGCTTTGGCTGGTCACAATCCTCCACGATCTCCGCGAATAGATACCTGCACACACGAAGAGGAAACAAACGCAAGCGTGAAATCTAGTAAAAGCAACCATACATCAGTCAGAAAAGATGTAATTCACATTTAACCATTGCAAGTACAAATGAGAATGGAACAATAATAGCAGTCATCTATTATTAATCAGAATAGAGAAGAGCACAACCAAATGTTCTGACGTCGGTAACCTTCTCAGGAGGGGCCAGTTAGCATGTATCTCAAGCATTCACCTTTGAGGATGATTCTCCCAAGACAAACAACTCTCTCTCACATACAAGCAACACAAAACAACCTTCCCTAAGCAATCAATCACTTCCACACCTAGCACACCAAATACCTATAGTAGCAGCAATCTGAGCACTATAAGCTCTATACAATCCAAGCTATGTCTAACTATGTCTCACTAGCTGCTCATGGTAATGGTGAGAGTTTATATAGGAGAAGGAGTCTCCTATAAGGGTGGAAGGATGAGCTTATCTTCAAGGGAAGTTGTTGGAAAGGGTCGAAAAGACATGCCATAGAAGGGAGTCAACATTCACAAAGCTAACAACCAAGCCTGGAGTTATCTGGAAGGCTGGTTGTTTGAACAAATTCGCCCAAACTGGATCAGCGCGGATTATTAGGAAACTGTCGCGCTGTCGCCGCGTCTCAATAACTGGGGTAGTCATGTCAGCGCGGAAGCACACGAAAAAGGCGTGCTGTCGACCAGCGCGGAAAAGGGATGTCCTTCCGAGCTGGCAGCGCACGGAATACACCACAGGGCGCCAGTCATCGCGGATATTTTGGGAACAAACGCGCTGATGAACAAAACTTTAGGAAAATGGGTTTTTGGGCCAGTTCAGGAAGCAGGAACTTGGTGATTGTGAATTCTGGGCACAGCAGGGTGACTGACAGGAAGGCAGTGACAAATTACTGTGTAACAGATGCCCCCTAAAGCATGAAGACCGAGAGAGTGGGAGGGGTGAAATGCTTTACAACACACGCCGAACTGGAACACCACCAGGAAGGACCGAAAATCTCTATCAATCAAATACATGCAGTCTAGGCATGGGCGCAGCCATCCAAAGGACATGCGAAAATGGTCTCTGGAATGGACGCAGCCACCCAGCTAAAGAGACCAAAAGAATGATAAGGTATGGTCGCAGCCATCCATGAAGACTCAGGTATGGGCGCAGCCATCCATCAATGAGTCATGTAATGATCATCCACAAAATCGCAGCCTGGACCGTAACAGACAGGGGTCCAGGGTCTTGCGCTCCATCTCGACCCGAACAAAGTACAAGTTCAAATATGCGAATACAGGAGTTGAAGTCGAACATGCATGAACATCGTCTGATTACCAGTCAATGATGGAAACTGTTAACAGACGCGAGAGGTACCACCAGTAATGACAATGGCCTTCAAGGTACTATAGGTACAATCCGTGGCGTGTGAATCAATGAGCTGGTGTCGAACACCCACGGAATCATTCGATCGGAGGCCAATGATGAAAACCCCGCGTCGAACACGAAGAACCTGCCATTGAGGCATGCAGGCTCCAAGGCACCTGAAGGGAGTCTCTAAGTCACCTTCCCGGATAATGAGCTGAAGTCGACAGGAAGTGACCTTGATCGAAGGTGGGCCATAATGATTCCCACATCATCGACACGAGACAGAGGTCAAAATAATTTGTGTGAGACAGCAGATGAGGTTGTACTATTGCAAAGGTCAACTTCTCTTGAACATATCGGCGGCACTATAACGGATTTGGCAGTATTTGACATCGAATGATCGGAGGGTATAGTGATGATGGCAATGAGCAGATGAGAGGTCGAATAGGATAACCCAAACCCACGGAGGCCAGTGAAAAACAAGATGAGATGGTCCCACCCAGACATGAAGCAGAGGAGTGTCATGTTCAAGAGCGACATACTGCCGACACGACTATGATTACAGTTCCATTTCCCCACCATTTCTGGCAGGTACCCCAGTTATTTTTGGATGACAAGCTTGACGGGGATAGCATGTGCTTGAAGAGTGTCATTTCGACAATTTCCGATGTCATCAAATGTTTAACGAGCCTGACAAAGGAAAAACTCGGCGTCTTTTCTTGTTTAGAGAGTCTGAAAAAACAGCAGAAAAGGAGACTCCAGGGGGGTCCTTTTTCGTACAGTTGTGTCTCTCGAGCCCAAAAAAGTATAAAACTATGCTCGAAAGAACCGCCCGACCATTACGATCGAGGATTACTTTTCATAAGTAGTGACTTCGACCCGAAAAAGTAGAAAAGCGGTCAGAAGTACGTCGTTTTGGAGCCAATAACGAGTTCGAAACGACAAAAACCCGGCAATCTTTTTGAGTTTAAACGGTCTAAAAAAGAGCTTTAAAGGCGACCGCCTCTCATTTTTTTAACAAGTCGAGAGGGGGACTCGGCAATCTTTTCATCTTTAAACGGTCAGAAAAGAGCTGAAAGCAGACCTCCATTTTTATTCTCTTTAACGAGTCAAAAAGGGAAAAATACTCGGCAATCTTTTCACATTTTACGAGTCAGAAAAGAGCTTAAAGAAGACTCGTCCTAGAGGAACGAGTGGTATAAAGGGTAGCAACTGGTTCCGGTGATGGTGGAACTGTTCAAAACATGTAATGGTTAAGAGGCTGGCTAATAAAACCACTCATCGCTACGGTTCCTCAGGAAAGGATAAACAACCAAGTGAGAGCATATGATCGGCCTAAGAGATGGTAGCAATGGAATGAAACAACCAAGGCTCATCTAGCAGAATTCAGCGGATAAAAATGGCAATCACGAGATGTAAATCAGGTATGGGTTCATTTTTACACAAGCTTGAACCATGGAGAACTCTGCTTGGATTCGGTTTCATGTTTACACAACCTTGAAATGAAAAACTATGCTTGTTATAAGTTCGCATGCCCCCAGCATAATAATGCAAATCGAGGTACATGCCCCCCAAGCTTCATTGCATTCGACAAAGTGGATGGAATGAAGGTTCACTTTCGAGATCTTGGAAAGACTCGACTGGGATTTTACGAGATCTTAATCAAAGACTCGATCTGAAAAGGGAGTTGTTTCATTTTTTTAATGAGGTTGACACAGTAAAAGAACTATCCTCATAACCCTTGTTTCATGTTTTAACGAGCTTGACACAAGATCAAGAACTATGCTCGACTAGACCCAGTTTCATTTTTTAAGGAGCTTGACACCGGAAAATAACTGTGCTCCAACAGACCTGGTTTCATCTTTTAAGGAGCTTGACACCGGAAAGGAACTATGCTCCACCAGACCTGGTTTCATTTTTTAAGGAGCTTGACACCAGAAAGGAACTATGCTCCATCCAGACTTCATCATAATGAACGGGAAGCGGAGGCCCCCAAGAAAGTGGCTCCGGAGGGAAGGCCGACATCTTGGAAATCAGGACCTAATGCCCCCAGGACACTATGTACGATGGTGTCATCACTGGGTACGGGCACGGGGTGGGTGGCCACGTAGTTGATTTGTGGCGAGGCAAATGCAACTTGTGGCTGAAAGCCAGGAGGGAAGGACGAGTGCGCCGGAGGCGCTTGTGGACGAACGAACGATAATTGATCGAACGTCACAATTCTTCCATCGTGTGGAAAGCAGACCACACGGAAAAGTGAAGAAACAAGGGCTCCCATGGCATACACATAGTCACGACCAAGGAGAAGACTGAAGTCTAAAGAACCTTGGGTAACCGAGACGTCTATATAGACGGTCTTGCCTCCCAAAGTAATAGGAAACTGTGGAAGGATCCCTAATGGTTGACTCGTTCCTCCATCAAAGGCGGTGAGATTCGGTGCGACAGGTACAAGCGATGGGGAACCCAAAGCCTGCCAAGTAGTAACGGGCATAAGACTAACCGATGTGCCTTCATCCAACACAGTGCCGGGCAGCGCCTTATTGCAAGCATAGGCGGTGACCCAGAAAGGCACATGGGACGGAAGGGGAGGGGCAGTCAAACGACTCCAATCAAAGGAGATGACCGAACTACTTGGTGGGGGAACCATATGGTTGCCCCCCTGCGCGGAAAGAACCGAATCTAAATTCTCCGAAGAGGTTTCAGGAGAACCTTTATCAAGCTCAGGAGAATCCGAGGAGACGAGAAGAACATGAGAATTTTGCTCTTCCGAAACAGAGTGGTTGAGAGGAGGTGAACTCGAATCAACACCCTTTCCAACCAACGGCGGGTCTGGAACAGGCTGGGAACAGCCAGGTTCGGGAAGAGGGGCCTGGACAAAAGGGGAATCTGAAGCGATCTCTTTGTGAACAGGGGCGCGATCTACAGCTGTAGAAAGACGTTGATAACCGGCGGGAAATGGATTTGGAGGAGCAGCAAGACTTTCCAACACAGCAGAGGCTTTATCCATGAGGGGACAAAGGTGAAGGGGATGTTTGCCTTCACAAAGTCGACAGGGGATTCGAAACTTCCCTTTCTCCTTACCATTCCCAACTGATGAGGTAGCATCGCCATGATCATTAGTGGACGATGAAGGGTGGGCCGGATCGTGAGACCAAACTTCTAATACCCTGGGAATGCCAGGACAATCACGAAGCAGATGGTCCTCCTTGCATAATCGACAAGGAAACTTGACCTTCCGCCGAGGGACAGAAGGTGACCCGACTTCTGGTATACTTGAGGGGATAGCTGGACTTGAGGGGGGGACTGTGTGTGTAAGCTCTCCCTTATGAGACTTCTTCCTCTTGGTCTTCTTCTTCTTCTTCTTAGCCACCTGGTTACCCGCACCGAGAGTTTCACCAGGAGAAGTACAAGAGGAAATAATAGAAGTAGGCGTCGAAGGGGAGAGATCCACCTTAGGATCAACATGACGTTGTTCAGGTGGAGGGACTGATGAACTAACAGCCGATACGGTAGGGACCAAAGAGGTTGAAAACAACCACACAGGCAACCCGACAGTTAACCCTGGGAGGGACAACGTCGCCATATACGGAGCACCAACATTCCCAAGAGGAGGGAATTGTCCTGGATTCCCACTAGAGGGGGAACCTGGGTTAGTGAACCCCGGAAAAGTTGCCATAGCAAACGAAAATGAAGCCTACTCAAGCTAACGCACACAAGATCTAACCAGGTGATGTTATCGTGGCCGAATAAATTTTAAGACACAAGAACCAAACTTGACCTTTTCATGTTTCAAGAGTCGAGAAAAGGACGAAAAGATGACTCCAGTCTCCTTCGAATCTTTAATGAGCACGAAGTGACAAGACGCTCATAGGCACCTTTTCATTTAGGGAGTCCGAAAAGGATCAAAAGTGACTACTCTGGAATTCTAGGTAGAGGGTGTGCCAAACTTTTCGCAAAACCACAGAATACTTTTTAGGGTACGGGTGGTCGATCTTCGTGAATGCTGTGTTCACTGCATTGCGAATCATAGGGCGGCCGACTCGGCTTCCTATGGATAAAGGATAAAAGCCTAGTGGGGTCTCCCTATATACGCGACGGTACGTGGGAGCGCAGTCCGTGTTAGACCACTATCGAGTCACAGAAGGAGGAATCACCCAACCTAATGTGAAACAACAGTGACTATGTTTAAAGACGCCGGAACACGTCTCTAACCTAGACCTCTAGATATTTGCGCTTAGTTCCAATGCGTTTTTAGATTCATTTGGTTCATTTTACAGTTGATCTTGAGATTAAGTTTCGATTTCAAGCTCTATCGTATGTTCGCTCACAATTACCTAGATGCAATCTATATGCCAAAAAATTCCGTTTTGTTCGATGAATTCTAGCTACGAGAGGGCAAGGAATTTTTAATCAAACAAAACAAGTACAAGCAAACAAGCAACTTAATGCAACTAAAGCGAGGAAAGGAAACTTTTTCTTTTTGAAGATGCAAATCAACGAAATGTTCTTTTCCTTTTCAATTTTTTAAAGCAAAGCTACTAGTTTGATTTCTTTTCAATGACACAAAGCATCTAAATGAATTTGGAGGAACCGGAACACCAAGTAAACTACTTAATGAAAGCACACAAAGTTCCCGAAACACTCAACCAAAGCTTCCAAATCAAAGGAAAACAAAATCCGCACGAGCTATGTGATCTAAGCTCTTGCAAGACAAGCGAGGATTGCAAGCAAGGAGGAAGCGAAAAACCACTCGGAAACACAATCCAAACACTCCAACAATCACTGAACAAGTGCATAAACAAATCTGAAATCGGCTGGTCGAACAAGCAAACAAGATCCCTACGGTAGGCTTGACACACACACGGCCTCTAGATGTCCTAGGGCTAGAGTGTGAAATCAATGGAGAAAAGCAAACACCCGAAGGACGAGAGTCACAACCAGTCAACTAGAGACCCAACACAATCCAGCAATTGCAAAAGTAACGATGGAAACACGAACCAAGCAGCGAAAGAAAAAAGGGAAGGTATTTGCAAACTTAAGAACTGAGCAAAAACGGAACCCTATGGAACCAAGCTCCGCAATCAAGTAGTTCAGAGTTCAGACAATGAAAAACAAGTCATCAGACAGGTGGAGAGAAGAAGGGAAAGTCACAGCAAGAGGTTCAAGAGGCCAATTTGGTCAAAAATGAATTTTACAAGATCAGCGCGGGTAGCCTTCAGCAACTCGGCGCTGAAAGGGGGAGGCCTGTAGCAACTTTGCGACGCCAGCGCGGAATGACAGGGATAAAGCACGCTGTCTCAGAAAAACGAGGTCAGCGCGGAAAGAAAGCACACAGACGCGATGACAAAAACCACAAAGAAGCGGGACCGCGATTCCAGCGCGGAAGGACACGAATAAAGTGCGCTGTCTCTGAAAACGAGGTCAGCGCGACTGTTAGACGTACAGGCGCGATGGATATAAAACCAAAGAATAGGTTCGCGATGTCAGCGCGGCTGTTCGGTTAAAACGCGCTGAGAGCAAAAACAAGCAAGGCCAAAAATAAAAACTCCCCAAACCAAAGGCAAGAGCCTTTTAACAATAAAAATGCTTCCCAGAAATACCCAGAAAGTTCATAAGCAAAGAGACAATCCCAAAAACTCGAAAAGAGATCAATCAAAGTCAAACACAAAAGTGGACTCAAGAGACAAAAAGGCTGATCCCCAGCGGAGTCGCCAAATTGTTGATGAGGTAAATCCCCTCTACGGATAGAGGCGATCCCTACTAGCCCAGCAACGGTCTAGCAACAATCAAACAATGCTGCTATGCATGTTCCTAATTACAATTAAACAAGAGGTAAAGAGCACCTACTTGGATTCCAGCGTTGTCGTTTGACGAAGAGATGTTGCCTTCGCTCCTTCGCTTTGGCTGGTCACAATCCTCCGCGATCTCCGCGAATAGATACCTGCACACATGAAGAGGAAACAAACACAAGCGTGAAATCTAGTAAAAGCAACCATACATCAGTCAGAAAAGATGTAATTCACATTTAACCATTGCAAGTACAAATGAGAATGGAACAATAATAGCAGTCATCTATTATTAATCAGAATAGAGAAGAGTACAACCAAATGTTCTGACGTCGGTAACCTTCTCAGGAGGGGCCAGTCAGCATGTATCTCAAGCATTCACCTTTGAGGATGATTCTCCCAAGACAAACAACTCTCTCTCACATACAAGCAACACAAAACAACCTTCCCTAAGCAATCAATCACTTCCACACCTAGCACACCAAATACCTATAGTAGCAGCAATCTGAGCACTATAAGCTCTATACAATCCAAGCTATGTCTAACTATGTCTCACTAGCTGCTCATGGTAATGGTGAGAGTTTATATAGGAGAAGGAGTCTCCTATAAGGGTGGAAGGATGAGCTTATCTTCAAGGGAAGTTGTTGGAAAGGGTCGAACAGACATGCCATAGAAGGGAGTCAACATTCACAAAGCTAACAACCAAGCCTGGAGTTATCTGGAAGGCTGGTTGTTTGAACAAATTCGCCCAAACTGGATCAGCGCGGATTATTAGGAAACTGTCGCGCTATCGCCGCGTCTCAATAACTGGGGTAGTCATGTCAGCGCGGAAGCACACGAAAAAGGCGTGCTGTTGACCGACGCGGAAAATGGATGTCCTTCCGAGCTGGTAGCGCACAGAATACACCACAGGGCGCCAGTCATCGCGGATATTTTGGGAACAGACGCGCTGATGAACAAAACTTTAGGAAAATGGGTTTTTGGGCCAGTTCAGGAAGCAGGAACTTGGTGATTGTGAATTCTGGGCACAGCAGGGTGACTGACAGGAAGGCAGTGACAAATTACTGTGTAACAGACATCCCATAGTTCGATGGAAAACAAGGGGAGGATCTAGGCACCCATATCACCACCTACCATCTCTGGTATGTTTCAAACTCTATGGTGGATGATAGTGTCCAGTTACGTCCTTTTCCCTGCACCCTCACTGGCAACGCAGTGAAATGGTATATTGAGTTACCACACGCGTCAGTAAAAACCTATGGCACTTTAGTGATGGAATTCCTAAAGCACTTCCAGTTACCTATTCGCTATGAGACTGGGACAGAGCTCCTCACTTCATTTCGTCAGGATACTTCCACCCACATCTCCAATCATATTC
Source organism: Pinus tabuliformis (assembly GCA_031772625.1). Taxonomy (NCBI): domain Eukaryota; kingdom Viridiplantae; phylum Streptophyta; class Pinopsida; order Pinales; family Pinaceae; genus Pinus; species Pinus tabuliformis. The sequence continues at coordinate 76,911,326 of CM062819.1, read as the reverse complement.
ATGAATGGAGATGTAGGTGGAGGTTAGTAAAAGCTCCCATCCCAGACTTTCTCTTAACGAACTGGTTCTGTAAGTCCTTACTCCCAAAAATCGCTAGAGAGGTCGTGTTAGGTGGTGTGTTCATAGAAGACCAATCCATACGTCGTGCCCAACACTTAGATCTGATATATTCACAGTCTAGCATTCTTTACGACATAATCCCCAATGCTCCTGGTAACCCCAATGCTTCCACCACTCAGCACCCCGGAGTGCACGCTGATGGGATTGTTGGCACAACCTCTGGGGTTGCTGTAAAACAACTCAGTGGTTCCATTGCCAATCTGGCAGTGGACCCCTCTACCAATATGACTGCTCTTCCTGCCACTGCGATAAAATATGTATATTCTACACAAAAATAGAGTGGCAAGAATAAAAAGAACAAGAAAAAGACCGCTCCTTCTAAAGAGCAGTCACCAAAGAAGCTTAACCCAAAACAGAAGGCCGCTGCACCTACTGATGAGGAAAAGGATAAAACCACCAAATATCCATGCAAAATTTGTGTTGAATACCACATGACTTGGCGATGTCCGTGGCTTTAGGAATGCATAGAATACCTTGCCAAGAGGGATTTTGGTAAGGCCCCCGTTGTCCTTATAAATCCTTTTCCCAATCAACAGTGGTGAAATCTTATTGCCAACCAACCGCAACCCCCACAGGGGGTCAACGATGGTTCGCAACATCCTTCGACTGGTGAAGGATCTTCTACAATTTACACACTTGAAACGATAGAACTTGCAACAAGAGCCAAATCTTATGGAGCTCTTGTCGCTCCGATAGCAAAACCATCCTCAAGTCAAAACCCATCGCCGCCTAACGATTTGCATATTGAAAGGCTAGTTGAGGACCTTGTAATGCGACCCCCAAAAGGGGCACTTCTACACACAATGCACAATACATTTGCACGTGCTTCCCAACACTACAACATCGTAGAGGATTTGGCGCAAGCACCATCAGCTATGTTGGCGCTCGAAGTATTACAAACATGCCCAATGCAACAAAAAGCCTTGCTTTTGGCTATTGGAGGTATTGACCCAATGGATTCCATGCTTGCTATTTTCAACATGGACAAGTGTAAACCTCCCCTTTCTCACTAGCTTGCATTCCAGGTGCATATCACTTCGAAAGGTAAAGGTATACACAGAACTGTCATTGACGAAGGTGCTTTTACCTACATCATGTTAGCTTCATGTTGGCTTGCCCTGGGTTCCCCAACCCTATCCCCACTATCGAACTCCCTGAAAGCTTTTGACGGCCTCACCTTTATCCCAAAAGGATACCTAGCCAGTTTCCCCATCACTTTGTATGGTAAAACTGTAACGGTGGACGTAGAAATTGTAGAAAAAAAACTTGACTATAATCTCTTGCTGGGTCACAGTTGGACATATGCCATGATGGCTGTCGTATCTACTGTCTTTCACATCATCCAATTCCCATTGGATGGAAAGGTAGTTACAGTAGATCAGTTGCCTTTTTGTAGCCCTGATTATTCACCATTACCAAGTGACTTCGTACCCCTAGTAGGAGGTGGAACTAACTCTTATGTTAGTTTAGGTACCGGTCTACTGAAGGCTTCTTCCCTCATGGGTTGTTTTCCTCTTCAGCCTCCAAAGGTTTCATAGATGGTCAATATGCTTTCATCTATTCCTCATGAACAGACTGATCCATGGATCCTACCAACTCCTTCAGACATTGACACATACAGAGAGAAAATGCCACTGTCACCAGCTAAATCAACCTACCAAGCCATTCAATTTGCATCCAAATCTCCGGTCACTTTGGTTTCAGCCAATGGTACCACTGCCCCTCCCATAACCGCCCCTTCTTTCGATCCACTAAATCAAGTCCTACCTATGGACAAAGCTATTAGAGAGATCACGAGTTTAGAAGAGCGACTTTGGGAGGATTCATGCCATCATCTTTCAATATCTGATTTGGACATGATGCCTCTTCAAATCCTATCCTGGACATACAGGAAATCGTTTCCTCACCATATATGATCCTCCAAACTTTAGAGACAGAAGGAAACATGGGCAATATTTCAAAAACATTGCTCATCGATATTTCTATTAAGACATGCATCATGGAACACATATAGGTTGGAGCCAATCACAATCCTAAGGAGATTGTGAGCTTCACCTACCCATTTAGGGACTTCCGCAATGTTTTTCCTTGGTCTTATGAGGAAATGCATGGCATAGACCCTTCTATTGTCAAGCATGAGATCAAGGAAGATCAAGCATTCTTTTTACAGTATTTTTCTTGCTCGTTAATCTGAAAAATCCTCGAGTCTCCTTCTTCAGGCTCGTTAAACTACCATGAAGAATATTGAGCATTCTTTTTATGGTACTTTTCTTGCTCGTTAATCCGAAAAACCTCGAGTCTCCTTCTTTGGGCTCATTAAACTACTCCAACGAATAATAGAGCACTTTTTTTGATATTTTATTGCTCTTTAAAAAATATAAACATCTTCGAGTTTTCATCATTGAGCTTGTTAAATCCACATGACAATGGTCAGATCACTTTTTGTGATATTTTATTGCTCTTTAAAAAATAAGAAACATCTCCGAGTTTTCATCGTTGCACTCGTTAAATCTATATAACGATGCTCTGAGCAACTCTTTTTTGATCATTTTTCAACTCATTAAACTGAAAAAGACCAAGGGAGCATTCTTTTTAGGCACTTTTTTCTCACTCTTTAAACTAAGAAAATCCCAAGCTTTGGCTTTAGGCTCGTTAAAATTGATAAAAATGACCTGAGCATTCTTTTAGGTACTTTTCTCGCTCGTTAAAACCGAAAATTCCAGAGTTTTTGTTACCGGGCTTGTTAAAAATATACGGTAGCAACAAGAGCAATTTCTTTTTTGTGACCATTTCTTGCTCTTAAGTCAAAAAATCCCTGAGTTTTCCCCTCCTAAGAGCTCGTAAAACTATGAAGAAGGGATGAGCCATTCTTTTCCCTCTTTTTCTCACTCACTAAACTGAAAAAGATACCCTAAGTTTTCTTCATCTGACTCATTAAAAATTTTGATGAAGGTATTGAGTTTGTCATCGCGTGACTCATTAAAAATTCACGACGAAAAACGAGTTTAGTCCGTCACCTCGTACTCGTAACAAAATGAGGTCGACATCTATTGAAAATAGGTTTCTCTTTATCTGGGTTCAATAGATTAACTAACGAAAAACTAACCGATGCGGGCATACTATTAACCTTTTGTCGCACCAGGTTAACAACTATGACAAAGGGACCACCATGGAGTCTCTCTTTACGATCTTTTCAGACTCTCTAAATATGAAAATACCACTGAGTTGTCTAGTCTGGACTCTTTAAATTACACAGACAAGATATAGAGTCATTCTTTTTACGATACTTTTCAGACTCTTAAAACATGAAAAAATCGATGAGTTTTCCTATCTGGACTCATTAAACTAATTAGATAGGGCAAAGAGTCGCTCTTTTTGCGATCCTTTTCAGACTCTTTAAACATGAAAATATCGATGAGTTTACCCATTTGGACTCATTAAATTAATCAGATGGGGAAAGTGGACAATACAACTATATTATGTATTTGAAAGCGTGGTTTGGCAGCAGTCTTTCCCTTGAACAAGGCACTCCCTCAGAAAAACCTTCCTTTTAATGGCCTCTCAATATTAACCCTATCATCCTATGAGTTTTAGCCTATATACCTTGATGTAATTGTGTCTCTATATCCTAACACTCTATAGTGTTCATGAGTCTAGTGCTGTCTGGTTAAAACCGTTGGCGTGCCTTCTATTGTTCAAGGGTCACCCATTTGTTTCCTCCATCATCTGATCAAACATATCCTTTCATCATGCCCTCCGTTGTTTAGACCCAAATGCTCAAAACATTCCTCAAAAAACAAAATCATTCTTGTCCCGTTTCATGTCGACTGATGTAGGACACATTGTTGCCTACCTTTTGATAGGTTTATTCCTATCGACTTCAACACTCTATCTAGGAAGATAACCCAGAAACACATTCAATGCCTTGATACTTGCAGAAACTAGTGGCAGGTTGCCTTGTGCTTGGTTAGGGGTTCTCATTATTGGCTCTTGATTAAGAAATTCTACAGGTGTTTGATGACAAAGAAATCTTTCACACTCGCTAGTTTGTACTGTGCATCTTGGAGACCATCACCATTATCGGTGGCCTTCCTCGCATCTATTAACAGTCTCCATTATTGGCCAGTAATCAGATGATTTCATGCATGTTCGATGTCAACGCATATCTTTGCATGTATTGATCTATGTTGTTTGGTGAAGTTGAAATCAAGACCGTGGGTAGAGGCTTACATCATTTAGCCTTATTTCCTCTCCCAAGTTGCGGATATCATTTTTTGGAGACAGCTGTTTCAGGATGATTCTATTATGACACTAGACCCGCATTGTGCTTATCGACAGCCGGTATTGTCATATCTCTTTTTGAGAAAATTACTCTAACATAGCTACTGAGCATGGGAATGCCCAACTCAGGACATGATTTTAGCAGTTTTATATATATATGTGTTGTATCAGGTTTCCCTTGCCACCCAAAGCTTCTCTCTCTCTACATTTTGACAGGAAAAATTACAGTTTCAGTAAAGTATTTTGGCCATCGTCTCTGCCTCTGATCTCATACTTTAGGGGGCATCTGTTATACAACAAAATGACCTCCTCATCAACTCAAAGGTGAAAGACATCATGACTGAAGCAAAGACCACAATTGCGAGCCTTTACTCCAGACTAACGTTGGTTTCACACTGAGAACCTACTTTATAAAGCTTGTTACCAAGCCTAAGGCTGTGTTAGTGACCCTGCTAACTCAAGTTGTTAGACCAAAGGGCAGCGTTAGTGAAACTAAGATAAGTTTAGTGGGTCAAACCAATGAATCTGCTCACAAATATCTAGATATTTATCCCTAGATTTGCTGAAGAAAAGAAAGGGAATTCTCAAAAATCAAACTATTTGGGGAAATTCCAATCTGAAAAAGAAGGAAAATGCGAAAGAGCTGGAAAATAGGGCAGGTTCATTGCTTTTTCCCTAAATGAACTCTATGAAGATCTTGGTAACCCTAACTCGATTTCTACATAAGTAGTGAGAGGGGCATTGTGAAAGGGGTTAGAGCATTTGAAAGGATAGCCTACTAAGTTGTTGTGAACTGTCACATACTTGAAGAAGTGAGCTAGAGAGAGAGAGAGAGAGAGAGAGAGAGAGAGAGAGAGAGAGAGAGAAGAAGGGGTAAAGGAAGACTGATACAACAAATTGTTGTAATCACTCTTCCATTATTAATACAGAACTGAAGTTGTGTTCCCTACTCCATGGTGTCGGTAACCTTTTTTCATTAAGTTTTTCATTCGATACTTGTTTAGATGAGTGGTTTAGTTGTATGCAAATAGATGCTCATTGTGCATTCTTATATTAGTTTTCAAGATTGTATGATGTGATTGTGTTTTCCTTTCCTTTTTGCAGGAATTGATTTGGAGCTGGCATTGAAGGAGTTCTTCTTGGCTACATTGAGATATCCAAACAAATCTAGAAGGAGACTTGAGGTAATCCTCTTTCCATACTTTGTTAATTGATATTTGATAGATGAACATGTGTATAACTTGGTAGCTTCTGCAGATAATATTACAGTCTGTCAAAGGTCCCAAGAAGGCCTTTGAGGGTAGTTTTCATTCTCCACACACCATGCATTTTACCCCATAGCAATGAACCAAGAACTTCGTCATGCCATTCACCTGCATAAGAAATCATTCCTCCACAAGAATAATCCTCGACAACCTTGTCAGAAAGTGACATAGATGCATGGATACATACATACATATACATAAACATTATCATAAAACAACCATGATCCATTATGACCCTGTCAGGCATGACATACATACATACATGTATACGTATATAAACATCGGCATAATCATGATCACACAATAATTACCAGATAGCATAAGGTCAAGGTTAAGAGAACTCCCTTTATCTGTGCACACCATTCACAACATAGAGAATAATCATTCCCAACAGATGCCTCATATCCATTTAGTTCACCTTTCCTATTACCTTTCTCATGATTGTCTTGCCACTATCCATTTACACCAATGCACCAAACCAATCCAACTGATTGTCATATTCTTACCTTCAACTTTCACCGAGTTTCATTCGGGTCTTACATTACCTGCTAGGTTTCATTCAGCTCTCTCTGAGCTCCATTAACTTTCCTCTTTCCCAACCAATTCCCAAGAATCAAAACATAAAAGGGAAGAACAAGAATCAAACAAGAGAAAACCATAAAAACCAATAGCAATACGACATCACAAACAAAGTGGTATGTCCATACACTAGACATAAACAAAGCTGCAAATCAAGCACAAACAAAGCACAAAGAATTGAAATCACAAGGCTCTCAACAAACACCATGACTCAATCCCCCTGGTTCCCAGGTGCTTCCTAAGGAAATCTCAAACTCAGCCTTCTTCGGAATTTCATGGCAGTCTCTTTGCCATGCAATCCCCTACATCATATTCCCATAAACAAATAAATGGCAGTGAATATATAAACATAATAATACACCAATTACCATACCTTGTTGTGGCAAGAACATTGCTTTCAATTGAATATATCCACACCATCTCTCAAGGGACTCCAATCCTTTGACAAATCTACCCATAACTAGAACTAGCAGTTATATATGTCCAATACATATTTATGAATATAAAACATACCCTCATAATGTCAAACAAATTCAAGGTTAAGAAGACTTCATGTATGCAAAGCACTCATTCGTTTGGAATTGAAGTTTCCAAACATAACCAAAGGAAATTTTCACCTAATTCCTTTCTTTTACCTTTTCCTTGCTGCAATTGAATCTTACTATGCACTGGCACATCACCCAATTGTTTTTTATATAAACACATCAACTATTACCTTGTCAAGCTAATACCAAGCATGTTTCCCTACAACTGCTCACACATGTCAATATCACGTTCCAAATATCAAGACATCATGTATATTAATTTTAAATAAACCTTTACGAAGTCTAACAACCATGTCATACTCAACAATCAACTCATGTTCATGAGTCATAATACATAATGCTACAACAATTACCTACTTGCACTTAAGTACATATCAGTTATCTCAACACATATGTATTAATACAACCATCTTAGAACAATATCATTTTGGCAAGAAATATTATAGACACATACTCATATCATTCAAGTAATCAAACATTCAAACAACAAATAGATGACATAAGAAAACTCATACCTTACTTTATCTCAGGGGAGGATATCTTGTCTGCACAATCAAGCTAGATTAGCATGATATAACTTCACAACATATCAACTCAAACATAAATAAGGTCATGTTATCCATAATAGTCACTAACTACATTATTCACATCATAAACTCATAAACAATTATCATTCATACATAATAATCACATCTGCACATTCAATCTATATTAGTATGGCATAATATCACAACATATTAACTCATACCTGAATGTCATAACCCTAACCATCTGCACATACCAATAAAACCTAGTATGATACATATAACATCAATATCTTAGTGTAATAATCCTAATAATCAAGTTACTAGAATAAAACAACAAGAAGTTATATACCATGCTAATCAACAACATATAACCTATTCTTCAAGCTAAATATCATATAACAACAACAAGTTAACCTATAACATATTCATCTACAACATATAACATAATCATCAATTTATCTAACCTAAAACAACAATAGAAATTCATACCCCCATAGGTTACTATCATTCATGACTATCCAACACATGAGCACATGACTACACTAATCAACTAGCATCTATCATGTATGTAACCATAACATTAATAGAATAAAAGGAATACACATAACCATAATGCATATAACAATCCATTAACTAACATACCTGCATGCCAAACATAAAATACTTGTATGATGATCTTCTCTTACCCCAAGGTCTAATGCCACAACCTCATTCTGATGATCTGCATCTCTTGATCTATCTCAGCCAACACATTAGCATCATAACAACCAATAGCATCATGATGACCTAAAATGCATACAATGACCTCACAATGCATGTCTGACCTCCATACATACATAACCATAACCATGAAAATGCATTTATAACAACATATAGACATCGACATGCATAATAAATGCATATACAGTTGACATGCATTCATGACTAAACCATCGCAATAACATCATCAACCTCCTCATGGCGACATCACTACAACCATAATAATCACCATGTGAATACAACAAGAACATGAACTAAAAGCATAAGGAACACATGTGCAACCGACATGAATGCATGACAAACACATAGCCCATCCATTCCGAGGGATGAACCATATTCTGATACCACTCTATAACACCTTCCTCCCACATCTACTCAAGTAACCAGATAACTGGGGTAAACATGTGATGAGAAGTTACAATGATATGATTCGACCTCCTGAGTCACGTTAAGGAAGTGGAACTGACAAAAACACACCATACATACCTTCAAAATCAGCAATAGGACCCTTAGGAACCATCCCAAACTTTCTGCTAACCATCCCCTGGGTCCCACTGAGATTTTAGACCACTTAACCCTCGTACGCTTCCATGATATGGGCATGACAACATCTAGGAGGCTTTGGATGCTCTCATGACATGGCATGCTAGCATCCAGGGACTATTTTTCTTAGTGTTGTGCCAGCATCCCCTGGATTTGAGCCACTTTTTCAGGCCTAGAGTCTAGGTCACTACCCAAAATTCAATGAAACCTTTAGAACATAAATATAAAAAATAATTTATGATACAATTTCAATTACTTAAACAAGCCTTTGACTAGACCTCTACTAGCCATGACATGAATTTCGTCAAACATATCATGAATATGTAATATGTAGGTGTAAATAGCAATCTAAGCATAGGGCTCTCATACTCATTTGAGAATTTCTAAGAAGCATTGATGCCTCAACACATTAGCTATCATTTCATCATTAGGTCACAGATACATTGTTCATTCATTTACAAGTGAAAACATGATGAGAGCCATACATAGCCACTGTCATAATGCATATTCATAACCGGCATAATAGGGATATAAATAAAAAGGAAGCAACAACCATAAAATTCACATATAAACCAATACAATATTCATAAAATAACAAGGAGAAATAACCTCATATTAATGATGCGAAGCCCAAACAGTTGTGGGACTTCCACAAACCACCTAACCGTAGACATGGATGAGCCAAAACTCTCTTCATTCAGTCACCCTCGTTAAATATTCCAAGCATGAATGTGGGTTCTCATAAAAGACATCAATCCAAAATCATCCAGGGCTTTGAGGGGCCAACCTGCTCAACCCATCAAACAGTTATTCCACCTCACGGTTGGACATCACAAAACCATCATTAAATTGGTCTCTACCTAAGCCTTCCATGGTTCTAGAGCATTTTTCCAACCCACAGGTTATCCCAACCCATAACTTATCTCAACCCACAACTTATATGTGCTTCAAGATCATTTTTCCAAGTAGGGCTTCCAGGACTAGTAACTCAAACCAACAAGGTCTTCCAAAGCATTTTTTCCAACCAAGGCTTATGAAGTGTTTGTTCCACCAAAGCTTCCAGGAACTAGTAACTCAACCCAAGCTAAATGAAACATGAACACAACCAAAAAAAAGGAATGAACCCACAACACCATGGCTATCCAGGAAACAGAAAGGCTAGGAAAATCCACTATCAATCCAGCAAACCCTCCATTCCAGTGACATATCATGACCAATAAATCACATGCATATGCCATGCATGCCAAAACTATTGAGGAAAGGATACATGCAACTCGATACCTGCAAGAAACCCCATTATAGCTGATGATCCCAATGTCCTCTTGTGCTTTCCTTCTCTTCCTTTTCCTTCTTGATTCAAAACTCCAGGTATATCACACCCTACAAGAGTGCTCCAAGAAACTCTAAGTTCCCAAGAGTATGAGAGAGATATAGAAAGAGAGCTCCAAAACTGAACTGACACAAGTCTTCACTAACGAAGCCTACCCACTAATCCTCATAAGCCTTTTTACTAATGAGGCATTTATTTTCTTCATTTTCCATTATTTTCCTTCAATTTCCTCCTCATATGCAACATGTGACCTTTCACCTTCCTTTTCTCCTAATTTCCATTATTTTCATAAATAATATGCCAAATTAATGCCTCATGCCTTTCCAAACCCGTTTCCATTGCCTTTGGCAATTTCCGTAGCCATAACAAATGAAATGAACACCCACTAGGATGTTTTTCCCACCATTCAGCTTCGAATACGTGTCGCATGACCATGGTCTTATATATTTTTAGATGAATTTTTAAGCAGGGTTGTTACTATGGGTTCTATTTATATAAAAACGTTGTAACTCTTCAACTCCCCTTTATGACCTTTGGACTACCATCATGACTCTTCAACTTCTTTACAAAATGACTCATTACATTACGTCATGACCCTTCATATTCCAATATTGACACTTTGAATTTCACTTATAACATAATTAGAAATAATATTACATTTTACACTTGTACCCATATAAGACAAAATAGGGTAGAGACAACTTGATAACCTAACAAGACACAACGCTGATGCTTGAGTTTGGGAGAACTCTAGCTTAACAAACACCACTTGTTGCTTCTCGGTAACATATTGGTTTTGTTAGGGTCCTATAATTTATAGGATCAATTGATGATTATTTGTTTATTTTCTCCCATCAGAGGTTGTAAATAATTATTTTATTCTGCAAATTATTCTCAAAAGTTAAAAAAAAAAATGATATAAAAAAAGAGAAAAAGGAAAAGGAAAAAGAAATAAATAGGGAAAATATATATATGTGTGTGTGTGTGTTTGAACAAAAGAAAAGAAAATAAAAAAAATAGAAAATATAAAAAATAAGCCCCTATAGTGAGCCAATCAAATTGCCGCTTTAAATTCAAAAATGTCAATTCTATGTAGCATGTTTAAAACTTTGGTTATAATGTTTTATAATGTATTATGTTCAAATAATACGACAACTTTCATTTCTCATTTTTTGTTAAATAACGCGTTGACACCAATGGCTAGGATCATCTCCACCAAGATCTACGATAGAGGGGTAATTTCGCCCCCACCCCTCCCTCGCACTCCGGATGGTTGACACGAGCGAGGGGGGGGGTCCGAAAAATGGTTTCCGCCTAAACAAATTGAGCCTATGTGGCAGAATTTGGTGCATTTCATGGGGTCCCCTCATGATACCATTTACCATCTTCACCACCTCCCCGGCCCTGAAATACAATCTCTCCATTCCCACCAACTACCCATTACCTCTGCCATTCAACTCTCACCACCTGTCTTCTCATCTACCACCCACCTCCCATAAGATATCTGTTACCTACAACACTCCACTCCCGCCATCTTTCTTGCCACATCACCCCCTCCACGTCGACTAGTCGTTCAACATTTGAATATTTTCCACCAATTCCATAGTGCACTTTGTTTCATTTAGTTTCCCAGTGTTTATCCTTTTTCTCAATAAATATGCCCCTGCTCCATAATGTTAACTTTTCTGTTATGCAACTGATCGAATTTTTCTAAAAAACCCTAGAAGCATACTAATTCATTTCTTTCACAATGCCATTGATTGTGCAATTTGAAGATCGAGCTTCCACCAACTGTCAACATTGTACAATAGTTTTTCCTCGGCGACGTCAACCAAATTTCACCCAGGTAACCTTGTTCTTAGGATTTTTCTATCATGTGTGCTCTGTTAGGATTTTTTCTACCTTCCTATTGTTTCATTTCCATCATGTTGATACGCAAAGGAAAGGGGAAAGTGTCAGACCAAAATCCCATGATTCCCCCTGTCCCTGATTTTGATAAATCCCCTTGATTGACACCTAGTATAAAATTTCCCCGACCCAGTGTGAATTTAACCTTTACGAACTGCACAGCTGGGCCAAACAAAAATTCCTTAACAAAAGTGATGACCTGGACATTTGGGAATCCCTTCTCCCTTAGTTCATTTTCCCCCAAACTCATTTCTTTCCTGAATTCTCCACTTGGTGTCATCTCCGATACCTACTAATCCAAAAATTTGTTATTTCCCAAAATAATGAAGTCATCTTCTCTGTTCCCCTAAAATTATTTTCCAGGCCATATAACTTGAATACCAAGCCTCCCATCATCATTTCTCATCCGACTTATTGATGGAATTATACAAAAATCTTAGTTTCCCACAGAGAGCGCAAATCTTTGAATGTTTCCTTCCTGCAAATGTTGAACTACCCTGGACCAATCCCCCATACCTAGTCTCGATATTCCCATAAATGTCCAAACAAGTAAATTCTATGGTAACCTGACTGCTTGGGTATTCGAATTCAAGCTTTTGTGATCCATATCATAATGTATAAAGAATTTTTCGAAAGAAGTCAGATTGAAGATTTGGGTTGACGTGTTCCGAGCCAACAAGTGTGGTTCATCTTCAAGACACGATGAAGAAACATATCGAGGAAGAGGGTTAAATAGAGAGACAGGTCAACGTAACAGCTAGAAGAAGATGGTTATGTTTGAAAATGGCTATGCTTGGGTATTATAATGATCAATGGGTAGATGAAATATTTTGGGATTTTTGTCAATTTTTTCTGTTGGAAAAAAGCCATCCATTCTTTTTAATTACAGTCAATTTATGTCCAATGCAATGCATGACGAATTTGTAAATTTCAAAGCCGAAGTTGTTTTCAAATATTAGTCAGTATTAGTTTACCTTATGCTATTTCATCAGTCAGACAGGTTCAAATTCCCTTTACTGAAGATAGATAATGAGGGTAATCCTTTGTTAGCGATTCACTGGGCTTCTCTGGTTAGAAATAACTTGGAGGAGTATACTTACACTTATTTTGTTGATAAGTTTCTGCATACCTCATTATTCTTACTTTGCAGTGATGTGATCTTGAGAATTTCACCAGAGATAAAGAAGATATTGCACTTGTCAGAGCAATCAAAAGTTGGAAATTGGTATTTATACCAAAATTATACTGAAATTAGAATATATGGATCACAGTTACCTCCTTACAAGTTACCTGTGTTTGTAGCATTCATAATATTTGTATTAGAATACACTAGAGACATGTTGAATATCTATGAGTTTCACTTTGTATCCTATAAATGGAAAGCACAGTTCAAGCTAAAGGCTAATATAGGTCCTTATATTGTCAACACCAGAGTTGCAGCAAAGGAGGTGGAATCTATTTTAAGTCAAATGAAATTTAAGCCTAGTTTCTCTTGGTGTTACGATCCCCTGGGCATCACTTCAAAACTTAGATTGGAACAAAAGAGTAATTCATATGCACATACACCAAGGCCCGAAATTGAATAGTATGCTAACCAAGAGAAATGGACAGAGGGTGCTTTACAAGAAGCTGAAGAATGATTGGTTAGTCAGTCATCCATGCAAACACCTATTCCTAAGGAGAAGGAGGTCAAAAGGGGAGAGAGAGGACATGTCCCCTATTGACCCTGAAACACAAGGTGCATAATTATTGCTTTTAAAAGGAAAAGAAAGGACCCAAACAGTAATCAAAAAATAGACCCTCAAGTTGATCCTTTGGTGATTACTATCCAAGATGAATCCCCAGAAGAAAGGAATACACAATAGCCAACCACAGTAGTTTTGATAGGAACTCCTATAAATCATTTTGCTCGAGTAGAAGAAAAAATTTAGTCACCTACTATAGAACCAATAATTCAGTCTCTAGTATCTTATAGTTCTCAAGTTTCAACTCAGTAGAGTATGTTTTCAAGGTACAGGGAGATAAAGTTGAAAAATGAGGCATTAAAGGCTTAAACTTACTCAAGATTTTGGAAGAAGACAATGAAAACACAACATAGATTTCTCTCTACATTCAACTCATAGAAAGGATAGTTTGAAATGGCCTTCATGGAACCTTTATTGCCAGCCCTTCACTGAAGTAAAATTATGAGAGTGGACAATAACAATTCCTCTAGCCTAATAATGGGTCTAGCCACAACCGATACATTCTATAGAAGATTTCCTTAGGTCAAAACCAATTAAGAGGCCTACCTCTTAGTATGCTTATCTCTTTTAGTGATGACCTTGCTTGCTTGCTACAACTATCTCCCGTTTCCTTCTTCGAACACCTTAAACAAGTAAACAACAACCATGATAATAGACAAATTGTAATTCAACCTACTTAACAAGTCAAGAAACATTAAGCCATAAATATGTGAGATGACATATTATGTAGGAAATCAATCGATAGTTGCATATATATTAAATGAAGAAGAGATTACAACCATTGTCTTCATGTTGTTGTTCACCTACGACAAAACCAGGTTCCCACACACTTCGGTTAGCATTCCATGATGGCCTCAACAATGATAGTTTTAAAACTCTTCACTTTAGGCTTCACACTAAAACAAATTCACACTTCTCCCTCACACACAACTAGAGAGCTACAACTATGAATAGCCTTTTGTTTACTCAAAAATTAATTATCACTAGCACACCAACATTAACACTTCAACACTAGCTTGTGCTTGGGAAAATGCAGGTTTATATAGCATGAATGGATGGGATATGTTTCCTCTTCTCATGGGAGATGGTTCCTCTTCTCATGCGAGAAGTTCTTATCTCTTGAGGTAGTTCCATCCTTATAGGGGAAAGGAGCCCAAACTCACATCCTTGACTCCATCTGGATCAACCATTTACCAGAATTTTGTTACAAAGCTTCTAGAGCTGGAAGCTTCGACTCCTTATTTAAAAAACTTTCCAAAAGAGGATCGATGTGAATGAAATAAAGCTCAGTCGCTCCGGTCGGCGCTAGCGACAATGTTAATCCTTGCATATTGGTGTGAGGAGGACAAGGGTCATTAGCGCCAGTCTTGTAAACTGGGAAAAACATAAAATTTTGGGAAAATGGTGCAAAAGGGAATTGTTATGCTCATGAAGAGGGACACAATGGGAGTTTCTTAATGAAGGGAAAGCATATAGGGTTCATTGTAGAAGTCGTCCAGGATCAAGGAATGGGGAGTATAGGGATAGTGAAATTTTTTTATGTAATAGATGCCCCCTAAAGTGTGAAGGCCAAACTAGAGTGAGGGATGAAATGATTTATGAATCAGTGTAGGGAACTGGAGTCTGTCATCAGAAAACCTGCAAGTAAGTAAAGATACATATACATAACTGAAAACTATGTCAAATTATATATGAATTATGGCATGGAAGCAGCCATCCAGAGAATGATCATGTAAATGGATCCAGGCATGGGCACAACCATCTAATAAAAAGGATCATATTGAAACCAAGGTATGGTTGCAGCCATCCAATAATGATCCAAAACCGATTTTGGATAGACTCCTAAGTCTAAGTATTCCTCACTGAGGAAAAATGAAATTCCAAGGAAGTCCCTGGAACTAGCCCCATTGCAGAGACCATCTCATTTTGAATCTACTGCAATTTGAATGGCCAAAACTAACTCAGGATGTAGAAGTTATTATAAAATGAAGCTACTTATATCCCTTGTAAAAAGGAGCAAAATCCACTAATAATGGGACCCAAAAACATGAAGAGAACCATGAAATCGAGCCTATCGGAGGCAAAAACTTATATATCTCTCTCTCTCTCTCTCTATATATATATATATATATATATATGTATGTATGTATGTATGTATGTATTTACATTATCGGCAGCATAAACATATATATGGGTCATGTACATTATCAGCAGCATAAACCCATATTAACACTATTCAGAGCTATCAAAGGAGCAAAGGATGCGTTTAACACTATCGGGGGCCAAAAGACCCATACATATATGCATTCAACACTATCGCTGGTCAAAAACATAGGTATAGTGGAATACACTATCGGAGTGGGAAAGCTTTTATATATATCGGCACACACACACGCACACACACACACACACACACACACACACACACATATATATACACATATATATATATATATATATATATATATATATATATATATCGGTGACAACATAATCAGCAGGTTCGGTTATAGGCCATCACCCCAAAACTCCCAACTATGATGTATGTCGTGGACTCAATGGTCCGATTGCAACATGGTTCAATGCAATATTGCATCCGCATATGTATCGGATTGGCATGTGTCATAAGGGAAGACACCCGGGCCATAGCTCTGCGATATGCCGATATGCAATCAGTGATAGCACTGATGCAAAGGGGCCGATAGCGATACGATGATATTGTTGATCGGTGAACCGCTGATGCCAAGGCCATTATACATTGCGACATGCGATATGTTATCAGCTGGACCCGATGGGGTGATAAGCCAAATTTTATATATTTTCAAATTTGCCAAAAGGTGGTTTTATATGTATTTCCGCATGTTTTATTGTATTGCGAAATACAAAGGAGTAGGCCAATTTCGATATGCAATGGCGATCCCCATGCGAACCTGATGGCACTATAAAGCGAGATTATGAATGTTTGAAGTCTGATATATTGGGTTGTATGCAGATTTCCCATGTTTTCACAGCATTCTCTGTGTAAACAGAGAACAACTGTTGCTAAGGAATTTAAAGCGTTGATTGCCCTTCCATGAAAAAAAAATGGCCACCATACCTTGGGACATTATGAATGACCGTTAAACACCCTAGAAGGAAGGTGAATGGACAGTGACCGGGAGCCAGAGAGCCTGAGAGCAGAAACAAACAGACAAGCATCGATGGGCTTAAAAAGTCATTCCATGACAAAATCCAGGGATTGCATGAGTCTGAGAGCACATTTAAGAGCATCGATGGGCTTAAATTGTCTAGCTTAGGATTGACAAGAAGCCTAAGAGCCCCATTTTCATATCAGGTGGTATCAGATCTTAAGATTGATTAACCACACCTTTAGGAAGGTTATATCAGAATGCTTGATTGACAAAGCAAAGACTACTTGTCTGAAAGGTGTCTGAACAACGAAAGGCTGATTGTATGCTTGTTTTGTAGACTAACTATTTTTTGTGTTTGCAGAGGTAAAGGGAAAGCTATTGATAGCTCAGTCCAAGAAGGACAAGAAGGAGAAGGGCTGAAGGAATTCTTCTATCCCAAAGGACCTCATGAAAATCCAAAGCACAATAGGCTTGTTGCAAGAGGTTTCCTAAATAAACTCTTTATTTATCTTGTTGAAGTTTTTTTTTGTTCATTGGAATAATGATAACTTCTACAAGAGGGTCCTCAAATTTTGCTCTCTTCACAAGAATCTTTGATGAAGACATGAAGAAAGAATTATCCAGTATGATGGATATGGTGAGAGAAATGTATGAGGATGGAAGGAAGAGCAACATACTTAGAAAGCAGCTGAATTCCATGAAGGAAGAGAAGCAGTTTCTTGTTGATAGATGTTATAGACATATTTGGGCACTACAACCCCAAAATCATATGTCCATAAACTAAGGACTCCTTAAGTCCCTAAAAGTGTTGCTTCATACCATAAAGGATCATGGTCAGCTGATTATATCATTTCCTGGAAGTTCCACATGAAAAACTACTCAGAACTGGCCAAAACAGGACCATACAGGCTGCTCCATGGACAAGATGCGATGCATACTGACTGCCTAACTGGCCAGGTGTGATGCATACTGAAATGGCCTTCTGTGGGCTATGATGAGTGAGAATAAACAAATGGCAGAGACAGTTTGCAAGGTGGATGATCATGGAATCTTCCAGAAACTTATCCTGTGACACTTGCCTCTCTGAATTCACCTAGGGATGTGTTACACTAAAAAATGTCACCTTGACTACTTACAGTTAGTATGGCTCAAATCAACAGTCATGCTACCCTCTTAGGCAAGTCTCATGCCTCTGTTATCCATCTCAAACTCAAAGAAGAGAGAAAGTCTTGTAAAAATCATGTTTATCTCTGGGGTCGCAGGTTCTCTCTAGCCTTACCTGCGGGGACGCTGACCATGTTCACAAAATCTGCGTCCATGGACGCTCTGTATGTTAAGGGACAGGTGCGTCCCTCTGTAAAAGGCAAAATGCGCGAGTTTTATCTTGAAAAAGTTACTTGTGGTTACTTCTAGAACATTCTAGAGGTCGGTTTGATGAAATGGATGCGCCTCCAGTTGGTTCATGTATCTCTATTAAGGGGGAACTTATCCCATCAATAAGGGAGCTATCCCACCCATAGAGGGGGATGATCCCATTGATAGTGGACCTGAATAACCTCTTTACAGCACTATAAATAAAGGCATTGAGCCAAAAGGAGAGGAGGTTGGAGCTATACATTTTCTTTGGGTAAATGCTGCAGGATTTAGGTCTTCCATTAGAGCCTTTGTGAGGAGAGATTGTCTTCACTTGATTCTACTTGGGAGAGGGTGAGCTTTGTCAAAGTAGAGGAAAACCCTTGATGGACCCTGGGAGGAACTTGCACAACACCAAGGCCAGGTTGTAAGAGTTTCTTTGTTTCGTTATTAATACAAACTGGTTTATTTTTCTCAATAGCTTGTGTTAATGAGTTATTTCATGTGTTCCTTGGTCTGCATGTTGAATATATGTTTTATTATATGAAATACAAGTGCTTGGTAATTGTTTGATTGTTTGTGGTTGCAGGAATTGACTTGAAGGAGGAGCTCATCCGGATCGTCAAGAACGGACTTCAACAACAGCGTTTTGGAATAAGGTAAGCCTAAACACTTGTAGTTTTCATGTTGTAAAAGGTGTATTTAGAGAAAGATTACTCCATTTTGTCTTGTTTGTCATTAGAATGTCTTAGACTTCTAGGAAGGTCAGTCGTGTCCGCACCCTTGACAGATTCCGTGTGACAAATTGGCGACTCCGCTGGGGAATCCATTAATGAGAGAGTCTTTTCCTTTATATGAACTTTGCTTTGAGAAAATCATTTTTATTTTCTGGTTTTTGACTGTGAGAATTAGTATTTGGGTGGCTTAGCTGTAGATTTAGTTGGCTTTAGTTTTTCTTCCTTTTTCCAGAAGGACGCAGTCTCTGTGTGCTGCACAGTGCGTCTTTGGACGCGCTGTTGTCGACTGCACAGTGCGGGGCCGCACCTGTGACAACGGGTGGCCTGCGTCTTCCTGTAAAAGTTAAGAAAATTCCATTTTTGCTTTAAATTACTTTTAGATTTTGTTTTTTCTTAGTGTTTTCTGCCCAGATCCTTTAGTACCCTGTCAAGAATTCTCACCTGAACTAGTTTTGTGAGCTTTGAGTGTTTTAGTGGTTTTCAACGAAGTTTAGACCTAGGGTTTGATTTTTGGAAAGGCTTTGTAGTGACTTTGATAGTAGAAAGTTGTCCAGCCTTAGATATCTCTGTTTGGTCAACCTTCTTAGAAGTTGAGCCTGCCGTAAAGTCTCCTTGTTTGAGCAACTTGTCATTTGAGTTGTTTTGGGTCAAATTTCGAATTGCTTGTTTTTAAAGTATTGATTTCCATTTTCAAAAAGGACAAAAAGATTAGAATTTTGTTTTGACTAGTTTTTGGTTCTGCAATAAGCTAGTCCTTGATTTGATTGTGATCAAGTAAAACACCTTAGAAATAATCATTGTTAGTTTTGGCCTCGTTAAGATTGCTTAGAGTAAATTTGCCTTTAGTTTGCTTATGAGTGTATTTTCATAGATTTTAAGAGTTGTTAAGATTGATTTTTGGTTATATTAGATTTATTTGTTTTATTAAAAGAAAAATACAAAAACATCTTCTTAAAAAGTCTTGTTTTAAGTAGCTTTTTGTTTTCAAAAGAAGAAAAGAGTTTTTTCGTGCATGTAAAGAGAAGTTATGTTTTTATGCTTGGAAAAGAAAAACGAATTGTTTCTTTGATTGTCTTCAATTAAGAAGTTGCTTTTATAAAGATTGCATTCTCTCAACTTTTTAGTTAAGCAATTCATCGAAAAAGTAAAGTAGTGGATAAATCATTTTAGGTGCATTTTGTAGTGGTTTCGAGTCGAGTCAACACACCACTAGTTTCACTTCCATCACTTTTTGACTTAAGAAACAACCTTAAAAGTAACGCTTAAATTAAAATCAATCTAGTAATCTTTATTTTTCTAGGGCTCTGAAGCACCAACATAGCTTAGGCTAGGGTCTTGGAGTAGGTGAGTACTTAACTCTCCAAGACTACAAAACCAAACAGATAGTCTATCTTGAGTAGAACAAATCCAATTGTTTCAGTTACATTCTGGGAAAGCTCCTCTTAAAGGAGAAACACGAGCTCGTGTCCGAACCAGTGAGGGGATCATTCCTCCCTCGTTGGGAACGACGCCAGGCAGTACGTATTACAAACGGTAAACCTCGGATTAACCATTGTCGAGGAGCCAGGGGTCACTTATCGGTAAACCTTGGATTGTTGTCAAGGAGCCGGTAAGGGGATTGGAGCTTGCTACTCTGCCCTTGCGTGCTGTCGGAGTTTAGACTGTTCCCCCAGGTGTAATTGTTGTGATTGGTAACCTTAGTGGCCATAATATCTAGGATTCTACCCAAGGTGACGGTGGAGGGAAGGTCCCACTGTACCTGGAGCAGACGTCGGTTATACTCACTTGGATTTTCTGGGGGGTTCGCTTCACTTCGAGACGGTTAAAGTGGAGGAACTTGGTCCAGTCTATTCATTAAGCAGGTTGCCGGGGTAACTGTTCCACCCACTATTTCTGTACTGAATCCTGCGAGGTTGGGCCTAATCACCAACTAGCGCTTTTGGTCCGGAAGACTACTGTTTGTGTGTGGTTTGACGCTCTAGATTATTTAGGCGTGTGCTTCAAATTTGATTGGTTCTTTAGAAGACTTTAGGTGGTTTGATTTGAAATTTTTTACTTTGATTTCGTGTGTTGTAGTTAAAATCTTTAATTGTGGCGGAATTACCGAGAAGGTCCCGTCGCATTGCGGGCCAGTCTCCTGAAGTTGTTTCTGTGGCCGAATTGTTGAGAAGATCCCGTGAACTTAGGGGTTCACCTCCTCGAGACGACCCCAGTTATTTAGAGGGTTTAAAGGTCCTTGTAACTCCTAGTGGCAGTAAAGTAGGTTCACCTGAAGAAGGAGAATCTTCTTTGGTAGTCCATCCAGATTACCAAAGATTAGAAACAGGTTACAATCCCGAAGCTGTTACAGTTTCCGAGCTTGCTGGTAGTTTTTCATCTGCCAGTGAAACAGGCGAAGAACCTGAAATTTCAGAACCTGTTACTCCAACTCCTAGTGTTCCTGATTCACCAAGAATAGAAAGAATTATCACCGAAAATCTTCCTGTTGGATTAATTGCTATAGAAGAACTTGTTCCAGAGGAAGAAATAGGCGTTTCTGATTCTGAAGATCTAATTACCCTTGATCTAAGGGAGCGTGAATCCATCTTTTACAGTCCTCCTAGAAGTGAATCTTGGTACCTTGCATTAACCAATTTTTTAGACAACTCAGTAGGTTTTTCTACACCTCGTACTCCGGTTCCACCTAGAGGAATTCATTCTCCTGTAAATATGTCTGGTCAGTCATCTGTGTTTTCACCAAGTCCTGAATCATTTTTACATGGCGGTCCTTCTGTTCCTACTGGGTATCAATCACTTTCTGGTACCTTTGCGGGAGCATCTCCTCAACCTGTTGATCATGGGTTATTAGTTGGAAACAGTGGTAATGTACCATTGAGTATAGGTGAAGTTTATATGATGTCAGGTTCAACTCCCATTAACCAACCTCAAGGTGGCCAATTACCGCCTGGGGGGCAACCTTCGTTAATGCCTGGGGGGCAACCTCAAGGTACTTCATTTGTGACTGGGGGGCAACCTCAAGGGTATCAACCCCAAGGGTATCAACCCCAGCCTCAATATGTACCCCAAAGTCAACCTCAGTATCAGTATCAACCTCAAGGATGGCAACCTCAAGGATGGCAACCCCAAGGGTATCAACCCCAAGGGTATCAACCTCAAGGATACCAACCTCAAGGTCAAGGTCAACCCCAGTATTCGTATTTACCTCAAGGTTATCAACCTACGGGTCAATACCCTGGTCAAGGTTATCAACCACCTCAAGGGCAATCATATGGGACTACACCTTACAGTTATCAACCCTATCCTCAATACGGCTATGGATCTCAGTATCCTCAACCTGTTACGAGTCAATACCCTGGAATGTTAACATGGGATCCGTCACAGGGTCAACAGATGTCGCAACCAAGTATACAGTCGGTACCTCAAGCAGGACAACCTGCAGTTCCTGGTCCACCCCAGCAACCGCAACCTGTCCAGTCAAGTGTTCAGACCCCTGTAACTTCTGTAGTTACTCAGCCGCCAATTGCACCGAGTACTCCTCCTCACACGGCTGCAGCAACTACCGCTTCATCTACCATGCTTACTTCTGGAGTATCGGCAGCTCCGGTTTCTACTGTCCCTGTAACCGCTCCTCAGACATCTGTACCGTTGTCTGGACCCACGGTTCAAACCACAGTCCAGATGCCTGCAGGCCAACCTGGTACAAGTACGGTTGTTACTACTCAACCTCAATTTGTTCAACCTCCGTACCAGGGACAGTATCAACCTGGGCAAGCTGCCCAACAACCGGTTTACCAGTATCAACCGTATCCTGGGTACACTTATCAACCACCTCAGCAACCCCAGTACGGTCCGGTTAATCCTGGTTTTCCAGGAGGATATAATATCCCAAATGCGACTCCTGTTCCTAGTTATCCTGGATATCCTCCTCCTGGGGCTGGTATTGTGACTCAGAGTTTTAGAGATCCTAACCGGCAGTTACCATTTATTGCAACTTTAGATTTACCCGACTTGACGCGCCTAACGAACGATCCAATTCAATATCTTGCGTTCTGGCCGCCAATGCCAAATAAGTTGCCCAGCGATATACCCAAGTTCGAAGGTAAGTCTGGAGAGGATCCGTCTAATCACGTGATGACTTACCACCTCTGGTGTGCATCAAATTCCATCTCAGATGATTCTATCCGCTTACGTCTTTTCCAGCGTACACTCATTGGTCTCGCAGCCAAGTGGTACATTGAGTTGCCACGGGCTTCTTTTTACAACTTTAGCCAGTTAGCTACTTCATTCTTAACTCATTTTCAGTTACCAGTCAGATACGATAATGGTACAGAATTATTAACTTCGCTAAAACAATCGACATCCACGTACATTTCTGATCACATCCATGAGTGGAGACGTCGAAGAAGATTAGTGAAAGTTTTTATCCCGGACCAAATTTTAGCTGAATGGTTTGTAAAATCATTATTACCAAGAATTACTGAAGATGTAGCTAAGGCCGGCGTAGTTACTGAGGAGCAAGTCATTGCTCAGGCACAATACCTTGACTTAGTTTACACTCAGTCGGGTACGTTACACGAGAAAATTCCGGATCTTCCAAAGTCAAACCAAATCGCTGCTGCTCCTTCGGGATCTCATGCCGCTGATGGTATGATCGGTATCGTGACTACGAAGAGTAAGAAGAAGTCTTCCAAGACCTCCAATACTCCAATTATCACTTTGCCTGATTCTCCGACAGGAGAGTCTTCTCCTCCTGAACTTACCGCCGACATTCACGCTGTAGAGTCATCTACGGCCAAATCCAAAAACGGTGGAAAGAAGAAAGGAAAGAAGAAGGCTAAAGCAGACAAGGCTCCAAAGGAGAAAACGGAAAAGTCGGAAACCAATGACGAAAAGCGCAAACCTCGTTATCCTTGTCTCATTTGTGAAGAAGATCATTTTACGAGAGACTGCCCTCATCGGGCCGAGGTAGTGAAAATAGTCAAAGGTTCTCCGACTCCTGCTGTGTTAAAAAATCCATTTCCCGAGCAGGAAAATAAGATGATAGGTTCTTCTTCGAATGCCAGTGAAGAACCCATTTTGATGATGTCTCATGTCAGGATTGCGACTCGATCGCAAGATTATGGTAGTAAGGCTCCTGTTGATGGTAAAGAAGCAGAATCTTCTCACTCTAACCCATCAACCTCAGCTCCTGGTTCCGATCCACTACAGATCGAAAAACCTAACCCAGACTTAGTGATTAAGCCGCCCGCCAAGGGTGTACTTCGAAGGTCTGCTTTCAATCCACATGCGAGAGCAGCCCAGAATTACAACATTGTTGAAGACTTAGCTGTTTCACCTTCAGCAATGTCGGCACTCGAAGTGCTGCAATCATGTCCAGCGCAACGAAAATTGCTTTTGTCGGCTATTGGAGCTGTCGATGTTCAGGACCCGAACCTAATGATCTTTGATCTAGAAAGTAGTACACCGCGTCTCCCCCATCAAATGGCTTTCCAAATTCCAGTGATAGTCAAAAACAGGCCTATTCATCGGACTGTGATTGATGAGGGAGCTTCTACGTGTATTATGTCGATTCAATGTTGGAGATCGCTTGGTTCTCCTTCGTTGAACCAATCCCCCACCATCCTTAAGGCCTTTGATGGCCGTGGGTTCCGTCCGTTTGGTATTCTACAAGAATTGCCTATAGGGGTCGAAGGTAAAACCGTTAGTCTGGATGTGGAAGTGGTTGATGCCCCTCTAGACTACAACCTTCTTTTGGGTCGAAGTTGGTCATATGCTATGACAGCGGTCGTTTCATCGGTCTTCAGAGTCATTAAGTTTCCACATAACGGTAAGATCGTGACTATTGATCAGCTGACATACTTTTCATCCGACCCAACCTCTTTAGAAACTATCCAGCATGTTGGTAAAACGACAATCCCTTATAGGGACATTGGTGTAGGTTTAGTTAAGGATTCCGGTTTACTGGGAACTTTTCCTCTCCCTCCACTCAATGCAGACCCTTCGTTTGCAACAATTCATATGATCACGTCAGAAAACATTATTTATGATGATCCTTGGTATGTTCCCTCTGACTCTGAGCTAGACTCACTCGGTGATGTTATGCCGTTGAGTCCGTATGAGATTGCTTATGAAGCTCTTATGTCTTTTACCGACTTTCATTCAACCGACCAAATGAATGTGGTCAGTGAAGAGTCACTTTTCACCTCACCCTTAGAACGGATAACGTTTCCCGAAGAAGTGTCATCTGACGAACAACTTCGCGAAATCCTAAGTGTAGATGATCTACCATGGGAAGATCTCCATCACAGATCTTCGTTTTTACCTAAGGATGATGCATTTGAAAATGATTTTTCATCTATCTTTACCGCTGAATATGTCAAAGACGCTCAGGATCCAACGAAACATTCTGATTCAGAGCTGAATTTAGGGAATATTTCTCGTACTATTCCCATTGATATTTCAGTGAAGCCCGGAATCGAGGAGAACATTCATATAGGTGCCGCATGTACTGACGAAGAAATTGAAACTTACAAGGCCCTATTCCAAGAATTCCGCGACGTGTTTGCCTGGTCCTACGAAGAAATGCCAGGAATCGATCCTGCCATTGTTGTTCATGAAATCAAAACCTACCCGGATGCTAAACCCATTCGGCAACGGTTGCGTCAGATTCACCCTCGAAAAGCAGCTGCAATCAAAGCCGAAGTCGAAAAGCTGTTGAAAGCAGGTTTCATTTATCCGATCCCGTTAACGGATTGGGTATCGAATATTGTTCCCGTCAATAAAAAACAAGGAACAATAAGAATCTGTATCGATTATAGGGATATCAATCGAGCTTGTCCAAAAGACAACTATCCTACGCCTTATATCGATCAAATTATTGATGATTGTGCCGGAAGTGAGATGTTTTCCTTCATGGATGGTTTCTCAGGTTATAATCAAATCAATATTCTACCTGCCGATCAACCAAAAACGGCATTCATTTGTCCATGGGGGACATTTGCTTATTGCAAATTACCTTTTGGCCTTAAGAATGCCGGTGCTACTTTTCAACGGGCCATGTCTTATGCATTTCATGACATCAAGCACATTGTGCAACCCTATCTCGATGATTTGCCTGCTCATTCTTTACACCGAGCTGATCACCTTGTCCATTTACGAGCAATCTTTATGAGGTGTAGGCATTATCGAATTCGGTTGAATCCCCACAAGTGTGTTTTCTGTATAGAAACAGGTCGATTGCTGGGATTTGTTGTTTCCAAAACCGGCATTCGCGTCGATCCCTCGAAAGTCGAGGCTATCATCCAATTGCCTCCTCCTTCGAGTTTGCGCCAACTCCAAAGTTTGCAAGGGAAAGCAAACTTTTTACGCCGATTCATCCCTAACTACGCCGAGGTCACTAAAGGTTTTACACGGTTGTTGAAACAGAACGTACAATTCTTTTGGGACGAGATTGCCCAACAATCTTTTGATGCACTGAAACACGCGTTGACCCATGCACCGTTATTGCATCCTCCCAACTACAACCAGGACTACTTCTTATACCTCGCAGCTTCGCATTCCACCATTGGAATGGTGTTAGTTCAAGAAGATGAATTCAAGGCAGAGCATGTGATATATTACCTTAGCAGAACCTTAAATCCAACTGAGTTAAAATATTCACATGTGGAGAAATTGGCCCTGGCAGCCGTTCAAGCTGTCCAGCGTTTTCGTCACTACATTCTTCTCCGCAAAACTACTGTTATTTCGGATTGCAACCCTATGATTTATATCTTGACAAAACAACTGCTAGGGGGCAAGTACTCTAAATGGATCGTCATCCTGCAAGAGTTCGACTTGGAGTTTGAGAAGTCCAAGTCTAAGAAATCTTTAGTCTTCGCGGAATTAATGTGTGATTTCCCGAGTGCTGACACAGAGACTGTGGCAGAGGAGTCCATTGCGGACGAATCTTTGTTTCTTATTAGCACTGTAGATCCGTGGTATGGGGATATAATCATCTATCTCCAAACCCAAACCTTTCGGCCTGAAGCTTCCAAGGAAAACCGTCGAAAAATTCGGTTTCAATCCCAGCAATACAGAATTATTGGAGATACACTTTATCGCCTGGGGGCAGACTTAGTTTTTCGACGTTGTTTAACTCACGATGAGGCTGAGAGAGTTTTGAATGATTGTCACTCTGGAGCATGTGGCGGTCATATGTCTGGGTATGCCACAGCTCAGAAGGTGTTGCGCGCTGGCTATTTCTGGCCGTCTATGTTTAAAGATTGTATCCTTGCCGTCAGAAAATGCCACAACTGTCAAGTGTTTGATCGCAAGATGCGCGCTCCACCTGCTCCTCTCCACCCTATAATTGCCGCTGGTCCATTCGCCAAATGGGGCATTGACTTTATTACTTGTAACCCTCACTCGGCCGGGGGGCATGCGTATATCATCCTTGCGGTTGATTATTTTACTAAGTGGGCCGAGGCGATGCCTACATTCGACGCAAGCGGCAAGACAGCTGCACTTTTCGTATTCAATCATATCATAACTAGGTTTGGTGTCCCACAAGCAATCATTACGGACCATGGAAGCCATTTTCGAAACGTCATGATGACTGAGCTTACAAGCCAGCTTGGTTTGCGCCACGATAGCTCTACACCTTATTATCCGCAAGCCAACGGTTTGGTTGAGTCAATCAACAAAGTTCTAGTCGTCATGATTCGACGGATCATTGGTATCCATCGAACGAATTGGCATAACATGTTATTTTCGGCGCTATGGGCATATCGAACTTCAGTGAAAAATTCAACAGGTTTCACCCCTTTTCAGCTAGTTTATGGCTTAGAAGCTGTGTTACCTATTGAGTGCGAAATCCCATCACTTCAAATGGCTGTCGAATTACTTCCAGCTACTTCCGAAGAGGAGAAACGGTTGTTATACTTAGCTAAATTAGATGAGACTCGACGTGACGCTACTTTAGCTATCGAGACTCACGCGAAACGAATGAAAGCTCAGTACGATAAAAATGTAACCCCTCGAAGTTTTTCGGAAGGAGACCTAGTATTATTATATGATCAAGCTAACGATAAACTAGGTGCCGGAAAGTTCGTTCCCATGTGGCATGGGCCCTACATTGTAAAGCGAAAGCTAGCAAAAGGGGCTTATGAGTTAGTTGATTTTGATGGGGACTCTTTGGGCAAACCCAGAAATGGACTTTACCTAAAGAGGTATTATGCTTAAAATGATGGATGGAGAAATTTTTAGATAGGTTAGATTTCCTTTCTAGCTAGCAAGTGTGTTAGTTTAGTCAGTGTGCTTAGCTTAGCAAGTGTGGTTTTTCGTCATTATTTTGGCTCATCTTGGTTTTACTCTTGATATTGTAGATGTCGACGCCTCTCCAAACATACATTGGATTTGCTGATGGTGCTTGTCGTAGTACACGGAATATCTCTTCCGCAGCTTGGGTTATCTATTCACCCTCTGACGAGTTAGTTTCTATGCATGGGGTAAGCCTCGGTCAAACAACGAATAACATTGCAGAATACAGTGCAGTGGTTGAATTATTATCCGAATCTATTTCATTTGGAATTCGACGTTTGATAGTGAGGTTAGATTCTGAACTTGTTGTATTACAGCTTAATAGAGTTTATGCCATTAGAAATCCTGTGTTATTAAGGTTGTTTTTGAGAGTGCGTCTCTTGGAACGTGAATTTGATTACATTGAATATCAACATATTCCAAGGTCTTTGAATACATTAGCAGATGCAATTGCTTCTCGAGTGTTGGACAGACATTTATAATAATCATGCAAGTAAATTTAAAGACATTTCATCATACATGTTAAACAAGATAAGCCGGTAATAGTGATATATAGATATAGATAGAAGTGTGTCCAAAAATATATACATCGTCTTCGATCATAGGTTTAACACACCTTATGATCGGCAAAATGATAGTGCAAAAAGTCAAAAATGTCACATGTGACTACAAAAGTGACTAGTCAATCACTGGTGGTGCTCTCTGTACGACACCACTGCGCGGGCTATCTTGCGCAGAAATCTCCTAAACGGTCCAGGGACCGCGACTACGAAGCGCTGAAGCCTCATAGGAATATCATCCATAGTAGTCTCAGGTATATCTGCCGTGAGACGCTCTAGATCATGCTCCAAATCAGCTAGTACTTCTGCTGTCGCATCCTGTAGGACCGGTGCCGGTGCAGCTGGATGTCGTCTGTCGTAAGGCCGGAGATTGGCTGGACGCTGTGGTCCAACATCTGCATTTTTAAAATTTTACTGTTACTTTGAGACGATATATATGAAAAATAAAAAATACATAATTAGAAAACTTGTGAAAATGAAAGTACCTCTGTCATCCCATTGTTCTCCCTGTGGAAGAACCATGTCCGGATCACCTCTGAAATCCATTCCGGCATATGGAAAGTCTTGTATCACAAAAAGCTGGCCCTCTAGCCAGTCGAAGTAACTGTCCGAGAATCGAACCACTGCAGCACCCTCGTCAGGATGCCGGGCCATCACCGCAACCCATCGAACAAGCTTTGGCTCCCGAGGACCCAAGTCATCAACAGTGAGTTGCTGAGGGATCAGCATAGGAACTCTCTCCAAGGCAAAGCTCACGACTAGAGGCCCATATCCAAAAGTTTTTAGTCGTCCGTTCTTTGCCTTGGTTAGTTGGCTCTTCATATGAGCCGACACAGCTTCGCACCAGTTGAAGATGGTGCCTTGGTAACAGTCAACTGCCATCCGCATTTGGGATCCGGAGGCAATGTGCAAGGCGGCCGCGCCACAAATCCTGGTGACCGTAAATGCAATAACTCTAAGTTCCGCCAGAGCGATGTGCTTTATCTCCACGCCTTTTTTATGGCGAGTCCCTGGTCTGCACCACTCCTCGCGGAGATCATCAAGGGATTGGCCACCCGGCCTGGTCCCCGCAAGGTTGAGTTGCTCACCTCTGTTTGGCAAGCCAGTGAGAAAGTATACATCCGAGGGCTCTATCTCGAGCTGGTGCCCTCCAATGTAAAAACATTGATCTTGAACGTTCCATCGCTCAACCAGCCATTCCAAAAATCTTACCTGGCCCCTCATGCCCGGTATGGTCCAATATTTGTACAATCCACATGTTCTTAAGGCATCCAGAGAGGGTTGGTGGTTAATCGCAGCTTCATCGTCCTCTACGTGCTCTCTCTCTCTCCAGTCTAACATGTTTTAGGTCCTGCACATCAAAAGAGTCAATTAGAAATTAATTTGAGTAAATTTGGTGGTTTTTTGAGAGAGTTAGGGTTTTGAAATGCGCCCTTTGCGGAAGACGCACCCCGGCTTTGTAGCACAGGGCGTCCGGACGCAGCTCGCCTGAAGGTGGACTGCGTCCCCCGACCTTTTTCCCGTGTGCGAAAAAGTCGGGGGACGCGGGTCACCCGAAGGGCACCTGCGTCCGCCGAGGGGCGCATTTTGAACCCAAAACCCCCCCAAAAAATGAAACAGAGACCAAAAACAAAAAACTAAACGGATAAAAATGAAGAGTGGGATGTGTAAAATACCTCGGTGAAGCGGCGTTCGATTCCGACGGTTAGATTTTCCGCAGCAACCACGGGAAGTTTCTTGTCAAAAGCTCCTTTTTCAACCTCAACAGTGAAACGGTAAAAATGACATGGTAAAAGGTCTTTTTATAGGTTTTTTGGATGAATTAGTTCATTTTTTACCATGAAAAGATGTTTTCGAATGTATTTTTGCCTATTTTAAACAGGTATGAGTAATGTGTCGCTTTTGTGCAGGACGAAGGGATTTCGAGGGAAATTGTAATTTTTCACAAACAAAATTTCAGAGTCATCTTTTAAGCCCTTTTCTGACTCCTAAAACATGAAAAGATTGCCGAGTGTTTCTTTTTCACTCGTTAAAACGGAATTAAAAGACGGTCCCCTTTTAGCTCTTTTCTGACCGCAAAATCAGGAAAAGATTGCCGGGTTTTTGTCGTTTCAAACTCGATAAGGAAATAAAACGACGTGTCCTTGATCGCTTTTTACTTTTCAGGTCAACGACACTATTATGAAAGTACTCCTTGGTCGCAAGATCAAGCGGTTCCCCCAGGTATTATTTTATACTTTTTCGGGCTTGAGGGACACAAACTTACGAAAAAGTTCAACGTGGAGTTTCCTTAAGTTTTTCAGACTCTCTAAAAAAGAAAAACGCCGAGTTTCTCCTATACTGGGCTCGTTAAAACTTTTACAGTAAAGGACCTGTTCAATTACAAACAGGAACGAACCACTCCTTCCTAGGGTTCGAATTTAAACTAGGTTGGACTCGTCCGAAGGATGAGCTTATAATCAAGCATATGTTATCCTCCTCAAGCTTGTTAAAAATAAAGAGGTACTTGCCAGAAATGGTGGGGGAAAAAAAGAGAAGAATGAACCTATTTGTCACCTTTTGTCTCAGAAGAAACTTTATTACCGCTCTTGAGCACGACACTTTTTCATTTCACCTGGGTTGGGAAATCTTTTACCTCACAGTTGACCAAATCACTTTGAAAATCTTTAACCGGGTTCAGGGATCAACTTTGAGTTATTCGTCACCAAACCATCTGTTGTGTCGTTATGTGTTCAAGAGGTCTGCAAGCAAAACTTTCATCTGCAAAATACTTGTCATCCATTTGACCATCCCTGAGTCAGTCCTTACAGCAACATTTCTTCAACTTGAACAATGATTTCGTGTTGCGGGCTTGCCTGCAACGGGTCGCTTTCTATCGACATCGACACATTATCTAGAAAGATGACTTAGGAATCGACAGTACCTTGAAGTCTGCATGCATCAATGGCAGGTTTCTCGCCTTTGACGTCAGTTTACATCATTGACTTTCGATCAGAGGATTCCGTGAAGTGTTCGACATCAAAACATCTATTCACATTTCACGGGTTGTGCTTGGTACTTTGAGGACCATTGACATTACTGGTGGTTTCTCCCACGCTTGTTAACAGTTTACATCATTGACTGGTAATCAAGTGGTTTCTACCATGTTCGACATCGAATCATTTAATCACATGGTTAGAATCGTACCAATTCGGGAAGTAGAAGTGAAGACCCTGGATCTAGTTTCTAACATCCAGGCTGCGAGGAGTTTTGTATTCATTGTCTATGTAGACTTATCATAAACAGATGGCTGCGTCCATACTGTATCTACAAAAGTCTATAAAAATAATGTACTGCAAGATCATTCCTGTATCAGAATAGTTAGTCCATTAGTTAAAGTTTTGAATCTGAGTATGGGAATGCCTACCTCAGTGATGATATAATCTTATCCATGTATTTTGTGTTGAAAATTGCAGGTTCCAACCAGGCCATCCACAAGGCAATCCTTGAAATGATAAAGCGCTTCACCCTTCCTAGAATTACAAAACCCTATTCTATTCCAGGCTTCGCACTTTAGGGGGCAATCTGTTACACTAAAAAATGTCACCTTGACTACTTACAGTTAGTATGGCTCAAATCAACAGTCATGCTACCCTCTTAGGCAAGTCTCATGCCTCTGTTATCCATCTCAAACTCAAAGAAGAGAGAAAGTCTTGTAAAAATCATGTTTATCTCTGGGGTCGCAGGTTCTCTCTAGCCTTACCTGCGGGGACGCTGACCATGTTCACAAAATCTGCGTCCATGGACGCTCTGTATGTTAAGGGACAGGTGCGTCCCTCTGTAAAAGGCAAAATGCGCGAGTTTTATCTTGAAAAAGTTACTTGTGGTTACTTCTAGAACATTCTAGAGGTCGGTTTGATGAAATGGATGCGCCTCCAGTTGGTTCATGTATCTCTATTAAGGGGGAACTTATCCCATCAATAAGGGAGCTATCCCACCCATAGAGGGGGATGATCCCATTGATAGTGGACCTGAATAACCTCTTTACAGCACTATAAATAAAGGCATTGAGCCAAAAGGAGAGGAGGTTGGAGCTATACATTTTCTTTGGGTAAATGCTGCAGGATTTAGGTCTTCCATTAGAGCCTTTGTGAGGAGAGATTGTCTTCACTTGATTCTACTTGGGAGAGGGTGAGCTTTGTCAAAGTAGAGGAAAACCCTTGATGGACCCTGGGAGGAACTTGCACAACACCAAGGCCAGGTTGTAAGAGTTTCTTTGTTTCGTTATTAATACAAACTGGTTTATTTTTCTCAATAGCTTGTGTTAATGAGTTATTTCATGTGTTCCTTGGTCTGCATGTTGAATATATGTTTTATTATATGAAATACAAGTGCTTGGTAATTGTTTGATTGTTTGTGGTTGCAGGAATTGACTTGAAGGAGGAGCTCATCCGGATCGTCAAGAACGGACTTCAACAACAGCGTTTTGGAATAAGGTAAGCCTAAACACTTGTAGTTTTCATGTTGTAAAAGGTGTATTTAGAGAAAGATTACTCCATTTTGTCTTGTTTGTCATTAGAATGTCTTAGACTTCTAGGAAGGTCAGTCGTGTCCGCACCCTTGACAGATTCCGTGTGACAGGATGAGTAAGAGATCATGAAATCTCCAAGTGGAACCAAGAACTATCAGTGGAATGACACTAATCAAAAACCCAGAGCTGACTCACACCCTTGCAAGACATCTATAAATGGATCACTCATCTGAGATATCTAGAGGCTGGAATTTTGTATTTTGTAAGGAAGTGTTGTTGGTTTGTTGAGAAGAGACATTGAATTGTTGGGTGATTTGCTTGTTCATGAGCTGAAGAGGGCTTCTACAACTAGGATGATGATGCTGGATTAGATAGTTGGGTTGTAATCTTCTCTTACATTACTATTAATAAAGTTCTTTGAGTTTTCCTCCATATGATCTTGTATTTGTGAATCTTGTTGTGTATGAATGAAATTGTATGGTCAATGTGTTTCTGATTCCATATTGGATATGATGTTTTAGATAGAGATTCTTTGATAGTTTACTGTTACTTTGACTCTATAGGTACTCTTTGAAGTGGGACAAGTAGGAGAGGAGTGGCAAATTCTATCAAGGAAAGGAGAAATCAAGCTAGGATCAAAGCGAAGGATCCAGGTTGGTCCTCTATTCTTCTCTTCCATCTATCACACTTAAAGGAACTCTTTGAAAAGCTTTCATTGTTTTCTTCTAAGATAGCTACCTATCTTAGTGGGACTAGCAGTTTGAATTGACACTAGTTTTCCCTGAAACAAAATGGCAACTCCACTGGGGAATGAATAGTTTGTTTTGTTTGTTTATTGTTTGCTTTATAAACTACAGACAGAACTTGAAGTTAGCCAGCAAGCCTTCTAAATGCCTTTTCTATGGAATTGTGAAGTAGATAAACGCTGCTTCAGTCAATCTCTGGGTTGGTTTATGAATTGAACATATAACTTACAAAGCATCCTAAGTGCCCTTGTGGTAGCTCAGAACCTCATCAAATCTTACCCTTATGCTTTGTGTTTACTATCCATCATTACTTAGCCTAAATAACTGAACTTAGCTGCAAGTTTTGAGCAAAAACCAAGCTCAGTTTCACTCCCTGGCCCATCACACTATCCATAACTATGCAACCTGGATGCATCGCACCTCCCGTGTGTTGCAGGTGAGATGCATCCCTGTTTCCTTGTGTTACAGGTGTGATGATTGAGTAAACTGTGTTTTCTTCTCTGAAATTTGGTTTTTCTCTTTTTTTTCTCAGCTTTATTCAATAGTTTTGGTGTTCATGATCAATACCTTCTTGCTGTAACCATCTTCCTTCACATTATTTTAGCCTCCATCAGTTAGGAATTGTAAATTTTTTTGTGTATTTGTTGATCATTTGAAATCCTCCTTTGTCGAAAGTAGCCTAATCAAACTGTCGTTTTTTATGCAAGTGTCGTAATTGTCATTCTGAATCAAAATAAGAGTGTCATAAAGTCTTCCCCTTCTAGATAGTTGATTGTACTTTTGTCATTGTACTTGATTTTGAAATCATTAGTATTTCAAGTGTCAAAAACAGTTTTAAATTTGAAATCGAAAGGTTTTGTCTTAGTCTTCCTTTCATTTCGAAAAGAGAAAATTGTTAGTATTGTCACTTTGAAAGAAAATAGTTCAGATCTACTTAGCATTCTTTTTGTCATTCACACATTAAGAAAGCGGAAAAAAAATACATGCATGTGCACCTAAATTTTTACTGCTTGTTTTGATTTAGGAAAGTGCATTTAGTGTGTGCTCTATGCTCTTTGCTGAAAGAAAATCGTTATCTTCTTTCCTTTATAGCTAGGATTTTCATTGCTAAAAGAACCTAAATGACTGTTTATCATTTTCGATTGCATATTTAGGAATTTCACATCTACATCACGTGGTGAACCTTGAAAAACAAACTTCTAAGCAAGATCAACCATAAAATAAACCTCAATGAACATAGAAACACTTTGGAATTTAACGCAACACATCTAGAAGTCTATGCTAGAGATGTGTTAAGGCATCATAAAACCTGGTAACTATTGTTTTCATTGAAGGTTGGGTGATTCCTCCTCTTTGATACGACAAGTGCCAGTACGGACTTGTACTCCCCGTACTATCGAGTATATATTGGGAGACCACAATAGGCTATCATCCTTTATCCTTAGGAATCCGTGTCTGCGACCCTATCGATCGTAATTCATTGAACACAACATTCGGGAAGATTGACTGCCATACATAAGTCCTTGGTAATTTCTCTATCATTTATCACCAAGGTGTATTTTGCAGTTTCACCATCGATTTGGTAAACCCTCTAGATAGACTTCCAGAGCAGTCACTTTCGTTCCTTTTCGACTCCTTAAAAGAAAAGGTCCATCTGAGCACTTGTCACTTTAGGCTCATTAAAAATCGAAGGCGACTAGAGTCACCTTTATCTTTTTCTCAACTCTTAAAAATTGAAAAAGAAAGTTGCATCCAAGTATCTTTAAAATTTATTTTAAACGGAATAACATCCTTGTTCCTATGTTGATCTAAGGTTGAGATAATGGAGTCTACCAATCAAGGAATCCCCCTTGGAGGGAATCCTAGTCCTTTCTCCTCTTGGGGAGATATTGGTTCTCCATATATGGCTACATTGTTCCTTCCAGGAATCACAATCAACCTGCCAGTATGGCTTTTCTCAACCTCTGTCGTTCAAAACATTGCAATTCCTCAACAATCTAATCAGCAACCAGATGATAATGAAGTCACCCCTTCCCCTTCTTCCTCTTCGATTGGTGAAACTAGTGACACTAAAAACCAATTAGCTGAGAAGAAAAAGAAAGAGAATGAGAAGAAGAAGAATCCAGCTAAACAAGGGAACACCAAAACATCGTCTGGAAAAAATCCACACACTAAAGTTTCCAAACCAAAAAATCCATGCGCAATTTGCAAGGAGAACCATTACCATCAAGATTACCCTCTCATCCTGCAGATCTTGAGAGAATAGTCTCCCCGGTTGCACCACTCGGTGTCATCAACCCCTGACAGTCAGGTTGACAGCGCACCATCAACTAGTGAAAATGAAGTCAATTGACAGAAAGGAAAAGTTAGAGTTCCATGTAGGTTATGTGAATGTGATCACACTCTTTACCGTTGTCCTTTTCTGGATGAAGCCAAAAGCATTTTCGATAAACGTCCTGCTTCACCACAGCAGCTTCCACCTAGATACAAGAAACTCTTGCCAAGTCCTTCGCTAGTTGAAAACCTGATTGACATAACTCAATTGTCGATCGAATCACCTATCATTGAAATTGAACCTTCTAAGTCCATACTGGATCAAAGTCAACTGGTTGAGATGGCAGTCGACCCAGTCTTGCCTTCAGAAAATCCACCTTCAGATGATATAATTTCCAAAAAGGATGAGAACGACACCGTTCAAATTCTTTTTATTGATATAGAGTCTAATGAACTTGGGGGAAATCCACCCATTCCTTCACCATAGGAAGAGACTCCCCCAGTTCATGAAACTTATCCAAACATTTATCCGGTACCTCCTCTAAGCAGTCTAGTTGTTTTCTTTGATTGGAATCAACTAGCGAAACCTTGCCTTCCATCTAATGTACCATTCTGAAACATAGTACAAGTTTACAAAATGATCGTGTCTAGTACCATCATAGATGAAGGGGCTTCGGTGAGTATCCTTTCCTCAACTGCTTGGAAAGCGCTTGGTTCACCATTGCCTTTGCTTGAAAAACAAAATTTGTCGGGCTTCAACAAAGGAACCAGTCGACCATTAGGGATCCTTCCAAAGTTGCCAATAACTTTGAGAAAGAAAAATGTTTATATAAACGTGATGGTAGTCCAAGGTCCACTAGATTACAATATACTCCTTGGACATGATTATATATATAGCATGGAAGCCATTTTCTCCTCATTCTTTCGAGTGATGTGCTTTCCACATGAAGGCAGACTAGTATAGCTTGTCGACCAGCTTTCATTTCCTGGTTCAAACACAGCTATAAATCAACCATCATCCCTAAATGGTCTATTCACATCAACAATATCTCTTTCATCTTCATCCCATCCACCTAATTACCACAAGTATTTCAGTAAATGTGATGAAGATTAGGGGGCATGCACCCTAGTCTGCTTCGGCAGGTGAACTCAGAGGAAAAGATAGATTTTCTTGAAAGGTCATAATACTTAGATAGAATAACATTCCCGTAAAGGTTATGTGATCAGTCTAATGTGATTATTTCCTTTTTATGATTGTGAATGGAAGCTCATAGCATTCAAATTCGTACGTTATGTGATTGGAAGCTGATAGCAATCACCTTTGCCTATTTCGATGGACATCGCAAAGGAAGAGTTTTTGTCTCCCAACAGAAACAATCCTGCCTAACCGCAAGGACTTCTATTTGATAACCTGGAAACTCTCCTTTTACTGAAATACCTGGGGGCATGAAAACCTTTGCATGCAAGTGAAAAGAAACCTTTGATTTTCTTAGTTTGTAGGTTCTTAACCCTTTAACCTCACAACTCGGTCGTTTCTAGCTTACATAAAAAAGTCATGAGCACATGTTATAGTAGATATCAAGCTCATTAAAAAATAAATCTACCAAGAGACATTATCAAAAGACTGGTAAGAGCAATGTTCCCGCAAGGTTCAAGCTCATTAAAAAATCAACCTACACTGAGCACATGTTGGCACAAGGTTCAAGCTCATTAAAAAATAAACCCGCCTCTAGTAAATAACCTTTTGTGATCACTTTGCTATCTGCCCTTTTGAACTTTGGTTGTGTTCCTTCCATCACCTCCATTTCATTCGGTCGACCATATGCTTCCACTTGATTGTTTACCCTTTTGAGGAACATCTACGACGAGTGATTCTGATTGCCACCCTCTTCACACTACCATGTTTTGAGAAGTTCCAAACTTACCTGGAACCAACTGCTACCCAGAAATATCACTCATTCCTCAAAAACGAGTCTCTTTTAAACTATTTTTAGACTCGTTAAATATAAAAATATTGTTGATCTATTAGCCTTCCCAGCTCGTTAAAGTAAGGGGAACGCTATCCCTCTCATATATTTTAATCTTTTTGGACTTGAGGGATTATTAAACAAAAATATCGAGCGCTTGTCTTTGTCGGCTCGTTAAAACTATCGAAAAGTCATCCGTTTTGTATTATTTTACACTTTTTCGGACTTAACGATTATAACACGAAAAAGGACTGTTGGAGTCTCCTCTTCGTCCGTTTTTAGACTCTTTAAACAAGAAAAGGACCAAGTTATCTTTGTCGTTAAACTCGTTAAAATAATAGCGACAAACTTGTCCATCTAGATAAGAACGAGTCTCACTGACGCTAGGCTCGCTAAACACAATGCGATAGGTTTGCCCGAAGGGAAAATTATAGACCAAGCATATGTTATCCTCCTCAAGCTTGTCAAAAAAAAAGAGGTACTGGTCAGCAATGACTGGGGAAAAATGGGAAGAAAAGTTGAAGAACTTTATTGGTAGCAAGTCGCTCTTGAACATGACACTTTCACTCCAACACCTTGATTGAGTTGGGTTGGGTTTTCATTCACTGTCACCATTGGTCCGCCATGCCATTCATGGGGTTAATGCTACCAGTCCATATCAGTGTCACCAATATGTTCAAGAGAAGTCATTCAGAGAATTCATCATCTAGCAAATGCCTCATCCATTGCATTATATCCATGGTTCATTTTTCATGACCGCCATTCCTGAACTTCATATCATCAGATCGTTTTCACCTCCACAAAAATCATTTGCTCCGTTTCACATCGTAGATGTGGGATACATCAAGGCCCTCCTATTACAAGTCACTTTTTGTCAACACCAACTCATTATCCAAGAAGTTGACTTAGAAACAACCCTTTCAGTACTTTTAATCTTGCATGCCTCAATGGCAAGTTTCTCACATCCGGCGACAGGTTTACATCAATGACCTTCGACCGAAAGACTTTGCATGGTGTTTGACATCAGCTCATATATTCACACCACATGAATTGTACTGTAGTACCTTGGGGGTCATCATCATTATCAGTGATTCCTCCCACCTGTGTTAATAGCTTACATCATTCGCTGGTAATCAGGCGATGTCTTTCTATGTTTGACTTCAGAACATCTTTTCACATGGATCGACTTGTACATCAGGCGAAGATTGTACGAGTTTTGAAGACCCCGGATCTAGTTTCATCCATCCAGGCTGCGATATATTCAAGAAAATAAAAACATCAATTTTACACAGAAGCTGCACAGATAGTCGTCTAGCCAGGGAAGATGACTCTTCATACGAAGAACCACAAGTCTGCAACAACAGACGATTGTTTGTCCTATGTACATGAAAATGAATTTATAAAGCTTAGCATGGGAATTCCCACCTCAGCTAGATCATGAAAATAATATGATGATGATGTATTGTATTGTATCTTATGCAGGTAACCTTCCAGTTTGAATACCTCGGATCCTCATGAATAAAGCATTTCACCCGACATTAGAAGATTTACGAGCTCATGCTTTAGGGGGCATCTGTTATAGACATATTTGGGCTCTGCAACCCCAAACTCATATGTCCATAAACTAAGGACTCCTTAAGTCCCTAAAAGTGTTGCTCCATACCCTAAAGGATCATGGTCAACTAATTACATCATTTCCCGGAAGTTCCACCTGAAAAACGACTCAGAACTAGCCAAAACAGGACCATACAGGATGCTCCATGGACAAGATGTGATGCATACTGACTGCCTAACTAGCCAGGTGTGATGCATACTAAAATGGCCTTCTTTGGGGTGCGATGAGCGAGAATAGACAAATGGCAGAGACAGTTTGCAAGGTGGATGATCATGGAATCTTACAGAAACTTTTCCTGTGACACTTGCCTCTCTGAATTTGCCCAGGGATGAGTAAGAGATCATGAAATCTCCAAGTGGAACCAAGAAATATCAGTGAAATGACACTAATCAAAAACCCAGAGCTAACTCACACCCTTGCAAGACATCTATAAATGGATCAGTCATCTGAGAGATCTAGAGGCTAAAATTCTGTATTTTGTAAGGAAGTGTTGTTGGTTTGTTGAGAAGACACATTGCATTGTTGGGTGATTTTCTTGTTCACGAGGTGAAGAGGGCCTCTACAACTGGGAGGATGATGCTGGATCAGACAACTGGGTTGTAATCCTCTCTTACATTACTATTAATAAAGTTCTTTGATTTTTCCTCCATATGATCTTGTATTTGTGAATCTTATTGTTTATGAATGCAATTGTATGGTCAATGTGTTTCTGATTCCATATTGGTTATGATGTTTTAGATAGAGATGCTTTGATGCTTTGTTGTTACTTTGACTCTACAGGTACTCTTTGAAGTGGGACAAGTAGGAGAGGAGTGGCAAATTCTATCAAGGAAAGGAGAAATCAAGCTAGGATCAAAGTGAAGGATCCAAGTTGGTCCTCTATTCTTCTCTTCCATATATCACACTTAAAGGAACTCTTGAAAATCTTTCATTGTTTGTTTCTAAGATAGCTACCCGTCTTAGTGGGACTAGCAGTTCGATTCGACACTAGTTTTCCTTGAAACAACAGACTGCAGGAAATGGACTTCATATTGCAAATATGAACCTAAAAAGGATGCATGAGTTAGAGTCACAACTCTTTGTTGCCAAAGAAGCCTTAGTTAAGTATCAGCTTGAAGAAGAAGTAAGCCATTCCAGTTTGTCTCAAATTCTTTTGAGAATGCTTGTATTGGTTGTTTTGAGAAACATACTAAAGGCATAGGTTCCAATCTAATGTCCAAGATGGGCTATGAAGGAAAGGGCTTGGGAGAGCATGCATAAGGTATCATTGAACCAATCATGATTGAGGAAAGGCCTAAGCATTTGGCTCTCGGCTATAGACAGTCTTATGGAGAGAGCTCCAAAGCTGCCATGAAGGCCATTGAAACCATTCCAAGAAGGCGTTTCATTGCAAGTCCTGTATCTCAAGAGTGTGAAGATTGTGTTTAGGAGGAATGCAATGGCTTGAAACATCATTTTCACGATGTAGGTGTTCAGAAGCACACCCTTGAACCAGAGAATTGTGAAAACTCTGACAGCCTTGAAGAGATTGATGGAATTCCAAATGGAGCCACCTCTTCATTTGCTTCACCTCCCATTGAAGGCAATAAACGTGAAAGAGGCATGTATAAATCTGGTGCTAACCATAGTCATTTTAATTTTGCAAAACATGATAAATTTCCACATAGATATGGAAAAAGAGTTGCTTGTTCCTTTTGTGGTTTGGATAACGATCATGTTTCTAGATGTTGGAAGAGAATGGCCACATACAGGAAAATTTTGAAGGAAAAGAAGCAAGTAGCCAAAGGTCCATTGGACAAGGCAAATCATGTTGTCAAGAGGATGCATATGTGTTGCACTGACTGCCATAAACAAGGGTATCTTGCTGAAAGGTGTTGGACACTGAATCCAGCAATGCTTCCACTAAAGCTGAGGGAGAAGGTGGAAAGAGAAGATGGCAGAAATGGAAAGGATTATTCCATGACTGATGTGTCTCAGAATGATTCACATATTGATGCTGATGTGTAGACAAAGGAAGGACCTTTGAAATGGATTGGTAAGAAATGGTTAGAGTTCTTATCCAATTAAAAATTGTATGTCTATCGATACATCTGTTTGCATTTCTTTGTTGATAGAACGCAAGTTGCAGGTTTATACAAAAATGGTGAATGGAAAAAGTTGAGTAGGAGGCTCACTCTGTTTTTGCAACATTATGCTTATTTCAGCTTCAAAAGTACAATGTGCTTAAGCAAAAGTTGAAGGATGAAATGCATGCATGAAATGATGTGCATAAACAAAGGGATGTCAATGATTTCCTTGTATTTGAACATGTATGTGTAATTAACTTGCAGGGTTGATTGCTTTGACATGCATTTGATGCCATGTTGACTTCAAAGAAGTTATCTTGGTCTCCAAATGGAGATGATGATGAAAGTTTCATCTTTTGAAAAAGAGTCCTAATGGTGTTTTTCTACATGCTTGAAGTGAAGAGTCATTTGCTTTAAAGGAATGTTTTGTGGGTTGTTATCTAGTCCATAATTTGTATGCAAACATAAGACATGGAGGTGTTCACAAGATGTGAAATATGTTTCTTTTGTTGAAGGAAGAGTTTAGTCCATCCAGTTGTTGTTTGTATGCCTGTTGTTGTTAACAGTTGTTGTTAGCAACTTGTCAAACAGGTACAAATGAAAGTTTTGTGGAGCAAACATGCTTCACATTTGTTTGAGCCACCTTGGATCAATGATCAAGGAAAAGAAGCTCAAAACTATGTTCTATGACTGTTTCAGCAGAAATTCTACAGGAAGGCAATGAGGAATATAGTTCTTCCCAGGAAGACCAGCTCATCTAAGAAGGGAAGTGGTCAGAAACTTTGGTTCAGAGGCACTATGCAAAGGTGAGTGTAGGGAGGCTGAAAGAAAAGGGTGAGCCACTCTCGTTTACTATTCAGATAAGTAGTCAGTCTTTTGGAGACCAAAAGTTCTTTTAGTGGAGAGGCGTGATCAAAAATGGATTTTGGATAGACTCCTAAGTCTAAGTATTTCTCACTGAGGAAAATGAAAGTCCAAGGAAGTCCCTGGAACTAGCCCCATTGCAGAGATCGTCTCATTCTGAATCTACTACAATTTGAATGGGCCAAAACTGACTTAGGATGCAGAAGTTATTACAAAATGAAGCTGCTTATATCCCTTGTAAAAAGGAGCAAAATCCACTAATAATGGGACCCAAAAACATGAAGAAAACCATGAAATTGAGCCTATCGGAGGCACAGACTTATATACATACATATATATATATATATATATATATATATATATATATATATATATATATATATATATATATATGTGTGTGTGTGTGTGTGTGTGTGTATGTATGTATGTATGTATGTATGTATGTATGTATCAGCGATCGGTGATCAGCGAACCCCCGATACCACCGCCAATATACATTGCAACATGCGATATGCAATCAGCCAGACCTGATGGGGCGATAAGCTAGATTTTATATATTTTCAAATCCCCCAAAAGGAAGTTTTATATGTATTTCCGCATGTTTTATTATATTTCAAAATACAAAGGATCAAGCCAATTGCGATATACGATGGCGATCCCAGACCCAATGGCAGTATAAAGCGGTATTATGAATGTTTGAAGTACGATATATTGGATTTTATGTGGATTTCCCATGTTTTCACAACGTTCTCCGTGTAAATAGAGAAAAACTGTTACTAAGGAATTTAAAGCGTTGATTTCCCTTCCGTGCAAAACAAATGGCCACCATATCTTGGGACATTATCAATGACTGTCAAATGGCCCAAAAGGAAGGTGAAGGGACAACGACCAGGAGCTAGAGAGCTCGAGAGATAAAATGAACAAACAATCACCGATGGGTTGAAAACGTCATTCCATGACAGAATCCAGGGGTTGGCTGAGTTTGAGAGTGTGATTAAGAGGTATAAGCAGGCAGCACAGAGGTAGAAGAAGCTCCAAAAGTGTAGAGGGGCTTGACCGCTGAGAATTTTCCAAGAGGACAATCCACAGCATGAAGTGAATGTGTGAGCAGAGTTGGAGCACTGAGGAACCCATTGGGAAGCTTGGTGTGCCAGAGCGCTTGATAGGAGATAACCACCAGAGGTTGGAGAGGTAGAACTCGAGTGCTTAATAGAGTTAAGCCACCAGAGGTTGGAGGCAGCGCATAAATAATTTGGTGAAGTATCAGACAAAAAAGAGACCAAATGATCAAGTTGTTGCTATT
This sequence comes from Pinus tabuliformis, assembly GCA_031772625.1. Lineage (NCBI taxonomy): Eukaryota > Viridiplantae > Streptophyta > Pinopsida > Pinales > Pinaceae > Pinus > Pinus tabuliformis. The sequence goes on along the minus strand of CM062819.1, from coordinate 76,867,301 downwards.
GCTATTTGAGTTGAAGACAGAAGAAGGAATCCAGAGACAGTAAATAATTTTGAGGGATTAAGAGAAGCCAGAAGCTCAAAGGAGCTTAGGCACTGACAGAAAGAATTAGTCCAGAGAAGTTTAGATCTATTTGCAGCTAAGGGACAACCAGGGGTAAGATGGTATTCTGAGCCCATTGGTTCATTTGTAAATGATATGGAGTTGAGTCGCAGACTTGTAAAAGAATTCAGCCATAATCCCAAAGATCCTAATCGAGTTTATTAGAGCTCAAGGAGACGTAGCCCAAGATATCAGGGTGAACTCCATATTACATTGTTGTCTCATATGTTTGTTTTACTCCTACATTATACATTGTTATATGCATTTATATATATATTCAAGAACATTTGAATATCATCATACACAGCAGATTTTAAAAGCACATAACAGCCAACAATAAAAACAAGCATATGCCTATACTTTAAAGCATTTCTTAATTCTGCATTGGTTTATCATTAAAGACATGGGAATATTCAAGCTTTGGAAGTGGGAGAGGTTCTTGTAAGCTAGACAAGAAGCCTAAGAGCCCCATTTTCATATCAAATAATGAGAAAGATCACATATGATAACTCATGGTATGGTCGCAGCCATCCATCTAAGAGAGACATGCAAATCAACATAATCATGTCACATTGCCTTGCAACCTGGACTTTCATAATCTAAGCCCAGGGTCTTATGCTGCAACACAACTCGATCAAAGTACAAATTCTAACATGTGAATAGATGTGTTGACATCGAACATGCTAGGAAATTTCTTGATTACCAGTCAATGATGTAAACTGTGAACAAGTGCAAGAGAAACCACCAATTATGATAATGGTCCTTAAGGTACTAGCAGCACAATCCATGGAATGTGAATAGAGGAACTAAAGTCAAACACCCGTGAAATCACTCGATCGAAAGCGAATTATGTGAACTTGTCATTAAGTGCGAAGAACTCGCAATTAGTGCATGCAAGCTCTAAGGTACTGGAAGGGAGTCTCTCATTCAACATCCAAGATAATGGGCTAAAGTCGGCAGGAAGTGACCATGTCGAAGGAGGGCCATAATGTATCCCACATCATCAACACAAGACAAAGGGATGCAAAATGATTTTGGATGATACAGAGAATCAGAGGTAAGTGTAATTGCAGAAGGACAACTCTTGAACATATCGGCGACCCTACTAAAATTTTGGCAACTTTTGGATCCATAGGATCGGTGGTCATGATGACATGGCAAAGATCAAAGGGAAGGAAAAAAATGAACATCCCAACTGAGGGAGGTCAACGATACAAAGCAGGATATCCCATACCGACATGAAGCAAAAAGTGTATTGTTCAAGAGTGAGTTGTCAACACAACTGATTAGATTTCCAAATTTTCCCCCACCACTCTTGGTAGGTAACTCGATTATTTTTTAATCGCAAGCTTGAAGGGGATAGCATATTCTTGCATTGTAAGTTCATCCTTCGGATGAATCTGACCTAGTAAGTTTGACAAGCCCTAGGAAGGAGAAGCTCATGTTTGTCATGGTGACAAATCCAATGTCATTTAATATTTTAAGAAGTCCAACGAAGGTGTAACTCAGTATCTTTTTCATGTTTAGAGAGTTTGAAAAAGACACGAAAAAGAAAACTCCACATGGTCCCTTTTCGTATGTTTGTGTCTCTGAAGCCCGAAAATGTAAAAAAATATACTTGAGAGAATCGCTTGACCGTTTCATTCAAGGAGTACCTTTTCCATAAATAGTCCATCCCAGTCTGAAAAAGGGGTAAATGTATAATAGGCACACAAAATTTCGCATCCGTTAACGAGTTCAAAATGATAAGGGCTCGGCTATCTTTTCATTTTTAAAGGATCGGAAAAGAGTTTGAAAGAACCCCCATTTTATTCTCTTTTATGAGTCAAAAGGGAAAAATACTCGGCAATATTTTCATATGAGTTTTACAAGTCAAGAAAAGAGATGAAATGTGACTCGGCGTCATCGTCGAACATCCATCACCTATCGCTGTGAAAAAAGGTAAAGTGCATTATCCAATTCTTGAGGAAAAATAGGTCAAAACATTTACAAAACCTAATGTTTCATGAAAACTAAATAAAAGGGAGGAAAAGTAAATATTTGTTACCATTTACCATTTTACCTTGTTGTGAAAAACTTTTCACCCACTTTTTCCCTAATTGTTCTAGAGCAGATTGCAGGAGATTCGGGAGGTCATTCATCGAGCCGCGAGTTGTAGGTAAGAGCTAAATCCCTAAGCTCCATTTCCATACCATTTATTCCTATTTTCAGCCATTTTGTGGATTTTTTAGGGATATTTTGTCCAAAAAAAATCGCCCTTGGTCAACGTAAGTTCTGGGCATGGAATCGTGCCAGTCGAGGGTGATTAAAACGCTCTATTGTGCCATTGGCACAATTGTTTTTAAAATAGGCATGCCAGCACCCTAAATAAGGAAAAATTTAGTTTCCCTTCAAAACCATCGTTGGAATCCAAATTTTATTGGCCAAAAATGATTATTCACTTGAATACATGGTTTTTGCAGGAAAGAATCGTCAAAAATGGTAGACTGGAAAGAACAGAGCACAAAGATGTGGACACCCAGGCACTAACTGATCCAAATTTCTTGAATGCTTTGAGGAAATATGGGCTCCTCAAGTTCTTTCTTACACCAGGGATGTAGGCCTAACCTAATATTCTTCGATACCTGATTAGTCTCTGGGACATAAATTGGGAAATATTCATCATTGGTGATGAGGAGCTGGATTTAGAAACTTCAGACATATATTTCATCACAAGACTGTTTCGGAGAGGGGAACTAGTCAACTTATATGGGTCACAATTCATTGGGGCAAGCATATCCATGCTGCTTGCTAAAAATTTCCTTGAAGCTCTCAAATCCAAGAGCCGAAAGATTGAGATTGGCACTGTGTGAGATCTGACACTGAGAGTGCTACTGTTGACTATCAAGAGAGTGGCGGGGTCACAAGCAGTGCATGAGACTAACACATGAAAATTTCTATATGCCATTAACTGTAAAACATCGATGATCTTCAATTGGGCGGAAGCCATGACCATCAACATAAAAGCTAGCTGAAAAAAGCTAAGGCAAGGAATTTGAAGCAATTTTGCTTCAGATCCGTACTAGTGACCTTTTCTTGGAACGAGTACCACTATTCTAGTACCATCTGACTAGGGTAAATCCTTCGATGCCACATGTTGGCTTGAGGGGGCCTAACCCAGGCTCACTGTTAATTAGCCAAACAAATCCCTACACTATTGGCCCTTTCGGCATCAGCCCGTGGAGCGTGGATCAAAGTCTCACCCGAAGTAGTATGGGGGGATTCTGGAACCAAGTTTCTGCACCCTGAGATGTTCGTGATGTCATTTGATTTCTTCTATTCCTACATTCGCATAGGTGGCCTCACTCTAGGTCTTGTAAGACAAACCCTCTATTCCAGCCTTCAATACCTTTGCGAAAGTATATGATCAACCTTCATGTAGCCCTAACCCGTGGCTCAGGTACTTTTACACTGCTATGGCAGCATGCTGTGCAGATTCCTCAATTATCCTAAGTGATTTTCTTATCTTGTCAAATACTTGAAGTTATTACCACGTAAGCAGATATTCGTATTTGCATTCAATTATTCAATGTAATTGCATTCATTCATGCATCATATAAGCATAATAAAGGAAATTCATACACAAAATCTCCAAACCCATCAAGAGAACAAATACACAAAAATTGTAGAATAACACCTTTTATTAATATCTTCCAAGTGTTACAGACTTTGTCACCCTGTGCACACAGCTACACAGTTTCACGCACTCAGCTGAAGACTTCTACCCTAGGCCTCTGCGCACTCAGCTACAGAGCCTCTATCTACACTACAACCCAAGACTTAGACTTCTTGCCTCAAAGTTATCACTCTTGTTCCTTGTTCGATATATTCCCTAAACTACTTAGAGCTTATCTCTTTTTATACAATCCCATGGTCCATGGACCATGGGTTGGTCTCTTACAGCCAACTTTACTTTACAAAACTAAGGGCGAACTACCCTTATTGACACATAACACCTTTGCACTTCGCAACCACAAAATGCAGAGTCTTTACAATTATACTACAAAAAATTACTTAACATGGGCTTTTAGCCCTAAAACTTCCCTTGGGGGATCCCGCTCCCAATAGGACCCCAATACAAACATCGTGACTCACCCTCAAGTCAGTCAATAGGCACGAATATCTTTGCACAAAGCCTGTCTAGCTCGACCCTGATGAGCGCAACTTTGGTTGTGCACTGAGCTGCTTCTTGCTTCACATCTTCAACTATTTTTTTGGTTATTGCCCCTGCGCTGTCAGCCTAAAGCTGTTGTTGTCTCACTTGCAAAGTCGCAAGCTTGCCTTCAATGTTTCCTGTGACTGTGCAAGCTTCCTCCAGCCAGGGCTTTAGTCGCGCCCTCAACATTGCTTCCTTGTATACCACTGCGCCCACCTATTCCTTCAGCTGCTTGGCTTCCTGTAGCTTGGCTAACCTCTGTGTTAGCGCAATAGTTCACGTTGTGCCCTTAACTTTGTCATAGTGCTATTGGAGTTCACGCACTTCTGTTTCTAGCCTCTAGATGTTTGGGTCCTCCTCCAAGCTGGTCAGGACCTCAAACTATTGTTCGAACAATTGTGTGCAGTCTGCTACTGCACTGTCCACCGCCGCGACTATTTCTATGACAATGGCCACCCAATGTTCCTTTACCTCTAGTGGTGTTGAAGGCTGGGCCCTCAAATGGAGCTCTGTAATCTATAAGCTCAGCTCCAAATAAACCCGCTCCATCTCTGTTTGAGTTTCGTGCGCCACTATGGCCAATTTGCCTATGTGGACCTCAACTGGCTCCTCCTCCAGAATGGCCAACTGTGGGACCATTCTGTAGGCCTCCTCCATGACCTGCATGATCTTCATACTTTGGTTGGTCACCTCGACCTCAGTAGAGATGAAAACATTCCTCTATAGGGCCACTTGCTCATTGTTTATCTTTTGTTCAGAGATCACTTGGAGGGTGCGGTGCTCGCATGCCCTCAGCTCTGCAATTACTCCATCTTGCAAGAGGTGGAGTGCATCACGTGGAAGCACTGCCAGGTTTAGTCCAATGCCCTTCTAGGTGCTAATAGTGGGCTTGTCAGCCTCATTTTCCATGATAAATGCTCCATATGGCAGCACTATCGCACTAGAAGCCTTCATGCGCATCATATTGAAAACCTCTGAGGTGCCAATAGCCAAGCTAGTAGATAGTGTACCATCTTGCGACACGCAGGTCTGCAACTCCTACAACCTGGTCTAGATGGCCCCTAGGATGATCTATTGCTGCTTCTCAAATTGTTGTAGGGCCTCCGCGGTGACATCTCTAACTATTTCATCGATGTCATATAAGTCGCCCTATGTTAATGTGATGGGGTCCAGCAAGGTCTTGGTTACCTTGGATTTATTTCTGGGCCATCCCTTCTCCAGCTCTCCCAAGTGCTTAATGCAGGCAAACGTCTCCTGACGGTCCACGTCGTGCTGCTTTGTGTCCTCTTGTTCGGCCTCAAGTGAAGGCGTCTATGCCACCTGCCTATCTTCCAGCCTCTTTTCCTGCCTATTCCGTCTGTAAGATTTTCCTCTTCGCATAGTCCTAAACATCAAAGTAGCTGTATAACCCATTTTTTTCACAATATAATTTTAATCCAGGTATTCAAGATTTTATGTACTTACCTCGCGGTCCTTTGAAAAAACGTCGCTCCACCTCGTTGTAGCTGACTAACGTGTTGACCGTGAATTCATTCACAAATCCTCCTATGATGCAATCGAGGCAATGGTCGATAGCGCAGACAATCTTATCCTCCTATGCTTCCAACCTTAGCACTAGCTCCGAGGTCCACACAATAGGACCATCAAGTTTCTAACTTCCTTGGTTATCTTCTAGCTTCGCGATCCACTCGTATAACTCAATAGGGAAGGAGCTAAAATAGATCTCATGGATCTCTATATACAAGTATCTAACAACCACTGTTCCTTTGTCAATCGCGGGTTTCTGTTTTCTTGTGTCATGAATTCATGGATCTTTCTATCCAACCAGTCTCCAATCTCCTTATTAGTTGGATTCCAGTGATACGACATCACACATCTCTTATTCAGATTCCAGTCCCGGCAATGGAACCATTTGTTTGCTTGAGGGGGCTTGACCCAGGTTCAACGTTAATTAGCCAAACAAATCCCTACACTACTAGCCCTTTTGGCATCAGCCCGTAGAGCACAAACGGAAGTATCACCTGAATCAGCATGGGGGGATGTTGGAACCAAGTTTCCACACCATGAGATGATCGTGATGTCACTTGATTTCTTCTATTCCTGCCTTCACACAGGTGGTCTCACTCTAGGGCTTGTAAGAAAAACCCTCTATTATAGCCTTCAATACCTTCGTGAAAGTATATGATTGACCTTTGCGCAACCCTAACCTATGGCTCAAGTAATTTCACATTGCTATGGTAGCGTGTCATTCATATTCCTCGATTATCGTAATTGATTTGCTTATCTTTTCAAATACTTGAATTATAATCACATAAGAAGATATTTGTATTTGTGTTAAATTATTCAATGTAATTGCATTTATTCACGCATCATATAAGCATAATAAACGAAATTCATACACAAAATAACCAAACCCATCAATAGAAAAAATACATAGAAATTGCAGAATAACTCCTTTTATTAATATCTTCTAAGTGTTACAAACTCTATCATCTTGCGCACACAGCTGTAGGGGTCTGCGCACTCAATTGCGGACTTCTACCCTAGGCCTCTACGCACTTAGCTGCAAAGCCTCTATCTACACTACAACCCAAGACTTAAACTTCTTGCCTCAAGGCTATCACTCTAGTTCCTTGTTCGATCTATTCCCTAAACTACTTAGAGCTTAGCTCTTTTTATACAATCCCATGGTCCACGGACCATGAGTAGGTCTCTTACAACCAAATTTACGTTACAAAACTAAGGGTAGACTACCCTTTTTGACACATAACACCTTCATGCTCCGCAACCACAAAATTTGCAGTCTTTACAATTATATTACAGAAACTTACTTAACATGGGCTTTTAGTCCCAAAATTGCCCTTGGGGGATCCCGCTCCCAAGACCATGCGACCCACGAATGGCCCGTTGGAGCCGTTTTATGCCTAGGATCACTGGGGGCTAGCATATGTCTTACATGCTCGCCTCCTTTTCATGGCTACGATGAGAGCTGATCGTCATGGAGGATTGGCCATATAGTGGCACCGACTTCTGTGGAGATCGAGACATGCTGCTACCAGATGGAGAGGATTTTGACGACAAAGGTAACAAATCATTTTTTTATTTTTTAATATTTTAGTTGTATATATATATATATATATATATATATATATATATATATATATGTATGTATATACATGTGTGTGTGTGTGTGTGTGTTTATAACATTTTGTTTTGCCAATGTAGATGTTGGACCAGAGCATCCTACTGGAATGTCCCCAATGGTCAGGCATGTCACCTACCAGTTTTATATCGCTCCTTATCAGGAGGGGAGTGACAACGAGGAGGATATCATGAGGAACCTTGAGGGGTTGACTCATGGTATCCCAGAGTATGCTTAGGTGGGAGACATTCCTTGCCAGTACCAAAGACACACGGTGGGAGTATTGGATTGGATCCATCGATTGCTGACTCTTGTTGCACGAGACATTTCATGTTACCATGATCACCATGCTGATTAGTTCCTAGGTCTAGCATTATACATTTTTTAGGCCTGCGTGCCACGGATATATGAGGCCTACGAGCCACCGATGTTATTTGAACACACATATTATTTTTTGGGATTTTGATGTATCAAACATTATCGTATATATATATATATATATATATATGTTGTATTTTCTTGTTTACTATGGTACAAATGATTTGTTTTGTCTTTTTACATGTTTCGTAAATGTCTATCCAACACATAATTAGCTAATGCATCTGTCAATGTATTCATGTGTCTAGGAATATGATGATTTGTAATGTAATCAAAATGCCTTTCTAGTAGACGAATATGGAGATACATTCTCAATATCTGAGGGTTTCTGATGGAATATTGCCCATTGAGTTGAAGGACAACAAGCTGTGAATCCAAGTTGAAAACCAACTTGTGAATGTCAAGAGCAATGGCTTCTGACAATAGTTCGATGACTGAACTATATTCAACAATGTTATTCGTTGTGCAACCTAAACAAATACCTTGAAGATCAATCAACTCACCATGAGGGTCATAAATATCCCATGTTATGGAGGATAGATTCTGGGTACTATGGCAAGCACCATCATCAAAACCGATGTAAGGAGTCATAGACATCTGCCTAGCAAGGAAAAACATAGTAAACAAGAATGTTGTTTGAAAACTAACACACCAAACCACACTGCACAAAAATGAATGACACACTAATGTACATAAGTAACCATCCAAGATGACCTAAGCATAACACTTCTTGAGGGAGTCCATGCTGGGACTTGGATAATCAATCAACACAGATGAACACTGGATTTTTACTGTTGACATGACAAGTAAGCATCGTTGTGGCCAAATAATAGAGTAGAACTCATATAAGGTTTTTCCCCCATGTGCCATAGGCAAGGGAGGGTGGGTTACAAGGTAGATGACAACCCCATTGTAATAATGCACAATCGATAAAAACTTTGGGAGGGAGAAAAATTCTAAATCCATGAAGGGATAAAGGTGCCCTCAGTTGAAATATCTTGACCATTAACATGTCAATCAGTAGCTGAGAAGAGAACTTTGTAAGACACATAGACATGACCATCAGGTGAGGCAAGAACAAGGAATGATGATGAGTATCGTTCCAAGGTGGTTCCTCGAGAGACATTACTTCCGTGATACTTTCATCAACAAGGAAAGTATTGGCTAAGGGATCAGGAGTTTTTGAAGCACCAAGCCATGGGGATTCAGAATACGTATCAAGAGAATTCCTCGAAATAGGAGAATAAGAGGATACAGAACTTGAGACCGAAACAATATCCATGTAATTGATTTCGGCAGGACTAAGTGGCATAACCTCGCCCCAAGTATCAACAAGATCTGGTGAAGGTATGACCCAAGGGTCAGGTTTGACCGAGATCATGTTGACAGAGGCAACATGAGAAGGTGGGAGTGGAAAAATTCCCATCAAGGTAGAATCTTTAAAAATTCCTGCCCCCACACTCTCATAAGGAGCACCAGTGTGCTTGACATAGAGAACATTTCCATCCAAGGAGGAAGCGGAAAAGAAGGACAACTAGTCGATAGTGATGATATTCCCTTGATGGGGAAAAAGAATTACGTGGAATAGGGAGGAGGCTACAACATGCATGGCATGGGTTCAGCTCTGTCTGAGTAGAAGATTATAATTGAGATTACCATCAACAATCTCTACCTCGAATTGTACTGTTTTTCCCTGCAAAGTAACGACAAGGTTAGGTAAGACACTGAAGGTTCACGAATGAAAGCTTCCAAAGTGTTCGAGGATTGGTTAAAAGTAGGGGAACCAATGACCTTCCATCAGGCGATTGACATGATGCAAGTAGAAGCACCTTCATCGATGACAATCTTGTGAATGGTTTTCTCATTGATGATTACCTGAATGAGAAAGGCAATCTGATGAGTGTTATAGCTCCAAATACAACCTTATGTATTTGTGATGCTTGGTTTATGGCCTAGGGCAACCCCTCCTTCTAGACTTGGTCCAAATATTCAAAAAACAATGTTTTACTCCTTGTACACGGCTTTTCCCTGTATTAAACGCATGTACATGTAGGTCAGTCTATACCCAACCTACGTATATGTCTTAAAACACTTAAAAAAAAATAAATTTCCTTAATTATAAGTGGAGATCACGGGTTTTACTTGTTGATTACCTATTAGTGCCCGTGGACCAATTGTTCCCAACTGTTTCCCAACTAAAAAACTACTTTGGGAGAAGTATAAAAAGACTTCAAGGGGAAGGCCTTAAGGGGGAGAGAAAATAGAGAATTACTCTACTGAGATTATCCCCTGATTAAGTTTGAAGATCCCTGTGCTTCAATCACTTCCCCAAGTTCAGGAAACCCTTGTTTCCTTGAGAGTTGATATCCTTTCACTTGTTGGAGATATCCTTGTGTTGGTTATGGAAGGAGCCTTTTGAAGACTGGGACTGGACGGACCTAGAGGATGGTTCCGCTTGGAGCCGGAAGAGGAAGACTCAAGTGAACTCTTTCTATGTTTTGATTATAGTTATTTGCAATAAAAGAAACACTGTCTTGTTCCCGATATCAACTTTGTTCATGCATCTCATGTTATTGTTATGGTTTATGTATGAATGACTATTTCAATGTATAACTAACCATCTACTTATATGTTATAAAGTTGATTTCACTATAATGCTTTATTTATATGCTGTTGTGCATCTCTGAATTGGTTGCTTTGCAGGCTCAAAGAACGTGAGGAGTTGCAGAGGGTTTGAACCCTCATTGGAACTACCCAAAAAAAGGACCCCCGGGTATGTACATCCTTGCATAGTTTGCTCATTTAAGAATTTTGCCTGAGTTATTTGCTTGTTTCTTGCTGTAGATTACTCCTACTCTACTAGGGTTTTGACCCAAAGCCCTAGGGGACTTTATCCCTTAATAGAATTGGCGACTCACTGGGGGCAAAAATCTTGTTGTTCCTAGTTTGGGTTATTTAGTGCCAATCAGGGCTCAGATTTTAGTTTACTTGTTGTGATGTATTGTCTGCCCCTGTAGGAACTCAGACTTCAAGTCTGATCCTTTTCATCAGGCCTCATTTTTTTTTTTCTTGTAAACTTTTATATATGCACCTTTGTCGGGTTACAGAAGCGTATACACGCTAGTTTCTCTGAACTGAAGCCACGTACACACTGGTTTCTTTTAGCTAAAACGCATGTACACGCAGCTATGTAGAGACACAGTTGCATTTACATTTGTTTTGCATGATTTTTTCAAGTCTTTTTATCTGGAAAGATTTGTTTCTTTGCTTGTCTGCTTCCTAAGCGATCAGTTTCTGTTTTCAGATTTTAGTTTTTCAGTGAGCCTACTATTCAACTTCTCTCCTGCTTTGAAGAGTTTTTGGTCTCATTTTTCTTTACAGTGAGTGTTATCATTTGTGTTTGAACACACAAGGCTTCTTGTAGAGGCTCTTGATTTTTCTGGTTTTCTGAAACAAAAGATTGCTTGCAATCTTTGTGTCAAACTTCATTTTTATGGTTTACTTGCTTTGCTTCCCATTAAGTTTGTGGCCATTCACTTCTTTGTGCTTTTCAAAAGTTGTTGTTGACAAATTTGAAAGTGTGCTTTTCTTGATTTCTTGATCAGGGTCTCAAACCTCTTTTTTCTGCATTTGGGTCCTTTAGTGCATCTTGAAACACTTATTTTGTTAATTTTTCATTCGTATCGAATTGACAACTTGCAAAGTTTCCTAGTGATTTGCTTTCAATCTTTGAGTCTTTGGTAGCATTTTGAGTACTTTTGAAAAGTTGCTTTTATTGCTTTTTTGAAAAAGAAAAGTCCTTCAAAAACATTGTTTTTGCTTTCTTCACCAAATTTTGTGTTTGGTTTCTTTTGGTTTTTGAGAGTGATTTGGGATTTTTGTGTTTAGTCCTTCTTGTTTTGGGAAAGATTTTGTGTTCAAAATTCTTATTCCTTTCAAAACACTTCAGTTGGATTATAAAACAAATTACTTTCATTTTCTTTTTAGAGTAATCTAGAATTTTTGCATCATCATGTAAATTTTGCATTGGGGTAGTTTCACATCATTAAAGCATCAATAGTTTTTTTAAGTTTTTGTGAGTGTGAAGTCTCTTGCAAGAAAAGAAAAAGAAAAAGCTTATTTCTTTAATAGAATTTTCTTAGAACCCAAGTAGAAGTTCCTTTTCATCGAAGAACAAACAAGTGCATTGCATATAAGTTAGTTTTTCATTAATTTCTTTTGTGTCAATGAACACCATTAGTTTCACTTCCGTATTGTCCTTTTGACTTAAAAAGAACAGCCACTTAAAATCAAGCGCCAATAAAATAAACTAGAAATTTTTTGTCAATAAGTACACCAACAAGTTTTAGGTTATTTAGGGCCTTGGATTAGGCAAGAGGAAAGTAAACTCTCCAAGGTCACTCTAAATTGTCAAACATAGAAGTTTGAATAAAGAGTGAAAGTCCAATAGCGTTAGGGAGACCGGGAAAGCTCCGTGACTGGGAGTTAAGCACGAGGGTTTTTGAAGATAAGGATGAGAGATACGCCCTCTCTTACTTGTCGGAGCCTACCTCACAACTGTTCCGCCCGCCTTCTGATACAAGTTGGTATCTTTAGTTGCCTATCCTAGGGATCTACACAAGTGGCTGCGGAGGGGAATCCCGTGGCACCTGAGGTTGACGTTGCAACACTTTTAGCAATACTTATGGAGGGCACCCTTGCGAAGCTTTAGGGCTTGCACCAACAAAGGTTGTTGATTGGAGGCCAGCGTAACTTCCTTTGATACCTTCGCTAGTAGACCTGGGGCATAATTACCCCAGTCTATTTTCGGAAGGCCCTTATTATTCACTTTCTTGTATTTTGGTGTTAGGTCCTAATGACCTGGAGCATAAATACTTGGAAGTTGTTTTACTACTGAATTATTTAGGGATAATTTTAGTGTGTGTTCTATGCTCCTAGTCGGCCTAGATTTCAAATTTCTTGAGTCTTTAAGTAGATATTATTAAATAATTCAAATTGGCTGACCGATCACTTAGATGGTCCCATAGATTTTGTGGGCTTTCACCTGCGAGTCTAGAGCCTTCTCCTAGAAGGCGTAGGAGCGATTCTGCTAGTGGTTTTCAACTCGTGGCAGCTGGCACATCGAAGATTGATCGTCTGCTTGGGGGTATTAGTGTACAAGGTAGACCTGGTACTACCACAGAGCTAAAGAGGAACACGCCAGTTCTTTCTCGGGTACTCTTCTAGTCGGAAGATAATATTGAGGTAGAAAAGCTCTCAGAGTCAGTTGCGGCTCCAAATTCTCCTCTCCCTTCTAATCAGTTGGATGTATTGTTATACATTGGAACTCCTACACACAGGCCTTCAAGTCCAGGTCCACACACAAACATCCCTTCGATGACCACTACTGGAAGCATGACATCCACTGTGAGTGCTATGAGTATGCAGACTCCTATATCATTACAAGGGGGAGGAACTATTTCCATCCCTTCTACATATTTATTTGGGTCTACTGCTAGCACATCCTTGTTTGGTTCTACTTCCATTCCATCGACGAGTGGAAGTTCCCAAGCACATGCATCCAATTTTGGATTCTTCCCTTTTGGAATGCCCTCTCAAGGTATTCCTTCAATTCCATTAAGTGTACCATTAACTAACTCCACGTCCATGATGAGTGAATCAACATATTTTTAGGGTTTTCCTTTTGGAAGTGGTCGTATACCACATTCCAATCTGACGGTGGGGTCTATGCCTTTTCCTTTCACAAGTCAAGGTACTAATCCTTTTCAAAGTTGGACTAACCTTGCGGTTAGTGGAATTGGAATTGGGAATCCGCTTTTCGGCCAACCAGGGAATATGCCATACTCCTCGGTTAATTCATTTCGAAGTTTTGCACCCTTAGCTAATGCTCGGAACCCTTACCAAGGGTTGTCCACTCCATATAATAATTCGTTAGGGGGAAGCTTTGCCGTCTACGAAGATTTTTCGGTTGGAGTTAGTCAAACTCTTAGTTTTGTTGGACTGCAAGGGTCACCTTTTGGTTCAGCAGGTTCTACCAGTTACTTCGGGCAACCTGGTGCCTTTCAAAATCTAGGTCAATCTTTTCAGACTTTCAGGAACCCTGCCCAATCTGGGTGGAATCCCCAAGGTCCTCCAAGACTTTCTTTTTGGCCACGCTCAATCTGCCAGACTTGACTAAGTTAACAAACGATCCAATCAAATACAATCTAGCTTGGATTTCGATCCCAACCAAAATTCCATCAGATATCCCAAAATTCGAAGGGAAGAGTGGGGAAGACCTGGGCAACCATGTAACCACATTCCATTTATGGTGCTCATTGAACTCCCTTATTGATGATTCGATTAGGTTGAGACTATTTCAATGCACTTTAACTGGTAATGCGGCTAAGTGGTATATAGAGTTACCAGGGGGCACCTTTACATCTTTCGCTGATTTGGCTAACATTTTCTTAAACCATTTTCAGTTGCCTGTCCATTATGAAGCCCAAACTGAACTTCTGGCCAATTTTCATCAGGACACAGCCACTGACATTTCTAATCATATTCAGGAATGGAGATGGAGAAATTGGCTCATCAAAGCCAAAATTCCACCTGAATTCAGTATCAAATGGTTTTTAAAATCATTACGACCCGAGATCTCCAAGGATGTTTCTATGTCCAGAGTATATTCTGAAGAGCAGGCTATCTTTCACACCTAGCAGTTAGAACTGATGTATTCTCAATCTGGGACCCTTCAGAATATTTTTCCTGATGCTCCTAGATCCATGGTTGATGTAGCAAAACTGAAGCCAGGCCCGCATGTTGACGGTATTGTTGGATCGATTGATGCGAATGCGGTGAACCTTCTGAGCCAATTGCAGTAGTTGCCTATACAAACTGCTTCTTCCAATAAGGCTACACCATCTACTACTCCACCTTCTCAACCTTCTTCCATAAACATCGTTCAGGCTTCTAACCTCGAAGGAAATCAAAATTCTGATGGGAAGAAGAAGGGATGAGGTAGAAAGAAGAATCAAGATGGGAAAGGTAATGTGAATAAGTCCGGAAATAATGCTGGTGAGGGTGGAAAAGAGTCTAAGAAGAAAGTTAAGTTCCCATGCAAGCTATGCAGCGGAGACCATTTGACTCATCTCTGCCCAAAAATTCAAGATGCTCAATCCTTGTTAGTGTAGAAAGGGTCTTCTAGCTCCCAAGCTATCTTAACTAACCCTTTCCCCCAAGGGCAGCAGTTTCTTGCTGGCATGAATTCAAACCCTCGTACCTCTGTAGGGGACAACTAGGAGGGGGAAAATTCCTCAAATGTTTTCATGATGGGTTCTCACGTCAATGTCACCACACGGTCACGTGATTATGATGAAGCTGAAACATCCAAGGATAAATCTATTCCTGGAACTACAGATCCACTTCATATTGAGTGACCCTCTGTCGAGTCTATACCTCGAATACCGAAAGGTTTCACCAAACGTGCAACTATCAACCGTAATGCGAGGGAAGCCTAGAATTACTCCATTGTTGAGGATCTGGCTCAAATTCCATGCGCTATGTTTACTTTAGAGGTACTCCAGTCGTGTCCAACTCAACGAAGTGCTTTGCTTTCAACGATAGGGGCAGTTGATCCAAACAATTCTTTAGTGCTCACTTTTGACATGCTCAATGTCAAAAAGAGACTCCCTCATCATATGGATTTTCAAATAAATTCTACTTACCAGAAAACTAACATTTTTGAATAATTATAGATGAGGGAGCTTCCACGTGCGTCATGTCGATGTCATGCTGGAAGCCCATTGGATTGCCTTCGACTATACCTTCACCCACACTCTTGACAGCATTTGATGGTCATTCTCATAGGCCACATGCGATTATCCCGACCTTTCCTATATGTGTTGGAGGAAAGGTCGTTAACATCAAAGTAGAAATTGTTGATGCCAACCTAGATTACAATCTCCTCTTAGGACGAAATTGGATTTATGAAATGGATGCCGTTGTTTCGACTCTATTTCGAGTCCTTTGTTTTCCTCATGAAGGGAAAATTGTTAAGGTTGATTAATTGGATTATTCTCTAGTTGACCATGGTGCAAATTCAAATTCTAATGTTCCGTTGGTGGATAACCCTCGTCAACCTATCGAGAATCTAGGAGTCAAGATGTATTCTTCTTTGATGGGTACATTTGATTTTCCCGCTCCTATAGCTAGAATCAATGTCATTTCATTCTCCAAAGAGACTTCACAGGAAGAGTTCTTGCAGACTCATTACTTTTTAGACCCTTAGAGCTTGCCTTCACCTACTACCACATTAGATGAAGGACAAGTTGGTGGAATGGCATTCCCTATGTCTACAGCAAAGCTTAGATATCAGTCTATCTTTAACTCTGTAACTGACCATCCTACTCCTTTTTCAGAGGAAGAGTTAGATGGCGATGTGGCTTCAGCTTGGACCCTTGACTCTTCTTCTGCTATGGATTTCTTAGATATGGTTTTACCATCTGAGGAAACAATCTTAGAAGCAATGATGGGTGTTGATCAACCTTGGGAAGACTTACACCATCATTCATATTTTCTTCCCCCATTGCGAGAAGTCGAGTCCAGGTTCTCCAATCTGCTTACTAGCGATGTTTGTACGGTTTCAAACCCTTTGGCTCGAGCACACATCTGTGCCGAAGGTAACATGTCATTCATTTCAAAACCCGTACCGATAAACATCTCTAGGAACCCTAATATTATAGAAAATGTCTTCGTCGGAGCCAAGTGTTCCCCTGAAGAGATTCAAATTTACACCGACCTCTTTAAAGAGTAGAGTTGAGGCTTCTGTGATCCATAACAAGTTTATGATAGATTTTTCGGCGAAAATCACATGAGAAACCATTTTTCGATGCGTTTCGAACCAACCAGTGTGGTTCATCGTCAGGACAAATTGAAAAAACAGATCCAGCTTAGCATGTTAAATAGTTAGAGCAGAGTCACCAACGGTTAGCTGGGCCAAAAAATTGATATAGGACCACGGTCAAATTTAGTTATATTAGGTGTAAAAATATATATATCTATATATATATATATAAATGAGAATATATAAAATAATTATAATTGTTATTTTTATTTAATAATTAAAACTAAAAGGAAAGTAGTTATCTAACGGACCATCCCTTATATTATAAATATATTAAGAGTTATGAAAGTATATTAAAGGGATATTTAGTTAGAAAAAAAAAAATAGATAAATAATAAAGATAAAAACAAAAATAAATAAATAAAAATAAAAATTAAAAACGAATAAAATAATTATAATTGGTATCATTATTTAATACTTAAAACTAAAAGAAGTTATATACCTTACCATCCCTTATATTGTAAAAATATTAATGGGTTATGTAAAATATTAATGGGTTATTTAGTTAGTATTAATAAATAAATAATTTAGAACAAGAGAAAACAAATTAAGTTAGTAAAAAAAAATAAAAATATTAATTAATTAAATCAATAGAAAAATATGTAAAAAATTCCAGTAAATAAAAAGTATAAAAAGAAAAGGATTAAAAATAAAAATAACAATATAAATAATAAAAATAACATCAAACTATAAATATATAAAATAATTAAAATAGGTATTATTAGTTAGATGAAAGGTATTATATAATAATAACGGACCTTACCTTATAACGTAAGAATATATTAATGGGTTATTAAGATGAAAGTAAGTTAGAATTGATAAATAAACTAGAACGGGAAAATAAAAATTAAGTAACATTAAAAAAAAATTTAATTGATAAAAAATCAATAAAAATAAATAAATAAAAAGAAATAAATTATATATATATATATATATATATATATATATATATATATATATATATATATATATATATAAACATAAAAATAGTAATTAAAATAAGAGACAAGAAAAACCACTAAGAATTATTTATCAATTCTAACTTACTTTCATCTTAATAACCCATTAATATATTCTTACATTATAAGGTAAGGTCCGTTATTATTATATAATACCTTTCATCTAACTAATAATACCTGTTTTAATTATTTTATATATTTATAGTTTGATGTTATTTTTATTATTTGTATTGTTATTTTTATTTTTAATCCTTTTCTTTTTATACTTTTTATTTACTGGAATTTTTTACATATTTTTCTATTGATTTAATTAATTAATTAATTTTTTATTTTTTTTTTACTAACTTAATTTGTTTTCTCTTGTTCTAAATTATTTATTTATTAATACTAACTAAATAACCCATTAATATTTTTACAATATAAGGGATGGTAAGGTATATAACTTCTTTTAGTTTTAAGTATTAAATAATGATACCAATTATAATTATTTTATTCGTTTTTAATTTTAATTTTAATTTATTTATTTTTGTTTTTATCTTTATTATTTATCTTTTCTTTTTTTTTTTCTAACTAAATATCCCTTTAATATACTTTCATAACCCTTAATATATTTATAATATAAGGGATGGTCCGTTAGATAACTACTTTCCTTTTAGTTTTAATTATTAAATAAAAATAACAATTATAATTATTTTATATATTCTATATATATATATATATATATATATATAGATATACATACACACACCTAATATAACTAAATTTGACCGTGGTCCTATATCAATTTTTTGGCCCAGCTAACCGTTGGTGGCTCTGCTCTAACTATTTAACATGCTAAGCTGGATCTGTTTTTTCAACTTGTCCTAACGATGAACCACACTGGTTGGTTCGAAACGCGTCGATAAATGGTTTCTCATGTGATTTTCGCCGAAAAATCTATCATAAACTCTTTAAAGAGTTTCGAGATGTATTTGATTGGTCTTATGAAGAAAAGTCTAGTATTGATCCATCCATTATTCAGCATGAGATCAAGACATATGAAAACACTAAGCCAATTCATCAGAAGCTTCAGCTGATCAATCCTAGGAAAGCAGCAGCTATTAAAGCTAAAGTTGAAAAGCTGCTCAAGGTGGGTTTTATATACCCCGTTCCTCTAACATATTGGGTTTCTAATCCAGTCTCGGTTGATAAAAAAGAAGGAACGATCTATGTATGCATTGAATTTAGGAATTTGAATAAGGCTTGTCCGAAAGATAATTACCCTACACCATTTATTGATCAGATAGTGGACTAATGTGCAGGTAATGAGATTTTTTCCTTCATGGATGGATTCTCCGGTTATAATCAAATATCTATCTATCCAAAAGACCAGCATAAGACAGCTTTCATATGTCCTTGGGGTACCTTTGCGTACAAAAAGATGCCTTTTGGTCTAAAAAATGCTAGAGTGATGTTTCAGTGGGCCATGTCATACGCTTTCCAAAACATCAAACATGTCATCAAAGCATACTTCGATGACTTAGCTGCTCATTCTCGAAAGAGAATCGATCATCCTGGTCACCTTCAGTTGGTTTTCAAACAATTTCATTGTTACAATATCCATTTGAATCCAAATAAATGTGTTTTCATGGTTACATCTGGTCGGTTGTTAGGGTTCATTATGTCAACCGAAGGGATTCGAGTTGATCCCTTCAAGGTGGAGGTAATATTTCAATTGCCTCCCCCGTCTTCCATCTAACAACTTCAAAGTCTTCAACGGAAGGAAAATTTCTTGAGATGGTTTATAGCGAACTATGCTGAGATAACTAAAGGGTTTATGCATTTGCTCAGGAAAGGAGTTCCATTTTTATGGGACGACTTTTCACAACGATATTCTGATGCCTTGAAGTAGGCATTGATCTCTGCCCCACTTTTGAGTCCACCAGATTATGGTAGATATTTTCTTTTATATCCTGCAGCTGCAGAATCAACCATAGGTATGGTTCTGGTTCAGGAGGATGATGCTCTCATGGAGCATGTGATTTACTACCTGAGTCGAGGCTTGGTAGGCCCTGAATTATGCTACTCTCCGGTTGAGAAATTAACCTTGGCAGCTGTCCATGCTGTCCAGTGGCTTCGCTATTATATTCTACTACACAAAACATTTGTCTTAACGACGGTCAATCCTTTCCAATAGGCAAGCGATTGGGGGAAAATACAATCGTTGGATTGTTATTTTACAAGAATTTGATTCGAGTTCTTTTCGGCCAACTCTAATAAATCATTGGTTTTTGCGGAATTAATTTCCGAGCTGCCTTGTGGAGAGGATACTATTTATGAGGAAAGTTTTCCCAATGAACATCTGTTCCTCATCTCTTCACAACATCCTTGGTATGGAGATATCATAATCTATCTCTAGACTTCAAAGTTCCCTCCTGTTGCCTCCAAGGATGAATGTCGAAAATTACATCACCTGGCTAAGAACTATGTCATCATTAGTGATACATTATATCGCCAAGGGGTTGATTCAATCCTTAGGCGTTGTTTAACCTTAGAGGAAGCAGATTCTGTGCTTAATGATTGCCACAGTGGAGCTTGTAGTGGCCATCTTTCAGGGCTTGCTACAGCCTATAAAATCTTGTGTGCCATCTACATTTGGCCTTTGCTTTTCAAAGATTGTATTGAAGTGGTCAAACGTTGCCACCCTTGTCAAGTCTATACTCGGAAGATGTGCACACATCCAGCTCCTCTTTTCCCTATTATCACTGTCGGTCCTTTTACAAAGTGGGGTATTGAATTTACTACTTGTAATCTGCCTTCAACAGCAAATCACAAGTACATTATTGTGGTCGTAGACTACTTTACGAAGTGAGTTGAGGCCATGCCCACTTATAAAAATGATAGTGAAACAAAGGCATTGTTCCTTTTCAATCAGAGTATTTCATGGTTCGGTATCCCGAGAGAGATTGTCACTGACCATGGCACCCATTTCCAGAACCAACTGATGTCTAAATTGGCTCTTAAACTGGGCTTCTGACAGGAGCATTCGTTTCCTATTATCCTTAGGCCAATGGCCAAGTAGAAGTCATGAATAAGTTGCTCAAGATGATCCTGCAAACAATTGACAAAAATCACTCCAATTGGCATCTCATGTTGTATCCGGCTCTCTGGGTTCACTGAACTTCGGTAAATATTGCCACTGCTTTTACACCTTTTCAGTTAGTTTACGGGATGGAATATATCTTTCCTGTTGAATTTGAAATTCCATCTCTTAAGCTAGCTATTGAGCTCCTTCCAGAGACCTCTAGTCTCGAAGAGCGCCTCCTTCATTTGGAACATCTCGATGAGCAGCGTCAGGATGCTGCCACAATCAATGAGGCTCATAAGAAAAGGGTTAAAACTCGATACTATAGAGATGTTTGTCCTCGAGTCTTTTCTAAAGGCGACCTTGTCTTGGTCTATGACCAAGATAAAGACACCTTGGGGGCAGGAAAATTCAAGTCTATGTGGTATGGTCCCTTTATAGTGAAACGAGTTTTAGAAAAAGGGGCTTATGAATTAGTCTATTTTGAATGGAACAAGTTGGTGGAGCCCCGAAATGGGATCTACCTCAAGAAGTACTTTGCCTAGGTTACGATCAAGCAATGGCTTCTTTGTATATTTTGTATTTTTGTACATATATTATTGGTAGTTTTCATGATATCGACACTTTTTTATCTACTTTGGTAGGTGTTAATGGATGACATGGTCTATTTCGGATTCGTTGATGGTTCTAGTCGGCACACTCGGAACCTCGCTTCTGCAGCTTGGGTGATTTATTATCCAACTGTTCAGTTGATGGTATCAAGGGGAGTATGTATTGGTCTTGTGTCAAATAATATGGCCAAGTCTATTGCCATCATTAATTTACTATCCGAAGCTATTTCTTATGGAATCAATTCATTGGTAGTCTATCTCGATTCACAACTGGTAGTGTCACAATTGAATAACATTTATCGGGTTCAGGATCCTTGTTTATATCCCCAATATTTGAGAGTGAGGGTGTTGCAAAGATCATTTGTTTATATTACTTATTTGCACATTCCACAATCTGATAATTCATTAGAAGATTCTATCACTAGTCAAGCTTTAGATTGGCATATCATTCATTCATCAAGATAAAATCAAGCATTGAAAAGTCGGAATTGTATATATATATATACATCATAAAATCTCCAGTGTGTACATAAAGTGTGTCAAAAATAATATACAAAATCAGGACTAAAATGCCCATAATCATGTCCAGTACATCTAATGACCTGGCTCAGGATGAGCTTCTAAGTAGGTGACCACTGTTTGGCCACGTGCCGGAAAAGGCGAAGCTAGTCACGTGGCACTCCTACCACGCGGTGTTGCATATCCTCTGGTAGATCTTCTACGGCCTCCATTGGTACCCGGTGGGTCAACCTCACCATGTTTCGCTAGACCGCATATAAGACTCTCTCATTCTCCACAGCCACCTCTTTGACACTCTTCCACAACGCCTGTGCCGCCAAAATCCATCTGGTCGTACCGGACCCACATCTGGAACATACTCATTATATTAGTCATTTAATTCCATCAAAAATATCTTTAAGTTCAAATTCATATTTGAAAAACATAAAATCATAAAAGTTGACAAAACTTTAAAAAATGGTTACCTATCTCTCCCCATGCTGCATCTGGTGGTAGCACCAGATCCGGATCTCCCCTAAAATCCATGCGAGCATTGGGATAGTCATCCACAGTGATGATTTTCTACTCCCACCAGGAGAAGAAATCATTTTCAAAAGTAGTCCTCGGTACGTCTTCGTCTCCAAGGTGTTTCATCAGGTCAGCCCACCTACCCATCCGAGGATATCGGGGGCTACTGATAGGAACTGATACTCTAGGACATAACCCTGGAACCTTCTCGAAGAAGAAGGAGCACAAAATGGTCCCATATCTGAAATTATTGCTCTGTCCTTTCTGAACGGAGGATAGCTGACTCTTCATATTGGTCAGAAGAGGTGTACACTAGTCAAACACAGTAGTGACACAATCTACGGGCAAGCGCATGGATAGTCATGATGCTTGGTGCAATGAGGCTGATCTATTTACCCTGGCTATGGTAAACAATATGATCCTCAAGGAAAAACTCTCTACATGTTTGATTGGAATTTGGCTTCCAATCTTCTCCGAATGCCCCGGACAGTATATATGCACATAGTCTTCCACTGAAAGACTACCTCATGATCGTCCAGTCGAATGCACCACTTCTCCTCTCCAGGAGAGTACAGTGATAAAGTAAATATCTTCTATCTCTATCCTTAAAGACATTTGATCAATAATGAACGCATCATCTTCGATACTCCAATAGTAGATTAACATTTCAAGAAAGCGAGTGTTTGCCTTCATATTTGGCATTTTTAAGAATTTTAATAAATCGCATCCTCTCAATGCATCCAAGGCCTATTGATCATTCGTAACCTCATCATCAACAGTAGCATGCTCCCTTTCCCTCCAGGTGATTGTCATCATGAAATAAAATCAAGTTTAACTGTATGTTTTAATTTCAAACTGCATATATGCAGGTCCATTTCATACACAATTGTGTGTAGGGCCTGCGTATATGTGGGTTTCTCTTAACAAACCCGCATATACGCCACGTTGGAATTTTTAGCATAATTTCCAACGGTAAAACCTTAATTAAAACTTCTAAAACAATCACAAATTGATGGAAGCTAGATTTGGGAGTTACCTGATGATTTTGAGTCAATTTGAATGGTCGAAGTCTTCGAGGGGCAAGTTTTCTTCTTTTTCTCCACAACTTTTGCTCTCAACACAAATGGTAACAATGGTGAGTCAAAAAACCATTTTAAGCTTTGAAAATGTCAAATTTTTTCAAAACTTGATTTTGTTTCGTCTCATGTATCTTTTAACTTAGTAGCTTGGATTGTCGATAATGGGTTGTTTCTTAGGACATTTTGGACGCTTTTTCGAAAATTTCAAGTCAGTTCCATGATTGCTGACCCGTCATGGCAGGTATCGTTTACTCACTAGCATATAGGTTAGGGAAGCCTTTTTTCTGTTGCATTTTTCATACTAGCCTCCATTTGTCGATACACTTGCCATAAGATCGATCCCATCGTGTTATGGTTCATAAACCATCTTCACTCGCCAACTTTTTAAATCATGACACGATGGTAGAGCCATCCTTTTCATGGGCATCGTAGTTAGCACCTCACTAACATTGGTTTCCCATGCTGCTTTATTGAGTAGGCTCGGGAGTTCTCTCTAGTCCCACCATGACTTGTGCGTTGAAGACTCATTCCTATTTGCTTATTCGCTTCATTTTGGCCTTATACCCTAGAGGCTTCTTTGTGTTAAGTTGTACTACTACATTGCATTTTGACCATTTGCATCTTTTGGCCTTGAGTCGGCTTCACTTAGACTCGTGTTTAAGCCACTTTTTGACCATGTCTTTTGCAAAAAAGAAAAATCAAACTTGTAATCCCTTAGTTTCTACAACTTGACACACCTTCAGACCTGTGGAAGGAACTTCCCTTTGAGTTTCCTTGACTAGCTTCACCTCCTTGCATTAAGCATAGGAATGTTCCCATCCCAGGAACTAGATCATCTGTTTCACTGACACTCGTTCTTTCCACTGTACTATAACATTATTTTATTCTTTTTTAGCTTAAAGAAAAAGACAAAAAAAATTACATATTCCAAAAAAGAGTGGGAACGGGACAACATTTCCATTTATTGTTGGCAACTAGAGTCAGTCGTGTCGCCCTCAAAAAAATCACTTGAACAAAGCATCTCCTCCATTTGGGTGGGATTTAGCTTGACTTAGGTACGCCTTAACCTTGTTATAGAGTCCGTTCTCTTCTGATTGGTTATCTCTTCCAATCATATGGAGAGTTCGTTCGTGCCTCCTACATGACGAAGTTATAGAGAGTCATCATATGTTGCCACATGGTCATCATTGAGTCGTGCTTTTGTTCAAGGGAAGTAAGCCTGAGTCAGCCTCTTTGCAGTGTCTCTTGACCTATTTTTCAGTTAGCCATCCCTGGTTGTCAGTGTCTTGTCTATCATCACATCATTTATATTGGTCCTTTACTCGTGTCAGTTTGAGAAGGTCTCCATTGACTTCTTGTTGGCGGGTCTTGTCCTTATTGATGATGACATCTTGCTCTGAGGATAGACCTAGAGCCGCACCCTAGCCCTATTTTCATTATTGATAGGTCACCTTGTGCTCAGCATCGATCAGTATCATGGGTCTTTGACTAAGTGGTTTCCCTTGTGTTCGACATCAGCTTACATTATCACACATTGGGATTCGTGCAGTGCCTTGGTTTCCATTTGACCCTATTGGTGAATTCCTCGCCTCTATGTCAAATTTCATTATTGTTTGGTTCAAAGGGTTTCTATCGTGCGCTAGCTACTTCTTGTGTATGCCAAAAACATGATTTGATCTACTACATCCTTTTCATCTGATTCCTTCCACATTATTGGCCTACGGGTTACACTCACGCTAGATTGATGAAAGATGCCTTAATGCCTTCCTTCTAGCGGATCTTTCCCTATTGACTATGACTCATTACTCTGGGGAAAAGGTGTAGAGTCCATTTGGCAGTACCTTGGGGTTTGCAGTCATCATCGGCACATCCTTCACTATTAATAGTGGGAAAACATCATTGTCTCCTGATTGATAGATTATTACAGGTGTTGGACTTCAGCTCATCTATTTGCACTTGTTAGATTGTATTGGGTACCTTGACTCTCATTATCATTATCGGTGAGTAGTCTCGCATTTGTTAACAGTATACATCAATGACCAGTAATCAAACGATTTCTCACATGGTCGACTTCAGATCATTTATTCCCATTGTGTAGAAATGTACCATGGTGGTCGGTGAAGACCTCGGGTTGCATCAACATTCTTTGGTTCACTTGTTAGTTGCTCCTGTTGCTGCTAGTTGACACCATTCCATGTTATATGTTGCAGTCCTTCACAGAAACATCCTATATGTTGTCATCCAAGTTGCGATGTAGTACCATTTTATTCCATCATGTTCATTTGGTACTATTAGGATCCATTTTTGACATCAGTGATCAGCTTCATTGATCATCTTCTTATATGTGATATTTGGACATGTACTTGTTCGATCGTGATCAGATTATCCATTATGTACTTTCAGTTCCTTATACTTGTATACACAGTGGATCCACTTTTACTTGATATGCAGACATGCTTTAATTTCACTGAGCATGGGTATGCCCACCTCAGACAATTGTTTCTTTTTAATCTTCTTTTGCTGGCTTGGCAGGCTGAAATCTGGTGAAGTCTTTCCCGATTTTTGACAGGTTTCCTTTCTATATACTTAATACATTTCGGCCATCATGTTCCCCTTCTGACCTCATATATTATAGGGCATATGTTATAGCTCTAGATACCACCTTATGTATTTGTGATGCTTGGTTTATGGCCTAGGGCAACCCCTCCTTCCAGACTTGGTCCAAATATTCAAAAAGCAATGTTTTACTCCCTGTACACGACTTTGCCCTGTATTAAACGCATGTACACGTGGGTTAGTCTATACCCAACCTGCGTATATGTCTTAAAACACTTAAAAAAATTAAATTTCCTTAATTATAGGTGGATATCACGGGTTTTACCTATTGATTACCTATTAGTACCCGTGGCCCAACTATTCCCAACTGTTTCCCAACTAAAAAACTACTTTGGGAGAATTATTAAAAAACTTCATTGGGAAGGGCTTAAGGGGGAGAGAAAATAGATAATTACTCTATTGAGATTATCCCCTGATCAAGTCTGAAGATCCCTATGCTTCAAGCACTTCCCCAAGTTCAGGAAACCCTTGTTTCCTTGAGAGTTGATATCCTTTCACTTGTTGGAGATATCCTTGTGTTGGTTATGGAAGGAGCCTTTTAAATATCGAGACTGGACAGACCTGGAGGATGCTTCTGCTTGGAGCGAGAAGAGGAAGACTCGGGTGAACTCTTTCTATGTTTTGATTATAGTTATCTACAATAAAAGAAACATTGTCTTGTTCCTGATATCAACTTTGTTCATGCATCTGATGTTATTGTTATGGTTTATGTATGAATGACTATTTCAATGTATAACTAACCATCTACTTGTATGTTATAAAGTTAATTTCACTATAATTCTTTATCTATATGTTGTTATGCATCTTTGAATTGGTTTTTTTGTAGGTTCAAAGATCATCAGGAGTTTCAGAGGGTTTGAACCCTGGCTGGAGCTACCCAAACGAAGGACCCCCAGGTATGTACATCCTCGCATAGTTTGCTCATTTAAGCATTTTTCCTGAGTTATCTGCTTGTTTCTTGCTTTAGCTTACTCCTGCTCTGCTAGGGTTCTAACCCAAAGCCCTAGGGGACTTTATCCCTTAACAATGAGGCAAGGATGGAACATGGTTCTCTAGATCAAAACATATCGAATTGGAATCGGTAGGATCAATACCCCCAATAGCTAACAACAAAGATTTCCGCTGAGACAGAAAAATTTGGAGCACCTCGAGAGCTGACATGCCTGATGGTGCCTGATCCAAATCCTCAACAATACTATAGTGTTGAACGGCCTGAGCGTTGGGATTATACGAGGATTTCCTTACCACACCTCGAGAGGGTGGTCGAATAGTGGAATCTGGGTTAGGGTGCTCAATATGAAGAGGGCTGGAACTCGGGGCAGAAGAAGAATGGGTGGCCTCTTTCTCTTTCTCGGCTATCGAAGCAGGAGTTTGGTAATATTTTTATCTATTAGCCACATTAACAGGCGTACTCAGCATGAACACTTGAGATCCTAAGGAAGCAAATGATTGAGATTGGTCTACCATTTGAGTCTGTTGAGACGGAAATGGATCTTTGAGGACAGCTAGGGTCCCTTTGAGCAAGCGACTAACTTCAGATCGTCGGGGAAAATCCTTGGTATAGTGATCCTCCTTACAAATGAGGCACAGGTACTTAGGTTTCCATTGTGAAGAATCACCAGTATATGACTTAGGAGGACCCTGTTTTGGGGCATCAACTTTAGCCTTGCCTTTGCCTTTCTTATTACCTTTCGAGGATTTGTCTGCTATGGTAAACTAGACAGCATGGACCTTTGAGGTTTTACCAGGGCTAGGTGTGTCACACGGAATTGGTCAAGGGTGCGGACACGACTGACCTTCCTAGAAGTCTAAGACATTCTAATGACAAACAAGACAAAATGGAGTGATCTTTCTCTAAATACACCTTTTACAACATGAAAACTACAAGTGTTTAGGCTTACCTTATTCCAAAACGCTGTTGTTGAAGTCCGTTCTTGACGATCCGAATGAGCTCCTCCTTCAAGTCAATTCCTGCAACCACAAACAATCAAACAATTACCAAGCACTTGCATTTCATATAATAAAACATATATTCAACATGCAGACCAAGGAACACATGAAATAACTCATTAACACAAGCTATTGAGAAAAATAAACCAGTTTGTATTAATAACGAAACAAAGAAACTCTTACAACCTGGCCTTGGTGTTGTGCAAGTTCCTCCCAGGGTCCATCAAGGGTTTTCCTCTACTTTGACAAAGCTCACCCTCTTCCAAGTAGAATCAAGTAAAGACAATCTCTCCTCACAAAGGCTCTAATGGAAGACCTAAATCCTGCAGCATTTACCCAAAGAAAATGTATAGCTCCAACCTCCTCTCCCTCTGGCTCAATGTCTTTATTTATAGTGCTGTAAAGAGGTTATTCAGGTCCACTATCAATGGGATCATCCCCCTCTTTGGGTGGGATAGCTCCCTTATTGATGGGATAAGTTCCCTCTTAATAGAGATACATGAACCAACTGGAGGCGCATCCATTTCATCAAACCGACCTCTAGAATGTTCTAGAAGTAACCACAAGTAACTTTTTTAAGATAAAACTCGCGCATTTTGCCTTTTACAGAGGGACGCACCTGTCCCTTAACATACAGAGCGTCCATGGACGCAGATTTTGTGAACATGGTCAGCGTCCCCGCAGGTAAGGCTAGAGAGAACCTGCGACCCCAGAGATAAACATAGTTTTTACAAGACTTTCTCTCTTCTTTGAGTTTGAGATGGATAACAGAGGCATGAGACTTGCCTAAGAGGGTAGCATGACTGTTGATTTGAGCCATACTAACTGTAAGTAGTCAAGGTGACATTTTTTAGTGTAACAGATTGCCCCCTAAAGTGCGAAGCCTGGAATAGAGTAGGGTTTTGTAATTCTAGGAAGGGTGAAGCGCTTTATCATTTCAAGGATTGTCTTGTGGATGGCCTGGTTGGAACCTGCAATTTTCAACACAAAATACATGGATAAGATTATATCATCACTGAGGTAGGCATTCCCATACTTAGATTCAAAACTTTAACTAATGGACTAACTATTCTGATACAGGAATGATCTTGCAGTACATCATTTTTATAGACTTTTGTAGACACAGTATGGACGCAGCCATCTGTTTATGATTAGTCTACATAGATAATGAATACAAAACTCCTCGCAGCCTGGATGGTAGAAACTAGATCCAGGGTCTTCACTTCTACTTCCCGAATTGGTACGATTCTAGCCATGTGATTAAATGATTCGATGTCGAACATGTTAGAAACCACTTGATTACCAGTCGATGATGTAAACTGTTAACAAGCGTGAGAGAAACCACCAGTAATGTCAATGGTTCTCAAAGTACCAAGCACAACCCGTGAAATGTGAATAGATGTTCTGATGTCGAACACTTCACGGAATCCTTTGATCGAAAGTCAATGATGTAAACTGACGTCAAAGGCGAGAAACCTGCCATTGATGCATGCAGACTTCAAGGTACTGTCGATTCCTAAGTCATCTTTCTAGATAATGTGTCGATGTCGATAGAAAGCGACCCGTTGCAGGCAAGCCCACAACACGAAATCATTGTTCAAGTTGAAGAAATGTTGCTGTAAGGACTGACTCAGGGATGGTCAAATGGATGACAAGTATTTTGCAGATGAAAGTTTTGCTTGCAGACCTCTTGAACACATAACGACACGACAGATGGCTTGGTGACGAATAACTCAAAGTTAATCCCCGGAACCCGGTTAAAGACTTTCAAAGTGGTTTGGTCAACTGTGAGGTAAAAGATTTCCCAACCCAGGTGAATGAAAAGTGTCGTGTTCAAGAGCGGTAATAAAGTTTCTTTTGAGACAAAAGGTGACAAACAGGTTCATTCTTCTCTCTTTTCCCCCACCATTTCTGGCAAGTACCTCTTTATTTTTAACAAGCTTGAGGAGGATAACATATGCTTGATTATAAGCTCATCCTTCGGACGAGTCCAACCTAGTTTAAATTCGAACCCTAGGAAGGAGTGGTTCGTTCCTGTTTGTAATTGAACAGGTCCTCTACTGTAAAAGTTTAACGAGCCCAGTATAGGAGAAACTCGGCGTTTTTCA
Organism: Pinus tabuliformis; assembly: GCA_031772625.1. NCBI lineage: Eukaryota > Viridiplantae > Streptophyta > Pinopsida > Pinales > Pinaceae > Pinus > Pinus tabuliformis. The sequence goes on along the minus strand of CM062819.1, from coordinate 76,837,190 downwards.
ATTTTAGAGAGTCTGAAAAAACTAAAGGAGACTCCACGTTGAACTTTTTCGTATATTTGTGTCCCTCAAGCCCGAAAAAGTATAAAATAATACCTGGGGGGACCGCTTGATCTTGCGACCAAGGAGTACTTTCATAATAGTGTCGTCAACCTGAAAAGTAAAAAGCGATCAAGGACACGTCGTTTTATTTCCTTATCGAGTTTGAAACGACAAAAACCCGGCAATCTTTTCCTGATTTTGCGGTCAGAAAAGAGCTAAAAGGGGACCGTCTTTTAATTCCGTTTTAACGAGTGAAAAAGAAACACTCGGCGATCTTTTCATGTTTTAGGAGTCAGAAAAGGGCTTAAAAGATGACTCTGATATTTTTGTTTGTGAAAAAATTACAATTTCCCTCGAAATCCCTTTGTCCTGCACAAAAGCAACACATTACTCATACCTGTTTAAAATAGGCAAAAATACATTCAAAAACATCTTTTCATGGTAAAAAATGAACTAATTCATCCAAAAAACCTATAAAAAGACCTTTTACCATGTCATTTTTACCGTTTCACTGTTGAGGTTGAAAAAGGAGCTTTTGACAAGAAACTTCCCATGGTTGCTGCGGAAAATCTGACCGTCGGAATCGAACGCCGTCTCATCCAGGTATTTTACACATCCTACTCTGCATTTCTATCCGTTTAGAATTAATTTTTAGGTCTTAGTTTCATTTTTTGGGAGGGTTTTGGTTTTGGAATGCGCCTCTCGGCGGACGCAGGTGCCTTTCGGGTGACCTGCGTCCCCCGACTTTTTCTCATACGGGAAAACGGTCGGAGGACGCAGCCCGCCTTCAGGCCAGCTGCGTCCGGGCGCCCTGTGCTACAAAGCCGGGGTGCGTCTTCCGAGAAACGCGCATTTCAAAACCCCAACTCTCTCAAAAAACCACCAAAAATTCCCAAATCAATTTCTAATTGCTATTTTTGATATGCAGGGTATTAATCATGTTAGACTGGAGAGAAAGAGAGCATGTAGAGGAAGATGAAGCTGCAATAAATCATCAACCTTCCCTGGATGCCCTAAGAGCATGCGGATTATACAAATATTGGACCATACCGGGCATGAGGGGCCAGGTAAGATTCTTGGAATGGCTGGTTGAGCGATGGAACGTTCAAGAACAATGCTTTTACATAGGAGGTCACCAGCTCGAGATAGAGCCCTCGGATGTATACTTTCTCACTGGCTTGCCAAACAGAGGTGAGCAACTCAGTCTTGCGGGGACTAGGCCGGGTGGCCAATCCCTTGCTAGTCTCCGCGAGGATTGGTGCACACGTGGGGCTCACCATTCAAAAGGCATAGAGATAAAACACATCACTTTACCGGAACTCAAAGTCATAGCGTTCACGGTTACCAGAATTTGCGGCGCGGCCGCTTTACACATTGCTTCCGGATCCCAAATGCGGATGGCAATTGACTGTTACCAAGGCACCATTTTCAACTGGTGTGAAGCTGTGTCGGCTCATATGAAGAGCCAACTGACCAAGGCAAAGAACGGACGACTAAAGACTTTTGGATATGGGCCTATAGTCGTGAGCTTTGCCTTGGAGAGAATTCCAATGTTGATCCCTCAGCAACTCACTGTTGATATCTTGGGTCCTCGGCAGCCAAAGCTGATACGATGGGTTGCGGTGATGGCCCGGCATCCTGACGAGGGCGCGACAGTAGTTCGATTCTCAGATAGTTATTTTGACTGGTTAGAGGGCCAGCTTTTTGTGATACAGGACTTTCCGTATGCCGGAATGGATTTCAGAGGTGATCCGGACATGGTTCTTCCACAGGGAGAACAATGGGACGACAGAGGTACTTTTATTTTCACAAGTTTCCTAATTATGTATTTTTTGTATTTTTTATATATATCGTCTCAAAACTAATAGTAAAACTTTTTCAAAATGCAGATGTTGGTCCACAGCGTCCAGCCAACCTCCGGCCTTATGATAGACTACATCCAGCTGCACCGGTACCGGTCCCACAGGACGCGACAGCAGAAGTACTAGCTGAGTTGGAGCATGATCTAGAGCGTCTCACGGCAGATATACCCGAGACTACTATGGACGACATTCCTATCAGGCTTCAGCGTTTCGTAGTCGCGGTCCCTGGACCGTTTAGGAGATTTTTGCGTAAGGTAGCCCGCGCAGTGGTGTCGTACAGAGAGCACCACCAGTGATTGACTAGTCACTTTTGTAGTCACATGTGACATTTTTGACTTTTTGTACTATCATTTTGCCGATCATAAGGTGTTTTCAACCTATGATCGAAGACGATGTATATATTTTTGACACACTTCTACCTATATATATCACTATTACCGGCTTATCTTGTTTAACATGTATGATGAAATGTTTTTAAATTTACTTACATGAGTATTATAAATGTCTGTCCAACACTCGAGAAGCAATTGCATCTGCTAATGTATTCAGGGACCTTGGAATATGTTGATATTCAATGTAATCAAATTCACGTTCCAAGAGACGCACTCTCAAAAACAACCTTAATAACACAGGATTTCTAATGGCATAAACTCTATTAAGCTGTAATACAACAAGTTCAGAATCTAACCTCACTATCAAACGTCGAATTCCAAATGAAATTGATTCGGATAATAATTCAACCACTGCACTGTATTCTGCAATGTTATTCGTTGTTTGACCGAGGCTTACCCCATGCATAGAAACTAACTCGTCAGAGGGCGAATAGATAACCCAAGCTGCGGAAGAGATATTCCGTGTATTACGACAAGCACCATCAGCAAATCCAATGTACGTTTGGAGAGGCGTCGACATCTACAATATCAAGAGTAAAACCAAGATAAGCCAGAATAATGACGAAAAACCACACTCGCTAAGCTAAGCACACTGACTAAACTAACACACTTGCTAGCTAGAAAGGAAATCTAACCTATCTAAAAATTTCTCCATACCCATCATTTTAAGCATAATACCTCTTTAGGTAAAGTCCATTTCTGGGTTTACCCAAAGAGTCCCCATCAAAATCAACTAACTCATAAGCCCCTTTTGCTAGCTTTCGCTTTACAATGTAGGGCCCATGCCACATGGGAACGAATTTTCCGGCACCTAGCTTATCGTTAGCTTGATCATATAATAGTACTAGGTCTCCTTCCGAAAAACTTCGAGGGGTTACATTTTTATTGTACTGAGCTTTCATTCGTTTCGCGTGAGTCTCGATAGCTAAAGTAGCGTCACGTCGAGTCTCATCTAATTTAGCTAAGTATAATAACCGTTTCTCCTCTTCGGAAGTAGCTGGAAGTAATTCGACAGCCATTTGAAGTGATGGGATTTCGCATTCAATAGGTAACACAGCTTCTAAGCCATAAACTAGCTGGAAAGGGGTGAAACCTGTTGAATTTTTCACTGAAGTTCGATATGCCCATAGCGCCGAAAATAACATGTTATGCCAATTCGTTCGATGGATACCAATGATCCGTCGAATCATGATGACTAGAACTTTGTTGATTGACTCAACCAAACCGTTGGCTTGCGGATAATAAGGAGTAGAGCTATCGTGGCGCAAACCAAGCTGGCTTGTAAGCTCAGTCATCATGACATTTCGAAAATGGCTCCCATGGTCAGTAATGATTGCTTGTGGGACACCAAACCTAGTTATGATATGATTGAATACGAAAACTGCAGCTGTCTTGCCGCTTGCGTCGAATGTAGGCATCGCCTCGGCCCATTTTGTAAAATAATCAACCGCGAGGATGATATACGCATGCCCCCCGGCCGAGTGAGGGTTACAAGTAATAAAGTCAATGCCCCATTTGGCGAATGGACCAGCGGCAATTATAGGGTGGAGAGGAGCAGGTGGAGCGCGCATCTTTCGATCAAACACTTGACAGTTGTGGCATTTTCTGACGGCAAGGATACAATCTTTAAACATAGACGGCCAGAAGTAGCCAGCGCGCAACACCTTCTGAGCTGTGGCATACCCAGACATATGACCGCCACATGCTCCAGAGTGACAATCATTCAAAACTCTCTCAGCCTCTTCGTGAGTTAAACAACGTCGAAAAACTAAGTCTGCCCCCCGGCGATAAAGTGTATCTCCAATAATTCTGTATTGCTGGGATCGAAACCGAATTTTTCGACGGTCTTCCTTGGAAGCTTCAGGCCGAAAGGTTTGGGTTTGGAGATAGATGATTATATCCCCATACCACGGATCTAAAGTGCTAATAAGAAACAAAGATTCGTCCGCAATGGACTCTTCTGCCACAGTCTCTGTGTCAGCACTCGGGAAATCACACATCAATTCCGCAAAAACTAAAGATTTCTTAGACTTGGACTTCTCGAACTCCAAGTCGAACTCTTGCAGGATAACAATCCATTTAGAGTACTTGCCCCCTAGCAGTTGTTTTGTCAAAATATAAATCATAGGGTTGCAATCCGAAATAACTGTAGTCTTGCGGAGAAGAATGTAGTGACGAAAACGCTGGACAGCTTGAACGGCTGCCAGGGCCAATTTCTCCACATGCGAATATTTTAGCTCAGTTGGATTCAAGGTCCTACTAAGATAATATATCACATGCTCCGCTCCGAATTCATCTTCTTGAACTAACACCATTCCAAAGGTGGAATGCGAAGCTGCGAGGTATAAGAAGTAGTCTTGGTTGTAGTTGGGAGGATGCAATAACGGTGCATGGGTCAACGCGTGTTTTAATGCATCAAAAGATTGTTGGGCAATCTCGTCCCAAAAGAATTGTGCGTTCTGTTTCAACAACCGTGTAAAACCTTTAGTGACCTCGGCGTAGTTTGGGATGAATCGGCGTAAAAAGTTCGCTTTCCCTTGCAAACTTTGGAGTTGGCGCAAACTCGAAGGAGGAGGCAATTTGATGATAGCCTCGACTTTCGAGGGATCGACGCGAATGCCGGCTTTTGAAACAACAAATCCCAGCAATCGACCTGTTTCTATACAGAAAACACACTTGTGGGGATTCAACCGAATCCGATAATGCCTACACCTCATAAAGATTGCTCGTAGGTGGACAAGGTGATCAGCTCGATGTAAAGAATGAGCAGGCAAATCATCGAGATAGGGTTGCACAATGTGCTTGATATCATGAAATGCATAAGACATCGCCCGTTGAAAAGTGGCCCCGGCATTCTTAAGCCCAAAAGGTAATTTGCAATAAGCAAATGTCCCCCATGGACAAATGAAGGCCGTTTTTGGTTGATCGGCAGGTAGAATATTGATTTGATTATAGCCTGAGAAACCATCCATGAAGGAAAACATCTCACTTCCGGGACAATCATCAATAATTTGATCGATATAAGGCATAGGATAGTTGTCTTTTGGACAAGCTCGATTTATATCCCTATAGTCGATACAGATTCTTATTGTTCCTTGTTTTTTATTGACGGGAACAATATTCGATACCCAATCCGTTAACGGGATCGGATAAATGAAACCTGCTTTCAACAGCTTTTCGACTTCTGCTTTAATCGCAGCCGCTTTTCGAGGGTGAATCTGACGCAACCGTTGCCGAATGGGTTTAGCATCCGGGTAGGTTTTGATTTCATGAACAACAATGGCAGGATCAATTCCCGGCATTTCCTCGTAAGACCAGGCAAACACGTCGCGGAATTCTTGGAATAGGGCCTTGTAAGTTTGGATTACGTCTTCAGTACATGCGGCACCTATATGAATGTTCTCCTCGATTCCGGACTTCACTGAAATATCAATGGGAATAGTACGAGAAATATTCCCTAAATTCAGCTCTGAATCAGAATGTTTCGTTGGATCCTGAGCGTCTTTGACATATTCAGCGGTAAAGATAGATGAAAAATCATTTTCAAATGCATCGCCCTTAGGTAAAAACGAAGATCTGTGATGGAGATCTTCCCATGGTAGATCATCTACACTTAGGATTTCGCGAAGTTGTTCGTCAGATGACACTTCTTCGGGAAACGTTATCCGTTCTAAGGGTGAGGTGAAAAGTGACTCTTCACTGACCACATTCATTTGGTCGGTTTCGGTTGAATGAAAATCGATAAAAGACATAAGAGCTTCATAAGCAATCTCATACGGACTCAACGGCATAACATCACCGAACGAATCTAGCTCAGAGTCAGATGGAACATACCAAGGATCATCATAAATAATGTTTTCTGACGTGATCATATGAATCGTTGCAAACGAAGGGTCTGCATTGAGTGGAGGGAGAGGAAAAGTTCCCAGTAAACCGGAATCCTTAACTAAACCTACACCAATGTCCCTATAAGGGATTGTCGTTTTACCAACATGCTGGATAGTTTCTGAAGAGGTTGGGTCGGATGAAAAGTATGTCAGCTGATCAATAGTCACGATCTTACCGTTATGTGGAAACTTAATGATTCTGAAGACCGATGAAACGACCGCTGTCATAGCATATGACCAACTTCGACCCAAAAGAAGGTTGTAGTCTAGAGGGGCATCAACCACTTCCACATCCAGACTAACGGTTTTACCTTCGACCCCTATAGGCAATTCTTGTAGAATACCAAACGGACGGAACCCACGGCCATCAAAGGCCTTAAGGATGGTGGGGGATTGGTTCAACGAAGGAGAACCAAGCGATCTCCAACATTGAATCGACATAATACACGTAGAAGCTCCCTCATCAATCACAGTCCGATGAATAGGCCTGTTTTTGACTATCACTGGGATTTGGAAAGCCATTTGATGGGGGAGACGCGGTGTACTATTTTCTAGATCAAAGATCATTAGGTTCGGGTCCTGAACATCGACAGCTCCGATAGCCGACAAAAGCAATTTTCGTTGCGCTGGACATGATTGCAGCACTTCGAGTGCCGACATTGCTGAAGGTGAAATAGCTAAGTCCTCAACAATGTTGTAATTCTGGGCTGCCCTCGCATGTGGATTGAAAGCAGACCTTCGAAGTACACCCTTGGCGGGCGGCTTAATCACTAAGTCTGGGTTAGGTTTTTCGATCTGTAGTGGATCGGAACCAGGAGCTGAGGTTGATGGGTTAGAGTGAGAGGATTCTGCTTCCTTACCATCAACAGGAGCCTTACTACCATAATCTTGCGATCGAGTCGCAATCCTGACATGAGACATCATCAAAATGGGTTCTTCACTGGCATTCGAAGAAGAACCTATCATCTTATTCTCCTGCTCTGGAAATGGATTCTTTAACACAGCAGGAGTGGGAGAACCTTTGACTATTTTAACAACCTCGGCCCGATGAGGGCAGTCTCTCGTAAAATGATCTTCTTCACAAATGAGACAAGGATATCGAGGTTTGCGTTTTTCGTCATTGGTTTCCGACTTTTTCGTTTTCTCCTTTGGAGCCTTGTCTGCTTTGGCCTTCTTCTTTCCTTTCTTCTTTCCACCGTTTTTTGATTTGGCCGTAGATGACTCTACAGCGTGAATGTCGGCGGTAAGTTCAGGAGGAGAAGACTCTCCTGTCGGAGAATCAGGCAAAGTGATAATTGGAGTATTGGAGGCCTTGGAAGACTTCTTCTTACTCTTCGTAGTCACGATACCAATCATACCATCAGCGGCATGAGATCCCGAAGGAGCAGCAGCGATTCGGTTTGACTTTGGAAGATCCGGAATTTTCTCGTGTAACGTACCCGACTGAGTGTAAACTAAGTCAAGGTATTGTGCCTGAGCAATGACTTGCTCCTCAGTAACTACTCCGGCCTTAGCTACATCTTCAGTAATTCTTGGTAATAATGATTTGACAAACCATTCAGCTAAGATTTGGTCCGGGATAAAAACTTTCACTAATCTTCTTCGACGTCTCCACTCATGGATGTGATCAGAAATGTACGTGGATGTCGATTGTTTTAGCGAAGTTAATAATTCTGTACCATTATCATATCTGACTGGTAACTGAAAATGAGTTAAGAACGAGGTAGCTAGCTGGCTAAAGTTGTAAAAAGAGGCCCGTGGTAACTCAATGTACCACTTGGCTGCGAGACCAATGAGTGTACGCTGGAAAAGACGTAAGCGGATGGAATCATCTGAGATGGAATTTGATGCACACCAGAGGTGGTAAGTCATCACGTGATTAGACGGATCCTCTCCAGACTTACCTTCGAACTTGGGTATATCGCTGGGCAACTTATTTGGCATTGGCGGCCAGAACTGAAGATATTGAATTGGAGTCGCCAATTTGTCACACGGAATTGGTCAAGGGTGCGGACACGACTGACCTTCCTAGAAGTCTAAGACATTCTAATGACAAACAAGACAAAATGGAGTGATCTTTCTCTAAATACACCTTTTACAACATGAAAACTACAAGTGTTTAGGCTTACCTTATTCCAAAACGCTGTTGTTGAAGTCCGTTCTTGACGATCCGGATGAGCTCCTCCTTCAAGTCAATTCCTGCAACCACAAACAATCAAACAATTACCAAGCACTTGCATTTCATATAATAAAACATATATTCAACATGCAGACCAAGGAACACATGAAATAACTCATTAACACAAGCTATTGAGAAAAATAAACCAGTTTGTATTAATAACGAAACAAAGAAACTCTTACAACCTGGCCTTGGTGTTGTGCAAGTTCCTCCCAGGGTCCATCAAGGGTTTTCCTCTACTTTGACAAAGCTCACCCTCTTCCAAGTAGAATCAAGTAAAGACAATCTCTCCTCACAAAGGCTCTAATGGAAGACCTAAATCCTGCAGCATTTACCCAAAGAAAATGTATAGCTCCAACCTCCTCTCCCTCTGGCTCAATGTCTTTATTTATAGTGCTGTAAAGAGGTTATTCAGGTCCACTATCAATGGAATCATCCCCCTCTTTGGGTGGGATAGCTCCCTTATTGATGGGATAAGTTCCCTCTTAATAGAGATACATGAACCAACTGGAGGCGCATCCATTTCATCAAACCGACCTCTAGAATGTTCTAGAAGTAACCACAAGTAACTTTTTTAAGATAAAACTCGCGCATTTTGCCTTTTACAGAGGGACGCACCTGTCCCTTAACATACAGAGCGTCCATGGACGCAGATTTTGTGAACATGGTCAGCGTCCCCGCAGGTAAGGCTAGAGAGAACCTGCGACCCCAGAGATAAACATAGTTTTTACAAGACTTTCTCTCTTCTTTGAGTTTGAGATGGATAACAGAGGCATGAGACTTGCCTAAGAGGGTAGCATGACTGTTGATTTGAGCCATACTAACTGTAAGTAGTCAAGGTGACATTTTTTAGTGTAACAAGGTGGATTCTGGGAGGAACTATTGGAAGCAGTGTTTGAGACTGATTTTTGTTTGGAAGAAGCTTTAGTGGGGGTCTGAGACACCGAACCAATTACTCCATCAACAGGAGGTGTAGCCAGTGACTTTGCTATTGTGGGATCATATGATGGCCATGGAGCATCGGGTAATAACTCATACATAGTGCCAGACTAAGAATAAACATGATCTAAGTACTGGGCACGAGCAATGGCTTGTTCTTAAGTAACGCATCCACACATAGCTATATCACAAGAAATTAGAGCTATGAAAGACTTAGTAAACCATTCGATGAGAAACTGATTAGCAATCTCGAATTTGATCAGGCGACGTCTACGTCTACATTCATGGATGTGATCAGAAATGTGTGTCGCAGTATATTGATTAAGTGATGTGAGAAAATAGGTGCTAGTTTAATAGCGAATTGGAAACTGGAAATGCGTGAGGAAAGCCATGGCTAAATAGTTGAAGTCATGGTAAGTACTTCAAGGAAGCTCGATGTAACATTTGGCTACAGCACTTGTGAGGGTTCGTTGGAAAAGACAGAGACAAATAGAGTCATCATCGTAAGAATTCGAAGAGTACTAGAGGTGATATGTCATCACATGGGCTTGAGGATCTTCTTTTGCTTTCCCATCAAACTTATGATAATCGCTCAGGATATCGGACGGAACCAAAGGCCATTTTGGTGAATGAAGGATTGGATCATTTGTAAAGCGAGACACATCTGGAAACTCTAGTGTGGCCAAGAATGGAAATTGATTATTAAAAGGCATTGGAGGTTAATAAGCAAGTCCAACCGGAGGAGCCCATCCCTGCTAGTAAGGATTTTGGCCCCATAGTGGGGATTCTAGCCACATGGCATTTGACTCTGCCCCCATTGTGGGTTACCTTGGCTATAGGGGGGATTTTGACCTTGAACACCTTGGAACTATCCCATCATAGGTTTTTGATATGCAACATATGGGTTAAGAGGCTGTTGAGCCTGTTGACCTTAGACATATAGATATTGTACCTGTTGTCCCTGAACATACGGGTTTTGAACCTGTTTCCCCTGAACAAGAGGATTTTGGACCTATTGTCCTTGGACATAAGGATTGTACACTTGTTGCCCTTGGACATAGGGATTATCTACCTGCTTCCCTTGAGCAAAAGGATTCCATACCTGTTGACCTAGGATATTAGGGTTTTGGGCTTGCTGCTGCAGGACTTGTCCCTGGCCTTGTCCTTGGAAGGGTTGACCCTGTTTATATGTACATAAGGGTTTTTGTTGCCCGGGTTGGTTCTATTGTTGCAAGGGTTAACCTTGTGGCTGCAAAAGTTATCCCTGGGGCTGCAGAGATTGGCCCTACGAAGACAAAGCCTAGGAGGTTTGGGGAGCATACTGCATCTGTTGTTGCATGGTTTGCTGCAACTATTGCAAGGGTTTCACCTGTAGTTGTTGCAGTTGACCTTATTGCGGTATCATATACCCTTGTTGTTGCATGAACGGCTATTTTTGCAACAAAGGTTACCCTTGTTGCTGCAGAAGCTGCCCTTTCTATTGCAAGGGTACTTGAACAGTGCTTAGAAAATTTCCGAACTGAATCTGGCCATAGCCACCCTAAAAATTGGACGAGCCAAGCTTAACGTACTGCCCAGACTGAAGGACGTAAGGCGGATTGAACATTCCTTGAGAACCATATGGAACGTAAGGAGTTTGGTACTAAACCTAAGCCTCATAAGGTTATTGATACTGGAAACTGCTTGACCCAGATGGACCAACGGGATTTTGAACCTGTTGGTGCTAGAAATTGCTTGATCCAGCAGGGTTTTGAATAATGCCAGAAGAAGGTTGGTTCATGCCAACCATGTGAGCTTGTGAGCTACTCACATTTTTGTGCCTGATGTTGGAAGTAATACTGAGAGGGGGGGGTGAATCAGTATTAGCAAGTGCTGATGCCTCAAAAATCACTGCATCAACATCGGGGATAACCGCCTGGTCCGGACCTTAGAGGCAGCTCCTTTCCCGTTTGGTATGGTGGCTCTGACTGGATATAATGGGACCAGTTTCCCAATGATTGGTAGATGGGATGAATAAATGATTGATTTTCTAATATCTAACGATGATGGATGAATGATATAATTTAAAAGTAAAATATAAACAACTATTCTATCCTGGGAAATTGCTGTTTTTAGTGTAACTTTGGATGGTGTTCATTCACAAACAGGCATATAGATGACCTTTGTTGCTAAGTAAAGATGTTTATTCATATGATAATTACTAAGCCCAAATAGTTGAACAAAGAAATCAAGCAAACATTATTACACTATTTCTCATTTATATCATAGACATATACATGAGTGAAAGGATAACAGTCCTCGGACATCCAATAGTGAAAAGTACAAGGCTTGTTGTTAAAGCACATATATATATTCAATGATAGCAAAATTTAAACGAATGCAAATTTATATAAAAATGACAGAAAAGCATAGATAATAGTACCATATGTTTGTTCGAGTCACTTCCAATATCAACCGCATTCACATTCCTTTTTCCAACTTAGAAAACACTTCCACAAGAGGCAATAGTGCACAGATTATCAAAGCTTTCTTTGTCAAAAATGAGAATACTGGCCCAGTCCTTATAAAAAATAGATCAGAAGCACAATAGTGTGACTTCCTGATTTGAGTTTATACAAAAACTGAGGACCCTTTCGAATGCATTGAAAGGGCCTATAAATACTAATTAAACTAACTAATTACAAAATAAAACTGCTAATAAATTGGTACAACTATGCTATGAAGATCTCCTCAAAATCGGCTTGTCTTTAGTCGGCAGCATGATTCATTGCTTCGAATGATCTCCCTTCAGCTTGAACTGGCATATTTCTAACATCGGTTGAAACTCTGGGGGGCGGCTTAGGCGAGAATTCAGTTGAGCTGAGTATGTGGCATATTGTATCTCAGGGATCATACAACTAATAGCATCAGTTAAACACTTGAGCGTGGCCCTCTGACTGTATGGCTTGATTAGGAAAAACCAAAAGGTATCCCAAGTTAGACTTTGGATACCAGCGATTAATATTCCTTTCTTTTCCAGCTCCTGGTTGCCTGTCTGTTCCAAAGCTTTGGCCGATGTTAACATTCCAGGGTTACACTGAGAAATCATATTAGATAGATAAAGAGTGTCATTGACAAATTCAATTAAATTGCTAGTAGATAACTGACATCTCGAGGTTTCTCTTTCTGCCTTCATTAATTGAGTCTGCCACTCTAGGAACAAGATGTCTTTGTGTGCTTCCATAATTTTGGGTAGATCCGAAGCCTGTTCTTCAAGGGAGTCTTTCCAGGTGAGGAAATTGGTTAAGGTTTCATCGGCCTGTTCCAATTCCTGTCTGGCTTCAACTGATTTATCCACTATAGCTGCAGTAATTTCACAAAGAGGTTCAACCAAAGAAATTTGATGACATAGTAGTCTCAGTTGTGTAAACAATGCTTTATTGATTTGTAGAGCTTCTGTTTTGAATTCTGCTATTTGAGGAAGGCTCATGAACTTTTCCACTTCTTGCAACAGTTGAGCGATTTTGTCATCCTTAGTCTTGCTCATTTGTTCGTTCATTGCCTTTAATTTGGCCACTGCCTTAGATAGTTCCTTCTGTTTCTGCACTGCACTGGAATCTATCCTCTGTTTCTCTTTGTGTAATTGCTCAGTTAATTGGTTGTCGGTCTGCCACTGTGCTGCTAGTTGTTGTTCCAATTGATCTATTTTCCGCTGTGCTTCGGACACCTAAAACTGCAATGAATCAATCGTTTGATCTTTTTCTTGAGGAGACTGCTCACTTCCGAAGCCTTATCCATTGTGGCTTCCGAATATGCTCTGGCATACTGGTAGAGTTTTGTAAGCTCATCGGAAGGGTTCAGTTCCTCCTTCCACACCACGTTAGGCATCTTTATTTGATCTAGCAAAAGGGAAGATTGATCAAGTCTTTTCCTTTTCCTCTGTCTTTTCACCACGACCCTGTGCTTAGGGCTGTAAAAGACGTCTAGTGGTGGTATGTCTTCTACCTGTAAAACAATTTGATTCAATGGATCTCTGGGGATTATCTCTGCATCCTTACTGTTGGGTAGGCCGCTGGTTCCTTCCATTGGAACCGTAGTTGTGGTTGTTTCTTGTCTAACTATCACTTGAGGCTTGCCGAATCATGGTGGAGTCTTGGGATTATTAATAATAGAGTCAAATTGCTGCCACTCCTGAAGAAGTTTTGGATCAATTTGAGTCTCCAAATCAATGACTTCACTGTCATGCTTCTTCCCTTTTTCCTGCTCTTTTTCCTGCTCCTTTCCTTTCTCCTGCCCTGTTTCTTTTTCGGGAATTTCTTTTGTAGCGGGAGGCTCGTCAGTACTCTTCTGTCCAGGCTCGCTTGACTTAATTGTTGGTTTAGTGGCCAACAAGTCCAGAGGCAGAGTTTGCAACCTCTGCTCTCTGAGCCTATTGAATTCCACCAGTGCTTCATCATTATATCTGATTCTAGCCAATGTTTTAACCTACGACAAGGATTCTGTTGAAGAAAATAAATCATCAAATTGATCTTTTTCATGGTCAAACTTGGTGAGTTTGGCCTGTTTGAGCACATTGTAGGCAACCTTCCTGGGATCGAATTGCCTACTAGGGATGGTCGCAAGGTTGAGCACATTAATTTTGCTTGCCTCCTTCTCAACATGTTTCCAATCAAGTATGGTGTAAACACCACATCTTAAAGGGAATATAGGCCATAGCTGTTTTTTGGAAGTCCTAAGAGTTTTGGACATTCCAGCAGTTGTGATTTGGTAGGCTAATTCACGTGCCAACAGTTTATCGGGCACATATAATGGGAGAACATGGGGTTTTGTGGCACTGCCAAACACCCGTATATACGTGAATTTTTCTTCCCCGAACCAATTCCCCACTGTAGTTAAATCAATTTCGGCCTCCTCGGAAATTCTTGGGGCAGGCCTATCAAAGATAGCATAATAAATGGGCAACATAAAACCATTAAAGAATTGATATAAGTGGTCTTTGTAATGTGCCTTCCATAACATCTGATGGTAGATGTGAATTGGTTTGGGGTCCTGTGGCGTCCACCTCCACCCGAGTATCGGGTATTCAGAATTAAAACAAAGCATATCCATGACATAAGCACTGTAATAGAGGGGAGGATAGTCCAGGTAGTTTTGCGTGAATTGAATCTAAAATCAAGAATTGCAGAGGCTAATTTATCAGACAAAATATTGGCCCAATCCATGATATAACTACTAGTTGCTGCTTCCATTAAAGGAACCATTTCGATATCAAATCTTGTGGAATCATGCATCCCCCATATCCTACACATCATCGCCCCAGCGTAACAGTAAGGAGATGCTAAAAAATCCATGGAGTACTTACCCAATGACTCGTGTTTGTGCTTCTCTGGATTCTGTCTCCATTGTCTGATTGGGGCTGATTCAGTCTCATTTTCATTTGCAAATTTCTTTAGAAAAGCTTTGTTGTATTTCTTCTCCGGCTCGGGAAAATGGTACATTTTCCTCAAGTCGTCAGGCTGGAACGAATCGAAAAATATTCCATCAACCGTGCAAAAGGTCCTATTAGAAACAGGAATTTGTTCAACCACCCATCTGACCACATCAGTGTAAGGGAGAATTTTCTCCTGAGCTGCTATCCTGTGTAGAAACGAGTCGGCCAAATCCTTTAGCGAAGATTCTGATTTGTTGGTTGAGTCTACAGTCGCTTCTTCTTCTGTTTCCTCTGGTTCTTCAACCTCAATCAGATTATAAATGCTTTCCCAACTGGTATTTCCCAGGCTGAGACATGTAGTGTCTGAAATAAATCCCTTCTTGCTAGGTCCTGGGTCACTGGTGGTCTGGATAGTAACTGCAGGGGTTGTTGCCGCAATAGACCTCTTACATTTCTTCCCCATTTGCTCAAAACTTGAAACTTCGGCGGAATTCTGCACAAGGAAGGAAGACCATTGTGATACAAAGAAGCAGATAGCAAGAGCCGATATGAAAGAGTATGAATAAAAATCATGATAAAGATTGCCGCAGATGGAATCTAAGTGGAAAATCTCGGCGTTACTCCTTCATTAATTGGCTTATAAGGGAGCTTTTAAATAATCCATCATAACGTATATTGATTCAAGCGTGGTTTATATTTTGGCGGTTAAGCACATTTGATGATTGGCGTCGTGAAAAGGAGGATTTACATAATAATCCAAAATATCATTCCATCATCGAAGGTGATACAATACATGCCAAATCTTTATTATTTTAGAAATGCGCACCTATCGCAATCGGGGCAGGGCTTGGGTTCCTTTATTTGTGCCATTGCAAATCGCCGATTGCCGATAACGATACGCCTCATCCCGTCAGGGGATTTGAGGGTGGTTCAATTAACGCAACACTTACCAATGCCGATTGCCGATAGCAATGCCTTTATCGCATCAGAGGAATTGAGGATGGTTCAATTAACGCAACACTTATCAATGCTGATTGCCGATAGCGATGCCTTTATCGCATCGGAGGAATGGGGAATGCTTTATAGGTGATGTGCTTTGTCTTTCCCTAATATCCGATAGTGATTTCCCTTTTCGGATCAGAATTATTCAATGTGCCTTTACTTATGTTCCTCTTGTTATTGCGATATGCGATCTTGCGATCGCTTTATCGCAATAATAAGAGCTTTATAATTTGCTTTTTTAAAAAGGCCCTTTTCTCATTGTTTTCAAAAGGGAAATCATATTTCAATTGGGCTTTTTATGAGGGTTTTCCTAATAATAAGTAAATACCAATTTGTTCATATATCTAATCTTAAAAGGGACCCATTTCCTATTATGATTTCAAAAGAAAAATTTTATGAAATGGGGGATTGTTGTACAGCACAACAATTGGCGATTCACTGGAAGAAACAATTATCTCTGGGAAAAGTTAAAATACTTAAGCTTTTAAATCTAAAAATCTTATCTGAGTGAAAGAATCTAATATAACTAGAGCAACATAAATTCTAAATATAATGATAACTATCTCTGTTATTCTCTTCTCATGTTATAATTAAATACATTTTGTGTTTCAAACTAGACTTGATTGGTTGCTAATGATAAAACAAAAACTTCTCCAACTTAGCTTTATAATGACTCCTTTGCCATAGGTAGAGCCTCTGCTGCCAGAAAACGTCTATAGTTTCGATAGGGATACCTTTTAACCATTTGATCGTTCATTATCCCATCCATTTCAGAGTATGATTAAAAAGAATGAATCCAGAAATATGTTTTCATATTTTTGAATCATTTTCCTTTTTCTTCATTTTGTAAGATAAAAAGCCATTGTCCTGGTTTGGTAGCCAGCAGTTTGACAATTCCATTCACTGGTAATAATTTAACTGAACAAGCTGGCTCGTGATGAGACCCCTTGTCTTATAATTATAAGCCATTACCCTGTTTTGGTATGCAGTATTGGTAATGTCAGTTGAACTATTTCCTTATGACCATGGTAAGCAAGCTTGTGATAAGACCTCTTATCTTTTACCTCAAGTATATTTTAGAATTACACTCTGAGTAATTATAACCCTTGATGAATGGGATGAACAATTTTCTCCTTAGGAGAGGATGGATGACAGGATAAGAGTTGAAGATGCTAAGATTGAATCAGTATCCGTTTTGTATTGATAACCGTTTCAAGGTTGCTTAAAAACATTAGAATGGTTTATAGTATTTCTAATCTTTGAGAAGAGTTTACAGAAATAAAATGGGGTTTCAGAATCTACATATACCTAATTTCCTAGAAATCTTCCTTTCATTTAAGGTTTCCATTTTAAAAGCAAATATCATAAGAATTTGAAAGAATAACTTCGGCGTAAATCACATGTAGACAAAAATTTGTCGACGCGTTTCGAACCAACTAGTGTGGCTCATCGTCAGGACAAGTTGAAGAAATAGATCCAACTTAGCATGATAAATAGTTCGAGCAGAGTTTCCAACGGCTAAATTGACTAACGGCTAATTTTGACCTTAGGGCCGAGGTCTAATTATTTTAATATTATTATTATTATTATTCATTTTTATTTATTTATTTATTTATTTATTTTAATATTATTCCCTGCTCAAAAGTTTGGTGTTCTTAACACCCTCGCTACTCGTGCCCTTAGGATCTTTGATCGTGAGAGCTTTGATAAGGATAGATCCCATCTCCTTAATTTCTTTGTGGAGAATGGATATAGTAGAGGCCTGGGTCAAAAGGCTTTCCCTAAAGCCTCTAAAAACGCGTTGATTAAGAAAGATCCAAAAAAGCGTCGTCCAGGTGTCCATCTTCCCTATGTTCAAGGAACCACATACAAGATTGCTCGGATCCTTAAAAGGTATGATGTTCCCTCTACCTTCAGGCCCCTCAACACCATTCGCAAATCCATTGTTGGCATTATGATACAAGTGTTGTCCTTGATGGCAACTCACTCAGAGACAGGTACAAGTGATGGCAACTTGATCAGAGGACAGACCTCAGTACAGCAGGACAAGAAAGAGATATACGCAGGTTCATTAAGGAAAACCAACGTGTACACGCAGGTTGGCTTCAGTAAAAGCGCGTACATGTGAAAAGTACCTTTGGTCCGTGGCGGTTAGTCCTTGGAAGTTGTGCCTATGGTTTTGGACCATGGTGTCTCGACGGGCGTGTCGATCCCTAGTTTTGAAGTTGATGGTATTGTGTTACTATGGTTTTGGACCGTGGTATTGTGAAGGGCCTAAGGCTATATAAGGAGAATATCATTAGGCAAAAGGTGTAAGCAATGTGTGTCTGATGAAGTGAGAAGATCTGGTATTGCTGGTTATCTGTTCGGGACGCTTGGCAAGGGTCGGATCTGACAGCGAAGGTATAAGTAATTATTTCTAGATCTGCATGCGGGTTGCCTTTGGAGAAAGCGCGTATACACGCAGTTTTGGTATAGCGAAGTAGCGTATGCATAATAAGATTTGATATTTCAGGTTGCTGTTGATTCTGGTGGTTGTTGCAGAGTTCTGGGCTCTGGTTTGTGTTCTGTGTTCTTGATGACAGGGTTTCAGTGATTCAGTATTGGGTGATTTAGAGAATTATGATGCAAGTATAAGTTGATGATTGTATTGCAGCAGTGTTTGTTTTGTACTCATGGATCCAGTCTGAAAATTGATGAAACGTGGTCCCTGTAGGAAAGAAGGTTGTAGCCTTCTGTAGGGTCAGCACCTACGTACTAGTAAATGGATCGGCTAGTACAAAAGCTGAGGGGGTTGTAGCTCCCTTCCAGAAATAGTTGGAAAACGAGAGAGGGTTGTAGCCCTCTGCAGGTTGTAGCCTGCGTGCTGGTAAAGGACTGCACCAGTACATTGTAAAAGAAGTTTCTTATTAAAGAAGAAAGAGACGAATTGCAGCAGGTGGTTTTCACCCACATTGGGTTTCCACCTTATATCATGGTGTTCATGTGTGTGGCTTTTATGTGATGATCTGTTCTGTTATACTGCACCTGTTTACTGTCAATGTGGTTAATAATGTTCTGATGCATTTACTGAAGATAAGCTAACTGAAGCATAAGATTTCTGGATATACGCTAGTTGCTTTAGACACAGAAGCGTGTACACGCAGGTTCACTTAACTGAAGTAGCGTATATGTTTCTGAGCATGAAATTGGAAAGGTTTTACTGATCTGATAATACTGATTCACCTCCCCCCTCTCAGTATTATTTCCAACAATTGGTATCAGAGCAGGTCCTTCAGAGAAGCTTGATTGCTTGAAGGAGATTCGTAGAACAATGGGGAAGAAAGCACGTCAGAAGAAGAAGACAACTCAAAGGAACAATGACAACCTACCGTTGAGTGGAAGAAAGTATTCAGATCCTGAGTCACCTCAGATTGAAGATGGACAAGCAAATGAAGCATCAGATCAAATCATAGATCAGCAAGATCTACCTAGCAAAAGGGAGAATGCCCTCAAAGAAGAAATCATCATATTAAAAGATCAGTTGTAATGTGCATCCAGAATTCGATAAATGCTGCTAGCGCTGAATAAAGAGCAAGAAAACGAGATCCTTGAACTAAGGCATCAGTTGGATGAATGAAGGAAAGCTGAAGAGACCTTGAAGAAGCAATGTCTGGAAAAAGAAGAACAACATCAAGTTGAGGTAAATATCTTGAAAAGTAAATTAGAAGAAAAGGATAAACTATTATGATTTCAAGATAGTACTAAGATCTTGGATGATATTCTTAGTAGTCAAAGGTCCCCTGCTATCAAAACTGGTCTTGGTTTTCATGAGTCTATTGAAGGTGAATCTGGTTCACAAAGTAAGACAAGAATCTCTAATGCAAAATCTGAAAGGCTCTACAAGGAGATGAAAGGACAACCCCATCAACAATCAAGGAAAGAGACTCCTCAAAGAAAATTTTTTACTCCTCCCATGAATAATGTTGAATGTTATGTATGTCATAATCTTGGACATATTGCAGCCATATGTAGAAGAAGAAGGTTTCAAGACCATCATGCAGAAACATCATCACATTCAAGGTACTTTAATGGATATTGCTTTTCTTGCAATATGTTTGGCCACAAAGCTGCTGATTGCTATAGGAGGAATATGAAACATGTAAGATGCTATGCATGTAACAAGTTTGGACATAGAGCAAAGGATTGTAGGAACAAAGCTCATGATAAGAAGAAATCATCAACATGCCTGAAGATATGGAAGAAGAAGGAAGTTCAGTCAGAAAAATGTGGCACAGCACAGGGTACTCAGCACAGCACAGACATAACAGACTCAGGGGGAGCTGAAGGCATAGAACTTCAGTGTTCTAATTCTCATACGCAAGTTTAATGAAGGGAAGTCGCGTATATACGCGAGTTTCACACTGCAAAATCGCGTATATGTCAGTCTGAAGAAATGCAGTGGGGATAGGCTCAGAAAAGGGGTCTGATATGATTCAATCCAATATCTGCTCTCTTGGTTAACGTTTACAGTCTGCTGAGGATGTTTGGAAATGTTTTGATACTTGTAAGATGTTAGAAGTGTTTAATTCTAACTTGATGATGATGAGATCTTGATGCTTATTACTGATGTATGCATGATGAGATCTAACTACAGATGGCATAGGCTCAGGGGGAGCATATACTTCAAATAATGCATTGTTGGCATTATGGTTAGAATTTGTTGATAAAGTCTATGAAGCTAAATGATACATCTTGATGTTTGATCAAAGGAATGGTATTGCAGGATGTTGCTTATGGTACAGATCATATATGATGAATGATAGTCATGGTCTTGAATGAATGGCTGGTCTTAGAACTTGCATCTGCTCAGGGGGAGCATGGATGGATTGATACAACTTGGCATGTACTCAGGGGGAGCATGGATAGATTGGTACACTTTGGCATACACAAAGGGGGAGCACATTTGGAGATTTCAGCAGGTACTCAGGGGGAGTATGGACAGCAGAAGGTATACCAAAGAAGAGAATATCTTGGTCCGCCCTTTTCCCTTGATGTCAAAGGGGGAGAGTGACTTGGTGTAGTGGTTGCCATCAAGTCCAAAGGGGGAGATTGTTCGCATTATGATACAAGTGTTGTCCTTGATGGCAACTCACTCAGAGACAGGTACAAGTGATGGCAACTTGATCAGAGGACAGACCTCAGTACAGCAGGACAAGAAAGAGATATACGCAGGTTCATTAAGGAAAACCAGCGTGTACATGCAGGTTGGCTTTAGTAAAAGCGCGTACATGTGAAAAGTACCTTTGGTCTGTGGCGGTTAGTCCTTGGAAGTTGTGCCTATGGTTTTGGACCATGGTGTCTCGACGGGCGTGTCGATCCCTAGTTTTGAAGTTGATGGTATTGTGTTACTATGGTTTTGGACCGTGGTATTGTGAAGGGCCTAAGGCTATATAAGGAGAAGATCATTAGGAAAAAGGTGTAAGCAATGTGTGTCTGATGAAGTTAGAAGATATGGTATTGTTGGTTATCTGTTCGGGACGCTTGGCAAGGGTCGGATCTGACAGCGAAGGTATAAGTAATTATTTCTAGATCTGCACGCGGGTTGCCTTTGGAGAAAGTGCGTATACACGCGGTTTTGGTATAGCGAAGTAGCGTATGCATAATAAGATTTGATATTTCAGGTTGCTGTTGATTCTGGTGGTTGTTGCAGAGTTCTGGGCTCTGGTTTGTGTTCTGTGTTCTTGATGACAGGGTTTCAGTGATTCAGTATTGGGTGATTTAGAGAATTATGATGCAAGTATAAGTTGATGATTGTATTGCAGCAGTGTTTGTTTTGTACTCATGGATCCAATCTGAAAATTGATGAAATGTGGTCCCTGTAGGAAAGAAGGTTGTAGCCTTCTGTAGGGTCAACACCTATGTACTAGTAAATGTATCGGCTAGTACAAAAGCTGAGGGGGTTGTAGCTCCCTTCCAGAAATAGTTGGAAAACGAGAGAGGGTTGTAGCCCTCTGCAGGTTGTAGCCTGTGTGCTGGTAAAGGACTGCACCAGTACATTGTAAAAGAAGTTTCTTATTAAAGAAGAAAGAGACGAATTGCAGCAGGTGGTTTTCACCCACATTGGGTTTCCACCTTATATCATGGTGTTCATGTGTGTGGCTTTTATGTGATGATCTGTTCTGTTATACTGCACCTGTTTACTGTCAATGTGGTTAATAATGTTCTGATGCATTTACTGAAGATAAGCTAACTGAATCATAAGATTTTTGGATATACGCTAGTTGCTTTAGACACAGAAGCGTGTACACGCAGGTTCACTTAACTGAAGTAGCGTATATGTTTCTGAGCATGAAATTGGAAAGGTTTTACTGATCTGATAATACTGATTCACCCCCCCCTCTCAGTATTATTTCCAACAATCCGATCGGTGAAAGATCCCGTTAACCCTAAAGACATGAAGGGTGTCTTCTTGATCCCTTGTTCTTGTGGGACCCCCTATATTGGGGAAACAGGGCGCTCCATCTGTCAAAGGATCTGCGAACATGCGGCCGACCTGAGACATGGGAGATCCAAGTCTTCAGCATTCGCTGAGCATGTGGAAAAGACCAAGCATCAGGTGTGTATTGAGGAGGCCAAGGTTGTTGCCAAAGTCGCTCAATTCCACCATCGTAAATTGAGGGAAGCTATTGAGATTGAAAAGAAGCCGAGCAATCTCAATAGAGATGATGGCTGGAAAATCAGTAGGTGCTGGATTCCAGCACTCTCTTCTTAGTCGGTTTTTCTGCCCCCTCCTTCCTTTTTTTTATTTTATATATATGTATATATGCAACATTAACAATAATTAATAAATAATTTAATTAAATAAATATATTACCTTTTTAAAGCTAACCTTTGAATTATTCTATTTATTTATATAGTATTTTATCCTAACTTTATAATTTATATATACATATATTTGTTTATTAATAAATAACTATTAAATTAATTTTTTAAACTAACCATTATAAATTATTATTAAATTAATAAATGAAAATTCTCAACCTATTATTATGATATATATATATATATATATATATATATATATATATATATATATATATATATATTATATAATTTAAATAAAAATAAATTACTTCTTTAATCAACCATTAAAATTATTTTATATATTTTTAACTAATTTCCATAAATAATAATAATTAAAAATAAACTAACCATTAAGTTACTTGTCACTTAACAACCTAATATTATGATTTTAATTAATTAATATATATATATATAGCAAGATTGAGCAAATCCAGAAGTGTTTTATAACTTATAACCTGAAAATTAAAAGTAATACACCCTATCCTATTCTCCTTATAGAAGCAGGGCTTTCTCCTATTGAGAGCCTAGCTATGCTCAGGTTTCTGTTGTACAAGCACAAGCTCAATAACATAGACAATCATAGACTTCCTAAGCTAGCTTTAAATTCCAGCCAAAACCACCTAAGGCTTAACCGAGGATGGCATAAGGACACAAGGGCCTGGTTAAACTATTGGGAGATCAATGAGAATGATGCTTTGCAAAACATAAATAACATTAAAGACATTGTTACTTCTAAGTTCAAAGAAAAATTGTGGTGTGAGAAAGATTTAGCGTCTAAAAGAAAATTAAGTTATTATAAGAAGGTCATCAACCCCACCCTTGAAGATCAAAAGTATCTCTCTATTTTAACTAGCTCAAAGAAGAAAATTAATATAGCAAAGATTAAAACGAATTCTCATGAGCTCCATAGTGAAACTGGCCGTTGGGCAGTTCCTAAAACGCCATGGATGGAAAGGATCTGCCATATTTGTGAGAATAGGAGCATCGAGGATGAAAACCACTTCCTCTTAGAGTGCCCTGCATACAACCACATTAGATCTCAATTTCACAACCTTTGTTACAATACTGACCTTCCTAGCCTTTTACAATGCCAAAATTATAGTGAACTCGGGAGGCTTCTCTCCAAGCTTTTTGAGCATAGGAATAAAATCTTAAATCAAAATAAATAATTTGTCTTTTTAGGTTCGATAGATCATTATTTGGTCTCAGCGGACGTTAATCATCATCATCATCATCATCATAATAATTATGAATTAATTTAAATAAATAAATAAATTAGAAATATTATTATTATTATTATTATTATTATTTATTTATTTATTTTATATTTTATTTTATTTTATTTATTTATTTATTATTATTATTATTTTATTTTATTTTATTTTATTTATTTATTTATTTTATTTATTTATTTTATTTTATTTTATTTTATGTTATTTATTTATTTATTTTATGTTATTACTTTATTTTATTTATTTATTTATTTATTTTATTTATTTATTTATTTTAACTAACCATTGATATTATTTTACTTATTAATCCTAACCTTTGTCTTATTAACCTAATATTATAACTTTAATTTATATATATATTAATAATTAATTTAAATAAAGAATTAAATTTCTTTTTAAACCAACCATTAATGTTATTTTAGTTATGTATTTTTACCTAATTTAACTTATTTCCATAAATAATATTATAAAATAAATAAATAAATAAATAAATAAAAATAAATAATAATAATAATAATAATATTAAAATAATTAGACCTGGGCCCTAAGGTCAAAATTAGCCGTTAGTCAATTTAGTCGTTGGAAACTCTGCTCGGACTATTTATCATGCTAAGTTGGATCTGTTTCTTCAACTTGTCCTGACGATGAACCACACTAGTTGGTTCGAAACGCGTCGACAAATGTTTGTCTACATGTGATTTACGCCGAAGTTATTCTTTCAACTATTATGGATCACAGAAGCCTCAATTCAACTATCATAAGAATTTCTTTTGAGAAAACTTTTCAATGTAGTAAAGACCAATGGAAGGCTAACTTTATTCTTCTAACATCTAAAATCTAAGCTATGTACAAAAGTTTAGTTGGAAATTGAATATTTACAAAGGGAGAGAAGGGGTTACCTTCTCAATTAAAGAATTTTTTCAAGATGAGGCCGTTAACAGGAAGAGAATCTCTCTTTCCTGATAGATCCTGCAAAATGAAAGTAGAAGGGCCTATCTTCTCATTGATTTGAAATGGTCCAAGCCACATTTTCTGGAACTTTGTGTGTTTTCCTTTATCCTCATGGGCTTTGTCCCATTTCAAAACTAGATCACCAACTTGCAATTGTTTTGAACTAGTTGAAGTTGTATCAAAGGATGACTTGATAATTTGCTGATGTTTTGCATGTAGAATCCTGGCATTTTCCCTTTCTTCTTCTAATTTCAAAATTTGATCATGTCTTAGTTGAATAGAAGATGAGGGACTTTCTTCGATAAAATGCACTAAGGCTAAGGATGGAAGCACTAAGTTAGCTGGTATGACAGCTTCCTTTCCATACACTAGATTGAATGGAGAAGTGCCTATAGAGGTTTCCTGAGTTATTCTATCAGCCCAAAGTGCAAATATCAAAGATTTATGCCAGTTCTTATGATTCTGTTCAATAGTTCGTTTAGTAATTCTAATAAGGTTTTTATTGGTGGATTCTGCCAACCCATTACCCTGAGGGTAATAATTTGCAGAATACCTCAATTTAAATCCCCTTTTGATAACAAACTAAAACATAGAATTTCCAGAGAAATAAGATGCATTATCAAAAACAAGAGCATTTGGGACACCAAACCTGGTAATGATGAATTGATCTATCAATTCCATAATTGCCTCAGAATTTGTTGTATTTAAAGGAATCGCTTCAACCCACTTAGTAAAGTAATCAGTGGGAGTAAGGATATACTTATGCTGTTTGGATGAATGTGGAGTGATTTCTCCTATGATGTCCAATCCCCATTGCTCAAATGATTGCTCAATGTTGACTGGTTGCAAAGGGAAAGTTGGCTTTCTTTGTCTTCCACTGGAGGTTTGATAGCTTTGACATTTCCTTACATATTCATGAGCATCTCTAAACAAGGTGGGCCATTAGTATCCAACATGAATGATTTTGTGAGCTGTGGTGTCAGCTCCAAAATGTCCTCCTGCCGGTCCATCATGAAGTTCCTGCAAAACCTTTAATGCTTCAGGTTTTTCTAAGCATCTTAACAAAATTGAATCATAATTTCGCCTAAACAATACACCATCTATAATTGTAAAGTTTTTTGCTTTTAATCTAATGGCACGTTTGTTTTTATAGGAGAGATTGGAAGGAGCATATCCATTTCTTAGATAGAAAATCAGATCTGTATACTGTGATTCAGAACCTGTGGTACTTATCTGATTGATTTCTTCAATATCTTCTGTATTTTCAGGTTCTTGAATGTTGGATGCTCCTGCTAACAACCTGCAAAAACCTTGGCCTTTGACAATCTTTGCTGGCTTGATTTCCAAGTCATATTCTTGTAATGTTGTGACCCATTTTGCTCTCTTTTCTCCTAATTCCCTTTGAACCAGTAATTGTCTTACTGCCGAAAAAGGAACTATAGCTTTTGTATGAGCTTTTAAGAGGAAGGGCCTATAGTGTTTTATGGCTTTGTACACAGCAAAGGCTTGTTTTTCAACTTCCGAATAATTCAGTTCAGCACCTTGAAGATTTGAGCTGTAAAACGAAATTGGTGCTTCCAAGTTTTGATCATTGATTTGAGTTAATACTGCTGCATATGACGAAGCGGATGTGAGGGTATATAGTATGAAATGATTAGAAAAATTGGGAGTGCTTAAAGCAGGGGCATTAATTATTGATTGCTTGATGGAATCGAATGGCTCCTTTTCTGCAGATCCCAATTTAAACACAGAATTTTTCTTAATCATCATTTGTAATGGTAAAATAATCTGGGAAAAGTCCGGAACAAAATGTTTAACAAAGTTAATCTGACCCAAAAATGACTGCATAGATTTTTTATTATGAGGAAATGGAATTTCAGAAATCTCTTTAATTCTGTCTGGATCAATATAGATACAATCTTTTGAAACAATGAAGCTTAAAAGTTTTCCTTGATTAAGGGCAAAAAAGGACTTCTTTGGATTAAGATAGATACCATATTTTCTACACTGCTCAAAAATTTGTTTTAAATCATGTATGTGATTAGACCTTTTCTTGGAAAATACAGTAATATCATCTAAATAGACGACTACTGATTTATTAAGCAATCCTTTGAACGCTATGTCCATGGATCTCTGAAATGTGGCTCCTGCATTGATGTAATGCCCCACTTAAATCTTATCCTACAAATTGTGTTAATATTTACATTATCTGAAAATATTGAGAAATATTGGTCTAAAATAAATTTATGATTTCCATTATTCAAATTCCCCACTTACCTTCTCAATTTGAATATTGTGTAGGATATGGTCTCCTTCCATTAATTCAAAATATATTTATTCATTCACATTCCCCAATGTACCCTCACATTTAATAAGGAGAAGACAAGGTCCTCTCCATCTTATCATCAATATATATATTTATTCATTCACATTCCCCAATGTACCCTCACATTTAATAAGGAGAAGACAAGGTCCTCTCCATCTTATCATCAATATATATATTTATTCATTTCACACACCCCAATGTACCCTCACATTTAATAAGGAGAAGACAAGGTCCTCTCCATCTTATCATCAATATATATATTTATTCATTTCACATTCCCCAATGTACCCTCACATTTACTAAGGAGGAGAAATGGTCCTCCCCATGTAATTACACTTCACATTCCCAAATGTACTTCCCCATTAAATTCTCAATTTTAAATTCATATCACAATTCCAAATGTACTCTAGCTTGAAAGAGAAGTCAACCAAGGATGGGTGAGAGTTAATGACATTAATGAGAGGTGGTTGAGGAAAGAGGGTATAAAAGGGAAGGGGGAAGGAAGAAGAGGGGGGTTGGAGTTTTGCTTAGGATTGTGGGGGTTGGTTGTGATTGTTTGGCCTTGTTATGATTTTTGGGAGACCTTGGAAACCTGTGGAGGTTTCTTGGGTTGAGGGGAGGAAAGTATCATTTTCTAGTTTTGCACATTCTTCTTGAGGACACACTATACCTGGTTGGACTTGGGCACGGAGGGCTAGGGAACCTGTGGAGGTTTCCTGGGCTAGGAATTTATTTCCTAGTTGGCTGGGAGGTAAATCTAGTTGGGTCGGCCAGAAGGAGCGTTCAGCTGGAGCTATAAGACAAAGGTATCATCATCAACCGCCGGAATAGGTATTTTTCCATGGACTACTCTTGTTAAGTTGATATCAATGGAATGCTCACCTTAATTTATGTTGTTTATGATAAAATGATAAGATGTTAAATGTTTAAAGCTATGAAAGAAGGTCAGTAAGCTCCTTTTTATTACTTCAAATCAGTAGGAAAATAGATTTGTTAGTGTATAATAGATTGAGGTTCTAATATTAGGAATCAGGTTCTTACACATGGTATCAGAGCTTTAGTTCAAAACCTGGACCCAAAGCCCACTAAACCCCAAAGACCACTAAAAAGAGGGCTTGAAGGGGGAGTTACAAGATTAGAAGCTTGACAACTCTTTAGAGTTGAGATTATTGTTGCATTAGTGCATGAGACAGCTTACTGTTGTGGAACAGTTTATCTATCTGCCTTTCTTTGGGAGCATGGACAGGTTTCGATGCCATGGAAATCATTGTGCAATGTGCATTTTATTGTAAATTAATGTTTTCTCAGTCTTGTATGGAATGAACATTTTATGGAAATGAGAAAACAACCAAGAATGTGGACTTCATAATTTTATTCCTCCGTCTGGAACCGCGGGCGCTTATATGCGATTTTTTTTTCTCAGAAGGTAAGTATAGGTTTTGGGTGGCATCACACTTAGTTTAGGATTTTGTTCACATGAGTACCACGTTTCAGGGAGATGTTGGTTCGGCTGTGCTATATTGGTAGATTGTTCGCAGTCGACCACAAAAAACCCAATTTGGATTTTCAGCACAACCCGCATTTGTTCTTTACATATTTCTTCGAAGGAGTTTGGCGTTCTCCATCTCAGTCTCACTTTGAAAAAGGCAAAAACAAACAACTGATGAGTGGAGGAGTCTCCTGATACATGAAAGTCGTACATCTCAAGGACGTCTCAGAAGAAGGGACAATGCAGTTCAGATATTTCAGAACATAGAGTTTATAGCAGACCTTAAGTATGGGGAGATGGGTACTCCCCTTGCAGGTAAGGAATCACAATAGGCTCTCTGTTTGTCATTTTTCCTCATTTTCTACTCACACCCAAAACCTCGAATCAGACCTAGAGAAAGCCACTGCAATTGTATTAGAAAACAAGGGCAAGTCCCTGTTTTCAGGACTGGAACAGTCTGGAATCCGTTGGTCACCCCCATTAGTAGAAAAAGTTCTTAAAAACATACGGAATGATGGAACCCAAGCTTTACAATTCTTCAATTGGGTGGGGAAGCAAAAGAGTTTCAAGCATAGTCCAGATGCTTATAATTACATGATTGATATTCTAGGTAGAATGAAAGACTACCGAACTCTGTGGCATTTGATGTCCAATATGCAGAGGGAGGGTTGCCCCGTAACACCCAAAACATTTGCTATTATAACAGAAAGGTATATTGCAGCAGGGAGAGAGGATAAGGCAACTAGGGTGTTTTTTTTTCAATGCCTGAATATGGTTGCCCACCTGATTTACCTGCATTCAATGCTTTTCTGGATTCCTTATGTAAAGCAAAAAGGGTTTTAAGGGCTGATAGGATTTTTAGGGATTTAAAGTATAGGTTTCGTCCAGATAGCATTACCTATAATACCCTTGCCAACGGCTGGTGTATGGTGAAGAACATTCCCATGGCGCAGAGGGTTTTGAAGGAAATGGTTGGCAAGGGATTTGAACCCACACCTGTGACCTACAATACCCTCCTCCATGGTTTTTTTTTCATCACTGGTCAGGTGAAAGAGGCATGGTTGTTTTATAAGGAGATTAAGCGCAGAGGATTTTCACCGAATGTTGTGACCTATACGACAATAATATATGGAATTGGGATGGCTGGCAAGGTCGAGAAAGCGGAAAAGATCTTCGATAATATGATTGAGAATGACTGCCTTCCAAATGTCGCAACTTATAATGCGATGATTCAGGTGCTTTGCAGGAAAAAGTCTGTGACAGATGCATTTGAAGTCTTTGATGAGATGCTTGGGAGGGGATATTTCCCAATTTGACTACTTACAATATACTGATCAGAGGGCTTTGCCATTCTAAACAAATGGAGAGAGCTTTGGAGTTCAAGAATGAGATGGAAAAGAATGGTTGTCACCCCGATGTTCGGACCTTCAACATTATTATTGGATATTTTTGTGATCTAGGTCAAATTGAAAGAGCTCTGAGCATCTTGAAGGACATGGGAGCTGGACCCTGTCTTCCTAATCTAGATACTTACAACATTCTCTTGAGTGCTCTGTGTGCTACACGAAAGTCAGATAGTCTACTGGAAGCTGGAAAGCTGGTGCAGGAAATGGTACGAAAGGGTTTTTCCCCAGTGAACTGATTTTAATAAAATCTTGAGTCTGTACCGGGTGTTAAATTGTTAATGGATAGGAGACGGGTTTATTATTCTCAAGCTATATATGAAAATGTATAATCTGCATTTGACATAATGTTTTACGAATGCAAATTTTGCAGCTGTGGTCCATTTAAACCAAATTACAAATATTAGTGGACACTGTATGACATTTGAATCCACAACTTAAATCAAATAATGTTTTAGGAATGCAACCAAATTACAAATATTAGTGGACACTGTATGACATTTGCATCCACAACTTAAATCAAATAATGTTTTAGGAATGCAACCAAATTACAAATATTAGTGGGCACTAGTATAGCATTTGCATCCACAACATAAATCAGAAAGCAAAGTCTGGATGGCAGCCTTGTAATGAGCTACTTATTCTACCAACCAATTAACCGAGTCAATCATATGTTCCAGTTCATATATATCTGTCCAGGTGGTCGAATAGGTGGCTCTTGGAGGCCCAGGCCGACTTGTTCCCATGGAGGGGGCTGACTTGGCAATTTTTGGTGGACTTTGACTCAATAAAATTCAAAATTCTTTTTCTTACAAATGTCCAAATGGGACATGACTCAATAATTTCTTTTTGACTCTATATGCATGAAGAACATTCTTTGACCAAAAATAAATATAATAATGAATATAATAAATATAACAATGATTGTTTTACATTACATTATGAAGACTGACACTAGTTACATTTTTCAATAAAGTGTGCTGTCCACTCTCATCAATTGCAGGAAAGGGTCCTTTCCTGATGATAATTCAGTCATGGCCGAAACTCTCCTTTGTCCTCTTTATCCCTTGCTCTGCCATATTCTCGAAATTCAGGCCCAGACCAAAACAAACAGAAATCCTGAGATACACAGAATTTTCAGACCTTCTGTAGGAAATTATGAAGGCATGTGATGTACTGTCTCTTCCAGGCTCCCAAGGAGTTTCCAGTTTGTGGTGTTGATGATCCACATGAAAGCCCATTCATGGCAGCCACTCTTTGTCCCATGTAACTTCAAATTCCCACTCTCAGTCATTAAGGATTGAGTTGGTATTATCAAGGGCCAACATACCTAGTTCAAGGGGCCAAACATATTAATCAAAATTAAATGAGGCCTTGGAGTTGAACCCCATGTTTCCATATCCCTAAGTGGATTTACTGTTCCTGTCCTCGATATGATTTATTTTTATGAGCCAAAACTTGGCATCAATTTTTATAAAGCCTGAAAGTGATGGACACTTTCAGCAGCAAACAACAGAAATGAAAAACAAGAGTATTAATCTTTAATGCCAGCAACATCAGTTTCAACATTAAATGATAGAAACTCCAGCAGTTTTAGTAGATTTGTTAGCAGATTCTATAACGCTAACAACAGAAGAAAAACCAAGAGTAGCTACTAGTAGCAACCGACAAATGCTCCAAAACCTCTGCTCATATTGTCTAAAACTTTCCTGAGAAGGTATGAATGCCAATTCAGGCTGAAGTCCAGGCAGTTTGCAGGCTACTCTTGTCTCAGAGTGTCTCATCCACACTACCTGCAATAACACTCTTAACAAAAAATCCCTACTCTAATGTCTAAGAGCCATTTTATGGCTAGTGATCCCAATTTTCTTAAGAAAATATGAGTTACAACTCAACTCTTGATGAGTGACACTTACGGGTGGGAGTTACTAAACACTACATACAGGTGGAGTTAGAAAAGAACTCTTGAGTGGGGGACATAATTTTGAGGATGGATGATAATGACCATTAATGTCAGCATGTATTAGTAACTCGTTATGCTAAGAAAAAAAAAATAAGATGTTTCTAAGTAATATTTTTGTCCAACGGAGAAATTCGAACTTTCAGTTACAAAAAGAGAAAAAAAAAACTACATTTTGAAGGTTCGTATACACCTCATAAAAAGCGAAAAAAAAAAAAAAAAAAGTCCATAGACAGTCTATGCTAATCCTAGGCATGCATTTAATGTTGCATCTAGTTACAGTCCATGTATGGGCATCATATTACTGGTTAACAAAAATTACAACAAAAATAAGTGTGCTGTGCCTCGAAACTGACTCTCAAAAATTGAAATACTGCAAGATTTCTTAAGGATTAAGATATCCTCTTCATCATTTCCTCCTATTACCATAAACAGTGCAATTTTGGATTTTTAGGTCGCTTGAGAGCTGACAAGGAGGTATTGAATTCAGGCATATGAAAAGGCTCCTCCACCTTCCTATGATCCTCAGTCTGAAGCATACATTGCTGTCCCAACCAGTGTTGCGAATAAGGTTGCTGGTTTGTCTGATATTTTCACAATTATTCAGGTCTATGTTTATTCTTATTGATATCTTCTGATAATTGCAAATATTTTCCTTGATATTTTTGAGAAGTTTCTTTCTGGTTCATCGGTAATATATTTCCCGAAATGATATTTTCAACAATCCAACACACCCTGCTTAAAGAGCTCACTGACAACTCTATTGAACTATCTTCTTACATGTGGAAAAGAAATATCTTCAAACTCTGGTGCCACTGCCAATATCTGATCAAGGAGGGGCTTCAGAGATGTTTTGTAGATTGAAGGATCCATGGACCCATTCTATCATGAGATTGGAGTCCCCAAACACCTGCAATCTGGATAAGACCTTTTTCCACAGCTACCTTCAGCAGATTTAGAAGTGCATGAAGCTCTGCCCAATTATTTGTTTCACTGCTTGATGTTTAAAGGTGAAGTAGTATCTTTCATTGAGATACAGAATTCCTGCTCCACGAGGGCTGGGTTCCCTTGGCTGGTTCCATTGAATAATTCCCAGCTTTGGATTTGTCAATTACAGGAGGTTTGATTTCTTTTGTGCCTTCTGCATCAGATCATGTACATCCTCACAAATATACTTGATTTTTTAAACATTTCCAGGGGAGTGCAACATTTATCCTGAAATGAATGTCATATCTTGTGATCTAGATTGACCAAGAGACAATGCAGGGAAGAGCTTTATGATTCACCAATATTGAGTTTTCCCTCCATCTTTTGGAGCTTCCACCAAGGAAAGGCCTTCCCATTTACCTATCCCCCTTGTTAGAGAAAAACTTTCTTCAATGGCTCCTTTGTAAATGGGCAGTCCATCAATAAATGATTGATGTTCAGTTCATCTTTTCTACATAACATAAGAGGACCTGGTCCTTGCCAGGATCTCTTTTGAAGTACCTCCCAAGTAGATATTGCTATTTAGAGCCAGCCACATCAGTGATCTAAATGTTATTGGAGCCTTGATTTTACATAAAGGCTTTGACCACCATTCTACTCCGAACTCCTGAGTAAGAAACATGTCCTTATGACCTAAACATGCAGTGTATTCTCTGGAAGGATTCCATGAACATACTAAGGCATTCCCGTTAGTGACTATGGGTATCCCAATGCCAATTCTAATATCTTTGCGAACATGCACAGAATGGACAGGCCTGCCTCTAGTCAATAATGAAGTTCTCAACTCTTCCCAACTTTATAGGTGTGATAAGGATCATATGGACTTGGCATTTACATCAACAACTTCAGATTTTCTGCCCAAAGGTGTGAGGCACATGTCCCCATAACAGAGCCAAAAGATGA
The DNA here is from genome assembly GCA_031772625.1 of Pinus tabuliformis. NCBI lineage: Eukaryota > Viridiplantae > Streptophyta > Pinopsida > Pinales > Pinaceae > Pinus > Pinus tabuliformis. The sequence goes on along the minus strand of CM062819.1, from coordinate 76,803,383 downwards.
CAGAAATTTCCCTAGATAAAAAAATTGCAATAAGCAATCCACTGGAGACCCTCCAACACATGTCAACCTATGAACATGTTCTTGTGACATGTACTTTCCATGACATCCTTGCAAGGAATTGCATATTAATTATTGAAAAAAAAAATCAAACATTCAATGCCAAACAAAAATAATAATTGTCCAAATGAAATTTTAACTTCTCATGCTATTTCCCATCTACTCGTACATTCATTCAATCACTACCGGAATGGAAATTACAGAATAGAAACTAATGCTGAAAAGAATAAAACATATTTTCAAACAAAATGGATGAAAGATATGTTGTGCCATGACGGGGGAGAGAGCAAAATATTGTACAAAGGTAAGTAATTGAAGAGGGAAAATCCTCTTTTAGGTACTGACATTTAGAGTTATTGAAGTATCCAATAAGGAATCTGTACAGAATAAACTTTCAAATTGAATGGCTCTGGTATTTCACTTTCTTTACCTATGTTCTTGAAATTATAAACTCAAGAGAAAGAGAGTTTACAGAGGGAGAAATCGCATTCAGAGGGAAAAATCCAGGACCAGAAACAAATCAGCTTGGAAAGCTATAATTGCACTTGCTTCCGTTGCATTTTTCCTTTCAATGTCATGTTCTTACAAATCTTGCAATTCAGTGAGGAGCTTTGGTTCAACTCTGTGGCTCGGAGATCCTGATTTTGATATATAGGTAATTTCGCGAGGCATTTGTGAAGTTTGGAATTGTTTGTAAAGATGGCATCTACTTCAAGTGAGAGAAAGGAAGTTATCATCTTTTATGGAAAAGACTAGGCACATTATCCTGGGTACTTCTATTTACTGTTATTTTATCCTCCAGTCCTTTTCGTGGATATAGTTAATATAAATGTAATGTTGATGATTGGATTCAGTAGCAGTTAATAGCAGTGGGTTGGTAATGGTAATGGATCCGAAAATGAATATATCGATATATAACTGGAATGGGAAATTGATAGTCTGGCGATTGAGATTCCCTGGGCCTCGCATGTCTCAACGACCAATTCGAGTATCGATATCAGCCTTCGAATCTAACAACTTATGGTGGCCTCAACCATGATTTATATACTGATCCATTACTTAGGAAATTTTAGATGGTTGTGTTTTATTTCTCCTAGTTCTTTTTCTAAATTTCGATGATAATTGAAGTGCTCGGTTTATGAATATATTCCTTCTTTTTATCATATATTACCAACGTAACATTTTTCATTTACTCAAACTATGGATCCTGAAACTTTATTCACAATTAAATTAGAATCGTGGAAGTTAGTTTCTAAACTTGCAGAGCTGTTTTATCTATATATGTAAAAGAGAAGTAAAAGGTATGAATAGAGAAGAAGATTATTCATCGTTATATGCAAAAGAGAAGTAAAAGGTATGAATGGAGAAGAAGATTTGGAGGCTTTTTGGTGTTTATTTTGCAGTTTTGAGATGGCTAGTAGTGTACCATAGCTTGATGGGAAAATGGTATCTGGTGCATCAAGATGAAGACTCTTTTCTACTTGTAAGAAATATATGAGATATCCAAGTGTGAAGATGATGATAATGACTGTGTGAGTTTTGCTATATTTTTTTTAATCTGATTCTATTTATTTTGAGAATGTAGTAAAAGAAAGAAAATGGTGTGATGACATGGATGAAGAAATCCAAACAATTGAGGAAACTGAGACGTGAGAGATAGTAAATCTTCTAGCAGAAAAAGGAGTTATTAGTGTGAGGTGAGTTTATAAACCCAGGAATGATGTATAATGCATAATTGAAAGGCACAAAGCACAACTTGTAGTCAAGGGTGCAAATGACAACATGGAAGAGAATATAATCAAACCTTTGCTCTTGTACAAAGAATGGAAACTGTTATAGTTGTCATGGCAATAGTAGCTCAATACAAATGATAAGTCCACCAAATGGATGTAAAATCAACTTTTCCCAATGACGTATAAGTTAAGAAAAGCATTGTGTGGGTTCAAGCAGTTGCCAAATGCTTGGTATAGCTGCATTGACTCGTAACTATTGAGCAATGGTTTTAGTAAAAGTAGCAGGAAGCCAAACAGTTTACATCAAAGTTAGCAATGAAGGTGAAATTATCAAAGTTAGCAATGAAGGTGAAATTATAATTATTTGCTTGTATGTAGATGATTTTATTTTTACAGGAAATAATCTATCCATAGAAGAATCTAGATTAGCAGTCGACAAAGAATTTGTAATAACAAAAATGGGCTTATTGAGATATTTTTTGGTATAAAGTCGAACAAACAAATGAAAGTATCTTTATATCTCGAACCAAGTATGCAGGGGTATCTTGGAAAGATTTAGGAAGTTGAATAGCAAGCTAATGCCAACAATTATTGCATGGTGCATAACAGATGGAGGCCTTACAAAGATGGTCTAGTGGGGTAGAATTTTCTAGTGAAAATATTAGGATACACATTTACCCCTATTCTAGTGTTGAATAAAAATATCGTGAAAAGTAATGTGTTGCTAGTTTTGGATAAAAAGACCCTCAACTTTCTTCGCAACTTTGTGGTCACTGGCCACTTATGAAAGGAGTAGGCATCTTTAGAAATGCGGTACCATTTAGAGGAAATACTAATAGCAACAGGGAAAAGGAGATTATTCCGTTCATTTAATTAATTTTCAATTGTCTGGTCATATTGTGAGCTGCAATATATATCACAAGATTGTTTTAGTACTAGTAAACAATGATTAAATATATAATAAATTTGAACCTTTTGACATTTACAGGACATCCCTCTCAATTTACAAAAAAAATAAAGTATGAAAATCATGTTGGAAACAGTTCTGAAGTTTGGAGTTTTTATTTTATTTTCAAGATTAATTAAATGGGTTTGGAAGATTGGGACTTATCTATTCACTAAGGTTTTAAAGAAATTATATGCATAAAACCTCCTAGTGGAATTGATAGTGCACTAATTTGTTGCTTGCTATTATCTTGGTTTTGGTACCACCTTATAGCATATACGGGTTCAAATTCTATTTTCCATGATGGACAGTTGAATCTGTTTCAACTCTAATTGTTATTGAAGGGTTCCACAAGGATGTCACATGAGCATTTATGATGCCCATTTTAACATAGATAGCCACCTATGTTAAGGTTCTATTTTGCAGTTCCATGTTATTTATGAACATTATATACATTTGGTTGGACACGTGAAAATTGATTGATGGATTGGATATTGATGATGGACATGTTGGATGTATGACCAAATGTATGACTTACTTGGTTACAATTTATCTAGTGCATGACTTGTCAAAGTTATTGTTGCATCGTATAGGCTTATATAGATATGATTTATCTAATCAATGACTTAGTGAAATTATGATTTATGTAATGTAAGATTTATTTCCAGTATGAACAACAAAAATTGACACGTGGACACTGGGCTTAATAAACATGATGTTTAAGATCATGTACCTATATCTATTTTGTGGTTGTATATATGCATGGATGAGAACTAAACTACAGGTTGGAAAGAACCATATGATAACCAAGATATACTATTCCATTGGGGAAGGTCGAGATGACCAATGAGGAAAGGTACGATGTACATTGTTCTATTACATTTGGTATCTACTTGATATGCACTTTATGCACTTGATATCTACTTGATATATACTATTCCATTGGGGAAGGTCGAGATGACCAATGAGGAAAGGTACGATGTACATTGTTCTATTACATTTGGTATCTACTTGATATGCACTCTTATGACATGAGTAAAATGCAAATGACAGGTGGCAAGACGACCTGACTGGATTATTCGATGACAAGTCCAACCAGCTCTGTAGTGTGGTCCGTGCTCTGAAGGAGGGGTGGAGGTGTTTCCCACCATGTATCCTCCGAAACCTGGAATCGTGGGGAGGACAGTTGAATGCTCCCCCTAGACGTGTGATGACGATTGCCAGATGCCTGCTGGGGAAAGTTCGGTCGAGGTATTCGACGCTTCCACCATGTCGGTTTTATCAGTGGTTAGTATGGCCGTTGCCACTGATAGAGCAGCAGAGGATGGATAGGGTGGGAACGGAAGTAGGTCAAGGTGGATAGGAAGCTAAAGATTAGTTGGAGACTCTTGATGGGAAGTAATGCCATTATCTGACTCATCGAATTTTAATGCTATAACTCTTTCTGGTTTGCTATGCTTTCAAACTCCTTGTATCTTTTCATTCTAACTTCGGGACGAAGTTTTCTGAAGGAGGGGTGTATGTAATGCCCCACTTAAATCTTATCCTACAAATTGTGTTAATATTTACATTATCTGAAAATATTGAGAAATATTGGTCTAAAATAAATTTATGATTTCCATTATTCAAATTCCCCACTTACCTTCTCAATTTGAATATTGTGTAGGATATGGTCTACTTCCATTAATTCAAAATATATTTATTCATTCACATTCCCCAATGTACCCTCACATTTAATAAGGAGAAGACAAGGTCCTCTCCATCTTATCATCAATATATATATATTTATTCATTCACATTCCCCAATGTACCCTCACATTTAATAAGGAGAAGACAAGGTCCTCTCCATCTTATCATCAATATATATATTTATTCATTTCACACACCCCAATGTACCCTCACATTTAATAAGGAGAAGACAAGGTCCTCTCCATCTTATCATCAATATATATATTTATTCATTTCACATTCCCCAATGTACCCTCACATTTACTAAGAAGGAGACATGGTCCTCCCCATGTAATTACACTTCACATTCCCAAATGTACTTCCCCATTAAATTCTCAATTTTAAATTCATATCACAATTCCAAATGTACTCTAGCTTGAAAGAGAAGTCAACCAAGGATGGGTGAGAGTTAATGACATTAATGAGAGGTGGTTGAGGAAAGAGGGTATAAAAGGGAAGGGGGAAGGAAGAAGAGGGGGGTTGGAGTTTTGCTTAGGATTGTGGGGGTTGGTGGTGATTGTTTGGCCTTGTTATGATTTTTGGGAGACCTTGGAAACCTGTGGAGGTTTCTTGGGTTGAGGGGAGGAAAGTATCATTTTCTAGTTTTGCACATTCTTCTTGAGGACACACTATACCTGGTTGGACTTGGGCACGGAGGGCTAGGGAACCTGTGGAGGTTTCCTGGGCTAGGAATTTATTTCCTAGTTGGCTGGGAGGTAAATCCAGTTGGGTCGGCCAGAAGGAGCGTTCAGCTGGAGCTATAAGACAAAGGTATCATCATCAACCGCCGGAACAGGTATTTTTCCATGGACTACTCTTGTTAAGTTGATATCAATGGAATGCTCACCTTAATTTATGTTGTTTATGATAAAATGATAAGATGTTAAATGTTTAAAGCTATGAAAGAAGGTCAGTAAGCTCCTTTTTATTACTTCAAATCAGTAGGAAAATAGATTTGTTAGTGTATAATAGATTGAGGTTCTAATATTAGGAATCAGGTTCTTACAATTGATGAGTCCAAAAGGCATCTTTTGGTAGGCATAAGTTCCCCACTTAGTTCTGAAGGTCGTTTTTAGCCTGTCATCAGGATGAACCAGTATTTGGTTATATCTTAAAAAACCGTCTAAAAAGGACATTAGTTCTGAACCAGCCACTGAATGTAATGTTTGCTCCATAGTAGGTAAAGGGAAGTTATCCTTTTGACTTTCCTTGTTAATATTTCTGAAATCAATGCAAATCCTAATATCGCCATTTTTCTTCCGAACGGGCACCATGTTGGAAACCCAGTTTGAATGTCTCACAGGAAAAATTATCTTAGCCTTTAATAGTTTATTTAATTCAGCCTTTATTTGATTCTTAAGGTTAGGATGAATATTTCTTAACTTCTGTTGTATTGGTTTTTGTTCAGAAAGCATTGGAATAGTATGTTGAATAATTGATGTATCATATGTTTTCAAATCATCATATTTCCAAGCGAAGACATACTTGTTTTTTGTTAACAGCTTAATGAATGCTGTTCTTTCTTCTATAGAAAGTCCTAGCCCCAAATTGATGTTTTGAGGGTTCTCATCAATACCTAGGTTTATCAATTCAAATCTTAAAGTGGAACTCTGGATTTTTGAATTGGTCACCTGTTTAAACTTGTCTTTAATATCATAAAGATCTTCAAGCTTGACCACTGGTTTTGGTATTGAGTTTCCCTCTTGCTTTTCCTTCATCTGAAGGTCATGATCGCTTTCATCAATGATTTGGCCATCATAGGACTTGTCGGAAGTCAAGAAGCTTAAAATGTCTTCATCATGATTGAACACTCTCCAATTGGTGACATTATCGGGGATCGATGGTCTAAAAATTAACTCTACTGAAAATCTATCTGGGCTATAATCTTTGGATGGTAGGAGTCTGGAAGCAACATTAGCTAACAGGTCTACTGCTGCATTCTGGGACCTAGGGATGGGAGAAATATTGAATGCTAAAAATTGAGAGGTGAGTTCCTGTACCAGAGACTGATAGTGTTTGAGATGACCAGAGAGGCAATGAATTGTATTTCTCACCTGTTTAATAACAATCTCTGAATCACCAAACACTTTCAAATATTGAACCTTGAGGCCAATCGCTTTGTAGAGTCCTTGGACTAGGGCCTCATATTCAGCTGTATTGTTTGTGCATTCAAATTCCAATCTGCATGATAACATAGTTTTTTCTCTCTGAGGGCTAACCAAAATACATCATGCTCCCGAGCCTTCACTAGACTTAGACCCATCAAAATATAGTGACCAAAATAAAGAATTATCAACAATTTTATTTGCAGTTTCCTCAATAATATTAAAACATCTTGACCTATCTATTTGTGAAAAAATTTTGATCTGAGATGTGAAATTATTGACTCGGAAAGGAGATGGTTGGGCGGTGAAGTTGCCAAAGAATGATTCAGATGAATAGTTCCCCAAGATATTGTTATTAAATGCTATTGGTTGGTTTTCTTGTTCAAACTCGGTAACTGTATGGGTCATGTGTTTCTCCCGATCAATCTTGATCTGATTCAGTTTTCGTTTATAAGGTAACCACATATGAGACCAATCGGTGGAAATATAGCCGTGGAGTTTTTCAGACCAATCTCTACTTAAAATCAACTCATAAAATTCAGGTATATCAGCGATCAAAATATCAATTCTTAAACTACTCTAGGATCAGCCGATAACCTGATAGTTACTGAGTTGATTTCCCCTAAAACCTGGACTTTAGCTCTATCCAACTATACAATATGAATTGTAGAATTTTGGGGTTCAATGTTCAGTTTGGAACAAACTAAAGCTGGCATTATATTAGAGGAAGCCCCTGAGTCAATCAAACAGTTGTGTAGGTTTCTATTATAGATCTCATAGGTTAAGAGGAAGGGTGGAGTATGAGAATTTGATCTATCCCCAATTAAGACTCCGTCAATAGCTTCCACTCTACTAGAAGGCAGTTGGCCTGAATCATTAGAAGCTTTGGACAATAAAGGATTGGGAAGAGGTGAAGAAGGAACGGCATTTAATTCTTTAAGAAGTAACTTCTGTTTTGTTTGAGTTTGCTAAGTTCAAACATAGTAATATTCACCTTAGTCTTCTTCATGTCTTCGATAATATTGCAGTCCATAGAATCTGGTACTACCAATGTCTTAGATGTTGAAGGTAGATTTGAAGATGATGGTTGATTTTTGGATGGTGTTGCCGAAGCTTTCTTTATAGGAATCTTTTCTTTGGTAGTAGAGGAACCTGCATTCCTTTTCTTTGAAGTTGTTTGGACAGGTTCAGGAGTGCCTTTACTCCTGGTAGTCACAGGGAGGGCTTCTTGTTCATTTTCCGTATCGGAAGTGGGCAAAATAAAATCCCACATCCCATGGCATTCGATAGTCTCTTCTTCTTTGGGTTCCTCGGATGTCAAGACTGTTTCATCTTCTTCTTCTTCCTCAAGATCTGAATCGGCATTGGATATAACATTTGGTGGTTTTGATTCAGTTTTCTTGAAATTCCTAAATGGCATTTTTGTTGAGGTTTCTGCTACTTGCTTTTTTATTTCGACCATTTCATTTGACATAGTCTTGAGGACTTTCTATAAACCTTCCATATCATATGGATCTTTAGGAGTTTTCTTCTTTGAATCATATTTGAAAGAAACGTTTTGGATTTTCTATCTTCAAGAGCAGCTTTCTTTTCTAGAGCATTAATACATTTCTCCACAGCAAGTGCTTCTTTCATGTTTTCAGCTAAAGTTGGTTTAGCAGCCCTATCTACAAAGATAGCTATATTGGAGGGTAGGGCAGTTATATACCATTCACTTCTGATTTGCTCACTTGGTTTGGAGGCTGTTGGAATCTTATTCAAGAGTTTATTGAATCTTGAGTTGAATTCTTTAATCGGTTCCTTATGCTCTATCTTAAGATTGGAGAGATCATTGATCAATGTGGCTAAAGATCTATCACCGCCATACTTAGTAAGAAACTGTTCTTGGCAAATGTTCCAACTGGTAATGGATCCAGAGGGCAGGGAAAAATACCAAGATCCCGCTGATCCTTGCAAAGTATAAGGGAAAAGCCTAACGACAAGATCTTCCTCTATTACTCCTTTCAAATTAACTGATAACATGAAGTTGTTAATATGTTCTTCGGCTTGTGTTCCAGCATCTAGATTAAACTTGGGTAACCATTTTTCAGGAGAATCAGGCAATGCATGTAATGGTGCAGGCATATTGATCGCACCGGGACTATTCCATGGATCTACCATTGAAACACCAGTAGTGGATGATATTGCTGATGAAATTCCAAATGTTTGGGAAGGAATTGATATTGAGGATTGAGCAGGTTGGGATGTTGAAGTTCCTAATCCCTGATGAACAACAATATGTAATGAAGAAGTGGATGGCTGACTTTGCACTGGGGAAGATGAGATGGAGGATGTCGATGAGAATGCTTCACTGTCAGATCCTTCAGTGTTCTTCTTTGCCCTTTTCCTTTTAGGTAAGGGCAACTTAGTAGGTTCGATGCCAAGTTTTCCGCTCTGAAGTCTGGTGAGAGGATGAGGTAGATCGAATTGCGAAGTCTCACTGCCTTGAGATACCTCAGATTTCTGTGGTGATATTGAGAAGCCTTGAAGTTTATGGATGAGTAGTTGAACTTCAGGGGACTGAGGACTTAATTGTTCTGGAGTATTGTGGGCTTGAGCAGTGGTAGTTGATTCCTCTTCTTCTCGCTTGGATACTAGAGAACCAGCATGCAATTGGGAAGTATGAGGTGATGTGGAGGGAGATTTACTCTCAGAATGGATTATAGGTTTGGTTTTGCTCACCATTCATAGTTCATGCCCTCCTTCTAGTGCCAAAAATGTTGATGCCTCGAAAATCACTGCATCAACATTGGGGATAACCACCCGGTCCGGACCTTAGAGGAAGCTCCTTTTCCGTTTGGTATGGTGGCTCCGACTGGATATAATGGGACCAGTTTCCCAATGATTGGTAGATGGGATGAATAAATGATTGATTTTCTAATATCTAACGATGATGGATGAATGATCTAATTTAAAAGTAAAATATAAACAACTATTCTATCCCGGGAAATTGCTGCTTTTAGTGTAACTTTGGATGGTCTTCATTCACAAACAGGCATATAGATGACCTTTGTTGGTAAGTAAAGATGTTTATTCATATGATAATTACTAAGCCCAAATAGTTGAACAAAGCAATCAAGAAAACATTATTACACTATTTCTCATTTATATCATAGACATATACATGAGTGAAAGGATAACAGTCCTCGAACATCCAATAGTGAAAAGTACAAGGCTTGCTGTTAAAGCACACACACACACACACACACACACACACACACACACATATATATATAGATATATTCAATGATAGCAAAATTTAAACGAATGCAAATTCATATAAAAATGACAGAAAAGCATAGATAATAGTACCATATGTTTATTCGAGTCACTTCCAATATCAACCGCATTCACATTCCTTTTTCCAACTTAGAAAACACTTCCACAAGGGGTAATAGTGCACAGATTATCAAATCTTTCTTTGTCAAAATTTAGAATACTGGCCCAGTCTTTATAAAAAATAGATCAGAAGCACAATAGTGTGACTTCCTGATTTGAGTTTATACAAAAACTGAGGACCCTTTCCAATGCATTGAAAGGGCCTATAATACTAATTAAACTAACTAATTACAAAATAAAACTGCTAATAAATTGGTACAACTATGCTATGAAGATCTCCTCAAAATCGGCTTGTCTTTAGTCAGTAGCATGATTCATTACTTCGAATGATCTCCCTTCGGCTTGAGCTGGCATATTTCTAACATCAGTTGCAGCTCTGGGGGGCAGCTTAGGCGAGAATTCAGTTGAGCTAAGTATTTGGCATCTTGTATCTCGGGGATCATACAACTGATAACATCAGTTAAACACTTGAGCGCAGCCCTCTAACTGTATGGCTTGATTAGGAAAAACCAAAAGGTATCCCAAGTTAGACTTTGGATACCAGCGATTAATCTTCCTTTCTTTTCCAGCTCCTGGTTGCCTGTCTGTTCCAAAGCTTTGGCCGATGTTAACTTTCCTGGGTTACACTGAGAAATCATATTATATAGATAAAGAGTTTCATTGACAAATTCAATTAAATTGCTAGTAGATAACCGACATCTCGAGGTTTCTCTTTCTGCCTTCATTAATTGAGTCTGCCACTCTAGGAACAGGATGTCTTTGTGTGCTTCAATAATTTTGGGAAGATCCGAAGCCTGTCCTTCAAGGGAGTCTTGCCAGGCGAGGAAATTGGTTAAGGTTTCATCGGCCTGTTCCAATTCCTGTCTGGCTTCAACTGATTTATCCACTACAGCTGCAGTAATTTCACAAAGAGGTTCAACCAAAGAAATTTTATGACATAGTAGTCTCAGTTGTGTAATCAATGCTTTATTGATTTGTAGAGCTTCTGTTATGAATTCTTCTATTTGAGGAAGGCTCCTGAACTTTTCCACCTCTTGCGACAGTTGAGCGAATTGCTCATCCTTAGTCTTGCTCATTTGTTCGTTCATTGCCTTTAATTTGGCCACTGCCTCAGATAGTTCCTTCTGTTTCTACACTGCACTGGAATCTATCCTCTGTTTCTCTTTGTGTAATTGCTCAGTTAATTGGTTGTTGGTCTGCCACTGTGCTGCTAGCTATTGTTCCAATTGATCTGTTTTCCATTGTGCTTCGGACACCTGCAACTGTAATGAATCAATTGTTTGATCTTTTTCCTTGAGGAGACTGCTCACTTCCGAAGCCTTGTCCATTGTGGCTGCCGAATATGCTCCGGCATACTAGGAGAGTTTTGTAAGGTCATCGGAAGGGTTCAGTTCCTCCTTCCACACCATGTTAGCCATCTCTATTTGATCTGGCAAAGGGGAAGATTGATCAAGTCTTTGCCTTTTCCTCTGTCTTTTCACCACAGCCCTATGTTTAGGGCTGTAAAAGACGTCTAGTGGTGGTATGTCTTCTACCTGTAAAAAAATTTGATTTGATGGATCTCTGGGGATTATCTCTACATCCTTACTACTGGGTAGGCCGTTGGTTCCTTCTATTAGAACCATAGTTATGGTTGTTTCTTGGCTGACTATCACTTGAGGCTTGCCGAATCCTGGTGGAGTCTTGGGATTATTAATAATAGAGTCAAATTGTTGCCACTCCTAGAGGAGTTTTGGATCAATTTGAGTCTCCAAATCAATGACTTCATTGTCATGCTTCTTCCCTTTTTCCTGCTCTTTTTCCTGCTCCTTTCCTTTCTCCTACTCTGTTTCTTTTTCGAGAATTTCTTTTGTAGCGAGAGGCTCGTCAGTACTCTTTTGTCCAGGCTCGCTTGACTTAATTGTTGGTGTAGTGGCCAACAAGTCCAGAGGCAGAGTTTGCAACCTCTGCTCTCTGAGCCTATTGAATTCCACCAGTGCTTCATCATTATATCTCATTCTAGCCAATGTTTTAACCTGCGACAAGGATTCTGCTGAAGAAAATAAATCATCAAATTGATCTTTTTCATGGTCAAACTTGGTGAGTTTGGCCTGTTCGAGCACATTGTAGGCAACCTTCCGGGGATCGAATTGCCTACTAGGGATGGTCGCAATGTTGAGCACATTAATTTTGCCTGCCTCCTTCTCAGCATGCTTCCAATCAAGTATGGTGTAAACACCACATCTTAAAGGGAATACAGGCCATAGCTATTTTTTGGAAGTCCTAAGAGTTTTGGACATTCCAGCGGTTGTGATTTAGTAGGCTAATTCACGTGCCAACAATTTATCGAGCACACATAATGGGAGAACATGGGGTTTTGTGGAACTGCCAAACACCCGTATATACGTGAATTTTTCTTCCCCGAACCAATTCCCCACTGCAGTTAAATCAATTTCGGCCTCCTCGGAAATTCTTAGGGCAGGCCTATCAAAGATAGCATAATAAATGGGCAACATAAAACCATTACAGATTTGATATAAGTGGTCTTTATAATGTGCCTTCCATAACATCTGATGGTAGATGTGAATTGGTTTGGGGTCCTGTGGTGTCCACCTCCACCCGAGTATCAGGTATTCAGAATTAAAACAAAGCATATCCATGACATAAGCACTGTAATAGAAGGGAGGGATAGTCCGGGTAGTTTTGCATGAATTGAATCTAAAATCAAGAATTGTAGAGGCTAATTTATCAGACAAAATATTGGCCCAATCCATGATATAACTACTAGTTGTCGCTTCCATTAAAGGAACCATTTCGATATCAAATCTTGTAGAATCATGCATCCCCCATATCCTGCACATCATCGCCCCAGCGTAACAGTAAGGAGATGCTAAGGAATCCACGGAGTACTTACCCGATGACTCGTGTTTTTGCTTTGCTGGATGTCTCCATTGTCTGATTGGGGCTGATTCCGTATCATTTTCATCTGCGAATTCCTTTAGAAAAGCTTTGTTGTATTTCTTCTCCGGCTCGGGAAAATGGTACATTTTCCTCAAGTCGTCAGGCTGGAACGAACCGAAAACTCTTCCATCAACCGTGCAAAAGGCCCTATTAGAAACAGGAATTTGTTCAACCACCCATCTGACCACATCAGTGTAAGGGAGAATTTTCTCCCGAGCTGCTATCCTGTGTAGAAACGAGTCGACCAAATCCTTTAGTGAAGCTTTTGATTTGTTGGTTGAGTCTGCAGTCGCTTCTTCTTTTGTTTCCTCTGGTTCTTCAGCCTCAATCAGATTATAAATGCTTTGCCAACTGGTATTTCCCAGGCTGAGACATGTAGTGTCTGAAATCAATCCCTTCTTGCTGGGTCCTGGGTCACTGGTGGGCTGGATAGTAACTACAGGGGTTGTTGCCACAGCGGACCTCTTAGATTTCTTTCCCATTTGCTCAAAACTTGAAACTTTGGCATAATTCTGCACAAGGAAGGAAGACCAGCGTGATACAAAGAAAAAGATAGCAAGAGACGATATGAAAGAGTATGAATAAAAATCACGATAAAGATTGCCGCAGATGGAATCTAAGTGGAAAATCTCGGCGTAACTCCTTCATTAATTGGCCGCTTCATCTATTAGTGATGATAAGGGAGCTTTTAAATAATCCATCATAACGTATATTGATTCAAGTGTGGCTTATATTTTGGTGGTTAAGCATATTTGATGATTGGCGTCGTGAAAAGGAGGATTTACACAATAATCCAAAATATTGTTCCATCACCGAAGGTGATACAATGCATGCCAAATCTTTATTATTTTAGAAATGCGCACCTATCACAATCGGGGTAGGGCTTGGGTTCCTTTATTTGTGCCATTGTGAATCGCCGATCGCTGATAGCGATACGCCTCATCACGTCGGGGGATTTGAGGGTGGTTCAATTAACGCAACACATACCAATGTCGATTTTCGATAGCGATGCCTTTATCGCATCAGAGGAATTGAGGATGGTTCAATTAACGCAACACTTACCAATGCCGATTGCCAATAGCGATGCCTTTATCGCATCAGAGGAATGGGGAATGCTTTATAGGTGATGTGCTTTGTCTTTCCCCGATATCCGATAGTGATTTCCCTTTTCAAATCGGAATTATTCAATGTGCCTTTACTTATGTTCCTTTGGTTATTGCGATATGCGATCTTGCGATCGCTTTATCGCAATAATAAAAGATTTATAATTTGCTTTTTTTTAAATGCCCTTTTCTCATTGTTTTCAAAAGGGAAATCATATTTCAATTGGGCTTTTTATGAGGGTTTTCCTAATAATAAGTAAATACCAATTTGTTCATATATCTAATCTTAAAAGGGACCCATTTCCTATTATGATTTCAAAAGAAAAATTTTATGAAATGGGGGGTTGTTGTACAACACAACAGCAAGTCAATAATATTTCTTTTCACAATTAGATTTGTATACGCTACTTTAGTTAATGAAACTTGCATATATATGCAACTGTTGTTAAGAAAACTAGCGTATATCCTACAGAATTAAAACTTAGCTAATTCATCAGATGTTGATATTTAATCTGTGTATTAGAACCATATAACAATAACCAGGTACAGAAAAAACAGAGCAGAAAATCACACACAAGAACACAAGATATAAGGTGGAAACCAAATGTGGGTGAAAGCCACCTGCTACAATTCGTCTTTATCTTATTTTAATAAGAAACTTCTTTTTACAATATTTCTGTACTGGTGCAGTCTTATATCAGTACGCAGGCTTCTACCTACAGAAGGCTACAACCTTCTCTAATTTTCCAGCTTCTCCTGGAAGGGAGCTACAACCCCCTTAGCTCTTGTACTAACTGATGTACTAGTAAGTAGGTGCTGACCTACAAAAAGCTGCAACCTTCTCTTTTCTTCTAGGGACCACGTTTCATAAATTTTTCAGATTGGATCCATCAATAACATCAATCAAACATCAAATATATATGCATCAACCAATCTCCTTTGTACCAACCAAAACTGAATCAAACAATCACTTTTCTGAAAGCTATAACCAGAACACAGTAATAGTAACCACAGAACCCAAGCAAGAACCTAGAACACTACAACAGCAAACAGAAGTAGCTAAAACATATTTTATGAGGTGTACGCTACATTAATGTGTCAAACCTACATGCATACGCACTTTTCTCAAGACAAACCTGTGTATACGCTGTTTTCAAATGCTTAACCAACGTGTACATGTGCCCTTGATGTAATGAACCTGCGTATAGATTTGTAAAAGATGATTTAACCTTTACAACCTTTCAAACATTAGTTATACCCAGATCATCAGATTTACAGATTATGACATGCGCCAACTATGTAGATAAAATATCAAAACCACATAAAGATACTTCTCTTCACGCCTTAAGATCTTGACCCATCAATAGAACTTATCCTTCTTCAAGCACTCATGTTCCTCCTTGATTCAGATCCAGCTATGCACCATAACTCTATGACCAGTATTCTAGATCTTGCTCTTCATTAGATATTCAATTACTTTTAGTGCCTTTGCCTAATGATCTCCTCCTCCTTTTATAGTCTTAGGCCTTACTCAATACCATGGTCCAAAACCACTTAGATTCAAAACCTTGGACCAAATACTTGGGGTCAACACTTCGGACAAGATACCTTGGACCAATACCATGGGTCAAAATACCATGGTCCAAATACCATGGACCAAAACCAAATTCTCCAACATGTACATGCCTTTCCTTGCGTGAAAGTGCATGTATACGCATACGTGCCTTTTGGTCGGCTAACCCCCATGTATACACAGCTTGGTTAAGGGGAAACTGCGTATATCTCTTTTTCCTTCATTCTGAGAGCCTGAACTATGATCTGTCATCTAAGTGAGTTGCCATCAAGGTCAACGCCTATGTCATAGTGCCAAACCTATGTCATAATACCAACAATCTCGCCCTTTGGACTTGATGGCAACCCCAAGTCACTCTCCCCCTTTGTCATCAAGAGCAAAGGGTTATGCTCCCCCTGAGTACATGCTAAATTCTCTGATATGTTGAAGCGTGTTGTTCATGCTCCACCTAACTATAAGCAAGGTCTACAAAAAGATGTTCTACAAGAAGAACAAGACTCTATAAATCATGAATTACCTTCCTATCACCAATGACTCATACATACATCCATCTCCCAACCAAGTGGGGATATACCAAAAGATTATACATGATAAGACAAGAAAATTACATCATCCATCCCAAGCATAGTGGGGAAACAAAATAGGTCATTACATGACTTTGATAATAAAGGATATGCATGACATAGAGACAAAATATCTAAAACAAGATAGTTATCGGCAACTATCATCAGCAGCATCTGTCAATCACCATTAGCAACCATGTAATCCCTCTGCACCTATTCCTCCTGAATCAAAAACAACTCTGAAAATGTACCAAGATCTTCTAAGATAATGCCAACAATTCATTATCAGAAGTATATGCTCCCCGTGAACCTGTGCCAGATGGTCTTTGTCAAACCCATATCAGACTCTTTTCATCTTGAGTCTGGCCCACTGTTTTTCTTCAAACCAACATATACGTGATCGTATCCATAGCAACCAGTGTATGTACGTGGATATGCTTCATGAAACTCTCATACAACCAATTTTATCTGAACCAGATAGGTTTCAACAGCAAGATTATGTATCAAATACTCCCAGCTTCTATCTGAGATATTCAAATGTCTCTCTGGGTAGAGGTTTGGTGAATATATCAGCAACCTATTCTTTGGAGGGAAAATACTCTAATTTGAACTTTTGTTCAAGCACTTGTTCATGGAGAAAATGATATTTGATAGGTATGTGCTTAGTCTTGGAATGCATGACTAGATTCTTTGAAATACTAATTGCACTTGTATTATCACATAGAATGGAGATAGGTGGAGTACATGTGCTTTGAATGTCTTGCAATGTTTGCATCATCCAAAGTAGTTGTGTGCAGCAAGATGTAGCAGCCACATATTCTGCTTCAGCTGTAGATAATGCAATTGAGCTTTGTTTCTTGCTAAAGCAAGATACTAATCTGGAACCCATATAGAATGCACCACCACTAGTGCTTTTTTTTTCATCCATGCTTCCTGCCCAATTTGCATCTGTATATGCATGAAGTGTAAGATCTGTATCCCTAGGATACCATAAACCAAAGTTTTGTGTTCCTTGAAGATATTTGAAAATCCTTTTGACTGCCTGAAGGTGTGCTTCCTTTGGATTTTCTTGGAATCTTCCAACTATTCCTACTGCATGCATGATTTCTGGTCGGGTACCTATTAGATAGAGTAGACTACCAATCATGGATTTGTAGGTTGGTTGATGTACTACTGTTGATTCATCATTTGCGCTGAGGCTGAATCCTGTTACCATAGGGGCACATACTAGTTTAGAATATTCCATGCCATGTTTCTTCAGGATCTGCTTGAGGTACTTGATTTGTGATAGAAAAATACCATCTTTATTTTGTTGACCTTGTAAACCAAGAAAATATGTGAGCTCACCAAGCAGGGACATTTCAAATTATTTCTGCATTACCAAATCAAAGTTTTGACTCATGGGTTCTTCATTGCTACCAAAAATGATATCATCAACATACACAACAAGTATTAGCAATTTATCATTTTCAATTTTTATATATAGATTGCTATCAGCTGATCCTTTTGAAAAACCTTGTTGATGAAGGTATTTGTCAAGACGATAATACCAAGCCCTTGGAGCTTGTTTTAGACCATAGAGAGCCTTTCTGAGTCGACAAACAAGTTTTGGATCATTTCCAAGGATGAATTCATCTGGTTGCTCAATATAAACTTCTTCTTATAGGTCTCCATTAAGAAAAGCAGATTTCACATCCATTTGATATACTTTGAACTTCTGAAAGCTAGAAAGAGCAAGGAACATTCTTATGGCTTCAAGTTTAGCAACAAGTGAAAAATTTTCTTCAAAGTCTATACCTTCTTGTTGAGCATACCCTTTACAAACAAGTCTGGCCTTGTTTCTAATAACTTCTCCATTTTCATTCAGCTTGTTTCTGAATATCCATTTGGTTCCTATGACATTCTTATCATGAGGTCTAGGAACTAATTCCCAAGTATTATTCTTTTCAATTTTCTCAAGCTCTTCATTCATGGCCTTGACCCAACATTCATCTTTGCATGCTTCATTTACATTTTTCAATTTGATTAAGGAAAGCAATGCTAGATAGCTTGAAGCTTCTGTAATAGTCCTTCTTGTCTGCACACCTGCCTCTTTTTGTCCCAAAATTTGAGTCTCTGGATGATTTTTCTAAACATATCTAGATGGAGTCTTTTCTTCTGCCATTATCTGCTCTTCTAGTGCTTCATTGGTTTCTTCTTCATCAACATTAGTCTGATTTGATGTGGAAGGATAACCCTCATCTTCTTCCCACTCTTTAGTTTTTACTTGCTTCGGATTTTCGCCTGCTTCATCAACCACAACATCAATACTTTCAACAATTTTCCCTAGTCTTTTATTATAATACTTGTATCCTTTACTTCGAGAAGAGTAACCAAGGAGAATGCCTTCATCTACTCTAGGTTCAAACTTGCCAAGTTTTTCATCAGTCCTTTTGATGTAACATTTGCTTCCAAAAACTTTGAAATATTTTACAGTAGGAGTCTTACCATACCAAAGTTCATGTGGAGTTTGAGTGCTATTTACCTGAATGTTTGTTGTGTTGAGAATAGTGACAGCAACAATTGTAGCTTCACCCCAGAAGCTTGCAGGAGTTCCAGACTCATCTAGAATAGCACGAGCCATTTGTTGAATAGTTATGTTCATCCTTTCTACCACTCCATTTTGCTAAGGAGTCCTTATGGTAGAGAATTCCCTTCTTATTCCATGTTCTTCACAAAAGTCGAAGAATTCATCCGAGGTAAATTCCCCTCCTCGATCAAACCTGAGGCATTTGATTTTGCGTTTTGATTCATTTTCAACCAAAGCTTTGAAGGCTTTGAAATATTCAAATGCTTCATATTTATGCTTTAGAAGTCCTATCCAACACATTCTAGAAAAGTCCTCAATGAACAATATAAAGTATTCTTCTCCACAAGGTGACTTTTTCCTTGATGGACCACATAAATTAGTGTAGACAAGTTCAAGAGGCTTGCTAGCTAATCCTTCATTCTCAAGGAAATGTGCTTTGGTTTTCTTACCAAATTGACATGATTTTCATATTGTATTTTCTAAAATCCTGATATCAGGAAGATCGTGAACAGCTTGGAATTTGCATGCTTTTCTTATCTGAGGGAAGCTTAGATGCCCCAATCTTCTGTGCCATAGCCAGTGTTCATCATTTTTGCTGAGATAGCACTGTTGCTGTCTTCCCTTGAGTATGTATAAATTATTTGGAGTTCTTATGCCTTTGATCACTGTTTCTCCTGTATCAAGCTCATGAACAACACATCCATTTGATAAAAATACTACCTCATTTCCTTGATCACACATTTGACTAACACTCAATAGATTATGCTTTAAACCATAAACATACATAGCATTCCTAGCTTTAACCTTTTCTTTTAAGAGAACAGAGCCTTTACCTTTTATGACTGTAGGAGTGTCATTTCTAAATGAGACCTTCATTTCCTTTTCTAAGGCATTATATGACTGAAAGTTTTCTTTATCACCTGTCATGTGTTTTGAGCATCCATTGTCGATGTACCATTGATTTTATTTTCCTTTTGCATATAAGGCTATACCACATTTTTCAGTTTGCGGTTCTTTCTTTCTCCATGTTTTGGGACCCAATGAAGCTTTCTCCTTCTGAGATGTTTGCTGAAATTTACTCCTGCATTCAGAGTCTTCATGACCGAAGTTGTTATAGATAGAGCATTCTGTGTCATTTTCAAGAGAAAAAAAGTTATTGTAGGTCCTCTTCACAATCCCAGTCACATTCCTTTGATTTTGTGCTTCTCTAGTCATGATGGTCTTGTAAGAAACACATTGAGCAACTTTGTGTTCAAAGTTATGATATGAAAGACATTGGCCATTAAATAAATTCCTGTGATTATCGAATCTACTGACCTGGTGATTGTAATTTCCATTGACATTCATTCTTGAAGAGAATTGAGAATGATTTACCTGTGGTTGGTGATAGCTTCTATTCATCCTTGAAGTAGATTGAACTCGATTTACCTGGTGATATGCTTTATACCTTTGCTTACGATTGTCAAATTGTTCACTTCTCCTTGCTGCATCAAGTTAGCTTTTGGAGGTTGACAGCTTCTGTGTTTGAAATGATTCTTCAGTATATCCAAGAACTGTCTTTATTAGAGAAGAACATTGCACTTTGATAATTTCATCTAAATTTTCTGATCCTTTAGCAAATCTGAGATTGAGGGCTTTTGTTTTCTCAATATCTTTTCTTAGTCCCACAATTTCACATTCTAATTTTTCATTGTGTTTTTCCCTTTTAGCAAGTTGAAATGTCAGAGTATCTATGATCATATTCTTTTCTTCTAAACAAATTTTAAGTTTAGAAATTTCTTCATAAAGACCATCTTCATCTAAAGCATCCAAGAAATCATCATCTTCAAAATACATCAGAAGTCTATAATCATTACTATTTTCATCTTCATCACTATTTTATAAACCATCACTATCTTCATGCGTATAGTAGCTCTTCTTATTTACACTTTGTTTTCTATTCAATTTTGTTGATTCCTTACCTTTACCAAGCTTATCTTTGTAAAGACATTTGGTAGTGTTAGTTTTAGTCTTTGCAGCCTTCCTCCAGTGATCAAATATGCTCTTACAAAGTGGTCTCGGAGTGTCAAGGTCAAATTTTGTCATTTCAGTAAGCCTTCAAGCAAAATTTGGTCACTAGGCATTAGATTTAGGGTTTGCTTTTATTCCTGTCAAAGTTGTCCAAATGTCGGTCCATGTCACCGTTCAGCTGATTGTACCATCATTCATAGGGTTTTCATTATCATGTCAAGTTCCACTGGGTCATTTTACACCTTGTTCATGCTTCAATTGCGCCTAGGTAAGGTCATTTCCCTCTCCTAGGGTTTTGAAGGCAATTTCTCTAGGACGGTCAAATCATCGGAAAAACTTGTATCCTGATGTTCATACACCTTCCCGTATCCTTAAAGTACCTTATCAAGCACTTCCCATCACTGAGATCCCCCAAATTCCTCATTTTCGCACAAACCCTAGTTTCTTGCTACAACCTGGCAATTTTCTAGGTTGGACCTGTGTTTTGCCTTTTTGGACCCCTTCCCCTCACTAAATCTTTGAAATTCCACTTTCCCCTACTTCTTAACATCCCTCTCTACTTCCAAGAATTAAGAAGCCGCTTATCCCCTTCATTTCGCTTCATTTCGACAAATCTCTTGTTCCACACATCGGGATAGGTTTTACTCCAATGATTTTTCTGAGCAATAAAAGATGAATTTTGGAAAAATGAGAGAGGTTTTTGTCCAGAATAAGCCACGGAAGAAAAAAATCCTTCACTTTTTACACAGTTGTCATGGTTTTAGAGAAATGTAAAAAATAAAATTTCCTCGGGAGAATTGATGCACCTCTGAAGTGACATTGGGAAAATCAATTTTTCTCCTAGCCTGGTTAGCCAAATGACTTAATTGATGATTAAAATTGTAACTAGACACAAAGCTATTTCCAATGAGCTATCATGAGCTTAATTTGGAGTTGAGGAACACCTTCAAAAGTTGATTGCAACAGCACTCTGCTTGAGGCAGCCTCATTTGGAACATTTTGACCAGTCTTGGGCGATTTGATTTTTGACAGGGCAAATGAACTCCAAATTGACAAATTCCGGTTGGGTTGGAAAGTAGACTCAAAGACCTTTCCAACAAGCTATCATGTGCCCAATTTAAAGACCAGGACGGCCTCCAAAAGTCTCCTGTAAAAATCACTATGCACAGTCTCTATGCGTCATGCCTCAAGCCCAGTGCGCCGCGCCACTTCCCTATGCGCCGCGCACGTGACGCGTGCTTATGCTAGCGAGCTCTAAATTGAAAAAAAAAAATATTTTTGGATTTTGCATGAAAAATCATGACTGATGGTGCATGGCCAAGAAATTTGGGCAAGTTTTGTGTCCCCAGACCTATCCATCGGTCGTTTGGGTGGAAAATGCAACGCTAGCAAACAGTGGGCTCTTCAGCTTCAGTTCAATAATGATGATTAAAATGACTCCCTATTTTCAACAATTTTCTCATTCCTTGGGTGGATTTGCCAGAAATCCAACTATATTGCATTATAGTACAACAATTTCAAACATATTACAACAGCAGTCCAAACAGTCTTGCGACCAACATTCATTTCTCCAAGCAGTTTTCATAACATCAATTATGTCATATGATCATTCATCCGATTATGAGGAGGAATATCATAGTGACCCACCCACAGAAGAACGTGCACCCCGAAGGCCTCACAAAAGTGACAGACATGTTAGAGAAGAACCGGCTACCCTCACAGAATTGCAAGCCTGCCCTTTTGCCGTCTCTTGTTTTCGGTTTCAGTCATGCTATGAGTTTTGTGAAAAGGTTACAAATGTTCTACATTTGCATGGTGCTCAAGTTACTTTGGCCGGTGTTACTTTCACACTTACACCGGACTCTATTTCATTAGCTACCGGCATGCCTAATATTGGAGAGCCAAATGAAATATGAAATACTTGGAGCAGAGGAACAAACAACTTGAGGAGCAGCAAGCTGAGATAGAGTTGCAACTGAGCAGGGAAAACCAGCAACACATCATGGCAGCACGAGGTAGACCTATAGGAGCAAAGAGATGAGGACCGGGAGTATGTTTCAGAGAAACTGAACGTTCACTTGGAGCAGCTGTTGGAGAAGGTTAAGAGGGAAAAAGCAATGCTGAGGTGCATGACTCACCATTACATGGCCCGAAACATGAGCTCCAAAGCGAGAATCAGGAGCCTAAAGGCGAAATTGAGGAAGGTGACAAAAAGACAAAAGAGGTAAAAAGAGCAAGATCGGCTCCGAATCTTGGCCGAGGCTTCTTTGGTCCAGCACGACATGTGATAGAGAAGGTACAGCCCAAATTTCAAGAAATTTGGAGCACTTTTTGCATTTTGAAAATTTGTGTACAAAAAACAGGTTTTTTTTCCCTGTGTGCCATGCCACCTAGCATGCGCTTTCGCTAGGGAGCTCCAAATGACAAAAAGTTTACATTTTTGGATTTTCCATGGAAAATCATGACTATTGGTGCATGGCCAAGAAGTTTGGGCCAATTTTGAGTCCTCAGGAGGTCAAAAACACCCAAAAAATGACCTCTCTATCCCTATTTTGACACACAGGAAGCAGTCTTGGGAGATTGCATTTTTTGAGGGGAAAATGGCATTCAAATTCAAAAATTCCACTTGGGTTGGAAAGTAGACAGGTAGGGCTTTCCAACGAGCACACTTTGGCTCAATTTGGACTTTAGAAAGTGCCTCAAAACCAGCTCCAAAGTGGCGCGACGCATATAGTTTTTGGCACGGTGCACAGAGACCCAAAGGCCAAAATCACTTCCGCTCCGCGAAATTTCGATTTGCAATTTTCTCCAAGTGGGCCTGCTCATTTACAGTACATTTTTCTCGGCATCAAAGGCAAAGTTTAAAAAACATTTTTGGCTTCTATCCAAGTGGCCAAATGAAGGCGAACAACCACCCAAAAAATCTACGCTCATGTTTGCTTTTTTCTAATTGGTCCTCACAAAAAATTAAATGTAACTGCTGATGGTTGGCTCTTCATTTCCTGGGTTGATCGAATTTCTCATGGAAAAGCTTATTTATTGTATTCATAGTCATTTTGTTTTTTGGTTGGAATTTCTGCAAAATTGTGGGAGAGAAAACCAGTCACTCACTGTACATTTTGACAGAGAATTAATGAAAGATTGCAGCTCTCGTTCATGATATTCCTGTGGCGTGAGTTTAGAAAATGTATCTTCTTTATGTTTCATATGTATTTCTTTATGTTTCATATTTTCATTCATATTCATTTCCAGTGAAAGCTTTCTAAGTAAAAAGGTAGAGTTTAGTGCGCTGCTCTGCCTTGGGATAGTTTTCACGTTCTATGTTTTCTTTTGTTGAAAAGGATTCATGTATTTATGCCCTTTTCACACTCTTAAACAATCTCTCCACTTCATGTTATTTCGAATCTAATTGCTAGACTTTCTGCCTGTCTTGCCTCACAAAATAATCTACTTCTTTGAGTTAAATTCTCTGCTCATGCTGTTCCTTGGTCCCACACATCCCAGAAAACTCAGTCATTTGTCAAAATACCTCTATCACATCCATTTACCTAGCCTAAAATCAGTATTCATTTTTGAGTCATCTCAGACCCTATTGTTTATTTTCTCGAGTGTGACCTGGAGAGAGCCCTCTCCTGTTTTGGTAGGGCTAGCTACCAGATCGAGCATGGTTTTTGGTTACCCTGAATGTTGCCTTCCTTCAGCCTATGGCAGATTTAGGTGCTAACATAGTGGCGACCATACTGGGGAACGAAAATGGTTTACTTGTAGATTGTCTTGCCCCAGTACATATCTCAAGTTCAGATCTGATGGTTGATGGTGGACAACGATCAGATAGAAGACGACTGAAATCATTCACCTGGCGACTCCATTCACTGAAGAATCCAGCAGTCGGTGCTTCATGGTGACTCCACTGGAGGACTAACTCTTTCTCTGCGAAAATGGAAGGATCTTACACAAAGTTCGGGTATCCAAAGTGGAATGGTATTCAGGACCTACTCTGCTTTCTTGTGAATTACTTCTTTGTTGTTCTTGAAGTTGTCCTGAAAGTTTTTCAGAACTTGTTGTATGATAAAGGTGATCAAAATCTTCAATCGACCCATTCAAAAAGCATAAATACTAAGTTTCCCTTTGATCCTGGCCTCCTTACTTTTCCTACATCTTATGATGATTCTCTGCAAAGTGATGAGCCTAAAGAAAACAAAATTGATCCTATAGCTCTTGTATATATTCCTACAGCTGTTATAATCCCAGATAGGTATAAACCTCTTGTTTTACCTTCTGTTCTTCATGCTTTCCCCAAAAACTATGATCTATACTTGCCAAGATTTGACGGTGAATGTAAGAATGTCAATGCTGAGCAACATGTGCAGAATGTTGAGACTTTTCTAGACCTTTTTGAAATCGATGAATAAGATGTCTGTATAAGGCTTTTTTCCCTTTATCTGAGAGGCAAAGTCAAGAGTTGGTTCAAAGCCCTGCCTGATGCGAGCATCACAGATTTACAGCAGTTCATCAAAGTTTTTCTTGACAAGTGGAGGACCGAACAAAACCTTTTCCTTATCGTAGAAGAGTATAATCAGCGGAAAAGACTGCCAGGGGAGACAGTACAATAGTTTTCAGCCAGATTTAATCAAGTTTATTATTCAATGCCGGTTGATATAAGACCCCATCCTAGATTTGTCTCTTGCACTACCCAGGTGCCTTTGATCCGGAAATGGAGTTTCAGCTGAGAGAAAAGAATGTCGTAACACTTGAAGAGATGCAGAACAATGCAGTAAATGTAGAGGCTCATTTACTGATCAGAAGGGCAAGGTGAAAGAAGAAGAGATGAAAAACGTGGATCCAGAGAAAACTACACCTTCAGAGGAAAATCTTGACATTTTGGTGAGTGCATTAGAAGAGATGGCATGGAAAATAACTGCAAAAAATGAAAATGACGTTCATGAACAAGTGGCTGATCCAAAACATATTGTTTCTTATCTCAGTTGTCATAAGGATTGTTTTGTAGATCATCTTGAGGAAGAAAGACGTGTTGATATGACATGTATGCTTGATGATGTGTTTTATATTGATGATTTGCCTCAGTTTGATCAGTATGATGATGATGATTATGTTCTCCAAACAAAAGCTAATCTTGCAGACAAACCAGTAGCCAGTTTGTGGGATGAGGAAGTTCACTTACAGCAGCTCAAGTAGAGTGACCAACCAATACATATTAGCTATGACAATGACGAGGAAAGTGCAGAAAATTGGGAAGTAGGTGAAGGATCTTTACCTTTTTGCTTTGATTCATGTCAGTTCATCAGAGACAATTTCCGTGCAATCAAAAATCAGTTGTCGACTAGTCTTGATTTGGAGCCTCTTGAGGGCGATGAAAACTCAGTGCCAGACTTCTCATATTCAGATTTCCAGCCCCCAAATTCCATTAGTTGTCAAGTTGCAGATGAGGACATGGAAGCTGGCACATGCGATCAAATGATACAAGAAGATTCCTTACCTTTCTGTTTTGAATCATTTCAGTTTTTGAGAGGTAAATTGCATAGTAAATCTTCAAATGAGCAGCCTATAGGAAATCAACAATCTCTCAGTTCTAATATTGAGGATGAGACAGATGGCGAAATTCTTGAGCAAGTTTTTAATAAGAAATCTTCCCCTGAAATGATTGACGAAATAATTTTGGATATAAAACCCTCTCTAGCACCAGATTCGCAGCCACCAAACACAATTGAAGGTCAGATTACAGATGAAGGTGTGGCAGCCGAAGTACATGACCTAATGATGCAAGAGGATTCTATACCCTTTTGTTTCGAAATATTTCAGTTTATAAGGCAGAATCTTCGTAATATCTCTAAAGAAAAAGATGAACCGCCAATAGGATGTCATACAGTTTCAATAGATACATCGCAACAGTCCCCTCAACTTTTTGATGATCCTTTTGCTCATGTGTTAGATTCTGTTTGCTGTAAAAACTCTTCTCCATCAGCCAACCATGTGACAAAGAGAATGTTGATAATAATATGATTCCAAGGCCACCTTCATTGTCTTGTTTAACAGATTTTTCATTACAAAGCTCATATCAAAGTTTGCAGTCATATGAGGAGATTGATAAAGGAGGCTTTGGTTCTGTTTGGAATCAGAAACAGAGTTTGGTTCTTCACAAAATTCAGGATCCTTTTGACAGCCTACTGCTATCACCAAAGAAAGACAACACAGATGTGAGGAAAATTTTAATATCCAGCTATGAAGATTACTTGGACCAGAACAGTAATGTGTTAATGGAAATCAATGGCGATGCTTATGAAGATCCTTTTGCAGTATTCTTGAAGTCATCCAGCCAATTCATGCTTTGCAAGTTTGTCAGCAGTGAACTTGATTCCAAGTTTCCATGGGAGTTGCCTTTCGATTCTTCCCTTTTCCTGCGCATCAGAAAGCATTTGGGAAGAAATCAAATATCAGCCATGATACTTACCTGGTTGCATTGGCTGTTCCATCTCACTTGATCGGGTGGTGGAAAGAGTAATTAGGGTAGGTTTGCTGAATAAGCTCAAATATGAGCATCTTTCCAGTTTCTTAGTTAGGATTTAGTCATGTTTGGTTTTATTATGGTTTTCAGTTTGAGTCTTCAGTCAGAGTCCGTCTGCATAATGTTAGTTTCCGTGTTTTGATTCCATAGCCCAATGGACGAAGGCACTATCTGCTCACCCAAAGATCTGCAGTTCTTGGCACCTCCAAGGAGCTGGAGCTACCATCCCCAATCGAGCCAATGTTAGTGTCAGTCTTTGCAGCCTTCCTCCAGTGATCAAATATGCTCTTATAACGTGGTATCAAAGTGTCAAGGTCAAATTTTGTCATTTCAGTAAGTATTCAAGCAAAATTTGGTCACTAGGCATTAGATCTAGGGTTTGCTTTTATTCCTGTCAAAGTTGTCCAAATGTCGGTCCATGTCACCGTTCAGCTGAGTGTGCCATCATTCAGATGGTTTTCATTATCATGTCAAGTTCCACTGGGTCATTTTACACCTTGTTCATGCTTCAGTTGTGCCTAGGTAAGGTCATTTCCCTCTCCTAAGGTTTTGAAGGAAATTTCTCTCGGACGGTCAAATCATAGGAAAAACTTGTATCCTGATGTTCGTACACCTTCCCCTATCCTTAAATTACCTTATCAAACACTTCCCATCACTACGATCCCCCAAATTCTTCATTTTCGCACAAACCCTAGTTTCTTGCTACAACCTGGCAATTTTCTAGGTTGGACCTATGTTTTGCCCTTTTGGACCCCTTCCCCTCACTAAATCTTTAAAATTACACTTTCCCCTACTTCTTAACATCCCTCCCTACTTCCAAGAATTTTCCCAAGAATTTAGAAGCTGCTTATCCCCTTCATTTCACTTCATTTCGACAAATCTCTTATTCCACACATCGGGATAGGTTTTACTCCAACGATGTTTCTGAGCAATAAAAGATGAATTTTGGAAGACTAAGAGAGGTTGTTGTCCAAAATAAGCCAAGGAATAAAAATGTCCTTTGCTTTTTACATAGGTGTCATGGTTTTAGAGAAATGTCAAAATACAATTTCCTCGGGACAATTGATGCACCTATGAAGTGACCTTGGGAAAATCAATTTTTCTCCTAGATTGGTTAGCCAAATGACTTGCTTGATGAGTCAAATGATAACTAGACACAAATATATTTCTAATGAGCTATCATGAGCTCAATTTGGAGTTGCGGAACACCTTCAAAAGTTGACTGCAACAGCACTCTGCCTTGAGGCAACCTCATTTGGCACATTTTGACCAGGCTTGGGAGATTTGATTTTTGATAGGGAAAATGAACTCCAAATTAAAAAATTCTGGATGGTTTGGAAAGTAGACTCAAGTACCGTTCTAACAACCTATCCTGTGCCAAATTTTGACACAAGGAAGCCCTCCAAAAGGCTCCTGCAAAAAGTGCTACGCACAGGCTCTATGCGTCGCGCCTCAAGCCCAGTGCACTGTGCCACTTCCCTATGCGCCGCGCACGTGGCGCGCGCTTATGCTGGGGAGCTCTAAATTGAAAAAAAAATTATATTTTTGGATTTGGCATGAAAAAACATGACTGATGGTGCATGGCCAAGAAATTTGGGCAAGTTTTGAGTCCCCAGACCTCTCCATCGGTCGCTTGGGTGGAAAATGCAACGCTGGCAAACAGTTGGCTCTTCAGCTTCAGTTCATTAATGATGATTAAAACGAATCCCTATTTTCACAAATTTTCTCATTCCTTGTGTGGATTTGCTAGAAATCCAACTATATTGCATTACAGCACAAAAATTTCAAACATATTACAACAGTAGTCCAAACAGTCTTGCGACCAACATTCATTTCTCCAAGCAGTTTTCATAGCATCAATTATGTCATCTGATCATTCATCTGATTATGAGGAATAATCTCATATTGACCCACCCACGGAAGAACATGCACCCCGGAGGCCTCACAAAAGTGGCAGACATGTTAGAGAAGAACTGACTACCCTCACAGAATTGCAGGCCTGCCCTTTTGCCATCTCTTGTTTTTGGTTTCAGTCATGCTATGAGTTTTGTGAAAAGGTTGCAAATGTTCAATTCCACCATGAGTTGGCTCCCTTATTTGTTCTACATTTGCATGGTGCTCAAGTTACTTTGGCCGATGTTAGTTTCACAGTTACACCGGACTCTATTTCATTAGCTACCGGCATGCCTAATATTGGAGAGCCAAGTGGAATATGAAATACCTGGAGCAGAGGAACAAACAACTTGAGGAGCGGCAAGCTGAGATAGAGTTGCAACTGAGCAAGGAAAACCGGCAACACATCGTGGCAGCACGAGGTAGACCTATAGGAGCAAAGAGATGGAGACCGGGAGTATGTTTTTGAGAAAGTGAACGTTCACTTGGAGCAGCTGTTGGAAAAAGAAATGCTGAGGTGCATGACTCACCATTACATGGCCCGAAACATGAGCTCCAAAGCGAGAATCAGGAGCCTAAAGGTGAAATTGAGGAAGGTGACAAAAAGACAAAAGAGGCAAAAAGAGCAAGATCGGCTTTGAATCTTGGCCGAGGATTCTTTAGTCCAGCACGACATGTGATAGAGAAAGTACAACCCAAATTTCAAGAAATTTGGAGCACATTTTTGCATTTTGAAATTTTGTGTACAAAAAACAGGTTTTTTTTCCCTATGCACCGCGCCACCTGGTGCGCGCTTTCGCTAGGGAGCTCCAAATGACAAAACGTTTACATTTTTGGATTTTCCATGGAAAATCATGACTGTTAGTGCATGGCCAAGAATTTTGGGCCAATTCTGAGTCCTCAGGAGGTCAAAAACACCCAACAAATGACCTCTCTGCCCCTATTTTGACACACAGGAAGCAGTCTTGGGAGATTGCAGTTTTGGAGGGGAAAATGGCATCCAAATTCAAAAATTCCACTTGGGTTCGAAAGTAGACAGGCACGGCTTTCCAACAAGAACACTTGGGCTCAATTCGGACTTCCGAAAGTGCCTCAAAACCAGCTCCAAAGTGGCGCAACGCATATAGTTTTTGGCGCGGCGCACAGAGACCCAAAGGCCAAAATCACTTCCGCTCCGCGAAATTTCGATTCGCAATTTCTCCAAGTGGGCCCACGCATTTACAACACATTTTTCCCGGCAATAAAGGCAAAGTTTAAAAAACATTTTTGGCTTCTATCCAAGTGGCCAAATGAAGGCGAACAGGCACCCAAAAAATCTACGCTCATGTTTACTTTTTTTCTAATTGGTCATCACATAAAGTTAAATGTAACTGCTGATGGTTGGCTCTTCATTTCCTAGGTTGATAGACTTTCTCATGGAAAAGCTTATTTATTGTATTCAGAGTCATTTTGTTTTTTGGTTGGAATTTCTGGGAAACTGTGGGAGAGAAAACCAATCACTCATTGTACATTTTGACAGAGAATTAATGAAATATTGCAGCATTGGTTTATGAGATTCCTGTGGCGTGAGTTTAGCAAATGTATCTTCTTTATGTTTCATACGTATTTTGTTATGTTTCATATTTTCATTCATATTCATTTCCAGTGAAAGCTTTCTAAGTAAAAAGGTAGAATTTAGTGTGTTGCTCTGCCTTGGGATAGTTTTCACGTTCTATGTTTTCTTCTGTTGAAAAGGATTCATGTATTTATGCCCTTTTCACACTCTTAAACAATCTCTCCACTTCATGTTATTTCGAATCTAATTGCTAGAATTTCCACCTATCTTGCCTCACGAAATAATCTGTGTCTTTGAGTTAAATTCTCTGCTCATGCTGTTCCTTGGTCCCACACATCCCAAAAAACTCAGTCATTTTTCAAAATACCTCTATCACATCCATTTACCTAGCCTAAAATTAGTATTCATTTTTGAGTCATCTCAGACCCTATTGTTTATTTTCCTGAGTGTGACCCAGAGAGAGCCCTCTCCTATTCTGGTAGGGCTAGCTACGAGACCGAGTGTGATTTGTGGTTACCCTGAATGTTGCCTTCCTTCAGCCTAAGGCAGATTTAGGTGCTAACATAGTGGCGACCATACTGGGGAATGAAAATGGTTTACTTGTAGATTGTCTTGCCCCAGTACATATCTCAAGTTCAGATCTGATGGTTGACGGTGGACAACGATCAGACAGAAGACAACTGAAATCATTCACCTAGCGACTCCATTCACTAAAGAATCCAGCAGTCGGTGCTTCATGGTGACTCCACTGGAGGACTAACTCTTTCTCTGCAAAAATGGAAGGATCTTACACAAAGTTCGGGTATCCAAAGTGGAATGGTATTCAGGACCTACTTTGCTTTCTTGTGAATTACTTCTTTGTTGTTCTTGAAGTTGTCCTGAAATTTTTTTAGAACTTATTGTATGATAAAGGTGATCAAAATCTTCAATCAACCCATTCAAAAAGCATAAATACTAAGTTTCCCTTTGATCCCGGCCTCCTTACTTTTCCTACATCTTATGATGATTCTCTGCAAAGTGATGAGCCTAAAGAAAACAAAACTGATCCTATAGCTCTTGTATATATTCCTATAGCTGTTATAATCCTAGATAGGTATAAACCTCTTGTTTTACCCTTTGTTCTTCATGCTTTCCCCAAAAACTATGATCTATACTTGCCAAAATTTGACGTGAATGTAAGAATGTCAATGCTGAGCAACATGTGTAGAATGTTGAGACCTTTCTAGACCTTTTTGAAATCGATGAAGAAGATGTCAGTATAAGGCTTTTTGCTCTTTCTTTTCAAGGAAAAGTCAAGAGTTTGTTCAAAGCCCTGCCTGATGCGAGCATCACAGATTTACAGCAGTTCATCAAAGTTTTTCTTGACAAGTGGAGGATCGAACAGAACCTTTTCCTTATCGTAGAAGAGTATAATCAGCTGAAAATACTGCCAGGGGAGACAGTACAATAGTTTTCAGCCAGATTTAATCAAGTTTATTATTCAATGCTAGTTGATATAAAACCCCCTCCTAGATCTACTCTCTTGCACTACCCGGGTGCTTTTGATCCGGAAATGGAGTTTCAGCTGAGAGAAAAGAATGTCGTAACACTTGAAGAGATGGAGAACAATGCAGTAAATGTAGAGGCTCATTTACTGATTAGAAGGGCAAGGTTGAAAGAAGAAGAGATGAAAAACGTGGATCCAGAGAAAACTACACCTTCAGAGGAAAAGCTTGACATTTTGGTGAGTGCATTAGAAGAGATGGTGCGGAAAATGACGTTCATGAACAAGTAGTTGATCCAAAACATATTGTTTCTTATCTCAGTTGTCATAAGGATTGTTTTGTAGATCATCTTGAGGAAGAAAGATGTGTTGATATGACATGTATGCTTGATGATGTGTTTTATACTGACGATTTGCCTCAGTTTGATCAGTATGATGATGATGATTATGTTCTCCAAACAAAAGCTAATCTTGAAGACAAACTAGCAACCAGTTTGTGGGATGAGGAAGTTCACTTACAGCAGCTCGAGTACAGTGACCAACCAATACATATAAGCTATGATAATGACGAGGAAAGTGCAGCAAATTGGGAAGTAGGTGAAGGATCTTTACCTTTTTGCTTTGATTCATGTCAGTTCATCAGAGACAATTTGTGTGCAATCAAAAATCAGCTTTCGACAACCCCCTTGGCTCTTGTACTAGTTGATGTACTAGTACATAGGTGCTAACCTACAGAAGGCTGCAACCTTCTATTTTCTTCCAGGGACCTGTTGAAGCCCCAAAAATCGGGTCTACAACAAGGGGAATACCCGCCCGATCCGGACCTTGGTTGGCAGCTGCTTTTCCATTTAGTATAGCGTGTCCGACTAGGGATATGGAACTAGTTTCCCAATTTATGTGTGTGTGTGAAAAAGATGGATATTTCTGTTTCTAACAGTTTCTAAATGGAATACTTCTACTCTAATTCTAATATAATAATAAGGAAATTATATTCTTATAAGCAGAAATATCTAAATCTACACTAACACGAGGTGTAATCTTTCTTCTATGCAATCTAAAATGATTTCAAACAACAACTGGTAATAAAGATCATTCAGCTGTTAGGAGAAAAGAATTCAATAAAGATGAACCACGTCATATAAAAAGTTAGACGAAACAGTTGTGAAAAACATATCGCATAATAAGCTATTCATACACTAAGCATAAATAAATAGCTATCAATGTACAAAAGTGCCAAATGATAACTCAAGCATTCATACATCAATATATAAATAACTGAACATGAAAATCACTTTAACACAAGGCAAAAATAGTTAAGAGATAGAAATACCATTTATAACTAGTCCTACTCATGAGCTTCAAGCGATAACGATTTATCTCTTCTTGATCAAATATCCACTAAGAGTACAAAAGTGCAACATCAGTAGCAGATATCAAATGCAAACATCAATAAATCATGTTCCTTTCATTCATCAGAACTTGCTCAGAGGGTACAAAAGTGCATGTTCTGGGGATAAGTTTTTGATAAATTTCAGGACCCCTCTCTAAATGCATGAGAAGGGTTTAAATACTACTAACTAAATCTAAAAATAAATTATTACAAAAATATAGGATGCGGTTTAAATGACCGTCTCCTTTTCAGGAAAATAAAACAAAATTAAAACTAAAATTGAATCTAAAATTAAACTACTTCTGTATTTGGTCCTTGAAATCGCATGCATGCAACATCTGTTTGAGAAGAGTCGGCTGGCCGACTTCTGATTTTAGCTGAGCTGAGAAAACATAATCAACAAGAGTTGGCGCCATCTTTTTGGCCGAATTGATGATACACTTAAGAGTCATCCATTGGCTATGTGGCTTTACCAAGTATGCCCAGTAATAATCCCAGTTCAACTTGGTTAACCCTTGGATTGCTTCTGCCTTTTATTGAGCTTTCTGCTTCCAATCTATCTCTACCGTCGTTTTCTTGCAATTTTTGGGGCTTGCAGGTGACTGGGCAATTAGCAGCTTTCTTTTTTGAGAAATTTTTCTTAGCGATGCACGATTAGCGCTAGGCGCTAATTGCGCATCGGAAACTACCTCCATTTCTTGATCTAGGTTTCCTTGATGCGTTTTTCGCCTTTTGCGCTTTTTCTTTTTAGCAGATATAAAGTTCAAAATTTGTAAAAATAATACTTCCGAAAGCTCTTGACCCTGAGTTTTAAACTGTCTGTTTCTGATATCCACGTTGTCCAGTATCCATTTAACCATGTCCGTGTATGGGAGAGTTTTGGGCCTTGCTGCTATCCGGTGTAAGAATGAGCAGGCTAACTCGGTGATGGATGCCTCAGATGAACTGTTTGAGCCTGCAGTAGCAGCAACTTCCATTACTCTTGGATTCTCCTCTTCGAGTAGATTATACATGCCTTCCCAGTAGTAATTCCTGCGTATATGTTACAGGCCGTGTCCGTATACAAGGGCGCCATTTCCTTTTCTTCAGAGCTCGGGACTTTGCTTTTCTTCCCCATTTTATCCTACATATTGCTTTGTAATGGCCTCTGTTCTCCATTCCTACAATTCACAAGTGAAGTGAAAATAATGACAAGGAAGGGTGATGGGAACGTTTTTTAAATGTTGAAGACAACATCAAGTATACCACCTTACGTGACATGATTTTTTCGATAAGCACGAACCCATATTCCATTAATAACTGGCAACTAATTCATTTATTAGCATTAAAGCACATAACTAGGTGCCAGCTTATGGAAAATGCTTTTCTTGAATAACGAGCCCGAAAGATCTGCGATGAAGCGATTTTGCGATTTTGCGATTTTCTTCACAATATCGAAGATTGCAACATCGTGAAATGATAACATCACAAAGTTGGTCGTTCGTGACATCGCATTTCGCATTGTCGTTGCATCGTGAAATCACAATATCGCAATATCGCAGATCGCAGGAACGTTATACATGACAATCTTTGTTAACCTGTTTTCTGCGAAATGCGATTTGCGATTGGCATCATCACATATCGAAAAATTAAAGTTTTTCAATGTAAATTGTGCTCAATGCGATGCGATATTTATTTATTATTGCATATCGCAATCTCGCAATATTGGAATTTGGCTCATAAGGAGGTATCCCGTTATCTTTTTTGCGATGCAATATTCCTAAGGAAAGATTTGTGTCTTACCTTATCATAAAACTTAGATTTTTGGATTTTTCAAAGGGGGGCTTCCTAAGCTTATGATGGTAGTTTTATTCGAAAAAGGAAATTTAACCACTACTTTGATTTGTAAATTTTTTGCTAAGGGTCCCCACTTATTTAGTATTAGGAATTACACTAAATAAGAAGGGGGGTTGTTGTTGGTCACAACAGGACCACGTTTCATAAATTTTTCAGACTGAATCCATCAATAACATCAATCAAACATCAAATATATCTGCTTCAAC
This sequence comes from Pinus tabuliformis, assembly GCA_031772625.1. Lineage (NCBI taxonomy): Eukaryota > Viridiplantae > Streptophyta > Pinopsida > Pinales > Pinaceae > Pinus > Pinus tabuliformis. Next base: position 76,767,792 of record CM062819.1, on the reverse strand, counting down.
CAATCTCCTTTGTACCAACCAAAACTGAATCAAACAATCACTTTTCTGAAAGCTATAACCAGAACACAGTAATAGTAACCACAGAACCCAAGCAAGAACCTAGAACACTGCAACAGCAAACAAAAGTAGCTAAAACATATTTTATGAGGTGTACGCTACTTTAATGTGTCAAACCTACACGCATACGCACTTTTCTCAAGACAAACCTGTGTATCCGCTGTTTTCAAATGCTTAACCAGCGTGTACATGTGGCCTTGATGTAATGAACCTGCGTATAGATTTGTAAAAGATGATTTAACCTTTACAACCATTCAAACATTAGTTATACCCAGATCATCAGATTTAAAAATTACGACATGCGCCAACTATTCAGATAAAATATCAAAACCACATAAATATACTTCTCTTCACGCCTTAAGATCTTGACCCATTAATAGAACTTATCCTTCTTCAAGCACTCAGGTTCCTCCTTGATTCAAATCTAGCTATGCACCATAACTCTATGACCAGTATTCTAGATCTTGCTCTTCATTAGATATTCAATTACTTTTAGTGCCTTTGCCTAATGATCTCCTCCTCCTTTTATAGTCTTAGGCCTTACTCAATACCATGGTCCAAAACCACTTAGATTCAAAACCTTGGACCAAATACTTGGGGTCAACACTTCGGACAAGATACCTTGGACCAATACCATGGTCCAAATACCACGGACCAAAAACAAATTATCCAACATGTACATGCCTTTCCTTGCATGAAAGTGCGTGTATATGCATACGCGGCTTTTGGTCGGCTAACCCGCGTGTATACACGGCTTGGTTGAGGGGAACCTGCGTATATCTCTTTTTCCTTCATTCTGTGAGCCTGAACTGTGATCTATCATCTGAGTGAGTTGCCATCAAGGAAAACACCTATGTCATAGCACTAAACCTGTGTCATAATGCCAACACCTAACACCATAGAAACACTCAAATTCTACACCCAAGGCAGTGGCATAGCTTGGCCACTTACTGGAGGGATCGAAGAATTGACAGTAACATTCTTCGAGACCGTGGGTTGAACCGGATGGGTAACTAGGATGGATGATACAAGAGGGTTCGGAACAGTGGGTTGCACCGGGACTGAGGTAATGGCCTGTTGGGAGGTCAGGTTCACAATGAATGGACATGTAGTAGGCATGGTGCCAGATGCCCAAACTATGTTATGGTAAAGTGATGAGGCACTAGGTGTACCTAAAACCAATTGCTCCAAAGTCATATAATTAGGCTACAATTCCCGCTACACACTAATGGGAATGCTCCATGTATAGGGGAAACCTTCTTGAGGAAATGGATGTTCTTCCTCCTCGATAGTGTGTGGAGTAGAAACTTTTGACTCATCCGGAGAGGTGACTAGAGCATCGCCTTCGAGTTCCATAGTTGTGAACAAACGACGACGAACGACCGAAGAGGTATGAGGGGATAATTCCAAAGGAACACCTGGTTGATCATATGGACTGTACAGACGCTGCAGTGATATCAGAACAAGGTCAAACAAAGGATTCAGAGGATAGATAACTAATCCAAGTTGACCGTCAATAGTCAGCGAACTCTCAGGAGTTTGGATGGGATTGTCCAAAGATTCCCGGCCAAAATCAGTAGGTGACCCAATATCTGAAGTAGGCGGAGGACGGGATGAAAAAGGTTGAATGCTTAGAACGATTCTAAGTTCAACACCTTAGTCCTCAAGTGACTCTGGTAATTTAGGAAAAGGCTCCTCCGACAATATTTCAAACAGATGAGAGGAAGAGGAACTAGGTGAACCAGAGGGTTTAGCCACAATGACCTTGTCTTAGTTAATAGGAAAAGAGAGAGAAAAACTTCAAGGATTTAAAATTTTCTTTAGGGAAAACTCACAATTTGGTCTAAAAAATACTAACAAGATGTTATAAGATCATGGGCAATCAATTTTTAAAGACGCATAAGTAGACTGGTGCTTTTTCATGTTTTAGGAGTCGAGAAAGAAACAAATATGACTCTATCACTTTTGGTTGGAAACAAGCTTGAAAGGACAAGAACTCGAATGATATTTTAAGTTTAATGAGTCAAAAATATCAAATGACTACTCCAGATGATCTAGGTAATGAGGATTACTAGGAAATCGTGAACTGTAGAATACCTCCTGGCGAACTGAGAAGTATAGGTAGGCAATCTCCCTGAATGTTGTGTTCAGTGTATCATGTTTGCAAGGTGGCCAATTCAGCCTCCTATGGATAAAGGATTGTAGCCTGGAGGGGTCTCCCATTTTATACTCGACGATACGGGGAGAACAAATCCATACTAGCATTGTCTAGTGCCGAAGCTAAAGACAACTACTAGGTTTAAAGACGTCAGAACATGTCTCTAGCCTAGACCCTCTAGATGTGATCATTAGGTTTCAAATAAGCCTTAGCTTAATTGAGTTCATTTTAAAGTCTATCTTGAGTTATGTATCAGTTTTCAGACCTTAGCGATGTGACTCAAAAAACCCTAAATGCAACTAAATGAGACAAGACCCTTTCAATTCGATGAATTGTCTACACTAGAGAGGGTAGAACACACACAATCAAATGCAAACAACCAATCAACCAAAAGTAAAATGACTTTTCACTACTTCACTTTTCAAGAAATAAACTAATGAAAAATACATTCCAATTCCAAATTTCCTAATAAGTACACTTCTAATAGTCCTTTCAAAAGCAAAGAGAATTATTTTTCTTTTCAAATGCCAATACAATCCTAGTCTTCAATGATGCTAACTAGCATAACATATTGATGTAGCAATTTAGAATTTTATACTTTTCATGAAATGACAAAATGAATTTTCTCATAAAACACTTCAATGAATTTTTTTTTCAAGATAATCAATTCCCAAGAAAATGAAAACACGAAAAGAGAATCTCTTTCAAACTAATGAAGCAACAAATTTACCAAAAACAAGACAGGCAATGTGATCTATGCTAGAAAAGAAACATTTAGAGATGCAAATGAAAACTTTTCAAACTTGTGTAATGGAGGTCAAAGCCATAGAAGGACCATAAACGAAATGCAAGTAAACGCACCAACAACTTGACTTACTGAGTTCACAATCAGCTGAATGGATGACAACCTAGATTCCTTAATGCCACTAACCATCCACTGATCCAAGAAATCAAGCGAAAAGATGACAAATCAACAAAAAAACAAACCAAATGAAAAGTATCTTCCTAGTCAGGGAGAAGATAGTATAAAAAACTTACAGAGTCGAAATCATGAGAGAAAAATACACTGGTCAAGATTTGGGGTAAACCCTAATATTCACTTACAGGCATCAGTGTGACAAACAGAAGGATTGGCTCCCTAGGGGAGTTGCCAATTTGTGGTGAAGTAAAATTATGGGTGCTGACACAAATAGTTCCTCTAGCTTGATAATGGGTCTAGCCACAACCGATACATTCTATGGAAGTTTTTCTTAGGTTGGAACCAATTAAGAGGGCCTACCTCTTATTACGCTTATCCCGTTTAATGATGACCTGTCTTTCTCACTCCAGCTTCTTCGAATTCCTAAAACAAGTAAACAACAGAAAACAACAATTGTGATAATAGACAAATTGTAATTCAACCTACTTAACAAGTCACGAAACATTAAGCCATAAACATGTGAGATGACATATCATGTAGGATATCAATTGATAGTTTCATATATATTGAATCAAGAAGAGATTACAACCATTTTCTTGACGTTGATGTTCTCCTCCGACAAAACAGGTTCCCACACACTTCCGTTAGCATTCCATGATGGCCTCAACAATGATAGTTTTAAGGCTCTTCCCTTTAGGCTTCACACTAAACCAAATTCACACTTCTCCCTCACACACAACTAGAGAGCTACAACTATGAATAGCTTGTTATTTACTCCAAACATAATTAGCACTAGCACACGAACATTAACACTTCAACACTAGCCTGTGCTTGGGAAAAATGGAGGTTTATATAGCATGAATGGATGGGAGATGGTTCCTCTTCTCATGGGAGAAGGTCTTATCTCTTGAGATAGTTCCATCCTTATAGGAAAAAGTAGCCCAAACTAACATCCTCAACTCCATCTGGCTCAACCATTTACCAGACTTCCATTACGAAGCTTCTAGAGCTGGAAGCTTCAACTCCTTATTTAAAAAGAAAATCCAAGAGAGGATCGGTGCGACTAAAACAAAGCTTAGTCACTTCGATAGGCACTATGGATAGTGTTAATCCCTACATATCGATGTGAGGAGGACAAGGGTCATTAGTTTTGGTCTTGTAAACTAGGAAAAATAGAAGATTTTGGGAAAATAGTGCAAAAGGGAATTGTTCTGCTCATGAAGAAGGACACAATGGGAGTTTCTTCATGAAGGGAAATCATATAGGGTTCATTGTAGAGGTCCTCCAGGATCAAGGAACGGGGAGTACAGGGACAGTGATAAAATGTTGTGTAACAAGCCCCCAGGAGTGTTGAAGACTACAAAGCCTCCATTTTCTCAATTGATACAAAGAACACATGCGAAATCAATCAAATTGATTTACACAAGAAAATAGGGGAGTTGATCTTTTCGAAAATCACCAGTTCAGCAATGACTATTTCCAAATAACAATCATTCTTGAACAACATACATTCTTAGTTGAATATTGATAATATGTCCTCATTCGCTAAAGGTAACGGAATCAAATCTCTAGAAGATTTGATAATAAAGCTAGGACATGACCCTAGTAATATAAAGGTAGAAGAAGAGCTTATAAAGATAAAAGAGGTAGATATTCAAGAATTAAGAAAGAAATTGAAGCTACCATCCATAGAACATCCTCAATATAAAGAAGTTTCTAGCATATAAATAGAAATCTAAAATTTATTTACAATAGTTGTTGAGCATAATGCACAGATACATAAAATGGAGCAGAATATGGAAACACTGTTAACAAAAAAATAATAGTGAGAAGTAGCAGGGACATCTACATCAAGCACAAGTACAGTAGTAGAGACTTCAACAAAGGCAACATCTTCATATTCTACATAATAGCTTGCTAAATATTTGGAAGAATTATCTTCAGTTAAGGTCGAGAAAGAGAAGTTATCAACAACATCTATTGAAATGGACGAGAATAAAATTAAAGTTGATAATGCCTATTTAACAGAAGTGCAGAAGAACTTCAAGCTCATTCAACAAATTCAGAAGTATGAAGACCAGTATTTTTTCATTCAGATATTGGTAAAGGAAAAAAATATCATTTGGCATAATATAAATGCTAATATAACATATATGTGGCCATTAATTCAAATCACTTTTGAGCAGGAGGAAATCATGCAAAGAGTTAAGTCAACAATACAAAATACTAAAGTAGATTTGGAGCACAAACTAGAAGAGGCACAAAATATTATTAAGTTGTTAAACTCCAAGACCAAGGATGAATTAGAGGACCTAAACATTCCAGACAAGATAGCAATAGTAATGGAGGTTAAAAGAGTTTTAATGAAAAGGAATTTGATGATATAGCTAGAGAACAAATGTAAGGAGCTCGAGTTGCAAGTCAAAATATTAAACAAAAAGTTCACACTACTACAGAAAAATGGTCTACCTATTTTGAGGAATTCTAATGACAAATTGATTCCATTAGAAAATTACGAGGAACAACTGTGTAACATAGTTGTTGGTGCTTCAAACTTTGTAAAGGCCAAAGGAGTTATTAGTGGAGAAGAATTTATAGAGATCCTACAGTTTGATTTAAATATTCATCACCTTTTAGAAACATGGTAATATTTTCTATCCCAAATGAAGAAAGGTGAGACCAATTGCTAGAGTTGATCGAGTAAGTACAACAGAAGCCCTAAAATTGTTGTAGCATAGAAACAACATTTGTAGCAAAATAGCCACATTGAGCACCAGATTCCTTCAAATCCTAAAAAATGCAGCGAATTTTACCAGAGTTTCCTAATTTTCTTCTTCTATATCTAAAATATATGTCTTTAATAGATATTATTTTGTAAATCTATTTTATTTTGAAGTCTGATCTAAGATGTAAAAAAGTTTCTATAAATACTTAGTAAATTTAAGGACTTAGAGAGGGTTGGAACTCGTGTGAAGAAAGGAGACATATTTTGATGTAATTTGAACTAAAGTGATCATTTTGCAATAATATATAGAATTGTTTTTACAGGATTCCTGTGTCAAGCAATTGGTGATGTACTTTCTCATGTGAAATTGTTATTTTCTCAATTTTCCATATGTTTTCAATCTCTATTGTTTCAAGAAGATAAAGGATTGAATTTTCTTAAGTGTACTTTGCTCTGGCTTGTCAACAATATCTATGTTTTCATTCTAATATTAAGTATAGAATTCATCCCAGCATGCTCTATATTTAAATGAACTTAAGTCATATTCATCCTATACACTCCACAAATACTTTACAAGATCCAAAAGTTTTCCTATCCTCCCTGTTATAGTTTCTCTGTTAATTTTGTGTTTGATCATCCAAAGACTCATTACTCCATGCCCAATTGTCTTTCCCTACAATTTTGAACCACATATTTGAAAAACCAACCTCAGCACTCAATAACTAGCCTAATATCTTAAAACATAAATCTAAATAAAAAAGAGAGATCCCTCTCTAAAGCTAGAAGGGCTAGATTCCATCTTTTCAAGTGGTTTTGTGGTTACCTCTAGGTTTCTCTCCACAGCGTTGGGAAATTACGGAGTGAAAATAGGTGCCAAGCTCAATATTATGTGATGATGTCCCCAAATTGCATGATGGTTTCTGGATGAGAGAGAACTATAGCCTCCATGGCATCTGGGTACAATGTCTTGGAACCAGTTTCAAGTTCATTCTGAAGTGTGAGAAACAATGTTCTGATTTTGATAGGACCATTGATGTAATTCTACATGTTCTGTTTGTTCAACTCCAAATATTCCTTGGCGGAAATCTATCTAATTTTCTCCAAGTACTCTTCGATATATTGCTGGACTTGGTTCCTGGGTTTGGCTTTGGTGAGTGAACCGATTGATGGGATCTTGTGTGTTTTAACCAATACATCCAAACTACTAAACAACCATACATATGAGGCCTGAATGCTACTAATAAATGAGGTGATTTTTTTGTTGTTCTAAATCAACATCTGAACTCTCGCTTTCTCGAGCTTTTCCTGTTGCTTCATTTTCTTCATTAAGTCAATCGGTGCCCCTTTGTATTGCATTGTCCACTCTTGCACATAAGTAATGGAAACTTGTATGTTCTTGAGAGTTTTAACAAAATATTTTCTCTACTATTTTAGACCATGCAAATGGAAAACTACCTTATGTATGGTTAGAAACCACTCATAGAGCTTCCACGTGGTTTATCCAAGTGTTGATACTTTAGCAAGTATCGTTGCACTCCTCTCCTCCAAGTGAACATATGTAGAAACAACATTTTCTGCTACTGCGTGGAGTTTTTCTACCTCTTGTCTAGTAGTCTGCAAGTTCTATGTCAATTTCTCATTCTCGACCATCAAATACTGAATGTTTGATCTTGTTGCTCATGAAAAGGCCAAGTTGGCTTCAAAAATGGAATTTGGATGCTTCCTAGTGTCTGCTAGTGTCACCCTTTCTCCATGCTTGTACAATCCTCTTTTGGAACTCATCAAATGACAAATTATACACATCCATTACCGAATCATCATCAAGCAGAACAACATCCATTTCCTCGTTCAGGGTTGGATTTGTTGTTGGAGGTGGAGACTGAATGGTGACTTTTGGTGTGCTCAACATCAGATCAACATCTTCATTCTACGGCTCTTGTTCCATCTCCATTAATGTTACTTCAATCAAGTGCTCGATCTCTTCAATCAAGTGCTTAATCTGTTAAGCAAGCTCCTAGTACTGTATCTGTTCACCTTCCTCCTTAGCTACTGGTTGGTTCTATTCCTTCTCTTCAACTTGTATCAGTCTTGTTTCTTCTTTCATTACACCTTGCCTTTCTTCTCCCTCCAATTTCTACTTTTATTCTTCTTCCCTCCTCCTCAACTCTTATTCTTCCTTCAGTTTCTACTCTATCTCCTGCAACTTCATTATTTCTTCCTACAACCTTTTCTTTTCCCTCTTCCTCTGTTATGCTCTCTGTATCCTTTTCTTCCCCTTTTCTTCTACTACTAAAGTTTCTTTCATGATAATAGGATCTAATTTCATCTTGCAGCTTTTTTCTCCCTTTATACTCTTGGAAATATTTCTATTTCCCTTATCTTGCATAGGATTTTTGCCTTCTACTATTGTTTCTTCTGAAATTTCTATTGTTTACAAAGTATCATGTGAAATCCCTGCTAAAATAACTGACTCACTGAGTCTGGAGACATTGTATAAGTTCCTCCATGGATCCTCCTTTGGCCATTGAAATTCCCTGCTAATCCACTAAAAGTAAATTCTCACACAGTGGTCTCTACAAATACCACAGGGATCATACGGATTAAAGTGCCATGTACCGAATGAAAACTTAACTATCTCCTTTCCCTCAGTATCCACAAATTTAAAGTTCATTATCTCATATAATCCAATTTGTTAAGGAAGAGTGGGAAATGGTGCTTTCTTATTCCTCTGCAAAGTTGTTGACAATACTATGGCGGGATGATACGACACTCTGTACATGACAAACTTTTCAGTGGCATATCTGGGTAAAACATGTAGAGGATTCTCTCTACCAAACACTCTAAGGAAAGTGCCACATGGTGAGGCATACCAATATACAAGGTTTCCTGTCGCCTCCATTGCTCATCATGACATGAAAAGGTGGATTTTCTTCAAAGATAAGCTTGTAAAGCAGGATGATGATGTGGTCAATTGGTTGTTCCATTACCCCTCGACGACTGGAATCAGAAAGCAACTTGAAATAGATATTCACGACATATTCTCATGGTGTCCATGTCCAATTTGGTGAGCCCTGGTGTTATAAACATTTTTGGGCATTGCAACCCCAATCAAACATGTCCATAAACCAAGGACTCCTAAGTCCCTAAAAGTGTTGTTCCATCCCCTAAAAGAGAAAGGTCAGCTGATTACATCATCTCCCAGAATTTCTCCATGAAAAACTACTCCGAACTGGTCAAAACTAGACCATCTCACCTGCTCCATGGTCAAAGTGCGATGCATCCCACCTAATGCACACGGGAGGTGCAATGCATACTAAAAAGCCCTTCTATGGGGTGCGATGGGCGAGAGTGGACAAATGGCAGAGTCAATTTGCGAGGTGGAGGATCATGGAATGTTCCAGAAACTTCTCCTGTGACACTTACCTCTTTACATTCGCCCAGGGATGAGTAAGAGATCATCAATCTCCAAGTGGAATCAAGAACTATCAGAAAGAGGACACTAATCAAATCTCAGAAGCTGACTCACCTCCCTGCAATCATCTATATATGGATCCCTCATCCCAGAGATCCAAGGGCTGGAATTTTGTATCTTGTAAGGAAGTGCTGCTGGTTTCTTGGTGTAACATCATAGTGTTGGGTGATCTAAGCTTTTCATGAGTTGAAGAAGGGCTTTCTTGCTGAGAGGATGACGTTGGATCAGAACAATTGGTTGTAATCCTCTTTGCTATTATTGATATTAATAAAGTTATTCAAGTTTTCCTCCACGTTCTTGTATGATTGATGATATATGCATTTGTGTGGTCAATATATATCTAGTCCTATATTGTTTATGAGAGTAGATCTCTGTTCTTGGATAGTGTTATGCTGCTTTGATTCCACAGGTGCTCTTTGAAGCTGGGTAGATGAGGAAGTGAGTGGCAAAGATCTATCGGAAGGGAGAGGAATCAAGCAAGGAACCAAGCACAAGACGGAGGTTGGTCTCTTTAGTTCCCCTTTTATCTACTTCTCATAAAGGAAAACGAAAGTAGTTTTAGTTTGTTTGTTTCTAAGATAGTTACCAGTCTTAGTGGGACTAGCAGCTCTGCATAGACACTAGATTTCCCGATAACGCCTGGTATTGAACCAAGAGTTTGCAACTCTGAGAGGCTCCGTAACTTTATTTATCAACCCGAGGTGACAATGTTATATACACAATAGATGGAATTCTACTCATGCCACCCTCAACTAGGTCATTTGATCATTAGGGCTCCAAGACCATTCTTCTATTGAATTAGGGGGAATTCGCTACTGAAAGTGAAATTCAAAAGCTAGCCCTCGTGTAGAAAAAGTAAATGCTTTTCAAATCTAACTTGTAAATTCTATAAACTTGTAAATGCTACTGAATCAATTCATGAAAGAATACAAGAGTTATGCTACCTGCATAAAGGAAACTACAGTAATTGAAATCGACCATATAGCTATCAAATTCACTTGAAAACAGAAAATTATTCTACAAACTCACAACTCAACATTCCATGCATCATCTCTCTAATTCACACTTGCATATGAAGTAATGTCCACTTTTCCAAATCTATGATGAAGATTCTAATGTCATTTTCTCTTGCAATGAAGGAAAATGAATGGGGGAATGGCCTAGGTGGTACCTCTGATCATGGATTCCAAAATGAGGGGTCAACCTACTCCTCAACTAAGCCATACTAGCATTTTTATAGCTCCAAATCTCACCCTTGATATTTGTGATGTTGCATTTATGGCCTAGGGAAACCCCTCCTTCCAGACTTGGTCCAAATACTTAAAAAATATTTTTTACTTCCCTGTACGCGACATTGCCCTGAGCTAAACGCGTGCGTATGCGGGTCAGTGTATACTCAACCCACGTATATGTCTTAAAACGCTTAAAAAAATTAAATCTCCTTAAGTTTGGGCAAAAATCATGGGTTTTATCTATTGATTACTTATTAATGCTCGTGGCCCAACTGTTCCCAACGAATTCCCAACTAAAAAACTACTTTGGGAGAAGTATAAAAAGGCTTCAATGGGAAGGCTTTAAGGAGGAGAGAAGAGAGAGAATTACTCTGCTGAGATTATCCCTGATCAAGTCTGAAGATACCTGTGCTTCCAGCACTTCCCCCACTACAGGAAACCCTTGTTTCCTTGAGTTATGATGTCATTTCACTAGTTGAGATATCTTTGTGTGAGTCATAGAAGGATTCTTTTGAAGACTTGGGATTGGACAGACACGAAGGACGGTTCCGATTGGAGCCAATAAGAGGAAGATTCAGGTGATATCATTCCTTGCTTTGTTTTAGTTATCTGCAATAAAGAAACATTTGTCTTGTTCCTAAAATCAATCTTCTTTATGCATATGATGTTATTGTTATGGTTTACATACGAATAATTGTTTCAATGTATAATTAACCATTTTTCAATAAGTTATGCAGTTGATTTCTATATGATACTTTGTCTATATATGGCTATGCTTCTTTGAATTGGTTGTTTTGCAGGTTCAAGGATCGAGAAGAACTCCAAGAGGGTTTGGACCCTGGCTAGATCTACCCAAATGAAGAACCCCCAGGTGCACCTCTCTTCACATAGTTTGCTTATTTAAGTATCATGGCTGTGTGTAATGCTTGTTTTTTACTATAGATAACCCCTGCTCTGCTAGGGTGTTGACCCAAAACCCTAGGGGACTTTGTCCCTCAACAGAATTAGTGAGTCCACTGGGGACAATAGTATTGTTGTTCCTAGTTTGGGTTAATTTAAGCTAATCAAGGCTCAGCCATTGATCTTCTTGTTGTAACTGATTTGTCTGTTCCTATAGGAACTTAGGCTTTAAGTCTGAGAAATTTATTTAGACCTATTTTTTTGCTTTTTCTTGTGAACTATTATATACGCAGTTTTGTCAGTTTACAGTAACATATGTACGCAAGTTTCCCCATATGAACCTACGTATACGCAGGTTTCTTTGGGCTGAATTACCTATACATGCAACTGTGTATTGACATAGTCGCGTATACCCTAATTTTCCAAGATTTTGTCAAGTCTTTCTGTTTCAGAAGATTTGTTTGCCGGTCTGAGTATTTCCTGAGCAGTCAATTTTTATTGTCAGTCTTTGGTTTTGCAACAAGTTTCCGGTTTCGAATTCTCTCTTGTTGTGGAAAGTTTTGATCTTGTTTTTGTTTTGTTACAAGTGTCATTATTTGTGTTTGAGCAAACGAGATTTCTTTCTGAGAATCTTGGCTGTTCTGGCCTTCTACAACAGAAAGATTGGTTTCAATCTTTGTGACAAACTTTATCTTTGTGATCTTCTTGCTTTGTGTCAAAACTGCATCTTGTGGCCATTTGTTTTTCTTGCTTTTTGAAAGTTGTTGAGTGACGATTTTGAAAGTTGTCTTTCTTGGTCTTTTGATCATTGTCACAAAGCTCTTTTTGTTGCTTTTTGGTCGTTAAGAGCATCTTGAAACACCTATTTTGTTGAGTTTTCGCCCATTTTGAGTTGATAACTTGCAAAGTGTTTTTGTTGCCTATTTTTCGGTCTCAAAGTTTTCAATAGTATTTGGAGCGCTTTTGAAAAATTGTTTTTTGCTTTTGTGAAAAAAGAAAACTTCTTAAAAACTTGGTTTTAGCTTTCTTTTGCCTTGTTTTGATTTGGTTTCTTTTTGTGAGTGAAAGTGCATTTTGTTTGTCTTGAGATTTGCTTTTCGTGTTTGGACAAAAATGAGCATTAGGAACTTATATTCTATCTAAACATCTAAAGTGGCTAATCAGAAGAGATAAACAATTTACTTTCATTCTTTGCTTTAGAGTAATCTTAAGTTTTTTGCATCAACATATAATCATTGCATTAGGATAGTTTGTACATCTTTTAGGGCATTGTTGTGGTAAAAACACAACCCCCCATTTTCATTTGTTCACTTCAAATAATGGGGACCCTTTCTATAAAAATTTTGGCTAAACACCTTTTAAGATTTTTATTTAATTGATTATCTTATGTGTTGGTTAATTTTTCATTAACTTTGAATTTTTGTTTTTATAAGCTTCCCATTGATGCTTGTTTCGCTTCATTTGGTCAACTGGTTCGTAAACGGCACTCCTTTGAAATCTAATCATTTATGTCGCCTGGGTTAAAAATGCATAAAATGTACAATATTCCATTTTTTGTAAATAAATTAGTTCAATAATGCATTTATTTTAAATATTAACCCCTAGTTAGTTATTACTAACATTTTTCATTTTTTTACTTATACAGCCAAATCATGAAGCAACCAGATTTTAGTAATTCACTCCAATATTTCAAATAAATTATTAATCTCGAAAAATCAAAATGAAAAAATGCCTATAATTATTTTTTTTAGTGACTGTAGTTTAAATAATTTCATAACTTAATTAAAACTTCATTAAAATAAAACCAAAATAAAAATTGATATCAAATTTTAATTTAATTTAATTAATATATAAAATATAATTAATTAAATTAAATTAAAATTTAATACATAAAAATAATATATAAAATAAAAATTAATCACATCGAGATTTTAATCTCATCGCAACTTTCATATAGGATAAGTTTAACAAACCCCCGACACCTCCCCGGTTGCCGATCATAAAAGTCAAAGGGCATTAACCAAAAGTTTAATAATCAATTCGTTTGGGTTTTAAAACTCACTCATACGTGAGTGGAGCAAATGAAGTATGGAAGGGGAGTGTTAATATAATATTATATTTAATATTAAAATTAATATTTTATAATAATAAGTTTTATATTAATTAATGTAATTAATATATAAAATTTAATTAAGTTAATTAAATTAAAATTTAAATATTATTTAGATTAAATTAGTTATAAGTAGTTAATTATATTAAGTTAGATTAAGGTTAATTAATACTAGTTTATTTAATAATTAGTTTAGTTTATGAGTAACAATTAAATTAGATAATTAGAATTTTAATTTTGGATTTAATTTTTAATTAAAGTTTTGATTTTTTAGCCCAGCAATAGAGATTCCAGAATTGTGCCAGAATTGACTCATCAACTTTGGAGACCCATAGATTTTTTACTTGGCCAAATGAGGCCCAGGACGGCTCATTGAAAAAATAAAATTAAGAAGAACATTTCTGAGGAGGTTTCACTAGTAGATTTGGTAATTTATTGGGTCGAAAATCAGGCAAAAGATCAAGCCCGAATTAAAAAAAAAAAAAAAAAAAATCAAGTTTCTGAGTTTTATTTTCTGCGTTTTCATTTATCCAAGCCTCTTTTAAATGCAGATCCATTCGTCAATGATATCCTTGACCAATTAAACCATCACAGACATCAATAGACAGCTTATATTTTATTTTCAATTATTTATTTAAATTGAATTTGATTGGATTTATTTTAATGCCAGAAATGATATTTTGATTTTATTGTTGCATCTTAATTTATTTTGATTTCTTTTTGCAAGAAAATAGTAGAAGAGATATGAAGAAAAAGATCTTAATCAATGAGAAGGCTTCAACAACTAAATATTGGAATTTTGAGCAAATAAAATTGGATTGGGCAGATTTACCTTCAACATACTTTCCTCTCAAAAATAACTTTGAAAATATTATAAATAACAGATTGCAGAATGTAATAGGGGGCTACTCTCCTCTGCAAATTTAGACTTCTAAAAGCACTTCTATAATAGGAATTTAGAATTGTAGGAGGGAGGAGAGAAAATATCAGATCTGAGGATTAGTGAGGGTTTTTCCTTTGTATCTTGAATTATGTATGATGGATAAAGTTTGCACTATTGTGGCTCTAGCTTTGAAAGCAGAAGTTCAAGAAATGTAAAGGACTGTTGGAGACCAAGGTTAGAGAAATTGATGCAATAAATTGGTATTTCTAATACTACTGTTTCAAATATCAATTTCATTTTTATGATAACAAGAATGTGTCATTTTATTCATGTTCATGCACTTTTGTCAATATGGGTAATTTGTCTCAATATTGTTATTATGTATCTCTATTCTTGTGGATTAAATTATGATTTCTAAGTAACTACTTAATCAAAAATCTGTCTTATAGAATTGATTTATTAAATAGTAACATGTTGTGAACTATTTCTGCATATTATTGTTTAATTATTGGATTTACTGATTTGACAATCAATATCATTTTTGTGAATTTCTTCCTGAGTGTTGTTAATTGATTATTTTAGTTTAGAGGTCTCAATAGGATGTGTCTTGGTATACATAATGTCAGTTAATTGAACTACTTCGTTAGCTGGATATTCATCATAAACCAGATATATTTAAATCTCAATCATTTAAATATCTTGCCCTTGGTTGGGTTAGATCTATATCTGCCTAATTGAGATAGGATTATAATTAGTTTCCTTTTTCTTGCATTATAGAATAAGCTTCAATTTAGAGTAATTTCTACATTCTTTTAAGTCCTCTTCTCAAAGAGGCAAACTATTAGTTGTGGCTTGGCTGAACCCAGATCAGCTTAAAAGTCATTCTCTTACCTGATCAGCAAGAAGAAGTTATTTGATATCCCTAACTATTGGTTGTTGAAAATACATAATAAACCAATAGCGATGGGGAGAAGGTAGCTGGACCTAGTTAAACCAGTCGGAACCACTAATCCATAATTTTTGTTAGTTTTTGTGAGTGTGAAGCTTGTTGAAAGAAAAGAAAAGAGAAATTTATTGCTTTCTTAGAAGTTACTTAGAACCTAGTAGAAATTTCTTTCATCGAAGAATGAAACAAGTGCATTTGCATATAGTTTGGTTTTTATTAATTTCTTTTGCATCGAAGAACACCACAAGTTTCACTTCTATTTATCCCTTGACTTAAGTGTAAAGCTATAAAAAAGGGTCTCTCTCACCTCTAATTACCTCACATTAATATGTCAATCCGGGAGCGTTTTGTTATTTCAAAGAGTGTCTCAGTCTAAGGCTATCATTTGCCAGAGTAATGCTAGTAGTACAGTGTTCAGAAATACAAGAGTAAACAGATGCTTGTCTACAACTAAGCTACTCCAAAAGAGTAAATCACACACTCAGAAGACTAGCAAACTTATCAGTCAAGGGTTCGGTAGCGATAACCCATCCCTTTGGAAACTGATGGAAGGGAAATTAGAGAACAGACCATAGATCTGGGAGCCAGACAGTAAATGCCAAGGCCCACTACAGCCTTATATCGTCTCCCACACCAAAATAACAAACACTAGCAAATGGAACGACAAATAATAAATCAAACAACAAATTTGTAATGGAACAACAATTCTTAAATGGAACAACAACTATGAAATAGAATCGACAACTAAGTCTCGCGAGTAGCAACAAACTTAATTTACCAAATCAAAGGTATTAATCATAATCAAACAACAATCTTTCACTCTTAAGGCAGATCGAACAACACACACTAATGGAACAACACTGAATACTGATAAGTTATGGAACAACGCTTACAAACCATATACGCACACAACATGCTTAAAGAGTAATCTGATCCAAATATTAATCTCAGTCAAAGGGAATATGACTGCATTTCAAAATAGAAGAGCATCGTTCATCAATTCAACAATTGTAAAGAACATAACTCCGAGGATAAATTCTGTAACATGAATGAGCAAATGCACACCACAAAAGCTCTGTAATGGGATAGTAACAGTATTTTGTTAAGACTAATAATATTCAATCAACTCTGAAAGGAACAGTAATATGATGCAGAGTCAATACAATAGTTCTGTCTGTAGAAATCATAATGAATTAAACTTAACAAAGCATTTGATGTAAACTTATAAAGCATACCAGATTACCAAATAACGACGAGAAGCAAACCACGCAGAAATCAAATCGTAATAATGCAGGAGCAAGTGTCCTCCAGGGCCGGGCCCTTAGCCTCCAGGGGTACACCGCTTGAGGTTAATCCAGACTCAGAGATGAAGTAATCACCAAGTTTGTATTAATGCATGAAGCAAAATTACAATAAACCAGTTCTTAATGAGACTCGATGATCAAAGTTTTCATCTTAACAGAAATTACATAAAAGCATAATCATGTCCCCCCTTCCCGAGCTAACAATTATGTCCCCTTTATAAGGGTGACGGCGGAGATGTCTAAGTATAAAAATAGATAAAGCAGTGATCCCTCAGGATCAAGGATCCTGGGGGATTCGCCGAACTGTTAATCCTTAATCATCTCTTTTCCCTCCTGCGCCGAGCTGGTGTCTTCACCTCCTTTTTAGGGCTAATTTGCTTTGATCTGCTTAGCCTTGTTTGCATTCGGTCTTGTGTCAAAGGGACAACGGTTACCTCGTCTTTGTCCTTTCCATTGGAACATCAACTCCTCGTTTTCACCCCTTCCTGCATGAGGAAATGACAATTGTCAGCATTTTAGTCTTGCATATTAATCTCACATGTTTTGTTATAATTCTTTATCATTTTCCAAGTCCATGATGCAAAAAGGTTTACAAGTTCTACTGAAAAGTCACTGAAATGATCATCAAAAACATACCTTTTTAGTACTCCACACACCCCCCTACTTACCCTATTTCATGCCCTCATGAAAATGTTGTATTTGACATGCAAGGCAGTGAGAGAATAGGCTGGAGATGGAATCTCATGCGGAGGCCTACAACCATGATGAGTAACTAGGTAGTCAAAGAAATGGCCTGCCTGACCCTCAGGCATCTCATACAGGGCTTGGTATCGGGTGCAGGGTGCCAAATAATGGGACTTTGGAACCTATATCCTAACCAGGATGGCCCTACTCTCAAAATTCTTTCGCCATAAAGGTGCAAACGATTGGCAGCTAATTTAAATTTTTCATACTTAAATGGTTCCCTGAGCTGGATATTCGGATTAGAGATTTGATACCGAAATTTAGCCGCATCAATGGCAAGGTCTTTAATAGAAAGAAAGTATTCTAATCCCTGTCGAATGAGTGCCTCATGCATGGGTCCTAATGTTTCAATGACACCCGGAGTCTTCATGAGGTTTCTATGTGCTTTCCACAACTATACTGGGTTCCTAGGCTCAGCCCTTACCCACAAATCTAAGCCGTTTTCTTACCTCTGGAAAGTATTATAGGATTTGAGCCATTTAATCTGATTAACCCCAAATGAGATGAACGCCTGCAATTGGATGTTTCCAACAAAGGGGCTAGGGTTCAACTTAGTCTCCTGGTCTAGTACAAGGTTATGCAAATAGAACTCGCACAACAGTCTCTGGACTTTTACCCCGTAGTGTTTATAGCAGTCTATAAAATCATTGATAGTGTTAATTTGTATGGGAGCACCTGCTTTAACAGTTTTTATTTTTAATTGCAAATACCGTTCCAGTAAAAACAGGGCATAATTTTTGGCAGGGGCCCTACATGCTAAGACGTCATTGTATAAAGAACACAAGGTATCCGTCTGCTTGATAACAATATCTAGCCTACAAGTTACCTTTGCAACCTTCTCTTGTTCCTTCCGCCAACCTTCAAAAGCCTGGCTTTCAGATTGATTGACGTTCCTAAGTTGCTGCTGTAGCTCTTCATATTTTTTACGAGGGACCGTTTGCTCTCTAAGCTTTTCTGCTTCTTGCTGAGCTTGCTTCAACCCCTTGCGCAAGGTTACTATTTTTGGATCTCTTCTCCATGCAGCAGTGGAGGCCGGGAGTTTTACCTAAACTTTCTTATTGCGTTGCTTTGAGTTCAGAACCCTTATCACTCATGAAAGTGGTGCCTCCGTCTAAATTTCCTTATCACAGGTCATCATATCATCCATTTCTATTTTAACGTGGATATCAGTCTGTTGCTATTCCTTTTCAAATAGAACAACAGTCTGTTCCTCAGCATCATTTGGAACAGCAGCTGGATTTTTGACAGCGTTTTGAACAGCAGGACGAATTCTAATCCTCTGCCACTTTTCCTTGTGGGGTTTTGCTAGAGTGGTCACCTTTTTTCTTTCCTGAAGTCCTTTTTACCCTCTGCCTTGCTTTCAGGATCCTAATCTGCTGGTGGAGCTGGGCTATTATGCTCAATAATATCTACTGTTCCTTTCGCAATTCTTTAATTTCCAAAATTTCGTTAGAAGGAATAGCAGGCTATTCACTGCGACCTGGACCGTGACTAGTCCCTGGATCTTCCTTCTGGGGTGTTTCTTCATTGTTCTGCTCTGGCTGTTCTGGTGTAGGAACCCTAACTGGTTTGGTCAATTCTTGGGCAACTTTTTTTCTGCCCCTGCTTCCTCCATAATTTCTTTCGGTGTCTTCTGGTTAGGAACGGATTGTTCCTATTCAGTATCTCCTATTGTTTCTTTATCATGAACAGGCAAATTTTCTTCATCTGCCTCTTTTGCATGTGGTTTTTAGGTGCAGTTTCCTCATGGGGTTTGTCATGGAGGTCTGATGGACTGGAAGGTTGGCCATATTCACCCATATTGGCCAAGACTTTGGCCAATTCATCTTCTCCCACTGGGTCCTGTGATGGGCTACCTTCCTGCTGTTCCATTTCCTCCTCCTGCTTGGATTGTTCGGCTTCTATTTCAGAATGCTCAGCTTCTGTTTCAGACTGCTCGTCTCCTTCTTCATTTTCTTCTTCGGATTGTTCGGCCTCCTCTTCAGATTGCTCGGCCTCTTCCTTCTCTTCTCCTTCAGATTGCTCGGCCTCTTCTTCTGGCCGTGAGGGTTTCTCATCTTCAATTTCTACTGGCTGGCTGTTGTTTTCCTAGAGCTTTTCCAGCCTCCCCTCTTATTCGTGCTAATCGGACCTATTTCCTGCGTTTCTCTGGCTATTCGGGTGTACCGGTGGCATGCTTACGCTTCTCTGATTCCTTGCGTTTTTCTGGACGCTCGGATGTACTAGTGACATGTTTCTGTTTTGCTAATGCTCTGCGTTTTTCTGGATGCTCTGGTGTGCTGGTGGCATGCTTACGTTTTGGTGATGGTGCTGTCAACCCCCCTTCAATCATTGCAATTAGCTCTTCCCAGCTGCTCTGCTGCTGGGTGAGGCTATGACTGACAATTAATCGAATTAACCCACGATTACTAACAACTGACTCTACATGCTGTCCCTTTTTTAAGCTCCGTGCAACGTCATGAAGTAACGAATTCAAAAATGCAGGTAAATTTACAGAGCATTTCTGTTTTAGAACAGCTAAGAGTTTAAGATGTCGTAGTCTTACCACGTCTTTTCTACCTTCGCAGGTGATGTAGCTTTGCACGATCCTTGGCAATTCTGCCCAGGGCTCTCCTAACATTACTGGCAGAACTCCCTTTCCTTTAATTGCCAAGCTCTGGCCTTCATCTTCGAAGATTTCTATAATCTTCTATAATCTCTCATTTTTTAACGTCCATACAGTTCCAGTGGTTGGTAGTCCCGAGACTTCTGCGATTATGTCATCGGTCACTGTTATCTGTCTCCCCCTCACTGTGGAATAATCCTCCTACAAATTCTGCAGGAATTCAATTGCCACTGTCTCGTTAGACTCCTACAAGCGGTAGAGATAAGTCAACCACCCTACTCTTGCCAGGATTTCCCGGGCAGCAGCGGAAACTATCAACACCTGCGGTTCCCTCCGGATCGCTCTTCCTCCCATGGTTTCACTGTGAATTCTCAATGGAACAACAACTGTTCGTGCTGTTTGAAACACAGAAAGGGTAATAGACGCAAGACTTGTTTGAAAAAAACAGAGTATACAACAGAAATGGCTTATGAACAGCAATTCGTGTAACAAAAATAAAAATAGCATGCCGTTAAGCCATGCCATACTCTAGTACACAACTTTCCTGAATAGTGAGCTGACACGTAATCTAGGGAATAATGAGGTTAACCTCCCCCCCCGCAATGTGATAGGCTATCCCAGCCGTCAAATAAAGGAGCAGTGCCCGATTTGAAACAGAGTCATAAGGAAACAACGTATAAAAATATGCCATGTTTAGAAAAACAACAAATTATCGAAATCTAGGCGTAGAGTTGGATTGCGTATTACGCAAGAGGCTGTTGTGATATGATGCGAGGCTGAGAGGAGAGGACACCTATCGTACTTTCTAAATCACCTGCGGTCATTGTCAATTACTCTGCCATGATTGGTGATAATAGATTTTCATGTGCTATATAATTTGGGAAATGATATATGATTAATTACCAAGGTGTAAGAAACAAAAGGGTATTAATAACTCACTTATTGGTGTAAATAATGTGACTTCAATACCATTAACAGTGCTCTGCTACCGACAGGTGTCCATAACCTTGACAGAGTTGTTTATTTCACCCATATAACCATGATCCTTTGTGTATACTTTAGGGAGTGTAATGTCAAAATGTAGGCCATTATGTTGGCTTGGTAACCAGTTAACCATAATGCCATTCATGAGGAAGGAGCAAAAAGTGGGCAGGCCGGCTCGTGATGAGACCTCCTGTTCCAAGGTTTGTTTATTTGATATACCTTTTGGACCATATCCCTGGTGTGGTGGCCATTGTGAGAATTCCACTTCGCTTTCGTCCTCATGATCATGGTAGGCTGGCTCTGGATGAGACCCCCTATCCTGCATTTCACAACTTATAAGTCATGTTTTCTTTTTTTCATTCTTTTTCCCCAAATACTTTCCATTTTCTATACACAAGAGGTGGTTCAACACTCCTTAAGAGCAGGAATGGTGGAAAAAGTCTTAACATCTCAATAGGAAGATATAAAGCCTTTGCTCTTATTCCTAAATAATAATCAAAGAGGGAAAAAAAAAGGTTGTCATGATGAAGATGAACAATCATAGCAGAATTAGTAGAACAATGACAGAAAAAGATGATAAATAAGTGTGTCCTTCTTTTTGTCCTCTTACCAATGCAGAGCCTTATAAAGATAGCGATTTATGATTAGAAGACTTCAGTATGTTGAGGTTTTGTATCCATTGCATAAATGCATAGCTGTATTCTAAAAGACTTGAAAGAACATGAGCAATAAGCATCCTTAATTTAGATCAGCAAAAGGGACAAGCTGCTTCATAAGGAGAGCAAAAGCATGCAAGTGATGTACTTTTTGGAGAAAGGGCCAACAAGAAACCTCAAAATAGCAGAAAATGCAAATCTCGTTCCTTTGAAAAAGGAACAGCAGAACATTCCAATGCCGTTCCTTTGAAAAAGGAATAGAAAAATAAAAAATATGTTGTTCCTTTGAAAGAGGAACAACAAACACACGGAAATGCCATTCCTTTTGAAAAAGGAACAGCAAAATCAAAAATATTTTGTTCCTTTGGAAAAGGAACAGCAAACACATGAAAATGTCGTTCCTTTTGAAAAAGGGATAGCAAAATCAAAAATATGTTGTTCCTTTGGAAAAGGAACAACAAAGACACGGAAATGTCGTTCCTTTGGAAAAAGGAACAACAAAAATCGAAATGTTGTTTCTTTAGAAAAGGAACAGCAGAAACACACAAATGCCATTCCTTTGGAAAAGGAACGGAAAAAATCGAAAATGCTGTTCCTTTGGAAAAGGAACAACAAAACACACAAAAATAAAGTAAAAGATCCTAATTACAACAAGATGACGGCTGATCCAATAGAATTTTCTCTTTTTGAAAAAGGAACAGCTAGAAGAAAATGTTGTTCTTTTGAAAAAAAGGAATTGCAAAAATGACAGCAAAGCATTAATTCAAAAATATGTACAAAAAATGATACAAAGAAAAATAAATTATGTACAACCTGTAAAAAGAAAGGAATTCCTTAATGAATTATAGGTGAGGAAGACTTCTCTTCTTCTCCCAAAATCTCCATATCAGTGTCTCGGCGTAGCTGTTGGAAAAAAGACTCCCGAGTGAGTGGTTTGCGATACAGACGAACTCGGTGGCCATTTATCTTGAAGGCATATCCAAAACCGTCAGTAGTGATTAGAGTAAGGGTCCCATTGTCATGTACCTTCTGGATTTCGTATGGTCCCAACCAATGAGTCTGGAGTTTCCCAGGGAAGTGCTGAAACCTAGAGTCGTACAATAGAGCACAGTCTCCCTCGTGGAAGACTTTGTTTTTAATGAGAGCATTATGCCATTTAGCTCGCTGCTGTTGGATTAGGGCAGTATTTTGAAGTGCAGAGAGCATAATTTCGTCCAACTCATTGATCTGTTGCAATCGATTAATCTGTGCCTCGCTTAAATCTAAGCCAACTTCCTGTGTTGTCCGTAATGTTTGGATTTCGAATTCTATAGGGAAAATGGGTTGTTTTCCAAACACTAATTGATAAGGTGGGTAACTAGTGGTGCTTCTCCATGTTGTTCTGTAAGCCCAGAGTGCTTCAGGTAGTCTGGCAGCCCAATCACGTCTATGGGATGCAATGGTTTTCGTTAAAATTGATTCTATTATTTTATTGTTGCTTTCTACCTATCCATTCGCCTGTGGGTGGTATGGAGTAGTGATTTTATGCTGGACGTGATAATTGTTGAATGTTGCAGCTAATATGTTCCCAGCAAATTGTGGTCCATCGTCTGTAATTATTTCTCTTGGAAGGCCATAACGTACAAATAGATGGAACAGGAACTGTATGACAGAGTCCTCTGTAGCTCTAGGCAATGCTTCTGCTTCAACCCACTTGGTGACATATTCTGTTGCCACCAAAATATATGTTTTCTGATTTGATGATGGGTTGATAGGTCCAACGAAATCAAGAGCCCATCGCCCGAATGGTTCAATGACTAACTGTGATTTCAGAGGCATCTCATCAGATTGACTAGGACGTCCTGCTCGCTGGTAATTGTCACAGGCTTGGACAAATTTCTTTGTATCTTTGAAAATCGTGGGCCAGTAATACCCTGTCTGCAGCACCTTATGCCCAGTTCTGCACTCAGCGCAATGTCCCCCACGTGGTCCATCATGAGAGGCTTTAAAATGTCAAAGATTTCATCTTTTCGAACGCTTCTCCTGATATGCATGTCTGCCCCTATGTGAAACAAATAGCCCCCAATCCATGAGAATCGAGCGCTTTTCTGAATAATCTGCTTCTGCTCATTGTGGGTTAGGTGTTTTGGTAATTTACCTACTGCGAGGTAATTGGCAACATCATCATACCACGGTGTTTGAACAGCAACAGAAAACAGATGCTCGTCCGGATATTGATCTCCAACTGTTGTTGCATCAATTGGCTTTGGCATTCTTGAGATAAAACCGACTACATGGTTTTCTTTGCCAGATCGATCCTTGATTGTGATATCAAATTCCTGCAGTAGAATCAACCATCTAGTTATTCTGCCATTTGTGACAGGCTTATTTGCTAAATATTTTATGGCAGAATGATATGTATACAAGATAATAGGATATCTAGTAAATTAATATCTAAATTTATTGACAGCATGTATTACAGCTAGGAATTCGTTTTCAGTAACAATGTAATTTAATTCAGCAGGGGATAAATTTTTGCTGATGTAATAAATAGCATGTGGTTTTTTATCCTCTTCCTGCCCGAGGACTGCTCCAATGGCTATGTTTGAGCCATAAGATGATATCTGGAATGGAAAATCCCAATTTGGTCCTCGAAGGACTGGGGCTGTGGATACGGGCTTCTTCAGATCCTTGAAAGCACGTTCACATTTTTCTGTCCAAAGAAAATCAACGTTACCAGTTAGTGCATATAGAGGTGCATCAATGTGCGAATAATGTTCTATAAATCGCCTATAATAGCCAAAAAATCCAAGAAAACTACGTACCTCTGTTTGAGTAGTAGGAGTGGGAATAAGCAAAAGTATTTGGATTTTGGCTGGGTCTACCTGAATGCCAGCTACCGAAACATAGTGTCCTAGGATAAGTCCTTCAGTCATCATCATATAACATTTTTCGTGGCTTAAGCAAAGCCTGGTAGCAATGCAACGTTGTAGGACTTTTTCTAGGGTGTCTAATGCTAGACAAAATCATCTCCATATGGTGTAAAGTCATCCATGTATACTTCAAGCCCATCATTTATTAAATCTGCAAAAATACTAAGGATAGCCCTTTGGAATTTTGTAGGAGCATTGCATAAACCAAAAGGTAGAACTCGATAGGAAAATGTTCCCCAAGAACAAGTAAAAGTAGTTTTGTCTTGGTCTTCAGGGGCAATCTGAATCTGATTGTATCCACTGAAGCCATCTAGGAAAGAAAAGAATTTCTTTCCTGCTAAAGTATCTAATACTTGGTGTATGAATGGGAGAGGGAAGTAGTCTTTTTGTGTTGCTTTATTTAGCTCCTTGTAATCCACACAGATTCTCAATTTCCTATTCTTTTTTGGTACCACCACAAGCGGAGAGACCCATTTACTATCAGAGATAGGATAAATAAAATTGACATCTAAAAGTTTTTGAAGTTCAGCTTTTACCACATCTTTTAGATGAGGATTAAGTCTCCTTTGAGGTTGACAAACAGGTCTGGCATCCTTTTCTATATAAATGTGGTGTGTACATAATTGGGGTTCAATTCCTTTCATATTAGGGTAATCCCATGCAAATACTTCTTTATATTTTGTTAGCAACTGGATGAGATTCATTTCTTGTTCAGGTGTGAGGTTGGCATTAATATTTAAGGTTTTTCCCAGTTCAATGTCCACAATTTTACTATTTGCAATAGAAGTAACAGGTATTTTTTGATCATGTGTATCTTTCAGAGGATCTTCTTCTAATTCATTATCAAATGCTGCTTCTATCATGTGACACTGTGTGCAGGATCTAGTTTGACTAATAAAATTATTAATGGCATCATCTTCTATTTAGTCCTTAAAATCAAATGCCTCTTGTATAGTTAATGGAGATCTAATGTTATCAGTAAGGTATGATATAGGGTGCTTATTAGTTTTGATTATTGTGACACTTGGCTGCGCTGGAGGATATAGAACTAAATTCTTGATATTTGGTCCTTTGGTTATGGTCATATTTCCTTGCCGGCAACCAATATAAGCATCGGCAGTGGCAAGCCAAGGTCTTCCTAAAATCAGCGGGTGTCCATCAAGTTGGGTTTTGGGATTTATTATCAAGAAATCGGTTGGATATTCCCAGGAATCAACAGAGACCATGACATCATGTAGAGTACCCTCCGGCCTAACCACAGATCGGTCAGCCAATTCTAGCAAGGTGGAAGTGGGTTCTACAGATGTAATGCCCAACTTTTGGCAAGTAGTGGTTGTTAAGATATTAATTGCAGCTCCTAGATCAACTAAGGCATTAGTTAGGGTCTGACCATAAATTTGAACAGTTACAATTGGATTTCCTAGGTCTTCATATTTAATGGGTGTTCCTTTCTCTGATAGTAAGTCAGATAAAGTGCCGACTACTTGGACTCTTGGATTATTTGTTATATTCCTCCTTGGTTTCTTTATGCACAATTCTTTGATAGTTTTTGCGTATATGGGGATGTCTTGAATGGCTTGGAGGAATGGAATTTTTATGTACAGGTTTTGTAATTCTCCCAGAATGTCAAAGTCAGGATATTGTATAGGTCGAGGTATGACTAATCGTTCTGGGAACGGAGGAGAGGATGTGGTTGCTTGATTATGAGTTTGTTGTTTATTCACATCCTCTTGTGGTGACAGATGTTCTCTGGGTAACTGATCTTCAATCTGAATTGTCTTATCTCCCTTGGTTTCAATAATACGCCCAGATCTTAACTGAAGATCATTGCACTCCCTTAAATCAGCTCCTATTTCTGGTGTTTCTATAATTTGGAGAGATTGGACCAGTCTGTTATTTGGATTGGGGTTGGGTTGGGCTGGGAGTTGCGGTCTCAGATTAGACTGGGGATTTTGTTGTAAGGCTGGCAGTGTAGGTTGAGGGAGTGGAATAGTTCCTACTGGCTGATGCATCGGTTTCTGCCAGTTTGTCTGCCAGACTGAACTTTGTGAAGTAGGGAGAGTCCATTGTGGAGAATATGTGTTACCTTTCCAATATGGTGGAGTATAAGGGAAATTCGGCCAACCAGATTGGCTTACCTGATTCAGCCACGGGTTTGAAGAAGGAAACGACTGTGGTGACCAGTTTGGAAACGGAGGTTGGGATTGACTTTGCCACATATTATATTGTTGAGCATTATATTGTGGAGGCTAAAAAGAAGAAGTTGGGTCTGAAAACATACCGGATTGTCTCGGCTGCCACAACGGCGCTGGTTGATCAAATACACTGATTCTGGTTCTTCTTTCGCTTCTTTATATACCGCCTTCAATCCAAGAAGTGAGGGGCAGCTCTCCGTAAGGTGATCCTTTGTACAGATGGCACATGTTTGGACTGTATCCAGTGGGCACTCTTTATGACTATGTTTTTTCCTACGTCGAGGGCAGAAGATTGCCAAATTCTGTTCTACCTCCATTTGCTTCTGTTTAGCCTGCATAATATCAAGTTGTGTAGTTAGTGTCCCCAGAATATCAGTTTTAAAATTTTCCAATAAATTTCCAATTTCTACCCGTGTTACTCCTTCTGTTAAAATTTTATTATCTCTTACAAATCGATCATGTTCTGCCAGTTTTACTCTTGTGCTTCCTCTCGAGCTCTTGATACATAAATCAATAATGTTAGCAAAATTCTCTTGATAAATATCCCCTTTTCCCATGTTGTTTAATGTTTCGATCCATTGTTCCTTCATGCCCCCATCAATGCAGTTTTTAACACATTGTCAGGTAAAGGTAGTGATGCATAAGGAGATCTTTGTAGATTGTACTGGAAACGTTCCACATACTCCTCTAATGTTTCATTCGGTCTAGCTGTCATCTGGAATATTTCATCCTTTAGTTCTCTAGACCTGCAGTAATCCTGATATTTTTTTAGGAAAGATTCTTTCATTTGATCCCAGTTATTTATAACCTCACCACCTAATCCCATAAACCATCTTAAAGTAGCCCCTTTTAATGTAGAGGGAAATAGTTTCGGTTTCTGAGGGTCAGTGGTGTAATCATATCCCCTGCAAAACACATCAAATTCAAATAAAAATGCATCAGGGTGTTCCGATGTGAGGCCGTGAAATGTAGGGATATGCTGAAGAGGGATTGCTTTCATAGGCGCATTTGCTGCAGAATCCACTATAGGGTATTGTAATGTAGAGGTTTGAGTGTTTGGCTGATTTTGAGCCATAGGGTCGAATATATGCCAATAACCTTCTGGGATATCTAGGAGGGTATTCCTAGGTTGAGAGGGAATGGATTTGATAGGAATAGTTTTAATAGCACTTCTTCTATCTGGGATAATGAGAATTCCTGATGTCTAAGGAGATTGGGTTCCTTCAATAATGATTTTTGGAGCACTCCCCTTGTATGGGCTATTTAATGGCTGATTTATTCCAATAGGAGATCTTGGTTCCTCGGTCTCACCTGTTTCTCCTTCTCCTTCACAAAGATTGCTGAAATTCCCTTCCTGAAATAGTTCTGGAGTAGAATTTTCAATCTCTTAAAAGTCCTGCTCTTCAGTTTGACTATGCACCTCAGCAAAGGCTACAGATGGTGATCCTGTGGCCTGAAGGGAACTAGTAGGCTGTTTAGAAATAATTCTTCTGGGTCCTACTGATGGCTGAGATTCTGCTTTCTTGTAGATTTCGTCTATGAAGGTCGTTTGGCCAAGGGTCACCGACCCCTTAGCCTTTTCTGGCTTGGGTGGAGGTTTGGTATTTTTTTCTAGTTTTTTCTGCTTAGTCATGCACTCAAATGAACTACTAAATTCTATTCAAACAAAGCAACAACAAATCTGTTAGGAAAGCGGACAGAGGAGCAGGGCTTTTACATGCTCCGTACATAGCTTCTTACCTTCCATTTTTAAAATCCAACTCTTCCCTAGCAAGTTCGTACACTACTCTGAAAGAAAGACAAATGGCTACACTATTTCCCCGGCAACGGCACCAAAATGTAGAGCTATAAAAAGGGTCTCTTTCACCTCTAATTACCTCACATTAATATGTCAATCCGGGAGCATTTTGTTATTTCAAAGAGTGTCTCAATCTGAGGCTATCATTTTCTAGAGTAATGCTAGTAGTACAGTGTTCAAAAATACAAGAGTAAACGGATGCTTGTCTACAACTAAGCTACTCCAAAAGAGTAAATCACACACTCAGAAGACTAGGCAACTTATCAGTCAAGGGTTCGGTAGCGATAACCAATCCCTTTGGAAACTGATGGAAGGGAAATTAGAGAGAAGACCGTGGATCTGGGAGCTAGACAGTAAATGCCAAGGCCCACTACAGCCTTAGATCGTCTCCCACACCAAAATAACAAACACTAGCAAATGGAACAGAAAATAAGAAAATGGAACGACAAATAAGAAATCGAACAACAAATCTGTAATGGAACAACAATTCTTAAATGGAACAACAGCTGTGAAATAGAATCGACAACTAAGTCTCGCGAGCAGCAACAAACTTCATTTACCAAATCAAAGGCATTAATCATAATCAAACAGAAATCTTTCACTCTTAAGGCGGATCGAACAACACACACTAATGGAACAACACTGAATACTGATAAGTTATGGAACAACGCTTACAAACCATATACGCACACAACACGCTTAAAGAGTAATCTGATCCAAATATTAATCTCAGTCAGAGGGAATATGACTGCATTTCAAAATAGAACAACATCGTTCATCAATTCAACAATTGTAAAGAACATAACTCCGAGGATAAATTCTGTAACATGAATGAATAGATGCACAGCACAAAAGCTCTGTAATGGGATAGTAACAGTATTTTGTTAAGACTAATAATATTCAATCAACTCTGAAAGGAACAGTAATATGATGCAGAGTCAATACAATAGTTCTGTCTGTAGAAATCTTAATGAATTAAACTTAACAGAGCATGTGATGTAAACTTATAAAGCATATCAGATTACCAAATAACGATGAGAAGCAAACCACGCAGAAATCAAATCGTAATAATACAGGAGAAATTGTCCTCCAGGGCCGGCCCTTAGCCTCCAGGGGTACACCGCTTGAGGTTAATCCAGACTTAGAGATGAAGTAATCACCAAGTTTGTATTAATGCATGAAGCAAAATTACAATAAACCAGTTTTTAACAAGACTTGATGATCAAAGTTTTGATCTTAACAGAAATTGCATAAAAGCATAATCATGTCCCCCCTTCCCGAGCTAACAATGTTTTCCCTCTTATAAGGGTGACGACAGATATGTCTAAGTATAAAAATAGATAAAGCAGCGATCCCTCAGGATCAAGGATCCTGAGGGATTTGCCGAACCGTTAATCCTTAATCATCTCTTTTCCCTCCTGCGCCGAGCTGGTGTCTTCACCTTCTTTTCAGGGCTGATTTGCTTTGATCTGCTTAGCCTTGTTTGCGTTCGGTCTCCCGTCGAAGGGACAACGGTTACCTCGTCCTTGTCCTTTCCTTTGGAACATCAACTCCTCGTTTTCACCCCTTCCTGCATGAGGAAATGACAATTGCCAGCATTTTAGTCTTGCATATTAATCTCACATGTTTTGTTATAATTATTTATCGTTTTCCAAGTTCATGATGCAAAAAGGTTTACAAGTTCTACTGAAAAGTCACTGAAATGATCATCAAAAACATACCTTT
Source organism: Pinus tabuliformis (assembly GCA_031772625.1). Taxonomy (NCBI): domain Eukaryota; kingdom Viridiplantae; phylum Streptophyta; class Pinopsida; order Pinales; family Pinaceae; genus Pinus; species Pinus tabuliformis. Next base: position 76,737,467 of record CM062819.1, on the reverse strand, counting down.
TTAGTACTCCACACACCCCCTTGCTTACCCTGTTTCATGCCCTCATGAAAACGTTGTAGTTGACATGCAAGGCAGTGAGAGAATAGGCTGGAGATGGAATCTCATGCGGAGGCCTACAGCCATGATGAGTAACTAGGTAGTCAAAGAAATGGCCTGCTTGACCCACAAACATCTCATACAGGGCTTGGTATCAGGGTGCAGGGTGCCAAATAATTGGACTCCGGAACCTATATCCTAACCAGGATGGCCCTGCTCCCAAAATGCTTTCGCCATAAAAGTGCAAACGATTGGCAGCTAATTTAAAATTTTCATACTTAAACGGTTCCCTGAGCTGGATATTCGGATTAGAGATTTGATACCGAAATTTAGCTGCATCAATGGCAAGGTCTTTAATAGAAAGAAAGTATTCTAATCCCTGTCGAATGAGTGCCTCATGCATGGGTCCTAATGTTTCAATGACACCCGGAGTCTTCATGAGGTTTCTATGTGCTTTCCACAACTGTACTGGGTTCCTAGGCTCAGCCCTTACCCACAAATCTAAGCCATTTTCTTGCCTCTAGAAAGTATTATAGGCTTTGAGCCATTTAATCTGATTAACCCCAAATGAGATGAATGTCTACAATTGGATGTCTCCAACAAAGGGGCCAGGGTTCAGCTCAGTCTCCTGGTCTAGTACAAGGTTATGCAAATAGAACTCGCACAACAGTCTTTGGACTTTTACCCCGTAGTGTTTACATCAGTCTATAAAATCATTGACAGTGTTAATTTGTATGGGAGCACCTGCTTTAACAATTTTTATTTTTAATTGCAAATATCGTTCCAGTAAAAACAGGGCATAATTTTTGGCAGGGGCCCTACATGCTAAGACGTCATTGTATAAAGAACACAAGGTATCCATCTGCTTGATAACAATATCTAGTATACGAGTTACCTTTGCAACTTTCTCTTGTTCCTTCCGCCAACCTTCAAAAGCCTGACTTTCGGATTGATTGTTGTTCCTAAGTTGCTGTTGTAGCTCTTCATATTTTTTGCGAGGGACCGTTTGCTCTCTAAGCTTTTCTGCTTCTTGCTGAGCTTGCTTCAACCCCTTGCGCAAGGTTACTGTTTTTGGATCTCTTCTCCATGTAGCAGTGGAGGCCGGGAGTTTCACCTGAACTTTCTTATTCCATTGCTTTCAGTTCAGAACCCTTATCACTCCTAAAAGTGGTGCCTTCGTCTGAATTTCCCTAGCACAGGTCATCATATCATCCATTTCTATTTTAATGTGGATATCAGTCTGTTGCTTTTCCTTTTCAAATGGAACAACAGTCTGTTCCTCAGCATCATTTGGAACAATAGCTGGATTTTTGACAGGGTTTTGAATAGCAGGACGAATTCTGATCCTCCGCCACTTTTCCTTGCGGGGTTTTGCTGGAGTGGTCACCTTTTTTCTTTCCTGAAGTCATTTTTACCCTCTGCCTTGATTTCAGGATCCTAATCTGCTGGTGGAGTTTGGCTATTATGCTCAATAATCTCTGTTGTTCCTTTCGCAATTCTTTAATTTCCAAAATTTCGTTAAAAGGAACAGCAGGCTGTTCACTTCGACCTGGACCGTGACTAGTCCCTGGATCTTCCTTCTGGGGTGTTTCTTCATTGTTCTGCTCTGGCTGTTCTGGGGTAGAAACCCTAACTGGTTCTATCAATTCTTGGGCAACTTCTTTTTATGCCCCTGCTTCCTCCAAAATTTCTTCAGCTGTCTTCTGGTTAGGAACGGATTGTTCTTGTTCAATATCTCCTATTGTTTCTTTATCATGAACAGGCAGATTTTCTTCTTCCGCCTCTTTTGCATGTGGTTTTTTAGGTGCATTTTCCTCCTGGGGTTTGTCATGGAGGTCTGATGGACTGGAAGGTTGGCCATATTCACCCATATTGGCTAAGACTTCGGCCAATTCATCTTCTCCCACTGGGTCCTGTGATGGTCTACCTTCCTGCTGTTCCATTTCCTCCTCGTACTTGGATTGTTCGGCTTCTGTTTCGGAACGCTCAGCTTCTGTTTCAGACTGCTCGGCTCCTTCCTCATTTTCTTCTTCGGATTGCTCGGCCTCCTCTTCAGATTGCTCGACCTCTTCTTTCTCTTCTCCTTCAGATTGCTCGGCCTCTTCTTTTGGCCGTGAGGGTTGCTCATCTTCAATTTCTACTGGCTGGTTGGTGTTTTCCTGGAGTTTTTCCAGCCTCCCTCTTATTCATGCTAACTGGACCTATTTCCTGCGTTTCTCTGGCTGTTCGGGTGTACCGGTGGCATGCTTACCGTTTTACGATTCCTTGCGTTTTTCTGGACGCTCGGATGTACTAGTGACATGTTTCTGTTTTGCTAATGCTCTCCGTTTTTCTGGACGCTCTGGTGTGCTGGTGGAATGCTTACGTTTTGGGGATTGTGTTGTCAACCCCCCTTCAATCATTGCAATTAGCTCTTCCCAGCTGCTTTGCTACTGGGTGAGGCTATGACTGACAATTAATCGAATTAACCCATTATGACTAACAACTGACTCTACATGCTGTCCCTTTTTTAAGCTCCGTGCAACGTCATGAAGTAACGAATTCAAAAGTGCAGGTAAATTTACAGAGCATTTTTGTTTTAGAACAGCTAAGAGTTTAAGATGTCGTGGTCTTACCACGTCTTTTCTACCCTCACAGGTGATGTAGCTTTGCACGATCCTTGCCAATTCTGCCCATGGCTCTCCTAGCATTACTGGCAGAACTCCCTTTCCTTTAATTGCCAAGCTCTGGCCTTCGTCATGGAAGATTTCTATAATCTTCTGTAATCTCTCATTTTTTAACGTCCATACAGGTCCGGTGGCTGGTAGTCCCGAGACTTCTGCGATTATGTCATCGGTCACTGTTATCTGTCTCCCCCTCACTGTGGAATAATCCTCCTGTAAATTCTGTAAGAATTCAATTGCCACTGTCTCGTTAGACTCCTGCAAGCGGTTGAGATACGTCAACCACCCTACTCTTGCCAGGATTTCCCAGGCAGCAGCGGAAACTGTCAACACCTACGGTTCCCTCCGGATCGCTCTTCCTCCCATGGTTTCACTGTGAATTCTCAATGGAACAACTGGTGTTCGTGCTGTTTGAAACAAAGAGAGGGTAATAGACGCAAGACTTGTTTGAAAAAAACAGAGTATACAACAGAAATGGCTTATGAACAGCAATTCGTGTAACAAAAATAAAAATAGCATGTCGTTAAGCCATGCCATACCCTAGTACACAACTTTCCTGAATAGTGAGCTGACACGTAATCCAGGGAATAATGAGGTTAACCTCCCCCCCCGCAATGTGATAGGCTATCCCAGCCGTCAAATAAAGGAGAAACGCCTGATCTGAAACAGAGTCATAAAGGAACAACGTATAAAAATATGCCATGTTTAGAAAAACAACAAATTACCGAAATCGAGGCGTAGAGTTGGATCGCGTATTACGTAAGAGGCTGCTGTGATATGATGCGAGGCTGAGAGGAGAGGACATCTGTCGTACTTTCTAAATCTCCTACGGTCATTGTCAATTACTCTGCCATGATTGGTGATAATAGATTTTCATGCGCTATATAATTTGGGAAATGATATATAATTAATTACCAAGGTGTAAGAAACAAAAGGGTATTAATAACTCACTTATTGGTGTAAATAATGTGGCTTTCAGATTGATTGATGTTCCTAAGTTCCTGCTGTAGCTCGTCATATTTTTCGCGAGGGACCGTTTGCTCTCTAAGCTTTTCTGCTTCTTGCTGAGCTTGCTTCAACCCCTTGCGCAAGGTTACTGTTTTTGGATCTCTTCTCCATGTAGCAGTGGAAGCCGGGAGTTTTACCTGAACTTTCTTATTGTGTTGCTTTGAGTTCAGAACCCTTATCACTCCTGAAAGTGGTGCCTCCGTCTGAATTTCCTTATCACAGGTCATCATATCATCCATTTCTATTTTAACGTGGATATCAGTTTGTTGCTGTTCCTTTTCAAATGGAACAACAGTCTATTCCTCAGCATCATTTGGAACAGCAACTGGATTTTCGACAAGGTTTTGAACAGCAGGACGAATTCTGATCCTCCGCCTCTTTGCCTTGCGGGGTTTTGCTGGAGTGGTCACCTTTTTCTTTCCTGAAGTCCTTTTTACCCTCTGCCTTGCTTTCAGGATCCTAATCTGTTGGTGGAGCTGGGCTATTATGCTCAATAATCTCTGCTGTTCCTTTCGCAATTCTTTAATTTCCAAAATTTCGTTAGAAGGAACAACAGGCTGTTCACTGCGGCCTGGACCGTGACTAGTCCCTGGATCTTCCTTCTGGGGTGTTTCTTCATTGTTCTGCTCTGGCTGTTCTGGGGTAGGAACCCTAACTGGTTCTGTCAATTCTTGGGCAACTTCTTTTTCTGCCCCTGCTTCCTCCAGAATTTCTTCCGGTGTCTTCTAGTTAGGAACAGATTGTTCCTCTTCAAAATCTCCTATTGTTTCTTTATCATGAACATGCAGATTTTCTTCTTCTGCCTCTTTTGCATGTGGTTTTTCAGGTGCATTTTCCTCTTGGGGTTTGTCATGGAGGTCTGATGGACTGGAAGGTTGGCCATATTCACCCATATTGGCGAAGACTTCGGCCAATTCATCTTCTCCCACTGGGTCCTGTGATGGGCTACCTTCCTGCTATTCCATTTCCTCCTCCTGCTTGGATTGTTCGACTTCTGTTTCAGAACGCTCAACTTCTGTTTCAAACTGCTCGGCTCCTTCCTCATTTTCTTCTTCGGATTGCTCGACCTCCTCTTCAGATTGCTCGGCCTCTTCTTCTGGCCGTGAGGGTTGCTCATCTTCAATTTCTACTGGCTGGCTCATGTTTTCCTGGAGTTTTTCCAGCCTCCCTCGTATTCGTGCTAACCGGACCGATTTCCTGCGTTTCTCTGGCTATTCGGGTGTACCGATGGCATGCTTACGCTTTGCCGATTCCTTGCGTTTTTCTGGACGCTCGGATGTACTAGTGACATGTTTCTGTTTTGCTAATTCTCTGCGTTTTTCTGGATGCTCTGGTGTGCTAGTGGCATGCTTATGTTTTGGGGATGGTGCTGTCAACCCCCCTTCAATCATTGTAATTAGCTCTTCCCAGCTGATCTGCTGCTGGGTGAGGCTATGACTAACAATTAATCGAATTAACCCATGATGACTAACAACTAACTCTACATGCTGTGCCTTTTTAAAGCTCCGTGCAACGTCATGAAGTAACGAATTCAAAAGTGCAGGTAAATTTATAGAGCATTTATGTTTTAGAACAGCTAAGAGTTTAAGATGTCGTGGTCTTACCACGTCTTTTCTACCCTCGAAGGTGATGTAGTTTTGCACGGTCCTTGCCAATTTTCCCAGGGCTCTCCTAGCGTTGCTGGCAGAACTCCCTTTCTTTTAATTGCCAAGCTCTGGCCTTTGTCCTGGAAGATTTCTATAATCTTCTGTAATCTCTCCTTTTTTAAAGTCCATACAGGTCCGGTGGCTGGTAGTCCCGAGACTTGTGCGATTATGTCATCGGTGACTGTTATCTGTCTCCCCCTCACTGTGGAGTAATCCTCCTGCAAATTCTGCAGGAATTCAATTACCACTGTCTCGTTAGGCTCCTACAAGCGGTTGAGATAAGTCAGTGACCCTGCTCTTGCCAGGATTTCCCGGGTAGCAGTGGAGACTGTCAACACTTGCGGTTCCCTCCGAATCGCTCTTCCTCCCATGGTTTCACTGTGAATTCTCAATGGAACAGCAGCTATTCGTGTTGTTTGAAACACAGAGAGGGTAATAGACGCAAGACTTGTTTGAAAAAAACAGAGTATACAACAGAAATGGCTTATGAACAGAAATTCATGTAACAAAAATAAAAATAGCATGCCGTTAAGCCATGCCATACTCTAGTACACAACTTTCCCGAATAGTGAGCTGACACGTAATCGAGGGAATAATGATGTTAACCTCCCCCCCGGCAATGTGATAGGCTATCCCAGCGATCAAATAAAGGAGCAGCGCCCGATCTGAAACAGAGTCATAAAGGAAGAGCGTATAAAAATATGCCATGTTTAGAAAAACAACAAATTATCGAAATCGAGGCGTAGAGTTGGATCGTGTATTACGTAAGAGGCTACTGTGATATGATGCGAGGCTGAGAGGAGAGGATGTGGAGCGATAAAAATGTGTCTTTCGAACTCCTAATTACCTTCACATTAATTGTCAACCTAGGGACGACTTTTTATTTCAAGAGTGTACTCAGTCTGAGGCGGCTATTTACTTAAGAGTAATGTTTAGTAGTATAGCGTTCAGAGAACACAAGAGTAGACGGGTGCTAAACTATGACTAAATTACTTCAAAAGGATAAAATCACACAAGACAGCTTATCAGTCAAGGGTGCGGAAGTGATAACCCATCCCTCTAGAAACTGATGGAAAAGAAATTAGAGCATGGACCATAGGTCTGGGAGCTAAGCAGCGACTTGCTGAGGCTCACTACAGCCTTAGACCTTCTCTCACACCAAAGCAGCAAATGCAAGTAAATGGAACAGTAGAAAGTAAATGGAATAGCGATCCAATAAACTAAATCATTCACTCAAACAACCATCAATTGAGGATACAGTAGCAATAACTCATTCCTCTGGATATTGATGCAATTGAAATCAAACACACAACATTAAATAACCAATTGGAAAGTGCAAAGAATTAAATCAATCGTATTACTACAACTCGATGAAAATGAAACAATTGTGCTAATTAAAAGAATGCTGAAAGGTAAGCTTAAATAATTGCAGAAAGTAAATAAATAACAACGCTAAGTATTAGAACTAAATAGCTAAACTTATATAACTGTAATGAACAGAAATTTGTTAAATTACTGGAGTGATCAGCGCAGCTTTGAAGATGAAATGAACAGCGCAACAACATGCTGACAAAAAGCAGTGAGCTCTGTTAAGAAGGAAATGAACAGCAACGCAATTTAAGTACAGTATATAAAACATATCAGTTCATTCAGTCTGGAAATACCAATCAGTAAAATTACATGATTACGATAAGTAGAAATAAAATCAAACCATCATACAATAAAGATCATGAAATAATGGTACAAGAACGGCAAGTGAATCCACTGGGGTTGGGCCCGTAACCACCAGTGATCACTGTCGGTAGTGCTTCAGAAGATGCGAAGGAATAATAACTCTGCTTATATATTGATCATCAAATTGAATAGCATTATATTGAGTGGTGCCTTCTCAGCAGTGAGAGTCTGCAAATAAAATTACAGTTCAACATAATACTCGTTCCATCTCTCCCCCTATCCTATCACTCTTGAATCTCTAATTCTACATCCTCAATTCCATCATTCGAATCCCAAAATTCCTTCTGAAGTCATCATGAAGCCATCCTCTCTCTGATCTTTGTTTTTATTTAAATAGAGAAAGATCAGAGAGCAGTTACAACATAGATAAGTACAACATGATTTCTTTTACAAAATTGGGTTGATTCTAACCAGATGATCAACAAGAAAATATATTTCCTTTCATCTCTCAACAAAAGCAAGACGAATTTGGGTTTGCTGCTGAGATTTGGAGGACGGCCGCAACAGCAAATCTGAGAAAATCGTGCTCAAAGAACCCTACGTTTCTCTCTGTACAAGCCGAATTTGGGCAAACTGTTCTTTATCAAAGTTAATTGGGCCCGTTCTGGACAAAACCCATGTTTCGGATTTCTCAAATTCGTCTTCATTTGCTCAGAATCTCAACCTCAAAACTGTCACTCCTTAAACCAGCGAATTTCTGAGTTGGCAGATTTAAAAATCAAATCTTCAATCTGGAAGTTACCTTGGAGGCTAAAAATGGTGAATAATGTTATAACCAACTTATTAGAACTATCATTGGTAAAATAATGCATAATAATCAATTTATTAGAAATAAAGGAGAATAAATAATATAAGAGCATAAATCATCATAAAATGGATTTATATAATAAATTATAATAAATGACATGATGAAGAATGGTAGAAATGGGTGGAATAAACGTTCACAAGTGACAATAATAATGGCATATTAACGACCCAACATACCCCCACACTCAATATGTTGCATGTCCTCATGCAACGAAAACTGAATATATTGCATGTCCTCATGCAACCCAAAGACAAAAACCATGTGTTAACCAAGCAATAAAAATTTGAGAATAAATGAATGCTTCCTTAATTAATGAATATTCACTTTTAGTAATCTTGATGAAGGCATAACAATTTTTACATTGACATTCAATTATATGTATATATGAAGTTGCAACAAAATATGATATAAGTAACAGCAAACTTCATTAACCATTTTCTCAAAAACTACAAACCAGCTTTTGTCGAAATTTGGCAAGTAATTTATAATATATAAATGCCTTTATGATCCAAAAATCGGACTATTTTGATGCACGGATCATGAGATATAAACAAAATGGCTGTAGGTGAGAGTGCATGATTTCCAAAATTTTTATGAACCAATTTATCTTGAAATTATCTAGGTATGTGTATTTTAATAGTATGTTTGTGTTTCCTAGAGATCACAAGAATTGAGTTCATAGTTTTTTTAAAAAAATATTATGGAAATCAATTTCTACACTGAAATTGTATGCCTTAAATGAGAAAGAAAATAGAAAACATCCATCATGCGTAGCAATTCCTCCCCCTCTTTGAAAAATTAGCATGCCCTCATGCAATGCTAGAAAACAAATAGAGGTGGTAGCTATTATCTGTTGAATTCTATGCTTGGTGTAAAACAACATGGCATAAGGGAGGTGTTGAGAATGAATAAGAATAGCAATGGATGATAAAGAATATGAATGGCGTGGTCATAAGAAAGAAATGAATGAAAAGAACACTCCCCCACACTCGAAAATGACATGCTGCTGAAAAAGGGGAAGTGGTAAAGATGTGGAATGAAGGATGACAAATAATGCTCAAAATGGATTTTCATTAGATTCTCCTAAATTTATAATAAATTAGAAAACTATGCAATTTTACCTCAAGTTTTACCTCCAAAAATGTGGAATGACATATAAATACTGACAGTTGTTGAAGCTGATGTAGACAGAGTTGGTGCTAAAAGTGATGCAAAAGGTGGAATCCAGGGAAGCACATCATGTCTGAAGAATTGTTCACGGTCGCGAGCCTCTACTGTAAAGTGCAATAGTGTGGTCATGCTACGAATAGAATTTTGCCCATACTTGTTGTTCTCCTGTAAACAAAGCACTATTTTGCATACAATGTTCTTGAATCCATAGTGTTAGTTTTGAAGAGCAACAGATAAAATGCATGCAAAATTTCAATTAGAAAAACTTATGTATACATGCAATACTAATATGTTGTCAAATCAACAAGGTATGGCAAAGTGTAGTAATCATATCGCATGCAACCCCATAATGCATACATTCCCCCCTCCAATTGGAAAAAGGGTTCCATAACCATAAAGCATATGAGAGGGGTGGTGCGGACGGCAAGGCAATGGAATGAACAATATATCAGTAAGTGAAGCAGAGTACACTTATCAATGATAGGACGGTGAAAATTATGGTTATATTGAGAGCAAAGTGTGTAAAGATAGTTATGAATAAGAGATAGGACGCTTTGGAGTGATGATAGTTTATGCAAAACGAAAAAGGACAACAATATGCTAAAAAGATGCTTTGCTGACGGTATTCTAGCTGAAAATGATGTGATTGATCATAAAACAATTTCTCATGCATAAAGGTTCAAACAGGGAAAAAGTTAAGGAAATAACTTCTCTGATAAAAAGAAAATAAGAAAAGGGTATTATAATAATAATTGACGAAAAGATATAACTTCAATACCATAAGCAGAGCCGCTGCTGCCAGCGGGCGTCCATAGCCTCGGCAGGGTTGCTTTTTAACCCATATGAGTCAGGATCCTCAATTTATAAATGGAGAGTTTTAGTGTTGTTCTGTAGAAGAGATCAGTGTGCTGGCGTGGTAACCAGATAACCACACTGCCATTCACTAGGAGGTAGCAAAAGTGATCAGGCCAGCTCATGATGAGACCTCCTGTTCCAAGGATAATTTGGCTATCCAATGGATCATAACCCTGGTGTGGTGGCCATAATGGGAATGTCACTTTGTTACAGCCTTATGAACATGGTAGGCTGGCTCGTAATGAGACCCCCTATCTTCCATCTGTGAACAAAATTTTGTTGTTATTACACATTTTTATGATAAAAAGAGGGAGGCTCAGTACTCCTTAAGAGCAGGGATGGCGGAAGAAGTTGAACATGTCAATATATAAAAAAAATATACCCATAATCTCATTTATTACAGACAGAGAAGATTATAACCAGGAAGGGTGGAACCAGCATGGTATTAAGATGATCAATCAGTATCATGTACAGCAGAAAACAATGCAGTAAAGTAATATATAAATAATTGTGTCCCTTTTGAAAAAAATCTATCATCAAGGAGTTGTCCTGTTAAAGTTCATAACGTAAATGATAATAACTCACTTCAAAAGAATTCATAATTCCTGTCCTCATAAAAATAGTGTACTTCATGCCATGAAAGAGAATCAGGAGAATGTGGTTGAGCTGAACTATGAATAATCCCACAAGAGAAAGGAAAGGGCTGCCCTCAAAAATACTCTCAAAGTGTTGCTTTTTTGAAGGAACATCAAAAACACTAAAAAAGAAAGTGGTGTTCTGTGTAGGGAACAACAAAGAAAATGCATACAAAAAAAAAGCAAAAATACACACAAAAAATGCGAAAATGCAAATGTCGTTCCTTTTGAAAGAGAAGAATCCATGCAAGCAAATAATTGGGATGCCGTTTTCCTAAGATCATGAGTGCTTGTAAAAAAAAAATGGCCAAACTGTTGTTCTTTTTGAAAAAGGAACAGCAAAAACACCAGGTGTTGTTCCTTTTGAAAAGGGAACAACAAAAACTCGAACTGCTGTTCCTTTTGAAAAAGGAACAGCAAAAACTCAAACTGCTGTTCCTTTTGAAAAAGGAACAGCAAAAACACGCACTGCTGTTCCTTTTGAAAAAGGAACAGCAAAAACTCAAACTACTGTTCCTTTTGAAAAAGGAACAACAAAAACTCAAACTGCTGTTCCTTTTGAAAAAGGAACAGCAAAAACACGCACTGCTGTTCCTTTTCATCCTTTTGAAAAAGGAACAGCAAAAACTTAAACTGTTGTTCCTTTTGAAAAAGGAACAACAAAAACACGAACTGCTGTTCCTTTTGAAAAAAGAACAACAAAAACACACCAAATGTTGTTCCTTTTGAAAAAGGAACAGCAAAAACACACCCAACGTGAAAGTGCAGAAGTGCTGTTCCATTTCGAAAAGGAACAGCAGTTGTTCCATTTCGAAAAGGAACAGCAAAATGAACTGTGAAAAAGGAACAACAAAATGAATGGCTGAACCAAACAGTGCTATTCCTTTCGAAAATAGATAGCAAAACGAAAATGATGTCCCTTTGAAAAAGGAACAACAGGAATGACAAAAATGCACACAAATGCTGTCCCTTCAGAAAATGAACAACAAAATACACAACCATAAAATGCAAACATGCAAAGAATGAGTTAGCTGTTCACTGTATTGAAGCTGAGGATGGGTCACAGTTTGAATGAAGCAACACCTGAAACACAAAATATAAAAGAAATTAGAAAAGAAACAACATTTTATTTAAAAACAATATGTAAATTAAGTTACAACAGCTATGATATTATGTAAAAAAATGATCTTTTTAAAAAATGTTTTGGCAGCAAAGAGATGACATGAATCTTCAAATGGAAATCAATTCTTCATTTCTTCTATTATGAATCCGTTGGGTAATAAGTTGGATGAAATTCCTTTGTTTCATTTAAAAATTTCTTTCAAGAATCACTCGTCCATAAATTGACCTTCTTTATTTTCCCAAGACCTGCAAAAAACGAGTATCTACCTGCAATAAAACATTAAATCATGAAGAAAGAGAGGTGTACGGGCTCCCTTAATCCAAGAATTATGTAAAAAACTAACAAGTAGTTACTCTGTAGAACAAATCCACAGAGAAAATAACAAAGTAAAATTTATTTGTTACCTGCGGGAGAGCAGTGGCCAATCATACTAACCTGCAGTGTTTTAATCACAACTTCTTTGTTTTTCGTCGAAATTGAGTGATTCCAAAGCCAAATGAGAGCTAATTCAAAGGTTTATCTCCATTAGAAACAGGTTTTAAATATTCAATGATATGATATGTCAATTTTAGTTAGAACAACCTGCATAATAGAGTCATTGTCGATTACCCGGCTTAGACCAACAGTTGATATTTCAAGCGTAAATTTTTCGTTTGATGTCGGATTCGAATGATTCAAATTGGAAATGAAAATAGATTCATTTATTTATCTCCAATAGAAACAGGTTTTGAATACAAGAAGAATTGATAGGTCAAATACTTTAAAGAACAACTGGAAAGACAAAGTTTTAAGAGTGCTGATTTACGATAGACAGTCAGTATTTTGATCATAACTTCCCCATACGATATCGAAAATGAGTGATTCGAATTGCATTGTAAACTAGATTCATAGGGGAATCTACCATAGAAACAGATTTTAAAAATTCATTCATTTAGGCCTCCAAAAACTGACTGTCCCAACTCTGTTCCTGAGCTGCCCGCTAGACATCCGGTCAATGTGTTGACTCTAACTTTTTCGTTTCAAATCAAAATTGAATGGTTCAAATTGGATTAGAAAGTAGACGACAAGGGCTACTTGGGGTAGAAACAGGTTTTAAAAATATGTTCATTTAGGCCTCCAAAAACTGACTGTCCCAACTCTGTTCCTGAGCTGCCCGCTAGACACTCTGTCAATGTTTTGGTTCTAACTTTTTCGTTTCAAATCCAAATTGAGTGATTCAAATTGGGTTAGAAAGAAGACATCAAGGGCTACCTAGGGTAGAAACAGGTTTTAAAAATATTCACTTTTGGTCCATCAAAACATGACTGTCGCGACTGTTTTTCCAGAAAGTTCATCAAGCCCGCAAGCCAAAAAAATGAAATTCAAGCATTTTTTCAAATTGGTAATAAAAATGAAAATGAGTGTTTGTAGCACTTATTATTTCTATTATGATTCATCTACATACACAAATAGATTGAAATATTTATCACCGATGTTGATTTCGATAGCGTGTTGCAACAAAAGAAACAACTAGTTTTACAAAAAAAAATAAAAATATGTGTTTGTTTTATTTCTTTATTTATTTTATTTTCTCCACTATCCTACTCTTCTTTGAGAATTGATTATGTTTATGTATAAGAGTATTTCCAGTGGAACCATGTTAGAAATAAGGCCTCATGTATGCACATACCCAAATTCGAAAAATGCATGTTGATAAAAACTAGGGTATGAGAAGCCAACTTCCCTTGAAAAGATGGTTTCAAAAATTGTTGAAGCATAGAGTGATGTTGCAAACAAGTGATGGAGTGAAACCAATCTTCAATATATCCTTTATTTTCTTGATTTCCCATATCCATCATATCATGAAGTTCTTGAGCTTTTAAAATAGTTTGTTGATGCATAGTAAAAGAAACCTCATTTTCTTCCATAGCTTCTACAATTTTTGCATTTGAAACATTCTGAATCTCATTGTAGGTTTTCTCTAATAACACATGTGAGATAGAATGCGTGGGAAGGGTGGGTAAATTTGGCAGTTCAACATTGTAAGCATGTTGTACTGGTTTATTGTGGTGAGGGTGTGGAATTAGTTGAGCAAGAAAATGTGTAAAGAATGGAGCATTGTGATGATGTGGTTGGTTGGGTTGAGTGGATAAATTTGATATGCAAGTAGGATGTTGTGGAAGAGCTGGTGAAAAATATGGAGAATATGCTTGTGCTACAAGATGAGGGAGAGTAGTCATGCCATCATAAGATGAACCATGCCCAACTTGTAAACAAGATTGGTGGTTCTATTGAAATTGACATGGCTGCCCTAACACATTAGCATTCCATAATGGATTATGCAAGTATGACAATGGAGAAAAAAAAATGTTTTGAACCATACCTATAGGCCTTGTTGCAGCTTTCCCATCTCTTTGATATGCCACTTCCATCCTAGATAAGGAAGAGTGAGTATCTATGAGATGCTCCTTTCGGTCTTGAGGGTAAAACACTTCATCCAATTCTTGATTTTTATGAACCTGCAAAACATCCAATTTTTCATTTAGAGAGCTAATAAAATCAACTTTAAAATTTTCAAATAACACATTAATTTCAGCTCTCATGTCTCCTATTCTTGTAGCAGATTTTGAAAACAAAGAAAAAACATCTCTAGAATTCTTACCAGCCTTGGAGATTCCTCTTGAATACCTTATGCACAACTCACAAACATCATCATATGATAACTGAAAAACATCACCTTTTCCTATCAGATTTAAAAGTTCTAAAAATTTATCTTTAATTCCTCTAAGAATGAGTGTTTTTAAGATCTCTTTTTCCAAATGCTTATTCTTTGATTTTTGAAGGTTATAATGAAATCGATCTACATAATCCTCCAAACTTTCATCTTCCCCTTGTATCATATCGAAAATATCTTCATTGGCTTTGCAATAGTCTTGGTACTTCTTCAAGAATATGTTCTTCATGTCCTCCCATGATTGGATGCAATTCCCACCTAGGCTCATGAACCATCGGAGAGCTGCTCCTTTTAGAATAAGAGGAAACAATTTCAATCTTTGATCATTAGTACAATAATCATATCCTCTACAAAGTATTTCGAACTCAAATAAAAATGTATCTGGATTTTCATTTGCTAAACCATGAAAATTTGGTAAAGATGGGGGAATTATGTGCATTTGTGTCACTCCTAGATCTTTGACAGGAAATTCAAAAGTAGAAACGTGAGCCATTTATTACCATAATAGAAGATGTTCTTCATGTGTTTCTTCAAGGCTCCTTCTTCAAATGTTCCTGTCAATTAGTTAGTGAAATGGGTGGTGCTTACATCACCACTTGCGTGAGATCATGTGATTCATTTTTTTTAAAATTTCTATCTTTTTCCTAATAATTCACACAAAAATTCAAACATCTATTTCTACCCTAGGTTCTTTAACAGTCCTGCTGGAAAGCGGACGGGGGAGCAGGGCTTTTACATGCTCCGTACGCAGGTTCTTACCTTCCGTTTTTAAGATCCAACTCTTCCCTAGCAGGCACTCATCAGATTCACACTACTCTTTAGAAATGGCTACACTCTCCCCGGCAACGGCGCCAAAATGTGGAGCGATAAAAAGGTGTCTTTCGAACTCCTAATTACCTTCACATTAATTGTCAACCCAGGGACGACTTTTTATTTCAAGAGTGTACTCAGTCTGAGGCGGCTATTTACTTAAGAGTAATGTTTAGTAGTATAGCGTTCAGAGAATACAAGAGTAGACAGGTGCTAAACTATGACTAAATTACTTCAAAAGGATAAAATCACACAAGACAGCTTATCAGTCAAGGGTGCGGAAGTGATAACCCATCCCTCTAGAAACTGATGGAAAAGAAATTAGAGCATGGACCATAGGTCTGGGATCTAAGCAGCGACTTGCTGAGGCTCACTACAGCCTTAGACCTTCTCTCACACCAAAGCAGCAAATGCAAGTAATTGGAACAGTAGAAAGTAAATGGAACAACAATCCAATAAACTAAATCATTCACTCAAACAACCATCAATTGAGGATACAGTAGCAATAACTCATTCCTCTGGATATTGATGCAATTGAAATCAAACACACAACATTAAATAACCAATTGGAAAGTGCAAAGAATTAAATCAATCGTATTACTACAACTCAATGAAAATGAAACAATTGTGCTAATTAAAAGAATGTTGAAAGGTAAGCTTAAATAATTGCAGAAAGTAAATAAATAACAATGCTAAGTATTAGAACTGAATAGCCAAACTTATATAACTGTAATGAACAGAAAATTGTTAAATTACTGGAGTGATCAGCGCAGCTTTGAAGATGAAATGAACAGTGCAACAACATGCTGACAAAAAGCAGTGAGCTCTGTTAAGAAGGAAATGAACAGCAACGCAATTTAAGTACAGTATATAAAACATATCAGTTCATTCAGTCTGGAAATACCAATCAGTAAAATTACATGATTACGATAAGTAGAAATAAAATCAAACCATCACACAATAAAGATCATGAAATAATGGTACAAGAACGGCAAGTGAATCCACTGGGGTCGGGCCCGTAACCACCAGCGATCACTGCCGATAGTGCTTCAGAAGATGCGAAGGAATAATAACTCTGCTTATATATTGATCATCAAATTGAACAGCATTATATTGAGTGGTGCCTTCTCAGCAGTCAGAGTCTGCAAATAAAATTACAGTTCAACATAATACTCGTTCCATCTCTCCCCCTATCCTATCACTCTTTAATCTCTAATTCTACATCCTCAATTCCATCATTCGAATCCCAAAAGTCCTTCTGAAGTCATCCTGAAGCCATCCTCTCTCTGATCTTTGTTTTTATTTAAATAGAGAAAGATCAGAGAGCAGTTACAACATAGATAAGTACAACATGATTTCTTTTACAAAATTGGGTTGATTCTAACCAGATGATCAACAAGAAAATATATTTCCTTTCATCTCTCAACAAAAGCAAGACGAATTTGGGTTTGCAGCTGAGATTTGGAGGACGGTCGCAACAACAAATCTGAGAAAATCGTGCTCAAAGAACCCTACGTTTCTCTCTGTACAAGCCGAATTTGGGCAAACCGTTCTTTACTAAAGTTAATTGGGCCCGTTCTGGACAAAACCCATGTTCCGGATTTCTCAAATTTGTCTTCATTTGCTCAGAATCTCAACCACAAAACTGTCACTCCTTAAACCAGCGAATTTCTGAGTTGGCAGATTTAAAAATCAAATCTTCAATCTGGAAGTTACCTTGGAGGCTAAAAATGGTGAATAATGTTATAACCAACTTATTAGAACTATCATTGGTAAAATAATGCATAATCATCAATTTATTAGAAATAAAGGAGAATAAGTAATATAAGAGCATAAATCATCATAAAATGGATTTATATAATAAATTATAATAAATGACATGATGAAGAATGGTAGAAATGGGTGGAATAAACGTTCACAAGTGACAATAATAATGGCATATTAACGGCCCAACAGAGGACATCTGTCATACTTTCTAAATCTCCTGCGGTCATTGTCAATTACTCTGCCATGATTGGTGATAATAGATTTACATGCGCTATATAATTCGGGAAATGATATATGATTAATTACCAAGGTGTAAGAAACAAAAGGGTTTTAATAGCTCACCTATTGGTGTAAATAATGTGACTTCGATACCATTAATAGTGCTCTGCTGCCGACAGGTGTCCACAACCTTGGAAGAATTGTTTATTTCACCCATGGAACCATGATCCTTTGTGTATACTTTAGGGAGTGTAATGTCAAAATGTAGGCCATTATGCTAGCTTGGTAACCAGTTAACCATAATGTCATTCACGAGGAAGGAGCGAAAAGTGGGTAGGCCGGCTCGTGATGAGACCTCCTGTTCCAAGGTTTGTTTATTTGATATACTTTTTGGACCATATCCCTGGTGTGGTGGCCATAGTGGGAATGCCACTTCGCTTTCGTCCTCATGATCATGGTAGGATGGATCTTGATGAGACCCCCTATCCTGCATTTGACAACTTATAAGTCATGTTTTCTTTTTTTCTTTCTTTTTCCCCAAATACCTTCCCTTTTTTATACACAAGGGGTGGTTCAACACTCCTTAAGAGTAGGAATGGTGGAAGAAGTCTTAACATCTCAATAGGAAGATATAAACCCTTTGCTCTTATTCCTAAATAATAATCAAAGAGGGAAAAAAAGGGTCGTCATGATGAAGATGAACAATCATAGCAGAATTAGTAGAACAATGACAGCAAAAGATGATAAATAAGTGTGTCCTTCCTTTTGTCCTCTTACCAATGCAGAGCCTTATAAAGATAGCGATTTATGATTAGCAGATTTCAGTATGTTGAGGTTTTGTATCCATTGCATAAATGCATAGCTGTATTCTAAAAGACTTGAAAGAACATGAGTAATAAGCATCCTTAATTTAGATCAGCAAAAGGGACAAGCTACTTCATAAGCAGAGCAAAAGCATGCAAGTGATGTACTTTTTGGAGAAAGGGCCAACAAGAGACCTCAAAATAGCAGAAAATACAAATGTCGTTCCTTTGAAAAAGGAACAGCAGAACATTCCAATGTCGTTCCTTTGAAAAAGGAACAGCAAAATAAAAAATATGATGTTCCTTTGGAAAAGGAACAGCAAACACACAGAAACGCTGTTCCTTTTGAAAAAGGAACAGGAAAAAAAAAATGATGTTCCTTTGGAAAAGGAACAACAAATACAGGGAAATGTCGTTCCTTTTGAAAAAGGAACAGCAAAATCAAAAATATGTTGTTCCTTTGGAAAAGGAACAACAAAGACATGGAAATGTCGTTTCTTTGGAAAAAGGAACAACAGAAATCGAAATGTTGTTTCTTTAGAAAAGGAACAGTAGAAACACACAAATGCCATTCCTTTGGAAAAAGAACGGCAAAAATCGAAAATGTTGTTCCTTTGGAAAAGGAACAGCAAAACACACAAAAATAAAGAAAAAGATCCTAATTACAACAAGATGACGGCTGATCCAACAGAATTTTATCTTTTTGAAAAAGGAACAGCCGGAAGAAAATGTTGTTCTTTTGAAAAAAAGGAACAACAAAAATGACAGCAAAACATTAATTCAAAAATATGTACAAAAAATGATTCAAAGAAAAAGAACTTATGTACAACCTGTAAAAAGAAATGAATTCCTTAATGAATTACAGGTGAGGAAGACTTCTCTTCCTCTCCCAAAATCTCCATATCAGTGTCTCGGCGTAGCTGCTGGCAGAAGGACTCCCGAGTGAGTGGTTTGCGATAGAGACGAACTTGGTGGCCATTTACCTTGAAGGCATATCCAGAACCGTCAATAGTGATTAGAGTAAGGGTCCCATTGTCATGTACCTTCTGGATTTCGTATGGTCCCAACCAACGAGTCTAGAGTTTCCGAGGGAAGTCCTGAAACTTGGATTCATACAACCGAGCCCAGTCTCCCTCGTGGAAGACTTTGTTTTTAATGAGAGCATCATGCCATTTAGCTCGTTGCTATTGGATCAGGGCAGTATTTTGGAGTGTAGAGAGCCTAATTTCGTCCAACTCATTGATCTGTTGCAATCGATTAATCTGTGACTCACTTAAATCTAAGCCAACTTCCTGTGCTGTTCGTAATGTTTGGATTTCAAATTCTATAGGGAAAATGGGTTGTTTTCCAAACACTAATTGATAAGGTGAGTAACCAGTGGTGCTTCTCCATGTTGTTCTGTAAGCCCAGAGTACTTCAGGTAGTCTGGCAGCCCAATCACATCTATGGGATGCAATGGTTTTCGCTAAAATTGCTTCTATTATTTTATTGCTGCTTTCTACCTGTCCATTTGCTTGTGGGTGGTATGGAGTAGTGATTTTATGTTGGACGTGATAATTGTTGAATGTTGCAGCTAATCTGTTCCCAGCAAATTTTGGTCCACCGTCTATAATTATTTCTCTTGGAAGGCCATAACGTACAAATAGATGGAACAGGAACTGTATGACAGAGTCCTCTGTAGCTCTAGGCAATGCTTCTGCTTCAACCCACTTGGTGACATATTCTTTTGCCACCAAAATATATGTTTTCTGATTTGATGATGGGTTTATAGGTCCAACGAAATCAAGAGCCCATCTCTCGAATGGTTCAATGACTAACTATGGTTTCAGAGGCATCTCATCAGATTGACTAGGACGTCCTGCTTGCTGGAAACTGTCATAGGCTTGGACAAATTTCTTTGCATCTTTGAAAATCGTGGGCCAGTAATACCCTGTCTGCAGCACCTTATGTCCAGTTCTGCGCTCAGCGAAATGTCCCCCACATGGTCCACCATGATAGGCTTTTAAAATGTCAAAGATTTCATCTTCTCGTACGCTTCTCCTGATATGCATGTCTGCCCCTGTGTGAAACAAATAGCCCCCGATCCACGAGAATCGAGCGCTTTTCTGAACAATCTGCTTCCGCTCATTAGGGGTTAGGTGTTTTGGTAATTTACCTACTGCGAGGTAATTGGCAACATCAGCATACCAGTGTGTTTGAACAGCAACAACAAATAGATGCTCATCTGGAAATTGATCTTCAACTGCTGCTGCATCAATTGGCTTTGGAATTCTTGAGAGAAAATCGGCTACAGGGTTTTCTTTTCCAGTTCGATCCTTGATTGTGATATCAAATTCCTGTAATAGAATTAGCCATCTAGTTATTCTGCCATTTGTGATAGGCTTATTTGCTAAATATTTTATGGTAGAATGATCTGTATACAAGATAACAAGATATCCAGTAATGTAATGTCTAAACTTATTGACAACATGTATTACAGCTAGGAATTCTTTTTTAGTAACAGTGTAATTTAATTCAGCAGGGGATAAATTTTTGCTGATGTAATAAATAGCATATGGTTTTTTATCCTCTTCCTGCCCGAGGACTACTCCAATGGCTGTGTCTGAGGCATCAGATGATATCTGGAATGACAAATCCCAATTTGATCCTCGAAGGACTGGGGCTGTGGATACGAGCTTCTTCAGATCCTTGAAAGCACATTCACTTTTTTCTGTCCAAAGAAAATCAACGTTACCAGTTAGTGCATATAGAAGTGCAGCAATGTGCGAATAATGTTCTATAAATCGCCTATAATAACCAGAAAATCCAAGAAAACTATGTAACTCTGTTTGAGTAGTAGGAGTGGGAATAAGCAAAAGTATTTGGATTTTGGCCGGGTCTACCTGAATGCCAGCTGCCGAAACATAGTGTCCTAGGATAAGTCCTTCAGTCATCATCATATAACATTTTGCGTGACTTAAGCAAAGCCTGGTAGCAATGCAGCATTGTATGACTTTTTCTAGGGTGTCTAATGCTGGATCAAAATCATCTCCATATGGTGTAAAGTCATCCATGTATACTTCAAGCCCATCATTTATTAAATCTGCAAAAATACTAAGGATATCCCTTTGGAATGTGGCAGGAGCATTGCATAAACCAAAAGGTAGAACTCCATAGGCAAATCTTCCCCAAGGACAAGTAAAAGTAGTTTTGTCTTGGTCTTCAGGGGCAATCTGAATCTGATTGTATCCACTGAAGCCATCCAGGAAAGAAAAGAATTTCTTTCCTGCTAAAGTATCTAATACTTGGTCTATGAATGGGAGAGGGAAGTGGTCTTTTTGTGTTGATTTATTTAGCTCCCTGTAATCAACTAAGGCATTAGTCAGGGTCTGGTACCTTTGTAGGGGGCAACTAGGAAGGGGATAAATCATCAAATGTTTTCAAGATCGGTTCTCATGTTAATGTGGCCACTCAGTCACGTGATTATGGTGAAACTAAAACATCCAAGAACAAATCTGCTCCCGGAACTACCGACCCTCTTCATATTGAGAGACCCTCTGTTGAGACTATACCTGGGATACCGAAAGGTTTCACTAAATGTGCGACTATCAACCCTAATGCTAGGGCCACCCAGAATTACTCCATTGTTGAGGATCTCGCTTAGAGTCCATGCATTATGTCTGCTTTAGAGGTCCTCCAGTCATGTCCAACTCAACGAAGTGCTTTTCTTTCGGTGATAGGGGCAGTTGATCCAAATAATTCCTTAGTGCTCACTTTTGACATCCTTAATGTCAAAAGCCGACTTCCTCATCATATGGCTTTTCAAATCAAGTCTACTTATCAAAAAACTAATATTTTTCAAATAGTTGTAGATGAGGGAGCTTCCACATCCGTAATGTCTATATCATGATGGAAGGCCATTGGATCCCCTTCGGCTATTGCTTCACCTACCCTCCTGACAACCTTTGATGGGCATTCTCATAGGCTACATGATTATCCTTGCTTTTCCTATATGTGTGGGAAAAGTCATTAATATCGAAGTAGAGGTCATTGATGCTAACCTAGATTATAGTTTCCTCTTAGGATGGAACTCGATTTACGAAATGGATGTCGTTGTTTCGACTCTATTTCATCTCATTTGTTTTCCTCATGAGGGGAAAATTGTTAAGGTTGATCAATTGGATTATTCTCCAGTTGATCCTCGAGAAACTTTGGATTCTATTGTTCCCTTAGTGGATAACCCTCATTCGCCTATTGAGAATCTAGGAGTTGGGATGTATTCTTCATTGATGGGTACATTTGATTTTCCCTCTCCTATTGCTAGAATCAATTTCATTTCATCATCCAAGGAGTCTTCATGGGAAGTGTTCTTCCGAACTCATTATTTTTCAAACCCTTGGACCTTGCCTTTGCCTACAACTACATTAGATGAAGGACAAGTCGGTGGAATGGCATTTCCTATGTCTGCGGCAGAGCTTACATATTAGTTTATCGTCAACTTTTCATATAACCATTCTACTCCTTTCTCTATGGAGGAGTTAGATGGTGATGTGGCCCCAGCTAGGACCATTGATTCTACCTCCACTATGGACTGCTTAGATACAGTTTTACCATCAAAAGAAGCAATCTTAGAAGCAATGACTAGTGTAGATCGACCTTGGGAAGACTTACGCCATCGTTCATATTTTCTTTCTCCATTGCAGGAAGTCAAATCTAGGTTCTCCGAGCTATTTACTAGTAATGTTTGTAAGGTATCAAATCCTTTGGCTCCAGCACACATTCGTGTCGAATGTAATATGTTGGTGATTTCAAAAACTATACCTATAAACATCTCTAGGAACCCTAGTATGATCGAGAATCTATTCATCAGAGCCAAATGTTCCCCTAAAGAAATTCAAATTTACTTCGACCTTTTTAAAGAGTTTCAAGATGTATTCACTTGGTCTTATGAAGAAATGCCTGGTATTGATCCATCCATAGTTCAACATGAGATTAAGACGTATCAAAACGCTAAGCCGATTCGTCAGAAGCCTTAGCCAGTCAATCCTAGGAAAGCAGCAGCTATTAAAGATGAAGTAGAGAAGCTGCTCAAGGTGGGTTTTATATACCTTGTTCCTCTTACGAATTGGGTTTATAATCCAGTTCCAATTGATAAAAGGCAAGGAACAATCCGAGTATGCATTGATTTTAGAGACCTAAACAAAGCTTGTCCCAAAGATAATTGTTACACAGTAATTTGTCACTGCCTTCATCCCAGTCTTCCTACTGTGTCATGAGTCCAAAATAATTCATGCTCATGCTCTCTGATGTTGCCAAATGACCCACTTTACCAAAGTTTCTGCATCATCGCGTCTGTTGTCCAAATAAACGCGCTGACGAGCGCTCCAGAACAGTCCATACGTGCTGCCATCGCGAAAGTACACGTGATTCCCACGATGGTTGATTTTCATATGACAGCGCAACTGTTGCTTGTATTTTTCCACGATGACATGAAATTTTCCGCTATGCAGTAGCGATGTTAGCGCGTCAGACCAGTTATATACCCGCGATGATCCAGTTTGGGTGAGTTTGTTCTAACAGTCGACCTTCCAGATGACTCATAAAATTACCATAAATAGGGAGGTTAAACCATAATTTTTGCTATATGTATGGTCAAAATATGGTTTTTAACTATGTCCTTATACGCATTGTTCATATTATCTTGAACGGGTTTACATGTGCAGTGTTCTTTGTGCAGGATCTCAGGTGGTGGAATTACGACAGTTTTATATGCACTTGATCCCGAAAAGTTGTCTTTAAGCTCTTTACTGACTTGAAACATGAAAAGATGGCCGAGTTTTCCTCTTGACTCGTTAAAAGAAACGAGAGGCGGTCGCCTTTAAGCTCTTTTTTCGACCGTTTAAACATAAAAAGATCACCGGGTTTTTGTCATTTCAGACTCGTTATTGGTTATGAAACGGCATGCTTCTGACTGCTTTTTTACTTTTTTGGGTCGAAGTTACTACTTACAAAAAGTACTCCTCGATCATAATGGTCGGGCGGTTCTTTCGAGTATTGTTTTATACTTTTTCAGGCTCGAGAGACACAATTCTACGAAAAAGGACCCCCCTGGAGTTTTCTTTTCCGTGTCTTTTTCAAACTCTCTAAACATGAAAAAGACTCCGAGTTTCACCTATGTCGTACTCGCTAAACCCTGATGACATTGGACTCGTCACCATGACGAGACTCGAGCTTCTCCTTCCTAGGGCTCGTTAAACTATTACTAGGTTGGATTCAACAACAGGTTTATCATTGATTGTCTATGGTAGCTAGTCACTCTTGAACATCGACACTTTTGCTTTTTTTTGCGTTGGGACATCCATACATCGTCATTTGGCCTTCCGCGGGTTTGGGTTATCATTATAGCCTTATTTCATGCGATTCATTCCGTCTCCTTCATGCCTGTGATCCATTGGTGCCTGAATGTTGCCACACCCCCTTCCGGAGTTGTGTCACCGATATGTTCAAGAGTATAATCCCTCTGCAGTTTACACCCTCTTCTTCTCCTCTGGTACTCTGCTCCGCCATCTACCACTTGTTCCTTATCTCGTGTCATTGATGGGGGAAACAATATGGCCCTCCTGCAACGGGTCGTCTCCTGTCGACATCAGCTCATTATCTAGGGGATTGACCTAGAGATCCCCTTTGGTACCTTAGAGCTTGCATGCCTCAATGGAAAGTTCTTCGCACCTGACGGTCGACTTTCATCATTGGTCGTCGATTGGGTGATTCCACGAGTGTTCGACTTCAGCTCCTTTTTCACACTTCATGGATTGTGCTAGGCAGTACGTTGAGAGCCATTGGCATTATTGGTGGTTTCTCTCGCGATTGTTAACAGTTTTCATCATTGACCGGTAATCAAGTGATATTCTATCATGCTTGACCTCAGCCGGTCTATTCGCATGTTAGGATTTGTACTATGGTCGGATGGGTTCAAGACCCCGAACTCAGCTTACACATGTTCGGGCTGCATGGATTGGTTTTATGATTACATGACTCATTGATGGATGGCTGCGACCATACCTGAGTCTTCATGGATGGCTACGACCATACCTGAGTCTTCATGGATGGCTACGACCATACCTTTATTATCATCATGGTCTCATTAGCTGGGTGGTTGCGTCCATACCACAAACCTATTCCGTATGTCTTTTGGATAGATGCGCCCATGCCTAGACTACATGTAATTCATTATCAGAGATATTAGTTGTACTTGCGTGCAGGTTCTTCCAGATGGTGTTCCAGTTTAGTCAGTTTCGTAAAGCATTTCACCCCTCCCACTCTCTCGGGCTTCATACTTTAGGGGGCATCTGTTACACAGTAATTTGTCACTGCCTTCATCCCAATCTTCCTACTGTGTCATGAGTCCAAAATCATTCATGCTCATGCTCTCTGATGTTGCCAAATGACCCACTTTACCAAAGTTTCTGCATCATCGCGTCTGTTGTCCAAATAAATGCGCTGACGAGCGCTCCAGAACAGTCCATACGCGCTGCCATCAAGGAAGTACATGTGATTCCCGCAATGGTTGATTTTCATATGACAGTGCAACTGTTGCTTGTATTTTCCCGCGATGACATGACCTTCTTTGTTATGCAGTAGCGATGTCAGCGCGTCAGACCAGTTATGTACCCGCAATGATCCAGTTTGGGTGAGTTTGTTCTAACAGTCAGCCTTCCAGATGACTCCAGACCTGGTTGTTGGCCTTGTTTATGTCGCCCTCCCTTCTCTGGCATGGCTGTTCCGTCATTTGTGCTACCTTCCTTGGAGATAAGCTCATCTTCCCACCATTCATGGAGACTCCTTCTCCTATTTAATTTTTCACCATTGCTATGAGTGGCTAGTTTGGAATTCTTAGTCTTTGGAGTGTTGTTGATAGTATTGTGAGCTTGATAGGTAGCTGGTGTGACAAGTGTGGGATTGTTTGAGAGCTTGAGGAAGGTTGTGAAGTGCTTTTGATCTTATGTGAAACTTATGAGTGAGAGAGACTTGTATTGGGAGATCCATATTCAAGGGTGAATGCTTGAGGAACATGCTGGCTAGACCCTCCCGAGAAGGCTTGTGACGTCAAGACCTGGGTTGTAACCTTACTATATTTTATTTAATGAAATCAATGATGTTTTCCTATGTCTGGTATGCAATGTACTAGATAGCTCATGATTTCTTGACTTTATGGGTAAATAGTTCTTTGTTGTATCCGGTTATGTGCTTTGTTGTATTTCCTTGCTTTGTTTCAGGTTGATTACTCATTAGGAGAAGGAAGCGGAAGCTGGAGTAGTGCAACGGAACTCCATTGACCACCGGTTGAGGTAGGCCTCCAACTTGAACTATTTAAGGAGAATTGTTGTTAATTTGTCCTTGTTTGTGACTAGACCCACTCTAGGGCTAGAGGGGTTGCCTCTGTCCACAGAGGGAACACTTTCCTGCTTCATAATAACTACCCCATGCCATTTATTGATCAGATAATTGATGAATGTGTGGGTAATGAGATTTTCTCCTTCATGGAAGGATTTTCTGGTTATAATCAGATCTCTATTCGTCCTGAAGATTAGCATAAGATAGCTTTTATATGTCCCTGGGGTACCTTTGCATACAAAAAGATGCCTTTCGGTCTTAAAAATGTTGGACCTACTTACCAGCGGGCCATGTCATATTCTTTCCATGACATCAAGCATATCATCGAAGCATACATGGATGATTTAGCTGTTCATTCTCGAAAGAGAATCGATCATCCTGGTCACCTTCGATTGGTTTTTTAAAAATGTCAATTTTACAAGATCCAATTGAATCTCAATAAGTGCGTTTTCGCGGTTACATCTGGTCGGTTATTAGGGTTCATTCTGTCAAGTAAACGGATTCGAGTTGATCTCTTCAAGGTCAAGGTAATAATTCAGTTGACTCCCCCATCCTCTATTCGACAACTTCAATGTCTTCAAGGGAAGGCTAATTTATTAAGAAGGTTTATAACGAATTATGTCGAGATCACTAAAGGGTTTATGCGTTTACTGTAAAAAGGAGTTCCATTTGTATGGGACGACTGTTACACAAAATATTGTCACCATGACTATTTGCAGTCAGTATGGGTCTATCATCATTCATACTGTCCTCCTTAGCAAGTCTCAAACCTCAGCTCCTTATGTCAAGCTTTGAAAATGAGAGAAAGTCCTTAAAAATCAATAAAGCTCCAGTTCCGCAATTTCTATTACCGTTACCTACGGTCCCGCACCCCATGGTCATGTTACCTACGGACCTCCCCGCTCTGTCTCTAAAGGAGTGGGTGCAGACCCCTGTGAAAGTCAAAAAGGCGCAAGTTTATTCTTAAAAACTCACTTGTGGTTAATTCTGGATGATTCTAGAAGGAATCTTGACATGGATGGTTCGCTCCTAGGTGATTCATGCATCCCAAAACTAAAGGAGCTAATCCCTTGATGAGAGGAGCTTATCCCTTTGAAGGAGGGCTTTATCCCTTTGAAGGTGGACCTAGTAACTTCCCTCCATTGCACTATAAATTAAGGCATTGGGCTGGTTGCTAGGGAGGTTAGAAGCTGAAATTTTTTTAGGGTAAATGTTGTTGGAATTGAGCCTTCCTAGTTAAGCTTGAGAGGAGAGATTACATACCTTTTGGCTTCATTGGGAAGAGAGTGAAACTTGTCAAAGTAGAGGAGATTCTTGCTGGACCCTGGGATGAGCTTGTACAACATCAAGGCATGAAGGTTGTAAAGTTCTTCTTTGATTAAAGTTAATACAATCAGATTCATTTTTCTCAACAAATTGTCTTATGTGATTTGTTTCATGAATTCCTTGATCATCATGATAAATATGCTTTATTATATTGGCTTTTTAGGTGCTATTTTAATGTGTGTGCTTGTTTGTGTTTGCAGATTCTTGACAAGGAAGCTCATTTGGATCAAGGGAGCATGGATTCCACAAACTTGCACCGGACCCGAGGTAGGCCTAAAACACTTGTTTGCCTTCATTTATAAATTGCATATTTAGAGAAAGATAGAATTTGTTTGGTTTGCTTGTCGCTAGATATCATTAGATACTAGGGAGGTCGGTCTTGTCCACAAGAATGACTTATCTGGCTGACAAAATGGCGACTCCACTGGGGACTTGAATTTTTTATTTTTACTTTGCTTTTACTTTGACTTGAGAAACTGTATCTTTGTTTCTATTTTTGGCTTGATGTGTGTGGGATTAGGTAGGTTTAGTAGATCTTGAATTATTTTTTGTTTTTCGTACTTTTGGGAGAGGACCGCACCCTCTGCTTGTAACATAGTGCGGACATACCCGTACTTTTACTTTACACAGAGCGGTACTGCACCTGGGTGAACTGGGGGCCTGCGGACCCTGTCAAAATTTTGAAAAACTTAAAATTTTCTCTTTCAGTCAGCTTAGGATTTGTTAATGTGTTTTTAGCCTCTGCCCAGATCTGCACGTGACTTGTCAGGAACTTTTCTTAGGTTAATTCCATTGGCATTGGGGTTTTAGGTGAAATTCTGAGAAGTTTTGTGTGCAGGGCTTGATTTTCGTTTGGTCTTGTAGTAACTCAGAGCTTAGAAGCCTTAGAAGCCTCAGATCACCTTGGTTTTTATTGGCCTTCTTATGAGTCCGACTGTTTTGCAAAATCTGCCTTTGTTGAGGAATCCATCTTGTTTTTCTCTTTGCGAAACTCCTAAAGGACTTGTGTTGAAAGTTTTGGATTTCATTTTTAGAAAAGAAAACAAAAATTGGTTGTTTTTTGAGTGATTTGTGATTCTGGACAAATTAGTCCTTAGTTTTCTCATAACTAAGTAAAACATCCTTGAAAAGAAATCTTGTAAGCTTTTACTTCAAATAGTTTTCTAGAATTTATAGATCTCGAGATTAGATTTTTCAATAGTTTTGAGTGTTTTATAAAAATAAAAAATCTCTTTTGAAAAAGTTTGTTTTAGTAGTATTTGAGTGTTTGAAAAGAAAGGGAAATTTTCATGAGCATTACTAGTTGTCCCGTTTTTGAGTGTATTGAAAAATACAAAATTCTTCTTTTTATTTTGATTGTTAAGGAAAGATTTGTTTTTACAAGCATTTGCATTCTCAACTCTTTCTCTAGCTAGAAATTCATTGAAGAAAAAGGATTGTTTTTCATCTTAAGTGCATTTTTAGTGATTTAGAGTCGAGTCTTCACACCATAAGTTTCAACTCTGCACCTTTTGACTTAAGAAAAAACCAATGAAAATAACGCTTAAAGTAAAATCTATCTAGTAATATTTTTATTTCTAGGGCTCTTTATCACCAACATAGTTTAGGCTAGTATCTTGGAGTAGGGACTAATTAACTCTCCAAGATAGTAAAACAAACACGTAGCTGTATCTTGCAGTAGGAGATAAATTCCAATTGTTACATCTATGCTCTGGGAAGCCCCTCTTATAGGAGTCAAGCATGAGATCGTGTCCGTACCAGTGGGGTAATCAATCCTTCCTCATTGGGAACGATACTAGATATACACGTATTAAAAACGGTAAACCTCAGATTAACCATTGTCGAGGAGCCTGGGGTCACTTGTTAGTAAACCTTGGATTATGTCAAGGAGCCTTCAAGGGGATTGAGCTTGCTACTCTGCCCTTGCGTGTGTATCCGATCACAGAATGTTCCTCCAGGTATATTTGTTTCCGTTGGTAACCATAGTGACCATATTCTATAGGATTCTTTCCTAAGGTGACGGTGGAGGGAAGATCCCATTGTACTTGGAGCAAACGTCGGCTAGACTCACTTGGATTTTCTGAGGGGTTCTCTTCACTCGAGACGGTTTAGTAGAGAAACTTGTGCCAGTCTATTCATTAAGCAGGTTGCTGGGGTAACTGTTCCAAACACCATTTCTATATTGAATTCTGCGACGTTGGATTTCATCACCAACTAGTGTTTTTGGTACAGAAAATTACTATTTGTGTGTGGTTTGATCTCCTAGATTCTTTAGGTGTGTGATTCAAAATTTTTTGGTTCTTTAGAGGCTTTAGGTGGTTTTAATTGAGATTTTTCTTTGTTTGTATGTGAAGTAGTTAAAATATTTAATCGTGGCTAAATTACCGAGGAAGTCCCGTAGACTTCGGGGCCAACCTCCTGAGTTTTCACCGAGCCAGCTTGAAGGGCTTCGAGCCCTTGTAACTCCTAGTGACAGTAGAGTTGGGTCACCTGAAGAAGGAGAGTCTTCTTTGGTTGTACATCCTGATTACCAAGTTCAAGCACCAGAGTATATTTTAGAACCTGTTTCTTTTTCCGAAGTTACTGGTAGTTTTTCTTCTACTAGTGATTTAGCTGAGGAACCTGAAATATCTGAACCTGAAACTGAACCTGCTGCTACTCCAACATCAGGATTTGCCTCTCCAACTTCCAGTGGTCCTGGTTCACCCAGGGTAGAAAGAGTCATTACCCAAAATCTTCCTTTTGGACTTATTGCTATTGAAGAACTTGTTACTCCAGAAGAATGTATCCCTATCCCTGAAAATCAACCGGCTATAGAACTTAGGAGCGTGAATTGATCTTTTACAGTCCACCTAGGAGGGACGCTTGGTATCTTTCATTGACCAATTTTTTGGAAAACCCGGGACTAAGTTTTTCACCACCTCGCATTCCTTTTCACCCAACACCTAGGGGTTATTATCCTCCATTAAATATGTCAAGACAATCGTCCATGTTTTCTCAATCTCCAGAAACCTTTTTATATGGCGGTCCTTCTGTTCCCTCTGGGTATCAGTCACTTACTGGTACTTTTTCGGGAGCATCTCCTCAACCTATTGAACAAGGGTTATTAACTGGTACTAAGCCGTTGAGTGTAGAATATATTCACATGATGTCAGGTACCATTCCAAATCTGCAACCTCAAGGTGGCCAATTACGCCTGGGGGGTAGCCTCAAGGTCCTCAATTATCACCTAGGGGGCAACTTCAAGGTACCCAATTACCACCTCGGGGGAAACCTCAAGGACAGTACATACCTACGGGACAATACATTCCTCAAGGTCAACCCCAGACCCAGTATGTACCTCAAGGTCAACCCCAGTACCAATATGTACCTCAACGTCAACCCCAGTATCACTATGTGCCTCAAGGTTATCAACCTCAAGGTCAGTACCCAACCCAAGGTTTCCAACCACCTTCCAGTCATGGTCCTCAATATTCTCAACCTGCTATGGGTCCGTACCCTGGAATGAACTTAGTGTGGGATCCATCCCAATCTCAACAGATCTTGCAACCGAATGTGCAGTTGTCATCTCAAATTGGACAACCTTTGGTTTCTGGTTCACCCCAGCAACCTGTCCAGTCTACTATTCAAACCTCTACACCTTCTGTAGTTTCTCAGCCTGGGCCTAGTTCGCCTCGAACTCTGCCTCAAACAACTGTTGCAACATCTGTTCAATCTACCCCACCTACTTCTGGAGTATCGACAGCTTTGGTTTCTACTGTTCCTGTATCAACTCCTCAAGCATCTTTACCTCAGTCTGGATCCACAATTCAGACTTCGGTTCAAATGCCTGTAGGACAACCTGGTCCAAGTACGGTTGTCACAAGTCAACCTCAATTTACTTATCAACCGTACCAGGGACAGTACCAATTCGGTCCTGCTGTGCAGCAGCCAGTCTATCAGTATCAACCATACCCTGGATATACATATCAACAACCTCAACAACCCCAGTACGGTCTGGTTAATCCTAGTTTTCCGGGAGGATATAATATCCCAAATGCAATTCCAATTCCTAGTTATCTTGGATATCCTCCTCCTGGGGCTGGTCTCATGACCCAGGGTTTCAGGGACCCGTCGAACCATGTGATGACTTATCACCTCTGGTGTGCGTCTAACTCCATTTTAGATGATTCAATCCATTTAAGGCTTTTTCAACGCACTCTAATTAGTCTTGCGGCCAAGTGGTACATTGAGTTACCGCGAGCCACTTTTTATAACTTTAGTCAACTAGCAACTTCGTTTTTAACTCATTTTCAGTTGCCAGTCAGATATGACAATGGCACGGAATTATTAACTTCATTAAAACAGTGAACATCCACTTACATTTCAGCTCACATTCATGAATGGAGATGTCGACAACGTTTAGTGAAAGTTTTTATTCCAGATCAAATCTTAGCCGAATGGTTTGTCAAATCTTTATTACCAAAAATCATTGAGGATGTAGCTAAGGCAGGAGCCGTTACTGAAGAGCAAGTAATTTCTCAAGCTTAGTACCGTGACTTAGTTTATACGCAGTCAGGTATGTTACACGAGAAAATCCCCGACCTTCCTAAACAAAATCAAATAACTGCAGCTCCTTTAGGGTCTCATGCCACTGATGGTATGATTGGTACAGTTAATACCAAAAGTAAGAAGAAATCTTCCAAGAATTCTTCTCCTATCATAACTTTGCCAGATTCCCCGACAGGAGATTCTTTCGCGGAAATTTCTGCCGATATTCATGTTGTAGAGTCATCTACAGCCAAATCAAAATCCGGCGGTAAAAAGAAAGGGAAGAAGAAAAATAAAACAGATAAAAATTCGAAAGAGAAACCAGAAAAAACAGAATCTACTGATGAGAAACGC
Source organism: Pinus tabuliformis (assembly GCA_031772625.1). Lineage (NCBI taxonomy): Eukaryota > Viridiplantae > Streptophyta > Pinopsida > Pinales > Pinaceae > Pinus > Pinus tabuliformis. Next base: position 76,704,894 of record CM062819.1, on the reverse strand, counting down.
AAACCTCGTTATCCTTGTCTCATTTGTGATGAAGAGAATTTTACAAGAGACTGCCCTCATCGCGCCGAGGTTGCGAAAATTGTGAAAGGTTCCCAAACACCTGCTGTTTTGAAGGATCCTTTTCCTAGTCAAGACAGTAAGATGATAGGTTCTTCCTCAAATGCCTCAGAAGAACCCATAATGATGATGTCCCATGTTAGGATTGTGACTCGATCGCAAGATTATGGAAGTAAAAGTCCTATTGGTGGTAAGGAAGAAGAATCTTCTAATTCGAACCCAGCAACTTCAACTCCCGGTTCCGATCCACTATAGATCAAGAAACCTAACCCAGACTTAGTAATCAAATCGCCCGCCAAGGGTATACTTTGAAAGTCAGCTTTTAATCCACATGCGAGAGCGACTCCGAACTATAACATTGTTGAATATTTGGCTATTTCACCTTCAGCAATGTCGGCTTTGGAGGTGTTGCAATCATGTCCAGCATAGCGTAAATTGCTATTGTCGGCTATAGGAGCTGTTGATATTCAGGACTCGAACCTTATAATTTTCAATCTAGAAAATAGTACACCTCACTTACCTCATCAAATGGCTTTCCAGATTCCAGTGTTAGTCAAAAACAGACCTTGTTATAGGGCTGTGATTGATGAGGGAGCCTCAACATGTATTATGTCGATCCAGTGTTGGAGATCGCCGGGTTCTCCTACACTTAATCAATCCTTGACGATTCTAAAGGCCTTTGATGGCCGTGGGTTCCATCATTTTGGCATTTTACAGGATTTACCTATAGGGGTTGAAGGCAAAACTGTTAATCTAGATGTGGAGGTGGTTGATGCCCCTCTAGATTACAACCTTCTCTTGGGCCGTAGTTGGTCTTATGCTATGACAACTGTTGTTTCATCGGTATTTCGGCTTATAAAGTTCCCTCATAACGGAAATATCATAACTATAGACCAGCCAACTTACTTTTCATCCGACCCAGCCTCTTCTGAAAGTATTCAGCATGTCGGCAAAACAACTATCCCTTATAAGGATGTTGGAGTAGGATTAGTTAAAGATTCTAGTTTACTAGGAACTTTTCCCTTTCCTCCTCTCAACGCATCGTCTTCTACTGCAACCATTCATATGATTTCATTAGACACTATTGTTTATGATGATCCTTGGATCATACCTTCCGAATCTGAGATAGATTCATTTGGTGATGCTATGCCTTTGAGTCCATATGAAATTGCGTATCAGGCCGTGCAGACGTTTCCTGACCCTTCTTCAACCGAAATTGACTTAATGAATGTGGTCCATGAAGAATCATTTTAAACATAAAACTCAGATTCAACAACGTTTTCTGAACTTGTTCACACTGATGAGAAAATTTGTGAAATCCTGTGTGTTGATGATTTGCCATGGGAAGATCTTCATCATAGATCTTCATTTTTACATGAGATTGATCGCTTTGAAAATTATTTTTCATCTATTTTTACGACTGATTATGTCAAGGAACCTCAGAATCCAATGAAAAATCTTGATTCTAAGTTAAATTTGGGAAACATTTCTCGAACTATTCTTATTGGCATTTTGGTTAAGCCTGGAATTGTTGAAAATATTCATATAGGTGCCTCATGTATGGAAGATGAAATTCAAACATATAAGGCCCCGTTTCAACAATTCTGCGACGTGTTTGCCGGGTCATATGAGGAAATGCCAGGAATTGACCCAGCAATTGTTGTTCATGAAATCAAAACTTACCCGGATTCTAAACCCATCCGGCAACGTTTGCGTCAGATCCACCCACGAAAAGCTGCTGCTATTAAGGCAGAAATTGAAAAATTACTTAAAGCAGGTTTCATTTATCCAATTCCGTTAACGGATTGGGTATTGAATATTGTTCCTATTAACAAAAAGAAAGGAAAAATAAGAATATGTATCGATTATAGGGATATTAATCGAGCCTGTCCAAAAGACAATTACCCAACTCCCTATATCGATCAAATCATTGATGATTATGCCGGAAGTGAAATATTCTCCTTCATGGATTGTTTTTCCGGATACAATCAAATAAATATTCTACTTGCTAATCAACCAAAGACGGATTTCATTTGTCCATGGGGGACATTTGCTTATTGCAAATTACCTTTTGGACTCAAGAACACCGGGGCAACTTTTCAAAGAGTCATGTGTTATGCGTTTCATGACATCAAGCACATTGTGCAACCCTATCTCGATGATTTACCTTCTCATTCATTACATCGAGCCGATCATCTCATCCATTTACGAGCAATTTTTATGAGGTCTAGGCATTATCTAATTAGGTTGAATCCACACAAGTGTGTTTTCTATATAGAAACGGGTCGGTTACTGGGGTTTGTTGTTTCGAAAGCTAGCATTTGCATCGATCCCTCGAAGGTTGAAGCTATTGTCAAATTTCCTCCTCCTTCGAGTCTTCGCCAACCCCAAAGTTTACAAGGGAAAGAAAACTTTTTACGTCAATTCATTCCTAACTACGCCGAGATCACAAAGGGTTTTACCAGGTTGTTGAAGCATAATACTCCATTCTTTTGGGATGAAATAGCTGAGAAATCTTTTGATGCACTAAAACACGCATTGACCCATGCACTGTTATTGCATCCTCCCAACTACAACCAGGACTACTTCTTATATCTTGCCGCCTCGCATTCCACCATTGGAATGGTGTTAGTTCAGGAAGATGAATTCGGTAGTGAACATGTGATATATTACCTTAATCAAACTTTAAATCCAACTGAGCTAAAATATTCACATGTGGAGAAATTGGCATTGGCAGCTGTTCAAAATTTTCGTCATTACATTTTACTACGCAAAACTATAGTAATTTCCGATTGCAACCCTAAGATCTATATTTTGACCAAACAATTGCTAGGGGGCAAGTACTCCAAATGGATTGTGATCCTGCAGGAGTTCGACTTGGAATTTGAAAAGTCTAAGTCGAAGAAATCTTTAGTTTTTGCGGAGTTGATGTGTGACTTCCCGCGTGCTGACACAAAAACTGTGGCGGAGGAGCCCATTGCGGACGAATCCTTGTTTCTAATCAGCACTTTAGATCCATGGTATGGGGATATCATAGTTTATCTCCAAACCCAATCCTTTCGGCTAGAAATTTCAAGATCAGAGCGTCGAAAAATACAATTCCAGTCCCAACAATTCAAAATTATTGGAGATACACTTTATCCTCGTGGGACGGACTCTGTTTTCCGACATTGTTTAACTCATAAGGAAGTTGAAAGGGTTCTAAATGACTGTCACTCTGGAGCGTGTGGCGGTCATATGTCTGGGTTTGCCACAGCCCAAAAGATATTGCACGCTGGCTATTTCTAGCCGTCTTTGTTTAAAGACTGTATTAACGCAGTCCGAAAATGCCACAACTGCCAAATTTTTGATCGAAAGATACGTGCTCCACCTGCTCCTCTCCACCCTATAATTGTCATCGGTCCTTTTGCGAAATGGGGTATCGATTTTATTACATGTAACCCTCACTCGGCCGGGGGGCATGCGTATATTATCCTTGCGGTAGATTATTTTACCAAGTGGGCTGAAGCGTTTTCTACATTTGAGGCAGACGGTAAAACTGCTGCGATTTTCGTTTTCAATCATATAATTGCTAGGTTTTGTGTTCCACAAGTGATTATCACTGATCATGGGCATCATTTTCGAAATATTATGATGACTGAACTTACAGACCAACTTGGCTTGCATCACGATAGTTCAACTCCATATTATCCACAGGCCAATGGTTTGGTTGAAGCCATCAACAAAGTTCTAGTCATCATGATCCGACGAATCATTGGGATTCATAGGTCAAATTGGCATAACATGCTATTTTCAGTGCTTTGGGCGTATCGAACCTCAGTAAAAACGTCAACTGGTTTCACTCCTTTCCAACTAGTTTATGGTTTGGACGCTGTGTTACCCATCGAATGCGAAATCCCATCATTGCAAATGGCCATAGAATTACTTCCAGCCACTTCCGAAGAGGAAAAATGTTTGTTGTACTTGGCTCAGCTAGATGAGAATCAACGAGATGCTGGATTAGCAATCGAAACTCATGCCAAACGTATTAAAGCTCAGTATGATCGAAATGTTACCCCTCGTAATTTTTCGGAAGGAGACCTAGTCTTATTGTACGATCAAGAAAATGATAAATTAGGCACTGGAAATTCGTACCCATGTGGCATGGTCGTTATGTTGTTAAGCAAAAGCTAGAAAAAGGGGCCTATGAATTGGTAGACTTTGACAGGGTCTCTTTAGGTAAACCCAGAAATGGTCTTTACCTGAAGAGATATTATTCTTAAATCTGGGTGTGGAGATTTTTAGTTTAGTTAGGTTAGTTTTCTTTCTAGCTGGTGTTTTTTAGATTAAAAAGTGTGCTTAGCTTAGAGAGTGTTTTTGTCATTATTCCTGCTTATATTGATTTTACTCTTGATATTGCAGATGTCGACGTCTCTCCAAACATACATTGGTTTTGTTGATGGTGCTTGTCATAATACACGGAACATTTCTTCATCAACATGGGTTATCTATTCGCCCTCTGACGAGTTGGTATCTATGCATGGGGTAAGCCTCGGTCAAACAATGAACAACATTGTAGAGTATAGCACAGTGATTGAGTTATCATCTTAATCCATCTCATTTGGGATTCAGAGTTTGATTGTGAGGTTAGGTTCTGAACTCCTTGTATTACAGCTTAATAGAGTATATGCCATTAGAAATCTAGTGTTATTGAGATTATTTTTGAGAGTTCGTCTCTTGGAACGTGAATTTGACCATATTGAATATAAACATATTCCAAGATATTTAAATACATTAGCAGATGCAATTGCTTCTCGAATGTTAAGTAGACATTTGCAATAATCAAACAAGTAAATTTAAAAACATTCCATAACATGTTTTACAAGATAAGCCGATAATAGTGATATAGTATAGCATAGAAGTGTGTCAAATATACATCGTCTTCGATCATAGGTTGAAAAACACCTTATGATCGGCAAAAATGATAGTACAAAAAGCAAAAAATGTCATATGTGTACAACAGGCGATCATCCTATCACTGGTGATGATCACGATAAGAAACCAATGTACGGGGCACCCTACAAAGGAACCTTCTGAAAGGTCCTGGGACCCCAATAACATAGCACTGGAATTTCATCTATGCTGGTCTCCGGAATGTTTGCTGTCAAATGCTCTAGATGACTCTCCAATTCGGCCAAGGTCTCTGTAGATTCATCCTGTGGGGCTGGTGCTGCTGCAGCTAGCTATTTCCTCTCATAGGGCCGGAGAGTGGTTGGTCGCCGTGGACCTACATCTGCATTTGAAACTTTTACTATCAATTTTGGGACGAGATAAAAACAAAAAAAAAATATAAATTAGAAAATGTTGAAAATGATTTTACCTGAGTCATCCCATTGCTCTCCTGGTGGAAGAGCCATGTCTGGGTCACCACGATAATCTACCCCAGCATAAGGAAAGTCCTGAATAGCAAAAACTTGGTTCTCCAACAAATGAAAATACTCAGGAGTAAATCGAACGACTTCTGTTCCCTCCTCAGGATGATGGGCCATAACTGCAATCCAACGCATCAGTTTGGGCTCTCGGGGAAGTCTAGCTCCAATGGTAATATGCTGTGGGACTAGCATTGGGACCCTCTCTAGACCAAAGCTCACAACTAAAGCACCATATCCAAAGGTCTTCAGTTGTCCGTTCTTTGCTCTAGTCAGTTGGTCTTTCATATTAGCCAACACAGCCTCGCACCAGTTGAAGATGGTGCCTCGAAAGCAGTCTACTGCCATCTACATTTGGGATCCAGTGGCTACATGTAGTGCTGCACTTCCGTAGAGCCTGGTAACAGTAAATTCAATCACTTTGAGCTCAGGACGGGATATGGTTTTGATATCTATCCCTTTGTCTCTAGTTTGGTTGTTACAAAACTCTAGTCGGAGGCTATCGATAGACTAACCACCTGGCCTAGTCCCTAATAGAGTCAAATGTTCACCTCTCTTAGGCAAACCAGTTAAAAAGTAAATTTATTCCGGCTCCATTTCGAGCTGGTGGCCACCAATAAAGAAACACTGGTCCTGTATATTCCACCTGTCTACCAGCCACTGCAAAAAGCCCACCTGGGCCCTCATGCCAGGTATGGCCCAGAATTTGTATAAACCGCATGACTTCAATGCATCTCGAAGGTTGATGATTAATCGCGGCGAGATACACATACTCGTGCTCCCATTCCCGCCAATCAAGCATGATGTATATCCTACATTCAGTAAAAAGGCAGATTAGAATATCTAAAATCAAAATTTTTGGGTAGAATTTGAAAAATTTAGGTTTGAAAACCTATGCAGCGGGGACCGCACCCTCTCTGTTAGAGATAGTGCATAGGTCCGCACTCTGCCTTCATGGTAGGTGCGGACCCCTAACTTTTTTCATTTTACGAAAAAGTCAGGGTCCGCAGGTTTCCTATGCTATGCCTACGGACCCCCGCGCGCGGGTTTTTAACCTAAAAATTTCCTAAAAAACAAAATAAAGCCCTAAAAACAATTTTCAAACAGATAAAATGAAAGAGTATGATGATGTGGATTACTTGGAGGAGACGACATTCGATTCCAATGGATGAATTTTCCGCAATCTTCATTGGAAGTTTCTAACTAAAAGCCCTCTTTTCTCACTCTGAAGTCAAACGGTAAAAATGAATTTACAAAAGCCCTTTTTATAAGTTTTTTTGAATAAATGAGTTTTTAATTTGTTTATTTTTCACTTTAAAGAGGTAACTTTTGAAGCATTTTTATCCATTTTAAACAGGTATGAGTAATGTTTGAGTTTTTGTGCAGGATAACGAATTTTTCAGGCAAAATTGGTCATTTTTTACGAAAAACATTAGAGTCACCTTTAAGCTCTTTTCTAACTCCTAAAATATGAAAAGATTGCCAAGTTTTTCTTTTTAAGCTTGTTAAAACGGAACTAAAAGGACGGTCCACTTACAGCCCTTTTCAGACCGTAAAAACATGAAAAGTTTGCCGGATTTTTGTCGTTTCAAATTCGATATTGGTTATAAAACGACGTGTCATTGATCACTTTTTTATTTTTTTGGATCAGAGGCACTAATTATGAAAATTAATCCTTGGTCATAATGATCAAGCGGTTCTCTCAAGTATTATTTTATACTTTTTCGGGCTTGGGAGACACAAATTTACGAAAAATGACAACCATGGAGTTTTCTTAAGTTTCTTCAGACTCCCTAAAATTGAAAAACGCTGAGTTTCTCCTATACTGGACTCGTTAAAATTTAACAGTAAAGGACCTGTTCAATTACAAACAGGAACAGACCACTCCTTCTTAGGGTTCGAATTTAAACTAAGTTGGACTCATTCGAAGGATGAGCTTATAATCAAGCAAATGTTATCCTCCTCAAGCTTGTCAAAAATAAAGAGGTACTTGCCAGAAATGGTGGGGGAAAGAGAGAAAAATGAGCCTGTTTGTCATACTTAGTAACCACTCTTGAACACGACACTTTTTGTTCACCTAGGTTGGGAAATCCTTTGCCTAACAATTGATCAAACCATATTGAAAGTATTCAGCCGGTTTCTGGGTATTAATTTTGGGTCAATTGTCACCAAACCATCTGCTGTGTCGTTATGTGTTCAAGAGGTCAGTGCAAATAAACCATTCATCTACAAAATATCTGTCATCCATCTTGACTATCCCTGAGTCAGTCCTTGCAACTATATTTCTTCAAACTTGATCTATGATTTCGTGCTGTGGGCTTGCCTACGACGGATCGCTTTCTATCGACTTCAGCTCATTATCCAGAAAGATGATCTAGAAATCGTCAGTACCTTGGGATCTGCATGCCTCAATGGTAGGTTTCTCGCTTTCGATGATAGGTTGCATCATTGACCTTCGATCAAAGGATTCCATGACATGTTCGACATCAACACATATATTCACATCTCATGGATTGTACTGAGTACTTTGAGAGCCATTGACATTACTGGTGGTTTCTCTCACACTTGTTAATATTTTACATCATTGACTGGTAATCAAGTGGTTTCTACCATGTTTGACTTCTTCGACTTCGACACATTCATTCACATGGATAGAATCGTACTATTTCGGGAAGTAGAAATCAAGACCCTAGATCTAGTTTCCACCATCCAGGCTTCGAGGAATTTTGTATTCATTATACAATGGAATATTCATAAACAAATGGCTGCGTCCATACTGTGTCTACATGTGTCTATACTTGTGATGTATTATAAGATCATTCCTATATCAGAGCAGTAGTTAGTTTTCTAGTCAGTTTTAATCTGAGTATGGGAATTCCTACCTCAGCGATGATATGATCTCATATATATATATATATTGTATTGAATGTTTTTACAGGTTCCAACCGGGCTCTCCACAAGATGATCCTCGAAATGATAAAGTACTTCACTCTTCTTAGATGATAAATGAAATCCTCATCTACTACAGACTTCGCACTTTAGGGGGCAATCTGTTACACAAAATATTGTCTCCATGACTATTTGCAGTCAGTATGGGTCTATCATCATTCATATTGTCCTCCTTAGCAAGTCTCAAACCTCAGCTCTTCATGTCAAGCTTTAAAAATGAGAGAAAGACTTTGAAAATCAATAAAGCTTTGGTTCTGCACTTTCTCTTACTGTTACCTGCGGTCCTGCACCCCTTGTTCATGTTACCTGCGAACCTGCCCGCTCTGTCTCTAAAGGAGTGGGTGCGGACCCCTGTGAAAGTCAAAAGGCACAAGTTTATTCTTAAAAACTCACTTGTGGTTAATTCTGGATGATTTTAGAAAGAATCTTGACATGGATGGTTCGCTCCTAGGTGGTTCATGCATCCCAAAACTAAAGGAGCTAATCCCTTGATGAGAGGAGCTTATCCCTTTGAAGGAGGGCTTTATCCCTTTGAAGGTGGACCTAGTAACTTCCCTCCATTGCACTATAAATTAAGGCATTGGGTTGGTTTCTAGAGAGGTTAGAAGTTGAACATTTTTTAGGGTTAATGTTGTTGGAATTGAGACTTCCTAGTTAAGCTTGAGAGGAGAGATTACATACCTTTTGGCTTCATTGGGAAGAGAGTGAAACTTGTCAAAGTAGAGGAGATTCTTGCTGGACCCTGGGAGGAGCTTGTACAACATCAAGGCACTAAGGTTGTAAAGTTCTTCTTTGATTAAAGTTAATACAATCAGATTCATTTTTCTCAACAAATTGTCTTATGTGATTTGTTTCATGAATTCCTTGATCATCATGATAAATATGCTTTATTATATTGGCATTTCAGGTGCTAGTTAATGTGTGTGCTTGTTTGTGTTTGCAGATTCTTGACAAGGAAGCTCATTTGGATCAACGGAGCGTGGCTTCCACAAACTTGCACTGGACCCGAGGTAGGCCTAAAACACTTGTTTGCCTTTATTTATAAATTGCATATTTAGAGAAAGATAGAATTTGTTTGGTTTGCTTGTCGCTAGATATCATTAGATACTAGGGAGGTCAGTCTTGTCTGCAAGAACGACTTATCTGGCTGACAACGACTTTGCACAATGGTCATTTGATGCCTTGAAGAAGGAATTAGTCTTTGCCCCACTTTTGAGTCCACCAGATTATGGTAGGGATTTCCTTTTATATCTCACCACTATAGAATCAACCATAGGTATGCTTCTCGCTCAGGCAGACGATGCTCTCATAGAGCATGTGATTCATTACTTGAGCTGAGGCTTTGTAGGTCCTGAACTTCGCTATTCTCCTATTGAGAAGTTGGCCTTGGCAGCTGTCCATGCCGTCCAGCAGCTCTGCCACTATATCTTTCTACGTAAATTTTTTGTCTTAGCGGTAGTTAATCCGTTCCAATTTGTCCTTAGTAGGTGAGCGATTGGGGGAAAATACAATCAATGGATTTTCATTTTACAAGAATTTGATCTCGAGTTCTTGTCCACCAAGTCTAAGAAATATTTGGTTTTCACGGAGTTAATTTTCGAGCTACCTTGTGGAGAGGATACTGTTTATGAGGAAATTTTTCCTAACGAACATCTATTCCTCATCTCTTCACAAGACACTTAGTATGGAGATATCATTGTTTATCTCCATACGTCGAAGTTTCCCTCCACTTTCTCTAAGGATGAACGTCAAAAATTACGTCACCTGGCTAAGAACTATGTCATCATTGGTGATATGTTATATCGTCGAAGGGTTGATTCAATCCTTAGGCATTGTTTAACCTTAGGTGAAGTAGAGTCTGTGCTTAATGATTACCACTGTGGAGCTTGTGGTGGTCATCTTTCAGGACTTGTTATAGCCCAGTGTATCTTGTGTGCCAACTACTTTTGGCCTTCGCTCTTCAAAGATTTTGTTGAAGCGGTCAAACGTTGCCACCCCTGTCAAGTCTATACTCGGAAGATGCGCACACATCCAGCTCCTCTTTTCCCCGTTGTCACTGTCGGTTCTTTTACTAAGTGGGGTATTGGTTTTACTACTTGTAATATGCCTTCAACAATGAATCACAAGTACATTATAGCGGTCGTAGACTACTTCACGAAGTGGGCTGAGGCCACGCCCACTTATAAAAATGATAGTGAAACAGTGGCATTGTTCCTTTTCAATCAGATTATCTTAAGGTTCGGTATCCTGAGAGAGATTGTCACTAACCATGGCAGTCATTTCCAAAACCAACTAATGTCTGAATTGGCTCTTAAATTTCATTTCTGACAGGAGCATTCATCTCCATATTATCCTCAGGCCAATGGACAGGTCGAGGCTGTGAACAAAACCCTTAAGACAATCTTGCAAAGGACGATCAACAAAAATCGGTCCAATTAGCATCTTATGTTGTATCCAGCTCTTTGTGCATACCTAACCTCAGTAAGGACTGCCACAAGTTTTACACCCTTTCAATTAATTTATGGATTGGAATCTATATTTCCCATTGAATGTGAAATCCCATCCCTTAAACTAGTTGTCGAGCTCCTCCCCGAGACTTCAAGTCTCGAAGAGTGCCTCCTTCATTTGGAACATCTTGATGCGCAGCATCGAGATGCCACCATAATTAATGAGGCTCATAAGAAAAGGGTTAAAACTCAGTACGATAAAGATGTCCATCCTTGAGTCTTTTCTGAAGGTGACCTTGTCTTGGTCTATGACCAAGATAAAGACGCCTTGGGGGAAAGCAAGTTCAAGCCTATGTGGTACGGTCCCTTTATAGTTAAACATGTTTTAGAAAAAGGGGCATATGATTTAGTGGATTTTGAAGGGAACAAGTTGGAAGAGCCCCGAAATGGGCTCTACCTTAAGAAGTACTTTGCTTAGGTAGGAGCTAGGAAATGTCTTCTTTGTGCATTTTGTATTTTTGTACATATCTCATAGGGAGTTTTTGATATCAACACTTTTTTATCTGTTGTGGCAGGTGTTGATGGATTAGTTGGTCTATTTTGGATTCGACGATGGTGCTAGTTGGCACACTCGGAACCTTGCTTCCACAACTTTGGTGATCTACTATCCAACTGGTTAGTTGACGGTGTCAAGGAGAGTATGCATGGGTCCTGCATCAAATAATATGGCTAAGTATACTGCCGTCATTAATTTACTATCCGAAGCTATTTCTTATGGAATTGATTCGTTGGTAGTCTATCTTGATTCACAACTAATAGTGTCACATTTGAATAACATTTATCGAGTTAGGGATCCATGTTTATATCGCCAATATTTAAGAGTGAGGTTGTTGCAAAGATCATTTACTTACATTACTTATTTTCACATTCCAAAATCTCATAATTGGTTAACAGATTCTATTGCTAATCAAGCTTTAGATTGGCACATCATTCATTCATCGCGATAAAATCAAGCATCAAAAAGTCGAAAATGTATATATATATATATATATATATATATATATATATATATATATCATAAAACATAAAACATCCTGAATGTACATAAGTGTGTCCAAAATAATATACAAAAATTGAGACTCAAATGCCCATAATCATGTCCAGACTATCCATGACCCAGCTCAGGATGAGTAGCCAAGTATGTGACTACAACCTTAGCCACATGCCTAAGAGTCTGAACCCAGTCCCGTGGCATTCCAACCACATGACGTTGCATGTCTATAGGGAGATCCTCTACCATTGCCATTGGTACTCGGTGAGTTAATCTCACCAAGTTCCGTTGAAGTGTTTATAAGAATTGCTCTATATCGGCAGCTGCCTCTTTGGCACCTCGGCTACGACATCCATGCCGTGGGAAACCATCTGGTTGTACGGGCCTAATATCTGGAATATGATCATTACATTAGTCATCTAAATCTCATCAAAAATATTTTTCAAGTTCATTTTCATATTTGAAAAATCATAAAAATCATAAAATCAAAAACATTTGTTACCTATATCTCCACATGCTGCGCCTGATGGTAATGCTGGATCAAGATCTCCTTGGAAGTCCAAGCCGACAGAGGGGTAATCATCCACTACGATGATTTTTTGTTCCACCAGGAGAAGAAATCATCATCAAAAGTTGTCTATGGTACGTCCCCACCTCCTAGTCAGTTCATCAGATCATCCCACTTGCCCATCTGTGGATCTCACTGGCTACTTATCAAAATCGGTACTCTAGGGTGTAGCACTGGGACCTTTTCGAAAAAGAAGGAGCACAAAATAGTCCCAAACCCAAAGTTTTTGGTCTGGCCCTTTTTGATAGATGATAGTTGGCTCTTAAAGTTGGTGAGAAGAGGTTTACACCAATAAAATATTGTGGTGAGACAATCTACAACCAAGTTCATGGCAAGTCATGAAGCCTGGTGTAAGGAGGCTGATCCATTCACTCTAGCTATAGAGAATAGGAAGATCCGCAATGACAAAATATCTACGTGTTTGATTGGAATTTGGTTTCCAATATTTTCTGGATGGCCCGGACAGTATATATGCACATAGTCCTCAATAGAAAGGATACCTCATGATTGGATTGTAGAATGTACTACCTAGCCCCTCCAGGAAAGGCTTGTGATAAAATAGATATCCTCAATCTCTATCATCAGTGGCATTTGATCAATCATGAATGAGTTGTCCTCGACGCTCCAGTAGTGAATGATAATTTCAATCAAGCGAGTATTTGCCTTCATACTTGGCATTTTGAAAATTTTTAGCAAACCACATCCTCTTAAGGCATCCAAGGCTCTTGATCGCTCATAACCTCATCATCAATAGTGGCATTCTCCCTTTCCCTCTAGGTGATTGTCATCCTGAGAGAAAAACAAGTTTGGACCATTAGTTTTTGTTTTGAAATCAAAATGGCATATTCTCGGGTCTGTTTTATACATAGTCATGTCTAGGGCCTGCGTATATGCAGGATGCATATAGCTAACCCGCGTATATGCCGCGACAAATTTTGACATAAATTCAACGGTGAAACTTTAATTAAAATTCCTAAAAGCAATCACAAATTGATGCAAGACAAGTTTGGGGGTTACCTGGTGATTTTGGGAATATTTGAACTGTCGAATTCGGCAAAAGGCAAGCTTGCTTCTTTTTCTCCACTCCTTGTGCTCTCAACTCAAATGGTAACAATGGTGAGTCAAAAAACTATTTTATAGACTTTGAAAATGTCCAAAAATTTTCAAAACCTGATTTTGTTTTGTCTCATGTATCTTTGAACTTGCGAGCTTGGAGTGTCAAGAATGGATTGTTTTTCAGGACATTTTGGATGCTTTTTCGATAGTTTCGAGTCGGTTCCATGACTGCTGACCCATCATGGTAGGTATCGTTTTCTCACTGGAATATAGGTTAGGGAAGCCATTTTTCCATTGCATTTTTCATACTAGCCTCCATTTGTCAATACACTTTCCATAGGGTCGATCCCATCATGTTATGGTTCGTAAACCACCTTCACTCACCGTTTTTTTAAATCATGGCACAATGGTAGAGCCATCCTTTTCATGGGCATCGTAGTTAACACCTCACTGACATTGGTTGCCCATGCTGCTTTATTGCGTAAGCTCGAGAGTCCTCTGTAGTCCCGCCATGAATTATACGTTGAAGACTCATTCCTCTTTGCTCCTTTGCTTCATTTTGGCCTTATACTGTAGAGGCTCCTTTGTGTTGAGTTGTACTACTGCATTGCATTTTGACCATTTGCAACTTTTGGCCTTGAGCCGACTTCACTTGGACTCGTGTTTAAGCCACTTTTTGACCATGTCTTATGCAAAAATCAAACTTGCAATCCCTTAACTTCTGCAACTTGATTCACTATGACCCGTGGAAGGAACATACCTTTGAGTGTCTTTGACCAGCTTTTGCCTCCCTACATTGAGCATAGGATTGTTCCAATCCTAGGAACTAGATCATCTGCTTCATTGACACTCATTCTTTCCACTGTACTATAGCATTCTTTTATTCTTTTTCCAGCTTAAAAAAAAGACAAAAAAATTATATATTCCAAAAAGAGCGGGAATGGGACAATATTTCCATTTATTGTTGGCAAATAGAGTAAGTCGTGTCACCCTTGAACAAAGCACTCAAAAGAAAGTCTCTCCTCCATTTGGGCAAGATTTAGTTTGAATTAAGTATACCTTAACCTTGTTATTGATTCAATTCTCCACCAATTGGTTATCTCTTCCAATCATATGGAGAGTTCGTTCATGCCTCCTACATGACAAACTTATACAGAGTCATCATATGCTGCCACATGGTCATCATTGAGTCGTGCTTTTGTTCAAGGGAAGTTAGCCTGAGTCAGCCTCTCTACGGTGTCTCTTGACTCATTTTTCAGTCAGCCATCCCTGATTGTTAGTGTCTTGTCTATCATCACATCAGTTATATTGGTCCTTTACTCATGTCGGTTTGAGAAGGTCTCCATTGACTTCTTGCTGGCACGTCTTGTCCTTATCAATGACAACATCTTGCTCTAAGGATAAGCCTAGAGCCTCACCCTGGTCCTATTTTCATTATTGATAGGTCACCTTGTGCTCAACATCGATCAGTATCATGGGTCTTTGACTGAGTGGTTTCCCTTATGTTCGTCATCAACTTACATTATCACACATTGGGATTCGTGCAGTACCTTGGTTTCCATTTGACCCTATTGGTGGATACCTCACCTCTGTGTCAGCTTTCATTACTGGTTGGTTCAGAGGGTTTCCGTCGTGCACTAGCCACATCTTTTGTATGCCAGAAACATGCTTCGGTCGGGTTACTGCATCTGTTTCATCCGATTCCATCCACATTATTGGCTTGCAGGTTAAACTTGTGGTAGATTGATGAAGGATGCCTTAATGCCTTCCTTCTAGTAGATCTTTCCCAATCGACTATGGCTCATTACTCTGGGGCAAAGGTGTAGAGTCCATTTGGCAATACCTTGGGGTTTTCAGTCATTAGTGGCAGATCCTTTGCTCCTATTTCTGCTAGTTGATACCATTCCACCTTATATGTTGCAGTCATTCATGGCAACATTCTATATGCTGGCACCCGATTTTGTGTTGTAGTACCATCTTATTCCATCATGTTCATTTGGTACTATGGGGATCAGTCTTTGATATCATTGATCAACTTCATTGTTTAACATCATTGACATTCTTATATGTGATATTTAGACATGTACTTGTTCGATCATGATCAGATGATCCATTATGTATTTCCAGTCTTGTATACTTAGTGGATCCTCTTATACTTGATATGTGGACATGCTTTACTTTCTCTGAGCATGGATATGCCCACCTCAGACAATGTTTCTTTCTGATCTCCTTTTGTGGCTTGGCAAGCTGAAATCTGGTGAAGTCCTTCTCAGTTTTTGACAGGTTTCCTTTCCATGTACTTTGTTAGCACTTGAAATTTCACCTCAGGCTGAGAAAGGTAAACCTCAAGGCTACATCAAACCATTTAGCCTCGTAGCTAGCCCTACGGGGCAGGAGAAGGCTCTCTCCGGTCAATCTCGGCAGATCTTCAATGGGATGAGATGACCAACAAGGTAACACTGATATTAGGCTAGTAAACTAATTTAAAAGGTTGATTTGGGGTTTTTTGGGTTTTTGGTGGCAATTTGAGGAATTGCAATTTTGGGTGCGGGGATTTGACACAGTTTCTCCAGGGGGTTCCTTGGGGCGAGGTAGGAAACAGTATTGATGCCTTAAATTGAGATGGACGATCAGGAATGAAATATGAGGAGCTAAAGAGAGCAAACAATGACTTTGAATTCCCTTTAGACAGTAGAAAACATTGAAATTAAACAAATTTAAAAGCAGAGCATGGCAAGCATGAATTCTTACTTTAACACTTCATTTGTTTAATATGCAGAAGGAAAGAAAGGAGATGAATCACATAAACACACTTACAAGAAAATTAATAAACACACCATCAACACATGAGTCCACAAGAATCCCAAAGAGGACTGCAAAACCCTGGTCTTCCTTACCCAAAAATTGCAGAGATACAAGTGAAATAATACAATGATAGCTTCTCCCTCAAGAGTCCAACCTTCCAACCTCTAAAAATGACTAAGAAAATACATAATATAGGCAAGCTAACACCTTTCCTTGCTTCTAGGGGTCGAGCTCATCCTTCTAGGAGTTGTTTCAACCAATTCTAAACTGAGCACTAAAATCTAGGCAGTCAAAACAACTTGCCTCTATAAACTTGGAAACCAATTCATACATTTAATTTTTACCCTTTTCATAAATGAATCTTCTAGAAGAGTTACAAAAGGGTAAAAGTGTTTAAAAAGTGTCACAATTACATCAAAGAGGACCATCATTAACCTCAAAAAGTAAAAAAGAGTCAAATCTGCGTTTTCTGGGCTGTACAATGCATTTCTGAACAAAACTGCCTGACAGGTCGCGCCCCCCTGCCTGACGCGTCGCGCCCCTTTGGAGCCCTGTTTGAGGCACTTGTAGGTCGCCAAATTGAGCAAACGTGGGCTTGTTGGAAAGGGATATGAGCCTTCTTTCCAACCCAACTGGAGTTTTTGGATTTGTAGGTCATTTTCCCTGTCAAAACTTAATTCTCCCAAGACTGGTTTCTGCAACTCAAAAAAGGGGCAGAAAGTCAAATTTTGCATGTATTTTTTTTGACCTTTTGGGGGACCAAAACTGCACAAAATCTCAAGTCCATCCATGGGAATATGTAACTTTGCATGAAAAATCTAGAAATGCTAAGTTTTCGCCAAAAGGAGTTGCCATGATGAAGGGTCGCGCGCGGGGTGAGACCCGTTAATGGAGAAAACCTGCAAATTGCACAAAAAATTCACATTTGACAAAATTTTCTCCAAATTTCTTGAAATTTGGGCTGGGAGTCCCCAATAAGGTACCATGCTCAGTCAAAGAGGCTTTGGCCAAAATTTGGAGTGGATCGGGTGTTTTCCTTTGTTTTTGTGCTTTGGCCAACCGTCCTTGGAGCACCTTCGTTCTCGCCGGTATTTTTGACATTTCTTTAAAACCATGACACCTGTGCAAAAAGTGAAGGAGGTTTTTCTTCCTTGTCATGTTATGGACAAAAAACGCTCTCAGTTTTTCAAAATTCATCTTTTATTGCTCTGGAACATCATTTGAGTGCGACTTGTCCCGATGTGTGAAACAAGGAATTTTGTCGAAATGGAGCGAAGTGAAGGGAATAAGGGGGCTTATAAATTCTTGGGGAAATTTTTGGAAGTAGGGAGAGATGTAGGAAGTAGGGGAAAGTGTAATCTCAGAGATTGAGTGAGGGGAAGGGGTCCAAAAGGGCAAAACACAGGCCCAACCTAGAAAATTGCCAGGTTGTAGCTAGAAACTAGGGTTTGTGCAAAAATGAGGAATTTGGCGGATCTAAGGGATGGGAAGCATTTGGTAAGGTACTTTAAGGATAGGGGAAGGTGTATGAACATCTGGAAACAAGTTTTGCCAATGATTTGACCGTCCAAGAGAAATTGCCTTCAAAAACCTAGGAGAGGGAAATGGCCTTGCCTGGGCGCAACCGAAGCATGAACAAGGTGTCAAATAACTCATTAGACACTGACATGATAATGACAACCCTATGAATGATGATAGACTCATCTGAATGATGACATGGACCGACATTTGGACAACTTTAGAAGGAGTGAAAGCAAACCCTAGACCTAATGCCTAGTGACCAAATTTTGCTTGAAGACTCACTGAAATGACAAAATTTGACCTTGACACTTCAAAATCACTTTGTAAGAGCATATTTGATCACTGGAGGAAGGCTGGAAAGACTGACACTAACATTGGCTCCAATGGGGATGGTAGCTCATTGGAGGTGCCAAGAACCGCAGACCTCTGGGAGAGCAGACCAGTGCTTTCAACCATTGGGCAATGGAGTCATTATTTACACCTTTGACACAAAACTTTGACACATTTATTGAATAAAAACTTGACTGAAACTTAACTGAAGCTTGACTCAAACCGACTCGATGGCAAACTGAAATAACTTGAAAAAACTCACTCAATAGACCAAACACAAATGACTCATGACTGACTTAACTAAAACAAGAACTTACAAAGCTTATGGAAGGGCAGCAGTCCATCAAGATTTGAAATCATGATGACAACCACCTGTGTTTCTTACAAGACAATGTACATCAAACTATATCAAAATGCCAATGAAACCAATCAAGCAGATGCCTTCTTGATTGATTCTCTTGATTAGATCTTCTGGTCAACAATACAAACTGATAACTAGGCATCCAAAAACATAGCTGACCATGATCTCCTTCATCACTGAACACTGCAATAATCACTTTCACTGCTGACTGCAACAGGGCTGCCATTGGATCTTGAAAAACATGAAGATTTACCTCTTGTTGAAAGAAGAAGGTGTCCTTTGTTCCAAATTCTGATCTGCCTTCATCATGTGCTTCGGTAAAAATATGCTCATGGGCTTCAAAAAATTCTGAACAAGTAGGTGAGCAGATCTCCTCTTGGAAAAACATTTCAGCACATGAAACATATGAAGAATCTGAATGGAAATC
This sequence comes from Pinus tabuliformis, assembly GCA_031772625.1. Classification (NCBI taxonomy): domain Eukaryota; kingdom Viridiplantae; phylum Streptophyta; class Pinopsida; order Pinales; family Pinaceae; genus Pinus; species Pinus tabuliformis. The sequence continues at coordinate 76,685,914 of CM062819.1, read as the reverse complement.
CTGAATGTTTTGTTTTTCTATGGTGTGAATGTGCTGTAGGTCATCTTCATATGATATCACAACCAAATTATCAAGTTCCTTATTACATTCTTCAATATTATCAAGCACAGTATTATCATTTACATCGTCTGCCACAAATTCACTCAAAGAAACTTTTTCACTTGCTTGAGCAAAGATCTCACCTTGTTGTTCATGAGCAGATTGAATGACCTCCTCATGAAGACTCTGTTCTGATGAAATGGGAGTACTTAGATTTGTAACTTTGTTTTCTTCATGCCAAATGATCTCAACAACCAAGTTTTTCTTTATAGGATTCGGCACAAGGTATTCTTGGTCATCATGATCTGAATGTTGATCTGAAGTTGACTTGACTGCATCACATGAATCTTGACTAGCCTGCACGTTGTCTTCTTTTGTGGGCAGATCTGAAATAGAACCCTCTCTTTCATCATTTTCAGCCATATGGCCATCTTCAAGCTGCTGATCTTGATTCTGCTGCAAAATTTCCTGATCATCTTGATGGGTATCCACTAGGTTCTCTTCATGTTGCTGAAATGGATTCTCATACAGAGCCTCCATGATCTCAACATCCATAAAATTATCATCTTCATAATATTTCTCAAGGATTTCAATAAAACTATATGCATTATGGCAACAGTCTTGAACTAGATTTAATGATGGATAAGAGTCCTTATATCGTTCAATGAACATAGAATGAAAATACTTTAAACAGTAAATACAAGCAGGCAGAAAACTTTCATACCAGGATTGGGCTTCACCTTCCAGAGTGGCCAGGAATATCTTCATTAAGCAATCTTCAGGAAAATCCACCTTCAACTTGCGAATATGCATATGAAATCTAACTAGATGAAGAGCAGCATCCTTCTTACCATCATCATTAAATGTAGGCAAATTCCTTGACCAATCTACCTTCGAAATTTTATTCGGAAAACCTGGAATGTGATCTCGGCTCAAGGGAGCATATCTTCTTGCAATCTGATCCATCTTGAAAATCTCAAAGCTACTAGTCTTCCTGCAGTGAAGTCACCATGAAGCATTGATCTCTGGAGTTTTCAGTGAAGGAGTCGCCAGTGAATGATTTCAGCCTTTCAAGTGTCTGATCGTTGTCCACTATCAACAATCAGATCTGAACTTGATACATGTACTGGGGTAAAATGCGAATGAAGTGTTGTATTCACAAGCTCACGGAGATTGACTGAAGCAGCGTTTATCTACTAACGCTGATGTAAAACAAGAGCGTTTTTGAAGGCTACCTGGCGTAACTTCAGGCTCCGTCTAAGACTTATGAAATAACACGTCAATGAGCAAACGATTAGTGTGTTCTTCCCCAGTATGGTCGCCAGTATGTTAGTGCTTGAAATTTCACCTCAGGCTGAGAAAGGTAAACCTCAAGGCTACATCAAACCATTTAGCCTCGTAGCTAGCCCTACGGGGCAGGAGAAGGCTCTCTCCGGTCAATCTCGGAAGATATTCAATGGGATGAGATGGCCAACAAGGTAACACTGATATTAGGCTAGTAAACTGATTTAAAAGGTTGATTTGGGGTTTTTTGGGTTTTTGGTGGCAATTTGAGGAATTGCAATTTTGGGTGCGGGGATTTGACACAGTTTTTGCAAGGGGTTCCTTGGGGCGAGGTAGGAAACAGTATTGATGCCTTAAATTGAGATGGATGATCAGGAATGAAAGATGAGGAGCTAAAGAGAGCAAACAATGACTTTGAATTCCCTTTAGACAGTAGAAAACATTGAAATTAAACAAATTTAAAAGCAGAGCATGGCAAGCATGAATTCTTACTTTAACACTTCATTTGTTTAATATGCAGAAGGAAAGAAAGGAGATGAATCACATAAACACACTTACAAGAAAATTAATAAACACACCATCAACACATGAGTCCACAAGAATCCCAAAGAGGACTGCAAAACCCTGGTCTTCCTTAGCCAAAAATTGTAGAGATACAAGTGAAATAATACAATGATAGCTTCTCCCTCAAGAGTCCAACCTTCCAACCTCTAAAAATGACTAAGAAAATACATAATATAGGCAAGCTAACACCTTTCCTTGCCTCTAGGGGTCGAGCTCATCCTTCTAGGAGCTGTTTCAACCAATTCTAAACTGAGCACTAAAATCTAGGCAGTCAAAACAACTTGCCTCTATAAACTTGGAAACCAATTCATACATTTAATTTTTACCCTTTTCATAAATGAATCTTCTAGAAGAGTTACAAAAGGGTAAAAGTGTTTAAAAAGTGTCACAATTACATCAAAGAGGACCATCATTAACCTCAAAAAGTAAAAAAGAGTCAAATCTGCGTTTTCTGGGCTGTACAATGCATTTCTGAACAAAACTGCCTGACAGGTCGCGCCCCCCTGCCTGACGCGTCACGCCCCTTTGGAGCCCTGTTTGAGGCACTTGTAGGTGGCCAAATTGAGCAAACGTGGGCTTGTTGGAAAGGGCTATGAGTCTGCTTTCCAACCCCATTGGAGTTTTTGGATTTGTAGGTCATTTTCCCTGTCAAAACTTAATTCTCCCAAGACTGGTTTCTGCAACTCAAAAAAGGGGCAGAAAGTCAAATTTTGCATGTATTTTTTTTGACCTTTTGGGGGACCAAAACTACACAAAATCTCAATTCCATCCATGGGCATATGTAACTTTGCATGAAAAATCTATAAATGCTGAGTTTTCGCCAAAAGGAGTTGCCATGATGAAGGGTCGCGCGCGGGGTGAGACCCGTTAATGGAGAAAACCTGCAAATTGCACACAAAATTCACATTTGACAAAATTTTCTCCAAATTTCTTGAAATTTGGGCTGGGAGTCCCCAATAAGGTACCATGCTCATTCAAAGAGGCTTTGGCCAAAATTTGGAGTGGATCGGGCGTTTTCCTTTGTTTTTGTGCTTTGGCCAACCGTCCTTGGAGCACCTTCGTTCTCGCCGGTATTTTTGACATTTCTTTAAAACCATGACACCTGTGAAAAAAGTGAAGGAAGTTGTTCTTCCTTGTCATGTTATGGACAAAAACCTCTCTCTGTTTTTCAAAATTCATCTTTTATTGCTCTGGAACATCATTTGAGTGTGACTTGTCCCGATGTGTGAAACAAGGAATTTTGTCGAAATGGAGCGAAGTGAAGGGAATAGGGGGCTTCTAAATTCTTGGGGAAATTTTTGGAAGTAGGGAGGGATGTTAGGAAGCAGGGGAAAGTGGAATCTCAGAGATTGAGTGAGGGGAAGGGGTCCAAAAGGGCAAAACACAGGCCCAACCTAGAAAATTGCCATGTTGTAGCTAGAAACTAGGGTTTGTGCAAAAATGAGGAATTTGACGGATCTAAGGGATGGGAAGCATTTGGTAAGGTACTTTAAGGATAGGGGAAGGTGTATGAACATCTAGAAACAATTTTTTCCGATGATTTGACCGTCCAAGAGAAATTGCCTTCAAAACCCTAGGAGAGGGAAATGACCTTGCCTGGGCGCAACCGAAGCATGAACAAGGTGTCAAATAACTCATTAGACACTGACATGATAATGACAACCCTATGAATGATGATAGACTCATTTGAATGATGACATGGATCGACATTTGGACAACTTTAGAAGGAGTGAAAGCAAACCCTAGACCTAATGCCTAGTGATCAAATTTTGCTTGAAGACTCACTGAAATGACAAAATTTGACCTTGACACTTCAAAATCACTTTGTAAGAGCATATTTGATCACTGGAGGAAGGCTGAAAAGACTGACACTAACATACTTAATACATTTCGGCCATCATGTACCCCTTCTGACCTCATATATTAAGGGGCATCTGTTATAGCTCCAAATCTCACCCTTGATATTTGTGATGCTACATTTATCGCCTAGGGCAACCCCTCCTTCCAAACTTGATCCAAATACTTAAAAAATAGTGTTTTACTCCCTGTACACGACATTGCCCTGAGCTAAACACTTGTGTACGCGGGTTAGTGTATACCCAACCCGCATATATGTCTTAAAATACTTAAAAAAAATAAATCTCCTTAATTTCGGGTGGATATCATGGGTTTTACCTATTGATTACCTATTAGTGCCTATGGCCCAATTGTAACCAACGAATTCCCAACTAAAAAACTACTTTGGGAGAAGTATAAAGAGGCTTCAATGAGAAGGCCTTAAGGAGGAGAGAATAGAGAGAATTACTCTGCTGAGATTATCCCTGATCAAATCTAAATATCCCTATGCTTCCAACACTTCCCCCACTATAGGAAACCCTTGTTCCCTTGAGTTATGATGTCATTTCACTAGTTGAGATATCTTTGTGTGAGTCATGGAAGGAGCCTTTTGAAGACTTGGGATTGGACGGACCCGGAGGATGGTTCCACTTGGAGCCAGCAAGAGGAAGATTCAGGTGATATCATTCCTTGCTTTGTTTTAGTTATCTGCAATAAAGAAACATTTTTCTTGTTCCCAAAATCAATCTTCTTTATGCATATGATGTTATTGTTATGGTTTACATATAAATAATTGTTTCAATGTATAATTAACCATCTTTCAATAAATTATGAAGTTGATTTCTATATGATACTTTGTTTATATATGGCTATGCTTCTTTGAATTGGTTGTTTTTCAGGTTCAAGGATCGAGAGGAACTCCAAGAGGGTTTGGACCTGTTAGAGTTGGTCTGGTCAGCACTCCGCCAGAGATCAAAACTCTTTGTGCATTTCAATTTCAGGTGTCCCGCCCCATTCACTCAGCTGCATTTTGCTAGGGGCATGCCATGATCTAACGGAGAAAGTCATGCTAATCATTTCCCTTCATGTCTAGCTCCTACTGGCTCAAGTCATTTGTCAACAATCACCAATGTCCATGACAGTCAAGGTCTGGTCCTTTACAGGACAAAGTCATTTTCTATGTTTGGGTCTAGAAATTCATCAATTTGGTCTTTGAAACATGTCCAGTTTAGCCATGCAGGCCAGAGGGAGGCCCTTACACAGCTATGGTTCAGAGAGCTTCATCGTCACGTGGATAGACTTCGACTCTTCTTCAAAACTCTGTTTTGAAGAAAAGTCAAACAAGGTCATTTATGACAAAATTTTCCAAAAAATCGCCAGTTGACTTTTTCAGATACAGTCATGGTTTTCGTGGCCAAATACCCTGTCATATAGTCCTTGCAAAGATGTGCCGAAAATTTCATCATTTGAGCCAAAATGTCAAAGGGAAAGTGAAAATCAGTGTGTTTTAAAGTCAGTGAAAAAGTGCAAAACACAACATTAGAAAAATGGGTTTTCAAGGAAGCAAAAATTAAACCCATCTCTTCCAAGGCTATAAATACATGTTTTGACCCAAATCAAAGGAATTGTGCTATTACAAGACTTAGAGAGGACATTGCAAAGGTGTGAGTGTGAGATTGGAGCGTTTCAGTGAGTGGGAGCAGGTTTTCGAGGGCGCGGCGCACATACCCAGGAGCACGGCGCACTCACCGGGCGCGGAGCACACGCAGCCAGCTCGCAGTTGAAGGTTTACACAGGCGTGGTGCACTAGGAATTGTGCGCGGCGCACACAGACCAGGGGCCGAGAAATGTTGCCAAACCACCCAAAATTTTGGTGAAGGCTATCAAATCAAGAGGTAAGCCTTACGACCTCACCTGTTTATCAAATTTTATCAAGGATATGGTGTTTGTGGAGATGTTTGAATGTCACCAAAAAGAATAAGGTTAACCATAAGAAAATCACCAAGAAAATGATGGCTGGGGTTGTCAAAACGTGTTGTTAGTGCCAAGGTTTCACTCCACTCACCTTTTTCCCCTCACCTATCATTTTTCCCATCCTCCCTTGTCATTTTTCCTAAACCCCTGCCCTAAGTCACTACCAAACCCTCTCCCTATTCCTCCACTATTTGATCAACTCAAAATCACCATAAGACTAGCTCATTGTGCAAGCAAAGCTGTGGAAGAGGGATGCATGGTCGAAGGGTTGAAGAGTCAAATGATTAGTAGCAATTTAGGGTGATTTCAGAGCGCACGGTGCACACACCAAGGAGCGCGGCGCACTCATTGGGCACGGTGCACACAGAGCCCGTCCACTGTGTAAATCTGCCACTGGCGCGGCGCATTGGGCATTATGCGTGGCACACAAAGATATAAAGCCCAGAAAACAATTAATTTGCCTAAAAATTTTTGGATGCTCATCAAATTTGAAAGGTAGGCAACCTACCTACACTCTTGCGTCAAACTTGAAAGGAGTAGCATGGTTTTAGGACTATAAATCAAATGCAAAAATTTTTATAAAGCAAACAAAAGAAGACACAAAGAAATCATGATCCTAGGGTTTATGATACAGTGAAAGTGCTGCCAAAGTGTTTCGAACCCTACCCCATCAACACTATACCCAAACTACTCCCAAATCCCTGACAAATCTCTCCCTTGAACCCCTATTCCCATTTCATCATTCCCCTCCTAATACTCCCTGTTTTATTGTCCCCTTGCTAGCATATTTTCAGAGCAACTACCAGCTTCATTGGATTTCAATGGCAGCATAAAACTCAGGGTACAAACAGCAGTAATGGCATTCGAAGTTTCATCAGAATATGAGGAGGAGACCCACAGTGACACAACTTCAGGAGAAAGGGCCCAAAGGAGACATCACCGGAGTGGCAGACATCTTAGAGATGAGCCAAACACCCTCACCGAGTTGCAAGCATGCCCTCTTGCTATGTCTTATTTCTAGCACTTAGCATGTTTTGAATTTCGTTAGAGGGTGGCAAATGTCAGAGTTCATCATGAGTTGCCCCATCTTTTTTCACTTCACCTACATGGGGGACAGTCTATCTTGGCTGGGGTCACTTTCACATTGACACCTGAAACCATATCAGTGGCAACAGGCATACCAAACATTGGAGAGTAGTGGCACAATAAGAAGAAGGTAGAGAGGCATCATTATGAGCCTTACATCAAAGACAACTGTTTGAGATACCTCACAAGAGTTTTCCCATTCAGATTTCTAAAAGATGAGTATGCCCCACTCATGAAATTGATCATGAAATACTTCAGTTGCGAGGGGAGCTTTTCTCGCCTTTATGCATACCACATCAGGTTGCTCATGCACTTTACCAAGGTGCAGATGATGAACCTCCCATTTTTCATCTGCGGGAACATAGAGAGAATGAGAAATTTCATGTAGCACAAGACCCCTTGACAGCAGCTCAACAGTGTATATCACTTTGCCCTTATCCAGATTTTGGTGGACCATCAGTTGGGATTGCAGGGTATTTCTCGGGAGGACTTCATCTCCCGTGACTTGTTCAACGCTCCACAAGTGGTTTCAGAGGCAGAGCATGAGATAGGGGGGCCATCTCATCAGTATGAGCGACATGAGACTGCCACTATGCCAGTATACATCACCTATCAGAAAGGCAGTAGACCCTTATTTGCAGCAACAAAGCGAGTGTTATCTCCACCCGGGGTGGAAGGGGCCTCACTTCCAACATCAGCATCACAGGAGCAGGGTAAGGGTTAGGAGCCAGTGCAGGAGGAAGGGCCATCAGGTGAGCGAGAGACTGAGTTTGTTCTCATCCAGGATGATGTGACGGATGCAGAACCAACAAATGAGGAGCTTACAGAGATCATCCAGGAGCAGCAGTCAATGATTGAGTCCTTGTCCCTTGACTTGGAGAGGGCCAAGTGGAACATGAAATACCTGGAGCAGAGAAACAAACAGCTTGAGGACCAACAGACAATCATGGAGCTGCAAAATATTCATGAGCATTGCCAAGCTGCTCAAAGAAGAAGGGTTGCGCTCACATCTTTGGAACAAGCAATCAATGAGGATCGGGAGGCCAACCTTGAGAGGGTAAACATGCATTTGGAGAGGCTACTGGACAAAGCTGACTAGGACCTTGCTCTATTGAGACATATGGCTTTCCGTTACAGGTGCAAAACATGAGTGCACAGGCCCAGATAAGGAACTTGAAGGCAAAATTGAGGAAAGCAACAAGAAGGGCAAAGAAGGAAAAAGAGAAAGATCAGCTTCGAATCTTGGATGAGTCTTCCTTGGACCATCATAGCACCCCATAGAGATCCTCCAGCCCAAATTTCAAAAAATTTGGGGAAATTTTGGTCACTTGGTAATTTTTTGGGTAAAAAACAAGGATTTTCTCCCTATGCGCCACGCCACTGGCGCGACGCTAAAATTCTAGGGCTCCAAATGAGGAATGTCTTGCAGATTTGGATTCAGCATGGAAAATTATTACTACTGGTGTCTGGGCAAGAGATTTGGGCAAAATCTAGGTCTCCTAAAGGTCAAAAAACACCCAAAAATGGCCTCTCTGCCACGTTTTTGACACACAGAAAGCAGTCTTGGGAGAATGGAGATTTGGAGGGGAAAATGAGCACCAAATTTGAAAATTCTAGTTGGGTTAGGAAGTAGACAGGATAGGATTTCCAGAAAGCCCACTTGGGCACATTTTGGACACCTGAAAGTGCCCCAAAACAGGTCCCAAAGTAGCGCGATGCACAGAGGAAAAGTTTGCCAATTTGCTTTCGTTTCGCGACTTCTCCAAGTGGGCCCGCTCATCTACACTTCAGTTTTTTGGCACCAAAGGTGGCATTTAAAGATTTTTTTCTCCAGATTAGCTTCTATCCAAGTGGCGAAGGAAGGCAAACGGTCACCTCAAGCCAAATGTCACGTTTGCAGCGCTGCACCTGTAGCTGATGGTTGGCTCTCCATCTCCATTTTGTAATGATTCGAGTAACTCCCCAACCCTTGGGCATTCTATCTATTCCTCACACATTCTATATATTGTATGCAAGTTATTTGCAAAGGGTTGGTTGGCTTGTAACTTCTGGGAGACTGTGGGAAAGAAACTTTGTTTCTTCACTGTGTATTTTCGACAGAGAATTAATGAAAGGCAGCAGCTCTGTTTCATGAGATTCTTGTGGTTGTGAGTGTAAAAAATGTGTCTCTTATGTTTTCATATGTATTTCATTATGTTTCATAATTCCATTCATGTTCATTTCTAGTGAAATTTTCTGAGAGAGATTAGGTAGAATTCAATTTTATTTCTCTGCCTGTGGGAAAATTTCATGTTCAGTGTTATTCTTCTGTTGAAAAGGATTCATGTCACTATGCCCTTTTCACTTTCTTCAGCAAATCTATTCATGCCGCGGTACCTCAACTAAATTGTTACCTTTCCCGCCTACCTTGCCTCATGGAAGAATCTGTGCCTTTGTATTAAATTCTCTGTTCTTTGCTAAGCGCTGGTCCCATAACATCCCAGAAGCTCGGTCCTTTCATAAAATTGTTTCCAGAATCCCTATTCATTTACTAGCCTAAGGTGAATATTGCATTGTAAGTCATCTCAAACCGATTTTGATCATCTATTCACTGAGCGTGACTCGGAGAGAGCCCTCTCTTGCTCTGGTAGGGCTAGCTACCAGACTAAGCGTGGTTTGTGGTTACCCTAATTTTTGCCTTCCTTCAGCCTAAGGCAGATTTAGGTGCTAACATAGTGGCGACTCTGCTGGGGACAAGTTGAAATCAAATCCCCTTGTTTCATAATAATATTAAGCTTCCGGATGATGAGCTTAGGATTGGAAAGGCTGAGTAAGTTGGTTGTGTCCTGTGATTTTTCTCAATAGCACGCTGGCTTCAAGACGATATACGAGAGCCAATTCAGACCCGGATCCTCCACATATTTACGAAAACCCCAATTTGATCCCAAGACTCCTTCGTCAAGAAAGCACCATAACTCCCGTGTTCAAATCCCATTCATGTCCCGACATTTTCGAGTATCTTGAAGAGCTTGAGTTTGACGAACGGTTTGAGATATCATTGTTTGAGTCTAAATCCAAAAGGGCTATTGATTATAATGTCCCCAATCTGAAATTTCTTGTAGACCTCGAAACAGAAAGAGCTAATAGATTAATTGATAATTACATTGCAACATAGCCCCAAACTCCAATTTCAAGCCCCTTGCAAACTGTGCACACTCCTTCAACACCTCCAAGGCCAAATCCACCGAGAATGATGGCTGCCCGTTTTGCACCCCTTGTTCTACCCCAAGTTCTAGATGATATGCCAACGGATTATCAAAGTAAAATCCTGTTTTTTGATGGCACTCCTAACAGCATTGCTGCTCAGCAACATGTAGACAAAATGGCAGACTTCTATGAACTTCATGAGATTGATGCAAAGAACGTGGCAATGAGGCTCTTTGTACAGACATTTGTAGGTGATGTGAGGAAATGGTTGAGAGGTTTGCCAGCAGCAAGTATCACTACCTTGGATGAACTACAAAGACAATTTTTGAACCGGTGGGAAGTGAAAAAGAATCCCCTTCAAATTCTGGCCGAATATGAACAAATCAAACGGAACGCTGGTGAGTCGGTCCAAGACTATTGTGTTAGATTTAATGCAGTCTATAACGAAATTCCAGATCATCTAAAGCCACCTGTGGGACTAGCAATGATGAAGTTTCCATATGGTTTTGATGTTGACATGGTGTACCAATTAAGAGAGAGAGAACCGGCCACAATGGAAGACATGCAGAAAATTGCGGTCAGCGTTGAAGCAAATCTGCTGTCCAAAAGAGCTAGAGCGAAAGCAGAAAAGAAAACCACTGTGAAATAAGAATCTTCTTCAATGGATCAACTTCTCGAAAAGGTAGAGTAGATGCTTGAAAGGGCAAAACTTGACAAGTCAGAGCCACAAGTTAGGAATCCTAACTTTCGTGGCCAGTAGCAGCCACAATATAGAATAAGACAGAGAGATCAACGAACTCAAGAGCAGACAGCGCAACATCTGGTACAAACACCTTTGCAGCAGAATTTTGTGCATGGACTGGAGTTAGATGAGGACGAGAGTGTAATAGGCGAAGAAAACCACCTCTTTACTCTAGATGAGCTGCCTACTTACATTACCGAAGAGTAAGAATGTGCAGTGAATTCAGCTGCACACTAAGAAACTGATTTTATTCTAGCTAGCGACACCGTGTTGGAAGAAGAATCAGAAGAATATAAAAGGGGGTATATGAATGCTCTGTCTGCACAACAACAACGATATTCACCTAGAAACAGAGATGTGCTGGCCAAACCAATTCAGAAAAATAAGGAGGTTGAAACAACAAAAAATGATTCATCAGCTACACAAAGAAAAGGAAAGGAGGCGGTTGGTCCGGAGAGCAGCAAAGCAAAATCAGCAGAATAATCATAGCAACCAGCCACATCAAAAGAAAAGGAAAGGAAAGAGATCCCAGTCAAAGAGGTAGAAAAGACTCCCACTTTTAGCCTAGAGAATGAGATTTCTAAGTTAAAGGTATCCATTCCCTCGACTGGAATAATGAAGAACAACAGTTATAGAGGACAGATTTCTAAAATGTTGAATTTGGACCCAATGTCTGACATGGTAAATGTAGAATATGATCAGCCTGAAATGATTTTTGGACCAGCATCGAATGGTGAGTCTCCTGATAGCGATGTGCCACCCTTCTATATCAGTTTACGATTGCATGATTTTGTGTTACACAATGCCATGTTCGATTCCGGAGCTTCTCACAATCTCATGCCTAAGGCTATCATGGATAAGCTTGGTCTGGACATCACCCGGCAATATCATGATCTTTATTTATTCGATTCCAGTACAGTAAGATGTATAGGACTCATCAAAGACTTAGTTGTGAGTTTGGATCAGCTTCCTATGAAAAATGTATTGATGGATGTGGTGGTAGCAGATATTCCTCCAAGGTTTGGCATGCTTCTTTCCAGGTCTTGGGTAGCGAAATTGAAAGGGACACTACAGCTGGATTTCTCCTATGCAACAATCCTGGTGTTTGGAAAAATGAGGAAGTTATATCGGGAACAAAAAATGAAATATATGATCACAAGCAAGGAGAAACCTATAAATCATCCTATTAACTATGTACATACAGATTTAGAGTCTTTTGTTTTGTTTTCAGATAGTTTAAATGAGATAGATAGTCAGATAGTAGAAGCAGATGACATTCCAAAAATAACAGAAAATTTCAGAGAAATTTTGAAGAAAGAAAGACAAGAAAAGCAGGAAAATGTTGGGCAATCAGCTGAAAGTAATGAACAGCAAGCAGACAAGGCACGACAAACATATTTCCAGCACTTACAAGAGGAGGAAGAAGGCTTGTGGACCATGGATTTCTATGGAGTAGTAGGAAATGATGGCACTGGAATTGGAGTTTGGGTACGCAATCCTTTCTCCGCCCCAAACAAAGTGCCTAGCAGTGTGAGGGTTTGCTCTTACAAGCTGACCTTTGAGTGTTCAAACAATGAAGCTGAGTATGAAGCTCTGATTGTTGGCTTGAAGATTCTTAGAAAGCTAAATGCAAAAAGGATTTCGGTATATGGCGACTCCGAGTTGGTAATAAAACAAGTCAGAGGTGAGTATCAAGAAAAACATCCTAGGATGCGGGCCTATCGTAATGCAGTTTTAGACATCTTGAAGTTATTTTCAGAATACACCTTGACAGGTGTGCCTCGTATACAAAATAGTATTGTTGATGCTCTTGCCAAGGCAGCGAGCAGCTTGAAGATCCCCATGAACTCCAGCAATAAATTTGAAATCCATGTCAAGCATCATCCAACCATTCTAGACAATCAGCGATATTGGCGAGTGTTTCAAGATGATGAGGAGATTAAGGATTTTCTACTAAACAAAGGAAAGTTCAAAGTAACCTCAATTGATGTAGTAAACGATGAGGGAAAAGGGAATGGTATAGATGAAGTGCAGTTCAATGAAATGGACGTATTGCAGCTGAAGAATAACATCATTCCTAAAGGCTTGATACCTCTAGAGGAAATTTTTGATCAGGATGATGTAGCCCGCAAGCCAACATTGCAGCCAACAGAGAAGGGTGTAGAAGAAGTCAACATCAGTACAGCTGCCAATCCAAAGTTGGTAAAATTGTCCAAAGCATTACCGCCAAAGATCAAGGAGAAATACATCAGTTTGATGGCTTCATTTGCAGATGTGTTTGTTTGGACTACTCTGATTTAAAGACCTATGATACAAATATTATTCAGCACACAATACCCATCAAGCCCAATCAAAAACCATTTAGACAAAAGCTGAGAAGGATAAATCCAAAGTTGCTGCCATCTATCGAAAAGGAGGTAAACAGGTTGTACAAGTCAGGTATCATTGTGCCCATCAGATTTTCAGATTGGATATCTAACTTAGTTCTTGTACGCAAGAAGACTGGTGAGATCCGCCTATGCATTGATTTCAGAAATCTAAACAAAGTCTCATTGAAGGACAACTATCCACTGCCCAAGATGGACCATATACTTCAGTGAGTAGTGGGGGCATCTCATATGTTACTGCGTGATGGTTATTCCGGATATAACCAAATTTTTGTCCATGAAGATGATAGAGACAAGACAACATTCACAACTCCATGGGGAACCTTTCACTACGCCAAAATGCCCTTCGGTTTAAAGAATGCAGGTGCCTGTTGTACTGTACAACAACACCCCCCCCCCCCCCCCCCCCCCATTTCATAATTTTTTTTTTAAATCATAATATGAAATGGGTCCCTTTTTAAACATAGAGGTGTGAATAAATTGGTATTTACTTATTATTAGAAAAACCCTCATAAAAAGTCCAATTGAAATATGATTTCCTTTTTAAAACAATGAAAAAAGACTTTTTTTTTAAAACAAATGATAAAGCTTTTATTATTGCGATAAAGCGATCGCAAGATCACATATCGCAATAATAAAAGGAACATAAGTAAAGGCACATTGAATAATTCCGATCCGAAAGGGAAATCGCTATCAGATATCGGGGAAAGACAAAGTGCATCACCTATAAAACATTCCCCATTCCTCCGATGCGATAAAGGCATCGTTATCGGCAATCGGCATTGGTAAGCATTGCGTTAATTGTGCCACCCTCAAATCCCCCGACGCGATAAGGCGTATCACCATTGGCGATCAACGATTCGCAATGGCATAAATAAAGGGACCCAAGCCCTGCCCTGATTATGACGCATTAAATCAAGGCGCATGTTTCTAAACATAATAAAGGTTGGCATGCATTGTATCACCTTTGGTGATTGAACGATATTTTGGATTATTATGTAAATCCTCCTTTTCACGACGCCAATCATCAAATGCGATTAACTGCCAAAATATAAGCCATGCTTGAATCAATATATGTTATGACGGATTATTTAAAATCCCCCTTATCATCACTGACAGATGAAGCGGCCAATTAATGAAGGAGTTATGCCGAGATTTTCCACTTAGATTTTATCTGCGGCAATTTTTATCACAATCTTTTATTATTCATACCTCTTTCATATCGGCTCTTGCAATCTGTTTCTCTGTATTACGCTGGTTTTCCTTCCTTGTGCAGAATTCCATCGAACTTTCAAGTTTTAAGCAAATGGGAAAGAAATCTAAGAGGTCCGCCATGGCAGCAGCCCCTGCAGTTACTATCCAGCCCACCAGTGACCCAGGACGAAGCAAGAAGGGATTGATTTCAGACACTACATGTCTCGGCCTGGGAAATACCAGTTGGCAAAGCATTTATAATCTGATTGAGGCTCAAGAACCAGAGGAAACAGAAGAAGAAGCTACTGCAGACTCAACCAGCAAATAAGAAGCTTCGCTAAAGGATTTGGCCGACTCGTTTTTACATAGGATAGCAACTCGGGAGAAAATTCTCCCTTACACTGATGTGGTCAGATGGGTGGTTGAACAAATTCATGTTTCTAATAGGACCTTTTGCATAGTTGATGGAAGAGTTTTCGGTTCGTTTCAGCCTGACGACTTGAGAAAAATGTACCATTTTCCCGAGCCAGAGAAGAAATACAACAAAGCTTTTCTAAAGAAACTCACAGATTAAAATGAGACGGAATCAAGCCCGATTAGATAGTGGAGACAAAATCCAGCAAAGCACAAACACGATTCATCGGGTAAGTACTCCGTGGATTCATTAGCATCTCCTTACTGTTATGCTGGGGCGATGATGTGTAGGATATGGGGGATGCATGATTCTGCAAAATTTGATATCGAAATGGTTCCTTTAATGGAAGAGGCAACTAGTAGTTATATCATGGATTGGGCCAATATATTGTTTGATAAATTAGCCTCTGCAATTCTTGATTTTAGATTCAATTCACGCAAAACTTCCCAGACTATCCCTCCCTTCTATTACAGTGCTTATTTTATGGATATGCTTTGTTTTAATTCTGAATACCCGATACTCGGGTGGAGGTGGACGCCACAGGACCCCAAACCAATTCACATCTACCATCATATGTTATGGAAGGCACATTATAAAGACCACTTATATCAAATCTCTAATGGTTTTATGTTGCCCATCTATTATGCTATCTTTGATAGGCCTGCCCCAAGGATTTCCGAGGAGGCCGAGATTGATTTGACTGCTATGGGGAATTGGTTTAGGGAAGATAAATTCACGTATATACGGGTGTTTGGTGGTGCCACAAAACCCCATGTTCTCCCATTATATGTGCCCGATAAACTGTTGGCACATGAATTAGCCTACCAAATCACAACCGCTGGAACGTAAAAAACTCTTAGGACTTCCAAAAAGCAGCTATGGCCCATATTCCCTTTAAGATGTGGTGTTTACACCATACTTGATTGGAAAAATGCTGAGAAGGAGGCAGGCAAAATTAATATGCTCAACCTTGAGACCATCCCTAGCAGGCAATTCGATCCCCGGAAGGTTGCCTACAATGTGCTTGAACAGGTAAAACTCACCAAGTTTGACCATGAAAAAGATCAATTTGATGATTTATTTTCTTCAGCAAAATCTTTGTCTCAGGTTAAAACATTGGCTAGAATGAAATATAATGACGAAGCACTAGTGGAATTCAATAGGCTCAGAGAGCAGAGGTTGCAAACTCTGCCTCTAGACTTGTTTGCCACTACACCAACAACTAAGTCAAGCGAGCCTAGGCAGAAGAGTATTGACGAGCCTCCCGCTATAGAGGAAATTCCCGAAAAAGAAACAGAGCATGAGAAAGGAAAGTAGGAGGAAAAAGAGCAGGAAAAAGGGAAGAAGCATGACAGTAAAGTTATTGATTTGGAGACTCAAATTGATCCCAAACTCCTCGAAGAGTGGCAGTAATTTGACTCTATTATTAATAATCCCGAGACTCCACCAGGATTCGGCATGCCTCAAGTGACATTCAGCCAAGAAGCTACCACAACTATGGTTCCGATGGAAGAAACCAGCACCCTACCCAATAGTAAGGATGCAGAAATAATCCCCAGAGATCCATCCGATCAAATTGTTTTACAGGTAGAAGACATACCACCACTCGACGTCTTTTACAGTCCTAAACACAGGGCTATGGTGAAAAGATAGAGGAAAAGGAAAAGGCTTGATCAATCTTTCCTTTTGCCAGATCAAACAGAGATGGCTAACATGGTGTGGAAGGAGGAACTGAACCCTTCTGACGACCTTACGAAAATCTCCCACTATGCCGGAGCATATTCGGTAGCCACAATGGATAAGGCTTCGGAAGTGAGCAGTATCCTCAAGGAAAAAGATCAAATGATTGATTCATTGCAGTCGCAAGTGTCCAAAGCACAACTTAAAATAGAACAATTGGAACAAAAACTATCAACACAGCGGCAGACAAACAGCCAATTAACTGAGCAATTACACAAAGAAAAATAGAGGATAGATTCAAGTGCAATACAGAAACAGAAGGAACTATCTGAAGCAGTAGCCAAATTAAAGGCGATGAATGAACAAATGAGCAAGACTAAGGATGAGCAAATCGCTCAACTATCACAAGAAGTGGAAAGGTTCAGGAGCCTTCCTCAAATAGCAGAATTCAGAACAGAAGCTCTACAAATCAATAAGGCATTGATTACACAGCTGAAACTGCTATGTCATAAAATTTCTTTGGTTGAACCTCTTTGTGAAATTACTACATCTATAGTAGATAAATCAGTTGAAGCTAGACAGGAATTGGAACATGCTGATGAGACCATAACTAATTTTCTTGCTTGGCAAGACTCCCTTGAAGGATAGGCTTCGGATTTGCCCAAAATTATTGAAGCACACAAAGACATCCTATTCCTAGAGTGGTAGACTCAATTAATGAAGGCAGAAAGAGAAACCTCGAGATGTCAATTATCTACTAGCAATTTAATTGAATTTGTTAACGACACTCTTTATCTGTCTAATATGATTTCACAGTGTAATCCGGGAAAGTTAACATCGGCCAAAGCCTTGGAACAAACATGCAACCAGGAGCTGGAAAAGAAAGGAAGATTAATCGCTGGCATCCAAAGTTTAAATTGGGATACCTCTTGGTTTTTCCTAATCAAGCCATACAGTCAGAGGGCCACGCTCAAGTGTTTAATTGATGCTATCAGTTGTATGATCCCCGAGATACAAGATGCCACATATTTAGCTCAACTGAATTCTAGCCTAAGCTGCCCCCCAAAGTTGCAACCGATGTTAGGTATCTGCCAGCTCAAGCCGAAGGGAGATCATTCGAAGCAATGAATCATGTTGCCGACTGAAGACAAGCCGATTTTGAGGAGATCTTCATAGCATAGTTGTACCAATTTATTAGCAGTTTTATTTTGTAATTAGTTAGCTTAATTAGTATTTATAGGCCCTTTCATGCATTTGGAGAGGGTCCTCAGTTTTTGTATAAACTCAAACCAGGAAGTCACACTATTGTGCTTCTGATCTATTTTTTATAAAGACTGGGCCAGTATTCTGATTTTTGACAAAGAAAGCTTTGATGATCTGTGCACTATTGCCTCTTGTGGAAGTGTTTTCTAAGTTGGAAAAAGGAATGTGAATGCGATTGATATTGGGAGTGACTCGAATAAACATATGGTACTATTATCTATGCTCTTCTGTCATTTTTATGTGAATCTGCATTCGTTTAAATTTTGCTATCATTGAATATATATATGTGCTTTAACAGCAAGCCTTGTACTTTTCACTATTGGATGTCCAAGGACTGTTATTCTTTCACTCATGTCTATGTTTATGATATAAATGAGAAGTAGTGTAATAATGTTTGCTCGATTGCTTTGTTCAACTATTTGGGCTTAGTAATTATCATATGAATAAACATCTTTTCTTACCAACAAGGGTCATCTATATGCCTGTTTGTGAATGAAGACCATCCAAAGTTACACTAAAAGCAGCAATTTCCCGGGATAGAATAGTTGTTTATATTTTACTTTTAAATTAGATCATTCATCCATTATCATTAGATATTAGAAAATCAATCATTTATCCATCCCATTTACTAATCATTGGGAAACTGGTCCCATTATATTCAGTCGGAGCCACCATACCAAACGGAAAAGGAGCTGCCTTTAAGGTCCAGACTAGGTGGTTATCCCCAATGTTGATGCAGCAATTTTCGAGGCATCAACATTTTTGGCGCTAGAAGGAGGGTATGAACTATGAATGGCGAGTAAACCCAAACCTACAATCCATTCTGAGAGTAAATCTCGCTCCACATCACCTTGTACTTCCCAATTGCATACTGGATCTCTAGTATCCAAGTGAGAAGAGGAGGAATCAACTACCACTGCTCAAACCCACCATACTTCAGAACAATTAAGTCCTGAGTCCCCTGAAGTTCAATTACTCATCCATAAACTTCAAGGCTTCTCAATATCACCACAGAAATCTAAAGTATCTCAAGGCGGTGAGACTTCGCAATTCAATCTACCTCATCCTCTCACCAGACTTCAGAGCGGAAAGCTCGGTATAGAACCTACTGAGTTACCTTTACCTAAGAGGAAAAGGGCAAAAAAGAATACTGAAGGATCTGACAGTGAAACATTCTCATCCACATCTTCCATCTCATCTTCCCCAGTGCGAAGTCAGCCATCCACTCCCTCATTACATATTGTTGTTCATCAGGGATCAGGAACTTCAACATCCCAACCTGCTCAATCCTCAATATCAATTCCTTCCCAAACATCTGGAATTTCATCAGCAATATCATCCACTACTGGTGTTTCAATGGCAGATCCATGGAATAGTCCCGGTGCGGTCAATATGCCTGCACCATTACATGCATTACCTGATTCTCCTGAAAAATGGTTACCCAAGTTTAATCTAGATGCTGGAACACAAGCCGAAGAACATATTAATAACTTCATGTTATCAGTTAATTTGAAAGGAGTAACAGAGGAAGATGTTGTCGTTAGGCTTTTCCCTTATACTTTGCAAGGATCAGCAGGATCTTGGTATTTTTCCCTACCCTCTGGATCCATTACCAGTTGGAACATTTGCCAGGAATAGTTTCTTACTAAGTATGGTGATGATAGATCTTTAGCCACATTAATCAATGATCTCTCCATTCTTAGGATAGAGCATAAGGAACCGATTAAAGAATTCAACTCACGATTCAATAAACTCTTGAATAAGATTTCAAAGGCCTCCAAACCAAGTGAGCAAATTAGAAGCGAATGGTATATAACTGCCCTACCCTCCAATATAGCTATCTTCATAGACAGGGCTGCAAAACCAACTTTAGCTGAAAACATGAAAGAAGCACTTGCTGTGGAGAAATGTATTAATGCTTTAGAAAAGAAAGCTGCTCTTGAAGATAGAAAATCCAAAAAAGTTTCTTTCAAAGATGATTCAAAGAAGAAAACCCCTAAAGATCCATATGATATGGAAGGTTTACAAAAAGTCCTCAAGACTATGTCAAATGAAATGTTCGAAATCAAAAATCAAGTAGTAGAAACCTCAACAAAAAGGCCATTTAGGAATTTTAAGAAACCTGAATCAAAACCACCAAATGTTATATCCAACGCTGATTCAGATCCTGAAGAAGAAGAAGAAGATGAAACAGTCTTTACATTCGAGGAACCCGAAGAAGAAGAGACTGTCGAATGCCATGGGATGTGGGATTTTATTTTGCCCACTTTTGATACGGAAAATGAACAAGAAGCTTTCCCTGTGACTACTAGGAGTAAAGGTACTCCTGAACCTATCCAGACAACTTCGAAGAAAAGGAATGCAGGTTCCTCTACTACCAAAGAAAAGATTCCTACGAAGAAAGCTTCAGCAACACCATCGCAAAATCAACCATCATCTTCAAATCTACCTTCAACATCTAAGACATTGGTAGTATCATATTCTATGGACTACAATATTGTCGAAGACATGAATAAGAATAAGGTGAATATTACTGTGTTTGAACTTAACAAACTCAAACATCAGAAGAAGTTGCTTCTTAAAGAGTTAAATGTCATTCCTTCTTCACCTCTTCCCAATGTTGTATTGTCCAAAGCTGCTAATGATTCAGGCCAACCGCCTTCTGGTAGAGTGGAAGCTACTGACGCAGTCTTAATTGGGTATAGATCAAATTCTCATACTACTCCCTTCCTCTTAACTTATGAGATCTATAATAGAAACCTACACAACTGTTTGATTGACTCAGGGGCTTCCTCTAATATAATGCCAGCTTCAGTTTGTTCCAAACTGAACATTGAACCCCAAAAGTTTGCAATTCATATTGTACAGTTGGATAGAACTAAGGTCCAGGTTTTAGGGGAAATCAACTCAGTAACTATCAGGTTATCAGCTGATCC
Organism: Pinus tabuliformis; assembly: GCA_031772625.1. NCBI lineage: Eukaryota > Viridiplantae > Streptophyta > Pinopsida > Pinales > Pinaceae > Pinus > Pinus tabuliformis. Next base: position 76,665,328 of record CM062819.1, on the reverse strand, counting down.
TAGAGTAGTTCAAAGAATTGATATTTTGATCGCTAATATACCTGAATTCTATGGGTTGATTTTAAGCATAGATTGGTCCGAAAAACTCCACAGTTATATTTCCACCGATTGGTCTCATATGTGGTTACCTTATAAAGGAAAACCAAATCAGATCAAGATTGAATGGGAGAAACACATGACTCATATAGTTACCGAGTTTGAGCAACAAAACCAACCAATAGCATTTAATAACAATATTTTGGGGAATTATTCATCTGAATCATTCTTTGGCAACTTCACTACCCAACCATCTCCTTTCCCAGTTAATAATTTCACATCTCAGATTGAAAACTTTTCACAAACAGATAGGTCCAGATGTTTTAATGTTACTGAGGAAACTGTAAATAAAATTGTTGATAATTTTTTATTTTGGTCACTATATTTTGACGGGTCTAAGTCTAGTAAAGGCTCAGGAGCAGGATGTATTTTGGTTAGCCCTCAGGGAGAAAAAACTATGTTATCATGCAGATTGGAATTTGAATGCTAAAACAATACAGTTGAATATGAGGCCCTAGTCCAGGGACTGTACAAAGCGATTGGCCTCAAAGTTCAATATTTGAAAGTGTTTGGTGATTCAGAGATTGTTATTAAACAGGTTAGAAATACAATTCATTGCCTCTCTGGTCATCTCAAACACTATCAGTCTCTGGTACAGGAACTCACCTCTCAATTTTTAGCATTCAATATTTCTCCCATCCTTAGGTCCTAGAATGCAGCAGCAGACCTGCTAGCTAATGTTGCTTCTAGACTCCTTGCTATAGACATTTTTGGGCACTGCAACCCCAAGCATAAATGTCCATAAACCAAGGGCTCCTTAGTCCCTAAAGGTGTTGTTCCAACCCCTAAAAGAACAAGGTCAACTGATTACAGCATCTCCCAGAAGTTCTCCATGAAAAACTACTTAGAACTGGTCAAAACTGGACCATTTCACCTGCTCCATAGGCAAAGTGCATTGCATCCCACCTAAATACACATAGTAGGTTCGTTGCATTTCAAAAATCCCTTCTATGGGGTGTGATGGGCAAGAAGGGACAAATGGAAGGGTCAATCCGCAAGGTGGAGAAGCATGGAATCTTCCAGAAACTTCTCCTGTGACACTTGCCTCTCTGAATTCGACCAAGGATGAGTAAAAGATCATCAATCTCCAAGTGGAATCAAGAACTATCAGAGGGGAGACACTAATCAAATCTCAAAAGCTAACTCACCTCCCTTGCAGACATCTATAAATGGATCCCTCATCCCAGAGATCCAGGGGGCTGGAATTTTGCATCTTGTAAGGAATTGTTGTTGGTTTCTTGAGACAACATCATATTGTTGGGTGATCTAGGCTTTTCATGAGGTGAAGAAGGGCTTACTTGCTGAGATGATGATGATGGGTCAGAACAATTGGTTGTAATTCTCTTGCCTCTTTCTTGATTATCAATAAAACTATTCAAGTTTTCCTCCATACACTTGTGTTATTGATGTTTTATGCATTTGTGTGGTTAATATACATTTGATCCTATATTTCTTATGATAATAGATCCATGTTCTCGTATAGTGTTATGTTGCTTTGATTCTACAGGTATTCTGTGAAGCTGGGTACGAAAACAAGTAGCAAAAGACTATCAGAAGAGAGAGGAATCGAACAAGGAACCAAGTGCAAGACAGAGGTTGGTCTCCTTTATTCTTCTCTCATCTATCTTTCATAAAGGAAAACGAAAGTAGTTTTAGTTTGTTTGTTTCTAAGGTAGCTACCAGCCTTAGTGGGATTAGCAGTTCTGCATAGACACTATTCCCGGTAACAAAATGGCGACTCCGCTGGGGAGCGAGTAGATTGTTTGTTCATCTACATTTGCTTACTTTATAAACTTATAGACAGAGCCTAAAGTCAAGCCAGCTAGCCTTCAAACTGCATTTGCTATGCAAGTGCAAAGTAGATCAACGCTGCTTCAGTCAATCTCCAGGTTTTGTTTATGAATTAAACATTTGATTTACAAGCTCTCTAATTGCCCTTGTGGTGGCTCTAGTAACCTCCTTAGATCTACCCCTATGATTGATTTACTGATTACCACTTGCTCGGCCTAAATCCCTGAACTGAACTGCAAACTGTGACCTGGAACCCAATCAAAGTCTCGTCCCTGGTCTAGCGCACTGTCTGTTCTGTGAACTTCAAATGCAGTGCACTTCCCGAGTGTAGTATGTGTGTTTTATTTCAGTTTCACTGTGTTACAGGTGCGCTAATCAGATAAGGCCTTGTTCCTAAATTTTGGTTTCTGTGTTCACTCTTTTCAGATCTATTCAGGTGTTTGTTTCCTGTAGTCAATACACCTCTGTTTGAAACCCCTTTTCTTGCTGTTATTCCGCTTCCATTGTGCAAAGAACTGTAAATGTTTTTATGTATTTTTTGAGTCATTTTCAGTTCTCCTTTACAAAGAAGTAGCGTAATTGTACTACCGTTTCTTGATTTTAAAGTGTCGCAAGTGTCGTTTTCAGTCATAGAAGAGAATCTGATTGTTCTTGATAGTCGATTACCCTATTACTATTTGTTACACTAAAAAATTTCACCATGACCACTTACAGTTAGTATGGCTCAAATCAACAGTCATGCTACCCTCTTAGGCAAGTCTTATGCCTCTGCTATCCATCTCAAACTCAAAGAAGAGAGAAAGTCTTGTCAAAAATATGTTTATCTCTGGGGTCGCAGGTTCTCTCTAGCCTTACCTGCGGGGACGCTGACCATGTTCACAAAAGGTGCGTCCTTGGACGCTCTGTATGTTAAGGGACAGGTGCGTCCTTCTGTAAAAGGCAAAATGCGCGAGTTTCATCTTAAAAAAGTTACTTGTGGTTACTTCTAGAACTTTCTAGAGGTCGGTTTGATGAATTGGATGCGCCTCCAGTTGGTTCATGTATCTCTATTAAGGGGGAACTTATCCCATCAATAAGGGAGCTATCCCACCCAAAGAGGGGGATTATCCCATTGATGGTGGACCTGAATAACCTCTTTACAGCACTATAAATAAAGACATTGAGCCAGAGGGAGGAGAGGTTGGAGCTATACATTTTCTTTGGGTAAATGCTGTAGGAATTAGGACTCCCATTTAGAACCTTGTGAGGAGAGATTGTCTTTGCTTGATTCTACTTGGAAGTGGGTGAGCTTTGTCAAAGTAGAGGAAAACCCTTGATGGACCCTGGGAGGAACTTGCACAACACCAAGGCCAGGTTGTAAGAGTTTCTTTGTTTCGTTATTAATACAAATTGGTTTATTTTTCTCAATAGCTTGTGTTAATGAGTTATTTCATGTGTTCCTTGGTCTGCATGTTAAATATATGTTTTATTATATGAAATGCAAGTGCTTGGTAATTGTTTGATTGTTTGTGGTTGTAGGAATTGACTTGAAGGAGGAGCTCATCCGGATCGGCAAGGACGGACTACAACAACTGCGTTTTGGAATAAGGTAAGCCTAAACACTTGTAGTTTTCATGTGTTAAAAGATATATTTAGAGAAAGATCACTCCATTTTGTCTTGTTTGTCGCTAGAGAGTTTAGACTCCTAGGGAGGTCAGTTGTGTCCACACAAACGACTTTTCGGATTGCAACCCTATGATTTATATTTTGACAAAACAACTGCTAGGGGGCAAGTACTCTAAATGGATTGTTATCCTGCAAGAGTTCGACTTGGAGTTCGAGAAGTCCAAGTCTAAGAAATCCTTAGTTTTTGCGGAATTGATGTGTGATTTCCTGAGTGCTGACATAGAGACTGTGGCAGAGGAGTCCATTGCGGACGAATCTTTGTTTCTTATCAGTACTGTAGATCCGTGGTACGGGGATATAATCATTTATCTCCAAACCCAAACCTTTCGGCCTGAAGCTTCCAAAGCGGAACGTCGAAAAATTCGGTTTCAATCCCAGCCATACAAAATTATTGGAGATACACTTTATCGCCGGGGGGCAGACTTAGTTTTTCGACGTTGTTTAACTCACGAAGAGGCTGAGAGGGTTTTGAATGATTGTCACTCTGGAGCATGTGGCGGTCATATGTCTGGGTATGCCACAGCTCAGAAGGTGTTGCGCGCTGGTTATTTCTGGCCGTCTATGTTTAAAGATTGTATCATTGCAGTCAGGAAGTGCCACAACTGTCAAGTGTTTGATCGCAAGATGCGCGCTCCACCTGCTCCTCTCCACCCTATAATTGCCGTTGGTCCATTCGCCAAATGGGGTATCGATTTTATTACTTGTAACCCTCACTCGGCTGGGGGGCATGCGTATATCATCCTTGCGGTTGATTATTTTACTAAGTGGGCCGAGGCAATGCCTACATTCGACGCAAGCGGCAAAACAGCTGCAGTTTTCGTATTCAATCATATCATAACTAGGTTTGGTGTCCCACAAGCAATCATTACTGACCATGGGAGCCATTTTTGAAATGTCATGATGACTGAGCTTACAAGCCAGCTTGGTTTGCGCCACGATAGCTCTACTCCTTATTATCCGCAAGCCAACGGTTTGGTTGAGTCTATCAACAAAGTTCTAGTTACCATGATCCGACGAACCATTGGTGTTCATCGGTCGAATTGGCACAACATGTTATTTTCAGCGCTATGGGCATACCGAACCTCAGTGAAAAATTCAACAGGGTTCACTCCTTTCCAGCTAGTTTATGGCTTAGAAGCTGTGTTACCCATTGAATGCGAAATCCCATCACTTCAAATGGCTGTCGAATTACTTCCAGCTACTTCCGAAGAGGAGACACGTTTATTGTACTTGGCTAAATTAGATGAGACTCGACGTGACGCTACATTGGCAATCGAGACTCACGCGAAACGAATGAAAGCTCAGTATGATAGAAATGTAACCCCTCGAAGTTTTTCGGAAGGAGACCTAGTACTATTATATGATCAAGCTAACGATAAGCTAGGTGCCGGAAAATTCGTTCCCATGTGGCATGGGCCCTACATTGTAAAGCGAAAGCTAGCAAAAGGGGCTTATGAGCTAGTTGACTTTGATGGGGACTCTTTGGGTAAACCCAGAAATGGACTTTACCTAAAGAGGTATTATGCTTAAATGAGGGGAATGGAGAAATTTTTAGATAGATTAGATTTTCTTTCTAGCTAGCAAGTGTGTTAGTTTAGTCAGTGTGCTTAGCTTAGAGAGTGTGGTTTTTCGTCGTTATTCTGGCTTATCTTGGTTTTACTCTTGATATTGCAGATGTCGACGCCTCTCCAAACATATATTGGATTTGCTGATGGTGCTTGTCGTAGTACACGGAACATCTCTTCCGCAGCTTGGGTTATCTATTCGCCCTCTGACGAGTTAGTTTCTATGCATGGGGTAAGCCTCGGTCAAACAACGAACAACATTGCAGAATACAGTGCAGTGATTGAATTATTATCCGAATCTATTTCATTTGGAATTCGACGTTTGACAGTGAGGTTAGATTCTGAACTTGTTGTATTACAGCTTAATAGAGTTTATGCCATTAGGAATCCTGTGTTATTAAGGTTGTTTTTGAGAGTGCGTCTCTTGGAACGTGAATTTGATTACATTGAATATCAACATATTCCAAGGTCTTTGAATACATTAGCAGATGCAATTGCTTCTCGAATGTTGGACAGACATTTACGATAATCATGCAAGTAAATTTAAAAACATTTCATCACATATGTTAAACAAGATAAGCGGTAATAGTGATATATATAGATAGAAGTGTGTCAAAAAATATATACATCGTCTTCGATCATAGGTTGAAAACACCTTATGATCGGCAAAATGATAGTACAAAAAGTCAAAATGTCACATGTGACTACAAAAGTGACTAGTCAATCACTGGTGGTGCTCTCTGTATGACACCACTGCGCGGGCTACCTTACGCAAAAATCTCCTAAACGGTCCAGGGACCGCGACTACAAAACGCTGAAGCCTGATAGGAATATCGTCCATAGTAGTCTCAGGTATGTCTGCCGTGAGACGCTCTAGATCATGCTCCAACTCAGCTAGTACGTCTGCAGCCGCGTCCTGTGGGGCCGGTACCGGTGCAGCTGGATGTAGTCTATCAAAAGGCCGGAGGTTGGCTGGACGCTGTGGACCAACATCTGCATTTTGAAAAGTTTTACTATTAGTTTTGAGACGATATATATGAAAAATTAAAAAAAAAATACATAATTAGAAAACTTGTGAAAATAAAAGTACCTCTGTCATCCCATTGTTCTCCCTGTGGAAGAACCATGTCCGGATCACCTCTGAAATCCATTCCGGCATACGGAAAGTCCTGTATTGAAAAAACCTGGTCCTCTAACCAGTGAAAGTAACTATCTGAGAATCGAACCACTGCCGCGCCCTCGTCAGGATGCCGGGCCATCACCGCAACCCATCGTATCAGCTTTGGCTCCCGAGGACCCAAGATATCAACAGTGAGTTGCTGAGGGATCAGCATTGGAACTCTCTCCAAGGCAAAGCTCACGACTATAGGCCCATATCCAAAAGTCTTTAGTCGTCCGTTCTTTGCCTTGGTCAGTTGGCTCTTCATATGAGCCGACACAGCTTCACACCAGTTGAAAATGGTGCCTTGGTAACAGTCAATTGCCATCCGCATTTGGGATCCGGAAGCAATGTGTAAAGCGGCCGCGCCGCAAATTCTGGTAACCGTGAACGCTATGACTTTGAGTTCCGGTAGAGTGATGTGTTTTATCTCTATGCCTTTTGAATGGTGAGCCCCACGTGTGCACCAATCCTCGCGGAGACTATCAAGGGATTGGCCACCCGGCCTAGTCCCCGCAAGACTGAGTTGCTCACCTCTGTTCGGCAAGCCAGTGAGAAAGTATACATCCGAGGGCTCTATCTCGAGCTGGTGCCCTCCTATGTAAAAGCATTGTTCTTGAACGTTCCATCGCTCAACCAGCCATTCCAAGAATCTTACCTGGCCCCTCATGCCCGGTATGGTCCAATATTTGTATAATCCGCATGCTCTTAGGGCATCCAGAGAAGGTTGGTGATTTATTGCAGCTTCATCTTCCTCTACATGCTCTCTTTCTCTCCAGTCTAACATGATTAATGCCCTGCATATCAAAAATAGCAATTAGAAATTGATTTGGGAATTTTTGGTGGTTTTTTGAGAGAGTTGGGGTTTTGAAATGCGCACTTCTCGGAAGACACACCCCGGCTTTGTAGCACAGGGCGCCCGGACGCAGCTGGCCTGAAGGCGGGCTGCGTCTTCCGACCGTTTTCCCGTATGAGAAAAAGTCGGGGGACGCAGGTCACCCGAAGGGCACCTGCGTCCGCCGAGAGGCGCATTCCAAAACCAAAACCCCCCCAAAAAATGAAACTAAGACCTAAAAATTAATTCTAAACGGATAGAAATGCAGAGTAGGATGTGTAAAATACCTGGATGAGACGGCGTTCGATTTCGACGGTCAGATTTTCCGCAGCGACCACGGGAAGTTTCTTGTCAAAAGCTCCTTTTTCAACCTCCAAAGTCAAACGGTAAAAATGACATGGTAAAAGGTCTTTTTATAGGTTTTTTGGATGAATTAGTTCATTTTTTACCATGAAAAGTTGTTTTTCGATGTATTTTTGCCTATTTTAAACAGGTATGAGTAATGTGTCGCTTTTGTGCAGGACAAAGGGATTTCAAGGGAAATTGTAATTTTTTCACAAATAAAATATCAGAGTCATCTTTTAAGCCCTTTTCTGACTCCTAAAAAATGAAAAGATCGCCGAGCGTTTCTTTTACACTCGTTAAAACGGAATTAAAAGACGGTCCCCTTTTAGCTCTTTTCTGACCGTAAAATCAGGAAAAGATTGCCGGGTTTTTGTCATTTCGAACTCGATAAGGAAATAAAACGACGTGTCCTTGATCGCTTTTTACTTTTCAGGTCAACGACACTATTATGAAAGTACTCCTTGGTCGCAAGATCAAGCGGTTCCCCCAGGTATTATTTTATACTTTTTCGGGCTTGAGGGACACAAATATACGAAAAAGTTCAACGTGGAGTCTCCTTTTGTTTTTTCAGACTCTCTAAAATTGAAAAACGCCGAGTTTCTCCTATACTGGGCTCGTTAAACTTTTACAGTAAAGGACCTGTTCAATTACAAACAGGAACGAACCACTCCTTCCTAGGGTTCGAATTTAAACTAGGTTGGACTCGTCCGAAGGATGAGCTTATAATCAAGCATATGTTATCCTCCTCAAGCTTGTTAAAAATAAAGAGGTACTTGCCAGAAATGGTGGGGGAAAAGAGAGAAGAATGAACCTGTTTGTTACCTTTTGTCTCAAAAGAAACTTTATTACCACTCTTGAACACGACACTTTTCATTCACCTGGGTTGGGAAATCTTTTACCTCACAGTTGACCAAACCACTTTGAAAGTCTTTAACCGGGTTCCGGGGATTAACTTTGAGTTATTCGTCACCAAGCCATCTGTCGTGTCGTTATGTGTTCAAGAGGTCTGCAAGTAAAAACTTTCATCTGCAAAATACTTGTCATCCATTTGACCATCCCTGAGTCAGCCCTTACAGCAACATTTCTTCAACTTGAACAATGATTTCGTGTTGCGGGCTTGCCTGCAACGGGTCGCTTTCTATCGACATCGACACATTATCTAGAAAGATGACTTAGGAATCGACAGCACCTTGAAGTCTGCATGCATCAATGGCAGGTTTCTCGCCTTTGACGTCAGTTTACATCATTGACTTTCGATCAAAGGATTCCGTGAAGTGTTCGACATCAAAACATTTATTCACATTTCACGGGTTGTGCTTGGTACTTTGAGAACCATTGACATTACTGGTGGTTTCTCTCACACTTGTTAACAGTTTGCATCATCGACTGGTAATCAAGTGGTTTCTAACATGTTCGACATCGAATCATTTAATCACATGGCTAGAATCGTACCAATTCGGGAAGTAGAAATGAAGACCCTGGATCTAGTTTCTACCATCCAGGCTGCGAGGAGTTTTGTATTCATTATCTATGTAGACTAATCATAAACAGATGGCTGCGTCCATACTGTGTCTACAAAAGTCTATAAAAATGATGTACTGCAAGATCATTCCTGTATCAGAATAGTTAGTCCATTAGTTAAAGTTTTGAATCTGAGTATGGGAATGCCTACCTCAGTGATGATATAATCTTATACATGTATTTTGTGTTGAAAATTGCAGGTTCCAACCAGGCCATCCACAAGACAATCCTTGAAATGATAAAGCGCTTCACCCTTCCTAGAATTACAAAACCCAAAATCTATTCCAGGCTTCGCACTTTAGGGGGCAATCTGTTACACTAAAAAATGTCACCATGACCACTTACAGTTAGTATGGCTCAAATCAACAGTCATGCTACCCTCTTAGGCAAGTCTTATGCCTCTGCTATCCATCTCAAACTCAAAGAAGAGAGAAAGTCTTGTCAAAAATATGTTTATCTCTGGGGTCGCAGGTTCTCTCTAGCCTTACCTGCGGGGACGCTGACCATGTTCACAAAAGGTGCGTCCTTGGACGCTCTGTATGTTAAGGGACAGGTGCGTCCTTCTGTAAAAGGAAAAATGCGCGAGTTTCATCTTAAAAAAGTTACTTGTGGTTACTTCTAGAACTTTCTAGAGGTTGGTTTGATGAATTGGATGCGCCTCCAGTTGGTTCATGTATCTCTATTAAGGGGGAACTTATCCCATCAATAAGGGAGCTATCCCACCCAAAGAGGGGGATTATCCCATTGATGGTGGACCTGAATAACCTCTTTACAGCACTATAAATAAAGACATTGAGCCAGAGGGAGGAGAGGTTGGAGCTATACATTTTCTTTGGGTAAATGCTGCAGGAATTAGGACTCCCATTTAGAACCTTGTGAGGAGAGATTGTCTTTGCTTGATTCTACTTGGAAGTGGGTGAGCTTTGTCAAAGTAGAGGAAAACCCTTGATGGACCCTGGGAGGAACTTGCACAACACCAAGGCCAGGTTGTAAGAGTTTCTTTGTTTCGTTATTAATACAAACTGGTTTATTTTTCTCAATAGCTTGTGTTAATGAGTTATTTCATGTGTTCCTTGGTCTGCATGTTAAATATATGTTTTATTATATGAAATGCAAGTGCTTGGTAATTGTTTGATTGTTTGTGGTTGCAGGAATTGACTTGAAGGAGGAGCTCATCCGGATCGGCAAGGACGGACTACAACAACTGCGTTTTGGAATAAGGTAAGCCTAAACACTTGTAGTTTTCATGTGTTAAAAGATATATTTAGAGAAAGATCACTCCATTTTGTCTTGTTTGTCGCTAGAGAGTTTAGACTCCTAGGGAGGTCAGTTGTGTCCGCACAAACGACTTTTTCCGCCACGACACTATTGTATTTGATCTGAATTAGTAGTTTTTCTAGTGTCGAAAGCAAGTTTTCAATTCCAAATTGCAAAGTGTTGTCATTATCCTCATTTTGTCTTCAAAAGAAACTTTTTAGTAATTGTCGCTTTGAAAAATAATTTAGATTTGCGCTTAGCTTTCTTTTTATCATTTACACATTAAGAAGGCTAAAAAACAAATACATGCATGTGCATTTGCATTTAGACTTTTTTTCGGTTTGATTTAGGACAGTGCATATAGTGTGTGCTCTTTGCTCTTTGTTGAAAGAACGCCATCTCTCTTTCCTTAGTAGCTAGGATTTTCATTTGCAAAAAAGAAGACTAAACGACTGTTTATCATCTTAGATTGCATTTTAGGAATTGTACATATACATCACATGGTGAACCTGAAAGGCAAATTTCTTAAGCAAGATCAACTATAAAATAAATTTAATGAATCTAAAAACGCTTTGGAACCTAATGCACAACATGTAGAAGTCTAGGCTAGAGATGTATTTCGGCGTCGTAAAGCCTGGTAACTGTTGTTTTCACTATTGGTTGGGTGATTCCTCCACTTTGAGACGATAAGTGCCAGTACGGACTTGTGCTCCCATGTACCGTCATGTATATTTTGGGAGACCACAATAGGCTCAATCCTTTATCCATAGGAAGCCGTGTCTGCCGCCCTATCGATCACAATGCACTGAACACAGCATTTGGGAAGATTGACTGCCATACCGTAAAAAGTATTCTGCAGTTTTGCGATTGGTTTGGTAATCCCTCTGTCTAGATTTCCAGAGCAGTCCCTTTCATTCCTTTTCAGACTCCTTAACTGAAAAGGTCCATCTAAGCACTTGTCACTTCAGGCTCATTAAAAATTGAAGGCGACTAGAGTCATCTTTTATTTTTTCTCGACTCTTGAAAATTGAAAAAACAAGTTGTGTCAAAGGGTCTAAAATTCATCTAATTCGGAAAAATACTTCCCCTTGATTTTTAGTTGATCGAGTAATCCGCAATTGTGGAGAAAGTCAATTGAAACCTCTTCATTCGCGGAGGCTTACGAGTCAACCGTCTTTGTCTCCGGAATCAAAACTATTACAGACAAAGAGAACTCGTTTAACCGGTTCCAAATCTCCTAGTAAAGTTAGAAGAAGTGTTCCAACACCATCAGAGACTTCGGTTACTCCAAACATTTCTGGTATCCCTGCCTTTACAGAAGAAGTTCAACAGCCACCGAAGGACAGTAGCACTGATCCTAGTGTAAGGGTAAACACTTGTCTTATTGAATCAGTTTCATCTACAACTGATTCGGGGGGTGTTATTCCCCAAGCACCTGTCGCTGCAGATTCCATACCTTCTTCGGCACCAGAAATATTTTATGGACCAGACGGTCTACCTCTTCCACCTGGTATGATTGCTGTAGAAGAGATTGTGGAGGATCTTCCATCTAGTACTCCATCACAATTTGGAGTTGGGATCACTCTATATCCTTCTTCATAAGAAATTAGTCTACCGCCATCGGAAGCTCCTGTAGAATCGCTAGGCAATCTTTTGGATAGAATAGAAATGTCTGAACAACCGTCGACATCAAGGACTGTGTCATCAGACACAGCGATGGCAGAACTTCCTGCTATCACTCCAACAATGTTCGCTAGTATACCATCTGTCCCAACTAGCTCTCAATCGCTAGAGGGGGCCCACTCAGGGGCTATTTCGATAGTATGGTCAGTTCCTGTTTGTTCATCTGAAATAGTATCTAGAAACTCTTATGTTGAGTCTCAACAAATTGATCCTTCAGGGTGTCAACTTAGGCAGTCCAGTCCTCAAGGGAAAACAATTCCTTTAAGTACCGGATTACCGCCGTATGGGGGGCAATATACCCTTTCATTGTCTCCTCCGAGAGGATAACCATACGGGAGTTCACAACAAAATTCAGGTTATGCTGGAATTACATATAGCAGTTGGGTGCCAATACTGCCTCAACAACCAAGAGTTGTGTATTCAATGCAACAATGCTTACCTATGTCAAATATACCGACTACGCCGACTATTGTGACAGTGTCGCAAGTACAAGCGCTTCCTGTTGTATGCCAACCTCAGGTTTCTCAGGTTGTAATGCAACAACCTCTTGACCCTGGGACTCAACCACAATCGCCAACTAGTGGAATGACACAGGCCCAAACGGGTACAATTACCCCTCATCTTGGTCAAATAGTTAGTATCGGACAACAGCACATGGCTTCGCAACCATGGCTGGTGCAATACCAACAACCGCAATTCCAACAGGTATACCAAGGATCTGAGCAACAAATATTTGCAAATAATGGGCAACCGTATATTCAAAATGGTCAAAATCAGCCATTCGACAATGGTTATGCCCATCAACCTTACCAAAGTTACCAACATCAAATGCATTATGCTGGTATGCAGAGACCAACTACTCAGGCGATCCCATCTTATCTTGGGTATGCTTCGCCTAACCTGAATCAATAGTTACCCTTCGTGGCGGCTTTAGAGTTACCGGATCTAAATCGGTTAACAAACGATCCAATCACCTACGCCCCTTGGTGGCCAGCGATTCCGCATAAACTTCCGTCAGATATTCCTAAATTTAATGGAAATCCGGGTGAAGATCCGTCGAATCATGTGATGACCTTTCATGTGTGGTGTTCATCAAACACCCTAAATGATGATTCGATTAGGCTTTGCCTTTTTCATAGGATGTTAACTGGTCCGGCAGCAAAATGGTATATCGATTTACCCAAAGCTTCGTTCGACAACTTCAGTACCCTAGCCACAACCTTTTTAACCCATTTTCAGTTACCGATAAGGTACGAAACGGGAACGAAACTTCTTACCAATTTCAAGCAAATAATGTCCACTCACATATCCGATCATATTCATGAGTGGCGACGTCATCGTAGAATGGTAAAAACGTATGTTCCTGATCAGCTTCTAGCTGAATGGTTTATTAAGTCATTATTGCCTTCCATCACGAAAGATGTGGCGAAAGGAGGAGTTGTCACCAAAGAGCAAGTTATCGCTTGTGCACAATATTTAGACTTGATTTACACTCAGTCTGGCATGCTCTACGATAAAATACCTGACGCTCCCAGACTGGAATTTTCGGTCCCCCCTCATCCTAAATCAAATAATGACTCTCATGCCGGCGATGGCATGATTGGCGCGACAGACACGAAATCGACAAAGGCTACATCTAAAAAGGCCCGTAAGATTTCCAGTCAAAATGAAAAAGAAGAACTTCTCACCTCGGAAGTAAATGCCATCTCGACTGATAAAGGCAAAGAAACCAAGCAACCAGGAGGCAAGAAGAAAAACAAAGGGAAGAAGAAGAAACAGGAGGAATCATCACCTAAAAAACCTTCTGCAAACCCTACTGGAAATAGGAAACCAAAAAATCCATGCTTTCTATGCGACGAGGATCATTGGACATCAGATTTTCCGTATAAAGCTGAGCTTACAAAATTCTTCAAGAATTCAAAAACCTCGGCAGTATTAACTAATCCATTTCTGAATCCAGGAACAAATTTGGTTGACAGTGGAAATGCTTCCCCATCCCAAGTGCTGATGTTGTCGGTTTCCAAACAGAAAAATGATGCTTTGATATCGACAAGGAACAAAGATTACGGGAATCCACAGCTATCGAACAACAAGGATAAAGATCAACCTAGTAGTTTGACAACAACTTCGACAGAAGTTGCGCCGCCCATCATTCCAGAACTGACAACAAAACCGCCAAAGGGAGTAGTACACAAGTCGACATTTAATCCTTGTGCCAGAGCAGCACAACATTATAATATAGTGGAAGATCTGGCCCAATCGCCATCCGCTATGTCGACACTTGAGGTACTGTAAAATTTCCCATCCCAAAAGCAGGCTTTATTATCAGCTATTGGTGGGATAGACCCAAAGGATTCTAATCTTGTGTCCTTTAATCATAAAGGATACGATCCTCAGTTACCAGCTCAACTAGCTTTCCTCATTCAAGTGAAAGCCCTCAACAAAACTATTCATCGAACAATTATTGATGAGGGGGCATCTACATGTATTATGTCGATGAGTTGCTGGAAAACTTTAGGATCTCCAACCTTGTCGTGATCTTCGACAACATTAAAATCATTCGACGGACGAACGTATACCCTGTATGGTATTCTAAGTAACTTTCAAGTTGAACTAGGGGGGAAAACAATAGAAATAGATGTCGAAGTAATCGACGGAAACCTCGATTACAACATCCTACTGGGAAGACCATGGATATATGCTATGGCTACTGTTGTGTCGACCTATTTCAGGAAGATTGCATTTCCTTTTCAAGGAGGGATTACAATCGTCGATCAACAAACTTTCCTCCCCAATGGTTCCCAAGTTACGGGAAGCATTCCGATGATCCATGGAAGCCCCCATTCGCTTCAAAATATCGGAGTAGGCCTACTAAAAGACCCTATATTAATGGGGACTTTTTCCCTTCCGCCTCCAATCAATCTAGTGGAAGTAGCATCAGTAGGAGCCTGCAATATGGTATCTTCGATTCAAAAGATCTCAGAAAACGATATAAACATGGATCATATGCAGGTATTGCCTCCAAGCCCAATGGAAATATTTTAGCAATCAATGTTCCTAGCATGGGAGGCAAACCCAAATCAATGCTCATCAAGCGTTTGGATAGATAGGTCTAAGGAATATGGCACCCCTTCAGATCCTTAGTCGCAAGTGCATTACACCGACGAAGGAATTGTTCAATCAATGGTAATCGAAGGGGCACCATGGGAAGATTACCACCATCGTTCCCATCTTCCGACTTGTAAAGAAGATACTCCTGATGACCTTCATCATCTATCAGTTTTTGATTTCCTATCAAATACTGTAAACACGATGGATTCCGAGCGAAACTTGTCCAATATTGAAGAGACTATCGCCATAAATATCTCGACCAAAACAGATGTTGTAGAGAACATTTATGTTGGCAAATGTTGTTCTCCTTCAGAACTGGAAATATATAACGCTCTTTTTTGCGAATTCAGAGATGTCTTTGCTTGGTCATATGATGAAATTCCAGGCATTGACTCGAGTATAGTTGAACATGAAATTAAGATGTATCCAGATGTCAAACCAGTACGACAACAGCTATGGCAGGTGCACCCCAAGAAAGCTGTTGCCATTAAGGCAGAAGTTGAAAAGCTTCTCCATGCTGGTTTCATTTACCTGGTTCCTCTAACTGATTGGGTATCCAACATTATTCCTGTCATGAAAAAACAAGGAACAATTAGAGTGTGCGTCGATTATAGGGATGTAAATCAAGCTTGTCCAAAAGACAACTACCTCACACCCTTTATTGACCAGATAATTGATGAATGTGCCAGATGCGAGATCTTTTCATTCATGGATGGATTCTCCGGGTATAATCAAATAAATATCCACCCACAGGACCAGTCAAAGACTGCATTTATTTGTCCGTGGGGCACATTCGCATATCGCAAATTACCCTTTGGTTTAAAGAACGCAGGGGCAACATTTCAGAGGGCAATGAATTATGCCTTCCATGACATCAAAAACATCGTTCAACCATATCTCGACGACCTTCCAGCTCATTCGCGAAAGCGGACTGATCATCCGCAGCATTTAAGAGCGATATTTCTACGTTGTCGACACTACAAGATACGACTCAATCCACACAAATGTGTGTTCTGTGTCAGTTCTTGTCGTTTACTTGGCTTTGTAGTCTCAAAGGACGGGATTTGTCTCAACCCATGTAAGGTTCAGGCAATCATAAATTTTCCTCCACCTTCGAATTTGCTTCAGATTCAGAAACTCCAAGGGAAAGCAAACTTTCTGATGAGGTTCATTCCAAATTACGCCGAACTTGCTAAAGGTTATACACGTCTATTGAAAAAGGAAGTGCCCTCCATCTGGGATCAGGTTGCACAAGCTTCCTTTGATGCTTTAAAGGAATCCCTAATGAAAGCATCGTTAATGTATGCTCCTAATTATCAAAAAGACTTTAACCTGTATCTGGCTACTGCGGATACAACCATCGCAATGGTTTTAGTTCAAGAAGACAACGGAATTGAACATCCTATATATTATTTAAGTAGGAACTTATATGATACAAAAAACAAATATTCTTATGTTGAAAAGCTAGCGCTCGAAGCTATTCAAGCGATACAGAGATTTTGACACTATGACCTCTTTCGAAAAACTACCATTCTGTCAGATTGCAACCCCATGACTTATATATTGTCGCGACAGTTGCTGGGGGGCAAATATTCAAAATGGATAGCAATTCTACAAGAGTTTGATCTGGAATTTGTAAAATCCAAGTCAAAGAAAGCCCTGGTTTTCGCAGAATTATTATGCGATCTCCCATCGTCATCCAACGATGAAACATCCGAAGAAACAATCGTGGATGAATCTTTGTTTCTGATATGTTCAAGCAATCCGTGGTATCGAGATATAATCATCTATCTCCAAACCCAAAAATATAGGTCTAATACCTCCCACTCTGAACAAAAACGTATTCGATACCAATCAAAAGACTACAAGATCATCGGTGATACACTTTACCGTCGTGGTGTCGATACAGTTCTGAGGAGGTGCCCCACCCATGAGGAGGCCGAAAAAGTCCTGAATGATTGCCATTCAGGCACGTGTGGGGGGCATCAATCCGGTTACGCTACGGCGCAAATTTTTTTACAAGCAGGATACTTCTGGCCAACAATGTTCAAAGATTGCATAACTGCAGTCAGAAGTTGCCATGCCTATCAAATTTTCGATAGCAAAATGAGAAGACCACCCGCACCTCTGCAACCAATAGTTGTTGTTGGGCCATTCGCCAAATGGGGCATTGATTTCATGACATGTAACCCCACCTCGACCAGGGGGCATGGGTACATCATAGTCGTAGTGGACTATTTTACCAAATGGGCCGAGGCGATGCCTACATTAGATAACATTGATGAAACAGCTACCCTTTTCTTTTTCAATCATGTAGTCGCCAGATTCGGCGTTCCACAGGCTATAGTCACAGATCATGGATCGGATTTTCGCAATCACATGATGGTTGAATTAGCTGCCAAATTAGGGTTGTCTCACGACATCTCTACTCCATACTACCCGCAGGCTAACGGACAAGTTGAAGCAATCAACAAAGTCTTGAAGCGCATGCTGCAAAGGATGATTGGAGTCCACAAAAGGAGTTGGCACCTGATCCTGTACTCAGCCTTGTGGGCATACCGAACATCGGTAAGGAATGCAACTGGGTTTACACCTTTCCAACTGGTGTATGGCCTAGAAGCAATCTTACTAGTTCAGTGTGAAATCTCGTCCCTCAAACTCGCAATCGACCTTCTCCTCGGAACTTCAGAAGTGGAGGCTCATTTCTTGGAACTAATCCAATTGGATGAAACTCGTCATGATGCCGCTTTGGCTAACGAAGCCCATAAGAAACGAGTCAAGGCGCAGTTTGACAAGAATGTCAAACCCCGTGTCTTCTCGGAAGGTGACTTGGTCTTGCTTTATGACCAGGAATCCGATAAATTGGGAGTAGGTAAATTCAAGTCTTTATGGATGGGCCCCTATATTGTTAAGCGAGTGTTAGCAAAAGGAGCCTACGAGTTAATGGATCACGACGGAATTCCACTGGCGCAACCCCGTAACGGGTTGTACCTTAAGCGTTACTATGCATGATTCAGTGTGGTAACCTATATGCTTTTGTTACATTTTTGTTTTCGCTAAGGGTAATCGTTTTGGTCAAGTAAATCCACTTTTTATATTTGTCACAGATGTCAAACCTATTGGAATCTTTTGTTGGATATGCCAACGGAGCAAGTCGTAGTTCGCAGAACCTATCTTCTGCAGCCTGGGCCATTTTTGATCCAAGCGGCAAGTTAGTAAGTTTCAGAGGGGTATGTATTGGTCGATCAACGAATAACATCGCTGAATATAGCGTGTTGATAGAACTTCTCTCTGATGCCATCACACATGGCATACGCCGACTGGTCATCAGACTAGACTCACAGTGCGTCATACTGCAACTCACTGGTATCTACTCCATATGAAATCCAGCTATCTATCACATGTTCCTAAGGGTCAAGATTTTGGAAAGGAAATTTGATTTTATTCAATATCAGCATATTTCCAGAAGCTTAAACACATTAACTGACTCATTGGCAAATTATGTGTTAGATAGGCATTTGCAACATTTATAAAAAGAAGCATCTCATCAATATTTGCATTCGGATCATGTAACTTAACCAAAATAAAACTCCGAAAATCAAATATATATATATATATATATATATATAACTGTTTATGGTTTACACATAATGTTCTGTAACCAAGACAAAATTGGTCAAATGACCCAAAAATCAAAACTCTAGGGGGCACCCTAGTCTAATGATGCTGGTGATAACAAGTCACCGCCTGTGCAATCATGCGTAAAAGCCTAGTCCATCAACTTGGCACACCAGTAGTATGTTGCTGCAGCCTCAAAGGCAGCTTGTCAGTCCTCACATCTGGAATACCGAGGTTGAGGCCCTTGACCTGATCCTGTAATGCTGAAAGAGTCTCGGCCACATCAAGGTCGCGAAGGATAGCCCTTCCCACAGCCTCTCCTGCTGGAGCGACAGCTGGCACTCTCAGGCGTACTACTGGCCAAACGGGACCAACATCTGCATGAGCACATGAGTTCTAATTAGTCTTGATAGAATAAAGCACAAGGACATTATAAAATAGAGATGATAAACATAAATATGGTCAAGAATTTACCAATGGCACCCCACTGCTCGCCAACTGGCAGTACCAAATCTGGGTCACCCCGGAAGTACATACCAGCATATGGGTACTCGGAAAAAACCATCTCCTGACGATCGAACCACCCGAAGAAGGTATCAGAAAAGGAAATCTGAGACTGATCAGCATGTCTGGACATATGGTCGACCCATCTCTGCATCCGTGGTTCAGTCGGTGGAGGTAAACCAAGTGCAATATACTGCAGCTGCATCAGTGGTATCTTTTCCAAGGCGAAGGTGGTCAAAATAGAACCATATCCAAAGTTCTTCAATCTTCCGTTTTTCACCTTGGTCAACTGTTCTTTCATCACAAGGAGTACTGCATCACACTAGTTGAACACCTTCGGTTCGAGACATTCTAAGGCGTACTACATATAAGACCGGTTGGCCACATGAAGAGCCGCACCACCAGCCATCCTACCAAAGGTGAACAGAATGGTCCTCAAAGACCTGTCAGTGACATCTTGGATGATGATCTTGCCGTCTTTACTCGGCTGAGATCCCTCTCTGCAATACCTGCGAACATAATCTCTCACAGATTCGCCTCCATGGGCCGAACCTGATAAAGAGATAGGGGCACCACGCCTCGATAAGCTGGTCAAAAAATAGATGTCCACGACAGTCAAGGGGATGGATTTGCCCCTAATCTGGAACACCTGGCTGGTAGGGTCCCAAACATCGAGCAAATACTGCAGCAAGTTGATTTGTTGGCTCATGCTAGAGAAGCAGAAAAACTTCAACAGGCCACAGTTCCGCAGTGCATTTACTGTAGCCGGATCATGTAAAGCAAGCATGTCCTCTTCTTCATGCTCACGTTCTTGCCATGTAATGGTCATTTTGCTCCAATAAATCTCTGAAAACAAACAAGAGAAGAGTAAGATCCTGATTTGGTGAGAAACAGGCAAAAATTTCCATTGAAAACTGTGCACAAATTTCCCTCCTTGCACCCATCGCACCTCTAGGAGTGTTCTGGGTGCGTTGCATGCTAACTGTCCAGTGGGTAGACCAACATGCAATGCACCTTTCGATATAGAAAGGGTGCGATGGAGCCAGGGCTAGTTTTTCAAACCCTAAAGGCTCAGAAAAACTAGAAATCAAGCTTAGAATGCAAAATGGAAAAGATGAAATGAAAGATCTGAAGTTTAGCTCCTACCTGGTCCAGACAGCGCCAAAAATCGTCCACAGAATCTCCCGGAATCATCTGGTGAAAATCAAGGGGGGAAAGCACCTCCAAAGCTCCAACAAGCCAAAGTTGAAATGAAATGGTAAAATGAGGGGTAAAAGCACTTTTAAATTACTTTTTACGTAATTCAAGTAAAATATTAGTGTCTTAACTCATTTTTCAAACATATATTGTTCATTTCTAACTAGTTTGATGAAGCAATTGAGCATGCAGTGCAATCTTTGAAGGAACAAAGCTATTAATGGTAAAGTCAAGAAATGACCGTTATATCGAGCAGTTTTATCGCATAATTCAAGCTCGTTAAAAAATAAACATAAGCAATGAGCAAATTTTTCCCCCAGCGTTTAAGCTCATTAAAAAATGAACCAATTCCAGTAAATAACCATCGTGAATGTAGTACTTCAGCCTTTGAAGCCTTGGTCGTGTTTTCATCACCACCTCCAATTTGTATTGGCCGATCATTCACCTCCACTTGATTGTTTACCCCTTTTGAGGAACAGCTGCGAAGAGTGATCCTGTTAGCCATCCTTGTAACACTGCCGTGATTGGAAAATTCCAAACCTTACCTGGAATCAGCTGCTACCCGAATTTATCACTCGTTCCTCAAAGACGAGTCTCCTTTAAGCTCTTTTCAACTGACTCGTAAAATATGAAAAGATTGCCGAGCCATTGGCCTCTCCAGCTCGTTAAAGTGACCGGAAGTGCTATCCCTCCTTTAGATTTTAATCTTTTTGGACCTGAGGGATTATTACACAAAAAGATCGAGCGCTTGTTTTGTTTGGCTCGTTAAAAGTACCGAAAATTCATCCCTTCTGTATTATTTTATACTTTTTTGGACTTAAGGGATTAGATGACGAAAAAGGATTTTTGGAGTTTCCTTTATGTCCCTTTTCAGACTCTCTAAAATTGAAAAGGACCGAGTTATCTTTGTTATTAAACTCATTAAAACCTAACATCGACAAACTTGTCCATAACAGACAAGAACGAGTTTCACTATCGCTAGGCTCGTTAAAACATAGCGATGGGGTTGCCTGAAGGGAAAATTATAGAACAAGCATATGTTATCCTCCTCAAGCTTGACAATAATAAAGAGGTATTGGTCAGCAATGACTGGGGAAAAATTGGGAATAAAACTTGAAGAAACTTTGTTGGTAGCAAGTCGCTCTTGAACATGACACTTTCACTCCGCATCCAAGTCGGGTTGGGTTGTTCCATTCACTGGTCACATCACCATGGTTCCATCACACCATCCACATTTGGGGTTAATGCTACCAATCCATCATGTCAATGTCGCCAATATGTTCAAGAGAAGTCGCTCAGAGAATTCACCTGTGTCTCACCCACTGCAATACATTTACACTCCATTCTTTCATGACCGCCACCCTGAACCTTATATCACCAGATCGTTTTCACCTCCATTAAAATCATTTGCTCCGTTCCATGTCATTGATGTGGGATTCATTAAGGCCCTCCTATGACGGATCGCTTCTTGTTGACATCAGCTCATTATCCAATAAGTCGATCTAGGAACAACCCTTTCAGTACTTTGAAGCTTGCATGCCTCAATGGCAAGTTTCTCACTTCCGGTGACAGGTTTACATCAATGGCCTTCGACCGAAAGATTTTGCGTGGTGTTTGACGCCAAGTCCCTTATTCACACCACGTGAATTGTACTGCAGTACCTTGAGGATCATTATCATTATCAATGATTCCTCTCGCGCCTATTAACAGCTTATATGATTGGCTGGTAATCAGGCGATGTCTTTCCATGTTCGACTCCAGAACATCTCTCACATGGATCGACTTGTACTTTGAGTGAAGATCGAACAAGATTGAAGACCTCGGATCTAGTTTCATCCATCCGGGCTGCGATATATATTCAGGAGAATAAAGACATCAAATGTAAATCATTGCTACACAGATAGTCATCCAATCTAAGGGATGATGGCTCTACCAGAATCATTAGTCTACACTCAGACGATTGTCTGTCCTATGTGCATGAAAATGAATTTATAAATTTGAGCATGGGAATGCCCGCCTCAGCTAGATCATGAAAATATTATGAAGATAATGTATTTTATTGTATCTTATTACAGGTCTCCTTCCAGCTTGAAAGAACTTCGGATCCTCATGATAAAGAATTTCACTCGACATCAAAAGATTAACGACCTCATGCTTTAGGGGGGCAACTGTTATAGACATTTTTGGGCACTACAACCCCAAGCATAAATTTCCATAAACCAAGGGCTCCTAAGTCCCTAAAGGTGTTGTTCCAACCCCTAAAATAACAAGGTCAACTAATTACAGCATCTCCCAGAAGTTCTCCATGAAAAACCACTCATAACTGGTCAAAACTGGACCATTTCACCTACTCCATAGGCAAAGTGCATTGCATCCCACCTAAATACACACAGTAGGTGCGCTTCATTTCAAAAAGCCCTTCTATGGGGTGCAATGGGCGAGAAGGGACAAATGGCAGGGTCAATCCGCAAGGTGGAGAAGCATGGAATCTTCCAGAAACTTCTCCTGTGACACTTGCCTCTCTGAATTCGACCAAGGGTGAGTAAGAGATCATCAATCACCAAGTGGAATAAAGAACTATTAGAGGGGAGACACTAATCAAATCTCAAAAGCTGACTCACCTCCCTTGCAGACATCTATAAATGGATCCCTCATCCCAGAGATCCAGGGGGCTGGAATTTTGCATCTTGTAAGGAATTGTTGTTGGTTTCTTGAGACAACATCATAGTGTTGGGTGATCTAAGCTTTTCATGAGGTGAAGAAGGGCTTACTTGCTGAGAGGATGATGCTGGGTCAGAACAATTGGTTGTAATTCTCTTGCCTCTTTCTTGATTATCAATAAAACTATTCAAGTTTTCCTCCATACACTTGTGTGATTGATGTTTTATGAATTTGTGTGGTTAATATACATCTGATCCTATATTGCTTATGATAATAGATCCATGTTCTCGTATAGTGTTATGCTGCTTTGATTCTACAGGTATTCTGTGAAGCTGGGTACGAAAACAAGTAGCAAAGGACTATCAGAAGAGAGAGCTATCGAACAAGGAACCAAGCGCAAGACAGAGGTTGGTCTCCTTTATTCTTCTCTCATCTATCTTTCATAAAGGAAAACAAAAGTAGTTTTAGTTTGTTTGTTTCTAAGGTAGCTACCAGCCTTAGTGGGATTAGCAGTTCTGCATAGACACTATTCCCGGTAACACATCCGAAGATTACAGCCCAGATAGATTTTCAGTAGAGTTAATTTTTAGACCATCGATTCCCGATAATGTCACCAATTGGAGAGTGTTCAATCATGATGAAGACATTTTAAGCTTCTTGACTTCCGACAAGTCCTATGATGGCCAAATCATTGATGAAAGCGATCATGACCTTCAGATGAAGGAAAAGAAAGAGGGAAACTCAATACCAAAACCAGTGGTCAAGCTTGAAGATCTTTATGATATTAAAGAAAGGTTTAAACAGGTGACCAATTCAAAAATCTAGAGTTCCACTTTAAGATTTGAATTGATAAACCTAGGTACTGATGAGAACCCTCAAAACATCAATTTGGGACTAGGAATTTCTATAGAAGAAAGAACAGCATTCATTAAGCTGTTAACTAAAAACAAGTATGTCTTCGCCTAGAAATATGATGATTTGAAAACAGATGATACATCAATTATTCAACATACTATTCCAATGCTTTCTGAACAAAAACCAGTGCAACAGAAGTTAAGAAAGATTCATCCTAACCTTGAGAGTCAAATAAAGGCTGAATTAAATAAACTCTTGAAGGCTAAGATAATTTTTCCTGTGAGACATTCAAACTGGGTTTCCAACATGGTGCCTGTTTAGAAGAAAAATGGCGATATCAGGATTTGCATTGATTTCAGAAATCTTAACAAGGCAAGTCAAAAGGATAACTTCCCTTTACCTACTATGGAGCAAACATTACATTCAGTAGCTGGTTCAGAACTAATGTCCTTTTTAGACGGTTTTTCAGGATATAACCAAATTCTGGTTCATCCTGATGACAGGCTTAAAACGACCTTCAGAACTAAGTGGGGAACTTATGCCTACCAAAAGATGCCTTTTGGACTCATCAATGCAGGAGCCACATTTCAGAGAGCCATGGACATAGCGTTCAAAGGATTGCTTAATAAATCAGTAGTTGTCTATTTAGATGATATTACTGTATTTTCCAAGAAAAGGACTAATCACGTACATGATTTAAAACAAATATTTGAATGGTGTAGAAAATATGGTATCTCTCTTAATCCAAAGAAGTCCTTTTTTGCCCTTAATCAAGGAAAACTTTTAGGCTTCATTGTTTCAAAAGATGGTATCTATATTGATCCAGACAGAATTAAAGAGATTTTTGAAATTCCATTTCCCCATAATAAAAAATCCATGTAGTCATTTTTGGGTTAGATTAACTTTGTTAAACGTTTTGTTCCGGATTTTTCCCAGATTATTTTACCATTGCAAATGATGATTAAGAAAAATTCAGTGTTTAAATGGGGATCTGTAGAAAAGGAGGAATTTGATTCCATCAAGCAATCAATAATTAATGCCCTTGCTTTAAGCACTCCCAATTTTTCTAATCATTTCATACTATATACCCTCACATCCGCTTCGTCCTATGCAGCAGTATTGACTCAAATCAATGATCAAAACTTTGAAGCACCAATTTGTTTTACAGCTCAAATCTTCAAGGTGCTGAACTAAATTATTCGGAAGTTGAAAAACAAGCCTTTTCTATGTACAAAGCCATAAAACACTATAGGCCCTTCCTCTTAAAAGCTCATACAAAAGTTATAGTTCCTTTTTCAGCAGTAAGACAATTACTGGTACAAAGGGAATTAGGAGAAAAGAGAGCAAATTGGGTCACAACATTACAAGAATATGACATGGAAATCAAGCCAGCAAAGATTGTCAAAGGCCAAGGTTTTTGCAGGTTGTTAGCAGGAGCATCCAACATTCAAGAACCTGAAAATACAGAAGATACTAAAGAAATCAATCAGATGAGTACCACAGGTTTTGAATCACAGTATACAGATCTGATTTTCTATCTAAGAAATGGGTACGCTCCTTCCAATATTTCCTATAAAAACAAACGTGCCATTAGATTGAAAGCAAAAAACTTTACAATTATAGATGGCGTATTGTTTAGGCGAAATTATGATTCAATTTTATTAAGATGCTTAGAAAAACCTGAAGCACAAAAGGTTTTGCAGGAACTTCATGATGGACCAGCAGGAGGACATTTTGGAGCTGACACCACAACTCACAAAATTATCCATGCTGGATACTATTGGCCCACCTTGTTCAGGGATACTCATGAATATGTAAGGAAATGTCAAAGCTGTCAAACCTCCAGTGGAAGACAAAGAAAGCCAGCTTTCCCTTTGCAACCAGTCAACATTGAGCAACCATTTGAGCAATGGGGATTGGACATCATTGGAGAAATCACTCCACACTCATCCAAATAGCATAAGTATATCCTTACTGCCACTGATTACTTTACTAAGTGGGTTGAAGCGATCCCTTTAAAGACAACAAATTCTGAGGCAATTATGGAATTCATATATCAATTCATTATTACCAGGTTTGGTGTCGCAAATGCTCTTGTTTTTGATAATGCACCTTATTTCTCTAGAAATTCTATGTTTGAGTTTGCTATCAAAAGGGGATTTAAATTGAGGTATTCTGCAAATTACTACACTCAGGGTAATGGTTTGGCAGAATCCACCAATAAAAACCTTATTAGAATTATTAAGTGAACTATTGAACAGAATCATAAAAACTGGCATAAATCTTTGATATTTGCACTTTGGGCTAACAGAATAACTCAGAAAACATCTATAGGCACTTCTCCATTCAATCTAGTGTATGGAAAGGAAGCTGTCATACCAGCTAACTTAGCGCTTCCATCTTTAGCTTTAGTGCAGTTTATCGAAGAAAGTCCCTCATCTTCTATTCAACTAAGACACGATCAAATTTTGAAATTAGAAGAAGAAAGGGAAAAAGCTAGGATTATACATGCAAAACATCAGCAAATTATCAAGTCATCTTTTGATACAACTTCAACCAGTTCAAAACAATTACAAGTTGGTGATCTAGTTTTGAAATGGGACAAAGCCCATGAGGATAAAGGAAAACACACAAAGTTCCAGAAAATGTGGCTTGGACCATTTCAAATCAATGAGAAGATAGGCCCTTCTACTTTCATTCTACAAGATCTATCAGGAAAGAGAGATTCTCTTCCTGTTAACGGTCTTATCTTGAAAAAATTCTTCAATTGAGAAGGTAACCCCTTCTCCCTTTGTAAATATTCAATTTCCAGCTAAACTTTTGTGCATAGCTTAGATTTTAGATGTTAGAAGAATAAAGTTAGCCTTCCATTGGTCTTTACTATATTGAAAATTTTCTCAAAAGAAATGGTTATGATGTTTGCTTTTAAAATGGAAACGTTAAATGAAAGGAAGATTTCTAGGAAGTTAGGTATATTTAGATTCTAAAACCCCATTTTATTTCTGTAAACTATTCTCAAAGATTAGAAGTACTGTAAACCATTTTAATGTTTTTAAGTAGCCTAAAAACGGTTATCAATAAAAAATAGATACTGATTCAATCTTAGCATCTTCAACTCTTATCCTATCATCCATCCTCTCTTAAGGAGAAAATTTTTCATCCCATTCATGAAGAGTTATAATTACTCAGAGTGTAATTCTAAAATATACTTGAGATAAAAGATAAGAGGTCTTATCACAAGCCTGCTTACCATGATCATAGGGAAATAGTTCAACTGAAATTACCAATACTGCATACCAAAACAGGGTAATGGCTTATAATTATAATACTTGGGGTCTCATCACGAGCCAGCTTGTTCAGTTAAATTATCAGCAGTGAATGGCATTGTCAAACAACTGGCTACCAAACCAGGACAATGGATTTTTATCTTACAAAATAAAGAAAAATGAAAATGATACAAAAATATGAAAACATATTTATGGATTCATTCTTTTTAATCGTACTCTGAAATGGATGGGATAATGAACGATCAAATGGTTAAAAGGTATCCCTATCAAAACTATAGACGTTTGCTGGCAGCAGAGGCTCTACCTATGGCAAAGGAGGCATTATAAAGCTAAGTTGGAGAAGTTTTTGTTTTATCATTAGCAACCAATCAAGGCTAGTTTGAAACACAGAATGTATTTAATTATAACATGAGAAGAGGATAGAAGAAATAGTTACCATTACATTCAGAATTTATGTTTTCCTAGTTATATTAGAATCTTTCACTCAGATAAGATTTTCAAATTAAAAAGTTTAAGTATTTTAACTTTTCCCAGAGATAACTGTTTCTCCCAGTGAATCACCAATTGTTGTGCTGTACAACAACCCCCCCCCCCCCCATTTCATAAAAATTTTCTTTAAAATCATAATATGAAATGGGTCCCGTTTTAAACATAGAGGTGTGAATAAATTGGTATTTACTTATTATTAGAAAAACCCTCATAAAAAGTCCAATTGAAATATGATTTCCTTTTTAAAACAATGAAAAAAGGTTTTTTTTTTTTAAAACAAATGATAAAGATTTTATTATTACGATAAAGCAATCGTAAGATCGCATATGCAATAATAAAAGGAACATAAGTAAAGGCACATTGAATAATTCCGATCCGAAAAGGGAAATCACTATCAGGTATCGGGGAAAGACAAAGCGCATCACCTATAAAACATTCCCCATTCCTCCGATGCGATAAAGGCATCGCTATCGGCAATCAGCATTGGTAAGCGTTGCGTTAATTGTGCCACCCTCAAATCCCCCTACGCGATGAGGTGTATCGCCATCGGCGATCAACGACTCACAATGGCATAAATAAAAGGACCCAAGCCCTACCCCGATTGCGACGCATTAAATCAGGGCGCGTGTTTCTAAACATAATAAAGATTGGCATGCATTGTATCACCTTTGGTGATTGAACGATATTTTGGATTATTATGTAAATCCTCCTTTTCACGACGCCAATCATCAAATGCAATTAATCGCAAAAATATAAGCCACGCTTGAATCAATATATGTTTTGATGGATTATTTAAAAGCCCCCTTATCATCACTGACAGATGAAGCGACCAATTAATGAAGGAGTTATGCCGAGATTTTCCACTTAGATTTTATCTGCGGCAATTTTTATCACGATCTTTTATTATTCATACCTCTTTCATATTGACTCTTGCAATCTGTTTCTCCGTATTATGCTGATTTTCCATCCTTAAGTAGAATTCCGTTGAATTTTCAAGTTTTAAGCAAATGGCAAAGAAATCTAAGAGATTCGCTGCGACAGCAGCCCCTGCAGTTACTATCCATCCCACTAGTGACACTGGACCAAGCAAGAAGGGATTGATTTCAGACACTACATGTCTCAGCCTGGGAAATACCAGTTGGCAAAGCATTTATAATCTGATTGAGGCTAAAGAACCAAAGGAAACAGAAGAAGAAGCTACTGCAGACTCAACCAGCAAATAAGAAGCCTCGCTAAAGGATTTGGTCGAATCGTTTTTACACAGGATAGAAGCTTGAGAGCAAATTCTCCCTTACACTGATGTGGTCAGATGGGTGGTTGAACAAATTCCTGTTTCTAATAGGACCTTTTGCACAGTTGATGGAAGAGTTTTCGGTTTGTTTCAGCCTGACGACTTGAGAAAAATGTACCATTTGCCCGAGCCGGAGAAGAAATACAACAAAGCTTTTCTAAAGAAATTCGCATTTGAAAATGAGACGGAATCAGCCCCGATTAGACAGTGGAGACAGAATCTAGCAAAGCACAAACACGAGTCATCGGGTAAGTACTCCATGGATTCCTTAGCATCTCCTTACTGTTACGCTGGGGCGATGATGTGTAGGATATGGGGGATGCATGATTCTGCAAAATTTGATATCGAAATGGTTCCTTTAATGGAAGCGGCAACTAGTAGTTATATCATGGATTGGGCCAATATATTGTCTGATAAATTATCCTCTGTAATTCTTGATTTTAGATTCAATTCACGCAAAAATAACCGGACTATCCCTCCCTTCTATTACAGTGCTTATGTTATGGATATGCTTTGTTTTACTTCTGAATACCCAATACTCGGGTGGAGGTGGACGCCACAGGACCCAAAACCAATTCACATCTACCATCAGATGTTATGGAAGGCACATTATAAAGACCACTTATATCAAATCTGTAATGGTTTTATGTTGCCCATCTATTATGCTATCTTTGATAGGCCTGCCCCAAGGATTTCCGAGGAGGCCGAGATTGGCTAAAAGATGGGGAGGATTATATACGTATAGATACTCACAATGTAGAGTAGAGACGAGGTGGAGAGAAGAAACAGAGAAGCGGGATTCAGGTTGTGTCGTACCTCACCCTGCCGGTTCAATTTACTTATTTGGTGGCCCCTCTCAAATAAGTAACTAAAGAGCAACTAAAGTTTCAATTTACTTATTGGGTGGGGGGGCGATGGTCGAGCCCTCACCATCGGAATAATGAGTGACTCCGTCCCTCCGATCCTCTCCCGGTGGTCTGCTGTGGGAATTGGTTTGGGGAAGATAAATTCACATATATACAGGTGTTTGGCAGTGCCACAAAACCCCATGTTCTCCCAGTATATGTGCCCGATAAACTGTTGGCACATGAATTAGCCTACCAAATCACAACCGCTGGAACGTAAAAAACTCTTAGGACTTCCAAAAAGCAGCTATGGCCCGTATTCCCTTTAAGATGTGGTGTTTACACCATACTTGATTGGAAACATGCTGAGAAGGAGGTAGGCAAAATTAATATGCTCAACCTTGCGACCATCCCTAGCAGGCAATTCGATCCCCGGAAGGTTGTCTACAATGTGCTTGAACAGGCCAAACTCACCAAGTCTGACCATGAAAAAGCTCAATTTGATGATTTATTTTCTTCAGCAGAATCTTTGTCTCAGGTTAAAACATTGGCTAGAATGAAATATAATGACGAAGCACTGGTGGAATTCAATAGGCTCAAAGAGCAGAGGTTGCAAACTCTGCCTCTGGACTTGTTGGTCACTACACCAACAGCTAAGTCAAGTGAGCCTGGGCAGAAGAGTACTGACGAGCCTCCCGCTACAGAGGAAATTCCCAAAAAAGAAACAGAGCAGGAGAAAGGAAAGGAGCAGGAAAAAGAGAAGGAAAAAGGGAAGAAGCATGATAGTGAATTTATTGATTTGGAGACTCAAATTGATCCCAAACTCCTCCAAGAGTGGAAGCAATTTGACACTATTATTAATAATCCCGAGACTCCACCAGGATTCGGCATGCCTCAAGTGACAGTCAGCCAAGAAACTACCACAACTACGGTTCCGATGGAAGGAACCAGCAGCCTACCCAGTAGTAAGGATGCAGAAATAATCCCCAGAGATCCATCCGATCAAATTGTTTTACAGGTAGAAGACATACCACCACTAGACGTCTTTTACAGTCCTAAACATAGGGCTATGGTGAAAAGACAGAGGGAAAGGAAAATACTTGATCAATCTTCCCTTTTGCCAGATCAAACAGAGATGGCTAACGTGGTGTGGAAGGAGGAACTGAACCCTTCCGATGACCTTACGAAACTCTCCCAATATGCTGGAGCATATTCGGCAGCCACAATGGATAAGGCTTTGAAAGTGAGTAGTCTCCTCAAGGAAAAAGATAAAATGATTGATTCATTGTAGTTGCAGGTGTCCGAAGCACAGCGGAAATAGAACAATTGGAACAACAACTATCAACACAGCGGCAGACAAACAACCAATTAACTGAGAAATTACACAAAGAAAAACAGAGGATAGATTCAAGTGCAGTGCAGAAATAGAAGGAACTGTCTGAAGCAGTAGCCAAATTAAAGGCAATGAACGAACAAATGAGTAAGACTAAGGATGAGCAAATCCCTCAACTGTCACAAGAAGTGGAAAAGTTCAGGAGCCTTCCTCAAATAGTAGAATTCAGAATAGAAGCTCTACAAATCAATAAGGCATTGATTACACAGCTGAAACTGCTATGTCATAAAATTTCTTTGGCTGAACCTCTTTGTGAAATTACTACATCTATAGTAGATAAATCAGTTGAAGCTAGACAGGAATTGGAACAGGCCGATGAGAACTTAACTAATTTTCTTGCTTGGCAAGACTCCCTTGAAGGACAGGTTTCGAATCTGCCCAAAATTATTGAAGCACACAAAGACATCCTGTTCCTAGAGTGGTAGACCCAATTAATGAAGGTAGAAAGAGAAACCTCGAGATGTCGGTTATCTACTAGCAATTTAATTGAATTTGTTAACGACACTCTTTATCTGTCTAATATGATTTCACAGTGTAATCCAGGAAAATTAACATCGGCCAAAGCCTTAGAACATACATGCAACCAGGAGCTGGAAAAGAAAGGAAGATTAATCGCTGGCATCCAAAGTTTAACTTGGGATACCTTTTAGTTTTTCCTAATCAAGCCATACAGTCAGAGGGCCGCGCTCAAGTGTTTAACTGATGCTATCAGTTGTATGATCCCCGAGATACAAGATGCCACATATTCAACTCAATTGAATTATCACCTAATACGCCCCCCAGAGTTGCAACCGATGTTAGATATCTGCTAGCTCAAGCCGAAGGGAGATCATTCGAAGCAATGAATCATGCTGCCGACTGAAGACAAGCCGATTTTGAGGAGATCTTCATAGCATAGTTGTACCAATTTATTAGCAATTTTATTTTGTAATTAGTTAGCTTAATTAGTATTTATAGGCCCTTTCATGCATTTGGAGAGGGTCCTCAGTTTTTGTATAAACTCAAATCAGGAAGTCACACTATTGTGCTTCTGATCTATTTTTTATAAAGACTGGGCCAGTATTCTTATTTTTGACAAAGAAAGCTTTGATGATCTGTGCACTATTGCCTCTTGTGGAAGTGTTTTCTAAGTTGGAAAAAGGAATGTGAATGCGATTGATATTGGGAGTGACTCAAATAAACATATGGTACTATTATCTATGCTCTTCTGTCATTTTTATGTGAATCTGCATTCGTTTAAATTTTGCTATCATTGAATATATATATGTGCTTTAACAGCAAGCCTTGTACTTTTCACTATTGGATGTCTGAGGATTGTTATTCTTTCACTCATGTCTATGTCTATGAAATAAATGAGAAATAGTGTAATAATGTTTGCTTGATTGCTTTGTTCAACTATTTGGGCTTAGTAATTATCATATTAATAAACATCTTTGCTTACCAACAAGGGTCATCTATATGCCTGTTTGTGAATGAAGACCATCCAAAGTTACACTAAAAGAAAAAATTTCCCGGGATATAATAGTTGTTTATATTTTACTTTTAAATTAGATCATTCATCCATTATCGTTATATATTACAAAATCAATCATTTATCCATCCCATTTACCAATCATTGGGAAACTGGTCCCATTATATCCAGTCGGAGCCACCATACCAAACAGAAAAGGAGTTGCCTTTAAGGTCCGGACCGGGTGGTTATCCCCGATGTTGATGCAGCGATTTTCGAGGCATCAACAGTGCCACATTTCAGCGGGCAATGGACTTGGCTTTTGCAAATGATAAGGATGTGTTTTTGGTGGTGTACTTGGATGATTTGACAGTATTTTCCAAATCTAATGAAGAGCACATGCATCATCTAAAAATTGTCTTTCAAAAGTGTAGGAAATATGGTCTATCGCTGAATCCTAAGAAGAGCTTGTTCGCCATGGAGGAAGGCAAATTACTTGGGAACATCATTTCAAAGTATGGCATTCGTATAGACCCAACATGTGTGCAAGCAATTCAGAAAATCGATCTGCCTAGGAACAAAAAAGAGATAAAATCATTCAATGGTAAGATGAATTTTCTGCGTCGCTTCGTGCCTAATCTTGCAGAACACTTAAGATAAATGACCAACATGCTTAAGAAGGATAGCCAGGTGAAATGGACAGAGGAAGCTGTAAAATCTTTCAACTTGGTCAAATTGGCCCTTTCTTCAACTCTAGTTCTAGTCAGCCCGAACTACACTCAGGATTTCATATTGTTTTCATTTGCTTCTGAGCACACTATGGTAGTGGTATTATTACAGAAGAGAGATGATCATGAAAGAGACCCATTGCATTATTCAGCAGGGCTATAAGGGACGCAGCTTTAAAGTACAAGATCATTGAGAAGGAAGCCCTGGCATTGGTGAAGGCATTGAAGTATTTCCGGGTATATATCCTACATTCTCACATTCTGGCCTATGTTCCTAATACTGTTGTAAAATATGTTTTAGTGCAGATCGATCCGGAAGGGAGAAGAGGCAAATGGATTGCAGCCTTGTTGGAATATGATGTGGAAATAAAGCCCACAAAGCTGGTCAAAGGACAGGGGTTGGTGAAGCTAATGGCCGAATCAAACTTGCATGCCTTGGACATAAATCTGATCACTGTCATGTCCGATGAGAATGAGGAAGGAATGTCAATTCAGGTATCCAAAATGTTTGCTTTGTCCCCATGGTATTCAGATATAATATATGTACTGAAGAATCTGTCACCACCACCCGGAATGACTAGAAACAAAGCGAGAACACTCAAATTGAAGGCTGCCAAGTTTTGTATTTTGAATTCTGCACTGTATTGGAAAGATCCAGGTGGAATTTTGTTAAATTTTTTGGTGGAAGAGGAGGCAAAGAAAGTCATGGAGGATTTCCAAAGAGGAGAGTGTGGTGGTCATCTTTTTTGGAAGTCAACAGCGAACAAAATTTTGAGAGCAGGGTACTACTGGCCTACTTTGTTTTCTGATGTGTATAATATGGTCAAGCGCTGTCATAAATGTCAGATTTTTGAAGGGAAACAGAAATTACAGCCTTTTCCACTTAAGCCTATTGAGGTGAGCGCTCCCTTCCAGCAATGGGGGTGGATTTCATTGGGAAAATTCATCCCGCCTCTTCCAGACAGCATAGATGGATCCTTACAGTGACGAACTATTTCACAAAATGGATTGAGGCAGCCCCTACCAGACAAGCCATAGACATGGTAATCATTTCATTTCTCGAAAATAACATCTTGTCTCACTTTGGTTGTCCAAACAAATTAATCACAGATAATGCAGCAGCTTTCAAATCGAAAAGGATGGTAGAATTTTGTCATAAATATCACATAATTTTGGGTCATTCAACTGCCTATCATTCGCAAGGCAATGGATTGGCGGAATCTTTGAATAAATCCTTGGTAAACATCATCAAGAAGCTGTTGGAAATAAATAAAAAGAGCTGGAATAAGAGGTTGGTCCATGTGCTTTGGGCAGATCGGATCAGTCAGAAAAAGTCTATTGGTATGTCACCGTTTGAGCTTGTTTATGGAGTTGACACAGTATTCCCCGCCTCTCTTGCTGCCCTGGTGGTCAAAATTCTTCAGGAGGCCGGCAGTGAAGAAGATCCCATGTAGAGAAGGCTGAATCAAATGATCCAATTGCAGCAAACAAGAGAAGAAGTTTTCAAGAATACATCCAAATTATAGGAGAAAATAAAGAAAATCTATGACAACAAAGAAAAAGCAGATAAATTTCGGTTGGATGATGTGGTGTTGAAGGTGGATGAAAGGAATGAAGAGAAAGGCAAGCATAGAAAGTTCGAAAATATTTGGAAAGGTCCTTTCAAGATTGCAGCATATAGGGGTCAGAATGCCTTTCTTCTAAAGGAAATGAACGGGGAAGATTGTCCTGGAGGGCCGATCAATGGTCGGCTGCTCAAGCGGTATCACTGCTAATCTATTAACGTTGCTTCCACTATCATTGTAAATACCATTTTTATTTTAGTTTGGTTTCAGTCTGTAAAGTTAGTTTTTGAGTTATTTCAATGTCAAGTTTGATTCAATTTCTTGGTCATTTCAGTTTCATAAATAAGTCAGAGTCCTGTGCTGTTTATTGAAATGATGAATCCATAGCCCAATGGACAAAGGCACTGTCTAGCTCCTCCAGAGATCTGCTGTTCTTGGCACCTCCAAGGAGCTACCATCCCCCATTGGAGCCAATGTTAGAGTCAGTCTGGTCAGCCCTCCGCCAAAGATCAAACCTCTTTGTGCATTTCAATTTTAGGTGTCCCGCCCCATTCACTCAGCTGCATTTCACTAGGGGCATGCCATGATCTGACATAGAAAGTCATGCTAATCATTTCCCTTCATGTTTGGCTCCTTCTGGCTCAGGTCTTTTGTCAAAAATCACCAAATTCCATGACAGTCAAGGTCTGGTCCTTTACAGGACAAAGTCATTTTCTATGTTTGGGTCTAGAAATTCATCAATTTGGTCTTTGAAACATGTCCGGTAAAGCCATGCAGGCTAGAGGGAGGCCCTTACATAGCTATGGTTTAGAGAGCTTCATCGTCACATGGATAGACATCAACTCTTCTTCAAAACTCTGTTTTGAAGAAAAGTCAAACAAGGTCATTTATGACAAATTTTTCCAAAAAATCACCAGTTGACTTTTTCAGATACAGTCATGGTTTCCATGGCCAAATACCCTATCATACAGTCCCTGCAAAGATGTGCGGAAAATTTCATCATTTGAGCCAAAATGTCAAAGGGAAAGTGAAAATCAGTGTGTTTTAAAGTCAGTGAAAAAGTGCAAAACACAACATTAGAAAAATGGGTTTTCAAGGAAGCAAAAATTAAACCCATCTCTTCCAAGGCTATAAATACATGTTTTGACCCAAATCAAAGGCATTGTGCTATTACAAGACTTGGAGAAGACATTGCAAAGGTGTGAGTGTGAGATTGGAGCGTTTGAGTGAGTGGGAGCAGGTTTTCGAGGGCGCGGCGCACATACCCAGGAGCATGGTGCACTCACCGGGCGCAGCGCACATGTAGCCAGCCCGCAGTTGAAGGTTTGCATAGGCACAATGCACACCCAACGCGTGGCGCACTGGGAATTGCACACGACACACACAGACCAGGGGCCGAGAAACGTTGCCAAACCAACCCAAATTTTGGTGAAGGCTATCAAATCGAGAGGTAAGCCTTACGACCTCACCTGTTCATCAAATTTTATCAAGGATATGGTGTTTGTGGAGATGTTTGAATGTCACCAAAAAGCATAAGGTCAACCATAAGAAAATCACCAAGAAAATGATGGCTGGGGTTGTCAAAACGTGTTGTTAGTGCCAAGGTTTCACTCCACTGACCTTTTTCTCCTCACCTATCATTTTTCCCATCCTCCCTTATCATTTTTCCTAAACCCCTACCCTAAGTCACTACCAAACCCTCTCCCTATTCCTCCACTATTTGATCAACTCAAAATCACCATAAGACTAGCTCATTGTGCAAGCAAAGCTGTGGAAGAGGGGTGCATGGTCGAAGGGTTGAAGAGTCAAATGATTAGTAGCAATTTAGGGTGATTTCAGAGCGCGTGGCACACACACCAAGGAGTGCGGCGCACTCATTGGGCGCGGCGCACATAGAGCTCGTCCACTGTGTAAATACGCCACTGGCGCGGCGCACAGAGATATAAAGCCCAGAAAACAATTAATTTGCCTAAAAATTTTTGGATGCTCATCAAATTTGAAAGGTAGGCAACCTACCTACACTCTTGCGTCAAAATTGAAAGGAGTAGCATGGTTTTAGGAGTATAAATCAAATGCAAAATTTTTTATAAAGCAAACAGAAGAAGACACAAAGAAATCATGATCCTAGGGTTTATGCTACAGTGACACTGCTGCCAAGGTGTTTCGAACCCTACCCCATCAACACTATACCCAAGCTACTCCCAAATCCCTGACAAATCTCTCCCTTTAACCCCTATTCCCATTTCATCATTCCCCTCCTAATACTCCTTGTTTTATTGTCCCCTTGGTGGAAGATTTTCAGAGAAACTACCAGCTTCATTGGAATTCAAGGGCAGCATAAAACTCAGGGTACAAACAGCAGTAATGGCATCCGAAGTTTCATCAGAATATGAGGAGGAGACCCACAGTGACACAGCTTCGGGAGAAAGGGCCCAAAGGAGACATCACCAGAGTGGCAGACATCTTAGAGATGAGCCAAACACCCTCACCGAGTTACAGGCATGCCCTGTTGCTATGTCTTGTTTCCAGCACTTAGCATGTTTTGGATTTTGTCAGAGGGTGGTAAATGTCAGAGTTCATCATGAGTTGGCCCGTCTTTTTGCACTTCACCTACATGGGGGACTGTCTATCTTGGCTGGGGTCACTTTCACATTGACACCTAAAACCATATCAGTGGCAACAGGCATACCAAACATTGGAGAGCAGTGGCACAAGAAGAAGAAGGTTGAGAAGCATCATTATGAGCCTTACATCAAAGACAACTGTTTGAGCCACCTCATGAGAGTTTTCCCATTCAGATTTCTAAAAGATGAGTATGCCCCGCTCATGAAATTGATCATGAAATACTTCAGTTGCGAGGGGAGGTTTTCTCGCCTTTATGCATACCACATCAGGTTACTCATGCACTGTTATATACCTAGGGGGGATAATATGGGGTACCAAGGGAGGTACCCAAGGTAATAATGTAATAATGGGATGGGCCATAGTAATAAATAAGGTGGTTAACCCATGTCATGTAAGGGACCACAAGTAGTTAATAATAATGTAATGGGCCCATGGTATTAGTTGATGGTATGAGGGAACCATGGTAATGACCCATGGTCTTGTATGTATGAGGCCTATATAGAGGCTAGAGACTCCACATGGAGGGATATGAAGAGAAGTATTCTTGTATGAACAGGCATATGGCTTGTGGAGTGTTCTCCTTCCTTAAGGAGTGAATGTATGGTGTTGCCCTACCTTAAGGGTTTGATCAATAAAGAATCATTTCATATTATTTCTGGGTTTATGTGCATTATTTTATATTTTCATATCTGATCTATAATATTCTTGGGTTAGATCTACAACAATTGGTATCAGAGCACTTTCTTGGGCAAACCGTGGAGAATTTTTTTTTATTTTTGCAGGGATTTTTGGGTGGCGAAATTGCAGATCAGATCTGTACATTTTGGTGCAAGATCTGCAAAATCTAATTGCAGATCTGTATTCCTGGTGAAAAAATAGCCGATTTCAAAAAAAAGAATCGGTTGAATCGGAGTCCGGATGAAGAAGATATCGCTAATTTAAAAATCAGTGGGGTTGTAGACAATTTTGAGAGCAGCGATTTTGCGGCGCAGATCTAGACGTCCTGGTACAAGATCTGCAAAATCTAATTGCAGATCTGGATTCTTTGGGAAATAATACCCAACTTCAAAAAAAAAAAATCAGTCGAATCGGAGTCCAGATGAGGGAGATATCACTGATTTAAAATCAACTCTTTTTTCAGAAATTTTGGGTGACGGCGGGAAAGTAGCAGCGCAGATCTGTAATTCCAGTGTCTGAATCACATGGGTAGATGCAGAATGGTTGCTCTATTTCCAAAAACAGGTTATAATAGAGATTCTGAGCAATATTGACGAAACTGTGACATTTTCAAATTTTCGCCAAGTGAATCTTTTTCAAAACCCTCTTCATGGAATACTTTGCTAGAAAAATGATAGCCCTACTATTGAAGAATTCATACAAAGCCTAAAGAAAATATATACAGAGGAGATATGGAGGTTTATGGTACCACTTTTTTTGACAGAAGAGGCCGCCATATGGTGGAACTCACTGGGCATTAGAGGCTTGTCCAAATTCTCGAATGAAGAAATGGAAAAACTCCTTATGGACAAATGGTCTCAGACTAGAAAACAAGATAAGGGGAAATATGTGGGGTTATTTCCTACTAGTATCTCCTTATTGCAGGTTCATGGATTGATTCAAAAGGAGAAAATCATTGTTTCTATAAATCCTAGTTGCAAGCATAATTTCATCAATGTTAATTTGGCAAAAAAATTGCAAGTCCCAGCAAAACAAATTGTAGATACACAGGTTGATAATGAGGATGTTCAAGTGTACAAGGATTTGAAGATTTCTATGGATAAATATGTGTTGCATGGTGATTTTTATGCTTCAGAGATGGATAATATGGATGTTGTTTTGGGATATCCTTGGATGGAATCCGTGGGTACTATCAATATTAATGTGCAGAAGAAATTCCTGAAGCTATGGTATAAAAAGAAGAAAATTACAATACAAGATATTTCCATCCATAAACAGGTAGAGCACATGGAGGCTGAAGTAGAAGATGTTCAAGGGACTGACATATCAGATGATGAGCCTTTGATGATCGATAATCAAACACAAATAGAGGCTGCAAAAGAAAAGGTTACAGGTGATGATACATCAGAGGAGGGCTCAGTGGTTGAAGTCATATTGAAAAAGAAGACACCACAACAGGCACCACAGCAGGGTGAAGTCAAGCAAAAGCCATCGTGGGTTAAAACTTCAACATATCATCACCCACATCACCCCGCAAGACAACCATCATGGAAACCAAGTAGTCACATGATGGATAGAAAGGAGAGACGATCCACCTACTATACATCAACACAGAAGAGCTGCCACGGTCAACTTCCATCTCAAGCGAGCGAGGCACCAGCGAGATCGAGGGTTCACCTTTCTCTTGGATGGATAGATGCACGTGCATGGTATCAATGGACTACTCTTTTGAGTAGATCTTATTATTTGTGTTCTTCCCATGTTTCGGGGACGAAACATGCTTAGGGGGGTGGAATGTTATATACCTAGGGGGGATAATATGGGGTGCCAAGGGAGGTACCCAAGGTAGTAATGTAATAATGGGATGGGCCATAGTAATAAATAAGGTGGTTAACCCATGTCATGTAAGGGACCACAAGTAGTTAATAATAATGTAATGGGCCCATGGTATTAGTTGATGGTATGAGGGAACCATGGTAATGACCCATGGTCTTGTATGTATGAGGCCTATATAGAGGCTAGAGACTCCACATGGAGGGATATGAAGAGAAGTATTCTTGTATGAACAGGCATATGGCTTGTGGAGTGTTCTCCTTCCTTAAGGAGTGAATGTATGGTGTTGCCCTACCTTAAGGGTTTGATCAATAAAGAATCATTTCATATTATTTCTGGGTTTATGTGCATTATTTTATATTTTTGTATCTGATCTATAATATTCTTGGGTTAGATCTACAACAATTGGTATCAGAGCACTTTCAAGGGCACTTTCTTGGGCAATTGTAGATCTAACCCAAGAATATTATAGATCAGATACGAAAATATAAAATAATGCACATAAACCCAGAAATAATATGAAATGATTCTTTATTGATCAAACCCTTAAGGTAGGGCAACACCATACATTCACTCCTTAAGGAAGGAGAACACTCCACAAGCCATATGCCTGTTCATACAAGAATACTTCTCTTCATATCCCTCCATGTGGAGTCTCTAGCCTCTATATAGGCCTCATACATACAAGACCATGGGTCATTACCATGGTTCCCTCATACCATCAACTAATACCATGGGCCCATTACATTATTATTAACTACTTGTGGTCCCTTACATGACATGGGTTAACCACCTTATCTATTACTATGGCCCATCCCATTATTACATTATTACCTTGGGTACCTCCCTTGGTACCCCATATTATCCCCCCTAGGTATATAACATGCACTTTACTAGGGTGCTGATGATGAACCTTCCATTTTTAATCTGCGGGAACATAGAGAGAATGAGAAATTTCATGCAGCACGAGACCCCTCGACAACAGCTCAACAGTGTGTATCACTTTGCCCTTATCCGGATTTTGGTGGACCATCAGTTGGGATTATAGGGTATTGCTTGGGAGGACTTCATCTCCCGTGACTTCTTCAATGCTCCACAGGTGGTTTCAGAGGCAGAGCATGAGATAGGGGGCCCATCTCATAAGTATGAATGACATGAGACTGAGAGGATGCCAGTATACATCACCTATCAGAAAGGCAGTAGACCCTTATTTGTAGCAGCAAAGTGAGTGTTATCTCCACCTGGGGTGGAAGGGGCCTCGCTTCCGACATCAGCATCATCGAAGCAGGGTAAGGGTCAGGAGCCAGTGCAGGAGGAAGGGCCATCAGGTGAGTGAGAGACCAACTTTGTTCTCCTCCAAGATGATGAGACAGATGCAAAACCAACAAATGAGGAGCTTACAGAGATCATCCAGGAGCAGCAATCAGTGATTGAGTCCTTGTCCCTTGACTTGGAGAGGGCCAAGTGAACATGAAATACCTGGAGCAGAGAAACAAACAGCTTGAGGACCAACAGACGATCATGGAGCTACAAAATATTCGTGAGCATCGCCAAGCTGCTCAAAGAAGAAGGGTTGCGCTCACATCTTTGGAGCAAGAAATCAATGAGGATCGGGAGGCCAACCTTGAGAGGGTCAACATTCATTTGGAGAGGCTACTGGAAAAAGCTGACCAGGACCTTGGTCTATTGATACATATGGCTTTCCGTTACAGGGTGTGAAACATGAGTGTACAAGCCCGGATAAGGAACTTGAAGGGAAAATTGAGGAAAGCAACAAGAAGGGAAAATAGGGAAAAAGAGCAAGATCAGATTCTAATCTTGGCTGAGGCTTCCTTGGACCATCATAGTACCCCATAGAGATCCTCTAGCCCAAATTTCAAAAAATTTGGGGAAATGATGGTCACTTGGTAATTTTTTGGGTAAAAAACAGGGATTTTCTCCCTATGCGCCGCGCCACTAGCGCGACGCTAAAATTCTAGGGCTCCAAATGAGGAATGGCTTGCAGATTTGGATTTAGCATGGAAAATTACGACTAATGGTGTCCGGGCAAGAGATTTGAGCAAAATCTAGGTCTCCTAAAGGTCAAAAAACACCCAAAAATGGCTTCTCTGCCATTTTTTTGACACACAGAAAGCAGTCTTGGGAGAATGGAGATTTGGAGGGGAAAATGAGCACCAAATTTGAAAATTCTTGTTGGGTTAGGAAGTAGACAGGACAGGTTTTCCATCAAGACAACTTGGGCACATTTTGGACACCTGCAAGTGCCCCAAAATAGGTCCCAAAGTATCGCGACGCACAGAAAAAATGGCGCGCCGCACAGAGGAAAACTTTGTCAATTTGCTTCCGTTTCGTGAAATTTCGGTTCGCGACTTCTCCAAGTGGGCCCGCTCATCTACACTTGGGTTTTTTGGCACCAAAGGCGGCATTTAAATATTTTTTTCTCCAGATTGACTTCTATCCAAGTGGCGAAGGAAGGAAAACGGTCACCCCAAGCCAAATGTCACGTTTGCAGCACTGCACCTGTAGCTGATGGTTGGCTCTCCATCTCCATTTTGTAATGATTCGAGTAACTCCCCAACCCTTGGGCATTATATCTCTTCCTCACACATTCTATATATTTTATGAAAGTTATTTGCAAAGGGTTGGTTGACTTGTAACTTCTGGGAGACTGTGGGAAAGAAACTTTGTTTCTTCACTGTGTATTTTCGACAGAGAATTAATGAAAAGCAGTGGCTTTGTTTCATGAGATTCTTGTGGTTGTGAGTGTAACAAATGTGTCTCTTATGTTTTCATAAGTATTTCATTATGTTTCATAATTCCTTTCATGTTCATTTCCAGTGAAATTTTCTGAGTGAGATTAGGTAGAATTCAATTTTATTGCTCTGCCTGTGGGAAAATTTCATGTTTAGTGTTATTCTTCTGTTGAAAGGATTCATGTCAGTATGCCCTTTTCACTTTCTTCAGCAAATCTATTCATGCCACAGTACCTCAAACTAAATTGTTACATTTCCCGCCTACCTCGCCTCACGAAATAATCTGTGCCTTTGTATTAACTTCTCTGTTCTTTGCTGAGCACCAGTCCCATAACATCCCAGAAGCTCGGTCATTTCATAAATTTTTTTCTAGAATCCATATTCACTTACTAGCCTAAGGTAAATATTGCATTGTAAGTCATCTCAGACCGTTTTCGATCATCTATTCACTAAGCGTGACTCGGAGAGAGCCCTCTCCTGCTCTGGTAGGGCTAGTACCAGACTGAGCGTGATTTGTGGTTACCCTAATTTTTGCCTTCCTTCAGCCTAAGGCAGATTTAGGTGCTAATAGGACCCTCGCTGGATCTACCCGAACGAAGGACCCCCATGTGCACCTCTCTTTGCATAGTTTTCTTATTTAAGTATCATGGCTGTGTGGAATTCTTGTTTTTTACTGTAGATAACCCCCGCTCTATTAGGGTGTTGACCTAAAACCCTAGGGGACTTTGTCCCTCAATAGGCATTACAGGTCAAAACAAGGCAAAATAGGTTGCTACAGGCATACTACAAGAAGCTACTATAGGATCCCTGTATTGCTACAGGAAGTCCTGTAATGCTACAATAAGTCTTCCAAGAGGGTTTGGAATGTAAGGATGATGTGATCAAGTTATGGAAATATGGATGAAGGTTGTAGTGGATGGATGGAAGGTGACCAACACCCCTAGCCAACCTCAACACTTCAGAAAAGCCAGTTTTGTACTAAGAGGGTTGCTCACAGTGACCTAAAAAGAAGAGAATAATAATTGTGGTTGAGATTCATCAAAAGAGAGTGGAGAAGTCCTGTGTGGAGATGGTGAAACGGTCCCTTTCCTGCAGGTCCTACAGTCTTGCAACATCACATGCACCTACTCTTCTTTTCATTTACAAAATATTATAACCAATGGTATAAAATATGAGTTGAATTTGGAAACTATATAATTGATGGTAAAAACTCTTATCTATGCAATGAATTAAACTCTAAGCTATATCAATCATATGTAAAAAAAATAACTAATGTATACCTTTTCCAAGAAATCATCACATAGTTTTTTTGGGTTGTGATTGTAGAGTCCTCTAGTTAG
Organism: Pinus tabuliformis; assembly: GCA_031772625.1. Lineage (NCBI taxonomy): Eukaryota > Viridiplantae > Streptophyta > Pinopsida > Pinales > Pinaceae > Pinus > Pinus tabuliformis. Next base: position 76,621,188 of record CM062819.1, on the reverse strand, counting down.
AGTCCCATGAGAGAGTTGAGATAGAGGCAACAATCACAAACATTTTGATGAATTATATTCTACTAAAATGCAGCAACTAATCAAACATTATAAGTTAAAATAAATATCAATACATAAGATAGACCTAAGCTATTGGGGGTTGGGCCCAAACCCAAGAGCCTTAGCCCTCTAAACTAACTATGTGATGGATCAATAAGAAACTTCTCATTATCATTATAGAAATGTCAAATACATCACATAATAAGTGAAAAATAGCAGCCACAAGTTCTTGAGCTTAATACCTTATTCATTGTAAACAAAATTTGAATCCTAATGAGTTCCTTGGCATGTTTATTTATACAAATGGGTAGCTACCAACAACTCCCTAGAAAGTAGATATGTTTATCTCCCAAAAATCAAGAAAGGTAGATCTTGATATTTCTTGAACTGCATTGGCTTGGATATCAATGACCTCTTCCTACTTTGTTTCCAATGACTCTGAGTTGATGAGAGACAAAGTGGTGATCTTGGTTGATTGAAGGAGTTAAGGATGTAGACAACTAACTAGAATCTCTCCATGTTGTCTACTCTGAACTCTTGCATTGAAATTATCTCAAAATTATCAAAATTCCTTCATTTAAACCATGTTAGGCCACATGACATAGCAACACATCTTTTGTCCTCCTCACTAAGCATACTATAACAAAAATTGTAAATAAATGTGAGAAAGAGATAATTCTAAATTTGGAGGACGACATTATGACCCTTGTGATATACCTATTGATGAGCCTTGTCATAACCCCCCTACTAAAGTTGTTGCTCATCCTTTGAGAAACTCAATCATCTATGTTCATGTCTTTCATGGCCCTAGTGGCCTCTCTGACATCCCAAGACTCTTCATATGGTGTGCCTTCTTGAGGATATATTCAGCCTACATCCTTTTCTATGTATGCCCACTACTTCCTCTTCTCTTCCTCATCCCTTCTTCCTGTAGGCCTAGCAGCAAAGGTGGAATTAGCTTGAGTCCAATCCATTTGATTTTTAATATTTGCATGTTTCCTAAACCTTTCACGAGAGTGATACTCCCTGATCTGGAAACTGTGGGGTAATGCATTCCATCTTCTCTAGCATTCTTGTTGGATTTCTATCCCTAACAGCTTGAGTGTGTCTTCAAAATGTGAGATTCCATGCTCTTGGGTGGATAGGTATATGGGTGCTAGACTAGCATCATTAGAGATGATTTTATGATTACTAATGACATCCATTGGGCTTATCTACTCTTCCCTGATATATAGTGGTTATTTTTCTTCCTATCCCATTACTTTCTTTACCTCCTCAGCTCTAACCTCCTCATGAGTCATCAAAGATGCTAGGGCCATCAGTTGCATGTCCCCCAACTTTTCATTGGGATCCAAAACATTCATATCATTTGATGTGAGGTTATCCATGTAGAACTTAGAAAATTTTTCTCTGTATTCTATGCTAATTTGGTCACATATTTCAATGAATTGTTTGTAGTCTTGAAATGGCAGGGATCCATGTTCTTCTAGGGTCTTGATTTGGAGCTACATCCACTTCTCTTTGGGAAAGAGTGCATAAGACTTGGATGGTTGTTTTCAGTATAGTGCCTCCATGGAGAGGCTTTCCATTGTATCCAGTGGGGTTTCCTTCTCTTCCAACTTCTCCCTCAACCATATATTCTCTACCTATAGTTGTTCCCTCTTTGTGGTCTCTTTCTCTCTTAGCTCACTCAAATATTGCTCATTTCAAGGAAATTATCTTCCATGAGGCCAACATCTTCCACCATTTTGGACTTAGCAATATCCATCCATATGTGGGTTCTTCCTCTTTTTGCTTCAAGTTCAAAGAAAAGTGGGATTGCAAATTTTTGGGGAATAACTCTCCCTCCTTCAATGAATTTATAATAGAATCTCAAATAAGGTTGCGGACTAGGCTCCTGTAGCTCTGGGAAGTCCTCCTCAAATTTTTCAAGAAGTTTCCCCCTCCTGTAGCTGTTGTGTTACCTTATGCCCCTCTTTTTTCTCATTCTTCCCTTCTTGTAGCACCCTTTCATCTTCCTATAACACAATCTATTTTTCTTGTAGCTTCCGTTTTCCTTTTTGTTGGAGGATGGTAGGTGTCATGGGTTGTTTAAAAGAGTTTTATCTAGTGGTGGGACTCCTCACATAAGTTATGGGAGTCTTTGATATGGCCTTTGGAGAGGTGACCTTCTCAACGTTTCTTTCAGTGGACCCTGTCAGACCAAGCAGTAACTCCTCAACCAAAATTGATTCGTGTGTTTTATTCCTTCAGGTAGGTCTTCATTATATTCATGAGGGAGAGACTGTTCACTTCATCTCATGATGACTATTCATATTACTTATTTATATTTTACATTATATTCACCCAATCTTGAGGATTAGGTTTCAACATTCCCCCCTTAATCTGAAAGGATGTTGGTGAGTCCAAGCATCATTCTGAATCATTCAAGTTTTTCTCTTCCAAGTGCTTTGGTGAAGATGTCTGCAATTTTCTCATTAGTGGAACAATGACGGAGATGGATTGTTTTGGCCTCAACATGATGACGAATCAGATGATATTTAGTATTGATGTGCTTCGTTCTATCATGGAACTTTGGGTTCTTGGCCAACTTTATTGCAGAGGTATTGTCAATCGTGAGTGGAGTTGATTGTACTTGTTTTACGTGAAAATCTTCAAGAATTTTCCTGAGCCACACAAATTATTTTGTTGCTTCAGCTACTGCCATGTATTCTACTTCTATTGTGGAATCTGTTAGAACTGATTGTTTGCGTGATTTCTAGGAGATAGCTCCTGATCCAAGACTCATAGCATATCCTGAAGTAGATACCCCAGTTTCTTTGTCTCCATCGAAGTCTGATTCAGAGTATGCAATCAAGATGAAGTCATCCACCTATGTATACTTGATTCCAAAGTCTTGAGTTCCCTTCAAGTACCTTAGAACTCCTTTTGCAGCAGACCAATGTCCCTCACAAGGCTTTTGCATAAACCTGGAGAGGATTCCAATAGCAAACGAAATGTCTAGTCTGGTAGTAGTTAGATAGGTAAGACTTCCTACAAGTTGTCTATACTTTGTTGCATCCTCAAATTCTTTTCCTTCAGTAGATGTCAGCTTTAATTTTTGTTCCATTGGAGTAGTAAGAGGATTGCATTCTTTCATGCCAAACCTGTTCAACAGATCTCCAATGTATTTCTTTTGAGAAAGAAATATGGTCTTCGGATGTTGGGTTACTTCAATGCCAAGATAGTAATGAACATAGCCCAAATCAGTCATTCAAAACTTTTCCCCAATTCCTTCTTTATGGATGCAATGTAGCTTTCATTGTTCCCTGTCATCAAAAGATCATCTACATATACCACAAGATATACAACTATTTTTCCAGCTTTCTTGACAAATAAAGTTGCATCATCAAGATCATAATGTTTGAAATTGAGTTTCAGAAGATGCTTAGTTAGTTTTTCATACCAGGCTCGCGGTGCTTGTTTGAGACCATACAAGGACTTCAGAAGTTTGCATACTTTATGTTCATGTCCTTTCACAGAAAATCCTTCAAGCTGAGACATAAAAAAATTCTCTTTTAGATCTCCATTTAAGAAAGCAGTTTTTACATCCATTTGATGGACTTTCCAACCGTTCTGAGCTGCTAGGGCAAAGAGTGTCTGGATGGTAGCCCATTCTGCTGTGGGAGAAAAATTCTCCTCATAATCGACCCCTTCCTTCTGTGCAAAACCTTTTTCCACAAGCCTAGCTTTGTGCTTGTCAAGTGAGCCATCAACTTTATACTTGTTCTTGTAGACCCACTTGCAACCAATTGGTTTGGCTCCTAATGGAGGATCAACCAGCTTCCAAGTACCATTCTTTATGAATCATACTCCTTTTGCATCGCTTCTTTCCATTCATAATGAGAAGCAACTTCTTTGAAGGAAGTTGGTTCAAAATCTGTAGACAACTTCAATTCACAATCATAAGAAACATCCATATCAACAGGTGAATTAGAGTCATCCACATCACCTCCATTCTGTCGGTTTGAATTTCTAGTTCCTGTCTTTCCAACTTCATCAGGATGAACACTTTCAAGTGTCTTTGTCAACCACTTTGGGGGACCTTTTTCAGATGGTCGAGGCTGCTCCGCTGATTGAGTTGAGACTGAATCAAGATTGAGTCTCCCAATTCTGTCAATCACATCACTTAAAGCATCATTCGTTGTTGGAGTTTCATACAGGGGAGAGTGTTCTTCAGAAGAAGATTCCACATGTTGATCTAGCATAAGAATCCCCCCTTCAATATGTGGAATCTGATTATCAAATTATTGAAATGATTTTGCTTTTGTGAATCTATCCAAGCAATCAAGTTGCCGCTCAACAACATTGTCAGTTTTGGATGATTCAAGAAAAATTACATCTCTAGATACAACAAACTTTTTATTTACTTCATCATAGAGACGGTACGCTTTGGAGGTGTTTGAATACCCTAGGAAGATACACTTACGACTTCTTGCACCAAGTTTGTTTCTATGTATCATTGGTATCAAGGCATAACAGGTGGAACCAAAGACCCTAAGATGCTTTACCGAAGGAACATGTCCAGACCACATTTCATATGGAGTATTGTTTCTAATAGCATTAGATGGACATCTATTATTTATATCAGCACATAGAATAGCATCAACCCAAAACATTATCTTTACATTTTTGAAGAAGAGCATGGATCGTACCATATTTAAGATTGTCCTATTCATTCTTTCAGCTACACCATTCTATTGGGGATTATAAGGTACAGTTGTTTGATGTTTGATCCCATGTTGGTGAAGATAGTTTTCAAATTCATTTGATGTGTATTCTTTTCCATTATCAGTGCAAATAGACCCAATATGAGATTGTGCATCAGTTTCAATCCATCTATGAAAATTCTTGAATGTTTGAAAAGCATCAGATTTGTTCTTCAATAAATAAACCCAACACATTATAGTGTAGTCATCAATAAATGTCATCATATATTTATTTCCATTTGCAGAAGGAATAGGCATTGGACCACATAAATCTAAATGAATGAGTTCAAGTTTTCTATGTGCTCTTGAATGTGAATCATGAAAAGACTGTTTGCTATGATTTCCTAGAATACAAGCATCACATTGTTTAAATTTCCTAGGAATTGTAGGCAAACCAGCAACACCATTTTTCTTCAACAAGTGGAGGCTGTCATAGTTCAAATTTCCAAATATAGCATGCCATAATAAACTTGATGGAAGTGTACCTTCTTCATGATGAAAATTTTATGAGAAATGTTGTGCACGAGTAGAGGTTCCTTGCAACTTGAGAAGCCTTTATTCTTCTATTCCCCTCATGACAAGTGAGTGGTCAGATGCTTTTCTTACCTCAAGCTTGCCATCAAACATATGAATGGAGTGACCTTGCTGGCGGATGTGGACCAAGGACAGCAAGTTTCTCTTGAGTTGTGGGAGATATAGAACATGATTCAGAAGAAAGTCTAGAAGACCAGGCAGTTTAAGCCTGATTGTGCCAAGCCCTGATGGCTTGATTTTTGATTGGTTTGCAAAGTATACTGCTCCATCAACATTGTCAGTAAATTCTTCAAAACAATATTTTCTATGATCCATGTGGCAGGTTGCTCCTAAATAAAGCAACCAATCATTTTTCAAAGAAGCAAGTGAAGCATTAAATAAAATCTTCATTTACTCCAATGTTACATTGTGCCACAACATAGTGAGCAGATTCAGGTGCTTTAACTTTGTCTGTATCATCAGTTTTACCTTTCTGTTGGTTTCTTTGCTGCTCAATTTTGTCCCATGGTAGTTTGCATGTAGAGGCATCATGTGATCCATTTCTTTTGCAGCATATGTAGTGCAAATCTGCCTTTTCTCCTTGCGAGTGTCTGCCCCCCTGCCTCTGAAATATCTTCCTCTTCCTCTTAGACCACCTCTTCCTCTTGAAGAATCTTGAGCAGGATTCTTTTCTTTATGAGCAAGGCACACAACCTCTTTAGAAGATTCAAGGGTTTTCTTCTTTCCAAAAGCTTTCTCTCTTTCAGCAAACTTTTTCACAAGAGAGTCAAAGGTGATATCTTTGAGATTTCCATTTGCTTGTAATGACTCAAGATAATTGTAGTAAGTAGGATAGAGTGCCTTGAGAAAAGCAATAAGAGGAATATCCATTTCAACCTTAGTGGATTTGATATCATGTATTGTAGACTTTACTTCAGATGAAAGAGCAAGAGGATCATTATTTTGCAGTTCAAGAGTGAAGAGTTTAATCATGAGTTGAACAACTTCAAGTGTAGAATGCGAGTCATAGAGTTCTTTCAGCTTCAAAGGCAGTTGAAAATGATGAAATATGGCAACTCACCTCTTCATTTATAGATGCTGTGATTAATGCATAAGCTTTGCTATTCTTGTTATCCTAAATGACGAGCTCTTTGTCTGAGGTAGGCTGTTCTGGTTCATTGTCTCCATCTCCGACACACACTCCTTTCCAAAAATCATAGAAAATGAGGGTGTGTTTTATCATCCGAGAACACTCAGGATAGTTCTCCTTGCCAGTGAGAACTATTCCCACAATAGATATGATTGAATGCATATTGTAAAAAAACTTCTACTGGGAAAATGTGCTTCAAAATACTACAACCTTATTCTTCCTTCTTCATTTAGTATACAAAGATCAAAACTATATTCTATGCATATAGACTATCACAACCTTTTTTTTGTATTACAATATGGTTGCAATTCAAGGGAAATAATATATAAGTTATTATGTAAGTCTTCAAACTCAGCTTCTGGACTTCGTATATATTTGAACAGCTTCTGGACTGCGTATATGGAGCAGTGTTCATATACCTTAAGCGGAGCAGCGTTCAAGTCTTCCACTGTGCCACTCTATTGTGAGGTCAGATGCAACAACATTCATGGCTGTATGCGTACCACGCTGCCCTCAAAATTGAAGACTTTAAATGGTGTCCATAGTCAAGCACACCACAGCAGGTCACATCAAAAGGAAGCCGATTGTCATCATTATGGTTGGAATGGATGCGCACCAGTGGCATGACAACGTTGTTGCATTGACTTATTACTCACACAAAGATGTCAGAAATACGAGGATATGTTTTGAATCTTGACCCTGCAGTGATGACTCTATCTTTTGCTGCTAATATCGACATTCGAGACACTGTCAAGTACAAGGAAGTAATGAAAGAGTTTAACCTCACATGAAGCATCGTGAAGATGCCATTTCCATTCACATTCCCAGCTTGACCATTACCTTCTCACGCCATTAAATTATCTCATCTATATATACAGGTACAGGCCGGTGGGAAATACTAGTAATTCAGCAGGAGCAGGTTTGCCACATTTGGTAGAAAAACAAAAATGTGTTTCTGCTATCAATTTTCAAAGTAAAGCAAAGCAATGGACAGAGAACCAGACAATCACCAGTTCCTCATCTTCATGGGAATCACTGGAGAGGCCTTTAAGATCGTTCAAGGTCCTACCAGCGGCGACATCATAATTTGGGAACCGTTTCACCTTCCAAATGTAAATGGAGACACCAAGATCAACATGAAACATGCCAATGACAGATTACAGGACCACCATCTATTCAACGTTTAGAAAAATGCAGAGAATGCTTTTAAAATGTCAGATTATAGGACCAACGTGTATTCAACATTCAGAAAAACACAGAGAATGTTTTTCGAATGTTAGATTACAAGACCAACGTGTATACAACATTCAGAAAAACGCTGCTACCAGGTCAGGGAGGTCAGTTCTGCAATATGGGTAGAAAATAGGCCAGGTAGAAAAGGGAGTTACAAGGGCAGGAATACTAAAAATAGAGCTTGCTCTGATACCAATGTCAGACCAGGCAGTAACTCCTCAACCAAAATTGATTTGTGTGTTTGATTCCTTTAGGTATGTCTTCATTATATACATGAGGGAGAGACTATTCACTTCATCTCCTGATGACTATTCATATTACTTATTTATCTATTTACATTATATTCACCCAATCTTGAGGATTAGGTGTCAATAGGCCCCACCTCATATTTTCTAATTAGGGACTCTTCAATTTTTATAGGGGCCTTTGTGGGAGTTTGAGGCCTTCGTTGCTTAATCCTCGTGCTTTTCCTGGTCTTAAAGTAGAGGGGATTTTGCCTTTTCCTCTTCCTTTTTGGTTTGACTGGGGTACTCAACGTAGCTAAGGTGGTAGCTACCTATTTTTCATTATGCCCTAGAGACAACCTTGTTTGTGATGGGGATATCCCTACTTCTATAGATTCATTAGTTCTCTCAGGGCTTGGTTTTCATGTTTCTCCCCCTCTTCCTCTTCATCTTTCTCTTTCTCTATTTCTACCTCTGGTTCTTCTTTTGTCTTCTCTACCTCTATCTCTCTTTCCTCTTCTACCTCTACCTCTTCTTCTTCTTCTTCTTTCCCCTCTCTTCCTCCAACACTAGAGGTTGGGGTCTCACCTGGTGTGAGGGTTTGAGTGTCAATGAAGGTCTCTCTATCCATATCAATGAATTTGGACCAAAGGATAGGGATACTTAGTTTTTTCAAGGAATCTACTATCATCAATTTAATGAGGCCATGGTGGCCTAGGTGGTGGTGTTTTCCCTCTCTCACTTGTTGACTCTCCCTGATGGACCGTAGGAGGAAGTATGGTGTATTGAGTCATTGGGCAAGGGGCAATTCTACTTGAAACATTAGTCCATGGAGTAATCTAAAATGGTGTTCATAGACTACACTCAGCCTTCCTTCACAAGAGATGTATTTTAGGATATGGTAAGCCACCTCATCCCATGGAAGGGTAGGCTTTCCCTCCTAACTCCATTATTTTCTTCAATATGTTTTTCAGTGACAGTGAAGAAGTTATGTTTAGCAATCACAATGGTGGTTTTGCCTTCTCTTTTCCATTGGATCCCTAAGGGAATGGTTGTCACCCTGCTAATTATCTTAGGACTGATTGAAATATCTAATCACCTCATCATAGTGGTGACACTGACCTTTTTCTAAGAGCTTAGGGCCATGGAAAATCCATATGTAATGTCATCATCATATCCCTTCAATAGCTCAAAGAATCCTAGCCACTGATTTCTTCTAAAAATTTCTAATACAAGAGGCTAAAAATAAATTCTTTTAGTGTCTAAGGGCTCCCTTCTATTGAATCCTCCCCCCATCTATTTTCTCTATTTTCAACTAAGTGAAGGAGGGATTCCTCCTCTAATAGTGTTGACAGTGTTGGACCTGCCAACATGTCAAGGGGATGTCTGTGGTAAAAAGTCTGAATTAGACCTCAGATCGTTTGGTGTAGGAGTCCTAGCAGTGTGTCGTAAAGCAATGCCTTGACTGTAATGTCGCACAGAAGCATGTAAGATAACCCTGTCAGTAGAAAAGTTGTGACTGCTGCAGTGAGTCAAGGAAGGTGTATGAGATGTTCTAACACATGGGGGGTGAGATGAGTGCACCCCTTGGCAACCTTTAACAGTACTCAACTGGGAAGGGAACACACGAGTGAAGATGCATCACAAGGTGAAAAACAAGTCAGCTGGCAATCCAAAGTGATGGTTAAACCAACTACACATATGCAACAAGATTCATATAATTTCATACAAAACAATTCATACACAACTATGTAAGTTAAACAACATACATCGCTAGCGCAACCAGAACAGTCCAACTACAATAACAACATATGCATGAAAACTTGTTGGCTCTTATTATATAAAGAAGTGTAAGTTCCAATCGTACAATACAACCATGTAAACCCGCTAGCCCCAACAGTGGAACATTATAACCACATCCGCTTTCTCCTCCAAAGAGATGTACTAGCTCTGTGCAGTGGAGAATCCAAGGCACGTTACAATCTTGTCCAAGCTTTCTCGAAGATAGTATTATTGGAAGCTTAGCTGACCAAAAGTCTATACAATGAGTTATGAGGGACTATTTATAGCAAAGGGTGGAGTGGCCCTTGACATTCCCCTTTGTGACTGTTCAACTACCCTCATGATTCTTCACCTACTCTATGACTATTACATCCAATATTGACACATGACTTACACTTGACATGACTCAAGATTACAATGCACATGTACCCATGTGAACAAAATGGATTGAGCAAGCCAAACTAAACATCACTCTAACTTAGACAACCATGGAAGTCTAACTCCTCGACATCTTCACATTGATCGACAGTAACATACTAATACCAAGATCTATAGTCCTTGATGGTGTACGTGTGTTCCGTAGTGACATCCATCTGAAACCTGACCCTTGCCTCCATAGCATCCGGTTACACTACTTGGGCTCCTCTGTCCAACTTGTCTGAAAGCATGCACATCATTATCTTTAAAGTGTCTGAACAAGCAACATACTTGTGCATGATGTCTGCACTGATGGGCAAGTTTGGGGTGGTGGAAATGTGCATCAACTCGTCGAAGTATGAGTCAAGATCTTGTCGAACCTGTTTCTTTGTCTTTGCCTAGGTGAGAGTCCCAAGTGATGGGATCGCATGTGTGTGCACCACAACATCCATACTTTTGAATACTCGTGCATAGGAAGCTTGTATGCTAGTGATGAACTATGGAAGTTCTTTGTAATTCTAGATCTGACTCCAGATACATGCTTTCAGCTCGACCACATTGAACCTCATCATCTTATGAAAGTGAGGTGGGGCTTCCTTGTACCTCATCATCCACATTTAGATGTGATCAATAGTAGCATGCAACTTCATCAAGATATGTGCTTTCAGCTTGACCGCATTGACCCTCATCATCTTAAGAAAGTGAAGTGGGGCTCCCTTGTACTTCATCATCCATGTTTAGATGTCATCAACAACAGCATGCAATTTCATCAAGATACGTGCTCTTCTGGCACATTGTTGCTACCATCCGTTGAGATGGACAACTACCTTGTGCACGGCACCAAACTTGGAGTACAATTCTCACATAACTGTGTCAAGGGATATACTTCATTTAGTATTGCCTTCTTCAGTTCAGCTCGGGTGGACATTGTCACCAGGTCTCCTCCTTGCTTGGCCATTTGTAGTTCCTTTGTCGTTCACTCATTCTAAACTAGTAGGAAGAAAACACTTGAGCTATTGACTTTGGCATACACTCTAGTTGCATCTGCCAAGGCAGTTGGATGTTTATGCACATCAATCACGATCAATCATTCTTCAACTTGTACAAGAGATGTTTGATCCTCCAGAGTTGATACCCTAAGATACTGCACAACTATATGTTGAGATTCATCGAATGAAATGCCGGCTGATCACCAAGGATCTCAGTGCCTCCTTGGTCATTCGAGACTTGCTCATCATCTGGATGCATTAAAGTGGTTGAGTTGACCTCTTTGTGGTGAGGCATGAGGTCAGTGTCCCGTTCCAACACCTGCTGCTCCATGTCTGCATCCAATTATTGAAGTGTTTGTTCTATCTCATGAGTGAAGTCTTGCCCCTGTGATGGTTCACTGTGTTCACCTAATTCCAGTTGTTCAAATGAATCAACTACTTGTATGGGCATTAATTCATCTATTTTCACATGTTGCACCCCCTGTTGTATTTGTTGTTGTTGCGCTTCCCTCTCATGTTTGCGCAACTCTTGTTGCTTTCGTAGTTTCTCCCTCAAATCATGCAACTCCTTCTCGTTTTCTTGCATTCTCTTCTTATCCTTCTGCCTTCACATGATTCGCTTGTCATGTTGCTACCTCTTTGCCTCTATAGCCACAACTTCTTTCTCTACAAGTGGATTTGCTCGAAACTTGCAGCTTTTCTCCTCCTCCATGCAATCGACAATTTTCCTCTTCCCTTTCTCGCACACTGGTATGCTTGGCTTTGATGCCAATGCTACTAATTTCGGTGCTCTCCATGGTGCTGCTTCATGTTGCTTCACTAACCACTGCACAATGAATCCGATTGGTTCATTCGGTCTAGAGAAACTGTAGCAATATCTCCATGGGTCCTCCTTGGCTCAATGACATGCCCCGTGGATCTAGTTAAATTGAACTATCGTGCAATGATCTTTCACAATGCAATGTGGGTCATAAGGGTTGTAGCTTCGGAGGTCGAATGGGTACTTCTTCATTAGTTCTTCTTCAACATCTGCTTGATTGATACTCCGGATCTCATATAACCCAATCCGCAATGGAAGAGTGGGCCAAGGTGCCTTCTTCTTCCGATGTAGTCTAGCTGTAAATCCTATCGAGATGTGATATGCTACTTCCTACATGACAAGTATGTCCAAGGCAAACTTTGGCAGAACATGTGGAGGCTTCTCCACACTGAACATTTGGATGAAAGTGTCAGACTGTGAGGCATACCAATCTACAATGCTTATCAATGCCTCCATTTCATCCTTTGACATGCAAGGTGGATCCTGTTCGAATATCACATTGTACACATGGGAGAAAATATGATCAAAAAATTGTGTGATTACTCCTTTGAAGCTCCATTCGAACAACAACTTGAAATATGTGTTCACAGCAATCTTCGTCGGTGACCATGCCCACTCCAAACCTGGGAACTCTTGTTGGGTACAGATTGCATCTAGGATGTAGGAAAACATGTAAATATCTGCATGCATACCCCCTAGTCACTGTTGAGCCTTCGTTACTTGTTCCTTCAGCTGATGAGATAATATGTCGAACTACTTACATGGTTTTCCTTCTCTAGCCAATTGGTCCAATGTAACCACCCAACTTTGTGGGAAGGTTTTCGTGCTTTCTTGGCCATACAGTCGACAAGAAAATACGATCAAGTATTGCTACACCTTCCTGTTACAGGTCTATTTGGGCACATCACTCCCATCATTCAGATCATTACTTTTAGGGCTCATCAAACCCTAATTCATTTGCTACATGCCCTACACAAGTCATCACATTGAATGCCATCATTCTTGAGAGTTTCCTGGCCTAAATACATCCTAAAATGACTCCTTGAGGGACCAGCGCAGCCTTGGTCCGGGGTAAGTGCGCTATAAAGCACTTAGGCCCATTCATGCCTGCCCTGCAGAGCACCTAGGCCCACTTTGACCTGCGCTGGGCAAGATTGAGCAAAATCTTCATAGGGTTCTGGGAATATTCTTTCATTTTAGATCATTCTAGAATATTCCCACCTCTTATCCTCTCCTATGAGCTCGAAATTGGATAGGGAATGGATCAAATCCCTTCCTCCATGGAAACTAACTCCCAAATTGGAAAGCCATTCAATGCCCAATTTATGACAAAACCACCTCCATTTCCCTATAAATTGAGCACTCATCATAGTGATCAGGGGCTAGACTTTGATAATTTGTAAGGACATATTGTTGGTGTCAGCTTTGAGATTGTAAGAAAGTATTGTTATGCTACTAGAGTGTTGGGTTTATGGTGTGATGAAGGATGGAACTCAAGCTGGATGAGTGACATGGGATCAAACTTCTTGGTTGTAGCTCTTCCTTCTACTTAATAAAGTTGTTTACACCTTTTCCCATATTCTTGTCTTTATGTATGATGATTATATGTGTAAATGCTTTCGATTCTATTTGCTTATAATAGATACATCTCTTGCTTTGATTGGTTTTTGTCCTCTGTTTATGATTGTAGGTACTTGTCGAGCAGATTTAGTATGTGAAGGAGGAACGAGAGCCATACAAAGGAGACAAAGGGAAAGTGAAAGATAACAAGTAGGTCCCTTGTCATATTTATCTTCTATAGAAAAAGGTTAAACTCTTTAAATCTGTTGTTCTCGGTGTAGCTACCCACCTAGGGAAATTGCATTTATCCGTAGACGCAAAATTCCACATAACACTTCCTCAGCATATTTGTCTTACAGATCTTGTTGGGTGTCAACCCGAATCGAACTGGCTCCTTTACCCAATTCTTCAAAATGTCTCTAGAGTTAGCACTGTTATTGGGTAAGCTAAATGGAGTCTCGATGATAGTCACAAGCTCTAACATCTAATACATCTCCTCATAATCTTGTTCCCAAAAGGTTGCAAGCTTCGTCCCACAGATACTGCTCAAGGTCATCATCTCGGTATCAGTGTGAGAGACAATCCAGTGTATCATATTCGTGCATGGGAACATAGGATATATGTATGTAGTCCAATACAAGACGGACTTGTGAGTGTTCACGTACACCTAATGGTCTTCGAGGTGTTCCCCAAAAGTGCCTGCAAATGTTTCATTGACCTCTTGCCACTTTAGTTTGATGTCCTTGTCTAGATACAACTTTGTATCTTCACAGATAGGCAGAATAGAGGACACTTGCTCAACTGCTGCTCCACCTACATTTCCATTAGTGTCCTGTGAACGTATCTCTTGGAAGCCATTAAGAAAAATGAACACCTGAAAGATCTGGAGACAAGAAACATGCATGGCAAGAAATCTGTCAGGAAAAACCAAAGAAAATTCGGGAATGACATAGCACATACCTGGGAAACTGATGGGAAATATTGCACAGTTTCTTCTCGGAGGCTGGGTGATTGGCTGACAGAATTGCGTAAAAGACAGTTTGGGTTATCTAGGAGGTAGGACTTGCTACTAGATCTATGCAATGCACAATCGAGACTGGCTGCTGGCTTCTGGGATTGCATAATTCCAGCCGGGAGTGACGGTCGGCTTAGGGACTGCATTGTGCTGGGCCAACAGTCACTGCCACTTAGAAATGCGCAAAACAGTCCTAGAGGGTAGTGTTGGGTAGAAATGCGCATTTCTGGAGGGGAAGGAAGAGCCTTCCTTCACCAGATTGCGAAATGTTGTCTCAGTGAAGGCAGAGTTCGGACCAAGGTTGGCCCGACTCGCCAACGGGAAATTGGAAGCAAATAAGACAGTGAATGCATGGTGACACTAATTGAAAGAAGAAGTGATTGACAGTGCATGCAAAACATGAATGAAAGATTCAGCAAACAAATCAACAAGCATGTGGGTGAAGTGATTCTCTGGTTTAGCAAAGGTTCATGCAAAATCGTTTCATGCATGCGAGAGCAGTGAGATAGCAATGAAAACTGAAACAAAGCTAAGAAAATCTAGTATACATGTAAAAGACAACAAGCATTCAAAGAAATCAAGAAAACAACACCCACACAAGAAAATACACAAAAGGTAAAAGAAATGCTGAAAAAGACAAGTTGAGGCCACTTACCCGTGAATAGATGAGCCAGATGTGTTGAAATGTCCTGGATGTGTTGTGGGATATCAAAGCTCCAAGATCAATGTGAAAGAATGAGCTCTAATGTGTCGAATAAATAAGTTTGGGCTCATGACGTGCATGCCACAAATCTAGGAAAAAGGGACACTTGGAGGGAAGTTTCTAAAACAACTTTGCATGTAACCCTCATCTGCTAAAAATAGCTCCCTGAATCATGGGATTCCTTTTGCTATTCTAAGAAAAAGCAACTAATGCATGCATGCAAGTCAAGTTTCCTTGGTCCCAGGTGGAATTGGTCAATCAGATTATTCATGCATGAAGCTGCTCAACTTCTTAAGAAAAATGCACATTTCTGGCTGGGAGCTTGGCTCACTGCCTAGGAGGTTTTCCCAATTTTTGGGCAGAACAATTGACTGCTACCCAGTTTTGCGCAAATTCTAGGCTGAGTAGCCCTACTAGGGAAATTTGTGTAATTCCTGCTAGTATTGTTCACTGGCAGAATTGCGCAATTCTTGAGTCGAGTAGGCTACTAGACAGAATTGCGCAATTTTTGGAGGGAAGGCTGGTTTCCCTCCAGAATTGTAGAATTTTCTTGGGGAAGTTACTCAGCCTATAGCTGGACGAAGTCCAAGTGAAAAACTTGTGAGGAAATGCATCAAGTTGTGATTGATAGGCTACCTTTGTGCATGAAAAACACTGAAGCTTGTGTACTTGATGAAACAAGACAAGGTATTGTGAAAGGTTGGTAGGGAGGCTCCAAAACAAGCTAAGGAAAAATTTTGGAGGGTGGTTGTACCTGCTACAAAAAATAGCCATGATGTCTAATTTAGTGGAAGTAGAGGGTTGAAATCCCTATTTGATGAAAATTTTCTATATTCCCTCTAATCTACAACCACAAAAGTTCTTCCAATCCACAATTTGACTGATATTTCCTATATAATTTAGGGTGCACCAACATAAAATTTATGGACAAATGAGGGAATGGATGCACTTAATTTTACCAGATGACCTTGGATAAACATAACAAATTGGAGATCAATTCAAATCTTGGTGGCTTTCTTTCACCCTTTTTAGCTTCCTGTAGCAGTTCATTAGGCTTCATGTAGCTTTTGCAGGCTTCCTATAGCTTCTTGTAGCTTCCTGTAGCTTCCTCGTGTATAAATGGAAGAGCAGGGTTCAAATCTCCTCAATGGCTCCCCAAGCACGTCCTCACCTTAGTTTTTTTTGAAATGAGCATAAATTAAAGAGAATTCAAACCCTATTACATTATATGCCATTTTTGGCTAGGGCTTGGAGTGCTATGATGACTTGGAAAAAGCATGAGGTTTCCTCTTTTGGACTATTGTTCCTACCTGGAGTAATCATTCCATCATCCCTCGTAATCACCACACACTCTCTGTGATCCTAAGTTGACTGATGTGACACCTCCACATTGCATGAGGGCTCATAATCACTTTTTGTTTACTAATGGAGGGTAGTCAAGTTAGCTAGCAACCTCCAACTTATAAAAATACCTCCTCTCAACATTTATACATTTTTCATTATTTACACATGGGGAGGAGATGAGAGGTTTCCATACCTGTGCCTACCTCATGATCGACTGATGCAAGGATGTGCATGCTAGAGATGGACCTTTGTACTATCACCAAGAGAGTTGCCCTGTTGTTTTTTTCCTTTTCACGTGTATATATTTTTCTTCTCATTTTATTTTACTATTGTTTTTGCTATGTGTTCAAGTCCTTTGTTGATTTCCCAAGTGTTGTTGTTGGTGGAGAGTCCTGCTTGGAGTGGTATGGTTACTACAGAGTGCCTCATGAGTTGGTATCACCCCCTATACTTGATGCAAAAGGAAAAAAATAGGATTATGGATTTTTGTAATGGTTGCACAGGCTGTTACATGAGGAGTAGTAGTCATTTTCTTCTCATGCAGGGTCTTTTAACTACATGGGTGTTGGGTAGGGGTACCCTAGGTCCAAGTTTTGTCTAAGTCATCTAAAGTATCTGCATTTTGATGAGCGGAGCGTGATTCACGTAGAGTTATAAGAGTCAAAGGGGCTTTAGGGTAGGTCAAAGCCCCTTATTTTGTAAAGGGGTGGGATAAATTCAATTATTTTGACCTCTGCCTATGGTTTGCAGACCATGGTATTTTAAGGGAAAAATATATATAAAGGGATGTCTTAGCAAGTCAAAGGAAATTCATGTTATGTGATGATATGATTTTGAGTTTGTAATTGATATATATTTTTGTATTAAGGCCAACGGGAAGGCTCCTCCATCTATGTGCGTGGAGACATTGGTAATTCTATAGCTGTGTGCACACGTACCTGTAGCTGCATGTGTAGGGTCAGAAAGATTATAGTTGTGAATATTTGAGATAATAAAGAAGAATTTGGAGCGGATTAGTGTATTTTTATATGTTGTGTAGTTTCTGTATTTTTGCATAATTAGGGTTCACTTTTGTATATTTCTTATATAATTTCATCGTGAATGTTAAAATATTGTTTTATATGATGAATAATGCATGTTAGACTAGTTAGGCATGGCTCACAAGTCTGTTAAGTAGGAAAACACTCTATGACTATAATGATAAGGTTAACAATTCGTGAAGGTCAGATTAAGCCCTAAACTAAAAGAAACCCTATATCCACATTGCATAGCCCCTCTAGATGCAGAAACCTGGTTCTAGCATCCCCCAATATTTCCTCAGGTGAGATTGCGGTCTGCACTACGTGGATCGTTACCAAAAGGGCCAGTAGTATATGGTTTTTTTGGTTAGTGCGGACTAACTCTAAACCTAGGTCTAAGCCCCTGAAATGAAAAAACAAGTTTTCGTTCAATCCACAAGTCACCTTTAAGGCCTTTGATAAGTGGGCGATTGACTTTGTTGGTTCGATCAAGCCATCAGGAAAGAAGACTAGTGCGAGCTACATTATTACTGCGATAGATTATCTGACCAGGTGGGCTGAAGCACAATAGGTAAAGGATTGTAGTGCAAATACTCTTGTGCACTTCATCTTTGAGTATATATTGTCGAGGTTTGGGTGCTTTAAAGATCCTGATGAGAAATAAAGGTACACAACACTATTGAAGCATTAACAGAGGAGTTTCAGGTACATCATCAGAAAAGCACATGTTATCATTCTCAGGCAAATGGCACAGTTGAGGCTTTTAACAAAATTTTGGAGAACGCTCTGACTAAAGTATGCAACATCAACATGAATGATTGGAATGTGCACATACTTGCAATTTTATGGGCATATAAGACTACTTGCAAGAAGTTGACAAGATAGACTTCGTTTAGATTGGTGTATGGATAGGAAGTTGTAATGCCTATGGAATACATAGTACCTAGTATTTGGATAGTGGCCGTTACAAATATGGAAAACAACGATATTATGGAGGAGAGATTGGAACAACTGCTCACGCTGGTAGAAGATCGCTTTCATGCCGGATTTCACCAACAAATACAGAAATCCCTAGAAAAGGCATGGCACGATTGACATATTAAGCAGAGAACTTTTAAGAATGGAGACTTAGTTCTGTTGTGCAATAGTAAGTTCACGAGGTTCCCTAGTAAGTTAAAGATGCATTGAAAAGACTAGAACCATAGGTTATCAAGGATATCTCAGATGGTGGCGCAGTTCAACTCATGAAGCTGAATGGAGAATTATTTGTTGGACGAGTAAATGGTAGTAGATTGAAAATATACAGGGACGATTCCATCCATGGGACTATGCAATGAAAATATTGATGAAGGAAAGCTTTAGCGCTACAGGCAGTTGGAAGAAAGCACGAGACTATAAAGTACTCTGCCCAAGAAGGAATTTATCGAAAAAGGAGGGTTGTGTGGTATTCAAAAGGATGGCGTAGATGGAGGCAGTTGCGATGAAGAAGGGGTAATTGCATTATAGAGAAGTTTTTGTTGTAGTTGATCCAGAATATGACCTTTCGGGTTGCTATAGTTGATTTGACAAGGAAATTTCCATTAAACGGAGTGGGGGGAATGAATTTAAGGAGCATATATGGGAAAATATTCTGCCAAATTCGCATGTATGAGGAGGATTTGAAAGTGATCGAGGAGTTTGAATTTGAATTTTTTTTATAAATACGACACCCCGCTGCACATTCTGACACTTTGCTTATTGAGAATTTCAAGTGTGATTTTTCGCCTAAGTGTGAGCTGAGCATTCTGATGCATGTCTGGTTGGAGTTGGGAGGAGATTGAGCAAGAGTTTCTTATAAAAGGGCTAGGATACATTATGGTTGTACAATGCCAACACATGCCACTGAACCAAGATCGCCTTGGACAAAGCCTACTACCATAGCAGCAACACAAGAATTAGAGGTAGCCACAAAAGCCTCTAGTTAGGCAATCACTGAGGAAAATCCCCACAGAACAATGGTTTAAGGAGAGAATGGATAAGTTGAAGAAACCAATCAAGCCCCAAGATATGGACGAGGGAGAAGTGGCCAGCAGAACAGAGGATATCAAAATAGACGAGGTGGAACCAATCTCCAGGTTTCCACCCTATATGTCGTCATAGAAGCTAACCTTAGAGGTGACCAGGGACCCAGATGCTATAAAATTTAAGGTATTTACACCCCTATTACTGGAGGAAGTGCCGATTGAGAGTGACTTGTTGGCCACGGTGCCACAATGGTGCATGGAGGACTGGGATCTTAATGATCGAAGAAAATATCCCCAGTTCAAGCCCAACAAGTATCTAAATTCAATTTACTATGAAGAATTTGGAGTCACAACGTTTGAACCACTCCCATGGGCAGCAAGAATTTAGCACATTGGTTTGTTGAATATGTTGTATATTCTGCACTTTGGGCACAGTAACATAAATACAATTTGTGTACGCCAGCTGTTGGCATTAGTGCATGATGGGTGTCTGTGGCTTGGGAAAAATATCGCCATTGGTGATATGTTAATTAGAAGGATCATTGTGTTGCCTTACCAAGGAGTGAACCTCTCTGATGCATTTTTTGGGAAGTCTCAGGAGAAAAGGATGGCTAATGAGATGTAGAACAACTTCGTTTGGTTAAGAAATCTTGGGGATATTCCATTAGCTCTACTAGTGATCTAGTTGTGCATTTTTCTACGCACATTTTGGCTGGTAAGATAATGAGAAAGTGTCAAGTGGAAGAAGAGTCAGCCCCAGTTGGATATTTGGTTATGCAGTGCAACAAGGGGGTCTCATTTAACTAGGTAGGTAATTTATGTCTGGAATTTTTGGATGACCATTGAGAAGCACAATAATATGGGAAGCAATTCCACTACACGTGGTTATTTCTCTTAATCGCACTAACATCATGGAGAATGTCGGAAGACTCACAGTTCCCCATAGTGGACCCTGATGTGTCCGAGGCTGCGAAGTATGCCTCACTATGGGCATCTAAGGAACTGACCTGAGTTACAGAAAGAAAATTGTTTTGGGTCTTATTTGAGATGGATTTGCGCACTATGATTAGCTAGAAGCCATGACTATCACCAGTTTTGTTTCAAGAATATTGTAGAATTATCGACTTTAAATCATATTTTCACCATGTATATATCCGCGCAAAGAAATAATTGGAGGGATGCTATGAGTTGTCATAGTTAGCTACTAAGGAGGACATCTTGTTAATAATAACAAAGTGGTCTAGTAATTGGCTCACTCCAATTGAAGATCCATAGCAAGCAGGCACAAGTAAAACAAAGCAACCCATTAAAGCTGCACAGACCAAAAATCCAATGTTAACGACAAATTTAAAGAAGGTGCCTCAAAATGTCACAATTGACCTTGACAAGAACATCACGCAGGAAATAGTGCATGAAGTTGAACAGGAGGAACTAGCCACCGAAGAGGGTGATCAGGTTGGTGAAGACCCTTTTATGGAAACGAAGGACTTTGATTCCCTATTTATAGTGAAAAGGTGAAAGAAGCAAAGTTTTGGAGGCGTGTTGAAGAAGCAGAAGTCAGATAGATCCAATGGCGCAGACTCGATGGTCTTCACTGAGGGGGACATCGACGATATCAGAGACATGTTCTAAGCTGTGACAAAGGACTTATGGGGAAACATTGCATATCAGTACAAGGTGGTATTAATAGAGGTCTAACATGGCCTCAAGAAGCTGGAATTTTACACTAGTGCACTTTAAGTGATCATGACTCAGGTGAGCGTGGGTCAAGCGAGAATGGAAAATTTTAGTACCACTACAGAAATCACATCTGAGCTCTAGGCTATGAAGCTACCACAGAGATATCTACATTTTGATACATCTAAAGACTAGGAGTGCGCACAACACTGGAAAAATCTGTCAAAACCTGGTGGCATGCCCCATTCAGACATTGCACGAGTTACATCAAGGAGTCTCTGACGAACTAAAGATACAGGAACAATGCACTATGTTGGTCATAAAAGAAGTGAAAAGAAACAACCAACAGATGTTCAACGATAAGAATCAATAAATACAATATTGTGATGAGGCAGCTGCATCTAGACAACAATTGTAAGAGGCTATTACTAGAGCTCGCACTGAGATTCCAAAGCTCCAGATCCAGATGCAGCTGCCTGGATGCATGCCTCAGAAGAGAAGCTTCAGACGCTTGTAGAAGTGGTCAAGGAATCAAAGGTAGAGGTGGACAAAGTCATAGTCGAGCTGCAGATGTATATTACATAACTCTAGATTAAGTTGCAGCCTACCACACCACCTGAAGTTCAAGAGCAACACGAAGCTGTAATAAAAGCCGACATGGAAAAAATAGACATTGTAGTCAAGGACTGTGATTAGATTTTTCAGGATATAATGGAGATATGGGCCTCACTGCAAGAGGACCCACATGTGTAGAATATCGAGGCAGAAATATGAGACAAGCAACTATAGATCAAAGAGCTCAAAGCAGCAGTGCAGACCTTAGCACTTGTGCAATGGTTTCCCTGTCTTTAGGAGGGAATGATTCTACAAGGACAAATTGATGAGCTGCGGTGGAAGGTACATATAATCTCCACATGGATGCAGTCTTGGGAATATGAGGCTAGTCAATTGTCACAGACAGTGGAAAGGAAGCTGAATAGCATGCAAAAAACTCATAGAACAATCGATCTAGCGACAGAAGGGTTGACGACAGAGACGCTCATAGAAGAAGTTTGACAGGCCGCAGTGTAGTGCACAGAGACACTTCATCCCTTGAAGTTGGCATACATCAACCTCAAAGAAAAGGTTCAGCATGTACCGGATGAGTGACTTGAGGATGAGTCACATCTTTGTGTTTGGGGGCTATCGAGTAGGGGTCCCCTAGGTCCAAGTTTTGTCTAAGTCATGTAAAGTCTCCGCATTTTGAGGAGTAGAGCGCGATTCACGCAAAGTTATAGGAGTCAAAGGGGATTTAGGGTGGGTCAAAGCCCCTTATTTTGTAAAGGGATGAGATAAATTCAACTATTTTGAGCTCCGCCCATGGTTTGCAAACCATGGTATTGTAAGGAAAAATATATATATAAAGGGATGTCTTAGCAAGTCAAAGGTAATTCATGTTATGTGATGATACGATTTTGAGTCTATGATTGATATATCTTTCTGTATTTTGGAGAAGGGGAAGGCACCTACATCTGTGTATGCAGAGACCTTAGCAAGTCTGTAGTTGTGTGTGCAGGCCCCTACAGCTATGTGTGCAGGGTTAGAAAGATTGTAGTTGTGAAGATTTGAGATAATAAAGAAGAATTTTGAACGGATCTATGTATTTTTATGTGTTCGTGTAGTTTCTGTATTTCTACATGATTAGGGTTCGATTTTGTATATTTCTTTTGTAATTGCATCGTGAAGGTTCAAATATTGTTTTATATGATGAATAATGCATGTTAGACTAGTTAGGCGCAGCTTGCAAGTCTGTTAAGAAGGAAACCACTCTATGACTTTAACGATAAGGTTAACGACTCGTGAAGGTAGGATTAAGCCCTAAACTAAAAGAAACCCTACATCACACTGCATAACCCCTCTAGATGCAAAAAACTAGTTCTAGCATCCCCCAATATTGCCTATTGTGAGATTATGGTCTGTGCTATGTGGATCGTTGTCGAAAGGGTCAGTAGTATAGGGTTTTTTTGGTTAGCACAGACTAACTATGAACCTGGGTCTAAGCCCCTGAAGCCAACAATGGGAGTGATGAGCAAGTATGTAAAGTCTTGGAGGATGATGCTATGGCTCTGCGGGAATAGTGTAGGTTTGTGAAAATGGAGAGGATGTGCTCTGTGTGTTTTCAAGAAATTTTTCAGGATGAGATAGAGTGGAGGGATTGTTTTTAAAAAATATTAATTTTTCTTATGAACTGTGTTGGCTTGATGGGTCTTGACCCAGGTTTGAAGTTAATTAGCCAAACAAATCCCTACACTACTAGCCCTTTCAGCATCAGCTGCGGTGCACAGACTGAAGTCTCACTCGAAGCAGTATGGGGGGATGCTGGAACCATGTTTCCACACCCTTGAGATGTATAAGGGGTCCATTTAGTCCAATTGTGCCTACCTTCGCATAGGCTACTTCGTGAACTATTCTGACCTGCGATACCTTCATGATCTGCTATAATTGTCCTTTGTGTAGCCCTAACCAGGTGGCTGAGGTGATTTCACGTTGCTATGGCAGCGATCTGCATTATTTCCCCAAGTTACACAGTGTATCTTAATCATCCTCTTATAGATGTTAGTCAACTTCGCATAACCAGATACTTGAACTCACATTTATTTAATCTACACAGCTATATATGTTTGTGCACCATATCAACAATAGAAATGCAATTTATACCCAATATATTCAATACAGAAAACATGAAATAAATACACAGAATTGATGTAAAACTTTTCTTTATTAATGCTTCAAGAGTTATAGACTCAACTCGTCCTGCGCACTCAGCTGCAGGGGTCTGCGCACTCAGCTACGGACTACTAGGCCTCTGTGCACTCAACTGCAGAGCCTTCTCCTACTCTACAACCCAAAGACTCGACTTTGCTGGAAATAATACTGAGAGGGGGGGTGAATCAATATTATTACATCAATTTTTTTCATTTCACAATCAGATTTGTATACGCTACTTTAGTTAGTAATAACCACGTATGTACACAACTACAGTTAAGGAAACTAGTGTATAACCAGCAGACTTGTAATTTAAATTATTCTTCAGATGTTAATCGTTAATCTGTGCATCAAACCGTATAAACAGTAACCAGGAACAGTAAAACAGAATAGGGGAAGTCACACATAAGAACACAAGATATAAGGTGGAAACCCAATGTGGGTGAAAACCACCTGCTGCAAATCGTCTCTATCTTCTTTTCATTAGAAACTTCTTTTTACAATGTTTTTGTACTGGTGCAGTCTTATACCAGTACACAAGCTACTTCCTGCAGAAGGCTACAACCTTCTCTCGTTCTCCAGCTTCTCCTGGAAGGGAGCTACAACCCCCTTAGCTCTTGTACTAGCTGATGTACTAGTACGTAGGTGCTGACCTATAGAAGGCTACAACCTTCTCTTTGCTTCCAAAGATCAGGTTTCATAAATTTTCAAACTGTATCCATGAATAACATCAATCAAACAGAAAGTATATTTGCATCAACCAATATCCTTTGCACCAAACAAAACTGAATCAAATAGTCACTTCTCTAAATGTTGTACCCAAAAAACAGTAATAGTAACTAGACACCAATTTTGAACCCAGAACACTGTAGTAATAAACAGAATTAGCTAAAACATAGTTCAAGAGACGTATGCTACTTCAATTTTTACAGCTATTATTCAAGCCTTAGGATATTGACCCATCAATAGAACTTATCCTTCTCTTTGTGCTTAGGTTCCTCCTTGATTCAGATTCAGCTATGCATCATAACCCAATGACTGGTATTCTAGATCTTGCACTTCATAAGATATTCAATACTTGAGTGAATCATTTTGCCCAATGATCTCCTTCCCCTTTCATAGTTTTAGGCCTTACTCAATACCATGGTCCAAAACCATAAATAATCAATACCTTGGACCAAATACCTGGGTTCAACACTTCATATGAGATACCATGGTCCAAAACCATAGGTTAAAATACTAAGGACTAAATACCATGGACCAAAAATAAGTTTTCCCACATGTACATGCTTTTCTTTGCATGAAAGTGTGTGCATATGTATACATGCCTTTTGATTGTCTATCTCGTGTGTATGTGCGCCTTGGTTAAGATGAACCTGCGTATATCTCTTTTTCCTTCATTCTGAGAGCCTAAATTGTGATCTATCATTTGAGTGAGTTGCCGTCTAGGACAACACCTGCATCATGGCACCAAACCTTTGTCATAATGCCAACAGACTTTACACTTAGATCTTCTGCTATGCTTCTATTCCATGATCACTACTTGAATTCCATTTCTATTATCTCCCAACTACTTAGAGCCTCACTCTATTTATACAATCCCATGGTCTACGGACCATGGGTAGATCTCCAAAGCTGACATTACATTTACAAAATTGAGGGTGGACAACCCTATGGCTCATTTACAACTTCGCACTCCACAGCCACAAAATGTGGAGTCTTTACATCAGATTTACACTTTTTAGCCAAAATTTGGGCTT
The DNA here is from genome assembly GCA_031772625.1 of Pinus tabuliformis. Lineage (NCBI taxonomy): Eukaryota > Viridiplantae > Streptophyta > Pinopsida > Pinales > Pinaceae > Pinus > Pinus tabuliformis. Next base: position 76,595,447 of record CM062819.1, on the reverse strand, counting down.
TAAGCTCCAAAAATTTCCTTAGGGGATCTTGCACCCAATAGGCCCCCAACACAAACATTGTGACTCACCCTCAAGTCACTTTCCAGCAAACCCGTGTGGCAGCGCAGCTACCCTTGCACTGTCGTAGACCCTGTGACACCTCACTACTGCACGCAATCTTATCATTGTGCAACTCTCAGGTGCAGTAGTTTATAGTCGTGTTATAGACATTTTTGTGCCTTACAGCATAGAGCATGAAATGTCAATAATCTAAGGGATCCAAAGTCCCTAAACATGTTGTTCTTACCCTTAGAGGAACAAGGTCAGCAAACCACAGCACTGCAAATTAGTTCTCCACTGAAAAACACTCAAAAACAGGTCAATTTTGGATCATTGCAGCTGCTCCACTAGGCATCTGCGCTGCATAGCAGGTACAACAAAGGCTACCTGCGTTGCATAGCAAGTAGAACAAAGGCTACCTGCGTTGGGCGTACTTGGACATGTGGAGGAATCTTTTTCTCAAAGTGCCAGTGCCCAGGAAGCTTCTAAAAAGACACTTGATGATAAGATTCGCCTAATGATGAGTTAAGAGCTTCTAAGACTCCAAGTGGAAGACAGAAACTCCGAGTGAAGAACTGAAGAACAACTGGAGTTGAAGAGGACAACAAGTCACACATCAAGCTGACTTATCTTCACTCCAAAACTCTATATAAGGATCTCATCCCATGGGATCTAGAGGCCAGAATTTTGTGCAAAGAATTGCTGTTGGTTTACAGTTGTGAGCATTGGGTGATTGCTTGAGGGAGGTGAAGAAGAGATTTCTCTCTGTTGGGAAGGTGATGCTGGATTGGACCTCTCATGGTTGTATCACCGCCTGAACCTTACTTCCATATATTAATAAAGCATTTGAGGTTCTTCTATTCGCATGTGTTTCAATGGTGTATTGTCTTACTTGCGTCTTTGATTTATGCTAATCCTTCAATCGATTATGAATGCATGCCTCTTGTAGTTTCCTTTTCTTGTCTTATTTGCAGGATCTCGTTTAGCTGGGCCCGTGAAAAGACTTGGATCTGGGAGCAAGCGGCAAACGAAGGAGATTGGATCGACCATTTGCGCAAGACATCGGTAAGTGGATCTCTTCCTTCTATCTCTTGCATGTCATAAAGAAGAAACTTTAGATAGCTTTGCTTTCAGCTGTTGCTAAGGAACTGTCACCCTTAGAGTGGGTTAGGGTCATTCCGAGTTGGATACTTTCCCCCACAACAGACTGGCGACTCCGCTGGGGAGCGTGTCTTGTTGGTAGCTTGTGTTTCTTGCTGTTCATTTCTTAAACAAAAGAGTACCAAATCGAACTGCATGCGAGTCCTTCGAATGCAAAGTAGAGGGCAGCTACTCTAGCCCAGTGCTGGGCCTATTTATGATTTGAAGAGCAGATCCACAAGGACTCTTTTTAGCTCTTTGTGATAGTGTTCATCTTCCTTTAATCATCCTCTAGTGTATACTTGACTGACAGCCTCTGATTTGGCCAAAAACCGCTCATTTTTTAGCAAACTGTGACCCGGAATCTGAGAGAGACGTGACTTGTCTCATCAGTGCAGCTGCCACAAAGGCTACCTGCACTGCAACGCAGGTCCCGAAGGGGCTACCTGCGCTGCATCTCAGATTGACAGTGCAGCACCTGCGCTGATCCAGTTTTGCCTTGTGCAACTGGGATTCCCCACTGTCTGTTGCCCAGTTTTCAGTATTGTTTTTGCAGCCTGTTGTCAACCTGTATACCTAGCTGAAACCACTTCTCTTTGCCTTCATTCTGCCTCAGTTGTATGAAGAAACCGTGATTGTTCTTATTGTATTTCTTGCTGTCATTCACAGTTTCCCATAGCGAAAGTGAACTAGTCTTGCTATGACCTCTTGAATCTAGACCTGTGAGAAAGTGTCGTTGTGATTCTAAGAGTTAGTTTATTGCTGTTCATAGCTGCTTGAGCATTTGCTTTCGTTATATGGTTCGAATTTCAGTATTTCTTGTGTTGAAACGAGTGAATCTTAAGGTGTTCTTTTGATTGTTGGACAAACACTTGTTGCTTTCGCTTGAAATTGAATTCGAAATTATACAACAGCTTTCTTTTTGTAATACATCAACATTAAGGAAGAAGAAAAGAAATACTTGCATTGTGCATGTGCATTTTGACAGTTTGCATGTCGATTTAGGAAAAGTGCATCAGTGTGTGCTCTATGATCTGTTTGAAAAGATGACGTCTTTCTTTTCCTTCAGTAGTTAAGGTTTTCATAAGTTGAAAGAATTGAAAAAGCTTGCTTATCATTCTTAGACTGCATTTAGGAGTTGTATCATACATCACGTGGTGATCCGTAAAGGCAAACTGCTAAGCAAGATCAACCTAAAAAGAACTGAATTTATCTAACAACGCTTTGAAACATAACGAAACATAGTAGAGGTCTAGGTAGAGACGTGAACCGGCGTCGCTCGTACCGTAAAACGTATTCTGTGGTTTCGCGAAAGGTTTGGCACACCCTTGCCTAGAACTCCAGAGTAGTTTCTTTTGGCCTTTTTCAAACTCTATAACTGAAAAAGTCCATCCGAGCATTTGTCACTTCGGGCTCGTTAATACATCGAAGGAGACTAGAGTCATCTTTAGCTTTTTCTCGACTCTTAAAAAGTGAAAAAGCAAGTTGTGTCTAAAAGCGTCGTCATATAAAATTCATCTTAAACGAAACATAATCACCCCTAATTCCTACGTTGATCTTAAGGTTGAGAACATGGAACACACCAATCAAGGGATTCCACAGCATGGGACCCCTAGCCCTTTCTCCTCTTGGGGAGAAGTTGGTGCGCCCCACATGGCCACATTGTCGCTTCCAGGACTGACAATTGGCCTGCCAATTTGGCTATTCTCAACCACTGTAGTTCAGACCACCACGGTTCCTGAACAGTCGATTCAACAGTTAGACCAGTCTAGAGCTACCCTCTAGCCTTCCACTTCTTATGAACCTTCCTCCGATCCTTCTTCTTCGAAAGGTCAAGCCGCCAAAAGCGAAGCTCCCATAGAAAAGAAGAAGGAAAAGAAGAAGAAAGAAAAGAAGCAAAAGGAGCCAAAGGCGCCTGGGGGCAAGCAAAAGGCATCTAACGAAAACCCACACACAGCACGGACCGGGCCCAAATCGCCATGTGTCATATGTAGAGGAGACCACCTCCACCGTGATTGTCCCAGTATTCCCCGGATACTAAGGGACTGGTCCCCTCGTTTGCACGATTCGGAAGCGTCAACCTCTGACAACCAGGTTGAATGGTTACCGTCGACCAACGAAAGTGAAGGTCGCAGACGATGAAGAGGGATGAGATTCCCCTGCGAACTGTGTGAAGGCGATCACACCCTTCGCCGTTGTCCCTTTTTAGACGAGGCAAAGAGAGTTTTGGAAGATCAACCGGTGGCACCGGTGCTACTTCCTCCTGGATATCAAAAACTCGCGCCAGGTCCTTCGTTGGTCGAAAATATAGCTGTCTTGCTCAGAGGGCCAGCTGAAGTGTCAGTCACTGAAAGTGAACCTACTGAATCCGGACTGGACGAAAGTCCAAAGGTCGAAACGGCAGTTGACCCGGTTCTCCCTTCAGAAGTTTCATCTTCAAACACCACAGTCACTGAGGATTCATCTTCAGTTGACACCCCTGCCGAAGAGAATAAGGATGACACCGTCCATATTCTTTTCGTCAACTCCGATTCTGATGAGCATCTGGGCAAAGCGCCCACTCCTTTATCGCAGGAAGGAGCATCGTCAGGATCATATCCGGCCGTATATTCGCTCCCACCACCAAGCAACCTATTTGCGTCCTTTGATTGGAACCAACTAGGCAGACCCCGGTTACCAGGCAGTATACCATTTAGAATTATAGTCCAAATATACAAAATGGTGATGGCTGGAACTATCATTGATGAAGGGGCGTCTGTGAGTATCCTGTCCTCTATTGCTTGGAAAGCACTGGGTGGCCCGGCGCTTTTGCCCGAGACAAGGCGTCTCTCGGGTTTTGACAGGGGAACCAGTCGACCATTAGGGATTCTACCTAATGTGCCTATTACCTTGAAAGGGAAGGCCGTCAAGATGAATTTGATGGTCGTCCAAGGACCCTTGGATTATAACCTACTCCTTGGACGGGACTACATATATTGCATGGAAGCAATAGTCTCCTCACTCTTTCGAATAATGTGTTTTCCATACGAAGGAAGAATGGTCAAGCTCGTAGACCAACTTTCATTTCCGGGATCACGCATCGCAAATAGTCACATACCTATCCTCAATGGTCTATTTGATCAAGAAAGGTCTCTACCTCCGGTGCTTCTTCCTGATGAGCGCGAGTGATTCGGGAAAGGAAGGCCGGAACCCAGGGGGCATGCGTCCTGGTCTGCTCTGGAGGCAGAAAAAACCTTGGGTGTAAAGTAGAATTTCCGTGGGAGAATATGACTAGTCCGTACCCCATCCCCCCCTTCATCTTTGAGAATCTTCCTCTGAGCCATCTTCATGGAGAAGAAGGACAAGAAGAAAAAGAGAGAGATGGGCTCTCAGAAGGGGTAATTGGGATTGGGGTTGTTCTAGAATAAGATTCTTTTGTTAAAGTTATGTGGGAGGACGGGGGCCCGTTACTCACCTTTGTCTAAATAAGTAGGCTTTGCCAAAGAAGGGGATCCGTTTGCGGCAGCAAGTAGTAACCATCTTTGGATAAAAGGCAAGCCTCACCCATTAAAACAAATGTTTTAGATGATAAGTAGGGGCAGCCTCCAAAGAAAGAGATTCTATTGCTGCAACAAATTGTAACCATCTTTGTGTATCCTAATGATAGACATCGCCGAAGAAAGAGTTTCCTTTGCGCCAGCAAATAAAACCAATCTTTGGGTAACCTGAAAGAGGTAAGCCTCCCTCAAACCGACCAATGTTTTTTCTATTGAGAAGTGTTCTTCTCTTGTCGCAAAGATCAGTTAAAAACTGGGCTGACGAGAAGACAAGTACCGTGTAAGACCTGCTAAAAATAATGAGAAGACAAGTATCGTTAACATTAGGACTGACAAGACGACAAGTAGATGAGAACACCCAAAGAAAAACAGAAGTGGAGGAGAGGAGGGGCAACCTTGAAATTATACTTTATACCTGGGGGCATGCAAACCTCTTGGAATGCAAGCACGGGTGGCTATTTTGTTTTTAGTTTTTTAGGTCCTCCCTTTAAACCTGTAGGTCTAACCCGTTAAACTCGTAGGATTAGCCGATACCCAGCTTGCATAAAAAGAGGGTATGGGGCAAAGCGCAGGAAGATGAAGCTCTTTAAAAAATAGGAATCTTCCATGAGACCTTACTACTTTATGACTGGTAAAAACGAGCAGTTTTGGCAAAGTTCATGCTCGTTAAAAAATAAACGCAAAACCGAGCAGTTTTCGTAAGAGTTCATGCTCGTTAAAAAATAAACACACATGTGAGCAGGCTTCCCCCCAGTGTTCAAGCTCATTCAGAAAAAATGAACCGGTAAATAACCATTTGAGACCGTAAATTCATTAGCCATAAAAGCCTTGGTCGTGTTTGTGCACCGTCACCTCCACTTTTCCTTTGGCCGATCATTCACATCCACTTGATTGTTTACCTATTTTGAGGAACAGTTGCGAAGAGTGATCCCATTTAGCCATCCTTGTAATACTGTCGTGATTGGAAAATTCCAACCTATACCTGGAATCTGCTGCTATCCCTGTTTATCACTCGTTCCTCAAAATACGAGTCTTCTTTGAGCTCTTTTCACTGACTCGTAAAAAAATGAAAAGTTTGCCGAGTTTTGGCCTTCCAGCTCATTAAAAGGACTGGAAGAGCTATCCCTCCTCTAGATTTTAATCTTTTTGGACCTGAGGGATTATTGCACAAAAAGATCGAGCGCTTGTCTGGTTCGGCTCGATAAAGATATCGAACATTCATCCCTTCTGTATTGTTTTATACTTTTTCGGACTTAAGGGATTAGATGACGAAAAAGGACCCCTGGAGTCTACTTTATGTACCCTTTTCAGACTCTCTAAAAATGAAAAGGACCGAGTTGTCTTTGTCGCTGGGCTCGTTAAAAATGTTAGATAGCGACAAACTTGTCTTTAGACAAGAACGAGTTTCCCTATCGCTAGGCTCGTTAAAACATAGCGATGGGCTTGCCCGAAGAGCAGGTTATAGATCAAGCATATGTTATCCTCCTCAAGCTTGACAAAAATAAAGAGGTACTGGTCAGAAATGACTGGGGAAAAATTGGGAAGAACCTCAAAGCTTAATGGTAGCAAGTCGCTCTTGAACATGACACTTTTGGCCTCCGTAAATATCGGGTTGGGTTATTATCATTCATCGGTCCCTTCACCATGGTCTCACCATACCATCCATACATGGGGTAATGCTACCGATCCATCACATCAGTGTCATTATATGTTCAAGAGATGTCATTCAGAAAGTGTCAACCGGGTCCCATCCACTACCATACATCATCTTTCATCCTTCCATGACCGCCACCCTGAATCATATTTCACAGATCGTTTTCACCATCATCACTAGCTCCGTTCCGTGTCACTGATGTGGGATTCATTAAGGCCCTCCTTTGACGGATCACTTCTTGTCGACATCAGCTCATTATCCAAGAAGTTGATCTAGGAACACCCCCTCAGTACTTTGAAGCTTGCATGCCTCAATGGCAAGTTTCTCACTTCCGGCGATAGGTATACATTAATGACCTTCGACCGGGAGACTTTGCGTGGTGTTCGACGTCAGATCCTATATTCACACCACGTGAATTGTGCTGCAGTACCTTGAGGGTCATCATCATTATCGGTGATTCCTCTCGTGCTTGTTAACAGTTTACATTATTGACTGGTAATCAAGCGATGTCTTTCCATGTTCGACTTCAAGAAATTCTCACATGGATCGACTTGTACTAGAGTGAAGATCGAACAAGTTTGAAGACCCCAGATCTAGTTTCATCCATCCGGGCTGCGATATATATTCAGGAGATAAAAACATAGACATGTGCAGCAGATGAGCATCCTACTAAAAGGATGATAATTAAAAGCAGAGAATTATCCGTCTCTTATCAGACGATCGTCTGTTTATGTACGGCAAATGTATTTATAAAGCTGATCATGGGAAATGCCCGCATCAGCTAGATCATGAAAAGAAAATATGAAAAGATAATGTATTGTATTGTATTTTGTTACAGGTCACCTCCCGGCAATTGAATGAACTTCGGATCCTCCTAATAAAGCATTTCACCCGATAAACGACCTCATACTTTAGGGGGCAACTGTTATAGACATTTTTGTGCCTTACAGCATAGAGCATGAAATGTCAATAATCTAAGGGATCCAAAGTCCCTAAACATGTTGTTCTTACCCTTAGAGGAACAAGGTCAGCAAACCACAACACTGCAAATCAGTTCTCCACTGAAAAACACTCAAAAACAGGTCAGTTTTGGATCATTGCAGCTGCTCCACTAGGCATCTGCGCTGCATAGCAGGTACAAAAAAGGCTACCTGCGTTGCATAGCAAGTAGAACAAAGGCTACCTGCGTTGGGCATACTTGGACATGTGGAGGAATCTTTTTCTCAAAGTGCCAGTGCCCAGGAAGCTTCTAAAAAGACACTTGATGATAAGATTCGCCTAATGATGAGTTAAGAGCTTCTAAGACTCCAAGTGGAAGACAGAAAATCCGAGTGAAGAACTGAAGAAAAACTGGAGTTGAAGAGGACAACAAGTCACACATCAAGCTGACTTATCTTCACTCCAAAACTCTATATAAGGATCTCATCCCATGGGATCTAGAGGCCGGAATTTTGTGCAAAGAATTGTTGTTGGTTTACAGTTGTGAGCATTGGGTGATTGCTTGAGGGAGGTGAAGAAGAGATTTCTCTCCGTCGGGAAGGTGATGCTGGATTGGACCTCTCATGGTTGTATCACCGCCTGAACCTTACTTCCATATATTAATAAAGCATTTGAGGTTCTTCTATTCGCATGTGTTTCAATGGTGTATTGTCTTACTTGCGTCTTTGATTTATGCTAATCCTTCAATCGATTATGAATGCATGCCTCTTGTAGTTTCCTTTTCTTGTCTTATTTGCAGGATCTCGTTTAGCTGGGCCCGTGAAAAGACTTGGATCTGGGAGAAAGCGGCAAACGAAGGAGATTGGATCGACCATTTGCGCAAGACATCGGTAAGTGGATCTCTTCCTTCTATCTCTTGCATGTCATAAAGAAGAAACTTTAGATAGCTTTGCTTTCAGCTGTTGCTAAGGAACTGTCACCCTTAGAGTGGGTTAGGGTCATTCCAAGTTGGATACTTTCCCCCACAACAAGTCGCGCGCCTCCTTTCAGCTGCTTGGGTCACTAAGACTATCCTTCCTGTGGTTAGTCAGATGGTTGGGCCACCTATGTATAGCTTTAAAAAACTACTATTTACTTTTGCTGGAAAGAGTTCACCATTTAACTTCTCCAACTGCACCGTGCCACCATCTGTGATTTCCTTAATAACATATGGTCACATCCAATGCATTTGTAGTTTCCCTAGGAATTTATCAAACTTACTATCGCATAACAATACCAAATCATTCACCTTAAAGGTGCGTTACTTGATATGTCAATTGTGCCAAGCCTTTTTGTGCTGCTTCTGTACCTACTGATGGAATCCAGTAAAAAATTGTTCTTCTTCAAGCTCCTCCAACTGTGCAAGCCTCTCCTCTAGGTCACCATGGTCCGCCATACCTATGAGCGCTACTATGCGTAGACTACGCATGATATAATCCATCAGCATTACGTATTCTACTCCATAGAACAGTCGGAAAGGTGTCTGTCCCGTCAACTTCTTGCATGTCGTCTTGACAACGGAACCATTTGTTGGCTTGATGGGGCCTGACCTAGGTTCGGATTTAATTATCCAAAAAAATCCCTACACAACTAGCCCTTTCGGCATCAACCTACGGTGCGTGGACTGAAGTCTCACCCAAAGCAGTATGGGGGGTGCTGGAACCAAGTTTCTGCACCTTTGAGATGTTTGAGGGGTCGATTTAGTCCAACTGTGCCTACCTTCATGCAGGTTACTTCACACATTGTTTTGACCTACGATACCTTCATGATCTGTTATAATTGTCCTTTGCACAACCCTAACCAGGTGGCTGAGGTGATTTCGCGCTGTTATGGCAGTGATCTATGCTATTTCCCCAATTTACACCGTGTATCTTAATTATCCTCTTATAGATGTTAGTCAACATCGTGTAACCAGATACTTTAACTCACATTTACTTAATAGACATGGTTATATATGTTCACGCACCATATAGACAATAGAAATGCAATTTATACCTAATATGTTTGATACAGAAATAGGAAATAAATACATAGAATTGATGTAAAACTTCTCTTTATTAATGCTTCAATAATTACATAATCGACTCATCCTCCGCACTCAACTATGGACTACGAGGCCTCTAGGCACTTAGCTGCAGAGCCTTCTCCTACTATATGACCCAAAGACTCAACTTTACACTTAGATCTTCTGCTATGCTTTTATTCCATGATCACTACTTGAATTCCATTTCTATTATCTCCCAAATACTTAGAGCCTCGCTCTATTTAAACAATCCCATGGTCTGCAGAACATGGGTAGATATCCAAAGCATACATTACATTTACAAAATTGAGGGCAGACAACCCTATGACTCATTTACAACTTCACACTCCGTGCCCACAAAATGTGGAGTCTTTACATCGAATTTACACATTTTAGCCAAAATATGGACCTTAAGCCCCAAAAATTTCCTTAGAGGATCCCGCACCCAAAAAAATGGGATGGAGAAATGATGGATAGATGGTGGACCATAGTGGGAGAACGTTATTTACCTTTGGCAAGGTCATGCTTGGTGGTATTTTCATTCAAATTTTCTTCCTATAGTTTTTCAGAATCTTCCTGTAGAAATTACAGTATTCTTGTAGCAATCCAGAGAGGGTTGAAATTTGATTTTTGAGCTACTGGGATGATGAAGAGTGGTGAGAAAATGAGTTTGGATGGTGGATATGAAATGGATTGAGGGAGAAGTGGAGAGAATATTGAGGATTTTGGCCCTGTAGCTTTGGAATCTGCCATTGTCTTCAATCCTGCAAAAATGATAAAATAATTAACAGACATGTTGTTGATCCATGTCCTAAGCTTCTTCTTTATTGTTTGTTTAGACACACAGGCTACCTCAAGAGAGGTTTCCGACCTGCATGCCTGCCCTAGGCACCTCAAGAGAGGTTTTCACTAATGATCTTTATTTTTCTTCTTTTTCTTTACTCCTAAGTTGCCTCAAAGAGGTTTTCAAGCCAAGAGTTGGCCTCAGATGCCTCATAAAGGTTTTCATCCATGCCTTTTATTATTATGTTTCTTCTTTTTTTTAGAACAATACCTAAAAATGTTGTGAACTAAAAGCTACAACACTTCCAATAACATTAATGTCTCTGCTAATGGTGTTGATGAATTCTTCCTTAGATATAGGTTTTATGTATACCTTCAACTTGTAGCTATTGACAAGCAAGGGAATCCCTTCTTCATCAATGGTCCTGATTTGAACAGCTCCATTTTCATGACATTTCTCTATCAGTTATGGGCCTAACCATCTTGTCATCAATTTTCCTTTAAAATCCTTGAACTAAAATTCATATAGTAAGGCCCAGCCCCCTTCCTGAAAAAACTTGTTCTTGATATGCCTATCATGCCATATCTTCCTCTGCAATTGTAGAACTTCAGTGTGTAGGAGGGCCTACATTTTGAACTCATCCAAGCCATTTAACTGGAGAAGCCTTTCCTGCTATGCTTTGGTAACATATAAATCCAATTGGGTTGTCATTTTAAAAGTATTATACTAAAATTCAATAGAGAGTGGATATTTCTTTCCATAAACCAGATCATATGGAGTAAAAATAGTAGTTTCTTTCCAATTTTTGTTATAGGCCTAAGTGGCCTCCACTAATCTGTCTACCCAATCCCTCCTGGTGCAGCTCACAACCTTGGTGAGGATTCCCTCTAATTCTCTAGTTGTAAACCTCTACTTGTCCATTGGCTTGAGGGTGATAGGAAGTAGATTTTATGTGTTTGATATGATGTTGCCTTAATAGATTCTCGATCAGATGTGATGTGAATTGAGTTCCCTAATTGGTGACTATCTCTCTGGGGTACCCAAATTTGTAGAACACATTCTCCCTTAAGAACTCATCCACTTTCTCTTATGTTTCTACCTTGACAACCTTTGTCTCAACCCACTTTGTCAAATAATCAGTGCAAACAATGATGTACTTTTTATGCCCTAATGGTGGATCAATTGGCCCAATGAAATCCATGCCCCACTTGTCAAATTGCTCAAAATCCACCTGGGTTTGTAGGGGCATTTCATCCTTGGGGGTAGGTTTCCCCATTCTCTGGAACTGATCACATCTGTTGGTATACCTTCTTGCATCTTTATGGAGAGTGGGTCAATAATAGCCAGCTTGTAGAGATTTGAAATTTGTTCTCTTGGCACAAAATGACCTCCACAACACCCATCATGATAGAATGAGAGAATTTCAAAGACTTCTTGCTCCCTGACACATCTCCTTAATATTTGATTTGGTCCCAACTTGACGAGATTTCCCCAATCCATGTGAAAGGAGCGCTCTTCCTTACAATTCGTCTCTTCTCCCTATATGACAAATTTGGAGGAAATATTGCAGCCACTAGGTAGTTTTCTATGTCAGAAAACCATGGGGAGAGCACTTAGATAGAAAATAAGTTCTCGTCTAGGCATTGATCATCGACCATCCCTTCATCACTTGTAGGAAAAGCAAGTCTAGACAAAAAATGTGCAACTACATTTTCTTTTCCTAGCTTGTTGACGCAGTCCAATCCCTGCGATACCCAGAATCACAATCTATTCATGCACACAACGAATACATCAAAACTGTCCATATAAAATTTCAGATTGCTGACAATTGCATACACTTCAATTTGCGGAAGTATGTGATATTGATTCACAATTTCAACAGTCAGTAGTTTCAACTCCTCTCAAAAACTCTGGTTCAAACTACAATTCAGCAATCAACACACCTTTAATCGGAAACCATAATGTAATTGCCAACACCCATATATAAATTTAAATGCAACACCCTTCTATTGATCGGACTGAATATCAATTACATTTTAATTCCCACACCCATCCAGTTTTGGAAATCATCAATAATTGCGCACCCATTAACTTACCATTCGCTCTGTCAACATCCACACATCGACCTTTGGTTCATCTTCATCGTTCTCTGGCTCCGCGCAGAAACAGAGTTCTGTAAATTCACCACAGAATCGAAATGGTCTTCCTGCATTCGACCTCTATAAATTCGATTCAAGATTGATCCCTTCCACCGATTCTAAAAATCGATTGCTCCAAGGCTTTCTGCGCATATATCAGTCAACCAAATGAACGCGGGGTTGCCAGACTCAAACTTAAAACCATGTCGGAGTAGAGTCTCCTTCAGAACCATGTAATTGGTAATGCCACCATTGTGAACAACCAAAAACTCATTTTCTTTTCCAGAAGACTGTGGGTAGCCGTTTCTAGGAGAATTATTTTCATTGGGTGTGGTACAAGCTATAATGCTGCCTTGGCAACTAGATCGATTGTTGAGGAGCTTTCTGGTGTCCCCGTGACAATGGAGCTTGCAAGCGATTTACTAGATAGACAAGGACCAATTTATAGAGAAGATACCACAGTATTTGTCAGTCAATCAGGAGAAACAGCAGATACTCTGCTGGCATTAGAATATGCTTTGAGAAAAGGAGCATTGTGTGTTGGAATTACAAATACTGTGGGTAGTGCCATAGCAAGGAAAACACACTGCGGTGTTCATATCAATGCTGGGTGTGAGATTGGTGTTGCTAGTACTAAGGCTTACACAAGTCAGATAGCAGTAATTGCTATGTTGGCCCTGGCTGTTGGAGAGGATTCAATTTCGAGTCAATCACGTAGAGAGGCAATATTAGATGGACTTTTTGACTTGCCAAACAAAGTCAGAGAGGTATTGAAGCTGGATGGTGAAATGAAGGAGCTTGCGATGCTATTGATGGGTGAGCAGTCACTGCTAATGTTTGGCCGTGGATATAACTATGCCACAGCATTTGGAGGGTGCCTTGAAAGTCAAAGAAGTGGCGCTTATGCACAGTGAAGGAATTCTTGCTAGTGAAATGAAGCATGGCCCTCTAGCACTTGTCGATGAGACACTTCCGATAATTGTGATCGCGACACATGATAATTGTTTCAGCAAGCAGCAATCGGTAATTCAACACACTTCAAGCGATTTTTACACACGGAAAAGCAAATACATCCATTCTCACGAATTCATCATATATACAAACACTAATCTTATTCATATCAGAGTAACAAACAGAGTTTCGCCTTTGCTTCTATTACATAGAAATAAACTCTGTATCTAATTTAACTTACACAGTCTCCTCTAAAATCTGAGCTTTTCGCTCCACACTCAAAACTATACACACACCAGTATCGCTCTTCTCCTCCCAGCGACACACAAACTCTCATCAATCTAAAAAGAAATCCCCTGAGTTCATTACAATTTTCCTCTATTTATTCTCCTAAATTATCTAACAGAGTTTCCTATTTTTCCAAGAAAGAACAGAATTCTTCTATTCCGTTGTTTTCCAAGCACACCTAGACTAACAGCTCTATCTCAAAATCCAAAATAAGCTAATCTCCTATTTATTACAATAACAAATTATTTGAGGAATCCAACCTCCTCAGTAAATTGTTTTTTGACCAACAGTAAATAAATTTCACTGGATTTAACCACAACATGTGGACAAATCTCCACATTGCTGGCTGGGTCTAGATGCTCCTGCATCAGACTCCCAAAGTTTAAATTAACCATGATCTCCTGATCATGCATTTCTAGTTTGAGTCCTCCTGGATCCCATACTTGATTTGATAGCCTGTTCTTGATTACTGCTGCCGTTGTTTGTCCTTCAAGTCTCTGTCCACTATGTGATAATGCATCACTATCTGCTGCTGTCCTTTCCACACATATTGCTGCTGTTTTTCTCACTTTAATTTGCAATTCTTCATTCCTGGTTGACTCCCTCATCAAAAGATTCGGCTTATACAAATCTGCTATCTCATCTGGAAGTTCTCTCAAAAGTTCTGTATCATCTTTACTAACTGCGTTGTTCGCAATATTTGTCTTTAATCCTCCTGCACTTTGGCTTTCTTCAATATCAATGATCTTCAATGACTCAGTGTATCCTTTGAATTCAACAATTCTTTTGCCATCCTCCTTAGTCTGCATATGACTATGAGTAGTCTTTTCTTCAACAGTCTTCAATAACTGTTTGTCTTTCTTCAAGTTTATGTGACCTGCAAACACACAACAACCTTTAGTTTTCAAAATACAATACCTTCCATTTTCTTTTGATGCTTCAAGCACCAATCCTCCATTATAATTCTTTTTTATTTCAGCGGATCCTTTTTTCTGTGACCCCATTTCTCTGAGTCTTTCTTTCTTCAACAAATCAATATGAATTTGCCCAAGTTTCCTGAACTTATTCATCAGCTTGCCATTCCACCTCCGTTGCAATAGCTTCCACTTCACCCTTTTCTTCAGTCTCCATTTGTATCTTCGATCTTCATTTATCTTTCTTTGTACTACCAGACCAATTTCTGGTTTTTCATTCTGCTGCCAGATTCTATACTTCTGCAATTTGATGCCTTCCATAAATTCACTCTCATGTAGCTGATCATTCCTTCCAAATTCCTGGTTACTTCCATATCCATCTTGCTGAGTTAATATTTTTGTCTCCTTCACGCCTCGGAGGATGTAACTTTCTTGCTGCTCTTGATCTTTCATCTCACCTTCAAATAATCGTTGCTCAATTTCTCTGATTTCAGCATCATATTTATTAATGCTGTCTTCCACACCTTTTCCTCCGTCAGGTTCTGTAAGCTTCATTTCTCCTTTAGGTTCCTCGAGTAATCTCTCCAAGAATTCTATTTCCTTATGAAATCTCTCCAGCAGATCATCATAATTTCCATTCTCAGCTTCATTCTTTTCTTGGCAATCCCCCTGAGTTGACCTGTTTTCTACATCATCATATTGCAAGTATCTTTCATTAATTCCATTAAACAAATTCATTGGTTTACCTTTTTGTAGTCCCACTATGGAATTGTCTTTAGACTGCTGGTCTATATCAACCTCATCTGACTGTTTCATACCAAACAGGATTTCATCTATGAACTCCTTCTGTTTCAATAGATCAACGCCTTCTTCCTCTAAAAGGGATTCACCATCATACTTTACCTCAAGATCTACATTCCTGGTGACAACTTCATCAGGCTGTCCATCACCCTCTGCACTTCCTGCAAACATACACAAACTATAAGAATCAAAATCACAAGGCTTCATTGCCTCATCCACTTCCTTTGTCAACATATCCTCAAATTGTTCTGAATTCAGCCAGTAGTCCAGAAGACCTTCAGCTAACCTCTCATTATCTTCTTCTCCCAACATTTCACCTTGTTCTGGTTTGCAAATGGAGACTTCCAATTCTACCTTTGCTTCTCTAAGTTTCTCTGATTCCTCTTGAGCACTCAATATCTGCTCAATCTTTCTCAATTCTTCTACTATCTCTGACTTCACTTGCTGATTTCTCTTTTCTCGTAGCCTTGGCCACTTTACTCGTTTCCTCATGGTCCAAACACTTTTCTGCAGCATCTTCATCAATATTCCAATCTGGAAATCTATCTCAGCTTTCTCTCGGTCAAACTCTTTTTGACTCATCTTCATGCCACTTGCTTTGGCATCTTCCCTTCTGCTGTGGCTTCCTTGTGAACTTCCGCTATGACTATCTGTAGTCATTTTCTGCTCCTCTCTTTCCATGAGCTCCTTACACCTCTGCAACAAGCCTCTGCAACAGTAAGTCCTTCTTACTGCAATCTTACCTCACTGAGCTTTCCTTACTCAGTCTTTTGGTAAGCATGATCCCCTATCTGGAATCTTCTCCTGAGCAACACCTTTGCTCTTCTAGGCTTCTGCAATCTCTCACTCTCTCTTTCGAAGACACTTCAATTGTCCTCTCTGTCCAATCTCTTGTTGGAATCTTCAGGTTCACTGCCACTTCTGCTTTTAAGAACACATCTGGTTCTTCTCTCACGGCTTCCCTTGATTTATCGTGCTGCAGTCTTCACTCCTTCTAATGTTGTCATCGTGTTTTGAATGCATTTCCTCACTGCTGCAATCTGATACTAAACTTCGTTCAGAAAACAAACTTATACAATTTCAACAGAGCCAAGCTCTGATACCAAAAATTGACGCAGTCCAATCCCTGCGATACCCAGAATCACAATCTATTCATGCACACAATGAATACATAAAAACTGTCCATATAAAATTTCAGATTGCTGACAATTGCATACACTTCAATTTGCGGAAGTATGTGATATTGATTCACAATTTCAACAGTCAGTAGTTTCAACTCCTCTCAAAAACTCTGGTTCAAACTACAATTCAGCGATCAACACACCTTTAATCAGAAACCATAAGGTAATTGCCAACACCCATATATAAATTTAAATGCAACACCCTTCTATTGATCGGACTGAATATCAATTACATTTTAATTCCCACACCCATCCAGTTTTGGAAATCATCAATAATTGTGCACCCATTAACTTACCATTCGCTCTGTCAACATCCACACATCGACCTTTGGTTCATCTTCATCGTTCTCTGGCTCCGCGCAAAAACAGAGTTCTGTAAATTCACCACAGAATCGAAATGGTCTTCCTGCATTCAACCTCTATAAATTCGATTCAAGATTGATCCCTTCCACCCATTCTACAAATCAATTGCTCCAAGGCTTTCTGCGCATATATCAGTCAACCAAATGAACGCGGGGTTGCAAGACTCAAACTTAAAACCATGTCGGAGTAGAGTCTCCTTCAGAACCATGTAATTGGTAATGCCACCATTGTGAACAACCAAAAACTCATTTTCTTTTCCAGAAGACTGTGGGTGGCCGTTTCTAGGAGAATTATTTTCATTGGGTGTGGTACAAGCTATAATGCTGCCTTGGCAACTAGATCGATTGTTGAGGAGCTTTCTGGTGTCCCCGTGACAATGGAGCTTGCAAGTGATTTACTAGATAGACAAGGACCAATTTATAGAGAAGATACCACAGTATTTGTCAGTCAATCAGGAGAAACAGCAGATACTCTGCTGGCATTAGAATATGCTTTGAGAAAAGGAGCATTGTGTGTTGGAATTACAAATACTGTGGGTAGTGCCATAGCAAGGAAAACACACTGCGGTGTTCATATCAATGCTGGGTGTGAGATTGGTGTTGCTAGTACTAATACTTACACAAGTCAGATAGCAGTAATTGCTATGTTGGCCCTGGATGTTGAAGAGGATTCAATTCCGAGTCAATCACGTAGAGAGGCAATATTAGATGGACTTTTTGACTTGCCAAAAAAAGTCAGAGAGGTATTGAAGCTGGATGGTGAAATGAAGGAGCTTGCGATGCTATTGATGGGTGAGCAGTCACTGCTAATGTTTGGCCGTGGATATAACTATGCCACAACATTTGGAGGGTGCCTTGAAAGTCAAAGAAGTGGTGCTTATGCACAGTGAAGGAATTCTTGCTAGTGAAATGAAGCATGGCCCTCTAGCACTTGTCGATGAGACACTTCCGATAATTGTGATCGCGACACATGATAATTGTTTTAGCAAGCAGCAATCGGTAATTCAACACACTTCAAGCGATTTTTACACACGGAAAAGCAAATACATCCATTCTCACGAATTCATCATATATACAAACACTAATCTTATTCATATCAGAGTAACAAACAGAGTTTCGCCTTTGTTTCTATTACATAGAAATAAACTCTGTATCTAATTTACCTTACACAGTCTCCTCTAAAATCTGAGCTTTTCGCTCCACACTCAAAACTATACACACACCAGTATCGCTCTTCTCCTCCTCCCCGCGACACACAAACTCTCATCAATCTAAAAATAAATCCCCCTGATTTCATTACAATTTTCCTCTATTTATTCTCCTAAATTATCTAACAGAGTTTCCTATTTTTCCAAGAAAGAACAGAATTCTTCTATTCCGTTGTTTTCCAAGCACACCTAGACTAATAGCTCTATCTCAAAATCCAAAATAAGCTAATCTCCTATTTATTACAATAACAAATTATTTGAGGAATCCAACCTCCTCAGTAAATTGTTTTTTTTTTACCAACAGTAAATAAATTTCACTAGATTTAACCACAACATGTGGACAAATCTCCACATTGCTGGCTGGGTCTAGATGCTCCTGCATCACTTTTCAATGATAGTTAAATCAAAATTTTGTAACAATAGAAACCATCTAATGATTCTAGAATTCACATAAGGATTTTTCATCAAGTATTTAATAGTTGCATGGTTAGTATGCATAAATGTTTGGTATCTAGTGATGTAGTGTCTGAATTTTTTCAAAGAGTGTATGACAACTAGGAGTTCTTTCTCAGTTATAGTGTAGTTCAATTCAGCCTTAGACAGATTTTTACTAACAAAATAAATGGCATAAGATAACTTACCATCTATTTGTCCTAATGTTTCCCCCACAAATTTTTTAGATGGATCAGTATGGATATGGAAAGTCAGAGCCCAATTTGGTCCTCTAAGTATTGGTGCAGTGGTTAATTTCTCTTTCAAGATCTCAAAGGCCTCTTGGCAGTTATATGTCTAGTAGAATTCTGAGTCCTTGGCCAACAAAGCAAACAATGGTGAAGCCACTTTGCTGAAGTCTTTGATAAACCTCCTATAGTATCCATCTAAGCCCAAGAAACTCCTAACATCCCTCTTCGTTTGAGGAACAGGGATGCTTTTTATGATGGCAGTTTTGTTTGGGTCCACTTGTATTCCCTCTTGAGATACTGAATGGTCAAGCACAGTCCTTTCATTAATTAAGAATTCACACTTCTTAGGGCTGAGCTAGATGTTCATTTCAATGCATTTATTCATGACTTTCTCTGGGTTAGAGAAAGCCTCTAGGAAGTCACACCCATAGGGAGTGAAATCATCCATGTAGATCTCTACAGAGTCATTGACCAACATCTCAACAAAGATGCTCAGAACTTCCCTTTGAAAAGTGGCAGGGGCAGTACATAAACCAAAAGGAAGTACCATATAAGAAAAGGTACCCCAAGGATAGCTCAATGTATTTTTTTCTTGATCCATAGGGTTGATCTGGATCTGATTGTAACCACTAAATCTATCTTGGAAACAAAAGAACTTCTTCCCTACAAGACCAACTAAAACTTGATCAATGAAAGGTAAAAGGAAATGGTATTTCTTTATGGCTTTGTTCAGTTCTCTCTAATCCACACAGATCCTCCACTTCCCATTCTTCTTTGGGACCAAAACTAGAGGGGACACCCACTCACTATCTGAGATGGAGTATATGAACCTTGCATCCAAAAACTTTTGAAACTCTTCCTTTACTATGTACTTAAGGGCTAGGTTCATTCTCCTCTGAGGTTGGTGCATAGGTTTGCATCCCTCCTTGATGTAGATGTGATGAGTACAAACCGAAGGATGCACCCCTTTCATTTCTTTATAGCTCCAAGAAAAAGAATCTAAGTGTTCTCTCAACATTTTGCACAACTTCTCTTCTTGGTTGGTTGAGAGAGAGGGGTTAATCTTCAAGGTTCTAGATGGATTGAATTCTACAACTTTGACAAGAGTAGGACTTGGGTCAATTAGGCATAACTCTGTCTAAGGATTACCCTCATATTATTTCACAAGCTCAACTGGAGGCATGGTATTGGGGGGTTGGTTCTAGAGGATTTGATCAATGAGGTCATCTTCATAAGGTTTACCTCATCTTATAGAAACATATAGGGTACAAATTGGATGGGATGTTGTATGACACACTTCATATTCCTCCTTATCTTCTAACCATAGGGGTAACTCATGCTCAGTGGATGGCTAACCAAGGGGTTACAATACCAACTGTTGGATAAATTCCCATTCTTAATGGTCAAGTTCTAGACCCTACAACTTATGTAAGCATTAGTAGTCGCTAGCCATAGTCTTCCCAGGAAGATAGGATAACCATTGAATTTGGTTTTGGGCTGGAGAACCAAGAATTTAGTAGGATACTGTCAGGAGTAAATAAAGACCATTACATCCTCAACAACTTCCTCCTGAACCGCCATGAATCTATTTGCAAGTTGCAACACTGTAATGGTCTTTCTCAAGGATCCTTTTATGTTTAGTTTTAGCATGCTTTATTTATTCATCACATTGATGGCAACCACAATATCAATCAAGGTGTGAGGGATAATGATGCCATCAATGTGCACATCTACAATAGGACTTCCAGGGTCAAAATATTTTGGCCAAATCACTCTCCCCAACATTAAATCAGATAATTTCCAAATAACATTGATGATGCGGGTGTCTATTTTTCTCCTCTCTGGTGTTTGAAATGTTTCTATTTGATAAGATTATTGTAGATGGTAACATCCTTAATATCTTGGAGGAGGGGTTTTTTAACACAAATTCTTCAATTCTCCCAAAAGTGCAGTCTCTTCAGGGATGTTCTAGTTATAATGGATCAATCTCTCAGGAAAAGGAGGTGGATTTACTTGAGTGATACGCTCTCCCTTTTCCTCTTCAAACTCCTCAGATGGATATGGAGGTTGGTTATATGGAAGCACTCTTCCAGACCTAAGGTTGATTTCTTGAATCTCCACAACATAGGCAGGGTAAGATGTCTCTCCACTGTAGACCTATTGTGCTTGCTTGTTATTCAGGTTTAGATTGGGTTGGGTAGGAATATGATGTTTCTTGGGTGGAGTAGGATGAGTGAGTTATGGTTGAGATGGAGATGGAGGTAGTAAAGAAGGAGGTTGGTTGAGTTGAGACCTCCACCCTTATGATGGGTTATTCCACTGAGGATGTGGAGAAGCATATGGTTGAAATGGTTGATTGACAGGTTGGGGAGGATATTGAGGTGTATAATTTCAAGAAGGAGGTGTGGACCATGATGGATGAGTGGAAGTGTACCAAGGCAGAAAGGGTGCATTCTGGTTGGGATGGTATTAAGAGTAGGATGCACCTTGCATGCCCTACTGGTATGGCCAAGGTCCTTAAGGCCTCCTTTGATTGATAAAACATAGTTTCTTAGACCCATCTTCTTCCCCTTGGTATACATCTTTCAATCCAAACAAAAAAGGACACTTATCTGTGGCATGGTTTTCTTCACAGACTCAGCAGACCTCTATGACATTTAATGTACATTCATTTATAGGGTGCCTTCTAGTGCATTTAGGGAAAAAAATAGCTAAGTCCATATAAGCTTCCTCTTGTATCCTCTTGATCTGCATGGTATCCATTTGCAAAGAAAAGGCATGCAACATTTCAATTTTAAAGTCCTTCAACTTGTTTCCAATTTCATTCTTGATGGATGTTTTGGAGGGAGAGGAATTGACCAAAGCTTGACTAACCCTACCCTTCTTCCTAGCAACCCTAGAATGGTTTTTGAACATTGTTTTGATGTCTTCATAAGATAACTGATAGATATCTCCCCCAGACAACATGTTGAGGGTTTCCATCATGTCCTCCCTGATCCCTTAGAGAAGAACTAACTTAAGTGATTCAAGATTAAGGGTGCCTAAGGCCCTCGTATAACTAAGTTGGAATCTTTCCTCATAGTCCTCTAGGGATACATCATGTCCAAGAGTCATTCTAAGGATTTCTTCTTTGGTTTATTTGGACCTACAGTAGTCCATGTACTTGTTGTTAAAGGCTTGTTGCATTTGAGCCCATGTAGTGATGTTATCCCCAAGTAGACCCATAAAGCAGCAAATGTTGCATCCTTAAGGGTAAATGGGAATAACTTCAGCTTTTGGTCATGAGAGGTATAATTATAGGTCCTACAGAAGATAACAAATTCAAACATAAAAGTATCAAGGTCCTCAAAGGTTAATCCATGGCTGTGAGGATAGACAATAGGGCTTATAATCTTCATTCTAGCCTCTCCATTAGTTTCTCTGATAGGGAAAACCTCCTAATTCCTGTTTTTAGACATGGTTTAGGTAGGTGAAATGTGTTCTTCTTCTTCCCCAATAAGTTCTTAAAAAATATCAAGTTGTTCACTTAAGGGGTCTTCTAACTCTCGTGCAGTTAGAGAGGGAAGTTGGCAGTCACTAAAGAAGAGTGAATATTGACTATTTGATGGTGTGGAGGTGTTTGGTAAGACTTTTCCTTGAGTATCTGTATTCCTACGAGGCATGATTTTTTTTCTTTTATGTGATTTTTTAAAAACTGAATGCAAAACAGAAAGAAATGCTTAAGAATCAATATCATCTACCTAGACACCTCCCCAGAAGCAGCGCCAAAAAGTGGTGAGCCCTAGTATTGCACCAAGAGTGCTACAACTTCTAGAGGCTCCTCAACTTTATTTGTCAACCTGGGGTTCGTACAAACTTCAAGGCGACAGTTTTGTATACACAATAGATGGAATTATACTCATGCCACCCTCATCTAGGTCATGTTAGTGTTAGTATCTGCATACTTCCATCAGGGATCAAAATTCACTCTTTGCGTTTTAATTTTAGGAGTCCCATACTGAAATTTTTTGCATCATTCCATTAGGTCATGATATACTGATCCATTTATGGTTATTTTACCTTCAGCTCTTCCCTCGTAGACTATACTTGTTTTCCTTCTTCAGATTGTCTTCAGTGATGTTTCATAATTAATCTATAGTTCATTTCATTAGGTCATAGGGCATGATTTCATTAGGTCTAGGGTTTCATCACCAAGGTCAAGAAACTGATTTCAAAGTGTAAATAAAGGTAAGAAAAGGTATGAGGATGATCAATAAATCATGCATGGTGGCTTCAAAGTCATAGATACTGAAATTATTATCTTTTAACTTAATGTAATTTTCAACTCAAAAACGTGTTTTTGAGGTGAAAACATAGTGTTTTAGTTTATTTGTATTTCATATGTAATTTTAAGTTCCTATATGTAATAAGTGATCCCAGCTACATTAGATCATTTCTCCTTACTGCAAGACAAACAAGCATTGTAAAATTCAAGTCAAGATTGAGCATTCATCCACCTGTCAACAAGAAAATAGTCAGAAAATCAAGAACAATGACAAGAAAGGGTGAAAAGGTGAAAGTGACAAAACATTAGCAAAGGGGGTTTTGAGGAGAAAAAAATAAATTCAAGCATGTATAAAGGTCTTCTTGCCTTCATATCTCCTTTATTTCCATTTAACCTCCCGTTGAGCAAACCCTAGCAGAAGTTTTTCCGATTTAAGGGTCGAAATCAACAGAAACAACTTAGCGCTATGCATTTCCTTTTGGCACTGTGCACTCCCTCTATGCATTGCGCATTTGACCAGTTTCATTCATATTTGCTCTTTTACATTCCTAACATCTTCTCAGCTTTAAGCAGGTAGGTAAAACATCATTTTCCCTCTCCTCAAAGTTATTTCCTCAATGTTTGAAGAGTGAAATCAAGATTGGTGTTAGTTTCATTTGCAAAACCCTAGTTTTTCTCTTAGCCCTAATTTTCGCAAGAAATCTTATCATTTTCCATAAGATACTTGATGAATTCCCTATATTCCTCTTCAAAAACATCTATCCCTACACCCACCAGACTTCCATCTACCTTTCCCTTTTCATTTTCCTTCCCAAACACTTCCATTCCGCTACCATTTACTTAGGGTGTCATAACAAAGACACCATGGCTGATGCAGAATATAGGCCACACAGTGAAGAAGAGAGATCAAACAGAGAGAGAAACATACAGTAGAGAAGGCCTCATAAAGGAGGGAAAATTCTCAGGTTTGAACCCATAGATCTCAAAGAGATCCTAGCATCTCCTATGATAGTGACAACCTTCAAATGGTTAGGGTGTTTTGAGTTTTGTGAGCAGGTTCAAGCAGTCCAGTACCACCCTGATTTGACTAGGCTTTCATAAATAAAATTCAAGTCACTCTTGCAAGCATAACTTTCACATTGTCTGCTGCCATCATATTAGCTGCCACTGGGATTCTAGAAGTTGGGGAAAAATGGTTCAAGCAGGGTGAGATAGAAGCATGTTTTTATGAACCATACCTCAAACTTAGTTACAGAAGTCAAAGAAAAGGCTACTTCCCTTTCTCATATCTCCTTGACAGATATACGCCTATGATGAAGATTGTAATGAAATATTTTTCATGTGAGGGTAGGTTCTCTAGGGTCTATTCCTACCACATCCGGTTACTTATGCATTTCACTAGGGTTAAAATGCTCAATATACCCTACTATCTTTTCAGGAGTGTGGAGAAGATGGCTTACATTGCCCAGAGAACAGAACACAAAGATCAAATGAAGATTTTATTTCACCATTCCCTCATAAAGATCATATTTCTTTATCACCTTAAAGATCTTAACATTGCTTGGAGTACATTTATAGCTAATCCCATTTTCACTCAAGCTTCCACTCAAGACATTCCATCATCATCTCATCCACAATCCTCCATCCCTTCATCTCAGCCCATGCATTATTCATCCTCCTTTGATGAGTCAGTCATACCATCACCTCCATTATCACCACTCCATGGACTTGTTCTTTCATATGACAGAAAAGGGGATAGTGGCAAAGGACAAAGTGATCAAGGTCAAAGCAGCAAGACAAGAAGGGCTAATTTAGGTACTTTGGTGCACACTTATCAAAGAGGAAATAGGCAAGTGTTTGCCCCAGAGATTGTGGTAGGGGCCTTTCTCTCTTCATCAGCAAAGCAGGTACACAAAGGAAAGGGGAAAATGGCTGGAACAGAAATGCAAAAATAGGAAAAAGACCCCCATGAAACTGAGCAGGATTTTGATTTAGTAGGCTTAGATGAGGAAGATGGGATGACAAACACCAAAATGATATTCAAAGAGAAATATGCATTGATAGGTGGGTTACAAGTGAATATACAAAGAGAAAATTACATCATATCTTATTATGAACAGGAAAATAAGCAAATGGAGACCAAGCAAGAGCTTATGGAAGTTCAGCTCATCAAAGCTAAAAGGGAAGCTGAAAAGTTTAAAGTCCAACTTAAGGAATCCTATGGTGAATATGGTGATCCCATGGAGGAAAACGTTCCCATGAGGACACCTAGGACTAGAGGCCTAAAGCAAGCTTTGAAGCTTGAAAGAGAAAAGGAAGCTCAACTTGCCAGCCAACTCACCTTAAATGAACAATTTGGCATAATGATGAATGAGAATAGGGAATATTGGCTTGAGAGGGCTAACAAACATCTTGAGGACCTATTAGCTAAAGCCAATAGAAACACAGAAGTTCAAAGAAAAATGGCTAAATATAATGCCATGAGAAACAAAATTGCTAGAGCCAAGCTCAAAAGGGCTCATGCAAAAATTGAGGCCTTAACTCATCAAAAGGAGAAGGATAAGCCTGACCTGTTGGAGGATACTTATCCCCATGCTTAGTCAGCTTCAACATCACCTATGTCATCCATTTTTGAAGACCTTGAACTCAGTTTTGGCTTTTGGCATTTCCTGTTTTTTCCAGGCAATTTTTATATAAGTTTTTTAGCCAAACGCGCAGCTCCCTAGGCACTGCACACTTTTTGGAGGAATTATTTGGAGGAATGGCCACCACCATTAGATTCAAAAGGCCCAAGATAGTTAGGAAAACCATGTTTCCAACTTTGGAAGGCAAAACTAGTTGGTGAAAATGGCAAAAAACTAGAAAAAAATCACATTTCTGCCTTATTTTTGGACTAGGCGTTGTGCGTTTGACCAGTCTTGGGAGAATCCATTTTTTGAGGATAAAATCAATTTAATTTTGAAATTTGAAGGTAGATCTAGAAACTAGACATGATAATCTTTCCAACAATATATCCTGGGCTCAATTTAGACACCAGGAAGGCAGTCAAAAAACTCACCTTGAAGATGGCGTTGCGCATTTCCTTCGGGCACTACGCATTTGACACTGGCACTGCACACTTGACAGGCAACTAGTTCTTTCACTATTTCTTTGGTTTTTCACTTTTCACCTCTGGGATTTTGGTTTTTCACTGATGTAATTCATGATGATGATGTAATTAAAGTATATTTTTTGTTACCTAGGGTAGATACATCAGATGAATGGCCTAAGTGGCATGTAATGAGTCAATTTGCTTTATATAAGAATGAGTGAGTTTGACCACCCTAGTCTTTAGTGTTGAGAATGAAACAAGATGATGGAGCTTAGTGGAAGGGAGTCACCTTCACTAAGTGGGCCCGTAGGCAAATTATGGCGCAAAGTCTATTTTTAGACATATGGATCATGGTCTATGAGTTGCAGGATGCTGTTTATGGATGATTGGTCATGTTGGGAAAAATAGATGGACTTCTATTTTTGGATCATAGCAGGAGTGATCAAAGTCTATTTTTAGACTGCTAGTCAAAAATAGAAAAGTCAAATATTATTGTCTCATAATAATATTTAGATTGTAAACTTTATCTTATTCTCTTAGAGCACTTCAGTTTCAGCTACAGATGTGGCACATGCAGCTGTCAGAAGGAAATACGCTTTTCTTATGAGTCAGTTGAGCTATTGCATGCAGGACATCAGTTAGAACTCATGCATGTGAGTTCTGTGCAGTAGATTGTGGAGTTGATGCAGTTGTGTTCAGTTTGACTTAGTTGAACTAGTTGTATTCAGTCTAACTGGAGAATACACTAGTCATGAGTTGTGTGAATTGTTTGTTAATTAATTCACTAATTATTAACTCATAATGCAACTGTAGAATACATCAGTTAAATCAGTTGCATGTCAGTGCATGTACAGTTCAGTGGAGACAAGTGTTAGAGGTTGAGATTGTTATCAGTTGTGACTATAGTTGTGCATGAGATCTTGCACAAGCAATGTATTGAGTATGCCCATGATAATTGCGCTACATATGCCCAGTAGAATAGCCTGTGCTCATGTGATTTCCAGTGTGAGTGATTTTCACAAGGCAAATAGGATTTTAGATCAGCCATTCATCATTCATTCTCTTGTAGGGTTGTGCAGTGGAGGCAGGCAAACAGTGGAGGAGATTTGAGGCATCAGATCTGAGCTAGTTTGTGTGTAACAGGTGGAGATAGTGTTGGATACTTGAGAGGAGTATTGTACTATGTATTGTTACATGTTCTCAATCATTAATATACAGATATTGTGGGGTTTTCAGCTATAAGCTTTTCCCGGGTTACATACTGTGTTAATGTGTGCATGCGATTGATGTTTCATTGTTTTTGATGTTGCTAAATTGATGATCAACGTAGAGGAGGTTATGTATTATGCATGTATTCCGCAATAGTGTATAATCAGGATAATCTCTGTTGAATATGTGTTTATTATTCAAAATTTGTACATGGTATTGGAGCAGAGTTGATCATCAAATCTATTATTCAGAAAGTGTTTACATTTTATTTCTTCAAGCAAAGTCTGTAATCGGGCCAGGTAGCCTCTGGATTCA
The DNA here is from genome assembly GCA_031772625.1 of Pinus tabuliformis. Taxonomy (NCBI): domain Eukaryota; kingdom Viridiplantae; phylum Streptophyta; class Pinopsida; order Pinales; family Pinaceae; genus Pinus; species Pinus tabuliformis. The sequence goes on along the minus strand of CM062819.1, from coordinate 76,567,888 downwards.
TCCTTCTTTTGGAAGGTGATATATCTGGTGAATGCCCATACAGTCGATCTCTGTACAGGAAATACTTTGTTCTCATGAATTTTAGATTAGAAGCGGTTGAGTTTTTTGAGCTGGTGGAATTCGAATTTGCAACAGTGTTTTCTTGGTGTCAAAGTTGAAATGTCTTTCAACGGATTGCGGTTGGAGTATGCCCTTGAGGGTAGCTCGAACTATATTGCATCAAAGGACATGATGGAGGCAGTGTTAGATGATAATGGGCTGAAGGAGTTCATAGATGCGGATGTCCCAAAACCTATTGATGCTGCTCAGGTTGGGGATTGGCAAAAGAAGGCAGCAAAGTGTCGAAGGATTCTATTGGAGGGCGTGAAGGATCACATTGTGTCCAGCCTGCATGGAAAGGATTCTCCATACTTGATGTGGAAAGCATTGATAGATCTATTCTAAAGCAAGAGCGACTAGAGGAATCAGGATAAACTCAGAAACATTAAGTGTGAGAATGGAGACAGTATGCCCAGGTATCTCACAAAGTTCACCCAATGCCGAGATGAGCTAGGAAGTGTGGGGGTGACTGTCGATGATGAGGACTTGGTGAGCTTGGCTCTCCTTGGTCTTTCGAAGAGTTGGCAGTCCTATCAGGACTCTGTCAATGGTCGGGAGAAATTGCCAGGATGGGAGAGACTTTGGTCAGATCTTGTGCAGGAGGAGATCAGACGGAGCACCAGAGGCAGTTCTTCATGCATGCATGATGAGGAGAACTGTGCCTTAGCGAGTAAAGCGAAGAAGGGGAAGGAGAAGGTTTCTCTTTCCGAATCCAGTTCTTCCAATGATGGGAAGAAGTTTGACAAATCGAAAGTGAGATGCTTTCGTTGTCATGAGTTGGGTCATTATGCTACTAATTTCCCAAAGAAGAAATCCAAGAAGGGATCCGGGGAAGGATCTGAAGGTGAGGCGCTTGCTTCACAGTTTGAGTTGGATTTCACACTCTTCGCATGCATGGTTTCATCCATGGTGGGAAGTGGTTGGGTTCTTAACAGTGGAGCTTCTTTCCACATGATCGGTGACAAAAGTTTGTTCAGTACGGGAGAAAGATCTCCAAATACTCATAGCGATGGGTAATGATGAGAAGTATAGTGTCTCAGGTGTAGGCTGTTGGGTCCCTATAATACTAGTGATTACCCCATTACTATTGTATTTATACCCCTTATTAATATTTTTGTGCCCCTATTTCCCCCATATTGTTATTATTGTGCCCCATAGAATCCCTCTATTCTTATTTTTGTGGCTTTATATTATTATTGTTAGGTCGGTTGGATTATATTGTGACTCCTTAGACTCCTATATATAGAAAGGAGGTTTTGTCATTTGAATCATCCAAGAATTGTTCATTTATGTAATGTAGAGGAGGTTTCCCCCTCGAAGAGGCTGAATTATAAGGCGTTGATCTATCTTTTCTATCTTTTCTTGAGCTGGTTTCATAACATTTGGTATCAGAGCTTTGGATTCTAGGGTTTCGCTGCTCCAAACAGGTCATAGTGGAATTTTCACTATAACTTTTTTTCTGTGACATTTCAGAAGTAGCAAAAAAAACCCATTTGAGAAGAAATCACACTGAACCTTGGGTCCGAATTTCAGAGCTTGTCGCATGATATTTGTGGAGATATGATCTAAGGAAGTTGGTCTTTTTGCAGACTCTTGAATTACATTCAAAACAGGTGACCTGGGGAAAATCGTCATAACTTTCTCTCTGGGGATCGGATTGAAATTTTGTAAGAAGGTACAAAAATAGGATGGATTTTAGTTTCTTTTATGCATGTTTCCGATCCAAAGGTCGAAAGAGTGACTCGTGGCACGTCGTACAAGTTCGCTCTACTCAACTAGTCTATAAGCAAGTCACTGTGGGAGATTTCACATAACTCTTTCTTGGAGAATCCAATTTGGGTCAGACTTGTGGCATTGGAAAGAGGACACAGAGGGATACTACAGCTCACAAATTTAGAACTATATGATTGGAAAGTACAGAGATACATTAGCGGCAATATCGAGCTCCTACAAAGTGAAAAAAGGTGTGTAGATTTTCTTAAATTTTTGCTTAAGCTTGGTTTGAAAATTTATATTGAAGGAATTCAAAGGGCATAGTAGAGCATTATTATCGGTAACGGATGCCCTGAGGAAAGAAAATGCAAACACCTAGTAAGGAACCTGAAAGCTCTAGCATGACTCAGGAAGAAGAGGAAGAAATGCAACATGATATATCAAAATTACAAGACCAAGTGCAACAACTGTCCCTTGCACAAAAAGGAACAAAATCTAAGATGGATGGTTTAAAGAAAGATGTAGAAGCTAAGATGGATGGTTTAAAGAAAGGTGTAGAAGCTAAGATGGACTGTTTAAAGAAAGGCGTAGAAGCTAATATGATTGACGTGGAAGCTAAGATGGATGATTTGAAGATAGATTTGAAGACAGACATGGACGAATTGAAGATAAATATGAATAAGTTGCTATAAGAAATGGTCCCTAAGGGTGAAAGGGTACTAAAGGAAACTCATGATGAGAACAAAAGAAATTTTAATCATTATCCCATAGATGCTAATGTTGGATCGAAGACTCACCATATTCCAAAAATCGATATGAGGAAGTTTGATGGCAAGGATCCTGCCACATGGATATTACAGATGGAGCAATTCTTCGATCTCAATAATGTGCAAAACACACAAAAGGTACGTATGGCAACTTTATATTTGGAACCAAATCAGTTTGTATGGTATCAATGGATTTTCTCTTGTAAACCATTTATCACTTGGGCAATTTTTATAGAAGAATTGATAGCACATTATGAGGATACAAAAAGAAACACTTTTTTTAGCCAATTGATAAGTCTCAAACAAAAGGGTTCAATAATGGAGCACATTGCGGAGTTCCAAAAATTGAACATAAGGGTAAAATATATTCCAGAGGAGCATAGGATTGATGTGTTCATAGGGTCTTTAAAGGATAATATCCAACATGATGTTCGCCTTTGGGAACCTGATTCATTAGAGAAGGCATTCAAGTTAGCAAGAAAATGGAAAGCAAAATTATGGCAACCAGGAAGCTTACCACTCACAACTATAAAGACAGAAGTGTTGTTGCCCCTAGTCTTCCACAACCTATAAGGTTGACACCACAACAATTGGAAGAAAAAAGAGCAAAAGGGCTTTGTTACAGTTGTGATAGCAAATACACTAAAGGTCATAAGTGTGTTGAGAAGAAATTATTCTACATAGATTGTGAAGAGGAAGAAGAAAAGGAGCAAGAAAAGTCAAAAGAAGAGGATATACTCCAGGAACAAAGCCTAGATGAAGAACAAATAAATCCAACCATATCTTGTAATGCATTGGCGGGAATTACCACTCCTCAAACCATCAAGATAGAAGGACAAATCAAGAAGAAAAAGGTAATAGTGTTGATTGATTCAGGAAGCACCCACAATTTATTCATTGTAAGGTAGCAAAAGAATTGAATTGCTTCCTATATCCAGCACCAGAGTGCCAAGTGATGATTGCAAATGGAGGAACAATAAATTGCTCTGGAAAGTGCCATAATATCAAGCTATCCATGGGAGAATATGTATTGACTAGCCCAATGCTTTCCATTCCAATGGGAGGTGCTGATGTTGTACTAGGAGTCCAATGGCTACAATCCCTGGGTACAATAGCTTTTAATTTTCAAGAACTTTTCATCAAATTTTCTATGGAAGGAAAGGATGTTGAATTAAGGGGTATTGCAGGGAAACCAGGAAAGATAATCAACTCTAATAGTATGACAAAGCTTCTAAAAAAGGAGCAAAGAGGTGTAATTGCACAATTATGCTCGTTAGATGTTTCCACATCAGAATCATCTATTTCTCCATATCTCCAAAAAATCCTGGACAATCATTCCAAGGTATTTGAGACTCCCAAAGGTCTCCCACCTATGCATGATCATGATCATGCTATTCATTTGATTCCAGGAAGTGTTCCTCCAAACATCAGGTCGTACAGATATCCCTATGTCCAAAAGAGTGAAATTGAACATATGGTTGCAGAAATGATAGAGGTTGGTATAATTCAACCGAGTCAAAGTTCTTTCTCTGCTCTAGTAGTATTGGTGCACAAGAAGGATGGATCATGGCGCATGTGTCGGGATTATAGGGAGCTCAACAAGCTCACTATTAAAGATAAGTTCCCCATTCCTGCCATTGATGAATTACTGGATGAATTGCATGGATCAATTTACTTTACCAAGTTGGATCTTCGTTCAGGATATCATCAAATCAGAATGAAGACTGAAGACATTCCGAAAATAGCATTTAGAACTCATGAGGGTCATTATGAATTTTTGGTCATGCCTTTTGGCCTTACCAATGCACCTTCAACATTTCAAGGTTTGATGAATTCAATTTTCAAACCATTCCTTAGAAAATTTGTGTTAGTATTTTTTGATGATATACTAATCTACAACAAGTCTTGGAAGGATCATGTTGAACATGTTGACAAGGTGCTACAACTATTGAAGGAGAAACAATTATATGCAAAAAGATCCAAATGTTTCTTTGGAGTCCAGGAGGTGGAATATTTGGGCCATATTGTATCTCATGAAGGAGTTAAGGTAGACCGTAGCAAAATTAAAGCCATTAAGGAATGGAAAATCCCCACATCCATAAAGCATCTGCGAGGATTTCTCGGGTTGACAGGGTATTATCGCAAGCTTGTTAAGAATTATGGGAGAATAGCAGCACCTCTAACATCATTATTGAAGAAAGATGCATTTCCATGGACTCCGGAAGCAACTAAGGCCTTTGAACATCTTAAAGAGGCAATGTGCCAAGCACCGGTCTTAGCTACACCGGACTTCACAAAAACCTTTATTATGGAATGTGATGCTTCAGGAAATGGAATTGGTGTTGTTCTAATGCAAGATGAAAGACCCATTGCTTTTGAAAGTCGTCCAATCAAGGGAAAGTTTTTAAACAAATCTATTTATGAGAAGGAAATGTTGGCAATACTCCATGCACTTAAGAAATGGCGACCCTACCTAATGGGTAGACACATCAAGGTAAAAACGGATCATGATAGCCTTAAATACTTTTTACAACAAATATTATCCTCTGAAGAGCAACAAAAGTGGGTCACAAAGATGTTGGGTTATGACTTTGAAATCATCTACAAAAAAGGGAAGCAAAATGTGGTGGTAGATGCACTCTCAAGAAAGGATGAGGATGTGGAACTATTGTTGTGCGCCATTTCTATTAACCAACCAGATTGGGTAAACGAAGCAAGGGAGGAATGGAAGAATGATGAAGAAATGTGGGCACTTATTCGAAAGTTACAACAAGATTCCAGTACGTCTGGTACATTTATCTGGCAAAATGATTCGTTATGGTACAAAGATTGCTTATACCTCTGTAAGAATTCCCAGCTAAAACAAAACATTCTTATGGAATTGCACACTTCTCCCTTAGGAGGGCACTCAGGATTTTTAAAAACTTACCACAGGGTTAACAAGGAATTTTTTTGGGATGGCCTTAAATCAGATATTCAAAAGTTTGTGGTTGAATGTTTGGTTTTCCAACAAAATAAAGTTGAAGCAATTAAGACACCGGGTCTATTACAACCTTTATCCATTCCAAGCCAACGTTGGGAGGAGGTTTCAATGGATTTTATCACAGGTTTACCCAAGTCTGAGGGAAAGAGTGTCATCATGGTGGTAGTTGACAGATTTACTAAGTATGCACACTTTTGTGCATTATCACATCCATTTAAAGCCAGTACAGTTTCTACTGCATTTATGGAAACAATTAAAAAGCTACATGGAAACCCAAAGATTATTGTAAGTGACAAAGATCCCATTTTCACTGGAAATTTTTGGACAGAATTATTTTCTTGTCTTGGTACTCAGTTAGCTCATAGCTCATCTTATCATCCTCAATCTGATGGGCAAACCGAGATAGTAAAAAAATGTTTGGAAGGATATCTTCGTTGCTTTGTATCTGATAAACAGACACAATGGGTCAAATGGTTGCCTCTGGCTGAATGGTGGTATAACAATTCCTTCCATACAGCAACAAAAATGACCCCATTTATGGCACTTTATGGGTATCAACCACCATCCATCACATCATATTTAAGAGAAAATTCTAAGGTTCAGGTAGTGGAACATCACATCGAACATCAACAACAAGTCCTCCAACTCTTAAAGGATAACCTCATTTTGGCACAGAATAGAATGAAACAACAAGCAGATCAACATCGCAGTGAAAGAAGTTTTGATGTAGGTGATTGGGTATTCCTACAGCTACAACCATATAAGAAAATGTCCCTCAAGCAAGCTAAGAAGGATAAAAATTATCACCAAAGTATTATGGTCCGTACAAGGTGTTGCAAAAGATTGGTACTATGGCATACAAATTGGAGCTTCCTGCAGCTTCTCGATTGCACCCAGTTTTCCATGTTTCATGTTTAAAGAAGGTTATAGGCGACAAGCTCCCAGTTCAAATAATATTGCCAGAACTTGACGAGGAAGGAAAAATTATATTGGAACGGGAAGCAGTCACAGAAACAAGAACTCGACAGCTATGTAATCGTTCAATTTCAGAGTATCTTATCAAGTGGAAGAACTTATCCGTTGAAGATTCCACTTGGGAGGATGAGAATTTTATGCAGAAGTATCTAGAACTACTCAAGCGGTTAGGACAACACTTTTTTGAAGGAGAGGAGCATGTTGGGTCCCTATAATACTAGTGATTACCCCATTACTACTGTAGTTATACCCCTTATTAATATTGTTGTGCCCCTATTGCCCCCATATTGTTATTACTGTGCCCCATAGAATCCCTCTATTGTTATTTTTGTGGCTTTATATTATTATTGTTAGGTCGGTTGGATTATATTGTGACTCCTTAGACTCCTTTGGGAGTGCTTTTTGTTCCAAGTGTTGTTGGAGCAAGTGGAGCGGAGAATCATGTTGCATGTAGAACATTCCAGAGTTGCAAGATAGGGGTTGCTGATAATCCATATCTTGTTGAGAGGAAATGTTGAGAATGCAACAAGATGATGGAGCTTAGTGGAAAGGAGTCACCTTCACTAAGTGGGCCTGCAGGCAAATTATGGCGCAAAGTCTATTTTTAGACTATGTCTATTTTTAGACATATGGATCATGGTCTATGAGTTGCAGGATGTTGTTGATGGATGATTGGTCATGTTGGGAAAAATAGATTGACTTCTATTTTTGGATCACAGCAGGAGTGATCAGAGTCTATTTTTAGACTGCTAGTCAAAAATAGAAAAGTCAAATATTATTGTCTCATATTAATATTTAGACTATAAAATTTATCTTATTCTCTTGGAGCACTTCAGTTTGAGCTACAGATGTGGCACATGCAGCTGTCAGAAGGAAATACACTTTTCTTATGAGTCAGTAGAGCTATTGCATGCAAGACATCAGTTAGAACTCATGCATGTGAGTTCTGTGGAGTTGATGGAGTTGTGTTAAGTTTGACTTAGTTGAACTAGTTGTATTCAGTCTAACTGGAGAATACACTAGTGATGAGTTGTGTGAATTGATTGTTAATTAATTCACTAATTATTAACTCATAATGCAACTGTAGAATACATCAGTTAACTCAGTTGCATGTCAGTGCATATATAGTTCAGTGGAGACAAGTGTTAGAGGTTTAGATTGCTATCAGTTGTGACTATAGTTGTGCATGAGATTTTGCACAAGCAATGTATTGAGTATGCCCATGATAATTGCAAAACATATGCCCAATAGAATAGCCTGTGCTCACATGATTTCCAGTGTGAGTGATTTTCACAAGGTAAATATGAGTTTGGATCAGACATTCATCATTCATTCTCTTGCAGGGTTGTGCAGTGGAGGCAAGCAAACAGTGGAGGAGATTTGAGGCATCAGATCTGAGCTAGTTTGTGTGTAACAAGTGGAGATAGTGTTGGATACTTGAGAGGAGTATTGTACTATGTATTGTTACATGTTCTCAATCATTAATATACAGATAGTGTGGGGTTTTCAGCTGTAAGCTTTCCCCGGGTTACATACTGTGTTAATGTGTGCATGCGATTGATGTTTCATTGTTTTTGATGTTGCTAAATTGATGATCAACATAGAGGAGGTTATGTATTATGCATGTATTCCGCAAAAGTGTATAATCGGGATAATCTCTGTTGAATATGTGTTTATCATTCGAAATTTCCACATTTAGCTATCAGTTCAGTATTGTGTGCAACTGCTCCTCCTCTCATGGAATTTGAACCCTGAGTCTAGGATTAGTTGTTTTGAGGCCTATATCATGTATTTTCTTAGTTATTATGTGGGTTGGACTTAGTTGGATGCTCAGAGCTTGATTGTACATCATTGTAAGTAGTTTGGCAAGGCGATTAATAAGATTTGCAACTATTTTTATGGGATCCCTATGGTATGGATTTTTAGTATAGTTTCTTCTTTTGTGATCATTTGTTTGCATGTTTTATGTATGCCATCATTCATTTCATTGCTTCCAGTTGAATGTTTTCAAGTTTGATTGGTAGAATCAATTGTATCATTGCTCTGCCTTGGGAAATCAGTCAACATTTCATGTTTTCTACTGTTTAAGAAGGATCCATGATTTCCACATGCCCCTCTTAGCTCCTCATCAGTCTTAAACACCTCACATCATCAAGCCTAAAGTTCTAAAGCCTATGCCTACCTTGCCCCATAGAACACCCTGCATTTCTGACCTAATTTCCTAGACCTAAACTGCCCAGCTCCTCCTGATCCGACAAAACACCAAAAAAATTCAATCAAAACATTTGAGCTATTATACCCAGCCTAAAATCCTTTACCTGATCCAGTCATCTTGACTGAGATCCTTTCAGAGAGAGTCCTCTCCCGGCCTAGTAAGGCTAGCTACTAGGCTAAACCTGGTTTGTGGTTACCCTGGCATTGCCTCCCTTCAGCCTAAGGTCAATCTAGGTGATAACAATTCATTTGATCATTAGGGCTCCAAGACCATTCTTCTACTGAATTAGGGTGAATTAACTACTAAAAGTGAAATTCAAAATCTAGCCCTAGTATAGAAAAAGTAAATGCTTTTCAAATCTAACTTGTAAATTCTATCAACTTGTAAATTCTACTAAATCAAGTCATGAAAGAACATAAGAGTTATGTTACCTGCAGAAATGAAATTACATTAATTTCAATCAACCATCTAGCTATCAATTTCATTTAAAACAAAAAATTATTCTACCAATTCACAACTAAGTATTTCATGCATCATCTATCTAATTCACACTTTCATATGAAGTAATGTATTATTTTCCAAATCTGTGATGAAGAAATTAATGTTATTTTCTCTTGCATTGCAGGAAAAGGAATGGAGGAAATGGCCTAGGTGGTACCTCTAATCATTAAGTTCAATATGGGGGGTCAAAATACTTCTCAACTAAGTCATCCTGGAATTACAGGTCACAGCAAGGGAAAACAGGCTACTACAGGCATTCTACAAGAAGTTGCTACAAGATCCCTATATTACTACAAGAAGGCTTCTAAGAGGGTTTGGAAGGTAATGATGATGGGATCAAGGGATGGAAAGATGAGTGAAGGTTGTGGTGGATGGATGGAAGGTGACCAACACCCATAGCCAAACTCAACACTTCAGGAAAGCCAATTTTGGACTAAGGGGTTTCTCACGGTGACCTAAAAAACAAAGATGAAGAACGGTGGTTGGGATTCATCAAAAGAGAGTGGAGAAGTCCTAGGTGGAGACGGTGAAAATGTACCTTTCCTTCAGGTACAAAAATCTTGCAACATCACATGCACCTTCTCTTCTTTTCATTTACAAAATATTATAACCAATGGTGGATGAGATGAGTTGAATTTGGAAACTATCTAACTGATGCTAAAAACTTTGATCTATTCAATGAATTAACTTCTAAGCTACAACAATAATGTGTAAAAAAAGATAACTAATGCAGAACTTTTTCTAAGAAATCATAAACAAGAAATCATCACATAGTCTTTTTGGGTTATGATTGTATAGTCGTCTAATCAGGATCCCATGAGAGAGATGAGATAGAGGCAATAATCAAAGACGTTTTGAGGAATTATATTCTACTAAAATGTAGCAACTAATAAAACATTCTAATATAAAATAAATATCAATAAATAAGAGGGACTGTTGAGTTATGAAATGGGTATGTATTTACTCTTAACTCCATCACCTTTTTCCTCTTTTATTATCTCTTTCATATGTTGATACGCTAACATATGGATGGATTATGATAAGAAATAGATGAACTACTCTCAGTCAAGATTTAGCCATCGTAACTAACCTTTACTCCTTTTTATGTAGATAAACGACAAAAGGAACAGTTTTTGTTCCCTAGCGACGGAACAACATAAACCAACAAAGGTAGAATGTGGCGAGTTGGTTCAGTCAGGTCAAAGGACGAATCAGGAGGATCAACACCAAATATGATGGGTGTCTGAAGATAGCATTCAGTTGTGATTCCCTTAGGATCAGGAGATCCTGAGGGATCGCATTTATCTTTTACCTCTTTTTGACTATAAAAGCAAAAGATTGTAGGAGGGAAGGTGATCGATCTATGTTATTTCAAATTGTAATTTTAATTTACAGACTCGTGCTATTGAAGAACAAGACCGTATTGTATTGCTACTTAAGTTCAATGATTAATATATAATTGACATTATTTGCGACGTAGAATATGGGATTAGGGATCTTACGGATAATATCAAGGACACTATTAGGCAGGAATGTGCTGTCGTCCTTAGAAAGGTTGAGCCCCCTCGGAAGAACCTCAGCAATGAGGAATTCTCTGCCCTGAAATCCTTAAATCAGAATGAAGATATTGTCGTTCTGAAGGCTGATAAAGGAGGGGCTACGGTTATCCTTAACAAAGATGATTACCGTAAGAAGATGTTAGATCATCTTCACAATAGTGGCAGTTATAAAAAACTGCCCAAGAACCCTCTGAAGAAGATTTCTAGGACAGTGGCTCTCGTCATCAAGTCTAGTAGCTCAGTGAGTTCCCCGTGCCACAAACTCATTCAGAGCAGTCCCATTACTCCTAGGATCTATGGGTTACCTAAGATCCACAAGGAAGGGGCCCCTCTGAGGCCTATCGTCAACACCATTGGTGGTCCAACCTACCTTCTTGCTAAGTTCCTTGCTCTCAAACTTAAGCCCCTTGTCGTCTGCACTGAGTCCTTCGTTAACGACTCTGCTTCCTTCATTAAGGAGCTTAAAGATATTAGGTTGGACCCTGAGGACATTCTTGTCAGCTTTGATGTGGTCTCTCTTTATACTTGCATCCCTATAAAGGAGGCCTTGGAAGTAATCTATCGCCTAACAAATCTCGATACCGCGCATCTGGTTGAGATCTGTCTCACTTCCACTTTATTCTGTTTCGAGGGTGAATTTTTTGAACAGACTTGTGGTGTTGCCATGGGCTCTCCCCTTTCCCTGATTGTTGCGAATCTTTTTATGGAAGATTTCGAAGCCAAAGCTTTAGCCTCGGCTCGTCTCCTTCCGAAGTTTTGGAAAAGGTATGTGGATGACACTAACGTCATCTGGTCCCATGGCCAAGAGGAGTTGGATCACTTCTTCAATCACCTCAATGGTCAGTCCTCTGCCATTAAGTTCACCATGGAGAAAGAGGTCAATGGTTGCCTCCCTTTCCTAGATATTCTTATTTCTAAGAATAAGGACGACTATCTCTCCCACTCTGTGTTCCGGAAGAAAACGCATACTGAGCAGTATCTTCATGCCGATTCCCATCATTTCCCTGCTCAGAAGATGGGTGTCCTTAACACCCTCGCTACTCGTGCCCTAAGGATTTCTGATAATGAGAGCTTTGCTAAGGAGAAATCCCATCTCCTCGATGTCTTTGTGGAAAATGGATATAGTAGGCGCCTAGGTCAGAAGGCTTTCCTTAAAGCATCTAGAAATGCAGTTATTAGGAAAGAGCCTAAGGAGCGCCGACTAGGTGTCCACCTTCCATATGTCCAAGGAACCACGGACAAGATTGCCCGGATCCTTAAGAGGTATGATATTCCCTCTTCATTTAGACCCCTCAAAACTATTTGTAATTCCCTCCGATCGGTTAAAGATCCCGTTAACCCCAAGGACATGAAGGGTGTCTACTTGATCCCTTGTTCTTGTGGGACCCCCTACATCGGGGAAACAGGGCGCTCCATCCATCAGAGGATTAGCGAACATGCAGCTGACCTAAGACATGGGAGAACCAAGTCTTCAGCGCTAGCAGAGCATGTGGATAAGACCAAGCATCACGTTAGTATTGAGGAGGCTAAGGTTGTTGCCAAAGTTGCCATGTTCCATCATCGTAAACTCAGGGAAGCTATTGAGATCGAAAGAAGGCCTAACAATCTCAATAGAGATGACGGCTGGAAGATCAGTAGATGTTGGATCCCTGCCCTTTCATCTTAGTCTCCCCCCCCTCTTTCATCTTTTTCGCTTTCGTCGTTCCCCTGGAGCCTTCCTATCTCCTATGGTTTATCCTTCTTGCTCTGGACTCTTTCCTATCCTTCTCCTGTGTATTTTGTGTCGCTCCGTTTTTCCCTGATTGATATTGGTATTTATTATCATAAATAATATTTATTTACTTATTATTATTATTATTATTGTTTTTTTTTTTAATGAATATATATTATTATTATTTATTTATTTGCTGATTTTTATTATTATTATTTATTTGATTTAACTAGCCTCTTTCATTTACCTTGTTTGTAAAAAAGTTAGGTCCTCAATTTAACTAATTCCCACCTAACTTTTATCTTAAGAACCTAATATTATCTATATATATATATATATATATATATATATATATATATATATATATATATATATATAATTATTAATACATAATTTAAATAAATAAACTAAATTAAAGTTTTTAAAACTAACCATTAAAAATATTTTATTTACCTATATATTTCTACCTAATTTAACTTATTTCCATAACTAAGAATAATAATAATAATATTAAATTAATAAATAATAATTTGACTACTATTATTATTAATATATTAATATCAAGACTATATTACTAATATAATATTAATTATATTCAATAAATAATTTAATTAAAAAAATTTACCTACATTAAGACTATATTATTAATATATAATAATAAATAATTAAATTAAATTAAATAAATTACCTTTTCTAACTAACCATTTAAATTATTTATTTATATTTTTAACCCTAACTTTATATATATATATGATTATTAATAAATAAATAAATAAATTACTTTTTAAGCTAACCATTGAAATTATTCTCGTCCTTAACAACCTATTATTATATATGTATTATATTATTGAATAATGTAAATAAATAAGTAAATTATCTTCTTAAACTAACCTCTAAAAGTATTCTATTTTTTTTTTTTTTTTTTTTTAACCTAATATTATAACTTATATATATATATATATATATATATATATATATATATATATATATATATATATATATATTAATAATTATTAATAAATTAATTAATTTTTTAAAACTAACCATTAAAAATATTTTATGTATTAATATTAAAAATAATAATAATATTAAATTAATGAATAATAATTTGACCTGGTGTTATAGACATTTTTGTGCCTTATAGCATTGAGCATGAAATGTCCATAATCTTAGGGATCCAAAGTCCCTAAACATGTTGTTCCTACCCCTATAGGAACAAGGCTAACAAACCGCAGCAATTCACAGAAGTTCTCCACCAGAAACTGCTCAAAAACAAGTCAATTCAGGATCAATTCAATAGCTCCACTAGCTGTCTGCGCTGAATGTCAAAGCCAACACTGGCTACCTACACTGTAACGCAGGTAGAAGCACTACCAGGGTGTGTTGAGCGAGAATTGCCAAATGGCAAGTTCATTCCAAGAGGTGTCAAGACCCAGGAAGCTTCCAGAATCTTCCTCAATGACACTTGCCTCAGTGAATTTGACTAGTGATGAGTAAGAGGTTCCTAATCTCCAAGTGGAAGCAAGAACCTCCAAGTGGAATCAAGAACTGACAGAGGTGTTATAGACATTTTTGTGCCTTACAGCATGGAGCATGAAATGTCCATAATCTAAGGGATCCAAATTCCCTAAACATGTTGTTCCTACCCCTAGAGGAACAAGGCTAACAAACCACAACAATTCACAGAAGTTCTCCACCAGAAACTGCTCAAAAAACAAGTCAATTCAGGATCATTTCATTGGCTACACTAGCTGTTTGCGCTGAATGTCAAAGCCAACACTGGCTACCTGCGTTGAATGTCAACTGGAACACTCGCTACCTGCGCTGAACGAGAGTGGACATGTGGCAAGCTCATTTCTCAAGGTGTCAAAACCCAGGAATCTTCCAAAATGACACTTGCCTCAGGGAATTCGACTGGTGATGACTAAGAGGTTCCAAATCTCCAAGTGGAAGCAAGAACCTCCAAGTGGACTCAAGAACTGACAGAGGGAGAGGACACTAGTCAGATCTCAAGCTGACTCATCCTCTCTCCAAACATCTATATATGGATCTCTCCTCCATGAGATCTGGAGGCTGGAATTTTGTTATTGCAAAGAATTGCTGTTGGTTTGAGATTGGAATCATTGGGTGCTTAATGCTTTGAAAGGGGTGAAGATAGGAATTCCATTTGCTGGGAAGGAGATGCTGGATTGGAGCCCTCTGGGTTGTGTCTCTTCCTGAACCTTGTTATTCATCAATAAAGCTATCTTGGTTTCTCCTATATGCTGATGTATTTTTGATGTATGAATGCATTAGTGTATTTAGTTTATTTCTAATCCTAAACTAGTTATGAATGTGAATATCTGTCTTTGTGTAGTGTTCTTATCTTGTCGCAAGTAGCTGTTCTCTTGTCGCAAGTAGTTGTTCTCTTGTGATCTTGCAGGAACCTGTTGAAGCTGGAGGAGCAAGAAGGCAAGTAGCTGTGAACACCCAAAGAGAAGAGAGACCGGATCGAGGGACAAACGGAAGACACCGGTAAGTCTATTGATCTCTCTTCTTTCACACTTCATAAAGGAAGTAACCAGAATAGCTGTCTCTGTTTGTTGCTAAGGCACTGTCACACCTTAGGTGGATAGGATCGTCCTGCATAGGCATTTTTCCCCACAACAAATTGTTGACTCCATTGGGGAGATTTGTTTAGTCATTTTATTTGTGTTTCTATCATTGTTTGTTTCATAGACTTGACAGCAACAATCGAACTGCATCTTTCTCGGATGCAAAGTAGACAGTTGCTGCTTTGATCCAGTCACTGGACTTGTCTATGATCTGAACAATGCATTCACAAATGATTTGATGATCCTTGTAATAGATCTTAGTAGCCCTTCAAAGCATCCCTTTGATTACACCTTGCTTGTTGCTTTTATTTGGCCTAAAACAGTGAATTAAATAGCAATCTGTGACCCAGAACCTGAGGGAAACGAGAGTTTCTCCTTCAGCGCAGACCCAGTGAAGGGATTCTGCATTTCAACGCAGTTCTCGTGAAGGCTACCTGCGCTGAATGTCAAAACCCCTGTGTTGAGGTTGCGCTGAACCAGTTTTGCCTTGTGCAGCTGGGGTTCTCTGCTCTGTTTTGCCTTGTTTTGATCTCTGATTTTTGTAGCCTGTAACCAGCATAGGTACCAGTCTGATAACTCCTTTTCTTTGCTTAGATTCCGCCTCCTTTTTGTACAAAAAGACTGTGAGTGTTTTTATGTGTTTGTCGCATCATTTACAGTTTTCCTATGCATGAGTGAAATAGTCATCCTGTAGCCCTTGATTCAGATCTGTTGATTGTGATCTTAGAAGAGAGTTCATTGGCTGTTTGCAGATTGATTATACATTTACTCTTGCTTATTGGTTTGAGTTTGTCTCTTTTAAGTGTCAAAAAAAGTATTCATTTCGAAAATCGTTAAGTGTTGTAATCTCTTCTATCTTCTCTGATTTCGAAAAAGTAAACTTGTTTGTATTTGTCATTTAAAAGCAAATTCAAAGTTGTACAAAAAGCTTTCTTTGTAGGCATAAATACTAAGAAAGCGGAAAACAAACACCTGCATTGTGCATTTGCATTTTGATAGTTTGCATGTTGGATTTAGGAAAAGTGCATTAGAGTGTGCTGATTGCTCTTTGAGAAAAGATGGTGTCTTTCTTTTCCCTTAGTAGCTAGGATTTTCAAAGTTGAAAAGATATAAAGCTTGCTTATCATCTTTAGACTGCATTTAGGAATTGTATCATACATCTCGTGGTGAACCTTGAAAGGCAAACTTTAAAAATATCAACCTAAAATAAATTGAATCAACTTAACAACGCTTTGCAACATAACGCACAACATAGAGGTCTAGGCTAGAGACGTGTTCTGGCGTCGTTAAGCCTGGTGACTGTCTATCTCGTGGATGGTGGGTGATTCCTCCTGAGGGACGATAGCGCCAGTACGGATTGTGCTCTCACGTACCGTCGTGTATATATTGGGAGACCCCTATAGGCATAAAACCTTTATCCTTAGGAAGCCGTGTCGGCCACCCTACTGATCGCAATGCACTGAACACAGCATTCAGGAAGATCGACCGCCCGTACCCTAAAAAGTATTTTGCGGTTTTGCGAAAAGTTTGGCACACCCTCTGCCTAGAACTCAAGAGCAGTTCCTTTTGGCCTTTTTCAGACTCTATAACGGAAAAAGTCCATCCCAGCATTTGTCATTTCGGGCTCGTTAAAACATCAAAGGAGACTAGAGTCATCTTTAGCTTTTTCTCGACTCTTTAAAACTGAAAAAGCAAGTTGTGTCTAAGCTTCGTTAAAAATTTATTTTAAACGGAACAATCACCCTTTAATTCCTGCGTTGATCTTTAGGTTGAAAAAATGGAGCACACCAACCAAGGAATTACCCTTGGTGGAAATCCTAGTCCCTTCTCCTCTTGGGGAGATGTTGGTGCGCCCCATATGGCCACATTGTCGCTTCCAGGACTAACAATTGGCCTGCCAGTCTGGCTCTTTTCAACCAATGTCGTTCAGAACACCACCATTCCTGAACAGTCGAGTCAACAGTCAGACCAGACCAGGGTTGCCAACCAGCCTTCTACTTCATCTAACTCTTCCTCTCCTCCTTCCTCTTCGCTTGACGGAACTGGTAAAACAAAAAACCAGGTTCCTAAGGAGAAGAAGGAAAAGAAGAAGAAAGAGAAGAAGAAGAAGGAGCCAAAGGCGACTGGGGGCAAACAAGTGTCGTCTGACAAAAATCCACACACAGCACTGACCAAGCCTAAATCGCCATGTGTCATATGCAAGGGAGACCACTTCCACAGAGATTGTCCCTGCATCCCTCGGATACTAAGGGACTGGTCTCCCCATTTGCACAATTTGGTAGCATCAACCTCTGATAGCCATGTTGACTGCTCACCGTCGACTAGTGAAAGTGAAGTCCCAGGACAGAGAGGGAAAGCTAGATTTCCCTGCAAACTGTGTGAAGCCGATCACGCCATCCATCGTTGTCCCTTCTTAGAAGAGGCTAAAAGAGTTCTGGAAGATCGCCCGATTTTACGAGCGCAACTTCCTCCTGGATATGAAAAACTCGTGCCAAGTCCTTCACTAGTTGAGAACCCGGCTGGCCTGCCTAGATGGTCAGCCGAAGCACCTATCATTGAAGATGAACCGTCTGGATCCATGCCTGACGAAAGTCAAAAGGTTGAGGCGGCAGTTGACCCGGTTTTGCCTTCAGAGGCTCTATCTTCGAATGATACCATCACAGAGGAGAATAAAGACGACACCGTCCAAATTCTCTTCATCAACACTGACTCTGATGAACAAGGGGGCAATGCCCCCATTCCTTTATCGCAGGAAGGAAGTTTGTCAGAGTGATATCCGGCCGTCTATTCGGTCCCACCACCAAGCAACCTAGTTGTCTCGTTCGACTGGAACCAACTAGGCAAACCCCGTTTGCCAGCAAGCATACCATTCAGAATTATCGTTCAAATATACATAATGGTAATGGCTGGCACTATCATTGATGAGGGGGCATCTGTGAGTATCCTTTCCTCTATTTCTTGGAAAGCGCATGGTTCGCCAGCGCTTTTTTCTGAAATGAGAAATCTATCAGGCTTTGATAAAGGAACCAGTCGACCTTTAGGGATCCTCCCCAATGTGCCTATTACATTGAAAGGGAAGACCGTTCAAATGAACGTGATGGTCGTTCAAGGACCCTTGGATTATAACCTACTCCTTGGACGAGACTATATATATTGCATGGGAGCCATAGTCTCCTCACTCTTTAGAGTAATGTGTTTTCCGCATGAAGGAAGAATGGTCAAGCTCGTAGACCAACTTTCGTTTCCCGGATCATGCATTGCAAATAGTCATGTACCATCTCTAAATGGTCTATTCACGCAAGAAGTGTCTCAACCCACGGTCCGTCCTCCTGATGAGCGCGAGTAATCCGGGAGGATATGACTGGAACCCAGGGGGCATGCATCCTGGTCTGCTTTGGCAGGGAAACTTTGGGTATAGAGTAGGTTTCCGCGGGAGAATATGACTAGTCTGTACCCCGTCCGTCTAGGAAGAGGGTTATTCTAGAATAAGATTCTTTTGTCAAAGTTATGTGAGTTGGCAGGCTACGTCGCTCACCTTTGTCTATTTCGGTAGACATTGCTGAGGAAGTGTTTTGTTTGAAAGATTAACGAGACAATCTTTGGGTAACCTGAAAGAGGTAAGCCTCTCTCGTTAAAACAAATGTTTTGGCAGAAGTGAAGTAGAGGTAACCTTGAAACTCTGTTTTATACCTGGGGGCATGCAAACCTTTTGGAGTGCAAGCAAGGGGCGGCTATTTATTTTTAAAATTTTTAGGACCTCTAACCCTTTAAACTCATAGGATTAGTCGTTTCCGAACTTGCATAACGAAAGGATCCAGAGCAAAGCTTACGTAAGATCTAAGCTCCCTAAAAAATAGCATCTTCAATGAGACACTCTTATCATATGACTGGTATATTCGAGTAGTTTTAGCACAAAGTTCATGCTCGTTAAAAAATAAACGCAAGATCCGAGCAGTTTTAACGTGGACTTCATGCTCGTTAAAAAATAATCTCATCAGCCATTAAAGCCTTGGTCGTGTTTGCCCGTCACCTCCACTTTTCATTTGGCCGATCGTTCACCTCCATATGATTGTTTACCCATTTTGAGGAACAGCTGTGAAGAGTGATTTCACCTAGCCATCCTTGTTACACTGCCGTGATCGGAAAATTCCAACTTGTACCTGGAATCAGCTGCTATCCCTGTTTATCACTCGTTCCTCAAAAGATGAGTCTTCTTTAAGCTCTTTTCAACTGACTCGTAAAATATGAAAAGATTGCCGAGTTTTGGCCTTCCAGCTCGTTAAAGCGACCGGAAGAGCTATCCCTCCTCTAGATTTTAATCTTTTTGGACCTGAGGGATTATTGCACAAAAAGATCGAGCGCTTGTTTTATTCGGCTCGTTAAAACTATCGAAAACTCATCCCTTCTGTATTGTTTTTTACTTTTTCGGACTTAAGGGATTAGATGACGAAAAAGGACTTTTGGAGTTAACTTTATGTACCTTTTCAGACTCTCTAAAAATGAAAAGGACCGAGTTATCCTTGTCGTTAGACTCGTTAAAATCATTAAAATAGCGACAAACTTGTCTTTAGACGAGAACGAGTTTCACTATCGCTAGGCTCGTTAAAACATAGCAATGGGCTTGCCCGAAGGGCAGGTTATAGAACAAGCATATGTTATCCTCCTCAAGCTTGACGAAAATAAAGAGGTACTGGTCAGCAATGACTGGGGAAAAATTGGGAGAAACCAAAGAAAACTTTGATGGTAGCAAGTCGCTCTTGAACATGAAACTTTTCCTCCGTACCACAATCGGGTTGGGTTGTTTCATTCACCGGTCACATCCATGGTCTCACCATACCATCCATATTTGGGGTAATGCTACTGATCCATCGTATCAGTGTCGCCATATGTTCAAGAGAAATCGTTCAGAAAAGTCAACTGTGTCCCATCCACTGCCATACATTATCCTTCATCCTTTCATGACCGCCACCCTGAATCATATGTCACAGATCGTTTTCACCTCCATTAAAATCATTAGCTCTGTTCCGTGTCACTGATGTGGGATTCATCAAGGCCCTCCTTTGATGGATCGCTTCTTGTCGACATCAGCTCATTATCCAAGAAGTTGATCTAGGAACAACCCCTTCAGTACTTTGAAGCTTGCATGATTCAATGGCAAGTTTCTCACTTCCGGCGACAGGTATACATCAATGACCTTCGACCGAAAGATTTTGCGTGGTGTTCGACGCCAAGTCCTTTATTGACACCACGTGAATTGTACTGCAGTACCTTGAGGGTCATTATCATTATTGGTGATTCCTCTCGCGCTTGTTAACGGTTTACATCATTGACCGGTAATCAAGCGATGTCTTTCCATGTTTGACTTCAGAACATTTCTCACATGGATCGACTTGTACTTAGAGTGAAGATCGAACGAGTTTGAAGACCCCGGATCTAGTTTCATCCATCCGGGCTGCGATATATATTCAGGAAAGATAAAGACATTGATATGTACATCATTGCAACAGATAATCATCCTACTCAAAGGATGATAATTTCATCAAAATTATCAGTCTACCATCAGACGATTGTCTGTTCTATGTACAGAAAAATGAATTTATAAAGCTAAGCATGGGAATGCCCACCTCAGCTAGATCATGAAAGCAGTATGAAAAATAATGTATTGTATTGTATCTTATTACAGGTTTCCTCTTAGCATTGGATGAACTTCGGATCCTCCTGATAAAGCATTTCACCCGATAAACAACCTCATACTTTAGGGGGCAACTGTTATAGACATTTTTGTGCCTTACAGCATGGAGCATGAAATGTCCATAATCTAAGGGATCCAAAGTCCCTAAACATGTTGTTCCTACCCCTAGAGGAACAAGGCTAACAAACCACAACAATTCACAGAAGTTCTCCACCAGAAACTGCTCAAAAAACAAGTCAATTCAGGATCATTTCAGTGGCTACACTAGCTGTTTGCGCTGAATGTCAAAGCCAACACTGGCTACCTTCGTTGAATGTCAACTGGAACACTGGCTACCTGCGCTGAACAAGAGTGGACATGTGGCAAGCTCATTTCTCAAGGTGTCAAAACCCAGGAAGCTTCCAAAATGACACTTGCCTCAGGGAATTCGACTGGTGAAGAGTAAGAGGTTCCAAATCTCCGAGTGGAAGCAAGAACCTCCAAGTGGACTCAAGAACTGACAGAGGGAGAGGACACTAGTCAGATCTCAAGCTGACTCATCCTCTCTCCAAACATCTATGTATGGATCTCTCCTCCATGAGATCTGGAGGCTGGAATTTTGTTATTGCAAAGAATTGTTGTTGGTTTGAGATTGGAATCATTGGGTGCTTAATGCTTTGAAAGGGGTGAAGATAGGAATTCCATTTGCTGGGAAGGAGATGCTGGATTGGAGCCCTCTGGGTTGTATCTCTTCCTGAACCTTGTTATTCATCAATAAAGCTATCTTGGTTTCTCCTATATGCTGATGTATTTTTGATGTATGAATGCATTAGTGTATTTAGTTTATTTCTAATCCTAAACTAGTTATGAATATGAATATCTGTCTTTGTGTAGTGTTCTTCTCTTGTCGCAAGTAGCTGTTCTCTTGTCGCAAGTAGCTGTTCTCTTGTGATCTTGCAGGAACCTGTTGAAGCTGGAGGAGCAAGAAGGCAAGTAGCTGTGAACACCCAAAGAGAAGAGAGATTGGATCGAGGGACAAATAGAAGACACCGGTAAGTCTATTGATCTCTCTTCTTTCACACTTCATAAAGGAAGTAACCAGAATAGTTGTCTCTGTTTGTTGCTAAGGCACTGTCACACCTTAGGTGGATAGGATCGTCCTGCATATGCATTTTTCCCCACAACAAGAGGGAGAAGACACTATTCAGATCTCAAGCTGACTCATCCTCTCTCCAAACATCTATATATGGATCTCTCCTCTATGAGATCTGGAGGCTGGAATGTTGTTATTGCGAAGAATTGTTGTTGGTTTGAGATTGAAATCATTGGGTGCTTAATGCTTTGAAGGGGGTGAAGATAGGAATTCCATTTGCTGGGAAGGAGATGCTGGATTGGAACCCTCTGGGTTGTATCTCTTCCTGAACCTTGTTATTCATCAATAAAGCTATCTTGGTTTCTCCTATATACTGATGTATCTTTGATGTATGATTGCATTAGTATGTTTAGTTTATTTCTAATCCTGAACTAGTTATGAATATGAATCCATGTCTTGTGTAGTGTTCTCTTCTTGTGATCTTGCAGAAACCTCTTGAAGCTGGGTGAGCGAGAAGGCAAGTAGCTGGGAACCCTCAAAGAGAAGAGAGACCGGATCGGGGGACAAACGGAAGACACCAGTTAGTCCATCTATCTCTCTTCATTCTTAATTCATAAAGGAAGAGTACTAGAATAGCTGTCTCTGTTTGTTGCTAAGGCACTGTCACACCTTAGGTGGATA
Source organism: Pinus tabuliformis (assembly GCA_031772625.1). Taxonomy (NCBI): domain Eukaryota; kingdom Viridiplantae; phylum Streptophyta; class Pinopsida; order Pinales; family Pinaceae; genus Pinus; species Pinus tabuliformis. The sequence continues at coordinate 76,545,326 of CM062819.1, read as the reverse complement.
GGATCGTCTTGCATAGGCATTTTTCCCCACAACAAATTGGCGACTCCACTGGGGAGATCTGTTTAGTCATTTTATTTGTGTCTCTATCATTGTTTGTTTCATAGACTCAACAGCAACAATCGAACTGCATCTGCTATTCTCAGATGCAAAGTAGACAGCTGTTGCTCTGATCCAATCACTGGATTTGTCTATGATCTGAACAATGGACTCACAAATGATTTGATGATCCTTTGTGATAGATCTTAGCCCTTCCTCAAAGCATCCCTTTGATTGTACCTTGCTTGTTGCTTTGATTTGGCCTGAAACTGTAGATTAAATAGCAAACTGTGACCCAGAACCCAGTGAGAAACTCTCGTTTCTCCTTCAGCGCAGAGCCTGTGAAGAGGTCCTGCATTTCAACGTAGGTCCCGTGAAGGCTACCTGCGCTGAATGTCAAAACCCCTGTGTTGAGGGTGCGCTGGTCCAGTTAGGCCTTGTGCAGCTGGGGTTCTCTGCTCTGTTTTGCCTTGTTTTGATCTCTGATTTTTGCAGCCTGTAACCAGCATAGGTACCTGTCTGATAACTCCTTTTCTCTGCTTAAATTCCGCCTTCTTTTGTACAAAAATACTGTGAGTGTTTTTATGTGTTTGTGGTGTCATTTACAGTTTTCCTTTGCAAGAGTGAAATAATCATCCTGTAGCCCTTGATTCAGATCTGTTGATTGTGATCTTAGGAGAGAGTTCATTGGCTATTTGCAATTGATTATACATTTACTTTTGCTTTTGGTTTGAGTTTGTCTCTTTTAAGTGTCGAAGCAAGTATTCATTTCGAAAATTGTTAAGTGTTGTAATCTCTTCTACCCTTTCTGATTTCGAAAAAGTAAACTTGTTTGTATTTGTCATTTAAAAGCAAATTCAAAGTTGTACAAAAAGCTTTCTTTTTAGGCATCAATATTAAGAAAGCAGAAAACAAACACCTGCATTGTGCATTTGCATCTTGATAGTTTGCATGCTTGATTTAGGAAAAGTGCATTAGAGTGTGCTGATTGCTCTTTGAGAAAAGATGGTGTCTTTCTTTTCCCTTTGTAGCTAGGATTTTCATTGTTGAAAAAAGAGATAAAACTTGCTTATCATCTTTAGACTACATTTAGGAATTGTATCATACATCTCGTGGTGATCCAAAAAGGAAAACTTCTAAGAAAGATCAACCTAAAATAAATTGAATGAACTTAACAACGCTTTTTAACTTAACGCACAACATATAGGTCTAGGCTAGAGACGTGTTCCGGCATCGTAAAGCCTGGTGACTGTCGATCTCACTGATGGTGGGTGATTCCTCCTGAGGGACGATAGCGCTAGTACGGATTGTGCTCCCTCGTACCGTCGAGTATATATTGGGAGACCCCTATAGGCATAAAACCTTTATCCTTAGGAAGCCGTGTCGGCCGCCCTACTGATCGCAATGCACTGAACACAACATTCAGGAAGATTGACCGCCCGTACCTTAAAAAGTATTCTGCGGTTTTGCGAAAAGTTTGGCACACCCTCTACCTAGAACTCCAGAGCAGTTCCTTTTGGCCTTTTTCAGACTCTATAACGGAAAAAGTCCATCCGAGCATTTGTCACTTCGGGCTCGTTAAAGCATCGAAGGAGACTATAGTCATCTTTTGCTTTTTCTCGACTCTTTAAAATTGAAAAAGCAGGTTGTGTCTAAGCGTCGTTAAAATTTATTTTAAACGGAATAATCATCACCATTCCCTCGTTGATCTTCGAAGTTAGTCTCTTTTCATCGTAAGTTCTTGTAGAATCGCTAGAAAATCTTTTGGATAGACTAGATATGTCTGAACAACCGTCGACATCTAGGATTGTGTCATCCGACACAGCAGCGACAGAGCCTCCTACTGCTACCCCAACGATGTTCGATGGTATACCATCTGTCCCGGCAAGTTATCAACAACAAGCCGGAGTCCCATCAGGGACTGCTTCGACGACATGGTTAGTTCCTATTTCTTCATCCGGATTATCATCTGGTATTTCTTATGTTGAAACTCAACAAATTGATCCAATGTGTCTTCAAAGGCCAATCTGCCCTTTAAGTACTGGATTGCCACCATATGGAGGGTAGTATGCCTTTTCATTGTTCCCTCCCGGAGAACAACCATATGGGAGTTTACAACAAAGTTCAGGTCAAACTGGAATGACATCTAGCGGTTGGGTACCAATACTGCCTCAGCAACCAAGGGTTGTATATTCAATGCAACCAGTCCACCCTGTGTCGAATATTCCCACTATACCTGCTATGGTGACTGTGCCGCAAGTACAAACGCTACCTGTTGTATGTCAACCCCAAGTTTCTCGGGTTGCAATACAACAGCCTCTTGTCTCAACGACTCAATCACAACCTCAGGTTAGTGACTCCTTATCTGGAGCGACTCAGGCTCAAACAAGTACTGTGACTCCTCATCTTGGTCAATCATCCAGTATTGGACAACAGCAAATGGTCCAACAACCAGAGCTGGTTGAAACTCAACAACCCCCATTCCAGCAATCATATCAAGGACCTGAGCAACAAGTCTTTGTAAGTAATGGGCAATCGCATTTCCAAAGCGGTAATCGATAACCATATTATAATGGTTATGCCCATCAACCTTGTCAAAGTTGCCAGCATCAAATACATTATGTTGGTATGCAAAGACCCACTGCTCAGGCGATTCCATCTTATCCTGGGTATGCTTTGCCTAACCTGAATCAACAGTTGCCCTTTGTAGCAACTCTAGAATTACCAGATCTAAACCAGCTGACGAATGACCCAATTGCTTATGCCCCTTGGTGGCCAGCGATTCCGCATAAACTTCCGTCAGATATTCCTAAATTTAATGGAAATCCGGGTGAAGATCCGTCGAATCATGTGATGACATTTCATCTGTGGTGTTCATCAAACACCCTAAACGATGATTCGATTAGGCTTCGCCTTTTTCAGAGGATGTTAACTGGTCCAGCGGAAAAATGGTATATTGAATTGCCTAGAGCTTCGTTCAACAACTTTAGTACCTTAGCCACGACTTTCTTAACCCATTTTCAATTACCGATAAGGTATGAAACAGGAACGGAACTCCTAACCAACTTCAAACATACAACGGCCACTCACATATCTGATCATATACATGAGTGGCGACGTCGTCGTAGGATGGTAAAAACATACATTCCCGATCAGCTATTAGCTGAATGGTTTATCAAATCCTTACTTCCTACAATCACGGAAGATGTGGCAAAGGGGGGAGTCGTAACGGAAGAGCAAGTTATCGCTCGTGCGCAATATCTAGACTTGGTCTATACTCAGTCTGGCAAGAAGTAAATGCCGCGTCGACTGACAAGGGCAAACAACTGAAGCAACCAGGGGGCAAGAAGAAAAAGAAAGGGAGAAAAAGGAAACCCCCTGCGAGGTGTCATATATGCGATGAGGATCATTGGACGAGAGATTGTTCACATATAGCTGAAGTTAAGAAACTCTTTAAGAGTTCAAAAACCTCAGCAGTATTGACTGATCCGTTTCTAAGCCCGGGTACCAATCTGGTTTCTAATCAAAATGCTTCCCAATCCCAAGTGCTTATGTTGTCTATCTCAAAGCAGCAAAATGATGCTTTGGCAAGGAATAAAGATTACGGGAATCCACAGGTGTCGAATAACAAGGCTAATGAACAACCTAGTAGTTCGACAACAACTTTGACCAAAGTTGTGCCACCCACCATTCCTGAACAAATGATAAAGTCGCCAAAGGGAGTAGTGTACAAGTCGACATGTAATCCTCGTGCAAAAATAGCACAGAATTATAATATAATAGAGAACCTGGCCCAATCTCCGTCCGCTATGTCGACGCTTGAGGTACCGCAAAATTGCCTCTCCCAAGAGCAAGATTTATTATCAGCAATAGGTGAAATTGACCCAGTGGACTCCAATCTTGTGGCCTTTGATCATAAAGGATATGACCCTCAGTTACCAGCTCAACTAGCTTTCCTTATTCAAGTGAAAGCCCTCAACAAAACTATTCATCGAACAATTATTGATGAGGGGGCATCTACGTGTATTATGTCGATGAGTTGCTGGAAGAATTTAGGCTCACCACCCTTGTCGAGGTCGTCAACGACGTTAAAAGCATTTGATGGATGATCATACACTCCATACGGGATTTTAAGTAACTTGCAAGTTGAACTAGGGGGCAAAACAGTAGGAATTGATGTTGAAGTAATTGATGGAAACCTCGATTACAACATCCTACTGGGAAGGCCCTGGATATATGCCATGGCCGCAGTTTTGTCGACCTACTTCAGGAAGATTGCATTTCCCTTTCAAGGAGGAATTACAGTCGTCGACCAACAAACTTTCCTCCCCGACAGTTCACAAGTTACGGGAAGCATTCCAATGATCCATGGAAGCAATCATTCGCTTCAAAATATTGGAGTAGGTCTCCTAAAAGACCCTGCCTTAATGGGTACTTTTTCCATACCGCCTTCAAGTAATCTGGCGGAAGTGGAAACGGTGGAAACCTACAATATGAAATCTTCTATATCTAATGGATTCGGAAGATTCCTAAACATTTTGTCAGCGTGGATCATCGCCCTAATAGAAATACTGTAAATACAGTGGGCTCCGAGGACGGTTCTAATCTCGTGTCAACCTCGTTAAAAAATGAAACAAGGAGTCATGAGGATAGTTCTTTTACTGTGTCAACCTCATTAAAAAATGAAACAATCTCCTTTCCAAATCTCAAAGGTAAACCTTCATTCCAACCACCAAGTTGAATGCAATGAAGCTTGGGGGGCATGCACCTCGATTTGCGTTGTTATGCTGGGGGCATGCAAACTTATCATCGAGCAGTTTTAGCACACAGTTCATGCTCGTTAAAAAATAAACGCAAGATCCGAGCAGTTTTAGCGCATAGTTCATGCTCGTTAAAAAATAAACATAAGATCGAGCAAATGTTTCCACCCGCGTTTAAGCTTGTTAAAAAATGAACTATCCCGGTAAATAACCACAGTGAATGTAATATCATCAACCATTAAAGCCTTGGTCGTGTTTGCACCGTCACCTCCACTTTTCATTGGCCGATCGTTCACCTCCATATGATTGTTTACCCATTCTGAGGAATAGCTGCGAAGAGTGATTTCACTAGCCATCCTTGTGACACTGCCGTGATTGGAAAATTCCAACCTGTACCTGGAATCAACTGCTAACCTGTTTCATCACTCGTTCCTCAAAAGACGAGTCTTCTTTAATCTCTTTTCATCTGACTCGTAAAATATGAAAAGATTGCCGAGTTTTGGCCTTCCAGCTCGTTAAAGCGACCGGAAGAGCTATCCCTCCTCTAGATTTTAATCTTTTTGGACCTGAGGGATTATTGCACAAAAAGATCGAGCGCTTGTTTTGTTCGGCTTGTTAAAACTATCGAAAACTCATCCCTTCTATATTGTTTTATACTTTTTCGGACTTAAGGGATTAGATGACGAAAAAGGACTTTTGGAGTTAACTTTATGTATCTTTTCAGACTCTCTAAAAATGAAAAGAACCGAGTTATCTTTGTCGTTAGACTCGTTAAAATCATTAAATAGCGACAAACTTGTCTTTAGACGAGAACGAGTTTCACTATCGCTAGGCTCGTTAAAACATAGCGATGGGCTTGCCCGAAGGGCAAGTTATAGAACAAGCATATGTTATCCTCCTCAAGCTTGACAAAAATAAAGAGGTACTAGTCAGCAATGACTGGGGAAAAATTGGGAGAAACTAAAGAAAACTTTGATGGTAGCAAGTCGCTCTTGAACATGACACTTTTCCTCCGTACCAAAATCGGGTTGGGTTGTTTCATTCACCGATCACATCCATGGTCTCGCCATACCATCCATATTTGGGGTAATGCTACCGATCCATCGCATCAATGTCGCCATATGTTCAAGAGAAGTCGTTCAGGAAAGTCAACCGTGTCCCATCCACTGCCGTACATTATCCTTCATCCTTTCATGACCGCCACCCTGAATCATATGTCACAGATCGTTTTCACCTCCATCAAAATCATTAGCTCCGTTTCATGTCATTGATGTGGGATTCATTAAGGCCCTCCTTTGACGGATCGCTTCTTGTCAACATCAGCTCATTATCCAAGAAGTTGATCTAGGAACAACCCCTTCAGTACTTTGAAGCTTGCATGCCTCAATGGCAAGTTTCTCACTTCCGGCGACAGGTATACATCAATGACCTTCGACCGAAAGATTTTGCGTGGTGTTCGACGCCAAGTCCTTTATTCACACCATGTGAATTGTACTACAGTACCTTGAGGGTCATTATCATTATCGGTGATTCCTCTCGCGCTTGTTAACGGTTTACCTCATTGACCGGTAATCAAGCGATGTCTTTCCATGTTCGACTTCAGAACATTTCTCACATGGATCGACTTGTACTTAGAGTGAAGATCGAACGAGTTTGAAGACCCCGGATCTAGTTTCATCCATTCGGGCTGCGATATATATTCAGGAAAGATAAAGACATTGACATGTACATCATTGCAACAGATAATCATCCTACCCAAAGGATGATAATTTCATCAAAATTATCAGTCTACCATCAGATGATTGTCTGTTCTATGTACAGAAAAATGAATTTATAAAGCTGAGCATGGGAATGCCCGCCTCAGCTAGATCATGAAAGCAGTATGAAAAATAATGTATTGTATTGTATCCTACTACAGGTCTCCTCCCAACATTGGATGAACTTCGGATCCTCCTGATAAAGCATTTCACCCGATAAACAGCCTCATACTTTAGGGGGCAACTGTTATAGACATTTTTGTGCCTTAGAGCATTGAGCATGAAATGTCCATAATCTTAGGGATCCAAAGTCCCTAAACATGTTGTTCCTACCCCTAGAGGAACAAGGCTAACAAACCACAGCAATTCACAGAAGTTCTCCACCAGAAACGGCTCAAAAACAAGTCAATTCAGGATCAATTCAATAGCTCCACTAGCTGTCTGCGCTGAATGTCAAAGCCAACATTGGCTACCTGCACTGCAACGCAGGTAGAAGCACTACCAGGGTGCGTTGAGCGAGAATTGCCAAATGGCAAGTTCATTCCAAGAGGTGTCAAGACCCAGGAAGCTTCCAGAATCTTCCTCAATGACACTTGCCTCAGTGAATTCAACTAGTGATGAGTAAGAGGTTCCTAATCTCCAAGTGGAAGCAAGAACCTCCAAGTGGAATCAAGAACTGACAGAGGGAGAGGACACTAGTCAGATCTCAAGCTGACTCATCCTCTCTCCAAACATCTATATATGGATCTCTCCTCTATGAGATCTGGAGGCTGGAATGTTGTTATTGCAAAGAATTGTTGTTGGTTTGAGATTGAAATCATTGGGTGCTTAATGCTTTGAAGGGGGTGAAGATAGGAATTCCATTTGCTGGGAAGGAGATGCTGGATTGGAACCCTCTGGGTTGTATCTCTTCCTGAACCTTGTTATTCATCAATAAAGCTATCTTAGTTTCTCCTATATACTGATGTATCTTTGATGTATGATTGCATTAGTATGTTTAGTTTATTTCTAATCCTGAACTAGTTATGAATATGAATCCATGTCTTGTGTAGTGTTCTCTTCTTGTGATCTTGCAGAAACCTCTTGAAGCTGGGCAAGCGAGAAGGCAAGTAGCTGGGAACCCTCAAAGAGAAGAGAGACCGGATCGGGGGACAAACAGAAGACACCGGTTAGTCCATCTATCTCTCTTCATTCTTAATTCATAAAGGAAGAATACTAGAATAGCTGTCTCTGTTTGTTGCTAAGGCACTGTCACAACTTAGGTGGATAGGATCATCCTGCATAGAAATTTTTCCCCACAACACCTGGGTCCTAAGGTCAAAAGTAGTCGTTGTTCGATTTAGCCGTTGGAGTCTCTGCTCAGACTATTTAACATGCTAAGCTGGATCTGTTTCTTCAACTTGTCCTGACGATGAACCACACTTGTTGGTTCGAAACGCGTCGACAAAGGTCTTTCTATATGTGATTTATGCCGAAGCTCTTCTTATAACTGTTATGGATCAAACAAGTCTCAATTCAACAATTTACATTGTTTTTCATTCGTATTCTCTGAAGTAGCTCAAGAGTATTCGTTGGTGGCTAAGGGCCTGGCCTTTGGTGGATTCAACTACTCCCCTATGTTATATATTTCTGATTCTCGCAAGTTTGATTGGTTTGATAGTTTTCCCATTTTCTGTGAGGTTATTTGATTTGCTATTTACCGCTTTCCTGTATTGAAGTAGTACATTTTCTTTACACATTTTGTAGCATTGGCATTTGATTCTATTTACTCTTATTGTAGATCAAATTATTTAGCCATTAACATAATGGATCATATTGATTTAATTAGCTGTAAGAGTTTGGTTATTGATATTGAACTCTCAGATTGACATTATTTCCATCGGGATTGCTTCGTAGAGATTGAGTGTGATTTAGATTGAATCAGCTAAGAAGAGATTGGTTATTGCTACTATGCTCTCAGTTGATGCTATTGTTAATTGAATTGCTTATGTGAGATTTTATTACGATTTTAGCAGAGGATTAAGTCTTGATCTTTCGATGCAATATTTCCTTTAGCAGTTGCAATTTGAGTTTTATAAATGCATCCATTTAGTATTGTATCAAAGGTTTATACTTCATTTTAAGAAACATTACTCTCTGGATTCATAGCATGCACATATTGTGTACACTCTTGGAATAAAAGGACTTGCCCGGGTTGATGATTAATGTGGGGTAATTAGGAGTTCTAAAAGACACCTTTTATCAACCAACATTTTGGTGTCATTGTCGGGGAGAGTGTCTCCATATTTTTACAAAGAGTGATGTATATCTGATAATTGCTACTGTCAGGCGGAAAGAGTCGATAGTGCGGACACAACCAACCTCCCTAGGAGCCTAAGACTCTCTAGTGACAAACAAGACAAATAAGAGAAATCCTTCTCTAAACATGCATTTACTATATAAGAAATCAAGTGTTTAGATCCTACCTGTAGTCCAACGCTGTTGTAGCAGTCCAGCCTCGCTGATCCGGATGAGCTCCTCCTTCACTTCGAAACCTGCATTCACTAACAATCAAACGATTAAATAGCACTTGATAATCTCATAAAATAAAACATGTTTAACACATAGACCAAGGAGTACATGAAACAACTCATAAATAACAAGTTATTGAGAAGAATGGACTCATTTGCATTAATAGGAAACAAAAGGAACAATTACAACCTGAGCCTTGGTGTTGTGCAAGTCCCTCCCAGGGTCCATCAAGAGTTCTCCTTTACTTTGACAAAGCTCACCCACTTCCAAATAGAACAAGCAAAGATGGCAATCTCTCCTCACAAGCTTCTAAATGGGAGTCCTAATTCCAGCAACATCTACCCTTAGAAATGTTTAGCTTCCAACCTCCCCTCCTTCTAGCCCAATGCCTGTATTTATAGTGCTCAAGAGGAATTTAATCAGGTCCACCATCAATGGGATAATCCCCTCTTTGGATGAGATAGCTCCCTCATTGATGGGATAAGTTCCTCTTTGGTAGGGGTACATGAACCATCTGGAGGCGCTTCATACACGTCAAACATACTTCTAGAAGCCTCTAGAAATGACCACAAGTAACTTTTTAAAGATGAAACTTGCGCATTTTGACCTTTACAGGGGTACGCACCTGCCCCTTTACATACAGAGCGTACAAGTACACAACTTTTGTGAACATTAGGTGCGTATCCGCAGGTAAGGTTGAGAGAACCTGCGTACCCAGAGATAAATACATTTATAAATACTTTCTCTCTTTTTGGAGTTTGACATGGAGAGGAGAGGCATAAGACTTGCCCAGAAGGATAGCATGACTGTTGATAGAGCCATACTAACTGTAAATAGCCATGGTGACATTTTTTAGTGTAACAGATTGCCCCCTAAAGTGCGAAGCCTGTAGTAGATTAGGGTTTTGTATTATCTAGGAAGGGTGAAGCGCTTTATCATTTCAAGGATTATCTCGTGGAGAGCCTGGTCAGAACCTGCAATTTTCAACACAAAATACCTGTATAATATTATATCATCGCTGAGGTAGGCATTCCCATACTCAGATCAAAACTTTAACTAACAGACTAACAACTCTGATACAGGAATGATCTTGCAGTACATCATAATCATAGACTTTTGTAGACACAGTATGGGCGCAACCATTTGTTTATGATTAGTATACTTAGATAATGAATACAAAACTCTTCGCAGCCTGGATGGTGGAAACTAGATTCAGGGTCTTCATTTCTGCTTCCCGAATTGGTACGATTCTAGCCATGCGATTAAATGGGTTGATGTCGAACATGGTAGAAACCACTTGATTACCAGTCGATGATGTAAACTGTTAACAAGTGTGAGAGAGACCACCAGTAATGTCAATGGTTCTCAAAGTACCCAATACAATCCATGAGATGTGAATGAATGAGTTGATGTCGAACATTTCACGGAATCCTTCGATTGAAAGTCAATGATGTAAACTGACGTCAAAGGCGAGAAACCTGCCATTGATGCATGCAGACTTCAAGGTACTGATGATTTCTAAGTCATCTCTCTAGATAATGTGTTGATGTCGATAGAAAGCGACCCGTTGCAGGCAAGCCCACAACACGAAATCATTGTTCAAGTTGAAGAAATGTTGCTGTAAGGACTGACTCAGGGATGGTCAAATGGATGACAAGTATTTTGTAGATGAAAGTTTTGCTTGCAGACCTCTTGAACACATAACGACACGACAGATGGCTTGGTGATGAATGACTCAAAGTTAATCCCCGGAATCCAGCTGAAGACTTTCAATGTGGTTTGATCAACTATGAGGTAAAGGATTTCCCAACCCAGGTGAATGAAAAGTGTCGTGTCCAAGAGTGGTAATAAAGTTTCTTCTGAGACAAAAGATAACAAATAGGCTCATTCTTCTCTCTTTTCCCCCACCATTTCTGGCAAGTACCTCTTTATTTTTAACAAGCTTGAGGAGGATAACATATGCTTGATTATAAGCTCATCCTTCGGATGAGTCCAACCTAGTTTTGATTCGAACCCTAGGAAGGAGTGGTTCGTTCCTATTTGTAATTGAACAGGTCCTTTACTGTGAAATTTTAATGAGCCCAGTATAGGAGAAACTCGGCGTTTTTCAATTTTAGAGAGTCTGAAAAACTTAAGAAGACTCCAGGTTGAACTTTTTCGTAAATTTGTGTCCCCCAAGCCCGAAAAAGTATAAAATAATACTTGGGAGAACCGCTTGATCTTGCGACCAAGGAGTACTTTCATGATTAGTGTCTCTGACCTGAAAAGTAAAAAGCGATCAAGGACACGCCGTTTTATTTCCGTATCGAGTTTGAAACGACAAAAACCCGGCAATCTTTTCCTGATTTTACGGTCAGAAAAGAGCTATAAGGGGACCGTCTTTTAATTCCGTTTTAACGAGTGTAAAAGAAACGCTCGGCAATCTTTTCATGTTTTAGGAGTCAGAAAAGAGCTTAAAAGATGACTCTGACGTGAAAAATGATAATTTACCCTAAAGTCCCTTTGTCCTGCACAGAAACAACACATTACTCATATCTGTTTAAGATGGGCAAAAATACATCGAAAATGTCCTTTCATGGGGAAAAATAAACAAACTTAGCATTCATTCATCCAAAAAACCTATAAAAAGACTTTTTACCATGTCATTTTTACCATTTTACTGTTGAGGTTGAGAAAAGGGCTTTTAACAAGAAACTTCCCGTGGAGATTGCGGAGAATCCGACCGTCAGAATCGAACGCCGTTTCACCAGGTATTCTACAACACCCCTCTCTTGTTTTCCATCCGTTTAGAATTCATTTTTAAGCTTTTATTTGATTTTTTGGGGGTCTTGGGGTTTCAAGATGCGCACTTCGGGGTACGCAGGTCATGCACTGTTGACCTGCGTACCCCGATATTTTCCCAGTGGGAAAATTACGGGGTGTACGCACCCGGCCTTAAGGGAAGCTGCATCCGGACGCTTTGTCCTTAAAGGCCGGGGTGCGTACCCCGCAAAACACAAATTGAAACCCTTATACCTCCAAAATAGACCAAAATTTTTAAATTTTATGGATCCTAACTGATGTTTTATGATGTGCAGGGAGCACACCATGCTTGATTGGCGTGAAAGAGAGCATGAGGATGTTGATTTGGCCGCGATAGGTCACCAACCTTCCATTGATGCATTAAAAGCATGCGGACTGTACAAATACTGGGCCATACCTGGCATGAGGGGCCAGGTGCCATTTCTTGAGTGGCTGGCTGAAAGGTGGAACATTCAGGAGCAATGTTTCTACATCGAAGAGCACCAGCTCGAGATAGAGCCCTCCGACATATATTTTCTCACTGGCTTGCCTAACAGGGGCGAGCAACTTTCTCTATTCGGGACTAGGCCGGGTGGCCAATCCCTTGCTAGTCTCCGGCTAGAGTGGTGCAACAACCAAAACCATGAGAAGGGGATAGAAATCAAGTACACATCCCGACCTGAACTTATGGTGATAGCCTTTACTGTTACCAGACTTTGCGTCGCAGCCGCTTTGCACCAAGCCACAGGGTCCCAAATGCGGATGGCTATAGACTGCTTCCACGGCACCATTTTCAACTGGTGCGATGCTGTGTTGGCTAATTTGAAGGGCCAACTAACCAGGGCAAAGAGAGGACAACTGAAGACCTTTGGATATGGGCCTTTAGTTGTGAGCTTTGCCCTAGAGATAGTTCCAATGCTGGTCCCCCAGCATCTTACAGTTCCAGTTGGGGCGCCTCGGGAGCCTAAGTTGACGAGATGGGTTGCGGTAATGGCCCGACATCCTGATGAGGGCGCAACAGTTGTTCGATTTCCTGATGGTTACTTTCACTGGCTAGAGAGCCATGTCTTTGCTATTCAGGACTTTCCTTATGCCGGAATGGATTTTCGGAATGATCCGGACATGGTTCTTCCACAGGGAGAACAGTGGGACGACAGAGGTATTTCATTTTTCACGAGTTTTCAAATTATGTTTTTTTTTTTTTTTTTTTTTTTTTTTTTTATATATATATATCGCCTCAAACTGACAGCACAAATTTTCAAAATGCAGATGTAGGTCCACGGCGTCCAGCCAACCTCCGGGCTTTTGAGAGGAGAGTACCAGCTGTACCAGCACCAGCCCCATAGGATGCGGCCGCAGAGACCTTAGCCGAGTTGGAACAAGATCTAGAGCGTCTGACAGCGGATATACCAGAGACCACCATAGATGATATTCCTATTCGACTTCAGCGCTATGTGGTTGCAGTCCCAGGACCTTTTAGGAGGTTCTTGTGTAGGGTAGCGCGGGCAGTGGTCTCGTATAGAGAGCACCACCAGTGATTGACTAGTCACTTTTGTAGACACATATGACATTTTGGCTTTTTGTACTTATCATTTTTGCCAATCATAAGGTGTTTTTCAACCTATGATCGAAGACGATGTATATTTTTTGACACACTCCTATCTATATATATATCATTATTACCGGCTCATTTTGTTTAACATATGTGATGAAATGTTTTTAAATTTACTTGCATGATTATTCTAAATGTCTGTCCAACATTCGAGAAGCAATTGCATCTGCTAATGTATTTAAAGACCTTGGAATATGCTGATATTCAATGTAATCAAATTCACGTTCCAAGAGACGCACTCTCAAAAACAACCTTAATAACACAGGATTTCTAATGGCATATACTCTATTAAGCTGTAATACAACGAGTTCAGAATCTAACCTCACTATCAAACGTCGAATTCCAAATGAAATGGATTCAGACAATAATTCAACCACTGCACTGTATTCTGCAATGTTGTTCATCGTTTGACTGGGGCTCACCCCATGCATAGAAACTAACTCGTCAGAGGGCGAATAGATAACCCAAGCTGCGGAAGAGATATTCCGTGTACTACGGCAAGCACCGTCGGCAAATCCAATGTACGTTTGGAGAGGCGTCGACATCTGCAATATCAAGAGTAAAACCAAGATAAGCCAGAATAACGACGAAAAACACACTTTCTAAGCTAAGCACACTATCTAAACTAACATACATACTAGCTAGAAAGAAAACCTAACCTAACTAAAATTCTCCATACCCACCATTTAAGCATAATACCTCTTTAGGTAAAGTCCATTTCTGGGTTTACCCAAAGAGTCCCCATCAAAATCTACCAGCTCATAGGCCCCTTTTGCTAGCTTTCGCTTTACAATGTAGGGTCCATGCCACATAGGAACGAATTTTCTAGCACCTAGCTTATCGTTAGCTTGATCATATAACAGCACTAGGTCTCCCTCCGAAAAACTCCGAGGGGTCACATTTCTATCATACTGAGCTTTCATTCGCTTCGCGTGAGTCTCGATTGCAAATGCAGCGTCACGTCGAGTCTCATCTAATTGAGCTAAGTATAATAAACGTTTCTCCTCTTCGGAAGTAGCTGGGAGTAATTAGACAGCCATTTGAAGTGATGGGATTTTGCATTCAATGGGTAACACGGCTTCCAAGCCATAAACTAGCTGGAAAGGAGTGAACCCTGTTGAAGTTTTCACTGAAGTTCGGTATGCCCATAGCGCTGAAAATAACATGTTGTGACAATTCGACCGATGAATACCAATGATTCGTCGGATCATGATAACCAGAACTTTGTTGATAGACTCAACCAAACCGTTGGCTTGCGGATAATAAGGAGTATAGCTATCATGGCGCAAACCAAGCTGGCTTGTAAGCTCAGTCATCATGATGTTTCGAAAATGGCTCCCATGGTCAGTGATGATTGCTTGTGGGACACCAAACCTAGTTATAATGTGATTGAATACGAAAACTGCAGCTGTTTTGCCGCTTGCGTCGAATGTAGGCATCGCCTCGGCCCATTTAGTAAAATAATCAACCGCGAGGATGATATACGCATGCCCCCCGGCCGAGTGAGGGTTACAAGTAATAAAATCGATACCCCATTTGGCAAAAGGACCAACGGCAATTATAGGGTGGAGAGGAGCAGGTGGTGCGCGCATCTTGCGATCAAACACTTGACAGTTGTGGCATTTTCGGACCGCAATGATACAATCTTTAAACATGGACGGCCAGAAATAGCCAACGCGCAACACCTTTTGAGCTGTGGCATACCCAGACATATGACCGCCACATGCTCCAGAGTGACAATCATTCAAAACCCTCTCAGCCTCTTCGTGAGTTAAACAACGTCGAAAAACTACTTGCATGATTTAAATTTACTTGTAAGCTCAGTCATCATGATGTTTCGAAAATGGCTCCCATGGTCAGTGATGATTGCTTGTGGGACACCAAACCTAGTTATAATGTGATTGAATACGAAAACTGCAGCTGTTTTGCCGCTTGCGTCGAATGTAGGCATCGCCTCGGCCCATTTAGTAAAATAATCAACCGCGAGGATGATATACGCATGCCCCCCGGCCGAGTGAGGGTTACAAGTAATAAAATCGATACCCCATTTGGCAAAAGGACCAACGGCAATTATAGGGTGGAGAGGAGTAGGTGGTGAGCGCATCTTGCGATCAAACACTTGACAGTTGTGGCATTTTCGGACCGCAATGATACAATCTTTAAACATGGACGGCCAGAAATAGCCAGTGTGCAACACCTTCTGAGCTATGGCATACCCAGACATATGACCGCCACATGCTCCAGAGTGACAATCATTCAAAACCCTCTCAGCCTCTTCGTGAGTTAAACAACGTCGAAAAACTAAGTCTGCCCCCCGGAGATAAAGTGTATCTCCAATAATCTTGTATTGCTGGGATTGAAACCGAATTTTTCGACGTTCCGACTTTGAAGCTTCAGGCCGAAAGGTTTGGGTTTGGAGATAGATGATTATATCCCCGTACCAGGGATCTAAAGTACTAATAAGAAACAAAGATTCGTCCGCAATGGACTCCTCTGCCACAGTTTCTGTGTCAGCACGCGGGAAGTCACACATCAATTCCGCAAAAACTAAGGATTTCTTAGACTTGGATTTCTCAAATTCCAAGTCGAACTCTTGCAGGATAACGATCCATTTAGAGTACTTGCCCCCTAGCAGTTGTTTTGTCAAAATATAAATCATAGGGTTGTAATCCGAAATAACTGTAGTTTTACGGAGAAGAATGTAGTGACGAAAACGCTGGACAGCTTGAACGGCTGCCAGGGCCAATTTCTCCACATGCGAATATTTTAGCTCAGTAGGGTTTAATGTCCTACTAAGATAATATATCACATGTTCCGCTCCGAATTCATCTTCTTGAACTAACACCATTCCAATGGTGGAATGCGAAGCTGCGAGGTATAAGAAGTAGTCCTGGTTGTAGTTGGGAGGATGCAACAACGGTGCATGGGTCAACGCGTGTTTAAGTGCATCAAAAGATTGTTGGGCAATCTCGTCCCAAAAGAATTGAGCGTTCTGTTTCAACAACCGTGTAAAACCTTTAGTGACCTCGGCGTAATTTGGAATGAAACGACGTAAAAAGTTTGCTTTCCCTTGCAAACTTTGGAGTTGGCGCAAACTCGAAGGAGGAGGCAATTTGATGATAGCTTCGACCTTCGAGGGATCGACGCGAATGCCGGCTTTTGAAACAACAAATCCCAGCAATCGACCCGTCTCTATACAGAACACACACTTGTGGGGATTCAATCGAATTCGATAATGCCGACACCTCATAAATATTGCTCGTAAGTGGACAAGGTGATCAGCTCGATGTAAAGAATGAGCAGGCAAATCATCGAGGTACGGTTGCACAATGTGCTTGATGTCATGAAATGCGTAAGACATCGCCCGTTGAAAAGTGGCCCCGGCATTCTTAAGCCCGAAAGGTAATTTGCAATAAGCAAATGTCCCCCATGGACAAATGAATGCCGTTTTTGGTTGGTCGGCAGGTAGAATATTGATTTGATTATAGCCCGAAAAACCATCCATGAAGGAAAACATTTCACTTCCGGCACAATCATCAATAATTTGATCGATATAAGGCGTAGGATAGTTGTCTTTTGGACAAGCTCGATTTATATCCCTATAGTCGATACAGGTTCTTATTGTTCCTTGTTTCTTGTTGACCGGAACAATATTCGATACCCAATCCGTTAACGGGATTGGATAAATGAAACCTGCTTTCAACAGCTTCTCGACTTCTGCTTTAATCACAGCTGCTTTCCAAGGGTGAATCTGACGCAACCGTTGCCGGATGGGTTTAGCGTCCGGGTAGGTCTTTATTTCATGAACAACAATGACAGGGTCGATTCCTGGCATTTCCTCGTAAGACCAGGCAAACACATCGCGGAATTCTTGGAATAGGGCCTTGTAAGTTCGAATTTCATCTTCTGTACATGAGGCGCCTATATGAATGTTTTCCTCAATTCCGGACTTCACTGAAATATCAATGGGAATAGTGCGAGAAATATTCCCTAAATTCAACTCTGAATCAGAATGTTTCGTTGGATTCTGAGCATCTTTGACATATTCAGCGGTAAAGATAGATGAAAAATCATTTTCAAAAGCATCATCCTTAGGTAAAAACGAAGATCTGTGATGGAGATCTTCCCATGGTAGATCGTCTACACTTAGGATTTCGCGAAGTTGCTCGTCAGATGACACGACTTCGGGAAACGCTATCCGTTCTAAGGTTGATGTGAAAAGTGATTCTTCACTGACCACATTCATTTGGTCGATTTGGGTTGAACGCGAGTCGGTAAAAGACATGATGGCTTCATAAGCAATTTCATATGGACTCAAAGGCATAGCATCACCGAATGAGTCTATCTCAGATTCAGATGGGACAATCCAAGGATCATCATAAATAATGTTGTCTGATGTAATCATATGAATTGATGCAAATGAAGGGTCTGCGTTGATTGGAGGGAAAGGAAAAGTTCCCAGTAAACCAAAATCTTTAACTAAACCTACGCCAACGTCCCTATAAGGGATTGTCGTCTTACCGACATGCTGGATACTCTCTGAAGAGGCTGGGTCGGATGAAAAGTACGTCAGCTGATCAATCGTCACGATCTTACCGTTATGTGGAAACTTTATTACTCTGAAGACCGATGAAACGACCGCTGTCATAGCATATGACCAACTTCGACCCAAAAGAAGGTTGTATTCTAGAGGGGCATCAACCACTTCCACATCCAGACTAACGGTTTTGCCTTCTACCCCTATAGGCAATTCCTGTAGAATACCAAACGGACGGAACCCACGGCCATCAAAGGCCTTAAGGATGGTCGGGGATTGGTTCAACGAAGGAGAACCAAGCAATCTCCAACATTGAATCGACATAATACACGTAGAAGCTCCCTCATCAATCACAGTCCGATGAATAGGCCTGTTTTTTACTATCACTGGAATTTGGAAAGCCATCTGATGGGGTAGACGCGGTGTACTATTTTCTAGATCGAAGATTATCAGATTCGGGTCCTGAACATCAACAGCTCCGATAGCCGACAAAAGTAATTTTCGTTGTGCTGGGCATGATTGCAGCACTTCTAAAGCCGACATTGCTAAGGGTGAAACAACTAAGTCCTCAACAATGTTGTAATTCTGGGCTACTCTCGCATGTGGATTGAAAGCAGACCTTCGAAGTACACCCTTGGCGGGTGGTTTGATTACTAAGTCCGGGTTAGGTTTTTTGATCTGTAGTGGATCGGAACCAGGAGCTGAGGTTGATGGATTAGAATGAGAAGATTCTGCTTCCTTACCATCAACAAGATTCTTACTACCATAATCTTGCGATCGAGTCGCAATCTGCACATGAGACATCATCAAAATGGGTTCTTCACTGGCAGTCAAGGAAGAACCTATCATCTTACTCTCTTGCTTTGGAAATGGATCTTTTAACACAGCAGGAGTGGGAGAACCTTTGACTATTTTCACAACCTCGGCCCGATGAGGGCAATCTCTTGTAAAATGATCCTCTTCACAAATAAGACAAGGATATCGAGGTTTGCGCTTTTCGTCATTGGTTTCCGATTTTTCCGTTTTCTCCTTCGGAGCCTTGTCTGCTTTAGCCTTCTTCTTTCCTTTCTTCTTTCCACCGTTTTTTGATTTGGCCATAGATCACTCTACAGCGTGAATATCGGCGGAAAGTTCAGGAGAAGACTCTCCTGTCGGGGAATCAGGCAAAGTGATTATAGGAGTAGTAGAATTCTTGGAAGACTTCTTCTTGCTCTTTGTATTCACGATGCCAATCATACCATCAGCGGCATGAGATCCCGAAGGAGCAGCAGCGATTTGATTCAATTTTGAAAGATCTGGAATCTTCTCGTGTAACATACCCGACTGAGTATAAACTAAGTCAAGGTACTACGCCTGAGCAATGACTTTCTCCTCAGTAACTACTCCGGCCTTAGCTACATCTTCAGTAATCTTCGGTAATAATGATTTAACAAACCATTCAGCTAAGATTTGGTCCGGAATAAAAACTTTCACTAACCTTCTTCGACGTCTTCACTCATGAATGTGATCAGAAATATAGGTGGACGTTGATTGTTTTAGTGAAGTTAATAACTCCGTGTCATTATCGTATCTGACCGGCAACTGAAAGTGAGTTAAGAACGAGGTAGCTAACTGGCTAAAATTGTAAAAAGAGGCCCGTGGTAACTCAATGTACCACTTGGCCGCGAGACCAATGAGTGTACGCTGGAAAAGACGTAAGCGGATCGAATCATCCGAGATAGAATTTGAAGCACACCAGAGATGGTAAGTCATCACATGATTGGACGGATCCTCTCCAGACTTACCTTCGAACTTGGGTATATCACTGGGCAACTTATTTGGCATTGGCGGCCAGAACGGAAGATATTGAATTGGATCGTTCGTTAGGCGCGTCAAGTCTGGTAAATCCAAAGTTGCGATAAACGGTAATTGCCGGTTAGGATCTCTAAAACTCTGGGTCACAAGACCAGTCCCAGGAGGAGGATATCCAGGATAACTAGGAACAGGAGTCGCATTAGGGATATTATATCCTCCTGGAAAACCAGGATTAACCTGACCGTACTGGGGTTGTTGAGGTTGTTGATAAGTGTACCCAGGATACGGTTGATACTGGTAAACCGGCTGTTGGACAGCTTGCCCATGTTGGTACTGTCCCTGGTACGGTTGATGAACAAATTGAGGTTGAGTATTGACAACCGTACTTATACCAGGCTGACCTATAGGCATCTGGACCGTGGTTTGAATCGTAGATCCAGACAACGGTAAAGATGTCTGAGGAGTGATTGCAGAGACAGTAGAAACCAGAGCTGTCGATACTCCAGAAGTAAGTGCGGCAGATGTAGCGGTAGTTGCAGCAGCCGTTTGAGATGGAGTACTAGGTGCAATTGGCGGCTGAGTAACTACCGAAGTTACAGAAGTTTGAACATTTGACTGGACAGGTTGCGGTTGCTGGGGTGGACCAGAAACTACAGGTTGTCTAGGTTGAGGTACCAACTGTATACTTGGCTGCAACACCTATTGACCCTGTGATGGATCCCACACTATCATTCCGGGGTATTGACCTGTAACAGGTTGAGGATACTGAGATCCATAACCGGATTGAGGATAGGATTGATAATTGAAAGGTACAGTTCCCATACCTTGAACATATGATTGACCTTGAGGTGGTTGATAACCTTGACTCGAGTATTGACCTTGAGGTTGATAACCTTGAGGTAAATACGGATACTGGGGCTGACCTTGACCTTGAGGTTGATACCCTTGGGGTTGATACCCTTGAGGTAAATATTGATACTGAGGTTGACCCTGGGGTACATATTGAGGCTGGGGTTGACCTTGAGGCATGTATTGCACCATAGGTACATACTGACCTTGAGGTTGCCCCCCAGACACGATTTGTGTACCTTGAGGTTGCCCCCCAGGCGTTAACTGAGGCTGCCCCCCAGGCGGTAATTGGCCACCTTGAGGTTGGGAAACGGGAACTGAACCTGACATCATGTAAATGTCTCCTACACCCAATGGTATATTACCATTGTTTCCAGCTAATAACCCATGATCAATGGGTTGAGGAGATGCCCCCGCAAAGGTACCAGAAAGTGATTGATACCCGGTGGGAACAGAAGGACCGCCGTGTAAGAAAGATTCAGGAGGTTGAGTAAACACGGACAACTGACCAGACATATTTACAGGAGTATAAATACCTCCAGGTGGAAAAGGAGTACGAGGTGTAGAAAAACCTACCCCTGAGTTGTCTAAATAATTGGTTAACGAAAGGTACCAAGTGGTACTTCTAGGAGGACTGTAAAAGATAGATTCACGCTCCCTGAGCTCAATAGTAAGTTGATCTTCAAGGTTAGAGACGCCTATTTCTTCCTCTGGAGCAAGTTCTTCAATAGCAATCAGAACAGTAAGAAGATTTTCGGTGATAACTCGTTCTACTCTTGGTGAATCTGGAACACTAGAAGTTGGAGTAACAGGTTCAGATATTTCAGGTTCTTCGCCTGTATCACTAGTAGACGAAAAACTACTAGCAAGCTGAGAAACTGTAACAGCTTCGAGATTATAACCTGTCTCTAGACTTTGGTAATCTGGATGGACTACCAAGGAAGATTCTCCTTCTTCAGGTGAACCTACTCTACTGCCACTAGGAGGAGTTACAAGGACCTCCAAACCTTCTAGATTACTGGGGTCGTCTCGAGGAGGCTCACCCCGAAGTCTACGGGATCTCCTCAACAATTCGGCCACAGAAACAACTTCAGGAGACTGGCCCCGAAGTCTACGGGACTGTCTCGGTAATTCCGCCACAGCTAAAAAATTTAACTACTACACACGAAAACAAAGTAAAATCTCAAATCAAACCACCTAAAGTCTCTAAAGAACCAAACAAATTTGAAGCACACGCCTAAAGAATCTAGGGCATCAAACCAAGCACAAACAGTAGCCTTCCAGACCGAAAACGCTAGTTGGAGATGAAACCCAACATCGCCGGATTCAGTACAGAAGTGGCGGGTGGAACAGTTACCCCGGCAACCTGCTTAATGAATAGACTGGCACACGTTCCTCCACTTTAACCGTCTCGAGTGAAGTGAACCCCCCAGAAAATCCAAGTGAGTCTAGCCGACGTCTGCTCCAGGTACAGTGGGATCTTCCCTCCACCGTCACCTCGGTAGAATCCTAAAGATAATGGTCACTAATGCTACCAACCGCAACAAATGCACCTGGGGGAACAGTCTACACTCCGACAGCACGCAAGGGCAGAGTATCAAGCTCAATCCCCTTGCCGGTTCCTTGACAATAATCCAAGGTTTACCGACAAGTGACCCCTGGCTCCTCGACAATGGTTAATCTGAGGTTTACCGTTTGTAATACGTGCGTGTCTAGCGTCGTTCCCAACGAGGGAGGATTGATCCCCTCACTGGTTTGGACACGAGCTCGTGCTTCTCCTTTAAGAGGAGCTTTCCCAGAGTACAAATGAGACAATTGGATTTATTCTATCATAAGATAAGCTACTTGTTTGGTTTTGTTGTCTTGGAGAGTTAATTACTCTCCTACTCCAAGACACTAGCCTGATCTAAATTGGTGTTTCAGAGCCCTAGTAAATAAAAGTTACTAAGTTGATTTTACTTTAAGCGTTAATTTTATGGTTTTTCTTAAAGACAAAAGGTAGCGGAAATGAAACCAATGGTGTGTAGACTCGACTCAAACCACTACAAAGATGCACCTAAGATGATTTACGCTACTTTTCTCTTTCAATGAAATTCCTAACTAAGAGAGTTGGAAAATGCAAATTCTATAGAAAACAACTTTCTTAGTAAAGACAATCAAAGAAACAATTCTCTTTATCTTTCCAAGCATACAAACATGACCACTCCTTACGTGCACGAAAAACTCTTTTTCTTTCAAAACCCCTCAAAGCTACTTGAAACAAAACTTTTTCAAAGGAGATGTTTCTGTATTTTCTCTTATTTAATAAAGCATATAAATCTATTTTAACAAAAATCAATCTCAAAAGCTATAAAATCTATGAAAAATTGACTCACAAGCAAATCAAAAAGAAATTTATTCTAAGCAAACCTAACGAGGCAAAAGCCTACAAAGATGATTCTAGGTTGTTTTACTTGACCAAAATCAAGCCAAGGACCAGCTAATGCAGAATCAAAAGACCAGTCAAAACAAAACTCAAATCTTTTTGTTCTTTTTGTAAAATGGAATTCAATACTCAATCAACAAGCACTTCGAAATTTGCCAAAGAGACCACTCAAAGGTAAGTTGCTCTAACAGGTAGACTTTATGACAGGTCCGACTTCTAAGAAGGCTAACAAAACCAGAGAGATCTAAGGCTTGACAACTTCTACCGTCAAAGTCACTACAAGACCTCCTCAAAAATCAAACCCTAGGGCTTAAACTTCTATGAAATCCACTAAAACACTCAATTCTATCGAAACAAGTTCAGGTGAAGATATTTGACAAGAGACTAATGGATCTGGGCAGTAAAAACTAAGAAAAAGCAAAATCTAAGAGGAAAAATGTAAAAAATGGAAATTTCTTAATTTTTAGCAGGGTACGCAGGCAACCTGTTAAGACAGGAGCGGGCCTGCTCTGTGCACACAGCAACAGTGCGTACAAGTACGCACTGTGCAATACTCAGAGGGTGCGTACTACTGAAAAAACCAAGAAAAACTAAATTCAATCTGACCCTAAGCCAACCCACCCAAATACAAAGTCACAGAGCCAAAAACCAGAAAATAAATGACTTTTCTCAGATCAAAGTTGCATACAAAGGAAAAGACCTTCACATCAATGGAATCCCCAGCGGAGTCGCCATTTTGTCAGGCGGAAAGAGTCGATAGTGCGGACACAACCAACCTCCCTAGGAGCCTAAGACTCTCTAGTGACAAACAAGACAAATAAGAGCAATCCTTCTCTAAACATGCATTTACTATATAAGAAATCAAGTGTTTAGATCCTACCTGTAGTCCAACGCTATTGTAGCAGTCCAGCCTCGTTGATCCGGATGAGCTCCTCCTTCACTTTGAAACCTGCATTCACTAACAATCAAACGATTAAATAGCACTTGATAATCTCATAAAATAAAACATGTTTAACACATAGACCAAGGAGTACATGAAACAACTCATAAATAACAAGTTATTGAGAAGAATGGACTCATTTGCATTAATAGGAAACAAAAGGAACAATTACAACCTGAGCCTTGGTGTTGTGCAAGTCCCTCCCAGGGTCCATCAAGTTCTCCTTTACTTTTACAAAGCTCACCCACTTCCAAATAGAACAAGCAAAGATGGCAATCTCTCCTCACAAGCTTCTAAATGGGAGTCCTAATTCCAGCAGCATCTACCCTTAGAAATGTTTAGCTTCCAACCTCCCCTCCTTCTGGCCCAATGCCTGTATTTATAGTGCTCAAGAGGAAGTTAATCAGGTCCACCATCAATGGGATAATCCCCTCTTTGGATGGGATAGCTCCCTCATTGATGGGATAAGTTCCTCTTTGGTAGGGGTACATGAACCATCTGGAGGCGCTTCATACACGTCAAACATACTTCTAGAAGCCTCTAGAAATGACCACAAGTAACTTTTTAAAGATGAAACTTGCGCATTTTGACCTTTACAGGGGTACGCACCTGCCCCTTTACATACAGAGCGTACAAGTACGCAGCTTTTGTGAACATTAGGTGTGTATCCGCAGGTAAGGTTGAGAGAACCTGCGTACCCAGAGATAAATACATTTATAAAGACTTTCTCTCTTTTTGGAGTTTGACATGGAGAGGAGAGGCATAAGACTTGCCCAGGAGGATAGCGTGACTGTTGATAGAGCCATACTAACTGTAAATAGCCATGGTGACATTTTTTAGTGTAACAGCTACTGAGGAAGAATTGGGTATTGAAAACGAATGGTAATAACCTACGTAACGAGAAAGTAAAGTGCTTGCTCCTCCACCCACTTTTCAGCACAATTACAAAAAAGTGAAGTAGGTGTTTGATTTTTGTCTGTTGAGTGAGAACTAGGTATTAAAAATGGAAGGTAAGAATCTGCGTATGGAGCAAGTAAAATGTCTGCTTCCCCACCCACTTTCTAGCATAATTGCTAGGAATTTAAGGTAGAAATAAACATTTGAATTGTTGCATGAATGACTAAGAAGAAAAGACCAGAAAACAATACAATCCCACACCCCAAACCTGAAAAATCTAAGGGATTGGTGACCCTTGGATGATCAACTTTTATCGACGACATCTTAAGAAAAGCTTAATATCAGCCATCAATAGGTCCCCAAACCATTGCTTCTAGACAACCTACTGTCTCCCTTCGGGCCACAGGCTCACCATCTATAGCCTATGCTGAGGTCCACAGTAAAACTGAAGGGACTGAGTAGAGTTTTCAAAATATTGAAAATTCACAACCAATTCCCTCACAAGAAGGGAATTCTTGCAACATCTGTGAAGGAGAAGGAGAAACAAGGGAACTCGAGGAACCAAGATCCCCTGAGGTAGTAATTGAGCAGAGGACACTCAGTGTACCAGATCAAGGGAGTGTTGTTAGGATCATTCCTACCTCTTCTAGACATCCTAGGGATAACCCTCTAGCTTTAGAGATCCCAGAAGGGTACTGACATATCTTTGATCAAATGGCCAATAATCCACAAACACCCCAGACCTCTACATTATAGTATCCTATTATTGACACACCTATCAACGCCCCCATGAAAGCTATCCCTCTACAAAATATTCCCACCTTTCATGGACTCACTTTAGAAGATCCAGATGCATTCCTATTTGAATTCGACGTCCTATGTTGGGGTTATGATTACACCACCGAGCCCCAGATCCTGAAGTTGTTTCCATCCACTTTAAAGGGAGCAGCCCTGCGTTGGTTTATGGGACTAGGTGGGGGCACCATAAATGATTGGGACCAAATGAAAACTGCTTTCCTTAAAAAGTATCAAGATTATTGCAGATCTAGAGAACTAAAAGATGAGATATTCCAAATGGTAGCAAGGCCTAGTGAAACTTGGAAGAGTACGTGGAGCATTTCCAATATAACCTCCAAAGGTCTCCTTACACAAATCTGCCTGATAATGTGCTAAAAACCACGATGATTAAGGGGATCAAAGACCAGTGGATAGAGACATTAAATATTATGGGTAAAGGTGATATCTATCAAGAAGACTATGCTAACATTATTGATTTGTGTATTAGGTGCTCGAGGGGCAGTACAAGATTGAAACCAGCTGAATGCGATATGTTCACTAGGGACAACAAGATTTTTGGCGGAAACATTACTTGTACTGAAATCAGCAACCTACTGGAATATTTCAAAATGGATATCTTGGGAACCTTGACAACAAAATTAGACATCATGCAAGCCAAGCAGAAGCAGGCCGAAGCAGAACAGAACTTGGTTATTTTTTTCCCTCAATGTAGGAAGAAACATAGTCGTAAAGAATGCCCACTAGATATGGTACAGACCTGTGCTATATGCACTAAACAACATGCAACAAAAAATTGTGCATCGCTCCCAGGATTAAAAGCAGTCTTCAAAGAGGTAGAGGAAGAACTGAAACTAGTCTACCTATTAAATCAGCGTCGCCAATGGCAAGCACGGCAAAAAGGTATGCCTACCGACCCATCTCCATTCTTTGCCATGTAGCTCCTATGTATTGCTGAGAATTATCTACGTAGTCAGAACTTTGTCTGATTTATTATTAGGCAGAGAGATACCCGTGAAACATGAGGACCTATGGTAACCCTATTGTCACAGTACAAATAAATGGATGTTCCTTTCCTAATGCGTTAGTCGATCTAGGGGCAGCCATTAATATTCTCACAACAACAACCTGTCAAAGACTTGGCATCACAACCTTAGATCCAACTATGACCTTGCTGGAACTTGCTGACCGATCAGTTCTTAAACTAGAAGGGACAATTACAGGATGTAATGGTGTCTGTAGATTCTTGGGAGTACCCAAAAGATTTCTTGATTATTAATCCTAGAAATCGACTAGATGGACATCCTCTAATATTAGGAATACCTTGGCTAGCGACCGCAGATGCTTATATAAGCTATCGAACAGGCAATATGACTATAGCCAGACGAAACAATGTTAAGAACCTAGCTTTATATCCTCCAACTTAGCCAAGCCTAACTATAATAAAAACTAGGAAGCAACCTGTAACATATTTAACTGAAAATATTTGATCACCACTAACTGTAGTAGATTCTCTTAGATTTAAGAATCAAAACCTACATTAACCACCTAGTTGCCATTATTAAAACCTACATTAACCAACAACAACTATTTATAATAGCAAACCCATTGAAATTGAGCCAGGGAAAGTCCTAAAGATTAACAAAAGCCTGACTGATGACCAGCAATAGAGGCTTATCCAACTCCTTAGGAAATATAAAGGGGCTTTTGCTTGGGATTACCCAGATATGAAAGGGATTGACCCCCAATTATGTATGCACCACATCTACATTGAAAAAGATGCAAGACCCATTCGACAACCTCAACGAAGATTAAACCCTCACCTAAAGGATGTTTTTAAAGACAAACTACATAAACTATTAGATGTAAATTTCATCTATCCTATATCTAATAGAAAATGTGTTTCTCCATTTGTTTTGGTTCCTAAAAAGAATGGGAAATGGCGTATATGTGTCGATTACAGAGATCTTAACAAAGCAACGTAAAAAGATCATTTTCCCCTTCCATTTATTAATCAAGTTCTAGAGACAATGGTAGGTAAAAAATTCTTCTCTTTCTTGGACTGCTTCAGTGGCTACAACCAAATCCAAATTTCCCCTGAAGACCAAGATAAGACTACCTTCAACTGCCACTGGGGGACGTTTTCTTACACGGTATTACCTTTCAGACTGTGCAATGCACTTGCTACATTCTGGAGATCCATACTCAGTATTTTTGCAGACTTGATAAACGAAGGATTAGAGCTGTACATGGATGATCTTACACCCTATGGAGATGACTTTGAGCCGTTATTACAGACACTGGAGAAAGTCCTGGAAAGATGCATTGCCACTAGGCTCTGCTTAAGCCATGAGAAATGCCAAATGATGATGACCGAGGGACTGATCCTGGGTCATTACATCTCTGCAGCTGGAATTCAAGTAGATCCAGCAAAAAATCAGGTAATCCTCTTACTACCTCCCCCCTGCACTCAAACTGAGGTACGTAGTTTTTTGGGATTTTTTGGATATTATCGAAGATTCATAAAGAACTTCTCTCAAATTACTGCACCATTATATGCTTTGATAGGAAATATTGATTTTATATGGACTAACAAATGTGAAATTTCCTTTGTAGAATTAAAATGGCTAGTATCAATAGCCCCAGTACTACGAGGCCCGAACTGGGATTTACCATTCCAGATTTCATCCAATGCATCAGATACGGCCATTGGAGCAGTTCTCAGCCAAGAGGAAGACAAGAAACCCTATGCAATATACTACATCAGCAAAAATTGGACTCCTGTTGAGTTGAATTACACAGTGACCAAGAAAGAGTTTCTAGCCATAATCTATGCTATTAACAATTCATACACTATATAACAGGATACCCTGTGGTTTTGTATACTGATCACTCTGCTATCAAATATTTAGCTAATAAACCTATTACGAATGGAAGAGTGACACGATGGTTAATCCTTTTGCAGGAATTTGACATAACGATCAAGGATCAACCAGGAAAGGAAAATTTGGTTGCAGACTTCCACTCGCATGTTCCAAAAACAGATGACGCAGTGGCGGTAGAAGACTAGTTCCCAAATGAGCACCTATTTGTTGTGACCATGAAAACACCGCGGTACGTAGATGTCACGAATTACCTAGTAGTGGGAAAACTACCCAAACACCTGATGCCCAAAGAAAAAAAATTAATAGTGCAATGCAACACTCGGTTCTCCTGGATCGGAGGATACCTCTTTCGCACATGAGCCGATATGCATATACGCAGGTGTGTTAGGGAAGACGAAATCTACGATATCCTAATGGCATGCAACGATGGACCTTGCGGTGGACACTTTGCAGATCGCATGATTGGACATAAAGTCTTACACATGAGCTATTATTGGCCCACCATTTTTAAGGACACCAAGAAATTTGTTGTGGCATGCGACAGCTGCCAAAGAATGGGCCGCCCTTGCTAGTCTGATGAGATGCCCCTACATCCACAGTTAGTCATCGAACATTTTGAATGTTGGGCGTTAGATTTCATAGGCCCAATAAACCCATCAACTAATCAGAAGTCATATATACTAGTTGCAACGGAATATGTGACTAAATGGGTGGAGGAAGAAGCATTACCAAGGGCAACAGAGGACACAGTAATCTACTTTCTTTTCCAAATTTTCATGCGGTATGGCTTGCCTAGAGAAGTAATTATGGATGGAGGGCCACAATTTGTATGCCATAAGATTGTTGCTACACTAAAAAATCATCACATTTTGCACAGAATCACATCTCCATACCACCTGCAAGCAAACGACCAGGTAGAAATTACCAACAAAGTAATCAAGGCCATTCTAACAAAGACAATCGCCTCGCATAGACGTGACTGGGCTACCCTATTGCCAGAAGCCCTATGGGAATATCACATGACTTGGAGGAATACCACAAGATATGTTATGAAACCAGCTCAAGAAAAGATAGAAAAGAAAGATCAACGCCTTAGAATTCAGCCTCTTCGAGGGGGCAACCTCCTTTACATTACATAAATGAACAATTCTTGGATGATACAAATGACAAAACCTCCTTTCTATATATAGGAGTCTAAGGAGTCACAATATAATCCAGCCGACCTAACAATAATAATATAAAGCCACAAAAATAAGAATAGAGGGATTCTATGGGGCACAAAACTAACAATATGGGGGTAATAGGGGCACAACAATATAAATAAGGGTATAACTACAATAGTAATGGGGTAATCACTAGTATTATAGGGACCCAACATGCCCCTCTCCTTCAAAAAAGTGTTTTCCTCAACGCTTGAGCAGTTCTGGATACTTCTGCATAAAATTCTCATCCTCCCATGTGGAATCTTCAGCGGATAAGTTCTTCCACTTGATAAGATACTCTGAAATTGATCGATTTCGTAGCTGTCGAGTTCTTGTTTCTGTCACTGTTTCCGGTTCCAATATAATTTTTCCTTCCTCGTCAAGTTCTGGCAATATTGTTTGAACTGGGAGCTTGTCGGCTATAACCTTCTTTAAACATGAAACATGGAAAACTGGGTGCAATCGAGACGCTGCAGGAAGCTCCAATTTGTATGCCATAGTACAATCTTTTCCAACACCTTGTACGGACCATAATACTTTGGTGATAATTTATTATCCTTCTTAGCTTGCTTTAGGGACATTTGCTTATATGGTTGTAGCCGTAGGAATACCCAATCACCTACATCAAAACTTCTTTCACTGCGATGTTGATCTGCCTATTGTTTCATTCTATTTTGTGCCAACACGAGGTTATCCTTTAAGAGTTGGAGGACTTGTTATTGATGTTCGATGTGATGTTCCACTGCCTGAACCTTAGAATTTTCTCTTAAATATGATGTGATTGATGGTGGTTGGTACCCATAAAGTGCCATAAATGGGGTCATTTTTGTTGCTGTATGGAAGGAAGTGTTATACCACCATTCAGCTAGAGGCAACCATTTGACCCATTGTGTCTGTTTATCAGATACAAAGCAACGAAGATATCCTTCCAAACATTTGTTTACTATCTCAGTTTGCCCATCAGATTGAGGATGATAAGATGAGCTATGAGCTAACTGAGTACCAAGACAAGAAAATAATTCTGTCCAAAAATTTCCAGTGAAAATGGGATCTCTGTCACTTATAATAATCTTTGGGTTTCCATGTAGCTTTTGAACTGTTTCCATAAATGCAGTAGAAACTGTACTGGCTTTAAATGGATGTGATAATGCACAAAAGTGTGCATACTTGGTAAGTCTGTCAACTACCACCATGATGACACTCTTTCCCTCAGACTTGGGTAAACCTGTGATAAAATCCATTGAAACCTCCTCCCAACATTGGCTTGGAATGAATAAAGGTTGTAATAGACCCGGTGTCTTAATTGTTTCAACTTTATTTTGTTGGCAAACCAAACATTCCGCCACAAACTTTTGAATATCTGATTTAAGGCCATCCCAAAAAAATTCCTTCTTAACCCTGTGGTAAGTTTTTAAAAATCCCGAGTGCCCTCCTAAGGGAGAAGTGTGCAATTCCATAAGAATCTTTTGTTTTAGCTGGGAATTCTTACAGAGGTATAAGCGATCTTTGTACCATAACGAATCATTTTGCCAGCTAAATGTATCAGAAGTACTGGAATCTTGTTGTAGCTTTCGAATAAGTGCCCACACTTCTTCGTCATTCTTCAATTCCTCCTTTGCTTCGTTTATCCAATCTGGTTGGATAATAGAAATGGCACACAACAATGCTTCCATATCCTCATCCTTTCTTGAGAGTGCATCTGCCACCACATTTTGCTTCCCTTTTTTGTAGATGATTTCAAAGTCATAACCCAACATCTTTGTGACCCACTTTTGTTGCTCTTCAGAGGATAATCTTTGTTCTAAAAAGTATTTAAGGCTATCATGATCCGTTTTTACCTTGAAGTGTCTTCCCATTAGGTAGGGTTTCCATTTCTTAAGTGCATGGAGTATTGCCAACATTTCCTTCTCATAAATAGCTTTGCTTAAAAACTTTCCCTTGATTGGACGACTTTCAAAAGCAATGGGTCTTTCATCTTGCATTAGAACATCACCAATTCCATTTCCTGAAGCATCACATTCCACAATAAAGGTTTTTGTGAAGTCTGGTGTAGCTAAGACCGGTGCTTGGCACATTGCCTCTTTAAGATGTTTAAAGGCCTTTGTTGCTTCCGGAGTCCATGAAAATGAATCTTTCTTCAATAATTTTGTTAGAGGTGCTGCTATTCTCCCATAATTCTTAACGAACTTGCAATAATACCCTGTCAACCCAAGAAATCCTCGTAGATGCTTTATGGATGTGGGGATTTTCCATTCCTTAATGGCTTTAATTTTGCTAGGGTCTACCTTAACTCCTTCATGAGATACAATATGACCCAAATATTCCACCTCCTGGACTCCAAAGAAACATTTGGATCTTTTTGCATATAATTGTTTCTCCTCCAATAGTTGTAGCACCTTGTCAACATGTTCAACATGATCCTTCCAAGACTTGCTGTAGATTAGTATATCATCAAAAAATACCAACACAAATTTTCTAAGGAATGGTTTGAAAATTGAATTCATCAAACCTTGAAATGTTGAAGGTGCATTGGTAAGGCCAAAAGGCATGACCAAAAATTCATAATGACCCTCATGAGTTCTAAATTCCGTTTTCGGAATGTCTTCAATCTTCATTCTGATTTGATGATATCCCGAACGAAGATCCAACTTGGTGAAGTAAATTGATCCATGCAATTCATCCAGTAATTCATCAATGACAGGAATGGGGAACTTATCTTTAATAGTGAGCTTGTTGAGCTCCCTATAATCTGGACACATGCGCCATGATCCATCCTTCTTGTGCACCAATACTACTGGAGCTGAGAAAGAACTTTGACTCGGTTGAATTATACCAGCCTCTAGCATTTCTGCAACCATACGTTCAATTTCACTTTTTTGGACATATGGATATCTGTACGGCCTGATGTTTGGAGGAACACTTCCTGGAATCAGATGAATAGCATGATCATGATCACGCATAGGTGGGAGACCTTTGGGAGTCTCAAATACCTTGGAATGATTGTCCAGGACTTTTTGGAGATCTGGAGAAATAGATGATTCCAATGTGGAAACATCTAGTGAACATAATTGTGCAATTACACCTCTTTGCTCCTTTTTTAGAAGCTTTGTCATGCCATTAGAGCTGATTATCTTTCCTAGTTTCCTTGCAATACCCCTTAATTCAACTTCCTTTCCTTCCACAGAAAATTTCATGAAAATTTCTTGAAAATTAAAAGCTATTGTACCCAAGGATTGTAGCCATTGGACTCCTAGTACAACATCAGCACCTCCCATTGGAATGGAAAGCATTGGGCTAGTCAATACATATTCTCCCATGGATAGCTTGATATTATGGCACTTTCCAGAACAATTTATTGTTCCTCCATTTGCAATCATCACTTGACACTCTGGTGCTGGATATAGGAAGCAATTCAATTCTTTTGCTACCCTACAATGAATAAAATTGTGGGTGCTTCCTGAATCAATCAACACTATTACCTTTTTCTTCTTGATTTGTCCTTCTATCTTGATGGTTTGAGGAGTGGTAATTCCCGCCAATGCATTACAAGATATGGTCGGATTTATTTGTTCTTCATCTAGGCTTTGTTCCTGGAATATATCTTCTTCTTTTGACCTTTCTTGCTCTTTTTCTTCTTCCTCTTCACAATCTATGTAGAATAATTTCTTCTCAGCACACTTATGACCTTTTGTGTATTTGCTATCACAATTGTAACAAAGCCCTTTTGCTCTTTTTTCTTCCAATTGTTGTGGTGTCAATATTGTAGGTTGTGGAATACTATGGGCAACAACACTTCCGTCTTTATAGTTGTGAATGGTATGCTTCCTAGTTGCCATAATTTTTCTTTCCATTTTTCTTGCTAACCTAAATGCCTTCTCTAATGAATCAGGTTCCGAAAGGCGCACATCATGTTAGATATTAACCTTTAAAGACCCTATGAACACATCAATCCTATGCTCCTCTGGAATATCTTTTACCCTTATGTTCAATTTTTGGAACTCCTCAATGTGCTCCATTATTGAACCCTTTTGTTTGAGACTTATCAATTGGCTAAAAAAAGTGTTGCTTTTTGTATCCTCATAATGTGCTATCAATTCTTCCGTAAAAATTGCCCAAGTGATAAATTGTTTACGAGAACAAAGCCATTGATACCATACAAACTGATTTGGTTCCAAATATAAAGTTGCCATACGTACCTTTTGTGTGTTTTGCACATTATTGAGATCGAAGAATTGCTCCATCTGTAATATCCATGTGGCGGGATCCTTGCCATCAAACTTCCTCATATCGATTTTTGGAACATGGTGAGTCTTCGATCCAGCATTAGTGTCTATGGTATCATGATTAACATTTCTTTTGTTCTCATCATGAGTTTCCTTTACTACCTTTTCACCATTAGTGACCCTTTCTTGTAGCAACTTCTTCAATTCTTCCATATCTGTCTTCAAATCTATCTTCAAATCTGCCATGTCTCTCTTCAAATATGTCTTCGAATCATCCATGTTAGCTTCGATGCCCTTTATCTTATATTCCACGCCACTTATCTTAGCTTCTGTTAGCTTTTGTGAGCGTGACATTTGTTGCACTTGTTCTTGTAATTTTGATATATCATGTAGCATTTCTTCTTCTTCTTCATGAGTCATGTTAGAGCTTTCAGGTTCCTTACTAGGTGTTCGCATTTTCTTTCCTCGGGGCATCAGTTACCGATAATAATGCTTTACTATGCCCTTTGAATTCCGTTAAACCAAGCTTACACAAAAATTTAAAAAAAAAACTACACACCTTTTTTCACTTTATAGAAGTCTGATATTGAATCTGATGTATCTCTGTAATTTCAGATCATCCAGTTCTGAAATTGCTACCTGCAGTAGCCTTTTGCGTCCTCTTTCCAATGCCATAAGTCTGAGCCAAATTGGATTCTCCAAGGAAGAGTTATGTGAAATCTCCCACAGTGACTTGCTTTTAGACTGGTTCAGTAGAGCGAACTTGTACGACGTACCACGAGTCACTGTTTCAACCTTTGAATCTGAAACACACATACAAAAAGCTACAGTCCGTCCTCTTTCTATACCTATTTACGAAATTTCAATCCGATCCTCAGAGAGAGAGTTATGACGATTTTCCCCAGGTCACCTGTTTTGAATGTAATTCAGGATTCTGCAAAAAGGCCAACTTCCTCAGATCATATCGCCGAAAATATTACGTGAAAAGCTCTGAAATTAGAACCCAAGGTTCAACGCCAATTCTTCTCAAATGGGTTTTTTGTGTGACTTCTGAAACGTCCCAGAAAAAAAGTTATAGTGAAACTGCCACGATGACCTGTTTGGAGCAGCGAAACCCTAGAATCCAAAGCTCTGATACCAAATGTTATGAAACCAGCTCAAGAAAAGATAGAAAAGAAAGATCAACGCCTTAGAATTCAGCCTCTTCGAGGGGGCAACCTACTTTACATTACATAAATGAACAATTCTTGGATGATACAAATGACAAAACCTCCTTTCTATATATAGGAGTCTAAGGAGTCACAATATAATCCAGCCGACCTAACAATAATAATATAAAGCCACAAAAATAACAATAGAGGGATTCTATGGGGCACAGAAATAACAATATGGGGGTAATAGGGGCACAAAAATATAAATAAGGGTATAACTACAATAGTAATGGGGTAATCACTAGTATTATAGGGACCCAACAAGATACTCCCCATATGAGCTAGTGTTTGGCAAGGAACCTATCTTCCCCATAGAATTTGAAATTCAAACATTGAGGATAGCCCAAGAAGTAGGGCTGGATTTGAATGAAGCACAGGTTAACAGACTACATCAAATCAATGAATTGGATGAAATCTGACTATCAGCTCTTCAACATACTACACTGATTCAACAAAAAAGAGAAAAATGGCATGATTCCCTCATCAAGAAAAAGATATTCCATGAAGGTGACTGGGCACTTCTGTACGATTCTAGGTTCTAGGATTTCCCAGGCAAACTCTAGACTAGATGGTTAGGTCCCTACGAGATACAAGAGGTGCACGATAATGGCACCCTTACATTAGCCACCATTGATGGGTCTGGCTACTCTTTTAAAGAAAATGGGCATCAAGTACACCTCTGCCACAAACCTCTTACAAGGGAATCATTTTTCCAACATATACGTGAAGATTCCACGATACAAATTCTCGCTAAAGAGGGCAACTCTTTGACAGCACCAGTCCAGTGAATAATTTATTTTTGAAACTTGTACATAATATTTCTTTTCTATTTTCTTTCTATTTGATTGTATTTGCTTAGAAAAGTAGAGCTGATTGTTTGTTAGTCTTTTTTCCTATTTTCCTTTGTTGTTCCCTACAGGGGACAGCTACTATTCCCTATAGGGAACAACACTTTTTGTGTGCATTTTTCTTTGTTGTTCCCTACAGGGAACAGTTGTTGTTCCCTATAGGGAACAACACTTTTTGTGTGCATTTTCCTTTGTTGTTCCCAACAGGGAACAACTATTGTTCCCTATAGGGAAGAACACCTTTTGTGTGCATTTTTCCTTTGTTGTTCCCTACAGGGAACAGTTGTTGTTCCCTAAAGGGAATAGCTGCTATTCCCTATAAGGAACAACATTTTTTGTGTATATTTTCTTTGTTGTTCCCTACATGGAACAGTTGTTGTTCCCTATAGGGAACAACACTTTCTGCGTGTATTTTTTCTTTTTTGTTCCCTACAGGGAACAGCTACTATTCCCTATAAGGAACAACACTTTTGTCATCCGGAAAGAGTCAATTTTGCGGACAAAACTGACCTCCCTAGAAACTAAGGCTTTTCTAGTGACAAACAAAACAATCAAGCACTATCTTTCCCTAAATATGCATTTAAAATAAAAGCAACCAGGTGTTTAAGGCTTACCTTTAGTCCAACGCTGTTTGTAGCGGCCAAGCCTCTTCGATCCAGATGAGCTCCTCTCCTTGAAGCCTACATACACAAACAAGCAAACGATTACATAGCACCTGAATAACTCATATAATAAAACATATTCATGATAAAGACCAAGGCGTTTATGAAACAAATTATATATAACAACTTGTTGAGAAAATTGAACTTAATTGTATTAATTGGAAACAAAAGAAACCTTACAACCAATGCCTTGGTGTTGTGTAGGTCCCTCCCAGGGTCCAGCAAGAGTTCTCCTCTACTTTGATCAGCTCACCCACTTCCAAATGAAGCTAAGAAAGGAATGTGATATCTCCTCTCAAGCTCTATAAGGGAGTCCTAATTTCAGTAGCATCTACCCTTAGGAATGTTCAGCTTTCAACCTCTCTTGCCTCTGGCCCAATGCTTGTATTTATAATGCTTTGGAGGAAGTTAAACAGGTCCACCATCAATGGGATAAGCCCCTCTTTCAAAGGG
Source organism: Pinus tabuliformis (assembly GCA_031772625.1). Classification (NCBI taxonomy): domain Eukaryota; kingdom Viridiplantae; phylum Streptophyta; class Pinopsida; order Pinales; family Pinaceae; genus Pinus; species Pinus tabuliformis. The sequence continues at coordinate 76,508,148 of CM062819.1, read as the reverse complement.
ATAGCTCCCCTCTTCATGGGATAAGTTCCTCTTTCATTGGGATGCATAAACCATCTGGAGGTGCTCAATCCACGTCAAACCATCTTCTAGAATGCTCTAGAATCGACCGCAAGTAAGTTTTTTGAAGTAAAACTTGCGCCTTTTGACTTTTACAGGGGTACGCACCCACCCCTTTACAGACAGAGCGTACAAGTACGCAGGTATTATGTACTTGAGGTGCGTGCCCACAGGTAAGAGTAAGAGAAAGTACGAAACCAGAGTTATATTGATTTTTTAAAGGCTTTCTCTCTTTTTTGGAGTTTGACATGAGGAGCAGAGGTATAAGACTTGCCAAGGAGGACAGTATGGTTATTGATGGAGCCATACTGACTGCAAATAGTCATGGTGACAAATTTTAGTGTAACAACTTTCTACATGTATTTTTTCTTTGTTGTTCCCTACAGGGAACAACTGCTATTCCCTATAGGGAACAACACTTTTTGCATGCATTTTTTGTTATTTTTCCCTATAGGGAACATCTCTTTTTTCGTGTATTCTCTCTTTGTTGTTCCCTATAGAGAACAATTGTTGTTCCCTATAGAGAACAACTGTTATTCCCTATAGGGAACAACACTTTTTGCGTGCATTTTTTGTTGTTGTTCCCCATAGGGAACAACACTTTTTGCGTGTATTTTTCCTTGTTGTTCCCTATAGGGAACAGTTGTTTTTCCCTATAGGGAACATCAATTTTTGCGTGTTTTTCCTTGTTTTTCCCTATAGGGAACAACACTTTTCATGTGTGTTTTTCCTTGTTGTTGCCTATCGGGAATAGTTATTGTTCCCTAGATGGAACAACACTTTTTGTGTGTTTTCTCCTAATGTTCCCTACAGGGAATAGCTCCTTGTGAGTATTTTTTAGAACACCATTCCTCCCCCTTGCATGATCATTCCTAGCCCATCCCAGTTCACTCTTTATGGCATAAAAGTACAATACATATTTAAGGACAACAAGTATGGATTCTACTGAAATAGGAAAATATCTTGAATATTATCATCTTTAACAAGATTGCTTTGTTATGATCGAAAAAGAAAGGACGCAATTATTTATATCATTTCACTGTCCTCATTTTCACTATAAATCAAACTGATTGACTATCTATACCATGTTGGTTCTCCACTGTCCCGTATAACTCTCTCTGTTTATTATCAATAAGACTATGGGTATATTTTTTTTCTATTGATATGTTCAAACTTCTTCCGCCATCCCTACTCTTAAGGAGTACTGAGCCACCCTCTATATATAAAATGGGGAGTGTTTAATATATATATATATATATATATATATATATAGATATATATATATATATATATATATATATATTCACTAACAATTTTATGATTTTTCCACAGAAGGAGGATAGGGGGTCTAATCACGAGCCAACCTACCATGATCATAAGGAAGGAGCGAAGTGGCATTCCCACTATGACCACCACACCAGGGATATGATCCAATGGATGCATCAAGAAACAAAGTCCTTAGAATAGGAGGTCTCATCATGAGTTGGCCTGACAACTTTTGCTACTTCAAAGTGAATGGCAATGTGTTCATCTAGTTACCATACTATCACATTGGTCTCTACTATGGACATCATAATGCACTTTTCCAATTATACATAGAGGACCATGGTTCCCAAGGGTTAGAAAGAAACTGTCGAGGCTATGGATGCCTGCAGGCAACAGAAGCTCTGCTTATGGTATTGAAGTTTTATTTTCTACATCAATAATTATTCTAATATCCTCTTCTCATGTTTCTATTTGTTCTACGAAGAGATTATGTCCCTAACTTACCTTGAACCTTTGTGCATGAGTTAATATTTTAAAATCAATCACAATAGTTTTAAGTGGAATAACGACAGAAAAGCATTATTTCCTGGATATGCTATCCTTTTTCTTTATCGCATCACCTCACATCATATTATCACTTATTGATAATTCTCATTACACGCCTTGTTTTCATTACTTCAATATCCTTTATGATCCTTTCATTAATATACATACCTTGCCACTTTCATTACCCAATCCATCACCCTTGTACTTCGCCGCCAGTGCGTCATCCTTTCATTCATTCGGTCATAGGCGACCTATCATTTTGAGAGGGGGTGAGGATCTCCAAGATATTTATGCATGCACTGTCATCTTTTCATTTTCTTTTGTAGAACAATAAGACATCCCATTATCACAGAGTGTGGCATTATAACAGTCCTGGATAATGGTATTTATGTTATAAAGCATCACCTGATAGAGCCATCACAACCATTTTCTGTTCCATCTCTCGACTTTGTTCGTTTTTGTGCTTTCTCCACTACACTAATCATTTGTGGAAGTTAAGCATCATGGGAGGAAGAATAGTGCACCAAGAGCCTTTAACACTGGTTGTCTCCGATGAAGCCAGGGAAATTCTAGCTCGTGCAAGATAGACAACATATTTTACAAGATTTCAACCCCCCAATGAGGAAATCACCATTGAATTTTTATAGCATCTACAGAATGGACAATCCTTGGTAAGAGGTAGACAAATCACTGTAATAGATGTTATGATAGCAGAAGTGTCTGGGTTTCCGGTAGAAGGACCAGTATGGGCTAGCAAGCGATTAAAGCTGCGTGACACTATTGAGGCTTTTAGGGACAAAGGACAGGAGCTAATCAAGAAGGGTAAAGGTATTCGGCCATCTTCTCTCGGAGAGCCATGGGGAGAATTGGCACGAATTTTCCAGAACTATATTACCTGTGATGGGCGTAAAGACATGGTAAGGTCACGAAAACTCAAACTTATAGCAGTTTTAAAACAAAAATGCTTTGTTAATTTGCCTGCACTATTGAATTCATTGTTGCATGACACTGCTAAGAGGTTGGGATGGTCTCAACACATAGAAACAATAGTTAGCCACCATTTTTTGATTAGGTTAATAATTAGTCACAACCTTGCCCAACAACAATCAAACTGGGATGATCTAATATTGGCCCTCGAAAGAGGTGAAGACATGCCAACACCTAACCCTGTTCCAAAAAGAAAGAGGACCGCCCTTTCAGGAAGCATACCTCACAAATGCAGACGATCTACAAGGTTGAAGTCAAAATAGGGAGTGTCTGAAAATCCTCAAGGTAGTGCTAGTCAACCCATAGAATTATCCAGCCCACTAAGTGAACAAGACTTGAAAATAGAGTCAGAAGGACAAGATAACCCTGAACTAGAACCTGAGGAAGGAGAGGGCATTCTGGCAATGAATGAAGAAATGAATTGGGACCTCCCCCAACACCAAATATGAGTTCTCAAGATGATCTATTGCACTATTTAGAGATAGGGATGGCCTAGGTCCTGGCCAACATGAATGTCTACATGCAACCTGAAGGACCGCTTAATCTTAACTTAGGAGAAACCCAATCTCCAGGGAAATTTTTCTATACCAGAATTATGTCTCCCTCAAAAGATATAAACTGTGAAGCAGAAACAGATACCGAGGCTATTCAGGAATTAGAGAACCAATCTGGTGACACGCTTCCAGTGGAAAACAACCATGAAGGTCTAGACCTAGAAAACATAGGCTAAGAAGAAGAAGTAGAGACAGAGATTATTTGGGAATCTGATAATCAATCTGGAGACACAGTCTTATTGGAACAAAGCTAGAGTGAACAACCAAGATCTTCAGAGATAAAAGCTATTAACGAGACTATCAGCAGACCAGTTACTCCTTCGAAAAGTTATAGAGCCAAAACGAAATTGAAGAAGCTAAGAAAAGAACACCAGAAGCTTCACAAGACAGACAAAAGGCTCCAAAGAAAAATAAAAGAAATCACAATTGGAAAGGTTCCAAAAAATACCCCTGAGGTAGTAAATGTGTCCATGCAAAGGGAATTTTATGAAGATAGGGCTACGGGAACTCAAACTGAGCCCATACCTACTCAAACAGACATCACTCAAGAGGAACAACATGCAGATTTAGTAGACGAAGCTACTCAAATAGGGGTTTGGACCTCCCACCACAAAGAAGTATAGACAGAAGATGTACCCTCTTATAGCATGGGATATCAGACGAAGGTTTGGACCTCCCACAGTAAAGAAACACAGAAAAAAGATAACCCTTATCATAGCATAAGCACTCAGACAGGCATACAAGCCAAAGACATCATAACACACCATGACTATTATAGACATTTTTGGGCACTGCAACCCCAAGCATAAATGTCCATAAACCAAGGGCTCCTAAGTCCCTAAAAGTTTTGTTCCAACCCCTAAATGAACAAGGTCAACTGATCACAGCTTCTCCCAGAAATTCTCCATGAAAAACTACTCAGAACTGGTCAAAACTGGATCATTTCACGTGCTCCATAGGCAAAGTGCGTTGCATCTCACCTAAATACACACAGTGGGTGCGTTGCATTTCAAAAATCCCTTCTATGGGGTGCGATGGGCGAGGAGCGACAAATGGCAGTGTCAATCCACGAGGTGGAGAAGCATGGAATCTTCTAGAAACTTCTCCTGTGACACTTGCCTTTCTGAATTCGACCAGGGATGAGTAAGAGATCATCAATCTCCAAGTGGAAGCAAGTACTATCAGAGGGAAGACACTAATCAATTCACAAGCTGACTCATCTCCCTTGCAGACATCTATATATGGATCCCTCATCCCAGAGATCTAGAGGCTGGAATTTTGCATCTTGTAAGGAATTGTTGTTGGTTTCTTGAGGCAACATCATAGTGTTGGGTGATCTGAGCTTTGCATGAGGTGAAGAAGGGCTTACTTGCTAAGAGGATGATGCTGGGTCAGAACAACTGGTTGTAACTCTCTCAGCTCTTTCTTGATTATCAATAAAGCTATTCAAGTTTTCCTCCATACTCTTGTGTAATTTATGTTTTGTGCATTTGTATGGTCAATTTACATTTGATCCTATATTGTTTATGATAATAGATCCATGTTCTTGTATAGTGTTATGCTGCTTTGATTCTACAAGTACTCTGTGAAGCTGGGTATACAAGAAAGCAAGTAGCAAAGGACTATCAGAAGAGAGAGGAATCGAACAAGGAACCAAGTGCAAGACAGAGGTTGGTCTCCTTTATTCTTCTCCCATCTATATTTCATAAAGGAAAACGAAAGTAGTTTTACTTTGTTTGTTTCTAAGGTAGCTACCCGCTTTAGTGGGATTAGTAGTTCTGCATAGACACTTTTCCCTGTAACAAAATGGCGACTCCACTGGGGAGCGACTAGGTTGATTGTTTATCTACATTTGTTTACTTTATAAACTTACAGACGGAGCCTGAAGTTGAGCTAGGTAGCCTTCGAACTGCATTTTCTATGCAAATGCAAAGTAGATAAATGCCACTTCAGCCAATCTCTGGGTCTTGTTTATGAATTAAACAACTGATTTACAAACTCTCTAATTGCCCTTGTGGTGGCTCTAGTAACCTCCTTGGATCTACCCCTGTGATTGATTTACTGATTACCACTTACTCGGCCAAAATCCCTGAACTGAACTGCAAACTGTGACCCGGAATCCAAGAAAATTCTCGTCCCTGGTCCAGTGCACTGTCTGTTCTGTGAATCTCAAATTCAGTGCACTTCCCGAGTGTAGAAGGTGCGTTGCATTTCAAATTCACTGTGTTACAGGTGTGCTCAGACTAGTCATTGTTCCTAAATTTTGGTTTCTGTGTTCACTCTTTTCTGATCTATTCAAGAATTTTTCTGCCTGTAGTCAGTACACCTCTGTTTGAAACCCCTATCCTTGTTGTTATTCTGCCTCCATTGTGCAAAGAACTGTAAATGATTTTATGTATTTGTTGAGTCATTTTCAGTTCTCCTTTACAAAGAAGTAACGTAGTTGTACTGTCGTTTCTTGATTTGAAAGTGTCGCAAGTGTCGTTTTCAGTCATAGAAGAGAATCTGATTGTTGTTGATGGTCGATTACCCTATTACTATTGTATTTGATCTGAATTAGTTGTTTTTCTAGTGTCGAAAGAAATTTTTCATTTCCAAATTGCAAAGTGTCGTCATTGTCTTCATTTTGATTTTGAAAAGAAACTTGTTAGTAATTTTCGCTTTGAAAAGTAATTCAGATTTGCGCATTAGCTTTCTTTTTATCATTCACATATTAAGAAGGCTGAAAACAAATACATGCATGTGAATTTGCATTTAGACTGTTTGATTGGTTTGATTTAGGACGGTGCATATAGTGTGTGCTCTTTGCTCTTTGTTGAAAGAATACTGTTCTCTTTCCTAAGTAGCTAGGATTTTCATTGCACAAAGAAGATAAAAAGACTGTTTATCATCTTAGATTGCATTTTAGGAATTGTACATCTACATCATGTTGTGAACCTGAAAGGAAAATTTCTTAAGCAAGATCAACTATAAAATAAATTTAATGAATCTAACAATGCTTTGGAACCTAACGCACAACATCTAGAAGTCTAGGCTAGAGACATATTCCAGCATCATAAAGCCTGGTAACTGTTGTTCTCACTGTTGGTTGGGTGATTCCTCCACTTTGAGATGATAAGTGCCAGTACGGAAATGTGCTCCCACGTACCGTCGAGTATATTTTGGGAGACCACAATAGGCTTAATCCTTTATCCATAGGAAGTCGTGTCTGCTGCCCTATCGATCGCAATGCACTGAACACAGCATTCGGGAAGATTGACTGTCGTACTGTAAAAAGTATTCTGCAGTTTTGCGATTAGTTTGGTAATCCCTATGCCTAGATTTCCAGAGCAGTCCCTTTCGTTCCTTTTCAGACTCCTTAACGGAAAAGGTCCATCTAAGCACTTGTCACTTCAGGCTCATTAAAAATAGAAGGCGACTAGAGTCATCTTTTGTTTTTTCTCGAATCCTTAAAATTGAAAAAACAAGTTGTGTCAAAGCATCTAAAATTTATTTTAAATGGAATAATCATCACCTTTCCTACGTTGGTCTTAGGCTGAGAGAATGGATTCCACCAGCCAAGGACTTACCCTTGGAGGAAATCCTAGTCCCTTCTCCTCTTGGGGAGATGTTGGTGCACCCCATATGGCCACATTGTCGCTTCCAGGATTGACAATTGGCTTGCTCGTATGGATTTTCTCAACCTTCGTCGTTCAGAACACTGCAATTCATAAACAATTGAGTCAACAACTAGACAATTCCAGAGTTACCCCCCAACCCTCTACTTCATCCAATTCTTCCTCTCCTCCTTCCTCTTTGCTTGATGAGGCTGGTAAAGCCAAAAATCAAGTACCTGAGAAGAAGAAGGAAAAGAAGAAGAAAGAGAAAAAGAAGAAGGAGCCAAAGGTGAAAAGGGGCAACCAAGCGTCGTCTAACGAAAATCCACACACTGCACCGACCAGGCCCAAATCGCCATGTGTCATTTGAAAAGGAAACCACTATCATAGAGAATGTCCCTGCATCCCTCGGATCTTAAGGGACTGGTCTCCTCGTTTGCACAAACCAGTGTCGTCAACCTCTGATGATCATGTTGAAAGCACACCGTCGACTAGTGAAAGTGAAGCCCCTGGACAAAAAGGAAAGTGAAAATTTCCTTGCAAACTGCGTGAAGGTGATCATGCCGTCCACCGTTGTCCCTTCTTAGACGAGGCTAAAAGAGTTTTGGACGATCGCCCGGTTTCACCGTTATGACTTCCTCCTGGATATAACAAACTCTTGCTGAGTCCGTCACTAGTTGAAAATCCGGCTGACCCACCGAGGTGGTCGGCCAAAGCGTCTATCATTGAAGATAAACCATCTGAACCCATACCAGACGAAAGTTAAAAGGTCGAGGTGGCAGTTGACCCGGTCTTGCCTTCAGAGGTTCCATCTTCAGATGATACAGTCACCGAAGAGAACAAGGATGACACCATCCAAATTCTTTTCGTAAACACAGACTCTGATGAACATGGGGGTGATTTACCCATTCCTTTACCGCAGGAAGGAAGTTCGTCAGAGTCATACCCGGCTGTCTAGTCGGTCCCACCTCCAAGCAACCTAGTTGTTTCCTTCGACTGGAATCAGCTAGGCAGACCCCGTTTACCGGCTAGTATACAATTCCGAATCATTGCTCAAGTATATAGAATGGTTATGGCTGGTACCATCATATATGAAGGGGCTTCTGTGAGTATCCTTTCCTCGACTGCTTGGAAAGTGCTTGGTTCACCATTGCTTTTGCCTGAGATGAGAAATCTAACAGGCTTTGACAAAGGAACCAGTGGACCGTTAGGGATCCTTCCCAATGTGCCCATAACATTAAGAGGGAAAACCATTCAAATGAACGTAATGGTAGTCCAAGGACCCCTGGATTATAATCTACTCCTTGGAAGAGACTATATTTATTGCATGGGAGCCATCGTCTCATCACTCTTTAGAGTAATGTGTTTTCCGCACGAAGGAAGAGTGGTCAAGCTCGTAGACCAGCTTTCATTCCCCGGTTCACGCATAGCAAATAGTCATGTACCATCCCTGAATGGTCTTTCCATGCAAGGAATGTCTCATCAATCCCCAGTCCGTCCACCTGATGAGCGCGAGTGATTCGGGGGACATGACTGAAACCCAGGGGACATGCACCCTGGTCTGCTTTGGCAGGAAAACTTCAGGTATAGGATAGGTTTCCACGAGAGATATATGACTAGTCTGACACTCCCATCCATGATTGGAAAAGGGGGTTGGACTAGAATAAGATTCCCTTGTTAAAGTTATGTGGGTAGAGACGTCTGCGCCACTCGCCTTTGTCTATTTCGGTAGGCATCGCCGAAGAAGTGTTTTGTTTGCGGTGCAGATAAAACAATCTTTGGTAACCTGAAAGAGGTAACCTTTCCCGATAAAACAAATGTTTTGTCAGTAGATTGAAGGGTAACCTTGAAACTCTTTTTTATACCTGGGGGCATGCAAACATTTTGGCGTGCAAGCGAAGAGCGACCATTTATTTTTTTAAATTTGTAGGTCCTCTAACCCTTTAAACTCGTAGGATTGGTCGTTTCTTAACTTGCATAAAGAAAGGATGTGGGGCAAAGATTTGAAAATTGTCGTTTTTATATATGATACATCCTTATTATACGACTGGATATATCGAGCAGTTTTAACGCGGACTTCATGCTCGTTAAAAAATAAACATAAGCAATGAGCAAATGTTTCCCCCAGCATTTAACCTCATTAAAAAATGAACCAATTTCCGGTAAATAACCGTCGTGAATGTAGTACTTCAGCCTTTAAAGCCTTGGTCGTGTTCTCATCATCACCTCCACTCTGTATTGGCTGATCATTCACCTCCATTTGATTGTTTACCCCTTTTGAGGAACAGCTGCGAAGAGTGATCCTGTTAGCCATCCTTGTAACACTGGCGTGATTAGAAAATTCCAAACCTTACCTGGAATCAGCTGCTACCCAAATTTGTCACTCGTTCCTCAAAGACGAGTCTCCTTTAAGCTCTTTTCAACTGACTCGTAAAATATGAAAAGATTGCTGAGCTATTGGCCTCTCTAGCTCATTAAAGGGACCGGAAGTGCTATCCCTCCTTTAGATTTTAATATTTTTGGACCTGAGGGATTATTACACAAAAAGATCGAGCACTTGTTTTGTTCGGCTCGTTAAAAGTATCAAAAATTCATCCCTTCTGTATTGTTTTATACTTTTTCGGACTTAAGGGATTAGATGAAGAAAAAGGATTTTTGGAGTTTCCTTTACGTCCCTTTTTAGACTCTCTAAAATTGAAAAGGACCGAGTTATCTTTGTCATTAAACTCGTTAAAACCTAATAGCGACAAACTTGTCCATAGCAGACAAGAACGAGTTTCACTATCGCTAGGATCGTTAACACATAGCGATGTGTTTGCCCAAAGGGAAAATTATAGAACAAGCATATGTTATCCTCCTCAAGCTTGACAAAAATAAAGAGGTACTGGTCAGCAATGATTGGGGAAAAATTGGGAAAAAAACTTGAAGAAACTTTGTTGGTAGCAAGTCGCTCTTGAACATGACACTTTCACTCCGCATCCAAGTCGGGTTGGGTTGTTTCATTCACCAGTCACATCACCATGGTCACATCACACCATCCACATTTGGGGTTAATGCTACCAATCCATCATGTCAGTGTCGCCGGTATGTTCAATAGAAGTCACTCAGAGAATTCACCTGTATCTCACCCGCTGCAATACATTTACACTCCATTCTTTCATGACTGCCACCCTGAACCTTATATCACCAGACCGTTTTCACCTACATTAAAATCATTTGCTCCATTCCGTGTCATTGATGTGGGATTCATTAAGGCCCTCCTATGACGGATCGCTTCTTGTCGACATCAGCTCATTATCCAAGAAGTCGATCTAGGAACATCCATTTCAGTACTTTGAAGCTTGCATGCCTCAATGGCAAGTTTCTCACTTCCCGCGACAGGTTTATATCAATGGCCTTCGACGGAAAGATTTTGCATGGTGTTCAACGCCAAGTCCTTTATTCACACCACGTGAATTATACTACAGTACCTTGAGGATCATTATCATTATCGGTGATTCCTCTCGCACCTGTTAACAGCTTACATCATTGGCTAGTAATCAGGCGATGTCTTTCCATGTTTGACTCCAGAACATCTCTCACATGGATCGACTTGTACTTTGAGTGAAGATCGAATGAGATTGAAGACCCCGGATCTAGTTTCATCCATCCGGGCTGTAATATATATTCAGGAAAATAAAGACATCAAATGTACATCGTTGCTGCACAGATAATCATCCAATCAAAGGGATGATGGCTCTACCAGAATCATCAGTCTACACTCAGACGATTGTCTATCCTATGTACATGAAAATGAATTTATAAAGGTGAGCATGGGAATGCCCGACTCAGCTAGATCATGAAAATATTATGAAGATAATGTATTGTATTGTATCTTATTACAGGTCTCCTCCCAGCTTGAAAGAACTTCGGATCCTCATGATAAAGCATTTCACCCAACATCAAAAAAGATTAACGACCTCATGCTTTAGGGGGCAACTGTTGTATGCATTTTCGGGCACTGCAACCCCAAGCATAAATGTCCATAAACCAAGGGCTCCTAAGTCCCTAAAAGTGTTTTTCCAACCCCTAAATGAACAAGGTCAACTGATTACAACTTCTCCCAGAAGTTCTCCATGAAAAACTACTCAGAACTGGTCAAAACTGGATCATTTCACCTGCTCCATAGGCAAAGTGCATTGAATCTCACCTAAATACACAGTAGGTGCATTGCATTTCAAAAATCCCTTCTATGGGGTGCGATGGGTGAGGAGAGACAAATGGCAGTGTCAATCCGCGAGGTGGAGAAGCATGGAATCTTCCAGAAACTTCTCATGTGACACTTGCCTTTCTTAATTCGACCAGGGATGAGTAAGAGATCATCAATCTCCAAGTGGAAGTAAGAACTATCAGAGGGAAGACACTAATCAAATCACAAGCTAACTCATCTCCCTTGTAGACACCTATATATGGATCCCTCATCCTAGACATCCAAAGGCTGGAATTTTTCATCTTGTAAGGAATTGTTGTTGGTTTCTTGAGGCAACATCATACTGTTGGGTGATCTAAGCTTTGCATGAGGTAAAGAAGGGCTTACTTGCTGAGTGGATGATGCTGGGTCAGAACAACTGGTTGTAACTCTCTCGGCTCTTTCTTGATTATCAATAAAGCTATTCAAGTTTTCCTCCATACTCTTGTGTAATTTATGTTTTGTGCATTTGTATGGTCAATTTACATCTGATCCTAGATTGTTTATGATAATAGATCCATGTTCTCGTATAGTGTTATGCTGCTTTGATTCTACAGGTACTCTGTGAAGCTGGGTATACAAGAAAGCAAGTAGCAAAGGACTATCAGAAGAGAGAGGAATCGGACAAGGAACCAAGCGCAAGACCGAGGTTGGTCTCCTTTATTCTTCTCCCATCTACCTTTCATAAAGGAAAAGGAAAGTAGTTTTACTTTGTTTGTTTCTAAGGTAGCTACCCGCCTTAGTGGGATTAGCAGTTCTGCATAAACACTTTTCCCTGTAACAATGACCCCATTATATTGAATCTTTAGGAAGAATTGGCACAAGCACAACTCGCATTGAAATGACTTGAACATGAAACCATTTCCCAGCAGAAATATCATGATCTGTAGAAAAAACTCCGGGAAATGAATACAACAGAGAGCAAGACTTTTGACAGATGCAGAAAGGCGAAAGACAAAATGGAGAAGATCAAGCTCAAACTAGACAAAGTCTTAAGTCAGACAAACACCATCTGCTCACTGTATACGAATGTCCTGGTATGCAGGTCTCCCACCACTAATTATGCCTTGTTTTTGTTAGAATGGTACCTATTATTGAAAATTAAAGCCGTGAGAGTTGGTAAACCAATTTAACTAAGAACAATTGAAGATTTTATAAATTGCTGCAAGAATCATGGTGTGAAGGTCCAAAGGCTTCTTTGTGAGTTTTATCTGCACAATTTTATATTAGAGAATGAGGTGGAGAAGAACCCTAACCCTTTTGTAGGAGATGTTCAATTTCGGGCTTTTATTTTGTTTGCAATTAATCAACTCAAATGGTGTAAAGCTTATAATGCATTTCAAAGGTAGGAACATGGATTGGATCTTTGGGTGAGAAGTGAACCTAAGCACCCTTTAAAAATGTTTGCCAACCATTAGAGTCTGATGAAACGAGAAGGGGTGATTAAAACTTTAGCACCCATTCACAAGGATATTGTACAGAAAGGAGTATCATATTTCCTCTCCATTCAAGAAAGCTCTCTGACTACATCTAAGCTCAGATGGATGATCTCCACTCATAGTGTGCAAGATAGGGAACCATTTAATTACAGAAATTTTAAAGCAGTTGTGGTCCATTTGGTCACCTATAGCAATCTTATTTTGAGATAAGGACCTTATTGGTTAGCATGTCGGTTTTGAAGCCCCATTATTTGGTATCCCCCTGAAGGTTATTAAGCTAACTACAAATTGCCTGAAGGAAAGGCAGGGCCCGCCTTTGCGCTCCTGGCTCAACATCATGGTTTTAGACCAATTTTTGACACTTTCCCTCCAGCCTACTCTTTAACTTCACTGCATAAGAACTACCTACTTTTCATGAGTACATGAAAGAAGGTAAGAAGGGGAGTATGTTGAGTTATGAAATGTGTATGTATCTACTCTTAATTCCATCACATTTTTCCTCTTTTCTTATTTCTTTCATATCTTGATATGTTATCATATTGATGGATTATGATAAGAAACGAATGAACTACTCTCAGTTAAGATTTAGCCATCATAACTAACCTTTACTCTCTTTTATGCAGAGAAATGATGAAAGGAACAGTTGGTGTTCCCTAGCGATGGAACAACATAAACCAACAAAGGCAGAATGGGGCGCGTTGGTTGCAGTCAAGTCGGAGGTTGAATAAGGAGGATCAACATCAAATATGATGGGGGTCTAAAGATAGAATTCAGTTGCGAATCCCTCAATATTAAGAGATCTTGAGGGATCACATTTATCTTTTATCTCTTTCTGACTATAAAAGCAAAGATTGTAGGAGGAAAGGGGATCGATCTCTGTTATTACAAATTGTAATTTTAATTTACAGACTCGTGCTGTTGGAGAACAAGACCGTATTGTAATGCTACTTAAATTCAATGATTAAAATATAAATGATGTTGTTGTTCATTCATATTCTCTGAAGTAGCTCTACAGTATTCCCTGGTGGCTAAGGGCTCGACCTCTGGAGGGTTCAATTGCTCCCTTGTGTTATGTATTTCTGATTCTCACAAGTTTGATTGGTTTGATAGTTTTCCCATTTTCTGTGAGGTTATTTGATTTTCTATTTACCGCTTTCCTGTATTGAAGTAGTACATTTTCTTTACATGTCTTGCAGCATTGGAATTTGATTCTATTTATGCTTATTGTAGATCAAATTATTTAGCCGTTAAGACAGTGGATCGTATTGATTTAATCATCTGTAAGAGTTTGGTTATTGCTATTGAACTCTTAGATTGACATCATTTCCATTTGGGTTGCTTCGTAGATATTTAGTTTGATTTAGATTGAATCAGCTAAGAAGAGATTGGTTATTGCTATTATGCTCTCAGTTGATGCTATTGTTAATTGAATTGCTTATGTGAGATTTGATCACGATTTCAGCAGAGGATTAAGTCTTGATGTTTAGATGCAATATTTCCTTTAGCAGTTGCAATTTAAGTTTTATAAATGCATCCATTTACTCTTGTATCAAAGGTTTATACTTCATTTTAAGAAACATTAGTCTCTAGATTCATAGCATGCACATATTGTGTACACTCTTAGAATAAAAGGACTTGCCCGGGTTGATGATTATTGTGGGGTAATTAGGAGTTTTAAAAGACACCTTTTATCAACCAACAGGGACCTAACCTACTGGGGTTCAGCCCAAACCCAATAGCCTCAACCCTCTGAACTAACTCTCTGATGGATCAATAGAAAACTTCTCATTATCATTGCAAAAATGTAAAATACATCACATAATAAGGCAAAAATAGTAGTCACAAGTGCTTGAGCTCAATAGCTTCTTAGATGCAGACAAAATTTGAATCCTAATGAGTTATTTAGCATGTTTATTTATACAAAAGGGTAGCTACCAACAACTCCCTAGGAAATAGAGATGTTTTCTTCCAAAACTCGAGAAAGGTAGATCTAGATCTTGCTTGAACTGCACTAGCTTAGATGTCAATGACCTCATCCTTATTGGCTACAAATGACTCTGATTTGATGCAAAGAAGGTAGTCATATTTGTTGATTGAAGGATTTAAGGAGGTAGAAAAATTCCTAGAATCTCTCCCTGTTGTCTACTGTGAGCTCCTACATTGAAGTTATCTCAAAATTGTCCCAATTCCTACATTTCAACCATGTTAGGCCACATGACATAGCAACACATATTTTATCCTCCTCTCTAAGCATAATATAACAAAAATTGTAAATAAATGTGGGAAAGAGATAATTCTAAAGTTGGAGGATGGCATTATGACCCTTGTGATATACCTATTGACGAGCCTCATCACAGTTCATGCAAGGGAATTGTTGTTGTGCACAAATTGCATCCAATAAATATGCATACATATAAAATCGTGCTTACTCACCATCGGGAGGACTTTGATTCTGTTAGAGTCGGTCTAGTAGCCCTCCGTCAGCGATCAAAGCTCTTTGCATTTGCATAAGTAGGTGTCTCATCAGTATCATCTTATTGCATTCCATTAGGCATGCCATAACCCTGATGGAGGAGCTTGTGTCATTTATTCCCCTCTTGGCATTGTTGGATCAAGTTTGTTTCAGTCAATAAATTCCTTACAGGGTCATTGGTCTTGTCTTGAAATCAAGGTCCTAGGTCTAGGGTTTAGTCCAATTTTGTCTTTTGAGGTCATGTCTTTTGAGGTCAATAAATGCCCAGCAGGCCAGAGGGATGTTCATCAAAGCATCATTTCTAATGATTTCATATTGTATAGCTAATTTCTACCTTGAGTTCAAAAACCCTGTTTTTGAAGGCAAGGTCATTTTCTCATTTTTGTAAAAATTTGTAAAAAATTCAAATTCTTCAGAAGTCGGCATGCGGCCTTGGTCTCCTTTGCCAAGACTCCTTAGAAGCTATTCCTGCAAAAATTTTCAAGAAAAAGCATCATTTCAACCAATTTCATGACAAAAGGAAACCACAAGTCAGCAGCAATTAGTTTTAAAAAGTGTCATTGCATAAATATTATAAAGTGGGTTTGAGGGGAAATAAATTTAAATCAAGCTTATAAAAGCCCCTCTCTCCTCATTTTGTAATTATTTTGCCTCCAAGACTCCAAGAGCAAGTGTGAAAGGCGATTTAGTGTGAAACTGGGCGAATTTGGTGACTGCACCTACGCGCTACGCATCAGGGCCTGCGCGCTATGCGTTGGGCGCACGCTACGCGTCAGGGCAGTCTCTGCAGTGCAAAAATTGGTCGGGCGCTATGCGTTGGGTGCGCGCTACGCTCCAGAGCCCGCGCGATACGCGTTGGGTGCGCGCTACGCTCCAGAGTCCGCGCGCTATGCGTTGGGTTTCCACCTTCAGAAATTTGCCAATGAGCCACAAATCGACTTCTTCCTCCTCAATTTCTTCAGGTAGGCCTCAAATCATTGAAGTTCTTGATTTGTAAAGATAACATGAGCGTGAAAATGTGTCAAATGCCATCAAGTTGAAATGGAAAATTCATATGTATTATGTTTTAAAAAAAATTCGAATGCATGTGAGCTAGGGTTTTACATTTGCTGCCCAAGGTCATCCTTTTTCACTCCCTCATTTCCCCACATTCCCATTATCCCCTCCCTTGTCATTTTCACCTAATCTCCCTAACAAAAAAATATATATATATATATATATCAAAAGCCCTAAAACCCTACCCCTATCCCTAAAATTCAATAAAATCTCCCTAAATCCTACCTCCTATCAAACCCCTACAAATTATGATTATGTGATGATGTATGTGTCGTAATTCCTTCCCTAAATTCCCTGTTTTATATATTTTCCCTAAATCCCCTCAAAAGTCCCCCTCCCTAACATCTCCCTTGTGTTTTTTTCCCCTTGGAGCAGCATTCAAACAGTCAAAACAACAGGTCATTTGTGCAGAAGCAGCAATACATTTCAGCCATTTTTCTCTTGAAACCATGTCAGAAACCGAAACAGATTATTAGCAAAGTGATGACCGTGAGTCAACACCGGAGGTTGAGGTGCCAAGGAGGCCTCACAGGGGTGGTAAGGGTGGTCAGCATGTGAGAGAGGAGCCCACCTCTTTGGCCTATTTACAAGCTTGTCCACTTGCAGTCACATGTTTCTGTCATCAATCATGCTATGGATATTGCAAGAGAATTTCCCAACTTCAACACCACAGGGAATTGGTCCGCTTGTTTGTTTTGCATTTGCACAACGGGCATGTGAATCTTGCAGGGGTGGATTTTACATTGTCACCTGAGGTTGTTGCTCAAGCAACAGGGATACCCAATGTTGGAGAAGAGTGGAACAAGCGCCAGCTGTTGGACAGATTCCAGTATGAGCCCTACATTAAACCTGTATATATGAGGCACCTAACTGGTGTGTTTCCTTTCAGATTCTTGAGGGATGAGTATGCGCCCTTGATGAGGCTCATCATTTGCTTTTCACCTGTGAGGGAATATTTTCACGTTTGTATTCGTATCATATCCGCTTGTTGATGCATTTCACACGGGTACGGATGATGAACATTCCTTTCTTCATGTGCTGAAATATTGAGAGGATGGTGCCCTTGGTGCAAAGAAAGAGCCCAGCACAGCAACACAGGAGCATCTACCATTATGCTTTGATCAAGATTGTGGTCATGCATCAGTTGGCCCAGCAAGGTATTCCATGGGAGGATTTCATCTCTCGAGATTTCTTCACAGCGCCACCACCACCCCCTGAGGTTGTTCATCAGGAGGGAGGACCTTCACAGCAGTATGACATCCCTGAGCCCAGACATGTCAGGTCCCCTTCATTGATCACATATCAGAGAGGCCACAGGGCCTTATTTGCATCAGCTCGGCGAGTATTTTCTCCACATCAAGTGGAAGGGGTCTCGCCTTCTTCATCAGCACCGCGAGTGTTATCTCCACACCAGGTGGAAGGGGCCTCGTTTCCAACAGCAGCACATGTATCAGAGAGGGGCAAGCGGCCCATGATTGAGGAGGGATTGTCAGGTGATCCAGATATTGACATCATTGATCTTGACACTCATTCTCCTAGCTCGGAGCTTAAGAAGATCATTCAGCAACGGGAGGCTGAAAATGACTTGTTGCAGCAAAAATTGGAGATGGCAAATTGGACAATCACATATTTAGAGCAGTGCAACAAGCAATTAGAGGATGAGCACACTCTCGATGTGTTGCGGAAGATCCATGAAGACCGCAACTTGGCTCGCAAGAGACCCGGTGATTTGGTACCCATTGAGCGAGAGGCTATGCTTCTCCGGGTCAATGCTCATTTGGAGAGGTTGTTGGCCAAGGCTAACAAAGATAAGGACATGCTCCGGAACATGAAGAATCATTATTGGGCTCGGATGTACGCATGAAAAGAAAAAATTAAGGTGCTCAAAGGACGGTTGGCCAAGGCACTAAAACGAAGAAAAAGGCCCGATCCCCTCCACATCTTGGCTGAGGCTTCCTTGAAGGAGCATGGTGCTAAATGACTTACCTCCAGCACAAATTTCAAAAAAATTTGAGCATTTTTGGTCATTTGTGATTTTTTTTTGCGCAAAAAACACGTTTTCCTCCCCAACGTGTAGCGCGCCGCGCGCTACCCTGAAGATGGGCAACTCCATTTCATGAAAACTTAGCATTTTTCGATTTTTCATGAAAAAATACACTTTCTCATCAATTTCCAAGAGATTCCATCAAGTTTTGAGCCTCCAGAAGGTCAAAAAACAAGCAAAAAATGACTTTCTGCCACCTTTTTGACACGCAGGAAGTAGTCTTGGGAGATTGCAATTTTGGAGGGGCAAATGGTCACCAAATTCCGAAATTCCACTTGGGTTGGAAAGTAGACATCCAAACCTTTCCAACAAGCCCACTTTTGCCTTATTTGGACTCTGGGCAGTGCCTCAAAAGAAGGACCAAATGCTCTCTACGAGTTGAGATTCAGGGCGCTACACATCAGGCTATTTTCACAGAAATGCACCTACAGCTCAGCAAAACGCAGTTTTGACTAGGTTTGACTTTTTGTAGTGGATTTTGATCGTCCTTGATGTAAATGATGTAATTTTATGATACTTTGACACTTATTTATCTCTTCTAGAAGATTCATTCATGAAATAGGCAAAAATTTAATGAATGAATTGGTTTCCTAGCTTATAGAGGCAAGTTGTTTTGACTGCCTAGATTTTAGTGCTCAGTTTGGAATTGGTTGAAACAGCTCCTAGGATAGTGAGATCGACCCCTAGAGGCAAGGAAATATGTTAGATTACCTATATTATGTACTTTCTTGGTCATTTTCATGGTTGGACTCTTGAGGGAGAAAGCTTTCTATTGTATTACTGATTGTATCTCTACAATTTTGGCAAAGGAAGAAAGACCAGGGTTTTGCAGTCCTTTTTTGGGATTCCTGTGGTTACATGTATTGATGGTGTGTTTCTCTTTGTACTTGTAAGTTTGTTATGTGAATCATCTTCTTACTTTTCTTTCTGCAAATTAGGCAAATGAAGTGTTAAAGTAGAATTCATGATTACCATGCTCTGCTTTTAAGTTTGCTTAATATCAATGTTTTCATCTGTTTAAGGGGAATTCAAGGTGATTGCTTGCTCTCCTTAGCTCCTCACTAGTCATTCTCATCCATCCAACTCTTTCAAAGGCATCAATACAGTCTCCTATCTTGCCCCAAAGATCCCCCTGCGAAAACTGTGTCCAATCCCCGCACCCAAAATTGCCTTTCCCCGATTTTCCACCAAAAATCCTAAAAATCTCAAATCAAACCTTTTATCAGTTTACTAGCCTAAAACCAGTGTTCTTTATTGGTTATCTCCGCCCTTTGAAGATCTTTGCCGAGATATACCGGAGAGAGCCCTCTCCTGCCCCGTAGGGCTAGCTACGAGGCTAAGTGGTTTGATGTTGCCTTGGAGTTTGCCTTTCTCAGCCTGAGGTGAAATTTCAAGCGCTAACATACTGGCGACCATACTGGGGAGAACATTCGACTTGTTGATTGTCTTGTCCCAGTACATGAAATCAAATTGCAGATCTGATGCTGATGGTGGACAACAGTCAGACACATATGCAGGCTAAACCATTCACCTGGCGACTCCAATTCGATCCAGACATTCCAATGCTTGTTGATGCACTCATGCAATGGTAGGACATGTGGCAAACCCTGCCCTGTGTGAAGCTGTAGAAGAAATAAGAAGGGAGTTAGCAGATACTGAATTTGATGAAGATGTTTTCAATGCCTTGCTTCATTGGTTGAAATATCCAAAGTTCCCTTGGTTCAAAACTAAATTTTGCGAGTTAATTGTTGAAAGAATCGAAAAGGAGATACAAGATTTAGACGAGCAAATCTAGTCATATGATTTCCAAGACCCTAAAAAGTTTTTGGAAATCCTTCCTCCTTCGCAACAAGAACTCATAGAATTGCCTACAGATGTTTACATTGACAGTGTGCAGCTGGAAGTGTGTATTTCAGAGTTGGGGCAGCCAACAGAGTCCGGCTTCCGCGATCCAATGGCAACATACATGGACACATTTTTTAGTTTGATTGATAGATCAAGCTGTTGTCTACGTGATCAGGCTCATTACGTACATGATGGGCTGCTAGCAATTACGTCTGTGTCCTGGCGGAAGCATTCTCGAGCGGCATCATTCTCAGGTTTACTTGAATGGTTGATCTGGCACTTCAGTATTACCTGATCTATTGTTTTTTACAGCAAAGTAGGGTAGATTTTGTAAATAAATAAGCAACCAAAAGGCAGCATCTTGTTCCAGTTTCATTACAGTTTAGTTTGAAGTTTGCCAAATTAGTCTTTCAATCAATTCAGTCAGTTTCCAGTTAATAAGTTGAGTCTTCAGTTGTGTTGATTTGTTGAAATAATGACTCCATTTCCCAAAGATTGAAAGGCACTGGTCTGCTCTCCCAAAGGTCTTAGGTTCTTGGCACCTCCAAGGAGCTACCATCCCCATTGGAGCTAATGTTAGAGTCGGTCTAGTAGCCCTCCATCAGCGATCAAAGCTCTTTGCATTTGCATAAGTAGGTGTCTCATCAGTATCATCTTATTGCATTCCATTAGGCATGCCATAACCCTGATGGAGGAGCTTGTGTCATTTATTCCCCTCTTGGCATTGTTGGATCAAGTTTGTTTCAGTCAATAAATTCCTTACAGGGTCATTGGTCTTGTCTTGAAATCAAGGTCCTAGGTCTAGGGTTTAGTCCAATTTTGTCTTTTGAGGTCAATAAATGCCCAGCAGGCCAGAGGGATGTTCATCAAAGCATCATTTCAAAGGATTTCATATTGTATAGCTAATTTCTACCTTGAGTTCAAAAACCCTGTTTTTGAAGGCAAGGTCATTTTCTCATTTTTGTAAAAATTTGTAAAAAATTCAAATTCTTCAGAAGTCGGCATGCGGCCTTGGTCTCCTTTGCCAAGACTCCTCAGAAGCTATTCCTGCAAAACTTTTCAAGAAAAAGCATCATTTCAACCAATTTCATGACAAAAGGAAACCACAAGTCAGCAGCAATTAGTTTTAAAAAGTGTCATTGCATAAATATTATAAAGTGGGTTTGAGGGGAAATAAATTTAAATCAAGCTTATAAAAGCCCCTCTCTCCTCATTTTGTAATTCTTTTGCCTCCAAGACTCCAAGAGCAAGTGTGAAAGGCGATTTAGTGTGAAACTGGGCGAATTTGGTGACTGCACCTACGCGTTATGCATCAGGGCATGCGCGCTACGCGTCAGGGCAGTCTCTGCAGTGCAAAAATTGGTCGGGTGCTACGCGTTGGGTGCGCGCTACGCTCCAGAGCCCGCGCGCTACGCGTTGGGTTTCCACCTTCAGAAATTTGCCAGTGAGCCACAAATCGACTTCTTCCTCCTCAATTTCTTCAGGTAGGCCTCAAATCATTGAAGTTCTTACTTTGTAAAGATAACATGAGCGTGAAAATGTGTCAAATGCCATCAAGTTGAAATGGAAAATTCATATGTATTATGTTTTAAAAAAAATTTGAATGCATGTGAGCTAGGGTTTTACATTTGCTGCCCAAGGTCATCCTTTTTCACTCCCTCATTTCCCCACATTCCCATTATCCCCTCCCTTGTCATTTTCACCTAATCTCCCTAACAAAAAAAAAAATATATCAAAAGCCCTAAAACCCTACCCCTATCCCTAAAATTCAATAAAATCTCCCTAAATCCTACCTCCTATCAAACCCCTACAAATTATGATTATGTGATGATGTATGTGTCGTAATTCATTCCCTAAATTCCCTTTTTTATATATTTTCCCTAAATCCCCTCAAAAGTCCCCCTCCCTACCATCTCCCTTGTGTTTTTTGTCCCCTTGGAGCAGCATTCAAACAGTCAAAACAGCAGGTCATTTGTGCAGAAGCAGCAGTACATTTCAGCCATTTTTCTCTTGAAACCATGTCAGAAACCGAAACAGATTATGAGCAAAGTGATGACCGTGAGTCAACACCAGAGGTTGAGGTGCCAAGGAGGCCTCACAGGGGTGGTAAGGGTGGTCAGCATGTGAGAGAGGAGCCCACCTCTTTGGCCTATTTGCAAGCTTGTCCACTTGCAGTCACATGTTTCCGTCATCAATCATGCTATGGATATTGCGAGAGAATTTCCCAACTTCAACACCACAGGGAATTGGTCCGCTTGTTTGTTTTGCATTTGCACAATGGACATGTGAATCTTGCAGGGGTGGATTTTACATTGTCACCTGAGGTTGTTGTTCAAGCAACAGGGATACCCAATGTTGGAGAAGAGTGGAACAAGCACCAGCTGTTGGACAGATTCTAGTATGAGCCCTACATTAAACCTGTATATATGAGGCACCTACCTGGTGTGTTTCCTTTCAGATTCTTGAGGGATGAGTATGTGCCCTTGATGAGGCTCATCATTCGCTATTTCACCTGTGAGGGCAGATTTTCACTTTTGTACTCGTATCATATCCGCTTGTTGATGCATTTCACACGGGTACGGATGATGAACATTCCTTTCTTCATGTGCCGGAATATTGAGAGGATGGTGCCCTTGGTGCAGAGAAAGAGCCCAGCACAACAACACAGGAGCATCTACCATTATGCTTTGATCAAGATTGTGGTCATGCATCAGTTGGCCCAGCAAGGTATTCCATGGGAGGATTTCATCTCTCGAGATTTCTTCACAGCGCCACCACCACCCCCTGAGGTTGTTCATGAGGAGGGAGGACCTTCACAGCAGTATGACATCCCTGAGCCCAGACATGTCAGGTCCCCTTCATTGATCACATATCAGAGAGGCCACAGGGCCTTATTTGCATAAGCTCGGCGAGTATTTTCTCCACATCAGGTGGAAGGGGTCTCGCCTTCTTCATCAGCACCGCGAGTGTTATCTCCACACCAGGTGGAAGGGGCCTCATTTCCAACAGCAGCACAGGTATCAGAGAGGGGCAAGCAGCCCATGATTGAGGAGGGATTGTCAGGTGATCCAGATATTGACATCATTGATCTTGACACTCATTCTCCTAGCTCGGAGCTTAAGAAGATCATTCAACAACAAGAGGCTGAAAATGACTTGTTGCAACAAAAATTGGAGATGACAAATTGGAAAATCACATATTTAGAGCAGCACAACAAGCAATTAGAGGATGAGCACACTCTCGATGAGTTGCGGAAGATCCATGAAGACCGCAACTTGGCTCGCAAGAGACCCAGTGATTTGGTACCCATTGAGCGAGAGGCTATGCTTCTCCGAGTCAATGCTCATTTGGAGAGGTTGTTGGCCAAGGCTAACAAAGATAAGGACATGCTCCGGAACATGAAGAATCATTATTGGGCTCGGATGCACGTATGTAAAGCAAAAATGAAGGTGCTCAAAGGACGGTTGGCCAAGGCACTAAAACGAAGAAAAAGGCCCGATCCCCTCCACATCTTGGCTGAGGCTTCCTTGAAGAAGCATGGTGCTAAATGACTTACCTCCAGCACAAATTTCAAAAAATTTTGAGCATTTTTGGTCATTTGTGATTTTTTTTTTTTGGGCAAAAAACAGGTTTTCCTCCCCAACGTGTAGCGCGTCGCGCGCTACCCTGAAGATGGGCAACTCCATTTCATGAAAACTCAGCATTTTTGGATTTTTCATGCAAAAATACACTTGCTCAGCAATTTCCAAGAGATTCCATCAAGTTTTGAGCCTCCAGAAGGTCAAAAAACAAGCAAAAAATGACTTTCTGCCACCTTTTTGACACGCAGGAAGCAGTCTTGGGAGATTGCGATTTTGGAGGGGAAAATGGTCACCAAATTCAGAAATTCCTCTTGGGTTGGAAAGTAGACATCCAGGCCTTTCCAACAAGCCCACTTTTGCCTCATTTGGACTCCGGAAAGTGCCTCCAAAGCAGGCCCAAAGGTGTGCTACGCGTTGAGATTCAGGGCGCTACGCATCAGGCTATTTTCACAGAAATGCACCTACAGCTTAGCAAAACGCAGTTTTGACTAGGTTTGACTTTTTGGAGTGGATTTTGATCCTCCTTGATGTAAATGATGTAATTTTATGATACTTTGACACTTATTTATCTCTTCTAGAAGATTCATTCATGAAATAGGCAAAAATTTAATGAATGAATTGGTTTCCTAGCTTATAGAGGCAAGTTGTTTTCACTGCCTAGATTTTAGTGCTCAGTTTGGAATTGGTTGAAACAACTCCTAGGATAGTGAGCTCGACCCCTAGAGGCAAGGAAAGATGTTAGATTTCCTATTTTATGTACTTTCTTGGTCATTTTCATGGTTGGACTCTTGAGGGAGAAAGCTTTCTATTGTATTACTCATTGTATCTTTGCAATTTTGGCAAAGGAAGAAAGACCAGGGTTTTGCAGTCCTTTTTTGGGATTCCTGTGGTTACATGTATTGATGGTGTGTTTCTCTTTGTACTTGTAAGTTTTTTATGTGAATCATCTTCTTACTTTTCTTTCTGAAAATTAGGCAAATGAAGTGTTAAAGTAGAATTCATGATTACCATGCTCTGCTTTTAAGTTTGCTTAATATCAATGTTTTCATTTGTTTAAGGGGAATTCAAGGTGATTGCTTGCTCTCCTTAGCTCCTCACCAGTCATTCTCATCCATCTAACTCTTTCAAAGGCATCAATACAGTCTCCTATCTTGCCCCAAAGAGCCCCCTGCGAAAACTGTGTCCAATCCCCGCACCCAAAATTGCCTTTCCCCGATTTTCCACCAAAAATCCTAAAAATCTCAAATCAAACCTTTTATCAGTTTACTAGCCTAAAATCAATGTTATTTATTGGTTATCTCCACCCTTTGAATATATTTGCCGAGATATACCGGAGAGAGACCTCTCCTGCCCCGTAGGGCTAGCTACGAGGCTAAGTGGTTTGATGTTACCTTGGAGTTTGCCTTTCTCATCCTGAGGTGAAATTTCAAGCGCTGACAGATCCTATGCTACATGGGCACTCAAATATCGAGCCAACGTATCTAGCAAGCTGAATGGATTCCCCTCGTTAACAAGTTGGTTCATTAAGAATGTCCATCCTTCAAGAAAGGTATCCATGCTCTACTAACCATGGCTCCTGCAAGCTAAGATAACTAAGAGATGGTAGCCTTCCTGAAGTACTTTATATTGTTTAAATGGATGGGTTTTTGTTGAAACTTTGATGGATATTTCACCCAGCCTTTGACAATGTCTCTTATGTTCACATAATTTCTAGTGGCAAAGGAAAATGAGTCCATGAGCTTCACTGGCTCGAGCAAGTGATACATGCACTAATAATCTTCTACTCGAAAGATAGTAAGCTTCTATCCACTGACATTGCTAAATGTCATGGTCTTATCATCAATGTGTGAGATTATCCATCTAATGACATCTGCACATGGGAAGGTTTGATATCTGCATGCAGCCTTGTGTAATCCTGACTGCCAGATACTGAGATACAAGTTTCGGTCCACTAGATCTGCCTCAAGGATCTTCATTGAAATAACTTCATTAACTTTTTTCCATGTCAGTGTTGACCCCTTTTCTATATATAACTGAGTGTATGCATACACTGGCAAGTATACTAATGTTTTCTCAACTGCTTCCCCAGTACTACTTCCAGTGGTCTCTTTTGAAGCAGCTCTCTTTGGTGCCATGGTAACAATGAATGCTGGAGAGAAGTACTTCACAAGTGTGGTACCTATGGGAAAAAAAGGACACTCATGGAAAGAAAACATTAGCTTCAAAAAATCTACCTTCAAAGCATGATCAAGAAGCAAGACGGGAAACTAGAGAGAAGGATATCACAAGTTTTATCAATAAGGAAGACTATCCAACTATGGGAACTATTTACTTGGTAGTCCCAACAGCCAAGGATGAAGCTTGATGCTTGGGATTGCACAATGTGCGGTCCCAGCCTGGGTAGAGACTAGGAGAGACTACGCATTGTGCAGTCTAAGTGTCCAAGGTGATAGGCTAACCCGTGGAACTACACAATGTGTATTGGAGCCTATCTATACTATGCATTTCACAGTTCCAGAGGCTAGTTTTGCGGCTTGAGCCTTAGGATTGAAAAGTGCCCTGCTGGGTAAGGCAATCTCTAGCCAAAGCAAGTGCAGATTTTCCTGATGGAAGTGTGTAAAATGAGCAGAAGTGATTCATGATGTGATGTTGAGTGAAAAATTGAATAAGTATGACTAAATCAATGTAGATCAAGTGCGACAATTAATTAAATAGAAGGAAAATCAAGAATGTGAGGAGAGTTTCTGCAACAACGACCATCGATGCAGATATAGGAAAATTGATATGACATTTGGGAAAGGAAAAGGAAAACTTAAAACAACACTTATACAAGTTAAAACAAGTTGAAACTCAAGAAACTATGAAGAGAAATAAGTAAAACAAAACTCACTCAAGCGAAACAAAAAAAAGCGACAGAAAAAGCTGCCAAAGACGGCAAAAGCGAAACTCACTCGGAAAAGCGATGACAATCGCAATTAAGGTTCCTTAATCTCCTTGAGAATGGTAGAGATCCATGATTGAATTTGCAAATGAGCTCTAGATGCTTCGATTAAATATATTTGAGTGAATTATGGTTTATGACATGCATGCCTAAAATCAAGGAAAAGAGAGACACTTGGTGGAAGTTTCTAAAAATAGCAAAAGTGCCTCCTTCGAGATTCTAAAAATAGATCCCTATTTTTATGGATGTTTTTAATTTTTTTTCTTTTATCTTTTTTCTTTTTCCAGGAAAAATTTCTATGCACACTTTCGGGAAATACTGCGCAAATCTAGGGAACTGGGCAACTTTTCGACTCAGTGCACTGAGGAGTTTCTGAGCTCAATGACGGATTGCATAGTTTTTGGGCTCATTGTTGGGCTACCTTCCATGACTGTTCATTTTCTAAGCTAAAGGATGACTTTCAGTCTGAACTGCACAATTCCCATCATCAAGGTTACTTACCCTCAAGGATTGCGTATTTTCTTGAGGCAAGCCCAAAACTTTTGTGAAACCAAGTTGGGAGATTAGCTTCTGAGATAGAAAGATCAGCTAAGTGTGAAAACAAGCAAGCATAAGCACAAATGAAAAATACAAGTCTCATTTGAAGCATGAATACTTGGATAAGTGCAAGATAAGCCCTTGTGGATAAGAAGGAAGGCTCGAAAATGAAAGCATACGAAAAATTTTGGAGGGTGGTTGTAGCCACTAAAACAACTATATAGCCTATGCAAGAAATAATTATGAAAGAAAAGAATTTCTTAGGAATAACTACTCTAGAAGTATGTATGGTGTTATAACCCCAAGAAACTCTCCTAGGTTGTATATCAGAGATGATCGGGAACATTACAAACTTAACAAAACTGTTGGAAGATGGTGGATGAATGAAAGAAATGTTGCATATTCAAGCCAGATGACCACTTCTACTATGCTTAACCCTAGACATGGGTGAACACCCCAGACTACAAGGCTTTAGACCACCAATTACTCACAGTTTTAAGGAAAATGTGATGATGGAGAATACTGAACACACCAGCAGATGCACAGGACCCTGTGATGGCCAGCTGCAACCAGTTAAAAGGTCTATAAATCTATTTCCTAGTGCACAGACAGGATGACAGCTCTCTGGCATTAAACAATAGAAACCTGCATACAAATTCAATGAAACTAACTAGATTCTAACACAGAGGTGGGATGACAGCCCCTCTAATGCTAAACATCAATAGCACATGAATAAATGCAAAACAGGCACAGCCTAGAACAAATAAGAAGAAGTGGAAAGTGAGTAATTGACAGCAAAAGAAGCTTGTATTAGCTGAAAATGAAGACCAGAAGCTGCAGGTGTCACAGTAGTTACAGTCTCTAGAATTTCAAGCTTACAACAGAATAACATTCATCAACCTATTACATTTTGTCTTCTGAGTATATATGGAGTTTGTTTACAAAATTGCTCTGCTGCCCTAAGCATGGAGGGGTCATAATGGACCACCAACCACATTAACAATCTAAAATGTGCCTCTGCTGCAGTCTCAGTGTCTTAATGAACAAAATCAACCTTTTTAGATAGTCTGATGTCCTTCTCTGAGCAGGTGGAACGTTGACTGAAAGAAACCCATAACTGATAAATTATGTTATCTGCTTGAGGTCATCCATTTTCTTCTCAGCCATGCTCTTCTTTAAATGCAGTTGGTGAGAAGTAATGGCATGAAGTGTTGGATCTAGCCTTCTTCCTCCTTTAGGAGCACAAAACAGGTTAAAATAGAAACTATAGTATGGCGGAGGCATGGGCGGAATGAGCAAGATCAACCGTCGGATCGCGTGGATCGATGGCAGAGATCAATTTGGAGGCTCTATCAGGAGAAGTGGGTGGAGACAATTGTCAACCGTCGAATCATATGAATCAACGAGGGAGATTGCACTGGAAGGAGGTATCGGGAGTTAGTGGATGGCGAATGTGAGCCGTCAGATCTGGACGCGGCAGATCTGACGGTGATCGGGAGCGGAATCTGCGCACAGGTTAATGGCCGGGGGACAGGTACGGTGGCGGGAAGCAGTTTCCCCACACCGCTTATGCGCTGTGGTGGTTTACATATAGGATGAGTGCGATCCAGTCATGGTGAGACACATGGCCGACGGGAAACCACTTCCCCATGGGCTAATAGTCGTGCAAGTTATGAGAGCAGGGGCTACGACTATTGTTGGATCCTGGCGAGATAAGATTGGACGTTGCAGAATGAATGCATGGGTCGACATTGATTTGAAGTGACAGGGGTGGTACAGGCGCGTGGTTAAATGATTTTATTTGTATGCGTGGCATTAATGTATTAAGACATTAGTGCCAGGTATAAAAAAATAATGGGTTATAGAGGGTTTTAAACGGGTTATGAGGGTTTTTAGAATTATACACAAAAAGTGCCCAGAAGTCGTTTTAAAGGTTTATGCGGGGTTTAATACTATTAAAACAAAAATGCCCGGGAGCCAGAAAAGGGCTTAAGCGGGGTTTAATGAAGAATGAGGAAGATGGAAATGATGGGATTTAGGGGAAATAAGGAGAACAGAAGAGGAGGTGGAAATGGAGGAATGGGGAAGGGTGCAAACGAAGTGATAAGGGAAAAGGCAAGTTATGGTGTGAGGTAACATTATCGGAGCTTTTATAAGGTTTATAAAGGCAAACACAAATAATGAAGTTAGGAAGAATAAGGAGAATGAAAGGGAAGGAAGAAATGGAGGTAGGGGGAAAATAGGGAGAGATAATGATAACCATTATAAACCATCTCTGAGCCAGCAACCGAGGACCAAACTTATTCCTTCTCTTGGAAAATCAGCAGCATGTAGTAGAGCTAACATATGGTATTAGTAGAAGAAACTCTTTTTCTTCACTAAAGGGTCTTGTTGAATGCCACATGTGCCATAACTATGGGCACAAGGCTCATGACAACAAAATTTGTCAAGTCAGAACATACACCCAAGGAAAGAAAGAATGTCCCCCTAAATTGACTATATGGAAGAAAGAAGAAAAAAAGAAAAGTGTAGCCTCATGTTGTATGCTCAAATATAGGAAATCAAATGGTATGTTGATAGTGGTTTCTCAATACACATGACAAGATATTAGAGCAAGTTCATCAAACTCAATGAGGTAGAGGGATGCAAGGTAATCCTTGGAAATACTGCATCTACAAAAATCACCATAAAATGAACTATCAACATTGATAATGGAGGAAATAAACCCAAAAATGTTTTATATGTAGAAGGACTGAAATAAAACCTCTTGAGTTTCAGTTAAATGTCGAAACAAGGGTATGATCTTACATTTAATTCCAAGATATCTGAAATCGGAAATTCAGATACAAGAAAGTTGATAGCAAGAGAAAAGAGGACCGGAGGAAATGTATACACTCTTTATGGTTCTGAAATTGAGAAATGCAACATCAAAAGGATAAACACAAGCTAGTTATGGAACAAAATGTTAGGACATATTAGTTTTGTTAATTTGGTAAAAGTGACAAGAGCACAATTCGTTAGGGACATGCCCATAATATCAAAGCCTCACATTTCCATCAGCAAAGCATGTCAATCTGGAAAATAAACTAGAGTCTTCTTCAAAACAAAACATATTCAACATCCAGGCCATTAGAAATCATCCACAGGGATATTTTTGGAATAGATATAACTCAAAATCTAAGCGGAGAGAGGCATTTTATGTTGTTTATAGATGATTTTACTAGGATGATTGGGTTAGTTTTCTTAAAGTGAAATCAGAATCCTTTGAAAAATTTAAAGCTTTCAAGTCCCTAACTGGAAATGAAATATATTTAAAGATTAAATGTCTAAGAACTTATAGAGGAGGAGAATTCACCTCCCATGAATTCAATGATTTTTGTGAACATCATGGAATCATAAGATATTTTACTATTGTAATAAATCCACAGCAGAATGGTGTGGCTGAAGGAAAGAGCATAATAGTTCAATATATGGCAAGATCTCTAGCCTTTGAAGCTTGTCTACCAAACCGATTTTAATAAGTAAGAAATATGAGATGAATATTTATTACATAGTTAAACATTTAAAAAAACATCTTAAAATTGGTTTAACTATGGATCATCCATAGTTAATCATTTTAAAAATTATGGAAGAAAATGCTACATCAAAGTGCATGAAGAAAATCTAGGGAAATTCAAACCCAGAGCTAATGAAGGAATCTTCTTAGGACATTACCTATTGAAGCAAGGGATATAGATTTTGTCAACACCCTATAATTGACATCTAGGCTGGAAAAAAAAGGATCGCAGGGGTAACCACAAACCTCTTATAGGCTA
Source organism: Pinus tabuliformis (assembly GCA_031772625.1). Classification (NCBI taxonomy): domain Eukaryota; kingdom Viridiplantae; phylum Streptophyta; class Pinopsida; order Pinales; family Pinaceae; genus Pinus; species Pinus tabuliformis. Next base: position 76,477,183 of record CM062819.1, on the reverse strand, counting down.
AGGTCTAGCCCCCAGCCTTGGAGAGGATTCTCTCACTGTCTCGTGCTACCAATCACCTAGGGGACTGATAGGATTTGGGTTTTAAGTTGGCTATAATGATTAGAAAATGATTTTTGGTTTGATTTGTGAAGGTGGGTGTAGAGGACAAGAACTACATTGGATCAAAGTTACAGATCCAAATGAATAAGGGATATAATGCAATTTGCAACAGGGGAAAGATAGGAAGACTTACTGGTGATTAATCAAAGTTCGTTGTAGTGGAAGGATGAGTGGGGTAGGAGAAAAAGTGACAAATTGAGCATCAAGCCACAGATGAATTTAGATTTTCCATAGAAGAAAAATAACACATATGATCAATTGAAATTAAATAGAGAAAATACATGAATTTTGAAATAAAACTTATTTCAAGCTGAGCATGAAGAAATTATAACTAGGAAATTATATTTTAGAAATAGATCTGAAAAGAAAATACATATGATTCACAAAGGGAAAACAAACCAATAAGCATGACACAAGTATCCCTGTCCAAATAGCATTCACCTTCTTCTATTCATTTGGAAAAACAATACATGCATACAAAATAGCCTTAGCCTCTCACACTTTAGACCCAACATAACCATTTTTTCATGTATTGTCCTCCTTAAATACAATAAGGAATTCGAAATTACCACTAGGTGGTTAATTCACTGCATGGAAACTAAAAAGACTAGATACAATGTATTTGTAGAAAAGGGGAAACCTACCATATAGAAGCTATCATAATTTGGAAACATCATTGTTTTAAAGCTTATAAAAATTTAGAAACATCATGTCCATACTTATCAGTTAAACTTACTTATATATTCTTATCCAAACACAAAATACACTTCTAGAATGTCCCAAAATATAAGTTTGTAAAAATAGCACTCACGAATAAACTTGCACAATAGTGTGGAATAGGCCTTCAAGCTTGACATGGTTTCATATAATTTTGGACAAAAATGAGATAATTGGTGTGCTTGAAATGGTGTTGTGTTGGTGTAGAACCCCTGAGATACTCCCTTTAGCCTTTGCAAATCTCTCAACTGACTACTCACCACTTGCGTAGCAGATGTTAAATTCTGAACCTATATTGATAATTGCTACTCAAAACGGATTGTAATGATCAACAAATCATCTAATACAACCTTATAGCACCTAAAAAACTTCCAATCAACCAAAATATCCACATTTTCATCGAAATATGACATTATATTACTACATAAGTTCAAAACTTTCAAAAATTTCAAAAATGGAAACATGAACAGAACCTCCTTATGCCACCTCAGTTTTGGGTAGCCTCAGCTAAAAGATAGTAAGGCTACCTTCTTCTCTTCTTGTTGGTTTATGGTTTGGCTTCCTTGGATTTCTTTGTAACTGTGGCTTGCTTGCTAGATGAGTGCCCAGCTTGCTTGGATTACTGCTTGATTTTCTGGAGTTATTGAGTCTAGTCTTGGCTAGCTTTTGTCTCATCAGTCTTAACCTTCTTCTCATGATCAAAATCCTTGTATAGTATCTCTTCACCTGTTTGTGTACAGGTAGAGCCCACTCCAAAACCACCTTGGATTTTTCAAGCGCATCAAGAGCTTCCAATACTTCAGCATCAAATTCCTCTTTGTCCCTTTAATTCCTTTCTAGTGCCTCATCATCCCAATGTCGGCAATCCTCAATTTTCTCAAACGGTTTCTGATACTTTTTCCATTCATCAAACTCTATATTTTATGTCACTGGAAAGGTCTATTTCATATGTTCTTTCCCTTTAACTGCTAACCTTGTCATATGCTTCCTTATTCGTACACTGGGTTCTCGTATCTCCTCTACATAAATCACTTGTTTTCCTTTATCTTGGGCTATAGGTCTAGGAGGCCTCCTGGACAACTCACTTTCTTTATGCTAGTTTACTTCTTCTGTAGTGTTCATGAGCTATCGATTCTCCTTTTATAAATAGGAAACCATAAGATGAGCTTTATCAAGGCTGTCCTACAACTCTATAATTTTAAGGTCTTTGTATTCCATTTGAACATATTTCTCACCCCATGCACCCTGTTGAGGAATATCCTCTAGTAGATCAATGGTCTTTTGAGAAGTTGGCTCCTTAATCAAATTTTTGGTAGATAATATGGTCTTGAGCTTGTGGAGAAACTGTGATTCTTCATAGGCTACTTGTATCGTACCTTTCTCTTTACTTGTTGCTCTCCTATCCCTCATTGATTTCTTAATTGTCCCTTCAGCTTTAGGCATGTTGAATACCTCTTTAGCTTTAGGTACCTCTTCATCTACTTCCATAGGAGAAGTGTTTGCATGAGCCAACAAACCTGAGGCTAACAAGAAACCATCCCAAGAACTTTTCTTTTTCTCTAACTGATTCAAAACTAATAGTTTGAATAGTGCAACGTGGAACAAGCTAGGCAAGTGTTTCTCTCCCTTGGACTGAAATCTTTTTTCCATGTTGCCCAAACTTTTGAACAGGTAATAAGGTAATTTTAGTCTCCTTTTTCCAGTGAAGTGCATGAGCATCCTAATGTGATGCTGGTACACTTTGTTGAAGCATCCTTCATAGGTAAAATACCTTTGTATCACTTTTAACGATTGGTTGTAATGGTTCAATAGGTATTTTCTTGGGAATGTAGGGCAATATTTTCCTTTCTATTGTGGTTTACAAAGTATTTATAATTTGAGGCCTCCAACTCCATGCCTTTCAACCAACTTTCACCATGTAAGGGGATCTTTGTGGCCTGGGAAATGGTTTCTTCAGAAACTTAAATTCTAAATCTCGAACCTTGACCTTGTCACCTTTAAAACTGAGGGAAACCAAACTAACAAGCTGAAAGTGGTGGACATGTTTTTGAATTTTCTCACTGATGGCTATGCATCTTTTCAGTTTGAATTATACTCATATTGCAGGGTCAGCATTTACCATCTCTAATCTTCTAGGTTCAAAACAAACTACCTCTCCTCCCTTTTCTTTCGTTTTTCTCCCTGGGCTTTCCATCTAATTATATAGACTACAACACACCCTTTCAACTTTGATCTCGTGCACAAACCAAGTCTGTGGACAAGGGGTTAAATGAAAGTGCAATGAAATGGATGACAGTGCGATGAACTAGGGTGACAATGCAATGAACAGAGCCAAATAACAATGTTTTCACAAGTTTTCAATGACTTTGGGTTTTGGGAAATATCTCATGCTCTCACAACCCTTTTACATGCCAAATCAGAAATGCAGGCATATACAAAGGAAATTAGGCCAGATTAATAGGAAATTTGACTGATATGCTATGATAGATGCATATCAACGCATACAAACCTACATACAAACCCTCAACATTTCAAAATATCTCAAACATAGACCAAAAACATGCACGCTTTTGCGGAGCAAACACAAACAGTGATTTACTAATCAATGTCTGATCAATTTTTTAAGAAACACTATGGCTGGATAGCATATTTCCTACTTCATACAACATGAAAGCTTGAGCGAAATAATTGGAAGACTAACATTGACCTCTGCATAGAGTTTGAATTAGCTACATAGCAGTTGTGCAGCCATCGTGTGGCTTAGAGTTTGCGCAACAGCCTTCTTCCACTTGAACAACACTTCCCTTCGACTTTCTTGTAGCCTTCCTTTGATGCTCTTCTATTATTCTGACCTTCTGCTCTGCAACCTATCAAAACCTCTCAAAGTGCAAGCTGCAAATGGAGAGAGAATGAGGGAAGCTTCAAAAAAATTGAAATTTTACACATCTCTATGACTTGTTTTTTCATGAAAGTGAACATTAAGTAACATGAATTATGAATTATGAATTATGATGATGAATTCTAAATTTAAGGTGTGTAATGCCATGATGATGAGATGTGAATTGAGGGGTGACATGATCATAAATGGTGCATGGAAGGAGTACATAAAGGTGAATTATGAGTTTTGAATGGTGACATGGGGATATGATGGACACTAATAATGGATCCATAGAACTTTAAATAATGGAACCAGATTGTCATGGTTTTGACTTGTGATAAATGAGACCCCATGAAATGACCCCTTGAACCCTCAATGACTCTTTTTCTCTACATGAGAACATATTTGGAAATATGACCTTATGACCCTGTCTGATCTAAATTTAAACAAGAATGCAACAAATTATATATATAACCATAAATATAGAGATGCTTCATAAATAACACTTCATTTCATGAATATCAGATATTAAAATATGCTTACAAACAGAATGGAAATAAGACTAGCTCAGGTGATGGCAACTTATCTCTGAGAAGAGAAGTGGCGGCTACATGCCTTTGAACTGTGTTACAATGAGGCTTGAGGACCTATTTATTATTGAGAAACACTTGAAAACCCCAAACATCAAAAAACCTAACCCCAGGAGATGAAGCGCCAAACTATGCGCTGCGTTAGGGTAAATTGGTACATCAACTTCTCAGGGTCGTAAATTTTGCATACGATCTATGTTTGACGCACACAACACCTTGCTAGAAATATATATCCAATGAATACAACTGCTGAAAATAGATATAAAGTTAAATACTCATATCCTCCACTGGTTATTTTCCAAAAAAACATCGTTTAGGGCCTCAAAACGACTCTAGAAGCTCAGCACCCGAAAAAATGCAAAAAATAGTGAACTATGCTGCAATTAAGGAAACTAAAAAACTGAAAGAAAAAATGGTGGGGATTTTAGAAATATTTGGGCACATCAACCCCAAACTTACATGTTGATGTATTAGGGTTCATTAACCCCTAAAATAGTTGTTTTATGCCCTAAAAGAACTAATTCATCTGAATGCCTCATTCTCCAAAAGTTCCAACTCAAAAACCATCCGGAAAGTGCCTAAAATGAATCATTGCTGAAAGCCCTGTGTGAGGGTGAGATGCATCTCAGGTATTACACTATCAAAGTGAGGTGCATCACAGTTTGGCCCTCCAATAGGTGTGAGGGTGTGTTTGAGAGTTTTTTGTTCATGGAAACTTCTAAAAACTTCTCCTGTGCCACTTGCCCTCTTGAATTCACCCAAGGATGACTAAGGGAACTGGGAAACCACATCCTATTCCCCTCTTTCATTGAACTAATTCCTAAAAATAGAATGGCATTCATCATCCCCATTGATGACTCAACTCCCTACAATCATTTATAAAACGATCTCTCATCCAAGAAATCAAGAGGCTAAATTATTATGAGTTGTAAGGAAGTGCTGCTAGTTTTAGTATTGAGGTGAGAGGATTGTGTCATTGTTGGTGTGTTCTTGTTGATTCATGAGGTGAAGAAGGCTTGAAGCTGGGAGGATGGCGCTGGATCAGACTTCTTATGGGTTGTAATTATCCTTTATATCAATAAAGTTCTTCAAGATTTTTCCCAATTGATTGTGTTAACTGTAAATGCATTCATTTGTTTATCATATTTTTGATTCTATGATGTTTATGTTGTGAAGGAGCATTATGCTTTGACAGGTCTGTGTTTCTGTAGTTGTGTAGGTACTCTCCAAGCATGTTAATTATAGGGAGGAGTTACGAGATCAGCCAAAAGAGAGGGAGATCAAGCGAGGATTCAAGCGAAAGTTATAGGTTGGTGTTTCATAATCTCTTTCTTATTTGTTACTCACAGGAAAGATATTGAATTGCTCTAACTGTTGTTTCTAGGTTAGCTACCAAACCTAGAGCGTTAGTCGTTCGACAAGACACTAATTTTCCCATAAACAAATTAGCAACTCTACTGGGGACGATGATTGTTTTTTTCTATTGCTTGCTCATGTTGGATTTTATAAACTATAGACAGAGTCTGAAGCTAGCCAGGAAGCTTTCGAACTACTTTTGTTCTATAATTGCGTAGTAGATAAATGCCACTTCAATCAATCTCTGGTTTAGTTTATATATTGAGAATTTGATTTGAAAAACCATCAAAAAACCCTTGTTGGTAGCTTAGTAACCTCATAATAAATTCCATCATACTTTTCTTATCATTGTTCATTAAAATCAAGCTTAATCCATTGAAAACTGCTACAAATTTGAGCCAAAACGCTTTCAAAAATCACTCCCTGGACCATCACATTGTATTGAACTATAAAGTGAGATGCATCTCAGTTCCCGAAAGGGAAAGGTGCTATGCATTGTACTGTCTGTCACTAGTACCTGTGATGGATGAATGAAACTCAATTTTCCCATCTAGGAGTTGAGGATTTTTTACTAGTTTTCATTCCTGCTTGGTTTCTTGCTGAATTATTCTCAGTTGTAAGGAAGTGCTGCTAGTTTTAGTATTGAGGTGAGAGCATTGTGTCATTGTTGGTGTGTTCTTGTTGATTCATGAGGTGAAGAAGGCTTGAAGATGGGAGGATGGTGCTGGATCAAACTTCTTATGGGTTGTAATTCTCCTTGATATCAATAAAGTTCTTCAAGATTTTTCCCAATTGATTGTGTTGACTGTAAATGCATTCATTTTTTTTTATCATATTTTTGATTCTATGATGTTTATGCTATGATGGATCATTATGATTTGACAGGTATTTCTTTCTTTAGCTGTACAGGTACTCTCCAAGCATGTTAAGTACGTGGAGGAGTTATGGGATCAGCCAAAAGAGAGGGAGATCAAGCGAGGATTCAAGTGAAAGTTACAGGTTGGTCTTTCATAATCTCTTTCTTATCTGTCACTCATAGGAAAGATATTGAATTTCTTTAAGTGTTGTTTCTAGGTTAGCTACCAAAGCTAGAGGGTTAGTCGTTCGACAAGACACTAATTTTCCCAGAAACATGGGGGTCCAAGTGGAATAGGCAGGTGGCCACCAATATCCACCTATATCATTCCTCCCCCCTTAGGAATCAATGGTCCCCATTGCTTTGAGTTCCTCCATGAGATGAGGAAACTTCTGTTGAACTTTGTCCCTAGTGAGCCACTTGCCCTAGTGAAGGAGTTGACCTGCTTTGACAACTCAATATAGTTCAATCCTTTGTTTTCAAGTGTTGTTGATCTGTGTGTCCATGATATGATTAGTTGTGGCTTGTTCCATGCAGTCTGGATTTAACTCTATAGGTGTGAGCTATTGTTAATGTATGTTGTGTCCAACAATGGTGGGAAGTATGGCCGAAGGCGGTCCACATTGAAAATTGGGTGCAGGCCAAGGAATGGGGGAATGCTGAGCTCAAATACATCATATCCCACAACCTTAATAATGGTGTAAGGACCATAACAGAGTGGTCTCAGTTTCTGATAGGCTCCGGTAAGGCGTTCCTTCTACAAATGCAACTAGACTTTGTCGCCCACCTGAAACTTGTGTGGCACTTGATGTTGATCATGTTACTGCTGGTACTTGGCATTTGATTTCTCCAGAATATCATGGACCTGTTGGAAGATGTGTTGGATGCATTCAATAAATATGGTCACTTTAACAACCTTAGATAGTACATGTGTGGATTCCGTCTGCATAGTCACATGAGGCATGGCAACATCAATCAGACACAATGGTTGAAATCTAAGATCCACTTAAAAGGGACTGCAACTAGTCGAGCTATGGAGAGATGTATTATAACTATGTTGCACATATGGAAGACTCTCATCCCAGGTTCAAGGTTACTTGGAGTTGTACATGTGGAGTATCTTCATTATCATACTATTGATGACCTCCATCTGGCCATTAGTCTGAGGATGGAAGACAGTAGATTTTATGATCTTGTTGTCCAATCGTGTTCAGAGGCTTGACTAGAATGTGCTTAGGGACCTGCTATCCCGATATGAAATAATGGTATACAAGATCCCAAAATGTACCCATACTCATTCAAAGAATAGTTTGGCAGTGTCCTCTACTATGATACTCTTCTTGTAGGCTACCAATATAGCCATCTTAGAAAATTTGTTCATGACCACAAATACACAGTTGTTACCATGCTTGGTAGAAGGGATGCCTGACATATATTCCATGGAGATGGACTCCCACGGTTGGCTAGGAATAGGAAAAGGAGTGCAGAGGCCTTGCTTCTTGATGGTTGGCTTGGCGATGGTGCAAGCAATGCAAAATCTGACATATTTCCCAACATCCAGTCGGAGTTTGGGCCAATAAAAGTACTTTTGTAATATAGCCACAATTTTCTCCACACCAAAGTGTCCTACTACCTTACTGTAGTGCACCTCCCAAATCAACTTGGCATGCTCTCTTGAAGGAACAAAAATGTGGCCCAGGTAGCATAATAATGTGTCCTAGAGGTGGAAATCATTAACTTTCTTTCCATCTACTAGCATCTCGTATGTGGAGGCAAACTCTGGATCATTTTTTTATAGTTGAGGCCATCCAAAGATCTCCTGACCACAAGTGTTGAGGAAAATAGTTAGTGTTGCAACTAGGGGTTGGCTAAGGCAGTCTATAACATGAATGGTGTTGCCCCTTTTTTATTTAATGTTCAAGTGGAATTGTTGCAGATATGTATACCATTTATGATGGTGATCGTTGTGTAACTTTCCCTATGTCTATATAAACTGAAGAGGTCAGTGATCGGTGTGGATGACCATCTCCTTCCTGTTGTACTGTTAACCAACCCCCCCATTTATTATATTAATAGTTAGTATTTATCAATAAATGGGGACCCTTTAAAAACTTTTCAAAAAACTTATCGAATAAGAGCTTGCCTTTTGAAACCATTTGGAATAAAACTTTGGATAAACTAAGATATCAAACCAAGTCACTTCGTGATTAGGCATTCCCGCTTTATCACAAATTGTAGGATCTAAAGTAATAAAGGTTAGTCATAAGGTAGAATCCGTGAAATGCAATACAAGAAACCCCCGTAAAAGACCCAAAGATAGCATTAAACTTTTTATAATACTTAAGGCTTAAACTATTCTTTAAAGTATTTATCGCAATCGCATCGCGGCTTTTATAAGAGCGCAAAACATACAAACCACAAGAAAATGTGAAATGTGATGTGATTCGGACCCAACAAAATATTAAAACTATTATAAAACTTCAATCGGGTCCAACATATCGTAAATATATATTTTAATGAAATAAGCCTCTGCATAAAGGAAACACGGTTTAAAAGGTAAAAAGTATGACGCTCGTCGCAAATTGCAAAAAAATCAAAGAAACTTTAAATTGGTCTACTCCCGATTTGCGATTTGCGATTTGCGATTTGTGATCTTCCTAATTTGTGATTTGTGTTATGTGATTTGTGATATGCGATATTGCGATTCATTGCAATCGCAAGATCAGTATCACGCATAATTCCAACCAATTGGAAATATCATTTTGAAACATGCGATGCAATATTTTGAATAGACATAAAGAAAATCTTGTGTAGCCCTTAATGCATAATTAATGAGGTTTAAATGCATTTATTTGTTTAACAGCTCGAGATGATAGATATCTTTCTTAATTGTGTTTGAAATAAAAGCTCCATCCTTATGTTCTTTCAGAATTTAATGTGCTAACTATGTTTTCTCTTACATTTACCGCTATGCGTTTTTATCATGTTTTCTCCATTTGCCTGAATTTCAAGAAGTTTTCAAAGAACATAGCACTCACATAAATGGTTAAGAAAGGGAAAAATGCCACAGAGGCTACTGCACCTGAGAAGTAATACATGCAAACACTCCTCTGATACCACCTATACAAGGATGGAAGAACTACATCTTGGGAGGCAATGTATAATTTACTAGAGGAAGAAAACCCAAGGCCCCTAGAAACTAAAGCAACAACAGATGCCACAAATTCATCTGACGCTTCTTACTTTGAAGAAGCATGTTATTTCCTACACAGGATTGCTGCAAGGCCGAAAATCTTACATACACGAATATGGTAAGATGGATTATTGATGATGTGGATGTTTCAGATAGAACGTTAAAAAAATCCAGGAAAGACATCATGGGATCATTCAAACCAGAAAATTTGAGCCAAATGTACCACCTTCCACAGCCACAGAAGATCTATGCTAAAGCATTTATTGAACATTTTCCCAAGTAAAATGAAGACCCAATGGACGTTATGCAGAATTGGAGGTCTGGCTCAAACAAGTTCATGTGGGAGAAAACCGGTATGAACCCCATTGTAGCTTTGTCAGCCCCACACAATTTTGCAAGTTGCAATGTTGTGTAGGCTATTCATAAAAGTTGATACCACTAATTTTTCTATTGAATGGGTTCCCTTGATTGATGCAGTTGTAAATGCTACGATTATGAACTAGAGTACTATTTTTTTGGACAATTTAGCCATGGCTATTAGAGAATACAGGCGCAATAGAATTGTCTCAACTCAGGTTATCCCTCCCTTTTACATGAGTGCTTATCTCATGGATGTTGTATGTTTTTTCTCACATTTTCCAAACATGGGCTAGAAATGGACATCAAAGGATCCTACACCCATCCATGTTTATCATAAAATCTTGTGGGAATCATAGTTTGGATCCCATTTTTATAAAAAAATTCATGGCGTCATATTGCCAATTTATCAAACCATTTTTAATAAGAAAGCCCCCAAGCTTTCAAAAGAAGCAAAGATAGACATCTTGTCAGTCGCAAGATGGTTTGGTGAGGAATTATTTACTTATATCAGAGTTTCAGGAATATTACATCTCCCCATGTTCTTCCATATTATGTTATAGATAAAATTACTGGCACGAGATATTGCTTATCAGCCAGTGGGTGATGGTATAACCAAAACCCTCAAAGAGCAGAAGAAATCCATCTAGCCAACCTTCCCGTTGCAATGTGGCACTTTCGCGTTACATGATATTGGGCATGCAACAAAAGAAATACAGAACATCACGTCTCTAAACCTAGATACCATGCCAGGCAAATAGTATGACCCTAACAAGATTGCCAAGAGTTTCACTGCTATGGTCAAAATCCAAAAATTCATTCATGAGGATGATGAGTTTGATGATCTCTTTGAGCAAGCTAAGACATTTTCACAGGTTTTACATTTAGCATCAATAAGACTAGACCCAACAGACCTCAAAGAATTCCACATATACAAAAATAGAAGGCTCAAATAGGTCCCTTTGGACTTGTTAAAAATTGACGAAGTAAGAGAACCTACTCCCAACGTAAGCCTAGATGAGAGTTCCAAGAACAATTTTGATGAGTTATCATAAGAAAAGTTAGTTCAAGGTTCAGAAGACTCTGAACACCAATCTAAGAAGAAAGAAGCCCCGAGGCAGACCCTAAACAAGAATAAGAGGAAAATATTGAAGAAACAACTAAGAAGGTCTCAACTAAAGAGCGCATGGAGACTATCTCCCCACAAGTTGAAACAAAAAGGATACCAGACGTCAATCTGGAATAGGAGTGGGAGAAATTTAATAAAAAGCTCCAAATGGAGACCAGCCTTGAAGGGACTTCTGGATTCCAAACTCTACAACACACTCAGCAGGTTGTAAATCCTGAAACAACGATACAAGAAATTGTAACTACTCAAGATATTGAAGTCATCCCAACACACCCTACTTTAGAAATTGTTTTAAAGATAGAGGAAATACCACCACTATACATATTCTACAACCCAAAACATAAGGTTGTAGTAAAAAGGCAGAGGAAGAAAAGAAAATTTGATGTATCAACAACAACTCTTGGAAGTGAATCAATGGAGGTAGTGTGGAGAGACACCCCCATTGATCCATCATAAAATCTTACAAAGCTATCACAATTTGCAGGTGCCTAGGCAACTACAACAATCGATAAGGAAGCAGAATTCAACTTTTTCGTAAAGAAAATGAAGAAATATTTCAACTTTTTCAACATCAAATTGAGCTGGAAAGACAGAGCACCAATAGGCAAGCAGGAATACAAATGGCACAACTTCAACAATATGTTGAGCAAATGACAGTACAACATCAGATAGACATTGCAGAGAAGAACACATAGATTCACCAAATGTAGGTTATACTGGACAAATTCAAGGACAATCCTCAAACAAATGAATTCACTAAAGAGGCACTTGAACTAAATTCTCTTTTGGCACAACAATAAGAAATATTCTATCAAAGAATCTCATCGATCAATCCCTATTGTGAATCAAGTGACAAATTAAACAATCAAGTAATTGATCAAAGATTAGAATATGAAGAGCTAAACAAGAGGATATCAGAATTCATTTCTTGGCAAGAATCTAAAGAAGGTAAAAAGGCTGATCTACCAAAGATCGAGGAGTACCACAAGGACATCTTATTTACAGATTAGGACATACAGTTAAAACAAGCAGAAAGGGCAGTAGAAAGAGCAGTTAGTACAACAAACAACATCATTGAGGTTGTCAGCGAAAACCTCCACACTACTAATCTTATCAGAGAATGCATGCTAGAAGCTCTCCCAGACATTAAACAATTAGAATAACAGTGGAAAGAAACTGCCCAAACAAATGCAGAGGAAATCAAGCAACTATCAGATCTTGACTGGGAAATGTAGGTTTTAACCCTGTACAGAAATTACCTGCATACGAATTCTTAAACAAAGAAAATAAACAATGTGAGAGCATAACGCATAAAACACATATGCACAGAGATTTTTCCCTGGATCCCAAAACCGGGACTACCAGCTTGATTTTTCATTATATTCCTTTCAATGTTACAATACATATTTATACATGCCGAAGCATCCAATACCATGGACCGAAAAACCATCGCGTCCAATACCATGTGCGAAAATCATGCACAAAACCATAGGTAGGTTCGCCCAACCTAATATAGGGTCCAAAAAAAGTTTTTCCCGGGGCGCTGCCCGCCCCCCTCAAACCCCCCGGACAGGGGGGGCTGCCGCCCCCCCTGTGACCCCCCCGCTGCGCAATCGGCGCAACGAAGGGGGGCTTCCGCCCCCCTCTAACCCCCCGTTTAACTACGTCGGTTAGTCGTGGAAAGAATATAACACAACCCAACAATCTCCCACTTGTTGTTTTCTTTCCACAGGGGGCCACAGGAGAGTTAGTCATTTTTCCAGCCCTGAAACACCCATTGTTTCTCTACACCAAGAGAACTTCTCAGAGCTCACATATTTTGTCAATGCATCTGCAGTATTCTTCAAAGTGTCCACCTTTACCAGCAACACCTTTTTGTCTTCTATCATATCCCTCACAAAGTGATACTGAACATCAATGTGCTTTGTCTTTGAATGATAAGCAGGGTTCTTTGCCAAGAAAATTGCACTTTGGCTGTCACAGTCTATTCTTATAGCTCCCTGTACTAACCTCATACTTGAACACAATCTCTACAACCAAACTGCTTCCTTGCTTGCATGAGTGGCTGCCATGTATTCTGCCTCTGTAGTTGATAGTGCCACTACAGATTGTTTCTTACTCATCCAACTAACTGCACCTCCAAATAGGTTAAACACATACCCACTTGTAGATCTTCTCTGATCCAGATCTCCAGCCCAGTCTGCATCAACAAAACCATGAATATCCAACAATCAGTCCAATCCTGGTCTTCCTTGGTAGCACAAACCATAATCACTAGTGCCACGCAAATACCTGAAAACCCGCTTCACTACTGTCCAGTGCTCCTTCCCAGGTTTTGACATAAACCTGCTTAATACTCCCACTACATGTGCAATGTCTGGTCTAGTACAGACCATTGCATACATCAGGCTACCGACTGTACTTGCATATGGAACACGGGACATGTCCTCTTCCTCTTCTTGTGTCTTGGGACACTGTTCAGCAGATAACCTCACACCTACAGGAATAGGAACCTTCACCGGTTTACTATCCTGCATATTAAACCTCTGCAGTATTGTCTCGACATACTTCCTCTGGTTTAACCAGAGCTTCCTCTTTACCCAATCTCTTTTAATTTCCATGCCCAAAATATAGTTTGCAGCACCAAGATCTTTCATGTCAAATTTGGAGGACAATTGGGTCTTCAAATCCTGGATAATTTCTTTGTCATTTCCAACCAGCAACATATCATCCACATACAAGACCAGATAAATAACACGGTCACCAATTAATTTAAAATACACACAATGATCTGCTTTGCTTCTGGTAAAGCCAAGTCCCCGTATAAATGTATCAAATTTCTGATACCACATCCTTGGTGACTGTTTTAACCCATACAGAGACTTCTTTAACTTGCATACCAGTTCTTTCTTACCCTTCACCGCAAAGCCTTCAGGTTGCCTCATGTTGATTTCCTCTTCCAAATCCTCGTGAAGAAATGTTGTCTTCACATCCATCTGTTATACCTCAAAATCAAAAGCAGCAGCAACAGATAAAAGTAATCTAATAGAAGCTACCTTGGCAACAGGAGAAAAAATATCACCAAAATCAATTCCCGGCACCTGGGAATAACCTTTTGCTACCAACCGAGCTTTGTATTTCTCCACCTTTCCTTCTGCATTAGTCTTCTTCTTGAACACCCATTTGCTGCCAATGGGTTTCCTTCCAGCCGGCAACTCTACCAGATCCCAAGCCTCATTTTTGTGCAAAGATGCCATTTCATCAACCATGGCCTCTTTCCAGAGCTTTCCATCCTCTGAATCCACTGCTTCCTTCACAGTTCTGGGATCATCATCAGTAACAGACAAAGCAAAATTTGAACTGAAAGCAGATGGACTATACCTTTCTGGCTGCCTTCTTTCTCGACCTGATCTTCTCACAGCCGGAGTTTGTGGCTCTTCATTTTCTGATTCCTCATCTGCTGCAGAGTCTGGTTCTTCCTCCTTTGGCTCAAACTCTATCTTCTCAGGTTCCTTTGGTTGGACTTCAGATTGAATAACATCTTTTACCTCTCTGAACACCACATCTCGGCTGTACACAACCTTCCGTGTGACTGGGTTCCAAAGCTTATAACCCTTTAAACCATCCTTATACCCAATAAAGATGCACTTTTCAGATTTACTATCCAACTTGGTTCGTTTCTCCTTTGGAACATGTACATATGCATCACATCCAAATACCCTCAGATGTGAAAGAGAGGGTTTCTTACCAGTCCATACTTCTTGTGGAGTCTTATCCTCCAACGCTGATGAGGGTGATCTGTTGATCAGGTAACGTGCAGTATCCACCGCCTCTGCCCAGAATTCCTGTCCTAACCCAGCACCACTGAGCATGCTTCTTGCCCTTTCCATCAACGTCTTATTCATTCTTTCTGCAACTCCATTTTGCTGAGGTGTATATGGAGTAGTCTTCTGCCGTGCTATACCACACTTCTTACAAAATTCTTCAAATTCCTTGCTGCAAAATTCTCCACCATTATCTGTCCTCAGCACCTTTATCTTCTTCTCTGCCTGATTTTCCACCAGAGCCTTAAATTCTTTAAACCTGTGAAAGACTTCAGATTTCTTCTTAAGGAAATATATCCATGTATTCCTTGAGAAGTCATCTATGAATGATACATAGTACACAGACTTACCCAGTGATGGAACCTTCACAGGTCCAAACACATCACTGTGCACAAGCTCTAATATCTGTTTCGTCCTCTTACCACCAGAGGGGAAACTCACTCGATTCTGCTTCCCATACACACAATTTTCACAGAAATCAAAATCCAGAGAGCTATCATTCATACCTTCTACCATACCTTTACCATGAAGTATTCGAAGGCCCTTCTCTCCAATATGTCCAAGCCTTTGATGCCACAACATGGTCTTCTCTCCAGAGACCCCTAGATTTTCTACTCCATTTTCAGGAACCATAGAACTATTGCACCCATCAACAACAATGCTACCTTGCAGCTTGTACAGAGTTCCAATCCGAACTCCCCGCATCAATATCAATGCTCCTCGAACCATCTTGCAGGTATCTTTCTCGAACACCGTCTTTACACCTGCATCATCCAACTTGCTTACAGAAATCCGATTTCTGGCCAATGCAGGAATATGTAGAACACCCGGAAGTGTTCTAACCCTTCCACCTTGCAACTTCAACTTTACTTTTCCTCGACCAATGATTCTATCCTTCCTATCATCTCCTAAGAAGACATCACCACCATCGTATTTCTCATACTCGCAGAACGACTCTCTATGGGGAGTGAAGTGAAAGGATGCACCTGAGTCAATCAACCATGCCTCATGATCTACATGTGTACTTGAAGAAGCCAAGTACACATCCCCACCTTCATCTGAGGTGGTTTTCGCCTCTGCAGAAGGAGCATCATCAGATCCCTTTCCTTTATCAGGAGCTTTAGATTTACAATCCCTTCTGAAGTGCCCTTCCTTTCTGCATTTCCAGCACACCACCTTTGTAGGTTTTCCTGGAGATTTAGATCTCCCTCTAGATTTAGATCTCCCACTCGATGACTTATTTTTGTTTCTGTTCTGGGACCATCCTCGTACAGACAAGGCATCACCATTCTGGTTGTCCATATTCTTCCGTCCCATCTCCTCCGTCAGCAAGGCTGAGACTATTTCATCAAACTGCAAAGCCGTTGCATTGCCACCTATTGCAATAACCAGACTATCCCACGAATCTGGTAGAGAACACAATAGACTGATGCACTTATCTTCATCTGAAATTTTAATATCAACAGATAATAATTGACTTACCACAGTATTAAACGCATTCAGATGCTCTGTCACCGAGTCTCCATCTTTCATCCTCAGGTTATACAACTTTTTCCGCAGGAACAGTTTATTCACCAGAGACTTAGATTGGTACAAAGTCCCTAACTTGACCCACAAAGCCTTTGCCGTAGCTTCCCCTGATAGATTCAGCAATACTGAATCTGAGACACACAATCGTATTGTGCTCTTTGCCTTCCGATCCAATTTCTTCCATTCTTCATCGGTCACTCTCGATGGTTTAGTACCCGGATCTACTGTGATCCACTGATCTTTATCGACCAACAGATCCTCCATCTTGAGTTTCCACAACTCAAAACTCTGACCATTGAACTTCTCAATCTCGATCTTTCCACTGCTCGCCATCTTCTTTCACCACCAGAATCGATCTCGCAGATCTCCCACTGAACAGGGTCTACCACAGGCCCAAGCGAAACCCCTCAGCAACAAAGGCGTCCCCTTGAAGCCAAAACAGCTCTGATACCAAATGTAGGTTTTAACCCTGTACAGAAATTACCTGCATACGAATTCTTAAACAAAGAAAATAAACAATGCGAGAGCATAACCCATAAAACACATATGCACAGAGATTTTTCCCTGGATCCCAAAACCGGGACTACCAGCTTGATTTTTCATTATATTCCTTTCAATGTTACAATACATATTTATACATGTCGAAGCATCCAATACCATTGACCGAAAAATCATCGCGTCCAATACCATGTGCGAAAATCATGCGCAAAACCATAGGTAGGTTCGCCCAACCTAATATAGGGTCCAAAAATAATTTTTCCCGGGGCGCTGCCCCGGACCCCGTAGAGGGGGGCTACCCACCCCCCTCAAACCCCCCGGACAGGGGGGGCTACCGCCACCGTTTAACTACGTAGGTTAGTTGTGGAAAGAATATAACACAACCCAACAGGAAATCTACTGGCGATTTGGTAAAACCACATAGTTATTGGATGACTCTACATTGTTTAACCAATTCTTCTCAAAAGATGGTGCCACCTCTCACTGATGTTGTATTCACAGGAAAATTGAGATCTAGAATTGGCCAACCTCCCCATGTTAAGCCAATCATAGACATCAAGGACTGAATGACTAAATAGGACCATTCAATTTGAAGAAGCTTGTCATCATTCTTTTTTATTTTAGTTTTTATTTCACTTATTCTCAGGAAGGTTTTTTGAAACCTCCTCATATTTTTACGTAATAATCTATTTTTGAAACATATGCGTATTATTTAAACATATCTCATGCATTTGAGAGAGGTCTAGAATTTTATCAAAAAACACTTTGCAAGAGCTTGCACTTATGTTCTTTAGTGAATATTTTGATGAGATAATGAGAACAAGATCTAATTTTCTTAGAGATTGAAGAACACTCTACTGAATTTTCATTTATGTACTCTTAGAGTATATTAGATTGAAGAGAAGTAGATCAATATTTTTTACCTCATGAGTAGGACCTTTCATATATGTTACTTATATCTTATGATTGTGTTTTGTTTGTAAATCGACAGTAATCTTTCTTATATTGTGTTATGTAGGAACTCTCAATTATAGTTAAATATCAAAGCACTTTTGTATAAATGTTTCAGTTGTATTTCCTTATTGAATACGTGATCAATTGATTTCCTAACTATTTAGTCAAAATAATTATCTGTAAACGATTTCTTATCTTATAGCAATTGAATGATATTTATTAACTTTTTCTTTAAGACATCTTTGTAGATCACATGATTTGAGTTATTCTCGGGTATATATTAAGATAATATTTAGAATAGATAGATGCATGTGCTTTACTGTTAAAATAGATCATTTTAGTCAAATCATTTTCCCTTATATCTTATATCAACCCAACATCATCATCATATCAATTCTTGTTGGGAAACTAGTCCCATTATCCCCAGTCAAAGCCACCACACCAAATGGAAAAGGATCTACTTTCAAGGTTCAGACCGTGTGGTTACCCCACATGTTGTTGCAATGGAATTATGGGGAATCAACATTTTAGACCTAGAAGGAGGGACATTACTGTGAATGTCAAAGATAACTTATTATAAAGAAAAAATCCATCTTAAGAGTTGCTCCCACTCTAAATCTCCTCCAACTTCTAGATCCCCATCTAAAACAACAAACCAAAGATCAGAAGTTGAGAAAACCTCTCCAAAATCTCCTAGTGAAACTCAAAACATACCCTCTTTAGATTACAACCCTAAATCCCAATAAGTTCATGATTTGATAGAGAAGTTAGATAAAATCTCTATTTCAGCTAAAAAGCTACAAGTTCTCAGTCATTTGAAGGAAGCATTTCCTCTGTTCTACAACCAAGACGAATCTTGACTCGTTCTCAAAACGAGAAGATTGGAATTCCTCCTTTTGAATTTCCCATTTCTTCTTTCCGAAAGGAAACTAAGAAGTCTAAATCACAAACATCCACTAGCAAGGTTTTGTCCAATTCTCCTCCTCAAACCCTTTCATTCCCTCCACTGATTCCAACAACTTCCATTCCAACTACTAGTGCTAGTTCTTCTAATCCAAGCACCCAACCCACCTCTTCTTCAACTCACACTCCATCCACATCCTCATTCACTCAAAACCCTCTTATCATCTCATCCAGTCAAAATCAAATGGCAAACAACCACCACCGCGAGTACACCCATGGAATAATCTCGGTGTTGTAGCAATGGCAGCTCCTCTTCACCCTCTTCCTAAGCATCCTGAAAGATGGTTTCCCAAATTTAATCTTGATCATGGACTACCAGCAAAGGAACATCTTCATAACTATATGTTGGCCATCAATTTAAATGAATTCAATGAATAATATTGCGTCGTTAGATTATTTCCATATACTCTTACAGGATCAACAGGGTGTTGGTATTTTCTATTTCATCCTCTCTCCATAACTAGCTAGGATATGTTCAAAGAACAATTCCTAGCTAAGTCTGGAGATGATGGAACCATTGCATTTCTCATCAATGAATAGCCTAATCTTAAGGCTAAAAAAGAAGAAAAGGTCAAATATTTCAACTCTCGATTCAACAAACTACTCAATAAAATTCCAACTGCTTGAGCCCCTAGTGTTGATGTTCAAATTGAGTGGTACATATCTTCCCTTCCTTCCATTATAGCCATTTTTGTAGATAGAGTGAATTTGGGCACATTGTCCGAGAACATGAAGGAATCTCTTTCTGTTGAGGAACACGTAATTTCTCTTGAAAACAAGACCTCTCAAGAAGACAGAAAATATAAAAAAGTTACTTTTAGAGATGAATCTAAGAAGAAAGCCCCAAAAGATCCTTTTGACCTTGAAGGCCTTCAAAAAGTATTGAAAACCATGTCTAAGGAAATGGTTGAAATGAAGAAAGAAGTTGTTAAATCCTCTTCTACTAAAAAACCTTTCAGATCTTTTAGGAGGAATCAGTCTTCTAGCTCTCAGCCACCAAATACCATATCTAATGTTGAGTCTGAATTAAATGGGATGTGGGACTTTATCCTTCCAAATGAAGAATAACAAGAAGTTTTTTCCATTAGCACCAGAAGTATAGGGCCTGCTGATATGACTCGGTCAAATCAAAAGTAGAAAATTTCAACTCCTGTTGCTAAGGAAAAAGAAATCAACAAAAAATCTTCTCCTAAGGATTCACAGCCAAATCCATCTTCATCAAATCTTCCATCTACCTCAAATACCCTGGTAGTTATTGATACCATGGAGTATAACATTGCGTAAGACATGAAGAAGACTACAGTTAATATTTCGCTACATGAACTTGGAAAACTAAAGCAACAATAGAAATTTTTTCCTAGAGAATTAAATGCAATTCCTACGTCGCCCCTACCTGCTGCTATTGTATCTCAAGATGCTAAAGGCCTGGGTAAACTTCCAACTCCTTCAAACAAAGTCTATCCTACGAATTCTATCCTTATCGGTGACCGATCTCTCTCACACGCACCTCCTTTCCTCTTAACTTACGAAATTTTCAATAGAAACCTTCATAATTGTTTGATTGACTCAGGAGCCTCTTCTAATATAATGCCGACAACAGTTTGCGCTAAGTTGAACGTCACTCCTCAAAAGTATGATGTTCACATAGTTCAACTTGAAAAAACTAAGGTAGAGGTCTTAGGGGAAATAAATTCAGTTAGCATTCGACTTTCCTAAAATCCCAAAGTATATCAAATAATTGATATATTGGTCGCTGACATTCCTGAATTCTATGGTCTAATTCGAAGTAGAGACTGGTGTGAGAAACTTCCTGGATATTTTGCTACAGACTGGTCTCACGTGTGGATTCCATATAATGGAAAGCCAAATCAAATTCAAGTTGACCGAGAGAAACATATGAAACATATAGTGACTGAATTTGAAGCTGATAATGAGCCGATAACATTCAATAATAATATTATTGGAAACTATTTAGCTGAGTCATTTTTAGGGAGCTTTAAAGCATGTGAATCTCCCTTCCTAGATAATGTTGTCACCTCACAGATTGAAAAGTTCTCACAGACAGATGCCTCCAAGTGTAATAAACCTATAGTTAATACTTTATTTTGGACATTATACTTTGATTGTTCCAAATCTAATGAGAGTGTAGGAGCTAGTTACATTTTAATCAGCCCAGAAGGAGAAAAAACCATGTTAGCTTTCACATTATAATTCGAATATACAAATAATATTGTAGAATATGAGGCATTGGTTCAAGGATTATACAAAGAAATTGGCATGGACATCAAATATCTGTAGGTTTTTGGAGATTTAGAAATCATAATTAAATGGGTAAGAAATACTATTCACTACCTTTCTGGACATCTTAAAAATTATCAATCATTATTCTGGGATCTTACATCTCATTTTTTGTTATTTAATATTTCTCTTGTACCTAGAATACAAAATGACAGTGCAGATCTATTGGCTAAAGTTGCATCAAAACTAATACCATCTCAGGATTATAATCCTGATAGGTTTTCCATTGAGTTAATTTTTAGACCATCCATTCTTGACAATGTCACTAATTGGCGAGCCTTCAACAACGATTATGATATTGTAAATGTTCTAACATCAGAGGGGGAATACGATGGCTAAGTATTAGATGAAAATGAGCATGACCTTCAGTTAAAGAAAAAAGTTGAGGAAAATCCAATACCTAAATCTGTAGTCAAATTAGAAGATATTTATGATCTCAAAGACAGATTTAAGAAGGTAACTAATGCCAAAATCCAAAGCTCAACCCTGAGATTTGAATCATTAAACCTTGGAACTGATGACAAGCCTCAGAACATTAATCTAGGCCTTGGTCTATCCTTGGATGAAATATGATCATTCATTCAAATTGCAGAAATACAAAGGTATCTTTGTCTGGGATTATTCTGATCTCAAAACGTATGATACTTCTGTCATAAAACACACCATTCCTATGATCTCTAATGTTAAACCAGTGTAACATAAGCTAAGGAAGATTCACCCGAACCTTGAAACTCAAATCAAATTGGAGCTGAATAAACTCCTAAAGGCCATAATTATATTTCCTATTAGGAATTCGAAATGGGTGTCCAATTTAGTGCCTGTTAGAAAGAATAATGGTGACATTCGCATATGCATAGATTTCAGAAATTTGAATAAAGCATGTCAAAAAGACAACTTTCCATTACCAAACATGGAACAAGTGCTGCAGTTAGTAGCTGGTTCCGAGCTCATGTATTTTCTTGATGGGTTTGTACGTTGTAACCAAATCCTAGTTCATCTAGATGATAGATTAAAACCACGTTCAGAACAAAATGGGGAACATATGCTTATCATAAAATGCCTTTTGGTTTAATTAATGCAGGTGCCATGTTTCAAAGAGCTATGGATATAGCCTTTAAAGGACTCATTAACAAATCAATTGTTATTTACTTGGATGATATCACTGTCTATTCGAGGAAGAGAAGCAGCCATTTGAATTACCTCAAGCAAATCTTTGAACGATATAAAAATATGGGATCTCGCTCAATCCAAAAAAGCCTTATTATTTCTTAAGCGAAGGTAAGCTTTTAGGGTTTGTCATATTAAAAAAGGGTATTTATATTGATCCAGAAAGGATTAAAGAAATTGAGAAAATCCCCTTACCCCATAATCAGAAATCCATGTAGTCCTTCTCTGGTCTATTAAATTTTGTAAAAAGATTTGTCCCTGACTTTTCACAAATAGTTTTACCCTTACAGTTTATGATTAAGAAAAATTCAGTTTTCAAGTGGGGTCACAATGAAAGAGAAGCATTTGATCTAATAAAACAAGCTATTATCAATGCTCCCTCCCAAACAACTCCCAATTTTTCCAATCCTTTTATTTTATATACATTTGCATCAGAAACATCATATGCTTTCATTTTGACACAACTCAACGATCAACAGATTGAAGCACCAATTTCGTTTTTTAGTTCAAATCTACAAGGTGCCGAGTTAAATTATTATGTTGTGGAAAAATAGGCCTTTGCTGTTTTTAAGTCAATAAAGCACTTCAAACCATTTGTCCTTAAAACTCACACCAAAATCATAGTTCCATTCCCAGCAGTAAGGTAATTATTAGTCCAAGGAGAAGTAGGAGAAAAAAGGGCCAACTGGGTAACCGCACTGCAAGAATATGATGTCGAAATCAGACCAGCTAAAATTGTTAGGGGTCAAGGATCTTGAAAAATGTTAGTTGGAGAATCCAACTTACCAACACAAGAAGATTCAGGTGATGATATACAAATATCTTAGGTAAGCCTCAATGATATTGAATCTCAATATGATGATCTCATCTTTTAATTAAAAAAATGGATATGCCCCTATGCAACTTAGTTACAAAAGTAAAAGTTCTTTGAGATTAAAACAAAAGAAAAACGAAATCATTAATGATCTTTTGTTTAGAAAGAATTATGATTCTATTTTACTAAGGTGCCTTGAAAAAACTGAGGCAGAAAAGGTTTTGCAGGAACTCCATGATGGACTAGCTGGTGGACATTTTGGAGGAGACACAACATCACATAAAATCGTGCATATTGCCTATTACTGTCCAACCTTTTTCAAATATGCACACGAATATGTAAGGAAGTGCAGAACATGTCAAGCTGATGTTGGAAGACAAAGGAAACCCGCATTTCTAATATAGGCTGTCAACATTAAACAACCATTTGAGCAATGGGGACTGGACATAATAGGTGAGATCGTTCCTCACTCTTCAAAGCAACATAGATACATCCTTACAACAACTAATTACTTTACTAATTCCACTAAGGTAACCAATTCTGAGAACATTATCGAATTTATTTATCAATTTATCATTACCAGATTTGGCCTACCAACTTCCCTGAAGTTTGATAATGCATCTTATGCACAGGCAAGACTATGACAGAATTCGCTCTCAAAAGAGGTTTTAAACTTAAGTATTTTTCTAACTCTTATACTCAGGGAAATGGTTTAGCTGAATCAACCAATAAAAACATCATTAGGATCATTAAAAGAACTATTGATCAAAGTCAAAGAAACTAGCATAAATCTCTAACATTTGCTCTATGGGCAGATCAGATAACACAGAATGCCTCAATAAGCACTTCTCCATTTAATTTGGTCTATGGGAAAGAAGTTCTCCTTCCTACAAATGTAGTTATTCCCTTTGTAGCCCTAGTTCAATTTATTGATGAAACTCCTTCTTCTTCTTTGCAAATAAGGCAATTAGAAATCCTCAAACTCAAAAAAGAAAGAGAGAAAGCCAAAATCATACATGCCCATCCAACAGTTAGTTAAATATTCCTTTGATGCAAATTCTGTAAGTCCAAAATCGAAGTGTAATAAAGCACATGAGGAAAAAGGTAAGCATACCAAATTCCAAAGAATGTGGCTTGGACCATTTCAGATTGCAGAACAAATAGGCCCATCAACATTTCTATTGCAAGATTTATCATGCAAGAGAGATCCCCTGCTCGTGAATGGGCATATTTTGAAGAAATATTTTTCATAGGAGATAACCTCTTCTATCCCTTGTACATTATCGCCTTTACTTTTCCTAGGAAAATAAAAGTTAAACCAACTAGGTTCTATCTCTCTGAAATCTGCTTGTTTCCACAAAAACTATTTATTCTTTGTGAAACCCCAACTTTATAAAGAGACTTTTTTTCTATTATCAATCAAGAAAACTATCTTCAACAAAGTAAAGACTCTTCACAGATAAGCATCTTCAACTCAATAATTGTCATCCAGAAACTCTTAAGGAGTCAATAATTCTCCCCATCCAGTGAAATAATCTCTTTTTAGAGTGTAATTCTAAAGTATACTAAAACTTAAAAGATAAGAGGTCTCATCAAGAGCCTTCTTACCATGTTCATAGGGAAAGAATAGACTGACATTACCAATACTGCATATCAAAACAAGGTAATGGCTTGAGATTATTTTAATCAAAAGACAAGGGGTCTCATCATGAGCTAGCTTGTTCAGTTGAATTATAACCAGAGAATGGTATTGTCACTATTTGGCCACCAAACCAAGACAATGACTTTTAAGTAATTAAAAAGAAAAACAAATTGAAAAAGATAAATTGTTTAAAAAAGGAAAAAGGAAGAGAATAAGTATATGATAAAGAATTTATCTCTAAAAATTGCACTCCTATCTCGATGGGACAATAAATCATTGATGGTTAAAAGGTAACCCTATCGAGGCTATGGGCATTTGCTGGCAGTAGAGGCTCTACCTGTGACAAATGAGTACATCTAAAAGTTGATCTACAAGAGCCCCCTACTTTATATTTAAATTAAGTAAAGACTAATATAGACAAAGGAATTTTCAATTTGAAGAGGATATTAAATTAATTATAATTATGTGTGTTTGTTTTTAATTTATTCACAAAAATGTTACTTATCTTAAATTTCATGCAATTCCTATTTTGTGAACTATCGTTATTTTAAAAGTTTTAGAAACTTCTAAATTATCATAGATAATTGGTTCTTCCAGTGAATGGCCAATTGTTGTACTGTTCAACAACCCCTCCGTTTATTGTATTAATAGTTAGTATTGTATAAATAAATGGGGACCCTTTTAAAAAATTTCAAAAAACTTAGCAAATACGATCTTGCCTCTTGAAACCAATTGGAATAAAACTTTGGATAAACTAAGATATCAAACCAAGTCACTTCATGATTAGGCATTCCCGCTTTATCGCAAATTGCAAGATTTGAAGTAATAAAGGTTAGTCATAAGGCAGAATCCGCGAGATGCGATAAGAGAAACCCCATAAAAGACCCAAAGATAGCATTAAACTTCTTATAATACTTAAGGATTAAACTATTCTTTAAAGTATTTATCACAATCGCATCACAACTTTTATAAGAGCGCAAAACATGCAAACCACAAGAAAATGTGAAATGCAATATGATTCAAATTCGACGAAATCTTAAGACTATTATAAAACTTCAATCACGTCCAACATATCATAAATATTTATTTTAATGAAATAAGTCGCGGGATAAAGGAAACACCCTTTAAAAGGTAAAAGTATGTCGCTCATCGCAAATAGCAAACAAATCAAAGAAACTTCAAATAGCAAACAAATCAAAGAAACTTTAAATTGTTCTACTCCCAATTTGCGATTTACAATTTGTGATTTGCGATTTGCAATATTGTGATTCATCACAATCGTAAGATCGATATCATGCATAATTCCAACCAATTGGAAATATCATTTTGAAATATGTGATGCAATATTATGACAAGACGTAAAGAAAATCTTGTGTAGCCCTTAATGCATACTTAATGAGGTTTAAATGCATTATTCATTTAATGGCTCGAGATGATAGATATATTTATTATTCGTGTTTGAAATAAAAGCTCCATCCTTACATTCTTTCAGAATTTACTGTGCTAATTGTGTTTCACATACATTTACCACTTTATGTTTTTATCTTGTTTTCTCCACTTGCCTGAATTTCAAGAAGTTTTCAAAGAACACAGCACTCACATAAATGGTTAAGAAAGGGAAAGAGGCCGCAGAGGCTACTGCGCCTGAGCATTCATACATGTAACCACTCTTCTCTAATAGCAACTGTAACAAGGATGACAGGACTACATCTTGGGAGGTAATATCTAATTTACTAGAGGAAGAAAACCCAAGGCCCCTGGAAACTAAAGAAACAACAAATGTCGTGGATTCTTCCGACGCTTCTTACTTTGAAGCAGCATGTTCTTTCCTACACAGGATTGCTTCAATTTTGAAAATATTACCATACACAGATATGGTAAGATGGATTATTAATGATGTGGATGTTTCGGATATAAAGTTTAGAAACTCCAGGAAAGATGTCATGGGATCATTCAAACTAGACAATTTGAGCCAAATGTACCACCTTCCTCAGCCACAGAAGATCTATGATAAAGCCTTTATTGACCATTTTTCCAAGGAAAATGAAGACCCAATGGCCTTTATATAGAATTGGAGGTCTGTCTCAAACAAGTTCAAGCGGGAGAAAATCAGTATGTACCCCATTGCACCTTTGTCATCCCCACACAATTTTGCAGCTGCAATGTTGTGTAGGCTATTCGGAAAATATGACACCACAAAGTTTTCTATTGAATGGTTTCCCTTGATTGATGCAATTGTAAATGCTACAATTATGAACTGGAGTAGTATTTTGTTGGACAATTTAGCCATGGCTATTAGAGAATATAGGTGTTAGGCCCCTATACTACTAGTGTAACCCTTATTGTTATTAGTAAAACCCACTTATTATATTGATGTACCCATGTAGTGCCCATATTGTTACTATTGTGCCCCATAGAAGCCCACTATTGTTATTATTGTGCCCTTACATTATTATTGTTATGTCGGCTCTGATTATGTTATGACCCCTTAGACTCCTATATATGGAAATGAGGTCTTTTCATTTGTATCATCCAAGAATTGTTCATTTATGTAATGTAAAGGAGGTTTCCCCCTCGAAGAGGCTGAATTCTAAGGCGTTCAACTATCTTTTCTATCTTTTTGTGAGCTGGTTTCATAACATTTGGTATCAGAGCTTTCGATTCTAGGGTTTCGCTACTCCAAACAGGTCATCGTGGCATTTTCGCTATAACTTTTTTTCTGTGACGTTTCAGAAGCTAAAAAAAAAACCATTTGAGAAGAAATCATGCTGAATCTCAGATCTGAATTTCAGAGCTTTTCGTGCTATATTTGAGGAGATATGATCTGCGGAAGTTGGTCTTTTTGCTAACTCCTGAATTACATTCCAAACAGGTGACCTAGGGAAAATTGTCATAACTTTCTCTCTGAGCATTGGATGGAAATTTCGTTAGAAGGTAAAGAAAGAGGACGGACTTTAGTTTCTTGTATATATTTTTCAGAGCCAAAGGTCAAAACAGTGACATGTGGCACTTCATACAAGTTCGCTCTTCTAGAAAGGTCTATAATCAGGTCATCTTGGGAGATTCTGCATAACGCTTTCTTGGAGAATCCATTTTGGATCAGACTGGTGGCATTGGAAAGAGGACACAAAGGGATAGTACAAGTCATAATTTCAGAAATTAAAGATTCGAAAGTACAGAGTTATAGTCATTTCAAGATCGAGCTCCTAAAATCAAGAAAAAGCAAGATGAGGAAGTTTGATGGCTAGGATCCGGTAAATTGGATACTTCAGATGGAGCAATATTTTGATCTACATGGTGTACCACTGTTACAAAAGGTATGTATTGCATCTTCATATTTAGAACCAGATCAATTTTTATGGTATGAATGGCTTTGTTCTCGTAAACAACTTGTTACGTGGTCAATTTTCATGGAGGAAATGATAGCACATTATGAGGATACAAAGAGCAACACCTTCTTTATAGCAACACCACAACAATTGGAAAGAGTAAAAGGGCTTTGTGACATAGTGGAAAGTAAAATTATGGAAACCAAGAAGCATACCCCTCACAACTATAAAGATGGAAGTGTTGTTTCTCCTAGCCTTCCACAACCTACAAGGGTTACACCACAACAATTGGAGGAAAAAAGAGAAAAAGGGCTCTGTTACAATTGTGATAGCAAATGCACTAAAGGTCATAAGTGTGCTGAGAAGAAATTATTTTACATAGAATATGAAGAGGAAGAAGAAAAGGATCAAGAAACATCAAAATAAGAGGATATACGCCAGGACCCCACCCCAAAGAAAGAAGAAATGAATCAGACCATATCTTGTAAAACATTGGCAAGAATTACCACTCCTCAAACTCTCAAGATAGAAGGACATATCAAGAAGAAAAAGGTGCAAGAACTGAAAGATCACATCGAGAAAGAATAAATGAATCCAACCATATTGTAATTCATTGTTCGAAATTACCACTCCTAAAACTATCAAGATAGAAGGACATATCAAGAAGAAAAATGTTCAAGAAGTGAAAGATCACATCGAGCATCAAGAAATGAATCTAACCATATCTTGTAAAGGATTGGAAGAAATTACCACTCCTCAAACTCTAGAGATAGAAGGACATGTCAAGAAGGAAAAGGTTCAAGTAGAGAAAGATCACATCGAGCATCAACAACAATTTCTCCAACTTTTAAAAGATAACGCCACTTCGGTGCAAAATCAAACGAAACAACAGGTAGATCAACATCATAGTGAAAAATGTTTTGATGTAAGTGATTGGGTATTTTTACTACTACATCTCAAGCAAGCTATTTATGAGAGGGAAATGTTGGTAATACTACATGCACTTAAAAAATGGCGACCTTACCGAATGGTGTTATAGACATTTTTGTGCCTTACAACATTGATCATGAAATGTCCATAATCTAAGGGATCCAAAGTCCCTAAACATGTTGTTCCTACCCCTAGAGGAACAAGGCTAACAAACCACAGCAATTCACAGAAGTTCTCCACCAGAAACTGCTCAAAAACAAGTCAATTCAGGATCAATTCAATGGCTCCACTAGCTGTCTGCGCTGAATGTCAAAGCCAACACTGGCTACCTGCACTGCAACGCAGGTAGAAGCACTACCAGGGTGCGTTGAGCGAGAATTGCCAAATGGAAAGTTCATTCCAAGAGGTGTCAAGACCCAGGAAGCTTCCAGAATCTTCCTCAATGACACTTGCCTCATTGAATTCGACTGGTGATGAGTAAGAGGTTCCTAATCTCCAAGTGGAAGCAAGAACCTCCAAGTGGAATCAAGAACTGATAGAGGGAGAGGACACTAGTCAGATCTCAAGCTGACTCATCCTCTCTCCAAACATCTATATATGGATCTCTCCTCCATGAGATCTAGAGGCTGGAATTTTGTTATTGCAAAGAATTGTTGTTGGTTTGAGATTGGAATCATTGGGTGCTTAAGGCTTTGAAGGGGGTGAAGATAGGAATTCCATTTGCTGGGAAGGAGATGCTAGATTGGAGCCCTCTGGGTTGTATCTCTTCCTGAACCTTGTTATTCATCAATAAAGCTATCTTGGGTTCTCCTATATACTGATGTATCTTTGATGTATGATTGCATTAGTATGTTTAGTTTATTTCTAATCCTGAACTAGTTATGAATATGAATCCATGTCTTGTGTAGTGTTCTCTTCTTGTGATCTTGCAGAAACCTCTTGAAGCTGGGCGAGCGAGAAGGCAAGTAGCTGGGAACCCTCAAAGAGAAGAGAGACCGGATCAAGGGACAAACGGAAGACACCGGTTAGTTCATCTATCTCTCTTCATTCTTAATTCATAAAGGAAGAATACTAGAATAGCTGTCTCTGTTTGTTGCTAAGGCACTGTCACACCTTAGGTGGATAGGATCGTCCTGCATAGGCATTTTTCCCCACAAAAAATTGGCGACTCCACTGGGGAGATCTATTTAGTCATTTTATTTGTGTTTCCATCATTGTTTGCTTCATAGAATCAACAGCAACAATCGAACTGCATCTGCTATTCTCAGATGCAAAGTAGACAGTCGCTGCCTTGATCCAATCACTGGATTTGTCTATGATCTGAACAATGGACTCACAAATGATTTGATGATCCTTTGTGATAGATCTTAGTACTCCCTCAAAACATCCCTTTGATTGTACCTTGCTTGTTGCTTTGATTTGGCCTGAAACTGTAGATTAAATAGCAATCTGTGACCCAGAACCAGTGAGAAACTCTCGTTTCTCCTTTAGCGCGACCCCTGTGAAGAGGTTCTGCATTTCAACGCAGGTCCCATGAAGGCTACCTGCGCTGAATGTCAAAACCCCTGTGTTGAGGTTGCGCTGATCCAGTTAAGCCTTGTACAGCTGGAGTTCTCTGCTCTGTTTTGCCTTGTTTTGATCTCTGATTTTTGCAGCCTGTAACCAGCATAGGTACTAGTCTGATAACTCATTTTCTCTGCTTAAATTCCGCCTCCTTTTGTACAAAAAGACTGTGAGTGTTTTTATGTGTTTGTGGCGTCATTCGCAGTTTTCCTTTGCATGAGTGAAATAGTCATCCTGTAGCCCTTGATTCAGATCTATTGATTGTGATCTTAGGAGAGAGTTCATTGGCTGTTTACAGTTGATTATACATTTACTCTTGCTTTTGGTTTGAGTTTGTCTCTTTTAAGTGTCAAAACAAGTATTCATTTCGAAAATCGTTAAATGTTGTAATCTCTTCTACCCTTTCTGATTTCGGAAAAGTAAACTTGCTTGTATTTGTCATTTAAAAGCAAATTCAAAGTTGTACAAAAAGCTTTCTTTGTAGGCATCAATACTAAGAAAGCGGAAAACAAACACCTGCATTGTGCATTTGCATTTTGATAGTTTGCATGTTTGATTTAGGAAAAGTGCATTAGAGTGTGCTGATTTCTCTTTGAGAAAAGATGGTGTCTTTCTTTTCCCTTTGTAGCTAGGATTTTCATAAGTTGAAAAGATATAAAGCTTGCTTATCATCTTTAGACTGCATTTAGGAATTGTATCATACATCTTGTGGTGAACCTCAAAAGGCAAACTTCTAAAAAGATCAACCTAAAATAAATTGAATGAACTTAACAACGCTTTGCAACATAACGCACAACATAGAGGTCTAAGCTAGAGACGTGTTCCGGCGTCATAAAGCCTGGTGACTGTCGATCTCGTTGATGGTGGGTGATTCCTCCTGAGGGACGATAGCGCCAGTACAGATTGTGCTCCCACGTACCGTCGCGTATATATTGGGAGACCCCTATAGGCATAAAACCTTTATCCTTAGGAAGCCGTGTCGGCCGCCCTACTGATCGCAATGCACTAAACACAGCATTCAAGAAGATCGACCGCCCGTACCTTAAAAAGTATTCTGCGGTTTTGCGAAAATTTTGGCACACCCTCTGCCTAGAACTCCAGAGCAGTTCCTTTTGGCCTTTTTTAGACTCTATAACAGAAAAAGTCCATCCAAGCATTTGTCACTTCGGGCTCGTTAAACATCGAAGGAGACTAGAGTCATCTTTAGCTTTTTCTCGACTCTTTAAAATTGAAAAAGCAAGTTGTGTCTAAGCGTCGTTAAAAATTTATTTTAAACGGAACAATCACCCTTTATTCCTGCGTTGATCTTTAGGTTGAAAAAATGGAGCCCACCAACCAAGGAATTCCCCTTGGTGGAAATCCTAGTCCCTTCTCCTCTTGGGGAGATGTTGGTGCGCCCCATATGGCTACATTGTCGCTTCCAGGACTGACAATTGGCTTGCCGGTCTGGCTCTTCTCAACCAATGTCGTTCAGAACACCACTATTCCTGAACAGTCAAATCAACAGTTAGACCAGACCAGAGTTGCCCACCAGCCTTCTACTTCATCTAATTCTTCTTCTCCTCCTTCCTCTTCGCTTGACGGAACTGGTAAAACAAAAAACCAAGTTCCTGAGGAGAAGAAGGAAAAGAAGAAGAAAGAGAAGAAGAAGAAGGAGCCAAAAGCGACTGGGGGCAAACAAGTGTCGTCTGACAAAAATCCACACACAACACTGACTAGGCCTAAATCGCCATGTGTCATATGCAAGGGAGACCACTTCCACAGAGATTGTCCTTGCATCCCTCGGATACTAAGGGACTGGTCTCCCTGTTTTCACAATTCGGTGGCGTCAACCTCTGATAGCCATGTTGACAGCTCACCGTCAACTAGTGAAAGTGAGGTCACAGGACAAAGAGGGAAAGCTAGATTTCCCTGCAAACTTTGTGAAGGCAACCATGCCATCCACCGTTGTCCCTTCTTAGACGAGGCTAAAAGAGTTTTGGAAGATCACCCGGTTTTACCAGTGCAACTTCCTCCTGGATATGAAAAACTCCTGCCAAGTCCTTCACTAGTTGAGAACCCGGCTGGCCCGCCCAGGTGGTCAGCCGAAGCACCTATCATTGAAGATGATCCGTCTGAATCCATACCTGATGAAAGTCAAAAGGTTGAGGCGGCAGTTGACCCGGTTTTGCCTTCAGAGGCTCTATCTTCGAATGATACCATCACAGAGGAGAATAAAGACGACACCGTCCAAATTCTCTTCATCAACACAGACTCCGACGAACAAAGGGGCAATTTTCCCATTCCTTTGTCGCAGGAAGGAACTTCGTCAGAGTCATACCCAACCGTCTACTCGGTCCCACCACCAAGCAACCTGGTTGTGTCCTTCGACTGGAACCGACTAGGCAGACCCCGTTTGCCAGCAAGCATACCATTCAGAGTTATCGTTCAAATATACAGAATGGTAATGGTTGGCACTATCATTGATGAGGGGGCATCTGTGAGTATCCTTTCCTCTATTGCTTGGAAAGCACTTGGTTCGCCAGCGCTTTTGCCTGAAATGAGAAATCTATCAGGCTTTGATAAAGGAACCAGCCGACCTTTAGGGATCCTCCCCAATGTGCCCATAACATTGAAAGGGAAGACCGTTCAAATGAATGTGATGGTCGTTCAAGGACCCTTGGATTATAACCTACTCCTTGGACGAGACTATATATATTGCATGGGAGCCATCATCTCCTCACTCTTTAGAGTAATGTGTTTTCCGCATGAAGGAAGAGTGGTCAAGCTCGTGGACCAACTTTCATTTCCCGGATCACGCATCGCAAATAGTCATATACCATCCCTAAATGGTCTCTTCATGCAAGAAATGTCTCAACCCACGGTCCGTCCTCCTGATGAGCGTGAGTAATCCAGGAGGATATGACTGGAACCCAGGGGGCATGCATCCTGGTCTGCTTCGGCAGGAAAACTTTGGGTATAGGGTAGGTTTCCACGGAGAATATGACTAGTCCGTACCCCGTTCGTGAGTGGAAGAGGGGTTGTTCTAGAATAAGATTCTTTTGTCAAAGTTATGTGAGTTGGCGGGCATCGTCGCTCACCTCTGTCTATTTCGGTAGACATCGCCGAGGAAGTGTTCTATTCGTGGCCGCGAATGGAGCAATTTTTGGGTAACCTGAAAGATGTAGGCCTCTCTCGGTAAAACAATTGTTTTGCCGGACTAAAGTAGGGGTAACCCTGAAACTCTGTTTTATACCTGGGGGCATGCGAACCTTTCGGAGTGCAAGCAAGGGGCGGCTATTTATTTTTTAAATTTTTAGGACCTCTAACCCTTTAAACTCGTAGGATTAGTCGTTTCCGAACTTGCATAACGAAAGGATGCGGGGCATAGCTTTGTAAGATGAGGCTCCATAAAAAATAGAATCTTAATGAGACATTCTTATCATATGAGTGGGTAATCGAGCAGTTTTAGCACACAGTTCATGCTCGTTAAAAAATAAACGCAAGATTCGAGCAGTTTTATCGTATAGTTCATGCTCGTTAAAAAGTAAACATAAGATCGAGCAAATGTTTCCACCCGCGTTTAAGCTCGTTAAAAAATGAACTATCCCGGTAAATAACCACTGTGAATGTAACATCATCAGCCATTAAATCCTTGGTCGTGTTTGCCCGTCACCTCCACTTTTCCATTGGCCGATCATTCACCTCCATATGTTTGTTTACCCATTTTGAGGAACAGCTGCGAAGAGTGATTTCACTAGCCATCCTTGTGACACTGCCGTGATTGGAAAATTCCAACCTGTACCTGGAATCAGCTACTAACCCGTTCTATCACTCGTTCCTCAAAAGACGAGTCTTCTTTAAGCTCTTTTCATCTGACTCGTAAAATATGAAAAGATTGTCGAGTCCTTGGCCTTCCAGCTCGTTAAAGGGACAGGAAGTGCTATCCCTCCTCTAGATTTTAATCTTTTTGGACCTGAGGGATTATTGCACAAAAAGATCGAGCGCTTGTTTTATTCGGCTCGTTAAAACTATCGAAAACTCATCCCTTCTGTATTGTTTTATACTTTTTCGGACTTAAGGGATTAGATGACGAAAAAGGACTTTTGGAGTTAACTTTATGTACCTTTTCAGACTCTCTAAAAATGAAAAGGACCGAGTTATCTTTGTCGTTAGACTCGTTAAAATCATTAAATAGCGAAAAACTTGTCTTTAGACGAGAACGAGTTTCACTATCACTAGGCTCGTTAAAACATAGCGATGGGCTTGCCCGAAGGGCAGGTTATAGAACAAGCATATGTTATCCTCCTCAAGCTTGACAAAAATAAAGAGGTACTGGTCAGCAATGACTGGGGAAAAATTGGGAGAAACTCAAGAAAACTTTGATGGTAGCAAGTCGCTCTTGAACATGACACTTTTCCTCCGTACCACAATTGGGTTGGGTTGTTTCATTCACCGGTCACATCCATGGTCTCGCCATACCATCCATATTTGGGGTAATGCTACCGATCCATCGCATCAGTGTCGCCATATGTTCAAGAGAAGTCGTTCAAAAAAGTCAACCATGTCCCATCCACTGCCGTACATTATCCTTCATCATTTCATGACCGCCACCCTGAATCATATGTCACAGATCGTTTTCACCTCCATCAAAATCATTAGCTCCGTTCCGTGTCATTGATGTGGGATTCATTGAGGCCCTCCTTTGACGGATCGCTTCTTGTCAACATCAGCTCATTATCCAAGAAGTTGATCTAGGAACAACCCCTTCAGTACTTTGAAGCTTGCATGCCTCAATGGCAAGTTTCTCACTTCCGGCGACAGGTATACATCAATGACCTTCGACCGAAAGATTTTGCGTGGTGTTCGACGCCAAGTCCTTTATTCACACCACGTGAATTGTACTGCAGTACCTTGAGGGTCATTATCATTATCGGTGATTCCTCTCGCGCTTGTTAACGGTTTACCTCATTGACCGGTAATCAAGCGATGTCTTTCCATGTTCGACTTCAGAAAATTTCTCACATGGATCGACTTGTACTTAGAGTGAAGATCGAACGAGTTTGAAGACCCCAGATCTGGTTTCATCCATCCGGGCTACGATATATATTCAGGAAAGATAAAGACATTGACATGTACATCATTGCAGCAGATAATCATCCTACTCAAAGGATGATAATTTCATCAAAATTATCAGTCTACCATCAGGCGATTGTCTGTTCTATGTACAGAAAAATGAATTTATAAAGCTGAGCATGGGAATGCCTGCCTTAGCTAGATCATGAAAGCAGTATGAAAAATAATGTATTGTATTGTATCTTATTACAGGTCTCCTCTCCAGCATTGGATGAACTTCGGATCCCCCTGATAAAGCATTTCACCCAATAAACGGCCTCATACTTTAGGGGGCAACTATTATAGACATTTTTGTGCCTTACAGCATTGAGCATGAAATGTCCATAATCTAAGGGATCCAAAGTCCCTAAACATGTTGTTCCTACCCCTAGAGGAACAAGGCTAACAAACCACAGCAATTCACAGAAGTTCTCCACCAGAAACTGCTCAAAAACAAGTCAATTCAGGATCAATTCAATGGCTCCACTAGCTGTCTGCGCTGAATGTCAAAGCCAACACTGGCTACCTGCACTGCAACGCAGGTAGAAGCACTACCAGGGTGCGTTGAGCGAGAATTGCCAAATGGCAAGTTCATTCCAAGAGGTGTCAAGACCCAGGAAGCTTCCAGAATCTTCCTCAATGACACTTGCCTCAGTGAATTCGACTGGTGATGAGTAAGAGGTTCCTAATCTCCAAGTGGAAGCAAGAACCTCCAAGTGGAATCAAGAACTGACAGAGGGAGAGGACACTAGTCAGATCTCAAGCTGACTCATCCTCTCTCCAAACATCTATATATGGATCTCTCCTCCATGAGATCTACAGGCTGGAATTTTGTTATTGCAAAGAATTGTTGTTGGTTTGAGATTGGAATCATTGGGTGCTTAATGCTTTGAAGGGGGTGAAGATAGGAATTCCATTTGCTGGGAAGGAGATGCTGGATTGGAGCTCTCTGGGTTGTATCTCTTCCTGAACCTTGTTATTCATCAATAAAGCTATCTTGTTCTCCTATATACTGATGTATCTTTTATGTATGTTTAGTTTATTTCTAATCCTGAACTAGTTATGAATATGAATCCATGTCTTGTGTAGTGTTCTCTTCTTGTGATCTTGCAGAAACCTCTTGAAGCTGGGCGAGCGAGAAGGCAAGTAGCTGGGAACCCTCAAAGAGAAGAGAGACTGGATCGAGGGACAAATGGAAGACACCGGTTAGTCCATCTATCTCTCTTCATTATTAATTCATAAAGGAAGAATACTAGAATAGATGTCTCTGTTTGTTGCTAAGGCACTGTCACACCTTAGGTGGATAGGATCGTCCTGCATAGGCATTTTTCCCCACAACAAATGGGAAGACTCTTCAAGGATGAGGATGTGGAAGCATTTTTTTGTGCTATTTCTATTATCCAACTAGATTGGATAAACGAAGCAAGGGATGAATGGAAGAAGGACGAAGAAGTATGGCCACTTATTCAAAAGTTGCAAAATATCCCAATTCAAACAATATTGCCAGAAATTGAAGAGGAAGGAAAAATCATATTGGAACCTGGAGCAGTCACAGAAACAAGAACATGATAGCTATGAAATCAATCAATTTTAGAGTATCTCATCAAGTGGAAGAACTTACCTGCTAAAGATTCCACATGGGAGGACAAGAATTTTATACAGAAGCCTCAAGAACTACTCAAGCGTTGAGGACAACACTTTTTGAAGGAGAGGAGCATGTTAGGCCGCTATCCTACTAGTGTAACCCCTTATTGTTATTAGTACAACCCACTTATTATATTTATGTACCCATGTAGTGCCCATATTGTTACTATCGTGCCACATAGAAGCCCACTATTGTTATTATTGTGCCCTTACATTATTATTGGTATGTCGGCTCTGATTATGTTATGACCCCTTAGACTCCTACATATAGAAAGGAGGTCTTTTCATTTGTATCATTCAAGAATTTTTCATTTGTGTAATGTAAAGGAGGTTTCCCCCTCGAAGAGGCTGAATTCTAAGGCGTTGATCTCTCTTTTCTATCTTTTTGTGAGCTAGTTTCATAACTTTTGGTATCAGAGCTTTGGATTTTAGGGTTTCGCTACTCCAAACAGGTCATCATGGCATTTTCGCTATAACGTTTTTTCTGTAACGTTTCAAAAGCTAAAAAAAAAAACCATTTCAGAAGAATTGGTGCTGAATCTTGGGTCCAAATATCAGAGCTTTTTGTGCTATATGTGTGGAGATATGATCTGAGGAACTTGGTCTTTTGGTAGACTCCTGAGTTACATTCAAACAGGTGACTTGGGGAAAATCATCATAACTTTCCCTCTGAGCATCAGATTGAAATTTCATAAGAAGGTACAGAAAGAGGACGGATTGTGGTTTCTTGTATATAGTGTTTAGAGCCAAAGGTCAAAACAGTGACACATGTCACTTCATACAAGTTCGCTCTTCTATAAAGGTCTATAATCAGGTCATCTTGGGAGATTGTGCATAACTCTTTCTTGGGGAATCCAATTTGGATCAGACTGGTGGCATTGAAAGGAGGACATAGAGGGATACTGTAGTTCACAATTTCAGAACTTAAATATTCAAAAGTACAGAGTTACAGTCATTTCAAGATCGACCTCCTAAAATCAAGAAAAAGCAAGATGAGGAAGTTTGATTGCAAGGATCCTGTAAATTGGATACTTCAGATGGAACAATATTTTGATCTACATGGTGTACCACTATTACAAAAGATATGTATTGCATCTTCATATTTAGAACTAGATCAATTTTTATGGTATGAAAGGCTTTGTTCTCGTAAAAAACTTGTTATGTGTTTTGGATTGCAGGTTTCTGTGGAGTGGTTTTTGAGAGATTGAATTCGGATAATCCACAGTGTTCATCTTATTCTTTTTTGTCGACGTTTATGTGATCAATTTTCATGGAGGAAATGATAACACATTATGAGGATACAAAGAGAAACACCTTCTTTAGAGCAACACCACAACAATTAGAAAGAGTAAAAGGGCTTTGTGACATAGTGGAAAGAAAAATTATGGAAACCAGGAAGCATACCACTCACAATTATAAAGATGGAATGTTGTTTCTCCTAGCCTTCCACAACCTACAAGGGTTACGCCACAACAATTGGAAGAAAAAAGATAAAAAGGGCTTTGTTACAATTGTGATAGCAAATGAACTAAAGGTCATAAGTGTGCTAAGAAGAAATTATTTTACATAGAATATGAAGAGGAGGAAGAAAAGGATCAAGAAACATCAAAAGAAGAGGATATACTCCAGGACCCCACCCTAGAGAAAGAATAAATGAATCATACCATATCTTGTAAAGCATTGGCAAGAATTACCACTCCTCAAACTCTCAAGATAGAAGGACATATCAAGAAGAAAAATGTTCAAGAAGTGAAAGATCACATCGAGGATCAAGAAATGAATCCGACCATATCTTGTAAAGGATTGGAAGAAATTTATACTCCTCAAACTCTAGAGATAGAAGGACATGTCAAGAAGGAAAAGGTTCAAGCAGAGAAAGATCACATCGAGAATCAACAACAAGTTCTCCAACTTTTAAAAGATAACGCCACTTCGGTGCAAAATCAAATGAAACAACAAGCAGATCAACATCGTAGTGAAAAATGTTTTGATGTAGGTGATTGGGTATTTTTATTGCTACATCTCAAGCAAGCTATTTATGAGAAGGAAATGTTGGCAATACTACATGCACTTAAAAAATGGTGACCTTACCGAATGGGAAGACTCTTCAAGGTAAAAATGGATCATGATAGTCTTAAATACTTTTTAGAACAACTATTATCTTTAGAAGAACAAAAAAAATGTGTCACAAATATGTTGGGTTATGACTTTGACATCATCTATAGAAAATGGAAGAAAATTTGTTGCAGATGCACTCTCAAGAAAGGATGAGGATGTGGAAGCATTGTTTTGTGCTATTTCTATTCCAACCAGATTGGATAAATGAAGCAAGGGATGAATGGAAGAAGGATGAAGAAGTATGGCCACTTATTCAAAAGTTGCAAAAGATCCCAATTCAAACAATATTGCCAGAAATTGAAGAGGAAGGAAAAATCATATTGGAACCTAGAGCAGTCACAGAAACAAGAACCCGACAGCTATGAAATCGATCAATTTTAGAGTATCTCATGAAGTGGAAGAACTTACCCGCTGAAGATTCCACATGGGAGGACAAGAATTTTATACAGAAGCATCAATAACTACTCAAGCGTTGAGGACAACACTTTTTGAAGGAGAGGGGCATGTTAGGCCCCTATACTACTAGTGTAACCCTTATTTTTATTAATACAACCCACTTATTATATTGGTGTACCCATGTAGTGCCCATCTTGTTACTATTGTACCCCATAGAAGCCCACTATTGTTATTATTGTGCCCTTACATTATTATTGTTATGTCAGCTCTAATTATGTTATGACCCCTTAGACTCCTATATATAGAAAGGAGGTCTTTTCATTTGTATCATCCAAGAATTGTTCATTTATGTAATGTGAAGGAGGTTACCCCCTCGAAGAGGCTGAATTCTAAGGCGTTCAATTATCTTTTCTATCTTTTTGTGAGCTGGTTTCATAACAATAGGCACAATATGATTGTCTCCACTTGGGTTATCCGTCCCTTTTACATGAGTGCTTATGTCATGGATGTTTTATGTTTTTGGTCACATTTTCCAAACATGGGTTATAAATGGACTTCAAAGAATCCTACACCCATCCATGTCTATCATAAAATCTTGTGGGAGTCACATTTTGGCTCCCACTTTTATAAAATTTGTCATGGCATCATATTGTCAATTTATCAGACCATTTTTAATAAGAAATCCCCCACGCTTTCAGAAGAAGCAAAGATAGACATCTTGTTGGTCGCAAGATGGTTTGGTGAGGAATTATTTACTTATATCAGATTTTTCAGGAGTATTATAGCTCCCCATGTTCTTCCATAGTATGTTCCAGATAAATTACTGGCACGAGAGATTTCCTATTAGACAGTGGGTGATGGTATAACCAAAACCCTCAAAGAGAAGAAGAAATCCATCTGTCCAACCTTCCCATTGCAATGTGGCGCTTTCGCATTACATGATCTTAGGCATGCAACAAAAGAAATAAAGAACATCATGTCTCTAAAATTGGATACCATGCAAGAAGAAAGTATGACCCCAACAAGATCGCCAAGAGTTTCACTGCTATGGTCAAAATCAAGCAATTCATTCATGAGGATGATGAGTTTGATGATCTGTTTGAGAAAGTTGAGACATTTTCACATATTTTACATTTAGCATCAATAAGACTAGACCCAACGTGCCTCAAATAACTCCACATATATAGAAATAGAAGGCTCAAACAGGTCCCTTTGGACATGTTAAAAAATGAATAAGTAAGAGAACCTACTCCCAGTGTAATCTTGGAGGAGAGTTCCAAGCACAATTTTGATGAGGAATCACAAGAAAAGTCAGTTCAAGGTTCGGAAGGCTTTGAACACCAATTTTAAAATAAAGAAGGAAGCTCGGAGATAGACTCTGAATAGGACACAAAGGAAAATATTGAAGAAACGACCGAGAAGGTCTCAACTGAAG
Organism: Pinus tabuliformis; assembly: GCA_031772625.1. Classification (NCBI taxonomy): domain Eukaryota; kingdom Viridiplantae; phylum Streptophyta; class Pinopsida; order Pinales; family Pinaceae; genus Pinus; species Pinus tabuliformis. The sequence continues at coordinate 76,435,809 of CM062819.1, read as the reverse complement.
AGCACATGGAGACTAGTTCCCGACAAGTTGAAACAAAAAGGATCCCAGTCATCAATCTAGAATAGGAGTGGGAGAAATTTAATAAAAAGCTCCAAACAGAGACAAGTCGTGAAGATAATTTTTGATTCCAAACTCCACAACACACTTAGCAGGTTGTAAATCTAGAAACAACGATACAAGAAATTTAACTTCTCAAGATATTGAAGTCATCCCAACACACCCTACTTCAGAAATTGTTTTAAAGATTGAGGAAATGCCACCACTAGACATATTCTATAGCCCAACACATAAGGCTGAAGTAAAAAGGCAGAGGAAGAAAAGAAAATTAGATGTATCAACAACAACTCTTGGAAGTGAATCAATGGAGGTAGTGTGGAGAGATACCCCCATTGATCCATCAAAAAAATCTTGCAAAGTTATTTCAATTTGCAGGCTCCTATGCAACTGCAACAATCAATAAGGAAGAAGAAGTTTGAATTTTGCTTAAAGAAAATGAAGAAAGAGTTCAGCTACTTGAACATTAGCTTGAGCAGGAAAGACAGAGCACCAATAGGCCAGAAGGAATACAAATGGCACAACTTCATCAAGATTTTGAGAAAATGACAATAAAACATTAGACAGACATTGCATAGAAGAACGTATGGATTCACCAAATGCAGGCTATATTGGAAAAATTCAAAGACAATCCTCAAACAGATGAATTCATTAAAGAGGAACTTGAATTAAATTATTTTTTGGCACAGAAACATGAAATATTCAATCAAAGAATCTCATTTATCAATCCCTATTTTTAATCAAGTGACAAATTAAACAATCAAGTAATTGATCAAAGATTAGAATATGAAGAGCTAAAAAAGAGGATATCAGAATTCATTTCTTGGCAAGAATATGAAGAAGGTAAAATGGCTGATCTACCAAAGATCGAGGAGTCCCACAAGGACATCTTATTTACATGTCGGGACATACAGTTAAAACAAGTAGAAAGGGCAGCAGCAAGAGCAACTAGTACAACAAACAACATCATTGAGGTTGTCAACTTAAACCTACAAACTGTCAATCTTATCAGAGAATGCAGAATAGAAGTTATCCCATACAATAAACAATTAGAATAACAATGGAAAGAAACTACCCAAACAAATCCAGAGGCAATTAAGCAACTAACAAAGCTTGATTGGGAAACCTACTAGCGATTTTTGGTAAAACTGCACAGCCATTGGATGACTCTACGTTATTTAACCAATTCTTCTCAAAATATGGTGCCACCTCCCACTGAGGTTTTATTCACAGGACAATTGAGATCTAGAATTGGCCAACCTCCCTAGGTTAAGCCAATGATAGACATCTGTGAGCTCAAGGACCGAATGGCTGAATAGGACCATTCAATTTGAAGAAGCTTGTTGTCATTTATTTTTATTTTAGTTTTTATTTCACTTATTCTGAGGGTTGTTTGAAACCTCCTTGGATTTTTATGTAATAATCTATTTTTGAAACATATGTGTATTATTTAAACCTCTCTCATGCATTTAAAAAGAGATCTAGAATTTTATAAAAAAACACTTTGCAAGATCTTGCACTTCTATACTTTTGTGAATATTTTGATGAGATAATTGGAACAAGATCTAATTTTCTTAGAGATTGAAGAACACTCTACTGAATTTGTATTTTTGTACTCTTAGAGTATATTTGATTGAAGAGAAGTAGATCAATATTGTTTACCTCATGAGTAGGACCTTTCATATCTGGTACTTCTATCTTATGATTGTGTTTTGTTTATGAATCAGCAGTAAACTTTCTTATATTGTTTTATGTAGGAAATATGAATTATAGTTTTTTTTTAACAAGATCGGGTACTTATATATTATAAAAACTACGAGGAACCAAGTCCTGTTACATATGTAAGGAGAAATGAAGAAGGAGAAATCCAAAAAGCGTTCGCAAACCCTGACTCCTTGTTGGAAGACTTGAGAAGAATAGATTGAAAAAGAAAACGGCTATATTGTCGAACATACAGACCTGCAAGAAGACAAAATTTACAAGACATAAGACAGATTGCTAAAGTTGGTTAACAGAGTCATCGAGCTGAGGTTCTTTCTTCACACTAGCTCTCGTTGAGGTCTCGACTTGCATACTCTGAGTGATAGATTTGATGTGAGCGATTGCTTCCTCCATGTGGTTACATTTTTCCTTTAAACCTTCTATCTCTGCTTTTGTATTTTTCCAACTTCTTTCTCTTTGATCTGTTGTCTGCTTGATATTCCTCTTTGAGTTCATTGAAGTGCTTGACGAATCTTGCTATCATAAAACAATGGGCTTTACATAACGTGCAACTGCTATTTGTGATCACTCGATCCAGAGGATTCTCAGCTTGATCTCTGTTTTCTGGATTCGCGGCCATATCAGGAATGCTTTTGGGGGAGGGGATGTGATAAAGGAGCAGGGAGAAGAATCTGGGGGAGTAAAGAGGGAAAGGGAGATAGGAAGAATATGAGGAGAATAACTGGAGGCGGGCACAGACCAGAGAAGAGACCACGCAGATGTATAACGACCGGGCATTGTGATTTTCCAAAATAAATGACCTCTGGTTAGCAAAGAACAGAAACAGAGCCTGGAGATTACAGAAGTTACCCCGGGAGACTTTTGAGGGCGGCCTCTCGGCTATGCTGGACTGATGGCGGCCACGCTTGCTACAGGACTCCTGGTGCTGGTTACCAAAGACTGAACCTTTACTCTTCTGCGAATTAAAGAGTGAGATTCTGATATGCACATAGAGGGAGAGATTCGGAGATATATAAAGCGGAGAGGGAGGTTGAGCAAATAGAAAAGACGAGATATACTCAAAGATCTAGCCGGGCTTGGGATCAAACTTAGGATCTTTGATGCAGTCTATGGGGATTTTGAAAGGACTCCTACCTAATTTCTGCTTGAGAGATTCATGAGAAGCCTGAGGGGTCAAGGTCCCATAATCGATCCAAGTTGTTTGTGCGACAAGCGAGGAGAAGGAAGGAACGAAGTCCAAGATGAGGCAGACTGCGTGCGGCTTGTCAAATTTGGGACAAAGAGCACAAGAGGAGATATGACTGAGGAGACTTGAGTTCAAAGACATACTGATATGACTAATCAGAGGATTTGAAAGGCAGCTAAGCCAACTACGGGATTGATTTTTCATAGATGGAGTCATTTTCTCGAACTTGACCATTCTTTCTATTGAAGGCCTTGGTGGCGTAGGAATCCGCTTCTGCATTGTTGTCTCTTAGGACATGTTTGAAAGTCGTGTCCCCCATATTTCTGATGTTGTCCACAATCCTGATTTTTATGTTATTGAGGGCCGCTTTTTTGAATTCTGCCCCCGAAACCAAGGCTGCAATAACGATGGCTGAGTTTCCCAGGATGATTGGATTCCTGATTCTCAACCGTTTCAGGATGATGGTACCTAGGAGAAGGCTGTAAGCTTCTGCCATGTTATTTGACATTTGGCCCAATCCCCATTCATAGATTACAAGAATTTTGCCTTGATGGTCCTTTATAATACCCCCTGCTCCAGCTTTCCCCGGATTGTTTTTAGAGGCTCCATCAAAATGCAGAGTGGGACGATTCTGGTCTAGAATCCATTGACTTACTTCTTCCTTGGTGCCTCTGAGCTTCCAGTGAATCCTTCTCGTGTATGCTTTGGGTTGAAATTGATGGTTATTAATGTAACTGATGCAGAATTTGTTGTACCAATCAGTCTCTTCTTTGTGCCAGCTTGATTGATCTGGGGGAGCGACGGAGTTAGCACTTATTGTTTCAGAGATGAGCGCTATAGTTTTTGCCAGTATGTGGGCTGGATTTGGCTTCTTGTTATTGAAAATACAATTATTCCTAGCTAGCCAGATTTGCCAACTGAGAGTAGCTGGGATGCATTTCCACAAGCGGATGATGTTGTTTTTGCCTTTCTTAGGAAAAGGATAACATTTCACCCAATTTTTTTGGAGAGAGGAGAGTTGGTCAAAATTCTCTCCAATTTCCATTGGTCTGATAATCTGGTTCTAGTAGCTTTGGGCGAGAGGACAGAGGAAGAAAAGATGATGACTACTTTCCTCCTCAGCACGACAGAAGCAGCAGATTGAGGGGCCCGAAATCCCTCTTTTCCTAAGATTCTCAGCTGTGAGAATCTTGCCTTTAAGAAGATTCCAATTAAAATGTTTGATCTTTGGTAGGCACTCTGATTTCCAAATAGTTGTGTGAAGGTTCCATTTGACTGTTGAAGTGGATGCCTGAAGAATTTTGTATCCCTCTTTGACAGTAAATTTTCCTCCGATGGGATCCCAGATGTACCTATCTTCAGCCCCTATGTTGGTGGGGGCAGAGCCTGAGAGAGAGACCTTAAGATTGGACCAATGATCTCTGAGTTCATTGGGAATTTGGAGGTCCTTCCAATCTTGCCAGATGTTGTGATCCCATATTGAGATATCATACAGGGAGTTTAAATTTTTAGCTTCCATCCAAATTTGCAGAGGTCTAAGGTCTTGAAGGAGGTTTCTTGGTTTGGCACCCATGATTCTATCAGACCAGATGTTTATATCCTTACCGTTTCCAGGCACTTTGGAAATGTTGTCTCTGAATTGAGGGAGAACTTTTTTGATGAGCTTCCAGACAGGAGTGCAAGATCTTTCAGCTATTTTTTCGGAGAGGAGATTAGAATTCGATCCATTGAGATATTTTCTTTTCAAGACCTCCACCCACCAAGAGCCTTTGCCAATGAGGATTCTCCAGATCAACTTGAAACCCATAGCACAGTTGGAGAGGCTCGGGATTTTAATGGCTAGGCCTCCCTTTTCGTATGGAAGAATTACTTGATCCCATTTGACAAGGCTGAATTTTTTAGACTCTTACTTTCCTCCCTGCCAGTGGAAGCTTCTAATAATTAGTTCCATATGCTTATGAATGCTGGTCGGAGCCAAAGTAACCGCATATTGATAGATGGGGAGAGCAAAGAGGATGGCCTTTATAAGGGTCGATCTGCCAGCCAAATTTAGCCAAGACACTCCCCAGCTTTGAAGGAGACCTCTCATCTTTTCTATATGTTTGGCCCAATGAATTATAGTTAAACATCAAAGAACTTTTGTATAAATGTTTCAGCTATAATTCCTTATTGAATACATGATCAATTGATATATGCGATATTTTTTTCAAAATTATTTTTCCTACCTATTTAGTCAAAATAACTATCTTTAAATGATCTCTCATCTTATGGCAATTGAATGATATTTATTATCTTTTTCTTTAAGACATCTTTGTAGATCGCATGATTTGAGTTATTCTCGGGTATATACTAAGAGAACATTTAGAATAGATAGATGCATGTGATTTACTATTTCAATAGATCATTTTAGTCAAATCATTTTTCATTATATCTTATATCAACCCAACATCATCATCATATCAATTCTTGCTGGGAAATTGATCCCAGTATCCCCAGTTGGAGCCACCACACCAAACAGAAAAGGAGTTGCTTTCAAGGTCTAGACCAGGTGGTTAGCCCCATGTTGTTTCAATGAAATTCTTGGGCACCAACACTTCCCCATAGTGTAGTTCTTCCACTACCGACAAACCTGCACGATGGAATACATATCTTTATCATAGGTGTGGTACTTATAAACTGTATCGGAAAGTGTCTCACTATGATAGGCCACTGGATGCCCATGTTTATGTGTGGAATGCACAATAGAATAGTCTAAGGTGTATATCTCGATTTCAAATGGTTGTTGTAGGTCTGGGAGTGTGAGTATTGATGCAGAGTAGAGGCGGTGCTTCAACTCAACTAACGCCTTTTGTTGGGACTCGTACCAGGAGAACTTTTCTCCCCCCCCCCCCTTAGTAATCTAACTCAAAGGCCAAGTGATATGGGAGAATCCCAACATGAACCTCCGATAAAAACCTTTGATAAAAATTTTTGAGGCCCAAAAAGCTACGAAGCTCCATTAGAGTCGTCGGGGCTGGCCAATCCTGATTTACTTGGAGCTTGGTCAGGTCCACATGCACGCCATTCTTATCTATGATGTAGGTAAGGTGGTATTGTTGGCTGATGTAGAGATCACTTCCTTGGTGAAGCCATCTAATGGTCTATGGCTATGGATGTGTTGTAGTCTATAGGCTCAGCTACTTCATGACCTCTACTGAAATGAGGTTCTTCTGGCTCCCGTTGTCAACAATGAACTGCAGTGAAGAACCCTTCACCCACATCTGTGAGTGGAGTAGGCGTTCCCCCTCTTTTGGATCTTTAGGCTCGATCTTCTCAATATTGATGGTTTCCACAGTGGCACTATGCTCCACGTTAATGATATGGTTCCATTTGTCATTCCCCTTGTCAGGTTCTAACTCAGAGTTAGAACATGTCTCAGACTCAGAAGCCTTCAACTCGGCCACCCGTGACTTCTTGGCCTGACACTCAATTATGTTGTGATTAGAGATATTATGAAACTCACAACACTTTCCCGTGTCCTTATTTGTCTTCGTGGTGTTGCTATTTTCTTTTGGCTTCGGTGGGTTATCCTAAGTTGCCCTGCCTTGGCTCTGCCCTTTTCTCTGTGGTTTGGGGGTGCCTTTCCCTTGCTTTGGATTACATATCCAAAGTATTTATTTTTCCATTTAAACTTCTGCTCAATCTTGACAATCTATCGGTACGTCATGTTGAGTGAGGAGATGTCCAAGAACTCCATCTCATCCTAGATGTACCCATGTAAGCAACCGTGGTACTTGAGTACCAAATGTTTCTCAAAATATCTGATACCCAACTTCGTGCTAAGGGTACGAAAAAAATTTATAAACTTCGGAACGTTTTGGTCCCTTCCCTAGCACAACGTGGTCCACTTTATATATTTATCCTCATAGCTCCCGATAGGGTAATACTACTCCTTGATGGAATCCCAAAAAAAATCCCAAGTGGGTGCGGCTGAAAATAGTAAGGGTGTACTTCCATCCTTCTTCTCACAGTAGGTTTCCCACTAGTCCTTGATGTGGGGGGCAACTTTGAGTAGAGAAAAATCATGAATAGAAAAATATTGTTGGGCAATGGATCCCCCCATAGCGGGGTTTTCTGGCTTAAAGCCGAGTTTTGGTCAATGTAATGTAAAGACCCCACAAAATGCGGGTGTGGAGTGTGACAGTCTAGGGTTGTCCGCCCTAAAATATTGTAATTTAATATAGAATGTGTCAGCCTACCCATGGTCTGTAGACCATGGTAATGTATAAATAGAGTGAGGTTCTACATGTAGAAGTCAATTTTTTAGTCTAATATTTGAGAAGTAATATGGTTTTGGGATAAGGAATTCACCCTGAGTCTGTAAGTCCGAGTCTTGGGTTGTAGTAGTAGGAAGAGGCTCTGCAGCTGTGTGCATAGAGGCCTGGTAAAGTCCACAGCTGTGTGTGTTGACCCCTGTAGCTAAGTGTGCAGGGCGGAGTTGGGATTGTATTGGAACAGAGGATTAATAAAAGATAAGTTGATTCTGAAATATTGTGCATCTACTCGTAGATCTATGTGTTTACGCTTCTGTTATATCTTTATATCTCTTTATAGTTTATGATTGCACACACTTGTTATGAATGTTGAATGATTGATGAGAATATTAGGGCCCCATAATTAAGTTAAGATATATAATAATAACATAGTAAGGATAAAGGATCTAGATAGTGCCTCGTCGCGCTTAGTACAGAGCTACGCGGAAGCAGTCGCATAAGTTGTGAAGGACAGACGGTTGCACGAAGTAGCACAAGTGCGCAGATTCGGTTCGCGAACTTCCCAGACTTCATCAAGACATCCATAGGGTGTGGAAACCTAGTTCCAGAACCCTCCCATACTACCTTGGGTGAGACCTCAGTCTGCGCTCCATGGACTGTTGTTGAAAGGGCCAATAGTTTCAGGATTTGTTTAGCTAAATCACTTCTGAACCTGGACTAGGCCCCAACAAGCTAACAAATGGTTCCGTTGCCGAGACTAGGATTTGCCTAAGGGATGTCTGATGTCATAACACTGGAATCCCACAAAGAAGGAAATTGAAGAGTGGTTGGATCAAAAGCTTCATGAGCTCGTGACACAAGAAAACAGAACTCCGCAGATATCCAAGAAGAGGTTCCTATATCACTATGTATATACGGAAATCCATGAGATCTTCTTTGCTTCCTTCTCTTTAGAGTTGTATGATTGGATCGCATGGTTAGCCGACATCCAGGGAAAGTATAAGCTCGATCAATCGATATTGTGGACTCCAGAGTTAGTGCGCAGACTAGAGGCATTAGAAGATAAGATCACACAAACTGTGGACCATTGGCTCGACTGGATAATAGGGGGATTTATCAATAAGTTTGTGATAGACATGACTGTGAGCTACAGCGAAGCAGAACGATGTTTTCTTAAAGGACTGCAAGGTAGGTACATTAAATCCCTGAATACCTAGATTAAGATGTTGTTATGTGAAAAGCGGGTTATGTGAATACATTAATGTTTGGAACAACATGGAGCGGAAAGATCTAAAAAGGTATCGAAGGATTAGCAAACAATCCCTTTATTTCACCTTCGCAAGAGAGCGAGGAAGAGCGCGCTCGGGTTTCTCCAAGAAGTGTGGTCAATTTGATAAGGTAGCGCATTCCGTAGCTATCACCCCCACTTACACCATCACTTGCTTCACCTACTTCACCTTCATCTTCACCCACCCCACCTCCACCAAACCCACAGTTCATCATGGTGAGTACAATCAAGCTACTCGTATTCAGAGGAGTAGGGAATGAGGATCCGGACCAGTTCTGGTTCGTGGTAAGAGTAGTGTGGGAAGCACAAGGGGTTATGGATGACAACATTAAGAAGGCCACATTGGTGAGTGCGTTGTAGGATCACGTGATGACATGGTATATCAAACACTCTAATGATCATCCAAATGCAGGAATAGAAGAGATCCAGAATGCACTGAATAAACAATTTAGCTGATCGAAATTGGAGACACAATCAATCATCGGATTTAAAAAAATTGTGACGCTTCCAGGCAAGACCCCATGGAATCTGGATAAGAGGTTGAAGAGTACGATCCGTGAGGCCAATATGATGGTGACGGATGCGTAGCACCACACATGGTTTGTGGCGTCTTTAACACCACACCTGAGGACGACGCTGTCACAGTAGAAGCTTTCAACCCAGGCCGAAGAGCTGGAGATGGCGATGAGATTGCATGAAACATCAATATAGGATCTAGGATTGGGAGTTCAACACATCCATGTGTAGCTACAGAATCTCTGCCTGGAAATGTAGAGCTTGAAGCAGGATGGAGCACCCTGACCTGAGGCATGCGAGGAAGTGTGGTGCATAAAATGCAAAGGCCAGGGCCACGAAAAGGATCATTGTCCAGTATTCGCGAACTACTTGGTAGGAGGGGGACCAATGTCATTGAGACCAGAGGCACAGGTAGGGCCAAGTGTGGCACCTGTGCTCTGGTGCATGAACTATCAGATAGAAGGAAAGAACACAACAGATAACTGTCATTTGTTGCAGAAGTCTACACACACTTCGTAGCAACTGTTTTGTAATTTCTGTAGATTAGTGGGCCATGATGAGCGCACTTGTTAGAGCTACGAGTTAATGATGGATCGGACCCTAGCCTATTGGATGTAGGCAGAAACGTGAGCCCTCGACACAGCAATGGGAATGGCGCACAGTGGATTTCAAGGGCGAGGTCGAGGACGAGGAGGAATGGGGCCAGGAAGGGACCACGGACAGTTAATCTATTACAATTGCGGAGGACCAGGGCACTACGCCCACAACTACACCAACCCAATGAGACTATCTTGTTCATATTGTGCTCAATTCGATCATGAAGCAGTAGATTGTCCTACTTTGATAGCGCAAATGCGCGAGAAAGGGGTACTTCAGCCTACTCCGACGCAGGATATTCAAATGACGAGGTCTAAACCATGCGAAGAAGACCCAAATGTGAATACGGTGCTCTGAAGTGGTGCGACTATAGGAGAAGATAAGGGGAAGTAGTCCGAGGAAGATACATGGGTTTGCAAGGCCCCTACAAAATAACCTGAGTTTGATTTGGAACATGCAAAGGAGACATTTATGGAAGCTAAGAAGAGCTTCACGGAGGCCTCCACTTCAGGTAGTAAGGATCAACAAGAGCCCGAAATGGATCCTTCTATGCTTACTACCTTTTTAGATACATGAATGAAGCTGTTGCACGATAATAGCACAGTTAAAGGACTACAAGAACTGATCACTAGGTGCGCAGGGTCGGGTGAACCGCGTGTAGTCCGGAAACTGGGAAATCGTACATTGCGCACTGGAAGGGAAATGAGATTAATGGCACAGATTGGTGAACATGAAATGGATCAGGTAATACTAGACTCGGGTTCGGATGCGAATGTGTTATCAAAGCAGACATGGGAACGCATGGGCAGGCTCGCATTACAGTGGTCCCCTATTCAATTATGGATGGTGAACCAACAAAAGGTCCTACACATGGGGAGGTTGCAAGGGGTAACAGTTGATATCGAAGGCGTGAGCACGCAGACGGACTTTGAGGTGACAGAGATTGTTGATGATAGCAACCCTTACCCCACGTTCCTAGGAATAAATTGGGCCACTGATATGAATGGAGTCATCAACCTGAAGAAGTAGAAGATGATATTTGAGAAAAAGTCTCTACACATAGTAGTTCCGCTAGATCCAACCGAAGGAACACATTACACGAAACCTATGCATGACGATGAAAGTGATGATGAGCTAGATTTCATTTACCAAATAACGGTGCAAGAACAGGATCGGGTGAACCTGACTGCAGATAGGAGAATCTCATTGGAGTGTGATAGTTCTTATACTTTGGATTCAGATGAAGAAATAGAATGCTGGCAAAACCAGTTGCACGAAGTGACAACGCTGAATTAAAACATGATGATTAGATCACTGCGGTGCATGAAGACCGAGGCAAGGGAACTACCAACATATGATGGGGTAATAGGAGTGGATGAATTCTCAGACAAATTTGAAAGTGCAGTACTGGAACAGTAGTGGTGCGGTGCGCTGGAATGGGTGTTGCGTGCGACACCACATGATGGTGGAGTACACATCAGAAGACTAATGGAAACTAGCATGAAGGTAGAGTATGAAGGCACTCATGGTTTGGAAATCCACAACATCGAATGAGAATCAGGCAGCCAGTACAAAGCAGTTTGCACGCTCACCTGTGTCGATGGGTGCGAATGTGTGCTGTGCAAGCATACCCTAGACTAAGGATCAAAAATCAGAACCCAATGTAGCAGTAGGGAACGTGATGCATGCCACAAATATTCCACGACGGGGCATTCAAAAAGCTATGTGGAATCATGAATAGAGTTCACCAGGTGAGATGAACTGACTGGGACCTGCGCATACTAGCGGTTCAATGGTTCTATAGGGCCATATGCACAAAAGGGAGTGTGGAAATGACCCCAACATTGACGAGAAGAAATGAAACTAGGAGAGCAGAGGAGAATCTCCAAACCATAGCTCTTGCAGTTGGGCTAGGATGCGAGGAACTGGGTAAAGAAATTAGGTAGTTACAGGAAGTCATTCGGCGAGGGAGCTTGAAACTTCGCGAACTCGATGAAGATTGGGCATGGCTGAGGAAGAAAAGCATGACATTGGATGAAGAAATCAGCAAAACTGAACTCCGAAGTCATGCGAGCAGGCCGCACTGAGAAACTAAGCACGATGGGACAATGTTTGGACAACCCTACTACTGCATTAGAAGAAATTGCAACCCTTCTACCATGGTTGTGACTGCACCTTACTAAACAGGGGAGTGTACCATACAAAGAAGAACGTGACACACTAACGAATGCAAGGATAGTTGAAGGGTGCCCATGGCCTGGGCTAGCAGGAAAATTGAGGCCTCGCACCGAGGGTGCAACCACCTGACTATCTTTAGGGAGTATAGTCTCAATGCTCCAAGCAGTTGAAAGAGAGTGCAGGACTATAAACAAGTGTGCAGGAGAGCTGTGCGGGAAGGAGGTTACACGAAGGATCAATATGTCACAAGGGTCGCAGTCACATAGAAGGGGTTGTGTTGCTACGCAGGTCGATTGGAAGGTGGCCATTGATTTCACTATTCATGACAAGAGGTCCAATTTAAGGCAGAAATGAGCGGGCGGTGGGCCATTAAGACAGGAATTAAGAGCTAGATTCGGGACGATCTGCTGCCAAGAAGGTATTAATGACTCAGAAGTGGAGGGAATGGTAAAATTAAAATTCAAATGATACTATAAAATCCATTGGGGTAGCCTCGAGGCAACACTTAGTTGTTTAAGTTAGTACAGAGCATTGAGCACCAAGCACCCTTACCACCCTTAGACATAATGATGGTTGTGAGAACCAAATTGCGATTCACGAAAGTTACCCAAGAGCCCCATGTGGTCCAGGAGGAGCTTGGAGAGGTGGTAGCTGCACTAGAAATTCCTAAGTCACCGCATACACCACGACCATAGAAGGACAAGCACACAATGGGACCAGTCCGTGTATCACCACGGAACCCGCAGTTTAGTAAATTGTCAATAACAGAGAAGGGAAAAGTTGTCACCTTTGAAACAGAGGAGGAGGAGGAATATTTGCAAGCCCTAATTTCCCAAATTGGAACACAGGATGATGAGGTAGAGAATGTCGCCCAAGTACCTTTGACAATAAAGTTACCCCCCTACATCCCCCTGTGGAAGGGGACAACCAAGATATCTAAGGACCTGGAGGCCACGAAGAGTGCACTCCAACCTCGCTCCTTCCATATCAAATAAGGTTTGAAGGTCCACCGACGGGAGGGGTACCTAATATAAAGTTCAAATACTGGGACCTCGCAGACAGTGAAAAGTTCCCATAGTTGGCCGCAAAGAAATTACTGCAGCAGAAATGGTTACGCATTGTGGAGAAGGTTGGGTTACTCCATCTGTGGTGGATACCCTACTACCACCATGCACCCATCACAATTTTTGTCATCCGACAACTATTGTGCCTAGTAGATGATGGGTATCTCTGGCTGGAGGAGCTGATTCCTATCACAGATAATTTAATTCACTGGATTTCTCTACTGCCCATCAAAGGAAACAATCCTACAGGCATAGCAGGAAAGAGAAATGACTTGGCCCTCGCAGAAGCTATGAAGGTGAAATATAAGCTGGAGAAGAGGAAGCAAGAGTATGTAATAGTGAGCATCAAGGACCAAGGGGTGCACGTAGCCACCCAGCTGCTGGCTGGCAAGATAATGATGAAATGCTGCGTAGACGAAGTGCTAGCATCTGTAATTGCGTTAGCAGAGCAGTGCGTAGAGGGGATCCAGTTCAACTGGGCACAGTTTCTCTGCGATGAGTTTTTGACAAATTGTCATTAGGCCCATGAGTAGGGTAAGACCTTTCACTACACGTGGTTTCTCTTATCCATCCTATTGGCTGCCAGGGAACTGCCAGAGGACAGCCAATTTCCTACCATTGAGAGGAACTTGCCCGAGGCCATGAGGTACACCTCGCTCTGGGCTACAAAGGACGCGACGGCGATTCGTGAGATAAAGGTGTTCTGGGTGTTCACGGAGGTGAGCATCTGAACATGGATCAACCACAGGTCACGCTTGTCCCCGACAATATATAACATTTTGCAAAGCACGGTAGAGTTCAAGGTGGATATGCATAATCTCTATATCAGGGCACAAAAGGATCCAGCTCGAACGTGGGTGTAGCTTCTGTTCATTGCAACAGATGATGCGATCTTTGATATGATGGCATCATGGTCTCTGAAGTGGCATGCTTCGAACTTGGTAGAACTAGAAAAGATTGCATCACAATAGTGGAAGAAGGAAACCAAGTTGCGCATCGCGAAGCTGACAAAGAGAAAGCGCCAGGAACAAGAAATGAGCACATAGTGGAAGGCGGCTAAGGCAGCGACAGTACAGATGGAAGAGACCACAACCGTGCCCAACGAAGAGACCAAGGAAGGCCAGGAAATTTCAACGGAGCAGGACATATAGGGGGAGGCTGAAATAGAGGCATGCATGGACCCTGCACCAAAATCGACCCAACTTAAGAGGCTGCACATCCATGAGAATCCAATCGCGAGGAAAAAGACAAAGGCAACAAAGACCTCCGAGGGAGACCTGGATGACATTAGTGAACCAGTTCGCGATGCCACCATGAATGCTTTTGAAGAATTCATGATGGAGCAGACAACTGTGTTGGGGGTGCTCAGAGCGTAGTTACAGGCATTACAGGTGTGACCCCTAGGAATGATGACACCACACCTTACGGAAGGTGCATCCAAAGCCAAGCAGATGTTGCATGCCAGCACAATGAACACTTTGGTGTCACCAGAAGGCACAGTCTTAGAAGAAGCCAAGGGTGACATGAGGGGCTAGGGGTTGAATTTGGTCGCCCTTCCTAGGGAAACCCTATACCAGCTGTAGGATGGGGTAATTGTTGAGCTGCGCACCAGGGAGGATTGTGCCCTTCAACTCTTGAGTGAGCATAGGTTGAATTTAGAATAGCTCAGCCTGCAACGTGACAACCTGGTCACACAAAACCAGGGATTGGAACAGGCTGTGGAGGAGGCCTATAGCAGCATACTGGAGTTGGCTATGGCGGCGGCACTCCCCACAGTTGAAAAGATCCACCAACTAGTATCTAGAGTCTGCAAGGCCTAGGAGGAGGCCGTGAAGGTTCAGTTGGAGCTGAACTTGCAGATCACGGAGCTACGACTAAAGGTGCAACCCTCAACACCCCCGGAAGTCAAAAAGCAGCACCACTGTGCCATTCAATCAAGATTGGAAGCAATATAGCACGCCGTACAAGACTACACAGGATAGTTGGATCAGCCACTCTTCACCCTCAACTCACTGCAAGAAGACCCAATGCTGCAACACTTAAAGACAGAAGTGTGGGAGTTGTAGTAGGTCTATGACAATGTCCGGGGGACCGCGTAGATGGACACCCTTACTCAGCGACTGGCCAAAATGAGGGAAGCCCAAGCTCTAAAGGAACAAGTTGACGTCATGTGATAGAAAGAAGCAGGGCTTAAAACACGCATCTAGCCTTGGCTCAAGGAAGCATTCACGGTCACTACCACGATCGAGGGAAAGTTGGCCCAAATGTAGGATACATTTGTGCTAATGCAAGAAGGTGCCTCTGACAACGATGCATCAGAGAGTCACGCACAACTGTTACAACAGACAGTGGTGGAATGTGAGGCAGACGTTAGCAAAGCACAGAAGTTGGTGGATGGACTCGACGCGAAGATCATTGCACCAGCCGAGTGACTTGAGATGAGTCACGATGATTGTATTGAGGGACTATTGGCCAGTGGATCCCCCATAGTGGGTTTTTGGGGCTTAAAGTCAAGTTTTGATCAATGTAATGTAAAGACCCCACAAAATGCGAGTGCGGAGCGTGAGAGTCTAGGTTTGTCCACCCTAAAATATTGTAATTTAATATAGAATGTGTCGGCCTACCCATGGTCTGTGGACCATGGGAATGTATAAATAGAGCAAGGCTCTAAGTGTAGAAGTCAGTTTTTTAGTCTAAGATTTGATAAGTAATATGGTTTTGGGATAAGGAATTCGCCCTCAATGTGTAAGTCCGAGTCTTGGGTTGTAGTAGTAGGAAGAGGCTTTGCAATTGTGTGTGTAGAGGCTAAGTAGAGTTTGCAGCTATGTGTGCGGACCCCTGCAGCTTAGTTTGTAGGGAAGAGTTGGGATTGTATTAGAATAGAGGATTAATAAAAGATAAGTTGATTCTGAAATATTATGCATCTACTCGTAGATCTGTGTGTTTATGCTTCTGTTATATCTTTGCATCTCTTTACAGTTTATGATTGTGCGCACTTGTTATGAATGTTGAATGATTGATGAGAATATTGGGCCCCCATAATTAATTTAAGATCTCTAATAATAACACAGTAAGGATAAAGGATCTAGACAAGCTTCATCGCGCTCGGTACAGAGCTACGTGGAAGTAGTCACATAAGTTGTGAAGGACAGACGGTTGCGTGAAGCAGCACAAGCGCACAGATTCGGTTCGCAAACTTCCTAGACTTCATCAAGACATCCCTAGGGTGTGGAAACTTGGTTCTAGAACCCTCCCATACTACCATGGGTAAGAACTCAGTCCGCGCTCCACGGACTATTGCCGAAAGGGCCGATAGTTTCCCGATTTGTTTGGCTAAATCACTTCAGAACCTGGTTCAGGCCCCAACAAGCCAATAAATATCCTTCTAACACATTTAACCATTAATCTGCAACTTCCACATCTATCTGACCCTCAAATATGGGAATGTCAAAGTTAACTTGTACCTTAAATGGTGTGGCACTTCTAGAGTAGCCGCTAGAAGTAGATGTGTCGCTCATGGGTAACCATTGAAGGATCTGGGTGAAGTTGTCCATCATCGCATTCCTTTGTTGCTCAAGGGCTTCTTCGAGCAAGATTTTGAAAGGATATCCTACCCCCTCATCTTTATTTTCTTCTGCCATGGGAGCTCTTCGGGATTTGCAAGGCTGGTCTTGCAAAGGTTCGACAAGTTAAAGCCCTAACTCCTTATATCCCAACCTCATTGGGGACATGCAAAGGAAAATAGAGAAAGAGCATACTGATCTGATACTACTAATACGAATTTAAACAGGAACACAACAAATTATAGATATAACAATAAATATAGAGATGCAATAGAAATAACACTTCATTTCATGAATATCACATACAGAAATATGCTTACAAATAGAATGGAAATAAGACTAGCTTGGGCAATGATATCTTATCTCTAAGAAGAGATGTGGCGACTACATGCCTTTGAACTGTGTTACAATGAGGCTTGAGGACCTATTTATTATTTAGAAACACTGGAAAATCCCAAACATCCAAAAACCTAACCCTAGGAGATGAAACACCAAACTATGGGCCCCATTGGTGTAAATTGGTACATCAACTTACTGGGGTCAGAACATTGGCATACGATCTTTGTTTGATGCACATGATACCTCATTAGAAAGACCTATCCAAGTAATGCAACTGTTGACATCGAATTCTGAGCTGAAAATGCAAATTTGGCACGAGTGATTTTGCAAAAAAAACGTTGTTTAGGGCCTCAAAACGGCTCCAGAAGTTCAGGACCCGGAAAACTCCCCAAAATAGTAAATTGTGCTACAATTAAGGAAACTAAAAAACTAAAAGAAACAATGGTGGGGGTCCAAATAGAGTAGGTAGGTGGCCACCAATATCCACTTGGATCACTCTCATTGACTTTAGACTCTCAAATTTAATTTTGTATTTAAAGACCCCTTTATGACTTGAAAAACGTGTAGTGACTTTAGAAAATGACCCTTTAGACTACGACATCAGTGATTCATAGGCTAAACTAACATACAAACACCTAAAATGAATAGAAAGATGCAAAGAAACTTTTATCCCTAAATTGTAAGACCCTATTATTGACTCCAATGGGGATGGCAACCTCCTAGTGAGGTGCCAAGAACACCACAGACTAGTAGGCTAACCATTGGAAAATGGAGTCAAAAATAAAAAGACTCAAATGACTATGACTGACTTGATTGTTACCTTACATATGTAAGCGAATCAATCGAAACTTAGGGCCTTCTCCTTGGGCTTCAAGTTCCAATAATGACCACCCAGATTTTACAGTAATGAAAATACAATGGTATGTACAATGGAGTGATGGATCAGCTGAATTTCAAGTGAGATAGTGTTTTAGCAAGCTCCCATTGACAGGCCCTCCTCCAAGTAGTTCATCTATTAGGTCCTTTAACAGGTAAGCATTGTTTCCATGGAAAGCAACAATTTTGAAGGGCCCCTTCCACAAATTCTCAAATTTCCCATTTTTCCTTTCTCCTCATTTATGGCATCCCATTTTAACTCTAAGTCTGCAATCTGAAAATCTTATTCCTTAGTTCTATTGTTATAAATATTTTTAATTCGGTCTTGTAATTATATCATTTGATTGATCCTCCTTTGCAAATCATTGGGTTCTGCTTCAGCCTCTTGTAGCAACTTCATCACCAAGACTCCTAATGAAGAAGGAAATAAAACATCTATTCCATAAAATAATTGGAAAGGAGAACATACCTATTGATTTTTTAGTGCTTACTCGGTCATCCCACAATGCATTCACCAGCTTCTTATGTCACTTCCTTTTGTTTTATTGCAACAAAATTTCGATGATATTGACCAAAATTTTGTTAGAGGAATTGTATAGGCCATTACCTTGGGGGTAATAGGTAATTTAGTGTCCAAGGGAGATGTTATATGTGTTACAACAATCCACCATCTTCCTTGATTTAAAAGAAGTGTTATCCGTGATAATTTTCTGAGAGCAGCCAAACCTAGATAATATATTGTTTTCCAACAAATGAATGATAACCACATTCATTCCTGCCTAGTTGGGGCTGCTTCAATCCACTTAGTAAAGTAGTCGGTAGCTTTCAAAATCCAATTATGACTTCCGGATGAGGCTAGGAGGATTTCACCTATCAAATCAAGTCCCCAAGTCTACTAAAAGGGTGACTCAATTGCAATAGGTTTTAGGGGTAGCGGGAGCATATTCCTCCTTCCTTTGAAAATCTAACATTCATGATAGATGGACACTCTTTTGTATACATTTAAACAATGTTGGCCAATAAAAACCAGCCCTTAAGATTTTGTTAGCAGTTGTCTTCCAAAACAAGTGTCCTCCACAATCTCCTTTATGAAACTCCTCTATGGTTTTGCGTGCCTCATATTCAAGTAAACAATTTAGCAACATACCATCGGGTTCTTTCCAATATAAGGACTTATTTATAACATAAAAATTGATAGCTTTTAACTTTAGGAATCTAGCTTTTGTTTTAGTCAAACCTGGGGGTGCTTGCAAGCACTGCAAAACATATATAATGTTTGTATACCAAGAATAAGAAGCAAATATTTCTGACACCTATTGAAATGGCCATGAATCATCCACTTCTGACAAACAGCCAAAAAATGAATATCAAGTGCATGCATATTTTATTTTGTGATCATATTTACTATTCCTTGCCCTTTAATCAGCGTTGTGGGTCTAATGTCCATATCATATATTTCAAGTATCACAACAATCCACTTACCTCTCTTACCTTCCAGATCATTTTGAGTGAGGATGTCCTTCACAACAGAGCTTGGCACATAGGCAATGATGTGTGAATGTAGAATGTACACCCGGAAATCCTTTAGAGCTTTCACCAAGGAAAAGGCCTGCTTCTCCATAATGTTGTATTTGAGGGCAACATCTTTGAGACTCCTACTGAAGAATTTTATTGGTTTCTCTACACCTTGATGATTCTTTTGCATTAGGACAACTATTATGTTATGCTCCAAAGCAAATGAAAATACAATAAAATCTTGAGTATAATCTGGACTAATAACTACAGGAGCACGGGACAAGGCAAATTTCACCTCATTAAAATATTTTTTGTCTTCCTTGGTCCACTTAATATTATTGTACTTCTTCAACATGTTTGTAATTTCCTTTATGATCTCTGCTAAGTTGGGGATGAACCTCCTTAAGAAGTTTATTCTTCCAAGAAAAGAATGAATTATTTTTTGTTTATTTGGTTATCCACTTTTTGAATTGCTTCTATTCTTCTAGGGTATATTCAAATGCCATATTTAGAAGTTATATGTCCTAACATCTTGCCTTCTTCCAGCCCAAACAAAGGCTTCTTAGGATTCAGAGAAATTCCATACTTTCTACACTTTTCAAACACTTCTTGGGTGTTGCAAATGGTCATCATAAAAATTTGAATACACAGTGATGTCATCGAGATATATGACTATAAATTTGTCCTTCTCATCAACAAAGGATATATCCATATCTTGTTGAAACATGGCACCTGCATTCATCAAACCAAAGTTCATTTTGGCATACATGAAGGTACCCCATGGTGTCATAAATGTCGTCTTGTCTTGATCATCCGAATTAACAAGAATTTGGTTGTATCCCAAGAAACCATTAGCAGCAACATCCTTCTCACACCTACTACCTTTTAAAGAATGTGATCCATCTTGGGAAATGGATAGTTGTCCTTGAGATACACCTTGTTTAAATTTCTAAAATCCACACACAACCTGATTTATCCCATCTTCTTCCTGACTAGAACTAAGTTAGACAACCATTTAGAAATTCTGAGAGGCACAATAATTTGAGCATCAAATAATTTTCTTACCTCTTTTTTGATCAAGGGAAGAAAATAAGGGTTTATCCTCTAAAACTTATGTTTGAATGGATTTTGGTCTTCTTTTATTGGGATAGTATGTTGGATAACGCCTTTATCATAGACTTCCAAATCATCATACCCCCATGAAAAAAAATCAGAGAATTTTTTCAAGAGATCAATGTACTTCTGCTTCATCTCCAGGCTTAAAGATTTGGACAACTTGACCATTTTGGGCTCGTCCTTTGTGCCTATGTTACACTCCTCTACCCCTGTTTTTGTAGGCATCAATTTTGGCCTTTGAGCCACATCATTTTGGTCAAAAAATTCTTCAAGTGGTACCAACCCTCTCCGAATGACATTGCATTTCAAATGCAGCACCTTTAAATTTGCCCCATGTTTGTCCAAGTGTTCTCTAATTTGATTTATAAACCTTTCCTTTTCACCTTATTCCCATCTGATGTGATTACCAACCTGCTTCTTGGAAAATTATTCCTTCATCAACTAAATTTTTTCCAGTTGCTTATCATTTTCAAAAACCTTCCAGTACTTCACATTATCCAAAACAGCAAGCTTATGCTTGACTTCAATTTTGTACTTTCCATTTGGGTGAATTGGAATTTCAAAATAACTTGTAGATGTAGCTAAGTCATATGCAACAATATTTTTTCTCCTATGGATAACTGACAAATTATACTCAGGAAAATATTGCAACAAATCTAGGACAACATTACCGTAAGCCTGCATCCGAGGGTTTTTTGTCTGGTACTCACCTTTGATCTACTTGATAATCATCTCAGAATATCCATAGATTGATATTATTTTATCCCCTAGTCTTTTCAAGGTCTGCAATCCCAAAAGGAGCGCTTCATACTCAGCTACATTATTGGTGCAGTGAAAAGGCAACGTGTAGGAACACAACTTGGATTTTCCAATTACTAGACTGATTATCCACACGCCTAAACCAACACCTTCCTTACTTGTTGCACCATCAAAATGCATGCTCCAAAGATGTTTTCCCCTTCTTCTTCATCTATCTTGTTCTTGAGCACTTTGCATTCCTCATCATGTATGTCGTTGTCTTGTTTCTTGTTTTCCTCTTCCTATATTTCTGCAATGACAACTGGATTTTTCTTCTCCTCTTCTAGGAATTTTGAGTTGAAAAAAATAAAAGAATCCAAATCAGAATGTACTGCATAAATAGGGTGATTGGTAGGATTTTCTTTACTGGTAATCATGTATGACATCAATGGTTCCCGATAAAGTCTCCTAGTTTGGCCACCAAAAACTGAAATAGTGATGTATGACATGTCAGTCTTCACATCCCCTTGCAATTTTGATACCCATGACCTTGATAAGAGAATTCCAAACTTAGGAGGTATGTCTACCACTACAATGTCCATCACCATGATTTTGGATGGAATTTGAGTTAGGGAAACCACTAGGTCCTTTATCAGTCCCAAATACTTCACTTTTCTAGAGTCAAAAGAGTACAAGTCTTTGTATGGTCTAGTTACATCAAGCCCAATCCTTTCCATGATTACCTTCAGAATCAATTTGTGGGAAGTCGTTGAATCCAGCATAGCATTATGAAGTACTAGATCATGTACATTTAGGCTTACATATAAAGGAGGAAATTCACCATCCTAACTCTTATCTTCAATATTTGGCCCAAATAAGATGGCAAGATGATCATCAGTAACATTAGCAATATCAAAAGTATTCTCAATCTTCAAAGCCTTTATAATTTGAGCCTTATACTATTCATTCTTAAGTAATTCACTTAAAGGAACGAGAATTTTAATTTTATCAAGTTCAATTTCAAAATTAAAAATAGTGTGCATCTTATCTATCTCCTTAGGAGCTAGATCCTTCTTGTTTGCCTTGTCTTGGGAAGAGTCATATTTCTTTTGAGCTCTACTACTTGATGTATCCTTTTTATGACTCTTTCCTACTATATTTTTGTTTGCAGCATTGTTACAGGGAAAAGTGTCTACACAGAACTGCTTATCCCACTAAGGTGTGATATCTACCTTAGAAACAAACAAAGTAAAGCTACTTTCGTTTTTCCTTCATGGAATATAGATGAGAGAAGAACAAAGAAGACCAACCTCTGTCTTGCGCTAATCTCCTAGTTCGATTCCTCTCTCTCTTAATAGTCTTTCGCCACTTGCTCCCTTGTACGCCCAGCTTCACAGAGTACCTGTAAGATCACAGTAGCATAGCACTATACAAGAACATGGATCTATAATCATAAACAATCTAGGAGCAGATGTAAATTGACCATACAAATGCATAAAACATAAATGACACAAGAGTATGGAGGAAAACTTGAATAGCTTTTATTGATAAACAAGAAAAAGCCAAGGGAGTTACAACCAGTTGTTCTGACCCAGCATCATCCTCTCAGCAAGTAAGCCCCTTTTCACCTCATATAAATCTTAGACCACCCAACACTCTGATGTTGTCTCAGGAAACCAACAACAATTCCTTACAATATGCAAAATTCCAGCCTCTGGATCTCTGGGATGAGGGATCCATATATAGATATCTGTAAGGGATATGAGTCAGCTTGTGATTTTATTAGTGTCTTCCCTCTGATAGTTCTTGCTTCCACTTGGAGATTGATGATCTCTTACTCATCCTTGGTCGAATTCAGAGAGGCAAGTGTCACAGGAGAAGTTTCTGAAAGTTTCCATGCCTCTCCACCTCGCGGAATGACACTGCCATTTGTCATGTCTCGCCCATCGCACCCCATAGAAGGGCTTTTTGAAATGCAACACACCCACATAGTGTATTTAGGTGAGATGCAACGCACTTTGCCTATGGAGCAGCTGAAATGATCCTGTTTTGACCAGTTCTGAGTAGTTTTTCATGGAGAAATTCTGGGAGAAGCTGTAATCAGTTGACCTTGTTCCTTTAGGGGTTAGAACAACACTTTTAGGGACTTAGGAGCCCTTGGTTTATGGACATTTCATGCTTGGGGTTGTAGTGCCCAAAAATGTCTATATCAGTTGCCCCCTAAAGCATGAGGTCATTAATCTTTTGATGTCGGGTGAAATGCTTTATTATGAGGATCCGAAGTTCTTTCAAGCTGGGAGGAGACCTGTAATAAGATACAATACAATACATTATCTTCATAATATTTTCATGATCTAGCTGAGGCGGGCATTCCCATGCTCAGCTTTATAAATTCATTTTCATGTACATAGGACAGACAATCGTCTGAGTGTAGACTGATGATTCTGGTAGAGTCATCATCCCTTTGATTGGATGATTATCTGTGCAGCAATGATGTACATTTGATGTCTTTATTTCCCTGAATATATATCGTAGCCCGGATGGATGAAACTAGATCTGGCGTCTTCAATCTCGTTCGATCTTCACTCGAAGTACAAGTCTATCCATGTGAGAGATGTTCTGGAGTCGAACATGGAAAGGCATCGCTTGATTACCAGCCAATGATGTAAGCTGTTAACAGGCACGAGAGGAATCACCGATAATGATAATGGCCCTCAAGGTACTGAAGTATAATTCACGTGGTGTGAATAAAGTGCTTGGCGTTGACAACCACGCAAAATCTTTCGGTCAAAGGTCATTGATGTAAACCTGTCGCCGGAAGTGAGAAACTTGCCATTGAGGCATGCAAGCTTCAAAGTACTAAACGGGGTGTTCCTAGATCAACTTCTTGGATAATGAGCTGATGTCGACAAGAAGTGATCCGTCACAGGAGGGCCTTAATGAATCCCACATCAATGACACGGAACGGAGCAAATAATTTTAATGGAGGTGAAAACAATCTGATGACATAAGGTTCAGGGTGACGGTCATGAAAGAATGGAGTGTAAATGTATTGTAGTGGGTGAGACACAGGTGAATTCTCTGAATGACTTCTCTTAAACATATCGGCAACACTTACGTGATGGACTGGTAGCATTAACCCCAAATGTGGATGGTGTTATGGGACCATGGTGATGTGACCGGTGAATGAAACAACCCAACCCAACTCGGATGCGGAGTGAAAGTGTCATGTTCAAGAGCGACTTGCTACCAACAAAGTTTCTTCAAGTTTTCTTCCCAATTTTTCCCCAGTCATTGCTGACCAGTACCTCTTTATTTTTGTCAAGCTTGAGGAGGATAACATATGCTTGTTCTATAATTTTCCCTTCGGGCAAACCCATCGCTATGTTTTAACGAGCCTAGCGATAGTGAAACTCGTTCTTGTCTGCTATGGACAAGTTTGTCGCTATTAAGTTTTAACGAGTTTAATGACAAAGATAACTCGGTCCTTTTCAATTTTAGAGATTCTAAAAAGGAACGTAAAGGAAACTCCAAAATTCCCTTTTCGTCATCTAATCCCTTAAGTCCAAAAAAGTATAAAACAATACAGAAGGGATGAATTTTCGATACTTTTAACGAGCCGAACAAAACAAGCGCTCGATCGTTTTGTGTAATAATCCCTCAGGTCCAAAAAGATTAAAATCTAAAGGAGGGATAGCACTTCTGGTCCCTTTAACGAGATGGAGAGGCCAATGGCTCAACAATCTTTTCATATTTTATGAGTCAGTTGAAAAGAGCTTAAAGGAGACTCGTCTTTGGAGGAACGAGTGATGAAAAGGGGTAGCAGCTGATTCCAGGTAAGGTTTGGAATTTTCCAATCACGGCAATGTTACAAGGATGGCTAGTGAGATCACTCTTCGCAGCTGTTCCTCAAAAGGGGTAAACAATCAAATGGAGGTGAATGATCGGCTGATACAGAGTGGAGGTGAAGATGAGAACACGACCAAGGCTTTAAAGGCTGAAGTACTACATTCACGATGGTTATTTACCGGGAAATAGTTCATTATTTTAATGAGCTTAAACGCGGGGAGAAACATTTGCTCATGACTTATGTTTATTTTTAACGAGCTTGAACTATGTTCTAAAACTACTCGATTAATCCAGTCGTAAAATAAGAATGTCTCATATATGAAAACGACAATTTTTAGAGTTTTGCCCCACATCCTTTCTTTATGCAAGTTAGGAAACTACCAATCCTACGAGTTTAAAGGGTTAGAGGACCCACAAATTTAAAAAATAAATAGTCGCTCTTCGCTTGCACGCCAAAAGGTTTGCGTGCCCCCAGGTATAAAATAAAGCTTCAAGGCCACCTTTTGCTCTACCGACAAAACATTTGTTTTATCAGGAAAGGTATACCTCTTTCAGGTTACCAAAGATTGTTCTATTCACAGCGCAAACAAAACACTTCCTCGGCGATGTCTACCGAAATAGACAAAGGCGAGTGGCGGAGACGACTCCACTCACATAACTTTGACGAGGGAATCTTATTCCAGTCTAACTCCCTTTTTCAGTCACGGATGAGAGTACAGACTAGTCATATATCTCTCACGAAAACCTACCCTATACCCGAAGTTTTCCTACCGAAGCAGACCAGGGTGCATGCCCCCTGGGTTTTAGTCATGTCCCCCAAATCACTCGCGCTCATCAGGTGGATGGACTGGGGATTGATGAGACATTCCTTGTGTGAAAAGACCATTTAGGGATGGTATATGACTATTTGTTATGCGTGATCCGGGAAATGAAAGCTGGTCTACAAGCTTGACCACTCTTCCTTCATGCGGAAAACACATTACTCTAAAGAGTGATGAGACAATGGCTCCCATGCAATAAATATAGTCTCGTCCAAGGAGTAGATTATAATCCAGGGGTCCTTCAACTACCATTACGTTCATTTGAACGGTTTTCCCCCTCAATGTTATGGGAACATTGGGAAGGATCCCTAACGGTCGACTGGTTCCTTTATCAAAGCCTGTTAGATTTCTCATCTTAGGCAAAAGCGGTGGCGAACCAAGCACTTTCCAAGCAGTCGAGGAAAGGATACTCACAGAAGCCCCTTCATCTATGATGGTACCAGCCATAACCATTCTATATATTTGAGCAATAATTTGGAATGGTACACTAGCCGGTAAACGGGGTCTGCCTAGTTGATTCCAGTCGAAGGAGACAACTAGGTTGCTTGGAGGTGTGACCGAATAGACGGTTGGGTACGACTCTGACGAACTTCCTTCTTGCGGTAAAGGAATGGTTAAATTGCCCCCATGTTCATCAGAGTCTGTGTTTACGAAAAGAATTTGGATGGTGTCATCCTTATTCTCTTCTGTGACTGTATCATCTGAAGATGGAACCTCTGAAGGCAAGACCGGGTCAACTGCCGCCTTGACCTTTTTACTTTCGTCTGGCATGAGTTCAAACGGTTTGTCTTCAATGATAGATGCTTCGGCTGACCACCTGGGCGGGTCAGCCGGATTTTCAACTAGTGAAGGACTCGGCAAGAGTTTTTTATATCCAGGAGGAAGTCGTAACGGTGAAACTGGATGATCGTCCAAAACTCTTTTAGCCTCGTCTAAGAAGGGACAATGGTGGACGGCGTGATCGCCTTCGCACAATTTACAAGGAAATATATATTTTCCTTTTTTCTCCTAGGGCTTCACTTTCACTAATTGACGGTGTGTTTTCAACATGATCATCAGAGGTTGACGACACCGGGTTGTGCAAACGAGGAGACCAGTCCCTTAAGATCCGAGGGATGCAAGGACAATCTCTATGATAGTGGTCTCCTTTGCAAATGACACATGGCAATTTAGGCCTGGTCGGTGCAGTGTGTGGATTTTCACTAGACGATGCTTGGTTGCCCCCTTTCGCTTTTGGCTCCTTCTTCTTCTTCTCTTTCTTCTTCTTTTCCTTCTTCTTCTCAGGTACTTGATTTTTGGCTTTACCAACCCCATCAAGTGAAGAAGAAGGAGGAGAGGAAGAATCGGAGGAAGTAGAAGGTTGGTGGGTAACTCTGGATTCGTCTAGTTGCTGACTTGATTGTTCAGGAATTGCGGTGTTCTGAGCGACAGAGGGTGAGAAGAGCCATATGGGCAAGCCGATTATCAATCCTAGAAGCAACAATGTGGCCATATGGGGTGCACCAACATCTCCCCAAGAGGAGAAGGGACTAAGATTTCCTCCAAGGGGAATTCCTTGGTTGGTGGGTTCCATTTTCTTCAAACTAAGATCAACGTAGGAAAGGGTGATGATTATTCCGTTTAAAATAAATTTTAGACGCTTTGACACAACTTGTTTTTTCAATTTTTAAGAGTCGAGAAAAAACAAAAGATGGCTCTCGTCGCCTTCGATTTTTAATGAGCCTGAAGTGACAAGTGCTCAGATGGACCTTTTCCATTAAGGAGTCTGAAAAGGAATGAAAGGGACTACTCTGGAAATCTAGGTAGAGGGATTACCAAACCAATCGCAAAACTGCAGAATACTTTTTACGGTACGGCAGTCAATCTTCCTGAATGCTGTGTTCAATGCATTGCGATCGATAGGGCGGCAGACACGGCTTCCTATGGATAAAGGATTAAGCCTATTGTGGTCTCCCAAAATATACTCGATGGTACATGGGAGCACAAGTCCGTACTGGCACTTATCGTCTCAAACTGGAGGAATCACCCAACCGTCAGTGAGAACAACAGTTACCAGGCTTTACAACCCCGGAATACGTCTCTAGCCTAGACTTCTAGATGTTGTGCGTTAGGTTCCAAAGCGTTGTTAGATTCATTAAATTTATTTTATAGTTGATCTTGCTTAATAAATTTGCCTTTCAGGTTCACCGCGTGATGTAGATATACAATTCCTAAAATGCAATCTATGATGATAAATAGTCTTTTATCTTCTTTGTGCAATGAAAATCCTAGCTACTAAGGAAAGAAAGACAGAATTCTTTCACAAAGAGCAAAGAGCACACACTAAATGCACTGTCCTAAATCAAACCAATCAAACAGTCTAAATGCAAATGCACATGCATGTATTTGTTTTCAGATTTCTTAGTATGTGAATGGTAAAAAGAAAGCTAATGAACAAATCTGAATTACTTTTCAAGCGACAATTACTTAACAAGTTTCTTTTCGAAATCAGAAATGGAGACAATCACAACATTTACGATTTGGAAATGAATACTTGCTTTTGACACTAGAAAAACTACAAATTTAGACCAAATACAATAGTAACAGGATAATCGACTATCAATAGCAACCAAACTCTTTCCTATGACTGAAAACGACACTTGTGACACTTTCAAATCAAAGGACAACAATACGATTACGTTACTTTTTGC
This sequence comes from Pinus tabuliformis, assembly GCA_031772625.1. Taxonomy (NCBI): domain Eukaryota; kingdom Viridiplantae; phylum Streptophyta; class Pinopsida; order Pinales; family Pinaceae; genus Pinus; species Pinus tabuliformis. The sequence continues at coordinate 76,407,444 of CM062819.1, read as the reverse complement.
AAAGGAGAACTGAAAATGACTCAACAAATACACAAAAACATTTACATTTCTTTTGCACAAAGGAGGCAGAATAACAGCAAGGAAAAGGGGTTTCAAATAAAGATATATTGATTACAGGTAGAAAAATTCATGAATAGAACTGGAAAGAATGAATCACAGAAACCAAAATTGAACAATGCCTAGTCTGATCAGCGCACCTGTAACACAGGGAATTTGAAATGCAGCGCACCTACTACACTCGGGAAGTGCGCTGAATTTCAGATTCACAGAACAATACCTGTTCTGGGCCAGAGATGAGACTTTTCTTGGGTTTCGAGTCACAGTTTTCAGTTCAGTTCATGGGTTTTGGCCGAGAAAATGGTAATCGGTAATGCAACAATCAGGGGTAGATCTAAGGCGGTTCTAAGAGCTACCACAAGGGCAATCAGAGAGCTTGTAAATCAGTTGTTTAAGTCATAAACAAATCCCGGAGATTGACTGAAGCAGCATTTATCTACATTGCATTTGCATAGCAAATGCAGTTTGAAAGCTACCTGGCTCGACTTCAGGCTCCGTCTGTAAGTTTATAAAATAAACAACAAGGAAGATAAACAAACAAACTAATTCGTCCCCAGTGGAGTCGCCATTTTGTTACAGGGAAAAGTGTCTACACAGAACTGCTTATCCCACTAAGGTGTGATAGCTACCTTAGAAAAAAACAAAGTAAAGCTACTTTCGTTTTTCCTTTATGGAATATAGATGAGAGAAGAACAAAGAAGACCAACCTCTATGTTGTGCTAATCTCCTAGTTCGATTCCTATCTCTCTTGATAGTCTTTCGCCACTTGCTCCCTTGTACGCCCAGCTTCACAGAGTACCTGTAAGATCATAGTAGCATAGCACTATACAAGAACATGGATCTATAATCATAAAAAATATAGGATCATATGTAAATTGACCATACAAATGCATAAAACATAAATGACACAAGAGTATGGAGGAAAACTTGAATAGCTTTTATTGATAAACAAGAAAAAGCCAAGGGAGTTACAACCAGTTGTTCTGACCCAGCATCATCCTCTCAGCAAGTAAGCCCCTCTTCACCTCATACAAAGCTTAGATCACCCAACACTCTGATGTTGTCTCAGGAAACCAACAGCAATTCCTTACAATATGCAAAATTCCAGCCTCTGGATCTCTAGGATGAGGGATCCATATATAGATATCTGTAAGGGAGATGAGTCAGCTTGTGATTTGATTAGTTTCTTCCCTCTGATAGTTCTTGCTTCCACTTGGAGATTGATGATCTCTTACTCATCCTTGGTCGAATTCAGAGAGGCAAGTGTCACAGGAGAAGTTTCTGGAAGTTTCCATGCCTCTCCACCTCGCGGAATGACACTGTCATTTGTCACTTCTCGCCCATCACACCCCATAGAAGGGCTTTTTGAAATGTAACGCACCCACATAGTGTATTTAGGTGAGATTCAACGCACTTTGCCTATGGAGCAGCTGAAATGATCCTGTTTTGACCAATTCTGAGCAGTTTTTCATGGAGAACTTCTGGGAGAAGCTGTAATCAGTTGACCTTGTTCCTTTAGGGGTTAGAACAACACTTTTAGGGACTTAGGAGCCCTTGGTTTATGGACATTTCATGCTTGGGGTTGTAGTGCCCAAAAATGTCTATAACAAGCATTGGCTCCACCATTTTTACTCCTCAAATTGTACTCCCTTTGGACCTGCATAATGGAATTTTGGTAACCTTTTCTATACTCCTCAGATTCAACCATTATGATATCATCTTGTGATTAAGAAAATAACAACTCTCCTTCCTCTATCAAGGGATTTTCAAATGGATCTTGGTCTTCCTTAATTAAAAAGACAGTTTGTTTCCCATCACCGTAGAAGTGGATTTGGTCTTCAAGTGCTTCATCTTCCTCATCTTGATCTTGTGCATAGTTATACTGGAATGGGGTCTCACCGGATGTTTTTATTGTTGTTGCAGACCTATTTTCTCCCTTTGCTTAATCTGGATCTATTGTTGCCTCCTATAGTTTGGATTCTGAATCTTTGTACCTCATTGGGGTTCTTTGGCAACAACTCTATCTGACAGTTTCATCTTCTCTATCATTTTCTCTATGGTCTTTACTAAGGTATCCAATTTTGCATCAGATGAGGTAGAAGGTTCTTCCTTAATGGTTACATTCCTCTCTAATTTCATCTTAGATTTCTTCACTAAAATATTTGCCTCCACACTAACTTCATTACTCAGCATGTCTTCAAGTGTTGTCGGATTCCTTTCTCTAAGTTGGTATCCCATCTCGAGATCAAAACCATCGGGATAATGAAGCAAGGCTAATCTAGGAGGAGGCTTTATTTTTATCTGGAATGAAGTTATAGACTTTTCTGAACCTTGTTGAAAAGTCTTGGACTATCTCACCAGACTATATTTTCAAACTATCATAATTTGCAAGGATTTGCAAAGGGTTCTTTTTCTCACCACATCTTGCAATGAGGGCATCCTCAAGTTATTGAAAAGTGGAAAACGTTTCAGCTCTTACACCTTTGCACCACATTTTCACATCCCTAGAGAAATTCCATGCCAATAGCCTCATCTTCACATCCCCCTCATCGACCTCTTCAAGATCAATAAAATCATTGACCTTTTCTACATGTTGTCTTGTGGTAAGTTCACCAGTGCCATCATACTAAGGGAGTCTCTAACCGAAATTTTTAGGTAAAGGATTTAACTGTGCAAACAAGTTCAAAGGAACATACCTTGCAACCATGGTTGGTGTTTGAGTGGATGATGAACTTGTTGTTGTATATGATAGAGGTGGTAGAAAACAATTTGTTGAAGAGTGGTTATGATAGGGGGTGTATAAACAACATATGTTATGGGAGTAGAGATGTGAGGTGGAGTCAAATAAATTGTGAATAGGAACATTAGATGAAGTAAAGGTTGCAGATGTAATAGGGACTATTTACCGGAAAAGGGTTGCGTTTTCAATAGTATATTACACTTTATTGACTAAACCCTTAATATTTTTAAGCTTTTTATATTGTTGTAATATATTCCTGCCAAATTCATTCTTTCAAGGTGGGATATAAGGACTCAATATTGATTCATCTATGTCAATTTTGGAAATAAAATATTCTTACTTAGTCTTAAACACAAAGTGTGTAGATGATAAGTGGAATTTAATGTCCTCAACTATACTCAAACTTTCATGCAGAGTGTAGGATCTTTCAAGGGGTCTATTACTCGCTTGATCTTCTTCAAGTCTTCTCTTTATTCTAAGAAAAACTTCAAGGTTGTCTAAAATCTCTAGAGGATTTGGGTCAGTATTCTATTTGGTATATCTACCTAAAGCCAGATTTTTCTCATGACTATTGCGGATCTCAACACTATTTTTCAAGGTGATTGTTGAGCCTATTGATGTCTAGTAACCTGTAACCAACAGGGCTAGGGTATAGTTCTCAAACAAAAAGTCTTCCCAGGGAATATTTGACTCTCAATCCTCGGAAACAACACCACTATGTTAGCACCCTGTAATTTACCTTTAGGCTAAGAAAAAAGTATCACAGGGGTAAACAAAACCTCTTGTAGGCTAAGTTCCATCCCCCCTAGCATTAGAGAGGGCTCTCTCACTGTCTAGTTCTACCAATCACCTAGGAGAATGATAGGATTTGGGTTTTAGGTTGGCTATGATGATTCAAAAATGATTTTTGGTTTGATTTTTTAAGTTGGGTGTAGAGGACAAGAACTACTTTAGATCAGAGTTACATATCCAAATGAATAAGGGATATAATGCAATTTGAAACAGGGGCAAGATAGGCAGACTTACTGGCGATTAATCAAAGTTAATTATAGTGGAAGGATGAGTAGAGTATTAGAAAAAGTGACAAACTGAGCATCAAGACACAGATAAACTCATACTTTCCATAGAACAAAAGTAACACATATGATCAGCTGAAATTAAATAGAGAAAATACATGAACTCTAAAATAAAACTTATTTCAAGCTAATCATGAATAACTTATAGAGTATGAAACTATATTTTATAAACATATTTGAAAAGAAAATACATATGATTCACAAAGGGAAAACAAACCAATAAGCATGACACAAGTATCCTTGTCCAAATAGCATTCACCTTCTTCTATTCATTTGGAAAAACAATACATGCATACAAAATATCCTTAGCCTCTCACACTTTAGACCCAACATAACCATTTTTTCATGTCTTTTCCTCCTTAAATATGATAAGGAATTCGAAATTACCACTAGGTGGTTGAACTCACTACATGGAAACTAAAAAGACTAGATACAATGTATTTGTCTGTGAAGAAACTATTCTTCTTCATAGGCTACTTGTATCTTATCTTTCCCTTTACTTCCTTCTCTCCTATCCCTCATTGATATCTTAACTATCCCATTAGCGTTAGGCATGCTAAAGACCTCTTCCACTTCAAGTATCTCTTCATCTGCTTCTATAGGGGAAGTGTCTGCATGAGCCAGTAAACTTGAGGCTGACAAGAAACCATCCCAAGACCTTTTCTTCTTCTCTAACTCATTCAAAACTAACAATTTAGTGCAAAGTGGAACAAATTTGGCAAGTGTTTCTCTCCCTTGGATTGAACTCTTTCTACCATCTTGCCCAATATTTTGAACAAGTAATAAGGTAAATTTAGGCTCCTTTTTCTAGTGAAGTTCATGAGTAGCCTATTGTGATATTGGTACACTTTGCTAAAGCGGAATTCATAGGTAAAATACCTATGTATCACTTTCAACATCTAATTGTAGTGATTCAACAGGTAGTTTCTTGGGCCATATTTGCCTTTGTAATGAGGTTTTATAAAATCTTTATAATGTGAGGAATCCAACTCCATGCCTTTGAACCATCTTTGACCATGTAAGGGGATCTTTGTGTCCTGGGAAATGATTTCTTTAGAAGCTGTAAATATAAATATCCAACCTTGACCTTGTCACCTTTAAAACTGAGGGCAAAAAAATTGGCAAGCTGAATGTGGTGGCCATGTGTTTGAATTTTCTCATAGAAGGCTAATAATCATGAATGTTTGAAAGATACTTAGATTTTAGGGTCAGCATTTACCATATCTAAACTTTTGGGCGCAAAATAATTTGCCTCTCCTCCCTTTCCTTTCCTTTTTCTCCCTGGGCTTTCCATTTGATTATATAGGCTACAACACACCCATTCAACTTTGATCTCCTGAAAACACCAAGTCGGTGGACAAGGGTTTAAATGAAAACACAATGAAAGGGACGACAACACGATGATGTGGGGTGACAACGCGATGAACAGAGCCAGCTAAAAGTGTTTTGACAAATTTTCAGTGACTTTGGGTTTTGGGAAATATCTCATGCTCTGACAACCCTTTTACTTGTGAAATCATAAATGTGGGTGCATACAAACGAAATTAGGCCAAATTAATAGGAAATTTGATTGATAGGCTATGCTAGACACATATCAACATATACAAACCTACATACAAACCCTCAAAATTTCAAAATATCTCAAATATAGACTAATAACATGCAAGCTTTTGCACAAAAATTACATAGCAAACACAAACAATCATTTACTAATCAACGTCTAATCGATTTCCTAAGAAAATTTATGGTTGGAGAGCATATTTCCTACCTCAGAAAACATGAAATATTGAGAGAAACAAGTGGAAGACTAACATTGACCACTACAAAGTGTTTGAATTAGTTACGTAGTAGTTGCACACTGCCTGTGTGGCTTGGAGTTTGCGCAGCAACCTTCTTCCACCTAAACAACACTTCCCTCTGACCTTCCTGCAACCTTCCTTCGACCCTCTACTATGCTTTCGACTTTCTTATCTGCAACCTATCGAAACCTCTCAGAGTGAGGGCTGAAAATGGAGAGAGAATGAGGACAACTACAAAAAAAATGAAAATTTTCACCTCCTTATGTCTTGTTTTGTCATGAAGGTGAACTTTGATTAAAGGGGGTTATGGTAACAAGAATTATGAATTATGAATTATGAGGATGAATTATAAATTTAGAGGGTGAAATGGAATGATGATGAGATTTGAATTGAGGGGTTGCATGATGATAAATGGTTCATGGAAGAAGTACATCAAGGTGAATTATGAATTTTGAATGGTGACATGGGGATATGATGGACACCATTAACAGACCCATAGAACTTTAAATAATGGAACCTCACTATCATGGTTTTGAATTTTGATAAATGAGACCCCATGAAATGACCCCTTGAACCCTCAATGACTCCTTTTAGCTATATGAGTACATATTTGGAAATATGACCTTGTGAACCTCTCATGGACATTAGACTCTCAAATTTAATTTTGTATTTAAAGGCCCCTTTATGACATGAAAAACTTGCAATCAGTTTAGACAATGACCCTTTAGACTATGAAATCAGTGATTCATAGGCTAAACTAACATACTAACCCCAAAAATGAATAGAAATAGGAAAATACACTTTGATCCCTATACCCTAGGATCCTAACATTGGCTCCAATGGGGATGGAAACCTCCTAGTGAGGTGCCAAGAACACCACAGACTAGTAGTCTAACCATTGGGAAATGGACAAAAATAAAAAGACTCAAATGACTATGATTGACTTGACTATTACCTTACATATGGCAGAATATCACTGGCACCTTAGGGCCTTCTCCTTGGGCTTCAACTTCAAATAATGACCACCCATATTTTGTAGTACTGAAAATAGAATGCAATGTACAATGGGTTGATGGATCGGTTGAGTTTCAAGTGAGATAGTGTTTTAGCAACTTGCCATTGACAGGCCCTCATCCAAGTATTTCATTTGTTAGGTCATTTAACAAGTAAGCATTGTTTCCATGGAAAGCAACAATTTTGAAGGGTCGCTTTCACAAATTCTCAAATTTCCCATGTTTTCCTTTCTCCTCATTTATGGCATCCCATTTTAACATTAAATCTCCAATTTGACAATCTTTTGCTTTAGTTCTCTTGTCATAAATCTTCTTAATCTAGTCTTGTATTGCCTAAGTATTCTTGAAAACTTCTTCCCTAGTCTTCTGCATTTGGATCATTTGATTTATCCGTCTTTGCACATCATTGGATTCTACTTTAGCCTCTCGTATCAAATTCATCACCAGGACTCCTAATGAAGAAGGAAACACAAACATATATTCCAAAAACTAGATGGAAAGGGCGGCCAAACCTAGACAAGCTATTGTTTTCCAACAACTGAATGATAACAACATCCATAGACTACCTAGTCAGGGTTGCTTCAATCCACTTAGTAAAGTAGTCGATGGCTATCAAAATCCACTTATGTTTTCTGTATGAGCTTGGGTGGATTTCTAGTCAATCTAGGTTGTTCATTAGGCGGATGATCTGACGGTAGAAGTTATGTTTAATTTAGGGTTTTTTGCCCTAGAAGGCAACCCCTCACTATATATGAGGGAATTGTATTGCATTTATGTAGATATGTATTCTGAGTGAGTAAGAGAGAGGATATTGAGAGCGAAGAGGGTGTTACAGTGGATCTGCTATAGGTTGTATCTCTTCAGTTTGCTAGATAATATAATAAAAGAAGGACTGGTCGTTTCTCCGTGGATGTAGCCCAAACTGGGTGAACCATGTATATCTGTCTCTCTTGTTTTATGCGTTTTTTTTGTTTATATTTCTGCAATATTTTATGTGTTCCATTGCTCCGTAATATATAATTTTCTAACAAAGATTTTGTTAGCATTTGTCTTCCAAAACAAGTGTCCTTCACAATCCCCTATATGAAACTCCTCTATAGTTTTATGTGCCTCATCATCAAGTAAACAGTTCAACATCATACCACTCGTTTCCTTCCAGGATAAGGACTAATTTATAACACAAAAATTTACATCATTCAACTTTAGGGATTTTCTTTCTTTTTAGTCAAACCTGCAATGCACTTCTTAGGTCAATTTCCACATTCTGTCATTTTTCATAATTTTCCATATTTTTCGACTGTGTTGCATGTGTATTGGGAAGGGTTTCTACTCTTTCGTTAATCACCCTAGGCCTATATTCTCTTATTAATTTCTCATTGAGGAATGAAAATCTGAATAGGTTTTTTAGTACACCTCCATCATTTAGGAAGAGATTTTTTGAGTTGAGTCTAGGGTACAACACTTCCAGCCACTAATTTCTAGGGTTGTGTCCAATGTTTTACTAACCTTTTTGATAGGTTTCTTCATCATTTTACTCCCTTTATAGTTTGGTGTTACCTTCCCCCTTAGGATACCCTATTGATTCCTAGGTTTTGGAGCTTCTTTCCTATTCTTTTTCAACATTTTCACCTTTGATTTTTGTTGATTGTTTGCACTATTTTAAGCAGCCTTGTGCCTTTAGAGCCTAGTCCCTTAGACATTAGATATTTTGGACATTTGCGTGTCTTTGAGTAGCTTGTTTTCCACCTCTTTTTTAGCTTCTTGATAGCCTTCTTGGGTGGACTTTTGTGTGCTTGGATTTTTCGTTCATTTTACTTTCCATTTTCAGCACTTTATTTTCAGCAGCACATGGCGTCATAAAACATGCTCAATTAACTAATCCACTTGAAATATCATTTTCACAAATACACACCCTAAGCGAATGTGAGCTTGGTTAACACCACCAAGCCAAGACTTGAAACACTACATCTTAATAATTCAACACACACATATTAATCCCACTTGGGCACCAAGGCCAAAACAATATGTGTAGTCAGGTGGAGGATCAGTGGGATAGGCTTCCAATAACACTCATCTATCACTTACATTAATACATAGAAGTTGAAATATTATGGAACTTAAAATCCTTCACCATCCCACGATCTAAATACAAAGTGTGCCAGAAACCTAATTCAGAGGGCATTAGGCTAGGTCATTGTGCAAGTCATTCTCCTCGGGGCTGCCCAACTCCCATGTGTTGGATGATCACCAATAATCTCAAGACTCGACCACCCCTGTGGGATGAAGGTAACCATAGTGACCAATCATAGGAAAAAACCCTATAGGACTGGCTTTGGGTAATAGCTAGTTCTCCACCCCACCTTTCTCTAGACAACTATGCTTGTGGGGATCAGATTCCGTCAAGTAAGAAGTCTTTTGGAAGGCCATTTGAAACAATTGATTTAGGACTTGTTTGAGTATTTATATCACCTATAGGCTAGAGATCATTTTTCTTTGATAGGATGCATTTACGTGAATTAGAGTAGCATATTAATATAGTTAGTTTACACTTAGCACCACTGCACTATGTGTTTTCTTGTTGTTTGTTGCTATTTTTCTCTTATCATCACCTTTTAGTCTATTAAGTCTTCTTTGTCTTGACATCATTGCGCCCCTAGGAATTTGTCGTGGATACTTCATGGGCTCCACCCTAGTTTCCTTTAGGACATCTTAATCCTCCCCATCGAGTTAGAGTTCATCCTCCTAGTCCACCATTGAGTCCTCATTCAGAATGGTTCTTCTGATTCATCTAGTTCTTCCTTTGATTCTGTGTATTCCCAACCCCATACCTCCACCGTGTGAGGCACCAACATGGGTGCGGGAAAGCAAGGTGGTAACGAAGGTGCTTTCCAAGGTAAGCCTATAAGCAGAACCTCTATAGGTATGGTCACTAACCTCCCATTTCTCCCATATATGGTTGGTTTGAACCTTCCAGATTTCAGCTAACTCATCAATGATCCTCTTCTCCATGACCCCAATTGGCCTACTATGCCTACCAAGCTTCCTTCCGACATCCCCATATTTGAAGGTAATCCTAGAGAAGACCTCACAAATCATGTTCACTCTTTTCACATGTGGCATTCATCTAGTTCCATCACTGAAGACTCCATTCATATTTGTATTTTCCAACACACCCTTACTCGAGATGCTACCAAGTGTTATGTGGACTAACCAGATTCCTCCCATACCACCTTCAAGACTCTAGCCAAATATTTTTTTTCATACTTCCAATTACCCCTCTGATATGACACTATTACCGAAATCTTGACCTCTTTTTGTCAAACTTTTGCCACCTGCCTATCTGACCATGTTCAAGAATGGTGCAGAAGGAGAAGCATGTGTAGGGCTCTTGAATTTGAATACCATCTCTATATGGATTGTTTCCTTTGAATTATTTTGGCCCCCATTGGTAAATATCTCGCCTCCAAATTCCCCCAGTCTGAGGAATAAGCACACCAAGTATATTTGAAATATGAACTGATCTATGCAAAATTAGAATATGATTATACTTTCCTTCCTGATCTGCCTCAACCTGATGCTACTAATGCATCAGGGGAATCTCATGCTACTGACAGTATCATTGGATCTATCTCACACCCTCAACATCCACCATATCCTCAACCTCATATGAGTTATGGTAAACCCTAGGGGAGGATTACTTCCACTTGCACCTATCCCCCTCCTTCTCCTTCCCATGGAAAAACTTACCAAGGTTCAAAAAATTCATATGCATATCCCCATCCACATCAATTGATGCAAGGGATAGTCGTCACTTCACGTGGTTATCCCAATGTTGCCACCAATTATTTCTATCCATATGCACCTCCTAGTTCTCCAGCCCCTCTAACACTAGTTCCCAAACCTCCCATGCCTCCTCCACCTCTGCCACAACAACAACCACCTCCTCAAGGTCAAGTGTATGCTTAGTAGATTGAAACCAATCCACCAACCCCAAGATAAATAATAAGGGGAAGGGTAACCAAAAATAGCCATCTCAAGGTAACCAAGGTCCACCACCTAATTCCCCTTAAGGTGACCACCCTAATCCCATAACCCAGCAACAGGGGGGACAACCCAAGAAAAATAAGGTTCTTTGTACGAATAAACCTTATGCCTATTGTGGCATATTTGGCCATTATAATCGCAAGTTTCCCCTTTTACCTCATATGTTCCAAGCATGGGAAGCTCAAGCAAGTGCTTCTAGAGGACCTCAACCCATTTCTCCACCTCCTCCCCCTCCTGCTTCATCACCGTCAGTTGTGCTTACCAATCCATTTCCCCATCAGGGATATGTAGCTGCCTAACCCACATAGGGTAATGTAGCTCCTCAACCTTGACAATCTAGCCAGAATAATTACCAAATCCTCCTAATGTATTCTAACAAATTAAACACCAAAAAAATCAACCTCTAGACTCAGTTGTGCCAATATGGCAAGCCCTTGCAAAGTCAACGACCGATTCCCAACCCAAAGTTTCCATAGAGCCTTTTTCATCACTAAATGGCACCTTATAGGTCCCTCTTCCTAAATTAAAGGTACCCTCCAATATCCCCAAAGGTCCATTATATCGCAATGTTTCTTCTTCTAAAGCCGCCCATAACTATAGCATAGTAGATGACTTGGCGCAGTCCCTTGTTTCCATGTCAATGCTAGAAATCTTCCATACGTTCCCATCCCAACAAAAATATATACTATCTACTTTAGGCCTTGTGGATCCCTCTGACAATCATCTTATTTTCTTTGACGATGACAAAGTAGACCATCCTCCCCTTCCTTCCTCTGTTTCCTTTCAAATACCAGTCTCCATAAACAATGCCACAGTCCAGCAGTGTATCATAGACAAAGGCGCCTCCACCTTTCTGATAGCTGCTAGTGTTTGTAAGCAACTTGGTTCCCCTAACCTCACCCTATCCACTATCACTCTTCGTGATTGGGATGGTCACCCCTTACAACCCCTCGATTTGTATCGCAACTTTCCCATCACCATTATCAGCAAGACTGTCTTGATTGACATCGAAGTCATTAATGCTCCATTAGATTATAACATCTTATTAGGTGATAGTTACACCTATGCCATGTTTGTTTTCACATCCATTGAATTTTGCAAGATGTTCTTCCCTCACAACAGAAAGATTTCCACTATCGATTAGTTGACTTACTATGACCCTTAGTCTCAGACACCTCCTCAAACCATCATCTCATAAATGACTAGCAATAAGACTAACACTTCCCTTACCGATGTGCCTCATGGTGTCTATAAATATTCCACATTGCTTAGGGATTATTATGGCCCAATTCCTACCCCTTTTGAGCCTAGCTTGTCCAGTGTTTGCATGCTTCAAACATCGTGGGCCACCGACAAGCGGTTTAGTATGCCTTCACAATGTTGGGTGTGGACCCTGCTTATCTTCTTTATTGAGAGGTATTGCTACATTGAACCCCAGTTCCTAACATGGCAATCATGTAGCTCGTTCAATCATTGTCAAGGGGGGTCCATGGGGGGTGATGCTGATTTTATGAGCCCCCTCTGGTGGGGGTTCAAGGGAAGCGCCCCCAAAGCTAAAAATGGATGCAAAATTGCCTTGTAAAATGTCATAATTTTGTAGTCGATTTGGGTCATTCATTAGGCGGATGATATGACGGTAGAAGTTATGTTAATTCTGGGTTTTTTTCCCTATAACAGAACCCTCGGTTTATATGATGGAATTATATTGTGTCTATGTACATGTATTTTGGGTGAAAAAGAGAGAGGATATTGTGTGATATCAAAGAGGAAATTACAATGGATTCGTTATAGGTTGTATCTCTTCATTTTGTTGGATAAAATAAAAGAAAGGATTGGATGTTTCTCCATGGACATGCCCCAAATTGGGTGAACCACATATATCTGTGTCTCTCTTGTTTAATGTGTTTTTTGTGTTTTTGTTTCTGAAATAATTTATCTGTACCATCGTTCTATAATATATAATTTTCTAACACACAACAACCAGCTCCTTCGCAACCTCCTACTCCTAGCTCAACCCAACCTTCAGGCACAATTCCTCGAGGCCAAATTCCTTCTACTAGTATCTCTCCTGGCACTTTTCAGCCTGAAACCATTCCCCTAGGTCTTAATGTTTCCTTCAGGGGCGTAGATCTAGGTTCAAAGTTAGTTGCGCTAACCAATAAAACCCTATACTACCAACCCTTCCGGCAACGATATACGTAGCGCAGACCATAGTCTCACCTGAAGCAATATTAGGGAATGCTAGAACCATTTTTCTATATCAATAAGGGTTACGCAGTATGGCTATAAGGTTTCTATCAGTTTAAGGCATAATCCGACCTTCATGAACCATTAACCTTATTATTAAGTCGTAAATAATTTTCCTACTTAACAGATGTGAGCTATACGTTACTAGTCTAACATGTATTATTCATCATATAAAACAATATTTGAACCTTCATGATGAAATTGCAGAATAAATGTAAAAAAACAAATCATAAATTGGATAAAACATAGAAACTACACAAACATAAGAAAATACACAGATCTATCTCAAATTCTTATTTATTAGTTCAAGTCTTTATAGATGCAATATTTATGACCCTGTGCACACAGCTGCAGACTTACCAAGGTCTTCATGCACACAACTGTAGGAGCCTTCCCCTTCACTCGAGTACAGAAGTATCTCACAATTATAGACTCAAAAATATATCATCTCATCCATTGATTTTATTGCCTTAGACTTGCTAAGACATTCCTTTATATATTATTTTACCCTTACAACACCATATTCTACAAACCAGGGTTGAAGCTCAAAATACTCTAGATAATCCCATTCATTTACAAAACAAGGGGCTTTGGCCTACCCTAAATCCCCTTTGACTCTTATAACCCTACGCTAATGACACTCCACTCCTAAAAATGCAAAGTTTTTACATGACTCAGATAAAACTTAGAACTCGGGACCCCTACCCAACAGGCCCCGAACACAAAGATGTGACACATCCTCGAGTCACTTAGTTGGTACGCCCTAGATATTTTCTTTCAAGCCTCTATATGCAGACTTCAATGGATGAAGTGTTTCTCTTCATTTCTCTTCGGCCTGTCGAACTTCGTCCATGAGCTTCTTTGTTTTCGGTCCTTCTGCTGCAAGCTCGATTGTCCTCTATGTTTTCTCCATGATCTTCAATTTTCCCTCTACTTCCTATGAGAGTTCGCAAGCCTCATCCTCCCAGTGCTACGTCCATGTAGATATGATCTATGTGTTCCTATGTAGCTCATCAATTTGTGCCTATAGAAGTGTTCCTTCCTGAAGACGGGTGATTGCATAGGTGCTAAGGTCAGCGTCATTGCTTTAAGTTCATCAAACTACAGTTGTTTGTCTCTGATTTCCACTTCGATCTTCTGCACATGTGGGTCCTCCTACAATGAGGCCCACACTTCCATTGTATCTTCAAAGATTTCACTACATTCATTGACTGTAGACGTTATTTGTTCCATATCAGCTTTTATGGAAGCTTCACACTGATCTTGAATTTTTGGTTCCGTTGTAGGCTACAGCTTCATCTGAAGTTCTGTAATATGCATCTGCAATTAAAATCTAACCTTTCCCACCTCTCCCTTCAATTCTTTGATTGTTTCTGCCAGTTTTTGAGTTTTTTTTGTTGAAGTTGTCTCGACTGGGATTTGGAGCTCTGGAAGCTCACTGCATACTTTGGTTGTGGCCTCTTCTAGCTGCTGGTTGCGCACAGCTACCTCGTCCCGATCCTACAATACTTTAGTATTTTCTTAGAACATCTTTTGGTTGTTGATTTTGACTTCGTTGATGACAAACATAGCTCGTTTCTCTCGTATCTTGAGCTCATCTGTGATGCCATGATGTAGCTCATGCAACGTCTGAAGGGGGAGCACCGCAAGATTGTGGCTCAGATTCATTAATTTGTGTGCGCTCTCCATTTCTTCTGTAGTCTTGACATGTAGTGATCCTTCTGGAAAATGTGCTGCTTGGAGGTCTATGGTAAGCTCTGCTATCAAAGGTATTGCGTGCTTGATTCATGCTCGGTTGAACCATGCTCGCTTGGATCACACTCGTCTGAACCTGCAATTCTTTAAGGCCTTGTTGGACCTTTGTCAATACTGCCTTGCATTGATCTTAAATATTCCTCCACATCTTCTCCGTCATAGCCTGAATGATGTCGCCAATTTCATCAAAATACCCCTCAGTGAGGACTAATGGTTTTATGCTGGCGAATTTATCTAAATTATTCTTCTTCCATGCACTGCCAACACTCTTCTTTTGTTTCTTCCTTATTATAAATGGGGAATCAACGTCCTTTGTGTCCACAATAGGATCTTCACCACCCTAATCCCCCCTCGTCAATCTCCTACTCAATTGCAAACTCAGTTTCCTGCGCAGCCTTTTCCTCAAGGTCAATTGTGACCGTCGAAGGCACCTTCTTTATATCCTTCTTCGCCGCTTATTTTTTGGCTTGCATACCTTTAGTGGTCTTACTTATTTCCACCTTCTATGTATTTGTTCCAGCTAAGGTGAGCCAATTACTTGACCACTTACTGATGACCATTAGTATGTTCTCTTTAGAAACTAAGATGGTAGTTCATAGCATACTGTTTCCGGGAAAACTAGTGTCTTTTCAATCTGCTAGTCCCACTAAGACGAGTAGCTATCTTAGAAACAAACAATCAAAGCAATTTGTGATTTCCTTTATGTATGATAGATAAGAGAGAGGCAAAGGGGACCAACCTGGATCTTCTGCTTGGCTCCTTGCTTGATTTCTCTCTCCCTTGATAAAGTTTGGAACTCCTCTCCTACTTGTCCCGCTTTAGAGAATACCTATAGAGTCAAAGTAACAAAACACCATCAAAGCACATCGATCTATAATATCATAAACAATGTAGCATTAGAAATACATTGATCATACAATTTCATTCACAAATAACAAGATTCACAAATACACGATTATATGGAGGAAAACTCAAAGAAAATTATTAATAGTAGAAGAGAGGACTACAACCCAGCTGTCTGATCCAGCATCATCCTCCCAGCATGAAAGCCCTCTTCACCTCATAAAAATCAAGATCACCCAACAATACTATGTCTCTTCTCAAATATAAATCAACAGCACTTCCTTACAAATTACAGGATTCCAGCCTCTAGATCTCTCAGATGAGGGATCCATTTATAGATGTCTTGTAAGGGTGTGATTCAGCTCTAGGTTTTTGATTAGTGTCATTCCATTGATAGTTCTTGGTTCCACTTGGAGATTTCATTGATCTCTTACTCATCCCTGGGTGAATTCAGAGAGGCAAGTGTCATGGGAGAAGTTTCTAAAAGATTCCATGAGCTTCCACTTTGCAAACTGTCTCTGCCATTTGTCCAATCTCTCTCATCACACCCTACAGAAGGCCTCTTCAGTAGGCATCACACCTGGCTAGTGTAGCAGCTAGTATGCATCGCACCTTGACCATGGAGCAGTTAGTATGGTCAAGTTTTGGCTAGTTTTAAGTGGTTTTTCAAGTGGAACTTCTGGGAAATGATGTAATTAGTTGACCATGATCCTTTAGGGTATGAAACAACACTTTTAGGGGTTAAAGACCGCTTTTTTTATCGACATATGTGACTGGGGTTGAAGTGCCCAAATATTTCTATAACAGTTGCCCCCTAAAGCATGAGGTCATAAATCTTTTGATGTCGGGTGAAATGCTTTATCATGAGGATTCGAGGTATTCGAACTGGATGGTGACCTGTATAAGATACAATATAATACATCATCATCATATTATTTTCATGATCTAGCTGAGGTGGGCATTCCCATGCTCAGCTTTATAAATTCATTTTCATGTACATAGGACAGATAATCGTTGCTGGTGCAAACTGGTGATTCTTTACATGTAGAGTCATCATCCCTTAGCTTGGATGATCATCTGTGAAGCTTCTGTGTACAATTGATGTCTTTATTTTCCGAAATATATCGTAGCTCGGATGGGTGAAACTAGATTTGGGGTCTTCAAACTCGTTCAATATTCGCCCAATGTACAAGTCGATCCATGTGAAAAGATATTCTGAAGTCGAACATCGAAAGACATTGCCTGATTACTAGTCAATAATGTAAGTCGTTAACAGGTGCGAGAGGAGTCACCAATAATGATAATGAACCTCAAGGTACTACAGTACAATTCATGTGGTGAGAATATATGAGCCGATGTCGAACACCACGCAAAATCTTTCGGTCAAAGGCCATTGATGTAAACCTATTGCCGAAAGTGAGAAACTTGTCATTGAGGCATGCAAGCTTCAAAGTACTGAAAGGGTTGTTTCTAAGTCAACTTCTTGGATAATGAGCTGATGTCAACAAGAAGTGACCCGTCATAGGAGGGCCTTGATGTATCCCACATCTACGACACGAAACGAAGCAGATGATTTTTCTGGAGGTGAAAACGATATGGTGACATAAGGTTCAGGAATGGAAGTCATGAAAAATGGAGGGTGAAGGTATTGCAATGGATGAGGCGTTAGTTGGATGGTGAATTCTCTGAATGACTTCTCTTGAACATGTTGGTGACACTGAGATGGATTGGTAGCGTTAACCCCAAAAGATGGATGGTCCGAAGGACCAATGGTGATATGACCAGCGAATTGAATAACCCAACCCAACTCAATCATGGTGATGGAGTGAAAGTGTCATGTTCAAGAGCGACCTGATACCAATAAAATTCTTCAAGTTTTCTTCCCTTTTTCCCCAGTCATTTCTGACCAGTACCTCTTTATTTTTGTCAAGCTTGAGGAGGATAACATATGCTTGTTCTATAATTTTCCCTTCGAGCAAACCTGTCGCTATGTTTTAGCGAGCCTAGCGATAGTGAAACCTGTCGCTCTTGTCTGGATGGACAAGTTTGTCGCTATTGTTTAAAAAAGTTTAATGACAATTATAACTCAGTCCTTTTCATGTTTATAGTGTTTGAAAAGGGATGAAAAGAAAACTCCAGCAGTCCTTTTTTGTAGCATAATCCCTAAAGTCCGAAAAAGTATAAAATAATACGAAAGGGATGACTTTTCGATCACTTTAGCAAGCTGAAAAAGACAAGCACTTGATCTTTTTTTGTTTGATAATCCCTCAAGTCTAAAAAGATTAAAATGTACAAGAGGGATGGCGCTTTCCCCTTACTTTAACGAGCTGGAAAGGCCAATAGCTCAACAATCTTTTTATATTTAATGAGTCTAAAAAGAGTTTAAAATAGACTCGTTTTTTGAGGAACGAGTGGTGTTTTGGGGTAGCAACTAGTTCTAGGTAAGCTTGGAACTTTTCAAAACATGGTGATGTGAAGAGAGTGGCTATTAGGACCACTCATCGCAGTTGTTCCTCAAAAGGGTAAACAATCAAGTGGAAGCGTATGATTGGCCAAAAGAATGGAGGTGACTGTAGGAACATAACCAAGGTTCAAAACACTGATCGCATGGTAATCACAAAGGTTATTTACGTAGGGTGGATTCATTTTTTAATGAGCTTGAACCAGGAGAAATTATGCTCATAGGCGGGTTTATTTTTTAACAAGCTTGCACCTTACGGAAACATTTCTCATGATAGTGGTTTAAGACGTTCAATTTACCATTTAACACGTTAGATTCTTTCCTCGGTCATTCAACCTACTCAATTGCTCCATCAAATTGATTAGAAATACATATACATGCCTCAAAAATGAATTAGAAAACTAACATTTTACTTGAAGTATGTGAATAGTAACATAAAAAGTATGGGGGTTTTACGCAGTGCATTATATTAGATATCATTTTGGGATTCAACTGCGTTAAGTAAGATCATTCACGTATGACCATTTCCATGAGAGGTAGTCGTAACTGACTAATTTCTCATGATTTTTGAATAGTTCACTTAGCACTCATTGCATCGGGTGATGCTCACAGGGGTGAAGAAGTGGGATTGAAACTAGTGAAATGTGGAGAACGAATCACATAGCATGAGTGCTAAGTGAACTATTCAAAAATCATGAGAAATTAGTCAGTTACGACTACCTCTCATGGAAATGGTCATGCGTGAATGATCTTACTTAACGCAGTTGAATCCCAAAATGATATCTAACATAAAAAGTAGTTTTACCTCTCATTTTTACCATTTCATTTCAAATTTGAGATTTTGGAGCTCTGGAGTGGACACAAAACATTTTGTAAAAACTATAAATAGTTATATATTTTCGATTTTCGGAGTTTTATTCTGGTTAAGTTATGAAATCATAATGCAAATATTAATGTGAAATGCTTTTCTTTACAAATGCTGCAAATGTCTATCTAGCACATAATTCGCTAATGAATGAATTAATGTGTTTAAGTTTCTAGAAATGTGTTGATATTGAATGGAATCAAATTGTCTTTCCAAAATCCTCACTCTTAGTAACATATGATAAATAGCTAGGTTCCGAATGGAATAGATGCCCGTAAGCTGTAGAATGAAGAGCTGTGAATCTAGCCTGACAACAAGTCGGCATATGCCATGTGAAATGGCATGAAAGAGAAGCTCAATCAACGTGCTACACTTAGCGATGTTGTTCATTTATCGACCAATACATATCCCTTTGAAACTCACTAACTCGCCACTTGGAGCAAAAATGGCCCAGGTTGCAGAAGATAGGTTCCGCGTACTACGACTAGCTCCGTTGGCGTACCCAAGGAATGATTCCAAAAGGTTCGACATCTGCAACAAATGCAAAGTGGATTACCTAACCAAAATGACAACTCTTGACGAAAACAAAAACGTAACAAAATCATATCTAAAAATAGATTACTACACTTGATCAAGCATAGTAACGCTTAAGATACAACCCATTACGAGGTTGCGATAGTGGAATCCCATCGTAATCTACTAGCTCGTAGGCTCCTTTCACTAATACTCATTTAACAATGTATAGGCCCATCCATAATGGTTCAAACTTACCTGCTCCCAATTTACCAGAGTCCTGATCATAGAGCAAGACCAGGTCACCTTCCGAGAAGACACGAGGCTTGACATTTTTGTCAAATTGCGTTTTGACACATTTCTTATGTGCTTCGTTAACCAGCGCGGCGTCATGATGGGTTTCATCCAAGTGGATTAGTTTCAAGAAATGAGCCTCTTCCTCTGAAGTTTCGAGGAATAGATCAGTTGCGAGCTTGAGAGACAATATTTTGCACTGAATTGGTAAGACCGCTTCCAGACCATACACCAACTAAAAAGGCTTAAATCCGGTCGCATTTCTCACCGAATTCCTATATGCCCACAGAGCTTAGTACAGGATTAAATTCCAATTCCGTTTGTGGACTCCAATCATTCTCTGCAGCATGCGCTTAAGGACTTTGTTGATTGCCTCATCCTGTCCATTAGCCTGCAGATAATATGGAGTAGAACTATCATGGGATAGTCCTAATTTGGAAATCAATTCAACCATCATGTGATTGTGAAAATGCGATCCATGATCTTTGACTATAGCCTATGGAACACCAAACCTAGAGACTACATGATTGAAAAATAAAAGAGCAGTTGTTTCACCGCTGTTGTTTAATGTAGGCATCGCCTCGGCCCATTTTGTAAAATATTCGACAGTGACTATGATATGCCCATGCCCCCCGGCCGAGGTGGGGTAACATGTCATGAAATCTATGCCCCATTTAGCGAATGGCCCAACAGCAACTATAGGATGCAGCGGTTAAGGTGGTAATCTAGTTTTGCGATAAAAAATCTGACAGACATGGCAACTTCTGACTGCGATTATGCAATCTTTGAATATAGTGGGCTAGAAGTAACCAGCTCGTAAGATATTTTTTGCAATGGCGTGACTAGATAAATTCCCCCCACGTGCTCCTAAATGACAGTCTTTCAAGACTTTTTTGGCCTCCTCATGCGTAAGGCACCTTCGCAGAACTATATCGACACCACGATGGTAAAGTGTATCACTGACGATCATGTAGTCTTTTGCTTGGTATTGAATATGCCGTTGATCCAAGAGAGAGGTGTTAGGCCTAAAGGTTTGGGTTTGGAGATAGATTAGTATATTTTCGTACCACGGGTCGCTTGACGATATCAAAAACAGAGTTTTATCCACGATTGATATTTTATATGTTAAATCGTTGGACGGTGATGGGAGGTCACAAAGTAACTCCGTGAAGACTAGAGATTTCTTTGATTTGGATTTGGTGAATTCAGAATCAAACTCTTGCAAAATGGCTATCCATTTGGAATATTTTCCCCCTAGCAATTGACACGACAGAATGTAGGTCATAGGCTTGCAATTTGACAAAATGGTAGTTTTTCGAAAGAGTATATAGTGTCAAAATCTCTGTATTGCTTGAACAACTGCTAAAGCCAACTTTTCAACATAGGAGTACTTGCTTTCTGTATCATTTAAGTTGTGGCTTAAATAATACATAGGATGTTCTATTCCATATTCTTCTTGTACTAAAACCATGGCGATGGTTGTATCTGTAGCGGCGAGATACAGGTTAAAATCTTTTTGATAGTCAGGAGCGTACATTAATGATGCTTTTAACCTTTTAAATCATCAAAGGAATCTTATGCAACCTGATCCAAGTTGAAGGGTACTTCTTTTTTCAAAATATGTGTATAACCTTTACCAAGTTCGGCGTAATTTGCAATGAACCTTATGTGGGTCGAGTCGAATTCCGTCCTTAGAAACTACAAAACCAAGTAACCGACCAGAACCAACACAAAACACACACTTGTGTGGATTGAGTCGTATCTTGTGGTGTTGGCAACATAGAAATATAGCTCTCAAATGTTGTGGGTGATCGGTCCACTTTCCTGAATGAGTCAGTAGATCGTCGAGATACAGTTGAACAATGTGCTTGATGTCATGGAAGGCGTAGTTCATTTCCCTCTGAAAAGTTGCCCCTGCATTCTTCAAACCGAAAGGTAGTTTACAGTACATGAATGTGCCCCATGGACATATAAATGCAGTCTTTGACTGGTCCTGTGGGCAGATATTGATTTGATTGTATCCGGAAAATCCATCCATAAATGAAAATATTTCACATCTGGCACATTCATCAATTATCTAGTCGATAAAGGGTGTAGGATAGTTGTCCTTTGGAAAAGCTTGATTTACGTCCCTATAGTCGACGCACACTCTAATCGTTCCTTGCTTTTTCATCACTGGAACAATATTTGATTCCCAATCAGTGAGAGGAACAGGGTAGATGAAACCAGCATGCAAAAGTTTTTCAACTTTCGTCTTAATGGTGGCGGCTTTCTTCGGGTGAATCGGCCGAGGTCGTTGTCTTACCGGTTTGACATCTGGATACATCTTTATTTCATGTTCAATGATGCTCAAGTCAATGCCTGGCATTTCTTCGTATGACCATGCAAAGACATCCCTGAATTCGCGAAAGAGAACGCAGTAAATTTCTAGTTCTTATGAAGAACATGATTTTCCAACATGAATATTCTCTACAACATTAGGTTTGGTCGAGATATTAATGGCTATAGTTTCTTCAATATTGGACAGATTTCGCTCGGAATCCACTATATTTACAGTATTTGATAGAAAATCAAAAACTGAAAGATGTTTAAGGTCACTTGAATAATCTTCATTGTTATCTTGAAGGTGGGAACAATGGTGGTAATCTTCCCACGACTTCTCTTCTATCATCATAGATTGAATGATTCCTTCGTCTATAGAATGTATATGAGACCAAGCATTAGAAGAGGTACCATACTCTAGAGCCCTTGTCATGCGGAAAGAGTCAATTTTGCGGACAAAACCGACCTCCCTAGAAGCTAAGGCTTTCTAGTGACAAACAAGACAATTAAGCACTATCTTTCCCTAAATATGCATTTAGAATACAAGAAATCAGGTGTTTAAAACATACCTTTAGTCCAACGTTGTTTGTAGCAGTCCAGCCTCTCCGATCCAGATGAGCTCCTCCTTCTCTTTGAAACCTGCATTCACTAACAAGCAAACGATTACATAGCACCTGAATAACTCATAAAATAAAACATATTCATCATAAAGACCAAGGAGTATATGAAACAAATTATATATAACAACTTGTTGAGAGAAATGAACTTAATTGTATTAAGTGGAAACAAAAGAAACCATTACACCCAGTGCCTTGGTGTTGTGCAAGTCCCTCCCAGGGTCCAGCAAGAGTTCTCCTTTACTTTGATCAGCTCACCCACTTCCAAATGAAGCTAAGAAAGGATGGGAATCTCTCCTCTCAAGCTCTATAAGGGAGTCCTAATTTCAGCAGCATCTACCCTTAGGAATGTTCAGCTTTCAACCTCCCCTCCCTCTGGCCCAATGCCTGTATTTATAATGCTTTGGAAGAAGTTAAACAGGTCCACCATCAATGGGATAAGCTCCTCTTTCAAAGGGATAGCTCCCCTATTCATGGGATAAGTTCCTCTTTCATTGGGATGCATGAACCATCTGGAGGCGCTCAATCCACGTCAAACCATCTTCTAGAATGCTCTAGAATTGACCGCAAGTATGTTTTTTGAAGTAAAACTTGCGCCTTTTGACCTTTACAGGAGTACGCACCCAGCCCTTTACAGACAGAGTGTACAAGTACGCAGGTATTATGAACTTGAGGTGCGTACACGCAGGTAAGAGTAAGAGAAACAGCGTAACCAGAGTTGTATTGATTTTTAAAGACTTTCTCTCGTTTTGGAGTTTGACATGAGGAGCAGAGGTATAAGACTTGCCAAGGAGGACAATATGGTTATTGATGGAGCCATACTGATTGCAAATAGTCATGGTGACAAAATTTAGTGTAACAGCCCTATCTATCCAAACATTTGCTGAGTGTTGATTTGGGTTCGCCACCCAGGCCCAGAAAATTGATTGCTACAAAGATTCTATGGGGCTTGGAGGCAACACCTCGCGATGATACTCTATCAAAATGTTCAAAGTTCTTCTTAATCTTTGATGATGTAGAAGATATCATATGACAGGTTTCCATTGTGGCCACTTCCGCCAGATTACTTGGAGGCGGGAAGGCAAAAGTACCCATTAAAGAAGGGTCTTTTAGGAGACCTACTCTGACATTTTGAAGCAATTGAGAACTTCCATGGATCAACGGAATGCTTCTAGTAACTTGCGAACTGTTGGGGAAAAATGTTAGTTGGTCAACGATTTTAATTTCACCTTGGAAGGGGAATGTAATCTTTCTAAAATATGTTGACACAACAGCAGCCATAGCATAAATCCAGGGCCTACCCAGTAGGATATTGTAGTCAAGGTTTCCATCAATGGCTTCGACTTCAATTTCTACTGTCTTTCCCCCCAGTTGAACTTGCAAGTTAATTAATATCCCATATGGCGTGTATGTTCTTCCATCGAACACTTTTAATGTCGTTGATGATCATGACAAGGGTGGCGATCCTAAAGTTTTCTAGCAACTCATTGACATAATACAGGTAGATGCCCCCTCATCAATGAATGTTCGATGAACAGTTTTTTTTCAGGGATTTTATCTGTATAAGGAAAGCGAGCTAGGTTGGTAACTGAGGTTCGTATCCTTTATGATTAAAGGCCACTATATTGGAATCCGCTGGATCAATCCCACCTATTGCTGATAACAAAACCTGCTTTTGGGAGGGGCAATTATGCAGTACTTCAAGTGTTGACATAGCAGATGGTGATTGGGCCAGATCCTCCACTATATTATAATTTTGTGCTACTCGAGCATGAGGATTAAATGTCGATTTATGTTGTACTCTCTTTGGTGGCTTTATAGTTAATTCAAGAATGATGGGTGGAACAACTTCAGGCGAAGTTGTTGTCGAACTACTAGGTTGATCTATAGCCTTGTTATTCGACGACTGTGGATTCCCATAATCTTTATTCCTTGTCGATATCAAAGCATCATTTTATTGTTTTGAGATGGACAACATAAGCACTTGGGATGGAGAAGCATGATCAATAGCAACCAGATTAGTTTCTAGGTTTGGAAACGGATCAGTCAATACCATTGAGGTACCTTAAGTCTTTAAAAACTTCGTGACCTCAGCTCAATGTGGACAATCTCTTGTATAATGGTCCTCATCACATATGAAACATGGCTGATTAGGTTTCTTTCGCCCAGTAGGGTTTCCAAAAGATTTCTCAGGAGTCGAATCTTCCTGTTTCTTCTTTTTGTTTTTCCCTTTTTTCTTGCCCCCTGGTTGCTTTGGTTCTTTGCCCTTTTCAGATCACACGGCATTAACCTCTGAGGTAAGAAGTTTATCATTTGCTTTTTTACTGGAAACTGCAAGGGCTTTACCAGATGGAGCCTTTGCGGTTTGCGTACTTGAGGTACCAATCACACCATCACTGACATGAGAGTCCCATTTTGATTTAGGAGGGGGAGGAACGGAAAATTCTAGTCTAGGAGCATCAGGAATTTTGTCGTAGAGCATGCCAGACTGAGTATAGATCAAGTATAAATATTGTGCATGAGTAATGACTTTCTCTTTGGTAACAACTCCTCCCTTCGCCACATATTTAGTAATAGAAGGAAATAATGACTTAATAAACCACTCAGCTAAAAGTTGATCAGGAACATATGTCTTTACCATTTGATGACGACGTCACCACTCATGAATATGATCAAATATGTGAGTGGCTATTATCTACTTAAAGTTGGTAAGGAGTTCTATTCCTATTTCGTACCTTATTGATAACTGAAAGTAGGTTATAAAAGTTGTGGCAAGGGTGCTGAAGATATCAAACGAGGCTGAAGGCAATTCAATATACCATTTTGCTGCCAGACCAGTTAGCGTTCACTGAAAAAGGTGAAGCCTAATCGAATCATCATTTAGGGTCTTAGATGAACAGCATAAATGAAAAGTCATTACGTGATTCGATGGATCTTCACCTGGATTTCCATTTAATTTAGGAATATCAGAGGGAAGTTTATGAGGAATCGCTGGCCACCAAGGGGTGTAAGCAATTGGATCATTCGTCAGCCGGTTTAGATCTGGTAATTCTAGAGTTGCTACAAAAGGCAACTGTTGATTCAGGTTAGGTGAAGCATACCCAGGATAAGATGGAATTGCCTGGGCAGTAGGTCTTTGCATACCAGCATAATGTATCTGATGCTAGTAAATTTGATAAGGTTGTTGATAACCGTTTTGAAAATGTTGTTGTCCATTACCTACAAAACCTTGTTGCTTAGATCCTCAGTAGGTTTGCTGGAATTTCAGTTGTTGATATTGTACCAGCCATGGTTGTTGGACCATTTGCTGTTGCCCAATACTGGATGATTGAACAAGATGCGCAGTGATAGTACTTGTTTGAGCCTGAGTCATTCCAGGTAAGGAGGCACTAACCTGAGGTTGTGATTGAGCTGCAGAGACAAGAGGCTATTGTATTGCAACCTGAGAGACTTGAGGTTGACACACAACAGGTAGTGCTTGTAATTGCAATACAGTCACAATAGCAAGTGTAGTGGTAATACTCGACACAGGTTGGACTAGTTGTATTGAATATACAACCCTTGGTTGTTGAGGCAGTATTGGTACCCAACCGTTGGATGTAATTCCAGTTTGACTTGAATTTTGTTGTAAATTCTCATATGGCTGCCCTCTAGGGGGAACAATGAAAAGGCATACTGCCCCCCATATTGTGGCAATCCAGTGCTTAAAGGATAGATCGGTCTTTGAACATTGGACTGCCCAAATTGATACTGACAAACAGGATCAATTTTTTGCATTTCAACATAATAAATACCAGATGAGACTCTGGGTGAAGAAATAGGAACAGACCATGTCATCGAAACAGTCCCTGAGTGGACTCCAGATAGTGGTTGATAACTAGCTGGGACAGATGATATACCAGTAAACATTGTCAGAATGGCAGGAAGAAGCTCTGCCATATCTATGTCAGTCGACACAGTCCTAGATGTTGGTGGTTTCTCAGTCATACTTAGTCTATCCAAAATATGTCCTAGCGATTCGTGAGGAACTTGCGATGAAAGATGATTAAAAGAACTAACTTCAGGAATAGAAGGATATAAGTGGATCCTAGTTCCAAAATGCAATGGAGTACTGGATGGAGGATCCTCTACTATCTCCTCTATGGAAACCAGTCCAGGTGGAAGAGGTAGATCGTTAGGTCCATAAAATATTTTTGGAGCCGAAGAAGGTATAGCTTCTGTAGTAACAGATACTAGAGGGGTGGCACCTTCTGAATTCTAGAACTCAACTTCTAGATGTTCAGATAAGTGAACTTCAGTCCTTGGTTCAACTCTAGATGGAGTTGTCTCAAGTATAAAAGTGTCTACCTTACACTAGGATCCGTTCTAATTTCCTCTTGTAACTGTGGAGCTTCTTCTGTAAAGGCAGATGTACCAGAAATGAACGGAGTAACTGTAGTCTCTCACGATGTTGAAACACAAGTTTCAAATAAATCAAGTGAATTGGACTCAGTTGAACGAGACTGTTTTTCCTAGAATCGTTGCGTCTCTGGAGTCAAAGATGGTTGACTCACTAGTCTCCATGAATGACGGGGTTTTGATTGACTTTCTTCTACGATTGCGGATTACTTGATCAACTCAAAATTAAGGGGAAAAAGATGTTCCGTATTAAATAAATTTTAATGATGCTTTGACACAACTTTTCTTTTTCAATTTTTAAGATTCGAGAAAAAGCTAAAGATGACTCTAGTCGCCTTTGACTTTTAATGAGCTTGAAGTGACAAGTGCTCAAATTTTATTTTAAGGAGTCGTAAAGGAACAAAAGTGACTACTCTAGCAATCTAGACAGAGGAATTACCAAACCAATCACAAAACTGCAAAATACACTTTAGTGATAAATTAAAGAGAAATTACCAAGGACTTATGTACAGCAGTCAATCTTCCCGAATGTTGTGTTCGGTGCATTGCGATCGATAGGGCGAAAGGCACAACTTCCTATGGATAAAGGATATCAGCCTATTGTGGTCTCCCAATATATACTCAACAGTACATGGAGCACAAGTCCATACTAGCACTTGTCGTATGAAAGAGGAGGAATCACCCAACCTTCGATGAAAACGATAGTTACCAAGTTTTACGACACTGGAACACGTCTCTAGCCTAGACTTCTAGATGTGTTGCGTTAGGTTCCAAAGCATTTTTATGTTCATTGAGATTTATTTTAGAGTTGATCTTGTTTAGAAGTTTGTCTTTCAAGGTTCACCGTGTGATGTAGATGTAAAATTCCTAAATATGCAATCTAAAATAATAAGCAGTGGTTTATTTTCTTTTAGCAATGAAAATCCTAGCTACTAAGGAAAGAAGATTATGACTCTTTCAACAAAGAGCAAAGAGCACACACTAAATGCACTTTTCCTAAATCATTTTAGCACACAGTCTAAATGCAAATTCAAATTCATGTATTTGTTTTTTGTTTCCTTAAAGTGAGAATGCCAAAAAGGAAAACTATGTATAGATCTAAACTATTTCCTTGAAAGCGACATTTCAACAATTTATTTTCAAAATGAAAGGAAGACTAAATGACACTTTTTGATTTCGACTAGAAAATTGCTTTCGACACTTTAAATATTAACAATTCAAATCAAATACATGAAAAAAAGTACAATCGACTATCTAGAGAAGGAAGACTTTACGACACTCTTCTTTTTGACTCAAAATGACAGTTACGACACTTTTTTGCATCAAAACGACAGTTCTATTTAAGCTACTTTTTGAAAAAGGATTCTAAATGATGGAAAAATACATAAAAAAACATTCACTAATCCTAATCAATGGAGGTTGAAATATGTACAGGAAAGAGGCTTCAGCAATGAGATACTGATCACAAGCAGCAACACAATCAAACAGAGCTGAGAACAAGGACAGAAAACCAAATTTCAAAGAGATAAATGAGATCACTCAGTCATCGCACCTGTGCTTCTCAGAAACAGGGATGCATCTCACCTGCTACACACGGGAGGTGCGATGCATACTGGTTTCCAGTTACAAACAGTGCGATGGGCCAGGGAGAAAAACTGAGTTGGGTTTTTGGTCAAATTTGCAGCTGAGTTCAGGGTTTTAGGTTGAGATATTATGAACAGTAAAGAACAAGGTGTAGGGGTATAATCTTAGGAGGTTATTGAGCTACCACAAGGGTGCTTAGAATTCTTGTAAGTCAGATGTCCAGTCCAACCCAAAGATTGACTAAAACAGCATTCATCTACTTTGCAATTGAATAGCAAGAGCAGTTCGAAGGCTATCTAGCTAACTTCAAGCTTCGTCTGTAGTTTATAAAGCAAACAAAAATAACAAACAAACAAACTATTCGCTCCCTAGTGGAGTCGCCATTTTGTTTTCGGGAAAACTAGTGTCTTTTCGATCTGCTAGTCCCGCTAAGATGGGTAGCTATCTTAGAAACAAACAACCAAAGCAATTTGCGATTTCCTTTATGTATGATAGATAAGAGAGAGGAAAAGGGGACCAACCTAGATCTTCCGCTTGGCTCTTTTCTTGATTTCTCTCTCCCTTGATAAAGTTTACAACTCATCTCCTACTTGTCCTGCTTTAGAGAATACCTATAGAGTCAAAGTAACAAAACACCATAAAAGCACCTCGATCTATAATATCATAAACAATGCAGAATTAGAAATACATTGACCATACAATTGCACTCACAAATAAAAAGATTCACAAATACACAATTATATGGAGGAAAACTCAAAGAACTTTATTAATAGTAGAAGAGAGGATTACAACCCAACTGTCTGATCTAGCATCATCCTCCTAGCATCAAAGCCCTCTTCACCTCATAAAAATCAAAATCACCCAACAATACAATGTCTCTTCTCAAAGATAAACCAACAACATTTCCTTACAAATTACAAGATTCTAGCCTCTATATCTCTTAGATGAGGCATCCATTTATAGATGTCTTGCAAGGGCGTGAGTCAGCTCTGGGTTTTTGATTAGTGTCATTCCACTGATAGTTCTTGGTTCCACTTGGAGATTTCAATGATCTCTTACTCATCCCTAGGCGATTTCAGAGAGGCAAGTGTCATGGGAGAAGTTTCTAGAAGATTCCATGAGCTTCCACTTAGCAAACTGTCTCTGCCATTTGTCCATTCTCGCTCATCGCACCTACAGAAGGCCTCTTCAGTATGCATTAGACCTAGCTAGTGTAGCAGCCAGTATGCATCGCACCTTAACCATGGAGCAGTTAGTGTTGGCATTATGTTTTCTGGTATGACTGTATGTTACAGATGTTGTACTTGATGGCAACTCCAGTGGTAAGGCTCTCAGTTTGTTGAAAATTAAGAAGGACGCAGGCAATCGGTTCAGAAAGTGCGTCCCCGCAGGTATACCATGCAGAACCCGCGTCCAGGGACGCCGGCCAGCCGTTCAGGGGGTGCGTCTACCCAGTGCACACATTTCAAGGCAGAGAAAAGCACGTGGGGGTTTCTTGTGTGGTATCTAGCCGACGGTTTTGTATTTCTATGGTGTCGGCTCATGGTATTGTTCCATGTTTTGGGGAGGAGCTTGCCTATATAAAGCAAAGGAGTTCATTTGGTTTGTGCAATTGTCTTGGGTTGAATATCTTATTTGGTGAGATCTAGTCCAGATCTAAGAGGGCGAATCTTCTAATGGACTGTGATCTCTATGGCGCATGATCAGATCTGTAGATCTGACTGTTTGGGTCTGTCCTGAAGTCTTCATATCATTTATATCTGAAGGGTCGCAGGTTCAGTGAAGGGAAAGTGCGTCGGGACGCAGGTACTGTAAAGGGCAAGTGTGCCGAGACGCAGTACAGTAGAAAGAGACCTGCGTGGGGACGCAGGGCGATCAAAGTTCAGGTGCGTCTCTGAAGCAGAAGGACGCGGCGCGATAGTGTTTTCAGGTGCGTCTCTGTAGCGAAAGACGCGGCGTGATAGTATCTTTGGGTGCGTCCCTGAAGCAACAGAACGCAGAGCAGTCAAAGGAACAGTGCGTAGGCACGCAGCAGAGCAGAAGGATATCTGCGTGTGGACACAGAGTAGCAGAAGGTTAACGACGTCTGGTCGCAGGCCATAGAAAGAAAAATTGCGTCTCTGTTTTAAGATGTTCTGTTGATTGAATTTCTCTGTTGATAAGGTGTTCTGGGTTAATTCTGCTATTGCTGATCTGATATCTGTAGTGATCTATATCTGTTATGTACTTGTTGATCATCTGATGCTTTATGAAAAGAAGTAGGGGGTTGTAGCTCCCTTCCAGGAGTAGACCTGAAAAGAGAGAGAGAGAGAGAGTTGTAGCTCTCTGCAGGTTGCAGCCTGCGTACTGGTAAAGGACTGCACCAGTACAAAATCATTGTAAAAGAAGTTTCTAAATTGAAAGAAGATAGAGACATATTGCAGCAGGTGGTTTTCACCCACATTGGGTTTCCACCTTACATCTTGTGTTCTTTGGTGTGACTATCTGTTTTTCATGCTCATTATTTTATGGTACTGACATGCTAAAATAATTCAAAGATCAAATAAGGAAGATTTATTAAATTGCTAGATAATACTGATTCACCCCCCCTCTCAGTATTATTTCCAACAATTCGTATCAGAGCAGGTCCTTCAGATAAGCTTGATCGCTTGAAGGTAGATCATTCATCATGAGCAACTACGAGAGAGAAGCATCAATCAGGCCACCAATTTTTGATGGGACAAACTTCAATTATTGGAAGGTAAGAGTTACTGCATATCTTCAATCTCTTGGTACAGAAGTTTGGGACATTGTAGAAACAGGCTATGCTTTTCCTTCAGCTACTCCTACAGATCCAGCTGAGAAAAAGAAGTATGAAACAAATGCAAAAGCAGTCAGTACTCTATTAGGAAGTATATCCCAAACAGAATTCATGAAGGTAATGCATTTCAAATCAGCAAAAGAGATATGGGACAAAAAGGTCACGAGCTATGAAGGAGATGAACAGGTAAAACAAGCTAAACTTCAAACTCTCAGGATTCAATATGAGACTCTCAAGATGTATAATGATGAAAGTGTGGCTAATTATTTTCTTCGGGTAGATGAGATTGTTAATTGTATGAAAATTTTGGGTGAAGAAATAAAAGAGGCTATAGTAGTTCAAAAGATTCTAAGATCATTATCCCCCAAGTTTGAATCTAAAGTATCTGCAATAGAAGAAAAGGAAAATCTCCGTGTTCTCACTATGTCTCAGCTACATGGAATTCTAACTGCTTATGAAATGAGAAAGGGAGGTCCATCAGACAGAAGGGAAGCTGCTTTTAAGGCATCAGGCAAAGAAGATTACTATGAAGCAAGCCATGTTCCAGAAGAAGAGGAAGAAGAATCAAATTTTGTCAGAAATCTTCAAAGGGGCTCTGGAAGGTTCAGAGGTAAGCTACCTTTCAAATACTTTGCTTGTGGAAGAGTAGGTCATTATGCTGCAAAATGTCCTTATAAGGATAAAGGAAAGGAACCTGCTAGATGGAACAAGAAACAAAGTGCAAACAAGAAAAGCTACTACACCCATGAAGATAGTGATGCCTTATCAAACAGTGATGAAGATGAACAAGGTAATAAATATAAGCTGTTAATGGCATTTGAAGATGATGATTATGAGGATGCTGTAGATGTGGATAATCTCTATGATAAAATTACTAGACTCAAGAGATGTATAGAAGAAAAGAATGTGATCATTGATACTCTGCAATTTCAAATTGATGAAAAGGAAAAACATCTTGAAAAAATAGAAGGTGAAATTGTTGGTCTCAGAAAAGAAATTGAGAAAACAAAGGCTATTAATCTTAAGTTTGTCAAAGGATCTGAAACCTTGGATGAGATTATCAATGTGCAGCGGTCTCCTCTAAACAAGACAAGTTTGGGCTATAATGGAGAAATCTCTCAAGCATCTACCTCAAAAAGTTATCTTGATGCAGCAAGAAGAAATGAGCAGAAGAACAATGAAGATAATCAGGTAAAGCAAGGACGAATTACAAATAGAAACTATCAGGGACAATCCATCTTAAGGGTGAACAAAAGCTACAACCAGCCACAGGTAAAATCTTCTCAGTTTGGTCCAAGAATAGATGAAAATAGAAATTACAATCAGTTGGCTGGTAGATTCAATAACCGCAGAAGCTTCTTCAATGGACAATGCTTTTCTTGCCATAACTTTGGTCACAAAGCAGCTCAATGTGTTGCATATAAAACAATCATGACTAGGGAAGCTCAAAAACAAAGAAGTATGACAGGGATTACAAAAAGGACCTATAACAACTTTTCGGCTCTTGAAAATGAAGTTGAATGTTCTATTTGCAATAATTTTGGTCATGAAGATTCTGAATGCAGGAGCAGGTTTCAGGAGAAAAAGGAACAAGAAAGGAAAAAGGAACAAGCCACAAGCACCAAAACATGGAGAATAAAGGAACCTCAAACAGAAAGATGTGGGATAGCATTTTATGCAGAAGGACAGGAAAATCTATGGTACATTGACAGTGGATGTTCAAAACATATGACAGGTGACAAAGAAATACTTGAATCTTATTCTACTTTAGAAAAGGGAAAGAAAGTTTCTTTTGGAAATGATACTCCTGCAACTATAAAAGGAAAAGGTATTGCTCCTTTAAAAGAAAAGGTCAAGGCTGGAAATGTTTTGTATGTTGATGGATTGAAGCATAATCTACTAAGTGTCAGCCAGATGTGTGATCAAAGAACCGAGGTTATTTTCAGATCGAATGGATGTCTTGTTCGTGATCTTGATACAGGTAAAACAGTTCTCAAAGGCAAAAGAACTCCAAATAATCTGTACATATTTGAAGAAGGACAACAACAATGCTATCTAAGCAAGGATGAAGAGCACTGGTTATGGCATCGAAGGTTGGGACATCTAAGCTTCTCACAAATAAGGAAAGCATGCAAATATCAGGCAGTTCGCGATCTTCCAGATATCAAAATTCCTAACAACACCATATGCAGATCATGTCAGTTTGGAAAACAAACCAGGACTAACTTTCCAGAGAAAGAAGGATCAGCTAGCATGCCTCTTGAGCTAGTACATACAGATACATGTGGTCCATTCAGGAAAAGAACACCCAGAGGAGAGGAATACTTGATATTATTTATTGACGATTTCTCCAGGTTTGTCTGGTTAGGACTTATGAAGCACAAAGATGAAGCATTCGAAAAATTCAAATCCTTTAAAGCCTTGGTTGAAAATGAATCAGGTCACAAAATTAAGTGCCTCAGATCCGACAGAGGTGGGGAATTTACTTCAAATGAATTTTTCGATTTCTGTGATGAACATGGGATAAGGAGAGAATTCTCTACAGCTAGAACTCCTCAGCAAAATGGAGTTGTTGAAAGAATGAACAGAACAATCCAACAAATGGCTCGTGCTATGCTTGATGAATCAGGAACTCCCGCAACTTTCTGGGGTGAAGCTGCACATGCTGCGGTTATTATTCTCAACAAGACAAATGTCCGGGTGAACAACACTCAAACTCCTCATGAGCTCTGGAGTGGTAAAACTCCTTCGGTAAAGCACTTCAAAATCTTTGGAAGCAAATGCTATATCAAGAATACTGATGAGCAGCTTGGCAAACTTGAACCTAGAGCAGATGAAGGCATTCTTCTTGGCTATTCTCCACATAGCAAAGCATACAAATGCTACAATAAAAGACTTGGCAGAATTGTTGACAGCATTGATGTAGTGGTTGATGAGAAGGGATATATTCCTAGGCAAGTACGTCATGAAGATATAGAAGAAGATGAAGGCTACCCTCAAAGACAGAATAATGAAGAAGAAGAACCCCAAGGAGAACTTCAAGAAGAACCAGAGGAGCAGACAAGAATAGAAGAGAAAACTCCATCCAGATATGTTCAGAAGAATCATCCAGAATCTCAGATTGTGGGGCAGAAAGAAGCAGGTGTACAAACAAGAAGAACAGTTGCAGAAGCCTCAAGCTATTTGGCATTACTCTCCTCTACTGAACCACAAAATGTGAAAGAAGCATGCAAAGATGAATGTTGGGTGAAAGCAATGGATGAAGAACTTGAGCAAATCGAAAAGAACAACACTTGGGAGCTGGTTCCTAGACCAAAGGATAAGAATGTTATCGGAACAAAATGGGTCTTCAAAAATAAATTGAATGAAAATGGAGAAGTAATTAGAAACAAAGCCAGACTTGTTTGTAAAGGGTATGCGCAGCAAGAAGGAATAGACTTTGAAGAAACTTTTGCTCCTGTTGCAAGACTTGAGGCCATCCGAATGTTCCTTGCTCTCTCAAGTTTTTCAAAACTTCAAAGTATTCCAAATGGACGTGAAATCAGCCTTTCTGAATGGAGACTTGGAAGAAGAAGTGTACATTGAACAGCCAGATGGGTTCATTCTTGGAAATGATCCAAATCTTGTATGCCGATTGAAAAAGGCTCTCTATGGTCTCAAACAAGCTCCAAGGGCTTGGTACTACCGGTTGGACAAATATCTTCATCAACAAGGTTTCTCAAAAGGTTCAAAAGATAGCAATCTGTATATAAAAGTTGAAAATGACAAATTGCTAATACTTGTTGTGTATGTAGATGACATTATTTTTGGCAGCAATGAAGAAGCTATGAGTCAAAGCTTTGCCTTGGTCATGCAGAAAGAATTTGAAATGTCCTTGCTAGGAGAACTGACATATTTCCTTGGTTTGCAAATCCAACAAAAGGAAGGAGGAATCTTTTTATCTCAAACCAAGTATCTCAAGCAGATTTTGAAGAAATATGGCATGGAAGACGCAAAACCAGTATGTACACCCATGGTCACAGGATGTAGTCTCAGTACAAATGATGAATCTGCAACAGTACATCAACCAACCTACAGATCTATGATTGGAAGTTTACTATATTTGACAGGTACCCGACCGGACATCATGCATGCAGTTGGAATAGTTGGAAGATTTCAGGCAAATCCGAAGGAGACTCATCTTCAGGCAGTAAAAAGAATTTTCAAATATCTTCAAGGGACTCAAAATTATGGCTTATGGTATCCTAGAGATACAGATCTTACTCTTCATGCTTATACAGATGCAGATTGGGCCGGAAGCGTGGATGACAGGAAAAGCACAAGTGGTGGTGCGTTCTTTATGGGTTCCAGACTGGTATCTTGGTTCAGCAAGAAACAAAGTTCGATTGCCTTGTCTACAGCCGAAGCAGAATATGTTGCTGCTGCATCTTGTTGCACTCAACTCCTTTGGATGATGCAGACTTTGCAGGATTTTCAAATCACTTGTACACCACCTATCCCCATCTTATGTGATAAGACAAGTGCAATCAGCATCTCAAAGAATCCGGTTATGCATTCAAAAACCACGCACATACCTATCAAGTACCATTTTCTCCGGGAACAAGTGCTTGAACAGAAAGTCAAGTTGGAGTATGTTCCTTCCAAGGAACAAGTTGCTGATATCCTCACCAAACCACTGCCCAGGGACACATTTGAATACCTCAGGCAAAAGCTGGGGGTTGTTGATGCATCATCTTATTGCTGAACATCTTCTTATTGGTGGTACAAGGCTCAGGGGGAGCACATAATGCATTGTTGGCATTATGGAGAAGGAGATCTTGGAAATAGCTGCAATATGTCTCTATCTCTTTCATGGTGGTGCGTTGCTGCAGATCTGGTTCATATTCAGGGGGAGCATGAGCTTAGGGGGAGCATACCCTTTGCCCTTGATGTCAAAGGGGGAGAATGAAGCTGAAGTTTGTGAGGTTGCCATCAAGTCCAAAGGGGGAGATTGTTGGCATTATGTTTTCTGGTATGACTGTATGTTACAGATGTTGTACTTGATGGCAACTCCAGTGGTAAGGCTCTCAGTTTGTTGAAAATTAAGAAGGACGCAGGCAATCGGTTCAGAAAGTGCGTCCCCGCAGGTATACCATGCAGAACCCGCGTCCAGGGACGCCGGCCAGCCGTTCAGGGGGTGCGTCTACCCAGTGCACACATTTCAAGGCAGAGAAAAGCACGTGGGGGTTTCTTGTGTGGTATCTAGCCGACGGTTTTGTATTTCTATGGTGTCGGCTCGTGGTATTGTTCCATGTTTTGGGGAGGAGCTTGCCTATATAAAGCAAAGGAGTTCATTTGGTTTGTGCAATTGTCTTGGGTTGAATATCTTATTTGGTGAGATCTAGTCCAGATCTAAGAGGGCGAATCTTCTAATGGACTGTGATCTCTATGGCGCATGATCAGATCTGTAGATCTGACTGTTTGGGTCTGTCCTGAAGTCTTCATATCATTTATATCTGAAGGGTCGCAGGTTCAGTGAAGGGAAAGTGCGCCGGGACGCAGGTACTGTAAAGGGCAAGTGCGCCGAGACGCAGTACAGTAGAAAGAGACCTGCGTGGGGACGCAGGGCGATCAAAGTTCAGGTGCGTCTCTGAAGCAGAAGGACGCGGCGCAATAGTGTTTTCAGGTGCGTCTCTGTAGCGAAAGACGCGGCGTGATAGTATCTTTGGGTGTGTCCCTGAAGCAACAGAACGCAGAGCAGTCAAAGGAACAGTGCGTGGGCACGCAGCGGAGCAGAAGGATATCTGCGTGTGGACGCAGAGTAGCAGAAGGTTAACGGCGTCTGGTTGCAGGCCATAGAAAGAAAAACTGCGTCTCTGTTTTAAGATGTTCTGTTGATTGAATTTCTCTGTTGATAAGGTGTTCTGGGTTAATTCTGCTATTGCTGATCTGATATCTGTAGTGATCTATATCTGTTATGTACTTGTTGATCATCTGATGCTTTATGAAAAGAAGTAGGGGGTTGTAGCTCCCTTCCAGGAGTAGACCTGAAAAGAGAGAGAGAGAGAGAGTTGTAGCTCTCTGCAGGTTGCAGCCTGCGTACTGGTAAAGGACTGCACCAGTACAAAATCATTGTAAAAGAAGTTTCTAAATTGAAAGAAGATAGAGACATATTGCAGCAGGTGGTTTTCACCCACATTGGGTTTCCACCTTACATCTTGTGTTCTTTGTTGTGACTATCTGTTTTTCATGCTCATTATTTTATGGTACTGACATGCTAAAATAATTCAAAGATCAAATAAGGAAGATTTATTAAATTGCTAGATAATACTGATTCACCCCCCCTCTCAGTATTATTTCCAACAGTTTGTATAGTCCACTTTTGGCTAGTTCTAAGTGGTTTTTCAAGTGGAACTTCTGGGAAATGATGTAATCAGTTGACCATGATCCTTTAGGATATGAAACAACACTTTTAGGGGTTAAAGAGCCCTTGGTTTATCAACATATGTGACTGGGTTTGAAGTGCCCAAATATGGCTATAACACATACCTTCTCCAAATATTTCTTGGCGCAGATAAAGACACTATGAAAATCTACTCTAAAGTCGGCAATGTCTCTATATTTTTGAAATAATGTAGGTGATAGTTGTGGCCTTTGGTTGATGACCGTGCACAGATCCATCTCAAATAAAACCCAGAACATTTTTTTCTCTGTAACCTAGGTCAATTCCTGTGATTCCCACGGTGAGGCATACTTCGCAGACTCAAAGTGGGGAACTGTGACTCCTCTGGCATTCTCCATGCTACTAATGTGATTAATAGCAATAGCCACGCGTAGTGAAATTTCTTCCCTTCTTCATGTGCTTCTCGGCAGTCATCCAAAAACTCCTAACATAGATACCTAGCCCAGTTAAAATGGACCCCCTTGCTACACTGTGTAGCCAAGGATACAACTAGGACTGGCACTTCGTTCACCTGACACTTCCTCATGATCTTACCAGCAAAATGGATAAGGAAAAATGCATAGCCTCATCATTAATAGAACTAATAGTATAGCCCCAAGACTTCTTGACTAAGCTGAAGTCATTCTTCATCTGATTGGCTAGTTTTTTCTCCTGAGGCTTCCCAAAAAATCCATTGTCAGGGTTTGCTCCTTGGAAAGGTAGTGCATTAATGCTTTGGATTAACATATCGTCAATCAAGATTGGCGTTCCGAGCCATAGACACCCATCATGTACCAATTCAAATAGTTGGCGCACATAGATTATGTTTATGTTGTTACACCCAAAGTGTGGAACATAAAGCATATTCAACAACCTATCCCTACTACCGACTTTATCAGCTTAACCCTTGTCACTCCAAATTCTTCATAATAAACAGATTGGAGGTACTTCTTGGACTCGAATTGGGGATACTTGTTGCGATAATTGAAATTCTAGTCCTCCATGCACAGTTGTCGCACCCTAGCCAACAACTCTCCTTCAATTGGCACTTCCTCTAGTAACAGTGGTGTAAATATCTTGTATTTGATATAATTTGGGTCCTTTCTCATCTTTGCAATTTGTTTTCTCAGCGACATATATGGTAGCAACCTGGAGATTGGTTCCATCTCGTATGCACTGATATCCTCAATTCCATCGGTTATTTCTTCTTCATCCATATCTTGGGGCTCCATTGGTTTCTTCCGTGTATCCATTCTCTCCTTACTCCATTTCTCTAGGGGTATTTTCCTAGGTGATTGCCTAACCAAGGTCTTTTGGGACTTCTTCCACTTCTTGGATGCTGCTACTGCGGATTAGGCTTAGTTCTTCGCAATCTTGGTGTACTAGAATGTGATGGTTGTTAAGCAGTCATGATGGATTCTAACCCTCAACTCAGAAACTCTTGCTCAAGCTCCTTCAAACTCCAACCAAACATGCAACAAAATTCTTGGCTCACACTTAGGCGTAAAATCACACAGCGAATTCTCAGCAAAAAAAGTGTCTGAATGTGTAGTTGGGTGCCATATTTATAACCTTTTTCAAATTGAAACCACTTAATTCCCTCCAGATCCTTCTCATAAATGTGAATTGGGCGGTAGATTTGCCCAGATATCTGCCTTAAATGTGTTTCCCCCACTCCTTTTAACATAAATTCTCTTGTTAAATCAACCCCAACAGTCATATTCTAGATGAACTACATCAAAGCCCTACCTGCAATGTACTTACCCCTTCTTCATCGCAGCTTTCTCCATCTGCGCCATCCTTCGGAATGTTGTGCAACCCTACTTCTACAACAAAGTCCATTTTTGGAAGAGTACTTTATAGTCTTGTGCTTCCTTCCAACTTCCTGTAGCACTAAGACTTTCCTTCGTTCATGTAGTTAATGCACAGTCCTAGGGATGGAACCATCCCTATAGATCTTCAATCGACTACCATTTAATCATCCAACAAATAATAATCCATTCAACTTCATGAGCTGAACTATGCCACCATCTAAGATATCTTTGATAATGTATGGGCCTAGCCAATATATCTTGAACTTACCAGGGAACTGCACGAAATTACTACCACACAACAAAACCAAGTCACCATTCTTAAAAGTTCATTGCTTAATATGTTGATCGTGTCAGGCCTTTTCTCGGGCTTTCTGTACTTTTTGGTGAAATCATGCAAGAAGGTGATCTTCTTTGAGTGCAATAAGTTGTTCCAATATTTCTTCCATAATATTGTTGTCTTCCATATTCCTTACTGCTATGATTCTAAGACTTGCTACTAGATATTCCATCGGCATTACAGCTTCATGTCCATACACCAGTGTAAATGGAGTATGCCTTGTCAATTTCTTTCAAGTAGTCGTCTATGCCCATAAAAATATGAGTATGCACACATCCCAATCATTCATGTTGATGTTGCATACCTTCGTCATAGAGTTCTCCAAATTTTTATTAAAAGCCTCAACCATGTCATTCGCCTTAGGATGATAAGGTGTGCTCTTCTGGTGATGTACTCAAAACTCTTTTGTTAATTATTCAATAGTGTTGTTGAGGAATTTTGTTCCTCTATTGCTCATTAGGATCTTTGAACACCCAAACCTCGACAATATATACGCAAATATGAAGTGTGCAACAGTGTTTGTGCTACAATCTTTCACCGGTCCTCTTTCCTGGTAGATTGATCAGCCCCACAAAATCAATTTCCCACTTATCAAAATCCTAGAAGGTAACTTGTGGATT
This sequence comes from Pinus tabuliformis, assembly GCA_031772625.1. Classification (NCBI taxonomy): domain Eukaryota; kingdom Viridiplantae; phylum Streptophyta; class Pinopsida; order Pinales; family Pinaceae; genus Pinus; species Pinus tabuliformis. The sequence goes on along the minus strand of CM062819.1, from coordinate 76,366,824 downwards.
CAGTGGAAATTCATCTCTACGTGGTGATATTCTGGTCCTCTAGCAAACATCGCAAGCACTACAATAGTCCTTAGAATCCTTGTGCATAGTGGGCCACCATAGTCCTACCCTCAAAATTTTCTGTGCAGTTGTTTTTCCTGTGTAGTGCCCTCCCACGACACCACCATGCACTTCTACCAAAATATTGTTGCTTTCATGCTCAGGGACATATCTGCTTAATATTTCATCAGGGCCAATTTTATATAGATGCCCAACAATCAGAGAAAAATATGTCGCTCTGACTAATAGTTCTTTCTTATGTTGCATTTTGTACTCCACAGGGGCTACTCCGGTAGTCAAAAAGTAAATAATATCTGTAAAATGTTCATTAGCAACCCTTACTACAAAGAGTTGTGCATTAGGAAATCCTTCTTCAATGCTGGTTGGTTCTTCACTGGTGTCAATTCTAGACAGATGATCCATCCCAATGTTCATTCTTCCTCACTTGACAATTACTTCAAAATCATATTCTTGGAACAACAATAGCCATCTGCAAATATTCCCCCCCAACACACGCTTTTTCACCAAGTTTTTTAATGCAAAATGGTCAGCGGACATCTTGAAGTGCGCACCCAACAAGTAATTCCTAAACTTTTGCAGTGCGTACACCATTGCCAAGCCCTCTCATTCCATCATGGAATAATTCCTCCACACCTTAGACAATTTGCATCTCGTGAACGCAATGGGGTGATCAAGATCCCCCTCTCCTAGTTGCACTAATACAGCTCCCAAAGCTATACATGATGCATCCACATGAACGTGGAACTCCTTCTTCCAATCTAGAAACACGAGGATTAGCATAGTGACCATTTTCTCCTTTAAGACATCAAGGCTATTTTGACACTCATCGTCCCAACAAAAGGTGGCATATTTCTCTAGTAATTTCTCCATCAACATAGTGATCTATGTGTATGCCTTAATGAATTTTCAATAATATCGAGTGTGTCCAAGAGTTGTGTGTCGCTGCTTCACATTCTTTGGCATATTGAAATTAATAATAACAATGATTTTTGTAGGATCTACCATCAACCCTTTCTTACAGACAACATTCCTCAATAAAATCCATAAGGTACACAAAAAATACACTTTAGGTATAATGAGATTTGATACTTCCTGCGGATATCCAACATCAAGCACAAGCTCCAGACATGCTTCTTTAATAGTCCAAAGACTGTCTAGTCATCAAAGTAAACCTCCAGAAACTTGTGAACGAATTCTTTAAAGGTTGCAACGACAACTCTGGAAAATATAATTGTTGCATTCTTCAACCCAAACGGCATGACTTTATATTGAAAGGATCCCCATTTAGTAGCAAAGGAGGTCTTACTCCTATCTTCTGACGTTATCTTAATCTGATGGTACCTGTAAAACCTATGTGTGAAGGAGCAAGCCTCTTGTCCTCCTACATTTTCCATAACTTCATCCGTGAATGGTGTTGGAAACGGGTCATGTACGCATGTGTCATTAAGCTTCCTTAAATCGACGCAGATCCATATTTCTCCCTTGGTCTTTTTCTCCTGTACTACCATTGGACTCACCCAGTTAGATTCTTCCATAAGTTCAATTATGCCAACTGTGACCATCTTCTCAAGTTCCTCCTTCACCTTCTCCTTGTATTTTGGGTTGATCATATACATTCGTTGTTTTACAGGCTTCGCATCTGGCTTCAAAGTGATTTTCATGATGCCCAACACTCCCATGATGCTTTTAACTCCATGAACTTCACTGGGAATAACTCGTCGTACTCATGTTGTAACTCAACAACATTTCCTACTGTATCTTCATCCAAGTAATCTCCTATGCATGCGAACTTGGGCTCTTCCTCTAAGCCTATGTTGACCTGCCTCGTCTTAAAAGGATGCGTTACATCAGGTATTTCAACATATTTTCCTGTCACTTCGTGTTGTCCTTCTAAATCAGGAATATTAGTGTTGCTTGGATCTTCCTCACCCTCCTCAACAGTCATATTATAGCATTCCAGTGCGTGTTTCAAATTCACGTTCCAATCAAGATGTACCCAATTCGTCTGCTCATTAAGTTTCCAAAAAATTATTTCTCTAATTTCTTGTAGGGCATCATCTATACACTGAAACCATCTTCAAAGATAAAGGTTAATATAAAACTTTCCTTCAGATCATTCCAATCAGCGGTGCCATGCCGAAGCTCTGTTTCAAGATACCAATTCATTGCTATCACATCCAAAGTGTGAACAAATACATGTACCCATTATGGTCGAGGTTCTTCCCCCCATGTCGTAGTCCAACGAGACAAATGATCTTGAGGATCATCCTTACCATTGTACTTCTCAGTGATCCTTTTGTTTTCATGACCAAACCTTAGCCTCATCAACCTTCAGTACTCCCTCCAATCTCTTATATTATCCTTATGTGTGCCCCATCAGCATGCAAGTGTAACCCTCAAAGCTATATCCAAGGCCTGAAATCATTGTTCTTTTGGTACATCCATTTCAAATTTATCCAAAAATAAGTTGACATCACCTATCCCATCATAATATGGAAAATTGCGTACCTCGGTTGATATGCGATAAAGATATTTTGTCATTTTATTACTTCTCAAAGTAGAAACTTCGTGCAATCGGTTTTGCATGTTCTCCAATTCTTCATCCAAGTCTGAATGACATGAACTATGATTCTCCCAGCTTATCCTTTCATTTGCGGTGGGGTTGATCCAATCCTTGTCGCAAGCAGTTAACTTGTAAATGTGGTCAATATCTTCATCACCATATTCTTCATGGATGGGTTTTGTATTGTTGGAAATAATACTGAGAAGGGGGGTGAATCAGTATTATCACATTAATAAAACTTTTTCATTTCCATAATCAGATTCATACATGCTACTTCCACAACTTCTTATGATTAAGTTAATTGATCTTCAATGAGTGCATTAGAACATTATCAACCATATTATCAGTTAACAGATGCAGTAACATAGAATAGATCATCACACATAAGGCACACACATGAACACCATGATATAAGGTGGAAACCCAATGCGGGAGAAAACCACCTGCTGCAAGTCATCTCAATCTTCTTCTTAATAAGAAAATCCTTTTACAATATTTGTACTGGTGCAGTCTTATACCAGTACGGGAGCTACAACACCCTTTGCTCTTGTACTAGCCGATCCATTTACTAGTACGCAGGCTACTACCTACTACAATGCTCCAAATATTTCCTTTAGCTCTTGTACTAGCTTAGATACTAGTACGTAGGCGCCGGCCTACAATCTTCTCTCCTCCAACTACCACGTTTCATCAATTTTCATACTAGATACACTGAAGCACAACACATAATCTGAAAGGCCACTTTTCATCCAATTTTCATACTGGACCCAACAACAACATTGAAGCTCATAATCAAACAACCTTCTGAATCACCCAATCACCAGATCCATACATATACAATGATATTATGAGAGTTATCAACCAGATCTAGTACATAAAGATAAGTCATTAATCATGATGTATCTGAACTCAATACCGATAACCAAACATCAGTTATGCACCCAAAACCCTGCAGAATAGTCAAAGGCAGTTAAAACAAATTTTAAGCAGGGATCGCAACTTCACTGGTATAGATCTGCGGATATCTGTACTACCTCCGCACCTGCGCCTTCTGTGGCGCCGCGACCACCGCACCTGCGCCTTCTGTGGCGCCTCTGCACTGCGCCTTCTATGGCGCCTCTGTGGCGTCTCCACACTGCGCCTTCTGTCGCGCCTCCGCATTGCGCCTTCTGTGGCGCCTCCGCACTGCGCTTTCTGTGGTGCCTCTGTGGCATCTCCGCACTGCGCCTTCTGTGGTGCCTCCGCACTGCGCCTTCTGTGGCGCCTCCGCACTGCGCCTTCTGTGGCGCCTCCGCACTGCGCCTTCTGTGGTGCCTCCGCACTGCGCCTTCTGTGGCGCCTCCGCACTGCGCCTTTTGTGGCACCTCCGCACTGCGCCTTCTGTGGCGCCTCCGCACTGCGCCTTCTGTGGCGCCTCCGCACTGCGCCTTCTGTGGCGTCTCCGCACTGCGCCTTCTGTGGCGCCTCCGCACTGCGCCTTCTGTGGCACCTCTGTGGCGTCTCCGCACTGCGCCTTCTGTGGCGTCTCCGCACTGAGCCTTCTGTGGCGCCTCCGCACTGCGCCTTCTGTGGCGCCTCTGCACTTCCGCAGCTGCAGCGCTCGAGAGATCACCCTTCACAGATTCGCTTTCAACTTCACTTTCATAGATCAAACTTTCAAAACAATAACCCAATATTTCAGATCTTAAGATATTCAATTGCAAGGATGAATTAGCCAAGTGATCTGCTTTGCTTTATATAGGCTTAGGCCTTTCACAATACCATGGGCCAAAACCATAGGATCAAAAAACTGTTGGACTAATACCATGAACCAATCATGAATGTACGTGAGATCAACACTTTTGACGAAGTACCATTGTCCCAAACCATAGGTTCAAATACCAAGGACTAACTACCATGGACCAAAGGTAAGTTCTCCAACATATACGTGCTTTTCCTCATAGGTTCAAATACCAAGGACTAACTACCATGGACCAAAGGTAAGTTCTCCAACATATACACACTTTTCCTTGCATGAAAGTGCGTGAACGTTTTCTCTACATGAAATAAACTTTTCTCTGCATAAAAGTACATGAACTTTTCTCTACATGAAATAAACTTTTCTCTGCATAAAAGTGCGTGAACGTTTCTCTACATGAAATAAACTGTTCTCTGCATATAAGTGCGTGAACTTTTCTCTACACTATAATTTGTTATTTGAGATGAGTGGGTTGCCATCAAGTACAACATATGTATCATAATGCCAACAATCTCCCCCTTTAGACTTGATGGCAACAACAACCAATCACTCTCCCCCTTTGACATCAAGGGCAAAGGGTTATGCTCCCCCTAAGAACATGCTCCCCCTGACTATAAACCAGATCTGCAAAGAAGAAACATAATCCACCAAACACCATAAATGACCATGAAAGAGATAGATTGCAGCAATAATCAAACCAGCATCCAAGATCTCCTTCTGTACGTCCTCCATAATGCCAACAATGCATTATAAGCTCCCCCTGAGTACCTGTTGAAATCTCTGAATGAGCTCCCCCTTTGTATATGTCATGGTGCACCAATCTGATCATGCTCTTTCTGAGAACAAGCTAAAATGTCTGCTCTACTATATAGTGTTGTTCATGCTCAGGCTCCCCCTGACTGTAAAGGATGTTCTACATCACAAATGACCTTCCTAAAAGATTCAATACATACATCCATCACCCAACCAAGTGGGGATATATTAGAAAAATGAAAACCAAATACATTACATCTTCATCCCAGGCATAGTGGGGAAACCAACATAGGTCGTTACATGACCTGAAGAGATGACACTATTACATCATGAGTCTTGATATGACATCACCTAAATAAGATGAACATTAGCAACAACACTTTATGATCTGCTCCATAGTATCTGTCAACAACAACTAGACCAACAACTTGTATTAGTGCATGAATCATCAAGGTATGTCCGCATCAACAGAATTTCACATTCTATGTGAGAAACATCATAGCCATCCAGATCTACATGAATCAAGTATCATCAATTGGGAATATCTGCATTAATCAACATATGTATGAAACAATCCTATCATCATATAGATAAGAGCTCATTATCATCATGTCTCCAACAATGCAACTTTGAATAATCATCCCTGTATCCAGCCAACAATCCTCATCCATTTGTGCCAAGAATGAAAGGAATCATGATCTTTATGCATATGACGACAGCAGCATATGAGTGACTCAACATCAAGAAGATGTGAATTCAAGCTAAGTGCTTCCCATGTAAGCATCATTAGAGAATCAACCATAAATCTGATCCAAGAACCATGTGAACAACTCATAACCATAGCAAGATGAATCATTTATCCATATAAGTATCATCACCAAGGACTATTAACCATAATGCCGATAATGCATTAAGTCCATATGCTCCCTCTAAACCTGTGCCATCTGTCTGATCATGCATATCAATAAGAAGTATCAAGACATCATCAATATCAAGTTAGAACCAAAACACTTCTAACCATCATATCCACACATCATTATTATTAACTAGAGCAAAACTGATCCTTCTCTTGAATTTGTCCCTACTGCCTTTCTTCAAACAATCATATACGCGACTGTCCAGTAACTAACTCGCGTATATATGCAACTTTCCTTTATGGAGTTTGCATATGAGATTCAGGACACTGAAGTTTTGTACTTTCAGTTCCCTCTGATTCTGGTATGTTTGTACGTTGTGCAGTGCCGCCTTTTTCTGATTGTACTTCCTTTTTCCTCCATATCTTCAAGCGTGATGATGACATTTTCTCCTTTTGATATGGTGCCCACACTTTGTTCCTGCATTCCTTAGCTATATATCCAAGCTTGTTACATGCATAACATCTTACATGTTTCATATTCCTCATGTAACAATCAGCAGCTTTGTGACCAAACATATTGCAAGCAAGGCAATATGCATAAAAGTACCTTGAATGTGATGATCTTTCTGCATAATAGTCTTGAACCCTTCTTCTTCTACATCTAGCTGCAACATGTCCAAGATTATGACATACATAACATTCAACATTATTCATAGGAGGAGTAAAGGATTTTCTTTGAGGAATCTCTTTTCTTGGTTGATGATGAGATTGATATTTCATTTCTTCATTGATCACTTTAGATTTCTCTTTAGAGTTCCTTGCCTCACCTTGTGAACTAGATTCACCTTCAACAGATTCATGGAAACCAAGACCAGTCTTTATAGCAGGAAACCTTTGACTACTAAGAATATCATCCAAGACTTTAGAACTATCTTGAAATCGTAAAAGCTTATCCTTTTCTTCTAGTTTACCTTTCAAGATATTTACCTCAACCTGAAGATGTTCTTCCTTTTCAAGAGATTGCTTTTTCAAATCTTCTTCAGCTTTCGTTCCTTCTTCCATTTGTTCCCTTAGTTTGAGAATCTCCTTTTCTTGTTCTTCATTCAGATCCTACTACATTTGACGAACTCGGAAGGCACATTCTAGTTGAGATTTTAAGCTGGTGACTTCGTTTTCTTGTTTTGCAATAGCTTGGAGTAGATCTGTATTCTGCTTCTTTGATTCTTCAAGATCTCCTTTTAGTGAGAGGATTGTAGCTTCAAGATTTTCATAGTAGCTGGATCTATCTTTGAGTTTCTTGATGGTTGTGCTTCTTTCGTTGACTTCTTTTCTTAATGATGTCACTTCATGCTGCAATTTTTGACATTGGTCTTCCTTGTCCTTGAGTAGCTTTCTTACCTTGTTTCCTTCTTCTAGTTGGGCCTTTAGTTTGGTAGCTTCTTCTTTGAAATCACATTCCCTTTTGTTCAATAGATCTTGTTGATCTCTAATTTTGTTTGTCAGCCTTTTAAATTCTGCCTCTATTTGATATCTTTCTTGTTCACCCATAAGAGCAAATTCAGTAGTTTCGCTATCACTTTCATCTCTTCCAAAAGGAAAGATAGCTGGAACATCAGAGGATAATATATTCATACCTGATAATGATTCTGAATCTGAAGAGCTTCTTATACCTAATCCCAATCGATTCTCCCACTGTCATAGTTCTTCTGAGATGACTTCTTTTCCTTAGGTGCTTTCTTCTTAAGCTTCTTTCCCATTGTTCCACGGATCTCCTTCAAGCGATCAAGCTTCTATCAAAGGACCTGCTCTGATACCAATTGTTGGAAATAATACTAAGAGGGGGGGTGAATCAGTATTATCACATTAATAAAACTTTTTCATTTCCATAATCAGATTCATACATGCTACTTCCACAACTTCTTATGATTAAGTTAATTGATCTTCAATGAGTGCATTAGAACATTATCAACCATATTATCAGTTAACAGATGCAGTAACATAGAATAGATCATCACACATAAGGCACACACATGAACACCATGATATAAGGTGGAAACCCAATGCGGGAGAAAACCACCTGCTGTAAGTCATCTCAATCTTCTTCTTAATAAGAAAATCCTTTTACAATATTTGTACTGGTGCAGTCTTATACCAGTACGGGAGCTACAACCCCCTTTGCTCTTGTACTAGTTGATCCATTTACTAGTACACAGGCTACTACCTACTACAATGCTCCAAAGATTTCCTTTAGCTCTTGTACTAGCTTAGATACTAGTACGTAGGCGCCGGCCTACAATCTTCTCTCCTCCGAGTACCACGTTTCATCAATTTTCATACTGGATACACTGAAGCACAACACATAATCTGAAAGGCCACTTTTCATCCAATTTTCATACTGGACCCAACAACAACATTGAAGCTCATAATCAAACAACCTTCTGAATCACCCAATCACCAGATCCATACATATACAATGATATTATGAGAGTTATCAACCAGATATAGTACATAAAGATAAGTCATTAATCATGCTGTTATCTGAACTCAATACCAGTAACCAAACATCAGTTATGCACCCAAAACCCTGCAGAATAGTCAAAGGCAGTTAAAACAAATTTTAAGCAGGGATCGCAACTTCACTGGTATAGATCTGCGGATATCTGTACTACCTCCGCACCTGCGCCTTCTGTGGCGCCGCAACCACCGCACCTGCGCCTTCTGTGGCGCCTCCGCACTACGCCTTCTATGGCACCTCTGTGGCGTCTCCGCACTGCGCCTTCTGTGGCACCTCCACACTGCGCCTTCTATGGCGTCTCCGCACTGCGCCTTCTGTGGCGCCTCCGCACTGCGCCTTCTGTGGCGCCTCTGCACTGCGCCTTCTGTGGCGCCTCTGCACTGCGCCTTCTGTGGCGCCTCCGCATTGCGCCTTCTGTGGCGCCTCCGCACTGCGCCTTCTGTGGCACCTCCCCACTGCGCCTTCTGTGGCGCCTCTGCACTGCGCCTTCTGTGGCGCCTCTCCACTGCGCCTTCTGTGGCACCTCTGTATTGCGCCTTCTGTGGCGCCTCCGCACTGCACCTTCTGTGGCGCCTCTGTGGCGTCTCCGCACTGCGCCTTCTGTGGCGCCTCCGCACTGCGCCTTCTGTGGCGCCTCTGTGGCGTCTCTGCACTGCGCCTTCTGTGGCGTCTCCGCACTGAGCCTTCTGTGGCACCTCCGCACTGCGCCTTTTGTGGCGCCTCTGCACTTCCGCAGCTGCAGCGCTCGAGAGATCACCCTTCACAGATTCTCTTTCAACTTCACTTTCATAGATCAAACTTTCAAAACAATAACCCAATATTTCAGATCTTAAGATATTCAATTGCAAGGATGAATTAGCCAAGTGATCTCCTTTGCTTTATATAGGCTTAGGCCTTTCACAATACCATGGGCCAAAACCATAGGATCAAAAAATTGTTGGACTAATACCATGAACCAATCATGAAAGTACGTGAGATCAACACTTTTGACGAAGTACCATGGTCCAGAACCATAGGTTCAAATACCAAGGACTAACTACCATGGACCAAAGGTAAGTTCTCCAACATATACGCGCTTTTCCTCATAGGTTCAAATACCAAGGACTAACTACCATGGACCAAAGGTAAGTTCTCCAACATATACGCGCTTTTCCTTGCATGAAAGTGCGTGAACTTTTTCTCTACATGAAATAAACTTTTCTCTGCATAAAAGTGCGTGAACTTTTCTCTACATGAAATAAACTTTTCTCTACATAAAAGTGTGTGAACTTTTCTCTACATGAAATAAACTTTTCTCTGCATATAAGTGCGTGAACTTTTCTCTACACTATAATTTGTTATTTGAGATGAGTGGGTTGCCATCAAGTACAATATATGTATCATAATGCCAACATGTATATCGCGCTCCTTTAGAGGGATCTAAAGGAACAACAACCCTGGTACCATTCTTTTCAAATACCATAATTATCCTTTTTGGACTTATTATGGCATCCATATCAAAAGCCCAATCGATTTCGAGTAAATCCAAATACAAATTATTGTCATCCACAATCTCAATAACTTCAAAATATGCCATTACATGTGCTCTTTCAATGTCTACAACAACGCACTGCAATTGACCCATTAGGATAATCTTCTTTTGGTTGCCCATGCACATTTGAATTGGTGACCATTTTAGCTTTGGTTGCCCCATCCCTCCCAATTTTTCTTCAGTAAGACATGTGCATCAGATTCCAAGTCCAGAATTACTTGATCCATTTAAAATTCGCCAATCTACGTAGTTAATCACATTTCCTGGTCAATTATTTTCTTATTTTTGTTGACCTTTTGTTACTGCGTGTTGTTCTGGTTGTGGCTTCTCTTTACTGCCATAGTTGTCGATCAGTTCTTGCAACCCTTCCACTTCTTTTTGGTCCCTTAAAAATTTCATACATGTATGTAGAAAGTACTTCCGAATGATCGAATCAGGGTTCTCTGTAATAGTAACTACTTCAGGAGCGTTCTTCCTTAGTACTAGTTGCATCTGTTTCCTTGACGTGGAAGCTCCTGGGTCCATGAAACTCTTCTTCGCCTCTACGAAATTTTCCTTCTCCTTTTGTAGATCGAACCCAGTACTCTTCTCTCCTTCCTTCCTAACCCATGTATCTACCACAACAGTTTTACTTTTTGCTCTATCTTCTCTAGTAGCCACACCACTTTGTGTCACTATATTAATGCTTGGATCATCCTTTTGCGGTTCAAATATCATCATTTGTAAATTCTATGCAGGCCGCTAATTCTTCTTCTCCTGCATCTTAGCCATTAAAATAGGGCAAACCTCTATCATGGGGTCAAACTGTATACAATACTGACATGAAGGGTGAGTGGGATTCTAACAATATCGCACATAATGTCCAACTTCACCTGAATAATAGCATATGATCTAACCTCGACCTCATTCAGTGCCCCCTCCTCGACCATGTCCTCGGCCTTGAAATCCTCCGCGGGTCACAGGTGACCACGATCTTCATACGCGGAGCCTTCATATTGCATCCTATACATCGGAATTCAATCCATCATCAAATCATAGCTGCGAGAATTCTTCTCATTGTGTTCTACTGATCGATAGAAGTTACAATATAATTTCCTTGGTGACTGCACATATTTTTGTAAGAAATAACAGTGATAAGTCGGGTGCTAACCTGCAACTCGGCAAATACTACACCATATGCTTGGTCCAAAACTTGGTCCAGCACTAGGCTCTGGCTTCAAAGGATTGGGACCTCCGCCAACCAAATAGTCAGGATAGATAGGACACTGATCCTTATAGTGACCTTCCGCTTTACACTTTAGACTCCAAACTTCTGAGCATACCTCCGACCGAGATTCCTTACCTTTCTTCAAGTCTTGCAACTCCATATGTAAGCTTTCCAACTCGTACTATATCTTCTAAACCCCTATGTGAGTATCTTTTACAGGAGAAGATTCTAATTTCATCGCAATTTCTAATGCTTTTGCCTATGTCCCAGTATTTTGTTGTGATACTGGTAGTTGTGGTGTGCAGCTATATACTACTATTTGTGTTATTCGTCAAAGATCTAGAAGTTGACTCATCCCAACAAACATTTTAACCTCTAATTTATATCCCAGGTAGTCTAATTGACGGCTTTCTTAATTTCTTTAATTTATATATTGCACTGTGACTATGACTTGGGCTTCTTAAACTCTATGTTCAGTGCATTCTTCATTGCAGCCAATGAAGTAGCTGGATTCATCATACTATACTTGATATATGAAGACAATACTCTATCTTGTATTTCTGTGACAAGTTGCACTTTATTCATATTGTCATCATTGATTTGTTGCGCTTTCCACACAGCTTTTGCAGAAAACCAAAATTGATCAGGATCCTCTAATCCCTGACCCTTAAAGATGGGCATCTTTACTAATAATAGCTAGTTAATAACTTTTAACTAGCTATTATCACTAATTTAAATTATTTTATTTATTTATTAAGGGATTGGTCCCCTGTATAACTTATCTCCTTATTATTATTAAAAAGTTTTGATCCCGGTCCAATAGTCAATATTAGCTATTGGTCAAATTAGCCGTTGGAGGCTCTGCTCGGTCTATTTAACATGCTAAGCTGGATCTGTTTCTTCAACTTGTCCTGATGATGAACCACACTGGTTGGTTCGAAACGCATCGACAAATGATATTTCATGTGATCTTCGCCGAAAAATCTTTTGTAAACTTGATATGGATCACAGAAGCCTCAACTCTGCATTAGCCATGTCGAATAGTGGTGGTGGTGGTGGAGCTAGAGGTGGAGGTGGAGGTGTAGGTGTATGAGGTGGATGTGAAGGTGGAGTGGATGGGTGAGGAATCCCATAAGTGCCTTGAGTTTTTGTTTGCGCTGCACCTCTAGGTGTACTAGGGTTGCTCCTTTCTTCTTCGCTTTCTAATTCACCCAATAATGGACTTTACTCACCCTCTATAAATTTGTCACGATCCACTCTAAATCTTTTTCAGCTTAATGTAGATCCAGTCTGGCTTCTTTTAAACATCAATCTATAGTCATAACACCCTTTTCACATAGCAGCATATTAATCTATAGCTTTAAGAAATTCAGATACTTACCTCGTGGACCTTTGCAAAATCTATGTTCAAATTCATTGTAGGATATTGTTGTGTCAATTGCAAATTCACTAAAGAAGCCTCCTAGGATACTATCAATCTAGTAATCAATAGATCTTGCGACCTTATTTTTAGACTCTGTTGGCAGCGGGATCCCCCAAGGGCAGTTTTGGGGCTAAAAACCCATGTTTAAGTCAATTTTTGTAATATTATTGTAAAGACTCCACATTTTGGGGTCTCGGAGCATGAAGGTGTTATGTGTCATAAAGGGTAGTCCGCCCTTAGTTTTGTAAAGTAAAGTCGGTTGTAAGAGATCTAACCATGATTTGCGGAACATGGAATTGTATAAAAAGAGCTAAGCTCTAAGTAGTTTAAGAGACAACATGTAAGATAGTCATAGCTTTAAAGCAAGAAGTCTAAGTCTTGGGTTGTAGCATAGGTAGAGGCTCTGCAGCTGAGTGCACAAAGGCCTAGGGTAGAAGTCCATAGCTAAGTGTGGGGACCCCTGCAGTTGTGTGTAGGGTGGACAAAGTTTGTAAACACTTGGGAAATATTAATAAAAGGAGTATTCTGACATTTCTGTGTATTTGTTCTGTTGATGGGTTTTTATGTATGAATTTCTTCTATTATGCTTATATGATGTGTGAATGAATGCAGTTACATTGAATAATTAAACATAATTACAAATATATGATTACGCGGTGATAACTTTAAGTATTTGGCAAGATAAACAAATAACTTAGGGTAATTGAGGAATCTGCACGACGCGCCACCACAATAGCATGAAAGTACCTGAGCCACAGGTTATGGCTACACACAGGTCGATTGTATACTTTCACGAAGGTATTGAAAGTCGGAATAGAAGGTTTGTCTTACAAGTACGAGAGCGAGATCACCTGCACGAAGGCAGGGATAGAAGAAATCAAACGACATCACAACCATCTCAGGGTGAAAAAACTTGGTTCCAACATCCCCCCATACTGCTTCAGGTGAGACTACGATTTGCGCTTTACGGGCTGATGCCGAAAGGGCCAGTAGTGTAGGGATTTGTTTGGCTAATTAACAGTGAACCTAGGTCAGGCCCCCTCAAGCCAACAAATGGTCCTGTTGTCAGGACCGGAATCTACATGAGAGATGTGTGATGTCGTATCATTGGAATCCAACTAAGAAGGATATTGGATATTGGTTGGATAGAAAAATCCATGAATTCGCGGCACAAGAGAACAAAAACCCGCGACTAACAAAAAACAGTGGTTGGATAGATACCTATATATAGAGATCCATGAGATATTTTTATTCTCCTTCCCTATCTAGCTATATGAGTGGATCGCGAAGATAACAGATAGCCAAGGAAGATGGAAACTTGACGGTCTTATTGTGTGGACCCCAGAGCTAGTGTGAAGCTTGGAAGCATCGGAGGATAAGATCGCACGTGATGTTGATCATTGGCTCGATCGCGTCATAGGAGGATTTGTGACTGAATTCGCGTTCGAGACCTTAGTTATCTATATCGAGGTGGAGCGACACTTTTTCAAAGGACCGCAAGGTAAGTACGTAAAATATTTGAATACTTGGATTACACTGTTGTTGTGTGAAAAGCAAGTTATACATATACCTTGATGTTCAGGACTGTGGGAAGCAGAAAAACTTACAAGAATGAAGGAAAAAGGATCTGGAGTATAGCCCCTTGATTTCACCTCCGTGAAGTGACGAAGAAGGGATAGCAAAGGTTTCTCCGTGAAGTGCTATTCAGTTAATAAGACAAGGATTCCCGTAAATACCACCTTTGCCCACACCACCTCCAACTTCACCACCCTCACCTCCAACTTTTCCCATACCACCTCCACCTCCACCTCCACCATGGTTTAGTATGGCAAATACAGTGAAGTTGCCTTTGTTCAAAGGCTTGGGAAATGAGGACCTGGACCAATTCTAGTTCATTGTAATGGTTGTATGGGAAGCTCAAGGTGTTACAGATGATCATATAAAGAAGGCGACACTGGTTAGTTCTCTGCAAGATTGCGCACTAACTTGGTATATTAAGTACTCTAACGATAACCTAAATGTTGGAGGGGCAGACATTAAGACAACACTAAATAGGGAATTTAGTAGGCCTAAGTCTAAGGCATAATCGATTGTGGGATTCAAAGAGATCACGATGCAACCAGGCAAGATGCCTTGGGAACTAGATCAGAGGCTGAAATGTACAATCCGCGAAGCCAACATGAATTCGATAGATGGACAGCATCGCGAATGGTTTGTGGCTTTGGTACTACCACACATAAGGAGTGTGTTGTTGCAACAGAAGATAACAACTCAGGTAGATGCCTTGGAGATTGACATGAGACTACATGAAACTCCAATGCAAGATCCTAGTCTAGGAGTTCAACTGATCCATGTGCAGCTGAAGAATCTGTGCCTTTAGATGCAAAGTCTGAAGCAGGACAGGACAGTTCGACCAGAGGTACGCGAGGAGATATGGTGCTTGAAATGCAAGAGTCAAGGTCATGACAAAGACAATTGCTCGGTATTTGAAAATTACATTGCAGGAGGAGGATCGATGCCTTTAAGGCCAGAAGCTCAAGCAGGACCTAGCATGGGGCCTACATTATGGTGCACTATCTGTCAAGTAGTCAGAAAACATGCCACAGATAACTGTCACCTGCTACAAAAGTATGTACAAGCACTGCAACCGTTGTTCTGCAACTTGTGTAGGTCGGTAGGACATGATGAGTGTACTCGCAGAAGCTATGAATTGATGATGGATAGAACTCCCGCCTATAGGGTTTAGGCCAAAACGTGGCCCCTTGACCAGAATGTAGGGATGGTGCGGACAGGATTTCAGGGGCGCGGATGAGGCCGAGGCAGAGGAGGACCTAACAGAGGTTGAGGACAGTTGATTTGCTACAATTACAAAGGACCATGACACTATGCCTGTGATTTCACTAATCCAACACATCTGTCATGAAAATATTGTACGTTGTTTGATCATGAAACAGAAGACTATCCTACGCTGATAGCTAGGATATGTGACAAAGGGGCGCTACCACCTCCGCCGAATTAGAACCTACATATGATGAGGTCTGAGCCATGCAAGGAAGATCCAAACATAAATATAGTGCTTAGAAGTGGAATCGTGACAGGAGATGACAAGGGAAACAACTAGAAGATAGTACATGGGTTCGCAAAGCCTTGGCTAAGGAGGCTGAGTTCGATTTGGAGCATGCACATGAAACCTTCATGGAAGCTAAGAAGAGATTCACTGAGGCCTCCACTTCAGGAAGCAAGGATAAGCCCGAGCAGGAGATGTACCCCTCTATGCTCACAACTTTCCTAGAAACCTATATGAAGCTACTGCGCAAAAATAAGGTTGTAAAAGGGTTAGAATAACTCACCAATAGATGTGATGGAACCGCGTCAGGTGAGCCACGTGTAGCACAAAAGATTGGCAAGCATAAAACAAGGATGGGATGGGAGATGAGATTGACCCCATAGATAGGAGAACATGAAATGGATCAGGTCATTTTGGACCTGGGGTCAAATGCAAATGTCCCACCAAAACAGACTTGGGAGAGACTGGGAAGACCTGCGTTGCAATTGGGTCTGATTTATCTAAGGATGGCGAATCAGCAGAAAATCATCCCCATGGGACGGTTGCAGTGGGTGACCATGGATATTAAGGGAGCAAACACGCTAGCTGATTTTGAAGTAATAGAGATAGTGGATGATAGAAATCCCTATCCTACGCTCCTAGGAATTGACTGGGATATTGATATGAAAGGGATAATCAATTTGAAGAAGTGAAAGATGATCTTTGAGAAGAAATCATACATGTAATAGTACCCCTCGATCCTATTGATGGATCGCGTTATACTGAACTTGTCCATGATTATGAGAGTGATGATGACCTGGATTGCATCTATAAGATAACAATGTGAGAGCAATACTGGGTGAATCCCACCGAAGATGGACGGTTTACTTAGGATCACGATATTTCCTACACTTTGGACTCTGATGAAGAAATAGAATGCTGGCAAAATCGGTTACATGAAGTAACTACACTGAATTATAACATGATGACCCGATCGTTGCACCGTGTGTCATCAGAGGTAAGAAATTTCCCTATTTATGTCAATCTAAATGAGGTAGATATATTTTTGGATGCATTTGAAAGGGAGGTACCAAAAAAGCATCACTTCTAGGCCTTAGACTAGGCACTGCGTGCTACGCCCACAAGATGGTGGGGTACGCAAAAGGGAAGCTTTGATGATTGGCAGGAATGTAGGAGAATGATGAGAACCGGATTTGGGAAGCCTAAGATGCGACTGATAGACAAGTATGATGTGTAGAAAGATCCATGCGTGCATTTGGCCAAATGGACCTAAGCTTATGGAGAAAATCCCCAACCTAAGTGGGTCCACCTGTTCTGT
Source organism: Pinus tabuliformis (assembly GCA_031772625.1). NCBI lineage: Eukaryota > Viridiplantae > Streptophyta > Pinopsida > Pinales > Pinaceae > Pinus > Pinus tabuliformis. The sequence continues at coordinate 76,349,793 of CM062819.1, read as the reverse complement.
CATACCCTGGATGTTATCCCAATGAATTGGTATATAGAAACAAAGCTCTGTCATGGGATAGGCGAATGGGATATCCTGCATGAAGGATTCATGATGACATTCAGTTTTGAGGATGGGTTTGACAGTATTGATGAAGCGCTACAAGAGGTAAAAGCAGCTATCTTTAGGATACAGGAGGATCCTTTAGACCTGATTCAGCCTTAATGGGCTACTCAGCTGAGTCGCGTACTCAAATGTTGTAATGTCACTGCTAAAGAATCCACAGAAGATTAACATTCCAGAAATAGAAGGCCACCACGAAGTTCAGGGACCGTGGATTGACAACCCTGATATGACCGCGTCGTTGAAAACAAAACAAGTGAACATTGGTATCGAGGCAGAACCCAAATTCGTGAAGATTGGAGACTATTGGGATGATGCAGCAATGGATAAGGTCATTGAATTGCTCTGTGAATACTAAGACTTATTCCCTACCAAGTTTACAGATTTGAAAGGAATAATCGGGGAGTAAGGAATGATGAAGATCACCTTAAAACTTGAGACAAAGCTAGTTAAGCAAAGACCTTACCATCTCAATCCTAAATATAAGGAGAAGTTCTGCTTAGATCTAGACAAGGTGCTCGCGGCATGCATCATTGAGCTTGTGGAAGAATCTGATTGGGTAAGCCCAATGGTGGTGCAAGAGAAGAAGTAGAAGGATGAGATAATGATATGTGTGGATCCCAGAAAATTGAATGACGCTTGTGTGCATGATCATTTCCCGACTCTGTTCGTGGATGAAGTATTGGACAATGTAGGCGGCCATGAAGCATATTCCTTCACTGATGGGTTCTCTGGGTACCACCAAATCAAAATCGCACCGGAGGATAGGAGCAAGACAACCTTCGCAACTGAGTAGGATTGTTTTCAGTACATTGTAATGCCATTTGGATTGAACAATGCGCTTGCAATATTTTCACGCATGGTTGTTGTGACATTCAAGGAATTTATTTATAAGTTCCTAGAGGTATATTTTGATGACTGGACTATATTTGGGTTGGTTAAGCGCCATGTATCAAGCTTACACTTGATGTTGGATACCTGTCAAAAATAACAGATCGCACTCAATCTAAAGAAGTGTATGTTTTGTGTTCCTTTTGGGAACCTATTAGGGCATGTGGTTTGCAGACAAGGAGTGATGGTAGACCCTACGAAGATCACGGTGATACTGAACTTGGAAGCGTCGAGGAGTGTGAAACAATTGCGTGATACTCTGGGACATACAAGATATTATAGAAAGTTGATCAAAAGCTATGCCTAGATCACCGCACCTATGGAAAAATTCTTGAAGAAGGATGTCACATTCTGCTGGAATGATGATTGTAAGAAGAGCTTGGATATATTGAAAGAAAACATGGTTACTGTGCCAATTCTAGTCTTCCCGGACTGGAAGAAATAGTTTCATGTACATGTCGATGCGTCATGTATAGCGCTAGGAGTAGTACTAACATAGGTTGGTGGAGAAGGCTTGGACCATCCTATCGCATTCGCAAGCTGCAAATTATCCAAAGTAGAGAAGAACTATTCTACCACTGAGCATGAGGGACTAGCTATGGTGTATGCACTCCAGAAGTATAGGCATTACTTGCTAGGAGGCCATTTTAAGATGTATACGAATCACTTCACGCTAAAGTACCTCGTCAAAAAGCATATGTTGGGGGGGGAAACCTGCAGATGGCTCTTATTGTTCCAGGAGTATGATTTTGAAGTTGTTATGAAGCTTGGATAATTGAACACGAGACTAGACCATCTGTCACGCATCGAAACAGGGGAGGAACCTACTAACTTGGAAGAAGGATTGCGTGACACGCAGCTATTTGTAGTACGTGTCACAGATGGTCATTTTGAGGATATAATACACTTCCTAACAATAGGAACTGCACCTGAAGGATACTTTGTCTAGCAAAAGAAGGAATTAATGGTGCGCATAACAGATTTCTCTATCATTAATGGGCATCTATACAAGATGGGGACTGATGAGATATTGCGATGGTATGTACCTGAGTTCGAGATAAGCAGCATCCTCATGGACACTCAGGGGGGTGTTGCGGGAGGACATTATGCAAGGAGTGCAACCGCGTAGAAGATTCTATCCACAGGGTTGTGGTGGCCAACCCTTCATCAGGATTCAAAAGCATATTGCAAGGCGTGTGATGTATGTTGAACGGGTAGGCCATCGTGGAGGGATGAAATGCCTTTGAGTCCACAAATGATGTTGCAACCCTTCGAGAAGTGGGTGTTAGATTTTGTAGACCCATTTAGCCACAAGGGAAGACAGGAGCAAGGTACATTATCATTGCGATGGGGTATTTGACACGTTGGGTAGAAGCACAGCCGGTGAAGGATTGCATGGGAAAGACGCTCATGAAGTTCCTATTTGAGCATGTACTGACGTGATTTGGATGTCCAAGGATCTTGATGAGTGATCGTGGTATGCACTTCCTGAATGAGACAATCAACGCACTAATGGAGGAATTTCAGGTATATCACCAGAAGAGCACACCTTATCACTCATAGGATAACAGGACAGTGGATGCATTCAACAAAGTGATTGAAAACGCACTGACCTAGGTTTGCAATGCTCAGTGAAGTGATTGGGACCTGTTATCACTCAGAATTTTCCTTAGAAGTTATTAGAAGAAGGAAGAAATCGAGGTAACCACAAACCAATCTTTTAAGTATAGGCTCTAGCCAACCTATGACTCAAAGAGGGCTCTCTCTATAATTTATCTTTGTTTCTTATGGGATTTTAGGATAGTTCTTAGTGTTCCTTGGGGTTTTGGTTTTGATTTGAAGGTTGGGTGGTGGAATTATTAGAGTAGATGGATAGAGCTAGATCTTCAAGACATTGGGCTATGGAGTCAACAAATGGATAGCAGGACTAGACCAATTCATTAAAGGGAATGTTCACAGGGTAGGCTAGCAAAGAAAAATGCAAATATTTAGGCGTAATGGGTGAAGTAATTCTAACCAGGGTGAAATGGAACTTAAGAATCCTTAGACCGGGATCAGAATGGAGAACAGAGGATAATAATGAACAAAGGGAAATTAAGAATCCTTTGCTATAGATCGCAATAAGTCACCTAAACTAAGGAGCAATCAATAATTCCTTCACTTATATTTGTGAAGAAAACATATAATAATGCATAACAGTCAAGACAAAGTGAATTTAAGCAATTTCTAAAGTATCATTCCATGTTATAACATTTAGATTTTGGAGATACATAAGAGATTATGGAAAAAACTTAGAGAAAAACAACATTGAACGTGAGAGAATAGTTATTTGTATTTCGCTTTAAACAAGAATCCTGTAAAATATCTGATCTTTATTCCTTAATACAGCAAGCCAATCTAGTCATTGATACAATAGAATTTTTTATTTGAGAGAAAAAGTCTATAGAAATGTTTTGGAATCCACCCTACATACTTCGAATTGTGAAGTATTTATACAAAAACTTATTACAAAATATCTCAAAACAACTTGAGATTTATTCTAGGAAATACAAACATCTTCTAGCAAGAAGATAGAGACAACTAATGAACTATTTCTTGTTGTCCCTTTAATTATGGTTGTGCTGGCCTTTATGGTTGAGGTGTAGCCCTTTATGTTGGTTCATAGTTGTGGCATTTTTACGCTGGAGTCTTCTTTACTTTAATCTTTCATCTGATACTCAATGACCCTACTACTCTTTGACCTTGTTGTGTTGTTTTTACATGTTTCACTCTACTGCCTTCATTTTTATTGCATAGTAACTTTTAGCTGTTTATTTATCACAATAAATCTGTCATTGTCTCCCACCATTCTACATCTGGTAATTTCACATTTACCATTCTCCTGTAGATTTCATCAGCCTCAGTATATTTTGCAAAATTTGGCTTGGTGAGAAAAAGATGTTTGATTTCATGTTCTAGGAAGAACAAGTTTTCAAAAGTGTCATATAAGACTTTCCCTGTTGGTAATGCCCTTATGGATGAAGGGCTGGCTTGTTCCTTAGCCAACTATCTGAGATTGTTGCCATAGTCCAATTATGTCATGAGTTTATCATTGATGACCATAGGACTGGGCAGACCTTTCTCCCTCAAAATCTGAAATTTAGCCATGAACCTATCAATATCTACTTGCATATTGTGGCACTTTTCTTCCAAATTAAGCATAAGGTTCCTTTTGGAAAGGACCTTCCTTATTTCAAAAATGACAGCAGTCCTATCTTCTATATTTGTCTCTTGGAGCTCATATTTATTCTTGCTTCTGAGGAAGTGGATGAGTCTATTTGCATCCTCTGGCTTATTTCCCAACTCCTCCATTACTTTCTGGATAGCTTCTGTAGCTATCTTTACCAGCTCTGTTTGCTCAAAAATAACTTGGATTGATGGCCAAATATCATTGACAGAGTCAATGACATTGGTCCACAGCATTTCCTTGGTTTTTCCAAGTGACTTCTCAAGTGTTAAATCCTTTTCCAAGATTTTTATCCTCTCACCCGTTCTCTAGGACCTTCGTGTTTCTTCTTTCTGCTTGAGTTGGGAAAGTTTGTAGTTAGATTCCAAACTTGCCACCTTTTCCTTCAATCTTTTCATCTCTATAGCCTGGATAGACATATCTTCCATGGCTTTCACAATTTCTGCTACTTTTTCCCCTAGTGCACCTGCTATTGTAGTAGATTCTGTTGTTACTGGCAATGTTGTTGTAGGTGGGGCTGTGGGTGCCAGTGATGCTGCTAGTGTAGAAGGAACTGTTGTGGATACTGTGGGGATGACAATTCTGGAAGTTGTGGCCAAGTCATTTGCTTCGATTGAATTAAATTTTCCAACTCCTTCTCTATCTCCTTGAGTTGATCATTCAACTTCAGGACCAAGTCCATGAGCTCTTCATGTCCTTGCTGGGCTTCTAGGACCTATAATATTTGTAGATGTTGTAGCTGAGGTATCTTTAGCTACTTCTTGAGTGCATCGATATCATCATCTTTCTTCTTAATTAGCTACTCTGTGGATTTTATATCATTGGTATCGTGTCCCAATTCAATTACTAAGTCCTATAAGGACTTAATTCTTGTGTCCTTGGCCTATGAGGAGGCCTTTTCCAACTGGAATTATGCAGATATGTTTTCTAAGGAATTTTGTAGTTGGTGGGAAGCTATGGCCTTTCCAGTCAAGGTGGAGTATATCATCTCCCCTGTTTTCTTGTGTAGCTCAATATGGTCTATGGGATGGATATCCCTTGCCAGCACTTCAAAATCTACTTTCTTGAAATATGAGGTTGTTTTGGTTGTTGAATTCTAGGCTTGATAAAATTCATCTGCATTTTCCCTATTTGATATCAAAGGCTGACATTAGCCTGGTTTGATTGGTAGGGGTCATCTTCAGGTACTGGGTATAAGTTTGGACCTTAAGCTTCTCATTCCTTGCTTTTATTTCCCTGTACCTTTCCTTGATTTCTTGGTCTTTGTCAACATACATTCTGAAGGAAGATACCTCAAGACTGAGCTGCCTTTCCAACCCTTGAGTTTTTGATGTGGATGGTGTGCCTTCCAATGGGGTGATGGGCATGCTCTTGTTTCCTTCTGTGCTGGTGACTTTTGTTGTTTCCTCTGTGTGTTCTTGTTCAGAGATGGGATTCACTCTCTGTCTTTTTGCTTGCCTTGTATCTATGTAAGTCTGTGAAGTTGCCCCTGCTGATGTGGTGGCCTCCTCCCTACTTCTTTTTAGGCTCTTCTCCTCATTTAGAGGAGTCTGCACAAATAAAGGGTTATTCATGGTTGTCTCTGGTCTACTTGATTTCTCTGGCCTGTCTGACTGTTCTAGCTTGTCTGACTACTCTGGCACGTCTGACTATTCTGGCCTGTCTGACTGCTCTGGCACCTACAGGAAATAACCCTCATCAAGTTGTTTTTCAAGATTAATTAGAGCATTCTCTATGTTTATTCTGGTGATTTCTTGATCAACTAGGGTTCCTTCCACCCGTTTTGATTGGATGGCATAGGCTTCAATATAAGGTATTAGATGGTGAATAAAAGGTCCCAACTTGACCTTTTTCCTCTTCTTGGTGATGAATTCCAAAGTGTCATATCTCCAAACAAAACTTCTTTGAAACTTCATCTTCTGTAGTATCAAATCTACCTCTTTCCCAGCCCCCCTAGAGTTATATATGAAGGGGCCTAGTTGGTCTTTTATTTTGAAATTGGCCTTCTTCTTGGCATTTACAAAGTTTATATCATCTGCATTGATAATTTTCCTGTAGTATTCTAATGCAAACAACCTCATAGGGAGGTATCTTGGCAATTTGTATGGTGCAAGCATGCAACCATATATCCTGATTTTTGTGTGGTTCTGGTAAAGGTACCAGTAACCCACTTTGGTTTGGTTTGATAGTTGAAGGACTCTCTTTATTTCTAGACTAATTATTGGAGGAGGGTTTCCAGTCAACATTTTCATAACTGGATGTACAAATAAGTCAATGAAGTCTGAATAAGAGTATGGAGACTGATACTCGTGGATTAATGGGGTCCAAAAAATGACTGACCTAGGTTGACCCTTGGTGTCAAGCTTCTGAAGGGTGAATGGAAACTTATCTGATTGATAATATAAGAACATATGGTATAAAACTAAAGAGTATTTGAAGACCCTTTCATTCTCCATTCTTGTGAAATGCTCATGCATCCTGTCAGCTATGAATGTGACAAAGTCATAAATGGTTGCAGGAGGTTATCTTGGGGTATAGATGGACATGAAAACCAAGCTCATTTCTTCAATATAATCACTTGTGGAGTAACCCAAAACACAATATATCATGGCTACAATACTTCGGCCCCAAGGGGAAAATATAGTTGCTACATATGGAGGGGGGTCTTTAGGGAGGAGCTTCTATTCTCTGATGAAGGATTGGAGAAATTGGGCCAATTTTGCAGCGCTGAGTTTGGGATATAATTCCAACAGATCTCCAATTGAGAGGGGAGTTAGGTTTGGCCCTAGTTGGAGCTGCAACATTTCATTCATAGACTCGGCAGTGATGGTGAAAAGGACCTTCTGGTCATGAGACATGATGGTTCTATGACTTCAGATGTAACAAGCATGGCACATGTGCACAATTTTAGGAAAAATGTGGACTTGGGGGAACTGATACTTGGGCAAATTTGACTCCCAAAGGCCAATTTCATCAGCTTAGTTCAGGAACTTGTCCCTACTTTGGCAATGTATTTTGAGCAGGAGCTTTATGATAGTTGCATATTTTATTTGGAAATCTTTATCAGCTAGGGGAAGGTGGTCTAGGTCTAAATGGGGTGTAGAGATGGGTCTCACATCCATAGCAATTGGGACAACCATACTCAGTTCTTGTGGATTTGAGTATGGGGGGTAATTTCAAGTTTTTTAGGGCAACAGTGTTCTACAAGGAGTAGGCTTGAGCTCTTGAGTATTTTTAATTAATTTTAACTTAACTAAAAACACTCAGCAACTGGTTACTTTGAAATTGATAGGGTATTTGGTGAATTCTAGTTTAAATACCTGAAATTGGGGTGAATTGGCTCTGAGTAGGGTGGTTGGCGACTACAAATGGTTGAATGGGCTTTGTATAGGCTGCAACGCCGACTGGGTTGTCTACAATGTCTTTGGAGCAAAATTGTACATGAGTTGACAGCTTCAACGTTTACAGGTGTCGCGCATGCATACAAAAGCTTGCAGATGACAATTTAGTGAAAACGAACAATTTTGGGGCTTTTGGCTTTTAAAAACAAAAAGTTTTTTTTTTTTTTTTGCGGGTACAGGGTGAATAGTGGTTAATTTGTCACGTAGTGGGAGGGTGATAAGCGGTTCATTTCGCACTTCTTTTGGGCATTCAATGGTATTTGGGAAGGAACACCCAATTCCACTCATCAAATGACACGTAGCATTGGGGGCCAGGGGGAAAACCACTTTATTGGGTGGGTAAAGGACAGACGTCAGGTTTGGCCCAATATGGATGAGGCCAGTCAAATGAGGAGAGGGACGATCGCACGGTGATCAGGTGGAGAAGCTGCGTGGAGGCTAGTGGGGGGACCGGTGGGCACTTTATTACCGTGGTATCAGGCTTAAAGTGAGATTAGGCCATCGGGGTAATTAATGGAGGATTAAAGGGGGCTTTATTAACTTGATCGTAGATCGACCAGTTAAAGGTTTTGGTCAGGTTTTAAAGTGAAAATGATAGTTTATAATTAAACTGGGGTGTAAGGTTAATTTGTACAAAGGAGTTAAATATATACAGGAAATTGAGTTTGTATCGGGATTTAATATAATAAAGTTAGTAATTAATATGAAAATGGGCGAAAAAGGGAAAAACACTAAGAAAAATGCTATTTTGTGAATTAAATTTTTTTCACATATTTACATTAATAATTAGGGTAAAGAATTTTTGTGGGCTTTTGGTATGAAAAGTGTTTTATATGGGGGAGAATTGCTTTTCCTAGGAAAAAAGTGTTTTAACCTTAGGAAAAAGGAGTATTATTAGGAAAATGAATGAACTGAAGGGGGGGGGGGGGGGTGAACTTTTATGAGGGGAATCTAGTACTTGATATCCATAATTCTTTGAGTCAAGGGTCTGGTCCCTCCAAAAATGAGAGAAATGATCTGAGCCTCTTTGACGTAAAGGTTTTAAGTACTTTGAAATTTATTATGGGAAATTAGTTAAGCAAATAGGTGAAATGAGTGGGGCAAGTTAATTCATTGACTTTGAAATCCATTTGCATGCTTGATTGTCCATTCATATTTGGAACATATGATGAAAAATGATAAATAGACTTTTTGTCTAATCAATCATCATACTTCTGCAACCTTTCTTCTACTTACCCATCTACTTATCTTACCATTTTTTCTTCACTTTATTAGGGTGCATTTAAGCTAGCAAACCCTTATCAATATTTTCTTTTCTTTCCATATAAAACTATCTAAATCAAACCTTATATCATCCAAGGGCTCATATTAACCAATGGAGCTCCTTTTATTTACTCTACCTATCTAATTATCTGCCAATATTACATGTTTGGTCAGGTTTTATTCTCTATCTATAAACATGAAATAGCCAAGTTTAAGCATTTTGACTATTCATGGATTGTGGCATAAGTAACAAGCTACACACAATCATTTATTAAGCATAAAAAATTAAATAGTAGTGGCATTTTGACTTGCACACTTTCCATGCTCTCTTTTGTCTATTGGGGTTCATATATTTCATTTTTTTTTTGTGACCTATTTTCATTATTTTTGTCCTTTGATTATTCTTTTAGGACATACCCTATTTACATTTTTTAATTTTTTTAATATGGAAAAAATTTGCACAAAGCAAAGGTATGTACAATATTACAAGGTTTAATCTCAATCATTCTAAATTATAACTCCTATCGGTATAGGAACCTAACAGGACCTATGCACACCTACAGTACTCTAGGCTTATCGGACGACATGCAAGAATTTGATGGGACAAACCCCTTTTAGGCTTGTCTATGGTGTGGAGGTCGTAATTCCTATGGAGTACATCGTGCCTAGTCTGTGCATAGCAGCACTCATAGGTATGACGGATTGTGGAGCCCTAGAGTAGAGGCTCGTGCAGCTGGATGAGCTCGAAGAAGAAAGATTTTTGGCTAGATTTCACCAGCAGGTCCAAAAATAGAGTGAAAAGGCATGGCATGATCAACACATCAAGTCGTGCACATTTAAGGTAAATTATTAGGGCCTTATGTTATTAAGGAGATTACCGATGGAGGAGCGGTACAACTGGTCAAGTTAAATGGAGAACCCTTCCCAGGAAAGGTGAATGGTAGTCACTTGAAGCCATACAGCGGCGGTCCGGCCATGTGATTAAATGAAAGTAGCATAGCCTTAGCACTCCAGGCAACTGAAAGAAGGCATGGGACTATAAACTACATTTCCTAGGTGGGGGAGCTTGGGATTGGAAGACAGTGCGAAGCATGGATGTGTCACTAGGTTCATGGCAGTGTGGAGGAAGCTATGCTACCCAAGAAGAAATCATGCAGGTCGGCTGGAAAGTGACCATTAAAGTCATTGTTCATGAAATTATAGCAAAAGTGAGGCCAAAGTAGATGGGCGACATTTAAGACGAAATTTAAGGCTTAGATCCTTGAAAATCTGTCGCTAATCTGACATTAATGAACCGATTTTGGGGGGAACGGTCATATTTGAATTCAACATTCCCTATAAATTACAAGTGGTTTTCCAGCAAAAACACTTGGAATTTTGAGAATTGAGTTGTTGTGCTCTCAGGTGTACATGAACTGTGAATTCTTTCAAGATCTGGTAGCGAGTCTGGTGTTTGAACAATTGTCCCAGGAGACTCAAGCACTAGTGAATAGCATCATGTTGACACATGCAGGAGCTATGAACACTGAAGGAGTGATAGCCAAGGAGAATGTGTAGGAAATTGATATAGGGGTCGAAGTAGCTGCCCCATAAGTGGCTGAAGTAATGGCGGAGGTCCCTAAATCCCCAAGAATGTCGAGACTGAATCCAACCCCAACCAAGGAAACGATGAAAGACAGGAAGGGCTAGTAGCCTACCATACCACTGTGTGCCTCTCTTAGATGAAACCCACCAAAGCCCACTGCCTAGGAGAAAGGCAAGGCTATAAACCTAGAAGCAGAAGAGGAGGATATCGAAGACATCCCCATGGATGATGAGGATGTGGGAGTGGAAATAGAGGAGGTTGAAGCATAGGGTATAGACCCTATTACATGGTTTCCGAAGTATGTCCCTCCGCGCAAGCCTAAGTCCAAGGTCCTGAAGGACATTGATGAAATTAAGACTCCCCTACAAACCCCTCTACTACCAGAACCGTGTTTGGCACAGTTGCCAATTTTGAAGCTCGAACACTAGGACTTGGCGGACCATGATAAGTTCCTGCACTTGGCAACCAAACAGTTGATGTGCCACATCATTGTTATAGACATATTTGGGCACATCAACCCCAAACTCATATGTCAATGTATTAGGGCTCATCAACCCCTAAAAGAGTTGTTTCATACCCTAAAGGAACATATTCATCTGAATACATCATTCCCCAAAAGTTCCATATGAGAAATCATCTAGAAATTGCCTAAATTGAACCATACTAACTGCTACACTATCAAAGTGCAATGCATACTGACTACTACACTGTCAGGGTGCGATGCATACTGTTTAGGCCTTCTATAGGGTGCAATGGGTGAGGATGGACAAATTTCCAGGACAGTTTGTTAGTTGGTTGCTCATGGAATCTTCTAGAAACTTCTCTTATGCCACTTGCCTCTCTGAATTCACCCAAGGATGACCAAGGGAATATGGAAACCATCTCCATTTCCCCTCTCTTGTGGAACCAATTGTAACAAGTGGAATGACACTAAGCAATCCCTATAGATGATTCACACCCTTGCAAAAATCTATAAAAGGATCTCCCATTCAAGAGATCAGAAGGTTGGAATGTTGTGAATTGCAAGTAAGTGCTGATAGTTTGTAATTGAGGAGAGAGAATTGTATTCTTGTTGGTGTGATCTTGCCATTTCATGAGGTGAAGAAGGATTGAAGCTGGGAGGATGGCGTTAGATCAGAAAACTGGGTTGTAATTCCCCTTTCTATTAATAAATCTCTTCAAGTTTTCTCCCATATGATTGTGCAATTGTGATTGCTATCATTTTGTTCATTATATCTGATTCTGTAATGTTCATGTTGTAATAGATCATGATGCTTTGACGGTTCTTTGTTGTTGTACTTGTGCAGGTACTCTCCAAGTGTGTTAAGTATGGGGAGGAGTTGCAATATCTTCCAAAGGAGAGGGAGATCAAGAAAGGGATTAAGCAGAAGTTCCAAGTTGGTTCCACTATCTTTCTCTTATTTGTTACACATAGGAAAAATCATTGAATTGCTTTAAACTGTCGTTTCTAGGATAGCTGCCAAACCTAGAGGGTTAGTCATTCGACAAGACACTAATTTTCCTAGAAACAAATTGGCGAATCCGTTGGGGAAACCAAATGTTTGTTTTATGTTCAATTTTATAAACTATAGACAGAGTCTGAAGCCAGCCAAGTAGCTTTCGAACTGCTCTTGCTCTGCAATTGCATAGTAGATAAATGTTGCTTCAGTCTATCTCTGGTTTAGTTTATGAATTAAACATTTGACTTGAAAACACATCTAGATGCCCTTTTGGTAGCTCAGTAACCTCTTAGGACATTCCATCATACTTTTCTTATCATTTTTCATCAAATCCAAGCTTGATTCATTGAAAACTACTCCAAATTTGAGCCAAAACACTTTCAAAAATCGCTCCCTAGACCATCGCACTGTCTTCCACTGTGACTCAATATGCATCTCACTTCCTGAAAGGGCAGGGTGAGATGCATCTCACCCTCTTCAAAGGCTTGGTGCAATGATAATGCTATTGTCTCCAAAGGCCAGGTACGATGATTGACTAAACTCAATTTCTCATCTAGGAGTTGACAGTTTTTGACTTGTTTTCAGATTTGTTTGGTTGTTTTGCTGAATATGAACAATGTCTCTTCACTGAAGCTTACTTGCATCACTTAATTCAACCCCACTTAGACTAGGATTGTTAAAGGTTTCTTATGTATTACTTTATCATTAGCAATCTTTAGTCGAAAGTTATTTTTCTTGTCGATTGATATTTGTCCAAAGAAGTGTCATAAAGTCGGTCCTCTTTCAAATTCTGAATTTTTGTAAAGACTTCATTCATTAAAGATCAATTGATTTATATGTGCATATGATTTGTCTCTTCATTTAAAGTGTCTTATTTCTTCATCTCTTTAAAATTGAAAGTGTCATAAAGTCTTCCTTTTCGTTTAAGAGAAATTGTCGTAAATCGTTGCTTTTATGAAAAGAGATTTTTGATTGTTTGTGCATTAATTTTCCTCTCTGTATCATTCACATTAAGGGAAAATGAAAAGAAATACATGCATTTTTCATTATTCATATTAACTTTTGTGAATGCTTGATAGGAATAGCTAGGGAAATTGCATTAGATGTGCTCTTTGCTCTTTGTCAAAGATCTAATTGCTCTATCATTTAGTAGCTAAGGTTTTCATCATTCAAACTAAATCAAAAGTTTGTTTACCATGATAGTTTCATTTTAGGAATTGCGAACATAAATCACGTGGTGAACCTTCAAAGGCAAATTTTAAGCAAGATCAACTTAAAATGAACGTCAATTAACTTAACAACACTTTGGAATTTAACGCAGCACACTTAGAGGTCTAGGCTAGAGACGTGTTCTGGCGTCGTTAAAACTAGTGGCTATTGTTTTTATTGAAGTTTGGGTGATTCCTCCTTATTGATATGACAAGTGCTAGCACGGACTTGTGCTCCCCGTACCATCGCATATATATTCGGAGATTACAATAGGCTTGAATCCTTTATCCATAGGAAACCGAGTCTATCGCTTTATTGATCGCAATGCATTGAACACAGCATTTGGGAAGATTGATTGTCGTACATAAGTCCTTGGTAATTTCTCTTTAATTTACCACCAAGGTGTATATTGCAGTTTTGCAATTAGTTTGGTAAACCCTTTGTCTAGATTCTCCAGAGTAGTCACTTTCGTTCCTTTTCAACTCCTTAAAAGAAAAGGTCCATCTGAGCACTTGTCCTTTCAGGCTCATTAAAATTTGAAGGCAACTAGAGTCATCTTTAGCTTTTTCTCGACTCTTTAAAACTAAAAAAGCAAATTTGCATCTAAAGTGTCATTAAAATTAATTAATCGCAAATAACATTCCTATTCCTTAGTTGATCTTAGGTTGAGACATATGGCGACAAACTTGGAGTCCACTGATCAAGGAATCCCTTTGGATGGGAATCCTAGTCCTTGTCCCTCTTTCGGAAATATTGGTTCTCCTTATATGGCGACATTATCCCTTTCGGGATTTACCATTGGCTTGCCAGTATGGTTGTTTTCAACCTCCTTGGTTCAAAATGTCGTGATTTCTTTGCAATCGAGTAGACCTCCAACTGGAAAAAATCAACCTCCAGTCGACCCTTTGCCTTCTTCCTCATTTGTTTCTCCCTCCCCCTCTTCCTCTTCACTTGGTGAAAGTATTGGTACTAGTAACTAGGTGGCTAAGAAGAAGAAGAAGAAGCCAATTTAGCAAGGGGGCAACCAAGCGACCATTGCTCTAAATGCAACATCTGTTGAAAATTTATCCATTAAGCCTCACAAAGTAAAATATTCGTGCAAACTTTGTGCGGGAGACCATCTTCTTCAAAATTGTCCTGATATTCCTCAGATCTTAGAAGAATGGTCTTCACATTCACATCATTCCGCATCATCAACCTATGGAGATCATGTTGGTGACACACCATAAACTAGTGATAGTAAAGTTCATGGAAAGAAAGGAAAAGTTAAGTTTCCATGTAGGTTATGTAAAGGGAATCACCCCATTTACCTTTGTCCCTATCTGGATGAAGCCAAGAAAGTGTTGGATAACGGTCCTGCTGCACCGCAGCAACTTCCATCTGGTTACAAGAAACTCTCCCTAAATCCTTCACTAGTTGATGAACCAACTGACCAAAATCAACTGTCAGTCGAAACCACTCTCTCCAAAAGTGAATCCTATCAGTCTATACCCGATCCAAATCAACAGGTCGAGGTAACGATTGACCTGATTTCACCTTCAACTAATCGTACCTTTCTCGAAGAGAGTGAAAATCATACCACTCAAGTTCTTTTTGTTTCCTTAGATTCAAATGAGCTTGGGGGCGGTCCAACTATTCCATTAAGACAGGAGGAGAATCCTCCAGTTCTCATAACTCAAGGGGTTAATTCTCCCGTTTCTACGGTACCCCATCCAAGTAGCCTAGTGACTTCCTTTGATTGGAATCGATTAGCAGGATTCCGCCTTCCTTCTTATGTGCCTTTCTAGATCATAGTACAAGATTGTAAAATGATTGTATCTAGCACTATTATAGATGAAGGTGCATCAGTGAGTATCCTTTCCTCAACTGCTTGGAAAGCGCTTGGTTTTTCATTGCTTGTGCTTGTTACACAGAATCTGTTGGGCTTTAACAAAGGAACAGATCGACTGTTAGGGATCCTTCCTAAGTTACCTATTACTTTGGGAGGGAAAACCATTTATCTGAACGTGATGGTAGTCCTAGGCCCTTTGGATTACAATATACTTCTTGGGCATGACTATGTTTATAAAATGGGAGCTATTGTTTCAAAACTCTTTCGAGTTATTTGTTTCCTGCATGAAGGAAAAATTGTCACTATTGATCAAATTTCATTTCCCGGTCCAAATATAGCTTCTAGTCAACCATCGTCCCTAAATGGTCCATTTATACTAATGGTATCATCCCTGCCATGCGTTAATTACGTGGCAACTTGTTCCATACCTACATCGACTGACAATCAATTCAGTGATGTTGTACATTATGCACTGGGGGCATTGGAACCAGATCTCTCCTTCATGACCACTTATGAGTTCTGAACAAGGGTCTCCGAGGATAGTTCATTGTCTTGTGTCACCCTCATTAAAAAATGAAACCAAGGGTCTCCGAAAATAGTTCATTGTCTTGTGTCAACGTCGTTAAAAAATGAAATAAGGAATTCGATGATAGTTCTTATACTGTGTCAACCTCGCTTAAAAAATGAAACATACCTCGAAGGATAGTTCCTTGTCTTGTGTTAACCTCGTTAAAAAATGAAACAAGGAATATGAGGATGGTTCTTTTACTATGTCAACCTCGTTAAAAAATGAAACAGGCCCGCGAGGAGAGATCCTTGTCTTGTGTCAATCTCCTTAAAAAATGAACACAAGGAGCTCGAGGATAGTTCATTGTCTTGTGTCAACCTCATTAAAAAAGAAAATAAGAGTTGAAGAGAGTTCCTGATCTTGTGTCAACCTCGTTAAAAAATGAACCCAAGGATGTGAGCATAATTCCTTGTCTTTTGTCAAGCTCATTTAAAAATGAAACAAGGTCCCAAGTTCCAAGTCGAGTTTCTGATTAAATCTCATAAAATCCCAGTCAAGTCTTTCATTTGATCTCATAAAAGAACCTTCATCCCATCCACTTGATAGCCACGAGTAGTCTGCTTAGGTGAATGTAATGAAGCTTGGCAGGCATGCACCTAGTGGTAAAGATAAGTTTCCCTGTAGGTTATGTGAAGGGAATCACTCCATTCACCTTTGTCTATTTGGACGAAGCCAAAAGCTATTAGATAACCGTCCTACTTCACCGCAGTGACTTCCATCTGGTTACAGGAGACTCTCCCTTTCATCATTCTGGGGGCATGCAAACCATTTTCAAGCATATATTTTTCGTTTTAAGCTTGTGTAAACATGAAACCAAATCCAAGCATAGTTCCCCATGGTTCAAGCTTGTCTAAAAATGAACCCGTTTTCAATTTTTAACCCTTATGATTGCCATTTTGTCAACCTTTGGAGCCTTGGTTGTTTTCATCTCATCACCACCATCTCTTTGGCCGATCATATGCTTTCACTTGTTTTTTTTACCCATTTTGAGGAATAGTTGCAATGAGTGGTCTTATTAGCCAGCCTCTTCACATAAATCAACATGTTTTGAGAAGTTCCTACATCACTGGAACCAGTTGTTACCCTAGATGTTAGCACCCAGGTTGTTCCCTATGACTCCCAAGGGAATACGGCCGGGGTAACCACTAACCAATCTTTGGATTACAGTGCCTACCCACACTGTAATCAGAGAGGGCTCTCTCTTTATGATTTATCTCTGTTTGTAATGATTTTAGGCTAGCTATAAGTTCAGGTATGTTTTGAGTTTTTGCTAGGATGATAATTTCAATCAAGGTGCTTGTGTGTTTTTCAAAGAGTTCTAGTCCATTGGGCTAAGGAGTCAGTGGTCCTTAAGATGCTTGATGTGCTGCTGTGATACTGTAGTGATGCTGCAGAGCCAAATTAGTGTCTGAGAAATAACTTTTGTAATAATGATGGAATGGAGTGTATCCAGTTAGTGCAAGGCAATTAAGAATCTTACAGTTTAACTGTTTGAGTAAGACAGTGAGAATATTGACCTAGGAGCATTTTAGAATTTCTAGGTGATATTCATACATATAGAATTAACAGACACATGAGCAATTAAGAATTCATGTACATATTTAACCCTGAGGACAAACATTTACAGCAGCAAAAATTGAGCACAAGGTGTAATAAAACAAATCTTGTACTATTCTTTCTTTCTTACTGCTAGCTTAGTGTGAGATAAGTATGATTTGATAAACATAAGGAAACAAGAACAGAGTTTTGAAGAAAACTTGTTATCTCGTCAGACAGCATAGGAATTCTGCATCAACACATGGAGCATCCTCCAGACATCAAATAATTTCCGGAAATCACTGAGCTCATCCAGCCCTTTGTATTAGATAATTGAAAGTGTACAATACAAGTGTTCTCATAGAGAAAATTACCAACCCCTTATGAGTTACTCAGGGGAGTTTATATACAAAATTTACATCAAAAATATCAATGAAATGAGTTAATATCTCATTTATGATATGCTAATCTCTGAAATGCAGTAGCTGAAGGAGTGAATGCAGCCGAAATTCCTTTATGCTTCAGCTGTCAAATAGTCAGAAGATATTTGGTCTTTATAGCTGTTAGAGTCGGTTGGAGATGCGCTGTTCAAAACTTGGCTAGCTGTCATTGTCTCATGTGAAGAGTCATTACTCAGCTGCTTTTAATGCTGACTTTATCATGATGTCTGTCTTTAAAGTGACCTGGAGCTGGCAGTGGCCGAATGACTGAAGCTATCGTGGCAAAATCTGAAGCATGAATTGCCACCAATCCTCCTTAGGCATTTGATGCCTGCGTATTTTTATCAATGTTTCCTCTGCCTCTGTATGTTTGTAAAGATTGGGAGGGGTCTCAAACAGGTGGTTCACCTCATTCTCAATGAAGAACAGGCCTTCAAGTTTTTCATATATGCTCTGTCCTGTAGGAGGCCCTGCTGGTTCAGATGTACTGCCAGATGCAATAATCTAATTTTCAATAGTGGTTGCCATTCTATTGGCCATTTAATCTAGGGAGATCAGCTTTCCTGCACCACTTAGCAAGCTGGGCAGGCCTTTTGCTTGCAGCACTCCCATTTTGGCCTTATATTCCTCCACATCTGCTTGCATTTCAAAAAATTTCCTCTCTACTGTTTGTATATAGTTTCTTAGAGTTAGTGCTTTCTTGGCAGAGAGGACAGCTTCTGTTCTGTTGGGAATGCCTATGGCTGCTAATTCTTCCCTTTCCTGTCTATTCAGGAAGTCTATCATCCTGTTGGCCTGTTCTGTTTTGCTACCTAGTACTGTCTTGGCCTTCTGAATTTCCGCTTGTGCTTGGCCCATCAAATCCATCTGCTCATGTATTATTTTTATTGACCTCCACTGCTGTTTGATGGATTGGCCAATTTTAGCCCATAGGATTCTCTTTATGTTAGCCATAGTTGTCTCTAGATTCAGCTCATTTTCTAAGGCCTTTATCTTGTCTCTTTGGGCCTTTATTTCTCTGCCCTGTTCTGCTACAGTCATTTTGGAGTTGGTATACTTGGAGTCCAGTTCTGCCAATTTTTCCTTGGCCTTCTTTATTTCGTCTGCTTGGAGCTCCATTGCTTTGACGGCCTTGGTCAATTCTTCTACACTTGGACTAGCATCTGGGGCTGCTGCTGTTCCTACTGCTTCTGCTGTAGGGGGCACTGCTACCCCTGAAGTTGCTGCTGTTGTTGATGTAGTTGGAGGAGCTTGGGAAGTGGAATCTGCTTGTTTTTCCTGTAATATTCCTTCCAGCTCTTTCTCCAGTTCCCTAATCCTTTAGTCTTGCTGCATTAGGAGGTCTAGCTGGTCCTCAGCCCGTTTTTGCTTTTGGAGTTCTGTTGTTTGAGGGTGCTCTGTGGGCTGCAGCTTAAACCTCTTCTTCATTGCGTTCAAGTCATCATCTTTTTTCTTCAGGAGGGCCTTTACACCTGTTGGATCACTAGGATCATGTCCTAGATCGATGATGATCTCCTCCAGGGACTTTATCCTGTTGTCTTTGGCTTGGGATGACAATCTCTCAAAATCCAACTGGGTGTTGGTGTTTTTGAGGGACTCCTTCAGCTCATGGGCCAAGGTGGCCTTCTCTATTAGGGTCGTATAGACCATCTCTCCAGTTTGCCTGTGGAGTTCAATCTGGTCCATGGGATGTATATCCCTGGCTAGGACCTCCACCCTTGTCTTTATGAAATCTGCAGGTGTCTTAGGCTCCTGCCCCATTGGCTTGAAGTGGCTCAGGAGCAGTCTCTCCTCCTGAATGTCAAATACCGACAATAGTCTCTCTTGCTGGGCTGGTGTTGCATCAACGAATTGCTTGTAGACTTCGACCCTTAGCAGCTCATTCTGAGCTTTTATCTGTTTGAAAGAAGCCTTGGTGCTTTTGGGCTTCTTGGTCAGCTGGGAAGAGGAGGACACCTCTAAGCCATGTTGTAAAGTTTGCTCCTGCTGAAAGGAGCTTGTACCTGTGTGTTGACTGCCCTCCTTGTCTTTTCTCTCACTCTCCAAGACATCATCAGTAATGTCTTCCACCTCTGGGGAGTCTGCTCTTTGCCTTTTGGCTTCTGGCTGGTGGGAGGATCCACTGAGAGGAGTGGACTCTGCTCTTTGTCTTTTAGTTCCCCTTTCCTCATGTGCTGGGGTCTGTAAGATTGGGGCAGTTACTGGCTCTTTTTGTGGAGGTGGAATTTGCAGTGCTGGAGCTGCTGGTAGCTGAGTCTGTGGAGGGACATTTTGCCCTTGTTGCTGTTCTTGTTGCTGCCCTGTTTGCTGCTCTGTTTGCTGCTCTGCTTCAGGGGCAGGCTTTTCTTTTGTTACCTCCTCTTCTGTACCCATTATACCCTTGCCTTTATCTAACACTGGTGCTGATGTAGAAGGTGCCTGTGGTGCAGTCTTTGTAGCCGAGGTCCCTTCTCCTATTGAATAAGGCGGTCTGAAAGGTACCTGCTGCACATAGTCCAGGTCAATAGTCTTTTCAAGCTCCCTCCTACTCCTTAGCATTCTCTCTTCCTTAGTTAGATTTTCAACTAGAGTGTCCATCTGCCATTCTTGCAGGTTGGCATATTTTTCAATGTGAGGGTAATGGCAATGTTTAATGCCTATCAGCCTATACTTGTTTCTTCTGGCAGTGATGAAACCTTGAGGGTCATAATGGACCCACCGAAAGCTATAGGATAACTTGTATTTATCCTTGAGGATTAGGTCTGCCTCTTCCCACCCTTCTTTTTTGTTCATGATGAAGGGGCCTAACTCGTGTTTGAACTTGAGGTGGGCCTTCTTTTTGGCGCTGTGGAAATGGGTGAGGTCTGACTCAATCAACTGCCTGTAATATTATAAGGCAAATAACCTCATAGGTACATATTTTGGGAGCCTGTATGGACAGAGCTCACAGCCATAGATCCTAATGACAGTATGGTTCTCATATAGGTACCAGTCACCTATTTTATATTTTCTAGAAAGCTGCAGGGCTTTCTTTATCTCATTTGATACCCTGGGAGGAGGGGACTTCATCAACAGGCAGGAGACTGGGTATACAAATTGGTCAACAAATTCACAGTAAGTATAGGGTGAGTTTGTGACCTTATGAAAGACAGAGGTCCAGAAGATAACAGATCTTCTTTCCCCTTTGTGATCCATCCTTCTGATGTAGCATGGGAAGGCTTCAGAGTGGTAGTACATGAATAAGTGGTAAATATATGCTGAGTACCTGAAGACCCCCTGCCTGTCCACCTTGCTCAGCTGATCATGAATCTTATTGGCAATGAACTTAGCAAAGTTATATTTCCTGGCAGGGGGTTGCCGTGGGCTATATGCAGATAGCAATACCAGCATCGTTCAGTCCACATGCTCACTGTTTTTGTATCCCAGCACATAGGCAACCATGTCCAGTAAAAGCCTGCCTATATCATTGAAATGGATACCCAGGTAGGGAGGTGGCTCTGTAGGCTGGCACTCAGGTCTCATGAAATCTCTGGTGACCCTTTGAATTTCCTCACTGGTCATCCTTTCACCAGTCTCTATCAAATAGCTCAAGGAAAATGGGATTAGCAATTTTGTCTGATCAAAATGTAACATCTTGTTGATAGACTCAGCATTTATGTAGAAAAGGATTCTTCCAGATGGAGTGCTAACAGTTCTGTGCTGCACATTATAGTTTTCAGCACATAGGTGAATGATCTCAGGGAAGATATTTACAGCTGGGAGACAATAATATGGTAGGTTTGACTCCCATATCCCATGTGTGCCATGACCATCCTTATAGTCCTCTCTCAACTGATTGAAAGTTTGTAAGAAATCCCTGTTGCCCTCAAAGTCTTCAATAAGGCAGTCCTTGTCAACCAATGGCAAGGCCTCCAGCTCTCTATTTGTTGGATTCAATGGAGCTACACTGAGGGATGAGGATGCAGAAGCAGCCATTGTAAAGCTTGATTTGAAATAAGGTGATGGCAATTGTTAGACCAAGTCTGAAGCGTTTTTTCTCAGTGAAAATGCAAGCTGGTCTGTACAGTTTGCTGCAACCTCTCAGGGATGTGAACTGCCAGGGGTAAGTTGCAGAGGTAATGAGGTTTCTTTTGGTAAGAATGCAGGTGGCCTGTACTCGGAAAAAGGGAACAATGCCGAGCAGCTCGAGGACAATTTTACGGTTTCAGCCCGTGGAATGACCGCTCTAATGTTGAATTATAGTTCAGGGGTGGTGCAGGTTGCTTGGGCTTACTTTAGGTAACCAGCAGAGTTGAATTTAGGATTTTTACCAGTCTTTTAATGGTGAATTTACAGAGAATTGGAATGCATGGGCAAAAGTGGGGAAAAACTGGTGAAATACCTGGAACACTAGCTTGGAAGCCTGCGGGCTGGGCTGTGGAGGTTAAATGCCGTCGAATTCTGGACTTGTAGCGGTCGAAATGTTGAATTTGATGGCTGGGGACAAATTTCGCGGCAGCTGGTCGACAACGGCTACTTCTTTTGCGCGTGAAAATGACCGAAAACGGCTCATTTGGTCGTTTATAACGTTAAATTTGGAAAAAGTATGCATTTGGCGCTTTTCCGCCGATGACGTCAGCATGACGTCATGGCGGGGCCCGGGTACGGAGGTGACGTGGCTGCTGAGGTGTGAGCCAGGGTGGCAGGACACGGTGGCGGGTGAATAAGGTGGCAGGGGTACGTGGAGGATCACATGGCGCAGGGTGGGCGAAAGGTACTACGTCAGGATGACGCAATGATGACATAAGGGATGGCGGTATCGGAATAGTGGTAAGTGGGTTCCCCGCACCGCTTTTGCTGGTGAGTGGTATTGGGGAGGGGGGCTCCGAACAACCCCGGCGATTGACACGCGTCTAGGGTACGGAGCGGGAAACCACTTTCCCTGGACGCTAAAGGTCGGCAGGTCGGGGGACGAAAGTGACCGCCCACCGTTAGATCTGGGCGGTGGAGATCGGACGGCTGGCGGGTCCTCCGACGGATCGTGCAGGTTGAGGGGGGACCGCCGGCCCATTATAATATTCAATTTAATATTTCGGGTGGAGAACTATAGGAAAGGGGGTTTTTCATAGGTTTTGGGGATTTTTCTGGTTTTCAAGGGTTTGTCAAGGGTTTTTATAAGGACAAAGGGGTTTATAAGGGTGATTTTAGCAAGGAAAAGAAGGGGTTTTTTGTGTTTTTGAGCAAAGGGACGGTGATGGCTGAGGGAAGAGGTTGCTGCTCATAACCAGAGGTTATAGCAGCTCCAAGATAGGGTTGACCACAGTCCCAGATGGACTAAAGTCTCCCTTGACCATCTATTTGGCTATAGTGCCAAGAGGAGGATATGTACATAGTGCTGGGATTTATACACCTTAGTGTTATTTATAGTAGGGAAAGGGGGAGATAGGGGATTTAGATAGTAGAGTTAGTGGTTAAGATGTATGAGAGGGTAAATGAAGGGGAAACCACTAAGTTTATTTGAAATTTACTTAGTTTAGGGAGTAGATCAAAATGAAAAGAATTTTACACAGGAAATGTGGCTTTTAAATGAACAAGAATCATCATAAAACCTTAGAAATTTCTCATCAATCTCCATGGATGAGGGGATGTCAGTAAAAAGAGTGGAAGGAGAATTTGGGTAATTTAGACATGCTCCTTTGCCTTGCTTTTCTTATTTAACCAGCAAGATTCAATCTGTAATGAATACCACTTCTGCAACCCCATCTACTTACCCAGCTATTGTGCCTAGCATTTTTTATTTCTTCTCGGAGGGTGCACTTGGACTTGCAGACCCTTTCTTGCCTTTTCTTTTATTTGGCTTTTTCTTTTGTTTTTTCTATCTACTTCTACCCTTATTTCTTCCAAGGTCCCAGATTAAGCTGTTGGGAGCCTTTTCTTCTCTACCTGAACTACTTGTCTGCCAAGATTAAACAGTTTGGACAGACTTCCTTCTCTAATCTACAACTGCAAATTTAAACCATGGAATGATCCAGATTAGACTGTTGGACCATCCATCAAAATTTTAAGTCCATACCAAGCTATAAGCACAGATTGGATACTCTTGGAAATATGTGATCTTTGAATCATCAAAGCAGAGCATATTTGGACCTCTCATAGCCAATCATGAAATATGAAACCTATTGGTATAGGTAGCTAACAGTGGCTCCACAATGGGATGGTGTTTCATTTGAAAGACCAAGAACAGCAGGTCAGATTTCCTTGCTCCCTGGTTGCTCTTGCCCATTTTGTAGTTTGCTGCTTTGAAGTGCCAAAATTGTGTGCTTATCTTCTTGGTAGACCTCTGTTTCTATTTACCTTTTGCTGGCAGTCAATAAACTTGTAAAACTGCATTTTTACAATCTAAAACAGAAAACAATATATACATCTGCATATATACAAGGGAACCCAGACTGCACTCATGGGTAATATTCAAAATAGTGCTTGAGCATCCTGCCATTCACAGGACCTTCATCCAAGTCAGTTTCATTAAGGCTTTTCAGGAAATAGGTATTGTTACCTTGCACTGCTTGGACAACAAATGGTCCTCTCCATAAGGAATCAAATTTTCCATGTTTTCCTTTGTCTTCTCTTCTTGCATCCCACTTGAGGACTTTGTCTCCCACACTGAAATCTTCTGCCTTAGTTCTTCTATCAAAGGCCTTCTTTAATTTCTCTTGTAGAACTTGAACTCTGCTGAAAACTTGGTCTCTAGTTTGCTGCAGACATATGATTTGATTGATTCTTCTTTGCATATCATTTGGTTCAGCTTGGCTTTCTTGAAGAAGCTTCATAACAGGCACTCCTAGTGATGAGGGGAATTTGGCTTCTAGTCCATAAACCAACTCATATGGGCTGGTCCCAATTGATCTTTTGGTTGTTAGTCTATCTGCCCATAGGGCATTCACAAGCTTCTTATGCCAATTCTTTTTGTTCTCTTCAAGTACTTTCTTTATGATGTTTACCAGAATTTTGTTTGATGATTCAGCAAGGCCATTTCCTTGGGGATAGTAGGCAGTGGAATGGCCCAGAGTGATGTGAAATTTATGGCAGAAGTTCACCATTTTCTTAGATCTGAAAGCAGCAGCATTGTCTGTTATTATTTTGTCAGGACAGCCAAATCTAGCCAATATGTTGTTCTCCAGGAACTGAATAATTATTGAATCATTTGCTTGTCTGCATGGGGCAGCTTCAATCCACTTAGTGAAGTAGTCTGTTGTTGTTAAAATCCATCTGTGTTGGCCTGAAGATGAGGGATGAATTTCCCCAATGAAGTCCAATCCCCATTGTTGAAAAGGTCTCTCTGTTGCAATAGGCCTTAAAGGAAGTGGCAGCAACTGTCTCTTTCCCTCAAACACTTGACATTTATGACATGAGGTGATGAATTTCTTGACATCAGAGAACATGGTGGGCCAGTAGTATCCAGCCCTTAGTATCTTGTCCACAGTGGACTTCCAATACAAGTGTCCACCACAGTCACCTGCATGAAATTCTTTTATGATATTGTCAGCTTCATTTTCAATTAAACAGTGCAGCAATATACCTTCATGGTTTTTCCAAAGCAGATTGCCATCCATCACACAAAATCTTGAGGTTTTCATTTTTAAGAATCTACACTTAGCTCTGGACAGTCCTGGGGGAGCACACAGGTTTTGTAACACATAACAGATATCTGAATACCAGGGGGATTGTTCAAAGGCTACATTGATCTTTGGAGTCGCCAGCTCCGGTTCACTGTCCAGTTGGTTAATGTCTAAGGCTTGAAAATTTGTTTATGTCATTAATTTAGCCAAGCCTTGGCCTTTTATTAGTTTTGTAGGTTTTATCTCAATGTCAAATTCCAAGATGTTGGCAATCCATTTTCCTCTTCTGCCCTATAAATTTTCTTGGGTGAGAATGTCTTTGACAATAGGACTTGGCACATATGCTATAACATGGGAATAAAGGATATAAATCCTAAAGTCTTTAATTGCTTTGACTAAAGCATAAGCTTGCTTTTCCATGATTTGATACTTTAAAGGTGCATCTATAAGAGCTTTTCTAAAGAAAGCAATTGGCTTCTCATTACCTTGGTCATCTTTTTGTAATAGGACAGCAGCAATAGTATTCTGGGAGGCAAAAGAGAAAATGATAAATTCTCTGTCAAACTGAGGATTGGTCAAGACTGGGGTTTGGGTAAGGGCCAATTTTATACCTTCAGAGGCTTGATTGGCTTCAACAGTCCATTTTACTTTTGAATCTTTCTTTAGCATGTTATTTAATAATCTGATTAGCTCTGCTAAGTTTGGGATAAACCTTCTCAAGAAATTGATTTTTCCCAAGAATCCTTGCAACTCTTTGACATTTCTTGGGTGGGGCATTTGTAGGATAGCTTGTATCCTATCTGGGTCAATTCTAATGCCATCTTTAGAAATGATGTGGCCCAATAGCTTACCTTCCTCTAAACCAAATAGGGATTTCTTGGGATTTAAGGAAATTCCATATTTTCTGCATTTAAGGAAGATCTATCTCAAATGTTTTATATGTTCTTGGTCTGATTTTGAGAAAGGTGTAAGGTCATCCAGGTAAATGACTAAAAAGTCATGAATCTCTTTGGAAAAGGCAATATCCATTGCTCTTTGAAAAGTTGCCCCTGCGTTTTTCAATCCAAAAGGCATCTTTACATATTTGAAAGTTCCCCATGGGGTTGTAAATGTTGTTTTGTCCTGATCATCAGGGTGAACTAAGATCTGGTTGAAACCTGAGAATCCATCAAGTAGAGAAATTCTGGAAGCCCCCACTACTCTCTGCAAAATGTGATCCATCTTGGGTAAGGGGTAATTGTCTTTGAGGGATACTTGGTTCAGATTCCTCAAATCCACACACAGCCTAATTTCACCAGTCTTCTTTCTTGTAGGGACTAGGTTAGAGATCCATTCAGAGAATCTGATTGGTGCTATGATGCCTGCCTTGAACATTTTTTGTACCTCTTGTTCCATTGCTGGGAGAAGCATAGGATTGATTCTCCTCAGTTTTTGTTTAAAGGGCTTTTGATCAGGTTTGAGAGGGATAGTGTGCTGGATTACAGAGGTGTCATAGGACTTTAGGTCCTCATAGCTCCATGCAAAAACATCCTGGAACTCTTTGAAGAGGTCAATGTATTTGGGCTTTTGATCAGGAGGTAAGGAAGCAGATAATTTAATTATCTTGGGCTTCTCACTTGTACCTATGTTGCACTCTTCAATGGCTGCATTTAAGGGCTGCATTTTTGGTTTACTAGGGATGTCATTTGAGTCAAAGATGTCTTCTAGTGGAGTTAGGCCCGTTGGAAGAAAATTGTCTTTCAGCTCTATGATTTCAGTTTCAGCATTGGCCACCTCTTCATAGTTGATTTGTTGAATTTGCTGAATGTTTTCCTTGTTGAAAATGGTTGGACTCAGCATTAGTTTTGCAGTTCTGGGTGATATTGGGTGAGCAATCTGTTGAAACTGTATTTGTGATGGACTTGCTCCATCAAGTATTTGTGATTGACTTGCTGTCTTAGTGTCAATATTTAGTCCTGCAAATTCTTGCTGCAGAGTTAAAAAACGGTTTATTTGCTTGTCATCCTCAAATACTTGCCAATCATTAACGTTGTTTGGAATGGAGGGTCTGTGTTTTACCTCAGCTGTAAAACAATGATGGGGCTCAAAGGGCAACTTGCAGGTACTTGCAAAGGTAGCTAAACTATGAGCATGTAGATTGTGGGTTCTGGGAATTTTAGTAATTTGGAATTCAGAGAAAAAGTTTAGTACCTCAGCAACAGCAGACCTATAAGTCCTCAGTATTTTGTCATTGGTGACAAAGTTTCCCTTCACTTGTTGGATAACTAAATCTGAATCACCCATGATTGAAACCCTGGCAGCTTGTAAGAACTTTACTAACTTGAGGCCTAGTAAAAGAGCCTCATATTCTGCCATGTTATTAGTGCATCTGAAATTCAATCTATAGGCTCTGCCTTCTGCATGACTATTCTCTTTATTGTGCACCCAAACTCCAGCTCCTGCCCCTAATTTGTTGACCGAGCCATCAAATTCAAGGAACCATAGAATATCCTGTTGGAAAGGAGATTTGATGATCTGTTCATGGGCTGGCAATGTGAGTAGCAGTTGTGGTTTTTTCCCTAGCTTGTCTTCTGGGACAGTCTCATCGTTTGATTGGATGTTCTTGACAACTAAGGCAGCAGCAACATTTAGTGTTTGATTGACTGTTGTTTCATGGGTGATAATACTTTCATTTGAATCTTCCTCTTGTATGAATATCTTGGTTTCAACCTCACCTTTTGAGGGAGTTGTGGTGTCATTGAAGAGAATGTATGAGTCTATGTCTGAATGGACAGCATATATAGGAAAGTTTTGAGGCTTTTCTTCACTGCTGACCATGTATTTCATAAGTGTTTCTCTGTACAATCTTTTTGGTTGCCCAAAAACAGAGATGGTGGCGTATGACATGTCTAATTGCAGGGAACCTTGGAGTTTAGCTCCCCATGATCTTGATAACAGCATCCCATACTTAGGCGGGATATCAGCAACTACCACATCCATTAGGATTGTCTTGTTTGGGTATTGAACCAGGGACACACATAAGTCTTTTATGAGACCTAAACACTTGACTTGGCTGGAGTCAAAGGAAAACAGATCCTTATATGGTCTTGTTATGTCTAAATTCAATCTCTCCATGACTGCTTTTGGCATGAGATTGTGAGAGGCACCTGAGTCAAACATTGCATTATGTAATATTTTATCATGAATATGTAAACTGACATAGAAAGGCAGTACCCCTGTGACTACTGTTTTTCCATCCACTTCTGGGCCAAACAGGAGTTCTGGGGTGTCATCCAGCACATTGACATCATCTTTGTTACTAGTGAGTTGAAGGGACCTTTTGATCTGTAGTTTATAGATGTCATGCTTGGCAAGTTCTAAGAGAGGAATTGCTATCTTTAATTTGCCAATTTCTATTTCTAGATCAAAAGGTTTTTCAGCTTGGGTCTTGGGGTTATAGGTGACAGTCCTTTCCTTGTTTATTACATCTTCTTCTTGATTTTTGTCTTGACTTTGGGACTTATCCTTTTTACTCATCTCTTGAGGAGAAAGAGTTGAATAAGGATGAGCAGGGGGAGTGACCATAGGCTGCTGTTTTAAGGACAGTGGTTCAGTGATCTCCTCAACAATCACTTCTTCTGTATGTGAAGTCATTTTTTCATTAGGTTCTATGACTATAACTCTTTCAGGCTGCTGATTATCCTTTTTCTTTTCAGGCTGGTTAACATTCACAGTTCTGCTCCTCAGCTTGTATTGTTTATGGACTTCATAAATAGCAGTGTCATAGCCTTGTTTGAAGTCAAAGGATTCACCTGATTTAGTTTGGAACAGTTTGATTTCATCATCCTCATGATCTTCTTGTGTTAAGAAAACTTGACTTTCACCATCTAGACCCATTAAATTAATCTCAGGATCTTCATTGGGCTCTGCTGATGTGGAAGTTTCTGCATAATTTTCTTGGAAAGGGGGTCTTATGTCCTGGTCAGCACTGGTCTTGCCACTATTTGGGTTTTGAGTTCTCCTAAAATTTGGATTCCTAGGAGGGTTATTTTGTGGTGCTTCCCATGATGATTTTCTTTCAACCGATTCCACTCTATCACCCAATCTTTTCATTCCATTGAGTATTGCATCCAGTTTTTGATCAAAGGCAGAGGGTTCCTCTTTGAAAGAAGTCCTCTTTTCCAACCTTGCCCTGTTTCTTTTGGCAATTAGGTTGGCTTCCACTGTGACAGCAACCCTTTGGGCCTCTTCAAGGGATTGACAGTCTCTTTCCTTCAACTGATAGGCCATATCAGGGTCAAAACCATCAGGGAATTTGTACAAGGCTAAATCAGGAGGAGGCCTTAAATTTTGTGGAATTGAGTTATATACATTGTTAAATCTCGCACAATACTCCAAAACAGTCTCTTGGGGACCTCTTTTGATAGTGTCATATTCCCCAAGTATGTGCAGAGGATCTTTCTTCTTCTCCCATCTACTAGTAAAGGCTTGATACAGTTCAGCAGGAGTTGTAATGGAGTTTGCATTCAGGGATCTAAACCAAGTTCTTACATCCCCAGTTAGGCTTTGAACAAACATCCTCATTCTGACACTGTCATCATCTATTTCATAGGTCTCAAAATGGTCTTGCATCCTCTTGGCATGCTGGGCAGCTGTCAGAGGGCCATTGGAGTCAAAATATGAAATTTTGGTTTGGTAATCTTGGGGTAGAGCTGCAGCATTAGCTGGTATCTGCAAGGGTGCATATCTGTTAGCCATATTTACAGGATTTAGAGGATTAACAGGGGCAGCTGGGATAATAGGAACAGTGGGTATCACAAGGGTAACAAGTAGGGGTGAACCTAGAGTGTTGGTTAAGGGGATATGTGCAGTGGATGAAGATGTGAGAGGGGGACTTTGAGATGTGGATGGTGAACTAGGGGAACTAGGGGTAGACCGGAAAAGGACCTTGCATGGGGTAGATATAAGGCTAGGATGATCTGAATCTGAGGTTGAATCAGCAGGCTGCTCCTGCTTTTGCTGCCTCCTAATGTTTCTTGGGATGGTATTTGGATTATCAACAATGATAGGTGGGTTAGGGTCAGGATTTGCCCTAGTATGCCATGGATTTTTCTTAGGAGCCAGTTTCTAACTGTTTTTTAGGATTTTGTAGGAAATTTTTATATCTGAAAGGACTGGATGAAGATTTTGGAATGGCTATATATTCTCAGAGCTAAGATGAAGATTCCCTAAACAAGCTCCTCCTTAAAGCTGTTAATGTGATACAAAAACAGATTAAAGGCCTCTTGACTGATTTCAGGCTTGATAGTAGCTATGGAAAATATATAGTAATTAAAAAATCTCAAGCATCCCCAGTGGAGTCGCCAATAATGTTAGCACCCAGGTTGTTCCCTATGACTCCCAAGGGAATACGGCCGGGGTAACCACTAACCAATCTTTGGATTACAGTGCCTAGCCACACTGTAATCAGAGAGGGCTCTCTCTTTATGATTTATCTCTGTTTGTAATGATTTTAGGCTAGCTATAAGTTCAGGTCTGTTTTGAGTTTTTGCTAGGATGATAATTTCAATCAAGGTGCTTGTGTGTTTTTCAAAGAGTTCTAGTCCATTGGGCTAAGGAGTCAGTGGTCCTTAAGATGCTTGATGTGCTGCTGTGATACTGTAGTGATGCTGCAGAGCCAAATTAGTGTCTGAGAAATAACGTTTGTAATAGTGATGGAATGGAGTGTATCCAGTTAGTGCAAGGCAATTAAGAATCTTACAGTTTAACTGTTTGAGTAAGACAGTGAGAATATTGACCTAGGAGCATTTAAGAATTTCTAGGTGATATTCATACATATAGAATTAACAGACACATGAGCAATTAAGAATTCATGTACATATTTAACCCTGAGGACAAACATTTACAGCAGCAAAAATTGAGCACAAGGTGTAATAAAACAAATCTTGTACTATTCTTTCTTTCTTACTACTAGCTTAGTGTGAGATAAGTATGATTTGATAAACATAAGGAAACAAGAACAGAGTTTTGAAGAAAACTTGTTATCTCGTCAGACAGCATAGGAATTCTGCATCAACACATGGAGCATCCTCCAGACATCAAATAATTTCCGGAAATCACTGAGCTCATCCAGCCCTTTGTATTAGATAATTGAAAGTGTACAATACAAGTGTTCTCATAGAGAAAATTACCAACCCCTTATGAGTTACTCAGGGGAGTTTATATACAAAATTTACATCAAAAATATCAACGAAATGAGTTAATATCTCATTTATGATATGCTAATCTCTGAAATGCAGTAGTTGAAGGAGTGAATGCAGCCGAAATTCCTTTATGCTTCAGCTGTCAAATAGTCAGAAGATATTTGGTCTTTATAGCTGTTAGAGTCGGTTGGAGATGCGCTGTTCAAAACTTGGCTAGCTGTCATTGTCTCATGTGAAGAGTCATTACTCAGCTGCTTTTAATGCTGACTTTATCATGCTGTCTGTCTTTAAAGTGACCTGGAGCTGGCAGTGGCCGAATGACTGAAGCTATCGTGGCAAAATCTGAAGCATGAATTGCCACCAATCCTCCTTAGGCATTTGATGCCTGTGTATTTTTATCAATGTTTCCTCTGCCTCTGTATGTTTGTAAAGATTTGGAGGGGTCTCAAACAGGTGGTTCACCTCATTCTCAATGAAGAACAGGCCTTCAAGTTTTTCATATATGCTCTGTCCTGTAGGAGGCCCTGCTGGTTCAGATGTACTGCCAGATGCAATAATCTGATTTTCAATAGTGGTTGCCATTCTATTGGCCATTTGATCTAGGGAGATCAGCTTTCCTGCACCACTTAGCAAGCTAGGCAGGCCTTTTTCTTGCAGCACTCCCATTTTGGCCTTATATTCCTCCACATCTGCTTGCATTTCAAGAAATTTCCTCTCTACTGTTTGTATATAGTTTCTTAGAGTTAGTGCTTTCTTGGCAGAGAGGACAGCTTCTGTTCTGTTGGGAATGCCTATGGCTGCTAATTCTTCCCTTTCCTGTCTATTCAGGAAGTCTATCATCCTGTTGTCCTGTTCTGTTTTGCTACCTAGTACTGTCTTAGCCTTCTGAATTTCCGCTTGTGCTTGGCCCATCAAATCCATCTGCTCATGTATTATTTTTATTGACCTCCACTGCTGTTTGATGGATTGGCCAATTTTAGCCCATAGGATTCTCTTTATGTTAGCCATAGCTGTCTCTAGATTCAGCTCCTTTTCTAAGGCCTTTATCTTATCTCTTTGGGCCTTTATTTCTCTGCCCTGTTCTGCTACAGTCATTTTGGAGTTGGTATACTTGGAGTCCAGTTCTGCCAATTTTTCCTTGGCCTTCTTTATTTCCTCTGCTTGGAGCTCCATTGCTTTGACGGCCTTGCTCAATTCTTCTACACTTGGACTAGCATCTGGGGCTGCTGCTGTTCCTGCTGCTTCTGCTGTAGGGGGCACTGCTACCCCTGAAGTTGCTGTTGTTGTTGATGTAGTTGGAGGAGCTTGGGAAGTGGAATCTGCTTGTTTTTCCTGTAATATTCCTTCCAGCTCTTTCTCCAGTTCCCTAATCCTTTGGTCTTGCTGCATTAGGAGGTCTAGCTGGTCCTCAGCCCGTTTTTGCTTTTGGAGTTCTGCTGTTTGAGGGTGCTCTGTGGGCTGCAGCTTAAACCTCTTCTTCATTGCGTTCAAGTCATCATCTTTTTTCTTCAGGAGGGCCTTTACACCCGTTGGATCACTAGGATCATGTCCTAGATCGATGATGATCTCCTCCAGGGACTTTATCCTGTTGTCTTTGGCTTGGGATGACAATCTCTCAAAATCCAACTGGGTGTTGGTGTTTTTGAGGGACTCCTTCAGCTCATGGGCCAAGGTGGCCTTCTCTATTAGGGTCGTATAGACCATCTCTCCAGTTTGCCTGTGGAGTTCAATCTGGTCCATGGGATGTATATCCCTGGCTAGGACCTCCACCCTTGTCTTTATGAAATCTGCAGGTGTCTTAGGCTCCGGCCCCATTGGCTTAAAGTGGCTCAGGAGCAGTCTCTCCTCCTGAATGTCAAATACCGACAATAGTCTCTCTTGCTGGGCTGGTGTTGCATCAACGAATTGCTTGTAGACTTCGACCCTTAGCAGCTCATTCTGAGCTTTTATCTGTTTGAAAGAAGCCTTGGTGCTTTTGGGCTTCTTGGTCAGCTGGGAAGAGGAGGAAACCTCTAAGCCATGTTGTAAAGTTTGCTCCTGCTGAAAGGAGCTTGTACCTGTGTGTTGACTGCCCTCCTTGTCTTTTCTCTCACTCTCCAAGACATCATCAGTAATGTCTTCCACCTCTGGGGAGTCTGCTCTTTGCCTTTTGGCTTCTGGCTGGTGGGAGGATCCACTGAGAGGAGTGGACTCTGCTCTTTGTCTTTTAGTTCCCCTTTCCTCATGTGCTGGGGTCTGTAAGATTGGGGCAGTTACTGGCTCTTTTTGTGGAGGTGGAATTTGCAGTGTTGGAGCTGCTGGTAGCTGAGTCTGTGGAGGGACGTTTTGCCCTTGTTGCTGTTCTTGTTGCTGCCCTGTTTGCTGCTCTGTTTGCTGCTCTGCTTCAGGGGCAGGCTTTTCTTTTGTTACCTCCTCTTCTATACCCATTATACCCTTGCCTTTATCTAACACTGGTGCTGATGTAGAAGGTGCCTGTGGTGCAGTCTTTGTAGCCGAGGTCCCTTCTCCTATTGAATAAGGCGGTCTGAAAGGTACCTGCTGCACATAGTCCAGGTCAATAGTCTTTTCAAGCTCCCTCCTACTCTTTAGCATTCTCTCTTCCTCAGTTAGATTTTCAACTAGAGTGTCCATCTGCCATTCTTGCAGGTTGGCATATTTTTCAATGTGAGGGTAATGGCAATGTTTAATGCCTATCAGCCTATACTTGTTTCTTCTGGCAGTGATGAAACCTTGAGGGTCATAATGGACCCACCGAAAGCTATAGGATAACTTGTATTTATCCTTGAGGATTAGGTCTACCTCTTCCCACCCTTCTTTTTTGTTCATGATGAAGGGGCCTAACTCGTGTTTGAACTTGAGGTGGGCCTTCTTTTTGGCGCTGTGGAAATGGGTGAGGTCTGACTGAATCAACTGCCTGTAATATTCTAAGGAAAATAACCTCATAGGTACATATTTTGGGAGCCTGTATGGACAGAGCTCACAGCCATAGATCCTAATGACAGTATGGTTTTCATATAGGTACCAGTCACCTATTTTATATTTTCTAGAAAGCTGCAGGGCTTTCTTTATCTCATTTGATACCCTGGGAGGAGGGGACTTCATCAACAGGCAGGAGACTGGGTATACAAATTGGTCAACAAATTCACAGTAAGTATAGGGTGAGTTTGTGACCTTATGAAAGACAGAGGTCCAGAAGATAACAGATCTTCTTTCCCCTTTGTGATCCAGCCTTCTGATGTAGCATGGGAAGGCTTCAGAGTGGTAGTACATGAATAAGTGGTAAATATATGCTGAGTACCTGAAGACCCCCTGCCTGTCCACCTTGCTCAGCTGATCATGAATCTTATTGGCAATGAACTTAGCAAAGTTATATTTTCTGGCAGGGGTTGCCGTGGGCTATATGCAGATAGCAATACCAGCATCCTTCTGTCCACATGCTCACTGTTTTTGTATCCCAGCACATTGGAAATCATGTCCAGTAAAAGCCTGCCTATATCATTGAAATGGATACCCAGGTAGGGAGGTGGCTCTGTAGGCTGGCACTCAGGTCTCATGAAATCTCTGGTGACCCTTTGAATTTCCTCACTGGTCATCCTTTCACCAGTCTCTATCAAATAGCTCAAGGAAAATGGGATTAGCAATTCTGTCTGATCAAAATGTAACATCTTGTTGATAGACTCAGCATTTATGTAGAAAAGGATTCTTCCAGATGGAGTGCTAACAGTTCTGTGCTGCACATTATAGTTTTCAGGACATAGGTGAATGATCTCAGGGAAGATATTTACAGCTGGGAGACAATAATATGGTAGGTTTGACTCCCATATCCCATGTGTGCCATGACCATCCTTATAGTCCTCTCTCAACTGACTGAAAGTTTGTAAGAAATCCCTGTTGCCCTCGAAGTCTTCAATAAGGCAGTCCTTGTCAACCAATGGCAAGGCCTCCAGCTCTCTATTTGTTGGATTCAATGGAGCTACACTGAGGGATGAGGATGCAGAAGCAGCCATTGTAAAGCTTGATTTGAAATAAGGTGATGGCAATTGTTAGACCAAGTCTGAAGCGTTTTTTCTCAGTGAAAATGCAAGCTGGTCTGTACAGTTTGCTGCAACCTCTCAGGGATGTGAACTGCCAGGGGTAAGTTGCAGAGGTAATGAGGTTTCTTTTGGTAAGAATGCAGGTGGCCTGTACTCGGCAAAAGGGAACAATGCCGAGCAGCTCGAGGACAATTTTACGATTTCAGCCCGTGGAATGACCGCTCTAATGTTGAATTATAGTTCAGGGGTGGTGCAGGTTGCTTGGGCTTACTTTAGGTAACCAGCAGAGTTGAATTTAGGATTTTTACCAGTCTTTTAATGGTGAATTTACAGAGAATTGGAATGCATGGGCAAAAGTGGGGAAAAACTGGTGAAATACCTGGAACACTAGCTTGGAAGCCTGCGGGCCGGGCTGTGGAGGTTAAATGTCGTCGAATTCTGGACTTGTAGCGGTCGAAATGTTGAATTTGATGGTTGGGGACAAATTTCGCGGCAGCTGGTCGACAACGGCTACTTCTTTTGCGCGTGAAAATGACCGAAAACGGCTCATTTGGTCGTTTATAACATTAAATTTGGAAAAAGTATGCATTTGGCGCTTTTCCGCCGATGACGTCAGCATGACGTCATGGCGGGGCCCGGGTACGGAGGTGACGTGGCTGCTGAGGTGTGAGCCAGGGTGGCAGGACACGGTGGCGGGTGAATAAGGTGGCAGGGGTACGTGGAGGATCACATGGCGCGGGGTGGGCGAAAGGTACTACGTCAGGATGACGCAATGATGACATAACGGATGGCGGTATCGGAATAGTGGTAAGCGGGTTCCCCGCACCGCTTTTGCTAGTGAGTGGTATTGGGGAGGGGGGCTCCGAACAACCCCGGCGATTGACACGCGTCCAGGGTACGGAGCGGGAAACCACTTTCCCCGGACGCTAAAGGTCGGCAGGTCGGGGGACGAAAGTGACCGCCCACCGTTAGATCTGGGCGGCGGAGATCGGACGGCTGGCGGGTCCTCCGATGGATCGTGCAGGTTGAGGGGGGCCCGCCGGCCCATTATAATATTCAATTTAATATTTCGGGTGGAGAACTATAGGAAAGGGGGTTTTTCATAGGTTTTGGGGATTTTTCTGGTTTTCAAGGGTTTGTCAAGGGTTTTTATAAGGACAAAGGGGTTTATAAGGGTGATTTTAGCAAGGAAAAGAAGGGGTTTTTTGTGTTTTTGAGCAAAGGGACGGTGATGGCTAAGGGAAGAGGTTGTTGCTCATAACCAGAGGTTATAGCAGCTCCAAGATAGGGTTGACCACAGTCCCAGATGGACTAAAGTCTCCCTTGACCATCTATTTGGCTATAGTGCCAAGAGGAGGATATGTACATAGTGCTAGGATTTATACACCTTAGTGTTATTTATAGTAGGGAAAGGGGGAGATAGGGGATTTAGATAATAGAGTTAGTGGTTAAGATGTATGAGAGGGTAAATGAAGGGGAAACCACTAAGTTTATTTGAAATTTACTTAGTTTAGGGAGTAGATCAAAATGAAAAGAATTTTACATAGGAAATGTGGCTTTTAAATGAACAAGAATCATCATAAAACCTTAGAAATTTCTCATCAATCTCCATGGATGAGGGGATGTCAGTAAAAAGAGTGGAAGGAGAATTTGGGTAATTTAGACATGCTCCTTTGCCTTGCTTTTCTTATTTAACCAGCAAGATTCAATCTGTAATGAATACCACTTCTGCAACCCCATCTACTTACCCAGCTACTGTGCCTAGCATTTTTTATTTCTTCTTGGAGGGTGCACTTGGACTTGCAGACCCTTTCTTGCCTTTTCTTTTATTTGGCTTTTTCTTTTGTTTTTTCTATCTACTTCTACGCTTATTTCTTCCAAGGTCCCAGATTAAGCTGTTGGGAGCCTTTTCTTCTCTACCTGAACTACTTGTCTGCCAAGATTAAACAGTTTGGACAGACTTCCTTCTCTAATCTACAACTGCAAATTTAAACCATGGAATGATCCAGATTAGACTGTTGGACCATCCATCAAAATTTTAAGTCCATACCAAGCTATAAGCATAGATTGGATACTCTTGGAAATATGTGATCTTTGAATCATCAAAGCAGAGCATATTTGGACCTCTCATAGCCAATCATGAAATATGAAACCTATTGGTATAGGTAGCTAACACTAGACACCACTCGTTCCTCAAAATAGAGTCCTCTTTAAACTCTTTTCAGACTCAAAAAACATGAAAATATTGTCGAGCGCTTGTCTTTTCCAACTCGTTAAAGTATTGGAAACATCATCCCTCCTGTATTATTTTATCCTTTTTCGGACCTGAGGGATTACTTTACGAAAAAGAACTTATGGAGTTTTCTTTTTGTCCCTTTTCAAACTCTCTAAACATGAAAAGGACCTAGTTATCCTTATCGTTAAAATTGTTAAAATAATAGCGACAAACTTGTCCATCTAGACGAGACCGAGTTTCACTGTCGCTAGACTTGTTAAAACATTAAATAGCGACAGGTTTGCCCGAAGGGCGAATTATATAACAAGCATATTTTATCCTCCTCAAGCTTGACAAAAATAAAGAGGTACTAGTCAGCAATGAATGAGGAAAAAGGGGAAAAATCTTGAAGAATTTATGGTAGCAAGTCCCTCTTGAACATGACACTTTCAGTTCATCTCCATGATTGAGTTGGGTTGGGTTATTCCATTCACCAGTCATCATACCATTTGTCTTTCATACCATCCATTTTTTGGGGTTAACGCTACCAATTCATCTCAGTGCCGCAGACATGTTCAAGAGAAGTCATTCAGTTGAGAAGTCATCCAGTTAATGTCTCATACACTGCAATACCTCCAACCTTCATTTTTTCATGACCACCATTCTTGAACCTTGTGTCGTCAGTTCATTTTCACCTCCATAAATCATTTGCTTCATTTCATGTCGTAGATGTGGGATACATCAAGACCCTCCTACGACGAGTCGCTTCTTGTCGACATCAACTCATTATCCAAGAAGTTGACTTAGAAACAACCCTTTCAGTGCTTTGAAGCTTGCATACATCAATGGCAAGTTTCTCACTTCCGGCGACAAGTTGACATCAATGGCCTTCTACCGAAAGATTTTGCGTGGTGTTCGACATGAGATCATGTATTCACACCACATGAATTGCACTGTAGTACCTTGATCATTCTCATCATCGGTGATCCCTCTCGCGTTTGTTAACAGTTCACATCATTGGGTGGTAATCAGGCGATGTCTTTCCATGTTTGACTTCAGAACATCTCTTCACATGGATTGAATTGTACATCGAGTGAATATTGAACGAGTTTGAAGACCTCGGATCTAGTTTCATCCATCCGGGCTACGATATATTCAGGAATATAAAAACATCAAATGTACAAAGGCTCTACACAAATGGTCATCCTAATCATGGATTGCAGCTCTATATCTGTAGAATCACGAGTCTGTATCTACAGACGACTATCTAATCTATGTACATGAAATGAAATTTATAAAGCTAAGAATGGGAATGCCTCCCTCAGGTGGTTCATGAAAAATCATATATTATCATATATTGTATTGTAAATTGATGCAGGTCACCTTCCAATTCGAAACTTCGGATCCTCATGATAAAGCATTTCACCCAACATGAATATTTATGACCTCATGCTTTAGGGGGCAACTGTTATAGAGATATTTGGGAACATCAACCCCAAACTCATATGTCAATGTATTAGGGCTCATAAACCCCTAACAGAGTTGTTTCATACCCTAAAGGAGCATAGTCATCTGAATACATCATTCCCCAAAAGTTCCATTTGAGAAATCATCCAGAAATTGCCTAAATTGAACCATACTGACTACTACATTGTCAAAGTGCGATGTATACTGACTACTGCACTATCAAGGTGCGATGCATACTATTTAGGCCTTATATAGGGTGTGATGGGCAAGGATGGATAAATTTTCAGGACAATTTGTTAGTTGATTGCTCATGGAATCTTCTAGAAACTTCTCCTGTGCCACTTGCCTCTCGGAATTCGCCGAAGGATGACCAAGGGAATTAGGAAACCATCTCCAACTCCACTTTCTTGTGGAACCAATTGTAACAAGTGGAATGACACTAAGCAATCCCCATAGATGACTCACACCCTTGCAAAAATCTATAAAAGGATCTCCCATTCAAGAGATCAGAAGGCTCAAATGTTGTGAATTGCAAGTAAGTGTTGATAGTTTGTAATTGAGGAGAGAGCATTGTATTCTTGTTGGTCTGATCTTGCCATTTCATGAGGTGAAGAAGGATTGAAGCTGGGAGGATGGCACTGGATCAGATAACTAGGTTGTAATTCTCCTTTCTATTAATAAAGCTCTTCAAGTTTTCTCCCATATGATTGTGTAATTGTGAATGCTATCATTTTGTTCATTATATATTTGATTCTGTAATGTTTATGTTGTAATATATCACGATGCTTTGATGGTTCTTTGTTGCTGTACTTGTACAGGTACTCTCCAAGCATGTTAAGTATGGGGAGGAGTTGTAAGATCTACCAAAGGAGAGGGAGATCAAGCAAGGGATTAAGCGGAAGTTCCAGGTTGGTTACACTATCTTTCACTTATCTGTTACACATAGGAAAAATCATTGAATTGCTTTAAATTGTTGTTTCTAGGGTAGCTGTGAAGCCTAGAGGGTTAGTCATTCGACAAGACACTAATTTTCCTAAAAACAATCATAGACACAAATATGGGGGTGACTGTACTGGGGCCATGGAAGTGGCTCAGAGGAGTAGAGAAGGCAGGATTACTCAACCTACTCTGGGTGTTGCACTATAACCGCACCCCCGTGACAATGTTGGTCATCAAGCAGCTGCTATGCTTGGTGCATGAAGGGTGTATGTGGCTGGAGGAGCTGATACCCATCACCGATATGTTGATTCACCACATAACACGCCTACCGTATACAGGCAAAAACCTAGCTGTGATCCTTGGTGGCAAGGGTGGCGAGCTGGCGCTCACCGAATCAATGAAAGAGAAGTTCAAACTGGTAATGAATCCATGCGGGTATGCTATCTCCAACATATGTGACCCTGTTGTGAAGGTGGTGATGAAAATCCTTGTAGGGAAGGTGATGCAAAATTGGAGCGTTGATGAGGTATTAGTGCCTGTCATCACACTCACACAACATTGCGTGGAAGGAGTCCAGTTTAACTGGTCATACTACCTTTGCAGAGAGTTCTTGGTGAACTGTCGCGAAGCACAAGAGCAAAGCAAGATGTTCCACTATGCGTGGCTCTTGCTGTGGATTGTGCTCATAGCATGGGAGATACCACAGGAGAGCCAATTCCCCTTGGCCGTGCCAGACTTTCCTGAAGCAGCAAAGTACACTTCATTGTGGGCAACCAAGGGCTTCTGGATCTTGATGGAAATGAATATCAGGATGGATATCAACCACAATCCACAATTGTCACCCACGATATATGCTAACCTGTAGAGTTACGCTGAATTCAAATTTAATTTCCATCGGATATCAATCAGGGCGCGGAAGGACCCTGTGCAGAAGTAGTAAGATTTTTTGTACCTAGCCACATATGATGCCATCGATGCGGTGATGAATAAATGGCCAGCAGAGTGGCGCACCTCCACAAACTTGGCGGTGGGTGGGAGCAAGTCCACCGCACAAAGGAAGAAGGAAGATTCCAATTTGGAGATGGCATAGCTGGTCGAAAAGAGGAATAAGGAGGCCCCTGAGAAGTCCCAGGCAGAAAAGAAAAGAAAGGAGACAAGAAAACAGGCAGGTGGTGCAGAGCAGGGCTCTGACAAAGGCGCGTGGTTGCCTACACCTGAGACTGAAGAGGAGGACATAGAGTAGCATGGCGCGAACCCTCAAGAGACATCCAGCCGCATTAAGCGCTCAAGAGAGCTAGAGAAGGGAGGGTCTAGAAAGAAATCCAAGGCGACCAAGACCTTGTTGGACCCTATCACACTAACGGAGGGTGATTTATATGACATCGGTGACACAGTCAGAGATGTCACCACGGAGGCGCTACAGAAATTTGAGAAGCAGCAGTAGATCATCCTAGGGGCCATCCAAACTAGACTGTAGGAGTTGCAAACCCACACATCGCAAGTTGGTATAGTGTCTACTAGCTTGGCTATTGGCACATCAGAGGTTGTTGATATATTGCGCATGAAGGCTTCTAGTGTGCTAGTGCTATCGAATGGAGCACTAACCACAAAAAATGAGGTTGACAGGCCCACTGTCAGCACCTTGAATGGAGTGAGATTGAACTTTGTAGTGCTGCCACGTGAAACACTCCACCTCTTGCAGGATGGAGTAATTACAAAGCTGAGGGCCCACGAGCACTACGCCCTCAAGTGATCAGTGAACATAAAATAAAAAATGAGCAGATGGCCTTACAGAGGAATGGTGCCATCGCTGCCAAGGCCACGGCAACTAGCTAGAGCAAGAAGATCATAGAAGTCGTGGAGGAGGCATGCAGAATGGTCCCAAAATTGGCCATTCCGGAGGAGGAGCCAGTCAAGGCCACATCCGCAAATCGGCCAAAGGGGTGCGTGACACTCGGACAGAGATGGCGCAGGTTTAGTTGGAGCTGAACCTACATATTACATAGCTCCAGTTGAGGGCTCAGCCTTTATCACCATTAGAGGTAAACAAATAACAGGCGACCACTGTCACAAAAGAAGTCATAGTAGTGGAGAGTGCAGTAGCAGACTGCACACAGTTGTTCGAAGAATCATTTGAGGTCCTAACCGGCTTGCAGGTGGACCCAAACATCTAGAGGCTAGAGATGGAAGCATGCAAACTCCAACAATGCTATGACGAATTTAAGGGCATAGCGTGAACCGTCACACTGACACAGAGGTTAGCCAAGCTGCAAGAAGCCAAGCAGCTGAAGGAACAGGTGGATGCAGTGCTGCACAAGGAAGCAGTATTGAAGGCGCGACTAAAGCCCTGGCTGGAGGAAGCTTATGCAATCATAGGAAACATTGAAGACAAGCTGTCGACTCTACAAGTGACGCAACAACAGCTTCAGGCTGACAGCGCATGGGCAGTAACCGAGAAGACAGTCAAAGATGCGAAGTAGACAGTAGCTCAGTACGCAACCAAAGTTGCGGCAATCAAGGTCAAGATAGACGTGCCTTGTGCAAAGATATATGTGCCTATTGAGTGATCCAAGGGCCAGTCATGATGTTTGTGTTGGGGGGCTATTGGGGGCCTGTTAGTAGCGGGATCCCCCAAGGGAAGTTTTGGGGCTAGAATCCCATGTTTAAGTCAATTTTTGTAACATTATTGTAAATACTCTGCATTTTGGGGTTGTGGAGCGCAAATGTGTTATGTGTCATAAAGGTTATTATGCCCTTATTTTTGTAAAGTAAAGTCAGTTGAAAGAGATCTACCCATGGTCCACGGACCATGGGAGTGTATAAAAAGAGCTAAGCTCTAAGTAGTTTAAGAGACAACATATAAGATAGTCATAGCTTTACAGTAAGAAGTTTAAGTCTTGGGTTTTAGCGTAGGTAAAGGCTTTGCAGCTGAGTGAGAAGAGGCCTAGGGTAGAAGTCTGCAGCTGAGTGTGTGGACCCCTGCAGTTGTGTGCATAGGGTGGACAAAGTCTGTAAACACTTGGGAAATATTA
This sequence comes from Pinus tabuliformis, assembly GCA_031772625.1. Lineage (NCBI taxonomy): Eukaryota > Viridiplantae > Streptophyta > Pinopsida > Pinales > Pinaceae > Pinus > Pinus tabuliformis. The sequence goes on along the minus strand of CM062819.1, from coordinate 76,306,835 downwards.
ATAAAAGGAGTATTCTGCAATTTTCGTATATTTGTTTTGTTGATGGGTTTTGAATATATTATGTATGAATTTCCTCTATTATGATTATATGATGTGTGGATGAATGCAGTTGCATTGAATGATTAAACACAATTACAAATATTTGATTACGCGGTGATAACTTTATGTATTCTACAAGATAAGCAAATCACTTAGGGTAATTGAGGAATCTGCGCGCGCTCCCATAACAGTGCGAAAGTACCTGAGCCACAGGTTAGGGTTGCACACAGGTCGATCGTATACGTTTTAGAAGGTATTGAAAGCCAGAATAGAAGGTTTGTATTACAATCCCGAGAGTGAGACCACCTGCGCGAAGGCAGCGATAGAAGAAATCAAATGACATCACAACCATCTCAAGGTGCGGAAACTTGGTTCCAGCATCTGCATACTGCTTCAGGTGAGACTTCAATCCATGCTCCATGGGCTGATGCCGAATGGGCCAGTAGTGTAGGGATTTGTTTGGCTAATTAACGTTGAACTTAGGTCAGGCCCCCTCAAGCCAATAGATTCCTCAAGTCACTTAATCAACTTTCGGGTCCACACAATGGGATTGTCATGTTTCCAATAGGTCTGGTTGTTGCTAACTTCAATAGTCACTCGTGCATCTCGTTAGCGAACGATGCGAAAAAATATATCATGTTGTTCTGTATAGATATACCTCTGTAACCACATTTTTGTTGACTGGCGCGAATTTCTTCTTTCATGTGCTGCAAATTCGTGCAACTTCCGATTTACCCAATTTTGGATATCTTTTCTAGTCAATCGCCACATCACACATCCCTCAGATAGATCCAGGTCTTAACAATGTAACCATTAGTTGGTTTCAGGGGCTTAGACCCAGTTTTGGAGTTAGTTGCGCTAACCAACAAAACCCTACACTACCATCCCTTTGGACAACAATCTATGTAGAGCAGAGCACAATCTCACTTGAGGAAATATTAGGGAATGATAGAACAAGGTTTTTGCATCCAGAGGGGTTTTACAGTGTGGCTATAAGGTTTCTATCAATTTAGGGCTTAATCCGACCTTCGCGAACCATTAACCTGATTGTTACAGTCCTAAATTGTTTTCCTACTTAACAGACTTGCAAGCTGCACATAACTAGTCTAACATGTATTATTCATCATATAAAATATTTTTTGAACTTTTGTGATTTAATTGCAAAAGAAATGTATAATAACGAATCATAAACAGGCTAAAACAAAGAAACTACGTGAACATAAGAAAATACACAGCTTTGTCTCAAATTATTCTTTATTCATTTAAGTCTTCACAAATGCAATCTTTTTGACCCTATGCACATAGCTGCAAGGGCCTGTGCACACAACTGCAGACTTACCAAAGTCTCCGTGTGCACAGCTGCAGGAGCCTTCCCCTTTGCTCGAATACAAAAATATCTCATAATTACAGACTCAAAAACATATCATCTCGTCCATTGATTTGATTGCCTTAGAATTGCTAAGACATCCCCTTATATATTCTTCTACCCTTAACATACCATGGTCTGTAAAGCATGGTTGAAGCTCAAAATACTCTAGATAATCCCATCCCTTTAAAAAATAAGGGGCTTTGACCCACCCTAAATGTTAGAAAAAATATATATTATGAAGCAATGGAACACATAAGATATATTGCAGAAATATAAACACAGAAAACACATAAAACAAGAGAGACACAAATATACATGGTTCGCCCAATTTGGGCTACGTCCACAGAGAAACAACTTGTCCTTCCTTTTATATTATCCAACAAACTGAAGAGATACAACCTACAGTGGATCTGTTGTAATTCCCTCTTCACTCTCACACAATCTCCTCCCTCTTTGTCACTCAAAATAAATATCTACATAGACACAATACAATTTCCTCATATATTGCGAGGGGTTGTCTTCTACGGAAAAAAACCCTAATTAAACATAACTTCTACCGTCAAATATCTGCCTAATGAATAGCCCAGATTGACTACAAAATTACAACATTTTACAAGGAAATTTTACATATATTTTTAGCTTCAAGGGCGCTGCCCTTGATCCCCCACCAAGGGAGGGCTCCCAAAGATTGCAACCCCCCCCCAGGACCCCCCTTGCAATGTACATTTTACAGGCAGTGTTTCCGCCACATTATGAACTAGGGTCCAATGTGGTAATACCTCTAAATAAAGAAGATAATTAGGCTCCACACCCACACTAAATCCCCTTTGAATCTTATAACCCTACACTAATCATGCTCCGCTCCTCAAAATGCGGAGTCTTTACATGACTCGGACAAAAATTAGACCTAGGGGTACCATACCCAACACATAACCATCTAGGAGTAGTTCACCAGGTCATTACCCATCTAGCCATACACCTTTCTTATTCCTACCACCTGGAATCTTTTCTACCCCGGTTATGGATACATTGAGTCTACCTAATATTACCTTGGGGATCCCAGTGTGGTACATTGATCCTCCCTCAAACACTCCGCCTAGTCAACTCAAACCTTACATAGCTTTGACCCCAGTTAAACCTATTGTTCCTACCCCTTCCATTGCTTCAGTTCCACAAAAACCTCAACAGGAAGTCCATGTTGTGAAAGCATCTGGTGAGGTGGGGGGAAGCCCAAAAAAAGGGACATAAAAACAAGGCACCCCAAACAACCCCAGTTCCTCCTAAAATGCCAAAGCCTACTCCTCCATGCACTTTGTGTGATGTTATTGGGCATGCAGCCAATAATTGTCCTGAGCTCCCTCATATCAACAATGTGGTGTCTGATACCTTTGTTGACTCTAAAATTCTTGAGGTTCCTCTCACATTACCCGATTCAGCTAAGAAGAACATATCATTGCACATGAATCACCCTTGTGCATTGTGTAATAATTATGTCCATTATTCCCATCACTGTCCCCATCTAGAATATTTTCATGATACACTTAAAGTTCTTCACAATTTAGATGTCTCTCATAGTGATTCCACTTCCCCTCTACCTGTGGGTTCTAGTCCCATTGTTATGCTATAATAGGAGGTTTCCCCACCCACCATTGTGATTCCCCCTTTTGATGTTGAGATGACGAATTGTTCTGCCCTGTTCTCTACCTATCGTCATTGATGGAATCGATCTATTAGGACTCTCTTTATTTTTCCTATTTTCATTCGATCGAACCTACTTTAACAAACACTTCGGTCTCAACATTGGTAGATCTTACATCTACATTCATTTGTCTCCCCTTTTTGATGATGCACATGTGAACCTTGTCTCTCACGAAGATGCCTCAGGTAGCTCCTCTTCATCATGTATTCTCTCTTCCTCCCATTCTGCCATATTTCATTTCAATGAATATATCATGGAAGCCATGACCACCCCTGATTATCATTGGAATTATATGTGCCAGTAGGCGTACTTCCTTCCGCAGAAAACCCATGATCAATATGCTATGGAATCTAAAGACTTCATCCATGTTGAGGTCAATTGGTTTAGAAATCCTATTCATGTACCAAATGCTTTCAAAGAAGGAAATATTGCTAACATCTCCCCTACCATCAAAATTAACATTTTGAATAATCCAAGGATCGAAGAAAATATCACCTTGGGGGCACAATGCACCCTAGAAGAAATTGATGCTTACACTAAGCTATTCAAATAATTATGTGATGTTTTCACCTGGTCTAATTTCGAGATTCCCCAACTTGATCCCACCATTGTTGAAAATCACATCGAGCTCCACATGCTCCCCTCCATCCTTTCATTGCAGCCGATCCTTTCTAAAAATGGGCTATTGAATTTGAGTGCCAACCCCCATATTCTACTAACCATAAGTATATTATGGTGGTTTTCGACTATTTCACCAAATGGGATGAAACCATGCCTACGTTCAATAACACTGCAACTACTGCAACCTTGTTTTCCTTTAACCATGTCATCACTCAATTTGGGGTTCCAAAGAAATTGGTTTTTGACCATGGCCGAAACTTCAAAGGTGAGATATGTTGTGAGTTATCCTCATTGTTGGGCTTTGAATTACAATATTCATTATCTTATTACCCCTAAGGCAATGGCCAAGTTGAAGTTGTCAATAAAATTCTTAAAACTATGCTTCAGCGGATGGTGAATAAACACAAGACCAACTGGCACCTTATGCTCTTCCCTATATTGTGGGCCTATAGAACCTTTGTAAAAAACACCACCAGGTTCACTCCTTTCCACCTTGTTTTTAGACAGGAGGCAGTCTTACCAATCAAGTGTGAAATCCCCTCCCTCCACCTTGTTGTCGAACTCCTCCCAGACACCCAACCTTTATAACAAAGACTCATCATGCTTGAGTGCACCAATGAAGACCGATGTGTTGCATTGCAACCATTGAAGCAACTAAAAATGCACCAAAGATCAGCATGACCGTAGATTCCACCCTCATACCTTTCACGAAGGTGACCTTGTTCTCATCTATGATCAAGCTCATGATGTCTTGGAGCATGGGAAGTTTGAACCATTATGGCTCAGTCCTTACATCATTTGCAAATGTTTTGGAAAGAGGGCACACCTTTTAGAGGGTCTAGAAGGTGAAATCCTTTCTAACCCTCACAATGCACTCTACCTAAAGAAATTTTACCCATAGCATTTCCCATTGAAATGCATGCCCTTTTTTCTTTATGCATTTCAGTAGCATTCAACCCCCATCATCTCATTTGTTTTGTTCTTGTGTCTTTCAGATGGATCCATCATCCACACCACATATCAGTTATGTCGATGGTTCCAGTCGCTTCTTTAGGAATCTAGCCTCGATGACTTGGGCCATTTTCACCCCTTTGCATTCGTTAGTTCACTCCAATGACATATACATTGGATCTTCCACCAATAACCACACTGAATTTGATGCAATGATAGGTTTGTTAGATGATGGCCTTGATCATCACATCCTTCACCTTCATGTTTTTCTTGATTCCTTGCTACTTGTCATGCAATTAAATGGAATCCATAATATGTGTAATCCTGTCATATTTATAAAATATCTACGAGTTAAGCTTTTGGCACATGAATTTTAATCCTTTACATTCACACATGCTCCTAGAGCACAAAATAGCTATGTATATACCATTGCAAATAACTTTTTTTGGGCAAATTATAGACTTATAATTTGACAGAAATAAATTATCGACCAGGGGTAGGTAAGCTTGTGAGATGTTGTACAAAATATATGCAGGATAATATTGTAAGTGTTGCTCTAAATAAAATCACACACACACAACTTCAAGAACTCTTTTCCTCATCAACACTTAGCAACAAAGGCTATGTAGTAGATAATTCATCTCTCTACAACACCTAGAATTACTAATGCATATCAAGAAAAGATACAAACCCAAACAACAACAATTAACTCAATTCACACTTTGCATAATAGAAATGAAAGCCTATTCAACAATTCCAAATCATTCATCAAATAAGCTCACATTTAACCATCATTCACAAGTTGTTACAAATTAGAAAAGAGAACTGCAAACTATGCACTAATTCTATTGATGCATGACCAGAATAAATGGAAATAAAACAAATCTACACTACAAGAGTTGTGAGTAAAGGACCCCCCCCCCCTTTACTCACAACCTCTTCAACTACGAAAGGATTTACTCAATGCAATTCATCATAAAATCAAGTATTATATTAACCTAGAAAATATACAGTAATACAGGTCTGATATATTCAATCTGTCCTTCTTCTCTCCAGATCCTCTTTATCCCCCTCCTAATAAACATAAAGATCTTTTATACAAATACATGGGCATAATATACCTCAAATTAGAAAATCTAACATCCTACAATTGTTGGCTAACAATATCTTGAAAAGATAGCAGAAATAAGTATGATGACTTTGATCCATGACTAAAAGCATGGATCGAACAGATTTCTTGAAGCTGTTAGAACTTCCTCTTAATATGGCCATGTGAAAAAGGAATGAAGGTTTGGACAGTTCCAATGGCAGTTCTGAGACGAAAAGTAGGACAACATCCATATTAGTGACTTTCTCAACAAAACCCATGTCTTCATTCTCCTCGAGGTTGATCGAAACATGCTCAACCATGGATATCTCTACAGGAAATTGGGGCGATTACAAGAAATCTCTGTGTCTATAGGAAATCAGCGAACTTGCAAGAAATTGCGTAGTAGCTACAGTATTCTCGGAACCACTTCTGAAAATGGTTGATCTATGCAAGATGTGGTCAACTCCTTTGACATTGTAGATGATTCAATTAGATAACGTTTTAACTTCGAAAATACTTAGAAATTAAAGTAAAATGATACATTTTAAAATAATTTACATACCTTCAATTTCACAACACCTTCTTGGTCAAAATACACAAAATATGAAAAGAGGGTGTTCAAGGATTAATAAAGGTTCAAAATAAAGGGGTTAAGGCCTCAGAAACACCATCAAAAATGATAAAATTTGGGACTCAACAAACATTATCGATTGGCATTTATCACATGCATATACAAGAAGGCATCCATAGCATAAACAAATCGTGAACCACAATCGTCACAAAAAAGATGCATAAAAATATTATGTATCATAACATCCAACATATATTGTTTGGAGTCCACTACTTTAAATAATCTGACATGCCCATAGCATGTTACATACAGAAACTAGGGGCCCACATGTTCCTATGCCTAATCATTGTCCTCTGGTGGATCCCATGCCCGTTGATCCAAAGTGGATCCAGTTTTGCCTCCAGATGAAAAGTCTTCAAATTCAGTTGAAAGTGGGATCAAGTCAAAGTTCTCAATGAGACGATTCCAACGGTGTGAACGACACAAAAATCCAAGTTCGGATGAAGAATTAAGGCCCGTCAAAGTTTCAAGGCAAACTAGGGCAAAAAGAGGAAAATTCAAAGTCAAACAGTCAAAGTCAACAGTCAACCTAGGGTGATGTCAATAAGACACCTGTCATCTCAAGAATGCACCATATGTCTAGGATGGTGTCAGCAAAGGTTGATGACGTGTCATAGTTTGATTGGTTGAAATGGGCCAATCCAGTGCTAACACGTGGCAGCTCGGATTTTCCCAATATTGGCATGCAAATCCCAAAATTTTGGGGGTCAAGGAGGATTGAACCCCTGACCTCCCGAAAGGCTACAATTTCGCTAGATTCTGCTCACCAGATGAGCTACTATGTCGCTTGTTAATGGAAAGGTTGGAGTTATATTTATGGTTTCGGGGTATGAATCCGCCAGAAAAGGGCCAAACGGTCAGGGCAACCCCATGACCACCGGTCCCTTAACACTTAATGCCAAACTAAGCGCCGGAAATATATGTAATCACAAACCATATGTATCGTGTAAACCATAGGCTCCAAATATCCCACATGCACAGCGATATCACACACACACACACACACACACACACACACACACACACACACATATATATATATATATATATATATATATATATACACACACACAGATATATATATATATATATATATATATATATATATATATATATATATCTATATATATATAGATATATATATATATATATAGATATAGATATAGATATATATAGTAACTATAAGCAATGGGATAAGGCGGAAGGGTCAGGTGGAGGTTTCGAACCACCGACCTTCCAAAACTATTATATAACAACACTTTCACATAAGTCTGCTAGCCAACATGCCATACGATGGAGCTTGGTATTCAAGCCGCCCAATATTTTTATATTGTTATGCAAATGTCGAACAAGACCAAAACCACCAGCACCCATTCCAAGGCAGGTTTTTGGATGCAGAGGTGGTTTTTCTTCCGCGGAGGAAGTTTTGTGTAGCAGAAAGGCGATTTTGCTACAGGAAGAGGTGGTTTTTGACTTTCCAGGGGGTCTAGAGGTCACTGTGGAAAAATATGGTCTAGTTTACACTCATTTGACTTGAAATTTCGAGCTGGATGTAGTGGTGATGTCCATTTTATCATCTGAGACTTTGTTTTTGAGCTCATGCCTGTAACAACATATTGAAGACAAAATAAAGAGGTCAGCACTAGAAGCGAAAGAACCAGGAGACATAGACAAAAATTCTGGTCAACTCCTTTATTAAATTTGGTTGTGTTGATGTGTTTAAATGTGTCTTCAAATTGTTTATGTGTTTATGTTATTCGTAATCTTTTCAATCTGTTGCATTAAGTAAAATAAGAAAATTCACACATAGTCTATAATAACTTTTTCATTAATGGATCAAGTGGTATCAGAGCAGCAAGGTAGTGAATCCAGATATTGGAAGAGTCTTTTCACAAAGAAGGATGGCAGATGAAACTCCACTTGGGTTAGAATGCCAATTCTTGGATAGTTTCATGACGATATGTGCCATGGTGGAAGAGATGTATCATGAGTTTAAAAAGGGTAAAGGTGAAGGCACTTCATCACCTAAACTAGACAAAGGAGCCGAGAAACCTTTTATTTTTACTCCTCTAGATAAAGAATATAAAGGAAAGGGAGAAAATCCTCCTCCATCTCCTCCATCATCATCATCATCATCATCATCATCATCGTCTTCTTCTCATAAAACTAGTTCTTCTAAGAAGAAGAAAAAGAAAGCCTCTTTGATCAAATTAATTGTAAAATTTGATTTTCCAATTTATGATGGAGAATTTAATGTTGAAAAGCTTGATAATTGGATAAGGAAAATTGATGTATATTGCAGGGTGAAAGAAAGAAGATCTAGCTTGCTAGCCTTCGACTTGGAGGAACCGCACTTGTATGGTGGGAAGGCAAGACACAAGCAGATCTCCAAAAGCATGGTAAAATCATTTCAACTTGGAATGAATTTGTTTCTGCTATTAAAAGGAAATTCTATCCATTGGCATATATGCAACAAGCAATGATGAGTTGGCAAACACTACGTCAATTAAAAGGTCAAAGTGTTCAAAGTTATACTCAGGAATTCCGTAAGAGAGCTTTAACACTAGGCATTTCATTGGACTCACTAGAAACATTGTTGAAATACATAGGTGGTCTTCATAGTTATTTGAGGAATGCCATACTTATGTTTAATCCAACTAGCTTAGATGATGTATCTTTTCAAGTAACTCATCTAGAAGCTAGAGGTTAAAATGTAACCCCAGATGTTGGGAAATCATCCAAACCTATTGCAAGCAAGAATAAAGGCAAGAAGAAACTACAATGGAAGGAGAAGAAAACAAACATTGTGAATAAAGACAAACCTTCATGCACTTATTGTAAGAAGGAAGGACATGATGAGGCACACTGATTGTCATTACATTCAGAATTGAAGCCTAAGAAGTTTGGAGGTAAAGAGCGAAAGAATGTTGCTGCTATTCAAAAGGACTTGGGATCAGATTCAAGTGATAAGACAACGGTTATAGCTACAGTTATAAAAGGTAAAGATTCTAAAGCATCTACAAGTACTTCTTCAAATTCTGTTGATAATGATAATGATGAGAGGAAAAGAAATGAGCTATTTTACATAAGAGTCATTTCCAAGCATACTAAAATTGATACTTTATTTGATAGTGGGTCACAAGTTAATTTGATTTCCAAGGCAATTGTAAAGAATTTGGGTCTAGAAACAAAAACTCATAAAAAACCATATCCATTAGGTTGGGTGTGTGATAAAACTAAGCTACAAGTTACGAAACAATGTAAACTTCGTTTTGTTATTGGGTCAAAGTTTGTAGATGAGGTTGAGTTAGACACAGTCCCATTGGACATATGTGGAATTGTATTAGGAAGTCCATACTTGTACGATAGAAATTCTATCTTCTATCGTACTGAAAATAAGTATCAACTCACTAAGGATGGAATTGAATATATTGTAAGGGCTCATAAACTCAAAGATAATTTCTCTCTCATAAATTCAAGACAGATGAAAAGAATTGTAAATGAAAGTAAACAATTTTTACTTATGATTGTAAAAGCAAAGGATATTGATAAATCCGATGCATTCCAAGGTTGTAATATTAAACAGAAAGCAAATCTAGTTAAAGTTGTTTCCGATTATAATATTTTATTTCAAGAGCCTAAAGGGCTTCCACCCAAGCAAGAGATAGAACATGAGATTTATTTGTAGCAAGATGCTCCATTACCTAACATTGGAATGTATAGGTTATCAGCTCTAGAGAATGCAGAAATAAGGAAGCAGGTACAGGAGTTGCTCGATCAAGGGTTTATTCGACCAAGCACATCACCGTGCAGATCACCTATTGTGTTAGTGTGAAAGAAAGACAATTCATGGAGAATGTGCATTGATTTTAAAGAATTAAATAAAATCACAATAAAGAATCATTGTCCTCTTCCTTGTATTGATGATCTGTTAGATTAGTTAATGATGCAGTTTACTTCTCTAAATTGGACTTGCGAAGTGGCTACCATCAGATCAGAGTTGCAAAACAGGATGTGTGGAAGACAAATTTCAAAACGAAGCAAGGACTATATGAATGGATGGTTATGCCTTTTGGCTTAACTAACGCTCCAACTACATTCATGCAAGTCATGAATGATGTATTTAGACCGTTCATTGATGATTTTGTAATAGTCTATTTAGGTGATATTCTTTTTTCAGTGGAACATGGGATGAACATTTTAAGCATGTAAAGTATATTTTAGATGTTTTGAAAAGAGAAAATCTCTATGTAAAACTGTCAAAATGTGAATTTGGAAAAACATATTTAAATTATTTTGGTTATATTGTAGGGAGTGGTGAATTGAAGATAGATCCCTCTAAGGTTGAAGTCATTGTAAATTGGCCTAAGCCCAATACTGCTACAGAAGTTGGAAGTTTCTTAGGGGCAACACAATATTGGAGAAAGTTTATTGCGAACTTTTCTTTGATTGCAACTCCTTTACATGCTTTGACAAGTGTGAAACAGGTGTTTCAATGGGGAAGCAAATAGCAAAAAGCTTTTGACACATTGAAAGAAAGGATCAGTACAGAGCCATTACTAGCACTGCCATATCTTCAGCATCCATTTGAGATCGAGACAGATGCAAGTGAATATGCCATGGGGGTAGTGTTGATGCAGCATGGAAAGCCTATATTCTTTCATTCTGATACATTCACATCAGCAGTAGTTAACTATCCTACATATGATAAAGAATTATATGCATTAGTTCAGAGTGTTAAGAAGTGGAAACATTACATAATGGGTAAAGAAACAATCATACATATAGATCATCAACCACTTCAATATTTACACTCACAAAATAAATTGCAACAATGACGACATTACAGGTGGATGGGTTTTCTACAATAATTTCATCTTGTTATCAGATATAAGAAGGCCATACATAATAAGGTTGCAGACATGTTATCAAGACCAATCATAAATGCATCCACAATACTTAAGCATAATTCACTAATTCATGAAAGTTACATTGAACAATATGCTCAAGATACAGATTTTAAGGATGTATATGCAACTTTAATTCATGGAAAGCAGGTAGAAGAATTGGATTATTACATAAAGGACAAACTCTTATATCATTTGGGAAAGTTATGCATTCCACAAACTGAAAGGGTTAACATAATTCGAGAAGCACATACTTCTCTCATATCAAGTCATTTTGGGGTAAGTAAAACAGTTGCACAATTACTAAGATTCTGCTATTAGCCACGAATGAATGAGATAGTTTCTAGATATATTAAAGGATGTACTATGTGTGCTACAAGAAAGCCAAGTAATAGAAAATTAGGCTTGTATACTCTATTGCCAATTCCTTCTCATCCTTGGGAAAGTGTTTCCATGGATTTTGTTGGGGGGTTGCCAAAGTCTAGAAAGGGTCATGATTATTTGTATGTAGTTGTGGACAGGTTCAGTAAGATGTGTATTTTGACACTGTGTAATAAATAAGTCACAATTGAACAAACTGCAAAGTTGTTATTTCAAAATGTATGGGTTCATTTTGGGTTACCCACTTCTATTGTATCTGATCGAGATTCTCGATTTGTCAGGAAAGTTTGTTCAAGTCTATGGGAGTTAATGGACACAAAGTTAAAGAGGAGCACGACATTTCATCCACAAAGAGATGGTCAAACAGAAGTGGTCAACAAGATAGTGATACAGTTGCTTCGAGGATATTGCAGGAAGCATCCCAAACTTTGGGATGAGCATTTGTGTTATGTGTAGCATGCTTACAACCATGCAAAACATTCTTATACTTAGAGATCTCCTTTTGAGACTTGTTTTGGTTTTACACCAAAGTCTCCCTTAGATTTTGTCTTTGGTAAAGACATAGCAGTTGATGGACACAATGATGTGGACAAAGCGACCAAGTTCATTGAAGAAATCCAGGAAATTTACTAGGCAGTACAGGAACAACTAGAAAGAATCCAAGCAAAGTATAAAGCGCGACATGACAAGCATCAAGTTGAGCATAGTTTTCAAGTTGGTGATCAAGTCTAGTTGTACATCAACAAGGAAAGACTATAAGGGGAAGGTAAAAAGTTGAAACCAATTATATATGGTCCTTTCAAAATACTTGATAAAATTGATGAAAATGCTTTCCGCCTAGATCTGCCAGCTTATATGCAGATCTATTCCATCGTAAATGTTGAAAACTTGAGATTGCACGAACCTTCATTGATTGAATATCCTGAAGAGCAAGGTTAGCGACCTTCCATTGAAGATCTTTTACCCGAGTATCTCAATGAGCTATAGGAGGACACAGTTCTTGACGGGAGGATAAGGACTTCGGGACGGAAAAATGTTGAGTATCTTCGAGTTGGACTCAAAGGTACAAATCCAACTAAAGGACAATGGATAGAGATTGGAAAAGTGAGGGAGCTTTGTCCTCACTTACTCGATAACTAAAACCAACTTTTGGTGGTCCAAAAGCTTCCCGTGGGGAGGAGTGATCCAAAATGGATCTAGTTTTTCCTCCGGATTAAAGTCTTCAATTTTATTTGAAAGTGGGATCAAGTCGACGTGCTTGACGAGACAATTCCAACGGAGTGAACAACATGAAAATCCGAGTTCGGGTGAAGAAGTTAAGGAGAGTCAAAGTTTCAAGGCAAACTAGGGCAAAAAGAGGAAAAGTCAAAGTCAAACAATCAAAGTCAACAGTCAATAGTCAACCCAGGGTGATGTCAGTAGGACACGTGTCATCCCGAGAATGTGCCATATGTCCATGATGATGTCAACAGAGGTTGATGATGTGTCATAAGTTGATTGGTTGAAATGGGCCAATCCGATGCTGACATGTGGCAACCTGGATTTGCCCAATATTGGCATGCAAATCCCAAAATTTTTGGGGTCAGGGAGGATCGAACCCCTAACCTCTCGGAAGGCTAAGATTTTATCGGATTCTACTCACTACATGAGCTACTATATTGCTTGTTAAGGGAAAGGTTGGAGTTATATTTATGGTTTCGGGTATGAAGCCGCTGGAAAAGGGTCGGATGGTCAAGATCAACCCCACAACCACCGTTCCCTTAACACTTAATGCAAAACTAACCACCAGAAATATATGTAATCACAAACCATATGTATTGTGTAAACCATAGGCTCCAAATATCCCACATGTGCGGGGATATCATATCTTATATGATATATCTAGATATATATATATATATATGAACTATAAGCATTGGGATAAGGCAGAAGGGTCAGGCGGAGGTTTCAAACCGCCGACCTTCCAAAACTATTATATAATAGTGCTTTCACATAAGTCCACTAGCCAACATGCCATATGGTGGAGCTTGGTATTCAAGCCACCCAATACTTTTATATTGTTATGTAGGTGCCGAACCAGACCAAAACCACCAATGTGCATTCCAAGGAAAGTTTTGGTTGCAGAGGTGGTTTTTCTTCCACAGAGGCAGTTTTATGCAGCACAAAGGCAGTTTTGCTATAGGAAGAGGTGGTTTTTGACTTTCCATGGGGTCTGGAGGCCACTGTGGCCAAATATGGTTTAGTTTACACTCATTTGATTTGAAATTTTGAACTGGACGCAGTGGTGATGTCCATTTTATCATCTAAGACTCTGTTTTTGAGCTCATGCCTGTAACAACATATTGAAGACAAAATAAAGAGGTCAGCACTGGAAGCGAAAGGACCAGGAGACATAGCCAGAAAGTTTGGTCAACTCCTTTATTAAATTTGGTTGTGTTGATGGGTTTAAATGTGTCTTCAAATTGTTTATGTGTTTATGTTATTCGCAATCTTTTTGATCCGTTGCATTAAGTAACATAAGAGAATTCATGCATAGTTTATAATACATTTTTCATTAATGGATCACCCGTGGCTCCATTCCACCTTCCTGTAAGTCTCGAACTACCTGACTAGACATAACTATGCACCTCATGATACGTCACCATTCAGAGGGAAGCCCAATTCACACATCTATATATTGATCCTCTAGCACATGCCATCTATGCTCTAACACTCCAGTCAGTAGCAAGTCAAACCTATGTTGAAGATCCTCCAGTAGTGCATCACTCTCTAATCTTTATTGCGATATCTAACCTCTCTGATCTGCAAACCTAGGTGTTGTGGCTCATCCTGCTTATCCTTTTGGCCTCACTGGTGTTATATTTGCATACCACAAGTTTGGAAATTAGTAACACATAAATATATTTCTTCTAAACTCTACATGCGACCAAAATATAACAACTATTACTTACCATATGGACCCCACTCTCATCTTGGTGGTAGTGGTAGATCAGGTTCCCCTTGAAATTTCATTCCATTATATGGATATTCATCTATGTAGAGTGGCATCTAGTCCCAATGAGTGAAGAACCTAGGTTAGAACACCCATTTGACTCCCCCTCCTCCACCTTGTCATAGTAGCTTCCCCCAGCAGCACATCCTGGGCTCATGTGTGCCCTCATCATGGATGTATACATGCGGATGGATGATAGGGATATTCTCAAAGAAGAATGATCATAAAATTGTCCCAAATGAAAAGTTAACATTTGTCCATTGCCTCCATAGTCCCAAATATCATTTCAATGACAATAACATCATTTTGGCCCACCCACAGTAGGTCCCTGCCAATACACTCTCTACAAAGCATCATTTGCCCCTAGTGATGTGATGAAAAGCATGACTACCCAAGATCTGCATCATTGTTGCGACTGTAGCCCATGTCTCCAGTATCTCAAGTCATGAATCTGGATGTTCGTACCCATTGCATGAGCACCCAATACACAATGACGTTGAACAAAATCCCTTATATGTCTCCCATAAGGCAGCACTGGATGTATCTACCCCACCATCCCCAAGGATGGTAATCCCATAAAAAAGCATATGTCCCGAACAATGATCTCGATCCTTTTCCCTTGTACCACAAAGGCCTCCCAATATGGATTCCAATAACTCATAATCCTAGATAATAGTGGTTCACTAACCCTTATCAATGGTTCTCCAAAATCTTAAGCAACCCATATCGTGCCAGAACCCCTCTGACTTCTTGGTTCCCCTCAACCTTAGCATGAAGAGTATCAAAATATCATTCTCACCATACCAACTTTAGCTCTTCCATACCTGCAAAACAACATCATGTTTTTTC
Organism: Pinus tabuliformis; assembly: GCA_031772625.1. Classification (NCBI taxonomy): domain Eukaryota; kingdom Viridiplantae; phylum Streptophyta; class Pinopsida; order Pinales; family Pinaceae; genus Pinus; species Pinus tabuliformis. Next base: position 76,291,306 of record CM062819.1, on the reverse strand, counting down.
AATTTAGAGTCAAAATCATCCACCTTTGGTTCTTAGCCTCAACTCAATAGAGACCCCCAAACCTACTTTTCTCGCAAGTCCACAACACAGTTTTTCCCTTCAAAATTGCATCAGACGCACTTTTTACCCTAGTTCTTGCATTCCAAAATGTAGAAAAGGGGAAAATAGGTACGTTTTGACCATGAGGAAATGAAAGTGTTTCCCCCACTAAGTTGAAGCCCTGATTTGAAAGTTTAATCCACCAAAATTGATGAGTAAGGTTAGGCCACCTACTTGCAACTTGCAGATCCGGATTTCGATGGTCAGCTTGCCTGCTACGATCTCCTCAATATTTAGGGCCTTCTCATCCTCTCCAAATTCTCTAACATCTCACTATGCAAACAAATTGGATTTGGGGGCAAGAAGCCATTTTATAAGAAAAACCCTAGTTTTTTCATCACCCATTGCGACCAAACCATAGCTCGATTTGACGAATCATCAACAACATTGGAAAGCTCTCACCGAGTTCTATAATGGGACTCTTTATTTTTTGGTAATTTGAGACTTCACCAGGAAGCCACTTTTTCCACAAGCTCTCACTTTGCTGCTTATTAAAATCAAATTTCTTCATATGAGCCGCATGTACTCTAGTACCACTTTACCTTTGCACTAGTTCACTCACGTGTCGATTATCATCATGACTAACCATTTTTCACTCATGTTTTTATGGTCTAATTTGGGTCTCCCCCATTTGGCAACATCATCGAATCACCCTTGTTCAGAGTATTAGAGATGAGTCACCCTTGCATCTATGCACTCTGTTATGAGTCCCCTTGAGTCCTACTACAATATATAATACATCCTTATGTCACATTCATCCCACTGTGCTCATATTTTGCATCCAACTATACTAATCCATCTTTGAAAAGCCTATGTCTGAGCAATTGACCACCCCCTCTAGAATCGAGTGAGTCACTGCCAGGCCAACCATGCATATCATGCTTTGACAAGGGAAGCATTAGTCAGCCTCTCATCTTGTCTCCTTCCATCATCATCCCTGGTGTCAGTCTATCAGTCACATTTTCGCTTACCCCCATGCCTTTATTGAGGAATCCTCATTGCCTCACCTCTAGCAAGCCCTCTTTTGTTGACTTCATCACATTTATTCCATGAGAGTGGTCTAGAGGGAATTGTACCTTAGTTCCAAATTTCATCATTGTTTACTGCCTCGGATCAAGTAAAGGGAATATTCATTTCCCTTTGACTTGGTTGTTTCTCACATGCTCGACTCCAACTCATTATCGCACGATCAATAATCATACACTTAATGGACCGATGACCCAGAAAATTGTACCAGTATTTCTCGAATGTATGTGAGATGTTCCAGACCTCATGATGGGGTAGTCCTTCAGGTAGCCCCCAACAGGCCCAGATGTCAACTAATTAAGATCTAGCCTCAGATGTAGTTTCATAGATTTGATTTGCTCAGTTCCCGCCGCTTGTAGCACCCATAGTATGCATGTATCATTCAGATGACCCATTCATATCTTCAGATCCCTTTCTTGTGTAGCAAGGCTTCTTTGGTTGTGATTCACCCTCACCATGTTATCTTGATGGGCATTATCTCTCATGTACTCAGTTCAACAGATGTTATTACATTCAATCCTGGCCTCTGTTTTCGAGGCACATTATGTATATGGGACTCATTGTATTATTTTATCACATTCTAATCCATTGATGCCAGTGTATCATGTACTTTGTAGCTTAGTCCCACATTACTGGGCACACCATTATTATTTCTACTTAGTTATCTTGACGGTTATGGGTATGCCTCCCCCACCTCATTTGAGATCATATACTCCAAAATAAAAGGAGACGTATATCATCTTAGTAGGTCTCGCCCCTTCCATTCCTCTGTCCTTCCTTGCATTGATTCAGTTGTCTCCCTTTCTCTCTCCCTCTGACTCCCCTTCGGTGTCTCATGGAAGTGTAACCTACAACGTAATTCAGTCATACTATTTTCTCCTGATGCTCGTACATTGGGGGGAAATCTATAATCACCTGAAAAATTATCACCTAGCGATTTCCAACTAGGTGGACTGAAATACACCATGTAGGATTAATTTTACCATAGTAAAATCACTTTCACCATAGGAAATAATCTAGTAAACCATTTTTATTAAGTTATTTCTGTTTAAAATAATAATGAAAACCCATGAGAATAATTGAATAAATCACTATTTATTCAATTTTCTCTAGAAATAAGTATTAAATCATTTTTTGATAATTATTTCTTAATACATTTGACTAAATCACCTTAGAATAATTAAATAAATCACTATTTATTTATTATTCCTTATCCTTATTTTTTGGAATAATTGTTAAACCATTATTTAATAATTATTTCAAATTCAGATTTTTCTTAATCCTTGCAAAGTGATTAATGAATAATTTTATTTGTTAATTACTTCAACCATTTTCTAAATAAAGGTATTTGACCATTTTGAATATCTTTTCCCTCTCAAAAAAATATAATAAAGTATTCCTAACAGCTAGATTTTGATTTGGTCAATAATATTTTATTATTTTCCAAATCCTAATTGAGCCCGATACTTTGTTATAAATAACAGGGTTTTCCATGATCATTATCATCGTCACCATTATCATCTCACAACATTTGAGCTCCCACTGGAGTTCCATCTAGTTTGTTTTGGGTTTTTCTGCATTTTAAGAGAGAAGAACAAGATCACTAAAGAACAAGGACATCGAAAGGCACCATCCCACAGAGGGGGATTTATAGACCCATGTTGTAAATCTTCTTCACCGAGTGTTTTAATCAAATTATAATTCATCTAAAAGCTTTTATTGGGTTATTACACTTCTCTTTTTTGTTGCTATATGTTTTAGGCTTGCATCAGATATTTTCTTGCAAGGCTTTATCATGTTTTATTGCAGATATGAAGCATAAAAGATGCCACATCTTGTTGTTAGGGTCACTTGTCATCGATGACTTAAGTGAAGTATTTTTTACACATACTAAAAATTTTCATACTAACACATTGAATGTGTTGATGTGTGTTGTAATCTAGCGAAAAGCATGCATTGTTACTAGTACACAAACATCAAGTAGTCACATAAAAATTATAAGGGAAAGAGAGACACAGTCATGGAGAACCAATGAAAGTACACTAATATATTATTATTAATAATAGAACCAGAATTGATACATTGATATGCAGGCATATATATATATATATATATATATATATATATATATATATATATATATATATATATATATATATATATATAGATAGCTTTTCGGGACAATTATAACAGTCTAACTGTCTGACTACACATCATAATTAATCCATCATTAGTTATCCTTGTGTTACATTACATGAATATCAACTCGACTTGGGCTAGTCAGCTAGACTGACTAGTCCCTCCAACATCTCCCCCGCCTTAAAATCCTTCTTCATCCCGAATAAGGGGAGAGTTAAGGTGATGCAAAAAATAATAAAAGAAAAAAAAATGTTTACATTTCATGTCACTGGTTCTTTAGGAGCAAAATTCATAATATAGAACATTAGAATAAAAGAAAATTAAGATAAGATAGTTGGTGATTCATTTCCAAGTGCTTCTTTAGCCATGGTCGAAACTTCTAGGATTGGTTTTGCTGACTGATTCACTTCTTAGTCAACTTCAACTTCATGAGGTTGTTATTTTGACACTGCAACATATGTTGAAACACTTGGTGAAAAGAACTAGTGGGAAGGTCATGGCAATTGTGATGATGCAGAATGACCTGGAAGTGGTGGAGGCGCATTTGGAATGCAATCTAATAAATCACTAGAGTGAATATCTACAAATGCTCATTGAAGATGGACCACTCACGTACTGCCAATATAGCTTTAGCACTAGATTCTTTCGGGTCTGACAAGAACTGAACTTTCTCCTCCAGGGGCGTATCCTCTGGATAAATAACATGGTCTCTTAAATTCTCAAGGCGTGATTAAGCACTCCTTTAATATATTCGTATGCATTGGAAGCTTCATATTGTGCTTTATTTCCTTCCCTTAGCCACTGGCACTTATGTCGTAGTAGCTGTGAAAATATTACTCATTCTTGCTCCAGTGTATAGTTGATTGCTTGTTGTGCTCTAGGATCCAAAGTTTGTATGGATGATAGCTCAAAGATAAGCATCTCTTTAACCATAATTTTAGTATGATTATTAGTTAGAAAAAAGGGCTAGTTATTTCGTGTAGTTGTAAGGGCAGCTCCCATCTCAAGGATGTTATCCAAAGTTTGCTTAGCTACTAGAAATTCCTCGTGAGGATTCTGAAAAATATTTAAAAAATAAGGATTTCCAACGACTGCAGGTCGAGGCTGTAGTTCTATTACCTATGCACTGAGTTAAACGTTCTAATCAATCAACTTCTTTACAAACTATTGAACAACAATGATGATCATTAATCTTGGATGAAGTGGAAAAGTGAATTTTTTATGTTGTCTGGCTTTGAAAAGCCATCCAAGTCTCCCTTTCTCGATCTTGTTGTCACTGAATCGTGTTGGTATATTTCTTAATTTTTCGCAGCCTCTTCTTAATAGCTTTAATAGACTATTCTATAACCTAAAAATTTTGTTTGTCGCAAACAAGTTTGATGTCAACATACCTGGTAGCAATGTTGACATGTTCCTTTTTATCACGTTCCTTTTTATCCATGGTTGTTGGTGCATTTGTTGTAACTTACTTGGTAGAAGGAATGTTGATCAGAACAAGATTTGTACTTGTTGTATTATTCGTGGTTGTTGTATTAGTAACTAGATCCCCAATGATTTATTTCTTTTGGGGGTAAGTCGACATGTTCGTCATCTGTTGACTATAATATTGGATTGTTTCATCAGAGTGAGTATGCTCAAATGAGTTGTCTTTTGAGTTTTCTTCAAAATTATCTTGATGGTCTGACTGGTTTTGTTCTCTTTGATTCTCCTCCAACTGATTGATCTCCAACTGGGTTTCTTATGACTAATTCCACTTAGACTGATATTGTTATGAATGATTATTCTCATATTGGTTTCGCTTTCACTGATTTTTCTCATCCAGATTCTGCTCCGACTGGTGATGCTCTTTTATAATGTGAGTCAGGGAGTTGATAGGAATGTTATCTATTAAATCAATATCTATTACTTTATTATTCTTCTAGTCGGTAGCCTACTCTTTCTGATTAGAAACATGGTATGAAATACAATTTTGTTGAGGTTGCTCAATGGAAGAATTTCCATTTTTCTTAATAATATGTTTTTATGTACCCTAAAAAATCTCCTCCATTGTTTGTTGAATGTTATAAGAAAAAATGTCTTTCGCAATTTCCATTGCATTTCGGATCTGGGCTTGGATGGTTGAGAATTGAGGCTTCCTAATCTTTTCTATTGTTTTTTCATTTGATTGCAATTGCTTGATGGATTCATCAAGTTTTTTGTTGTTGCTCAGGATCATTCATATGGATTTCCTTAAGCACCTTTTGCCACTGGGTCAAATTGGTCTTAATTGGAGTAGCCTTGGGACTACCAGACTCTTTGCGGGAATATTTATGATAATTTTTGGGTAAAGGGATTGACAAAATGAACTTTGAATGGTTGTAAATATAAAGCGATGCCTGCCTCTTCTTCTATCTCAGCATCAGCTACAGGGGTAATGATTTCATGAGATGAATAAAATACTATGGGGGGATGATGTATTTGGTATTACATTATCGATGGATCTCATCAAATATTTGTTCAATAGTGGGTTGGTACAAGAGTTATTGGGGGTTGAGTTCTGAAGAATTGTTATACCAAACTTTGGTATAGTCTAAGGATAGTTGTATATGGGAGTAGGGGGTAGGGCTCATCGGACATGCTGAGGAACTCACCAGTTATTGGAACTATTCTTGATATGGAGTAAAAAAATTATGAAAAGTTCAAGAGGTCCTAGACGTACAAATTCTGCTCTCTACACATCTTGTAGAGAAACTGTAGATTAAACTAATTATGCAATTTACTAAAGCAAAATACTTAATCTACTTCTACAATAAAACTTGTGGAAGCTTAATAGATTTTGAGCAAGATCAAACAGAACACATATAATAGAGAAGAAGATTCAATAACACATGAAACACAGAAGAATACTCTGGGAAAAGCCTTAGCTAAAAACCTCACTATCTGTATTATCATATAAGTGGAAATATCTCAAGATCACACAAAGCTTTAGCTCACAAGCTATCCAACTCTCAGTACAATCCCTCACTACTACTCATAGACAGAATAGACAACACATATGCCTTCCTTCAGTCCTCCAAGCCTCCTATTTCCTTGTGCAGTTTCTCCTGGGTCCTCCAACTACAACCTGTGTGATTTTCACCTCACACACTGCTCTAACCTCTGAAATAACTGTGCAATCCTGAAGGAATAAATTCCTTCTACATGGATGAGTTTCCTTTATCGGAAAATTCATCCAACTGATATTACAATGTGTAGAATTTTGTAGAATTTTTCTACAAATCAACTAGCTCTGATACCATGTAGAATTTTTTCTACAAATCAACTAGCTCCGATACCATGTAGAATTTTGTAGAATTTTTCCTAGTAATCAGCTAGCTCTGATACCATGTAGAACATTTTCTACAAATCAGCTAGCTCCGATACCATGTAGAAATTTCACACCTATAGAGCACCTGGTAATGCAATGTACTAAAGCAAAACACTTGATCTACTTTTACAAAAATTTAGTGGAAGCTTAATTCAACATGAGAAACATCAATCATGAACACATATAACTGATAAGAAAGAATCAATCACACATAACACAGAAGAATTTACCCGGGGAAAGCCTCAGCCTAAAACCCCAACTCTGTATTATCATACAAGTGGAAATATAGTCTGGATTACACAAAGCCTTAGCTCGGAAGCTATCCAGCTCTCAGTACAATCCCTCTACTGCTCATAGACAGTCAAAGGCTTCTCACAAACCTTCTCCTCTTCCCTCCAAGCCTCCTATTTCTTTGTGTAGTTTCCTTGGGGTCCAGTGCTGCCACCTGTGTGAATTGGCCTCTTCACACACTCACTAACCTCTGATCTAACTACACAAACCTAAAGGAGATAAATCCTCATCATGAATGAGCTTCCTTTATAGGAAAATTTTTCATCTAACTAATAGTACACTTTTCCTTTCCCTGATCTCAACTGGGTCTCTGTCTGAACTGACATGCATCAGTTATCCATGAGTGAATACATAGTTATCTGAAAATAATAGTTGTCACATGCTTGCAAGCATCAATAAACTATATCTCATTAATTTAACAACTTGTTAAATTAATCTAACTGAACTTGACTAAGTTAAACTAAGTCAACTGATCCTCTCAATATATAACTCATCTTTAATTCCTCGATCAGTGGAATAAATCAAGGACACATTCCCCAATTAGTGGAGAAATAATTGCATGTTATCACAAAGACTTCAAGTTTGCTTTTCCTTAACTAATTAACTCATGGAGAATTAATTAATTAATATTCCAAACTACTGGTAAGACCAAATTCGAATTTACTTCCTATTTTAGACTACGGATTGTCTAAAAATAGGAAGGGACCCAGAAATTCTATTTTTAGAAGATGTTATTTTTAGGGATTTCACCTCTCACCCAAGGTGGCCAAACGGCTATTTTTAGAAGTGCTATTTTTAGCAGTTTTATTTTTAGCACTTCCTAAATTTAGCATTTCTTGTTGCACACTTTTCAACACTCCCTCTCAACAAGAAAGGCTTCCTCTTGAACCCGATCCTGTAACTCTGGAATGTTCTGCATGCAACACATCTACCAAGTGCGGTTGCTCCAGCGACACTCGGAACAAAAAAACTCCCAACTGACCTCTCTGTTGGGCTAGACACATACTATGGTGCTTAAGCTCTACTTGCTGCTGACAAGTGCTCCCTCTCTGACCTCTGGGCTATTGAAACATCTCCATGCATCTCACACTGTTGCACCCTTCTCTGTGCTATCCTACACAGTGCAACACACTTGTGCCTCTCGCATTGCTATAGCCTACATGCTCTGCGCTGTCTTAGGATTCCATGCACTGTAGCTCTCTCTACTACTCCATCCGCATCTGTCTCTACCTAATCAGTCAGTTCCTGATACTCCACATAAGGGCTCCTGTAGCTAGGTCTCATCCAAAAGGTTGGGTACCTCAAGGATCCTTCCCCTCCTCCATGGCACGATCACTCTATATCGCCCCACCTCCTACCTGGAGGTATGGCTGCATATGATCCCTCTGCCCACCTAGCTCGAAGTTTCCCCCTACTGGAGGTCTCTGTATGAATATATTTCTCTACTCGATATCCTCTCAGCTTCTCTAGTTGTGGCTGCTCCACAACATCCTAAAGTTGCTGCATCAATCGTGGCTCCTCCACAATCGTCTGAGACTTCTTCTGGCACTACATGTTGAGAGGTAATTTACTTTCCCTCTCAACCACCAAGTATCTAACCATTGCCTTTTTCCTCAGGGCTTTGCATGCATCTTGTACCTCAAGTGCATACAGGTTCTTGGCTAGAACACCAATCTATTTCCACTTTCCCGTCATCACGAAAATTTTTGGAAAAAGAGCTGATTTTAAATCAGCGATATCTCCCTCATCCGAACTCCGATTCAGCCAAAAAAAAATAATTTGATTTTGGTTATTTTCACAAGGAATCCAAATCTGCTATTTGTTTCTGAAAATTTTGTGCAAAAATTTTCAGATCTGCTCTACAAACTCTCAGCCCAAAACTCAAAACTTTGAAATCTCCTCCCATTATATGGTTCTCTCCTTTGATCACCTTTGCTCTAATACGATGTAGAATTTTGTAGAATTTTTCTACAAATCAATTAGCTCTGATACCATGTAGAACTTTTTCTACAAATCAGCTAGTCTCGATACCATGTAGAATTTTGTAGAATTTTTACTATTAATCAGCTAGCTCTGATACCAGGTAAAACGTTTTCTAAAAATCAGCTAGCTCCAATACCATGTAGAAATTTCCCACCTGTAGATCACTTGGTAATGATATGTACTAAAGAAAAACACTTGATCTACTTCTACAAACAATTTAACGGAAGCTTAATTGAACATGAGGAACATCAAGCATGAACACAGATAACTGATAAGAAGGAATCAATCACACATAACACAGAAGAATTTACTCAGGGAAACCCTCAGCCTAAAACCCCAACTCTCTATTATCATACAAGTGGAAATATAGTCTGGATTACACAAAGCCTTAGCTCGGAAGCTATCCAGCTCTCAGTACAATCCCTCTGTTGCTCATAGACATTCAAAGGCTTCTTACAAACCTTCTCCTCTGCCCTCCAAGCCTCCTATTTCCTTGTGCAGTTTCTTTGAGGTCCAGTGTTGCCACCTGTGTGAATTGCCCTCTTCACACACTCACTAACCTCTAATCTAATTGCACAAACCTGAAGGAGATAAATCCTCATCATGGATGAGCTTCCTTTATAGGAAAAATATTCATCCAACTGATAATACGTTGTCCCTTCTCTGATCTCAACTGGGTCTCTGTCTGAACTGACATGCATCAGTTATCCATGAGTGAAACATAGTGATCTGAAAATAATAGTTGTCACATGCTTGCAAGCATCAACAAACTATATCTCATTAATTTAACAACTTGTTAAATTAATCTAACTGAACTTGACTAAGTTAAACTAAGTCAACTGATCCTCTCAATACAGAACTCATCCTTAATTCCTCAATCAGTGGAGTAAATCAAGGACACATTCCCCAATTAGTGGAGAAATAATTGCATGTTCTCACAAAGACTTCAAGTTTGCTTTTCCTTAACTAATTAACTCATGGAGAATTAATTAATTAATAGTCCAAACTACTAGTAAGACCAAATTCGAATTTACTTCCTATTTTAGACCAGGTACTGTCTAAAAATAGGAAGGGACCCAGAAATGCTATTTTTAGAATATGTTATTTTTAGCATTTTCACCTCTCACCCAAGGTGGCCAAAATGCTCATTGGCCAAACTGTTATTTTTAACAGTGCTATTTTTAACAATTCTTTTTTTAGCACTTCCTAAATTTAGCATTTCTTGTTGCACACTTTTCAACACAATGTCCCTATCTTTAATCTCAACTAGGTCTCTACCTAAAATGACATGCATGAGTTATTTATGAGAGAATATTTAGTTATATGGAGAAAACTAGTTGCATGCATGCATGCAATAACTAACTGAACTCACAATTAGTTCCACAAATTGTTTGGAACTAATTTAACTGGAATTAATTCAGTTAACTGAGCTAACTAATTACAACTCAAAAACAACTCATCCTTATCTCCTTAATTAAGGGATAACTTCTTCAATCAAAGGGATAACTGTTGCATGTCTTCACAAAGACTTTATGTTTGATTTTCTCCAACTAATTAACTCAAGATGAATTAATTAATTATTTTTCAAACAATTGTTGAGACTAAATTCAAAATTTAATTCTCAATTTTGATTCAAGGAGAAATCAAAATTGGAATATATCCTGAAATGCTATTTATAGCAATGCTATTTTTAGCATTTCTATTTTTTGCTATTTTCAACAGAGTTGAAGTATATCCTGAAATGCTACTTATAGAAATGCTATTTTTAGCATTTCTATTTTTAGCATTTCTTGTTGCTCTTTTCAACACTACAGACTGGGGTTTTCCCGAATAATTATGGGAGAAAATTTGAAAATTGTGCAAAAAGGGCATATATTTTTTTGTGAATTATTCCTCCCTGACTGGAGGAATAGACTTCATGGCTATCCAAATTAACAAAGAAGGGAAATACATGGCCGTAACTGAATTTTGGTAGCTTTGGAAATTTTCTTTGAGAAGGCCTGCTACATATTCAACCCATTTGTACTCCATGCCAAATTTCACTATATCACCAACAACCTCAAGCATTGTCAATTTTACATTGGATGCTCGACCAATAGTCGTGATGCATAAGGAAACTATTGTGCAACCCAATTTGGTGAATGGGTCCTAGACCTTAGTGATAACTAACCCCATCGAAATATTTCTTGATGCTCCGTCAGCAAGTTGCATGAGCCACTTAGTACTGTTTACTGTAGTCGGCACTTTTTCTCCTTTATAGGGAAGGCTTGTTATTAAATGTACAATAGTCACAGAAATTGATTATGGCTAGGCAATCCATTTTTTTTCATTGTGATATCTACTGATTAAGTACTTGGCAGCCTCCTCCTTCACCCCTTGCAGGTTTTCTACTAATGGTGCACAAAGGATATCTCTAATTCCTGCTTTTGTAATAATTTGTTCTATGAATTCCATTGGTCTCCTAATTTGGCCCATCTTAAGAAAGATTCATATTGTTTTTCCCAACATGGTTCATCTAGTTTCGCTTGCCAAATATTTTGCACACAAATTTTTAATTACGTTTTCCCGAAAAAAATGAATCTTTCCTTAGTGTGTGGCTACACTATAATTTCTTCATCTTTTGAATGAACTATGAATTTTTTCGTAGCAAAATCATTTCGGAATTCCTCAGTTCATAGGCAATCCAAGAGTTCAAAGTCATAGATTACTGGACTTGGGATATCTAGAATGTCTTCAAGGTCATAGGGAGTGTCAATTGAAACTTCGGGAAATATTTTTATCAAAAGCAAGACTTAATTGATTTTTATAGAGGATGAATTAATTGTACCATGATTATCTCTTAGGTGTTATTTGTTTAAACATCTCGTTGATTTTTTATTTGATCCTCAATCATCACTTAGTGTGTGCATGCCATCTGATTTCCACCTCCATCATGGGTGGTAAATAATTGCAGAGTGATTTGGGATGATTTATTTTGTACGTATGATAGTGATGGGATATGGGGGGCCCGAAACATGTTAGGATAAGTCATCTGTACTTGATTTCTTTGGTTTTTGAATATCACTTCTTTTCTTTTATGTGGGATATTGTCAGGGTCATGTGCCAAATATTTATTAGTAATTGATTTTTTGGAACTGCCCTCAGACGGATGGTTGAAGCTCTTGTATTGAATCTCTACTCTATCGAATCACACCTTGTGAGTTTTTTATGACAAATTTTTCTTTCTCGATTCAAGTTAGTTTCTTTCTCTGTGCTCAGTATATCATTCTACTCTAAATTGAAATCGCTTCATACTTTGTTTTTCTCTTTGAAGATTGCAAAAGTTGAGTTCTCATTTGATAATGTTATTGAATTTTCCTATTTAATTCATTAATTTTCTACCTTTATTTGGGTGTCAAACCGTTATGTCGGTCATTTTTATCACTAATTTATAACTATTTTTTTGTAAATAACTTACTAATTAAAGAATAAGAGAGACATTTTAATAATTAATAGTTTTAATATTTTAATTTAGACGTTTAATATTTTACACATAGTCGGTTAGCCTATTTACTAATAATTATAGGGCTAACCTATGCTAAATGTTGCTAAGAAATATATATTTTGAGAGGGTCACCATTAAAAACTAACTTGAAAAGGTGAACCTATAATGTCTTATGTTGAATGGCTCTAGAAGGTCGAATGTCTTCAATGATGAAAGGTCTGAGCCATGCAATTTTGAGTTCCTTCGGTTTTCCTTTTACTCTAATGTTGTATAATAAGACTAATTTACCGACTTGAAAGTGTTTAGCTTGGAGGGTCCTGTCATGCCATGTTTTTTTCCCTTCTTTACGAATTTTTTGATGATAAAGAGCATAAATCCAATCTTCCTCTAGTTGATGTATTTGTTTGAGCCATTATGTTTGTAATTTTGTATTGTATTTTAATATAGTTGAGACACTTTGTGCATTTTCCGAGCAAGGGAATGGTATGACTTATTCTCATCCACAAACAAGTTTGAATGGCGTTGATCCTATCGACTGCTTAGATTATATGCGATATGCCCATAAAGTGGTTGGAACTTTGTCATCCTAGTCGTATCTATCTATATTGAAAATCTTCGTTAGTCCTTTATGTATACTTTTATTGAATGATTCAATAACATTGTTGTCTTGTGGATGATATGTGGTAGTCTTTCAGTGTTCAATCATAAAATTCTTTGTTAATACTTGAATTGTACCATTAACAAAATGTGTGCCTCTAGCCTCTATCAATCATGGCCAATCATGGTCCAACGTCGCATTGCGATAAATATTGTATCAATATGAAAATCAACCTTGGTCAACCATGGTCCAATGTCGCATTTTGATAAATAATGTGTCAATATGAAAATCAATCTTGTTCAATCATGGACAACCATGGTCAAACTTCCCTTTCTGACAATGATTGTCTCGATAATGAAAATCAACCATCATCAACTATGGTCAACATTGTTTATTTTAGGGTTTATAATATTTATCTTTAGATTTATATACCTTGGGTTTATAATATTAATCCCTTCTGTTAAATATTATTTCCTTGGGTTCTTAATCCCTTGGGGTTTTAGTATAAATCCTTTGGGTTTATATTCCCTTAGGTCTGTAATATCAATACCTTGGGTTTATTAATCTAAGGGTTCATATTCCTAGGATTTAATATTATTCCCTTGGGTTTATTAATCTAAGCATTCATAACCATGGTCAACCATGTTTATTTTAGGGTTTACAATATTTATCTTAGGGTCTATATACCTTGGGTTTATAATATTAATCCCTTGGGTTTAATATTATTCCATTTGGTTCATAATCCCTTTGGGTTTTAGTATTAATCCCTTGGGTTTATTATTCACTTGGGTTTATAATATAAATTCATTAGGTTTATTAATCTAAGGGTTCAACCATGGTTGACCATGGTACAACGTCGCATTGCAACAAAGATTGTCTCACTATGAAAATCAACCATGGTCAACCATGTTCATATAAGGGTTTATAATTTTTGTCTTAGTGTTTATATACCTTGGGTTTATGTTATTCCCTTGGGTTTCATTTTATTCCCTTGTGTTTATATCGCTTGGATCTTTAGTATTAATCTCTTGGGTTTATTAATCCCTTAGGTTTATAATATCAATCATGGCCAACCTAAATCATGGTCAACCATGGTCAATCATGGTCAAACGTGGTCAACCATTTTTTATAAAATCAATCATGGTCAACCATGGTCAATCATTCCCAACCATGGTCCAATGTCACATTGTGACAAAGATTGTCTCAATATGAAAATAAACCTTGGTCAACCATGGTCCAATGTCGCATTGTGATAAATAATGTGTTGATATGAAAATCAATCTTGGTCAACCATGGAAAACCATGGTCCAATGTCACATTATGACAATGATTGTCTCAATATGAAAATCAATCATCTCAACTATGGTCAACATTATTTATTTTAGGGTTTATAATATTTATCTTATGATTTATATACCTGGGGTTTATAATATTAATCACTTGGGTTTAATATTATTCCCTTGCGATCATAATCCCTTAGGGTTTTAGTATACATCATTTGGGTTTATTATTCTCTTCAGCCTATAATATCAATCCCTTGGGTTTATTAATATAAGGGTTCATATTCCCAGGGTTTAATATTATTCCCTTGTGTTTATTGATCTAAGGGTTCATATTCATAAGGTTTAATATTATTCCTTTGGGTTTAATATTATTTCCTTGGGTTTATAATCCCTTAGGTTTTTAATATTAATCCCTTGGGTTTATAATATCATAGTCAACCATGGTCAATCATGATCAACGAAGGTCAACCATGTTTTTTAAAATCAATCATGGTCAATCATGGTCAGCCATGGTTCAATGTTTCAATGTGACAAAGATTGTCTCAGTATGAAAATCAACCATGCTCCAATGTCACATTGTGAGAAATATTGTCTTTATATGAAAAGAATTCATGGTCAATCATGGTCCAACGTCATGTTATGACATTGATTGTATCAATATGAAAAGTGAACATGGTCAACCATTATTTTAGGTTTTATAATATTTATCTTAGGGTTTATATACCTTGGGTTAGTCAATCATGGTCAATATGAAAATCAACCATAAACATGGTCAACCATGGTACAAAGTCACATTGTGATAAAGATTGTCCCTGTATAAAAATCTACAATGGTCAACCATGGTCTCATGTCACATTTTAACAAATATTATCTCAATATGAAAATCAACCATGTTTATTTAAGGTTTTATAACATTTTTCTTAGGGTTTATATACCTTGCACTTATTTTATTCCTGTAGTTTTAATATTATTCCCTTGGGTTTATAATCCCATGGGTTTTTAGTATTAATCCCCTGAGTTTATAATATCAATCATGGTCAACCATGATCAATCATGGTCAACAATGTTCAATCATGGTCAATCATGGTCAATCATATTTTATCAAATAAATCATGTCCCAACATCGCATTATGACAAGGATTGTCTCAATATGAAAATCAACCAAGGCCAACCATGGTTAACCATGTTATTTTAGGGTTTACAATATTTATATTAGGGTTTATATACCTTAGTTTTATAATATTAATCACTTGGGTTTAATATTATTATCCCTTGAGTTCATAATCCCTTGGGGTTTTATTATTAATCCCTTGGATTTATTAATCAAAGGATGCAACCATGGTCGACCATGGTACAACATCTCATTGCGACAAAGATTGTCTCAATACGGAAATCAACCATGGTCAACGATGTTCATGTAAGGGTTTATAATTTTTTTCTTAGGGTTTATATACCTTGGGTTTATGGTATTCCCTTGGGTTTAATATTATTCCCTTGGATTTCTAGTATTAATCCCTTGGGTTTATAATATCATTCATGGCCAAACATGATAAACATGGTCAACCATGGTCAATCATTATCAAATATGGTCAACCATAGTCAACTATTTTTTATAAAAATCAATCATGTTCAATCATGGCCAGCCATCGTCCAATGTTTCATTGTGAAAAGTGTTGTCTCAATATGAAATTCAACCTTGGTTGACCATGGTCCAATTTCACATTGTGATAAAGAATGTGTCGATATTAAAATCAATCTTGGTCAACCATGGATAATCATGGTCCAAAATCACATTATGATAATGATTATCTCAATATGAAAATCAATCATCGTCAACTACGGCAACACTGTTTATTTTATGGTTTATAATATTTATTTTACGATTTATATACCTTGGGTTTATAATATTAATCCCTTGGGTTTAATATTATTCCCTTGGGTTCATAATCCCTTTGTGTTTTAGTATAAATCCTTTGGGTTTATTATTCCCTTAGGTCTATAATATCAATCCCTTGGATTTATTAATCTAAGGGTTCATATTCCTAGAGTTTAATAGTACTCCCTTGGGTTTATTAATCTAAGGGTTCATATTCCTAGGGTTTAATATTATTTCCTTGCATTTATAATCCCTTGGGTTTTTATTATTTATCCCTTGGTTTTATTATTCCCTTGGGTTTATAATATCATGGTCAATCATGGTCAACGAAGGTCAACAATTTTTGTAAAATCAATCATAGTCGACCATCGTCAATCATGATCAACCATGGTCCAACATAGCATTATGAAAAAGATTGTCTCAATATGAAAATCAACCGTGGACAACCATGCTCCAACATGCATTGTGATTAATATTTTCTTGATATGAAAATAAATGATGGTCAACCATGGTCCAACGTCGCATTGTGACATTGATTGTCTCAATATGAAAATCGACAATGGTCAAGCATGCTTATTTTAGGGTTTATAATATTTATCTTTAGCTTTATATACCTTGGATTGGTAAATCATGGTAAATATGAAAATGAACCATGGTCAAATATGGTTAAACATGGTCAAGCATGGTCCAATATAACATTGTGACAAAGATTGCCCCTGTATGAAAAAATACAATGGTCAACCATTGTCAACCATGGTCTCACATCGTATTTTGACAAATATTGTATCAATATGGAAATAAACCATGATCAACCATGTTTATTTAAGGTTTTATAACATTTATCATGGGGCTTATATACCTTGGGTTTATGTTATTCGCTTGGGTTTAATAGTATTCCCTTGGGTTTAGTATTATTCCCTTGGGTTTTTAATCCCATGGGATTTTAGTATTAATCCCATGGGATTTTAGTATTAATCCCTTGGGTTTATTAATCCCTTGAGCTTATAATATCAATCATGGTCAACCATGATTAATCATGGTCAATCATGGTTATCCATGTTTTATAAAATCAATCATGGCCCAACATTGCATTGTGACAAGGATTGTCTCAGTATGAAAATCAACCAAGGTGAACCATGTTTATTTTAGGGTTTACAATATTTATATTAGGGTTTATATACCTTGGGTTTATAATACTAATCACTTGGGTTTAATATTATTCCATTGGGTTCATAATCCCTTGGGGTTTTAGTATTAATCCCTTGGGTTTATTAATCTAATGGTTCAACCATGGTCCACCATGGTACAATGTCGCATTGCGACAAAGATTGTATCAATATGAAAATCAACCATGGTTAACCATGTTCATATAAGGGTTTATAATTTTTGTCTTAGGGTTTATATACCTTGGGTTTATGTTATTCCCTTGGATTTATAATCCCTTTGGTTTTTAGTATTAATCCCTTGGGTTTATAATGTCAATCATGGCCAACCATGATCAATCATGGTAAACCATGGTCAAACATGGTAAACCATTTTTTATAAAATCAACCATAGTCAACCATGGTCAATCAAGGTCAATCATGGTCAATCATGGCCAACCATCATCCAACGTCACATTGTGACAAAGATTGTCTTAATATGAAAATCAACCTTGGTCAACCATGGTCCAATGTCGCATTGTGATAAAGAATGTTTTGATATGAAAATCAATCTTAGTCAACCATGGACAACCATGGTCCAACACTACATTGTGACAATGATTGTCTCAATATGAAAATCAACCAACATCAACTATGGCCAACATTGTTTATTTTAGGGTTTATATTATTTATCTTATGATTTATATACCTTGGGTTTATAATATCAATCCCTTGGGTTCATAATCCCTTGGGGTTTTAGTATAAATCCTTTGGGTTTATTATTCCCTTGGTTCTATAATATCAATCCCTTGGGTTTATTAATCTAAGGGTTCATATTTCGAGGTTTTAATATTATTCCCTTGGGTTTATTAATCTAAGGGTTCATATTCCTAGGGTTTAGTATTATTTCCTTGGGTTTTTAATATTAATCCCTTGGGTTTATAATATCATGGTCAACCATGGTCAATCATGTTTAACCATGGTCATGGTCAATGAAGGTCAATCATGTTTGTAAAATCAATCATGGTCCAACGTCGCATTGTGACAAAGATTGTCTCTATATGAAAATTAACAATGGTCAACCATGCTCCAATGTCACGTTGTGACAAATATTGTCTTGATATTGCAATCAATCATGGTCAACCATGGTCCAATGTCGCATTGTGACATTGATTGTCTCAATATGAAAATCGACCATGGTTAACCATGTCTATTTTAGGATTTATAATATTTATCTTAGGTTTTATATACCTTGGGTTGGTCAATCATAGTTAATATGAAAATCAACCATGGTCAATTATGGTTAAACATGGTCAACCATGGTCCAATGTCAGATTGTGACAAATATTATCCATATATGAAAATCTACAATGGTCAACCATTATAAACCATGGCCAACCATGGTCTCACATAACATTTTGACAAATATTTTCTCAATATGAAAATCAACCATGGTCAACCATGTTTATTTAAGGGTTTATAACATTTATCTTAGGGTTTATATACCTTGGGTTTATGTTATTCCCTTGGGTTTAATATTATTCCCTTGGGTTTATAATCCCTTGGGTTTTTAGTATTAATCCCTTGGGTTTATTAATCCCTTGAGTTTATAATATCAATCATGTTCAACCATGATCAATCATGGTCAACCATGGTCAATCAGGTCAACCATGTTTTATAAAATCAATCATGTCCTAATGTCACATTGTGGCAAGGTTTTTCTCAATAACAAAATCAACCAAGGTCAACCATGGTCAACAATGTTTATTTTAGGGTTTACAATATTTATATTAGGGTTTATATACCTTGGATTTGTAATATTAATCACTTGGGTTTAATATTATTCCCTTGGGTTCATAACCCCTTGGGCTTTTAATATTAATCCCTTGGGTTTATAATATCAATCCCTTGGATTTATTAATCTAAGGGTCCAACTATGGTCAACCATGGTACAACGTCGCATTGCGACAAATATTGTCTCAATATGAAAATCAACCATGGTCAAACATGTTCATATAAGGGTTTATAATTTTTTTCTTGGGGTTTATATACCTTGGGTTTTTTTAATTCCCTTAGGTTTAATATTATTCACGTGGGTTTATAATCACTTGGGTTTTTAGTATTGATCCCTTGGCTTTATAATATCAATCATG
Organism: Pinus tabuliformis; assembly: GCA_031772625.1. Lineage (NCBI taxonomy): Eukaryota > Viridiplantae > Streptophyta > Pinopsida > Pinales > Pinaceae > Pinus > Pinus tabuliformis. The sequence goes on along the minus strand of CM062819.1, from coordinate 76,271,886 downwards.
GCCAATCATAATCAATAATGGTAAACCATGGTCAATCATGGCTAACCATGGTCCAACGTCACATTGTGACAAATATTGTCTCCATATGAAAATCAACCTTATTCAACCATAGTCTGATGTCGCATTTGTTGTATCTCTGAGATGATAATGGTCAGCTATCCTGCCAGGGCATCTAAGATGATTGTTTTGGGGGTTTTGTTTTAATTTGGATGACCAATGTATGAAACAGATTTAAAACAGTGATGCCTAACCTTTTGAATAATATTAATATTTAAACGTAGGGCTACTATTAAAAATCATAAAGAGAGAGATGGTATGACTATCAAAGTCTTCAATTGAAAATTAAATAATCATAAGAAAGAAAACCTTTAAACTATGTTCAGAAGGTTTAACAAAATATGCTTAAGCTTATAACAAATGTTGATGATATTATGATTTAGAGGGAACTAATAAAACAAACAGTTTATATAATTCATTCTCTTTATAGATGATCACTTCAGAAGATTATAGGAATAATTGAAACACAATTACTCCTACCTGGTTATCTTTGTAAAATATAAGAAAATGAATAAAACACTGTAAAATAAAACTGGAAAAAATTACAGAAAAACGAAACTGTATGAATCAGAATTCAAAATCCATTTGATTTTGTATTAATGATTTAGGAAATTCAAGTACATTCAATGTTTAGAAATTCTTCTTAAAGGGTGCAACCCTTAGTAACTTGTGAAAGAGAGTTATTTATACAATGATAGAACTGAGAAAATATGTTATCTTAAAAAAATAGATAATTACAAAATCAGGAATATAAACTGCTAGCCGATCTGGCACTATTTTGGTGTTGAGTTGTTGATGACTATTGTTGAGAAAACTAAGAACTTTTGAACTTGTGATGATTGTTCCTGTAAAGTCTGAATGTTGTTTGATCACCCTCTAGTCAAGTAAATCAGTTAATTCTTCCCAATGTTTCTTATATGGGATAGATAACTTAGTTACTCTCCTATAAACCTCATCCATCTCTGTATACTTAGTAAAAGTGGGTTTTACTGGAAATATGTGCCTAATTTCCTCCAAGATAAAAAAAAGGAATATTTGAGTGCATTCAGCTCAACCCTTGGTGTCGTTGCACCTCTTATATTTGAAACTGAAGCAACATTAGTACTCACCTTTGTAAGCTTCAGAACATAATCCTCAATGGGCATTAATTTGTTATTGATCACAAGCATAGAGGGAAAACCCTTACTGGTCAAGGGTTCTAGCCTACTGAAAAACCTTTGAACTATAGTATTTACAGTGTTGCAGTTTTCCTCCAACTAAAGGATGAGGTTTTTCTTGGTAATGATCTTCTTTACCTCCAGTATAATTGTTGTCCTATCATTTATACCCAATTCTTCTAGCTCATATCTGTCTTTAAAATTGAGGAACTTGATTATGTCAGAAGAAATTTCGGGCATATCTTCAAGCTCTTTAGAAATAGTTTCAACAGCTTGCTCAACTTTCTCCAAGAGGTATTTTTTATCAAATACTATCTTGATATAGGGCCAGATATCCTTGACTACTTCAGTAATTTCTTTCCATAGAATTTCCTTTGCTAAACCTAGTTTATTTCCAAGGTAGGACTCTTTGATTTCCTTCTGCAATGCTTCAATCTGACCTTTTGCTCTCTACAACTCAACTGCATGTGAAGTGTCCGCAACTGCTTTCATATGTTGTAACTCCTTGAGTTCATTCTACAGCTTCTTGATTTCTCCTATCTAAGTAGATAGGTTCTAAACAGCTTCTGCAAGTTGTTCAGCTCCTTCTGTTGTACCCGTAGTTGATGTTGTGGCTAAAGTAGAAACCCTGGTTACAGGGATTGTTGCAAGGGGTACTACATCCATTAGAGTTTGAGCTCTTTTGACATCTTCCTCTTTCTCCTTGACCAGTTTCTCCATCTACTCTTCCATCTGTTTTATTTGTAGGTTTTGTTCCATGATGAGCTTCATCATGTCAAACTTCTGAGTTTTAGTTTCTTCAATCTCTTTAGCCATCGGGTCCTCAAAAGATGGTAGTTTGAGTTGCTTCCTTAATGTTGAGAGCTCATCATTTTTCTTCTTAACAAGTTCTTCTGATGTATTTATGTTGGAGGGATCATATCCCATCTTCAGCACGAGAGCTTCTAAAGATTTGATCTTTTTGTCATTTGCCAATGAGGAGACTTTCTCCAACTTGAGTTGCGACTGTGTGTTTGCTAAGGTAACCTGCAACTTTGACAAACTCATGGAAATGTTAGCAAAGTGGAAGAAATCATCTGACCAGTTTGTTTGTGCATCTCAATTTGATCAATTGGATGCACATCCTTTACATTGAATTCAAAAGACGTTTGCTTCTGATAATGTACAACAATGTTATGTTGTGGAATTTGAGCTTGCAAGAAAGCCATCTGCATCTTTCCCTTCTCAGAGTCAAAGACTGAAAGAAGTTTGGCTTAAGAGCTGGAAGAATGCTTCCAGAATTGGGTGTAGGTGTTTAACTTCAATTCTTCATTTTTCTTTTTATTCTCACTGAAAACATGAAATATATCCTCCTCCTTGTCCTTCTGAAATCTTCCACTGGTCTGAATTACCTGTTGTTCCTGAGTAGTGGAATGAGTTGGGGACTAGGAAGACTGTCCACCAGACTGTGTATAGAGAATTGTCTCTCCAAGTCCATCAAATGTGGTTTTCTAAGACTCATGTGTTGCTCCAACAATCACAGAGATCCTAGGTCTCTTTTCCCTGTGCACAATCCTAAAGCCCTAGCTTGATGCTTCAATTGTAGAGGAAGATTGTTCTTCCCTTGCTCTTTTAGCTATCTTTTCTTGTGCAAGTGGAGTTTGTACATTTTAAGTAGAAATTTCCTACTCTTTAGCTTCTTGGAGGGTGTTCTATGTCCATTTCAACTGATTTTTGTATTGTTCTATTTCAAGCCTAGCTGTGTGGTGATATGTGGTAAACTTGTTTTCCACCTTGAGTTTAGAAATCACTCCCATTGGGTCATAAGACCAAGTGAAACTAAGACCAAACTTCATTTCTTTTAGTAACATGTATACTTCTTCTCCTACTGCTCTGGTATTGCAAATGAATGGACCAACCTGAGCTTTTAGCTTGAGTGAAGGTTTCTTCTTTGCTGCCACAATGTGTACGTCATCTACATTTAACCTTTGCCTAATCTATTCCAGTGCAAAGATTCTAATAGTGAGGTACTTGGAAAGTTTGTAGCATGGAAGCTCACAACCATAAACCCTAATTTCTATGTAGTTTTGGTAAAGATACCAATCTCTCGTTTTGGCTTGATTGACTAGCTACAACACTTTCACAATTTCATCACTGATTCTTGGTACTAGAGTACTGCTCATAAGAATGATAGCTGGATGAATAAACAATTCTATGAACTTTTTATATGTAAAATCTTCTTTTTCCTTCATTCCCATTGTAGTTCAAAAAATCACTGATTGCTGGTTGCCTTCCTCATCTAGCATCTGTAAGGTGAATGGAAATTTGTCTCCTTGAAAATATATAAAAAGGTATACAAGTACTAAAGCATACTTGAATACTTCTTCAGTATTAGACTGGACAAATTGCTCATGTATAGCTTCAACTAGGAATTCGCTGAATAACAATGGGTTTGGAATCAGCAGAAAAGATAGACAAGAAACCTAGGATGGCATCATTAACATATTAATCAGAGTTATAACCAAGAAGATAGAAAAAAATAGTGGTGAATTCTTGGTTCTATCAGGGAACTTGGATGACTCATAAATAGGGTTTCTTTTAGGCAGAGGACTATAAATAGCTAGGAAAAGTTCAAGAGTCTCGGATCGTTTAGTAAAATGTAGTTTCTGAGAGGCTTCTATCAGGATTTCATGGGAAAAAGGATGGGTTGGTGCAATAGTAGGTGCCTGCAACATCTTTTCAATGGATTCAGCATTGATTAAACAGAGGATTTCTCCCGTGGGTGAAATGATTGCTCTTTGGCTGGGATGATAGGATTCATGGCATTTCCTGACAAATTCAAGTGCTCTATGTATCTGAAGGAAAATGTAGTGGGGAAGGAGGGAGTCCCAAAGTCCTATTTCACCTATCTGATCAATTAATTGATCTTCCATCCAGCAATAAGTTTCATATAAATCAAATTGAGAAGAAGTCTCAATGATTTTACAATCTCTATCGACCAGGGGGGTATGATGGAAGTCAACCTGTGTATGTACAAAAGGATTTGGGATTTCTGCAACTTCTTTTCCCTTAGGAGGCATTTTATCAAATGAATTTGCAGACTGAAAATGATAGAAATGGAAAAAATGGTCTGAAACAGAGTGATTAGAGTTAAAATAGCATGAATAGAAAAGAGACAACTGGACCTGAATGTTGGCTTTCTTCTGAACAGGAAAAAATAGCTTCCTAAGTGTGAAACTGTCTTTGAGTTGTAAGGAGGAAATCTTTGAGTGATAAATTTGGCTACAGAAATGGACTATGTAACCATTTTCATGGAGGAACAGGGTTTTTAATGGAAACATTGGAGTGGAGTTGTTGAATGAAAAATTAAATCTACATTAATTATCCAACAGGATTATTTAACAGGTCTTTAGGACATAAATTCATAGGAGTTATGAATTGAATGAATAACAGATAGTCGGCAATTGATTGGATGGAATAAGTGACATGGAGTGGACATGGACATTGACATGGAGCAGCGGTAAATAGTCACACGCAAACTGCGTTTGGGAGCAACCTGAGGCAGTGAGTTGTTTCAACATTTTAAGTCCTGAAAGACTAAAATGAGGAAAAGGTGGTTTAAGAAGGCCATTTTGGAAACTACCCATTTTGGAGCCCCCCCCCCCCCCACCTGTCGATAAATTTTGGACAGAAAATGAGGGCCGAGGAGGGATGTGGGCCATCGGATCTCGGGGGAGCATGCGTGATGAAAGGCAAGGTGGAAGGGATTTAACATGTGAGGCGGAGGTGATGGTGGGATCATGATTTTGGCAGATGTGACAATTTGTTGTTATGGCGAATGAATGTTTGAATTTAGGATATCAAGAAATACATTGGTTCTTAGAATTCATAGTTAATTTAAAATGCAACATCGTATGCACGCATTATCCAATGTTACAACTTAGGATAAAATCCTTTCATGCTCCAATTATTTCTCATATGTCTACCTACCCTTTACACTCCTAACATTTTCATTTATTCATCCTAGTGCACTTAGGCTAGCAACTCAATATTTCCTTTTAATGAATAACCTACATCTATCCCTTAATTCCTCCATTGGCTCAGACTAAACTATTGAGCCAATTTTATTTGCTACCTATTGACAAATCATTTAAATCAAATCCAACCATGATTAAACTGTATAATTGAGTTGTATGAACTAGTGTGGCATTTAAACAATCTGCACACAATTTTATTTGCAAAACTAAACTATACTAATAGTAGTGTCATTTGGATTTGCAACACTTTTAGAGTTTATTATTTTTTATTTTCTTTTCTTTTCTTTCTAACCTAACATTTTATTTTTGCCTTCATTTTTTAGGGCATCTATTCTAACATTTTTTTTGATATGGACTTATTCATCAAATATCCCTAACATTTTTTATTTAATGTTCTTTTTGTCCATATCCTAACTTAACATTTTTTGAAATATATTTTCACTTTTTTTACTAATTGATACTAACTTACCAAAACCAAAAAATGCTACAACATCATTGGGGACTACTTTCTCCTGTAGAATGCAGAGAACCTGCAGATCCATGTGCCTTCTCCTCGGGCTATGGAATCTTTGCTGTAAAAAAACTCACACTGACAGTTTGAAAAGTAAAATAAACGGGTGTTTTTACAATGGTAGTAATGAAATCTACTTAATCTTCTTAGTACTGAATGTAACGTTTGAGAAACCTTCCATTAATAGGATAAGTGGAATATATTCCCTCAAGATTTTGTAGCACAAAAGTGTTGTTTCCCTTTTCTTCAGCAATAGCTAAAGGTACAAACCATAGGTTATCAATCTTGCAATGTTCTCCATTATCTTCTCTTCTGGAATCCCATCTTAGAACTAGAGCACCCTCCTTGAAGTCCCTTTCCCTGGCTCTTCTGTAAAACAGGCTCTTCATCTTATTCTAATACTTTTTCAATTTATATTGAACTTCATCTATGTTTTCATTGAGTTCAATAATCTGATTTATTCTCCTTGAAAAATCATCAGGTTCATCATTTGAATCCTGCAGGAATTTCGAAACAGGGAAGGCCAAGTTGGTAGGGAAGATTGCATATTTCCCATAGACTAGCTGAAAAGGTGACTTTCGAGTAGGTCTCTTTGGAGTAATCATGTTTAACCATACTGCACAAATTAGATGAGAGTCCCAGATCTTTTTATGATCTGCTAAAGTCTTTTTAATCACCTTTACTAGACTTTTATTTGAGGATTCTACAAGACCATTACCTTGAGGGTAATATGGAGTCGAATGATGAAACAAAATCTAATATTTCTGGCAAAAATCAATCATTTTAACACTGGAAAATTTTGTTGCATTATCAGTAACAATTTGTGTTGGGAAACCAAACCTAGATAAGATATTTTCTTCAATGAATTTGATTACTACTGAATGAGTAGCATTTCTTACTGGAATTGCTTCCACCCATTTGGTAAAGTAGTATGTTTTAGTGAGAATCCATCTATGTTGATTTCTTGAAGTAGGATGAATATCTCCAATAAAATCTAGCCCCCATTGGAGAAAAGTTGTTGAGACTATTGTTAGTATCAGTAGAGGAGCTGCTAGTTTTTTCTTACCAACAAACATCTAACAAGGGACACAACTTCTGACCTTTTCTCCTACTTGTAAGAACAATGTGGGCCAATAAAATGATGCCCTCAATATCTTATATGTTGTTTCTCTCCAAGCATAATGTCCTCGACAAAATCCTGTATGAAACTGATCAATGATTCCTTCAGTTTCTGATTCTGTCAAACATAATAACAAGATATTTAGTGGGTCTTTCCAGTACAGATTTGCATTTATGATACAATATTTGACTTCCTTCAATTTGAGAGATTTACATTGAATTTTGGAAAATGATGTTGGACATTCAAAATGGATCAAGAAATTTACAATATCCTGATACCAATTTGATAAGAGAAATTTGTCATCAATGTGTGAAGGGACGATCTAATCTGAAGGTAAAGGTTCTTGTGGATTCTTTTCTTCAGGATGAAGGGAAGGTTCATGTGGATTATTCTCATTCAAAATTTGGGAAGGTTCTCATGGATTCTTCTTATTTGAACTTTGAGAAGGTTCTTGTGGATTCTTCCCTTGTATTTCCAAAATAGAGTTGATGCCAATAACTTTACAGTTTGATTCAGGTAGAAGCTTAGCTAATCCTGACCTTTGACTAGATTTTTAGTTTTGATAGTTAGATAAAACTCCAGTATTTGAGTGATCCATCTACCTCTCTTCCCATCAGTGTCAGGTTGGGTTAAAACAATCTTCACAAAACTATTAGGAACATAAGCAGTAATGGGTGTGTAGGACATACATCCTAAATGATCTCAGGGTTTGTATAAGGGCATAGGCTTGTTTTTCAATTATGTCATACTTAAGCTCGACATCTCTCATAACCTCACTGAAAAAGGCTATAGGTTTTTCATCGGAATCTTCATTATTTTGTAATATAAGAGTAGCAAGGGTTGTTTCAGAGGCAAAGGAAAATATACTAAATGGCTTGGTATAATTAGGACTAGCCAGGGTTGGAGCTTCAGAGATATATTTCTTGATTTGGTCAAATGCATACCTGGACAAGACAGTGCATTTAACTTCATGATCCTTTTGGAGCATATCAGTTATGTCTTTCAGAATTTTAGCATAATTTGGGATGAACCTCCTTAAAAAGTAATCTTACCTAGAAAAGCTTGGATCTCCTTCTTGTTTGTAGGTAATGACAATGTTTTTATTGCAGAAACATGTTTGGGATCAATCACCACTCCTTTTGAAATTATATGGCCTAGCATATTTCCTTCTTTAATATCAAAAAGCGACTTTTTAGGATTGAGGGATATTCCAAATTTCTTACGCCTGTCAAAAACCTTCATCAAGTGCTTTAGATGTTTCTGACCAGAATTAGAAAGAACAATTATGTCATCAAGATAAATGACTACAGATTTGTTTACCTGTCCCACAAAAGCTATATCCATAGCTCTTTGAAAATTTTCTCCAGCATTGGACAAGCCAAAGGGCATTCTAGAGTACATAAATGTACCCCAGGGTGTAGTAAAAGTTGTCTTCTCTCTGTCTGTTGGATCAACATTTATCTAATTATAACCTGAAAAATCATCAAGCATGGAAATTCTTTATGCTCCTAAAACCATCTTAAGTAACTGATCCATTTTGGGTAAAGGATAGTTATCTTTTAACGATTCTTTGTTCAAATTTATAACGTCCACACAAAGTCTGATTTCTCCATTCTTCTTTCTAACAAGAACTAAATTAGCAACCCAATTAGAATATCTAAGAGGGAGAATAATCTAGGCATCTAACATTTTCTTAATTTCATTTTCTACAGTTGGTAGAAGTGCTGTATTAATCCTTCTAAGTTTCCGTTGACAAGGTTTTCTTCTGGTTTTAAAGGAATCTTATGTTGTATCAGTGATGTATCATAAGTTTTCAGATCAGCATAGTTCCATGTAAAAATATCCTTGTATTTTTCAAATAACTTAAGGTATTGATATTTAATTCCAGGAGCTAAGGATGCACAAATTTTGAGGCTCCTAATTTCATCATTTGTTCCAATGTTTACCTCCTCTATGTCATCTTGTGGAGAAATTGACTTTGGGTTTCTAAGGACATCATTTTGATCAAACAATTTCTCTAAAGGAATGAGACCTTTGGGAATAAAATTGTTAGAAAATTGAATGATATCATGATTGGAAATTTTTGATTTGAAATCTGAATTATCATTTTCATTTGATTCTCAATTGTTTCTGTTGTATTTTCATCAATTTGTAGAACTGAAAATTCATCTATAACCTGCAGAAAAGATTTTAACTGTTCATCATCTTCAAATATCTACCAGTATTGTAGGCTATCTAGGATGGATGGTATGTATTTGACTTGTATTTGATAGAGCACATTAGTTTGATCAGGGATTTTAAATGAACTAGCAGAAATAGCTAGGGAATATGCATGAATATTCTGATCCCTTGGGATATAAGTCAAATTAAAAGCATTGAAGAAATTTTCAACTGAATCCCAAATGTAATTTCAACAGGATCTAAGTCTAGGATGTTTTGTTTGGAAAATATTTCTAATTTGTTTAACAATGAGCTCTGAGTCAGTAAAAACACTCAAATTTTGTACTTTTAAGCTCTGGCTAACTACAGTCCTAAAAGGAAAGCTTCATATTCAGCTACATTATTTGTGACTTCAAAATAAAGTTTGCATGATTGTGTAATATTTTCTTTTTTCGGTGAGATTAATACTACCCCAGCTCTTGCTCCGTCTTTTGTACAAGAACCATCAAGTAATAGCCTCTAGACATCAGTCTGATTTGGTATAAGGCTTTCAATTACATCTTCAATTTTTTCTTGAGTTTCATATGTTTGTTTTGGAGTTTGAAACAACCTAAAGCTTGATCAATTTCATATATGGGATGGTTTCTTGGCTAATCTATTTTGCAAACAGTATCCAAAAATCTGACTTCTCTATACAACCTTAGTTGATCTCCCCCATAAACTAGAAATGTGGCATAAGACATGTCCATCTGAAGAGTTCCCCCTAATTTGGCACAGGAAGACCTTCAAAGGAGCATTCCAAATTTGGGAGGGATATTTGTGACAACTATGTCTAACACTACACTCTTTACTAGGATTTGGGCGAGAGTGACTACTAAATCCTTAATCAATCCTAGACAAGGAAACATTTTGGAATCAAAGGTGTATAAATCATAATAGGATCTAGTCATGTCAAGATTTAAATGATCCATGATAGTTTCTGTCATAAGATTATGTGATGCTCCAGAATCAAGCATACAATTGTATAACATAGAATCATTTGTTTTAAGAGTTACATCGAAAGGGGGTACTATTTCATCTACCATATCTGAGCTAGGACCAAAAACAACTGATGGTTTTTCATCTTGAAGACTAATGATATCACTTTCAGCATCAACTGAGGTGTTTTGTATCCATTTGGAGAATTGATTTTTATATCCAAGGTTTTGGAAAGTTCTGAAAGTGGTATAGGGATTTTAACTCTTTCTAAATCCTTTTCAACATTAAATGCAAAGTTTTAACAGCTTTTGTTCGAGGTTCAATTTTTTGCGGTTCATGAGGGGGTCTTCCAGGACCAGGTCTAGGGCTAAGATCATATCTTTTGCTTAGCTCTGTAATTAGGAATTCAGAGAAGGCATGGTATTTGGAAGCCTGTGAGGAGTCTTGATCTTGTCGAAACTACTTTTGTTGTGAGAGAGGAATAATAGCAGTCTGACCAAAAGAGGTATCCATATTATTAATATCTTTAGTTATACTCATAGTATTGTCATCAGGCTATTGATCATCTACCAGTAAAGGAGTTGGAACCTGTTGATCATTACTAGGACTTTGAAGAATTTGTAATGGTGGATTTATTTTGTATTGACCTTGATTTTTATTTTGGGTTCGAGTGACCGTTTGTTGAATTGTTCTAGGTTGAGTCTCAATCTTGGAAATTCTATTAGACAGATTTCTAAGAAGTGAAGTTATTTCATCTATTTTAAAGTCTGTCATTTTAGTCTTAGTGTTGGGCAGCGGACCCCCCCATAGCATGTTTTTGGGGCTTAAAGCTCGAGTTTTGGTCAATGTAATGTAAAGACCCCATGAAATGCGGGCGCGAAGTGCAAGAGTCTAGGGTTGTCCACCATAAAATAATGTAATTTAACGTATAGTATGTTGTCCTGCACATGGTCCATGGACCATGGGATTTTATAAATAGAGTGAGGCTCTAATTATAAAGGTAGTTTTGAGGTTTTTGGCAAGTAATAGATAGATGCGAAGACAGGGTTAGAAGATAGAAGTGGATCTGAAGGTATTGGGTCGTAGTGGTAGGCAGAGGCTCTGCAACTGAGTGCGCAGAGGCCTAGTAGAGTCTGCAGCTGAGTGTGCAGACCCCTGCAGCTGAGTGCGCAAGGCAGAGTCGGGTCTGTAACTAAACTTGAGTATTAATAAAGATAATATTGACTGATTCAAAATATTTTGCATCTGTTTGTAGATTAGTATCTCTATGTTCTGGTTATCTTTATGCATTTATATTGTTTTCAAGTACGCACACTTATCCGAAAGTTTAATAAGTAATAAGAATATTGGGACCGCACAAACTAAGTTAAGCACTAATATAATAGCACATTAAGGATCGGATCAGAATAATACTGTATTCACAAAGGTGGTGCAGAGGTTGCGAAGAATAGAAAGTTGTGCGGAGCAGCGCAGCATGCACATTAGGATTGCGAACCTCCAGAACATTCATCAAGGCATTCCTAGGGTGCGGAAACCTGGTTCCAGCACCCTCCCATACTACTTCGGGTGAGATCTCAGTCCGCACTCTGCAAACTGTTGCCGAAAGGGCCAGTAGTATCGGGATTTGCTTGGCTAAACTCACTGTTGAACCTGGGTCAAGCCCAACGTAGCCAACAAATGGTTCCATTGTTGGGACCAGGATCTGCCTAAGGGATGTTTGATGTCGTGCCACTATAACCCAACAAAGAAGGAAACTAAAGAGTGGTTGGACAAGAAGATTCTCGAGTTCATGACACAGGAAAATAGAACTCTACAGGTATCTGAGAAAAGGTGGTCGGATCGTTACGTGTATACAGAATTTCATGAGATTTTCTTTGCATCCTTTCCCTCTGAACTGTATGAGTGGATCGTGAGATTAGCTGACAACCAGGGAAGTTGCAAGCTCAACCAACCAATAGTGTGGACTCCGGAATTAGTGTGCAGACTAGAGGCATCAGAAGACAAGATTGCATGAGTTGTGGACCATTGGATCGACCGAACAATAGGTGGATTTATCACTGAGTTTGCGATAGACATGATCGTGAGCTACAGCGAAGCAGAATGACGTTTTCTCAAGGGACCATGAGGTAAGTACATTAAATCTTTGAAAACTTGGATTAAGATGTTGTTATGCGAAAAGCGGGTTATGCGAATACATTAATGTTTGGAACAACGCGAAGCTGAAAGATCTACAATGGTAGGGGGAATTAGGAAACAGTCCCTTAATTTCACCTTTGCGAGAGAGCAAGGAAGAGCTCTCTCGGGTCTCTCCGAGAACTGCGGTCAGTTTGATAAGGTAGCGCATTCCGCAGCTACCACCTCCACCCACACCACCACCCACTTCACCTCCTTCACCTCCATCTCCACCCACTCCACCTCCAACAACCCCGCAATTTAGCATGGCGAGCGCGATCAAGCTAACCGTATTCAGAGGAGTAAGGAATGAGGATCCGAACCAGTTCTAGTTTGTGGTAAGAGTAGTATGGAAAGCGCAAGGGGTCACGGACAACAACATTAAGAAGGTTACATTGGTGAGTGCGCTGCAGGGTCGTGCATTAACATGGTATATCAAGCACTCTAATGACCACCCAAATGCAAGGATAGCAGAGATCCAAAATGTGTTTAACAGAGAATTTAGCCGATTGAAATCAGAGACACAGTCAATCATCAAGTTTAAAGAGATCATAATGCTTCCAGGCAAAACCCCTTGGGATCTAGATCAGTGGCTGAAGAGTACAATCCGCAAGGCTAATATGATGCTCACGGATGCATAGCATCACGCATGGTTTGTGGCATCCCTGACACCACACTTGAGGACAACATTGTCACAATAGAAACTTTCCACCTAGGATGAAGCATTGGAAATGGCGATGAGGTTGCATGAGGCACCGATTCAAGATTCGAGGTTGGGAGTTCAACAAATCCACGTGCAACTACAAAATATATACTTGGAAATGTAGAGCTTGAAGCAAGATAGGGCATCGCGGTGGCGTGCGAGGAAGTATGGTGCATAAAATGTAAAGGCCAAGGCCATGACAAGGACCACTGTCTAGTATTCGCGAACTACTTGGCAGGAGGGGGGCCAATGCCATTGAGACCGGAGGCACAGGCAGGGCCAAGTGCGACGCCCACGTTATGGTGCACGATTTTTCAGATAGGAGGACAACACACGATGGATAATTGTCATTTGTTGCAGAAGTATACGCAGGCTCCCTAGCAGTTGTTTTGTAATTTCTACAGGTTAGTAGGCCACGACGAGTGCACTTGTTGTAGTTGCGAGTTAATGATGGATCGAACAATAGCCTATACGATGTAGACTGAAACGCGAAGCCTCGACCCAGCTGCGGGGATGGCGTGCACTGGATTCCAGGGGCGAGGTCGAGGATGAGGAGGAATGGGACCAAGAAGGGGCCGCAAACAGTTAATTTGTTACAATTGCGGAGGACCAGCGCACTACCCCTGCGATTGTACCAACCTGATGAGAATATCCCGTTCATATTATGCTCAGTTTGATCATGAAATGGTAGATTGTTGTATGTTGATCACACAGATGCGCGAGAAAGGGGTACTCCAGCCTCCTCCAACTCAAAAATCCAAATGATGAGGTCTGAACTGTGCGAAGAAGAACCAAATGTGAACATGGTGCTCAGAAGTGGTGCGACAACAAGGGAGGATAAGGGGAAGCAGCTTAAGGAAGATACATGGATTCGCAAGGCTCCTAAAAAGGAACCTAAGTTTGAATTAGAATGTGCAAAGGAGTTGTTCATGGAAGCTAAGAAGAGCTTCGCGGAGGCCTCCACTTCAGGTAGTAAGGATCAACCAGAGCCAGGGATGGATCCTTCTATGCTTACTACCTTTTTGGATACATGCATGAAACTGTTGCATAATGATAAGGCAATAAAGGACTACAAGAGTTGATCACCAGGTGCGCAGGGTCAGGGGAACCGCGCGTAGTTCGGAAACTGGGAAAGCATGCATTGTGCACCGGGAGGGAGATGAGGTTGACTCCGCAAATTGGTGAGTGTGAAATGGATCAGGTAATCCTAGACCTGGGTTTGGACATGAATGTGTTACCAAAGAAAACCTGGGAATGCATGGGCAGGCCCGTGTTGCAGTGGTCCCCCATTCAATTACAAATGGTGAACCAGCAGAAGCTTTTGCCCATGGGGAGGTTGCAAGGGGTAATAGTTGATATCGAAGGCATGAGCACCTAGATGGAATTTGAAGTAATAGATATTGTTGATGATAGCAATCCCTATCCTGCGTTGCTGGGAATAAACTGGGCCACTGATATGAATGGAGTCATCAACCTGAAGAAGTGGAAGATGATATTCGAGAAAAAGTCCCTACGCATAGTCGTTCCACTAGACACAGGTGAAGGAGCACACTACACTGAACCAGTGCGCGATGATGAAAGTGACGATGAGCTGGATTATATTTACCAGATAATGGTGCGATACTAGGATCAGGTGAACCCGACTACAAATGGGAGAATATCGTGGGAGTGTGAAAGCTCCTGCACTTCGGATTCAGACGAGGAAGTAGAACAATGGCAGAATCAGTTGCACGAAGTGACAACACTGAATTGCAACATGATGATTAGATCATTGCACTGCGTGACAACAGAGGCAAGGGAACTTCCATCATATGATGGAGTGACAGCGGTGGATGAATTCCTGGACAAATTTGAAAGCACAGTATTGGAACAACAATGGTTCAATGCGTTGATATTAGCATTACGTGCAACACCTGCACGATGGTGGAGTACACGTCAAGGCAAGTTTGAGGACTGGCACATATGCAGAAGGATGATGTGCCTGTAGTTTAGAAGACCCCAGCTTTGACCAAGAGTCAGGCAACCAGGATGGAGCAGCTTGCACACCACCTACATCGATGGGTACCGACGTGCGATGTGAAGTCCACACAAACACACCCCAAACTAAGAATCAAAAATCGGAACAGGACGTAGTAGCAGGAAAAGTGACACACCCCACAAAGGTTCCATGTAGAAGCATTCAAGAAGGTATGCAGAATCCTCAATAGGGTTTACTAGGCGGGATGAACAGATTGGGACCTGCGCGTACTAGTGGCCCAATGGGCCTATAGGGCCATGCATAAGAACCTGAGCATAGAAATGATTTCGAAGACGACGAGCAGAGTCGAGGCCAGAATTTTGGAAAAGAATCCTCACGCAATAACTCCCATAATTGGGATAGCACACGAGGATTAGAATGAACGGATTATGCAGCCGCGTGAGGACGAACATATGAAAATTCAAGAAGCCATTCAGTGAGTGATCCTTGAGCTTCGTGAACTCGAAGAAGACCGGGTACGATTGAAGCAGAAAATCATGTTAATGGACGCGGAAATCAGAAAACTGGAAACCGAAATCGCGCAAGCATGTTGCGTCAATAGAAGGATAGGAAAAGATATAGGCAGCCATACCACCACATTAGAAGATTGTCGCTGAGAATTTTTGGCTCTGCTACCGTGGCTGCAAACGCACCTTATCAGACAAAGTAACTAGGGGAATGCATTGCATAAGGAATAACGTGAGGCGTTGACTGGCACGAGGGCCCGCGGACCGAGTTGGAAGGTGACTTGAAGCCTCATACCGGTCATCCGACCACCTGACTATCTGTAGGAAGCACATTCTAAGTGCTCCAAGTAGTTGAAAGAGAGCGCGGGACTATAAAAGAGTCGGTATGGGAGCTGCGCAACAACGAGGTTGCACGCGGGATCAGTATGACACATGAATAGCATCCACGCACAGGGGGTTGTGCTGCCGCGCGCATAGGCTGGGAAGTGATCGTTGGTGTCACTATTCATGACAAGATGTCCAATTTAAGGCAACAAGGAGTGGATGGTGAGCAATTAAGACATGAAGTTATAACTAGATTTGGGACTATCTGCCACCAATCTCACATTAATGAGCCAAAGAAGGGGGGAACAATCGAATTTGAATTCAAAAGGGCCTATAAATCGCAGATGGATCTCCACCGAACAACCCTTGGAATTTTGAGAATTTAGTTGTTGCACTATCAATTGGGTATGGACCTGATGAATTTGGAGGCCGTGACAGCAAGTTCAGTGTTTGAGACCTTGCCGAAGGATACACAGGATTTCCTGATCAGAATGATGTCAACAACAGAGGGAGCTGCACAGATCCCTATGCTACCGGTGGGGCTTGCACCAGAAATTCCTAAATCGCCCCAGACGCCAAGGCCAAAAAACGATCCACAGGTAGCAGGACTAGTCCGTATGTCTCTGTGAAATCCGCGGTTCGTTAAACTATCTATGGAAGACAAGGGCAAGACTGTTAGTATTGAGATAGATGATGAGGAGGAGGATCTCCAAGTGTTCGTAGAAGAAATCGAGGTAGATGAAGAAATGGAGGAAGACATTTAGCTAGTGCGTGCTAAAGCAAAACTACCCAAGTATGTCCCTCCACAGAAAGGGAGAGTAAAAGTACCCAAAGATTTGGATGCCATTAAAAGTGCACTCAAAACCTCGTTTCTCCCAAATGTAATTTTGTTTGAAGGATCGGTTATGGGCCACGTACCCGTGATGAAATTTGAATATTGGGACCTCACTGATAGCTAAAATTTCCCACATTTGGAGACCGTCCAACTCATGAAACAGAGCAAGGAGGGGTTAGTTACAGCACTAAATCCACAGAAATGGATGTGCAGTGTGGAGGAGGTCGGGCTACTCCACCTACTATGAATTCCACACTTTCACTAGGCACCAATCACGATTTTTGTCATTGGGTAACTGCTTTGCCTATTGCATGATGGATACTTGTGGCTAGAGGATCCTATTCCTATCACAGCAGAGCTTATTCATAGGATTTCTTAGCTTTCCTATACGGGAAGGGACCCTGTGGAAATAGCTAGAAAAAGTGGAGATTTGATGCTTGCAGAGGCCATGAAAAAGAAATACCAGTTGGAGAAGAAGTAAAGAGGCTATGTAATCAATAACATTCAAGACAAAGGGGTGCGTGTAGCAACCCAGTTGCTGGCTGGGAAGGTGATGAGAAAATGTCGCAGCAACGAGGTACCAGCAACAGTCATCGCGCTGGCTGAACAATGCACAGAGGGGGTACAGTTCAACTGGGCATAGTTCCTCTGCGAGGAGTTTCTGACGAACTGCAAGGAGGCCCAGGAGCAGGGTAAGACCTTCCACTACGCGTGGTTTCTCTTATCCATCTTGTTGGTTGTAGGGGAATTTCCTGAGGACAGTCAGTTTCCTCCTCTTGACCAGGACTTGCCAGAGGCAGCAAAATACGCATCGCTCTGGGCGACAAAGGATGCCACGCGAATCCACGAGACCAAGATCTTCTAGATACTCATGGAGGCAAGCGTCTTGATGTGGATCAAGAAAAAGGCTGAACATATCCCCCACAGTTGACGATGGTTTGCAGAGCTTTGCATACTTTAAGGCGAATATGCACAATGTGTATATCAAGGTGGGGAAGGATCTGACACAGAACTGGACCAAATTCCCTTTCATCGCAATTGATGATGCTGTTTTCACGGTGCTCGACTCATGGCCACCAAAATGGCATGCCCCAGATCTGGCAGCATGTAATGAGGCAGTGATAGAAAGATAGAAGGATGCCGCCAAGCTATTGGCACAATAGAAGCAGAACGAGAAGTTCATCGAGGAGGTAAGGGCTTCCCGCGAGGCAGCAAAGGCCGCCGCAGAGCAGACCAAGGCCGCTGAAAAAGAAACAACAGCTGGGGCCACCATGATGCAGGAGGAAAGAGGCCCAGACCTAACCATAGGATAGGGGATAGATGACATGACGGGAGGCGCAGACCCAAGCACAACATCTACACAACTGAAACAGCCATGTGGTACGAAATGAACAGGGCCATGGAAGAAGACCAAACCTTCCAAGCTAGATGGGGAACCTATTACACTGACATAGGGTGACCTATATGACATCGAAGACACAGTTCGTGAGGTCACTAGGGAAGCACTCCAGGAAGCAATGACGGAGCAGCAGAATGTGTTGGGGACCCTCAGGGCACAACTGCACGGATTTCAGGTGCGGCCCCCACAAGAAGGAACGTAGTCACCTACGGTGTTGTGGGTACATCAGCAATAGAGCAGCTATTGCGGGCCAAAATGGATAACACCGTCGAGTTGTCGGAAGGAGCACTGATAGCAGACAGCAGGGAGGATAGAGCCACGGTAGGTCGGATCAAGGGACTTGGTCTAAACCTGGCTACCCTTCCGCGGGATATATTATACCAGCTGCAGGACGGAGTGACAGCAAAACTCTGCACTAGGGAAGGACACATAGCCAAATGCTCAGTGAACAATGAATCAACATCAAGTAGCTTAGCCTACAACGCGATGAAGCATTGGCGCAGAATCAGCAAATAGAGTAGATAGTAGAGGAAGCATGTCGCCACACCCCAGAGCTAGAAATTGTGACAGACCTACCAATAGGAGTGTGGATTCACAAATTGGCCAGTGGATTCCATGAGGCAAAGGAGGAAGCAACGAGGATCCAGCTAGACCTCAACCTTTAGATTGTTGAACTCCAATTAAAGGCGCAGTCATCCACGCCCCCTGAAGTTCAAGAACAGTGCATTGACACTATCCAAAAGGGGTTGGAGGAAATAGGACGAGCAATGTAGACCTGTACAACGATGTTGGATGAATCCTTTGCGGTCCTCACTTCCCTACAAGAGGACCCCACCATACATCGCTTGGAAACAGAGGCATATGAGCTTCAAATGCAATATGATAGTGTGTGCGGGATTGCGCAGACAGTGGTCCTGACCCAGTGGCTCGCGATGCTACAGCAGGCAAAGGCATTGAAGGAACAAGTGGATGTCACATGCCAAAAAGAGGTAGTACTTAAATCACGTGTTTAGCCTTGGATTGATGAGGCCTTCCTCATCACGGCCCACATCAAAGAAAAACTCGCACAGTTGAAAGTAATGCATGACTTAAGATAGGGATTTGACCCTGACAGTGAGCATTCAGCCGAGCGAGTAGAGCAGATCCATCAGACGGTAGAGAAGTGTGTTGTAGACCTTCGCATAGCCCAGACACAGTTGGAAGGGCTTCGTGCCAAGATTGCCGCACCAGTAGAGTAACTCGGGATCAGTCACGATGATTTTGTTGGGGGCCTGTTGCACAACAGATCCCCCCATAGCATGTTTTTGGGGCTTAAAGCCCAAGTTTTGGTCAATGTAATGTAAAGACCCCGAAAAATGTGGGTGTGGAGTGCAAGAGTCTAGGGTTGTCCACCCTAAAATAATTTAATTTAACATATAGTATGTCAGCCTACCCATGGCCCGAAAACCATGGGATTGTATAAATAGAGCAAGGCTCTAAGTGTAAAGACAGTTCTAAGTTTTTTGGCAAGTAATAGATAGATGCGAAGGCATTGTTAGAAGACAGAAGTGGATCTGAAGGTATTGGGTCGTAGTGGTAGGTAGAGGCTCTGCAACTGAGTGCGTAGAGGCCTAGTAGAGTTTGCAGCTAAGTGCGCGGACCCCTGCAGCTGAGTGCATAGAGGCCTAGCAGAGTCTGCATCTAAGTGCGTGGACCCCTGCAACTGAGTGTGTATGGTAGAGTCAGATTTTTAACTGAGCTTGAGTATTAATAAGCATAAGATTGATTGATTCAGAATATTGTGTGTCTGTTTGTAGATCGGTATTTCTATATTCTAGTTATCTTTATGCATTTATATTGTTTTCGAGTACGCGCACTTATTCAAAAGTTGAATAAGTAATAAGATTATTGGGCATGCACAAACTAAGTTAAGCACTAATATAATAGCACATTAAGTATCAGATCGGAATAATACTGTATTCACAAAGGTGCGCATAGGTTGTGAAGAATAGAAAGGTGTGCACAGGTTGTGAAGAATAGAAAGCTACGTGGAGCAGCGCAATGCATAGATTAGGATCACGAACCTCCATAACCTTCATCAAGGCATCCCTAGGGTGCGGAAACCTAGTTCCAGCACCCTCCCAGACTACTTCAGGTGAGACCTCAGTCCGCGTTCCGTGGACTGTTGCCAAAAGGGCTAGTAGTACCGGGATTTGCTTCGCTAAACTCACTGTTGAACCTAGGTCAGGCCCCATGTAGCCAACACTTAGAGGAAGTTGAGGCCTCTTGACTTGATTTAAGTTTTCTTTGGGCTTTTTCCTCTTTAGCTTTTAAAGTGGCTAAGGAAAACCTATTTTCTTCCACCTCTATAGAATTATTTTGCATCTCTTCAAGAGTTCTTGAATTTCTTTCTCTTAACATCACAACAAAGTCATCTTCAAAAGATTTTGAAAACCTAAATTTAGCTTCTGCTACAGGTGGTTTGCAATCAGGGTGCGTCTTATGATAAATTTTGTTGAGCCTTTTGATAAAATCAAAGGCAGGTTCACCAACGTTTCTTTTAAGTTCTTCAAAATCAGTCAAAAGTAAAGAGCATCTTTCTTCAACCCCCATTGATTTTTGAATATATTTGTTAATTCTTCCCAGTTTCTAATGGAATTTGCAGGTAATTGCCTAAACCAAGTCCTCATATTTCCCTCAAGAGATTGAACAAACAACCCCATGTAAACATTTTCTTGTTCTATGTTCATGTTATCTGCAAAGTCTAGAAAGGCTTGAAGGTGATCCTTAGCTGAGGGACCTGTTTCTCCATTACATCTAGGAAGGTGCTTTAAATATCCATTAGGGAAAGCATCAATGACTGCAGGTAAAACTAAAGCTACATATCTTGCCTGTACAATGGGTTGAAATTCCATAGTAGGGGATGATGAATGAGATGTTTGTGAAGATCATGATAAGGAAGAGAGAGATGGTGAAAGAGGGGGAGAATTACTATGTGGGGGTGAATATGGAGGGGATAAAGAAGGCGGAGATTTCCTAAATGATTTTAAAGGAGTTTTAATAACCAACTTGTGGACCTGAGAATGAATATACTCTTCTGTTTCAAAGAGTGGATTTGAATATATAGCATAGGTCCCTTCAGTTTGTTTAGAAGTTGAAGATTCTGGTGGTTCAGAGGTGGAATGAAATAAATAAGTGGTAGGGGATATAAAGTCTGTAGGTTTTTCATCAGGTAGATGAACACCCAGGTCAGACTCAAATTTAGGTGATCTCGGTGGAAGTGGGGGATCTGGATGAGATTCAAGTGAATGAATAAGGAAAGCTGATTTGAAATCAAATCCTCTATCCAAGGGTTTATCAATCCTAGGTGATAGGTGAGTGAACTCTGGGTTGGATGGAATGTTACTATAGGGATCAAATTGTAATATATCTTCAAAGTGCAAGGCTGAAGTAGAAGAAGATGGTTTATGTCTTCTTCTAGAATTGGCATTTCTCACAAGTCTTTCTAGATTTGACAGTGAACTAACTGTGTCAGATTCAGAATGGGATATAGTGTGCTTAGAAGGTGCCAGTTTGATGCAGTGGAGTCGCCAGGTGAAAGATTTTTACCTATCTATACCTTTAATCACCTTAAAGGAATAGGAATAATATCATTGGCCCAGGAAAACTTAATGAACTTGGATTCCCCAACAACGACGCCAAATTGATGTTGTATATTTAAGATGATAATGGTCAGCTATCATGCTAGGGCATCTAAGATGATTTTTTTGGGGGTTTTGTTTTAATTTGGATGACCAATGTATGAAACATATTTAAAACAGGGATGCCTAACCTTTTGAATAATATTAATATTTAAACAGAGGGCTGCTATTAAAATTCACATAGTGATATAGCTTGCATGGTGGCGAGCAGAAATAGAGAGATTGTATGACTATCACAGTCTTCAAATTGAAAATTAAATAATCATAAGAAATAAAAACTTTAAACTATGTTCAGAAGGTTTAACAAAATATGCTTAAGTTTACAACAGATGTTGATGATATTATGATCTAGGGGGAATTAACAAAACAAACAGTTTATATCATTCATTCTCTTTATAGATGATCACTTCAAAAGCTTATAAGAATAATTGAAACACAATTAATCCTACTTGGTTATCTTTGTAAAACATAAGAACATGAAGAAAAAATTGTGAAATAAAACTAGAAAAACTTACAGAAAAATGAAATTGTATGAATTAGAATTCAGAATCCATTTGCTTTTGTATTAATGATTCAGAAAAGTCAAGTACATTCAATGTTTAGAAATGCTTCTTCAAGGGTGAAAACCTTAATAACTTGTGAAAAAGAGTTATTTATACAATGATAGAACTGAGAAAATATTTTAAGCTATTTTACAAAAATAGATAATTACAAAATCAGGAATATAAATTGTTAGCCGATCTGGCACTATTTTGGTGTTGAACTATTGATGATTGTTGCTGAGAAAACTGAGAATTGTTGAACTTGTGATGACTATTCCTATAAAGGTTGAATGTTGTTTGATCACCCTCTAGTCAAGTAAATCAGTTAATTCTTCCCAGTGTTTCTTATCTAGGATAGGTATCTTAGTTACTCTCCTATAAACTTCATCCATCTTTGTATACTTAGAAAAAGTGGGTTTTACTGGAAATATATTCCTAATTTCATCCAAGATAAAAAAAGGAATCTTATTTCATCACAACCCTTGGTGTCGTTGCACCTCTTATATTTGAAACTGAAGCAATATTAGTACCCACATCTGTAAACTTCAGAACATAATCCTCAATGGGCATTAATTTGTCATTGATCACAAGCATATAGGGCAAACCCTTGTTGGTCAAGGGTTCTAACCTACTGAAAAAAACTTTGAACTATAGTATTTACACTGCTACACTTTTCCTCCAACTGAAGGATGACGTTTTTATTGGTATTGATCTTCTTCATCTCTAGTATAGTTGTTGTCCTATCATTTATACCCAATTCTTCCATCTCATATCTGTCTTTAAAATTGAGGAACTTGATTATGTCAGAAGCAATTTCGGACGTGTCTTCAAGCTCTTTAGAAACAGTTTCAACAGCGTGCTCATCTTTCTCCAAGAGGTCTTTTTGATCAAATGCTATCTTGATATAGGGCTAGATATCCATGACTGCTTTAGTAATTTCTTCCCATAGAATTTCCTTTACTAAACCTAGTTTATTTCCAAGGTATGACTCTTTGATTTCCTTCTGCAATGCTTCAATCTGACCTTTTGCTCTCTGCAACTCAACTGCATGTGAAGTGTCTACAAATGCTTTCATATTTTATAACTCCTTGAGTTCATTCTGAAACTTCTTGATTTCTCATGTCTTAGTAGACAGGTTCTAAACAACTTCATCAAGTTGTTCTGCTCCTTCTATTGTACCTGTAGTTGATGTTGTGGCTAAAGTAGAAACACTGGTTATAGAGATTGTTGCAAGGGGTACTACATCCATTGGAGTTTGAGCTCTTTTGACAGCTTCCTCTTTCTCCTTGACCAGTTTCTCCATCTGCTCTTCCATTTGTTTTATTTTCATATTTTGTTCCATGATGAGCTTCATCATGTCAGACTTTTGAGTTTCAGTTTCTTCAATCTCTTTAGCCATCGGGTTCTCAGAAGCTAGCAGTTTGAGCTTCTTCCTTAATGCTGAGAGCTCATCCATTTTCTTCTTAACAAGTTCTTCTACTGCATTTATGTTGGAGGGATCATATCCCATCTTCAGCACCATATCTTCTAAAGATTTGATATTTGTGTCCTTTGCCAATGAGGAGAGTTTCTCCAACTTGAGCTGTGACTGTGTGTTTTCTAAGGTAACCTACAAATTTGAAAAACTCATGGCAGTGTTAGTCAAAGTGGAAGAAATCCTCTAACTAGTTTGTTTGTGCATCTCAATTTGATCAATTGGATGCACATCCGTTACATTAAATTCAACAGAGGTCTGCTTCTGATAATGTGCAGCAGTCCTAGGCTATGGAATTTGGGCTTGCAAGAAATCCATCTACATCTCTCCCTTCTCAGAGTCAAAGACTGAAATAAGTCTCGCTTGAGAGCTAGAAGAATGCTTACAGAATTGGGTGTAGGTGTTTAACTTCAATTCTTCATTTTTATTTTTAATCTCACTGAAAACATGAAAGATGTTGTCCTCCTTGTCCTTCTGAATGCTTCCACTAGTCTGAATTACTTGTTGTTCCTAATAAGTAGTGGAATTAGTTGGGGACTGGGCAAACTGTCCACCAGACTGTGTATAGAGCATAGTCTCTCCAAGTCCATCAAATGTGGTTTTCTGAGACTCATGTGTTGCTCCAACAATCATAGAGATCTTAGGTCTCTTTTTCCTGTGCACAATCCTAAAGCCCTGGCTTGATGCTTCAATTGTAGGGGAAGACTGTTCTTCCCTTGCTCTTTTAGTTGTATTTTCCTATGCAAGCGGAGTTTGTACATTTGAAGTAGAAACTGCCTACTCTTCAGCTTCTTGGAGGGTGTTCTCTGTCCATTCCAACTGATTTTTGTATTGTTCTATTTCAAGCCTGGCTATGTGGTGATATGCAGTAAACTTTCTTTCCACCCTGAGTTTAGAAATCACTCCCATTGGGTCATAACACCAACTGAAACTGAGACCAAACTCCATTTCCTTTAGTAACATGTATTCTTCTTCTCCTTCTACTCTGGTGCTGGAAATGAATGGACCAACCTGAGCTTTTAGCTTGAATTGAGATTTCTTCTTTGTTGCCACAAAGTGTACCACATCTACATTTAACCTTTTCCTAATATATTCCATTGCAAAGATTCTGATGGGGAGGTACTTGGGAAGTTTGTAGGGTGGAAGCTCACAACCATAAACCCTTATTTCTGTGTATTTTTGGTAAAGATACCAATCTCCCGTTGTGGCTTGATCGACTAGATGCAACACTTTCACAATTTCATCATTGATTCTTGGTACTAGAGTGATTCTCATAAGACTGATAGCTAGATGAATAAACAATTCTATGAACTGTTTATATGTAAACTCCTCTTTTTCCTTCATTCCCATTGTAGTCCTAAAAATCTTTGATTGTTGGTTGCCTTCCTCATCTAGCTTCTATATGGTGAATGGAAATTGGTCTCCCTAAAAATATATAAAAAGGTATACAAGTACTGAAGCATACTTGAATATTTCTTCAGTATTAAACTGGACAAATTTCTCATGTATGGCTTCAGCTAGGAATTGACTAAAATTATAACTAACAGTGAATTTGGACTCAGTAGAAAATATAGACAAGAAACCTATGATGGCATTATTAACATATTGATCAGAGTTATAACCAAGAAGATAGGACAAAATAGTGGTGATTTTCTTGGTTCTATCAGGGAACATGGATGAGTCATAAAGAGGGTTTCTTTTAGGCAGAGGACTATCAATAGCTAGGAAAAGTTAAAGAGTCTGGGATATTTTAGTAAAATCTAATTTTTGATAGGCTTCTATTAGGCTTTCATGGGAAAAAGGATGGGTTGGTCCAATTGTAGGGGCGTGCAACATCTTTTCAATGGACTTAGCATTGATTAAACAGAGGATTTCTCTTGTGGGCGAAATGATTGCTCTTTGGCTGGGATCATGGGATTCATGGCATTTCCTAACAAATTTAGGTCCTCTGTGTATGTGAGGGAAAATTTAGTGGGGAAGGAGGGAGTGCCAAAGTCCTATTTCATCTATCTGATCAATTAATTGATCTTCCATCCAGCAGTAAATTTCATATAAATCAAATTGAGAAGAAGTCTCAATGATTTTACAATCTCTTTTGACCAGGGGGGTATGATGGAAGTCAAAGTGTGGATGTACAAGAGGATTTAGGATTTCTGCAACTTATTTTCCCTTAGGAGGAATTTTATCAAATGAATTTGCATATTGAAAATGATAGAAATGGAAAAATTTGTTCGAAACAGAGTGATCACAGTAAAACCAGCATGACTAAAAAAGAGACAAGTGGACTTAGATGTCGGATTTCTTCTGAACAAGACAAAATAGCTACCTAAGTGCTGAACCGTCTTTGAAATATAAGGAGGAAATCTTTGAGTGATCAATTTGGTTACAGAATGGACTATATAACTTTTTTCATGGAGGAACAGGGTTTTTAATGGAAAAATTGGAGCGGATCTGTTGAATGAATCGTTAAATTTGCATTAATTATCCAACAGGATCAATTAATGGGTCTTTGGGACATAAATTCATGGGAGTTATGAATTGAATGAACAACAAATAGGCCAAAGTTGATTGGATGGAAGAAGTGGCATGGATCGGACATGGACATTGACATGGAGCGGCGGTAAATGGTCACATGTAAACTACGTTCGGGAGTAACTTGAGGTAGTAAGTTGTTTCGGGATTTTAAGTCCCAAAAGACTAAAATGATCAAAATTTGATTTAAGAAGGTGGTTTTGGAAACTACCCATTTCGGAGCCCCACCTCGGCCAATAAAGTTCGGATGGAAAATAAGGGCTTAGGAGGGATGTGGGCCATCGGATCTCGGGGGAGCATGTAGGATGCAAGGTAATGTGGAAGGGATTTAAAATGTGAAGCAGAAGTGATGGTGGGGTCACGATTTTGGTAGATGTGACAGTTTGGTGGTATGGTGAATGAATGTTTGAAGTTAGGATATCGCGAAATACATTGGTACTTAGAATCCATAGTTAATTTAAAATGCAACATTGTATGCACGCATTATCCAATTTACAACTTAGGATAAAATCCTTTCATGCTCCAATTATTTCTCATATGTCTACCTACCCTTTACACTCCTAACAATTTCATTTATTCATCCGAGTGCATTTAGGCTAGCAACTCAATATTTCCTTTTAAAGACTAATCTACATCTATCCCTTATGTCCTCCATTTGATCAGATTAAACTGTTGAGCCAATTTTATTTGCTACCCATTGATAAATAATTTAAATGAAATCCAACCATGATTAAATTGTATAATTGGATTGTATGAACTAGTGTGGCATTTAAACAATCTGCACACAATTTTATTTGCAAAACTAAACTATACTAAGAGTAGTGGCATTTGGATTTGAAACACTTTCAGAGTTTATTATTTTCTTTTCTTTTCTTTCTAACCTAACATTTTATTTTTGCCTTCCTTTTTTAGGGAATCTATTCTAACATTTTAATTAATATGGAATTTTTCATCAACTATACCTAACATTTTTTATTTAATATTGTTTTTGTCCATATCCTAACTTAACATTTTTTTGAAATATATTTTCATTTTTGACTAATTGATACTAACTTACCTAAACCAAAAATTGCTACAACAACATTATGATAAAGAATGTGTCGATATGAAAATCAATCTTGGTAAACCTTAGACAACCATGGTCCAACGTTGCATTGTGACAAGGATTGTCTCAATATGAAAATAAACTATGGTCAACTGTGTTATTTTAGGGTTTTGTGGTGTAGGTCAATTCTTGATGCAAATAAAGACAATTCCTCTAGCCCGAGAGAGCAGGTCTAGCCACAAACAAACAATCTATGGAAAACTTCCTTAAGCTAGAATCAAATAAGAGGGCCTAACTCTTAGAATTTTATTCTGCTTGGTAATGATCTTGCTTCCTTACTCCAGCTACTTTTCGTTTCCTTCTTTTGAATACCTTAAACAAGAAAATAAACAACAACAACAAATGTGATAACATACAAATTGCATTCAACCTACTTAAAAGGTCAAGGAATCATAAGCCATCAAATGTAAGATAACACTTAATATAGGAAATCAATCAATAGTTGTATTAATATAAGTTCAGAAAGAGATAAAAACCAAAGCCTTGATGTTGCTGGTCTCCTCCGACATATCTGGGTTCCCACAACTCTACTAGCATCTCATGGATAGCCCCAAAAATGGAAGTTTTAAGGCTTCTTCCCTTTAGTTCCAAACCAAACAAAACACACTACACACTATTCTCCCTCCACAAACATAAACTACAAGGCTACAAACTATAGATATCTTGTTGGCTATTCAAGCTCCAAAAATACTAAGACTATATTAGCTTGGAAAAGGAGTTTATATAGCTTTAACGGAGGGGATATGGTTCCTCTTATGATGGGATATGTCTTATCTCTTTGGTTTGTTTCATCTTAATAGCGGAAAGGAGCCCAAACTGACTTCCTCGGCTCCATCCAGCCCAACCATTTACCAGACTTCCGTTACGAAGCTTCTAGACCTAGAAGCTTCTACTCCATATTTAAAAAACTTTCCAAAAGAGGATCGGCGTGACTGAGAAAAATCCCATTTGTGTCATACAGTGCTAGGCCGAGTTTCAGACTCTGTAAATCGGCACGAGGAGGAAATTAGTCATTAGCACCGATCTTGTACACTGGGGTAAAAGGAAGATTCTTGGGAAAGGATGCAAAAGGGAAATGTTTTACTCATGAAGAGGGACATCATGGGAGTCTCTTCATGATGGGAAAGTATGTAGGATTCACTGTAGAGGTCCTCCAGGATAGAGGAATGGGGAGTACGAAGACAATGAGAAAATGATGTGTAATAGATGCCCCCTAAAGCATGAAGACCGAACTAGAGTGAGGGGTGAAATGCTTTACAAGTAGATGTGGGGAAATGAAGTTCATCGCTGGAAAAACTGCAAGCAAGCATAGGTACATATACATCCCTGAAACTCTCACAAATGATACATGAATTGTGGTATGGATGCAGCTATCCAAAGAAAGATCATGTAAATGGATCCAAGGCATGGGTACAACCATCCAATAATGAGAAGGATCACATATAACAACTCATGGTATGGTCGCAACCATCCATGTGAGAGAGACATGTATATTAGCATGATCATGTCACATCACCTTGCAACCTGGACATTAGTAATCTGAGCCCAGGGTCTTAGGCTCTAACACAACTCGACCAAAGTACAAATTCTAACATGTGAATAGATGTGTTGAAGTCGAACATGCTAGAAAATCACTTGATTGCCAGTCAATGATGTGAACTGTTAACAAGCGCGAGAGAAACCATCAATAATGATGATGGTGCTCAAGGTACGAGTAGCACAATCCATGGAATGTGAATAAGGAACTGAAGTCGAACACTCGTGAAATCACCCGATCAAAAGCCAATGATGTGAACTTGTCGTCTAGTGCAAAGAACTTGCTATTAAGGGATACAAGCTCTAAGGTATCAGAAGGGAGTCTCTCAAAGGAGGGACATGATGTATCAGAAGGGACTATGTCAAAGGAGGGACATGATGTACCCCACATCATCGACACGAGACGAATGGATGAAATGATAATGGATGATTCAGAGAATCAGGAATGATTCTAACTACAGAAGGACAACTCTTGAACATATCAGTGACATGACTCTGGAGTCTGGCAGCTTTTAGATCCATATGATCGGGGGTCATGATGATGCGGTAGAGACCAAATGGAAGGAAAAAATGAATCGCCCAACCGAGCAAAGTCAACGATGAAGTGAGTATATCCCAACACATCATGAAGTAGAATGTGTGATGTTCAAGAGTGAGCTACCGACACAACTGATAGAATTTCCCACTTTCCCCCACCATTTCTTGCAGGTACCCCAATTATTTTTTAATCACAAGCTTGAATGGGATAGCATATGCTTTCATTTTAAGTCCATCCTTCAGATGAACTCGACCTAGTAAGATTAATTAGCCCTAGGAAGAAGAAGCTCATGTTCACCATGGCAACGAATCTGATGTCGTTTAATGTTTTAACAAGTCCTACAAAGGTGTAACTCTATATCTTTTCAATGTTTAGAGAATTTGAAAAAGACACAGAAAAGAAAACTCCACATGGTCCCTTTTCGTACATTTCTGTCTCGTGAGCCCAAAATATTAGAAAATGATACTTGAGAGAACTGCTTGACCATTTCAATCAAGGAGTACCTTTTCCATAAATAGTTTATCCCAGCCCAAAAAAGGGGTAAATGTATACTGGGTAAACAACGTTTCACAGCCTTTAATGAGTTCAAAACGACAAGAGCTCGGCAATATTTTCGTGTTTAAAGAGTTGGAAAAGAGCTTGATAGCGGACCCCCATTTTTATTCTCTTTAACGAGTTAAAAAGGGAAAAATACTCGGCGATATTTTCATTTGAGTTTTTATGAGTCGCGAAAAAGGCTTAAACACGATTCCAGTACCATCATCACTAAAATAGGTGAAAAAAGCTTTAAAAACCATAAAATATCATGAAAAATGAATAAAAAGTGGAAAAGTAAATATTTTTTACCATTTTACCTTTTAAACTCGTGTGGAGAAATTTTCACCCATTTGTGCCCTAGATTTTCAGGAGCAGATTACGGCAGATCTGGGAGACCATTAGATGATCCGTCAGCTGCAGGTAAGAATTGAGACCCTTAGCTTCATTTCCATGCTTTTTTTTCCTGTTTTTAACCTTTTTGGATTTTTGGAGGAGATTTTAGCAACAAAAAAATCGCCCTCAGTCGGCGCGATTTCCAGCCACGGGATCACGCCGATCGAGGGTCATAAACACAATCAAGTGCATTGTCAGTGCTACTATTTTTAAAACAGTCACGTTGGTGCCATGAACATAAAAAATTCAGTTTTTTCTTGATTTCTCCACTTGAATCCAAATTTCTTCAGTCAAGGATGAATGTTGACTTGAATTTATGGTTTTTGAAGGAAAAACACAACGAAAAATGCTAAATTGGAAAGAACGCAAGCATGAGGCAATTGATTCACAAGAATTGGTAGACCCAAACTATTTGAATGCCCTGAGGAACAATGGGCTCCTCAAATTATTCTTCACACCGGGTCTTCAGGCTCAACCCAAGCTGCTGCAATATTTGATCAGTCTTTGGGATGTTAACCAAGAAATCTTTGTGATCCGGAACTAGGAATTGGATTTAGAAACTTCTGACATCTATTTCATCAATGGACTATGTGTTGGCATGATGGGCCCTGACCCAAGTTCAACGTTAGGTAGCCAAAAAAATCCCTACACTATTGGCCCTTTCGGCATCAATTCATAGGGCGCAGACCAAAGTCTCACCCAAAGCAGTATGGGGTGATGAAGGAACCAATTTTTCGCACCTTGAGATGGTTGTGATGTTGGTTTTCTATGTTAATCCTTGCCTTCGTGCAAATTGATAAGCCTTTAGGGCTTATCGATGCATTTCCTATTCTGTCTTTCAGAACCTCTGCGAAGGTATCCGACTGTCCGTCGCGCAACCCTAAACAATGATTCAAGCACTTACACGCCTCTGTGACTATGTTACTGCCCCATTCCCTACTTATCTTAGTGGTTAGCCAACTTTATCATGCAATTAAGATTACCCTCACGCAAACATACATTATTACTTACATGCAAATAATGGATAGAAATAGATACATTCGCGCATCAATTTTACATTATAATGTAAACTGAGAACTTAACATATCATAATCGCATGCAATAATCAGAGACAGAAAACACATTGATTCCATAATACTTCTCTTTATTTATGATTCAAGTTCCTAGTACAGACTCTATCCGCCCTGCGCACACAGCTGTAGGGGTCCACACACTCAGCTGTGGACTTCCACCCTAGGCCTCTGCACACTCAGCTGCAGAGCCTCTTCCTACACTAAGACTCTCACTCTTAGCTCACCCAAACTTACCAATGACTCATGACTTCTAACTTACTTACTGTACTTCCCTCCCTTTATATCTTCTAAGACTTCCCTTTTTATACAATCCCATGGTCCATGGACCATGGATAGATCTCCAAAACTGACACAACATATCTAGACTAAGGGAAGAAAACTTTTTAAACTTTAGACATCTTCACGCTCCGCAACTAAAAAATTCGGAGACTTTAGATTTCTTTACACAAAATTTGGGCCTTCTGCCTCAAAACATGGGTGTTTAACCCCAAAATTGACCCCCAGGGGACCCATTCCCAACAGGCCCCCAACAAAAACATGGTGACTTGCCCTTGAGTCACTCGGCTGGCATGGAGATCTCGTCACAAATACCTCCTAGCTTGACATGGGCAACTGCTACCTCGGCGGCGCACTTCGTTGCTGTCTGCTTTAGTACCTCAACCAACTGTTCTGTCACTGGCCCTATGCTAGCAGTCTATAGCTTCTACTGAGTCTACTACAGAGTGACCAACTTACCTTCAATGGTAGTCATGAGCTCATAGGCCTCATCTAACTAAGACTTCAAGCAAGCCTTCAGCATGGCTTCCTTGTGTTGTGTTGCGTCTACCTGTTCCTTCAGTGCCTTGGCCTCCTGCAGCTTTGCAAGCCTTTGTCTGATGACAACAGTTCACGTTGTTGCCTTAACCTCGTCATAGCGCTACTGCAGTTCTCGCACTTTTGTCTCTAGCTTCTGTACATTGGGGTCCTCTTGTAGGCTGGTGAGGACCTCGAATGACTTCTCAAAAAGTGTCGTGCAGTCCGTTACTACACTTCCTACCACATTTTCCATAGCAGTCACGCGCTGATCCATGACTTCCGGCGGAGTCGAAGGCTGGGCCTTCAACTGCAACTCTACGATCTTCAAATTCAGCTCCAACTAAACCTTTGCCAACTCTATGCATGTGTCACACACTCCCGCAACGAGTTTTCAAACCTGCACATCAATTGGCTTAGCCTCAGGGATCTCCATCTCTGAGACAGTCTGGCATGCTTCATCCATAACCTTAGTGAGGCACTGATTCTTATCTGTGATGTCAGACCAAGGTTGATGGTAGAGTCACGTTGTACTCATTGATCACTTGTAAAGTACGGTGATCACAGGCCCGAAGTTCAGCGATCACACCGTCTTGCAAAAGGTAAAGCACTTCACTAGGAAGCACTACCAGATTAAGTCCCACACCCTTGAGGGCATTGAAAATAGGTCTGTCAGCGTCAGTCATCATCATTAATGCTCCACCTGGCAACACTATGGCTCGGGGGTCCCTAGCACACAACATCTTCATGGCTTCTGAGGTCCCAATGGCCAAACTGGTCGGCGCCACACTAGTCTGCATGTGTGAGGCAGAGATCTGTAGCTCACACAAACCTATTTGAATAGCACCCAGTGTCTGCTGCTACTACTGCTTGAACTGTTGCAGTATTTCTGCGGTGGAATTGTGCACTGTATCCTATATATCATTCAAATCCTCGTCCGTCAAAGTGATCAGATCTAAAAACATCTTGCTTGCTTTGGACTTCTTCTACAGCCCTATCTTTTCTAAACCCCTCGTGTGCTTGATACGGAACAGAATCATTTCCAGGTACGCTCCTCCCTCCTCTATCTGTTTGTTTGCTTCTTCCTCTTTCTCTGGTGAGGGTGATTTCTCTTTTTCAGAACCATGCTTCTCTCCTCCTGCATGTTCATCTACCTCTTCCTCTGTCTCTAGTGAGGGAGATTTCTCTTTATCAAAGTCATGCTCCTCTCCTCCTACCTATCCACCTGTCCCCTGCATAGTAGCGCGCTCTACCTTAACCTTAGCATCAGCCTCCTTTATTCGTTTCATGGATAGTTGCTCCATATTTAGCTTGCCTTCTTCCTTCTTCCACTGCGCAACGGTCTTGCTAGATCCCACAGCCAAGTCCAAGGTAGTGCACCATTCTGTCAGCCAACTTTCAAGGACCGCTTTGATTGCATCATTTGTCACCAAGTAGGGAAAGTCGTGCCATTTTTGCTCGGGGTCCCTCCATGCCCTTATTGAGACGTGGTGGAAATCAACCTTGAATTGTACTCCTGCAATTTGTCAAAATTGGTAGGCGATAACCGTGGCTTACGGTTGATGGCCATGTGCACGTTCATCTCCATCAAGGTCCAAAATATTTTGTTGTCTTTTATCCTCTAAGGATCCTTAGTAACCCATAGTGAAGCGTACTTCGCGGCCTCTGGTAGGTCTGACAAAACCAAAGGGAACTGACTGTCTTTAGGTAGCTCCCATGCTACCAGCACTATGGACATTAAGAGCCTTGCATAGTGAAATGTCTTCCTCAGATCCTACACCTCACGGAAGTTCAGGAGGAACTCACCGCAGAGGTAGCGCACCCAATTAAACTGAACTCCCTCCGCTCATTGGGCCACCAAAGCTACGACTGGTGCCATCACTTCATTTGCACAACACTTCTGCATGACCTTCCCTGCTAAGATTTGTGTGGCTACTTTGACCGTAGGGTCACAGATGCTCAAAATGGCATAGCCATGTGGCTTCTTCACTAACTTAAATTTTTCCTTCATGGCCTCCGCGAGGACATGTTTGCTAGCCTTTCCACCAAATACCATGGCCAGATTTTTGCCTGTGTATGGTAGCCGCATGATCCTATGGATCAGTCTATCAGTGATGGTATTGGCTCCTCCACCCACAAACACCCATCATGTACCAAGCATAGTAGCTGCTTGATTACCACCATGGTGAGGGGCGTGCGGTTGTAATGCGGCACCCATAGCAGGTTGAGTAGTCCTACCTTATCCATGCCTCTCATCCACTTCCACAAATCCAACATGATTACTCCAGTGGTTTTGTGGAACACGCAATGCATGAGTTGATCTATTGCTAGGTGAGGAAACTGCTTTGTGTCCGCTAAATCCCAGTATTCTAATTTAAATAAGGGGACACGCCCCAAGTGCAGTCCTTCATACAAAATTTGGTTCGACAAGAGGGGTGTACGCAGGGTGACCTTAGTCTCGTCAATGTCTTTGGGAACCTTGGTCTTTCCCTTGCATGGAGGAACGTACTCAAGTAGCTTAGTGACGGGGTCAGACCCCACAATTTCGACATCCTCCATTTCCACCCCAACATCCTCATCATCCATTGGGATATCCTCAAACTCCTCTTCTTCTAGCTCTAGGTTAATCGTCTTACCCTTTTCCTGTGCAGTGGGCTTAACCTTTTGGGGGTGTTTCCTAGGAGATGTGTGCACCAGCTGTGGTGGCACAGCCTGCTTTCCCTTCTTGATCTTGGGACCCTCCATGCTCAAGGTAGGCCTTATCCTAGGTATTCTTGGAGACTTTGGTACTTCAGCTAGTATTTTTGCAGGCGCAAACTCCAGGGCAGCTCCTTCTACTGCCATAGCCACCTCTAGAAATGCTCCCTCGACTTTCGCTACTTCTGTGCTCATAACTTCAGTGGGCATTGACATAATGCTATGTAATAACTCCTGATTCGCCCGTGGCGATGTCTCAAACACAGAACTTGCTAGAAAAAGTTCGAAGGTTTCATGTTTCATGTGCGCCTGAGAGCTCAACAACTCAATTCTCAAAATGCCAAGTGTTTTTTGTTGGGCAGCCTCCTATAATTTATAGGCACTTTCAAATTCAAATCCGGTCGTTCCCCCCAAACTCGGTTCATTAATGCTAGGTTGACGGAAGATTTTCAGATATCTGGTCAATAAAGTTCGACCTAAATGTCGCTGCCCCCACTCCATTTGGTCGTTTTTTCACCATCAAATCATGAACAGTGACTTTAATGGTCACTTTCTGGTTGCTCTACATGGTTACTTCCTTGGTAGCGTAGACCCCTGTGCGCTTTCGTGGGCATTGTGACATATCTTCGTTCCATGCAGTTCCCTAATCATGCAGCTCTCCAACCCGGGCAATGTAGTTTATAGTCTCGCGCTTCCTTTCAGCTGCCTAGAGTGCTAAATGTTGGGCATGGAATCCTCCCATAGCATGTTTTGGGGCTCAAAGCCCAAGTTTTGGTCAAAGGTTTTGTAAGACTCCACGAATTGCGGGCATGGAGAGCAAAGTATAGGATAATTCATTGGGCTATCTGCCCTAAAGTATTGTAATGTAATGTAAAGTCATGTCGGCCTACCCATGGTTCACGGACCATGGGATTGTATAAATAGAGCGAGGATCTAAGTTGTAAAGATAGTGAATTAGAGAGAAGATAATACGAATGGTGCGAGCATAGAATTGGAGTCTAAGTGTATTGGGTCTTAGTAGTAGGAAGAGGCTCTACAGATGAGTGCGCAGAGGCCTAATAGAGTCCGTAGCTAAGTGCGTGAACCCCTGCATCTGAGTGTGCAGGACAGTGTTGAGTCTATAATCTTGAACGAAAAATAATAAAGAGAAGTTGATTCCTATTTCTATGTATCTGGTTGTGCATTGCCTTCTTTACATTTATACTGTTTTATTTATCGCACCCACTGATATGATTGCTAAATATGCTGTAATAATCATTAGTATTACACACAAAAGCTAAATAATTAGGTAATAATGGATTGAGTAAGCAAGGAACTTGGGTATTATACAGGTTATGCTCCGAGTATGGCTACACAAAAGTAGCATCACGAGTTGCGAAGGAATAACAAGTGCACGTAGCGACGTGCGGAAAGGGTCAAACTGCGAACCTCCAGAAGCTCATCAGACATCCCGAGGGTGCGAAAACCTGGTTCCAGCACCCTCCCATACTACTTCGGGTTAGACCTCAGTCGAAGCTCCACAGACTGTTGCCAAAAGGGCCTGTAGTATTGGGATTTGCTTGGATAAATCACCTCTGAACCTAGGTCAGGCCCATACAAGCCAACAAATGGTTCTGTTACCAAGACCAGGATCTGCATAAGGGATGTCTGATGTCATGCCACTGGAATCCAACAAAGAAAGAAATTGAAGAGTGGTTGGACAAGAAGATTCACGAGTTCACGGTGCAAGAAAACAGAAATCTGCGAGTATCTAAGGAACAGTGGTTGGAGTGCTACTTGTATACAAAAATCCACGAAATTTTCTTTGCATCCTTTCCTTCTGAGCTATATGAGTGGATCGCGAAGTTAGCAGACAGCCAGGGAAGGTGTAGGCTCAAAAAACCAATAGTCTGGACTCCAAAATTAGTGCGCAAACTAGAAGCGTCAAGATATAAGGTCATGCAAGCTGTGGACCATTGGCTCGACTGAATAGTAGGAGGATTTATCACTGAGCTTGCGGTAGACATGACCATCATCTATAGTGAGGTAGAGTGATGTTTCCTCAAGGGACCGCGAGGTAAGTATATTAAATCTTTGAACACTTGGATTAAGATGCTATTGTGTGAAAAGTGAGTTATGCAAATAAATTAATGTTTGGGACTACACGAAGTGGGAAGGTCTACAGAAGCGGAACTAGTGAGGAGTTCAAAACGAGTCCCTTAATTTCACCCTTGTGGGAAAGCGAGGAAGAGCTCACGAAAGTTTCTCTGAGAAGTGCAGTCAGTCTAATAAGGCAACATATTCCACGTTTACCACCTCCGCCCACACTGCCACCTATCTCACCCTCCTCACCTCCATCTCCACCAACACATTTCAGCATGGCGAGTGCGATCAAACTATCGGTATTCAAAGGAGTGGGAAATGAAGATCCGGAGCAATTCTAGTTCATGGTAAGAGAAGTATGGGAAGCACAAGGCATCGTGGATGATAATATTAAAAAGGCTACGCTGGTGAGCATGCTATAGGTTCTCGCATTCACATGGTATATCAAGCATTCTAATGACCACCCAAATGCAGGAATTGCAGAGATCCAAGCCGCAATGAACAGGGCATTTAGCAGGCCAAATCAGAAACACAATCAATCATTAGGTTTAAGCAGATCATGATGCTCTCGGGCAAGACCCCCTGGGATTTGGACAAAAGGCTGAAGAGTATGATTCGCGAAGCCAATATGACATTGACAGATGGAAAGCATCGCACATGGTTTGTAGCATCACTTACGCCACACTTAAGGACGGCGATATCACAGTAAAAAATTTCCACCCAGGCCGAAGCATTGGAGATGGCAATGAGATTACATGAGAACCCTATACAAGACCCTAGGTTGGGAGTCCAACAAATCCATGCACAACTGTAGAATCTGTGTCTGGAAATGCAAAGTTTGAAATAGGACAGGACACCTTGGCCAGAGACGCGTGAGGAAGTATGGTGCATAAAATGCAAAGGCCAAGGGCACGACAAGGACCATTGTCCAGTGTTCGCAAACTACTTGGAAGGAGGAGGGTTGATGTCATTAAGACCGGAGGCATAGGTAGGTCTGAGCATGACATCTACACTGTGGTACATGATCTGTCAGATAGGAGGAAAACACACTATGGATAATTGTCACCTATTGCAGAAGTATACACAAACATCCCAACAATTGTTTTGTAATTTCTGCAGGTCGGTAGGCCATGATGAATGCACCTATCGAAGCTACGAACTAATGATGGACCAGACTACTGCCTACATGGTGCAAACCAAAATGTGAGCCCTCAACCCTAATGCAGGGATGGCACACGCTGGATTTCAGGGGCGCGAACGAGGTCGAGGCGAAATGGGACCAGGAAGGGGTCGCGAACAACTAATTTGTTACAATTTTGGAGGACCAGGGCACTATGCTCGCGATTGTACAAACCCGACAAGAACATCATGTTGGTACTGTAGTTAGTTTGATCATGAGGTAGAAGACTGCCCTTCGCTGATAACGAGGATGTGTGAAAAGGGGGTACTTCGGCCCTCTCCAACTCAGAATTTGTAGATGATGAGTTCTGCGCCACGCGAAGAAGACCCGAATATAAACATGATGCTCAGGAGTGGTATGACCACGGGAGATGATAAAGTGAAGCAGCCAGAAGAAAGTCCATGGGTTCACAAACCTCCTACAAAGGAACCCGAATTTTATTTAGAACGCGTGAAGGAGACATTCATGGAAGCTAAGAAGAGCTTCACGGAGGCCTCCACTTCAAGTAGTAAGGATCAACTAGAACCAGGGATGGATCCTTCAATGCTCACTACCTTTCTAGAGAAATGCATGAAATTGTTGCGTAACAGCAAGGCAGTTAAAGGACTACAGTAACTTATCACTAGGTGTGTGGGGTCAGGAGAACCGCATGTGGTCCGGAAACTTGGAAATCATGCATTGCGCACATGAAGGGAAATGAGGTTAACTGCGCAAATTGGCGAGTATGAAATGGATCAAGTATTCTTGGATCTGGGTTTGGACGCGAATGTACTACCAAAGCAAACTTGGGAAGGCATGGGCAGACCCGTGTTATAATGGTCTCCTATTCACTTATGAATGGCGAACCAATAGAAGATTTTTCCCATGGGAAGATTGCAAGGGGTAACAGTGGATATTGAAGGTGCGAGCACGTAGGAGTACTTTGAAGTGATAGAGATTGTTGATGACAATAATCCCTATCCCGTGCTACTAGGAGTAGACTGGGCCACTGATATGAATGGATTCATAAATCTGAAGAAGCGCAAAATGATTTTTGAGAAAAGTCACTACGCGTAGTAGTACCGCTAGATCCAGCCAAAGGAATGCGATACACTAAATTGGTGCACCACGATGATTGTGATGATGATCTCGATTGTATTTACAAGATAACTGCGTGAGAACAAGATTGGGTGAATCTGACTGGGGATGGAAGGATTTCATGGGAGAACGAAAGCTCCTGCACTCCGGATTCAGATGAAGAAGTAGAATGATGGCAGAATCGACCGCACGAAGTAACAACGTTGAATTGCAACATGATGATTAGATCATTGCATTGCATGACAATAGAGGAAAGGGAGCTACCGACATATGATGGATTGTCAGCGGTGGATGAATTTTTGAGCAAATTTGAAAGCGCAGTACTAGAACAGCAATGATTTGATGCGCTGAAATGGGCACTACACACCACACCTACACGATGGTGGGGTACGCATCAAGGAAATCTTGAGGACTAGTGCGAATGCATAAGGATGATACGCCTATGATTTGGGAAACCACAAATACGGCTAGTAGAAAAATATGACAGACGAGATGATCCGCGCACGTACCTCGCGAAATGGACCAAGGTCTATGGGGAAGATCCGCAGCTTGAATGGGTACATTTATTCTACCATACCTTGGATGTCATACCCATGAATTGGTATACTGAGACAGAGCTCCCCCATGGTACGAGTGAATGGCATGTCTTGCGCGAGGGATTTTTATTAACATTGACGTTTGAAAATCGTTGGTCGGATACTGTTGACGATGCGCTACAAGCAGTGAAAGTCGTTATCTTCAAAATACCATAGGAGCCAATGGGAGTACTTCAGCCAGAATGGGCGACATAGTTAAGAAGCACACTAGAGTGTTATAATGTAAATGTTGAGGAGGAGGATGATGAGGACCCACGGAACGTTAAGATTTCAGAAATGGAAGGCTTTCGCGAGATTCACGAACCATCTCTTGAAGACCCCGATATCATCGCGCCGCTAGAGACAAAGCAGGTCAATATCAGAACGGAGGTAGAGCCTAAGTACGCAACGCTTGGGGAGTATTGGGATGATGCCATGGTCGATAAGGTCGCGGAGTTACTCTGCGAATACCAATACTTGTTCTCGACCAAAATTACAGAC
Organism: Pinus tabuliformis; assembly: GCA_031772625.1. Taxonomy (NCBI): domain Eukaryota; kingdom Viridiplantae; phylum Streptophyta; class Pinopsida; order Pinales; family Pinaceae; genus Pinus; species Pinus tabuliformis. The sequence continues at coordinate 76,231,656 of CM062819.1, read as the reverse complement.
TTAAAAGGGATTGTTAGCAATTTAGGGATGACGAAGATCACCCTGAAACCCGACACGAAGCCAGATAAGCAGCGGCCTTACCGCTTGAATCCAAAATATAAAGAAAAGGTTCGCGACGAATTAGAAAAAATGATCGCAGCCAGAATTATTGAACTAGTGGAAGAATCGGAATGGGTGAGTCCTATGGTAGTACAGGAGAAAAAATAGAAGGGTGAAATAAGAATATGCGTAGACCTATGGAAGATGAATGATGCCTGTGTACATGATCCATTCCCAACACCATTCACAGATGAAGTATTGGAGAATGTTGGTGGCTAGGAAGCATACTCATTCACAGATGGGTTCTCAAGGTACCATCAAATCAAGTTCGCGCCGGAAGATAGGAGCAAAACGACCTTCACAACCGAATGGGGCTGATTTCAATACATCGTCATGCCGTTTGGACTGAAGAATGCACCAGCTATATTTTTGTGCATCGTAGTAGCCGCATTCAAAGAATACATCCATACATTTTTGGAGGTCTATCTAGATGATTAGACTATATTTGGATTAGTTAAGCATCATGTAGCGAGCTTACGCTTGATGCTGGATACTTTCCACCGACACCATATTGCGTTGAACATTAAGAAGTGCACATTCCATGTTCCCTTTGGAAACCTATTGGGACATGTGGTCTGAAAAAAAGGACTAATGGTGGACCCTGCGAAGACTGTCATTATCCTAAATTTGGAAGCATCGCGGAGTGTTAAACAACTGCACGCCCACTTGGGACACACTAGATACTATAGGAAGTTCATCAAAAGTTATGCCCAAATAACTGCACTGATGGAAAAGATATTGAAAATGGATGTTACATATTGCTAGAATGATGATTGCATGAAGAGTTTGGATGTCTGAAGGGGAAACTGGCCTCTGCTCCAATCCTGGTCTTCCCGAAATGGGATGTGGAATTTCATGTACATGTTGATGCGTCATGTATCGCGTTGGGAGTCGTACTCACACAAGAGGGCGCGGAGGGTGTGGATCACCCGATCGTGTTTGCGAGTCGAAGATTGTCCAAAGCAGAAAAGAACTACTCTACCACCGAGCACGAGGGGTTGGCAATGGTGTACATGCTCCAAAAGTACCAACACTATTTACTTGGAGGACATTTCAAGATGTATATCGTCCATTCCGTGTTGAAATACTTGGTGAACAAGCCTGTGTTGGGGGGGTGATTATGTAGATGGTTTTTACTGTTTCAAGAATATGATTTTGAGGTCATAGTCAAGCTAGGACGCCTAAACGCAGGACCAAACCACTTGTCACGAATTGAGATAGGTGAGGAACCAACAAATTTGGAGGAGAGACTACCTGATGCACAGCTCTTTGCAGTGTGCGTCGCGGACGGACACTTCAAAGATATAATCCATTTTCTAAAAATAGCCATTGCGCCAAAGGAATACTCAATCCAACAGAAGAAGGAATTGATGGTGTGCGCGGCGGACTTTTCTGTCATCACGCGGCACCTCTACAAGATGGGCAACAATGAGATATTGCAAAGATACGTACCTGAATTTGAATGAGGTCAGATCCTCATGGAAGCACATGGGGGCACTACAGTAGGACACTATGCAAGACACACGACTACACAGAAGATTCTTCGCACAGGGTTATGCTGGCCGACCCTGCACGAGGATTTGAAAGCACACTTTAAGGCCTGCAATATATGTCAAAGGACGAGAAAACCATCATGAAGGGACGAGATGCCACTAAAGCCCCAAATGACACTACAGTCATTTGAGAAATGGGCAATCGACTTTGTGGGCCTAATCAAACCCCAAGGAAAGACAGGTGTGTGCTACATCATCACTATGATGGAATACCTAACATGATGGGCGAAAGCACAACCAGTCAAGGACTACACGGCCATTACGGGCACGAAGTTTTCGTTCGAACACGTGTTGACACAATTTAGTTGTCCAAAAAGATTAATGAGTGATTACAGAACACATTTCCTCAATGAAACCATCAATGCACTCAGAGAAGAGTTCCAGGTATACCATCAGAAAAGCACACCATACCACCCACAAGCTAATGGGATAGTAGAGGCATTCACAAATATACTAGAGGCTGCACTAACCAAAGTATGTAACATGAAATGGAACAACTGGGACTTGTGCGTACCTATTTTGTTATGGGTGTACAGGACAACGTGCAAGAAATTGACAGGATAGACACCCTTCCAGTTGGTCTATGGTGCGGAAGCTGTCATGCCGATGGAATACATCATACCTAGTCTACGAATAGCAGTGCTCACGAGCGTGACGGACCGCGAAGCTCTGGAAGAAAGGCTCGCACAATTATAAGAACTCAAGGAGGAATAGTTGCTAGCTAGATTTCATCAGAAGGTACAAAAGCAGCATGAAAAGGCCTGGCAATACCACCATATCAAGTTGTGCACCTTAAAGGTAAATGACGTAGTACTACTGTATGACAGTAAGTTTGAAAATTTCTGGGAACATTCAGAATCCACTGGCTGGGACCACATGTGGTAAAGGAAGTCACAGATGGAGGTGCGGTCCAGCTAGTTAAACTAAATGGAGAACCCTTCCCAGGCAAAGTAAACAGAAGCCGCTTGAAACCCTACACGGGTGGGTCGGCTCTCTGACTAACTAGCCAAAGTATAATCTTCACAACCCGAGGAGCCAGAAAAGGGTGCAGGACTATAAACACATACACCAGATGTCGGTACCAAGGTAAGGACACGATTCAGACACGGATGCTTCAGAAGCAAGAATGCAACATGTCTAGCAAACCGCAGAACAATGCGTCACAGACCTTCGAGTAGTACGGGACCAGTTGGAGGGGATCCACACCAGGTCACCGCACCAACAGAGTGACTCGAGACGAGTCATGATGATTGTGTTGGGGGGCCTATTGGGCATGGAATCCCCCCACAGCATGTTTTGGGGCTAAAAGCCCAAGTTTTTGTCAAAGGTTTTGTAAGACTCCGCGAATTGCGGGCGCAGAGCGCGAAGTATAGGTTAATTCATAGGGATGTCCGCCCTAAAGTATTGTAATGTAATGTAAAGTCATGTCGGCCTACACATGGTCTGCGAACCATGGGATTGTATAAATAGAGAGAGGCTCTAAGTTGTAAAGATAGCGAACTAGAGAGAAGAGAATACGAATGGTTCAAGCATAGAATAAGAGTCTAAGTGTATTGGGTCATAGTAGTAGGAAGAGGCTCTGCAGCTTAGTGCACAGAGGCCTAGTAGAGTCCACAGCTGACTGCGCGAACCCCTGCAGCTGAGTGCACAAGGCGGTGTCAAGTCTGTAATCTTGAACAAAGAATAATAAAGAGAAGTTGATTCCCATTTTTGTGTATCTGGTTGTGCATTGCCTTCTTTACATTTATATTGTTTTATTTATCATGCGCACTGATATGATTGTTGAATATGTTGTAATAATCATTAGTCTTACACACAATCTAAGTAATCAGGTAATAACAGATTGAATAAGCAAGGAACTTGGGTATTATACAGGTTGCGCCCCGAGTAGGGCTGCGCGGAAGTAGCATCGCATGTTGCGAAGGAATAGCAAGTGTGCGTAGCGACATGCATGCAAGGTCAAACCGCGGACCTCTAGAAGCTCATCAGACATCCCCATGGTGTGAAAACCTAGTTCTAGCACCCTCCCACACTACTTTGGGTAAGACCTCAGTCTGCACTCAGCGGACTGTTGCCAAAAGGGCCAGTAGTATTTTCTTGGCTAAATCACCTCTAAACCTAGGTCAGGCCCATACAATCCAACACTAAGACTGTGCTTCCCTCATATAATCACCTAGATGAATCACCTGTGTATGGCTTCAATTGGCTGCCATTCACCTTCCCTGGGAAGGGTTCTCCATTCAATTTGACCAACTAAACTGCTCCACCATCGATAATCTCCTTGATAACATATGGCCCTAGCTAGTGCATCCAAAATTTCCCTGGAAATGTATCAAATTTACTGTCATATAATAAGACCAAATCATTTACCTTGAAGGTGTGCAGTTTGATGTGCCAATCCGCTCCTTTTGAACTTGTTGATGGAATCTAGCTAGAAATCAGTCCTCCTCAAGCTCTAGTAGCTACGTGAGCCTCTCTTCTAGGGCTCCACGATCCGCCATTCCGATGACTACCACTATGCGCAGACTAGGTACAATATATTCCATTGGCATCACAGCTTCTACGCCATACACGAGTCTGAAAGGCGTTTTCCTAGTCAACTTCTTACAAGTTGTTCTGTATGCCCATAGCACCGCTGGTACGTGCACATCCCAGTCACTTCTCTGAGCATTGCGGACCTTTGTAAGTGCCTTCTCCAGTATCTTATTCAATGCTTCCACTGTCCCATTGGCCTGCGGGTGATAAGGTGTGCTCTAATGATGATACACCTGACATTCTTCTGTCAATGCATTGACTCTTTCGTTAAGAAAGTGCGTACCACATTCGCTCATAAAGATCTTTTGACAACCAAATCTTGTCAATATGTATTCAAAAATAAACTTTGTCTTTGTCATTCTTGTATAGTCCTTCAAAGGTTGCACCTCCACCCACTTAGTGAAGTACTTAGTCACGGTGATGATGTACCACGCACCTGTCTTCTTTCCTGGAGGCTGAATTGGACCCACAAAGTCAATCACCCATTTCTCGAATGGTTGTAACGTCACCTGTGGAATCAAAGTAAGTTCATCCCTCCGAGATGCCCTGCCAGTCCTTTGACATGCGTCATAGGCACTACAATATGTTTTTGCATCCTTATGCAGAATTGGCCACCACAACCCAGTACGCAAAACCTTCTATGTTGTTGATTTTCCCACACAATGTCCTCCTACATCTCCTACATGAGCCTCCGTGAGAATCCTGCTTCGTTCAAAGTCAAGTACATAACATCGCAAGATTTCGTCCGACCCCATTTTGTACAAGTTCCCTGCAATGATGGAGAACTATGTTGCACGCACTACTAACTCCTTCTTCTTCTAGCTTGTAGACCCTTCTGGAGTAGCTCCCATCATTAGGAAATGTATGATATCCTCAAAGTGACCATCCGCAATGTGCACTACAAAGAGTTGTGCGTCAAGCAGCCCCTCCTCCAAGTTAGTAGGTTCCTCTCCTGTTTCAATGTGCAACAGATGATCAGGTCCCGCATTCAATCATCATGTCTTAACAATAACTTCAAATTCATACTCTTGGAACAACAACAACCATCTGTAGATCTTCCCCCCCCCCCCCAACACAAGCTTATTGACCATGTATTTCAATGCAGAAAAATCTGTATACATCTTAAAATTTCCACCCAGCAAATAGTGCACGTACACCATGCCTAGTCCTCCGCGCTCTGTAGTGGAATAGTTCTTCTTAGCCTTAGATAGCTTCCTACTCATGAATGCTATAGGATGGTCCAATTCCCCCTTGCCTTCATGTGTCAACACGACCCCCAGTGCAATACATGAGGCGTCCACATACACATGAAATTCCTTCCTCCAGTCCAAGAAGACTAGGATTGGCACAGTTACCATTTTCTCTTTCAGTACATCCAATCTCTTTTGGCATTCATCACTCCAGTAGAACATAGCATCCTTTTTCAAAAAATTCTCCATGGGCGCAGTGATCTTGGCATAGCTCTTGATGAACTTCCTATAATGTCTGGTGTGCCCTATAGTTGTGCACAGCTATTTCACATTCCTTGGCACCTCCAAGTTGATTATCACCGTGATCTTCACGGGCTCTACCATCAATCCTTGTCTACATACCACATGACCCAATAGGATCCCGAACGAGACACAAAACAGACACTTCTCTAGATTGAGCATGATCTATTATCTCCGACATATATCTAATATCAAGCACAAACTTGCCACATGACGCTTGACCAATCCAAATAGTGTCCAATCGTCAAAGTATACCTCCAGAAAAATATGAATGAAGTATTTGAATGTCGCCATGACTACACATGAAAATATTACTGGTGCATTCTTCAGCCCAAAAGGCATTACGGTGTATTGAAAACATCCCCATTTAATCACGAAGGTCTTCTTGCTTCTATCTTCATGCACGATTTTAATCTTATGGTACCTAAAGAACCCATCAGTGAAAGAGTATGCTTCTTGGTCACCTACATTATCCAGGACTTTTTCAATGAACGGGGTCAAGAAAGGATCATGCACACGAACGTCATTCAGCTTCCAAAGATCCATGCATATCCTTATTTATTCTTTCTATTTCTTTTCCTAAACCACTATCGGGCATACCCAATCAGATTCTTCCATTGGTTCTACAATTCCTGTCGCAAGCATCTTATCTAACTCAGCAGGAACCCTTTCCTTATACTTAAGATTAAGGCGGTAAGGTCTTTGTTTTACATGCTTCACATCCGATTTCAGGGTGATCTTCATGACACCTAGGTCTCCTATTATCCCTTTTAAATCAGAAAACTTCATGGGGAACAAATCCTGATATTCGCGGATGAGCTCAGCGACCTTGTCTATTGTCGCATCATCCCAATAGTCCCCAATATTTGCAAATTTCAGTTATACCTCTATGCCAATGTTGAACTGCCTAGTTTTCAATGGCACAGTTATGTCTGGATCCTCTATCTGCAGACCTTCGACCTCGCGGTGACCTTCAATTTTTGAAATATTAATCTTTCATGGATCCTGATCTTCTTCTTCAGCAGTCATGTAATAGCATTCCAACACGTGACTCAGCTAGGTAGTCCAATCAGGTTGGACTAGGTCCAAAATATATTGTGGTATCCTAAAGATTGTTGCTTTAACCACCTGTAGCATTGTGTTAATATAGTCAAACCCATCCTCAAAGTTGAACGTCATTATAAATCCCTGGCACAAGATGTCCCACTCTTCAGTTCCACGGGGGAGCTCTATTTCCAAGCACAAATTCATTGGTATGATGTCCAGGGTATGACAAAACAGATGCACCCATTCAGGTTGGGGCTCTACTCCATAAGCCTTAGTCCATTTGGCCAGGTGATCACGCAGATCATCCCTTCCATCATACTTATCTATCATCTACACTTTTGGCCTCCCAAAATGTATTCTCATCACCCTCCTATAGTCGCGCTAGTCACCAAAATTATCCTTGTGCATACCCGACCATCTTGCGGGCGTAGCACACAGTACCCAGTCTAAGGCCTTGAAGTGATGTTTCTCTGGTACTTCTCTTTAAAATGCATCCAAAAAGAAATCAACATCAGTTAGCCCATCATAGTGAGGTAGATCCCTGACTTCGGATGACACGCAGCACAATGACTTGGTCATCATATTACAACGCAGCATAGATGCTTCATGCAACCAGTTCTGCCGGTGATCTAATTCTTCTTCTGAATCTAACATGCAGGAGCTTTCATGGTCCCATGCAATAGATCTGTTCATTGTCAGATTTACCTAATCCCGGTCTCACGTCATTATCTTGTAAATCTAATCTAGTTCATCATCACTTTCATAATCTCGGACGGGCTCTGTATAGCGCGGTCCTTCCCCATGATCTAGCGGCATCACCACACAGAGTGACTTCTTTTCAAATATCATCTTTTGCTTCTTCGGGTTGATTATCCCATTCATGTCAGTGGCCCAATTGATTCCAAGGAGCATATGGTAGGGATTGATATCATCCACAATCTCTATTACTTCAAAATCCGCCAGTACGCTCGCACCCTCAATGTCAACTGTTACCCCTTGCAACCTCCCCATTGGGATAATTTTCTATTGATTCACCATTCTTAACTAGATCAAAGACCACTGGAGCACAGGTCTCCCCATTCTTTTCCAAGTCTACTTTGGCAAAACATTCGCATCGGACCCCAGATCTAGAATAACTTGGTCCATTTCGTATTCCCCTATCTACGCGCTGAGTCTCATCTCACGCCCGGTCCTTACTTTGTGCTTGCCAAGCTTCCTAATCACACATGGTTCACCAGCAACACCATCCTTTCCAGCGCACTGATTGATCAATTCCTCGAGGCCCTTTATAGCATTACTATCGCGGAGTAGTTTCATGTAGGTCTCCAAGAATGTGGTAATCATGGATGGGTCCATTTCTTCAATTGGTTTCTCCTAACTCCCAGAGGTAGAGGCCTCAGCAAAGATTTTCTTTGCTTCCATAAATTTTTCTTTTGCGCGCTCCAGATCAAACCCTATCTCTTTTTCTGGTGCTTTTCGGACCCATTCGCCTTCTGCAGGCTCCTTGCCTTTATCCTCCCTCGTCGTAGTTCCGCTTCGCAACATAGTGTTTACCCTAGGGTCCTCCTCACGAGGCTTAGCCCTCATCATCTGGAGGTTCTGCGTCGGCTACGGAGCTTGCACCCCTTTTTCAAGAATCTTAGCCAATAATATTGGGCAATCCCTAGTTGCATGGTCAAACTGAGTACAGTAGTGACATGACAATCACGTTGGATTTGGACAATCCTTTATGTAGTATCCTAGTGTTGGCTTGTATGGGCCTGACCCAGGTTCAGAGGTGATTTAGCCAAGCAAATCCTGGTACTACTGGCCCTTTCAGCAACAGTCCGTGGAGCATGGAATAAGGTCTCACCCGAAGTAGTATGGGAGGGTGCTATAACCAGGTTTCCGCACCCTGGGGATGTCAAATGAGCTTCTAGAATTTCACAATTTGACCCTATACATACGTCGCTATGCGCACCTATTAGTCTCTCGCAACCTACGATGTTGCCTCCGCACAGCCTTACTCGAGGCGCGATCCATATTATACCCAAGGTCCTTACTATTTAACCTGTTATTACCTGATTACTTAACTTATTTGTGTAAGACTAATGATAAATTAACAATATAACCAACAATCATATAAGTGTGTGCGATAAACAAAACAACATAACTGTAAAGGAGGCAATATACAAGCAGATGCACAAAAGTTGGAATGAACTTCTCTTTAATATTCTTCATTCCAAAGTACAAGCTCGACACTGCCCTACACAATCAGTTGCAGGGGTCTTCGCACTCAGCTACGGACTCTACTTAGGCCTCTGTGCACTCAACTATAGAGCCTCTTCCTACTACTATGACCCAATACCCTTAGATTCTTACTCTATGCTTGAACCATTCATATTCATCTATCGTGCTAATTCGCTCCTTCGCTATCTTTACAACTTAGAGCCTCACTCTATTTATACAATCCCATGGTCTGCAGACCATCAGTAGGCCGACATGACATTACATTACTTAAAAATACTTAGGGCGGAAAACCCTATTACTCAACCTATACTTCACACTCCGTGCCTGCAGTTCGTGGAGTCTTACAATAAATTTGACCAATACCTGGGCTTTGAGCCCCAAAACATGTTGTGGGGGGATTCCATGCCCAACAGGCCCCCAACACAATCATCATCACTCAACCCAAATCACTCTATTGTTGCAGGGATCTTGGCGCGGAGCCCCTCCAACTGGTCCCTTATTGAAGTGCCTCTTTCTGTCTTGTAGCATCCACCTACTCTTTTAGTGCCTTGGCTTGCTACATCTTTGCCAACCGTTGAGTGAGGAAAACTATCTGCGCAATTCCTCTTACACTATCGTATTGCTCTTGAAGCTCACGCACCTCTATTTCTAGGTGTTGTATGTTGGGGTCCTCCTGCAAGGATGTGAGGATGCCAAAGGCTTGGTCCAACATACCGGTACAGTCCTGCATTGCCCATCCCATTTCTTCCAATCTTTTTTGAATAGCACTAATGCACTACTCTCTAACTTCTAGAGGAGTGGAAGGCTACACCTTGAGCCTTATCTCGGCAATCTAGAGATTCAAATCCAACTGCACACGCATTGTTTCCTCGTGCGCGTTTCAGAATCCACTTGCCAGACAGTGGATCCGCATTTCTGTTGGTAGATCTATGGTGATGGACAACTCTAGGACTCCCCGGCATGCTTCATCAAATGTCTGCACTATCTATTGGTTTTGTGACACCAGTTCGTCACGCTGCAGGCTGAGTTGTTTGATATTGATCTTTTGCTCACTCATCACCTAAATCGCGTGGCCCTCCCTGGCACAGAGCTCTGCTGTTATGCCATCCTACAGTTGGTACAGTGTGTCTCGCAGAAGGGTAGCCAAATTAAGGCCAAGTCCCTTGATCCTACCCACTGCGGCTCTGTCAACCTCATTCTCTGTTGTTAGCACTCCTTCTGGTAGCACTATGGTGTTGGCCATCTTTGCGCATAGCAGCTGCTCCGCTACTGATGTGCCTACTGTGCCGTAGGTGGCTACGGTTCCTTCCTGTGGGGGCCACACCTGTAGTTCCTGCAGCTGCGCCCTTAGGGCCCCCAACACAATCTGCTACTTCGACATGGCTTCTTGGAGTGCTTCCTTGGTGACCTCGCGAACTGTGTCACCGATGTCGTAGAGGTCACCTTCTGTTAACGTGATTGGGTCGATGGCCAATTTGGATGCCTTGACCTTTTTTCGTGGACCCGATCTCTTTGTGACGCACGGCCTTTTATGTTGGGTGGAAGTTATGCCCAGGTCTGTGCCTTCTTCTACAAGGTCTGTGGCCTCCGCCTCCTATCCTGTAGACAATTTTGGGCCCTCTTCTTCTTGCATTGTTGTGGCCCCTCTTGTCTGTGTTGTTGCTGCTACTTCGGCGGCCTTTGCCTGCCCTGCGGCTGCCTCTGCTACCTCGCAGATAGCCCTTACCTCTACTACCACTTTTTCATTGCGCCTCTTCTCGGCCAACTTTGTGACGCGTGACTTGGACTCATCCTTTCTTTTCTGTGCTGTTTTCCTATCCAGCTCCGTCAAATCTGGGGTGCGCCACTCGGGAGGCCATGATTCTAATATTGAAAAAATTGCATCATCAATGGTGATGAAGGGGAGATTGGTCCATTGTTGTGCCGAATTGATCCAAATTGGATCCTGAAACTCTCTAAGTTTCATGACTATTTCAAATTATGCTAAAAGATTCAAGTCCTAGAAAAGATCGAAGCTATCAGAAGGAATCATCATAACAATTGTAGTTGTGGCTAGAGTGGAGCAATGAGGACCCTTGGTCAAGCGTGCAGACCATTGGCCCATGGTAAAGTGCAATGGCACGAAACTGGAAAAACCGGAAGCCAGATCAAGGAACGAAGGTGGATTCTGATACGTGATTAGAACAAGGTGTCCCCCCTAGTGAAGGAAAGCACCGGAACGCAGACCCAAAAACGCTATAAAACTTGGAAAAGTAACTGTTTCAATTCTGTAGCACGGATTCACCAAAACTTGCAGGATATCGGAAGGCTTCGAGGAAGTAAGCAATTTTGACTGAGTCCCGCTTGATGCCACACATCGAGCGACATGCGTCCGACAGAAGAGAGAGAGAACTGCCCGCATTGGATGGGTAAACGTCGTGCGACTTGTCCGCCCGATATGAAGGATGACCGTAGGATCTGGGGGGTCTAGATCGATGGTGGAGATACGTCCCGATGACTGACCAGATTTGACAGGTCAAAAAGCAAGATGACAGGGATTTGACATCCGATGTGGATGATGAGTTGGCAAACGATTCGTGTTTGCGGGCGATCTTGAAGCAAACAGATTTAACGGCCATTCGAGTATGATTCAGGGAATCTGACACCCAGTTCGTTAGCAAATAGGTGGCCACCTCCCTGCGAGGCGTTACCCAGTGATGATGACGCAAAGCAGAGGAATTCGAATGGATAGAGGAAAGGAAACCAGAAAGCCAGGAAGTAGAAACAAGCAGTCAAAGAGTATACTAGCTTTAAAGCCATGAACTGACAGAAGTAGAGAGGAGGGGGAAACACACAGAGATGCAGAAAGCCAATAGCAAAGAACAGAGAGTAGAATCCGAGCTGACCTAAAGGTAGCATCGAGGTAGACAGAGCCAGAGAGAATCAGAGAGTCTATGTACTCCAGTGAAGGCTTGAGAGGTTCAAGAAAGCTCCTCGACATAGGCCTGTCATACTACTATGACCCTCAGAGGTCGAGTTTAGTAAGGAGAGTTTGTGCACTCCATTCCTACTGACTTCATTCTATTAGTGAGATTTGAATCAAGCTCACTGTCGTAAAAACTCTACTTGAAAACATAATAGAGAGGCCACCACTGAAAGGTTGGACCAAGAGATGTAGCCTAGTAGCATTGCGTGAACTCCTTATTAAACTTGTTTTGTTTACATGTTTGACTGTTATGTTTTCTCTGATTGCCTCAGTGTCTATGTATTCTAGCAATCTTATCGATCCATTGCATAAGTAACATAGGCACATCCATGCATAGAATCTGTAATACCTTTCATTCTTTATCCTGGATAAATTCCAGATCAAGTGGTATCAGAGCATAGAGTTATTAAGGTTAGACAAGCTTGTGCTGGATTTTGTTGTTGAAAGCTAACTAGATCAAAGCTTAAATTAGGAGAAGGAGGATTGGCTGAAACTAACCTGGAAATTGGAAGAGTATATTCTAAGAGGAAAATGTCAGAAGAGAATCCCTTGGAATCAAACCCCCAGTTCTTGGATAATTTTATGACCCTGAAATCCATGGTGGAGGAAATGTACAGGGACTCTAAGAAACATAGAGATGAAGATGCATCAAGCTCCAAAAAAAACAAAGGAGTAGAAGAATCTCTCCTCCATGACCACTCTAAAGGAAAAGGGAAAGAAGAAAAATTCCTCACGCCTCCTAATAGCCCTGAACATAAAAAGAAGACATCTTTGATTAAATTAGATGTTAAATTTAATTTACCAATATATGATGGAGAGTTGAATGTAGAGAAGCTGGATAATTGGATCAGATAGATTGATGTTTATTGCAGAGTGTAGGGCATCGACTCAGACAAGAGTAAGATTCAGCTGGCCAACCTACGCCTCGGAGGCACTGCCTTGGTATGGTGGGAAGGTAGGACACAAGCTGACATGAAGAAACATGGTAAGATTCTTTCTATCTGGATTGAATTTGTTTCTGCAATTAAAAATCAATTCTATCCACTAGCCTAAATGCAGCAAGCCATGATGAGCTGGAAAACTCTTCGATAGATAAAAGGGAAAAGTGTACAAGGTTACACTCAAGAATTTAGGAAAAGAGCATTGATTCTAGGAATCTCTTTAGACTCACCTGAGACCCTGTTGAAGTACATAGGTGGTCTACATAGCTACATGAGGCACACTATCCTCATGTTTAATCCCACTAGTATAGATGAGGTATTCATTCAGGCTACGCATCTAGAAGCTAAAGGTAAGAATGGGAACCTAGAAGTTGGGGGATCATCCCAACCCACTGCAAGCAAAAATAAGGAGAAAAGAAAATAGAAATGGAAAGAGAGGAAGACAAACACTGTACAGAAAAGCAAGTCCTCATGCACTCTGGTGGGCTCCAGTATTGTAGCAATAATGCTACAACTCCTGGAACTCCCTTCTTTAATTTTATCAACCCGGTAGTTCGTAACAAACTTGGAAGCGACGGTGCTGTATGCACAAGTACTAGCTCTTGCCGCAACTATCACTTGGTCAACTAGCACAAGTCCAGTAGGAGCTTAAGCCAACTTATATGAGCTCTTAGAAGAAGCTTTTTAATTGATGGATGAAAGCTAACTCGAAGGAAGCTAATCAAATTGCGAAAAGAAACTGAAAGCCAAAAAGAAACGCAAACCCTAGCAAACCCTAATTCTACCAGCTAGTCCTACTGACGCAAAGGAGAGCATGCAAACTACTGAAAGAGATGCCATTACTTCTATGAAGGTAAAATACATGTGTCTATACTACCTCTATCTGAAGAAAACATATTTTTGTATTTTTGATTAAGTTGTTGGAATTATCATGCATGTGCTTTTAACTATCTTTTCACTGTACAGAGGTGGATCAAGGAGGAGAAATGCTTGGGAAAGGTTGGGAAGGTTCAGAGAGGGTCTAAGGGGTCCCTAACACCCTTCCAAAGAGTCTCACAAAGTTTGGCTGCCAAGAAACCGCGTTTATGAGCTTCTACAGGAAGTCTGTAGGGGTTCTACAGGATGTTCAAAGATTTCTACAGGATGTTCTGAAAAGAGGATTTTGGAGAATGGATGGAGGGAAAAAGGTGGAGGAACGAGTATGGAGGTGAAATAGGGGTGTAGGGGAGTTCAAGACTTGGAGGTTGGAGTTGAGGAGAAGGTGTAGATGGTGGGATTTGTTCAAGGAGGGATGAAACGATGTTGTACAAGAAGATGAGAATCATGGCAAAGTAAGCGAATGAGGTAAATGTAAGCTAAGGGTTACAAGTGAAGGGTGAAGCAGGTAGGTTGGATGGAGTATGGGTAGGTAAGGAAGGATAACAGGTACTCTGCAAGTGGTTTTTCAAACCGACCAAACAAAGACATGCAAGAAAACAAAGATCTAGTTATGAAACCTATGACCTAGTTACTTCACTCTAATCTGACCTAACAACAAAAGGAAATGAACAGAAGTTTATTTGCAGTGAAAACATGTGAAACAACTATGAAACTAAGTGATCATAAACCTAAGCATGCATCCAAACTGATATCAAGTTCTACGAACGAGATTCAAACACTAATGATTGCATGGTGAAGCAAAGCAAGTGTTTTTGTTTGGGACAGCATGGTTACTTCAACTCCAGCCCCTGATCCAATAAGGAAGAGGTGAAACCAAAAGCATTTGCTGACCCTTTTTTGGAGCTTTTTCCTGTTATTATCCTACCAATATATTCTAAACATAAACAGCTACTTTAACCATCAAAAGAAATCTAAATAACGAAGCAAGATCTAAATCTAAATAGCAGATTTTATTTTAAGAACGCAGCAAACACATAAAGAAAACGAAGGAGGTACTGGGTGCTTGAGATGAGCTGAAATCAAAGCTAATCTATTGCCTACAAATCGAATTACAAAATGACTACAATAAGGCTATGAAATGACTAACTACTAGCTACTATCTACTAGCTAACTAGCTAACATCCACTGGCTAACAAAATGACTAACTGGCTAACCAAATTGACTAACTGAAATGAGGTCTTAAGCCCTCTTATTTATACAACTTGAAGACCCAACAGTCCTCCTAAAATGTAGGGACTCGGCTGCCCAAGACTTGTAGTTAACAGCAGTCCTACTTGACTTGCTTGGCTACCCTTGTGCTGATTGATTCGATGGCCCTTGAACTCCGAGATGATGGTGGAGAATTCGAGGTAAGGGCCCATAAATGAAGGGGACACCTTCCTACAAATCCTCTATCTTGTTCTCCCACGAATTTGGCTGCCAAGTGCTCATTAAGACCTTCAATTTTGTCTCCAAGTTGACCAAAAAGGCTACAAAAAGCACCCATTAGACTTGTTGGCATAATGACTAACCAAATTCACTCTATTAACATAAATATAATCAAAAACATGTAATAAACTAATGAGAATGGTGGATTAAGTCAAATTAGGAGGTTGAATGAGCCCAAATAATTGTCCATTTTTGGGGCTCATCATCACCCCCCTACTGAAAGTGTTGCTCATCCTCTGAGCAACCAATCTCTCTCCTCATCTTTGATGGCCCTGGTGGCTTCTTTGGCTAACATCTCAGCTGATTTCTCCTTTGGCTTCCCTCTTTTCAAACTTCCTGTAGAAACAGTTCTTTGTCTTCCTGTAGAAACAGTCTGCTAACTGTTCTCTGTCTTCCTGTAGAAACAGTCTGCTAACTTCCTGTAGAAACAGTCTGCTAACAGTTCTCTGTCTTCCTGTAGAAACAGTCGGCACTGTCTTAGCCTGCTTGGCTGAGGGTGCTCTTCCTTTCAGCTGTGCTGCTGGTTACCTTGGGTGTGTCCCTACTTGTTTGGCCTTCTTCAGTTCTCTCTGCTCGTGCTTGCAACCGCTTCTCCCTTGGCATTTGTGTTATTTTACCACCCACTGTTTTGGCCTCAGCATCCTGTTTTTTTCTCCTGCTTTTCCTCTTTCTTTTCTGGCGACCTTTCCGGTGATGGTCTGCCCTGCGTTTCCTTGCCCTTAGCTAGTTTCTCTGCCTCAATTTGCTCCTTTTCCTCACTGCAAAAGGAAACAGTGGGTGCTCATTTTTACTTGGATGCAGTGAAAATGCAAATGGAGGCCTTTAGG
Organism: Pinus tabuliformis; assembly: GCA_031772625.1. Classification (NCBI taxonomy): domain Eukaryota; kingdom Viridiplantae; phylum Streptophyta; class Pinopsida; order Pinales; family Pinaceae; genus Pinus; species Pinus tabuliformis. The sequence goes on along the minus strand of CM062819.1, from coordinate 76,215,603 downwards.
TCTGCTTCAATGCCTGCGGCCATGAAGGATCCAAGCCAGAAACAATGCAAAGGAAGGCAAATATATGTATATGATTTTCCCAAAAGATTCAATGCAGAGCTTGTAGAGAAATTCCACAGCCTGATTCCATGGCTCAGTCTTTGTGATTATCTTAGCAATGAAGGAATGAGGAAGCCCATAGAAAATTTTTATAAGCACTGGTTTCAGACTCATCAATATGCTGATAGGCCTGATGGATATGCTGAGAAACAAATTGGTGGTGGTGCAGAGGCTGGTACTTGTGGCCTTGGACTATGATAGGAGTTCAGGCTTGGATAGTCTATTCCATAAGTTGTCTGCATTTGTGGAGATACTACAGGTTATGATGATAAATTGTCCTTCTGACCATCAACTGCAAGTTTCACAGTAACAATCCTTCCATCAATGGTTTTGTTTGGTTCCTTACGGGCTCACTTAGTAGCCTCCACAGTCTTGAAAGTCACAAATGCAAATCCCTGTTTGGTGAAAAATACATACAACATTAACCAAGACAAATACAGCCAAACAATCTAGGCCTCGGAAAAGCATGCATAAATCTCTAAGAATAGAGGCATTTTAAACTGCCCATCATAAAGAAATCTGATGTATCTTAGATTTGTAACCTAGATTTGTTGGTATTCTTATCGTATGCAACTGAACCTTCTTCCATCTCTCCATATTTGGAAAAAAACTTCTAGAATATTATCATTGGCCATGTCATATGAAATACGACCAATGTAAAGTTTCCTTTGAGCTTGATTTGCACTTTGACCAGGACCTGTTCTCACCACTGACTAATTTCTTACAGTAATCCCTCTCTTTCTTCAAGCTTCGAACTGGATGAAGAAAAAAACTTGGGCTTCTCTGCTTTTGAAAAGACTCTGCTGCACTTTCCTGTAGAAGACCCCACCCGTTTCCTGTAGAATGTGATTCTGCCTTTGAGTGAGCCCGATGCACGAGTGAAATTCGAGAACAAGTAGGAAACTGGTGGAGGATGACTTAGTTAATCATGTTGTGCAAACCTCAGTTGACGATGTGGCAAGTGCAGATGAACAACAGTTCGTGAGTTTTAGCCGAGCCTTCTTTAGTTGCTGCGTGATTTGTGGTGAGCTAGCAAAAAAAAACGTGTGTTGTCTTCATTCGAACTACAGTGATGTTATAAACTGTATGTTCTCCTCTATCTGTTAATTATTTGACGTCCTGTGCACTGGAGTTCAACTGATCTACCACTAACTGTGTTTTTCAACTTCCACGTGAATGACTTACCCATGCATGTTGCGTGATTTTTGCCTGGATGAGTGCAATCGAATATGGCTACCTTCCTAACTGAATCTCACCATCTCATTCATTCATGCAATGCTTTAGATTAGATCTATGCAAACAGATGAACAAGGTTTAGTCACGTACCTGAAGTCAAACGGCTGCTATGGCCTGTCATTTGCTGCATGCATTGGTTTTTCTGATTGCATGTGGCTTGGCTGCTAATTTTTGGTTGATTTTTGCTTTTTTCTACTTCTACCTGCAAAACTGAAATAGATTGAACTACAACTAACTATCTTGCTAAAATGAAAATGCGGAATTGAAATGAAAGCAGGAAAGGACTAATCTATTTTGCTCAAATGAAATTGCAGGAATGAAATGCTAGTCTACGCTTGCGGAATTGAAATGCTGATCTACGCTTACAGAAATGAAATTGCGGAATTGAAAAGCTAATCTATGAAAGCGGGAAATGCTAATATACTTTTGCATAAACGAAATCGCATAATGGAAATGAAATAAACTACTTAGCAGAAGATTGTAGTGGAAAATAGAAGAAAAGCGGCAATCACCAATACTCTGACGCTTCCCCGGCAACGGCGCCAAAAAGATGGTGGGCTCCAGTATTGTAGTGTCAGGCGGAAAGAGTTGATAGTACGGACACAACCAACCTCCCTAGGAGCCGAAGACTCTCTAGTGACAAACAAGACAAACGAGAGCAATCCTTCTCTAAACATGCATTTACTATATAAGAAATCAAGTATTTAGATCCTACCTGTAATCCAACGCTGTTGTAGTAGTCCAGCCTCGCTGATCCAGATGAGCTCCTCCTTCACTTCGAAACCTGCATTCACTAACAATCAAACGATTAAATAGCACTTGATAATCTCATAAAATAAAACATGTTTAACACATAGACCAAGGAGTACATGAAATAACTCATAAATAACAAGTTATTGAGAAGAATGGACTCATTTGCATTAATAGGAAACAAAAGGAACAATTACAACCTGAGCCTTGGTGTTGTGCAAGTCCCTCCCAAGGTCCATCAAGAGTTCTCCTTTACTTTGACAAAGCTCACCCACTTCCAAATAGAACAAGCAAAGATGGCAATCTCTCCTCACAAGCTTCTAAATGGGAGTCCTAATTCCAGCAGCATCTACCCTTAGAAATGTTTAGCTTCCAACCTCTCTTCCTTCTGGCCCAATGCCTGTATTTATAGTGGTCTAGAGGAAGTTATTTAGGTCCACTATCAATGGGATAATCCCCTCTTTGGATGGGATATCTCCCTTATTGATGGGATAAGTTCCTCTTTGGTAGGGGTACATGAACCATCTAAGGCGCTCAATACACGTCGAACAACCTTCTAGAATGCTCTAGAAATGACCACAAGTAACTTTTTAAAGATGAAACTTGCGCATTTTGACCTTTACAGGGGTACGCACCTGCCCCTTTACACACAGAGCGTACAAGTACGCAGCTTTTGTGAACATTAGGTGCGTATCCGCAGGTAAGGTTGAGAGAACCTGCGTACCCAGAGATAAATACATTTATAAAGACTTTCTCTCTTTTTGGAGTTTGACATGGAGAGCAGAGGCATAAGACTTGCCCAGGAGGATAGCATGACTGTTGATAGAGCCACACTAACTGTAAATAGTCATGGTGACATTTTTTAGTGTAACATGTAGCAATAATGCTACAACTCCTGGAACTCCCTTCTTTAATTTTATCAACCCGGTAGTTCGTAACAAACTTGGAAGCGACGGTGCTGTATGCACAAGTACTAGCTCTTGCCGCAGCTGTTACTTGGTCAGCTGGCACAAGTCTAGTAGGAGCTTAAGCCAACTTCTATGAGCTCTTAGAAGAAGCTTTTTAATTGATGGATGAAATCTAACTCGAAGGAAGCTAATCAAATTGCGAAAAGAAACTGAAAGCCAAAAAGAAATGCAAACCCTAGCAAACCCTAATTCTACCAGCTAGTCCTACTGACGCAAAGGAGAGCATGCAAACTACTGAAAGAGATGCCATTACTTCTATGAAGGTAAAATACATGTGTCTAGACTACCTCTATCTGAAGAAAACATCTTTTTGTATTTTTGATTAAGTTGTTGGAATTATCATGCATGTGCTTTTAACTATCTTTTCACTGTGCAGAGGTGGATCAAGGAGGAGAAATGCTTGGGAAAGGTTGGGAAGGTTCAGAGAGGGTCTAAGGGGTCCCTAACACCCTTCCAAAGAGTCTCACAAAGTTTGGCTGCCAAGAAACCGCGTTTATGAGCTTCTACAGGAAGTCTGCAGGGGTTCTACAGAATGTTCAGAGATTTCTACAGGATGTTCTGAAAAGAGGATTTTGGAGAATGGATGGAGGGAAAAAGGTGGAGGAACGAGTATGGAGGTGAAATAGGGGTGTAGGGGAGTTCAAGACTTGGAGGTTGGAGTTGAGGAGAAGGTGTAGATGGTGGTATTTGTTCAAGGAGGGATGAAACGATGTTGTACAAGAGGATGAGAATCATGGCAAAGTAAGCGAATGAGGTAAATGTAAGGTAAGGGTTACAAGTGAAGGGTGAAGCAGGTAGGTTGGATGGAGTATGGGCAGGTAAGGAAGGATAACAGGTACTCTGCAAGTGGTTTTTCAAACCGACCAAACAAAGACATGCAAGAAAACAAAGATCTAGTTATGAAACCTATGACCTAGTTACTTCACTCTAATCTGACCTAACAACAAAAGGAAATGAACAGAAGTTTATTTGCAGTGAAACCATGTGAAACAACTATGAAACTAAGTGATCATAAACCTAAGCATGCATCCAAACTGATATCAAGTTCTACGAACGAGATTCAAACACTAATGATTGCATGGTGAAGCAAAGAAAGTGTTTTTGTTTGGGATAGCATGGTTACTTCAACTCCAGCCCCTGATCCAATAAGGAAGAGGTGAAACCAAAAGCGTTTGCTGACCCTTTTTTGGAGCTTTTTCCTGTTATTATCCTACCAATATATTCTAAACATAAACAGCTACTTTAACCATCAAAAGAAATCTAAATAACGAAGCAAGATCTAAATCTAAATAGCAGATTTTATTTTAAGAACGCAGCAAACACATAAAGAAAAACGAAGGAGGTATTGGGTGCTTGAGATGAGCTGAAAGCAAAGCTAATCTATTGCCTACAAATCGAATTACAAAATGACTACAATAAGGCTATGAAATGACTAACTACTAGCTACTATCTACTAGCTAACTAGCTAACATCCACTGGCTAACAAAATGACTAACTGGCTAACCAAATTGACTAACTGAAATGAGGTCTTAAGCCCTCTTATTTATACAACTTGAGGACCCAACAGTCCTCCTAAAATGTAGGGACTCGGCTGCCCAAGACTTGTAGTTAACAGCAGTCCTACTTGACTTGCTTGGCTGCCCTTGTGCTGATTGATTCGGTGGCCCTTGAACTCCGAGCTAATGGTGGAGAATTCGAGGTAAGGGCCCATAAATGAAGGGGACACCTTCCTACAAATCCTCTAGCTTGTTCTCCCACGAATTTGGCTGCCAAGTGCTCATTAAGACCTTCAATTTTGTCTCCAAGTTGACCAAAAAGGCTACACAAAGCACCCATTAGACTTGTTGGCATAATGACTAACCAAATTCACTCTATTAACATAAATATAATAAAAAACATGCAATAAAATAATGAGAATGGTGGATTAAGTCAAATTAGGAGGTTGAATGAGCCCAAATAATTGTCCATTTTTGGGGCTCATCACACTCACTGTAAGAAGGATGGGCATGATGACAAACACCGCTAGATTCTACATCTGGAGCTGAAATCTAAGAATTTCAAGGGCAAAAAGAAGAAGATTGTTGCAGCTATTCAAAAAGATTTGGGGTCAGACTCAGGAGATGAAGCAACAATTGCAACCACTGGTATAAAAGGTAAAAATTCTAAAGCATCTACTCGTAATTTTGCACAATCTACTGATAATGAAGAAAATGAGAGCAAAAGACGTGAGATCTTTCATATTCGAGTTATTTCCAATCATAAAAAGATTGATACTTTGTTTGATAGTGGCTCACAAGTAAATTCAATTTCTTAAGCAATTGTAAAGAAGTTGGGATTACTAACCACACCTCACAAGAAACCATATCCATTAGGTTGGCTATGTGATAAAGAAAAGCTAAAAGTGACACGACAATGTAAACTTAAGTTTTCTTTTGGTTCAGCATTTGTAGATGAGGTTGAGTTAGTTATAGTTCCTTTGGATATATGTGGAATTGTTTTAATAAGTCCTTACTTGTATGATAGAAAAGATATTTTCTATAGAGCTGAGAACAAGTATCTACTCGTTACATATGGAATCGAATATATTGTAAGAGCTCATAAGCTCAAGAAGAATTATACTCTCATAAACTCAGGGCAAATGAAACGAATTGTAAATTCATGCAAACAATTTTTACTAATGGTTGTAAAGGAAAAGAAACCTGATAAAACCAATGTATTTGAGGGTTTTGATGCTAAACAACAAGCTGATTTAGAAAAAGTTGTTTCATAATATGATGTATTGTTTCAAGAACCCAAAGTTCTACCACCCAAAAAGGAAATAGTGTGTTAGAGTCGATCTGGTCAGCCCTCCGTCAGAGATCAAAGCTCTTTCTGCATTTCAATTTTAGGTGTCCCACTCCATCCACTCAGCTGCATTTCGCTAGGAACATGTCATGATCTGACGGAGAAAGTCATGCTACTCATTTTCCCTCATGTCTGGCCCCTATTGGTTCAAGTCTTGGTCCATAATCACTGAAATTCATGATAGCCAAGGTCTGGTCATATTACAGGTCAAAGTCCTTTGTATTGCTGGGTCTAGGAAATCATCAATGTGGTTTTTGAAAAAATATGTCCAGAACAAAGTCGTGCAGGCCAGAGGGAGATCTTATACAGCTATGGTTCAAGAAAGCATCATCATCACCTAAAGAGACATCGACTCTTCTTCAAAACTCTGTTTTGAAGAAAAGTCAAACAAGGTCAACTATGACAAAATTTTCCAAAAATCGACAGTTGACATTTTCAGATGCAGTCATGGATTTCAAATCCAGAGGCCCAGTCACACAGTCCCCGCAAAGAAATGCCAAAAATTTTATCATGAGAGCCAAAATTTCAAAGAAAAAGGGAAAAAGCAGAGTGTTTTAAAGTCAATAAAAAGTGCAAAACTTAAACATTATAAAGTGGGTTTTCAAAGAAGAAAAAATTGAACCCAACTCTCTCAAAGCCTATATATATTTGTTTTGACCCAAAACTAAGTCATTGTGATAAGGAAAAGCTTGAGAGAGGCATTGTTGAAGAAAAGAGAGCTAAGGAGGAGGAATTCGAGTAAGGAGGGCAGACTTCTAGGTGGTGCGGCGCATACACCAGGGCGCGCGACGCACACGGAGGGCACGACGCACCGGCAACCAACCCACAGTGAAAATCGACAAGGGCGCGACGCACTCAAGGCGCGCAGTGCACTGGGCTTGGCGTGCGACGCACATGGCCAGGAAGCTCACAAACACTTGCAAACTCATTCTATATCCCGGTTTAAGTCTAGCAAACAAGAGGTAGGCCCGAATGAAACCTCTTCTCTGTCAATTTGGTCAATAGCAGTGTTTCTAAGACATCGAGTGAGATCCAAAGCATATTGGCCATCCATGCAAATAATCACCAAAACAAAAATGATAAACGGGGTTTGTAAATTCGAAGACACCACAAGGTTTTGTTTCCCCTCCCCTTGTCCCATCACTCCTCATCATAGTCACCTCCATTCCACCTTGTCTCCTAAAGAAATCACCCAAAAACGCCCTAAAGCCCTCTCCCCTATTTTTCCAAGCAAATGAATGTCGTTGGATAGTGCACTGCGCCCACACAAGGTGGCGCGACGTACTTAGGGCACGCGGCGCTCTAGGAGCTTGGCCACAGTGTTAACACTGCACTGGTGCAGCGCATACCCGGTGTGCGGCGCACTGGGCAAAGCGCGTGGCGCACAAGCTTGTGAGCCTAAAAAAGAACCAAATCTCCCAAATTTTCATAAATGGCTCTCAAATTTGCAGAGGTGGCCATAGATCCTTTCAACATTGATCCTTAAACTCAAAGAAAAATATGTTTTGGTGACTATGAAATCAAAGGCAAATTTTTATTAAGCAAACACAAAAATGGCACAAAGAATGGAAAAAAAGCTAGGGTTTTGCTACAGTAACATGATTTCTAAATAAGCTCCTATCCTACCTTGATCAGCTAATTTCCCTATAGCATTTTCCCCTTACCATCACCCTAGCTATATTGTAATCATATCCATTCATCCCTTTTAACCATATAGCCCAAAAAATCCCAAACCCTACCGCATAAAAACCATACCCCAAACACTCCCAAATCCCTGGTAAATTTCTCCTTTAAACCCCTATTCCCCTTTTCATCATTCCCCTCCTAACACTCCTCTGTTTTATTGTCCTCTTGGTAACAGATTTTCAGAGCATTCATCAGTGTCATTGGATTCAAAGGGCAGCATTAAACTCAGGGTACAAGCAGCAGTGATGGTATCATAAAATTCATCAGATTATGAGGTAGAGACACACAGTGATACATCTTCCGGAGAGAGGACCCATAGGAGACATCACCAGAGTGGCAGACATCTCAGAGACAAGCCCAACACCCTCACAGAGCTACAGGCATGCCCACTTGCCATGTCTTGTTTCCAGCACTTGGCATGTTATGAATTTTTCCAAAGGGTGGCAAATGTTAGAGTACATCATGAGTTGGCCCGCCTTTTTTCACTTCATCTATAGGGAGGCCAATCTGTCCTAGCTGGGGTCACTTTCACCTTGACACTGGAGGCTATATCAGTGGCAACAGGGATACCTAACGTTGGGGAGAAGTGGCATAAGAAAAAGAAGGTGGAGAGGCATCACTATGAGCCCTACATCAAGAATAGCTGCTTGAGCCAGCTCACCAGAGTTTTTCCATTACGGTTTTTTAGGGATGAGTATGCCCCACTCATGAGATTGATCATGAAGTATTTCAGTTGCGAGGGGAGGTTTTCTCGCCTTTATGCCTATCACATCCGCTTGCTCATGCACTTCACCAGGGTGCGGATGATGAGCCTCCCATTCTTCATCTGCAACAACATTGAGAAGATGAAAAAATTCATGCAGTGCAAGACCCAACGACAGTAGCTAAACAGTCTCTACCATTTTTCTCTCATCTGAATTTTAGTGGACCATCAGTTGGGATTGCAAGGTATTGCTTGGGAGGACTTCATCTCCCGTGATTTCTTCAGCGCTCCACCAGTGATATCAGAGGCAGAACATGAGGTGGGAGGTCCTTCACATCAGTTTGAGCATGACACAGGAGGTCCCTCACATCAGTTTGACCGTGAGGTGGAGAGTCCTTCACATCAGTTTGAGAGCCATGAGACTGCCACCATGCCAGTTTTCATCACATATCAGAGAGGCTTCCGAAAGGCACCAAACCGTTGTTTGCAGTAGCAAAGCGAGTGTTATCTCCACCCGGGGTGGAAGGGGCCTCGCTTCCGACATCACCACCCCAGAAGCAGGGTAAGGGCAAGGACTCAGTGCAGGAGGAAGGGCCATCAGGTGAGCAAGAGACTGAGTTTGTTCTCCTCCAGGATGATGAGACAGATGCGGAACCCACCAATGAGGAGCTTATAGAGATCATCAAGGAGAAGCAATCAAAGATTGAGGACTTGACCATTTATTGAGAAAGGGCCAAGTGGAACATGAACTACCTGGAGCGGAGAAACAAACAGCTTGAAGACCAACAGACAATCATGGAGCTACAGAACATCCGTGAACAGCGCCAAGCTGCTCAAAGAAGAAGGGTTCCGCTCACCTTTTTGGAGCAAGAAATCAATGAAGACCGGGAGTCCAACCTTGAGAGAGTCAACATGCATTTGGAGAGGCTATTGGACAAAGCAAACAGGGAGAAATACATGCTGAGGCACATGACTTATCACTACCAGGCCCGCAACATGAGTTCCAAGCCAAGAATCAGGAGCCTAAAGGCAAAATTAAGCAAAGCGAGAAAAGAGGCAAAGGAGGCAAAGGAGGAAAAGGAGCAAGATCGGCTTCGAATCTTGGCTGAGGCTTCCTTGGCATAGCAAAGCACTTCATAGGGAACCTCCAGCCCAAATATCAAAAAATTTGGGCAAATTTTGGTCACAGGCAAAATTTTTGGGCACAAAACAGGAAATTTTTCCCAGTGGCGCGGCGCTAAAAATATAAAACTCAGATCGAAGAACCGCTTGCATATTTGGATTCAGAATAAAAAAAAAACATCTACTGGTGTCCAGGCTAGAAATTTTGACAAGTTTTGGGTCTCCTAAAGGTCAAAAAACACCCAAAAATGGCCTCTCTGCCACTTTTTGGACACACAGAAAGCAGCCTTGGGAGAATGAAGTTTTGGAGGGGCAAATGAGCTTCAAATTCAGAAATTTTAGTTGGGTTGGAACGTAGACAGGACAAGCTTTTCAACAAGCCCACTTGGGCACATTTTGGACACCTGCAAGTGCCCCAAAACAGGATCCAAAGTGGTGCGATGCACAGGGAATTTGGCGTGGTGCACAGGGGAAAAAACTGCCAAATCGCTCCCGTTTCGTGAAATTTCAGGTCGTAACTTCTCCAAGTGGGCCCGGTCATCTACTCTTCGGTGTTTTGGCACCAAGGGCACCTTTCAAAGAATTTTCTCTCCAAGTGAGCATCTATCCAAGTGGCAAAAGAATGCAAAGGGTCACCCCAGCCAAATGTCATGCTTGAGAGTGCTACACCTGTAGCTAATGGTTGGCTCTCCATCTCCATTTCGAAATCATTTGAGTAACTTCCCAACCCTTGGGCATTCCATCTCTTCTCCACACATTCTATATATTGTATGCATTTTATTTGCAAAAGGTTGGCTGGCTTGTAACTTCTGAGAGACTGTGGGAAAGAAACTCTGTTTCTGCACTGTGTATTTTTGACAGAGAGTTAATGAAAGGCAGCGGCTCTGTTTCATGAGATTCTTGTGGTTGTGAGTGTAGAAAATGTGTTCCTATGTTCCATATGTATATTTTTATGTTTCATAATTCATTTAATGTTTCATTTCAGTGAAATTTTCTAAGTGAGATTAGGTAGAATTCAATTTATATTGCTCTGCCTGTGGGAAAATTTCATGTGCAGTGTTATTCTTCTGTTGAAAAGGATTCATGCGACCATGCCCTTTTCACTATCTTCAGCAATCTTTCCATTCCACGTCACCTTAAGTTGAAATTACTGCGCTTCCCGCCTACCTTGCCTCACAGAATAATCTGTGCCTTCATTCTCAATTCTCTGTTCTTTGCTGAGCGCCAGTCCCATACACATCTCAGAAGTTCGGTCACTTCAAAAATATTTTCCACAATCCTTTTTCACTCACTAGCCTAAGGTAAATATCACATTGCAAGTCATCTCAGACCATTTTTCCTATCCATTCGCTGAGTGTGACTCGGAGAGAGCCCTCTCCTGCTCTGGTAGGGCTAGCTACCAGACTGAGCGTGGTTTGTGGTTACCCTAACTTTTGCCTTCCTTCAACCTAAGGCAGATTTAGGTGCTAACATAATGGCGACTCCACTGGGGAAACAAGTTGAAAATGAAATCCCCTTGTATCATAATAATTCTAGGCTTCCGGATGATGAGCTTAGGATTGGAAAGGCTGAGTAAGTTGGTTGTGTCCCGTGATTTATCCCAATAGCACGCTGGCTTCGAGACGATATACCAGAGCGAATCCAGACCCGGACCCTCCTCACATTTACGAAAATACCAATTTGATTCCAAGACTCCTTCGTCAAGAAAGCACCATAACTCCCATGTTCAAATCCCATTCATGTCCCAACATTTTTGAGTATCTTGAGGAGCTTGAGTTTGACGAACGATTTGAGATATCACTGTTTGAATCTAAATCCGAAAAGGTTGTTGATTACACCGTCCCCGATCCACAATTTCTTGTAGACATTGAGACAGAAAGAGCTAATAGATTAATTGATAACTACATTGCCACATAGCCCCAAACTCCAAGTGCAAGCCCCTTGCAAACTGTGCACACTCCTCCAACACCTCCAAGGCCACCACCAAGAATGATGGCTACCCGTTTCGCACCCCTTGTTTTGCCCCAAGTCCTAGATGACATGCCAAATGACTATCAAAGTAAAATCTTGTTTTTTGATGGCACACCTAACAGTATTACAGCTCAACAACATGTGGATAAAATGGTAGATTTCTATGAACTTCATGAGATCGATGCGGAGAACGTGGCAATGGGGCTCTTTGTACAAACATTTACAGGTGATGTGAGGAAATGGTTCAGAGGTTTGACGGCTGCAAGTATCACCACCTTGGCTGAGCTACAAAGACAATTTTTGAACAGGTGGGAAGTCAAAAAGAATCCCCTTCAAATTCTAGCTGAGTATGAACAAATCAAGCAGAATGCCATTGAGTCAGTCCAAGATTATTGTGTTAGATTTAATGCAGTCTACAACGACATCCCAGACCATCTAAAGCCACCTGTGGGACTAGCAATGATGAAGTTTCCGGATGGTTTTGATACTGACATGGCGTACCAATTGAGAGAGAGAGAACCGGCTACAATGGAAGATATGCAGAAAATTGCAGTCAGTGTTGAGGCTAACCTGCTGTCCAAAAGAGCAAGAGCGAAAGTGGAGAAGAAAACCACGGTGAAAGAAGAATCTTCTTCAATGGATCAGCTGCTCAAGAAGGTAGAACAAATTCTTAAAAGGGTAAAACTTGACAAGCCAGAGCCACAAGTTAGGAATCCTATCTTTCATGGCCAACAACAGCCACAATATAGGATAAGACAAAGAGATCAGTGGACTCAAGAGCAGACAGCACAACAGCCGGTACAAACACCTTTGCAGCAGAATTTTGTACATGGACCGGAATCAGATGAGGAAGGGAATGTAATAGGCGAGGGAAACCATCTCTTCACTCCGTATGAGCTGCCTACTTACATCACCGAAGAAGAAGAATGTGCAGTAAATTCAGATACACACTGAGACACTGATTTTATTCTAGCTAACGAAACCGTGTTGGAAGAAGAGTCAAAAGAATACCAAAGGGGGTATATGAATGCATTGTCTGCACAACAGCAGTGATATTCCCTTAGAAACAGAGATGTATCGGCCAAACCAATTCAGAAAAAGAAGGAGGGTGAAACAACAAAGAATGATCCATCAGCTACACAAAGAAAGGGAAAGGAGGCGGTTGTTCCGGAGAGCAGCAAATCAAAATCAGCAGAACAATCACAGCAACCAGCCACATCAAAAGAGAAGGAAAGAAAAGAGATCCCGGTCAAAGAGGTAGAAAAAACTCCCGCTTTCAGCCTAGAGAATGAGATTTCTAAGCTAAAGGTATCCATCCCTTTGACTGAAATCATGAAAAACAGCAGTTATAGAGGACAGATTTCTAAAATGTTGAATTTGGACCCAATGTCCGACATGGTAAACGTGGAAGATGATCAGCCTGAGATGATTTTTGGACCAGCAAAAAATGGTGAGTCTCCTGAGAGCGAGGTGCCACCCTTCTATATCAGTTTACGATTGCATGACTTTGTGCTACACAATGCCATGTTCGATTCCGGAGCCTCTCACAATCTCATGCCCAAGTCTATCATGGATAAGCTCGGTCTGGACATCACCCGGCAATATCATGATCTTTATTCATTCGATTCTAGCAGAGTAAGGTGCATAGGGCTCATCAAAGACTTAGTTGTGAGTTTAGATCAGCTTCCTATGAAAAATGTTCTGATGGATGTAGTGGTAGCAGACATTCCTCCAAGGTTTGGCATGCTTCTTTCCAGGTCTTGGGTAGCGAAATTGAAGGGGACACTACAGCTGGATTTCTCCTATGCAACAATCCCGGTGTTTGGACAAATGAGGAAGCTATATCGGGAACAAAAGATGAAATATATGATCACAAGCAAGGAGAAACCGATAAATCATCCTGTAAACTATGTACATACAGATTTAGAGTCTTTTGTTTTGTTTTCAGATAGTTTAAATGAAATAGATAGTCAGATAGTAGAAGCAGATGAAATTCCAGAGATAATAGAAAATTTTAGAGAGATTTTGAAGAAATAGGGACAAGAAAAGAAGCAAAAGATTGGGCAATCAGCTGAAAACAATGGACAACAAGCAAATAATGGACAGCAAAAAGATTTTCAGCACTTGCAAGAAGAAGAGGAAGGCTTATGGACCATGGATTTTGATGGAGCAGTAGGGAATGATGGAGCTGGTATTGGTATTTGGGTACGCAGTCCTTTCTCTTCCCCAAACAAAGTGCCAAGCAGCGTGAGAGTTTGCTCCTACAAGCTAGCCTTCGAATGTTCCAATAATGAAGCTGAATATGAAGCTCTGATTGCTAGCCTGAAGATTCTTAGAAATATGAATGCAAAGAGGATTTTAGTGTATGGCGACTCTGAGTTGGTGATAAAACAGGTCAAAGGTGAGTATCAAACAAAACATCCTAGGATGCGAGCCTATCGTAATGCAGTTTTGGACATCTTGAAGCTATTTTCCGAATACACCTTGACATGTGTGCCACGAATACAAAATAGTATTGCTGATCTCTTGCCAAGGCAAGGAGCAGCTTGAAGATCCCCATGAACTCCAGCAACAAATTTGAAATCCATGTCAAGCACCGTCCAACCATTCCAGACAATCAGCGACATTGGCAAGCGTTCCAGGATGATGAGGAGATTAAGTATTTTCTGCTCAACAAAGGCAAGTTCAAAGAAACCTTAATTGATGTGGAAAATGATGACAACAAAGGGAATGGTACGGAAGAAGTGCAGATCAATCAAATGGACGTATTACAGCTGAAGAATAACATCATTCCCAAAGGCTTGATACCCCTAGAGGAACTTTTCGATCAGGATGATGTAACCCGCAAGCCAACATTGCAGCCAACAGAGAAAGGAGTGGAAGAAGTCAACATTGGTACAGCTGCAAATCCAAAATTAGTAAAATTGTCCAAAGCATTACCGCCAACAATCAAGGACAAATATATCAGTTTGATGGCTTCATTTACAGATGTATTTGCTTGGGATTATTCTGATTTAAAGACCTATGATACGAATATCATTCAGCACACCATACCTATCAAGCCCAATCAAAAACCATTTAGACAAAAGCTGAGAAGGATCGATCCAAAGTTGTTGCCATCTATTGAAAAGGAGGTAAATAAGTTGTACAAGTCAAGCATCATTTTGCCTATCAGATTTTCAGATTGGATATCTAACTTAGTGCCTGTACGAAAGAAGACTAGTGAGATCCGCCTATGCATCGATTTCAGAAATCTAAACAAGGTCTCATTGAAGGACAATTATCCGCTGCCCAAGATGGACCATATACGTCAGCGAGTAGTAGGGGCATCTTGTATGTCACTGCTTGATGGTTATTCCAGATATAACCAAATTTCAGTCCATGAAGATGATAGGGATAAGACAGCATTCACAACTCCATGGGGAACATTTCACTATGCCAAAATGCCATTCGGTTTGAAGAATGCAGATGCCACATTTCAGCGTGCAATGGAATTGGTGTTTGCAAATGAGAAGGATGTGTTTTTGGTGGGGTACTTGGATGACTTGACAGTGTTTTCAAAATCCGATGAAGAGCATATGCATCACCTAAAAATTGTCTTTCCAAAATGCAGGAAATATGGCCTATCTCTGAATCCTAAGAGGAGCTTGTTCGCCATGGAGGAAGGAAAATTACTTTGGAATATCATTTCAAAAGATGGCATCCGCATAGACCCAGCACATGTGCAAGCAATTCAGCAAATCGATCTGCCTAGGAACAAAAAGGAGATACAGTCATTCAATGGTAAGATGAATTTTCTGCGTCGCTTTGTGCCTAATCTTGCGGAACATTTGAAAGAAATGACCAACATGCTTAAGAAGGACAGCCAGGTGAAATGGACAGATGAGGCTGTAAAATCTTTCAACTTGGTCAAGTTGGCCCTCTCTTCAGCTCCAGTTCTAGTCAGCCCGAATTACACTCAAGATTTCATATTGTTTTCATTTGCTTCTGAACACACTATGGTAGCGGTATTGTTGCAGAAGAGGGATGATCATGAAAGACCCATTGCATTCTTCAGCAGGGCTATAAGGGATCCAGCTTTGAAGTACAACATCATTGAGAAGCAAGACCTGGCATTGGTGAAGGCACTGAAGGATTTCTGGGTGTATATCTTACATTATCACATTCTAGCCTATGTTCCTAATACTGCTGTGAAAGATGTTTTAGTGCAGACTGATCTGGAAGGGAGAAGAGGCAAATGGATCGCAGCCTTGCTAGAATACGATGTGGAGATAAAGCCTACAAAGCTAGTCAAAGAACAGGGGTTGGCGAAGCTAATGGCTGAATCAAATTTGCATGCATTGGACATAAATCTGATCGCTGCCTTGTCCGAGGAGAATGATGAAGGAACTTCAGTTCAGGTATCTAAAATGTTTGCTTTGTCCCCATGGTATTCTAATATAATATATGTGCTAAAAAATCTATCACCACTGCCCGGCATGGCTAGAAACAAAGCGTGAACACTTAAATTGAACGCTGCCAAGTTTTGTATCTTGAATTCTGCACTGTATTGGAAAGATCTCGGTGGCATTTTGCTAAATTGTCTGGTGGAAGAGGAGGCAAAGAAAGTCATGGAGGACTTCCACGAAGGAGAGTGTGGTGGACATCTTTTTTGGAAGTCAACAGCGAACAAAATCTTGAGAGCGGGGTACTGCTGGACTACTTTGTTTGCTGATGCGCATAAGATGGTAAAGCACTGTCATAAGTGTCAAATTTTCGAAGGGAAATTGTTGTGGGGAAAAGTATCCAACACGGAATGACCCTATCCCACTCTAAGGGTGATAGTTCCTTAGCAACAGCCGAAGCAAAGCTATCTAAGGTTACTTCTTTATGACATGCAAAAGAGGAAAGGAAGAGATCCACTTACCGATGTCTTGCGCAAATGGTCGATCCAATCTTCTCTCTTTGTTGCTTGCTCCCAGCTCCTTGTCTTCTCACGGGCCCAGCTACACAAGATCCTGCAAACAAGACGAGAAAAGGAAACTACAAGAAGCATGCATTCATAATTGATTCAAGGATTAGCATAAATCAAATACGCAAGTAAGACAATGCATCATTGAAACACATGCGAATAGAAGAACCTCAAATGCTTTATTAATGGAAGAAAGTAAGGTTCAGGCGGTGATACAACCATAAGAGGCCCAATCCAGCATCACCTTCCCGACGGAAAGAAATCTCCTCTTCACCTCCCTCAAGCAATCACCCAATACTCTCAACTGTAAACCAACAACAATTCTTTGCACAAAATTCCGGCCTCTAGATCCCATGGGATGAGATCCTTATATAGAGTTTTGGAGTGAAGATAAGTCAGCTTGATGTGTGACTGTTGTCCTCTTCAACCCCAGTTGTTCTTTAGTTCTTGAGTCCACTCGAAGATTCTACCTTCCACTTGGAGTTTTAGAACCTCTTTACTCATCATTAGGCGAATCTTCTGATCCAAGTGTCAATTTGGAAGCTTCCTGGGCACTGACACATTGAGGAAAGATTCCTCCACATGTCAAAATTCGCTCAGCGCAGGTAGCCTTTGATGAAGTTGACATTCAGCGCAGGTACACCATGGAGCAGTTGACATTCAGCGCAGATGCCCAATGGAGCAGCTGCTTTGATCCAAAATTGACCTGTTTTTGAGTGTTTTTCAGTGGAGAACTGATCTGAAGTGCTGTGGTTTGCTGACCTTGTTCCTCTAGGGGTAGGAACAACATGTTTAGGGACTTTGGATCCCTCAGATTATTGACATTTCATGCTCTATGCTGTAAGGCACAAAAATGTCTATAATAGTTGCCCCCTAAAGTATGAGGTCATTTATCGGGTGAAATGCTTTATTAGGAGGATCCGAAGTTCATTCAATCGTCGGGAGGTGACCTGTAACAAAATACAATACAATACATTATTTTTCATACTGCTTTCATGATCTAGCTGATGCGGGCATTTCCCATGCTCAGCTTTATAAATACATTTTCTGTACATAAACAGACGATCGTCTGATAGTAGACTGATAATTCTCTGCTTAAATTATCATCCTTTTAGTAGGATGATCATCTGCTGCACATGTCTATGTCTTTATATCCTGAATATACATCGCAGCCCGGATGGATGAAACTAGATCCGGGGTCTTCAAATTTGTCCGATCTTTACTCTAAGTACAGGTCGATCCATGTGAGAATTTCTTGGAGTCGAACATGGAAAGACATCGCTTGATTACCAGTCAATAATGTAAACTGTTAACAAGCGCGAGAGGAATCACCGAAAATGATGATGACCCTCAAGGTACTGCAGCACAATTCAAGTGGCATGAATATAGGATTTGGCGTCGAACACCACGCAAAGTCTCTCGGTCGAAGGTCATTAATGTATACCTGTCGCCGGAAGTGAGAAACTTGCCATTGAGGCATGCAAGCTTCAAAGTACTGAGGGGGTGTTCCTAGATCAACTTCTTGGATAATGAGCTGATGTCGACAAGAAGCGATCAGTCAAAGGAGGGCCTTAATGAATCCCACATCAGTGACACGGAACGGAGCTAGTAATTGTGATGATGGTGAAAATGATCTGTGAAATATGATTCAGGGTGGCGGTCATGAAAGGATGAAAGATGATGTATGGTAGTGGATGGGACCCGGTTGACACTCTCTGAATGACATCTCTTGAACATATAACGACACTGATGTGATGGATCGGTAGCATTACCCCAAATGTGGATGGTATGGCGAGACCATGGTGAAGGGACCGGTGAATGAAAACAGCCCAACCCGATGTTTTTACAAAGGAAAAAGTGTCATGTTCAAGAGCGACTTGCTACCATTAAGCTTTGAGGTTCTCCCAATTTTTCCGCAGTCGTTTCTGACCAGTACCTCTTTATTTTTGTCAAGCTTGAGGAGGATAACATATGCTTGTTCTATAACCTGCCCTTCGGGCAAGCCCATCGCTATGTTTTAACGAGCCTAGCGATAGGGAAACTCGTTCTCGTCTAAAGACAAGTTTGTCGCTATTTAATGTTTTTAACGAGTCTAGCAACAAAGACAACTCGGTCCTTTTCATTTTTAGAGAGTCTAAAAAGGTACGTAAAGTTAACTCCAAAGGTCCTTTTTCGTCATCTAATCCCTTAAGTCCGAAAAAGTATAAAATAATACAGAAGGGATGAATGTTCGATATCTTTATCGAGCCGAACTAGACAAGCGCTCGATCTTTTTGTGCAATAATCCCTCAGGTCAAAAAAGATTAAAATCTAGAGGAGGGATAGCTCTTTCGGTCCTTTTAACGAGCTGGAAGGCCAAAACTCGGCAAACTTTTCATTTTTTACGAGTCAGTGAAAAGAGCTCAAAGAAGACTCGTATTTTGAGGAACGAGTGATAAACAGGGATAGCAGCAGATTCCAGGTACAGGTTGGAATTTTCCAATCACGGCAGTGTGACAAGGATGGCTAGGTGAAATCACTCTTCGCAGCTGTTCCTCAAAATAGGTAAACAATCAAGTGGATGTGAATGATCGGCCAAATGAAAAGTGGAGGTGACGGTGCAAACACGACCAACGCTTTTATGGCTGATGAATTTACGGTCTCAAATGGTTATTTACCGGTTCATTTTTTCCGGATGAGCTTGAACTCTGGGGGAAGCTTGCTCACATGTGCATTTATTTTTTAACGAGCATGAATCTCTTGCTAAAACTGCTCGGTTTTGCGTTTATTTTTTAACGAGCATGAACTTTGCCAAAACTGCTCTTTTTCTAAGATCAAATTCATATTTTACCATGACTAGCCTTTTCTTTTTCAGAGATAGTACTGTATCATCAATTGCTGCAACAAACTTAGTTAGCAATAGATATTATGAGGTAAAAATGCTAATATTTCACTTTGAACTACGTAAAAAGCAATTAAAAGATGTTTTTACCCCCAATTTTACCATTTCATTTGCATTTGGCTTGTTGGAGCTTTGGAGGTGCCTCTTCCTTTTGATTTTTCACCAGCTGATTTCGGGAGATTCTGTGGACGATTCTCAGCGCTGTCTGGACCAGGTAGGAGCTAAACCTTAGCTCTCTCTTTTCATGGTTTCATTTTCCAGTTTTGTGCCTGTTTTCTTGCCCCCATGAGCCCCTGGGGTTTCATTAGGGCGCTCTGCCATCAGCGCAGGTACCTCATTCGAAACCTGCGTTGGGGTTCATGCTATTTAAGGGCATTTTGTCCCTCAACGCAGGTGGGACCCTTCTCTACCTGCGTTGGGCGCAGAAAAGCTTCTTTGTTGCACAATTTTTCATGGAAATTTTGCCATTTTCTCACCAAGTCAGGGATCTTACTCCTCCTCTTGTTTGTTTTGCAGAGTTTATTGGAGCGGAATGACTCTTACATGGCGAGAACGAGAGCATGAAGAGGAGGACATGATTGCCCTCCATGATCCTGTCACGGTGAACGCGCTGCGGAACTGTGGCTTGCTAAAATTCTTCCGCATTTCTAGCATGAGGGCACAGATAATTTTACTGCAATACCTGCTTGATGCTTGGGATGCTGTTAACCAAGTGTTCCAGATTAGGGGCAAGTCCATCCCCTTGACCATAGTGGACATTTACTTCTTGACTGGGTTGTCAAGGCAGGGTGCCCCCATTTCTTTGTCCGGTTCGGCCCGAGGGAGTGATTCCGTGAGATACTATGTCCGTCAGTATTGTAGGGAAGGATCCCAGCCAAGCAGAGACGGCAAGGTTACTATCCGTGAGGTCACTGACAGGTCTCTCAGGTCCATTCTGTACACGATTTGTAGGATGGCCGGTAGCGCATCCCCTCATGTTGCCAACAGGTCTTATGTGCAGCATGCCCTGGAGTGTCTTCAGCCGAAAGTTTTTAACTGGTGTGATGCAGTACTGGTTCAGATGAAAGGCCAGTTGACCAAAGTAAAGGACGGGAAGATGAAGAATTTTGGTTTTGGTTCAGTTCTGACTGCCTTCGCTTCGGAGAAGATACCCCTGATGCAACCTCAGTACATTTCACTCGACTTGCCTTCTCCCACTGAGCCACGCATGCAGAGGTGGGTTGACCACATGTCCAGACATGCAGGTCAATCTCAGATTACTTTTACTGACACCTTCTTTAGGTGGTTCGAGCGGCAGGATATGGCCTTTTCCGAGTATCCATATATTGGTATGGATTTCCGAGGTGATCCGGATTTGGTGCTACCGGATGGCGAGCAGTGGGGCGATCTTGGTAAAATCTCGACCTTATCACTGTTTACTGTTTCTTTATTTATAATGTCCTTGTGCTTTACTCTATCA
Organism: Pinus tabuliformis; assembly: GCA_031772625.1. Lineage (NCBI taxonomy): Eukaryota > Viridiplantae > Streptophyta > Pinopsida > Pinales > Pinaceae > Pinus > Pinus tabuliformis. Next base: position 76,194,933 of record CM062819.1, on the reverse strand, counting down.
AGACTCTAATCAAACTCATGTGTGCATGCAGATGTTGGTCCTGTCCATCTAGCAGTTCGTCCGAGAGCTCCGGCCGCTGCCCCAGTAGGGGAGGCTCCTGGGAGAGCTATTCTCCGTGACCTTGACTTGGCCGAGACTCTTGCAGCTGTGCAGGAACAGGTCGAGGGTCTTACCCTTGGGATTCCGGATGTACGGATCGACGAGTTGCCTCTACGATTGCAGCGGCATACTGCTGGTGTTCCTAGACGATGGACTCGTCTTCTGCGCATGATTGCACAGGCCGTGGCATGCTATCATGAGCATCACTAGGCTAGGGTGCCCCCCAGCCGTTTTTGAGTTTTGGGGTCATATGACCGATTTTGTCTTGGTTACAGAACATTATATGTAAACCTTTAAACAGTTATATATATTTTTGATTTTCGGGGTTTATTCCAGTTTTTATGTGATCCATGTATGAAACATCAATGATGCTTCTCTTTTTATCAATTTTGCAAATGTCTATCTAACACATAGTTTGCTAATGAGTCGGTTAATGTGTTTAAGTTTCTGGAAATGTGTTGATATTGGATAAAATCAAACTGTCTTTCCAAGATTTTAACTCTTAGGAACTTGCGATAAATAGCTGGATTTCGGACAGAGTAGGTACCATTGAGTTGTAGTACCACGAGCTGTGAGTCTAACCTGACGACTAGCCGGCGTATGCCATGGGTGATGGCATCAGAGAGGAGCTCTATCAACGCGCTATACTCAGCGATGTTATTCGTTGATTGACCAATACATACCCCCCTGAAACTCACTAACTCGCCGCTTGGGTCAAAAATGGCCCATGCTGCAGAGGATAGGTTCCTTGAACTACGACTCGCTCCGTCGGCATATCCAACCCACGGTTCCAATGGATTTGACATCTGCAATAAGTGTAAAAAGCGGATTACTTAAACCGAAACAAACGCTCTAGCGAAAACAAAAATGTAACAAAAGCATACAGGTTACTATTAGGCATAGTAACGCTTAAGGTACAACCCGTTGCGGGGTTGCGCCAGTGGAATCCCGTCATAATCTACCAACTCATAGGCTCCTTTTGCTAATACACTCTTAACAATATAAGGGCCCATCCATAAGGACTTAAATTTTCCAGCTCCCAATTTATCGGATTCTTGGTCATAAAGCAAGACCAAATCACCTTCTGAGAAGACACGAGGTTTGACATTTTTGTCGAACTGCGCCTTGACTTGTTTCTTATGGGCTTCGTTAGCCAAAGCGGCATCACAACGGGTTTCATCCAACTGGATTAACTCCAAGAAACGAGCCTCTTCTTCCGATGTTCCGGGGAGGAGATCAATTGCGAGTTTAAGGGACGAAATTTCGCACTGGATTGGTAGGATCGCCTCCAGGCCATACACCAGTTGAAACGGTGTGAACCCAGTGGCATTCCTTACCAATGTTCGGTAGGCCCACAAAGCCGAGTACAGGATCAAATGCCATCTTCTTTTGTGAACCCCCACCATTCTTTGCAGCATGCGCTTCAGGACATTGTTGATTGCTTCAACTTGTCCGTTAGCTTGCGGATAGTACGGAGTAGAGCTGTCGTGAGACAATCCTAGTTTGGCAGTTAATTCAACCATCATGTGATTGCGAAAATGCGATCCATGATCTGTTACTATGGCCTGTGGTACGCCGAATCTGGCGACTACATGATTAAAAAAAATAGGGTTGTTGTTTCACCAGTGTTATCCAATGTAGGCATCGCCTCGGCCCATTTGGTAAAATAGTCAACTGCGACTATAATATACCCATGCCCCCCGGTCGAGGTGGGGTTACATTGCATGAAATCGATGCCCCATTTGGCGAAAGGCCCCACAGCTATTATTGGCTGTAAAGGAGCGGGGGGTCTTCTGGTTTTGCTATCAAAAATCTGACATGCATGGCAACTTCTGACTGCGGTTATGCAATCTTTGAACATGGTTGGCCAGAAGTATCCTGCTCGTAAGATTCTTTGTGCTGTAGAATATCCAGATTGATGCCCCCCACAGGTGTCTGAATGACATTCATTCAGGGCTTTTTCGGCCTCCTCATGGGTGAGGCACCTTCTCAGAACCGTATCGACACCGCGACGGTAAAGCGTATCACCGATGATCATGTAGTCTTTTGCTTGGTATCGAATGCGTTTTTGTTCTGAGTGAGAGGTGTCTAGCCGAAACTTTTGGGTTTGGAGATAAACTATTATATCTCCATACCACTCATCACTTGCTGATATCAGAAACAAACTTTCGTCCACGATCGATTCTTTGGACGTTTCATCGTTGGACGATGATGGGAGATCGCATAATAATTCTGCGAAAACTAAAGCTTTCTTTGATTTGGATTTCACAAATTCTAGATCAAACTCTTGAAGGATAGCTATCCACTTTGAATATTTTCCCCCAAGCAACTGTCGCGACAGTATATAAGTCATGGGGTTGCAATCTGACAATACGGTGGTCTTCCTGAAGAGGACATAATGCCGAAATCTTTGTATCGCTTGAACAGCAGCAAGTGCTAGCTTTTCAACATGAGAATATTTACTTTCTATATCATTTACGTTTTTACTTAAATAATATATAGGGTGTTCAATTCCGTCGACTTCTTGAACTAAAACCATTGCAATGGTCGTATCTGCTGCAGCCAGATACAGGTTGAAGTCTCTTTGATAGTCCGGGGCGTATATTAATGATGCTTTTACTAGCGCTTCTTTCAGAGCATCAAAGGAAGCTTGCGCAACCTGGTCCCAGACGAAAGGTACATCCTTTTTCAAGAGACGGGTATAACCTTTAGCAAGTTCTGCGTAATTTGGAATGAACCTCCTCAGAAAGTTTGCTTTCCCTTGGAGTTTCTGAATCTGAAGCAAGTTTGAAGGTGGAGTTAAATTAATGATTGCCTGCACCTTGCAAGGGTCGAGACGAATCCCATCCTTGGAGACTATAAAGCCAAGTAAACGGCCGGAACCGACGCAAAACACACATTTGTGCGGATTGAGTCTTATCTTGTAGTGTCGGCAACGTAGAAATACTGCTCTTAAATGGTGCCGATGATCAGTCCGCTTTTGCGAATGAGCCGGAAGATCGTCGAGATAAGGTTGAACGATGTTCTTGATGTCATGGAAAGCATAATTCATGGCTCTCTGAAATGTCACTCCTGCGTTCTTTAAACCAAAGGGTAATTTTCGATAAGCGAACGTGCCCCACGGACAAATAAATGCAGTCTTTGACTGGTCCTGTGGGCGGATATTAATTTGATTATACCCCGAAAATCCGTCCATAAAAGAAAAGATTTCACATCCGGCGCATTCATCAATTATCTGGTCGATGAAGGGTGTAGGGTAGTTGTCCTTTGGACAAGCTTGATTTACATCCCTATAATCGACGCACACTCGTATTGTTCCTTATTTTTTCATAACCGGGACAATATTTGATACCCAATCGGTTAGAGGAACCAGGTAGACGAAACCACCATGGAGAAGTTTCTCAACTTCTGCCTTAATGGCAGCGGCTTTCTTGGGGTGCACCTGCCGAAGCCGTTGTCTTACTGGTTTGACATCAGGATACATCTTAATTTCATGTTCAACGATACTCGAGTCAATGCCTGGCATTTCATCATACGACCAAGCAAAGACATCTCTAAATTCGCGGAAAAGAGCTTTATATATTTCCTGTTCTGAAGGGGAACAACCTTTGCCGACATAAATATTCTCTACAATGTTTGTTTTGGTCGAGATATTTATGGCTATAGTCTCTTCTATATTGGATAGGTTTCTCTTAGAATCCACCGTATTTACAGTATTTGTTAGAAATTCAAATACTGAAGGGTGATATAGGTCGCCTTGAGTGTCTTCCTGAGGAAGGGAACGATGGTGGTTATCATCCCATGGTGCCCCCTCAATCAACATTGACTGCAGGATTCCTTCGTCACTTGCATGCACTCGTGACCAAGGATCCAAAGGGGTACCACATTCTCCTGACCTGTCTACCCAAATGCTTGACGAGCGTTGATTTGGGCTCGCCTCCCATGCCTGAAACATTGATTGCTACAATACTTCGATTGGGCTCGGGCGCAAAACCATTGCACGATCCATGATGACTTTGTCTTTTGCGACTTTCGTGGAAGATATCATGTTGCAGGTTGCTACCAACGGTACATTTCCTATGTACATAGGGTTCGGTAGCGAGAAAGTCCCCATCATCGTGGGGTCTTTCAACAGGCCTACTCCGATATCTTGGATTGAATTGTCGTTCTCATGGATCATGGGAATGCTTCCCGTAACTTGTGAACCATTGAGGAGGAAGTTCTGTTGGTCGACGACCGTAATCCCTCCTTCAAATGGGAATGCGATCTTCCTAAAATAAGTCAACACGACAGCTGCCATGGCATAAAACCATGGTCTTCCCAGTAGGATGTTGTAATCTAGATTTCCATCTATGACTTCAACATCAATCTCTACTGTTTTTCCACCTAGTTCAACCTTCAAGTTACTTAGAATACCGTAAGGGGTATATGTCCTACCGTCGAATGCTTTTAATGTTGTCGAAGATCTTGACAAGGTTGGTGACCCTAATGTTTTCCAGCAACTCATCGACATAATACATGTAGATGCCCCCTCATCAATAATTGTTCGATGAACAGTTTTGTTGAGGGCTTTCACTTGAATAAGGAAAGCTAATTGAGCTGGTAACTGAGGGTCATATCCTTTGTGATCAAAGGACACAAGATTGGAATCCTTAGGATCAACCCCCCCTATTGCTGATAACAACGCTTGCCTTTGGGATGGACAATTTTGTAGTACCTCTAGAGTCGACATAGCGGATGGCGATTGGGCCAAATCTTCTACTATGTTATAATGTTGCGCCGCTCTGGCGCAAGGATTAAAGGTCGACTTGTGTACTACACCCTTAGGCGGTTTTATTGTTAATTCTAGCATTATGGGTGGGACAACTTCTGTCGAAGTTGTTGTCGAACTACTAGGTTGATCTTTACCTTTTTCGTTTGATAGTTGCGGATTCCCGTAATCTTTGTTCCTTGTCGAAATCAAAGCATCATTCTGCTGCTTGGAGATCGATAACACTAGCACTTGTGACGGGGAAGCATTTCCACTATCAACCATATTTTGACCTGGACTGGGAAATGGATCTGTCAACACAGCTGGGTTCTTTGGACTTTTAAAGAATCTCTTGAGCTCAGCTTTGTATGGACAATCTGTTGTCTTGTGATCTTCGTCACATATCATACAAGGCCATTTCTTTTTCCCTTTCTCAGGAGGGTTTGAAGAAGTTTTTTCAGGTGACTGATCGCCCTGTTGCTTCTTCTTCCCTTTGTTTTGCCTCTTCTTGCTTCCTGGTTGATTGGTTTCTTTGCCTTTATCTACTGATATGGCATTTACTTCCGAAGCAAGAATCTCTTCATGGGCATTTTGATCTGAAGTCTTACGGGCTTTCTGGGATGAAGCCTTTTTCGATTTCGCGCTTGCAGTGCCAATCACACCATCTCCGGCATGAGAGTCAATATTCGATTTAGGAGGTGGAGGAATTGAAAATTCAGGTCTAGGGGCGTCAGGTATTTTGTCGTAGAGCGTGCCAGACTGAGTATATACTAAGTCTAAATATTGAGCACGAGCGATGACTTGCTCCTCTGTTACGACTCCCCCCTTGGCCACATCTTCCGTTATAGCCGGAAGTAATGACTTTATAAACCATTCAGCTAATAGCTGATCAGGAACGTATGTTTTCACCATCCTACGATGGCGACGCCACTCATGTATATGATCTGATATGTGAGTAGTTGTCGTCTGTTTGAAGTTGGTCAGTATCTCGGTTCCTGTTTCATACCTGATTGGTAATTGAAAATGGGTTAAGAAAGTCGTGGCTAAGGAGCTGAAATTGTCGAAAGAGGCTCTTGGCAATTCTATATACCATTTGGCCGCCGGACCTGTCAATGTCCTCTGGAAGACGCGAAGTCTTATCGAATCATCGTTTAGAGTGTTCGACGAACACCACAGATGAAAAGTCATGACGTGATTCGACGGGTCTTCACCTGGATTTCCATTGAATTTAGGAATGTCGGAGGGAAGTTTGTGAGGAATCGCTAGCCACCAAGGGGCATAAGCAATCGGATCGTTCGTCAACCGATGTAAATCGGGTAACTCTAGAGTTGCCACGAATGGCAGCTGTTGACTCAGATTAGGCGAAGCGTACCCAGGATACGATGGGATCGCTTGAGCAGTTGGTCTTTGCATACCGGCATAATGTACTTGATGCTGGTATGATTGATACGGTTGGTGGACTACCCCACTGTAAAGTGGTTGGTTTAGACCGTTTTGCATGTACGGTTGCCCACTGTTCGCAAAAATCTGCTGCTCGGTACCTTGGTACACTTGCTGGAATTGCGGTTGTTGATACTGCACCAACCATGGTTGTGACGCCATGGGTTGTTGTGCTATACTAACCACTGGACCAAGATGAGGGGTAATGGTACCCGTTTGTGCTTGTGCCGCCCCGCCAGCCGGCGATTGTGGTTGAGTCGCAGGGTCAAAGGGCTGCTGCATTACAACCTGAGGAAACTGAGGTTGACATACAACAGGCATCATTTGAACTTGCGACACGGTTACAATCGCTGGTGTCGTCGGGATGTTCGTCATAGGCATTTGTTGTTGCATAGAATACACAACTCTTGGTTGCTGGGGTAGCATAGGTATCCAACCACTTGTAGTTATTCCAGTATAACCTGAATACGGTTGTGAACTCCCGTATGGGTAACCTCCCGGAGGGGGTAACGAAAAGGCATATTTCCCCCCATACAGTGGTGGTCCGGAACCGAAAGGGTTTACCACACCTTGAGGACCGGATTGCCCAAACTGATTTCCGAAAGGATCAATTTGATGAGTTCCAACATAGGAGTTACCGGGCATTATCCCGGGAGAACAAACAGGAACAGACCATACTGTCATCATGGCCCCCGAAGGGGTTCTCTCTAACTGTTGAGAGCTGGGGACAGATGGTATGCCGGCGAACATTGTCGGAGTGACTGTAGGGGGTTCTGCTGTCGCTGTGTCATTTGGCACAGTCCTAGATGTTGACGGTTGTTCAGACATTTTGAGTCTATCCAGTAGATTGCCTAGTGATTCTCGAGGAACCTCTCTGGGTGATAGGCTAGCTTCTGATGCAGTAGGAAATAGAGTGATCCCTGCTCCAAAATGTGTTGGAGTAGTTGCTTGCGGATCTTCTACAACTTCCTCTATTGCGATCAGACCAGGTGGAAGAGGAAGACCGTCAGGTCCGTAAAATATTTCTGGTGCCGAAGAAGGGGGTGTTTCGACAGCGACAGTTGTTTGAGGAGCAAGACTCTCTGAACCGATCACTGATGGAACTGATTCAGTAACACAAGTATTTGCTCTCAGACTAGGATCAGTGTTACCGTCCTTCTGAGGCTGTTGAACTTCTTCAATAGGGGCAGGGTTTCCAGAAATGTTTGGAGTAACCGGAACCTCAGACGTCGTTGGAACACTTGTTCTAACCGTGACAGGATATTTGGAACCAAGTGAACGAGTCCGCTTTGCCCGGGTTGTTTTCGATTCCGGAGACAAGGACGGTCGACTCGTAAGCCTCCGCGAATGACGGGTCATCGATTGACTTTCTTCCACGATTGTGGATTACTTGATCAACCAACAATACACAGGGTAAAATGTATTTTCGAATTGAATTAATTTTAGACGCTTTTAAGACACAACTTGCTTTTTCACTTTTTAAGAGTCGAGAAAAAGCTAAAGATGACTCTAGTCTCCTTCGATGTATTAACGAGCCTGAAGTGACAAATGCTCGGATGGACTTTTTCAGTTATAGAGTTTGAAAAAGGCCAAAAGAAACTACTCTGGAGTTCTAGGCAGAGGGTGTGCCAAACCTTTCGCGAAACCACAGAATACGTTTTACGGTACGAGTGGTCGATCTTCGTGAATTTTGTGTTCACTGCATCGCGATCAGTAGGACGGCCGACACGGCTTCCTATGGATAAAGGCTTTATTCCTATAGGGGTCTCCCAATATACGCGACGGTACGCGGGAGCACAAATCCGTATTAGTGCTATCGTCCCTCAGGAGGAATCACCCACCTTCGTAGAGATCGACAGTCACTATGTTTAACGACGCCGGAACACGTCTCTACCTAGACCTCTACTGTGTTTCGTTATGTTTCAAAGCGTTGTTATGTAAATTCAGTTCGTTTTAGGTTGATCTTGCTTAGCAGTTTGCCTTTATGGATCACCACGTGATGTATGATACAACTCCTAAATGCAGTCTAAGAATGATAAGCAAGCTTTTTTCAATTCTTTCAACTTATGAAAATCTTAACTACTGAGGGAAAAGAAAGACATCATCTTTCCAAACAGATCATAGAGCACACACTGATGCACTTTTCCTAAATCGACATGCAAACTGTCAAAATGCACATGCACAATGCAAGTATTTCTTTTGTCCTTCCTTAATGTTGATGTATTACAAAAAGAAAGCTGTTGTATGATTTCGAATTCAATTTCAAGCGAAAGCAAACAAGTTTTGTCCAATAATCAAAAGAACACCTTAAGATTCACTCATTTCAACACAAGAAATACTGAAATTCGAACCATATAATGAAAGCAAATGCACAAGCAGCTATGAACAGCAATAAACTAGCTCTTAGAATCACAACGACACTTTATCACAGGTCTAGATTCAAGAGGCCACAGCAAGACTAGTTCACATTCGTTATGGGAAACTGTAAATGAATATAAGAAATACAACAAGAACAATCACAGTTTCTTCATACAACCGAGGCGGAATGATGGCAAAGAAAGATAGTTTCAGATGGGTATACAGGTTGACAACAGGCTGCAAAAACAATACTGAAAATTGGGCAACAGAAAGCAGGGAACCCCAGTTGCACAATGCAAAACTGGATCAGCGCAGGTAGAACACTGTCAATCTGAAATTCAGCGCAGGTAGCCCCTTCGGGACCTGCGTTGCAGCGCAGGTAGCCTTCACTGCAGCTGCACTGAAGAGAAAACTCTCGTCTCCCTTTGGTTCCGGGTCACAGATTGCTCAAAAATCAATGGTTTTTGGCTAAATCAGAGGCTATCAGTCAAGTATACACTAGAGGATGATTAAAGGAAGATGAACACTATCACAAAGAGCTAATAAGAGTCCTTGTGGATCAGCTCTTCAAATCATAAACATGCCCAGAACTGAGCTAGAGTAGCTGCCCTCTACTTTGCCTTCGAATGTCTCGAATGCAGTTCGATTCGGTACTCCCTTTGTTTAAGAAATGAATAGCAAGAAACACAAGCTACCAACAAGACACGATCCCCAGCGGAGTCGCCAGTCTGTTGTGGGGAAAAGTATCCAACACGGAATGACCCTATCCCACTCTAAGGGTGATAGTTCCTTAGCAACAGCCGAAGCAAAGCTATCTAAGGTTACTTCTTTATGACATGCAAAAGAGGAAAGGAAGAGATCCACTTACCGATGTCTTGCGCAAATGGTCGATCCAATCTTCTCTCTTTGCTGCTTGCTCCCAGCTCCTTGTCTTCTCACGGGCCCAGCTACACAAGATCCTACAAACAAGACGAGAAAAGGAAACTACAAGAAGCATGCATTCATAATTGATTCAAGGATTAGCATAAATCAAATATGCAAGTAAGACAATACATCATTGAAACACATGCGAATAGAAGAACCTCAAATGCTTTATTAATGGAAGTAAGTAAGGTTCAGGCGATGATACAATCATAAGAGGCCCAATCTAGCATCACCTTCCCGACGGAAAGAAATCTCCTCTTCACCTCCCTCAAGCAATCACCCAATACTCTCAACTGTAAACCAACACAATTCTTTGCACAAAATTCCGGCCTCTAGATCCCATGGGATGAGATCCTTATATAGAGTTTTGGAGTGAAGATAAGTCAGCTTGATGTGTGACTGTTGTCCTCTTCAACCCCAGTTGTTCTTTAGTTCTTGAGTCCACTCGAAGATTCTACCTTCCACTTGGAGTTTTAGAACCTCTTTACTCATCATTAGGCGAATCTTCTGATCCAAGTGTCAATTTGGAAGCTTCCTGGGCACTGACACATTGAGGAAAGATTCCTCCACATGTCAAAATTCGCTCAGCGCAGGTAGCCTTTGATGAAGTTGACATTCAGTGCAGGTACACCATGGAGCAGTTGACATTCAGCGCAGATGCCCAGTGGAGCAGCTGCTTTGATCCAAAATTGACCTGTTTTTGAGTGTTTTTCAGTGGAGAACTGATCTGAAGTGCTGTGGTTTGCTGACCTTGTTCCTCTAGGGGTAGGAACAACATGTTTAGGGACTTTGGATCCCTCAGATTATTGACATTTCATGCTCTATGCTGTAAGGCACAAAAATGTCTATAACAGAAACAGAAATTACAGCCTTTGCCAGTTAAGCCTATCGAAGTGAGCGCTCCATTCTAGCAGTGGGGGTTGGATTTCATTGGGGAAATTCATCCCGCCTCTTCCGGACAGCATAGGTGGATCCTTACAGCAACAGACCATTTCACAAAATGGATTGAGGCAACACCTACCAGACAAGCAACGGACATGGTAATTATCTCATTTCTCGAAAATAACATCTTGTCTCGCTTTGGTTGTCCAAACCAAATAATCACTGATAATGCAACAGCTTTTAAATAAAAAAGGATGGTAGAATTTTGTCACAAATATCACATAATTTTGGGTCATTCAACTGCCTATCATCCGCAAGGCAATGGATTGGCAGAATCTTCGAATAAATCTTTGGTCAACATCATCAAGAAGCTACTGGAAATAAATAAGAAGAGCTGGCACAAGAGGTTGGTTCATGCACTTTGGGCAGATCGAATCAGCCGGAAAAAGTCTATTGGTATGTCACCGTTTGAGCTGGTTTATGAAGTTGACACAGTATTCCCAACCACTCTTGCTGCCCCGGTGGTCAGACTTCTTCAGGAGGCCGGCAGTGAGGAAGATCCCATGCAGAGAAGGCTGAATCAAATGATCCACTTGGAGCAAACAAGAGAGGAAGTTTTCAAAAACACATCCAAGTTGCAGGAGAGGATAAAGAAAATTTATGACAGAAAAGCTAAAGCGGACAAATTTAAGTTGGATGATGTAGTGCTAAAGTGGGATGCAAGGAATGAAGAAAAAGGCAAGTACGGAAAGTTCAAAAATCTCTGGAAAGGTCCTTTCAAGATCGCAGCATACAAGGGTCAAAATGCCTTTCTTCTGAAAGAAATGAACGGGGAAGACTGTCCTGGAGGGCCGATCAATGGTCGACTGCTCAAGCGGTATCATTGTTGATCTATTAATGCTACTTCCACTATCATTGTAAATACCATTTTTATTTCAGTTTGGTTTCAATATGTACAGTCATTTTTTGAGTTATTCCAATTGTCAAGTTTGAGTCAATTTCTTGGTTATTCCAGTTCTGTAAATAAGTCAAAGACTTGTACTGTTTATCAAAATGATGACTCCGTAGCACAATGGATCAAGAGGCACTGTCTAGCTCCTCCAGAGATATGTTTTTCTTGGCACCTCCAAGGAGCTACCATCCCCCATTGGATCCAATGTTAGAGTCGGTCTGGTCAGCCCTCCGTCAGAGATCAAAGCTCTTTCTGCATTTCAATTTTAGGTGTCCTGCTCCATCCACTCAGCTGCATTTCGCTAGGGACATGTCATGATCTGACGGAGAAAGTCATGCTACTCATTTTCCCTCATGTCTGGCCCCTGCTGGTTCAGGTCTTGGTCCATAATCACTGAAATTCATGATAGCCAAGGTCTGGTCATATTATAGGTCAAAGTCCTTTGTATTGCTAGGTCTAGGAAATCATCAATGTGGTTTTTGAAAAAACATGTCCAGAACAAAGTCGTGCAGGCCAGAGGGAGATCTTATACAGCTATGGTTCAAGAAAGCATCATCATCACCTAAAGAGACATCGACTCTTCTTCAAAACTCTGTTTTGAAGAAAAGTCAAACAAGGTCAACTATGACAAAATTTCCAAAAATCGACAGTTGACATTTTCAGATGCAGTCATGGATTTCAAAGCCAGAGGCCTAGTCACACAGTCCCCGCAAACAAATGCCGAAAATTTTATCATGAGAGCCAAAATTTCAAAGAAAAAGGGAAAAAGAAGAGTGTTTTAAAGTCAATAAAAAGTGCAAAACTTAAACATTATAAAGTGGGTTTTCAAAGAAGAAAAATTGAACCCAACTCTCTCAAAGCCTATATATATTTGTTTTGACCAAAAACTAAGTCATTGTGATAAGGAAAAGCTTGAGAGAGGCATTGTTGAAGAAAAGAGAGCTAAGGAGGAGGAATTCGAGTAAGGAGGGCAGATTTCTACGTGGCGTGGCACATACACCAGGGCGCGCGACGCACACGGAGGGCGCGACGCACCGGCAGCCAACCCATAGTGAAAAATTGACAAGGGCGCGACGTACTCAGGGCGCGCGGTGCACTGGGCTTAGCGCGCAAGGCACAGGGCAAGGAAGCTCAAAAACACTTGCAAACTCGTTCTATATCCCGGTTGAAGTCAAGCAAACAAGAGGTAGGCCCAAATGAAACCACTTCTCTGTCAATTTGGTCAATAGCAGTGTTTCTAGGACATCGAGTGAGATCCAAAGCATATTGGCCATCCATGAAAATAATCACCAAAACAAAAATGATAAACGGGGTTTGTAAATTTGAAGACACCCCCAAGGTTTTGTTTCCCCTCCCCTTGTCCCCTCACTCCTCGTCATAGTCACCTCCATTCCACCTTGTCTCCTAAAGAAATCACCCAAAAACGCCCTAAAGCCCTCTCCCCTATTTTTCCAAGCAAATGAATGTCATTGGACAGTGCGCGGCGCACACACAAGGTGGCGCGGTGCACTCAGGGCGCGCGGCGCTCTAGGAGCCCAGCCAGAGTGTTAACACTGCACTGGCGCGGCGCATACCCGGCGCGCGGCGCACTGGGAAAAACACGCGGCGCACCGGCCTGTGAGCCTAAAAAAACACCAAATCTCCCAAATTTTCATAAATGGTTCTCAAATTTGCAGAGGTGGCCATAGATCCTTTCAACATTGATCCTTAAACTCAAAGAAAAATATGTTTTGGTGACTATGAAATCAAAGGAAAATTTTTATTAAGCAAACACAAAAATGGCACAAAGAATGGAAAAAAAGCTAGGGTTTTGCTACAGTAACATGATTGCTAAATAAGCTCCTATCCTACCTTGATCAGCTAATTTCGTTGTAGCATTTTCCCCTTACCATCACCCTAGCTATATTGTAATCATATCCATTCATCCCTTTTATCCCTACAGCCCAAAAAATCCTAAACCCTACCCCATAAAAACCATACCCCAAACACTCCAAAATCCCTGATAAATTTCTCCTTTAAACCCCTATTCCCCTTTTCATCATTCCCCTCCTAACACTCCCCTGTTTTATTGTCCCCTTGGTAACAGATTTTCAGAGCATTCATCAGTGTCATTGGATTCAAAGGGCAGAATTAAACTCAGGGTACAAGCAGTAGTGATGGCATCAGAAAATTCATCAGATTATGAGGGAGATACACACAGTGATACATCTTCAGGAGAGAGGGCCCATAGGAGACATCACCAGAGTGGCAGACATCTCAGAGACGAGCCCAACACCCTCACAGAGCTACAGGCATGCCCACTTGCCATGTCTTGTTTCCAGCACTTGGCATGTTATGAATTTTTCCAAAGGGGGGCAAATGTCAGAGTACATCATGAGTTGGCGCGCCTTTTTGCACTTCATCTACAGGGAGTCCAATCTGTCCTAGCTGGGGTCACTTTCACCTTGACGCCGAAGGCTATATCAGTGGCAATAGGGATACCTAACGTTGGGGAGCTGTGGCATAAGAAAAAGAAGGTGGAGAGGCATCACTATGAGCCCTACATCAAGAACAGCTGCTTGAGCCAGCTCACCAGAGTTTTTCCATTCAGGTTTTTGAGGGATGAGTATGCCCCACTCATGAGATTGATCAAGAAGTATTTCAGTTGCGAGGGGAGGTTTTCTTGCCTTTATGCCTATCACATCCGCTTTCTCATGCACTTCACCAGGGTGCGGATGATGAGCCACCCATTTTTCATCTGCAACAACATTGAGAAGATGGAAAACTTCATGCAGCGCAAGACCCCACGACAGTAGCTAAACAGTGTCTACCATTTTGCTCTCATCCGGATTGTAGTGGACCATCAGTTGGGATTGAAGGGTATTGCTTGGGAGGACTTCATCTCTTGTGATTTCTTCAGCGCTCCACCAGTGATATCAAAGGCAGAACATGAGGTGGGAGGTCCTTCACATCAGTTTGAGCATGACACAGGAGGTCCCTCACATCAGTTTGACCGTGAGGTGGAGAGTCCTTCACATCAGTTTGAGAGCCATGAGACTGCCACCATGCCAGTTTTCATCACATATCAGAGAGGCTATCGAAAGGCACCAGACCGTTGTTTGCAGCAGCGAAGCAAGTGTTATCTCCACCCGGGGTGGAAGGGGCCTCGCTTCCGACATCAGCACCCTAGGAGCAGGGTAATGGAAAGGATTCAGTATAGGAGGAAGGGCCATCAGGTGAGCAAGAGACTGAGTTTGTTCTCCTCCAGGATGATGAGACAGATGCAGAACCCACCAATGAGGAGCTTATAGAGATCATCAAGGAGCAGCAATCAGAGATTGAGGACTTTACCATTGATTTAGAAAGGGCCAAGTGGAACATGAACTACCTGGAGCAGAGAAACAAACAGCTTGAAGACCAATAGATGATCATGGAGCTGTAGAACATACGTGAACAGCGCCAAGCTGCTCAAAGAAGAAGGGTTCCGCTCACCTTTTTGGAGCAAGAAATCAATGAAGATCGGGAGTCCAACCTTGAGAGAGTCAACATGCATTTGGAGAGGCTATTTTACAAAGCAAACAAGGAGAAAGACATGCTGAGGCACATGACTTATCACTACCAGGCCCGCAACATGAGTTCCAAGGCAAGAATCAGGAGCCTAAAGGCAAAATTAAGTAAAGCGATAAAAGAGGAAAAAGAGGCAAAGGAGGCAAAGGAGCAAGATCGGATTCGAATCTTGGCTGAGGCTTCCTTGACACAAAAAATCACTTCATATGGAACCTCCAGCCCAAATTTCAAAAAATTTGGGCAAATTTTGGTCATAAGAAAAATTTTTGGGCACAAAACAGGAAATTTCTCCTTGTGCATCGCGCCACTGGCGCGACGCTAAAAATATAAAACTCAGATCGAGGAATGGCTTGCATATTTGGATTCAGCATCGAAAAATACGTCTACTGGTGTCCAGGCTAGAAATTTTGACAAGTTTTGGGTCTCCTAAAGGTCAAAAAACACCCAAAAATGGCCTCTCTTCCACGTTTTGGACACACAGAAAGCAGCCTTGGGAGAATGAAGTTTTGGAGGGGAAAATGAGCTTCAAATTCAGAAATTTCAGTTGTGTTGGAAAGTAGATAGGATAGGTTTTCGAACAAGCCCACTTAGGCACATTTTTGACACCTGAAAGTGCCCCAAAACAGGCTCCAAAGTGGCACGACGCACAGGGAATTTGGCGCGGCGCACAGGGGAAAAAACTGCCAAATTGCTCCCGTTTCGCGAAATTTCGGGTCGTAACTTCTCCAAGTGGGCTCGGTCATCTACTCTTCGGTTTTTTGGCACCAAGGGTGCCTTTTAAATAATTTTCTCTCCAAGTGGGCATCTATCCAAGTGGCAAAATAATGCAAAGGGTCACCCTAGCCAAATGTCATGCTTGAGAGCGCTACACCTGTAGCTGATGGTTGGCTCTCCATCTCCATTTCGAAATGATTTGAGTAACTTCCCAACCCCTGGGCGTTCCATCTCTTCTCCACACATTCTATATATTGTATACATTTTATTTGCAAAGGGTTGGCTGGCTTGTAACTTCTGAGAGACTGTGGGAAAGAAACTCTGTTTCTGCACTGTGTATTTTTGACAGAGAGTTAATGAAAGGCAGCGGCTCTGTTTCATGAGATTCTTGTGGTTGTGAGTGTAGCAAATGTGTTCTTATGTTCCATATGTATCTTGTTATGTTTCATAATTCATTTCATGTTTCATTTCAGTGAAATTTTCTAAGTGAGATTAGGTAGAATTCAATTTATATTGCTCTGCCTGTGGGAAAATTTCATGTGCAGTGTTATTCTTCTGTTGAAAAGGATTCATGCGACCATGCCCTTTTCACTATCTTCAGCAATCTTTCCATTCTGCATCACTTTAAGTTGAAATTGTTGTGCTTCCCGCCTACCTTGCCTCACGGAATAATCTGTGCCTTCATTCTCAATTCTCTGTTCTTTGCTGAGCGCCAGTCCCATACACATCTCAGAAGTTCGGTCACTTCAAAAATATTTTCCAAAATTGATCCGGATTTAAACAGGAATGCAATAAAATACAGAGATAACCATCAACACAAAGATGCAGCGGAAATAATACTTCATTTCATTACTGTAAACTACTGAAATATGCTTACAACCAGAAATGGAAATAAACCAGCTAGGGCGATGGTAGCTTATCTCTTAGAAGAGATGTGCGGCTACATGCCTCTGAACTGTTCCGAACTGTGTTACAATGAGGCTCGAAGGCCTATTTATTGTTGAGAAATAATGGAAAACCCTTCACATCCTGAAACCTAACCCTAGAAGATGAAATGCCAAATTGTGGGCCCCGTTTGGGTAAATTGGTACGTCAATTTCCCGGGGTCGTAACTTTGGCATACGATCTCCGTTTGACGCGTACGATAGCTCGTTAGAAATATCTATCCGAGTATTACCACTTTGGAAGGCAACATTCATTCATGGACTCATGTTGCCCCAGATTCCAAAAAAACGTCGTTTAGGGCCTCAAAACGGCTCCGGAAGTTCAGGACCCGAAAAATTGCTAAAAATAGTAAACTGTGCTACAATTTAGGAAACTGAAAAAGCTGAAAGAGATAGTTGTGGGGGTCCAAATGGGATAGGTGGGTGGCCACCAACATCCACCTAGATCATTCCTCCCCCCTTAGGAAGCAATGGTCCCCATTGCATTGAGTTCCTCCGTGAGATGAGGAAGCTTCTGCTGAGTTGGGTCTTTGGTGAGTTGTTCTGCAATCTCTGATGTGTCCAAAAATGGTGGGAAGCAAGGTCGACGATGGTCCACATTGAAAACTCGGTGCAAGCTAGGGAATGGAGGAATGCTGTGCTTCAAAGCATTGTTGCCCGTAGCCTTGGTAGTGGTGTAAGGACCATGTCGGAGTGGTCTGAGTTTCTGATGGGTTCTGGTAAGGCGTTCTCTCTGCAGATGTAACCAAACTTTGTCGCCCACCTGAAACTTGTGTGGTACCCCTGTGGGTGAGGAGAAGTTGTTCCTGTGTCTTGTCATGACTGTATCCCTTTGCTGCTGTTGCTGCATGGAGGAACCCTTTGCGGGGGTCATGGATGTGATGACAATCTTCCCCTTACTTTGGGAGCGAACCAGACAGATGAATTTCCTGGTCTGGGAAATGAGTTTGCTGCCTTTCTTAGCGGTGATCAAAGATGTGGTGGTAGGTGGGGCTACCTCCGGTATCCTGTATAATGAATTATTCGAAGAAATAATGACAGCACGAGGCCTGGACTCATACACAGCATGTCGCCTCCAAAAGTATGGCTGGCCTAATAATACATCACAAACATCCAGAGGTGTAACATCACACAATACCTCATTTGTAAAGGGTTTGATGTTGTAGGGAAGGCGGCACTGCTGGCGAACTTTCAGATCTTGTCCTTTGTGAAGCCACCGGATACTGTATGGCTGCAGGTGCGGTGTAGTTGGTAGGCCCAACCGCTTCACGACCTCTGCTGAAATGAGGTTCTTTTGGCTGCCACTGTCGACAATGAATTGCAGCGGTGAACCCTTCACCCACATCTGTGAGTGGAAAAGACGCTCCCCCTCTTCTGGATTTGTAGGTTCATTCTTCTGGATCTTGGCAGTGGCAACAGTGGCACTGGGATCCGCATCAATGATCTGCTTCCCTTTTCCATTCCCCTTGTCAGGTTTTGGCTTAGGGTTAGAACATGCATCTGATTTGGAAGCCTTCAACTCGGCCACCAGCGACTGCTTGGTCCGACACTCACTTGTGTTATGAGTGGGACTCTTGTGGAACTCACACCACTTCCCTGTGTCCTTCTTCGGCTTCATGGTGTTGTTCTTTTCTTGCGGCTTCGATGGGTTGTCTTGGGTCACCCTGCCTTGGCTTTATCCTTTGGGCTTCAGATTTGCAGATCCAAAGTCTCGCTTCTTCTGTTTTAACTTTTGCTCGATTTTGACAGCGTATCGGTATGCTGTGCCGAGTGAGGAGATGTTCAAGAACACCATCTCTTCCTGGATGTATCTGTGTAGGCAACCACGGTATTTGAGTACCAGATGCAGCTCAGAATCTTTGATACCCAACTGTGTGCGAAGGGTATGAAAAATGTTTGTGAACTTTGGCACATCTTGGTCTCGTCCCTGCCGCAGTGTGGTCCATTTGATGTATTTGTCCTCATAGCTTCCGACAGGGTAGTACTGCTCCTTGATGGCATCCCGGAAGTCATTGCAAGTGGGTGCGGCTGAAAATAGTGAGCCTGTACTTTCATCTTTCTGCTTGCAGTAGGTTTCCCACTAGTCCTTGACGTGGGGGGCTGCTTTGAGAAGAGCGAAAACAATCTTTTCCCGACTTGAAAATTTGTGAACAGAAAAATACCCATCTAGCAGATTTAACCATTTATCTACGGCATCTGCGTCTATTTGACCCTCAAATATGGGGATTTCAAAATTAACTTGTACCTTAAACGGCGTGGAATTTCCAGAGTCGTTGTTGGAAGCCAATGCGTTGCCTCTGGGTAGCCGCTGAAGGATCTGCGCAAAGCTATCCATCATCGCGTTCCTTTGCCACTCGAGCGCTTCTTCGAGCAAGATTTTGATAGGATCTCTTGCCCCCTCGTCTTTCTTCTCATCTGCCATGGGAGGCCGTCGGGATTTGCGAGGCTAGTCTTGCAAAGGTTCGACCAGTTCAAGCCCTAACTCCTTATATCCTGACCTCGTTGGGGACATGCAAAGAAAAACAGAGAAAAAGCAAACCGCTCTAATACCGCTGATCCAGATTTAAACAGGAACGCAATAAAATATAGAGATAACCATAAACACAAAGATGCAGCGGAAATAATACTTCATTTCATTACTGTAAAATACTGAAATATGCTTACAACCAGAAATGGAAATAAACCAGCTAGGGCGATGGTAGCTTATCTCTGAGAAGAGATGTGCGGCTACATGCCTCTGAACTGTTCTGAAATGTGTTACAATGAGGCTCGAAGGCCTATTTATTGTTGAGAAACAATGGAAAACCCTTCACATCCTGAAACCTAACCCTAGAAGATGAAACGCCAAATTGTGGGCCCCGTTTGGGTAAATTGGTACATCAATTTCCCGGGGTCGTAACTTTGGCATACGATCTCCATTTGACGTGTACGATAGCTCGTTAGAAATATCTATCCAAGTACTACCACTTTGGGAGGCAACATCAATCCATGGACCCATGTTGCCCCAAATTCCCAAAAAAACGTCGTTTAGGGCCTCAAAACGGCTCCGGAAGTTCAGGACCCAAAAAAACTGCTAAAAATAGTAAACTGTGCTACAATTTAGGAAACTGAAAAAGTTGAAAGAGACAGTTGTGGGGGTCCAAATGGGATAGATGGGTGGCCACCAACATCCACCTGGATCAAAAATCCTTTTTCACTTACTAGCCTAAGGTAAATATCACATTGCAAGTCATCTCAGACCATTTTGCCTATCCATTCGCTGAGTGTGACTCGGAGAGATCCCTCTCCTACTCTGGTAGGGCTAGCTACCAGACTAAGCGTGGTTTGTGGTTACCCTAACTTTTGCCTTCCTTCAGCCTAAGGCAGATTTAGGTGCTAACATAGTGCATGATATTAATTTGCAGCAAGATTCTCCATTCCCTAACATCAAGATGTACAGGTTGTCTGCTTTAGAGAATGTAGAAATTAAGAGGCAAGGTACAGGAGTTGCTCGAGAATGGGTTCATCAGACCTAGCACATCACCATGTGGGTCTTCAATCGTTTTGGTGAAAAAGAAAGATGGCTCGTGGAGAATGTGCATTGATTACCGAGCACTGAATAAGATAACGATCAAAAATCGTTATCCCCTTCCTCGCATAGATTATCTATTAGATCAGTTAAAAAGTTGTTTATTTTTCCAAGTTAGACTTGCATAATGGCTATCATCAGGTCAGAGTTGCAGAACAAGATGCATGGAAGATTGCTTTCAAAAAAAAGTAGGGATTGTATGAGTGGTTGGTTATGCCTTTTGGCTTAAATAATGATCTTGCTACTTTCATGAGAGTAATGAATGATGTACTAAGACCTTTTTTGATGATTTTGTTATTGTATATCTGGATGACATTCTTATATTTAGCAAAACTTGGGAAGAACATTTAAAGCATGTTAAGCAGACACTAGATGTTTTCAAAAGAGAAAAACTTTATGTTAAACACTCAAAATGTGAATTTGGAAAAACATGTTTGAATTATTTGGGACATATAGTAAGGGGTGGTGAATTGAAGATATATCCCTCTAAGGTTGCAGTCATTGTAAACTGGCCTAAACCCAAATCTGCTATAGAGGTTAGAAGCTTCTTAGGAGCAGCACAATATTGGAGAAATTTTATTTCTAACTTTTCCTTAATTGTAGCTCCCTTACATGCTATAACAGGATTGAACAAGGTGTTTCAGTGGGGAGGCAAATAGCAAAAAGCCTTCGACACCTTGAAAGAAAAGATTAGTACAGCACCAGTACTAGCACTGCCCGATCTTCAAAGACCATTTGAGATTGAAACAGATGTCAGTGACTATGCCATGGTAGTAGTGTTGATGCAACACGGTAAACCCATATGTTATCATTCTGAGACATTTAATTCTGCAGTAGTTAACTATCCTACATATGATAAAGAATTGTATGCATTAGTATAAAGTGTGAAAAAGTGGAAACATTACTTAATGGGCATAGAGACAGTTATACATGCTGATCATTAACCACTTCAATATCTACACTCCCAAACTAAGTTGCAGCAATCAAGACACTATAGATGGATGGGTTTTCTACAACAATTTCATTTAGTCATCAGATATAAAAAAGGCATACACAATAAAGTTTCATATATGTTATCTAGACCAATTATAAATTCGTCTACTATACTTAAGCATAATTCAGTATTGCATGAGAGCTACATTGTAGAATATGCTCAAGATATAGATTTTAAAGATGTATATGCAACTTTAAGTCAAGGCAAACGAGTAGAAGAATTGGATTATCATATTAAGGACCAGCTCTTGAATCATTGTGGGAAGCACAAACTGAAAGAATAAAGATAATTCGAGAAGCACACACTTCTCTAATATCAAATCACTTTGGTGTAAGTAAAACAGTTGCACAGCTGCAAAGATTTTGTTATTGGCCAAAAATGAATGAGACAGTTTCTAGATATGTAAGAGGTTGTACCATGTGTGCTAAAAGCAAGCCCAACAATAGAAAACTAGGCTTGTACACTCCACTACTAGTTCCTTCTCATCCTTGGGAAAGTGTTTCCATGGACTTTGTTGGAGGACTACCTAAATCTAGGAAAGGTCATGACTATTTATATGTTGTTGTGGATAGGTTCAGCAAAATGTGTATTTTAATACCTTATAACAAACAGATTACAGTTGAACAAACTGCAAAGTTGTTCATTCAGAATGTATGGGTTCATTTCGGATTACCCACTTCCATGATATCTGATCGAGATACCCGATTTGTTGGGAAATTTTGGTCAAGCTTGTGGGAATTTATGGACACCAGGCTAAAGAAAAGCAGAGCTTTTCATCCACAAACATATGGCCAAACAGAAGTGGTCAACAGGATGGTGATCCAGTTGCTCAAACGCTATTGCAGCAAGCATCCCAAACTTTGGGAAGAACATTTATGTTATGTGCAGCATGCTTACAACTGAGCTAAACATTCTTCTACATAGAGATCTCCTTTCGAGACCTGTTTTGGTTTCACACCAAGGTCTCCCTTGGATTTTGTCTTTGGTAAAGACATAACAGTTGATGGACACAGTGATGTGGACAAAGCAACCAATTTCATTGAACAAATCCTAGAGATTCACCAGGCAGTATAGGAACAGCTGGAAAAGAGCAAAGCCAAGCACAAGGCAAGGCATGACAAGCATTGGATGGAGCATAGCTTCCAAGTTGGTGACCAAGTCTGGTTTTATATCAGCAAAGATAGGATGGAAGGTGAAGGTAAGAAGCTGAAGCCAATAAGGTATGGACCTTTCAAGATACTTGAGAAAATTGGTGAGAATGCTTTTCGCCTTGATCTACCAGCTTACATGCACATCTACTCAATTATTAATTTAGACATATTGAGACTATTTGAACCTTCTTTAATTGAATATCCTGAAGAGCAAATTCAATTGCCTTCTATTGATGATCTGTTACTTGAATATCTTAATGAGTTGCAGGAAGACGCAGTTCTAGACAAGAAGGTAAGAACAACACATAGAGGTGACGTTGAGTACCTCAGGATTGGACTCAAAGGTTCAAAGCCAAGTAGTGTGAAATGGATAGAAATTGAGCAAGCGAGAAAGCAATACCCTCACTTGATTTATGCTTGAAAGAAAACCAACTTTTGGTGGTCCAAAATATTTTTCAATGGAAAGGCCATGATCTGAATTGGATCCTAAAACTCTCTAAGTTTCATGATTGTTTCAAATTATGCTAAGAGATTCAAGTCCTAGAAAAGATCGAAGCTATCAAAAGGAATCCTCATAACAATTGCAGTTTTGGCCAGAGTGGAGCAACGAGGACCCTCGATCGAGCGCGTAGACTGTTGGCCCATGGTAAAGCGCAATGGCATGAAACTGACAAAACCGGAGGCTAGATCAAGGAACGGAGGTGGATTCTGATATGCGATTAGTGCTAATCGCGTATCGCAGGGCATCCCCCTCAATGAAGGAAAGCCCCAGAACACTCAGACCCAAAAACGCTATAAAAATCGGAAAATTAACTGTTTCGATTTTGTAGCATGGATTCCCCAAAAAAGGCAAGATATCAGAAGGCTTCGAGGCAGTAAGTAGTTTTGACTAAGTCCAACCCGATGCCACACATCGAGCGACATGCGTTAGGTGAAAGAGAGAGAAAACCGCCCGCAATGGACGGGTAAATGTCGTGCGACTTGTCCGCCCGATATGAAGGACGACCGTAGGATCTGGGGGGTCCAAATCAACGGTGGAGATACGTCCCGATGGCTGACCGGGATTGACAGTTCAAAAAGCAAGATGACAGGGATTTGACATCTGACGTGGATGATGAGTTGGCAAATGATTCATGTTCGTGAGTGATCTTGAAGAAAACATATTTAATGGCCATTCGAGTATGATTCAGGGAATCTAACACCTAGTTCATTAGCAAACAGGTGGCCACCTCCCTACGAGGCATTACCCCGTGATGATGACGCGGAGTAGAGGAATTCGAACGGACAGAGGAAAGGAAACCAGAAGGGCGGGAAGCAAAAACGAGCAGTCAAAGAGAAGACTAGATTTAAAGCCATGAACTGATAGAAGCAGAGAGGAGGGGGCAACACACAGAGACACAGAAAGCTAATAGCAGAGAACAGAGAGTAGAAGTCGAGCTGACCTGAAGGCAGCATTGAGCTAGATAGAGCCAGAGAGATTCAAAGAGTCTGTGTACTCCAGTGAAGGCTTGAGAGGTTCAAGGAAGCTCCTCAGCATAGGCCTATCATACTTCTATGAACCTCATAGGTCAAGTTCAGTAAGGAGAGTCTGTGCACTCCATTCCTACTGACTCCATTCTATTAGTGAGACTCGAATCGAGCTCACTGTTGTAAAAACTCTGCTTGAAAACATAATAAAGAGGCCACCACTAAAAAGTTGGACCAAGAGACGTAGCCCAGGAGCATTGGGTGAACTGCTTATTAAACTTGTTTTGTTTACATGTTTGACTATTATGTTTTCTCTGATTGCCTCAGTGTCTATGTATTCTAGCAATCTTATCGATCCATTGCATAAGTAACATAGGCACATCCATGCACATGAATTTGTAATACATTTCATTCTTTATCCTGGTTAAATTCCAGATCACAGATCCTTAGGCGTCTTGATGTAAATATTATGCATGTTCACCTTGAAGTTTGCAGAGCTCCGCAAACTGTTGTGCACTATAGGGGACAGGCACGACCTTCTATTGATCCACATCTGAATGCTCACCTCCATGAGCACCCAAAAGGTATTTGTCTCGTGAATCCACTTTGTGTCCTTGGTAGCCCAAAGCGACGTATACTTTATGGCCTCTAGTAAGTCTTGTTCAATACTCAAGAACTGACTGTCCTCTAGCAGTTCTCCTGTTACCAACAAAATGGACAAGAGCAACCACGCGTAGTGGAATTTCTTGCCCTGCTCCTTGGCTTCCTTATAGTTAGTCAAGAATTCCTCGTAGAGGAACTCAACCCAGTTGAATTGGACCCCCTCTATGCATTTTTCAGCCCGCGCAACTACTGGCATCAGTACCTCATCGCCGTGGCATTTTCTCATTACCTTCCCAGCCAGGAGTTGGGTGGCTACGCGCACCCCTTTATATTTGATGCTGCTAATTGTGTAACCCCTCTTTTTCTTCTCAAGTTTATATTTTTTCTTCATGGCCTCCACAAGAGCCAAAACTCCTCTTTTTTCTGCTATCGCCGCGGGGTCGTTTCCCTTATAGGGAAGTCGAGAAATTTTATGGATGAGATCTGTCGTGATGGGAATAGGCTCCTCCATCCATAAGTACCCATTGTGCACCAGGCAAAGCAGCTGCCTGATGACAAAAATAGTGATGGGCGCGCGGTGAAAGTGTGGAATCCACAATAGATGAAGCAATTCAGCCTTCTCCACACCGCGTAGCCATTTTCGTGGCTCTAATGTTTTGACTGACCCCTCCGTGCTTTGCTTCATGTGGCTCTCCATCTCTTAGTGTGGGAACTTCTCGTTGTTTGTGAGGTCACAATCTTCAAACTTCATTGTGGGCATGCGGCCCAAATCCGTGCCCTCAAACACAATTTCATCATGGAGGAGCGAGGTCTGGAGTGAGCTCTTGGTGGAATACAGATCCTTTGGTATCTTAGTTTTCCCTTTCCATGGAGGGACATACTCGGGCAATTTCACTACAGAGTGCACCGGATGGATGCCCTCTGCCATGTCCTTTGCTTCCTTTATCTCATTGACGAGAGCCTGTAGGTCCTCCTCCTCATCATCTATCTCAATGGTGACAGCCTTGCCCTTTTCTTCGATTGAGAGCTTTCCGAACCACGGATTCCTCGGGGACATAAGGACTAGTCCCGCTACCTGCTTATCTTTCTTGGGCCTTGGCGTTCGAGGTGATCTCAGGAAATCCAACGTGACCCCAATATCATCGGGAACATCATGTACTGTGGGGTCCTACGTGGCCTCGTCGGTGGTTCCTTCTGCAAATCCCAAACCTCTCCTAGTAGCTTCCATCTTGTTTGAACTGTTTGTGGTTGTTCGCGAACTTCGGGGCTCGAATATTGCTCAGCGCTCAACACTCTGTGCTCTAATCAACACCTCAAATCTCAAGTGAACAAGTGTTGTCTTGTGGCTAGCCCCTAGAGTTTTATAGCGCCTTTTGAATTCAAATTCGACCGATCCCCCAAATTCTGGGTCATCAATGCTTTCTTGGTGGCAGATTGTCCCAAATCTTACCCTTAATTCGCATCTTAAATGCGCATCGCCCGCTCCCTTTTGCCTTAAATCGGACATCTCGTCATGAACAGTGACACCAACGGTTACTTCCCAGCCTACCCATGTGGCAGCGCATCCCCTCATGTGTGGTTGCGAACCTTGTGACATGTTGATTCTGCATGCAGCTCCCTTATCGCGCACCACCCAAATAGACTCTTTTATAGTCCCGTGCTCTCTTTCAACTGCCTGGAGTGCTGAGACCGTGCTCTCTACGGCTAGTCAGGTGGTCACACCACCTGTGCGAGACTTAAACTTGCCTTCCAGTATAGTCCGTTGAAACTCCTTAATTGCCTTCGCGACAACCGGTGCCCCGCGTTCTACTATATGTAGTGTGCTCCTCTGGTTACTGCATTTGGTGAGGTGCAGTCGTAGCCATGGCAGCAGAGTCATAAATTCTCAGTGACAATCTTCTATCCAGTGGTATGATCATCTGCACCTTGTTTTGTCATCCTTGGTTTATCAACGAGCCATGCTTGCTTAACCTCATTTTCCGGCCTCTTGATCTCGACGTCCATCAAAATTCTTTTCATCCTCAGTCGTACCTGGTTTTTTTTGAGTTTGTGAAGTCTAAGGTTCCCTCGTCGAACGTCTTCCTGAATATCTATGTGTTCAACCTTGCGTAGTTGTGTGATTTATTCGTCCTGGTCTTTGCGCACTATCACAACTGCGGGAGATATTACATGCAGATTCCTCTTTGCATTCTCTTCAAAAATTACGGTCTCTACTCTTTTTCGCACCTTTGGAATCATTTCCACGGTCAGGGTTTCGCACATGGTCCTATAGGCCCATCGAACCATTGGTACGTGCAGGTCCCATTCAGTGCATCTTGCCTAGTCAACCTTGTTCAGTACTTCACACACCCTATCAGATGCTTCTTATTGGATAATTTGTAGCACGCGTCTCCTTTCTTGCTGTTGCGATTTGTTCTGATTCTCTATGCGGGGATTGGTGTCCGCTTATGCAGGCTGTACAACATATGTCTGTATCCATCGGGAAAGGTGGGCGTGTAAATCATTCTGCCCCGGCTGACTTACTCGCATTCAAAGAGCACCTATGGAATCAAAGCATCATAATACCATCGAAGAACAGAGATCTACAATCATAAACAATATTGGACCAGATGTATATTGACCACACAAATGCATATATCATCAAACATACAAGAATGTGGAGGAAAACTTGAATAGATTTATTAATATCAATAATAGCAAAGAGGATTACAATCAATTGTTCTGACCCAGCGTCATCCTCTAGCATGAAAGCCCTTCTTTCACCTCATGAAAAGCTTAGATCACCCAACACTATGATATTCCAACAAGAAACCAACAACACTTCCTTACAAGATACAAAATTCCAGCCTCTGGATCTCTGGGATGAGGGATCCATATATAGATGTTGCAGGGGGTGAGTCAGCTTCTGGGATTCTGATTAGTGTCCTCTCTGATAGTTCTTGATTCCACTTGGAGATTGATGATCTCTTACTCATCCCTGGGCGAATTCAGAGAGGCAAGTGTCACAGGAGAAGTTTCTGGAAGATTCCATGATCATACACCTCGCAAACGGCCTCTGCCATTTGTCCACTCTCGCCCATCGCACCCCATAGAAGGTATTTTTAGTATGCATCGCACCTCCCATGTGCATTAGTTTGGATGCATCGTACTTTGACCATGGAGCAGGTGAGATGGTTCAGTTTTGACCAATTCTGAGCAATTTTTCATGGAGAACTTTTGGGAGATGATGGAGAAGGAGCCCTTGGTTTATGGACATGTTTTATCAGGGTTGCAGTGCCCAAAAATGTCTATAACAGTTGCCCCCTAAAGCATGAGGTTGTTAATCTTTGATGTTGGGTGAAATGCTTTATCATGAGGATTTGAAGTTTTTTTCGAGCTAGAAGGCGACCTATAATAAGATACAATACAATACATTATCTTCATAATATTTTCATGATCTAGCTGAGGTGGGCATTTCCATGCTCATCTTTATAAATTCATTTCCATGTACATAAGACAGACAACCGTCTGTGCGGGAGACTGATGATTCTAATGGAGTCATCATCCTTTGATTCTGATGATCATCTGTGCAGCAACAATGTACATTTGATGTTTTTATTTTTCCTGAATATATCGCAGCTTGGATGGATGAAACTAGATCCGGGGTCTTCAAACTCATTCAATCTTCACTCATAGTACAAGTCGATCCATGTGAAAGATGCTCTGGGGTCGAACATGGAAAGACATCGCCTGATTACTAGCCAATGATGTAAGTTGTTAAGAGGCGCGAGAGGAATCATCGATAAGGATGATGACCCTCAAGGTACTACAGTACAATTCACGTGGTGTGAATAAGGGACTTGGCGTTGAACACCACACAAAATATTTTGGTCAAAGGCCATTGATGTAAACCTGTCGCCAGAAGTGAGAAACTTGCCATTGAGGCATGCAAGCTTCAAAGTAGTGAAAGGGTTGTCCCTAAGTCGACTTCTTGGATAATGAGCTGATGTCGACAAGAAGCGACCCACCGTAGGAGGGCCTTAATTTATTCCACATCTACGACACGGAATAGAGTAAATGATTTTGGAGGTCAAAACAATCTGATGATATAGGGTTCAGGGTGGCGGTCATGAAAGAATGGAGCATGAATGTATTGCAGCGGATGAGACACAGGTGAGATCTCTGAGCGACTTCTCTTGAACATGCCGGCGACACTGACATGATGGATTGGTAGCGTTAACCCCAAATGTGGATGGTGTGATGGACCAATGGTGATATGACTAGTGGACAGAACAACCCAACCCGACTCGGATGCGGAGTGAAAGTGTCATGTTCAAGAGCGACTTGCTACCAATAAAGTTTCTTCAAGTTTTCTTCCCAATTTTTCCCCAGTCATTGCTAACTAGTACCTCTTTATTTTTGTCAAGCTTGAGGAGGATAACATATGCTTGTTCTATAATTTTCCCTTCGGGTAAACCCGTCGCTATATTTTAACGAGCCTAGCGACAGTGAAACTCGTTCTTGTCTGTATGGACAAGTTTGTCGCTATTTGGTTTTAGCGAGTTTAACGACAAAGATAACTCGGTCCTTTTCAATTTTAGAGAGTCTAAAAAGGGACATAAAGGAAACTCAAATAATCCTTTTTCGTCATGTAATCCCTTAAGTCCGAAAAAATATAAAATAATACAAAAGGGATGAATTTTCGGTAATTTTAACGAGCCAAACAAGACAAGCGCTCGATATTTTTGTGTAATAATCCCTCAGGTCCAAAAAGATTAAAATCTAGAGGAGGGATAGCACTTCCGGTCACTTTAATGAGCTAGAGAGGCCAATCGCTCAGCAATATTTTCATATCTTATGAGTCAGGTGAAAAGAGCTTAAAGGAGACTCGTTTTTTAGGAATGATTGATAATTTCAGGTAGCAACTAATTCCATGAAAGGTTTGGAATTTTCCAATCACGGCAGTGTCACAAGGATGGCCAACAAGATCACTCTTCGCAGCTATTCCGCAAAAGGGGTAAACAATCAAATGGAGGTGAATGATCGGCTAAAACAGAGTGGAGGTGATGATGAGAACACGATCAAGGCTCAAAAGCTGATGATAATGCATTCACAATGGTTATTTACTGGAAGTTGGTTCATTTTTTAATGAGATTAAACTCTGGGGGAACATTTGCTCATTACTTATGTTTAATTTTTAACGAGCTTGAACTCCACATAAAAACTGCTCGTGCCAGTCGTATAATAAGGATGTCTCATCTAAGATGCCATTTTTTATGGAGCTTGCACCTTTCAAAGCTTTGCCCTGGATCCTTTCTTTATGCAAGTTAGGAACGACCAATCCTACGAGTTTAAAGGGTTGAGAAACTACAAACTAAGAAAATAAATGGTCGCTCTTTGCTTGCATGCCAAAAGGTTTGCATGCCCCTAGGTATAGCGAAAAATTCCCAGGTTACCATATGAAAGCTCTCCATCCGTGTTGCAGACAAAATGCTTCCTTGGTGATGTGTACCGAAATAGACAAAGGCGAGTGGTGTAGTCGCCTCCACTCACATAACTTTGACGAGGGAATCTTATTACAATCTAATCCCATTTTCCTAAACGGATGGGTGTGTCAGACTAGTCATATATCCTCTGCGGAAACCTACCTTATACCCAAGGTTTTCCTGCCGAAACAGACCAGGGTGCATGCCCCCTGGGTTTCAATCATGTCCTCCCAAATCACTCGAGCTCATCAGGTGGACAGACTGGAGATTGATGAGACATTCCTTGCATGAAAAGACCATTTAGGGATGGTATTTGACTATTTTCTAAAGAGTGAGGAGACAATGGCTCCCATGCAATAAATATAGTCACGCCCAAGGAGTAGATTATAATCCAGAGGTCCTTGGACTACCATTACGTTCATGTGAACGGTTTTCCTTCTCAATGTTATCGGCACATTGGGAAGGATCCCTAATGGTCGACTGGTTCCTTTGTCAAATCCTGTCAGATTTCTCATCTCAAGCAGAAGCAATGGCGAACCAAGCGCTTTCCAAGAAGTTGAGGAAAGGATACTCAGAGAAGCCCCTTCATCTATGATGGTACTGGCCATGACCATTCTATATACTTGTGCAATGATTCGGAATGGTACACTAGCCAGTAAACAAGGTCTGCCTAGTAGGTTCCAATCGAAGGAAACAACTAGGTTGCTTGGAGGTGGGACCGAATAGATTGCCGAATATGACTCTGAAAAACTTCCTTCCTGCGGTAAAGGAATGGGTAGACTGCCCCCATGTTCATCAGAGTCAGTGTTTACGAAAAGAATTTGAATGGTGTCGTTCTCATTCTCTTCGATGATTGTGTCATCTGAAGATGGACCTTCCAAAGGTAAGACCGAGTTGACTGCCACCTCAACCTTTTGACTTTCATCTGGTATGGGTTTGGTGGGTTTATCATCAATTACAGATGCTTCGACTAAACACAATGGCGTGTCAGTCAGATTTTCAACCAGTGATGGACTTGGCAAGAGTTTCTTATATCCAGGAGGAAGTCGTAACGGTGAAACCGGACGGTCATCCAAAACTCTTTTAGCTTCATCCAGGAAGGGAAAACGGTGGAGGGCATGATTGCCTTCACACAGTTTACAAGGAAATTTACATTTTCCTTTTTATCCAGGTGCTTCCCTTTCACTAGTTGATGGTGTACTTTCAACACGATCCTCAGAGGTTGATGACGCCGGGTTGTGCAAATGAGGAGACCCGTTCCTTAAGATCCGAGGGATGCAGGGACAATCTCGGTGGTAGTGGTCTCCTTTGCAAATGACACATGGAAATTTAGGCCTGGACGGTGCAGTGTGTGGATTTTCGCTAGACGATGCATGGTTTCCCCCTTTCGTCTTTGGCTCCTTCTCCTTCTTCTCTTTCTTCTTCTTCTCCTTCTTCTTCTTAGTTACTTGGTTTTGGCCCTTACCGGCTTTATCAATCGAAGAGGAAGGAGGAGAGGGAGAATCGGATGAAGTAGAAGGTTGGGGGGTAGCTTTTGTATCATCTAGTTGTTGACTTGATTGTTCAGGAATTATGGTGTTCTGAACGACAGAGGTTGAGAAGAGCCATATTGGCAAGCCAATCGTCAATCCTGGAAGTGACAATGTGGCCATATGAGGTGCACCAACATCTCCCCAAGAGGAGAAAGGACTAGGATTTCCTCCAAGGGGAATTCCTTGGTTGGTGGACTCCATTTTCCTCAACCTAAGACCAATGCGAGAATGGTGATATTATTCCGATTAAAATAAATTTTAGATGCTTTGACACAACTTGTTTTTTCAATTTTTAAGAGTCGAGAAAAAACAAAAGATTACTCTAGTCGCCTTCGATTTTTAATGAGATTGAAGTGACAAGTGCTCAGATGGACCTTTTCCTTTAAGGAGTCTGAAAAGGAATGAAAGAGACTACTCTGGAAATCTAGACAGAAGGATTACCAAACCAATCGCAAAACTTCAGAATACTTTTTACGGTACGGCAATCAATCTTCCCGAATGCTGTGTTCAGTGCATTGCTATCAGTAGGGCGGTAGACACGGCTTCCTATGGATAAAGGATATAGCCTATTGTGGTCTCCCAATATATACTCGACGGTACGTAGGAGCACAAGTCTGTACTGGCACTTATCGTCTCAAAGAGGAGGAATCACCCAACCAATAGTGAAAGCAACAGTTACCGGGATTTACGACACCGAAATACGTCTCTAGCCTAGACTTCTAGATGTTGTGCGTTATGTTCCAAAGCGTTTTTAGGTTCATTAAATTTATTTGACAGTTGATCTTTCTTAAGAAATTTTCCTTTCAGGTTCACCGCATGATGTAGATGTACAATTCCTAAAATGTAATCTAAGATGATAAACAATCGTTTAATCTTCTTTTTGCAATGAAAATCCTAGCTACTAAAGAAAGAGAGATGGTATTCTTTCAACATAGAGTAGAGAGCACACGCTAGATGCACTGTCCTAAATCAAACCAACAAGCAGTCTAAAAGCAAATGCACATGCATGTATTTTTTTTTAGCTTTCTTAATGTGTGAATGACAATAAGAATGCTAAGTACAAATCTGAATTATCTTTTCAAAGCGACAGTACTAACAAATTTCTCTTCAAAACGAAAGGAAGATAATGACGACACTTTACTATTTTGAATTGAAAACTACTTTCGACACTTGAAAAAACTACTAATTCAAATCAAATACAAGAGTAAATGTATAATCGACCATCAAGAATACTGGAATTCTTTTCATTTACTGAAAACGACACTTGCGACACTTTCAAATCAAAAGACGACAGCTCGACTATGCTACAACTTTGTAAAAGAGAACTGAAAATGATGGAAAATACATAAAAAAAAATTCACAGTTCTTTGCATAATTGAGGCGGAATGATGGAAAGGAAGGGGGTTTCCATAGTGGTATACTGATCACAGATAGCAAAACTCTAGAATAGAGTTGAAAAGGGTGAAGAAAAAACCAAGACCTGGAGGCAAAATTAGCCTTTTTTGATCATCGCACCTGTAACACAGGGAAACAGGGATGCATCCCACCTACTGCACACGAGAAGTGTGATGCATACAGATTTCCTTGAAGAGAGGGTGCGATGGTACCAAGACGAGACTTTACTTGGCTCTTGATCACATTTTGCAGCTCAGTTTAGAGATTTAGGCCGAGCAAATGATGTACAGTAAATAGCAATCACAGGGGCTGATCTAATGAGGTTACTAGAGCCACCACTAGGGCAATTAGAAGGTTTGGAAATCAATTGTTTAGTTTATAAACAAAACCCAGAGATAGACTGAAGCAGCATTGATCTACTTTGCACTTGCATTGCAAATGCAGTTCGAAGGCTAGCTGGCTTGACTTCAGGCTGCGTCTGTAAGTTTATAAAACAAACAAATATAGACAAACAAACAATCTATTCACTCCCCAGCGGAGTCGCCATTTTGTTATTGGGAAATCTAGTGTCCACTCAGAGCTGCTAGTCCCACTAAGACTGGTAGCTATATTGGAAACAAACAAACTAAAACTACTTTCGTTTTCCTTTATGAGAAGTAGATAAGAGGGGAATGAAGGACACCAACCTTAGTCTTGCGCTTGGTTCCTTGCTCGATTCCTCTCCCTTCTGACAAATCCTTTCTGCTTCTCCTTCGTCTACACAGCTTCAAAGAGCACCTGTGGAATCAAAGAAGCATAATACCATTGAAGAACAGAGATCTACAATCATAAACAATATAGGACCAGATGTATATTGACCACACAAATGCATATATCATCAAACATACAAGAATGTGGAGGAAAACTTGAATAGCTTTATTAATATCAAGAATAGAAAAGAGGATTACAACCAATTGTTCTGACCCAGTGTCATCCTCCAGCATGAAAGACCTTCTTTCACCTCATGAAAAGCTTAGATCACCCAACACTATGATATTCCAACAAGAAACCACCAGCACTTCCTTACAAGATACAAAATTCTAGCCTCTAGATCTTTGGGATAAGGGATCCATATATAGATGATTGCAGGGGGGTGAGTCAGCTTCTGGGATTCTGATTAGTGTCCTCTCTCTGATAGTTCTTGATTCCACTTGGAGATTGATGATCTCTTACTCATCCCTGGGTGAATTCAGAGAGGCAAGTGTCAGAGGAGAAGTTTCTGGAAGATTCCATGATCATCCACCTCGCAAACTACCTCTGCCATTTGTCCACTCTCGCCCATCACACCCCATAGAAGGGATTTTCAGTATGCATCGCACCTCCCGTGTGCATTAGGTGGGATGCATCACACTTTGACCATGGAGCAGGTGCGATGGTCCAGTTTTGACTAGTTCTGAGTAGTTTTTCATGGAGAACTTCTGGGAGATGATGTAATCAGCTGACCTTGTTATTTTAGGGTATGGAACAGCACTTTTAGGGAGTTAGGATCCCTTGGTTTATGCAAATGTTTTATTGGGGTTGCAGTGCCCAAAAATGCCTATAAAAATGGCCTTGTCATTCCTAGTAGCGTAGGATAGGGATTATTGTCATCGATAATCTCTATCACTTCAAAATCCTCCTGCGCGCCCGTGCCTTCAATATCCACTGTTACCCCTTGCAATCTTCCCATGGGCAAGATCTTATATTGGTTCACCATTCACAACTAAATAGGAGACCACTGTAGCGAGGGTCTGCCCATGTGTCTCCGTGTTTGTTTTGGCAGTACATTCACGTCTAATCCCAGATCCAGGATTACATGATCCATTTCATACTCGCCGATTTGCACAGTCAACCTCATTTCCCTTCCTGTGTGCAATGCATGCTTTCCAAGTTTCCAGACCACACACGGTTCTCCTGGCCCCACGCAATTCTCCGGCAGTCCTTTTAATGCCTTGCTATCACGTAACAGATTCATGCATGTCTCCAGAAAGGTAGTGAGCATTGAAATATCCATTCCTGGTTCTAATTAATCGATACTACCTGAAGTGGAGGCCTCTGTGAAGCTCTTCTTAGCTTCCATGAATGTCTCCTTTGTGAATTCTAAATCAAATACGTGTTCCTTTGTAGGAGCCTTGCAAACCCACGCACTTTCTTCTAGATACTTCCCTTTATCATCACAAGTAGTCACACCGCTCCTGAGCATCATGTTGACATTCAGGTTTTCTTCACGCAGTTCAAACCTCATCATCCGCAAATTCTGAGTTGGAGGGGGTTGAAGTACCCCTTTTTTGTGCAGTCTCGCTATCAGTGTAGGGCAGTCTACCTCATGATCAAACTAAGTACACTACAAACATGATGTCCTCATTGGGTGTGTACAATTGTGGCCATAGTTCCCTGGCCCTCCACAATTATAACAAATTAATTGTCCGCGACCCCTTCCTGGTCCCATTCCACCTCAACCTCAACCGCGCCCATGAAATCCAGCGTGTGCCATTCCTGCATTCAGGTCAAGGGCTCACGGCTCGCGTTTTGGTCTACACCCTGTAGGCAGGAGTCTGATCCATCATTAGTTTGTAGCTTCTGCAGGTGCACTATCATGGCCTACCGACCTGTAGAAGTTATAGAATAATTGCTGGGACGTCTGCGTATATTTCTGCAATAGATAACAATTATCCGTAGTGTGTTTTCCTCCTATCTGACAGATCGTGCACCATAATGTAGATTTTACGCTCGGTCCTGCCTATGCCTTAGGTATTAACGGCATCGGCCATCCTCCTACCAAGTAGTTTGCGAACACTGGACACTGGCCTTTGCATTTTATGCACCATACCTCCTCAGGCACCTCCGGCCAAGGTGTCCTGTATTGTTTCAAACTTTGCATTTCTAGACATAGATTTTGCAGTTGTGCATGGATTTGTTGGACTCCCAAACCAGGGTCTTGTATAGGGGTCTCATTCAATCTCATCACCATTTCTAAAGATTCAGCCTGGGTGGAAAGATTTTGCTGTGACAGTGTCATCCTTAAGTGTGGTGTCAGTGATGCTACAAGCCATGCGCGGTGTTGTCCGTCCATCAATGTCATGTTAGCTTCGCAAATCATACCCTTCAGTCATTGGTCCATATCCCAAGGGGTCTCACCCGAGAGCATCGTGATCTACTTAAACACGATGATTGATTGTGTTTCTGACTTTGGCCTGCTAAATTCCCTGTTTAGCGTGGCCTGGATTTCTGTGATTCCTGCTTTTGGATGGTCATTAGAATTCTTGATGTACCATGTTAATGCACGATCTTGCAACGCGCTCACCAGCGTAGCTTTCTTGATATTGTCATCTGCAACGCCTTGTGCTTCCCATACTGCACTTACCACGAACCAGAATTGGTCTGGATCTTCATTTGCTATTCCTCTGAATACTGATAGTTTGATCGCACTCGCCATACTGAACTGTGGTGGTGGCGGAGGTGGGGTGGTGGAGATGGAGGTGAGGATGGTGAGACGGGTGGCGGTGTAGGTGGAGGTGGTAAATGCGGAATGCGCTGCCTTAGCAAACTGACCGCACTTCTCGGAGAAACTTTCGCGAGCTCTTCCTTGCTTCCCTGCGAGGGGGAAATTAAGGGACTAGTTTCCAATTCTTCACTATTTCCGCTTCTATAGAACTTCCCACTTCATGTAGTCCCAAACATTAATTTATCTGCATAACCCGCTTTTCACACAGTAGCATCTTAATCCAAGTGTTAAAATATTTAATATACTTACCTCGCAGCCCCTTGAGGAAACGTTGCTCCGCCTCACTGTAGATGATGGTCGTATCTACCACAAACTCAATGATAAATCCTCCTATATTTCGGTCGAGCCAATGGTCCACAACTCGCACAATCTTATCTCCTGACGCTTCTAGTCTGCGCACTAATTCCGAAATCCATGCAACTGGTTTGTCAAGCCTACACCTTCCCTGAGTGTCTGTTAGCTTCGCGATCCACTCATACAACTCAGAAGGAAAGGATGCAAAGAAAATTTTATGGATTTTTTTATACAAGTAGTGCTCCAGTACTCACGGATTTTTGTTTTCCTGTGCCACGAACTCGTGAATCTTCTTATCAAACCACTCTTCAATTTCTTTCTTTGTTGGATTCTAGTGGAACGACATCAGATATCCCTTATGCAGATCCTAGTCCCGGCAATGGAACCATTTGTTGGCTTGTATGGGCCTGACCTAGGTTTGGAGGTGATTTACCCAAGCAAATCCCGGTACTACTGGCCGTTTCGGCAATAGTCCGTAGAGCATGGACTGAGGTCTCACTCGAAGTAGTATGGGAGGGTGCTAGAACCAAGTTTCTGCACCCTAGGGATGTCTGATGAGCTTCTGGCAGTTCATGGTTTGACCCTGTGCATATGTCGCTACATGCACCTATTAGTCCCTCGCAACCTACAATGCTGCCTCTGCACAGCCTTACTCGCGGCGCAATCCGTATTATACCCAAGGTCCTTACTATTTAACCTGTTATTTCCTGATTACTTAACTTATTTGTGTAAGACTAATGATAAATCAACAGTATAACCAGTAATCATATAAGTGAAAGTGATAAACAAAATAGTGTAACTATAAAGGAGGCAATATACAAGTAGATGCGTAGAAATTGGAATCAACTTCTCTTTATTATTCTTTGTTCAAGATTACAGACTCGACACTGCCCTGTGCACTCAGCTGCAGGGGTCCGCGCCCTCAGCTGCGGACTCTACTTAGTCCTCTACGCACTCAGCTACAGAGCCTCTTCCTACTACTACGACCCAATACCCTTAGATTCTTATCTATGCTTGAACCATTCATATTCATCTATCGCGCTAATTTTCTCCTTCGCTATCTTTACAACTTAGAGCCTCTCTTTATTTATACAATCCCATGGTCCGCAGACCATGGGTAGGCTGACATGACATTACATTACTTGACAATACTTAGGGCAGAAAACCCTATGACTCAACCTATACTTCACGCTCTGTGCCCACAATTCACGGAGTCTTACAATACTTTTGACCAAAACCTAGGCTTTGAGCCCCAAAACATTCTGTGGGGGGATTCCATGCCCAACACCTAGGCATCCATAATTGTAACAAATCAGTTGTCCTCGGCCTCTACCAGGCCCTCCTCCATCTCAGCCTCGGTCACGCCCCTAATAATCACCTCGCGTTCCCCCAACACCTTGGTCTAGAGGCCACATTTCTGCCTACACCCTATATGCAGGTGTCCTACCCATGATTAATTCATAACTATGGCAATTGTGCTCATAGTTACCTACTGATTGACAGAAATTGCAAAAGAGTTGTTGTGGTGTTTGCATGAATTTATGCAGCAAATGGCAATTTTCGGTCGCATGTTTCCCAGCCACCTGGCATATAGCGCACCATAGCGTGGACCCTGCACTTGGCCCTGCTGCAGCCTCTGGTTGTAAAGGCATTTGTCCCCCTGCTGCAACATAGTTCGCAAAGATTGGGTAGTGATCCTTGTCATGCCCCTACCCTTGCATTTTAGGCACCAAACTTCTTCGCATGCCTCTGGCCGAGCTATTCTGTCCTTCTTCTGGCTTTTCTTTTTGAGACAAAGGTTTTGCAACTACACATGAATTTGTTGAACCTCTAGATTAGCATCCGGCATTGGTGTCTCATGCAGCCTCATCACAATTTCCAGAGCTTCTGCCTAGGTTCCAATCTTCTGTTGTGATAGCACAACCCTCAGGTGGGGCAGGAGCGAGGCTATGAACCATTTGTGATGTTTTCCATCAGTTAGGTTCATGTTGGCCTCACGAATCATACACTTCAACCTTTGGTCGAAATCCCAGGGCATCTCCCCAGGCTTCATCATGATCTACTTGAACCCCACAATCGACTATTCTTGAGACTTAGGTCTACTGAATTCTCTATTCATCACGGCTTGGATATCTTCCAAAGTGGACGTTGGGTTGTCAGTACTGTACTTAATTTACCACGTTAGTGTGTGGTCCTGCAAAGCACTAACCAGCGTATCTTTCTTGATCTGGTCGTCTGTGATACCCTGAGCTTCCCATACAGCCTTCGTTTTGACACCTAATCTTCATGATTGGGGGAATTGTAAATAAATAAATCAGGAATGTGAACAGTCATCGGGACAGGAACTGAACAATCACTCCTAATGTATATAACAATAACCTACCTATGGAATAATCAGACGAATCAGTTTTACTGCCTTTAGAGAGTTACTGCCTGGCCTGACATGGTATCAGAGCCAGTTCTAAAAATAGTTGTAACTCCCTTCATTTTTGCCACTGCCTCTGTCCTGAGCACTGCTCTGCCTCAGTCCTGAAATAGTTTGCCACTGCCTCTGTCCTGAGCACTGCCACTGCCTCTGTCCTGAGCGCTGCCACTGCCTCTGTCCTGAGCACTGCCACTGCCTCTGTCCAGAGCGCTGCTCTGCCTCTGCCTCTGTCGCTCTCTGAACAGTCAGAGCCATGTCATAAACGTTTCAAAAAAAAAAATGCGTTATTCTGTGTACATTCCGTTGGAGAAACGGTTTCCTCTTCCGCTGCGCTACGTCAATGAATCGATTTCACGAGTTTCATGGTTTTCTTTTCGGGTTAGTTTTCCAGACATTGGCTCTCTGTGGCATGAACTTTTCATGGCACTAACTGCAGCTGTAGACCTGAGCATTGAAGCGTGCAGGCCATTCATTATTAGTAGAAGAAAAAGAAATAGAGGGTTTCTTTCTTCTGAAGCAGCAGATCGAATCACATTGACTCCAGCCTTGCATCCACCCGACTTGTCAAAGATCTGGAAGATGTTTTTAAGAAATTTGATGCTAATGGAGATGGAAAGATATCGTGGCTGGAGCTCAGGCCGATATTGAGTTCTCTATGACTGCTCTATACGCCTTGAATTTGGCTTAAATAATATGTGTCGTGCTGGAGATTTTGATATTCAAGTTTGAAATGTACTAGCGTTGGTATTAATGCTCTATACGCCTTGAATTTGGCTTAAATAATATGTGTCGTGCTGGAGCTTTTGATATTCAAGTTTGAAATGTACTAGTGTTGGTATTAATGCTCTATACACCTTGAATTTGGCTTAAATAATATGTGTCGTGCTGGAGCTCAGGTCGATCTTGAGTTCCCTTGGTTGCAAGGCAACCGAAGAAGAGGTGAAGAAGATAATCAAAGAAGCGGACCGTGACGGAGACGGTTTCATTGATTTGCAAGAATTCGTCGATTTGACTCTTGGAAGTTACGGGAGAGAATAGCGGCAAGCAAAAAAATTAAGAGGCACCGCACCATTGCAGAACTGATACTTATATACGTTGTTCCATAATACATTGTTCTATACATATATAATGCTGATATACATTGTTGTATATGAATGTTATTAACGTTGAAAGATTGGAATGTTGTTGTCGTATTGGAATGTTATTAACGCTCTTGCGTTTGGCTCTCACGCTGTCCCCCATATACCACGACAAAATAATACCTCTGTTTTTTTACAATTTCATTGTACATCAGTAGAAGTTTTTTTATCAGCAGAAGTTTTTTATCAGTAGAAGTTTTTTTATCAGCAGAAGTATTTTTTACAGAATGCATTCAATCATCTCTATGGTAGGAATAGTTCTCACTGGCAAGGAGAACTATCCTGAATGGTCCTGGATGATAAAACACACCCTCATCTTCAATGAGTTGTGGAAAGGAGTGTGTGTCGGAGAAGGAGACAATGACCTAGTGCAGCCTACATCAGACAAAGAGCTCGTCATTTGGGAAAACAAGAACAACAAAGCCTATGCATTAATCGCAGCATCTGTAAATGAAGAGGTGAGTCGCCATATTTCATCATATTCAACTGCCTTTGAAGCTTTACAAAAGCTGAAATAACTCTATGACTCACATTCTGCACTTGAAGTTGTTCAGCTCATGATTAAACTCTTCACTCTTGAACTGAAAAATAATGATCCTCTTGCTCTTGCATCTGAAGTAAAGTCTATAATGCATGATATCGAATCCACTAAGGTTGAGCTGGATATCCCTCTTATTGCTTTTCTCAAGGCACTCTATCCTACCTACTCCAATTATCTTGAGTCTTTACAAGCAAATGGAAATCTTAAAGATATAACCTTTGACTCTCTTGTGAAAAAGTTTGCTGAAAGAGAGAAAGCCTTTGGAAAGAAGACAGCCCCTGAATCTTCTAAAGAGACTGTGTGCCTTGCTCATAAAGAAAAGCATCGTGCTCAAGATTCTACAAGAGGAAGAGGTGGACGAAGAGGAAGAGGAAGATACTTCAGAGGCAGGGGGGGCAGACATTCTCAAGGAGAAAAGGCAG
This sequence comes from Pinus tabuliformis, assembly GCA_031772625.1. Lineage (NCBI taxonomy): Eukaryota > Viridiplantae > Streptophyta > Pinopsida > Pinales > Pinaceae > Pinus > Pinus tabuliformis. Next base: position 76,153,805 of record CM062819.1, on the reverse strand, counting down.
ATCTGCATTGCATTCGCTGCAAAAGAAATGGATCACATGATGCTTCTACATGCAAGCTACCATGGGACAAAATTGAGCAGAAAAGAAACCAGCAGAAAGGTAAAACTGATGATACAGACAAAGGTAAAGCACCTGAATCCACTCACTATATTGAGGCACAATGTAACATTGGAGTAAATGAAGATTTGTTTAATGCTTCACTTGCTTCTTCGAAAAATGATTGGTTTCTTGATTCAGGAGCAACCTGTCATATGACTCATAGAAAAGATTTTTTTAAAGATTTCACTGACAATGTTGATGGAGCAGTATACTTTGCAGATCAGTCAAAAATCAAGCCATTAGGGCTTGGCACAATCAGGCTTAAACTTCCTGGTCTTCCAGACTTTCTTCTGGATCATGTTCTATATCTCCCACAGCTCAAGAGAAACTTGTTGTCCTTGGTCCACATCCGCCAGCAAGGTCACTCCATTCATATGTTTGATGGCAAGCTTGAGGTAAGAAAAGCATCTGACCACTCACTTGTCATGAGGGGAATAGAAGAAGAAAGACTTCTCAAACTACAAGGAACCTCTGCTCATACACAACATTTCTCATATATTTCTCATCATGAAGAAGGTACACTTCCATCAAGTTTATTATGGCATGCTAGATTTGGACATTTAAACTATGACAGTCTCTACTTATTGAAGAAAAATGGTGTTGCTGGTTTGCCTACAATTCCTAGGAAACATAAGCAATGTGATGCTTGCATTCTAGGAAAGCATAGCAAACAGTCTTTTCATGATTCACATTCAAGAGCACATAGGAAGCTTGAACTCATTCATTCAGATTTATGTGGTCCAATCCCTGTTCCTTCTGCAAATGGAAATAAATATATCATGACATTTATTGATGATTACACCAGAATGTGTTGGGTTTATTTATTGAAGAACAAATCTGATGCCTTTCAAACATTCAAGAATTTTCATAAATGGATTGAAAATGATGCACAGTCTCATATTGGGTCTATTCGCACTGATAATGGAAAAGAATATACATCAAATGAATTTGAAAACTATCTTCGCCAACATGGGATCAAACATCAAACAACTGTGCCTTATAATCCCCAACAGAATGGTGTAGCTGAAAGAATGAATAGAACAATCTTGAATATTGTACGATCCACGCTTTTCTTCAAAAATGTAAAGATAATGTTTTGGGCTGATGCTGTTCTATGTGCTGCATATATAAAGAATAGATGTCCATATAATGCTATAAGAAACAAGACTCCTTATGAATTGTGGTATGGACATGTTCCTTCGGTAAAACATCTCAGGATCTTTGATTCCACCTGTTATGCTTTGATACCAAAGGTACATAGAAACAAACTTGGTGCTAGAAGTCGTAAGTGTATCTTCCTGGGGTATTCAAACACCTCCAAAGCATACCGTCTTTATGATGAAGTAAATAAAAAGTTTGTTATATCTAGAGATGTAATTTTTCTTGAATCATCCAAATCTGACAATGTTGTTGAGCGGCAACTTGATCGCTTGGATAGATTTGCAAAAATGAAATCATTTCAAGAGTTTGATAATCATATTCCACATCTTGAAGGGGGGATTCCTATACTAGAACAACATGTGGAGACTCAATCTTGATTCAGTCCCAACTCAATCAACAGAGCACCCTGGACCATCTCAGAAAGGTCCCCCAAAGTGGCTGACAAAGACACTTGAAATTGTTCATCCTGATGAAATTGGAAAAACAGGAACCAGAAATTCAAACCGACAAAATGGAGGTGATGTAGATGACTCTAATTCACCTGTTGATATGGATGTTACTTATGATTGTGAATTGAACCTGTCTACAGATTTTGAACCAACTTCCTTCAAAGAAGCTGCTTCTCATGATGAATGGAAATAAGCGATGCAAAAGGAGTATGATGCCCTCATAAAGAATGGCACTTGGAAGCTGGTTGATCCTCCATTTGGAACCAAACCAATTGGCTGCAATTGGGTCTACAAGAACAAGTACAAAGCTGATGGCTCACTTGACAAGCACAAAGCTAGGCTTGTGGCAAAAGGTTTTGCACAGAAGGAAGGGGTCGATTATGAGGAAACCTTTGTCCCACAGCAAAATGGGCCACCATTCAGACACTTTTTGCACTAGCAGCTCAGAACGGTTGGAAAGTCCATCAAATGGATGTAAAAACTGCATTCTTAAACGGAGATCTAAAAGAGAATGTTTTTATGTCCCAGCCTGAAGGATTTGCTGTGAAAGGACATGAACATAAAGTATGCAAACTTGTGAAGTCCTTGTATGGCCTCAAACAAGCACCGCGAGCCTGGTATGAAAAACTAATTGAGCATCTTCTGAAACTCAACTTCAATCATTTTGATCTTGATGATGCAACTTTATTTGTCAAGAAAGTTGGCAAAACAGTTGTGTATCTTGTGGTATATGTAGATGATCTTTTAATGACAGGGAACAATGAAAGCTACCTTGCATCCATAAAGAAGGAATTGGGGAAAAGTTTTGAAATGACTGATTTGGGCTATGTTCATTACTATCTTGGCATTGAAGTAACCCAACATTCAAAATCCATATTTCTTTCTAAAAAGAAATACATTGGAGATTTGTTAAACAGATTTGCCATGACAGAGTGAAATCCTCTTTCTACTCCAATGGAACAAAACTTAAAGCTCACATCTATTGAAGGAAAGGAATTTGAGGATGCAACAAAGTATAGACAACTTGTAGGAAGTCTCATCTACCTCACTACTACCAGACCAGACATTTCATTTACTGTTGGAATCCTTTCTAGGTTCATGCAAAAGCCTTGTGAGGGACATTGGTATGCTGCAAAAAGAGTTCTAAGGTACTTGAAGGGAACTCAAGACCTTGGAATCAAGTATACACAGGTGGATGACTTCAGCTTGATTGGATACTCTGATTCAGACTTCGATGGAGACAAAGAAACCTGGGGTATCTACTTCAGGATATGCTATGAGTCTTGGATCAGGAGCTATCTCCTAGAGATCACGCAAACAATCAGTTCCAGCAGATTCCACAACAGAAGCAGAATACGTGGTAGCAGCTGAAGCAACGAAAGAAATTGTGTGGCTCAGGAAAATTCTTGAAGATTTGCAGGTAAAACAAGTACAATCAACTCCACTCATGATTGATAACACCTCTGCAATAAAGTTGGCCAAGAATCCAAAGTTCCATGATCGAACAAAGCATATCAATACTAAATATCATCTGATTCAACATCATGTTGAGGCCAAAACAATCCATCTTCGTCATTGTTCCACAAATGAGAAAATTGCAGACATCTTCACCAAAGCACTTGGAAAGGAGAAGCTTGAATGATTCAGAATGATGCTTGGACTCACCAACATCCCTTCAAATTAAGGGGGGCAATGTTGACACCTAATCTTCATGATTGGGGGAATTTGTAAATAAATAAATCAGGAATGTGAACAGTCATCGGGAGATGAACTGAACAATCACTCCTAATGTATATAACAATAACCTACCTATGGAATAATCAGACGAATCAATTTTACTACCTTTAGAGAGTTACTGCCTGGCCTGACACTTTGCAATGAACCAAAACTGGTCCAGATCTTCATTTCATACACCCTTAAATACAGGTAATTTTACGGATTTCACCATATTGAACAATGGTGAAAGGGGCAGTGGTGTGGGTGATGGTTAAGTGGTGGAGGTGAGGATGGAGGCAGTCTAGATGGATGGGATGAGGGTGGATGTGGTGTAGGTATTCGAGGGAACCCTTGTCTTATCAACTGACTAGCACTCAGGGGAAAAGTTTGTGCTGCTCCTTCATCATCACTCAATGGAGGCTCAATCAGTGGGCAATACTCAAGACCTTTTCTTCCTTCATCCCTAAAATACTTTCTATTTTGTGTAGCTCCAAACATAAAGGTAACTGCATAACCCGCTGTTCACACAAGAGCATCTTAATCCAAGTATTTAGTGACTTTAAATACTTACCTCACGGTCCTTTAAAGAAGTGTCGCTCGGCTTCGTTGTAACTGACAGAGGTATTGACCACGAACTTTGTCACAAATCTTCCTATGATGCGATCGAGCCAATGGTCGATAGCGTGCATGATATTATCTTCAAAAGCTTCCAACCTGCTTACTAACTCTGGTGTCCAAACAATCGGATTATCAAGCAACCACCTTCCTTGGCCATCTGCCAACTTCATGATCCACTCGTATAACTCAACTGGGAAGGAACAAAAGAAGATTTTGTGTATTTCTGTGTATAGGTATTTGTCCAACCATTGTTCTTTCATCAATCACGGATTCTTTTTTTCTTGCATCGTGAATTCGTGGATCTTTCTATCCAACCAGTTTTCGATCTCTTTCTTAGTTGGATTCCAAGGATACGACATCACACATCTCATTATGCAGATCCCAGTCCTAGAAACAGAACCATTTTTTGGGTTGATGGGCCTTGACCCAGGTTCAACATTAGGCAGCCAAGAAAATCCCTACACTACTGGCCCTTTCAGCATCAATCCGCGAGGCGCAGACCAAAGTCTCACTCGAGGTAGTATGGGGGGATAAAGGAACCAAGTTTCTGCACCCTCAGATGGTTGTGATGTCAGTTTTCTATCTTAATCCCTACCTTCGCACAGATCGATAAGCCTTTTAGAGCTTATCAATGTATTTCCTCTTCCGTCTTTTACAACCTCCGCGAAGGTATCCGACTGTTCTTCGCGCAACCTTAAACAATGATTCAGGAACTTACGTGCCTTTGTGACTATGTTACTGCCCCATTCCCTACTTATCTTAGTGGTTAGCCAACTTTATCATGCAATTAAGATTACCCTCGCGTAAACATACATTATTACTTGTGTGCAAATAACAGATAGAAATAGATAAAGTGGCGCATCAATTTGACATTATAACGTAAACCCAGAACTGAACATATCATAATCGCATGCAATAATTAGAGACAGAAAACACAGTGATTCCATAATACTTCTCTTTATTTATGATTCAAATTCCTAGTACAAACTCTATCTACCCTGCATACACAGCTGCAGGGGTCCACACACTCAGCTGCAGACTTCCACCCTTGGCCTCTGCGCACTCAGCTGCAGAGCCTCTTCCTACGCTAATACTCTCGCTCTTAGCTCACCCAAACTTACCAATGACTCATGAATTATAACTTACTTATTGTACTTCCCTCCCTTTAGATCTTCTAAGACTTCCCTTTTTATACAATCCCATGGTCCCCAGACCATGGGTAGATCTCCAAAGTCGACACAACTTATCTAGACTAAGGTTGGAAATCTCTTTTAACTTTAGACATCTTCATGCTCCATGACCACAAAATGCAGAGGCTTTACATTTACACAAAATTCAAGCCTTTTTCCCCAAAAATTGGGTGTTTAACCCCAAAATTGACCCCCAGGGGACCTGTTCCCAACGCTTTTCCAAAGAGGGAAACTAGTCAATCTATATGGGGCCAGGCCTATTAGGGCAAGTGTGAACATGTTGCTTGCAGAACACTACCCAGAAGCATTGAAATCAAAGAGCGGCAAGGTTGATATCATGAGTGTTAACGACCTTATATTGAAAACACTTCTCTTGACCATAAACAAAGTGGTTGGGGCTTAGGCATTGCATGGGTCCAACAAATCCAAGTTCCAATATGCTATAGACTGTACGGCAGCGACTATATTCAACTGGGTGGAAGCCATGAAGGTAAACATGAAGCGCCAATTATCCAAATCCAAGGTAGGAAACCAGGAGCAGTTCGAATATGGTTATGTTCTAGTGACCTTCATTTTGGAGCGGATCCCACAATTTCACTACTAGCTTATTGAGGTGAACCCGCAATTGCCAAGAGACCAACGGATGGTCCGTTGGAGTGAATTGATGCCTAGAATCACCGGGGGCCAACATATGTCATACAAGCCCGCCTTCTTTTTGTGGCTAAGGTAGTAGCTGATCGTAGTAGAGGATTGGCCCTATAGCGATACTGACTTCCGCCGCTATCCAGATATGTCATTCCAGAGGGAGAAGATTATGATGATGGAGGTAAACAAAATACTTTTGATTTTTTTTAATTGTTTTTTGAAATATGTGCATTCATGACATTTCGATTTTGTAAATGCAGATGTGCGACCAGAGCGACCAATCGGGATGTCCCAAATCGCCAGGTGCATTTCTCAGAAACTTGATATGGCTCCTTATGAGGAGCGAGTCGATAATGAGGAGGAAATCACACCAAACCTTGAGGGATTGACCAGAGGTATCCCAAAGTATGCCTAGGTGAGTGACATACCACTCCAATATCAGCAGCACACAGTGGGCGTATCAAACCAGATCTGCCGACTACTGACTCGTGTAGTACGAGCAATAATGTGCTATCAGGAGCACCATGTCGAGTAGTCTATAGGTTTAGCATTTTACAGTTTTGAGTCCTGCGAGCCACAAATGTAATTTTGAACACATATATTATTTTTTTGGGGTTTTGATGTATGACACTAAAACATTATTGACATATATATATGCTATAGTTTCTACTTACTATTGTACAAATGTTTTTGCTTTTTCACATATTTCGCAAATTTATGTCCAACGCATAATTAGCTAATGCATATGTTAATATATTCATATGCCTAGGAATATGATGATGTGTGATGTAATCAAAATTTCTTTCTAAGAGACGAATACGCAAATACATTCTCAATATCTAAGGGTTTCTGATGGAATATTGCCCGTTGAGTTGAAGAACAACAAGTTGTGAATAAAGGTTGACAACCAATTCCTGAATGTCAAGAGCAATGGCTTCTGACAACAATTCAATAAATGCACTACTCAGTAATGTTATTAGTTGTTCAACCTCAAAAAATACCTTGAAGATCAATAAACTCACCATGGGGGTCATAAATGGCCCATGCCACAGAAGATAGATTCCAGGTAGTATGGAAAGCACCATCAATGAAACCGATGTGAGGATTTACAGACATCTACAAAGCGGGCGAAGACATAGTAAGCAGGAAAGTTGCTTGAAAAATAGCACACCAAACCACACTGCACAAAAATGAATAACACATTATTGTACAAAAGTAGCCATGCAAGATGAGTCAGGCATAGTACTTTTTTAGATACAGCCCTTTACGGGGCTTTTCTAAGGGATTTCCCTCATAATCAATCATCTCATATGCCCCTTTTTGTAACACACATTTAACAATTTAGTGCCCATGTGTGGTGAAGTAAAATTATGAGTGTGGACACAAACAATTCCTCTAGCTCGATAATGGGTCTAGCCACAACTGATACATTCTATGGAAGATTTCCTTAGGTTAGAACCAATTACGAGTTCCAACCACTTAGTACATTTATCTCATTTGAAGATGTCCTTGCTTTCTCGCTCCAGCTATCTCTCGCTTCCTTCTTCAAACACCTGAAACAAGTAAACAATATGAAACAACAATCGTGATAATAGACAAATTGTAATTCAACCTACTTAACAAGTCAAGAAACATTAATCCATGAACATGTAAGATGAGAAATCATGTAGTAAATCAATCAATAGTTGCATATATGTTGAATCAAGAAGAGATTACAACCATTTTCTTCACGTTGCCGTTCTCCTCCGACAAAACCAGGTTCCCACATGCTTCTGCTAACATTCCATGATGGCCTCAACAATAGTAGTTTTAAGTCTCTTCCCTTTAGGCTTCACACTAAACCAAATTCACACTTCTCCCTCACACAACTAGAGATCTACAACTATGAATAGCTTTTTTTTTACTCTAAACTTAATTAGCACTAGCACACAAACATTAACACTTCAACACTAGCTTGTGCTTGGGAAAAAGGGAGGTTTATATAGGATGAAGGGATGGGAGATGGATCCTTTTCTCATGGGAGAAGGTCTTATCCCTTGAGGTAGTTCCATCATAACAGGGGAAAGGAGCCCAAATTGACATCCTCGAACCCATCCGGCCAAACCATTTACCAGACTTCCATTACGAAGCTTCTAGAGCTGGAAGCTTCAGCTCTTTATTTGAAACACTTTCCATAAGAGGACCAACGTGACTGGAACGAAGCTCAGTCGCTCTGATCGGCGCTAGGGACAGTGTTAATCCCTGCATATTGGCATGAGGAGGACAAAGGAAATTAGCGTCGGTCTTGTAAACTGGGTAAAAAAAAAAAATTTGGGGAAATGGTGCAAAGAGGGAATTGCTCTGCTCATGAAGAGGGACACAATGGGAGTTTCTTCATGAAGGGTAAGCATGAAGGGTTCACTGTAGAGGTCCTCCAAGATCAAGGAACAGGGAGTACACGGACAGTGACAAAATTTTGTGTAACATATGCCCTCTAAAGCGTGAAGGCCGAACTAGAGCAGCGGATGAAATGCTTTATGAATCCGTGCGGGGAACCGTAGTCTGCCATCGGAAAACCTGCAAGAAAGTACAGATACATATACATAATTTAGAACTCTATCAAATGATAAATGAATTGTGGCATGGATGCAACCATCTAGAGAATGATCATGTAAATGGATCCATGTATGGGCGCAGCCATCCTTCAAAGAGGATCATAATGAAACCAAGGTATGGTCGCAGCCATCCAATAATGAGAAGGATCACAGATGATAACTCATGGTATGGTCACAACCATCCATCTAGAAAAGACATGCATATCAACATAACCATGTCACATTACTTTGCAATGTGGAATTTTTGTGATCTGATCCCAGCGTCTTGCGCTCCAACACAACCCGATCAAAGTACAAATTCCAACATGTGAATAGATGTGTTGACGTCAAACATGCTAGAAATTCGCTTGATTACCAGTCAATGATGTAAACTGTTAACAAGCACGAGAGAAACCACCAATAATGATAATGGTCCTCAAGGTACTATTAGTACAATCCACAGAATGTGAATAGAGGAACAAAATTTGAACACCCGTGAAATCACTCGATCGAAAGTCAATGATGTGAACTTGTCATCAAGTGCGAAGAACTTACCATTAGGGCATGCAAGCTCTAAGGTACTGGAAGGGAGTCTCTCAGTCAACTTCCCGGATAATGAGTTGAAATCAACAGGAAGCAACCATGTCGTAGGAGGGTCGTAATGTATCCCACATCATCAACACAAGACAAAAGGATGCAAAATGATTTTGGATGATACAGAGAATCAGAGGTAAATGTAACTACAGAAGGACAACGCTTGAACATATCAACGACACGATTGGAACTTTGGAAACTTTTGGATCCATAGGATCGGTGGTCATGATGACGTGGCAAGGATCAAATGGAAGATAAAAATGAACGGCCCAACCTAGGAAGGTCAACGATACAAAGGAGGATATCCCAACCTGACACAAAGCAGAAAGTGTCATGTTCAAGAGTGAGCTACCGACACAACTGATTAGATTTCCAAATTTCCCCTCACCATTTCTAGGAGGTACCCCAATTATTTTGTAATCGAAAGATTGAAGGGGATATCATATGCTTGCACTGTAAGTTCATCCTTCGAACGAATCCGACTTAGTAATTTTAACAAGCCCTAGGAAGGAGAAGCTCATGTTCGTCATGACGATGAATCCAATGTCATTTAATATTTTAAGAAGTTCGACAAAGGTGTAACTCGACATCTTTTTCATGTTTAGAGATTTTGAAAAATACACGTAAAAGAAAACTCCACATGGTCCCTTTTCGTATGTTTGTGTCTCTCGAGCCCGAAAAGGTAGAAAGCAATACTTGAGAGAACCGCTTGACCATTTCAATCAAGGAGTACCTTTTTCGTAAATAGTGCATCCTAGCCCGAAAAAGGGGTAAACTTATACTGGGCACATGATGTTTCACATCCGTTAACGAGTTCAAAACGACAAGAGATCGTCAATCTTTTTGCTTTTAAAGAGTTAGAAAAGATCTTGAAAGTGAACCCCCCATTTTATTCTCTTTTACGAGTCAAAAGGGAAAAAACTCGGAAATCTTTTCATATGAGTTTAAAGAGTCGAGAAAAGAAATGAAACATGACTTTTCATCATCGTAGAACACCCATCACCTATCGTTGTGCAAAAAGGTAAAGTGCATTATCCAATTCTTTAGGCAAAATAGGTTAAAATATTTACAAAACCTAATATTTTCATGAAAAACTGAATAAAAAGGAGAAAAGTAAATATAGTTTTACCATTTACAATTTTACCTTGCTGTGAAGACTTTTCACTCACTTTTTCCCTAATTATTTTGGAGAAAATTGTAGGAGATCCGGGAGGTCATTCGCCAAGCGGCCAGTTATAGGTAAGAGCCAAGGCCCTGAGCTTCATTTTCATGTCTTTTATTCCTGTTTTTAACCATTTTTAGGTTTTTTTAAGGAGGTTTTATCAAAAGTTCTTCACCCTCGGTCGGCGTGACTTCTAGGCACAGAATCATGCCGGCCGAGGGTAATTAACATGGCCTATCTCACCATCAACGCAATTGTTTTTAAAACAGGAACTTCGGCACTATCAATAGGGAAAAACCCTATTTCCTCTTGATTCTTGACTCAAATCTATGGGCTTTGTAGGAAAGAATCATTGAAAAGGGTAGACTAGAAAGAACGGGAACATGAAGATGTGGAAACCTAGGCACTGAACGATCCAAATTTCTTGGAAGCTTGTGGGATCCTCAAATTCTTTCTCACACCAGGGATGCGGGCCCAACATGAGTTGCTTCGGTGCCTGATTAGTCTCTGGGACATAAATCGGGAAATATTCATCATTGGTGACCAGGAACTGGAGTTAGAAACTTCAAATAGACATTTCATTATAGGACTGTCTCGAAGAGGGGAACCAGTCAACTTATACAGGTCACGACCGATTGGGGCAAGCATATCCACGTTGCTCACTGAACATTTCCCTGAGGATCTCAAATCCAAGAGTGGGAAGATTGAGATTTCCATTGTTCAAGGTTTGACACTGAGAGTGCTTCTATTGACTATCAATAGAGTGGTGGGGTCCCAGGCAGTGCACGAGACTAACAATTTGAAGTGCTTGTATGCCATCAACTGCACAGCACCTACGATCTTCAACTAGGCAGAGGCCATGAAGATCAACATAAAGCGCTAGCTGACCAAAGCTAAGGTGGGGAAACTGAAGCAATTTTTCTTCAAATCTGTACTAGTGACCTTCGTCTTGGAATGGGTGCCACTGTTCCAATACCGGTTGACTGAGATAGATCCTCCCATGCCACGCGACCCATGGATGGCCCGCTAGAGTCGTTTGATGCCCAGGATCACTGGGCGCCAGCACATGTCATAGAGACCTACATTCTTTTCATGGCTACGACGACAAAAGATCATTGTGGAGAACTGGCCATACAGTGGCACCGACTTCCGTGGACATCCGAACATGCCATTACCAGATGGAGAGGATTTTGACAATGAAGGTAAAAAAATCAATTTTCAATTTTTTGATTTTTTTTAAATTATTTTTGGTATGTATGTTTTTATAACATTTCGCTTTGCTAATGTAGACGTTGGACCAGAGCGTCCTGTTGGGATGTCCCCAATAGCCAAGTGCGTTGCCCACCCGATTGATGTTTTCGCTCCTTATCAGGAGGGGAGTGACAACGAGGAGGAGATCGTGAGGAACCTTGAGGGATTGACTCGTGGTATCCGAAAGTATGCTCGGGTGGGAGACATTCCTCGCCAGTACCAGAGACACACGGTGGGAGTATCGGATCGAATCCGAATATTGCTAACTCTTGTTGCACGAGCTGTATCATGCTACCCAGCACTTACATTTTTTAGGCCTACGTGCCATGGATATATGAGGCCTGAGAGCCACTGATGTTATTTTGGACACACATATTATTTTTTGGGGTTTTGATGTGTCAAACATTATCACCATATATATATGTGTGTGTGTATATATATATGTGTTGTATTTTCTTGCTTACTATGGTACAAATGGTTTGTTTTATCTTTTCACATGTTTCGTAAATGTCTATCCAACACATAATTAGCTAATGCATCTGTCAATGTATTCATGCGCCTAGGAATATGATGATATGTAATATAATCAAAATGTCTTTCCAGTAGATGAATACGAAGATACATTCTCAATATTTGAGGGTTTCTGACGGAATATTTCCCATTGAGTTAAAGGATGACAAGCTGTGAATCCAGGTTGACAACCAACTCTCAAATGTCAAGAGCAATGGCTTCCGACAACAATTCTATGACCGCACTATATTCAGCAATGTTGTTAGTTGTATGACCTAAATAGATACCTTGAAAGTAAATCAACTCACTGTTAGGGTCATAAATAGCCCATGCCATGGATGATAGGTTTCGGGTACTACGGCAAGCACTATCAGTGAAATGATGTGAGGAGTCGCAGACATCTGCAAAGCAAGGAAAACATAGTAAACAGGAAAGTTGTTTGAAAACTAACACACCAAACCACACTGCACAAAAATTAATGACACACTTATGTACACAAGTAACCATGCAAAATGACCTAAGCATAGTACTTCTTAAGGGATTCCATGCCAGGACTCGAGTAATCAATCAACATATATGAAAAACAGAGTTTTACCATTGCCATGAAGAGTAAGCATCGACTCGGCCAAATAATAGAGTAGAACTCATATAAGACTTTGCCCCCATGCCCCCTGGGCAAGGGAGGGATATGAGTCAGATGAAAATCCCATTGCAATAATAGGCAATCGGTGAAAACTTGGGAAGGGAGAAAAATCCTGAATCCATGAAGGGATAAAGGTGCCCTTAGTTGAATGATCATGACCACATCAGGATAAACTGACATGTCAAAAGGCGATTGAGAAGAGAACTCTTTGAGACCAATAGACATGACTGCTAGGCGAGGCAGGAATGAGGAACAATGATGAGTATCGGTCCAAGGTGGTTCCTGGAGAGACATGAGTTCCATGATACATTCATTGGCAAGGATGATCTCGGCTAAGGGATCAAGTGATTCCAAAGCGCCAAGCCACGGGGATTGAGAATACGTATCTAGAGAGGTCTTTCAAATAGAAGAATTAGAGGATGAAAAACTCGAAGCCGAAACAATTGCCACGTAATTGATTTCGGCAAGACTAAGCGGCATAACCTTGCCCTAGGTATCAAAAAGATTTGGTGAAGGTATGACCCAACGGTCAGATTTGACCGAGACCATGTTGTCAGAGACAACATGAGGAGGTGGGAGTGGAAAATTTCCCATTAAGGCAGAATCTTTGAAAAGACCTGCCCCCATACTCTCATAGGGAGCACCAGTGTGCTTGACATACGAAACATTGCCATCCGAGGAGGAAGAGGCAAAGAAAGACAGCTGGTCGATAGTGACAACCCTCCCTTGATGGGGAAAACGAATCACGCAAAATAGGGAGGAGGCTATAGCATCCATAGAATGGGTCCAGCTCCAGCCGAGTAGAAGATTGTAATTAGGATTTGCGTCAACAATTTCTACCTCGACTTTCACTGCCTTGCCTTCCAGAGTAATGGCAAGGTTAGGTAAGACACCGAAGGGTTGTGAATCGCGCCCATCAAAAGCTTCTGAAGTGTTCAGGGATTGGTTCAAAGCAAGAGAACCAATGGCCTTCCAACATGCGATTGACATGATGCAGGTGGAAGCACCTTCATCGATGACAGTCTTGTGGATGGTCTTCTCATTGATGATTAACTAAATAAGAAAGTCAATCTGATGAGGGAGACACAGAACATGGTTCTCTAGATCAAAACATATCAAATTGGAATCGGTGGGATCAATACCCCCGATAGCTGAAAGCGAAGATTTCCGCTATGATGGGCAGCTTTGGAGCACCTCGAGAGCTAACATAGTTGATGGCACCTGAGCCAGATCTTCAACAATACTATACTATTGAGCAGCTTAAGCATTAGGATTGTACAAGTATTTTCATAGCACACCGCGAGAGGGTGGTCGTATAGCGGAATCAGGGTTAGGGTGCTCAATATGAAGAGGGCCAAAACTCGGGGCAGAAGAAGAAGGGGTGCCTTCTTTCGCTTTCCCTGCTCTCGAAGTAGGAGTTTGGTAATATTTCGATCTAGTAGCCACATTAATAGGCATACTCGTCATGAACACTTGAGATCCTGAGGAAGAAGATAATTGAGGTTGGTCTACCATTTGGGTCTGCTGAGATAGAAATGGCTCTTTGAGGACAACAGGAGTCCCTTTGAGTAGATGACTAACTTCGGACCATTGGGGACAATACTTAGTATAGTGATCCTCCTCACAAATGAGGCAGGGATACTTAGGTTTCCATTGTGAAGATTCCCCAGCAAATGATTTGGCAGGACCCTGTTTTGGGGCATCAACTTTACCCTTGCCTTTGCCTTTCTTCTTACCTTTCGATGATTTATCCATTACAGTAGACTAGATAGTGTGGACCTCTAAGGTTTTACCAGGGCTAGGAGGATCCTAGGAAGAACTATTGGGAATAGCATTCAAGACCGACTTCTATTTGGAAGAAGATTTAGTAGGGGTCTGGGATAATAAACCGATAACTCCATCAAGAGGAGGTACAACTTGTGACTTTGATGTCGTGGGATTGGATGATGGTCGTAGAGCATTGGGTAATAACTCATACAAAGTGCCAGACTAAGAGTAAACTAGATCTAAGTATTGGGCACAAGCAATGGCTTGTTCTTCAGTAAGGAATCCACCCATAGCTATATCGCGAGAAATTGGGGCCACGAATGATTTAGTGAACCATTCAATGAGTAACTGATCAACAATCTCAAATTTGATCAGGCAACGTCTACATCTCCATTCATGAATTTGATCAGAGATTTGTGTCACAGTATCTTGCTTAAGTGATGTGAGCAAATAGGTGTCAGTTTCATAGAAAACCGATAGTTGAAAATGCGTGAGGAAATCCATGGCTAAAGAGTTAAAGTAATGGTAAGTACTTCGAGGAAGCTTGATGTACCACTTGGCTACAGCGCATGTGAGGGTTCGTTGGAAAAGACGAAGATGAGTGGAATGGTCAATGTAAGAGTTCAAACAGCACCAGAGGTGATATGTCATCATGTGGGCTTAAGGATCTTCTTTTGCTTTCCCATCGAAATTTGGACAATCGCTTGGTATCTTGGACAGCACTAGAGGCCAATATGGCAAATGAAGGATTGGATCATTCATAAGGCGAGACACATCTGGAAACTCTAGTGTGGCCAATAATGGCAATTGAGTATTAAAAGGCATAGGAGGTCGGTAAGCGGGTCTAAGCGGAGGAGCCCATCCCTGCTGGTAAGGATTTTGGCCCAACAGTGGGGGATTTTGGCCATATGTCATTTGATTTTGCCCCCATTGCAAGTTACCTTGGCCATAAGGAGGATTTTGACCTTGAATACCTTGGAACTGTCTAGCCATAGGTTGCTGATAAGCAACATACGGGTTGAAAGGTTGTTCAGCTTCTTGACCTTGGACATATGGATATTGTACATGTTGTCCTTGAACATACAGGTGGTGAACCTGTTGTCCTTGAACAAGAGGATTTTGTACCGGGTGTTCTTGGGCATAAGGTTGATACACTTGTTGTCCTTGGACATAGGGATTCTATACCTACTTCCCTTAACCAAAAGGATTTTGAACCTGTTGACCTAGCGCATCAGGGTTTTGTACCTACTGCCCTTGGCCAGAAGGATTCTAAACATGTTGACCTAGGACATTATGATTTTGGGCCTGTTGTTGCAGGACTTGCCCTCGCAAGGGTTGACCCTGTTTATATGTATACAAGGGTTATTGTTGCCCGGGTTGGTTTTGCTGCTGCAAGGGTTGGCCCTACGGTTATAAAAATTGTCCCTGGGGCTGCAAAGGTTGGCCTTGCGAGGACATGGGCTGGCAGGTTTGCAAAGCATAGTGCATCTGCTGTTTCACAGTTTGTTGCAACTGTTGCAAGGGTTTCCCTTGTGGTTGTTGCAGTTGACCTTGCTGGAGGATCATTTTCCTTTTTGGTTGCATGGATAGCCCTTGTTGTAACAAAGGTTTCCCTTGCGGTAACAAATGTTGCCCTTGTTATTCTAGAAGTTGTCCTTGTTGTTGCAAGGGTACTTGAACAGTTCCCAGAAAATTTATGAACTGAATCTGGCCATAGCCACCCTAGAAAGTGGACGAGCCAAGCTGAATGTACTGCCCAGAATGAAGGGTGTAAGGTTGATTAACCATTCCTTGAGAACCATATGGAATGTAAGGAGTTTGGTATTGGACCTGAGCCTCATAGGACTGCTGATACTAGACATTGCTCGACCCAAACAGACCAATGGGATTTTGAACCTGTTGGTACTGGACATTGCTTGATCTAGTAGGATTAGCAAGGTTGTGAATAACGCCAGAAGAAGTTTGGTTCATACCAAGTATGTGATCTTGTGAGCCACTCACATTGGTGGCACCTGACACCATAGAAACATTCATGTTTTGTCCCCCAAGTGGTGGCACAACTGGCCACTAACCAGAGGGATGGAGGAATTGATAGAGACATTCCTCGAGACCGTCAGTTGAACCAGACGAGTGACTGGGACTGACGATACAAGAGGGTTCGGAACAGTGGGTTGCACAGGGACTGAGGTAACAACCTGCTGGGAGGTCGAGTTCACAATGAATAGACCTGAAGTAGGCATGGCGTCTGACGCCCAAACAAGGTTATGGTAAAGTGATGAGACACTAGGTGTACCTGAAACCAACTTTGCCAAAGACAGATAATTAGGCGACATCCTGGCGGGAATACCCCCTATATAGGGGAAACCTTCAGGAGGAAAAGGATGTTCTTCCTCCTCGACAGTGTGTGGAGTAGAAACTTCTGACTCTTTTGGAGAGGTGACTAGAGCATCGCCTTTAGGTTCCATATCCGAGAAAAAACAACGACAAATGTCTGAAGAAGTACAAGGGGATAATTCCAAGGGAACACCCGGATGATCATACGGACTGTAAGGATGCTGCAGTGATATCACAACAGGGTCAAACAGAGGATTCAAGGGATAGATAACAAGTCCAAGCTGACCGTTAGTGGTCGGTGAATTCTCAGGAGTTTGAACAGGATTGCCCAGAGATTCCAGGCTAAGATCAGCAGATGACCCAGTATCTAAAGTAGGCGAAGGAAGAGATGACAAAGTTTGAATGCTCAAAACAATTCTAAGTTCAACACCTTGGTCCTCGAGTGACTCTGGTAACTCAAGAAATAGCTCCTCAGGCAATCTTTCAGATGGAGGAGAGTAAGAGGAACTAGGTGAACTAGATGGTTCAGCCACGATGACCTTATCTTAGTTGACAGAAAAATAAACTTCAAAGCTTTAAAATGTTCCTTAAGGGAAACTCATGATTTGGTCTAGAAAAGACTAACAGGATGTTATCAGATCATGGGTAATCAATTATTAAGACTCATAAAAAGACTAGTGCTCTTTCATTTTTTAAGAGTCGAGAAACAAACAATTATGT
Source organism: Pinus tabuliformis (assembly GCA_031772625.1). NCBI lineage: Eukaryota > Viridiplantae > Streptophyta > Pinopsida > Pinales > Pinaceae > Pinus > Pinus tabuliformis. The sequence continues at coordinate 76,136,373 of CM062819.1, read as the reverse complement.
CTCTATCGCTTTTGATTGGAAACGAGCTCGAAAGGACAAGTGCTCAAATGATCTTTTAAGTTTAATGAGTCAAAAATATCAAATGACTGCTCTATATGATCTAGGTAAATAAGATTACCAGGCAACCGTGAACTGCAGAATACATCTGGCGAACCGAGAAGTATGAGCAAGCAATCTCCCTAAATGTTGTGTTCGGTGTATCACATTTGCAAGGCAGTTGACTCAGCTTCCTAAGGATAAAGGATTGCATCCTAGAAGGGTCTCCCATTATATACTCGATGGTACGGGGAGCACAAATCCGTACTAGCGCTGTCTAAAGCCGAAGCTAATGACAGCTGCTAGGTTTAAAGACATCGGAACACATCTCTAGCCTAGACCTTCTAGATATGATCATTAGATGTCAAATGCACCTTAGGTTAATTGAGTTCATTTTAAATTTTATCTTGAGTTATGTCTAATTTTTCAGGTCTTAGCTATGTGACTCAAAAAACCTTAAATGCAACTAAATGAGACAAGACCCTTTCAATTCGATGAATTACCTACACTAGAGAGGGTAGAAACTACAAAAATCAAATGCAAACAACCAAGCAACTAGAAGAAAAATGATCTTTCACTACTTCACTTTTCGAAAAAATAAACTAATGAAAATTGCATTCCAATTCCTAATTTCTTTACAAGCACATTTCTAACAGTCCTTTCAAAAGCCAAAAAGAGTTCTTTTCTTTTTCAAATGCTAATGCAATCCTAGTCTTTAATGATGTTGACTATCGTAGCATAATGATGCAACAAACTAGAATTTCATACTTTTTCATGAAATGATGAAATGAACTTTCACATGTAACACTTCAATGAAAAAAAATTCGAGACAATTAGCTCTTCAAACAAATGAAAACACGAAAAGAGAGACTCATTCAGACTAATGAAGTACCGACTTTACCAAAAACAAGACAAGCAATGTAATCCATGCCAGAAAAGAGACGTTTAGACAAGTAAACGAAAACTTTTCAAACTTGTGTAATGGAGGTCAAAGTCATAAAAGGACCACAAACGAAATGTAAGGAGTATGTACACCTAAAACTCGACTCACTGAGTTCACAATCATCTAAATGGATGATGATCTAGATGCCCTAGTGCCACTAACCATCCAATGACTCAAGAAATCAAGCATAAAGATGATAAGCCAGCAAGCAAACAAAACCAAATGAAAAGCAGCTTTCTAGTTAGGGAGAAAACTGTCTAAAAGGCTTACAGGGTTGAAATCATGAGAGAAAAACACATTGGCCAAGATTGGGGACAAGCCCTAATATTCACTTACAGGCATCGACATGACTACCAAACTGAAAACAAGCACCAAAGACCGGTCAGCGTGATTGTTTCTCAGCATATCTTGCTGATCGGCGTGACTATTAGCGGATTAAGTGCACTGAGCGAGGGAGACAAGAAAAAAAAAAATCAAAACAGGGACCAGATCTGCTACTATGAATTTCAAACTCAAACAAGTAAGTAGAATAAAAGAAACAAAACCAAAGGGAAAAAGTGGAACTAGAAAGGTTCACACGAAATCATGAAATCTCAAACAAGACAAATAGAAGGATCTGCTTCCCTAGTATGGTCGCCAATTTGTGGTGAAGTAAAATTATGAGTGCAAACACAAACAATTCTTCTAGCCCAATAATGGGTCTAGCCACAACTAATACATTCTGTGGAAGATTTGCTTAGGTTATAACCAATTAAGAGGGCCTACCTCTTAGTACACTTATCTCATTTGATGATGTCCTTGCCTGCTCGCTCCAGCTATCTCTCGCTTCCTTCTTCAAAGACCTGAAACAAGTAAACAACAACAAACAACAACCATGATAATAGACAAATTATAATTCAACCTACTTAACAAGTCAAGAAACATTAAGCCATGAACATGTAAGATGAAAAATCATGTAGGAAATCAATCGATGGCATATATATTGAATCAAGAAGAGATTACAACCATTGTCTTGATGTCCCCGTTCTCCTCTGACAAAACCAGGTTCCCATGCGCTTCTTCTAACATTCCATGATGGCCTCAACAATATTAGTTTTAAGGCTCTTCCCTTTAGGCTTCACACTAAACCAAATTCACACTTCTCCCTCACACAACTAGAGAGCTACAACTATGAACAGCTTGTTATTTACTCTAAAATTAATTAGGACTAGCACACCAACACTAACACTTCAACACTAGCTTGTGCTTAGGAAAAAGGAAGGTTTATATAGGATGAATGGATGGGAGATGGATCACTTGAGGTATTTCCATCATAATAGGGGAAAGGAGCCCAAACTAACATCCTCAACCCCATCTAGCCAAACCATTTACCAAACTTTCATTATGAAGCTTCTAGAACTGGAAGCTTCGGCTCTTTATTTAAAAAACTTTCCATAAGAGGACCGGCATGACTGGAACAAAGCTTAGTCACTCTAGTCAGTGTTAGGGACAGTGTTAATCCCTACATATTGGCGTGAGGAGGACAAAGGTTATCAGCGTCGATCTTGTAAACTTGGAAAAATATAAGATTTTGGGGAAATGGTGCAAAAGGGAATTGGTCTGCTCATGAAGAGGGACACAATGGGAGTTTCTTCATGAAGGGTAAGCATGTATGGTTCATTTTAGAGGTCCTCCAAGATCAAGGAACGGGGAGTACAGGGATAGTGAAAAAAATTTGTGTAACACCATGCCACATGGGTTCGAATTTACCTACCCCCAGCTTATCATTAGCTTGATCATACAGTAAAACAAAATCACCCTCAGAAAATGCACGAGGGGAGACTAATTGATCAAAATGAGACTTAACCTGCTTTTTCTGTGCTTCAATGACTAACGCAGCAAGACAATGAGTTTCATCCAGTCATTCTAAGTACAAGAGGCACTCTTCTTGAGGTGAGGTCTCGAGGAGAAATTCGATAGCTAGCTTGAGTGAGGGAATTTCAAACTCAATCGGTAAAGTTGCTTCCATACCATACACGATCTGGAAAGGGGTAAATCCAGTGGCGTCTTTGGTCAAGGTTCGGTAATCCCACAAAGCTGAAAAAAGCATGAGATGCCAATTTGACTTGTGCATCCCAGTGGTGTGTTGAATCATCGTAACCAAGACTTTGTTCACAGCTTCAACTTGGTCGTTAGCCTGAGGGTAGTACAGGGTCGATCCATTAGGGCGCAAGCCCAATGTAGAAGTCAGCTCAGCCATCATGTAATCGCGAAAATGGGAGCCATGGTCGGTGAGAATGGCCTGAGGCACTCCAAACCTGGAAATAATGTGATTGAATAGAAATTGAGCTACCGTTTTACCATTAGGTGAAGTAATCCATGACAATGATAATATAACCATGCCCCCTGGTTGAACAAGGGTTACATATCATATAGTCAATCCCCATTTGGAAAAGGGACCAACGGTAATAACGAGGTGAAGGTGAGCGGGTGGGGCACGCATTTTTCGCTGATAAATCTAGCACTCATGGCATTTGCAAACAGCAAGGATGAAATCCTTGAAGTTGGAGGGCCAGAAATAACCAGCGCGGAGTAGCAGTAGCATATCACCTCCACATGCACCAAAATAGCAGTCATTCAAGACTCTCTCAGCCTCCTCGAGAGTTAGACATCGACGAAGAATTGAATCAACACCAACGCGGTATAAAGTATCTCCAATGATGTGGTAAGGTTGGGATTGATGTCGAATGCATCGGAGATCATCCTTTTTCAATGCAAACTAGAAGGTGGATGTCTGGAGATACACGATGATATCGCCGTACCAAGATTCGAGAGTGCTAATCAGAAAAAGGGTCTCGTCCAGGAGCTGCTCATCAGCACTAGCAAGAAGAGAAGTAGAGGGAAGAGAGCAAATCAACTTAGCGAAGACAAGTGATTTCTTAGATTTGGCAGTAGTGAACACCAAATTGAATTCCTAGAGGATGACAATCCACTTGAGATACTTTCCCCCAAGCAACTGACGAGTCAGGATGTATGTCATGGGGTTGCACTCGGAAATCACAGTCGTAGTGCAGAGAAGATTGTAATGCCGAAAGCATTGAACAACCTGAACGGAAGCCAAATCCAACTTCTCGAAATGAGCATAACGCGTCTCAATATCAATGAGATTGCGACTGAGGTAGTAAATAACATGTTCATTACCTTCATCATCGTATTGCACCAGCAAGGCTGCAGCTAGATAAAGGAAATAATCGCGATGATAATTAGGAGGGTGTAGCAAAGGAGCGTTAATGAGGACAACTTTTAAATCATCGAAATATTTTTGGGCAGCCTCATCCCAAACGAATGGCATTCCTTGATTAAGAAACAGGGTGAGCCCTAAAGCTAGCTCAACATAGTTCAGTACAAAATGACAGAGAAAATTTTATTTCCCTTGCAGACTCCGTAGTTGATGAAAAGAAGAGGGGGGATAAATTAACAATAGCCTCGACTTTAAGAGGATCAAGACGAATTCCTTCTTTTGAAACAATAAAGCCAAAGAGATTTTCGGATTCGACACAGAAGACACATTTATGCTGATTAAGCCAAATGATGTAGTGTCTACAGTGAAGAAAGATTTGTCGGAGATGATCAGGATTATCATGGTGCTTACATGAATGAGCGAGAAGATAATCCAAGTAAGGCTGAATGATTTTTCTAATGTTGTGGAACACATAAGACATCACTCTTTGAAATGTAGCCCCAACATTCTTGAGGCCAAAAGGGAGCTTTTTATACGCAAAATTCCCCCATGGATAGATAAAGGTTGTCTTATCCTGGTCAGCCGGTGCAATATTTATCTGATTGTAACCATAAAAATCATCCATAAAGGAAAATATTTCACTCCCAGCGCATTCATCAATGATCTAGTCTATGAAAGGAGTGGGGTAATTATCTTTTGGACAGGGACGATTCAGGTCATGGTAATCAACACAAATGCGAATAGTGCCTTGTTTCTTTGTCACTGATACGATATTAGACACCCAATCTATAAGAGGGATTGGATAAATAAATCCAAATTTAAGAAGTTTCTCAACTTCACCCTTGATGGCAGCCACTTTTTTAGGGTGCACTGGACGAAGCCGTTGGTGAATGAGATTCGCGTGAGGGTAAGTCAAAATTTCTTGCATGACTATACTTCGGTCAATGTCGGGAATTTCGAGAAGAATCATTGGGAGCAGTTTTTGAGACCAACTTCTGTTTGGAAGAATATTTTGCAGGGGTCTGGGACACTGAACCAATTACTCCATCAATAGGAGGTGTAGACGGAGACTTGGATGTCTCCAAATCAAATGATGGTCTGGGCGCATCGAGTAACATATCATATAACGTGCTAGATTGTGAATAGTTGAGTTCTAGATACTAGGCACGCACGATGGCTTATTCCTCAATGACACATCTGCCCATAGCAATGTCCTCAGCAATTTTTCTGATGAATGATTTGGTGAACCATTCGGTCAATAACTGATCAGCAATCTCAAACTTGATCAGGTGAGTATGATGTCTCCATTCATGGATGTGATCGGGGATATGGGTTTCAATGTCTTGCTTGAGTGACATTAGAAAATTGGTGTCAATTTCATAGTGAACCAGCAGCTGGAACTGTGTGAGAAAGGCCATTGCGAGAGTGCTAAAGTCATGATAGGTACTTCGACGCAGTTCGATGTACCACTTAGCTGCAGCACCTATGAGAGTTCATTGGAAAATTTGTAGAGGAATGGAATCATCAACGTACAAATTTGAGGAGCACCAAAGGTGATATGTCATCACGTGGGCTTGTGGATCCTCCTTCCTTTTCCTTCAAACTTTGGACAATCGCTCGGAATCTTGGATGGAACCAAAGGCCAATATGGCGAATGAAGAATAGGATCATTCATGACTCTAGACACATCTAGAAATTCCAATGTGGCCAAGAACGATAATTGGGTATTCAAAGGTATTTATTCAAAGGTATTTGAGGCCTATAAGCGGGCCCAGTCTGCGGAACCCATCCCTGCTTGTAAGGATTTTTTCCCCATAGTGGAGGGTTTTGTCCATATGGCATTTCATTTTGCCCCCACTGTAAGTTACCTTGCCTTTAGGGAGAACTCTGACCTTGGTAGCCTTGAAACTATCCATCCATAGGCTGCTAATAAGCAACATATGGGTTAAAAGGCTATTGAGCCTCCTGATCTTGGACATATGGATTATGTACCTACTTCCCCTGGGCGTAGGGGTGTTGAACTTGTTGCCCCTAGACATAAGGGTTTTGCACCTACTATCCTTGGACATAAGGATTATGGACCTGCTGCCCTTGGACATAAGGATTTTGCACCTACTACCCTTGGACATAAGGATTTTGAACCTGTTTCTCTTGGACAAAAGGATTTTGGGCTTGCTGCTACAGGACTTGACCTTGACCTTGTCCTTGCAAAGGTTTACCCTGTTCACATAATTATAAGGGTTGTTGATGCTCGAGTTGACCTTATTGCTACAAATGTTGACCTTACAGCTGTAAGGGTTCTCCTTGCAGCTGCAAAGGTTGACCTTGTGAAGACATAGGCTGGGAGGGTTGAGGAACATACTGCATCTGTGGCTGCAAGTTTTGTTGAGACTGTTACAAGGGTTGGCCCTGCGGTTGTTGCAATTGTCCTTGTTGTTGCACTGTTGATCCAGGTGGATGTTGGTGGCCACCCATCTATCCCATTTAGACCCCCACAACTATCTCTTTCAGTTTTCCAGGTTTCGTAGTTGTAGGACTATTTACTATTTTTAGTAGTTTTTCGGGTCGTGAACTTTCGGAGCCATTTTGAGGCCCTAAACGACATTTTTTTGGAAATATGGGAGCAACATGGGTCCATAGGATAGATCTTTCTAATGAGCTATTGTACACGTCAAATGAAGATCGGGTGCCAAAGTTACGACCCCGAGAAGTTGATGTACCAACTTACCCAAAACGGGGCCCACAATTTGGCATTTTATCTTCTAGGGTTAGGTTTTGGGATGTGAAGGGTTTTCCATTGTTTCTCAACAATAAATAGGCCTTTGAGCCTCATTGTAACACATTTCAAAGGCATGTAGCTGTCACATCTCTTCTAAGGGATAAGCTACCATCGCCCTAGCTTGTTTATGTCCATTGCTGTTTGTAAGCATATTTCAGTATTTTACATTAATGAAATGAAGTATTATTTCTGTTGCATCTCTGTGTTTATGGTTATACCTATAATTTCTTGTGTTCCTATTTAAATCTAAATCAGTGGTATCAGAGTGGTCTGCTTTTTCTCTGTTTTTCTTTGCATGTCCCCAATGAGGTCGGGATATAAGGAGTTAGGGCTTGAACTGGTCAAACCTTTGCAAGACCAGCCTCACAAATCCTGATGGCCTCCCATGGCAGATGAAAAGAAAGAAGAGGGGGTAGGAGATCCTATCAAAATCTTGCTCGAAGAATCCCTCGAGTGGCAAAGGAATGCGATGATGGATAGCTTTGTGCATATCCTTCAGCGGCTATCCAAAGGTGACGCATCGGCTTCCAACAGCTACTCTAGAAACGCCATACCATTTAAGGGTCACGTTAATTTTGAAATCCCCATCTTCAAGGGTCAAACAGATGCACATGCCGTAGATAAATGGCTAAATCTAATAGATGGGTATTTTTTGTTCATGAATTTTTGAGTCGGGAAAATATTGTTTTCGCTCTTCTCAAAGCATCCCCCCACATCAAGGACTGGTGGGAAACCTACTGCGAGCAAGAGAATGAAAGTACAGGCTCACTATTTTCAGCCACACCCACTTGGGATTCACTTCAGGATGTCGTCAAGGAGCAGTACTACCCTGTCAAAAGCTATGAGGACAAATACATCAAATGGACCACAATATGGAAGGGACAAGACCAAGATGTGTCGGAGTTCACAAACATTTTTCATACCCTTCGCACATAGTTTGGTATCAAAGATTCTGAGCTGCATCTAGTACTCAAATACCGTAGCTTCTTACACAAATACATCCAAGAAGAGATGGAGTCCCTGAACATCTCCTCACTAGGCACATCGTACCGATACGATGTCAAAATCGAGAAAAAGTTCAAACAGAAGAAGAGAGACTTTGGATCTACGAATCCAAAGACCAAAGGACAAAGCCAAGGTGGGGTGGGCCAAGACAACCCATCGAAGCTGCAAGAAAAGAACAACACGAAGAAGTCAAAGAAGGACACAGGAAAGTGGTGCGAGTTCCACAAGAGCCCCACTCACAACATAAGTGAGTGCCAGACCAAGCAGTCATTGATGGCCAAGTTGAAGGCTTCAAAATCATTTTCATGTTCTAACCCTGAGTCAGAACTCGACAAGGGCAATGGAAAAGGAAAGTAGATCATTGATGCGGAGCCCAACGTCACTGTTGCCACCGCTAAGATCCAGAAGAATGAGCCAGAAGATCCAGAGGAGGGGGAACGTCTTTTCCACTCACAGATGTGGGTGAAGGGTTCGCCGCTGCAATTCATTGTTGATAGTGGAAGCCAAAAGAACCTCATTTCAAAAGAGGTCGTGAAGTGGTTGGGCCTACCAACTGCACCACACCTGCAGTCGTATAGTATCGGGTGGCTTCATGAAGGACAAGATCTCAAAAGTTTGCCAGTAGTGTCGCCTTCCCTACAGCATCAAGCCTTTCACAAATGAGGTATTGTGTGATGTTACACCTTTGGATGTTTGTGATGTATTATTAGGCGAGCCATACTTGTGGAGGCAACATGTTGTGTATGAGTCAAGGCCTCGTGTTGTCATTATTCTTTGTGTAATTCATTATATAGGATACCAGAGGTAGCCCCACCTATCACCACCTCTTTGATCTCTACTAAGAAAGGCAGCAAGCTCATCTCCCAGACTAAGAAATTCATTTTATGTCTGGTTCGCTCCCAAAGTAAGGGGAGGATCGTCACCACATCCATGACCCCCACGAAGGGTTCCTTCACGCAGCAGTAGCAGCAAAGGGATACGATCATGACAGAACATAGGAACAACTTCTCCTCACCCATAGGGGTACCACACAAGCTTCAGGTGGGCAACAAGGTCTGATTGCATCTGTAGAAAGAACGCCTTACAAGAGCCCATCAGAAGCTCCGACCACGCCGACATGGTCCTTACACCATTACCAAGGCTACGGGAAATAATGCTTTGGAGCACAACATTCCTCCATTCCTTCGCCTGCACCAAGTGTTCAATGTGTACTGCCCTCAACCAAGCTTCCCACCATCACTGGACACATCAGAAGTTGTAGAACACTGCACTAGGGACCAAGTTCAGCAAATGGAGGAACTCAACGCAATGGGGACCATTGCTTCCTAAGGGGGGAGCAACGATCCAGATGGATGTTGGTGGCCACCCATATATCCCATTTGGACCCCCACAACTATCTCTTTTAGTTTTCCAGGTTCTGTAATTGTAGGACTATTTACTATTTTTAGTAGTTTTTTGGGTCCTGAACTTCCGAAGCCATTTTGAGGCCCTAAACGACACTTTTGTTTGGAAATATGGGAGCAACATGGGTACATAGGTTGATGTTTCTCTCCCCAAAGTTGTAGTGCTCGGATAGATATTTCTAATTAGCTATTGTACGCATCAAACGAATATCGGGTGCCAAAGTTACGACCCTAGGAAGTTGATGTACCAACTTACCCAAAACGGGGCCCACAATTTGGCGTTTCATCTTCTAGGGTTAGGTTTTGGGATGTGATGGGTTTTCCATTGTTTCTCAACAATAAATAGGCCTTCGAGCCTCATTGTAACACAGTTCAGAGGCATGTAACCGCCACATCTCTTCTCAGAGATAAGCTACCATCGCCCTAGCTGGTTTATGTCCATTGTTGTTTGTAAGCATATTTCAGTATTTTGCATTAATGAAATGAAGTATTGTTTCCACTACATCTCTGTGTTTATGGTTATCTCTATAATTTCTTGTGTTCCTACTTAAATCTTGATCAGTGGTATTAGAGCGGTCTGCTTTTTCTCTATTTTTCTTCGCATGTCCCCAACGAGGTCGAGATATAAGGAGTTAGGGCTTGAACTGGTCAAACCTTTGCAAGACCAGCCTCACAAATCCCGACAGCCTCCCATGGCAGATGAAAAGAAAGAAGAGGGGGTAGGAGATCCTATTAAATCTTGCTTGAAGAAGCCCTCGAGCGGAAAAGGAATGTGATGATGGATAGCTTTTCACATATCCTTCAACAGCTACCCAGAGGCGACGCATCGGCTTCCAACAGCTACTCTCGAAACGCCACACCGTTTAAGGTACAAGTTAATTTGGAAATCCCCATTTTCGAGGGTCAAATATACGCAGATGTCGTAGATAAATGGTTAAATCTGCTAGATGGGTATTTTTCTGTTCATGAATTTTGGAGTCGGGAAAAGATTTTTTTTTCTCTTCTCAAGGCAACCCCCCACGTCAAGGACTAGTGGGAAACCTACTGCGAGCAAAGGAATGAATGTAAAGGCTCACTATTTTTAGCCGCACCCACTTGGGATTCATTCCAGGGTGCCGTCAAGGAGCATTACTACCCTGTTAAAAGCTATGAGACAAATACATCAAATGGACCACACTACAACAGGGACGAGACCAAGATGTGCTGAAGTTCACAAACATGTTCCATACCCTTCACACATAGTTGGGTATCAAAGATTCTGAGTTGCATCTGGTACTCAAATACTGTGGCTGCTTACATAGATACATCCAAGAAGAGATGGAGTTCCTGAACATCTCCTTGCTCAGCACAGCGTACCGATACGCTGTCAAAATCGAGAAAAAGTTCAAACAAAAGAAGAGAGACATTGGATCTACGAATCCAAAGACCAAAGGACAAGGACAAGGCGGGGTGGCCCAAGACAACCTGTCGAAGCCGCATGAAAAGAACAACATCACGAATTCAAAGAAGGACACAGGAAAGTGGTGCGAGTTCCACAAGAGCCCCACTCACAACACAAGTGAGTGTCGGACCAAGCAGTTACTGGTGGCCGAGTTGAAGGCTTTAGAATCAGATGCATGTTCCGACCCTAAGTCAAAACCCAACAAGGGGAATGGCAAAGGGAAGCAGATCAATGATGCAGAGCCCAGCGTCACTTTTGCCACCTCCAAGATTCAAAAGAATGAGCCTGAAGATCTAGATGAGGGGGAACATCTTTTCCACTCACAGATGTGGGTGAAGGGTTCACCACTACAATTCATTGTCGACAGTGGTAGCCAAAAGAACCTCATTTCAGAAGAGGTTGTGAAGTGGTTGGGCCTACCAACTACACCACACCCACAGCCATATAGTATCGAGTGGCTTCATGAAGGAAGAGATCTCAAATTTCACCAGCAATGCCACCTTCCCTACAGCATCAAGCCTTTCATAGACGAGGTATTGTGTGATGTTACACCTCTGGATGTTTGTGATGTATTATTAGGCCAGCCATACTTGTGGAGGCGACATGCTGTGAATGAGTAAAGGCCTCGTGCTGTCATTATTTATTTGTGTAACTCATTATACAGGATACCAGAGGTATCCCCACCTATAGCCACCTCTTTGATCTCTACTAACAAATACAGCAAGCTCATCTCTTAGACTAGGAAATTCATTTTCTGTCTGGTTTGCTCCAAAAGTAAGGGGAAGATCGTCACCACATCCATGAACCCCGCGATGGGTTCCTTCATGCAGCAGCAGCAGCAAAGGGATACGGTCATGACAAAACATAGGAACAACTTCTCCTCACCCACAGGGGTACCACACAAGCTTCAGGTGGGCAACGAGGTCTGGTTGCATCTGCAAAAAGAACGCCTTACAAGAGCCCATCAGAAGCTTTGACCATGCCGACACGGTCCTTACACCATTACCAAGGTTGTGGGAAATAATTTTTAGGAGCACAACATTCCTCCATTCCTTTGCTTGCACCGAGTTTTCAATGTGTACCGCACTCGACCAAGCTTCCTACCATTACTAGACACATCAGAAGTTGCAGAACAACGCACTAGGGACCAAGTTCAGCAGATGGAGGAACTCAATGCAATGGGGACCATTGCTTCCTAAGGGGGGAGCAATGATCTAGGTGGATGTTGGTGGCCACCCATCTATCCCATTTGGACCCCCACAACTATCTCTTTTAGTTTTTCAAGTTCCGTAATTGTAGCACAATTTATTATTTTTAGCAGTTTTTCGGGGCCTGAACTTCTAGAGCCGTTTTGAGGCCCTAAACGAAATTTTTTGGGAAATCTGGGAGCAACATGGGTCCATGGACTGATGTTTCTCTTCCTAAAGTTGTAATGTTCGGATAGATATTTCTAACGAGCTATTGTACAGGTCAAATGAAGATCGGGTGCCAAAGTTACGACCCTGGGAAGTTGATGTAGCAACTTACCCAAAACGGGGCCCACAATTTGGCGTTTCATCTTCTAGGGTTAGGTTTTGGGATGTGAAGGGTTTTCCATTGTTTCTCAACAATAAATAGACCTTCAAGCCTCATTGTAACATAGTTGAGAGGCATGTAGCCACCACATATCTTCTCAGAGATAAGCTACCATCGCCCTAACTGGTTTATGTCCATTGTTGTTTGTAAGCATATTTCGGTATTTTACATTAATGAAATGAAGTATTATTTCCACTGCATCTCTGTGTTTATGGTTATCTTTGTAATTTCTTGCGTTCCTTTTTAAATTCAGATCAACTATCTACCCTTGTTGTTGCAAGGATGGCCCTGGCTGTTGCGAAGGTTGCCCTTGCTGCTGCAAGGGAACTTGGATAGTTCCCTAAAGGTTCCCGAATTGGATATGGCCATATCCACTAGGCGCGGTGGATGGACCAAGCAAAACACAAGGTCCAACTTGAGGGATGTAAAGCAGATGCACCATCGCTTGTGAACCATGTAGAACATAATGAGGTTGGTATTGAACCTGAGCCACATACAGTTGTTGATACTGGACATTACTTGACCCAGAAGGACCAACAGGGTTCGGTTGTGGGTACTGGACATTACACGATACAGCAAGATGATATGAAAGTGGGGCACTTAGGTTTCTTGTCTAACTTACAAGGACCTCTCCCACTTCCAGAGCTTAAATGTTCCCAAGTCTTTATGATTAACCAATGCAGAATTAAATATGTGCTTGAAAATAAGGTGTATGCTATGTCTATTTTAGAACTGTTTATGTGCCTTTAAAATTCTATTGTTATGTTGATACATCATATGTATAACAGTAAATAATGCAGCAATAAAACAAAACACACAGAACAGCAATTTAATTAGGAGTTCACCCAAAACTCTTGGGCTACGTCTCCGTGAGCTCTAGTCAACTCAACTAGGCTCTCTGGGATTATGGCAAAGTCCTTTTTACAAGCTCTTGGCTCAACTCCACTATTTTACACAAAAACAATGGGTTTAGACACCATTTTATCCATGCCTCTTGAAGCTCTCGACTTTCTGCCTCTCAGCTCTCACTCTAGCTCTCAGCTCTAGCTCTAGCTCTTGGCTCTGGCTCTTGGCTCTGGCTCTTGGCTCTGGCTCTGGCTCTTGGCTCTGGATCTAGCTCTTTGGCTCTAGCTCTAGCTCTGGCTCTGGCTCTTTGGCTCTCGCTTCTTTAGCTCTCTGCAGCTCTCTGGATTTTCACTTAACCTCCAAGTGACTCCCTCGGTAGCTCTGCGCAGTAGCTTTCACTCTCTCTCTGCTCTCTGCCTTCAGCTTGCAACTGCTTCCTCTCAATTGATCTCTTTGCCTCCTTTGAGGTACTTTTCCAACTTTTTGGCTTCCCTGACTATTTCTCTGCATATCATCATCTCTTATGCCTCTTTGGCTTCCCTGCTTCCTATCTATTAGACTGGCCATCTGGCTCTATGACTCTCTAGATTCTAGATGCATCATTGCCTAGAAAAACACCTGTTGCAGTGTGGCATGATGGTTAGGAGCGGTTACAAAAGGAATCAGGGCCGTTTCATATGAGAAAACCCGAAAACTGAGAAAACTGTATTTCACAAAGATTTCTGGAAAATACACTATCTAGCATGACTTGCGGACTTGAAATCCCATTCAATCACCCCTCAATCCCTATCAGGTCCAACATTAGGTGTTAAATTGCATTGCACAAGCATATTGGTCTAAATCCCAAATACGCGGGAAAATGATGAAAAACCTGACAAAATCCTTTTTATCGGATTTGAAAATGTATCGCATCCACTTTAATATCGCATCAGGTCTGCCTTTGGCTGCAGTCACAATCTCCACCATTGATTTGTGGGATCTCTAATCCAACAGTCCATATACGATCTCAGGCAGCTTAGGAATAGGGAGGTTACCCGCCCAAAAAGGTGGTTTTCCTCTCTCCTCCACCAGCCACGCGTTGTTCACTGTATGGGATTGAGCGGAGCAAACCTAAAACCGCTTTCCGCCTAAGGCCTGCCCAAAATCCCACCTAAGGAACTCAAATTTCATTAATCGTGCCTTTATTTCCCCTTTGGGTCCGATTTTATTGCTTTCGGGTGTTTTCCTTTGTATTTTGGTTTTATAGCAAAAATGTGTAAATGCACAGAAAATCCCCTTTTACCAAATTTCAAATTTTATGAATTGCGCTTATAAAATCCGTCGGGTTTGGCAATCGCTGATCCGATTTAATCCTAATCGTCCATTCCTCTCACGATTCAACAGCTAAGATTGCCCATCACGATCACTATTGCATATCACGTCGCATATGGTCCAGGGGTTTTGTACATCGCCGATACCAATTTGCCAATTCAATCATCAGTTATCGGCTTATCGCATGATCGCAATCACCATGTCCAGGGTCTCTATATTGCACATATGTTTGCCTTCGATCCGATACATCGGATCGTCGGATCAGAGTTTCTTCCGCCTCCGCTTAAGTCCGGCCCTTTCCCTTTTTTTTATGTGATTTCCCTTTATAAGGGTTTTTTGCCATTTTTAGGGGATTTTGCCTCTTTTTCTAAGGAATAAAGGGCATATTCTTTGAGCAATAACTTCTGCATCCTAAGTCCATTTTAGCCCATTCAAGTTCTAGTAGATTCAGAAGGAGAAATTCTCTACAATGGGGCTATTACTAGGAACTTCCTTAGACTTTCATTTTCCCCTGTGAGGAACACTTAGACTTAGGAGTCTATCCAAAATCCATTTTGGATCACGCCTTCCCACTAAAAGAACTTTTGGTCTCCAAAAGACTGACATACTGATCTGAACAGTACATGAGAGTAACAACACCCTCTTCTTTCAGCCTCCATACACTTGCCTTGCATAGTGCCTCTGAACCAAAGTCTCTGACCACTTTCCTTTCTATATGTGTTGGTTCTCCTGGGAAGGACTACCTTCCTCCTTGCCTTCATGCCGAACTTCTACTGAGATGGTCATAGAAGGTAGTTTGAACTTTTCTACCTTGATCATTGATCCAAGGTGGCTCAAACAAATGTGAAGTACATCTGATTCACAAAACTTTCATTTGTACCTGTTTGAAAAGATGTCAACAACAACAGAAACACAGACAACAACTGGATGGCCTAAACTCCTGCTTCAACAAAAGAAACATATTTTCACATCTTGTGAACACCTCCATGTCTTATATCTGCATACAAATAATGGACTAGATAACAAGCCCACAAAACATGCCTTTAAACAAATGACCCTTCAAGTCAAGCATGTAGAAAAATACCATTAGGACTCTTCATCATTATCTCCATTTGGAGACCAAGTTAACTTCTCCCAAGTCAACATGGCATCACATGCATGTCAAAGCAATCAACCCAATCCTTTTCAAAGGTACCACCTTTGTCTGCACATCAGCATCATCATGTGAATCATCCTGAGACAAATTATTCATGGAATATTCCTTGCCATTTATGCCATCTTCTCTTTCCACTTTCTTCAGCTTTTGTGGAAGCATTGCTAGATTCAGAGTCCAACATTTTGTAGCAAGATGTCCTTGCTTATGGCAGTAAGTGCACTGCATGTGCATCCTCTTCACAGCATGATTTGCCTTGTCCAATGGACCTTTGGCTTCTTACTTCTTTTCCTTCAAAAGTTTCCTGTATGTGGCCATTCTCTTCCAACATCTAGAAACATTATGGTTATCAAACCCACAAAAGGAACATGCAATTCTTTTCCCATACATATGGGGAAATTTATCATGCTTTCCACAATCAAAAGGAAAATGTTTAGAACCAGATTTCTACCTTTCTCTTTCACCTTTATTGCCTTCATGAGCAGGTGAATCAAATGAAGAAGTGGCTCCCTTTGGAACACCATCAATATCTTCAAGGTTGTTAGCATCTCCCCAACTCTCTGGTTCAAGTGTGTGCTTCTGAACACCTGCATCCTGCAAATGATGTTTCAAGCTATTGCAGTCCTCCTAAATACTTCACACTCTATAATGCAACTCCTTCTTGGAGCTCTTTCAATGGCCTTCATGGTAGCTTTGGAAATTTCTCCATAAGCTTGTCCATAGCCAAGACCCAAATACTTAGGCCTTTCCTCAATCATTAGTGGCTCAACAATACCTTGTGCATGTCTACCCAAGCCTTTTCCTTCATAGCCCATCTTGGACATTAGCTTGGAACCTATGCCTTTGGTATGTTTTTCAAAAGAACCAATATAAGCATTCTTAGAGGAGTCTTAAGACAAGCTGGAATGGTTTACCTCTTCTTCAAGCTGATACTTGACCAAGGCTTCTTGGGCAACAAGGAGTTGTGTCTCCAACTCATGCATCCTTCTCAGGTTCATATTTGCAATATGAATTTGCCTCTCCATTTCCTGCAATTTGTCAGTAAGCAACTACTTCTCTTCCTTCATGGAATTCAACTGCTCTCTAAGTATGCTGCTCTTTCTTCCATCCTCATACATTTCTCTCACCTTGTCCATCATGATGAACAAGTCTTGCTTCAAGTCTCCATCATAGAGTATTGCGAGGAAGGAGGAATTTGAGGATTCACTTGTAGAAGTTGTCATTATACCAATGAACAAAAGAACTTCAACAAGATTAATAAAGGACTTTATTAAGAAACCTTTTGCAACAAACCTCTTGTGCTTCAAGGATTGCTTTGAGGTCCTTTGGAATAGAAGAATGACTTCAGCCCTTCTTCCTTCTTGTCCTTCCTGGATGGAGCTATCAACAGCTTTCCCTTCACCTCTGCAAACTCAAACAATAGTCAGTCTGCAAACAAGCATACAATCAACCTCTAATTGTTCAAACACCTTTTAGACAAGCAATCTTTGCTCTGTCAATCAAGCATTCTGATATAACCTTCTTTGAAGGTGGGTTTAATCAATCTCAAGCTCCGATACCACCTGATCTGAAAATGGGGCACTTAGGTTTCTTGTCTAACTTACAAGGACCTCTCCCACTTCCATAGCTTAAATGTTCCCAAGTATTTATGATTAACCAATGCGGAATTAAATATGTGCTTAAAAATAAGGTGTATGCTTATGTATGTTTTAGAACTGTTTATGTGCCTTTAAAATTTTGTTGTTATGTTGATACATCATATGTATAACAGTAAACAATGCAACAATAAAACAAAACACGTAGAATAGCAATTTCATTAGGAGTTCACACAAAACTGTTGGGCTACGTCTCCGTGAGCTCTAGTCAACTCAACTAGGCTCTCTGGGATTATGAAAAAGTCCTTTTTACAAGCTCTTGGCTCAACTCCACTATTTTACACATAAAGAATGGGTTTAGACACCATTTTATCCTTGCCTCTTGAAGCTCTCGGTTTTCTAGCCCTCGGCTCTGGCTCTGGCTCTGCGCTCTTGGCTCTGGGCTCTGGCTCTTGGCTCTGGCTCTGGCTCTGTCTCTTCGGCTCTAGCTTCTTTGGCTCTCTACAGCTCTCTGGCTTTTCACTTGACCTCCAAGTGACTCCCTCGGCTGCTCTCCATAGTAGATTTCACTCTCTCTCTCTGCTCTCTACCTTCAGCTTGTAACTGCCTCCTCTTAATTGAGCTCTCTGCCTCCTTTGAGGTACCTTTCTGACTTTTTGGCTTCCCTGGTTGTTTCTCTGCATATCATCATCTCTCTGTTCCTCTTCGGATTCCCTGCATCCTGTTTGTTCGATTGGCCATCTCCCCCTACGGATCTATGGCTTCTAGATGCATCATTGCCTGTAAAAACCACTGCTGCAGGATGGCATGATGATTAGGAGTGGTTATAGAAGGAATCAGGACCGTTTCATAGGCAAAAACTTGAAAACTAAGAAAACTGTATTACACAAAGATTTCTAGAAAATAATTGTCAGGCGTGATTTGTGGACTTGAAATCCCATTCAACCCTAAATCCCTATCGGGTTCGCCATTAGGCATTAAATTGCATTGCACAGGCATATTGGTCGAAATCCCAAATACACGGGAAAACGATGAAAAACCAAACAAAATCCTTTTTATCGGATTTGAAAATGTATCGCATCCGCTTTAATATCGCATCAGGTCCACCTTCGAATGCAGTCTCAATCTCCACCATTGATATGCAGGATCTTTGATCCAATGGTCCATATAAAATCTCGGGCGGCTTAGGAATACAGAGGTTACCCGCCCGAAAAGGCGGTTTTCCTCTCTCATCCGCCAGCCACGCGTCATTCATTGTATGGGATCAGGTGGAGCTAGCTTAAAACCTCTTTCTGCCTAAGGCCCACTCGGAATCCCACCTACGGAACTCGAATTTCATTAATCATGCCTTTATTTCCCCTTTGGGTCTGATTTTATCGCTTTCGGGCATTTTCCTTTGTATTTTAGTTTTATAGCGGAAATGTGTAAATACACAGAAAATCCCCTTTTACCAGATTTAAAATTTTATGAATTGCGCTTATGAAATTCGTCGGGTCCGGCAATCACCGATCCAATTTAATCCTAGCCATCCATTCCTCTCGCGATGCGATGGCTGAGATTTCCCATCATGATCGCTATCGCATATCGTGTCACATATGGCCCAGGGGTTCTGTACATCGCCGATGTCGATTCCCCAATCCGATCATCGGCGATCAGCGTATCGCATGATCACAATCGCCAGGTCCAGGGTCCTGATATCGCACATATGTTTGCCTCCGATCCGATACATCGGATCGGCAGATCGAAGTTTCTTCCGCCTCCACTTAAGTTCGGACCTTTGCCTTTTTCCGATGCGATTTCCCTTTATAAGGGCTTTTTGCCATTTTTAGGGGATTTTGCCTCTTTTTCTAAGGAACAAAGGGCATCTTCTTTGAGCGATAACTTTTGCATCCTATGTCCATTTGATCCCATTCAAGATGCAGTAGATTTAGAAGGAGAAGATCTCTGCAATGGGGCTATTTCCACGAACTTCCTTAGACTTTCATTTTCCTCTGTGAGGAACACTTAGACTTAGGAGTCTATCCAAAATCCATTTTGGATCACAGGACCAGTAGGGTTCGAAATAACACCGGAAGAGGGTTGGTTCATTCCAACCATGTGAGTTTGTCAGCCACTCACATTGGTTGTGCCAGACATCATAGAAACATTCGGATTCTGCCCCCCAGGCAGTAGCACAGCCTATCCACTTACTGGAGGGATCGAAGAACTGACAGAGACTTGACTTCAAATCATTGGTTGAATCGGATGAGTAACTTGGACTGATGAAACAAGTGGATTCGGAACGGTGGGTTGCACTGAACTAAAGTGACTACAAAATTCACCATCAGCTGATAGGTCATGTTCTGATCGAAGGGACCTGAGGTAGGAATAGCGCCAAGTGACCAGATAGGGTTGTTGGGAGTGGGATCCCCCAAGGGCAGTTTTGGAGCTAAAATCCCATGTTTAAGTCAATTTTTGTAATATTATTGTAAAGACTCCACATTTTAGGGTCGCAGAGCATGAAGGTGTTATGTGTCATAAAGGGTAGTCCGCCCTTTGTTTGTAAAGTAAAGTTGGTTGTAAGAGATCTACCCATGGTCCGCGGACCATGGGTTAGTATAAAAAGAGCTAAGGTCTAAGTAGTTTAAGATACAACATGTAAGAGAGTCATAGCTTTAGAGCAAGAATTCTAAGTCTTGGTTTGTATCGCAGGTAGAGGCTCTGCAGCTAAGTATGAAAACGCCTAGGGTAGAAGCAAGCAGCTGAGTGCACGGACCCCTGTAGCTGTGTGCGCAGAGTGGACAGAGTCTGTAAACACTTTGGAAATATTAATAAAAGGAGTTATTCTGCAATTTCTGTGTTTTTTTTGTTGATGGGTTTTGAATATATTATGTATGAATTTCCTCTATTATGCTTATATGATGCACGAATGAATGCAGTTACATTGAATAATTAAACGCAATTACGAATATCTGATTATGCAGTGATAACTTTAAGTATTTGTCAAGATAAGAAAATCACTTAGGGTAATTTAGGAATCTGCACGTGCGTTGTTATACCTGAGCCACGAGTTAGGGCTACGCACAGGTCAATCGTATACTTTCATGAAGGTATTGAAAGCCGAAATAGAAGGTTTGTCTTACAAGCCTGAGAACAACATCACCTATGCGAAGGTAGGGATAGAAGAAATCAAACGACGTCACAAACATCTTAGGGTGCGGAAACTTGGTTCCAGCATCCCCCCATACTGCTTCGGGTGAGACTTCGGTCCACGCTCCGCAGGCTGATGCTGAAAGGGCCAGTAGTGTAGGGATTTGTTTGGCTAATTAACGTTGAACCTGGGTCAGGCCCCTTCAAGCCAACAAAACGTTCCATTGTCGGGACCGAAATCTACATAAGAGATGTGTGATATCATATCACTAGAATCCAACTAAGAAGGAGATTGGAGATTGGTTAGATAGAAAAATCCACGAATTTGCAGCACAAGAGAACAGAAACCCGCGACTGACAAAAGAATAGTGGTTGGACAGATACCTATATATAGAGATCCACGAGATATTTTTCTTCTCCTTCCCGATCGAGTTATATGAATGGATCATGACGCTAGCAGATAGCCAAGGAAGGTGGAAACTTGATGGTCCTATTGTGTGGACCCCGGAGCTAGTGCAAATCTTGGAAGCCTAATAGTATAAGATCACTCGCGCTATCAATTATTGGCTTGATCATGTCATAGGAGGATTTGTGACTGAATTCGTGGTTGACACCTCAGTTAGCTATAGCGAGGTGGAGCGATGCTTTTTCAAAGGACCGCGAGGTAAGTACGTAAAATCTTTGAATACTTGGGTTAAAATGTTGTTGTGTGAAAGACAGGTTATGCAGCTACCTTGATGTTCGGGACTACGCGAATCGGAAAAACTTACAGGAACAAAGGAAAAAAGGGTCCGTAGGATAGCCCCTTGATTTCACCTCCATGAAGTGACGAAGAAGGGATATCAAAGGTTTCTCCACGAATTGTTATTCAGTTAATAAGACAAGGATTCCCGCGAATACCACCTCTGCCCACACCACCTCCAACTTCACCACCCTCACCTCCAACTTCGTCCATACCACCTCCACCTCCACCGCGGTTAAATATGGCAAATACAGTGAAGTTGCCTTTGTTCAAAGGCTTGGGAAATGAGGACCCGAACCAATTCTGGTTCGTTGTAAGGGTTGTATGGGACACTCAAGGTGTTACAGATGATCATATAAAGAAGGCGACACTGGTTTGTGCTCTGCAAGATTGTGCACTAACCTGGTATATTAAGTACTCTAACAATAACCCGAATGCTAGAGTGACAGACATCTAGATAGCACTAAATAGGGAATTTGGTAGGCCTAAATCTGAGGTGCATTCGTTTGTGGGATTCAAAGAGATCGCAATGCAACAAGGCGAGATGCCTTGGGAACTAGAATTTGACAGATGGATAACATCGTGAGTGGTTTATGGCTTCACTACTACCACACTTAAGGAGTGCACTATCGCAACAAAAGATAACAACTCAGGCATAAGCCTTGGATATTGCCATGAGACTACATGAAACTCTGATGCAAAATCCTAATCTAAGAGCTCAGAAGATCCATGTGCAACTAAAGAATCTGTGCCTTGAGATGCAAAGTCTAAAGCAGGACAGGATGGTTCAACCAGAGGTACGTGAGGAGGTATGGTGCTTGAAATGAAAGAGTTAAGGTCATGACAAAGACCATTGCCTGATCTTTGAAAATTGCATAGCAGGAGGAGGACTGATGCCTTTAAGGCCAGAAGCTCAGGCAAGGCCAAGCGTGGGGCCTGCATTATGGTGCGCTATCTATCAGGTAGCCAGAATACATGCCACGGATAACTGTCACTTGCTACAGAAGTATGTACAAGCCCTGCAACAGATATTCTGCAACTTTTGAAGGTTGGTAAGACATTATGAGCATACTTGCAAAAGTTATGAATTGATGATGGATAGAACTCCCGCCTATAGGGTTCAAGCCAAAATGCTGCCCCTTGACCAGAATGCAGCGAGGGCACTGACAGGATTTCAAGGGCGCGAACGAGGCCAAGGCGGAGGAGGACCTAGCAGAGGTCGAGGACAGTGGATTTTCTACAATTGCGGAGGACCAGGACACTGTGACCATGATTGCACTAATCCAACATGTCCATCGTGCAAATATTGTATGATATTTTATCATGAAACAGAAGATTGTCTTACGCTGATAGCTAGGATACATGATAAAGGGGCACTACCACCTCCGCCGGCTCAGAACCTGCAAATGACAAGGTATGATCCACGTGAGGAAGATCCAAATGTAAATATAGTGCTCAAAAGTGGAATCGCGACAGGAGATGACAAGGGGAAACAACCAAGAGACAGTACATGGGTTCACAAAGCCCTGGCAAAGGATGCTAAGTTCGATTTGGAGCGTGCATGTGAAACCTTCATGGAAGCTAAGAAGAGCTTTGCTGAAGCCTCCACTTCAGGAAGCAAGGATAAGCCTGAGCAGGAGATGGACCCCTCTATGCTCACAACTTTCCTAGAAACCTGTGTAAAGTTACCGCATGACAATAAGGCTGTAAAAGGGTTACAAGAACTCATCAATAGATGTGTTGGAACCATGCTAAGTGAGCCGCGTGTAGTACGAAAGATTGGCAAGCATAAAACAAGGACGGGATGGGAGATGAGACTGACCACACAGATAGGAGAATATGAAATGGATCAGGTCATTTTGGACCTGGGGTCAGATGCAAATGTCCTACCAAAATAGACTTGGGAACGAATGGGGAGACCTGCGCTGCAATGGTCTTCGATTCAACTAAGGATGGCGAATCAACAAAAAACCATCCCCATGGGACGGCTACAGGGGGTGACCATGGATATTGAGGGAGAAAGTGCGCTAGCTAATTTTGAAGTAATAGAGATAGTGGATGACTTCAATACCTATCCTACGCTCCTGGGAATTAACTGGGCTACTAATATGAATGGGGTAATCAATTTGAAGAAGCGAAAGATGATCTTTGAGAAGAAACCATTGCACGTAATAGCACCACTTGATCCTGCTAAAGGATCACACTATACTGAACCTGTCCACGATTATGAGAGTGATGATGACCTGGAATGCATCTATAAGATAACAATGCGAGACCTGGATGGACTACCTGGGATCGTGAGAGTTCCTGCACTTCGGACTCCGACGAAGAAATATAACGCTTGTAGAATCGATTATATGAAGTAACTATGTTGAATTGCAACATGATGACCCGATTGCTACATTGTGTTTCGTCAGAGGTAAGAAATTTTCCTATTTATGATGGTCTGAATGAGGTAGATATATTTTTGGATGCATTTGAAATGGAGGTACCAGAAAAGCAATGCTTCCAGGCCTTGGACTAGTCACTGCGCGCTACGCTTGCAAGATGGTGGGGTACGCACAAGGGAAGCTTTGATCATTGGCGCAAATGTAGGAGAATGATGAGAACACAGTTTGGGAAGCCTAAGATGCGACTGACAGAAAAGTATGATGGGTGGAATGATCCGTGCGCACATCTGGCCAAATGGACCCATGCTTATGGAGAAAAGCCCCAACTTGAGTGGGTGCACCTGTTCTGTCATACCCTGGATGTTAATGAATTGGTATATAGAAACAAAGCTTTGCCATGGGACAAGTGAATGGGATATCCTGTGCGAAGGATTCATGATGACATTCATTTTTTAGGATGGCTTTGACGGTATTGATGAAGTGCTACAAGAGGTGAAAGCAACTATCTTTAGGATAACGCGGGATCCTTTAGACTTGATTCAGCTTCAATGGGCTACTCAGCTGAGTCGCATGCTCAAATGTTATAATGTAACTTCTAAAGAAGAGGACGAGGATCTACAAAAGATTAACATTCCAGAAACAGAAGGCCACCATGAAGTTCAAGGACTGCAGATTGAGAACCCTGACATGACTGCATCGTTGAAAATGAAACAAGTGAACATTAGTACGGAGGCAGAACCCAAATACGCAAAGATTGGAGACTACTGGGATGATGCAATAGTGAATAAGGTCGTTGAATTGCTCCTTGAATACCAGGACTTATTCCCTACCAATTTTACGTATCTAAAAGGAATAATCGAGTACCTAGGAATGATGAAGATCATGTTAAAACCCGACGCGAAGCCAGTTAAGATAATTCCATACCGTCTCAATCCGAAATATAAGGAGAATGTATGCTTAGAGCTAGACAAGATGCTCGTGGTAGGAATCATTGAGCCTGTGGAAGAATCTGATTAGGTAAGCCTAATGGTGGTGCAAGAGAAGAAGCAGAAGGATGAGATAAGGATATGCATGGATCTCAGAAAACTGAATGACGCTTGTGTGCATGATCCTTTCCCGACTTATTTCACGGATGAAGTATTGGACAATGTAGGTGGCCAGGAAGCATATTCCTTCACTGATGGGTTCTCTGGGTACCACCAAATCAAAATCGCGCCAAAGAATAGGAGAAAGACAACCTTCACAATTGAGTGGGGTTGTTTTCAATACACAGTAATGTCGTTTGGATTGAAGAATGTGCCTGCAATATTTTCGCGCGTGGTTGTTGCAGCATTCAATGAATTTATTTATAAGTTATTGGAGGTATATTTTGATGACTAGACTGTATTTGGGCTGGTTAAGCACCATGCAGCAAGCTTACACCTGATTCTGGACACCTGTCCGAGATACCAGATCGCACTCAATCTCAAGAAGTGTCTGTTTTGTGTTCCTTTTGGGAACTTATTGTGCCATGTGGTTTGCAGACAAGGACTGATGGTATACCTCATGAAGATCGCAGTGATACTAAACTTGGAAGCACTGAGGAGTATGAAACAACTGCACCCTACTCTAGGACATATGGGATATTACAGAAAGTTTATCAAAAGCTATGCCCAGATCACTGTGCCTATGGAAAAATTGTTGAAGAAGGATGTCACGTTCTACTGGAACGATGACTATAAGAAGAGCTTGGATATATTGAAAGAAAAGATGGTTACCACGCCGATTCGAGTCTTCCCGGACTGGAAGAAAGAGTTTCATGTACATTTTGGTGCGTCATGTATAGCGTTGGGAGCAGTACTAACACAGGCTGGCGGAGAAGGCTTGGACCATCCTATCGTGCTCGCAAGCCGCAGATTATCCAAAGCAGAGAAGAACTATTCTACCACTGAGCATGAGGCACTATCTATGGTGTATCACTCCTAAAGTATAGGCACTACTTTCTAGGAGGCCATTTTAAGATGTATACAGATCACTCTGCGCTGTAGTACCTCGTCAATAAGCCTGTGTTTGGGGGGGAAAATCTGTAGATGGATATTATTGTTTTAGGAGTACGATTTTGAAGTTGTTGTGAACCCTGGACGATTGAACATGGGACTAGAACATCTGTCGCGCAACGAAACAGGGGAGGAACCTACTAACTTGGAGGAAGGATTTCCTGACGCACAACTATTTGTAGTGCATGTCGCGGATGGTCATTTTGAGGATATAATACACTTGCTAACAATAGGAACTACACTAGAAGGATACTCTGTCCAGCAAAAGAAGGAATTAGTGGTGCGCACAACAAATTTCTTTGTCATTGCTAGGAATCTATACAAGACAGGGATTGATGAGATATTGCGACAGTATGTGTGATGAAGGAAAGTGTTCCCTCTGCGGACAGAGGCAACCCCTCTAGCCCTAGAGTGGGTCTAGTCACAAAAGAGGACAGATCAACAATAGCTTTCCTTAAACAGTCATAGTTGGAGGCCTATCTCAACCGGTGGTCAATGGAGTTCCGTTTCACTGCTCTAGCTTCTGCTTCCTTCTCCTTAACGAGTAATCAAACTTAAACAATGAAAAGGAAATACAACAAAGCATGTAACCGGAAAACAACAATGATCTATTTACTCACAAAGTCAAGAAGTCATGAGCTATCGAGTAAATTATAGGCAAGACATAGGAAAACATCATTGATTGTATTAATAATGAAATAAGAGTAAGCTTACAACCAAAGTCTTGACATCACAAGCCTTCTCAGAGGGATCCAGCCAGCATGTTCTTCAAGCATTCACTCTTTGAAGATGGATCTCCCAACATACAAGATCTCTCTCACTCATAATTTTTACACAAGATTAAGGTCACTTCACAACCTTCGACAAGCTATCAACAATCCAACACTTGTCACACTCACACCAGCTATCTAGCAAACTCACAAACACTAACAGCACTACTCAACTAGCCAACTATCAGAAACTAGCAATGCATAGCAATGGTGAGAGTTTAAATAGGAGAAGGAGTCTCCATGAAAGGTGGAAGAGTGAGCTTATCGCCAAGGAAGGTAGCACAGTTGATGGAACTTCCATGCCAGAGAAAGGATGGTGATACAAACTATGCCAACAACCAGGTCTGGAGTCATCTGGAAGGCCGACTGTTGGAACAAATTCGCCCAATCTAGATCATCGCGAAGGAATAACTGATCTTTAGCGCTGACATCGCTAGTGAGCAATGGGATGGAGGAAATCCCTCGTCTAAGAAATCCCTCGTCTTTGCTGAGTTGCTTTGCTCTTTTCCATCTCTTACCACGCCCTCTCGGTTAGAGGACCATATTCTGGACGAAACTCTATTCTTAATTAGCACCCTCCATCCCTGCTACAGGGATATCATTGTCTATCTATGGACGTCCTCTTTTCGTCCCGATGTTTCTAAGGATACTCGGCGACGGATTCGCCATCAGTCTTAGCCCTATTGTATTATTGGGGACACCCTGTACCGTCTCGACGCCGACTATGTTCTCCACCGATGCTTAACACTCGAGGAAGCTGAATGAGTCCTTAATGACTGCCATTCTGGCACTTGTGGTGGTCACATGTCTGAATATGCTACTGCTCAAAAAATCCTCCGTGCTGGTTACTTTTGGCCCTCCATCTTTAAGGATTGCATTCTTGTCATCCGCTCTTGTCACGAGTGCCAAATCTACCAGCAGAATATGTGTGCGCCTCCCGCTACATTGCACCCTGTTGTTACTGTCGGCCCTTTTGCCAAATGGTGCATTGATCATATGACCTGTAACCCTCGCTCGGCCGAGGAGCATGGGTATATCATCGTTGCCGTTGATTATTTCACAAAATGGGCCAAGGCAATGCCTACACTATTTGAAGACGGACACACAACGGCGCAATTTTTGTTTAATCATGTTATCTCACAGTTCGGAGTCCCTTAAGCTATCATCACTGATCACGGTAAGAATTTCCGTAATCATATGATGACTGAGTTAACAACCCAGCTAGGCTTTCGGCATGATAGCTCGACACCATACTATCCTCAGGCCATTGGCCAAGTCGAAGCCGTCAACAAGGTTCTAGTTACGATGCTTCAACGCACCATTGGCATGCACAAGTCCAAATGGAACTTGATGTTGTTCTCTGCCTTATGGGCCTACTGAAATTCTGTGAAAGATGCCACCGGTTTCACCTCGTTCCAATTAGTTTACAGACTGGAGGCCACCCTTCCTATCGAGTGCGAGAACATTTCTTTGAAATTAGCCGTCGAATTACTCCCCAACACTACTCCGGTAGAAGAACGCCTTCTTTACCTAGAACGGCTGGATGAGACTCGTCGACTAGCCTCTCTAGCTATTGAAGCACAAAAGAAGAGAGTGAAATCTCACTTCGATCATACTCTCCATCCTCATTCTTTTGTTGAAGGATATTTAGTCCTGCTCTACGATCAAGTAAATGATAAGCTGGGGCAGGCAAATTCTAGCCCATGTGGCACAGGCCTTATATTGTAAAGCGAGTTTTGCAAAAAGGGGCCTACGAGCTGATTGATTATGAAGGGAACCCTCTGGATAAGCCCCGGAAAGGGCTTTATCTGAAAAAATATTATGCATGAACTTCATGCACTCTGATTTGTACATACGTTTGTTTTTAGCAGGTGTGTTGTCTGTGTGTGTTTTCATGTTTTGGCTTGGTGTGTAGGCATAATTGCCGCTTATTGCGTCTTTTGCTTCTTGTGCAAATGTCTAGTGCACCTTACATTGGTTTCGCTGATGGTGCTTGCCACAGTACCCGCAACCTGTCTTCTGCGGCATGGGTGATCTACGATCCTCACGGTGAGTTGGTAGACCTTCAAGGTGTTTATCTAGGTTGTACCACGAACAATGTCGTTGAATATAGTGTTGTTATTGAGTTACTCACCGAGGCGATCAATCTCAGTATTCGTACATTGGTTGTGAACCTGGATTCTCAGCTTGTCATCCACCAGATCAATAGGCGATATTCCATCGGAGACCATTGGATTTTAAGGTTGTATTTATGTGTTAAATTGTTAGAAAGGAATTTTGATTTTATCACATATCAGCATATCCCACAAAGATTAAACATGTTAACTGATGCATTGGCAAACCATGTATTAGACAGACATTTGCGTAACATGTAATGAAAACAGCATATAAGAAGCATGTAAAACACAATAATAAACCATAGGATATATATATATATATATATATATATATATATATATATATATATATATATATATATATATATATATATATATATATATATATATATCGTGTGGCGCACCAAGACGCTCAAAAAATAAGTGTATATGTCCAAATAGCGTCTGTGTTCTCCATACATCCGAGACACATGTCTCTCAAAAATCATCAGCAGGAAATAAAACCTAGGCGTATACTGTGGTGGGTTATGCTCCCTATAGCACACCACCGCTCATGCCACCTGCCTCAACAGGCGGTGCACCCTGAGTACCACTCCTACTCTGTGGATCTGGAACGCTATGGGGACCTCCTCGACCCCCATGTAATCAGGAATCCCTACTGTCAGGCCCTCAAGATTTCGGGCCACTGTCTCCACCGAATCATCAGTGGGAGGAGCCAAGGCCAGCGCTGCAATGCCCTGTGCATCCCTCCATGCCTCTGGTGCCAGCCCTATGGGTCTCACTGATCCCACATCTGCAGATACCATAGAGTTCGTCATTAGGACATATACATGAAAAATATAGAAAACATCATAAAAAATAAAGTGCAAAAATAATGTGATCAAGTGTCTTACCACCATCATCCCACTACTCTCCAGCGGGCAGCTGCATGTCAGGATCTCCGCAGAAGTCCATGCCAGCATATGGCCAATCCTCAATGAAGATTGTTTGGCACTCCAGCCACTCTCAAAACAGTGTCCCCCACAACACTGGTCGTCCGACACCTCCTCGGGGCATAACGTGTGCCCACCATGTGGCCCTGGTCTCACGTGGTCTAGGCAAATCCAAATCCATGTCCTGTAACTACAATGCCAGCACCGGCTCCAGCATGAGCAGAACTAAGATGGACCCGTAGCCAAACTACTTCGTCTCTCCTCGACGGCAGTTGGTAAGTTGTCTCTTAATATTGGTCGTAACTGTTTCCACCTAGTTGAACATGGTCGGATTGAGACATTCAAGAGCCAGCCGGAGATGGGTCTTCGAAGCCTCGTGTTAGGCTTGGGAGCTCACTGCCTATGTCACCATAAATAGCATAGCATGGAGAACCACATCTTCCACTATCGGGATTGCCACCTTCCCGCTTCTCGATTTGCGTGCCCGTGGGCACACTTGTGCCATCAGCATCTCTAGAGAATCGCCCCCGAGTCGCTGCCCCTCTAGAATGGGCCTCTCACCATGACGGGATAGCCTGGTCAGGAAATATATGTCTTAGGCATCGAACTCGATGTCTCGGCCTCAAATTATGAATTTCCCATATGTTGGATTCGAGGCATGGATCAGTAGCTCTAGTAAAGCGGGTTGGGACCGAAGGTGCAAAGTGAGGAAGAATTTTAGCAATCCGCATGCACGTAAAGCATTTCGGCATCCAACATCAGCAAAAGCTTCCACATCGTTATCATCATGCGTTCGTTCCTGCCAGATAAACACCATTATGGCCTACATGACGAGAGAAAATGAATTAGAGCTTCGTTTGCAAATTTTAATCCATAATTTGCACAAAAAAATAATTTTGCGTCACCATCGCGACTGTTTTTAAAACAGACACGATGACGCAAGGTTACCAATTCAATTTTCTCGCAGTCATCGCGAAAGTACATCACTTTCCCACAATGATCAGAGAACGTTATGTGTAAATATTTTCGGTCATCGCGGACCTGAGCGGTATACCCGCGATGACCGAGCGACGGAGCCCGACTCAAAAAATATGCCTAAAGTAACACATCTAACGTCAAAATGCATAAAAAAGACACTGAATTGAAGCGCGGTAAGAAGTCTATTTACCTAGAAGAAGTTTTAGGATGAACGGTGGACAGATGAGGCCGAAATCAGCTCGCCAACTTTGGTGCTCCAAAACGCTCCAAGGTGAAATGAACAGTGCCAATGGTAAAAATGAATGAATTACCCCCCTTTTATAGTAATTTTTGAAAATTAAAAAAATTATATTTTATAAATGTGGGTTTTTTCTCATTTTTTATCACATGGTTAGTTAAAATTTGGCTTTTTAATTATGTTTCCATGTATATTGTTCATTTTATGTCGAATGGGTTTATGTTTGACGTGTTTTGTGTAGAGCTACAGGTAGTGGAGTTATGTCAGCTTCATGTACACTTGATCCATAAAGTCGTCTTTAATGCTCTTTTCCGACTTGGAAAATGAAAAGATAGCCGAGTTATTCCTCTTGACTCGTTAAAGAAAATAAGAGGCAGTCGTCTTTAAGCTCTTTTCCGACCGTGTAAACACGAAAAGATTGTTGGGCCTTTGTCGTTTCAAGCTCGTTATTGGTTAAGAAACGACGTGGTTTCGATCGCTTTTCTACTTTTTCGAGTTGAAGTCACTAGTTACGAAAAGTACTCCTCGATCGTAATGGTCGGGCTTTTCTTTAGAGTATCATTTTATACTTTTTTGGGCTCGAGAGACACAAATCTACGAAAAAGGACCCCCCTAGAGTTTTTTTTTCCGTGTCTTTTTCAAACTCTCTAAACATGAAAAAGACTCCGAGTTTTGCCTATGTCAGACTCGTTAAAACCTGACGACATTGGACTCATCACCATGAAGAGACTCGAGCTTCTCCTCCCTAGGGCTCGTTAAACCATTACTAGGTTGGATTCAACCAATGGTCGAACTTACACTACAAGCATATGCTACCCCCTTCAAGCTTGTTTTCAAAAATAATAGGGGTACTCGCCAACAATGGTGGGGAAATTTGGAAATCATCATTGGCAGCTAGTCACTCTTGAACATCGACACTTTCGCTTCTTCTTGGGTTGGGACATCCATACATCGTCATTTGGCCTTCCGCGGGTTTGGGTTGTCATTAGCCTCATTCCATCTAATTCACGTCGTTTCCTTCGTGCCTCTGATCTCTTGGTACCTGAATGCTGGCACCCTCCGAAGTCGTGTCACCGACATGTGCAAGAGTATAATCCTTTTGCAGTTTACACCCTTGCCTCCTCCTCTGATACTCTATTTCGCCATCTACCACTTGTTCCTTATCTCGTGTCATTAATGGGGGAAACATCATGGCCCTCCTGCGACGGGTCATCTCCTATCGACATCAGCTCATTATCCAGGACATTGATCTAGAGATCCCTTTGGTACCTTAGAGCTTGCATGCCTCAATGGCAAGTTCTACGCACCTGACGGTCGACTTTCATCATTGGTCATCGATTGGGTGATTCCACGAGTGTTTGACTTCAGCTCCTTTTTCACACTTCGTCGATTGTGCTAGATAGTATATTTGGAACCATTGGCATTATTAGTGGTTTCTCTCGCGCTTGTTAACAGTTTTCATCATTGACCGGTAATCAAGCGACTTTCTATCATGCTTGACCTCATCACCTCTATTCGCATGTTAGAATTTGTACTATGGTCAGTTGGGTTCAAGACCCCGAACTCAGATTGCACATGTTCGGGCTGCGTGGATTGGTTTGTGATTACATGACTCATTGATGGATGGCTGTGACCATACCTGAGTCTTCATGGATGGTTGTGACCATACCTTTATCATTATCATGGTCTTATTTGCTGGATGGTTGCGTCCATACCACAGACCTAGTTCGTATGTCTTTTGGATGGCTGCGCCCATGCCTAGACTACATGTACTTCATTATTAGAGATATCATTTGTACTTGCATGCAGATTCTTCCAGATGGTGTCCCAGCTCAGTCAGTTTCATAATTCATTTCACCCCTCCCACTCTCTCAGGCTTCATACTTTAGGGGGCATCTGTTACACAATAATTTGTCACTGTCTTCACTCCAGTCCTTCTACTGTGTCATGTGTCCAAGTCAAACATGCTCATATTGAACAAATGCTCTCTTGTGCTACCAAATGACCCTCTTTTTCTAAGTTATCTGCCTCATCACGACTGTGGACTTAATATACATGTTGAAAGGCGCTCATGAACATTCTAGTTGCGCTGCTAGCGCAAAAGTACATCTGATTCCCGCGATGGTCCAATTTTATGCTCCAGTGTGAGGTTACTTATTATCTTTAGCGATGATCTGACTGGCTACATTGCTCACTAGCGATTTCAGCGCTAAAGATCAGTTATTCCCCCGCGATGATCCAGATTGGGCGAATTTTCTCCAACAGTCGGCCTTCCAGATGA
This sequence comes from Pinus tabuliformis, assembly GCA_031772625.1. Lineage (NCBI taxonomy): Eukaryota > Viridiplantae > Streptophyta > Pinopsida > Pinales > Pinaceae > Pinus > Pinus tabuliformis. The sequence goes on along the minus strand of CM062819.1, from coordinate 76,103,453 downwards.
ATCCAGACCTAGTTGTTGGCATAGTTTGTGTCACCCTCCTTTCTCTGGCATGGCAGTTCCATCAATTGTGCTACCTTCCTTGGGGATAAGCTCACTCTTCCACCTTTCATGGAGACTCCTTCTCCTATTTAAACTCTCACCATTTCTATGCATTGCTAGTTTCTGATAGTTGGCTAGTTGAGCAGTGTTGTTAGTGTTTGTGAGTTGGCTAGATAGCTGGTGTCAGTGTGACAAGTGTTGGATTGTTGATAGCTTGTGAAAGGTTGTGAAGTGCCCTTAATCTTGTGTAAAACTTATGAGTGAGAGAGATCTTGTATGTTGGGAGATCCATCTTCAAAGAGTGAATGCTTGAAGAACACGCTGGCTAGATCCCTTTGAGAAGGCTTGTGACGTCAAGACTTTGGTTGTAAGCTTACTCTTATTTCATTATTAATACGATCAATGATGTTTTCTTATGTCTTGTATGTAATTTACTTGATAGCTCATGACTTCTTGACTTTGTGAGTAAATAGATCATTGTTGTTTTCCGGTCACATGCTTTGTTGTATTTCCTTTGCATTATTTCAGGTTGATCACTCGTTAAGGAGAAGGAAGCGGAAGTTGGAGCAATGCAACAGAACTCCATCGACCACCGGTTGAGGTAGGCCTCCAACTATGACTGTTTAAGGAAAGCTATTGTTGATATGTCCTCGTTTGTGATTAAACCCACTCTAGGGCTAGAGGGGTTGCCTCTGTCTACAAAGGGAACACTTTCCTGCATCACAGTATGTACTTGAGTTTGAGAGAAGCAGCATCCTCACGGATGCTCAAGGCGGCGCCATGGGAGGACATTATGCAGGGAGAGCAATCGCGGAGAAGACTCTACACGTAGGGTTGTGGTGGCCTATTAGGTCCCTATAATACTAATGATCCCCCCATTACTATTGTATTTTTATCCCTTATTAATGTTGTTGTGCCCCTATTGTCCCCATATTGTTATTACTGTGCCCCATAGAATCCCTCTATTGTTATTTTTGTGCCTTTATATTATTATTGTTAAGATGGCTTGGTTATATTGTGACTCCTTAGATTCCTATATACAGAAAGGAGGTTTTGTCATTTGAATCATCCAAGAATTGTTCATTTATGTAATGTAAAGGAGGTTTCCCCTTCGAAGAGGCTGAATTCTAAGGTGTTGATCTATCTTTTCTATCTTTTTGTGAGCTAGTTTCATAACATTTGGATTCTACGGTTTCGCTGCTCCAAACATGTTATCTAGGCTTTGTTATCTAAGGTTTCTTCTTGGTATTGGAGCTTTGGATTCTAGGGTTTCGCTGCTCCTCAAACCATCAAGATAGAAGGGCATATCAAGAAGAAAAAGGTAATAGTGTTGATTGATTCAAGAAGTAGCCACAATTTTATTCATTGTAAGATAGCAAAAGAATTGAATTGCTTCCTATATCTAGCACCAGAGTGTCAAGTCATGGTTGCAAGTGGAGGAATAATAAATTGCTCTAGAAAGTGCCATAATATCAAGCTATCCATGGGAGAATATGTATTGAATAGCCCAATGCTTTCCATTCCAATGGGAGGTGCTGATGTTGTACTATGAGTTCAATGGCTACAATCCTTGGGTACAATAGCTTTTAACTTTCAAGAACTTTTCATGAAATTTTATGCGGAAGGAAAGGAAATTGAATTAAGGGGAATTGCAAGGAAACTGGGAAAGATAATCAGCTCTAACAGTATGACAAAGCTTCTAAAAAAGGAAGAACGAGGTGTAATTGCACAATTATGTTCGCTAGATGTTTCCACATCGAAAATCATCTATTTCTCTAGATCTCCAAAAAGTCTTGGACAATCATTCCAAGGTATTTGAGACTCCCAAAGGTCTCCCTCCTATTCGTGATCACAATTATGCTATTCATTTGATTCCAGGAAGTGTTCCTCCAAACATCAGGCCGTACAAATATCCCTATTCCCAAAAGAGTGAAATTGAACGTATGGTTGCAGAAATGCTAGAGGCTGGTATAATTCAACATAGCCAAAGTTCTCTCTTTGCTTCAGTAGTATTGGTGCATAAGAAGGATGGATCATGGCGCATGTGTCCGGATTACAGGGAGCTCAACAAGCTCACTATTAAAGATAAGTTTCCCATTCCTATCATTAACGAATTATTGGATGAATTGCATGGATCAATTTACTTCACCAAGTTGGATCTTCATTCAGGATATCATCAAATCATAATGAAGACTAAAGACATTCCGAAAACAGCATTTAGAACTCATTAGGGTCACTATGAATTTTTGGTCATGCCTTTTGGCCTTACCAATGCACCTTCTACATTTCAAAGTTTGATGAATTCCATTTTCAAACCCTTCCTTAGAAAATTTGTGTTAGTATTTTTTGATGATATACTAATCTACAACAAATCTTGGAAGGATCGTGTTGAACATGTTGACAGGGTGCTACAACTATTGGAAGAGAAACAATTATATGCAAAAAGATCCAAATGTTTCTTTGGAGTACAAGAGGTGGAATATCTAGGTCATATTGTATCTCATGAAGGAGTTAAGGTAGACGCTAGCAAAATTAAAGCCACTAAGGAATGGAAAATCCTCACATCCATAAAGCATTTACAAATATTTCTCGGGTTGACAGGGTATTATCGTAAGTTCGTTAAGAACTATGGGAAAATATCAGCACCTCTAACAACATTATTGAAGAAAGATGCATTTTCATGGACTCCGAAAGCAACAAAGGCCTTCGAACATCTTAAAGAGGCAATGTGCCAAGCATTGGTCTTAGCTACACTAGACTTCACAAAAACCTTTATTATGGAATGTGATGCTTCAGGAAATGGAATTAGTGTTGTTTTAATGCAAGATGAAAGACCCATTGCTTTCAAAAGTCGTCCAATCAAGGGAAAGTATTTACACAAAGCTATTTATGAGAAGGAAATGTTGGCAATAGTACATGCACTTAAGAAATGGCGACCCTACCTAATGGGAAGACACTTCAAGGTAAAAATGGATCATGATAGCCTTAAATACTTTTTAGAACAAAGATTATCCTCTAAAGAACAACAAAATTGGGTCACAAAGATGTTGGGTTATGACTTTGAAATCATCTACAAAAAAGGGAAGCAAAATGTTGTCGCGGATGCACTCTCAAGAAAGGATGAGGATGTGGAAGCATTTTTGTGCGCCATTTCTACTATCCAACCATATTGGATAAACGAAGCAAGGGGGGAATGGAAGAATGACGAAGAAGTGTGGGCACTTATTCGAAAGTTACAACAAGATTCCAGTACATCTGATACATTTAGCTGGAAAAATTATTCGTTATGGTACAAAGATCGCATATACCTCTGTACGAATTCCGAACTCAAAGAAAAGATTCTTTTGGAATTGCACGCTTCTCCCTTACGAGGGAACTCAGGATTTTTAAAAACTTACCACAGGGTTAAGAAGGATTTTTTTTGGGATGGCCTTAAATCAGATATTCAAAAGTTTGTGGCGGAATGTTTAGTTTGCCAACAAAATAAAGTTGAAACAATTAAGACACCAGGTCTATTACAACCTTTATCCATTCCAAGCCAACGTTGGGAGGAGGTTTCAATGGATTTTATCACAGGTTTACTAAAGTCTGAGGAAATAGTGTCATCATGGTGGTAGTTGACAAACTTACCAAGTATGCACACTTTTGTGCATTATCACATCCATTTAAAGCCAGTTTAGTTTCTACTGCATTTATGGAAACAATTCAAAAGCTACATGTAAACCCAAAGATTATTGTAAGTGACAAAGATCCCATTTTTACTGGAAATTTTTGGACAGAATTATTTTCTTGTCTTGGTACTCAATTAGCTCATAGCTCATCTTATCATCCTCAATCTTATGGGCAAACTGAGATAGTAAACAAATGTTTGGAAGGATATCTTTGTTGCTTTGTATCTAATAAACAGACACAATGGGTCAAATGGTTGCCTCTGGCTGAATGGTGGTATAACACTTCCTTCCATACTGCAACAAAAATGACCCCATTTATGGCACTTTATGGATATCATCCACCATCCATCACATCATCTTTAAGAGAAAATTCTAAGGTTCAAGTAGTGGAACATCACATCGAGCATCAACAACAAGTTCTCCAACTCTTAAAGGATAACCTTGCGTTGGCAAAGAATAGAATGAAACAACAAGCAAATCAACATCGTAGTGAAAGAAGTTTTGATGTAGGTGATTGGGTATTCCTACTGCTACAGCCATATAAACAAATGTCCCTCAAGCAAGCTAAGAAGGATAACAAATTATCACCAAAGTATTATGGTCCGTACAAGGTGTTGCAAAAGATTGGTACTATGGCATACAAATTGGAGCTTCCTGCAGCTTCTCGAGTGCACTCAGTTTTCCATGTTTCATGTTTAAAGAAGGTTATAGGCGACAAGCTCCCAGTTCAAACAATATTGCCAAAACTTGACGAAGAAGGAAAAATTATATTGGAATCGGAAGGAGTCATAGAAACAAGAACTCAACAACTACGAAATCGATCCATTTCGGAGTATCTCATCAAGTGGAAGAACTTATCCGCTGAAGATTCCACATGGGAGGATGAGAATTTTATACAGAAGCATCCAGAACTACTCAAGCATTGAGGACAACACTTTTTTGAAGGAAAGGGGCATGTTAGCTCCCTATAAGACTAATGATGCCCCCATTACTATTGAAGTTGTATCCCTTATTAATATTGTTGTGCCCCTATTGTCCCCATGTTGTTATTACTGTGCCCCATAGAATCCCTCTATTGTTAATTTTGTGCCTTTATATTATTATTGTTAGGATGGCTTGGTTATATTGTGACTCCTTAGACTCCTATATATAGAAAGGAGGTTTTTTCATTTGAATCATCCAAGAATTGTTCATTTATGTAATGTAAAGGAGGTTGCCCCCTCGAAGAGGCTAAATTCTAAGGCATTGATCTATCTTTTCTATCTTTTTGTGAGCTGGTTTCATAACATGGCCAACCCTTCATCAGGATTCAAAAGCATATTGCAAGGCGTTTGATGTATGTCAAAGAACAGGCAGGCCATCGCTGAGGGATGAAATGCCTTTGAGTCCACAAATGACGTTGCAACCCTTCGAGAAGTGAGAAATAGATTTTGTAGGACCCATTCAGCCACAAGGGAAGACAGGAGTAAGGTACATTATCATTGCGACGGAGTATTTGACTCGTTGGGAAGAAGTGAAGCAGGTGAAGGATTACACAGGCATGACAGATGTGAAGTTCCTATTTGAGCATGTACTAACACGATTTGGATGTCCAAGGATCTTGATGAGTGATCATGGTCCGCACTTCCTGAATGAGACAATCAGCACACTAACGGAGGAATTTTAGGTATATCACCAGAAGAGCACACCTTATCACCCACAGGCTAACGGGACAGTGGAGGCATTCAACAAAGTGCTTGAAAACATGCTAACCAAGGTTTTCAATGCTCAGCGAAGTGATTGGGAACTACGCATACCTGCAGTACTGTGGGCTTATCGGACAACATGCAAGAAGTTGACTGGACAAACCCCTTTTAGGCTTGTCTATGGTATGGAGCTCATAATTTCTATGGAATACATCATGCCTAGTCTGCGCATAGCAGCGCTCATAGGTATGACGGATCGTGAAGTCCTGGAGGAGAGGCTCGAGCAGTTGGATGAGCTAGAAGAAGAAAGATTTTGGGCTGGATTTCACCAGCAAGTCCAGAAGCAACGTGAAAAGGCATGGCATGATCGACACATCAAGCTGCGCACATTTAAGGTAAATGACATGGTTTTGTTATATGATAGTAAGTTTTATCAATTTCCAAGGAAATTCAGGATGCACTGGTTAGGGCCTTATGTTATGATTACAGACAGACGAGCGGTACATCCGGTCAAGTTAAATGGAGAACCCCTCCCAGGAAAGGTGAATGGAAATCGCTTGAAACCATACACCGGCGGTTTGGCCATGTGACTTGATGAAAGTAGCACAGTATTAGCGCTCTAGGCAACTGAAAGGAGGCACGAGACTATAAACTACACTGCCCAGGTGGGGAAGCTGCGTGATTTGAAGATGGTGCGAAGCATGGACGTGTCACTGGGTCCACGAGAGCGCAGAGGAAGCTACACTACCTAGGAAGAAATTGCACATGTCAACTAGACAATGATTGTTAAATTCATTGTTCATGAAAAGACAACAAAAGTGAGGCCAAATGGAGCAGGCGGCCCACATTTAAGACGAAATTTAAGGCTTAGATCCTTGAAACTTTTTCGCCAATCTAGCATTAATGAACCGATTTTGGGGGGAATGGTCATATTTGAATTCAAAATGCCCTATAAATTACAAGTGGTTGTCCAGCGAAAAACACTTGGCATTTTGAGAATTGAGTTGTTGCGCTCTCAGGTGCACATGAACTATGAATTCTTTCAAGATCTGGTAGCGAGTCTGACGTTTGAACAATTGTCACAGGAGACACAAGCACTAGTGAATAGCATCATGTTGACATGCGCAGGAGCTATGAACACTGAAGGAGTGACAGCCGAGGAGAATGTGTAGGAAATTGATATGGGGGCCGAAGTAGCTACCCCAGAAGTGGCCGAAGTATTGGCAGAGGTCCCTAAATCCCTGAGAATGTCGAGACCGAAGCCAACCCCAACCAAGGAGACCATGAAAGACAAGAAGGGCAAGCAACCTGCCATACCGGAGCGCGCATCGCCTAGATGAAACCCACCAAAGCCTACTACCCAAGAGAAAGGCAAGGCTATAAACCTAGAAGTAGAAGAGGAGGATATCAAAGACATCCCCATGGATGATGAGGATGCGGGAGTGGAAATAGAGGAGGTTGAAGACCAGGGTGCAGACCCTATTACACAGTTGCCGGAGTATGTCTCTCCATGCAAGCCTAAGTCCAAGGTCCTGAAGGACATTGATGAAAGTAAGACTCCACTACAAAGCCCTCTGCTACTAGATGAAATCACTTTTGATGGTACGCGTTTGATACTGGTGCTGATTTTGAAGCTCAAAGACTGGGACTTATCGGACCATGAGAAGTTCCCGCACCTGGAGACTGAATAGTTGATGCGCCCCATCATAGACACAAATACGAGGATGACTGCTCTGGTTGCCGCATGATAACTACACCCATGTGACAGTGTTGGTCATCAAGTAGCTTCTGTGCTTGGTGCATGATGGGTGTCTGTGGCTCGAGGAGCTGATACTATCACTGATATGTTGATTCATCACATAACGTGCCTGTCGTATACAGGAGAAAACCCAGATATGATCTTTGGCAGCAAGGGTGACGAGCTGGCGCTCATAGAATCAATGAAAGAGAATTTCAAACTGGTAAAGAAGTCACGCGGGTACGCTATCTCCAACATCTGTGACCCTGCTATGAAGGTGGTGACGTAGATCCTTGCAGGGAAGGTGATGCGGAAGTGTCGCGCTGATGAGGTACTGGTGCCTGTCGTCGCACTCACACAGCAGTGCAAGGAAGGAGTTCAGTTTAACTAGTCAAACTACCTTCGCAGAGAGTTCTTGGCGAATTGTCGCAAAGCGCAAGAGCAAAGCAAGACATTCCACTACGCGTGGGTCTTGTTGTCGATTGTGCTTGTAGGGTTGGAGCTACCAGAGGAGAACCAATTCCCCTTGGTTGTGCCAGACCTTCCTGAAGAAGCAAAGTACACTTCGATGTGGGTGACCAAGGACATGGAGTGCGTTCGGGATCTTGATGGAAATGAATATCAGGATGGCTATCAACCGCAAGTTGCGATTATCGCCCACAGTATATGATAACCTGTAGAGCTATGCTGAATTCAAAGCTGATTTCCATCGGATATCAATCGTGGCGCAGAAGAACCCTACGAAGAAGTGGTATGATTTATCGTACCTAGCCACAAAAGATGCCATCGATGTGGTGTTGAATAAGTGTCCTGTGGAGTGGCGCACATCCACGGAATTGACAGTGGGTGGGAGCAAGTCCGCTGCACAAAAAAGAAGGATGAGGCCAAGATAAAGATGGCACAGATGGTCAAAAAGAGGAAGGAGGCCGCTGAGAAGGCCCACGCAGAATAGACAGGAAAGGAGGCAAGAAAAAAGGCAGGTAGCGTACAGTGGGGCTCTGACAAAGGTGCGCAGTCGCCTTCACTTGAGACCGAAGAGGAGGAAACAGAGCAGCACGGTGTGGACCCTCAAGAGACATCCAGCCGCATTAAGCGCCCAAGAGAGCTGGAGAAGGGAGGGTCCAGAAAGAAATCCAAGGCGACCAAGACCTCGTTGGACCCTATCACACTAACAGAGGGTGACTTATATGACATCGGTGACACAGTCAGAGATGTCACCGCGGAGGCCCTACAGCAATTTGAGAAGCAATAGAAGATCATCCTAGGGGCCATCCATACTAGACTACAGGAGTTGCAGACCCGCGCGTCGCAAGTTGGTACAGTGTCTACCAGCTTGGCTATCGGCACATCAAAGGTTGTCGATATGCTACGCACAAAGGCTTCCAGTGCGCTAGTGTTGCCAGATGGAGCACTGACAATAGAAAATGAGGCTCATAGACCCACTGTCAACGCCTTGAAAGGAGTGGGATTGAACCTGGCAGCGCTTTCGTGCAAAGCACTCCACCTCTTGCAGGATGGAGTAATTGCAGAGCTGAGGGCCCGCGAGCACCGCGCCCTCCAAGTGATTAGTGAACAGAAAATAAACAATGAGCAGATGGCCTTACAGAGGAATGTTTCCGTCACCACTGAGGCGGAGGCAGCCAGCCAGAGCAAGTAGATCATATAGGTCATGGAGGAGGCATGCAGAATGGTCCCGGAATTGGCCATTCTGGAGGAGGAGCCATTCGAGGTCCACATCCGCAAATTGGCCACAGGGGCGCGTGACACTTGGACAGAGATGGCGCAGGTTCAGTTGGAGTTGAACCTGTATATTACAAAGCTCCAGTTGAGGGCTCAACCTTCAACACCGCCAGAGGTAAAGGAACAGCGGGCGACCACTGTCACAGAAGCAGTCGCGGCAGTGGAGAGTGCAGTAGCAGACTACACACAGTTTTCGAAGAATCGTTTGAGTTCCTGATCAGCTTGCAGGAGGACCCAAACATCCAGAGGATAGAGACAGAAGTGTGCAAACTCTAACAGCGTTATGATGAAGTTAAGGGCACAGCGCAAACCATTGCACTGACACAGAGGTTAGCCAAGTTGTAGGAAGCCAAGTAGCTGAAGGAACAGGTGGATGCAGTGCTACACAAGGAAGTAGTGCTAAAGGTGTGACTAAAGCCCTGGCTGGAGGAAGCTTATGTTGTCACAGGAAACATTGAAGGCAAGTGATGCAACAACAGCTTCAGGCTGATAGTGCAAGGGCAGTAATTGAGAAGACAGTCAAAGATGTGAAGCAGGCAACAGCTCAGTGCACAGCCGAAGTTGCAGTCATCAAGGTCAAGCTAGACGGGCTTCACAAAAAGATCTCTGCACCTACTGAATGACTCGAGGGCGAGTCACGATATTTGTGTTGGGGGCATGTTGGGAGCGGGATCCCCCAAGGGTAGTTTTGGGGCTAAAAGCCCATGTTTAAGTCAATTTTTGTAATATTATTGTAAAGACTCCGCATTTTTGTGTCACAGAGTGCGAAGGTGTTATTTGTAATAAAGGGTAGTCTGCCCTTAGTTTTGTAAAGTAAATTCAGCTGTAAGAGATCTACCCATGGTCCGCGGACCATGGGAATATATAAAAAGATTTAAGCTCTGTGTAGTTTAAGAGACAACATGTAAGAGAGTAATAGCTTTAGAGCAATAAGTCTAAGTCTTGGGTTGTAGCGTAGGTAGAGGCTCTGCAACTAAGTGCACAGAGGCCTAGGGTAGAAGTCCGCAGCTAAGTGTGCGGACCCCTGCAGCGGTGTGTGCAGGGTGGACAGAGTCTGTAAACACTTGGGAAATATTAATAAAAGGAGTTATTCTGCAATTTCTGTGTATTTGTTCTATTGATGGGTTTTGAATATATTATGTATGAATTTCCTCTATTATGCTTATATTATGCATGAATTAATGCAGTTACATTGAATATTAAACGCAATTACAAATATCTGATTACATAGTGATAACTTTAAGTGTTCGGCAAGATAAGAAAATCACTTAGGGTAATTGAGGAATCTGCATGACGTGCTGCCATAACAGCGTGAAAGTACCTAAGGCACAGGTTAGGGTTGTGCATAGGTCGACCATATACTTTCGTGAAGGTATTGAAATTCGGAATAGAAGGTTTGTCTTACAAGCCCGAGAGCGAGATCACCTGCGTGAAGGCAAAGATAGAATAAATCAAATGACATCACAACCATCTCATGGTGTGGAAACTTGGTTCCAGCATCCCCCCATACTGCTTTGGGTGAGACTTCGGTCCGCACTCCATGGGTTGATGCCGAAAGGGTTAGTAGTGTAGAGACTTGTTTGGCTAATTAACATTGAACCTGGGTCAGGTCCCTCAAGCCAACAAGGGTTGTGATATAATGACGAGGAACTAGGGGTGAGTGTCACCAACTGATCTAACGAAACGTAATCATGAGGTAACTCAGGATAAACACTGGCTGAAATGCTTCCTATGTAAGGGAAACCTTCAGGAGGGAATGGATATCCTTGCTCATCAACAATGTGAGGAGTGTGTGTAGCAGACACCTCCGAGTGACCGAGAGAGGAGATTGGGATCTCACCTTCTCATTCCATGGGTGGAAACGAATAGCGACAGACAAACAAAGATGTTCGAGGGGATAATTCCAAAGGAATACCCGGCCGATCGTACGGACTATATGAACATTGCGGTGATATCACAATAGGGTTTAACAAAGGATTAAGAGGATAAAAAACCAGTCCTAGCTGACCTTTAGAAGTCGGCGAACTCTCGGGAGTCTAGATAGGATTATCAAGAGATTTTGAGCCAGATTCATAAGGTGCGCTAGTATCTGAGGGAGGAGGAGGATGAGATGACAAACGTTGAATACTCAAAACAAATCCAATTTCAACACCTTAATCCTCAAGTGACTATGGAAGTTCAGGGAGAGGCTCCTAGATTATCTTTCGGACGGAGGAGATGAAGAGGAACTAGGTGGACCTGATGGTTCAACCACGATGACTTTGTCTTAAACAACAAGAAGAAAGAGATTAATTTCAAGGCTTTTAAAGTGTATTTAAAGGTATACTCACGATGTGGTCCAGAAAAAGACTAACGGGGATGTTATGTGATCGTGAGCAACAATTTTTTAAGACGCTGAAACAAACTGGTGCTTTTTCATGTTTTAAGAGTCGATAAAAAAGCAAAGATGACTCTATCATTTTCGGTTTGAAATGAGCTCAAAAGGATAAGCGCACAGTGATATTTTATATTTAGGGAGTAAAAAAGATCAAAATGACTACTCAGGATAATCTAAGCAAAAAGGATTACCAGGTGTTAGAGCCTAGATTTGCCTCAGGCTGAAAAGACAAGGTTCTAGGTCCACATCAAACCACGCTCAGCCTCGTAGCTAGCCCTACGAGGATAGGAGAGGGCTCTCTCCGGGTCAATCTCGGCACAAGATAATTGATGGGGCTCGAGATGACTGTAATAAAAGCTAATATTAGGCTAGGTATGAAGTGCAAAGGATTTGATTTAAGTTTTTGGGGATTTTGTGTTGGAAACAGGGAAAGGCAAATTGGGCTCAGGGATGAGGCACAGTTTCTGCAGAGTTCTGATTGGGGCAAGGAAGGCAATCGTTTTGATGCTTTAAATTGAGTGAATGGATAGATCGGACTGGTGAGGAGCTAAGGAGATCAAGAGAGTCTCAAGAATTCTCCTTTAACAGATGAAAACATGGAAATTTAAACAAATTCAAAGGCAGAGCATAACAGTTAATGGATTCCAACTTAATGACTCATTTGTTCAAATTTAGAGGAAAAGACAGGAAAACGATACGCATAACACTAATGAACTTACAATTACTTAGATAAGAACACCATCAAAACATAAAGCCACATGGATCCCAAACAGTGCTGCAAAACCCTGGTCTTTCCTTAGCCAAAAATGCAGAGATAGAATGTACAATGATATGCCAAAGCAATCCCAAGTGTCCAACCCTAAAAATGACTTAGGAATTACATGATATAGACTAGCCCAACCCATTCCCTTGCCTCTAGGGGTCGAGCTCATCATTCTAGGAGTTGTTTGAACCAATTCTAAACAAGGAACTCAAAACTAGGTAGTGAAACAACTTACCCCTATATGCTAGGAAACTGATTCATTCACTCACATTTCACCTTTTAGTGAATGGATCTTCTAGAACAAGTAAAAATGTGCCAATATTACATCATGGTTGTCAAATTACATCATGAAAAGTCAAGAATAACTTCAAGAAGCAAAACTGGTCAAAATTGGGCGAATTGCTAAGCTGAACAGTGAAAAACAAGCCAAAATTCTCTATGCGCAGCACCAAAATATGTATGCGTTGCGCCACTTTGGAGCTGATTTTGAGGCACTTCCTGAAGTCCAAATTGAGCCCAAGTGTGCTTGTTGGGAAGCCATGCCTGTCTACTTTCCAACCCAAGTGGAATTTCTGAATTTGGATGTCATTTGCCCCTCCAAAACTTCAATCTCCCAATACTGCTTCCTGTGTGTCAAAATAGGGACATTGAGGTCATTTTTAGGGTGTTTTTGACCCTTTAGGCAACCCAGAACTTGATGAAATCTTTCGGCCATTCCTGAGCATGCATAACTTTTCATGACAAATCCAAAAATATCAAGTTTTCTTCCAGAAGATGTCCCAATCATAATCGCGCGCCAAGTGGCGCGGCGCATTGGGCAGAAAAGCCTGGTTTTGCTCAAAAATGTCTAGTTCCACACTTTTTCTTCACATTGCCTATGGTCCCCCACTTAATGGTCATGTATCCTGCGGACCTGACCGCACCTTTTCTTTGTGACAGGTGCGGACCCCTGAGTGCGTCGCGCATTTTTGCAGATGACTTTTGGAGGCCTTCCCGGTGTCCAAATTGGGTGCAAGATAGCTCGTTGGAAAGATCTTTGAGTCTAATTTCAAAAACAACTAGAATTTTTTAATTTGGAGTTAATTTTCCCTGTAAAATATCAAATCTCCCAAGACTGGTCAAAATGTACCAAATGAAGTTGCCTCAAGGCAGAGTGCTATTGCAGTCAACTTTTGAAGGGCTTCCTCGACTCCAAATTGAGCTCATGATAGCTCATTGGAAATATCTTTGTGTTTTGTTATCATTTTACTCATCAAGCAAGTCATTTGGCCAACCAAGCTAGGATAAAACTTGATTTTACCAAGGTCACTTCAGAGGTGCATCAATTCTCCCGAGACAATTGTATTTTTGACATTTCTCTAAAACCATGACACCTGTGTAAAAATTGAAGGAGTTTTTTCTTCCTTGGACGGTTTTGGACAAAAAAATCTCTCATTTTTCCAAAATTCATCCTTTATTGCTTAGAAACATCATTTGATTGAAACCTATCCCGATGTGTGGAACAAGGGATTTGTCAAAATGAAGGCAAATGAAGGGGATAAGGGGCTTCTAAATTCTTGAGAAAATTTTGAGAAGTAGTGAGGGATATTAGGAAGTAGGGGAAAGTGGAATCTCAGAAATTGAGTGAGGGGAAGGGGTCCAAAAGGGATAAACACAGACCCAACCTAGAAAATTGCCAAGTTGTAGCAAGAAACTAGGGTTTGTGCAAAAATGAGGAATTTGGGGGATCTCAGTGATGGGAAGTGTTTAATAAGGTACATTAAGGATAGGGGAAGGTGGATGAACATCAGGATACAAGTTTTGCTGATGATTTGACCGTCCAAGAGAAATTGCCTTCAAAACCCTAGGAGAGGGAAATGACCTTACCTAAGCACAACTGAAGCATGAACAAGGTGTAAAATGACCCATTGGAACCTTACATGATGATGACAACCCTCTGAATGATGGTACACTCAGCTGAATGGTGACATGGACTAACATTTGGACAACTTTGGAAAGGGTGAAAGCAAACCCTAGACCTAATACCTAGTGACCAAATTTTGCTTGAAGACTCACTAAAATGACAAAATTTGACCTTAACACCTTAAAATCACTTTGTAAGAGCATGTTTGATCACTGGAGGAAGGCTGGAAAGACTAACACTAACACCAGGTAACTGTGAACTGCATAATACCTTCCCGTGAACCAAGAATTATGAGCAGGCAATCTCCTCGAATGATGTGTTCGGTGTATCACGTTTACAAGGCGGCGGACTCAGCTTCCAGCGGATAAAGGATTGCAAAACTAGTGGGGTCTCCCTTTATATACGTGACGGTACAGGGAGCACAAGTCTGTACTAGCGCTATCTAGTGCTAAAGAAAATGATAGCTACTAGGTTTAAAGACGCCGAAACACATCTCTAGCCTAGACCTTCTAAATGTGAGCATTAAGTTTCAAATGCACCTAGGTTAATTAAATACATTTTAAAGTTTATCTTGAAATTATGTCTTGGTTTTCAGGCCTTATCGATGTGACTCGAAAAAACTCCTATACGCAACTAAATGAGACAAAACCCTTTCAATTCGATGAATGTCTACACTAATGAGAGTAGAGAAACCAATCAATGCAACAAACAAGAAACTGAAATCAAGATGACTTTTTCACTACTTCGCTTTTGAAAACAAAATAATGAAAGTTCTTTCCACTTCCTACCTTTCCTATCAAATGCACTTCAAGTAGTCCTTTCAACAGTAAAGGGAATTCATTTCTTTTCAAATGCAAATGATGATGCAACTCTAGTTTTGAATGATGCTAGCTAGTGTAACATATTGATTCAACAAACTAGAATTATGTATTTTCAATGGGATGATAAGATGAATTTTTCACATACACTTCAATGAAAATTTACAAACAATCAACATCAATCAAATACAAAGTACAAAAAGAGAATTCTTTCTAAGCTAATGACGCAAAGACTCAAACAAAAACAAGATGAGCAATGTAATCTATGCCCAAAAAGAGACGCTTAATCAAGAGAAGAACAAACGAAACTTTTCAAACTTGTTTAATTGAAATCAAAGTAATAAAAGGACTAAAAAAAAAAATGCATGGAGCAGCTAACCAACAACTTGACTCACTGAGCACACTAACAGCTGAAAGGAAGATGACCTAGATGCCCTAGGGCTACTAACCATCCAGAGACTCAAAAAATCAAGTAAGGAAAAGGCAAACAAAACAAGCACACAAACCAATCTAATGAAACTTTCCAGTCAGGGAGAACACAGGCAAAACAGGCTAAGAGGCAAAAATTAAGAGGGCTAGACACACTAATTATGATCCAAGAGAAACCCTGATATGCACCTACAGGAATCGACGTGACTGCCTAACTAACGACAAGCACCACAAGGGGGTACGACACGACTGTTTCAAAACAATTCACGTTGATCGGCAGGATTGTCAGAAAATTAAACGCGTTGACCAAGGATTTCAAGAAAAAAATAAAAAAAATCGAAACACAAAACAAGACCTGCCACTGTAAATTTCAGACTCATAGCAGTAAACCAGGTAGAGCAGAGAAAACCAATGGGAAAAGGTGATATTACGAAAGTTCACATAAAACATGAAATGAAAATCAATTAAACAAGAGTCTGGCATCCCCAGTGGAGTCGCCAATTTGTGGGGTAGGTAAATTCTCGATGCGGACAAAGATAATTCCTTTAGCCTGAGAGAGCGGGTCTAGCCACAAACAAACAATCTATAGAAACCTTCCTTAAGCTAGAATAAAATAAGAGGGACTACCTCTTTGAACGCTATTCCACCTGATAATGATCTTGCTTCCTTACTCAAACTACTTTTCGTTTCCTTCCTTCGAATACCTGAAACAAGCAAATAAACAACAACAACAAACATGATAGCATACAAATTGCACTTATCCTACTTAAAAGGTCAAGGAATCTTAACCCATCAAATGTAAGATAACACTTAATGTAGGAAATCAATCAATAGTTGTATTCATATAAGTTCAGAAAGAGATTACAACCAAAGCCTTGACGTTGTTGGTCTCCTCCGATGTATCCAGGTTCCCACACCTCTGCTAGCATCTCATGGATAGCCCCAAAAATGGAAGTTTTAAGGCTTCTTCCCTTTAGTTCCAAACCAAACCAAACACACTATTCTCCCTCCACAAACATAAACTAGAAAGCTACAAGCTATAGATATCTTGTTGGTTATTCAAGCTCCAAAAAGACTAAGACTAGATTAGCTTGGAAAAGGAGGAGTTTATATAGTTTTGATGGAGGGGAGATGGTTCCTCTTATGATGGGAGAGGGCTTATCTCTTTGGTTTGTTCCATCTTAATAGGGGAAAGGAGCCCAACTAACTTCCTCGGCTCCATTCAACCCAACCATTTGCCAGACTTCCGTTACAAAGCTTCCAGACCTGGAAGCTTCGACTCCATATTTAAAAAACTTGCCAAAAGAGGATCAGCGTCACTAAGAAAAATCTCATTTGCGCCATACGACGCTAGGTTTAGTTTCAGACTCCGCAAATCAGATCGAGGAGGAAATGGGTCATTAGCGTCGATCTTGTAAACTAGGGTAAAAGGAAGATTATTGGGAAATGATGCAAAAGGGAAATGTTCTGCTCATGAAGAGGGACATAATGGGAGTCTCTTCATGATGGGAAAGTATGTAGGGTTCATTGTAGAGGTCCTCCAGGATCGAGGAATGGGGAGTACAGAGACAGTGACAAAATGTTGTGTAATAGTTTTATAATATTTATCTTACAGTTTATATACCTTGGGTTTATAATATTAATCCCTTGGGTTTAATTTTAATCCCTTGGGTTTAATATTATTCCCTTGGGTTCATAATCCTATGGGGTTTTAGTATTAATCCTTTGGTTTTATTATTCCCTTAGGTCTATAATATCAACCCCTTATGTTTATTAATCTAAGGGTTCATATTCCTAGGGTTTAATATTAATCCCTTGGGCTAATTATTCCCTTGGGTTTATTAATCTAAGGGTTCATATTCCTATGGTTTAATATTATTCCCTTAGGTTTATAATCTCTTGGGTTTTTAGTAGTAATCCCTTGGGTTTATTATTCCCTTGGGTTTATAATATCATGGTCAACAAAGGTCAACCATGTTTTGTAAAATTAATCATGGTCAACCATGTTCCTGTGTCACATTGTTACAAAGATTGTCTTGATATGAAAATAAATCTTGGTCAACCATGGTTCATCGTCACATTGTGAAATTGATTGTTTCAATATCAAAATTGACCATGGTGAACCATGTTTATTTTAGGGTTTATAATATTTATCTTAGGGTTTTAATACCTTGGGTTTATAATATTAATTCCTTTGGTTTAGTATTATTTCATTGGGTTCATAATCCCTTCGGGTTTTACTTTAATCCCTTGGGTTTATTATTTTTTGGGTTTATAGTACCAAACCTTTGGATTTATTAATCTAAGGGTTCAACCATGGTTTAATATTAATCCCATGCTCATCCATGATCAACCATGGTCCAACGTCGCTTTTTTTAGGGGATTAGATCTTATCCTTCATCAACGGATTTTATGTATAAATAAAGCCTCAAAGGGTAGAGGAAAGAGGTTGTTCATTATTGTAATAGAGGAGATCAATGATTAGTTTTTGGAGAGATTTAGAGAGTTGATTTGTAACAGATATTTTTGATGTGAATAAAGAATTGATGGTTGCTAAATTATGGTACATCTTCTTAGCTTGATTTGAGATTTTCTTAGCAGCACTAACCTCCTGGAAAGGGCCCCTCAGTGTAGGTAAGTGTTGCTATGCTTCATGTGTTTTGTAGATTAGTCTTACATCTAGCAATTTAGTTTTATTTTGCAATGAATTTATGTTAGATAAAACTTAGATCTATTCACTTTCATGCTTTCAATTTAGTATTTAGTACTTCTCTTTAGGTTTAAGAAGTGAATTCCATTTGATTGCATATTTTATTTTATGTTTCTTTTCAATTTTTCATTAGATTTGTATTTCGCATAGTATTAGATTTATTGCTCTATGTCCAGATCTGTTAAGTAGAACACATTATGATCAAATTAAAATTGGTTTTTCTCAGGCTTAAAGAGTCAAACAAATTTAAATTGATTTCTTAACACGTTTTAATATTCAAAATTTCAATTTACAAAATTTTCGTACTTAATTTGATACTTATTCACAATTTCAGTTTCCAGCCTTTTTGTATTTAATTCGGTACTAAGTTCTGTACTAGAACAATGTATTAAAAGAAATATGTAATTTTCAGTTAGGGTTCTTTAATTGATTGGAGCTTTGTAGCTACTCAATAAAATATTCCTACAACGAATAAGAACCTACAATATATCTCTAAGCCTGCTTAGCATTTATTTTTGATAGTTTTTTTATGCATTTCTTGTAGTTTATTTTTTTGCTTTCTTTACTTACCTCACATGCTTTTTCTTATAGTTCTCAACGTTTACTTTTTTGCAATTTACTTTTCTGCAGTGTGTTTAATGGGTTTTCATCACTATAGGGTTAAAACCACTAAAGACTCAAGACCTAATAAGCTACATGTATAAAAACCACATGAACAGTGTTAATGAAATATTATGGTTTAAAACATGATATGCATTAGAGTCCCACAATCCAATGATAAGTGATAATCCTTAGTGATTAGTTCTTTCTAGTGTTAATTGTTAGCATAGGCTAGAATAGGCCCTAGTCCTACATTTCTCGTGCTTGCATCTCTAAGCCTTACGATCCTGGATTTGATAATTAAATGTTGCAATTAGAATACATATAATTCCACCAACATTTTTGGCGTCATTTCCAGGGAGATGCTAAAGGGATTAGAGAATAGTTGCTTTCACAAGTTTTATGTGTGATCTTAGTTGCAATGAAACTAGAGGGCGAAGAAATATGGTAAAACGTGAGTGAAGAGCCACACATATGCTTTGGTTGGGGGTCACTCCAAAGTCTAGTTGTCTCTAATTTATTTTCTAGTTTCTTTTTCATATGCGTAGAATTAAAGGTAGGATCCAAAGCGTCATTTTTCCCTATATTTCTTTGCAAGTGTGTTTTCCTTTATATTAATTCATAGAAAAAATAGAAGCCTAAATTGTGTGAATAGATAACTTGGTGACAACAGGGTCTTAGTAGCATGGTGGCACTTCGAGTACATGATTGGTTTGATTGCATTTGTTTTAAGTATGTTTCCTTCTTATTTATTTAGGATTTTTAATAAGAATTCCATACACTAACCAGCAAAGCGGTATTCAATCACAATCAAGCTTTTGGAAGAACTCTCTCAAATCCTAGCAGTAAATGGGGTATCTTCTTCTCAAGAAGAAAAATATTGACAGTAGACAACAAATTATCTGCCTTCCTTGAAGTGATAGAAGAACAAAAACTCCATGAATCACATCCACACGAAGATCTTTACTCTTGCAAACTTGTTGAGGAAACTGAAGAACCATGGACTGCATTCAATGGAGAGCAAGAATTAGAACATGAGATTGAAATTTTTTTGACATGCCTATCTATAAATCCTCTAAGAACACAAGAGGATAGTCATCTCATAATGGAAGATCTATGTGGCATGGTAAAGGAGGATATGTTAAATGAGCCAAATAAAGAGGTAAACCAAGAGAATTTTGATTTTGTTGAAAGTTGATTTCAAGCAAATGTAAGGCCATACCACTCCTACATTCTTACTTACTTCTTGACATCATCATTAAAACAATTGGTTCTTCATACTCAGGTATGAATTGAATATGATATTTTAAACTTGAGTATGAATGCATTTTTACACATTTTTACACGCATGGTTACATTGGAAATACTCCTATAATTGAGGAGAGGAATTTATTTTTCTCAAGTAGATTAGGATAATAAATAAATAAATAATTATTTCATATAATAGTTATCTTAGTTCTAAAATACAGTGCAACATCTTTCTCATTGTTTTGTATAAATGGGGATGTTAATGGCCAAAACACAATTAGTTGAAAATAGGAGATCTATGTTCCTATTGCATATTTCTTTTGGGGTCTCTTTTAGTTGCGTATTATTTTAATGAAGATTTCCACACAGTCTTATTTCCAACTGCAGCATGGTTCAACTATTACTTTGTTTTCCCACTTATTATTTCTTTTTGATAGTTAAACTTATTTCTAGTTTTTCTTTTCAATAAAGTAAGCTATGATAACTTTGTTGGAATTTTATGTGAAAATAATCTCCTTGATGTCCATAGTACATATCAATTGTCTGTTACCATATTTCATCTAACTAATACCCAAAATTTTGGTACCAATTCACTATTTTGCAAGACAAAGCAAGATTCAAGGATCTTATTCATTTGGGGACACTTAAATACTGGAAGGATGTTTTCAAAAGCGGAAAATTGTTGTAGCTCTGATACCACTTGTTATAGATCTAACCCAAAAGTATATGATAATAGAAATAAACCCAAGAAATAACAAGATAAAAATAGATAGAAATGTTTCTTTATTATCAAACCCTTAAGGTAGGGCAACACCATACATTCACTCCTTAAGGAAGGAGAACACTCCACAAGCCATATGCATGTTCATACAATAATCCTTGACTATATTTCCACATGGAGTCTCTAGCCTCTATATAGGCCTCATACATACAATACCATGGGTCATTACAATGGTTCCCTCATACCATCAACTAATACCATGGGCCCATTATATTATTATTAACTACTTGTGGTCCCTTACATGATATGGGTTAACCACCTTATTTATTACTATGGCCCGTCCCATTATTACATTATTACCTTGGGTACCTCCCTTGGTACCCCATATTATCCCCCCTAGGTATATAACAAAAGTATATCTTCATCAACATAATGGAACACTTAGGGGAGTATTTGATGATATCTTTCTTCTTCCTTAAGTTGTTAAAAATTATGCATTCATGCTTTATCATTAAGACCATTATTTCACGAAGATGATCGAATAAACATTTTTTTCCATAGAAGTTGAATCAAATGATAATTCCAAACTATTCATAGCTTATATACCTTTTCTTTTTTTGGAATTTCATTTCTCTTATTCATATATATTTCTGATTATCAATACAAAACAGTTGCTCAAAATATAGTTACCAATGCATACTAAGGGGATTAAAACAAAGTTAAGAGGTCCATACAATGATACCGATGAAAAAGAAACTTGAATACTATAACAATAACACCAAATCATGATCTCTGAGAATCTTTATTAAGACTTACAAGAGAGTTGATGAAGTCTCTACTCATGGTGGAACACTACTTTAAAAGTGAAAGCATACATGGAAACTATGATTAGTAGGACTTTACGTGTATTTTGGTTATTCTTTAGTAGCCTCATCCATCTCACATTAAAAATGGATCATTCATGTTATGTCATTTGAGTACCTATGAGTACCTTATGTGTCTAAGACATTATGCAGGTAATCAAACTCACTCTAAAAGGTATCATCCTATGCCTTTAAGGGACTTTTTGAAGCCGCTCCACCATCTACAAATTGCAAAAGCAATGTTCATAATCTAAACCTAAAATGGTAGGAAAGACTAGAGCCTTCAATGTAAAATAGGTTTAAGAGGTTAACCCGTTGAGGCTATGGGTGCCTTCTGGCAACGGGTACTGACCTATGATATAATTACGAAAACCCATTTAGGTTATAGACACTCACGGGAAATGGTAATTCTACCTAAAGAAGTGTCAACCAAACCAGATCTTTTGTCTACACATACGATGGTTACTTTATGGTGTTACAATAAAAAAGGAAGCATGTGTGGATGAAGTCAAGAGTAAAAACGAACTCCATAAATTTGCTGCTAAATAATGGCCTTAAGGTAACCTTGAGTCCTCTATCATTTGATTTTCATACTATATCTAATATTTAATTGTCTTATAAGTGGGATCTATGATGAGAGAGAATTAATAGATTCAATTACAAAGCTTATCTGTAATACTTGGATGACTATAAGACTTTGAGATTTGGTTAGTAATAACTAATTTTTCACTGGTTCATCATTTGTTGTGATCATAAAAATGCCTCTTAATTACAAAGAAGGAGAGCCGCTTAAATTTATATAAGGTTTCTTTTTCTTGAGCATAAAATTGTTAAAGATTGATGAAATCATATGTAATGAGTGATTTGGAATTTCTTTTATGCTTGGTGTTAGTTTAGCATCATTTTAATAAATCTGAGATGACTTTTTTTTTTTAGTATTCATCTCATTATATATATGTATATATATATATATATATATATATATATATATATATATATATATATATATATATATATATATATATATATATATATGGTACTAGAGCCATCTCAACAACCCTCCTCGCTTCTTCAGTACCTCACCTTGTTTTCATGAGGACATGCAAAATCTCGGGCATGGGGGAGTGGTTGTTGGGATCTTTTCATCATCTTCATTTCATTCTCTTCGGCTTCCTTCAACATATCATATTGGCGCTCATCAACTCCGACTCTTCCAGATAATTCCAGACTCCCGGCTTTACTCTCTCTCATCTCCAACTTCATACAACTTCCACTGCATCCTGCAGTACAAATTAAAGTCTGAAAGGTATACTTTAGATAAAACATGTTTAAAGGCTCTTTAACTCATTAAAATTTAAGGAATATTAATGATTAATTACTTCCTATTTCTTCACCTCTCTTAAACCACCATTTCCAAATCCATTAAATTCATATTCTAGTTTCCAAGTCCATATTTATTTAGTCATCATCTTCATTGTCACCTTATATCATCCATCTTTCCTTCCTATTCCATACTTTGTTTGCATGAGCGCATGCAAAGTCTTAGGCATGGGGGAATGTTGGGTCCTAGATATGTTATTGTATTGGCTATCCCAACCTTTCATTTACAAGTCATATTCATACCCTTACAACATATTTTGTAACTGTTACATTATCAATTTTCACTAAATGCATTCATTTTACCTCGTGGTTAATTATTAATGATTTCTTGTATTTTTAATGATTAAATGAGTTTTTAATATGGTTTTATCAATGATGGTTTACTAATTTGGTTATGTGGCTAAGGATCATGTTCCACTATGAAATTTTTTATGTATGTATCAATTCAGTAGTTCGGTACTTAATTCTACACTTGCACGAATGGAGGGAAAAAATTCAAAATTATAAAATATGTTTTTATTTTCTCTAGCATGGTAAATTAGGTGTCACATGGACCTAATATGATGGTACAAGACTTGGAATATACCCAGCTCACACGTGGGATCCTAGCACATGATTTAAGTTACAACAAAAAATATGTAACAATTTTGAAATTGTCATGTTCTACCTTGATTTCCGTGCATATGATGGTGAATCTCAAGAATATGGAAAATAGGTTTTTGCACAACATAACAATTTACTTGTATCTCAAACCGTTTCCAAAAATTTGATACAGCTTGAAAGTTATAGCCGGTTCTTTGAAGCAATTTTGTACAAAATTTCCGTAAAAGCCAGATTGGCAAAACAATCTAAACAATTATCTTTGGGCATGATTTTCGAGTCCATGGAAGTGAATACGGAAATTCCAAGAGAGGTTTTGGTTTATAATATAACAAGTTAGGCTCAATAGAAACATATCCCCAAAATACATCATGGTCGAGAAGATACGGTTCTTTCTTTAACACCAATTTGTATAAATTTACACAAAAAATCAGTGTTCTGAAATTTTCCTCTAAATTTGTAAATTAATTTTCTGAGTTTAGGGGATTGGATCTTATCCTTAATCAATGGATTTTACATATAAATAAAGCCTCAAAGGGTAGAGTAAATAGGTTTTTCATTATTGTAATAGAGGAGATCAATGATTAGTTTTTGGAGAGATTTAGAGAGTTGATTTGTAACAGAGATTTTTGATGTGAGTAAAGAATTGATGGTTTCTGAATTGTGGTACATCTTCTTAGCTTGATTTGAGATTTTCTTAGCAGTGCTAACCTCATAGAAAGGGCCCCTCAGTGTGGGTAAGTGTTGTTATGCTTCATGTGTTTTTTAGATTAGTCTTACATCTAGCAATTTAGTTTTATTTTGCAAAGAATTTATGTTAGATAAAACTTAGATCTATTCATTTTCATGCTTTCAATTTAGTATTTAGTAATTTTCTTTAGGTTTATGAAGTGAATTCCATTTGATTGCATATTTTATATGATGTTTCTTTTCAATTTTTCATTATATTTGTATTTTGCATAGTATTAGATTTATTGCTTTATTTCTAGGTCTGTTAAGTAGAATGCATTATGATCAAATTCAAATTGATTTTTCTCAAGCTTAAAGAGTCAAACAAATGTAAATTGGTTTCTTAACACATTTTAATATTCAGAATTTCAATTTATAAAATTTTCATACTTAATTCGATACTTATTCAGATTTTCAATTTCCATCCTTTTTGTACTTAATTTGGTACTAGGTTATGCATTAGAACAACAAAAAGAAATATGTAATTTGCAGTTTAGGATTCTTTAATTGATTGGAGCTTTGCAGCTATTTGATACAAGATTCCTACAATGAATAAGAACCTACAATATATCTCTAAGCATGCTTAGTATTTGTTTTTGATAGTTTGTGAATACATTTCTTGTAGTTTATTGCCTTGCTTTCTTTACTTGCTTCGCATGCTTTTGCTTATAGTTGCCAACATTTACTTTTCTGCAATTTACTTTTCTGGAGTGTGCTTAATGGGTTTTCATCACTATAGTATAAAAACCACTGAAGTCTCAAGACCTAATAAGCTACATATATAAAACCACATGAACAATGTTAATGAAAGATTATGGTTTAAAACATGATAAGCATTATAGTCCCACAATCTTGTGACAAGTGATAATCCTTAGTAATTAGTTCTTTCTAGTGTTAGTTGTTAGCATATTAGGCTAGAATAGACTCTAGTCTCGCATTTCCTATGCTTGCATCTCTAAGTCTTATGATCTCGGATTCGATAATTAAATGTTGGAATTAGAATACATATAATTCCACCAACAGTAGCATATATATTATTCATAGATTTTATAATATTAATCCTTGGGTTTAATATAAATCTCTTTGGTTTACAATCATAGTCAACT
This sequence comes from Pinus tabuliformis, assembly GCA_031772625.1. NCBI lineage: Eukaryota > Viridiplantae > Streptophyta > Pinopsida > Pinales > Pinaceae > Pinus > Pinus tabuliformis. Next base: position 76,078,333 of record CM062819.1, on the reverse strand, counting down.
ACAGGCAACAATGGTCCAATGTCACATTGTGCTAAAGATTGTCTCAATATAAAAATCAAACATGGGAAACCATGGTCAGCCATGTTCCAATATAGCATTGTGACAAAGATTGTCTCAGTATGAAAATAAACGATGGTAAACCATGTTTATTTTAGGGTTTATAATAGTTATCTTAGGGTTTTTATTCATTGAGTTTATAATATTTATTCCTTGGGTTTAATATTATTCCCTTGAGTTTATAATCCCTTTGGTTTTTAGAATTAATCCCCTGGGTTTATGATATTAATCCCTTGCGTTTATTAATCTAAGGGTTCATATTCCTAGGGTATAATATTATTCATAGGGTTTATAATATTAATCTTTAGGTTTAATATAAATCCATTGAGCTTATAATCATGGTCAACCATGGTCTAATGTCACATTGTGACAACGATTTTCTCAATATGAAAATCAACCATGGTCCAACGTCACATTGTTACAAAGATTGTCTCCGTATGAAAATCAATCAAGGTTGATCAACCATTGTCCAATGTCGCATTGTGGCAAAGATTGTCTCAGTATGAAAATCAACCATTGTCAACCATGATTGTTTTACAGTTTATAATATTTATCTTAGGGTTTATACACCTTGAGTTTATAATATTGATCCTTTGGGTTTAATATTATTTCCTTGGGTTTTTAGTACCCAACGTCTCATTGTGACAAGGATTAGATTGTCTCAATATGAAAATCTATCATGGTCAACCATGATTGTTTTAGGGTTTACAATATTTATCTTAGGATTTATATACCTTAAGTCTATAATATTAATCCCTTGAGTTAAATATTATTTCTTTGGGTTTAAAATCCCTTGAATTTTTAGTATAAATATTTTGAATTTAATTAATTAACAATAATTAATATAAATTATAAAAAAATAATATTAATTAATTAATAAACCATAATAAATATATATTATAAAAAAATATATATATATATTTAATAAATATCAATCATTAATTATTAATTAATTAATTATTAACAATTATTAATTAATTAATTATTAACAATAATTAATTACATTCATAGTAATAATAATATTTTTATTCAAATAATTATTTTTGTATATTGTTATTATTTTTATTATTATATATTTATATGAATATTATTATTATTATTATTATTAGATCTTTAGTATTAAGGTTTATTAAGTTTTTAAATCACATCTATTAATATAATTTAATCGTATACGTGATTAATATATATTTGTATACTATATTAACCACATTTATTAATATAAATATATTAATAATATTTTAAATAACATAAAATTCGAAATCCAACTTTTTCTTAAATCTTCTCATAAATCATGATTTTTTTATTTTATTTTTTTTTTCAAAGTCAAACATGTTTTTTCTTGAGACTTTCCAGTAAGCTCTTCCAACATTGCGAGAGAAGTAAGTGCAGACACTTTTGGAACAAATTCTTCTCACACTCACATGATGTATATTTCTCTGTAGGGAGATTTTGTCATGCAAGAATGAATGTTTAGAGATTTGTCATGCAAGTTCTTTTCACGCTCACAGAAAGTATGTTTGTATGTATGGAGATTAGTCATAGGAGACTAGGGAATTTAGAGAATTTATATTATGATTTTTCCATCATGTATGTTAGGGAATTTAGAGAATTTGTACTATAATTCTTTTCATAATAGGAAAAGGGAAGAGGAAAAAAAAATTATTAAAAAGAAATGAAATATTTTTTTTCATAAGAACAAAATTATATAGAGAGATTTATTATATTAAAATTATATTTATTTGTTTTATTAATTTATGATATAAATTGTGAGAAAATGTAGAGTTATGTGTTTATAGTTATTAATTATTATTTTTTAATTAAAAATGAGTAGAAGAAAAATAAAACAAAGAGATTAAAAAAATATTAACTAAAGTTATATAGAAAAATGGACTCTAGTATTTAAGATTAAAAATGAATAATACATTACATAAGTAAATATTGTGCTCTAAATTGTAAACCATGAATTTCTGCATTGAGAAAACAATATGTTTTGGACTAAGGAGAATGAATGAAAATGAATTTACTTAAAAAGTCAACATGATACATGTGCTTATTTTAATATGTCTAAATAATGAGACAATAAGAAAGAACTTAGACTGAGTTTGATTTCTAGATATATAACATATTCTTCCAAAAATGAGTAAGATTTTTTAATGAAAATGACACATAAATTTGGTGTTCTTAATGAATCCAAAATTTCAAAGTCTGAATATCTCTGATATGTAATAATATAGACCATGAATCTCATAATAAGTTAAACATGAAAAAGTGAAGTGTTCTTCTAATTTTGGCTCCCTATTACACTCCTTATCCAATTAGAACAAACATTAAACTGCTTAAGATAAGATCAAATGCCATGACAACATTGAGCCATACAAGATAAATGGTAGTTTTGAAATTTAGGGATGAGTACAAAGAAATAAATTCTCAAGTATACTTTGAATATGTTGTGCATATCTCCTATGAAAATCAAATTTTAAATACTATAGAATTAAGAATAAGGACATTAGATTGTAGAAGATGTTAGATATTAAAAGTCGAAGATATATATATATATATATATATATATATATATATATCTAGCTATGAAAACAATGAGTTTTATCAAATAAATGTTTATGACAGCATTAAGCTTTGCCAGATAAATGGTAGTTTTGGAGATGAGTATAATGAAGCTAAAAAGAATGAAACTTTCAAGTAAATTTTGAATATGTTGTGCACCTCTATAATTACTTCTTCTTATTTTCGGATGAAAAGAAATATTGGATTTGTATTAATATAGAACCAGTTACATATTTAGTAGAGTCATCTACCTGCATTTTGGAGAAAAAATAACCATACATAGTTCCGAAACTTACATAAAATCATGTTGTACAATAGTTTAAAATCTGACTATCTTGATTTCCCATGAACAAAAGCAAACAGTATTCAAAAAAGACAAAAAAAATACAACATGTGCCTCGACAATGTATAAAAACCAAGATACAGTCAGACCGATTAAGGAATTGCAATGCATCCCTTTGCACTGGGTTCTCCATTAGAGAAAAATGTGTAGTGTATGAAGCCATCTAAATCTTCCAACCCCTGTTTGGATAAGTTATCAGTTGTGGTATTTTATTCCCAACCCCTGTTTGGATAAGTTATCAGTTGTGGTATTTTATTCCCAACCCCTATTTGGATAAGTTATCAGTTGTGGTATTTTATTCTCTGTAGATGTGTTGGATGTTGAAGTTGATGAGAGACAAAATGAGTGCATCCACTCTCTCCTGCCAACCCCCGAGCTATGGAGGATTAAAAGATGCAGTACCTGAAATTCCCGGTATAGCAGTCATGGAATAACCATATACATGGATGATATGTATTTGTTTTTCCATAAAAAAAAACCATAACAAGCCCCATAATGTCACCAATTATGCTCTATATTTGTCCCTAAACCGTCATACCAATTCATCTTGTAATGAGATTGTTCAGTGATTCTTATCTAGGCACCACAACCGCACCGTCCCGCTTGTGCCGCTCCATCCAAAAAATCCAGCAAGTAGCATGATCCATGTGCTTAAGTGCCTCCCCATCATATCTTTGTGATGCTTCTCCCTAATGTGAATCCATTCCGTCCCACGCAATGATCTTGGAACTAATACTGGGAGCGTTAATTTTTTGCCCTATGAAGATTTGATGATTCCCGGCCTTGCTTCTCCCCAATGTGAATTCATTCCGTCCCACGCAATGATCTTGGAACTAATACTGGGAGCGTTAATTTTTTGCCCTATGAAGATTTGATGATTACGGGCCTTCCATATTTACCAAATTACAAATAGAGGGATATAACTATATATGCCCCTCCTGCCCAACCCCCATCTAAGGCTCTGTTCCAGTGAGTTGAAGTGTCCGCTACCAATTTTGAAATATGTAAAAATAATTTCCCATTTTCCGGATGCAAAGATGCAGAGGAAGAGGAGGTGTGAAACCGTTTCCAGTGCCTCACCGCAGAGAGAACACCTCGCCAAATCCTGCAAGCATCTTCTACATAGATTATCCCAAGTCAGAATACAATTCTTCTAAGCCAGCCAGCAGAACAGTATGATTTTGAGTGGGGCCTTCAATCTCCACAACGCCATGGACTAATCCAACAATGTGGAATCTCACGCGATGGCCTAGTATAGCGTTAGAAGTCTTCACTGATGTAATGCCTCCATTGTTTCAGATGATAAAGAAATAGAATCCAGTATACCAGCAATAATTTCCCTCCCTATTGTAAATTCATACTCGTTCCCAAATGACCACCGAACTCTATGAATGAACCATTCCTTAATTTTCTGAAATCCCCTCCGTATGTATGAACCCGTTTTGATTCCAATTTCTTGTAGCTTAATCCGATGTTGGATCGGTTTGTGTAGGTGATATTTTTCTAAGATAATCTGTGCCTAGATCTCATGTCCAAATAATGCTCGCCACAATGATTTAGTAAGCAGTGAACTGACGAAAGGCGTCGTATGAAATATCCCCCAGCCTCCCAGCTCTTTTGGCTTTGCCACAGTATCCCAAGCGATCAGGTGATATTTGTTTTCTCTTCCTACCCCAGCCCATAAGAAATGAGCTATAATGGATCTGATATTGGATAACTTATGAACTGGGATGATAAAAAAATGCATCCAGTAAGTGGCGAGTTGTCGCAAGACAGGCTATATATGGACGTATCACCCTCCCAAAGAGAGCCAGTGATATGTCCACCCTCTGAGCTTCCTGTCAAATTTTTTGTATCAGCCATGTCAGTCCTCCCGTCTATACCCGGTGGGCTTTAGTGTGAAACCTAAATAGGAAAATCCCTCCTGTAAATGCCTTATGCTAACCACGAAAGTGACTGTGATGCGTTGAATTTCGGCCATGTCCCTGGATGAATAAATAAGGAAAGATTTCATACCATTCATATTGAACCCAGAAGCCTCATCAAATCGAATGAATATATTGTGCAAGGCCTACTGAGACCTGGAAATAATGACAAAAGTGAGAATATCATCAACAAAAGAAAATGTGAGTGACGCTAACCTCAGGAGTCATCTGCACTCCTTTGAAGTTCCCCAATTGTTTTTCCTGGATAATTTTCCTGTTGGTACCATCCATAACCAGGATGAAGAGGAGTGGTGATAATGAGCACCCTTGTCTTAATCCTCTCCCTGCCTTGGAGAAATCAGTAGGAAATCTGTTGATCAGAACCACAAGCCACACATATTTAACGCAAGCCATGATCCATTCCACTTTGTGTATCTCCAAACCAATCTTCAAAAGGATGATTTGGAGAAAAGCCCAGTGTACACAGTCAAGTTCCCTCCTTAAGTCAATCTCCATCGCCACTGATTCTATTTTTTTTTTTGTGTATAGTGTGAATGCATTCTTGGGAAATAGAAATAACATCATGAATTGATCTGTCTTGTAGGAAGCCGAACTGTTCTCTGGAGATGAGGACCGATAATATATACTTTATTCTCCCAGCCATGACCTTACAAATGAGTTTGTAGATGATGTTACATATGGAAATCGACCTAAAATCAGAGAAAGTGCCAGGTGTTGATACCTTTGGTATGAGAGCGATAAATTTTTCCTGTAGGAAGTCGAACTATTTTCTGGAGATATGGACCGATAATATATCCTTTACTCTCCCAGCTATGACCTTAGAAATGATTTTGTAGATGATGTTACATAAGGAAATCAACCTAAAATCAGAGAAAGTGTCAGGTGTTGATACCTGCGGTATGAGAGCGATAAAGGTCAATTTTATAGCTCTAAGAATATATCTTCTACTCCGGGATTCTTCAACCATATCTAATAGATCCTAACCCATCAATTAAAAAATATGTAGGAACAACTCAACTGTCCACCCATCTGGGCCAAGCCATTTGTCCTTGGTGAAATATTTTAATACAGAGTGTATCTCATCCATGGTGAATTGCTTTTAGAGTTTTTCATTTACTCCTCTATCAAACATTCTTGGGTATCCTTCGGCTGCCCAAGGTTGATCTTCAATATGATACCTCCTCTATATGAGAATATATCACTAGAAAAACCAACAACTGACCTTTGTATTTCTATATCAGATATCTTATAATTTCCATCAACGCTTATGATATGGCATATTGCATTGATGTTCCACCTATGACATGCATAATGATGTGAAAACTTTGTATTGTGATCCCCCTCCTATATCTAGATGGCATGACTTTTAAGCCACCATGTTTTCTCCTATAGTAGTAAGATTTGTTTTTTCCTTCCCTCTAGAAATTTTAGCCTCTCAAAAGTGCAATCAGTATGGGGGGTTTTGGAAATGTTTTCTCCAATCTCCCAGATTTCATCCAACACCAAATTTAGTTCCCGGAATAGTTCCCTTTTTTTCCTGCACTCCCATACCCAGAACCGACTCTTTAAGTCCTTAAGTTTTGCACTAATGTATCTCATAGCAGTGGTGCTCGAGCGGGTCGGGAAGGACTTCCATATTTCCTTAACCATATCATTGAAGTCACTGTCCTCCAGCGATGTCCGGTTAAACTTGAACAGAATACCCTTCCGCACCACTTCCATCCTCCAATGGAGAAAAATAGGGCAGTGGTCTGATATATATACCTTCTCCACCATTGAACGCAGGCTTCCCATGATTTCAAATAAATTTTGTTGAATCATGAAATGATCCAATCTCTTGCCAATATTTGCCTCCTCAACTTTGTCGTTATGCCAAGTGGGCACAATTGGCGTGGGATGTAGATCCACCAGGTTTTTCTTAGAAAATAGAGTGTCTAGATGCTTAGAGAGGGATTCAGGGTTTGATTTTATCACCTAGCATTCACCCCGAGATAGGACAACATTGAAGTCACCCGCAATAATCAAAGAACCAATCTTAAGAATGTTTGAGTTCTCCACCCAATTCCAGAAGAAAAGCCTGCCTTCGTAAGGAGCATATAAATTCCAAAAATGTAATTTCATAGGCAGACCATGGACATGACCCAAGAGTAATATCCCTACAAAAAATGATGGACTTTCAGTATGGGTCCCAAAGAGCAGCGAATCCCCCCGATAAGCCCATGAAGTTGGTGGCCACCATGCACCAGTGTCGAAAATAATATGAAAATATGCAAGGGATCTATCAGCATCAACCATAGTCTCTTGGATAACTTGAAGAATGTCAGGTCGAATAGTTTGGTTGAGATGTCACAGGGACAACATTTTTTCGGTGTCCCCAAGTCTGTGCATATTCAAAGAGATAATAGAGGCCATGGGTCAGCCACACGAGGCCTCTGTGCTCTAAGTGCCCCGATTGATGAGATATCCATAACCAAAATGTCAAACATGCCATTAGAATAAGGAAAAAGAGGTTTCCCTGAAGTCTTGCCCCGAAAATGTCTGCTACCCTTTCCCTCACAACGACGGGTGGTGATGTTCCTGCCTGAAGCAGGGCTAATAAATGGAGAGGTGTCAAGAGGCTTGTCATTGTGGACAGTGAGAGGAAAGGTCCATCGACATGTTGAGCAACAGGAAACCCAGGTCACTGTCCACTGAGTTGTGTAGGGATGATGGAACGAATGATTCATGCGGGGGGAGAGGGGCCATGGGGGGAGATGAAGATGAGCGGGCAGGGTTGGGAGGGGCCAGAGTGAGGATTGAACCAGAAGGGCTCAACCCAAAATCCAAATGATGCGAGGGTTCCAGGAGAGCGGATTCAGTGAAAAGGGGATTGGCAGTAGCACGATCTAGGCCCCCGGGGTCCAAATCAGATGAAACACTCTAAATCAATGGTTTAGTTCCAGAAGGCATAGAAGAAATCAAAACGTCATTAGAATTAGGATCCTCAAAGGATGAAGGGTTACCTCTGTCCAAGCCAAGGAGGGTGGAGGAATCATAAATGTTTCGCGTAGGTCGTCGATGTTCTGCAAGTCGTCGAGGCCGTGGTCCCTCCTAGAAGAGTCATGGGTATCTCTCCAATAGATGGCCTGTATGATGACACAACAAGAAATGAAAGGGTATCCCCTAATAATCAATCCTATGACTGGTGCAAAGAGAGTCCCAGTCTAGTTCTATGCATCCCAGCAGGCCCCCAAAGTAATTTACCTCCACAAGAATCCATGCAACCCTCTTGTCACAAGCCCCCAAGATCCGCAGGTCAATGTAAATGAAGTGTCCAACTGCATTCCCGATCTCCACTAGTGCCCCCCTAGTCCAATACTCAAGCGGAAGGTCGAGTAGCTTGACCCAAATGAGGTTGTTTCTAGGAGTATTTAGAAGTGGGTTAAACGCAACATATATGGACTAATGTGGAGGAAACAATGACCCTAAACCCATGGCATGACCAGTATCCTATACGCATCCTCCTTATGCAAGAAATGTACGTTGAAACACTGATTTAAAAGTTTTCTAACCTTGGGTGAATATCCCAGATTAATGGTCCATTGCATTGAAGCCCACTCTGTCAATTCCATATCCCTAGCGCTTACAAAAATCCAGCATCCAATTAGTGCCACATTTTGCAGGCTAACAATTTGATCCCATAGTATGTCGTGGCCAAAACCTAAAATCTTGGGTGTCTCCACACATTTAGCATTCTTGTGTCTACCACCTTTGTGCCTCGAATGTCCTGAATAGGTACGGCGGAAATGTGTGTCACATCCAGGATGAGAAGAGCCCGGTGTATGCAGGAGCGTTGGTGACACTTGTACCGCATGCACGGTATATGAGTGTGGAAATGACACTGGCCTGTGAGTTTTATGCCCATGTGTCTATTCCGCATCCAATGTGGCTTTGACATAGGCTTCCTGAGTTGAGACATCAACATCAGAAAGTCAAGAAAATGTTCCATCCCCGTCACACCTTTCAATTGTAACCAAGTAGAAGATTGCTAAACAAAATCGTAAGGCAACCAACAATGTAATATGTGCCATCTCAGCCCAAGTTTGCTCGCATAACAAGAGGGTCCATAAATGGTAGACTGTCAATTGCACCAAACCTCAGCATGTGTCCCAAATATGAAATAAATGTATCTTGGGATGCACATTGTACAAAAAGGAGGTTAGCAGACAAGATCGATACACCTGATATGGGTGATATCGTGGTTGAGTTAGACCCACAGAGAGAAGGCCAGCATAAATAATTAAAAAAACCTCGGGGTGGATCCGACATAACACAGAATTTGATAAGATCCCAAGAAACAACCAAAATATCCTAGCTCCTAGACAGAAATAGTCGGAAATCTCCCCAAAACACACCATGACCAAGAAACGAGGGGGAAGAGAATGTCAGGCTTCTTAAATATGCATTTCCAAAGGACATTCCCTGAGAGATAGAGCCAATCCCCAAACACCAACCTTCATAAATGTGGGAAACTGACAGGAATGTGTAGGTACGGTGGCAGAAAATAAAACTCCCCAGGAAAAAACTCCACCACCCCAGCGCCCTTACCCCGACGTCGAAATCCCGCTACTACACCAGCGCAAGAAGTCCAGTAAGAAACATTCGAAACCCTCAGCCAATACAACTCCGTTAGAGCTCGCAACAACAAAAACACCAACAACCAAAGACCCGCCACAATCTAAAACAACATTTGCATCTAATGTCCTTGAAAGGACGAGAAATGATGAAAGGATTTAACCACTTGTTCCACAATATTCTGATATCTTTCGGTTCCAGAAGTCCCCCAGGCACGGGTGCAGTCTCAGCTAGATCCCCACTAAGAGTATCTTTCCCGCGAGGCATTTGTTTTCCATCTTGGGTGTTTAGTGTGCTCTGCCCATATGAGGAAAAGTATGAAAAGAGCACAAAAAATAGTAGTGTGATGTGTAGCACCTCGATCAACGGGTACAAACACATTCACTATGAAGCATGAAAACGGTCAAGGAGATAAGTAGTGTCTTCCCAACCAGAAAAAAAAACCTTATACACGCCCACACCCAGTATCCAATCCCCTAACAAAACAGAAATATAATGTACACACCAACCAGGGTCTGTACCCAGGAAAAAACCAACAATCCAACAAAAAATGCACCAAGGAATATAGGGAATGAACACAGGAAATATAACCAAAAGCAATGATATAACGTCTATTTTCTAAATGAAAATGGGAGGAGATACCTAATAAAAGGCCCCCTACCAATGCTAGAAAAACCTATGTGCAGTGTGTCAGACAATGATGCCTTATGCCTTGATGTCAAAGACCCTGAATCAGTCCAAATGAAAGTGATCTGATAATCACCCTATGAGTGACATTAGTTAAAAATTTATTGAATAAAGGTATTACAGACTCATGTGCTGGTGTGTGTTTTGTGTTATTGAAGCAACGGATCAATCAGATTTCCAATACACAGATATTTAAATTGAAAGACAGCAGAGAAATACAGTACGCAAATACAAGAACACAAGAAATTAATAAGGAGTTCACCCTATTCTCTAAGGCTACATCTCTGGTCCAGCTCTCAGTGGTGGCCTTATTTTATTGTGTCTTAAGCAAAGAATTACAATGCAGAGACTCAAAATGAGTTCTCCTGAAGCAGATTTGCTTGGCAGGATGGTTCTTGGATTCCCCAAGCCACTTGAGTACACAGACTTCTTCTTCCTACCAGCTCTGTGGCCTTCTGGTCTACAATAGAGAGCCTAATGTGGTGCTCAGCCCGGATAGATCCTCTCTGGGATGGCTCGGATCTCTCAAGCCTCTGGTGCTCGACGCTGCCTCTGGTCAGCTCGGCCCTCTGTCCTCTTTCTGCTTTGCTTTACTACCTTCTTTCTCTGTTTTCTGTCTCTCTATGTTCAGTCCTCCTCTCGGGGTTCTATGACTGACTGACTTCACTATGTATTCTGTCTCTGCTCATGGCTTTTAGCCATTCGTTCCAAGATTGTTCGGTTCCTCTTCCGCCTCTGTCAATTCACCTTCTGTAGTTGCGCTTGGAGTTCCCTGTTCGGTGTCATCATCAACGCTCAGGGAGTGGCCACATGTCCTCCTCTAAACGTCGCCAGCCTGCTTCGTCAGTTTTTTTCTTCAGTTACGTTGTGGATGAAGTCTTCCTCCACCGTGGTGGTCAAACAGACTTCAAATCCTTCTAAAATGTGTCTCATTTCCCTTGTCAATTCCGCTTCCTCCATCGAGCACAATCTCGGCCGTCCGATTTGGGTCTCCCAGATCCGACGCCATATGCACATTTTGCACGATTGACTTGCTCGACCATTAGCACGTGATCAACGACGGTTTTATCTCACCTCCATTTGCCACGCGTCGATCATTGAGTGGCATCGCTCTGCTTTCGTCCAAAACCACTTACCATTTAAGGGTGCCCTAATCAATACCACTGGTTTCCAGAGCGCGGGTCCCGCTTTTGTACTTTTAGCACTTTTTCCTTTTTGCTCACAGTTCTCCGGCTCCCCCATGCGTCCGAGTGCTCGGGCTTCCTCCATTACGGCCCTGTTCGCCCAACGATGCACGATTAGCATCAAAAACCTCCTTATTTTCCCGATCCGGGGCTCCCAGGGGCTACTTTGACCTCCTACGCAGTCTCCATGGGCCCTGGTCAGCGTGATTTGACCGAGGTCCTCGTCATTTCACGCTGGCTGCCATTGCCAATGGTTCAAGGTGTTTTTGATCGCTGTTTTGGAATTCTTAGAATTTTGTCTGACCTGATACAGTCATGGTTCTTTGACGGTCTTTTATGGATCCAATTCGGATCGCGACCTTCCCACTAAAAAAGCTTTTGGACCACCAAAAGTTGGTTTTCAAGCATCGACTAAGTGAGGGTATTGCTTTCTCACTTGTCCAATCTCAATCCACTTCGCACTGCTTGGCTTTGAACCTTTTAGCCCAATCCTGAGGTACTCCACATCTCCCCTACGCATTGTCCTCACCTTCCTGTCCAGTACTGTCTCTTCCTGCAATTCATTAAGATATTCAGGTAGCGGGTCATCAATAGAAGGCAATTGACTTTTCTCTTTAGGGTCCTCAATCAATGAAGGTTCAAACAATCTCAAGTAGTCTGCATTTATGACTGAGTAGATGTGCATGTAAGTTGGTAAATCAAGGCAAAAATCATTTTCACCAATCTTCTCAAGTATCCTGAAGGGTCCATACCTGATAGGCTTTAGCTTTTTACCTTCACCTTGCATTCTGTCCTTGCTAATATACAGCCAGACTTGGTCTCCAACTTGAAAACTATGCTTCATATGATGCTTGTCATGCCTAGCCTTGTACTTGGCTTGGCTCTTTTCCAGTTGTTCCTGTACTGCCTGGTCGATCTCATGGATCTGTTCAATGAACCTAGTTGCCCTGTCCACATCACTGTGTCCTTCAACCATGGTATCTTTACCAAAGACAAAATCCAAAGGAGACCTTGGTGTGAAACCAAAATAGGTCTCAAAAGGAGATCTCTGTGTAGAAGAATGCTTTGCTCTATTGTAAGCATGCTACGCATAACACAAGTGTTCATCCCTGTTACACAAAATATTGTCATCATGACTATTTGCAGTCAGTATGGTTCTATCATCACTTATACTGTCTTGAGCAAGTCTCAGACCTCAGCTCTTCATTTCAAGCTTTGAAAATGAGAGAAAGACATTAAAAATCAATAAAGTTCTGGTTCCGCACTTTCTCTCACTGTTGCCTGCGGTCCTGCACCCCCTGTTCACATTACCTGCGGACCTGCCCGCTCTGTCTCTAAAGGAGTGGGTGCAGACCCTTGTGAAACTCAAAAAGGCACAAGTTTATTCTAAAAAAATCACTTTGGGTTAATTCTAGATGATTCTAGAAGGAATTTTGACGTGGATGGTTCGCTCTTAGGTGGTTCATGCATACCAAAAGAGAAGGAGCTAATCCCTTGATGAGAGGAGCTATCCCTTTGAAGGAGGTTTTTATCCCTTTGAAGGAGGACCTAGTAACTTCCCTCCATTTCACTATAAATTAAGGCATTGGGCTGGTTGCTAGGGAGGTTAGAAGCTGAACATTTTTTAGGGTAAATGCTGGTGGAATTGAGACTTCCTAGTTAAGCTTGAGAGGAGAGATCACATACCTTTTGGCTTCATTGGGAAGAGAGTGAAACTTGTCAAAGTAGAGGAGACTTCTTGTTGGACCCTGGGAGGAGCTTGTACAGCATCAAGGCACAGGTTTTAAAGTTCTTCTTTGATTTGAATTAATACAATCATATTCATTTTTCTCAACAAATCGTCTTATGTCATTTGTTTCATGAATTCCTTGATCATCATGATAAGTATGCTTTATGATATTGGCTTTTCAGGTGCTATTTAATTTGTGTGCTTGTTTTTGTTTGCAAATTCGCTACAAGGGAGCTCATTTGGATCAAAGGAGCGATACCTCCACAAACTTGCATTGGACCCAAGGTAGGCCTAAAACACTTGTCTGCCTTTGTTTATGAATTGTATATTTAGAGAAAGATAGTTTTTAATTGGCTTGCTTGTCACTAGATATCATTAGATACTAGGGAGGTCGATCTTGTCCGCAAGAACGACTCATTCCGTGTGACAAAATGGCGACTCCGCTGGGGACTTGATTTCTTGATTTGCTTTACTTTGACTTGAGAAACTGTGTTTTTGTTTCTGTTTTTGGCTTGTTGTGTGTGGAATTTGGTAGATTTAGTAGATCTTGGATTATTATTTTTTTCATAACTTTGGGAGAGGACCACACCCTCGGCTTGCAACACAGTGCGGACCTATCCGCACTTTTGCTTTTCACACAGAGCAGTACCGCACCTGTGTGAACTGTGGGCCTGCGGACCCTGTCAAAATTTTGGAAAACTTGAGATTTTCTCTTTTAGTCAGCTTAGTTTTTGTTTAGATGTTGTTATCCCTTGCCCAGACTTGCATGTGACTTGTCAGGAACTTTTCTTAGGTTAATTCCATTGGTGTTAGGGTTTTAGGTGAAATTCCTAGAAGTTTTGGTTGTCGGGCTTGGTTTTCATTTTGGTCTTGTAGTAGCTCAAAGCTTAGACGTTGTAGAAGCCTCAGATCACCTTGGTTCTTACTGGCCTTCTTATGAGTCTGACCATTTGCAAAATTTGCCTTTGTTGAGGAATCCATCTTGTGTTTCTCTTTGCGAAACTTCGAAAATACTTCTGTTAAAAGTTTGGATTTCATTTTTAGAAAAGAAAACAAAAAATTGGTTGTTTTTTGACTGATTTGTGATTCTGGACAAATTAGTCCTTAGTTTTCTTATAGCTAAGTAAAACATTCTTGAAAAGACATCTTGTAAGCTTTTACTTCAAATAGTTTTTTATAGTTTATAGATCTCAAGATTAGATTTTTCCATAGTTTTGAGTATTTTATTAAAATATAATAAATCTCTTTTGGAAAAAGTTTGTTTTTGTAGTATTCGATTGTTTGAAAGAAAAGGGAAATTTTTGTGAGCATAACTAGTTGTCTCGTTTTGAGTGCATTGGAAAAGACAAAAAGCTATTCTTTTGATTTGTTTGTTAAGAAATATTTGTGTTTACAAGCATTTGCATTCTCAAACTCTTTCCTAGCTAGAAATTCATTGAAGGGAAAAGATTGCTTATCATCTTAAGTGCATTTTTTAGTGATTTTGAGTCGAGTCTTCACATCATAAGTTTCATCTCCGCACCTCTTGACTTAAAGAAAAACCAATAAAAATAACGCTTAAAGTAAAATCTATCTAGTAATCTTTTTATTTCTAGGGCTCTATTACACCAACATAGCTTAGGCTAGTGTTTTGGAGTAGGGAGTAATTAACTCTCCAAGACAATAAAACAAACAAGTCGTTGTCTCTTGCGGTAGGAGAAAAATCCAATCGTTACATCTATGCTCTGGGAAAGCTCCTCTTAAAGGAGAAGCACGAGATCGTGTCCGAACCAGTGTGGGAATCAATCCTTCCTCATTGGGAACGACGCCAAATATTCATGTATTAAAAATGGTAAACCTCGGATTAACCATTGTCGAGGAGCCTGGGGTCACTTATAGGTAAACCTTGGATTATGTCAAGGAGCCTTCAAGGGGATTGTGCTTGTTACTCTGCCCTTGCGTGCGTATCGGATCATAGACTGTTCCCCAAGGTATATTTGTTTCCGTTGGTAACCATAGTGACCATATTCTATAGGATTCTTTCCTAAGGTGACAGTGGTGGGAAGATCCCACTGTACCTGGAGCAGACGTCGACTAGACTCACTTGGATTTTCTGGGGGGTTCTCTTCACTCGAGATGGTTTAGTGGAGAAACTTGTGCTAGTCTATTCATTAAGCAGGTTGTCGTGGTAACTGTTCCAACCGTCATTTCTGTATTGAACTCTGCGACGTTGGATTTCATCACCAACTAGTGTTTTCAGTACGGAAAGTTACTATTTGTGTGTGGTTTGATCCCCTAGATTCTTTAGGCATGTGATTCAAATTTGTTTGGTTCTTTAGAGTCTTTAGGTGGTTCTCATTGAGATTTTACTTTGTTTGCATGTGAAGTAGTTAAAATATTTAATCGTGGTTGAATTACCGAGGAAGTCCCGTAAACTTTGGGGCCAACCTCCTAAGTTTTCACCAAGCTAGCCTGAAGGGTTACGAGCCCTTGTAACTCCTAGAGACAGTAGAGTTGGGTCACCTGAAGAAGGAGAATCGTCTTTGGTGGTACATCCTGATTATCAAGCTCTAGTAGCAGATTATAATCCATAGTCTATTTCTGTTTCCAAAGTTACTGGTAGTTTTTCATCTACTAGTGATTTAGGTGAGGAACCTGAAATATCTGAACCTGAAACTGAATTTGCTGCTACTCCAACATCGGGGTTTACCTCTCCAACTTCTAGTGGTCCTGGTTCACCCAGGGTAGAAAGAATAATTACCCAAAATCTTCCTTCTGGACTTATAGCTATTGAAGAAATTGCTACTCCGGAAGAAGAAGGTATCCCTATCCCTGAAAATCAACCTGTTATAGAACTTAGGGAGCGTGAATCAATCTTTTACAGTCCACCTAGGAGCGGTGCTTGGTATCTTTCATTGACCATTTTTTTGGAAAACCAGGGACTAAGTTTTTCACCACCTCGTATTCCTTATCACCCAACACTTAGGGGTTACTATCCTTCGTTAAATATGTCGAGACAGTCGTCCATGTTTTCTCAATCTCCAGAAACCTTTTTGTATGGCAGTCCTTCTGTTCCCTCTGGGTATTAGTCACTTACTGGTACTTTTTCGGGAGCATCTCCTCAACCTATTGAACAAGGGTTATTAACTGGAAATAATGGAACTAAGCCGTTGAGTGTAGAAGATATTCTCATGATGTCAGGTACTATTCCTAATCCTCAACCTCAAGGTGGCCAATTACCACCTGGGGGGCAGCCTCAAAGTCCTCAATTATCGCCTGGGGGGCAACCTCAAGGTACCCAATTTGTGCCTGGGGGGCAACCTCAAGGACAGTACATACCTACGGGACAGTACATTCCTCAAGGTCAACCCCAGACTCAATATGTACCTCAAGGTCAACCCCAGTATCAATATGTACCTCAAGGTCAACCCCAGTATCAGTACGTGCCTCAAGGTTATCAACCTCAACCGAATGTACAGTTGTCATCTCAAACTGGACAACCCTTGGTTTCTGGTTCACCCCAACAACCTGTCTAGTCTACTATTCAAACTTCTGCACCTTCTATAGTTTCTCAGCCTGGGCCTAGTACGCCTCGTACTCCGCCTCAAACGGCTGCTGCAACTCCTGCAACATCTATTCAATCTACCCCACCTACTTCTGGAGTATCTACAGCTCCAGTTTCTACTGTTCTTGTATCAACTCCTCAGACATCTTTACCTTAGTCTGGATCCACAATTCAAACTTTGGTTCAAATGCCTGTAGGCTAACCTGGTTCAAGTACGGTTGTCACAAGTCAACCTCAATTTACTTATCAACCGTGCCAGGAACAGTACCAATTCGGTCCCGCTGTGTAGCAACCAGTCTATCAGTATCAACTGTACCCTGGGTATACATATCAACAACCTCAACAACCCCAGTACGGTCTGGTTAATCCTGGTTTTCCGGGAGGATATAATATCCCAAATGCAATTCCAATTCCTAGTTATCCTGGATATCCTCCTCCTAGGGCTGGTCTCATGACCCAGAGTTTTAGGGAACCTAATCGTCAGTTACCGTTTATCACAACTTTGGACTTGCCTGACTTGTCACACCTTACGAATGATCCAATTAACTATCTTCCGTTTTGGCCGCCAATGCCAAATAAGTTGCCTAGTGATATTCCTAAGTTTGAAGGCAAGTCAGGAGAGGACCCGTCGAACCATGTGATGACTTATCACCTCTGGTGTGCGTCTAATTCCATTTCAGATGATTCAATCCATTTAAGGCTTTTCCAGTGCACTCTAATTGGTCTTGTGGCCAAGTGGTACATTGAGTTACCGCGAGCCACTTTTTATAATTTTAGTCAGTTAGCTACTTCGTTTTTAACTCATTTTCAATTTCTAGTCAGATATGACAATGGCACGGAATTATTAACTTCATTAAAGCAGTCTACGTCCACTTATATTTCAGATCACATTCATGAATGGAGACGTCGACGGCGTTTAGTGAAGGTTTTTATTCCGGATCAGATCTTAGCTGAATGGTTTGTAAAATCTTTATTGCCAAAGATCACTGAGGATGTAGCTAAGGTCGGAGTCATTACTGAGGAGCAAGTAATTGCTCAAGCTCAGTACCTTGACTTAGTTTATACGCAGTCAGGTACGTTACACGAGAAAATCCCCAATCTTCCTAAACAAAATCAAATCGCTGCAGCTCCTTCAGGGTCTCATGCCGTTGATGGTATGATTGGTACGGTTAATACCAAAAGTAAGAAGAAATCTTCCAATAATTCTTCTCCTATCATAACCTTGCCAGATTCCTCGACAAAAGATTCTTCCGCGGAAATTTCTGCCGATATTCATGTTGTAGAGTCATCTACAGCCAAATCAAAATCCAGTGGTAAGAAGAAAGGGAAGAAGAAAAATAAACCAGATAAAAATTCGAAAGAGAAATCAGAAAAAGCGGAATCAAATGATGAGAAACGCAAACCTCGTTATCCTTGTCTCATTTGTGACGAAGAGCATTTTACAAGAGACTGCCCTCATCGTGCAGAGGTTGCGAAAATTGTCAAAGGTTCCCAAACGCCTGCTGTTTTGAAGGATCCTTTTCCAATTCAAGACAGTAAGATGATAGGTTCTTCGTCAAATGCCTCCGAAGAACCCATAATGATGATGTCCCATGTTAGGATTGTGACTCAATCGCATGATTATGGAAGTAAAAGTCCTGTTGATGGTAAGGAAGCAGAATCTTCTCATTCTAACCCATCAACCTCAGCTCTCGGTTCCGATCCGCTACAGATCGAGAAACCTAACCCAGACTTAGTAATAAAAGCACCCGCCAAGGGTATACTTCAAAAGTCAGCTTTCAATCCACATGCGAGAGCGGCTCAGAACTATAACATTGTTGAAGATTTAGTTGTTTCACCTTCAGCAATGTCGGCTTTGGAAGTGCTGCAATCATGTCCAGCACAATGTAAATTACTATTGTCGGCTATAGGAGCTGTTGACGTTCAGGACTCAAACCTTATAATTTTCGATCTAGAAATTAGTACACCGCGCTTACCTCATCAAATGGCTTTCCAGATCCCAGTGTTAGTCAAAAACAGACCTTGTTATAGGACTGTGATTGATGAGGGAGCCTCAATGTGTATTATGTCGATACAGTGTTGGAGATCGCTTGGTTCTCCTTTGCTAAATCAATCCCCGACGATTCTAAAGGCCTTTGATGGCCGTGGGTTTCAACCTTTTGGCATTCTACAGGATCTACCTATAGGGGTTGAAGGAAAAACTGTTAATCTAGATGTGGAGGTGGTTGATGCCCCTCTAGATTACAACCTTCTCTTGGGTCGTAGTTGGTCTTACACTATGACAGTTGTCGTTTCATCGGTCTTTCTGCTTATAAAGTTCCCTCATAATGGAAAGATCGTAACTATAGACCAGCTGACTTACTTTTCATCCAACCCAGCCTCTTCTGAAAGTATTCAGCATGTCGGAAAAACAACTATCCCGTATAAGGATTTTGGAGTAGGACTAGTTAAAGATTCTGGTTTACTGGGAACTTTTCCTTTTCCTCCTATCAACGCATCATCTTCTACTGCAACCATTCATATGATTTCGTCAGACACCATTGTTTATGATGATCCTTGGATCGTACCTTCTGTATCTGAGATAGACTCATTTGGTGATGTTATGCCTTTGAGTCCGTATGAACTTGTGTATCAAGCCGTGCAGTCGTTTTCCGACTTTTCTTCAACCAAAATTGACTTAATGAATGTGGTCCATGAGGAATCACTTTCAACATCAAACTCGGATTCAACAACGTTTTCCGAACTTGTTCACATTGATGAGAAAATTCGTGAAATCCTATGTGTCGATGATTTACCATGGGAAGATCTTCATCATAGATCTTCGTTTTTACCCGAGAGTGATCGTTTTGAAAATGATTTTTCATCAATTTTTACGATTGAATATGTCAAGGAACCTCAGAATCCAATGAAAAATCATGATTCAGAGTTAAATTTGGGAAACATTTCTCGAACTATTCCTATTGATGTTTCGGTTAAGCCTGGAATTGTTGAAAACATTCATATAGGTGCCTCTTGTACGGAAGATGAAATTCAAACATATAAGGCCCTATTTCAAGAATTCCGCGACGTGTTTGCCTGTTCATATGAGGAAATGCCAGGAATCGACCCCGCAATTTTTGTTCATGAAATCAAAACTTACCTGGATGCTAAACCCGTCCGGCAACGTTTGCGTCAGATCCACCCAAGAAAAGTTGTTGCTATTAAAGCAGAAGTTGAAAAATTACTCAAAGCAGGTTTCATTTATCTGATTCCGTTAATGGATTGGGTATCGAATATTGTTCCTATTAAAAAAAAGCAAGGGACAATAAGAATATGTATCGATTATAGGGATATTAATCGAGCTTGTCCAAAAGACAATTACCCAACTCCCTATATCGATCAAATCATTGATGATTGTGCCAGCAGTGAAATATTTTCCTTCATGGATGGTTTTTCCGAATACAATCAAATCAATATTCTACATGCTGATCAACCAAAAACGGCTTTCGTTTGTCCATGGGGGACATTTGCTTATTGCAAATTACCTTTTGGGCTCAAGAACGTCGGGGCAACTTTTCAAAGGGCCATGTCTTACGCGTTTCATGACATCAAGCACATTGTGCAACCCTATCTTGATGATTTACCTGCTCATTCATTACATCGAGTTGATCATCTCATCCATTTACAAGCAATGTTTATGAGGTGTAGGCATTATCGGATTAGGTTGAATCCACACAAGTGCGTTTTCTGTATAGAAACAGGTCGGTTACTGGGGTTTGTTGTTTCGAAAGCCAGCATTTGCGTCGATCCCTCGAAGGTTGAAGCTATTGTCAAATTGCCTCCTCCTTCGAGTCTTCGCCAACTCCAAAGTTTGCAAGGGAAAGCAAACTTTTTACGCCAATTCATTCCTAACTACACTAAGATCACAATGGGTTTTACCCAGTTGTTGAAACAAAATACTCCATTCTTTTGGGATGAGATAGCTGATAAATCTTTTGATGCACTAAAACACACGTTGACCCATGCACCGTTATTGCATCCTCCCAACTACAACCAGGACTACTTCTTGTATCTCGTCGCTTCCCATTCCACCATCGAAATGGTGTTAGTTCAGGAAGATGAATTCGGTACTGAACATGTGATATATTACATTAGCCGAACTCTAAATCCAACTGCCCTAAAATACTCACATGTGGAGAAATTGGCATTGGCAGCTGTTCAAGCTATCCAACGTTTTCGTCATTACATTTTACTACGTAAAGCTACAGTAATTTCTGATTGCAACCCTATGATCTATATTTTCACCAAGCAATTGCTAGGGGGCAAGTACTCCAAATGGATTGTGATCCTGCAGGAGTTCGACTTGGAATTTGAAAAGTCTAAGTCGAAGAAATATTTAGTCTTTGCGGAGTTAATGTGTGACGTCCCACGTGCTGACACGGAGACTGTGGCGGAGGAGCCCATTGCGGACGAATCCTTGTTTCTAATTAGCACTTTAGATCCATGGTATGGGGATATCATCGTTTATCTCTAGACCCAATCCTTTCGGCCAGAAATTTCAAGGTCAGAACGTCAAAAAATATGATTCCAGTCCCAACAATTCAGAATTATTGGAGATACTCTTTATTGCCGTGGGGCAGACTCTATTTTTCAACGTTGTTTAACTCACGAGGAAGCTGAAAGGATTCTTAATGACTGTCACTCTAGAGCGTGTGGCGGTCATATGTCTGGGTATGCCATAGCCCAAAAGATATTGCGCAGTGGCTACTTCTGGCCGTCTTTGTTTAAAGATTGTATTAACGCGGTCCGAAAATTCCACAACTGCCAAATTTTTTATCAAAAAATGTGTGCTCCACCTGCTCCTCTCCACCCTATAATTGCCGTCGGTCCGTTTGCAAAATGGGGTATCGATTTTATTACATGTAACCCTCACTCGGCCGGGGGGCATGCGTATATCATCCTTGCGGTAGATTATTTTACCAAGTGGGCCGAGGCGATGCCTACATTTGAGGCAGACAGCAAAACAACTGTGATTTTCATGTTCAATCATATAATTGCTAGGTTTGGTGTTCCACAAGCGATTATCACTGATCATGGGCATCATTTTCGAAACGTTATGATGACTGAACTTACAGGCCATCTTGGCTTGCGTCACGATAGTTCAACTCCATATTATCCACAAGCTAATGGTCTAGTTGAAGCCATCAACAAAGTTCTATTCATCATGATCCAACGAATCATTGGGATTCATAGGTCGAATTGGCATAACATTCTATTTTCAGCGCTTTTGGCGTATCGAACCTTAGTAAAAACGTCAACCGGGTTCACTCCTTTCCAACTAGTTTATGGTCTGGAAGTTGTGTTACCCATTGAATGTGAAATCCCGTCATTGCAAATGGCCATCGAGTTACTTCCAGCCACTTCCGAAGAGGAAAGACGTTTGTTATACTTGGCTCAGCTAGATGAGAATCGACGTGATGCTGCATTGGCGATCGGAACTCATGCCAAACGTATAAAAGCTCAGTATGATCGCAATGTTACCCCTCGAAATTTTTCGGAAGGAGACCTAGCCTTATTGTACGATCAAGCAAATAATAAATTAGGCGCTGGAAAATTCATACCTATGTGGCATGGTCCTTATGTTGTCAAGCGAAAGCTGGCAAAAGGGGCCTATGAATTGGTAGACTTTGACGGGGTCTCTTTAGGTAAACCCAAAAATGGTCTTTACCTGAAGAGGTATTATGCTTAAAAATGGGTGTGGAGATTAGTTAGGTTAGTTTTCTTTCTAGCTGGTGTGTTTTAGTTTAAAAAGTGTGATTAGCTTAGAGAGTTTTTTTCGTCATTATTCCTGCTTATCTTGGTTTTACTCTTGATATTGCAGATGTCAACGCCTCTCCAAACATACATTGGTTTTGTTGATGGTGCTTATCGTAATACACGGAATATTTCTTCCGCAGCTTGGGTTATTTATTCGCCCTCTAACGAGTTGGTATCTATGCATGGGGTAAGCCTCGGTCAAACAACGAACAACATTGCAGAGTATAGTGCAGTGATGGAGTTATAATCTGAATCTATTTCATTTGGGATTCGGCGTTTGATAGTGAGGTTAGATTCTGAACTCGTTGTATTACAGCTTAATAGAGTATATGCCATTAGAAATCCAGTGTTATTGAGATTATTTTTGAGAGTGCGTCTCCTGGAACGTGAATTTGACTATATTGAATATCAGCATATTCCAAGATATTTAAATACATTGGCAGATGCAATTGCTTCTCGAATGTTAAGTAGACATTTACAATAATCATACAAGTAAATTTAAAAACATTCCATAACATGTTTTACAAGATAAGCCGGTAATAGTGATATAGTATAATATAGGAGTGTGTCAAAATATACATTGTCCTTGATCATAGGTTGAAAAACACCTTATGATCGGCAAAAATGATAGTACAAAAAGCAAAATTGTCATATGTGTCTACAATAGGCGATCATCCTATCACTGGTGATGATCTCGATAAGAAACCACTTGTTAGAGGCAAAAGGTGTGCAACAATCAAATAAAAAATAAACACAACAAATAAAATCATGCACAGGAGACAGCAGATTAACGTGGTTCACCCAACCAATCTGGGTTACGTCCACCAAACATAGGCATCGACAATTCTTTATTATCAAACAGGAGATTACAAAATAATATTTTCCTCACAAACTCTCACCACCCAATATCTGTACGGGCATGTATTTTATAGCCAAGAGAATATAACTGACTCATAAATCCTCTCACAACAAATATAGGATACATTAACTCTTTCCCAACTACCTGGAGCTAATATAGCAACAAATCCTATTGTTGTCACACATTAGAGATTTTTGCCTATTTTGTGAAACAGAAAATCTCAACAATCTCCACCTTGACAACAATTAGCCTGATACCCTGTTTGTTTATTATTTTTATCTTTTCTGCAAGCCAAGAGAAGCCAAACACCAACGTAGCTTCTCTAACAAAACTGGTTTCGTGAACATGTCTGCACAATTCTCCTTTGTATGCACCTTTTCAAGAGAGATTCCCCTTTCAGTGATAACATGTCTTACAAAATGGTACTTGATCGGTATATGCTTTGATTTACTATGATAGGCCGGATTCTTAGCCAAATGTATTGCACTTTGACTGTCACAAAATAACTTGATGTTGTCCTGCAGCCTACCAAACTCACCAAACAAACCTTTCAACCAAATCGCTTCTTTGCAAGCATGAGAAGCAACAATGTATTCTGTTTCAGTAGTGGATAAAGCAACAATGTTCTGTAGCTTTGACATCCAGCTGATAGCTCCACCTGCAAGAGTAAAGACATACCCTGATGTTGACCTTCTCTTATCCAAATCACCTGCAAAATCGGAATCAACATATCCGCAAACAAATTCACTACTCTTATTGTAAGTGATACAATAACTATTTGTGCCTCTCAAATACCGAAGCACCCATTTCACTGTTGACTAGTGTTCTTTACCCAGATTTTCCATATACTTGCTGACAACCCCAACTACATGTGAAATATCTGGTCGTGTACACACCATCGCATACATTAAACACCCTACTACATTAGCATATGGAATTCGAGACATATAATCCTTTTCTTCATCTGAATTAGGACATAAACTCGAAGAAAGCTTGAAATGGGAAGCGAAAGGGACTGACACAGGCTTCACATTATTCATACCAAACCTCAAAAGTATTTTCTCAATATACTTTTGTTGTGATAGCCATAGCTTACCATTGCTCCTGTCTCTGAAAATCTCCATGCCCAAAATCTGTCTTGCTGCTCCTAGATCTTTCATATCAAATGTCCTTGCCATCTGAGCCTTCAACCTGTTGATTTCTTCTATGCTTTTGCTTGCTAAAAGCATATCGTCAACATACAATACCAAGATAATGAATATTCCATTATTAAATTGCTTAAAATAAACACAATGATCATATTCACTTCTAACATATTTTTGACTCAACATGAAAGAATCAAACTTCTTATACCACTGCCGAGGCGACTGCTTCAGGCCATATAATGACTTCTTGAGCCTGCAGACAAATTTCTCATTGCGATGTTGAACAAACCCTTCCGGTTGTTCCATATAAATTTCCTCATCTAAGTCTCCATGTAGAAATGCAGTCTTAACATCTAATTGCTGCAACTCTAAATCAAGCAAAGCCACTAATGCTAACACAATTCTAATTGAAACAATTTTAACCACTGGTGAAAAAATCTCATGAAAGTCAATGTCGGCTTTCTGAGAAAATCCTTTTGCAACCAGCCTTGCTTTGTACCTGTCTTTCGTATCATTCACACCCCGTTTCAGCTTGAAAACCCATTTACACCCTACAATTTTCCTGTCTTTTGGAAGCTCAACCAGATCCCATGTGCCATTCTTACCTAAGGCCATCATTTCGTCCTTCACGGCTGCTTTCTACTTGTCACCTTTCGAACCTTCTATTGCTTCCTGATAGCACAGAGGTTCATCGTCATTAGCAGTAAATGCAACTGAAGTAACATAATCATCATACCTTCTCGGTGGCCGTTTGATTCTTGTCGACCTCCTTCAGGATGTTTCTGGCGCTTCCTCAATTGGCTGACTACCATCTGTAGGAACTTCTTGATGATCAGTATCTGAGACCTGTTCATGATCTAAACCTGAACCCTGTTCATGTTCTGATTCTGAAACCTGTTCATAACTAGTATATGAACTATGGTCATCATGACTATCATTAGAAATGCTATCAAACTGAATGTGCTAAAAGTCAGATACATCATCCTGTTTCAATCTACTATCTACATCTAACTGTACAAGAGAGGATTCATTAAACTTTACATCTCTGTTGATGATGATTTTGCGGGTAGTAGGATCCCACAATCTATATCCCTTTGTTCCAACACCATACCCAACAAAGATATACCTTTTAGACTTTGGATCTAATTTAGTTCGCTGATGTTTAGGCATTAGAGCATATGCATCACAACCAAACACTCTGAGTTTAGAATAGTCACAAGGGTGTCCTTTCCATACCTCTTGAGGAATTTTGCAGCCTATCGCCATCGATGGAGAACGGTTCATCACATAACAAGCTGTTGCCACTGCTTTCGTCCACAACTCCTTTTGCAACCCAGCGTTACTCAGCATACTCCTTGCTCTCTCTAGAAGTGTCCTATTCATGCGTTCAGCAACTCCATTTTGCTGAGGAGTATAAACCGTGGTCTTATGTCTCTCAATCCCTGCATCCTTGCAATAGTTGTCAAACTCTTTGGAAGTAAACTCACCACCATTGTCAGTTCTTAAACATTTTATTGTTCTACCAGTGTTGTTTTCTACCAATGCTCTAAACTGCTTGAAAACTGAAAAAACATCAGACTTCCTTTTCAACACGTAGACCCACACTTTCCTAGAAAAGTCATCAATAAATGATACAAAATAAGACGAGCCACCATATGAGGTTGTAGGAGCTGGACCCCAAACATCTGAATGGATATAATCAAGTATGCCTTTACTAGTATGTTTTCCTGTTTTAAACTTTTGTTTACTTTGTTTTCCAAACAGACAATGCTTATAGAAATATAACTTTCCAGACTTTAGATTTGGAAGTAACTTGTGATCAGCCAAAAATTTTAACCCTCTTTCACTCATATGCCCCAATCTTTGATGCCATAAGTGAATGGAACTACTGTCATGTTCAGACACCGTAGACACATAATCTGACCCTGTACTTCCTTCTAACTGAAATAGATTTCCTACCTTCTTAGCTTTCATAACTAGTAAAATACCTTTGTAAATTTTCATTACTCCACCTTGAATTACAGTTTTATATCCATTTGAATCAAGTGCTCCTAATGAAATCAAATTTTTCCTTAAATTTGGTACATGCCTCACATCAGTTAACATTTTAGTTGTCCCATCAAACATTTGCAGTTGTATACTCCCAATTCCCACAATATTACATGTTACATCATTACCCATGTACACAACACCATCATCAATTGATTTATATGTCTTAAACCAGTCTTTATGAATACACATGTGGTTTGATGCACTGGAATCTAACAACCAATGTTTACCATGATTTGACACATTAACTGATAATACTTCATCACTCATACCTGAACCTGATGCCGAACCTGTATCTGTCATATTTGCCTCATTCTTCTCTGTCGAAGAATCTGCTTTAGAAGTTTGCTGCTGTCGCTTCCAGCAGTCTTTCTTTAAATGTCCTGATTTGCCACAAAACCAACACTTTACCTTACTCTTCTTCCCTTTCGACTTTGAACGTGAGTCGGTCGGCCTACTGGAGCATCTTTCTTTCGAACGACCTCTAACCATCATAGCTTCTGATGTAGAGGTTTCTGAATGCGACCTTCTCCTTGTTTCTTCCGATAATAAAGATGCAACTACATCATCAAACTCAATAGTTTCTGATGAAATAAGTGTCACGTGGAAAGAGTCGTTAGTGCGGACACAACTGACCTTCCTAGAAGCCTAAGACTTTCTAATGACAAACAAGACAAATAAGAGCAATCCTTCCCTAAATATGCTTTTACAATATGAGAAATCAAGTGTTTAGATCCTACCTGTAATCGAACGCTGTTGTAGTAGTCCAGCTTCGTTGATCCGGATGAGCTCCTCCTTCCCTTCGAAACCTGCATTCACTAACAATCAAATGATTAAATAGCACCTGAATATCACATAAAATAAAACATATTTAACATATAGACCAAGGAGTATATGAAACAACTCATTAATAACAAATTGTTGAGAAGAATGGACTAATTTGTATTAAAAGGTAACAAAAGGAACCATTACAACCTGAGCCTTGGTGTTTTGCAAGCTCCTCCCAGGGTACACAAGAGTTCTCCCTTACTCTGATCAGCTCACCCACCTCCCAATGGAAACAAGTAAAGATGGTAATCTCTCCTCACAAGCTTCTACAAGGAAGTCCTAATTCCAGCAGCATCTACCCTTAGGAATGTTCAGCTTTCAACCTCCCCTCCCTTTGGCCCAATGCCTATATTTATAGTGCTCTAGAGGAAGTTATTAAGGTCCACCATCAATGGGATAAGCCCCTCTTTGGATGGGATAGCTCCCCTATTGATGGGATAAGTTCCTCTTTGGTAGGGATACATGAACCATCTGGAGGCGCTTCATACACGTCAAACAAGCTTCTAGAAGACTCTATAAATGACCACAAGTAACTTTTTTGGAGTGAAACTTGCGCCTTTTGACCTTTACAGGAGTACGCACCCACCCCTTTACATACAGACCGTACAAGTACGCAGGTATTGTGAACTTGGGTTGCGTACACGCAGGTAAGGCTAAGAGAAACTGCGTACCAGAGATAATTGACTTTAAATGACTTTTCTCTCTTTCTTGAAGTTTGACATGGAGAGCAGAGGCATGAGACTTGCCAAGGAGGATATTATGACAGTGGATGGGGCCATACTAACTGTAAATAGTCATGGTGACATTTTTTAGTGTAACAGATTGCCCCCTAAAGTGCGAAGCCTGTAGTAGATTAGGGTTTTTATGATCTAGGAAGGGTGAAGTACTTTATCATTTCAAGGAGTATCTTGCGGAGGACCCGGTCAGAACCTGCAAATGTTCAACACAAAATACATATATAAGATAATATCATCGCTGAGGTAGGCATTCCCATACTCAGATTGAAAACTTTAACTAACAATCTAACTACTTCTCTGATACAAGAATGATTTTGCAGTACATCACAATCATAGAATTTTGTAGACACAGTATGGACGCAGCCATCTGTTTATGATTAGTCTACTGTATAATGAATACAAAACTCCTCGCAGCTTGGATGGTGGAAACTAGATCCAGGGTCTTCATTTCTACTTCCTGAATTGGTACGATTCTATCCATGCGAATAAATGAGTTGATGTCGAGCATGGTAGAAACCACTTGATTACCAGTCAATGATGTAAAGGGGTTTACAAGTGTGAGAGAGACCACCAGTAATGTCAATGGTTCTCAAAGTACCCAGTACAATCCATGAAATATGAATGAATGGGTTGATGTCGAACACGTCACGGAATCCTTCGATCGAAAGTCAATGATGTAAATTGTCGTCAAAGGCGAGAAACCTGCCATTGATGCATGCAGACTTCAAGGTACTGACGATTTCTAAGTCATCTTTCTAGATAATATGCTGATGTCGATAGAAAGCGACCCGTTGCAGGGAAGCCCACAACACAAAATCATTGTTCAAGTTGAAGAAATGTTGCTGTAAGGACTGACTCAGGGATGGTCAAATGGATGACAAGTATTTTGCATATGAATGGTTTATTTGCAGAGACCTCTTGAACACATAATGACACGACAGATGGCTTGGTGACGATTGACCCAAAGTTAATACCCGGAAACGGTTGAAGACTTTCAAAGTGGTTTGATCAACTTTAAGGCAAAGGATTTCCCAACCCAGGTGAATGGAAAGTGTCGTGTTCAAGAGCGGTGATAAGGTTCTTTTGTAACAAAGGATAACAAATCGGTTCATTCTTCTCTCTTTTCCCCCACCATTTCTGGCAAGTACCTCTTTATTTTTTACAAGCTTGAGGAGGATAACATATGCTTGATTATAAGCTCATCCTTCGGATTAGTCCAACTTAGTTTAGATTCGGACCCTAAGAAGGAGTGGTTCGTTCCTGTTTGTAATTGAACAGGTCCTCTACTGTGAAATTTTAACGAGTCCAGTATAGGAGAAACTCGACGTTTTTCATTTTTAGAGAGTCTGAAA
Organism: Pinus tabuliformis; assembly: GCA_031772625.1. Taxonomy (NCBI): domain Eukaryota; kingdom Viridiplantae; phylum Streptophyta; class Pinopsida; order Pinales; family Pinaceae; genus Pinus; species Pinus tabuliformis. Next base: position 76,048,901 of record CM062819.1, on the reverse strand, counting down.
AAACTAAAGAAGACTCCAAGGTGAACTTTTTCGTAAATTTGTGTCTCCCAAGCCCGAAAAAGTATAAAATAATACCTGAGAGAACCACTTGATCTTGCAACCAAGAAGTACTTTCATGATTAGTGTCTCTGACCTGAAAAGTAAAAAGCGATCAAGGACACATCGTTTTATTTCCGTATCGAGTTTGAAACGAAAAAAACCCGGCAATCTTTTCCTGTTTTTACGGTCAGAAAAGAGCTATAAGGGGACCGTCTTTTAAATTCGTTTTAACGAGTGTAAAAGAAACGCTCGGCAATATTTTCATTTTTTAGGAGTCAGAAAAGGGTTTAAAAGATGACTCTGATGTCTTGGTTTGTGAAAAATGATGATTTTACCCTAAAGTCCTTTTGTCCTGCACAAAAACGACACATTACTCATACCTGTTTAAGATGGGCAAAAATACATTGAAAAATATCTTTTCATGGTGAAAAATAAACAAACTTAGCATTCATTCATCCAAAAAACCTATAAAAAGACTTTTTACCATGTCATTTTTACCATTTTACTGTTGAGGTCGAGAAAAGGGCTTTTGACAAGAAACTTCCTGTGGACTTTGCGGAGAATCCGACCGTCAGAATCGAGCGCCGTCTCTTTCAGGTATTTCACAACATCCTCCTCTTCAATTTCATCCATTTAGAATTTCATTTCAAGTTTTAGTTTGATTTTTTGGAGGGTTTAGGGTTTTAAAGTCCGCCTTTCGGGGGACGCAGGTGCCCCATGGGCGACCTGCGTACCCCGACTTTTTCGTATATGGGAAAAAGGTCGGAGTACGCAGCCCACCTTCAGAACAGTTGCGTACCGCCGCTCTGTTTTCTGAACGCGGGGTGCGTAACCCGTGAAACGCGGATTTTCAAACCCCAAACCCCAAATTTAACCAGCCAAATTTTGTTTAATGAATTCTAATCATTTTTTTTTGGTGTGTAGGTCACTCACCATGCTAGATTGGCGTGAAAGAGAACACGAAGACGTTGATTTGGCCGCAATAGGTCATCAACCTTCTATTGATGCGTTAAAGGCATGTGGTCTCTACAAGTACTGGGCCATACCTGGCATGAGGGCCCAGGTGCCATTCTTAGAGTGGCTGGTTGAAAGGTGGAATATTCAGGATCAATGTTTTTACATCGGAGAACACCAGCTCGAGATAGAGTCCTCCGACATATACTTTCTCACTAGCTTGCCTAACAGGGGCGAGCAACTCTCTCTATTCGGGACTAGGCCGGGTGGCCAATCCCTTGCTAGTCTCCGGCTAGAGTGGTGCAACAATCAAAACTAGGATAAGGGGATAGAAATCAAATACATATCCCGACCTGAACTTATGGTAATTGCCTTTACAGTTACCAGAATTTGCGGCGCTGCCGCTTTGCACATAGCCACTGGTTCCCAAATGCGGATGGCTATAGATTGCTTCCAAGGCACCATTTTCAACTGGTGCGATGCTGTGTTGGCCAATATGAAGGGCCAACTAACCAGGGAAAAGAACGGACAACTGAAGACTTTTGGATATGGGCCTTTAGTTGTGAGCTTTGCCCTAAAGAGAGTTCCAATGCTGATCCCCCAGCATCTTACAGTTCCAGTTGGGGCTCCTCGGGAGCCTAAGTTGACGAGATGGGTTGCGGTAATGGCCCGGCATCCTGATGAGGGAGCAGCAGTTGTTCGATTTCCTGATGGTTACTTTCACTGGCTGGAGGGCCAGGTCTTTGCGATTCAGGATTTTCCTGATGCCGGAATGGATTTTCGCAATGATCCGGACATGGTTCTTCCACAGGGAGAACAATTGGACGACAGAGCTACTTCATTTTTCACAAGTTTTTTAAATTATCTATTTTTTTGTTTTTTATATATCGTCTCAAAACTGACAGCACAAATTTTCAAAATGCAGATGTAGGTCCACGGCGTCCGGCCAATCTCCGGGCTTTTGAGAGAAGAGTACCAGCTGTACCAGCACCAGCCCCACAGGATGCGGCCGCAGAGACCTTAGCCGAGCTGGAACAGGATCTAGAGCATCTGACGGCGGGTATACCAGAGACTACTATAGATGACATTCCTATCCGACTTCAGCGCTACGTGGTCGCAGTCCCAGGACCTTTTAGGAGGTTCCTGTGTAGGGTAGCGCGGGCAGTGGTCTCGTATAGAGAGCACCACCAGTGATTGGCTAGTCACTTTTGTGGACACATATGACATTTTTGGTTTTTTGTACTTATCATTTTTGCCGATCATAAGGTGTTTTTCAACCTATGATCGAAGACGATGTATATTTTTGACACACTCCTATCTATATATATCATTATTACCGGCTTATTTTGTTAAACATGTGTGATGAAATGTTTATAAATTTACATTTATGATTGTTACAAATGTCTATTTAACATTCGAGACGCTATTGCATCTGCTAATGTATTTAAAGACCTTGGAATATGCTGATATTCAATGTAGTCAAATTCACGTTCCAAGAGACGCACCCTCAAAAACAATCTTAATAACACCGGATTTCTAATGGCATAGACTCTATTAAGCTGTAATACAACAAGTTCAGAATCTAACCTCACTATCAAACTCCGAATCCCAAATGAAATAGATTCAGATAATAGTTCAATCACTGCGCTATATTCTGCAATGTTGTTTGTTGTTTGACCGAGGCTCACCCCATGCATAGAAACTAACTCGTCAGAGGGCGAATAGATAACCCAAGCTGCGGAAGAGATATTCCATGTACTACGACAAGCACCATCAGTAAATCCAATGTACGTTTGGAGAGGCGTCGACATCTGCAATATCAAGAGTAAAACCAAGATAAGCCAGAATAACGACAAAAACACACTCTTTAAACTAAGCACACAGTCTAAACTAAGCAAACATACCAGCTAGAAAGAAAATTAACCTAACTAGAACTAACTAAATCTCCATACCCACCATTTAAGCATAATACCTCTTTAGGTAAAGTCCATTTCTGGGCTTACCCAAAGAGTCCCCATCAAAATCTACCAGCTCATAGGCCCCATTTGCTAGCTTTCTCTTGACAATGTAGGGCCCATGCTACATGGGAACGAATTTTCCAGCACCTAATTTATCGTTAGCTTGATCATATAATAGCACTAGGTCTCCTTCCGAAAAATTACGAGGGGTCACGTTACGATCATACTGAGCTTTCATCCTTTTTGCGCGAGTCTCGATTGCCGAAGCAGCATCACGTCGAGTCTCATCTAATTTAGCTAAGTATAACAGACGCTTTTCCTCTTCGGAAGTAGCTGGGAGTAATTCGATAGCCATTTGAAGTGATGGGATTTCGCATTCAATGGGCAACACTGCTTCTAAACCATAAACTAGTTCGAAAGGAGTGAACCCTGTTGATGTTTTCACTGAGATTCGGTACGCCCAAAGCGCTGAAAATAACATCTTATGCCAATTCGACCGATGAATACCAATGATTCGTCGGATCATGATAACTAGAACTTTGTTGATGGATTCAACCAAACCATTTGCTTGAGGATAATAAGGAGTAGAACTATCATGGCGTAAACCAAGCTGGCTTATAAGTTCTGTCATCATAATGTTTCGAAAATGGCGCCCATGGTCAGTGATTATCGCTTGTGGGACACCAAACCTAGCAATAATATGATTGAATACGAAAATCACTACTGTTTTGCCGCTTGCCTCGAATGTAGGCATCGCCTCGGCCCACTTAGTAAAATAATCAACCGCAAGGATCATATACGCATGCCCCCCGGCCGAGTGAGGGTTACAAGTGATAAAATCGATACCCCATTTAGCAAAAGGACCAACGGCAATTATAGGGTGGAGAGGAGCAGGTGGTGCGCGCATCTTGCGATCAAACACTTGACAGTTGTGGAATTTTCGGACCGCAATGATATAATCTTTAAACATGGACGGCCAGAAATAGCCAGCACGCAACACCTTCTGAGCTGTGGCATACCCAGACATATGACCGCCACATGCTCCAGAATGACAGTCATTCAAAACCCTTTCTGCCTCTTCATGAGTTAAGCAACGACGAAAAACCAAATCCGCCCCACGACGATAAAGAGTATCTCCAATAATTCTGTATTGTTGGGACTGGAATCGAATTTTCCGGCGTTCCGACTTTGAAGCTTCGGGCCGAAAGGATTGGGTTTGGAGATAGACGATTATATCCCCATACCATGGATCTAAAGTGCTGATAAGAAACAGAGATTCGTCCGCAATGGGTTCCTCTGCCACAGTTTCCGTGTCAGCACGCGGGAAGTCACACATCAATTCCGCAAAAACTAAGGATTTCTTAGACTTGGACTTCTCGAACTCCAAATCGAACTCTTGCAGGATAACAATCCATTTGGAGTACTTGCCCCCTAGCAATTGTTTTGTTAAAATATAGATCATAGGGTTGCAATCCGAAATCACTGTAGTTTTACAGAGAAGAATGTAATGACGAAAACGCTGGACAGCCTGAACAGCTGCCAGGGCCAATTTCTCCACATGCGAATATTTTAGCTCAGTGGGATTTAACGTCCTACTAAGATAATATATCACATGTTCCGTTCTGAATTTGTCTTCCTGAACTAAGACCATTCCAATGGTGGAGTGGGAGGCGGCGAGATACAAAAATTAGTCCTGGTTGTAGTTGGGAGGATGCAGCAACGGTGCATGGGTGACCAACGCGTGCTTAAGTGCATCAAAAGATTTCTGAGCTATCTCATCCCAAGAAAATGGAGCGTTTTGTTTCAACAACCGGGTGAAACCTTTTGTAACCTCGGCATAGTTAGGAATGAATCGACGTAAAAAGTTTGCTTTCCCCTGCAAACTTTGGAGTTGGCGCAAACTCGAAGGAGGAGGCAATTTGATGATAGCTTCGACCTTCGAGGGATCAACGCGGATACCGGCCTTGAAACGACAAATCCTAGCAATCGTCCCACTTCTATGCAGAAGACACATTTGTGTGGGTTCAACCGAATTCGATAATGCCGACACCTCATAAAAATAGCGCGTAAGTGGACAAGGTGATCAGCTCGATGTAAAGAATGAGCAGGCAAATCATCGAGATACGGTTGCACAATGTGCTTGATGTCGTGAAACGCGTAAGACATTGCCCGTTGGAAAGTTGCTCCGGCATTCTTAAGTCCAAAAGGTAACTTGCAGTAAGCAAATGTCCCCCAGGGACAAATGAAGGCCGTTTTTGGTTGATCGACAGGTAGAATATTGATTTGGTTGTAACCGGAAAAACCGTCCATAAAGGAAAATATTTCACTGCCGGCACAATCATCAATTATTTGATCGATATAGGGTGTGGGATAGTTATCTTTTGGACAAGCACGATTTATATCCCTATAGTCGATACATATTCTTATTGTTCCTTGTTTCTTGTTAACCGGAACAATATTCGATACCCAATCCGTTAACGGGATCGGATAAATGAAACCTACTTTCAACAGCTTCTCGACTTCTGCTTTAATCGCAGCCGCTTTCTTAGGGTGTATTTGACGCAGACGTTGCCGAACGGGTTTAGCGTCCGGGTAGGTCTTGATTTCATGAACAACAATGGAGGGATCAATTCCTGGCATTTCCTCATAGGACCAGGCAAACACGTCGCAGAATTCTTGAAATAGGACCTTGTATGTTTGAATTTCGTTATCTGTACACGAGGCACCTATATGAATGTTTTCAATAATTCCGGTTTTGACTGAAATGTCAATGGCAATAGTTTGGGAAATGTTTCCCAAATTCAACTCTGAATCAGGATGTTTCATGGGATTCTGAGCGTCCTTGACATATTCAGCTGTAAAAATTGATGAAAAATCATTTTCAAAATCATCATCCTCAGGTAAAAATGAAGATCTATGATGAAGATCTTCCCATGGTAGATCGTATACACTTAGGATTTCGCGAAGTTGTTCGTCAGATGACACGACTTCGGGAAACGTTATCCATTCTGAGGTTGATGTGAAAAGTGATTCCTCACGGACCACATTCATTTGGTCGAATTGGGTTGAACTGAAGTCGGAAAAATACTGCACGGCCTCATAAGCAATTTCATATGGACTCAAAGGCATTGCATTACCGAATGAGTCTATCTCAGATTCAGATGGGACAATCCAAGGATCATCGTAAATAATAGTGTCTGAAGTAATCATATGAATGGATGTGAATGAAGGGTCTGCATTGATCGAAGGAAAAGGAAAAGTTCCCAGTAAACCGGAATCTTTAACCAATCCTACACCAACATCCTTGTAAGGGATAGTCACTTTACCGACATGCTGGATACTCTCTGAAGAGGCTGGGTCGGATGAAAAGTAAGCCAGCTGGTCTATCGTCACGATCTTACCATTATGTGGAAACTTTATAACTCTGAAGACCGATGACACGACCGCTGTCATAGCGTAAGACCAACTGCGACCCAAAAGAAGGTTGTAGTCTAGAGGGGCATCAACCACCTCCACATCCAGACTAACGGTTTTTCCTTCAACCCCTATAGGCAAATCCTGTAGAATGCCAAACGGATGGAACCCACGGCCATCAAAGGCCTTAAGAATCGTCGGGGATTGGTTCAGTGAAGGAGAACCAAGTGATCTCCAACACTGAATCGACATAATACACGTAGAAGCTCCTTCATCAATTACAGTCCGATGAATAGGCCTGTTTTTGACTATCACTGGAATCTGGAAAGCCATTTGATGAGGGAGACACGGTGTACTATTTTCTAGATCAAAGATTATCAGGTTCGGGTCCTGAATATCAACAGCTCCTATAGCCGACAAGAGTAATTTTCGTTGTGCTGGGCATGATTGCAACACTTCCAAAGCCGACATTGTTGAGGGTGAAACAGCTAAATCCTCAACAATGTTATAATTCTGAGCTGCTCTCGCATGTGGATTGAAAGCAGACTTTCGAAGTATACCCTTGGCGGGTGGTTTAATTACCAAGTCCGGGTTAGGTTTCTCGATCTGTAGTGGATCGGAACCGGGAGCTGAGGTTGATGGATTAGAATGAGAAGATTCTGCTTCTTTACCATCAACAGGATTCTTACTACCATAATCTTGCGATCGAGTCGCAATCCGTACATGAGACATTATCAATATGGGTTCTTCACTGGCACTCGAGGAAGAACCTATCATTTTACTCTCCTGCTTTGGAAATGGATCTTTCAAAACAGCAGGAGTTGGGGAACCTTTAACGATTTTCACAACCTCTGCCCGATGAGGGCAATCTCTTGTGAAATGATCTTCTTCACAAATTAAACAAGGATAGCGAGGTTTGCGCTTTTCGTCGTTAGATTCCGACTTCTCTTTTTTCTCCTTTGGAGCCTTGTCTGCTTTATCCTTCTTCTTGCCTTTCTTCTTACCACCGATTTTTAATTTAGCCGTAGATGACTCTACGGCGTGAATGTCGGCGGTAATTTCAGGAGAAGACTCTCCTGTCGGGGAGTCTGGTAAGGTTATTATTGGAGAAGAATTCTTTGAGGATTTCTTCTTACTTTTAGTATTCACCGTACCAATCATGCCATCAGCAGCATGAGACCCCGAAGGAGCAGCAGCAATTTGATTCGACTTAGGAAGATCTGGGATCTTCTCGTGCAACGTACCCGACTGAGTGTAAACTAAGTCAAGGTACTGGGCTTGAGAAATGACTTGCTCCTCAATAACTACTCCGGCCTTAGCTACATCTTCAGTAATCTTCGGTAATAATGATTTTACAAACCATTCAGCTAAGATTTGGTCCGGGATAAAAACTTTCACTAAACGTCTTCGACGTCTCCATTCATGAATATGATCGGAAATATAGGTGGAGGTCGACTGTTTTAATGAAGTTAATAGCTCCATGCCGTTATCGTATCTGACCGGCAACTGAAAATGAATTAGGAACGAGGTAGCTAACTGGCTAAAATTGTAAAAAGAGGCCCGTGGTAACTCAATGTACCAGTTGGCCGCGAGACCAATGAGCATACGCTGGAAAAGACGTAAGCGGATCGAATCATCCGAGATAGAATTTGAAGCACACCAGAGGTGGTAAGTCATCACGTGATTGGACGGATCCTCTCCAGACTTACCTTCGAACTTGGGTATATCACTGGGCAACTTATTTGGCATTGGCGGCCAGAATGGAAGATATTGAATTGGATCGTTCGTTAGGCGCGTCAAGTCGGGTAAATCCAAAGTCGCGATAAATGGTAACTGCCAGTTAGGATCTCTAAAACTCTGGGTCACAAGACCAGTCCCAGGAGGAGGATATCCAAGATAACTAGGAACAGGAATCGCATTAGGGATATTATATCCTCCTGGAAAACCAGGATTAACCGGACCGTACTGGGGTTGTTGAGGTTGTTGATAAGTATACCCAGGATACGGTTGATACTGGTAAACCGGTTGTTGGACAGCAGGACCGAGTTGGTACTGTTGGTAGGTAAATTGAGGTTGACTTGTTACAACAGTACTTAAACCAGGCTGCCCTACAGGCATCTGGACCGTGGTTTGAATCGTAGATCCGGAAAACGGTAAAGATGTCTGTGGAGTGGTTGCAGAGACAGTAGAAACCGGAGTTGTCGATACTCCAGAAGTAATTGCGGTAGATGTTGCGGTAGTTGCAGCAGTCGTTTGAGATGGAGTAGAAGGTGCAATTGGCGGCTGAGTAACTACCGAAGTTACAGAAGTTTGAACATTTGACTGGACAGGTTGTGGTTGCTGGGGTGAACCAGAAACTACAGGTTGTCCAGTTTGAGGTAACAACTGTATACTTGGCTGCAACACCTGTTGACCCTGTGATGGATCCCACACTATCATTCCGGGGTATTGACCCGTAACAGGTTGAGGATACTGAGATCCATAACTGGATTGAGGATAGGATTGATAACTGAAAGGCATAGTTCCCATACCTTGAACATATGACTGACCTTGAGGTGGTTGATAACCTTGACTCGAGTATTGACCTTGAGGTTGATAACCTTGGGGTAAATACTGATACTGGGGTTGACCTTGACCTTGAGGTTGATACCCTTGAGGTTGATACCCTTGGGGTTGATACCCTTGAGGTAAATATTGATACTGAGGTTGACCCTGGGGTACATATTGAGGCTGGGGTTGACCTTGAGGCATGTATTGTACTATGGGTACATACTGGCCTTGAGGTTGCCCCCCAGACACAATTTGTGTACCTTGAGGTTGCCCCCCAGGCGTTAATTGAGGCTGCCCCCCAGGCGATAATTGACCACCTTGAGGTTGAGAAACGGGAACTGAACCTGACATCATGTAAATGTCCCCTACACCCAACGGTTTATTACCATTGTTTCCAGCTAATAACCCATGATCAATGGGTTGAGGAGATGCCCCCACAAAGGTACCAGAAAGTGACTGATACCCGGTGGGAACAGAAGGACCGCCGTGTAAGAAAGATTCAGGAGATTGAGTGAACACGGACGACTGACCAGACATATTTACAGGAGTATAAATACCTCCAGGTGGAAAAGGAGTACGAGGTGGAGAAAAACCTACCCCTGAGTTGTCTAAATAATTGGTTAACGAAAGGTACCAAGTAGTACTTCTAGGAGGACTGTAAAAGATAGATTCGTGCTCCCTTAGATCAATAGTAGGTTGATCTTCAAGAATAGATACGCCTAATTCTTCCTCTGGAGCAAGTTCTTCAATAGCTATCAAACCAGTAGGAAGATTTTCGGTGATGACTCTTTCTACCCTAGGTGAATCTGGTACACTAGAAGTTGGAGTAACAGGTTTAGATATTTCAGGTTCTTCGCCTATATCACTAGTAGATGAAAAACTACCAGCAAGCTCAGAAACTTCAACTGCTTCAGGATTATAACCTATTTCTAGACTTTGGTAATCTTGATGGACTACCAACGAAGACTCTCCTTCTTCTGGTGAACCTACTCTACTGCTGCTAGGAGGAGTTACAAGGACCTTTAAACCTTCGTAATGACTTGGGACGTCTTGAGGAGGTTCACCCCAAAGTCTACGGGATTTCCTCAACAATTCGGCCACAGAAACAACCTCAGGAGACTTGCCCCGAAGTCTACGGGACTGTCTCGGTAATTCCGCCACAGTTAAAAACTTTTAACTACTGCACACGCAAACAAAGTAAAATCTCAAAGCAAACCACCTAAAGTCTCTAAAGAACCAAACAAATTTGAATCATACGCCTAAAGAATCTAGGGCGTCAAACCAAGCACAAACAGTAGCCTTCCAGACCGAAAACGCTAGTTGGAGATGAAACCCAACATCGTCGGATTCAGTACAGAAGTGGCGGGTGGAACAGTTACCCCGGCAACCTGCTTAATGAATAGACCGGCACAATTTCCTCCACTTTAACCATCTCGAGTGAAGTGAACCCCCCGGAAAATCCAAGTGAGTCTAGCCGACGTCTGCTCCAGGTACAGTGGGATCTTCCCTCCACCGTCACCTCGGTAGAATCCTAAAGATAATGGTCACTAAGGTTACCAACCGCAACAAATGCACCTGGGGGAACAGTCTACACTCCGACAGCACGCAAGGGCAGAGTATCAAGCTCAATCCCCTTGCCGGCTCCTTGACAATAATCCAAGGTTTACCGACAAGTGACCCCTGGCTCCTCGACAATGGTTAATCCGAGGTTTACCGTTTGTAATACGTGCGTGTCTGGCGTCGTTCCCAACGAGGGAGGATTGATCCCCTCACTGGTTCGGACACGATCTCGTGCTTCTCCTTTAAGAGGAGCTTTCCCAGAGTACAAATGAGACAATTGGATTTATTCTATCACAAGATAAGCTACTTGTTTGGTTTTGTTGTCTTGGAGAGTTAATTACTCTCCTACTCCAAGACACTAGCCTGATCTAAATTGGTGTTTCAGAGCCCTAGTAAATAAAAGTTACTAAGTTGATTTTACTTTAAGCGTTAATTTTATGGTTTTTCTTAAAGACAAAAGGTAGTGGAGATGAAACTGGTGGTGTGTAGACTCGACTCGCAACCACTACAAAGATGCACCTAAGATGATTTACACTATTTTTCTTTTTCAATGAATCTCCTAACTAAGAGAGTTGGAAAATGCAAATTTTATAGAAAACAACTTTCTTAGTAAAGACAATCAAAGAAACAATTCTCTTTATCTTTTCAAAACACACAACTCATGACCACTAATTACTCTACGAAATTTCCTTTTTCTCCCAAAAGTCTACAAATGCTACCAAAGCGAACTTTCTCCAAAAGATTTTTTTGTGTTTTTCCTAGATTAATAAAGCATGTAAAACTATTTTATCAAATCAAATTTAACAAATCTAATACAATCAAATCAAATTCACTCAAAAGCAAATTAAAAGGAAATTTACCTAAAAGCAAAAAATAATGAGGACAAAAGCCTACAAGGATGATTCCCAGATGTTTTACTTAGTCAAAATGCAACTAAGGATCAGTTCATGCAGAATCATAAACTAACCAAAAAACAAAATCGAAATCTTTTTGTTCTTTTTTCTCAAGAATGGAATTCAAGGCTTTAACAAACAAACTTTTCGAGATTCGCAAAGAGAAGACACAAAGGTAGGTCTCTCACTAGGGTGACTTCTATGACAGGCCCGACTCCTAAGAGGACTGATCAAAACCAGGGAGATCCAAAGTTTGACAACCTCTAACGCCAAAGTCACTACAGGACCAGTTAAAAATCAAACCCTAAGGCAAAATCCCTATGAATTCCACCAAAACCCTCGACACTAACGGGACAAGTTCAGGTGAAGATCTTTGACAGTAAACTGATGGATCTGGGCAGTAAAAACAAATTGAAAACAAAATCTAAAGAGCAAAAAAGCAAAAATTGAAATTTTCTCAAAATTGACAGGGGTACGCAGGTCATCTGTTCACACAGGCGCGGGTACGCCCTGTACACAAAGACGCAGTGCGTACAAGTACGCATTGTGTCAAACCCAGAGACTGCGTACTGCTGGCAAAGCTAAGAAAAATAAAAAACTAAATTGACTCTAAGCTAACCCACCCAAATACACAGCTAGACAACCAAAAATCAGAAAACAAGCAATTTTTCTCAGACCAAAAAATCAAATCAAAAAGAACTCAAACACATTCATGGAGTCCCTAGTATGGTCGCCATTTTGTCATGCGGAAAGAGTCGTTAGTGCAGACACAACCGACCTTCCTAGAAGCCTAAGACTTTCTAATGACAAACAAGACAAATAAGAGCAATCCTTCCCTAAATATGCTTTTACAATATGAGAAATCAAGTGTTTAGATCCTACCTGTAATCCAACGCTGTTGTAGTAGTCCAGCTTCATTGATCCGGATGAGCTCCTCCTTCCCTTCGAAACCTGCATTCACTAACAATCAAACGATTAAATAGCACCTGAATATCACATAAAATAAAACATATTTAACATATAGTGTTATAGACATTTTTGTACCTTACAGCATGAAGCATGAAATGTCGATAAACCGAGGAATCCAAAGTCCCTAAACATGTTGTTCCTACCCCTAGAGGAACAAGGTCAGCAAACCACAGCACTAAAAATCAGTTCTCCACCTGAAAACACTCAAAAACAAGCTAATTCTGGATCATGTCAACTGCTCCACTGAGCATCTGCGCTGAATGTCAATTGCTCCACTCTGTACCTGCGCTGAATGTCAAATCTAATGAAGGCTACCTGCGCTGGGCGAGATTGGCCAAGTGGCACAGTCATTCTGCAAGGTGTCAAATGCCCAGGAAGCTTCCAAAATGACACTTGGATCAAGGAATTCGCCTTGTGATGAGTAAGAGGATCTAGATCTCCAAGTGGAAGCAAGAAACTCCAAGTGGACTCAAGAACTGAAGTATAACTGAAGTGGGAGAGGACACTAGTCAGCTTCATGCCAAACTCAAGCTGACTCATCCTTTCTCCAAATCTCCTATATATAGAGCTCTCTCATGAGGTCTATGGAGGCTGGAATCTTGTGAATGTAAGGAAGTGCTGTTGGTTTGAGTATAGAACTATTGGGTGATTGCTTTGAAGGAGGTGAAGAGGAGATTTCTTTCTGCTGGGAGGTGTTGCTGGATTGGGCCTATTATGGTTATAACACTCTCAGAACTTTACTTCTTCCATTAATAAAGCATTTGAGGTTCTTCTATATGCATGTGTCTCTGTGGCATATTGATGCTTGTATATTTGATTTATTCTAATCCTTGAATCAATTATGGATGTATGCTTCTTGTAGTTTCCCTTTCTTGTGCTTTTGCAGGATCTTTGTGTAGCTGGGCCAGTGAAAGCGCAAGGAGCTAGGAGCAAGCAGCAAGGAGAGAAGATTGGATCAAACATTAGCGGAAGACAACGGTTAGTGGATCTCTTTCTCCCCTCTCTTACATCTCATAAAGAAGTAATCTTGAATAGCTTTGCATTCAGTTGTTGCTGAGGTACTATCACCCTTAGAGTGGGATAGGGTCATTCCGTATTGGATACTTTTCCCAACAACAAATTGGCGACTCCGCTGGGGATCGTATCTTGTTGGTTGTTTGTGTTTTTGCTATTCATTTCATAAACAAAGGGAGTACCGAATCGAACTGCATTTGGATCTTTCAAATGCAAAGTAGAGGGCAGCTACTCTAGCTCAGTTTCTGGGCAAGTTTATGGTTTGAAGAGCTGATCCACAAGGACTCTAATAAGCTCTTAGTGATAGCTTTTCATCCTCCTTGTCATCCCTTAGTGTTTCCTTGACTGATAGCTTCTGATTTGGCCAAAAACTGTGAATTTTTTAGCAATCTGTGACCCGGAAACCAAGAGAAACGAAAGTTTCGTTCTTCAGTGCAACTGCTGTGAAGGTTGTCTGCATTTCAGCGCAGTTCCCGAAGGGGCTACCTGCGCTGAAGGTCAAACAGACAGTGTCCCACCTGCGCTGGACCAGTCTTGCCTTATGCTACTGGGGTTTCCTGCTGTTTCTTGCCCTGTTTTCACTCTTGTTTTTGCTGCCTGTTACCAGTCAATGTGCCTATCTGAAACCAACTTTCCTTGTCACTATTCCGCCTCGGTTGTATAAAGAAACTGTGTGTGTTCTTTGTGTATTTCTTGTATCATTTACAGTTTCCCATAACGAAAGTGAACTAGTCCTGCTGTGACCTCTTAGATCTAGACCTGTGATAAAGTGTCGTTTTGATCTTAAGAGTTAGTTTGCTTGCTGTTCATAGCTGACTGAGCTTTTACTTTCGTCATTTGGTTTGAATTTATATATTTCTAGTGTCGAAACAAGTAAATCTTAAGGTGTCTTTCGATTTTGGATAAGCTTGCTTTCTTTCACTTGAAATTGAATTCAAAGTTATACAACATCTTTCTTTTTGTGTCGCACAAACATTAAGAAAGAGAAAAGAAATACTTGCATTGTGCATGTGCATTATGACAGTTTGCATGTTGATTTAGGAAAAAGTGCATTAGTGTGTGCTCTATGATCTGTGTGAAACGATGTTGTCTTTCTTTTCCCTCAGTAGTTAAGATTTTCAAAGTTGAAAGATTGAAAAGCTTGCTTATCATCTTAGACTGCATTTAGGAGTGTTACTATACATCTCGTGGTGATCCATAAAGGCAAACTGCTAAACAAGATCAACCTTAAAATAAATTGAATTTACATAGCAACGCATTGAAACATAACGCAAACACATAGAGGTCTAAGCTAGAGACGTGTTCCGGCGTCGTTAAACGTGATATCTTAGCGTTGAGTGGTTGGGTGATTCCTCCACGGTGAAGCGATAAGTATCAATACGGACTTGTGCTCCCACGTACCGTCGCGTATATATTGGGAGACCCCTATAGGAACAAAGCCTTTATCCAATAGGAAACCGTGTCGGCCGCCCTACTGATCGCAATGCAGTGAACACAGCATTCACGAAGATCGACCACCCGTACCGTAAAACGTATTCTGTGGTTTTGCGAAAGGTTTGGCACACCCTCTGCCTAGATCTCCAGAGCAGTTTCTTTTGGCCTTTTTCAAACTCTATAACTGAAAAAGTCCATCCGAGCATTTGTCACTTCGGGCTCGTTAAAACATCGAAGGAGACTAGAGTCATCTTTAGCTTTTTCTCGACTCTTAAAAAGTGAAAAAGCAAGTTGTGTCTAAAGCGTCGTTATAAAAATTTATTTTAAACGGAACATAATCACCTCCTATTCCTGCGTTGATCTGTAGGTTGAGAACATGGAACGCCCCAACCAAGGAATTCCACATGATGGAAATCCTAGTCCTTTCTCCTCTTGGGGAGAAGTTGGTGCGCCCCACATGGCCACATTGTCGCTTCCAGGACTGACAATTGGCCTGCCAATTTGGCTATTCTCAACCAATGTAGTTCAGAACACCATGGTTCCTGAACAGTCGAGTCAACAGTTAGATGAGTCTAGAGCTGCCCACCAGCCTTCTACTTCCTATAACTCTTCCTCCAATCCTTCATCTTCGCAAGGTAGAGCCGGCAAAAGCCAAGCTCCCATGGAGAAGAAGGAGAAGAAGAAGAGAGAAGAAGAAGAAGAAGGAGCCTAAGGCGACTGGGGGCAAGCAAAAGACATCTGACAAAAATCCACACACAGCACAGAGCGGGCCTAAATCGCCATGTGTCATATGTAGAGGAGACCACTTCCATAGAGATTGTCCCTGTATTCCCTGGATACTAAGGGACTGGTCCCCTCGGTTGCACAATTCGGGAGCGTCAACCTCTGATAGCCATGTTGATTGCTTACCGTCAACCAGCGAAAGTGAAGGTTCAAGACAAAGAGGGGGAGCAAGATCCCCCTGCAGACTGTGTGAAGGCGATCACGCCATCCACCGTTGTCCCTTCTTAGACGAAGCGAAGAGAGTTTTGGAAGATCGCCCGGTTTCACCGTTGAGACTTCCTCCTGGATACAAAAAACTTGTGCCAAGTCCTTCGTTGGTTGAAAATACAGCTGGCCCGCTCAAGTGGTCAGCTGAAGTGTCAGTCATTGAAAATGAACCTACTGAATCCAGACCAGACGAAAGTCTAAAGGTCGATACGACAGTTGACCCGGTTCTTCCTTCAGAGGTTTCATCCTCAAATGACACCGTCACTGAAGATTCATCTTCAAATGACACCCTCACTGAAGAGAACAAGGATGACACCATCCAGATTCTTTTCATCAACACAGATTCTGATGAGCATCATGGCAATGCGCCCATTCCTTTATCGCAGGAAGGAACATCGTCAGGGTCATATCCGGCCGTGTATTCGGTCCCACCACCAAGCAACCTGGTTGTGTCCTTTGATTGGAACCAACTAGGCAGACCCCGGTTACCAGCCAGTATACCATTCAGAATCATCGTCCAAATTTACACGATGGTAATGGCTGGAACTATCATTGATGAAGGGGCATCTGTGAGTATCCTTTCCTCTATTGCTTGGAAAGCACTGGGTTCCCCGGAGCTTTTGCCTGAGATAAGAAATCTCTCAGGTTTTGATAAAGGAACCAGTCGACCATTAGGGATCCTCCCCAATGTGCCTGTTACATTGAAAGGGAAGACCGTTCAAATGAACGTGATGGTCGTTCAAGGACCCTTGGATTATAACCTACTCCTTGGACGAGACTATATATATTGCATGGGAGCTATAGTCTCCTCACTCTTTAGAGTAATGTGTTTTCCACACGAAGGAAGAATGGTCAAGCTCGTAGACCAACTTTCATTTCCGGGATCACGCATCGCAAATAGTCACATACCAACCCTCAATGGTCTATTCACCCAAGAAATGTCTCCACCCCAAGTCCTCCTTCCCGATGAGTGCGAGTGATTCGGAAAGATGGGACTGGAACCCAGGGGGCATGCATCCTGGTCTGCTTTGGGTAGAGGAAACCTTGGGTATAAGGTAGAATTTCCGTGAAAGAATGTGACTAGTCCGTACCCCGTCCGTGGATGGAAGAGGGGTTGTTCTAGAACAGAATTCTTTTGATAAGGTTACTTGTCTGACAAAGGTCATTCACCATTGTCTACTTCGGTAGACAGTGCCGAGGAAGTGTTTTCGTTTGATGGTGTTAACAAAACAATCTTTGGGTAACCAGGAAGAGGCAAGCCTCACCCTTTAAAACAAATGTTTTATCGGATAAGTAGGGGCAGCCTTGAAATTGTACTTTATACCTGGGGGCATGCAAACCTTTTGGAGTGCAAGCTAGGAGCGGTTATTTATCTGTTTTTGGGATTAGCCGTTTCCGAACTTGCATAAAGAAAGGATGAGAGGGAGCATAGCTTATGTGAGGTGCAAGCTCTATAAAAATTGGAATCTTGCAGGAGACATTTCTTATCTTATGACTAGTATATCGAGCAGTTTTATCGCGGAATTTATGCTCGTTAAAAAATAGAAAAGCAAGATCCGAGCAGTTTTAGCGTCATAGTTCATGCTCGTTAAAAAATAAACATAATCTTTTGAGCAAGTTTAAGCTCGTTAAAAAATGAACTTCCCGGTAAATAACCATTAAGAATGTACCCTGATCAACCATAAAAAGACCTTGGTCGTGTTTTGCTGCAGCCATCACCTCCACCGTTCATTTGGCCGATCGTTTACCTCCATATGATTGTTTACCTATTTTGAGGAACAGCTGCGAAGAGTGATTTCACCTAGCCATCCTTGTGACACTGTCATGATTGGAAAATTCCAACCTGTACCTGGAATCTGCTGCTATCCCTGTTTATCACTCGTTCCTCAAAAGACGAGTCTTCTTTGAGCTCTTTTCATCTGACTCGTAAAATATGAAAAGTTTGCCGAGTTTTGGCCTTCCAGCTCGTTAAAATGACCGGAAGAGCTATCCCTCCTCTAGATTTTAATCTTTTTTGGACCTGAGGGATTATTGCACAAAAAGGTCGAGCGCTTGTTTTATTCGGCTCGTTAAAGTTATCGAAAACTCATCCCTTCTGTATTGTTTTATACTTTTTCGGACTTAAGGGATTAGATGACGAAAAAGGAATTTTGGAGTTAACTTTCTGTACCTTTTCAGACTCTCTAAAAATGAAAAGGACCGAGTTTTCCTTGTCGTTAGACTCGTTAAAATGATTAAATAGCGACAAACTTGTCTTTAGACGAGAACGAGTTTCCCTATCGCTAGGCTCGTTAAAACATAGCGATGGGCTTGCCCGAAGGGCAGGTTATAGAACAAGCATATGTTATCCTCCTCAAGCTTGACAAAAATAAAGAGGTACTGGTCAGAAATGACTGGGGAAAAATTGGGAGAACCTCAAAGCTTTAATGGTAGCAAGTCGCTCTTGAACATGACACTTTGTCCTCCGTATCACATCGGGTTGGGTTGTTTCATTCACCGGTCTCATCACCATGGTCCTCGCCAAACCATCCACATTTGGGGTAATGCTACCGATCCATCACATCAGTGTCGTTATATGTTCAAGAGATGTTGTTCAGAAAGAGTCAACCGCGTCCCATCCACTGCCATACATTATCCTTCATCCACCCATGATCGCCACCCTGAATCATATTTCACAGATTTTTTTCACCTCCACTAAAATCATTAGCTCCGTTCCGTGTCACTGATGTGGGATTCATTAAGGCCCTCCTTTGACGGATCGCTTCTTGTCGACTTCAGCTCATTATCCAAGAAGTTGATCTAGGAACAACCCCCTCAGTACTTTGAAGCTTGCATGCCTCAATGGCAAGTTTCTCACTTCCGGCGACAGGTATACATCAATGACCTTCGACCAGAAGATTTTGCGTGGTGTTCGACGCCAAGTCCTTTATTCACACCACGTGAATTGTACTGCAGTACCTTGAGGGTCATTGTCATTATTGGTGATTCCTCTCGCGCTTGTTAACGGTTTACATTATTGACCGGTAATCAAGCGATGTCTTTCCATGTTCGACTTCAGCGCAATTCTCACATGGATCGACTTGTACTTAGAGTGAAGATCGAACGAGTTTGAAGACCCCGGATCTAGTTTCATCCATCCGGGCTGCGATATATATTCAGGAAATATAAAGACATTTGATATGTACATCATTGCAGCAGATGATCATCCTACTCAAAGGATGATAATTTCAGCAGAGAATTATCAGTCTACCATCAGACGATCGTCTGTTCTATGTACCAAAATGAATTTATAAAGCTGAGCATGGGAATGCCCGCCTCAGCTAGATCATGAAAGCAGAATGAAAAATAATGTATTGTATTGTATTTTATTACAGGGCACCTCTCAGCGATTGAATGAACTTCGGATCCTCCTGATAAAGCATTTCACCCGATAAACGACCTCATACTTTAGGGGGCAACTGTTATAGACATTTTTGTGCCTTACAACATGAAGCATGAAATGTCGATAAACCGAGGAATCCAAAGTCCCTAAACATGTTGTTCCTACCCCTAGAGGAACAAGGTCAGCAAACCACAGCACTAAAAATCAGTTCTCCACCTGAAAACACTCAAAAACAAGCTAATTCTGGATCATGTCAACTGCTCCACTGAGCATCTACGCTAAATGTCAACTGCTCCACTCTGTACCTGCGCTGAATGTCAAATCTAATGAAGGCTACCTGCGCTGGGCGAGATTGGCCAAGTGGCACAGTCATTCTGCAAGGTGTCAAATGACCAGGAAGCTTCCAAAATGACACTTGGATCAAGGAATTCGCCTTGTGATGAGTAAGAGGATCTAGATCTCCAAGTGGAAGCAAGAAACTCCAAGTGGACTCAAGAACTGAAGTATAACTGAAGTGGGAGAGGACACTAGTCAGCTTCATGCCAAACTCAAGCTGACTCATCTAACTACTGCAGTACTTTGAGGGTCATTATCATTATCGATGATTCCTCTCGCGCTTGTTAACGGTTTACATCATTGACCGGTAATCAAGCGATGTCTTTCCATGTTCGACTTCAGAACAATTCTCACATGGATCGACTTGTACTTAGAGTGAAGATCGAACGAGTTTGAAGACCCCGGATCTAGTTTCATCCATCCAGGCTGCGATATATATTCAGGAAAGATAAAGACATTGACATGTACATCATTGCAGCAGATGATCATCCTACTCAAAGGATGATAATTTCATCAAAATTATCAGTCTATCATCAGACGATTGTCTGTTCTATGTACAGAAAAATGAATTTATAAAGTTGAGCATGGGAATGCCCGCCTCAGCTAGATCATGAAAGCAGTATGAAAAAAAAAATGTATTGTATTGTATTGTATTATAGGTCTCCTCCCAGCATTGGATGAACTTCGGATCCCCCTGATAAAGCATTTCGCCCGATAAACAGCCTCATACTTTAGGGGGCAACTGTTATAGACATTTTTGTGCCTTACAGCATTGAGCATGAAATGTCCATAATCTAAGGGATCCAAAGTCCCTAAACATGTTGTTCCTACCCCTAGAGGAACAAGGCTAACAAACCACAGCAATTCACAGAAGTTCTCCACCAAAAAACTACTCAAAACAAGTCAATTCAGGATCATTTCAGTGGCTACACTAGCTGTTTGCGCTGAATGTCAAAGCCAACACTGGCTACCTGCGTTGAATGTCAACTGGAACAAAGGCTACCTGCGCTGAACGAGAGTGGACAAGTGGCAGGCTCATTTCTCAAGGTGTCAAGACCCAGGAAGCTTCCAAAATGACACTTGCCTCAGGGAATTCGACTGGTGATGAGTAAGAGGTTCCAAATCTCTAAGTGGAAGCAAGAACCTCCAAGTGGACTCAAGAACTGATAGAGGGAGAGGACACTAGTCAGATCTCAAGCTGACTCATCCTCTCTCCAAACATCTATATATGGATCTCTCCTCCAGGAGATCCAGGGGGCTGGAATTTTGTTATTGCAAAGAATTGCTGTTGGTTTGAGACTGGAATCATTGGGTGCTTAATGCTTTGAAGGGGCTGAAGATAGGAATTCCATTTGCTGGGAAGGAGATGCTGGATTGGAGCCCTCTGGGTTGTATCTCTTCCTGAACCTTGTTATTCATCAATAAAGCTATCTTGGTTTCTCCTATATGCTAATGTATTTTGATGTATGAATGTATTAGTGTATTTGGTTTATTTCTAATCCTAAACTAGTTATGAATGTGAACATCTGTCTTTGTGTAGTGTTCTTCTCTTGTCGCAAGTAGCTGTTCTCTTGTGATCTTGCAGGAAGTTGTAGCTGGATAAGCAAGAAGGCAAGTAGTTGTGAACACCCAAAGAGAAGGGAGATTGGATCGAGGGACAAACGGAAGACACCGGTAAGTCTATTGATCTCTCTTCTTTCACATTTCATAAAGGAAGAAACCAGTATAGCTGTACTCGTTTTTTGCTAAGGCACTGTCACACCTTAGGTGGATAGGATCGTCCTGCATAGGCATTTTTCCCCACAACATAACCAGATCCAAATCAGCCCGGAAGACCAAGATAAGACCACCTTCACTTGTCCTTGGGGTACCTTTGCTTACCGAGTTCTTCCCTTTGGACTATGCAATGCTCCTGCCACCTTCCAGAGAGCCGTCTTGAGCATCTTTTCTGAGCTGGTCCATGATTCGGTGGAAATCTATATGGACGACTTCACTCCTTATGGGTCCAACTTCCAGGAAGCCTTGTCCAATCTGGGAAAAGTCCTAACCAAGTGCATTGAGATGAACCTGTCCCTTAGTCCTGAAAAGTGTGAATTCTTGATGACTGAAGGGACCGTGTTAGGCCATACCATTTCTTTCCAAGGGCTACAGGTGGATCCTAACAAAATTGCTCTCATTAAGAAGGTTCCACCTCCTCAGAAGGTAAGAGATGTTCGAAGTTTCTTAGGATTAGCAGGGTATTATAGGAGATTCATTAAAGACTTTAGCAAGCTAGCCTCGCCATTGTTTAGCCTCTTGGCAAAAGATGTTGAGTTTAAATGGACTGACGATTGTCAGAAGGCTCTGAATGAATTAAAGGACAAGTTGGTGTCTGCCCCAATCTTGAGAGGTCCAAACTGGGCCCTACCTTTCCACATCCACACTGATGCCTCGAACAAAGCCATAGGGGCAGCCTTAGGACAAGTTGAAAAAAAACTTCCATATGCCATCTACTTTGTCAGCAAAAACTTATCCAAGGCAGAACTGAATTACACTGTAACTGAGAAAGAATTCTTGGTCGTGGTCCATGCACTGAACAAATTCCGACATTATATCACTGGATATCAAACATTTGTACATACTGATCATGCTGCAATTAGATATTTAATGAATAAACCAGATGTGAATGCTCGTATTATTAGATGGTTACTCTTGTTGCAGCAGTTTGATTTGACTATCGTTGACAAACCAGGTAAAGAAAATGTTGTTGCTGACTTTTTGTCTAGATTGGATTTACCTGCAGGAGAGGATGGAATAGTGGATGACCAGATGCCCGATGAACATCTGTTTGCTATCTCAATACTCTCTCCATGGTTTGCTGATATAGCAAACTACCTTGTCTCAGCACAGTTTCCTCCGCACCTATCCTCAAGAGAGAAGAGCAGGATCATACGGAAGAGTGCCTTATTCACTTGGATCGGGGGCAACCTGTTCAAGCTTGGCCCTGATCAGATCTTAAGGCGTTGTGTAAGGGAGGAGGAAGTCGTTGATATCCTCCTAACCTATCATAACGGGCCTTGTGGAGGACATTTTGTAGCCAAAAGGACTGCCTTCAAAATCCTGCAGGCAGGCTACTATTGGCCCACGCTTCATCAAGATGTCAGAAGGTATATCAGCCAATGTGACCGATGCCAAAGGATGGGGAAACCGACTCCAAGGGACGAAATGCCTCTCAAACCTCAAGTGACTCTTGAGCCATTTGAGAAGTGGGGTATGGATTTTGTGGGTCCGATCAATCCTCCTTCGAGGCAAAGGTCTTACATCATTGTGTGCACAGACTACCTGACAAAGTGGGCATAAACCAAGGCAATCAAAGCAGCGACAGAAGAAAAGGTGGCCGAGTTCTTAAGAGAAAACATCTTCTACAAATTTGGCTACCCAAGAGAGTTAGTCACCGATCAAGGAAGCCAGTTCACCTCCAACTTAATTGAAGACCTACTCGCTCATCACAAAATCAAACATAGGACTTCCACCCCCTATCATCCTCAAGCAAATGGGCAAGTGGAAGTCACCAATAGAGCATTGGAAGGGATCTTGACTAAGGTGGTGAGCAGCAGCAGGAAAGATTGGGCAGATCGCCTGGTTGAGGCCACATGGGATTACAACACCACTTGGAAGACCACAACGGGCTTCACACCTTATGAGCTGGTCTATGGGAAGAAAGCTTTGCTGTCAATTGAGTTCGAATACAACACCTTGAGGATGGCAGCTCAGCTGGACCTGGATCTCAGCCATGCCCAACAAGAAAGGTTATTGCAGCTGAATGGATTGGACGAGCACCGAATGCAGGCCCTTCTCCACTCAGAAGTGGTTCAACTTCAGAGGAAGGTGTGGCATGACCAACACCTCAATGACAAGCAATTTCAGCCGGGAGATTGGGCGCTGTTGTATGATTCCAGGCATAAGGATTTCAAGGGGAAGCTGAGAACCAGATGGCTGGGACCATATGTAGTGGAAAAATGTAATGACAATGGATCTGTTCTTATTCGGACCATTGATGAGGAGGCCATCCCTATGCTTGTCAATGGGCATCGCCTAAAGATCTACAGAAAACCTCTCTCAAGACAAGAATTCATCAAAACTGTGGAAAAGTCAGTGCTGGTCATAGATCAGGGTTCTGCCTATGTTTTGGGCATACCCTGAAGATCTTAAAAAAAAAAAAAAAAAAAAAAAATAAAGATCCTTGGGTGAAAACCTTTCTGAGGCTCCCAAGGCAGATGGTAGGGGTGAAAACCTCATTGAGGCGTCCTTACTGTCTTTCTGAAAATGTTTGAAAAAGACCCTTGAGTGAAAACCTCTTTGAGGCGGTCAAGGCAGATGGTAAGGGTGAAAACCTCATGGAGGCGCCCCTGCTGTCTTTCAAAAAAAAAAAAAGAGAAGAAAAAAGAAAAACAAACAACCAAAAAAAACAGGGAAAGCAAGTTCACAATGTGGCAATGCATGCAGGTTGCAGGTATTCCATGCAGGAAAAGAGGCCCATCAACTCAAATACAAGGGTCCCTACTATGCTACCAGGTGACCTCACCAGCACTCCCTCCGGAAACACTCATTTTCTCCAAGGTCTGGGCATGATTTGATCACAGTTTAGCCTTCTACAGGAAGCTACAGGACTTTCTACAGGAAGTTCTGTATTTCTACAGGAAACTTCCTATAGAAGTTTTGGACAACCCAGAACTAATTGTGTGGGGAGATCTAACGCCCGAGGTCCGACTCGGAGGCATGCAAGCTAATGTTTTCTCCATCACGCACTGTTGTCGCCTCCTCCTACCACCCCAGTTGCCATGCAAATACCTGCACAGTCAAAACAGAACATTGAATTATCAGAGGAAGCGATTCTCAAATGGAAAAAAGGTTGCAGAGACACCATGCACTACTCATCAAAGCCATCCAAGGGTCCTGCGATCGTGACTGTGATGCCACCGTCTCCACTGTCTCAGCATGCACCCGAGGAGGAAAAACTGCTACAGGACATCCTACAGGAATCCCGTAGCAGTTCATCCAGCTAGAGTGTACACCATCAAGGCGCCTGAAACACATAGAGCGGGCACATGCACCACCCGCAGCCGAGTCACAAGCTTCGTCATCAACAGCAGTCTGCAAGGAGGAACCCCCGTGCCTGTGTATGAAGCATCAACCAGCAAATCCAATCACCCTCGTCCCAAAACCTGAAAATAATGTCGCGGCCGCACAGGTAAGTGCCTCGCCCTTTTTTTTCGTCAAATTACATGAATAATACTCTAGAATGTTTGCAAGTGTGGAAATGAACGGGTTGAGCAGTCGGGTAGCCATTCAACTGGCCACCACGACCAGTCAGATGGTCTAGTCAGATTTGGAAAGTGGTGGTCGTGGCAAGCAAAACGGGTAATGGACATGTGAGAAGCGTCCAGTCGGGGAGAAGCGGTGATTTAACGGAAATGGCGGCGGCAGATCTGCAGGGAATGATGCGGCAGTCAGGGAGATTTGCAGTGAAATGAGTAGGTGACGTCGTCCAACGGTCCGGCAGGGACAGCTCACCCCCGCGCCACGAGTTTGCCCGGGATTCAAATCCACCGGCTAGATCGTCACTCCACTCATTTATCACCAGCCGTTTTGCAGTCGAGTAGTGTCCGAATTTCTCTGAAGCTTGTTACTCCAAGTCCTCGGCTCTTTCAGACGTCTGGTGGTGGCATAGAAGGAGCAGAACCACTGACGTGCTCTCCGGAACCTGTGCGCGACTTCTACAGGAAGCTGCGCTACAAGAAGCTCGTTGCTACGAAGGAAAGTTGATCTATTCACGTCAAAGGTGGCGAATTTGAAAAGGTAAGCCTGAACCTGTTCCTCCCATGCAATTGGTTTGAAGGGTGGCAAAGTCGACGTCCTCAAAAATGTAAAACTACAGTCTTCCTTTTGCATGAAAGTTTTCATCGAAGTATATGCGGGGTTTTCTATAGGATGTGGTTTGTAATCGAGCCCCTGTCAAGGCTCATCTGTAGATAGCCCAGAATTCACGAATTGTGTGCGTGACAGAGGCGTAGTTCTACGCTCTGTCCCAAAGAAATCCGAAAGGCCATCTTTTGATACACACGCGCCACCTCCGGCTAACATAGCAGGCTTTCACTATGCCGGGCGGATTCATCAGAAAGGAACCGACAGACTCAAAGAAACTACGGGAGAACTCGGAGGTGGTAGAATTGTTCACTCGTGCGCGATGAATGTCATTCTGCGACAAGCTTCAAGGCTATGATGATGAGGTGGCAAAGGAGTTCCTGCGAGCTTTGAAGCCAAAATCAAAAATGCTGGCCATTGTTAATTTCAGGGGTTTGAATCTCAGACTCACCCCACAGCTCATCAGCAGAGTCACTGACCTCCCAATGGGGGTACTGTGGGACAAGGAGGAGAGGAAATTAGGCCAAAAGGCTAAAAAGGAGTTCTTCCCACCGGAGGAGCAATTCTCAGAGGATAAGAACGGGGTTCACAGAGCTAGCTTACAGCCACTTTGGAGTGAGGTCAGCCTCCAAATTATGAAATACATCACATGCGAAGGACGATTCAGCATTGTATATGGGTACCATTTCTGGCTACTCACAGAATTAAGGCACCAAATGGACCTACCTTCAGAAAACAAGCTAAGTATTCCTTACTTCCTCCTGCAGTCTATGACTGAATGTGCCACCAAGTTAAAAGAGGGCATGCCAAACCAGGTAGTCCATCATGGGCTCATTAAGCTCCTTGTGGAGGATGCACTCCACACCTACACAGTCCCACTCACGTGGGAAGCCTTCCGAAATCTGACTAAGTATGGCGATATCAAGATGTTGACCGAGGAGCTCACCTCCTCCAGCAGCGAGGAGAGGGAGCCAGTACACACAGAGAAGAAAGGGAAAGGCCAAGAACCCGCGGCCAAAGCACTGAAGAAAGAACAAAAGGGGAGGCAAGAGAAAACCCAGGTTGCCGAAAAGGAGGGTGACAAATCCACATTGACACCCAGAGAGAAAAGGCTACAAAGTAGGATGGAAAGAACTGAACCCGTCCACGTTAGTAAAGGCACCTCGAAAGCAGCCTCAACCAAGTCAAAAGTAAAAGCACCCTCAGTCAAACAGGCTAAAACGGTGCCACCTGTTTCTACAGGAAAACCAAAAACGGCTTCTACAGGAAGCCAGAAATCAGCTGATATAGGGCCTTCTACAGGAAGCCCTGAGAAAGGAAAACCAAAGGAGAAGAGAGCCGAAATTCTTGCAAGGGAGGCAGCAGCCGTGCTGGCCGCCCTTAGTACACATCCTAAGCCGAAGGAAAAACGAAAGAGGGAGATCCCTCTGTATTTCAAAGCCAGGAGAAGCGTGAGAATCAAAACAGGCAGGCCACAACCTCCATCCAGCAGCCCAATTACTATAGAAGATACTCCTACCTCGCCAAGGGAGAGGTCCCCCTCAAAAATATCAGTCACTTATGAGCGGGGGAGCCCGAAGACAACTACTTGGAAGGAAAGAATGGACAGGTTGGCTTCAAAAGCCCGGCTACAGGATGTTGAGGCTGCTCTACAGGAAACCTTGGCCCGGCTTAAGGAGACAGAGAGGATGGAGGGAGAGGCACCCTCATCACCACTTCGGGAAGACGAAGTAGAGCCACCGAGGGAAGAAGAGAAAGAGCATATTCCGGAACCTAGTCCCCAGCCAAGCTTGAGCTCGTACTATAACTTTTTAGAGGCTGGGAAAATTATCCCACAAAAATTCACAGTGCCGCTTTTCTTTGCATTGGAGGAAGAAAGGGTGAGAACCCACACATGGATGAAAATAGCTAGATCAAAAGGTGTGGCAGATATAGGCCCCTTGGAGGAACAACTCAAGGAGGCAAGAAAGGAATTAGCTATGGCTAAACACGTGGCAAACTGCTAGCGGGTATTCCTACAGGAAGAGAACGAGAAACTTAAATTGTAGCTACAGGAACTGAAGAGGGAAAAGGGCACATCCTCAGGGGACGCTACAGCAGAACATCAAGGCAGAGAAGGACTGCAAGTTGGTCTTGGGGAGCCAACCTCACATCTACGGGAAAGGGAACTGCAAGCACAAATCGAGATACAAGCTCTCAAACAACAGTTGCAGCAAAAAGAGGTACAACTGGCTTGCATCGCCAGTTGGGCCATGGATGCTCTACAATGCAGACAGTCGGCCAAATCCTATGGCCTGTACCTACGAGACCAGTGGCTGCAATATCAGATTAATGCATTGGCACAGAGGGGTATCTCCCAACTCCAAGACCCCCAACAGTTCACAGCGTTATGCAATAGCAGTTCATCAGAGGATAAGGCCAAACTCTCGGAGTTCTATCTCCATAATTTGGCCCTTCCTAACGTGACTACATGGGATCCCAACACAGTTGTAGGGGATATGCAATTGATGGCATTTGCATCATGGTTGAACCATGAAGAAAAGAGGGCAGCAGAAGTCAAAGAGGTCATGGACCGAGAATTACATGAGCCACTGCTGATCCGAGCAGAGCCAGGGGATCCCACTGCGTTGATATCACCCCACCAACACTTAGCCACCAACCCTCAAACTTTATTGAAATACATGGATCAGCAGGCACAGGCCATAGCACATTTCGAGGATATGGAGCGACTATTAACTGTGCTCATGCTTGCACCCGCCGATGGAACACATTGTCCCACAGCCTTAAAATCAGAGAATATCATACTCCAACTCGAATGAGGGAAGCTCTAGCATGGGTGCCCCTCTACAAGAAGGCCATACAGAACCTCCAAGCCAACTGGATTGGCCTCAAGCTAAGCCCACCTCTGCTGTTAGGATTGATGGAAGGCAACACAGAAAAAGAAGAGCATAAGCAGTGGGAAGAGGTGGAAAGGAAGGCTGGGTTCCATGCCAGTGAGGAGGAGACCACTTCAGAAGCTTGGGATGTGAGGGTGGCGGTGAAAGCAATGAAGGACGAGGAGCTGGATTAGTTGCTCAAGGATGAGAAATCATTTTAGCTGGGGAGGTGATGATGAGCCCCAAATTTGGTAACATTTTGGGCTCATTTGGCCTAACTACCTTTGCTCAATCCTTCATTTTTCATAACTTATGCATCATTTTTTAGTATGTTTATGTCATTTGTACGAATAAGGGCAGTCACTATTCCTAGGTGGCTAACACGTGCTCATTTCAGGTTTTTTGACACATGATTGGAACAAAACTGAGCAGATAAGGACCAGGAGACAGCCAAGATGGGGTTGAGGATTCGTAGGAGGGTTGTCCACAGCATTAAATGGCCTTCCTCGGGATCTTCACCCCCAACTCCGAGCTCCAGCAGCCACCACAACCGGATTTAAAGACATCCAAACAGATTTTGAGGAAGCAGCAGTTCACTCCTAGTTTGGTCAGCCAAGCCCCACTGATTTAGGAGGCCAGCTTGGGGCCTCGTGATGTATAAATGATAGGGCTTTAGCCTTCGAAAAGGACTTTTGAAACATTGTTGCACTTCTTGCACTACGAGCTGCTAGCTTAGTTTTTCTCTTTTGTAGCCATTATTGGCATGCTATTTGACTTATGATTATTATTTTTTAATGGAAAGCAGTCGGATTTGATCTCAGTTCTGAGCTTTTAAAGGAGCCATAGCTCTCGGGGTTGGGCCCAACCTGAGAGCCTAAGGCCTCCTTCTTCTGTATTGTTATCTTTTCTTTCAGCATTATGGTTTTCCTCTTTACATGCATTCGAAACACAGTTTGCTGAGTTAGATTTCTTGGTGTGGTTAAGTAGGTCATTGTTATAAGGCAGAGTTGCTTCAGCTGTTTAGAATAGAGTGAAGAGATTGGAATTGATAAAAAGTCTAGAAAAGGGTTGCCTGCACACTCAGTTTCACCTCTTTCTAGGGGCTGGAATTGCAGACAGTGCTACCCACCAAAAAAACATTGGTTTACGAATACATGCAATCTGTGGTGCAATATTTTTGTTTGTAGAAGTTTTCCATGCATTCAGACCTCTTGGAATGTTTCCTTGCTTCAGTACCATACATGATTTTCCTTAAGAATAACATTGCTGTTCATTGGTTCCATTAAACAGTTAGGAATGTTTTGATTATATGCAGGAGGTGGAAGATTTGATTCAGTTTGCACTGTGCAGTGCTACTCCCTCACTCTCTCATCCTTCTAAGCCTTGCCCACGCCAAAGACTCATCTCCCAATTAGACCCCTTGCCTCTCAGCTACTCTACTACCCACGTTATCCTCCCTTTTTGGCCTTCTATTCCCTCTACCCTCCTTTAGACAAACTAGCTTAGCACACCCCCTCATCATCTCATTTCTCTGTCCCTAAGTCATTACAAACCCCTCTCCTACCTCCCTATCCACCCATGCAGCCTCTTCCACTCACCCATCACCCAAAAATCCGATTATAGAACATCCTGTAGGAATTACTGAACATCCTGTAGAAGTTCTGAAACATCCTGTAGAACCCCTGCAGACTTCCTGTAGAAGCTCATAAACGCGGCCTTTTGGTAGCCAAACTTTGTGAAACTCTCTGGAAGGGTGTTAGGGACCCCTTAGACCCTCTCTGAACTTTCCCAACCTTTTTCAAGCCTTCCTCCTCCTTGATCCATCTCTGCACAGTAAAAAGCTAGTTAAAAGCACATGCATGATAATTCTAATAATTGAAACAAAAATACAAAAGATGTTTTCTTCAGATAGAGATAGTCTAGACACATGCATTTCACCTTCATAGAAGTAATGGCATCTCTTTCAGTAGTTTGCATCCCCATCTCTGCATCAGTAGGACTAGCTGGTAGAATTAGGGTTTGCTAGGGTTTGCGTTTCTTGTTGGCTTACAGTTCCTTTATGCAAATAGATTAGCTTCTTTTGAGATTAGCTTTCGTCCATCAGTTAAAAAGCTTCTTCTAAGAGCTCATAGAAGTTGGCTTGAGCCCCTAGCGGACTTGTGCCAGCTGACCGAGTGATAGCTACGGCAAGAGCTAGTACTTGTGCATACAACACCGTGGCTTCCAAGTTTGTTACGAACTACCGGGTTGATAAAGCTAAAGAAGGAAGCTCCAGGAGTTGTAGCATTATTGCTACAATACTGGAGCCCACCAACAGACATCGCCTAGCTACCTCCCAAATATTCTAAAACGAAATTGCTCTACCTGGAGGCAGATACTTCTCTCCTGCCATAACCCACCATATCTTGTAAATTGATACAGTGACGCAGCTGGTTAAATTCCCAAGCTACTGTGATACAGATTCAAAATCTACCTTGAACAACGATGAATGTCAACGTAACAAGCAAAAATGGTGAATACAAAAAAGATATAACTGAACAACCACGATTACATCTCATCCAAACACATAAACATGATTGCACAGAGCTGCTTGTCAAGAGAATCTTAAATCAATGGATCACTCAACCAACCATCCATCTACTTGATTTTAAAATTGTCAGAAGTTATGAAGGTCGTCTAATGAATAAAACTTAATCTAAAACTACGCACAAATATAAAAAGCAAAATCTCACCAAAACAATAATAAATAGTCCAGAACTTAGTCCAAAGTCTTCAAATACAGGAAAGGTTTTGCCAACAGAATCCAGCTACTCTTCAAGTCTGTGCAAGATCTAAGAAAGGGTTAGTTCAAAAAAACAAAAAACTTGAGTGGAGCAACCAAACTCTGAAAATGAAACTTTGATACCCTACCATCGGGGTATGGGGTATCCCGCAAATTGTGTAGCCGCCAAAAGGTAGCTCGATACAAGGCGCCCCATGTTAAAGTTGAAGAGGTGAGGATCAAAGAATAAAGGATGTGACTGTAATAATCCCTTTTAAGTGGATAGAATAATTAGAATGTGACTATAAATTTATTTATTTATTTTTTCCGTTAAATCATTTAGATCAAAGTTTTCTACATTAAAATGTCTATAGGCTCTAAGAGTTGAACCTGCTCCGATACCATATGTAACAACCCCGAAATAACAACACATAATTAATTAGATTAATCAAGTGATTTATAATCAACGAACAATTTATCAACTAGTTAAGATTAAATTACTAAAATATGAGTAAAGAGAGACAACTTACCTGTGGAATGCTAGTTGAACGCTAGTGGAATTTTGCTACCTACAACAAAGTCTTGGGGATGACTCTCCACCCAATCGTAGGCTCAATTGCACAAAATCTTGCTACAACTGGCCACCCCCGAGCCCTCAATCAACGCACTACTGCCAAGGTATCCTTGTCTTATAACACTATTCTCCCAAGAGAATGGATGATGAAATCATCGAATGATGGAATGCTAGAATGTCTCTCATCTTTCTCATCATCTACTAAATAGAGCAAACATTGGACGGGGAACCACATACACACACTCCATGTGTCCACATGCAATTTTATTGCTTTCTTGTTTTATTTCTTTTATTTTTACTTTTTAATTGCTTTACTGATTTTTAATGCTTTCTTGTTTTATTTCTATTTATATTTATTTAGAACTTTAGTATTGTTATTTATTATTTATTATTACTATTTATTATTTATTTTCTTATATTTTTAATATTATATTATTTATTATTAAAGAACATGACATAATAAAGCTAATAAATAAGTAAACTTAAAATAATTAAATAATAATAAGAAAATTAAGTAATAATAAGAAAAATACACATGAAATATACTAAAATCTTATATCAATACCAACACAAACAATTGATTTTAGATGACACATCTTGAAATTAAAATTGTACTCCACTCTCTCAAAAAGAAATTTAAAGAACACGAGCCTTAAACAAATATAAATGTTTCAATATCAAGTGTTTGTTCTTTATAATAAATGTTCATTATTGTTTTCAAAGAAAAATTTAGCTTTAACTTCTTTAAATAACTAATTGGTGGTGGTTCATAAAGAGATAAACTTTCCCTCTAAGTAATTAATATTTGGTGAATTAAATACACCGAATTTTAATAGAAAAAGTATGTTTCTTAATAATAATATTCATTATTGTTAATAAAAAAATTCAACTTCCTTAAATAACTCATTAGGGATTCGTAAAAGAATAAACTTTCACCAAATCCATTTATGTTTAGTGAATTAAATACACCGAATAATAATAGGAGGAACGCCTTTCACCGAATAATAATAGAAGGAACGCCTTTCACTCTTCCTTTTGAAGGTTTAAAGTTTTTAAAATTATGAAATATTTGTTAATTAATTTATTATTATTTCCTAACTTGGGACATTTATTTTCCAACATTTTTTTATTTATCATATTTTCCACCGAAAGTGACACTATAAATGCACCTACTTTTTAACAAGACAATTAATAAACCCATAACACGTATCAATCGAACCAGATAACTCCAATTACGTCCCGATCAAAATAAAGGAATAGAAAATCATGAAACCACCAAAATTCACATAAACACCCAAGACACCGCATGCATTCTATTAAACGCCGTCGGAAATTCCAGGCACACCGCTCAACAACTCCACGCCTCTTTTATTTCTGAAAAGAAAAAAAAAAAAAAAACCATCGAAAGTTGAAACCCCATTCAGCCCACGCGTCTGTGACGTCTGGTCTCAATTTCTTCCCTCTTCTAACTGTCACTCATTATTAAATTCCTCAGCTACTACAGCTACCCATGGGTGGTGGAAAATTCCGGTCGTTCTGGACTCAAAAGCTGTTTCTCAGAAACAGGTAGTATTGACATTTAACGAGGCCCGTATCTCTGTAACCTGAGGAAGCCGACTAACTTAATGAAGGAAAAGTACCATAACTACCCTTTAGTGACCGTTGATTCGGTCTGTAATGGACTTTTCAACTTTCAACCCCAATCATGACCAGGTGTAGATATATTTCAGGTTGTTGTTACCGCTGGTTTTGCCGCCAGGGTCAGCAAAGTTAAATGATTCTAAGATGAATCTACAAACTAAATTCTAAAATACAGTTCTTTGTCAAAAAAAATCATGGATAATTGTAAAAATCTTTATAAAATTAAAGTTCAATGATTTTATTAATAAGTGCCTAACTGCGCTCATGGTGTAGATCACTTTGTTTGCATGGGGTTTAGTGTTTGTGATGTCAATTTCATGGGACGGGTGGAAAATAAAAGTTAATTTGGGGAAATTAACTTCTCAAGTGGTATCCAGTTTCAACAGAGCCTCCACAAAACCATTTCATTATAGGTAGATTGGTCATTTTCCATCCAATAAATCTTAGGTAGATTGGTCATCTTCCATCCAATAAATCAGTGAATCAGTCTTCTTCTATCCAATAAACCCACTAGATAAAAGCTAAACTCACTCTAGTCACCACCATTTTATTGTAGGTAGACAGGTCATCTTCCAGCCAATAAACCGTAAGTAGATCAATCATCTTCCATTCAATAACCGGTGAATCAGTCTTCTTCTATCCTATAAACCCGCTAGATAAAAGCTAACCTCACCCTAGTCTTAAAAAACAAGAGTGTGAAACTGGGTTTTCAATGGCAGTGTTCCAGGTTTTGGACATACTCTGTTAAAAACAGGGGGTGATGATTTGAAAAATCCCATGAATAACTGTGACTGTTGACCTATAACAACGAAATTATTAACAGATAATTGAAGATAACTTCACGATAAGATCATAAAATTAAGAATTTAATTAAGTAATTGATAAAGTCCTGCAAGAATATAAAACACTGAACATCGATATTCCAACACATTGAAATTTTAACTAGATGCTACACACGAATTAGCGCTAACACGAAATTAATTAGAGTTACCGAAACCAATCATGCATTGAGAACTGTTGTTGAGTACCTAGAAGATTTGAGAAATTATTAACCCAATCTATCCTCAATTTAGAAATTAGTGTATCGATTGCGTGTAAGATTTGAGGAATTATTGCCCCAATCTAGCGATAAAATATTAATATTTGCTGATTATGGTTCAACTGTACATTGCAACTTTTGAATTTTTGCTGTGAGGAGAGGTGAGAGTAGGAGAGAAATGTTGTGATTCTGTAAATATTTTGTGAGTATGGTGTGAGAAAAGCAGTCGACCCACCAACCCACTTTCCACACACATTTCTCATCTTCCCTCCACCACCCAACGACAAGAGTAATTACTTGAATAGACATCGAACAAAATTGTGCGGAGTTCTTGAGAAACATTGACACACCATAAAGGAGCAACGGTGTGCTCTACAGACTGTCACAGTAAAGGCAATTCCTATGCGATTATGCCTGCCACAAACAGCTCTGCAGGCTATATATAATAAGCCAGGTCTGCAAGCAGTTATTAAGGAGATAAGGTGGATGAAGCCTGTTCCTTCTTCAGAGGCCCTGTTTCTTTAGGTTTCTGCAGACTGCCAGGCCTCTGTGGTCATCCTTGGTCTTCATTAACTAGTCTCTGCAATATCCTGCAAGATTCTACGAGAAATTATCTCTTGAAGCAGTCATCAAGAAGGAACTGCAGTATAATCGTCAACTTTGCGTGAGGCTGCAGAGGTTTGAGACTGAGGACAGGATTAAATTTGTCTCAAGTGAGGATCATTGACAGATCAGAGGATGATTATTATTGTTTAGTTTCTAAGGGGAGAACATATATACAATGAATACATACATAAGTTCTTCTTCAGTGATTTTTGATCGGTGTTTTTTGTTTAAAAAAAAAATTCATAAATGAAGATGCTCTTTCATTTACTTTATTTGTATTTTGGACTGGCAGAATTCAGGTCAGCTTGACTTCAATTGTCTTTGCATGAATTGGAACAGAGAACTAATGGCGATTTAGAAGGCTATTTTAAACTAGAGTTGGATCATCAGCTATTGGGGAACGAAATATTTGTGTGGAAGATAAGAAGGTTAGAGAACTTTATCTTCATTATTATTGTGTCATTGATGCCGTTTTTCTTTTGGGTTTTTGAATCTGTTAGTGAGATTAAGACAGATCCTGAACAAAGCTTAGGTCATCTGGAGAAAGTAGGATGGATACATACAAATGTATTTGTGTGTATCTGCTGTTTCACTATTTTTCGTTTTTATGCAGTCATGTTCTTCATTATGACAAGGCAGGCTTGATAACCACCCATGCTTGTGTAATAACAATCCCCATCTTAATTCTGTTGGAGATAATAGGATTGCCAGGCAGTTGTGTGAATGTATATGTATAAGCAGTTTGAGGTCTTAATTGCGTTGGATAGAGTAGGATTGCTAGTTGGCCATGTGTGTTGACAATTATGTGTATGAAAAAGTCAAGGTTTTATACTTCTCTGCCCTGGTTTTAACCAGGGCGCTATTTCATGTGTCTACCATGTGTGTATATATAGAGACATGGTTGGAGTAGGATTGATATTCTGTATGTGTGTATATGCAGTCATGGTCTTTCCGAGTTGCAGAATTTCGAGTATGCTAGCATAGCCTTGTA
Organism: Pinus tabuliformis; assembly: GCA_031772625.1. NCBI lineage: Eukaryota > Viridiplantae > Streptophyta > Pinopsida > Pinales > Pinaceae > Pinus > Pinus tabuliformis. Next base: position 76,013,016 of record CM062819.1, on the reverse strand, counting down.
TGTATGAAGTCATGGTCTTCCTTTCATGTTTAGAGATGGGATATTGGATGAATATGGTCCAACTCTTTGCTGGAATTTAATGGCTAATGAGCTTTGCTTTCACCAGGAGGAAACCAGTCTCTAATCAGTACCAGGGAAAACTGCAACTAGATCAGCCTTGAAGGGTTTTACGGTATAACGAAAGGTCAGATCAGCAGAAAACACTTACAGCAATGGAAGTTTCCACAGGGATATTGATACTTGGGGCAATAGCAGCATATATTGCATGGTTTTTGACCATGACAAATCGTTTTAGAGGTCCTAGAGTGTGGCCAGTGGTGGGAAGCCTGCCAGGACTGTTACAGAACAGGGAAAGAATGCATGACTGGATTGCAGACAATCTCCGGAAGGCAGGAGGAACATACCAGACATGTATCTGTGCCATCCCCTTCCTTGCAAGCAAACAAGGGCATGTAACGGTAACATGCAATCCAAAAAATTTAGAGCATATTCTTCGCACACGTTTTGACAACTATCCCAAGGGGCCACAGTGGCAGGCAGCATTTCATGACCTGTTAGGGGATGGTATCTTCAACAGTGATGGTGAAACATGGTTGGTGCAGAGGAAGACTGCGGCTTTGGAGTTCACTACAAGGACTCTGAGAAATGCCATGGCTCGGTGGGTTACCCGGTCGATCAAGGGCCGACTATGGCCTATCTTGGCAGAGGCCCAAGACCTACACAGAGCTGTTGATTTGCAGGATCTTTTGCTCAGGCTTACATTTGATAACATCTGTGGTCTGGCATTTGGCAAGGATCCAGAGACATTGGCCCCAGGTCTTCCTCTTAATCCCTTTGCTACTGCATTTGACAATGCCACTGAGGCTACTCTGCAGCGTTTTATATTTCCTCAAGTGATATGGAGGCTTAATAAAATGCTGGGTTGGGGCATGGAGATTGAGCTTCGTCAAAGCGTTGCCAAGGTTGAAAAATACTTGTCTGAGATTATTAAACTGAGGAGAGTGGAATTGTCTATTCAGTCCCAAGGATCCAAAGGAGGAGATCAAGCTAAAATTTCTCAACTACAACAACCACATGATGATTTGTTGTCAAGGTTTATGAGGAAGAAGGACGGGGATGGCAAAGCCTACTCGGATACTTTCCTGCAAAATGTAGCTCTGAATTTCATTCTTGCTGGTAGGGATACTTCATCTGTGGCCATGAGTTGGTTTTTCTGGTTGATAATTCATAATCCCCAGGTTGAAGACAAAGTCATTGGGGAAATTTCCGAGGTTTTAACCAAAAGTAGGGGCAAGGACACTTCAAAATGGATTGAAGAGCCCTTGGTGTTTGAAGAGGTTGATGAATTGCTTTACCTAAAGGCTGCACTAACTGAGACTCTGAGGCTCTATCCCTCTGTTCCACAGGACTCTAAATATGTTCTCAAGGATGACACCTTACCTGATGGCACATTTGTCCCTGGGGGAACTGCTATAACGTACTCAATCTATTCAGTGGGGAGGTTGGAATCCATATGGGGGCCTGACTGCTTAGAGTTCAAGCCTGAGAGGTGGATACAAAATGGCCGGTTTGAACCTCCTCAGGACTCTTATAAGTTTGTTGCATTCAATGGAGGACCTCGGATCTGCCTGGGTAAGGACTTGGCCTATTTGCAGATGAAATCCATCGTTGCTGCAATTCTACTGCGCCATCGAATTTCATTGGTTCCTGGTAATCCAGTTGAGCAGAAAATGTCACTGACTCTGTTTATGAAGCATGGCCTCAAGGTGTTTCTTGAACCGAGGAATCTTTGTGCGTACTAGAGGATATTAGTGAATTATGGACTGCACATTTACAGTTAAAATAACGTTAAAGATCAGACTTATTACCATCCTGAAGGGTTGGCAGCCTAGCTAGCTAAATGGTTGAACTATGCAACTAGGAGCAGTAGAATGAAGCTACCTGTTTCCGGTTCTGTGGATGTCATTGGGAGCTTACATTCAAGTAGCTTATTTTCAGTGTGTTCATGTGCTGCACTATCTGCAATTTAGACTGCAGATGTATGGCAAATTTCACAGAATAATATTTTGTAAGTGATGTATGGGAAATCAGACAGTCAATTTAGATCATTAAATCTTATTTTGAAGAAGGCATATTGTATTAAAGATTGCCTTCTTGTTTCTTAGCTTTTGAGATAGAAAAATTTCGTCTAGATAATTAGGTATTGAACATGCTTTTGCAATTCAGATTGCTGTATTTCATTATAAATAAAGAATTACTGAATTCATTGTTATTTTCATGGATTGTGAGTCTTGAAAACACAAAAGAGGGCGCAAAATTCATTGTGTTAAAACTTCAGGTTTCTTTATTGGTGAATTCCCAAGGCTTGAAAACTGAATATTTTGAAAGGATCTCCTCTTTGGTCATCGTTTGAAGGCCAAAATGTTCAAGTTTCAACCGCTGACCTGAACAAACCTTTGTGATTATTGCAGTCTGTCCAAATTGATCCATTCTTTAAGTGTACTCCCCTAGACAGGGTTGACAAGAACATTGGGTTCTGATAAAGTTTATAAAGTTTTCTCCGAGAATAAGACTAAAATATTTCCATTTCTTTTATTATGTAATAATGACCAATAGCAGAGATTTATTATCGTTCTGAGTCCAACAGTGCTCAGGAGGACACATTTATTTTCACAAAATGAACCACCATATGTTCCAAGTTATATAGTACCAGAGTTTAAGAATCTCTATTTATTTCCATGAACCAAATCAATTCCCACATTAGAAGAGTTCTTGCAAGTCTTGGAATCTGTATTTTCGTATGGAATAAATTCATCACCACTTTTGAATATAATCTGAAAGGGGTCCCGTGCAGATTAATTTTTGGGTGAGGGGGCATAGTTAAGCCTACATTCCCCGCAGTCCGACATTCAAAACTCTATATTTGTTTCACTACAAACTTTGTTTCTGGCTAAAAGTCCTTGTGCATTCACAGTATAATATTCCCAGTGCTGATTATTATTTCCATTAAGAACAATCAAGAACCGAACGGGGCCTAACTCATGCATTGCCCAAGAAATTTGAAGCCTGCATTGCAAGAAATCTTTGAGAAATCTCCTGGAAATATTTGGTTTATTGGCGTTGGCCGTCGTCTAATGATAATATATCATCAATGGTTTATACGTTTATATCAGCTTCTGATACAAGCTATATTATTTAATTAAATCGCCAGTTGCTATCTCAGAAAGAGATTATAGCGTAACAGCATAAATCTATGTAATTATTATCTATACTCTCGTAGTCCAGAGCAGGGCTGTTATATCCCTTGTGCTCCCTAATACTTCATGTTTTGTTATTTTGTTAAAGACTCGGATCTAGTCAGTTGTGTGTAAATCCATACTTCAATTATTAATTAATTTTAGGTAATATTTATATATGAGATGCTTTTGTCTAAATTCAGGTTATGGCCGGAGATTAAATAGAAAAACTAATTTAGAGAAACAGCTAAACAACAAATTTTGAAAAAAAAAAAAGGATTTTTTGAAAATGTTAAAATTGATTAAGTCAAATTTTGAAAAGTCAAATATTTAAATGAATAAGTTAATTTTTTTATTAAAATATAAATAAATAGGAATAAAATTGAACTATTAAATTAATATTTTATTATATTAATCAAATAATGTTTAAATGAATAAGTTAATTTTTTATTAAAATATAAATAAATAGGAATAAAATTGAACTATTAAATTAATATTTTATTATATTAATCAAATATTTATATTGAATTATATTAAAACTAGATATTATATTAAGTCAAATATTCGGATTCCAGAATTAAATTATTTGAAATAAAAATGCTATACATCATGATATAAAATAAATTATTTAGATTTAAATGATAAATTCAAGCCATATTTCATACCAAAAAAAATAAAAATAAAAACAATAATAATAAAATTCTTTGAATAAGAAGAAAATTAATATAGCCAAGATTAGAACAAACTCATCATGAGCTCCATAGTGAAACGGGTCGTCGGGCAGTTCCTAAAACACCATGGATGGAAAAGATCTGCCATAATATGAACATCGAGGATCACTTCCTCTTAGAATGCCCCGCCTACAACCACATTAGATCTCAGTTTCATAATCTTTGTTGCAACACTAACCTTCCTAGCCTTTTAGGAAGTGAAAATTATAGTGAGCTTGGGAGGCTTCTCTACAAGCTTTTTGAGCATAGGAATAAAATCTTAAATCAAACTAAATAATTGGTTTATTAGGTCCCATAGACCAAAGTTTGGTCTCATTGGACTTTAACTATCATCATCATCAATAAAAGTGAAAACCTAAAAATTAAAATCAAATCAAATAAAGCCTAAAAATTAAAATAAAATCAAATAGATTTTTAGTCTAGGTATTAAAGAAATAAAAATAATAAATTCTAGTCAAACTTAAAACAGGGCTCTTCACAAAAATAAAATAAAAATAAAAATAAATAAATAATAATAAAAAAATGAATAATAAAAGGAAAAAGCTACCAATTAAAATAAAATCAAATAGATTTTTAGTCTATCTATTAAAGAAATAAAAATAAGGTTATTGATCAATATTATTCAATTCAATTTAATTGATTTATTAATTAAATATTATATTCATTCAATTTTTTTTAGTAAATTTAATGGCTCAAAAAATATAATAATAATAAATAAAATATAATTAATTAAGAAGAAAGAATAAAGACTCAATTATGACTAATCTTCCAACTATTATCCTTGTTTAAATATAAATTTTATTTTATTTTTTTATATTCAATTTATTATGTATAATTATAATGATAGTTGTTTTTTATATTTAATTTCTTATATATATTTAGAAAAATTGTTTTTCCGGGAAAATAATAGAAATTTCGATTTTGATAAATAAGGCCAAAATCTTTAAAAATCTGTCAAATTTCAATATACCTAATGTAATGTACCCTCCATTCTAATTGTGCTAAACCCATTTTCACTATCAAAACAAAATTCAAACACACCTATTATTAAATTAAAAAAAAACAAATCTTTTAATTTATTTATATATATTCATATTTAAATAATTATAATATTATTATAATAATATTTTTGAAATCCACATAACATACTAACCCACTAACAGCTTATGCAATAAGTTCACTTTTATTCATGTATATGAGATAGGTCACAAATTAATTCATCAATAAATGTGACTTCGCCAAAGTTATGAGCATTAACTGAGTGCAATTAATCACAACATGTACTAGGGAACTCGACATCTCCTATAAAGGTAAATGTAACTGCAGGCAACATCAACTGTAAGCTGTATGCTGGTTCTAATTTAGAAATGCAAGTAAGTATCTCTGCGCTAAATGCCTTTGTTTAACTCTTTGATATCATGAGGAGCAGCAGCCTGTTGATAGTCCGTGGCTAAAATGGCTCTAGGGATAAGAGTTTGAGGCTATTTTTCCGGTGTTGGGTAATAAATAATATATAGTTTCTGTTCAGGTTTTGTTTGTCAGCGTTGACACGGATAATTGATGAGGTATAATAAATATGAACACCTAAGCGTCAGAGAGTACAATAATATGATGTCCAGGACGTTAATGCGAACAGGCAGCGTGTCATGAGAAAAGGGTGGTTGTTGCAGGGAGTCCATCAACCGAGGATTACACATTCATCTCTGAACGTACGGAATTGGTTGAAATCACTCCCTAAGTCAATCGCTTAAATGTTCGCCACCCTACCAATTCATTCATTACACACACACATTACACCTCTGTATTGGCCATGTGAGAGTGTGGTGAGACCAACTCCATGCAAAACGTAACGTAGGTAGAGAAGCCATGGGCTGAGAAACAATCCCATGGGTGAAAGCTCTTTTTTGGTCCAGCGTTGATGCATCAAATTATGATGGTGGTGGTTTTGAGGATGGTGGATCTATGTTTTCTTTAATGGGTAAATTTATTTCTCAGTCTATTTGGGTACACTTATTTCTCAGTTTATAAACTTATTAATGTTGTTTGGTTGTAAATATATTTTTTAGATTTAAATAAGTTTAAATTTAATGGTAGGTATATACAATCCTATTTCATTAATGACTTGTTAAATATTGGTTGTTTTTTGTTATGCATCATAATAGTGAAAATGGAAAAATATTTTTTTTGAGTAATTATCACACTCATTTTATTGGGAATCAATTAAGTGGTTTAATAGCTATTCATTGAATTATTTGTCTATTAAAAAGCAATGGTAAGTATTTGGAAGTTAGACTTATAGGTTTTGGTGTAACTAAAAACTTCAATTTCATATAAGAGCCTTCTCCCCAATTCAATTCCTTTAAATAGTGAGTATGACAATTATTCCAACACCCTAAACTCCATCTTACATAAAAATATTTAATATTTACATTTGTGAATAGTACCATAATCTTACAATTTTTATCCACTTCACTGAAATTTTGTTCAGAACCTTGTAATAAACAAATTAAAATCAAAATTTTATCAAATTTCAAACAAGTTTCAACTTGATATAAAACTTTATCATGACTTGTGGGTACTTTCAAGGATAAGTCTAAATGTAACACTATAATTTAAATGATTCACTAACTTCTGGTCAAAGTCAAATAATAGATATAAGTAAGTAATATCCACCACCTTGCTAGATAGCATGCTATCTTCAATGTATATAAATTTTTAAATTTAAAACTAATTTAAATCTAACAATTTATATATATGACTAGCTTATCCAAGTGTAACACTATAATTTAAATGATTCACTAACTTTTCTGTCAAAGTCAAATAATAAATATAAGTAAATAATATCGACCATCTTACTAAATAAAATAACTTTAAATGCTATCTTCAATATATAAATTTTTAACTTTAAAACTAATTTAACTCTAACAATTTATATATATATATAATTGGCTGCAACATTTAATTAGCTCAATAAATAACTTCTTGAAACTTTCAAAGATAAATTAGTTTAAATGTAACCATATAATTTATATAATTCACTATTTTATTTATGAAAATTAGATAATAAATTTATGTGGCCAATATCCACCTCATCAAACCACACAGCAGTGAGTCATTGAAGCTATATAAACTTCTGAATTTAAAAACAATTTATATCTGACAATCTATATATCAGCAATATCATCTAACCTGAATAGATGCCTAGAATTTGAATGTTCATCACAGGTGATTTGCCGATCAAATACAGTAAATTTTTTGCCATACCATTCTTTGTTAAAATGATCCAGAATTGCAGAGTAATGTTTCAAATTTCAAATTATTATTCATCATATATATATACACACTTTAAAATAATTAGAAATTGAGATGGAGCTTATGTTCAAAGTAACAAATCCGTTGGGTTTTGTACGGATCCGGCTAAAATTCTACCCTAACAATATTCAGCTCCACAAGAAAACAAATGGCAGTATGGTGAGGTATAAACGTACACCGAAGGAGGACACCAGTCACACCATCCATCTTTTCATCATAACCTTTTTCAACTCTTCTAAATCCTTCAACTTCTCAGTATTTTCTATATTTTTTTGCCCTTAAAAATTTCCAAAATCTCAATAATTTTGAACTTTTTATCTTTCTTTTTTTCGGACCCATTTCATCCTCCATCAGTTTTCCATTTTTAACTTTTTCTTTTGAACTTTTTATTTTTCTCTTTTTTTGGACCCATTTCATATTCCATCAGTTTTTCATTTTTAACTTTTTTTTCTTTCATCTATTTTGAAATTTTTTTAACCCTTTTAATTTCTTATGTAATGGAGATTCTTTCTCTCTTTTTTCTTATCTTTTCAATTTCCAACTTTTCTGTGTTAATAAAATTTGTTTTTTCTTTTTTTTTTTCATTTTTTTCAAATTTTCATTTTATTTATTTTTCTTAAATATAATTTTCTTACCAGCCCTTTTCCTTTTTGGTAAATATTTATCAATTTTCTTTTGTCGTATTTCTTTTTTAATATTTTTTCATTTCAATTTCTTTATCTATAAATTAATCTTTTTGCATTTCAATTTAAATTAATCTTTTTGCATTTCAATTTCAATATCTATAATTAAAACTAAAGTGAGTTGGAACATTCTCCATTCTTCTATATTATTGTCTTCTAAATTTTTAAAATTATTTTTCAGCTTATACATGTACTTTTAAAACTTATTTCTAATACATAAAATAAATTAAAACTATATAAATTTAATGTAGCTTTTACTCTCTATTCAATTAGGGTTATTTCACAATTTTTCTCTTAGATTGTTACACGACTTTTACTCATATCTGTACTCATTTTTATAACATTTGTCCCACTACCAACTTTCTACAAAACTACAATGATTGAGGAAAAAATCAATTTTTTTTTATAATAAAAATAACATATTAAAAGGTCACAATTAATCCCTCACTTTCTTAAAGTTTAATATATATTATATATAATTATTGATAAAATAAAAATGTTAAAATTATTAATAAAACAAAATGATAAATCCATATTTTAAAAATAAATCTAATATTATAAATACTTTACAAATATTAAAATTGATTGAGCTCTAATTTTATGAATATTTTATTTAAATAAAAGTTAAATTTAAATTAATAAACAAAAATAATGACTAATTTCTTAATTTATTAATTATTATCATCATCGATCCATTTTAACTTTGGATTTACAAAGGGTTAAAATGGATTAAAAGGGATTTACAATTGTATGAATCTTGTTGATGACCTGTTGTTGTATTAACCCATCACTTTGGATTGGATTGTGTTGTCATATTAACCCGTCACTTTGGATTGGATTGTGGACTATTCCGCTTCCAACCTATGATGTCATTCCACTCGTGTGTTCCTTTCAGGTTGCGTACTATTACAGGGTTCTAAGTGACACACTTCCTTTTCCCTCTGTGTTAGAACCCCATACATCTCACTTGACTTGCTGCAAGGTCACACACTTACTTCCGACAAAGTTATCATACTTACCTTTGCGCGCTACACCATAGTAAGGCACCACTGTACTACCCACTGCTGGGACTCCTACTCCAAACAGTCTGAGGTCTAATTGGGACTTCTTATTGGGGAGATCCCATGACATGTTGGCAGGTCTAGCATCGTCGACAATGTCATAACTGCTAAACTAATGCTATTATTAGTTAGTAAATATTAAAAGCAATGGCATTATGAGGAAGACTAACCATAGAACTAGTCTAAGAGGGCCAATGGTTGAAGAGGGTAGATGGTTGTGCGCATGAGGGCAGATAGTTGTGTGCGTAAGTGTCTGCAAAACAATAATACTAAGCAGCCAACTGGTAAAAGTAGCTATTTTGTCTGTGCACTTTGCAATTTTGTGTTACTGTCTTAGTAAAGCAAAATGCTCGGTTATCTATATTCATAGCGGCTGCAACTGTTGCCCTTTCAAGGGCTCACCACGAAATACATGATATTACCATGGCTTGCTCCAACAATTTGCTGGTTATGCTGTACCTAGAATTGGAACTACATATCCTACAATAGAGTCAAGGTATTTTCATTGTTTATGATCTTGCAACCTTCGAGGTAGGTAGTGAAGTGCAAGCAATAACAAAGACCCACATCACTACTTGGTCAAAGAATGTTGCTAGATCCATGTTCTCTTAGTCAATGGTTTCATTAAGCACAGACAGAGTAAAACAATGCAGGGTTAAGTGGCGCTGATTGAAGAGACGAAAGCTGGTATCTATATGTTCCAATAGCCTAATTGCTCGAAGCACAATTATTATAGCCGACTCTTTGCATTATTGTTGGAGCTGGGGTTATGGGTGGGATAAATAGGAGAGTAGTGGAATATCTATATTTAGTTCCAATGGATCCAATTGAATTAGTACCAAACCAAAGCAATATCAGCGGAATAAGAAACACCCATAACGCTAAGCCCGTTCCATTCCTTTTAGATCCAGTCCCAGAAGCAAAGGCATAAGAGAGATAGGCAAAAGTCACTAGAGCATCGTGAATAGAGGCAACACCTTATCTAAATAGTAGAACTATTGAATCAACTTAAATTGATGCTAGATCAACCGACTGAAAGCGAGCGGGAAGTGGGGTAGTTCATACCACAACTAATAGTCCGTGACCATTTAGCTACACTCAGAAGTGGCCACGCGTTCCATCTAAGTCGGTAAATCATTCCTCAAACCCAGTCATCTCGATCGAATGAATCAGAAAAGGCTACGACTTTGTGTAGGTAGTGCGGATGCTTCCTTGATAAGAACAACTCGAATAAAGAGAACTCCGAGTGCTTATTGCTTGTCTGCTTCAGGTGATACTTATTGATTTAATTCATGATATTCCTGTATTATTGATTGAAGTGCTTTGTCTTCTTGGATACAATTTTGGTAATTGTTTCTAGTAATGGCTTTATGGATATGATCTGGCTATATTTCATACTAGTGAAGGTGTTTTAATGAATGAATTTTTTTGGTAGTTTATTTGCTTCAAATTAACTGCATCTTGCTTATTTGGACTATTTTTTGCCTTAATAATTTTTTATTTATTCTTCTCTAAAGAATTAATGAATTAATCACAATTTTTTCCATTTAAATTTGAAGTTAATATGTGTAATAGGAGATTTTCGCCTTTCACATTACATCATAATGTTTATCTCAATTTTAAAGTATAATAAAGAAGTAAAAATGCTAGGATAACGTAGGTACGGTAAGTAGATGATGGTTGTAGAATAGATGTGTAGTGAATGGTTAAGTTTAGTGCTTAAATCTTTTGCTTTCATCACTTGGACAAAGCACAACTCACTTGGAGACAACACATAAAGGAGACAAAGTCAGATTAATTAACTTCCTTACTCCATTTTCCCAAAAAATTCACTAATTTCCCTTAAGTGCTAAAAGTACCTAAACAAGTTAGAGGGGCTCAAAGCATTTCTCCGACTTTTGGAGGGACCGGACCCTCGGTCCAATAATTTGAAATACCTAAAGCACTTAAATCCCCTTCATCAATATTCACCCCTTCATAAAGTCATTCATTCCCTTTATAAAGCTTTTCCTAAGTAAAATCCTATTTTCTTAAGAAAAATAAAAACATTCTATCTACATGAAACCCTCATTTATCATTAGCCTAAGGTATAAGTGTTGCATGATGAAATGCATTTTTGAAAAACATTAAACGTAGCGCTTTCCCATTCATTTGGTTATATTAAACACTAATGTTATTATTATGTAATTCTCGAATAAAACAACATTACCCATGCCTGTATTATTATATTATAAAAAACTCCAAATTTTTACATATCCCACCCCTTTGGTTAAAATATAACCATAATCTGTTTTAAAATAGGATTAATGAGTTAATCAGTAACCCATTAAGAACATCGGGCCCGCCTCCATTATATCCCCGTCACTTCAAAGCCCTGACAGTGGTTCGATCAGGCCCTCGAGATCTAACGGCTATTATGCATATCACACGACCATTTGTGACTGCGTGTTAGCGCGTGATCACAAAGTGGTTTTTTACACAGTACCTCTGCCACACGTCGAATGCTCTATGGAATCACTGGCTCGAGGCTAAATACCACCCTTCCCCATAAGCGGTGTGATAGAAACCGCTTACCGCCTTCTACTAAATAACAAAATTTCTCATCATTCAGTTGCCACCAATTGTCATTTTCATTCACCCGCCAATACCAACCATTTACCTGTTTAAACACAAAACCCCAATTTTTCTCATTTTTACCTGATTCTGCAGTAAAACCCTATGTAACCCAGCTGCACGACCTAAAGCCTCTATTAACTAATTCGAGCATGGTTTACCTCTCGAAAATCATTCTGGACTCACTCCACGGACCTCTCAAGCTCAAATGAAACCCTTTCGACCTCCCCTGCAAACCAGTGCTTTCTTAACAGTTTGTTTTGTTTTACAGGTGATTAGAAGACCACATCCTTGGATAAACAGTCTTAATATTAGTCATAAGACCTGTTTACTCCAAGATTGTTATCAAATCTATCCAAACAGAGATAGAAGATAAAACATACAGTAAAAAGACAAGTAGAGGAAACATGAAATTAAACGATTTACTGTTGAAATAGACAGTAAAAACCTAAAATATATAGTGAAGGTAAAAGGACACAGTAAAGAACAGTCAAAGTATATAAGGATTAAATAGTATCAGATTGAAGACCATGTCAAGTAAATAAGCTAGCATGAAGATAAACAATAGGGAAGACAGTTACAAAACAGAGTATACAAATTCATGTCAAAGTAAAGACAGATGAAAAAACAGAGCGGTAAAAGTAAAATGTAAACAGTAAACAATAAAAGTAAACATGAAGACATTAAGGGTTAAACAAAGATGAAAACACTTTCACCAGCGACAATGAATTTTATCCAAAGTAAAAGTGAAATACAATTGAAAGGAATTTAAGGTTAAAAGATGAATCATAATAGAAATGGTACACTCTTCAGAAATTTCCTGTTTAAGTCATAGTTTTTCAGAAACTATTGTGGCCACTCCAAGAAGTATTTTAAGAAACCGGAGGATTTTTTTGTTCCTAACAGGCTAGTCGATAGAAACCTCTCTCATGTTTTACACAGGTATTACCAAGAGGGAGATAAGTGCATGTCTTCACAGCCTATTTTTCAGTTTGTGCAAAGTCCTTTTTTTGACATCTTTTTGCAGAGAACATTATGAATATCTGGAGATGCATTTTGGGAAATGGAGAGAGGTTTATCTCAAAAACATTTCTATCTACAAAAACCTCTTTCAATTGTTACATATCTATTACTGATTGAGATATACAAGCGTATCATTGGACCCTAACTTTGCAGAATTTCTGGGATAGAATGCACAAAGGAAGGATGCAGTTAGTGACTGTAATGCCTCATCATCAACTAAGAGTTGCTATCAAATTCGACTTTCTCTTCTTTGTCACCATTAATCCATAGAAATAGTGCCAAATTCTTCTTTGTCACCATTAATCCATAGAAATAGTGCTAAATAGATTCATTATTTTTGAATGTCCTTTATTTAAGTTCTATTAATGTAAACAGTTGGAGATATTTGTGAAACTAATCTTGATATTTTTTCAAGATATTTTAGTTTACAATTAGTATAAATACTTCTTCATTCGAAGTATTTTGGGTGGATTCTTAGACATTGTTGTAATATTGATTATTTTGGAATAAAGTGTTGATTGGACCAACTTTTGTATGGCTTGCTGGATAAAGAATTGATGCAAAGGACTTTCCACAGATTTATTGAATCAAACACTGGATCAATAAGTCCTCTATACCTTATGTTTTAAAGTTTTCCTTGTTTATTATATCATATATGTTTGACATCTGAATGATAAGAAAAAAAAAGTAATTCAGAATATGCTTGATTGCACTCTATTTTCAATCGTTATTATTCTCTATGTTTTCTTCTGAATTATGATAAATAGTGAAATCTTAATTGCTCCTGTTTTCTAGTTCGTCCATTTTGATTATTTAGTAAAGAATACTTAACTGCTCTTTATTAATAATCATTCAAGTCCTTCTTTAAATAGGTTGAAGGATTCTTAACTTCCCTTCACCCAATTTGAGTCCATTTCATCTATCCCAAGTCTTTGTTTGTTCTCTGTTTGAACATCTTGCTTTGTGAAACCATCTTTTGTTAAGAAACCAAATCCAGTTAAGCCATCTTCTTTGAATCCATTAGCCCAATGGCCTAAATTATTTAGTCCTACTGTCACACGGAATAAGTCGATCTTGCGGACAAGATAGACCTTCCTAGAATCTAAAGAAGACCTAATGACAAGCAAACCAATCACACACTATGTTTCTATAAATATGCTTTTATAAACAAACGCAAACAAATGTTTTAGGCCTACCTTAGGTCCAACGCAAGTTTGTGGAAGCCTTCGCTCCTTCGATCCAAATGAGCTCCTTTGTCGCGAATCTGCAAACACAAACAAGCAAACAAATTAAATAGCACCTGAAAAGCCAATATCATAAAACATATTTAACATGAAAGTCAAGGAATCCATGAAACAAATGACATGAGACAATTTGTTGAGAAAAATGAGTTTGATTGTATTAATTCAAATCAAGAAGAACTTTACAACCTGTGCCTTGACGTTGTACAAGCTCCTCCCAGGGTCCAGCGACAAGTCTCCTCTACTTTGACAAGTTTCACTCTCTTCCCAATGAAGCCAAAAAGGTATGTGATCTCTCCTCTTAAGCTCAACTAGGAAGTATTAATTTCACCAGCATTTACCCTAAAAAATGTTCAGCTTCTAACCTCCTCAGCAACTAGCCCAATGCCTGAATTTATAGTGCAATGGAGGGAAGTTATTAGGTCCTCCTTTGAAGGGATAAAACCCTCCTTCAAAGGGATAGCTCTTCTCATCAAGGGATTAGCTCCTTCTCTTTTGGGATGCATGAACCACCTAAGAGCGGCCAATCCACGTCAAAATTCCTTCTAGAATCATCTAGAATTAACCCATCGTGAGTTTTTTAGAATAAAATTGCGCCTTTTTGACTTTCACAGGGGCCCGCACCCACACCTTTAGGGACAAAGTGGGCAGGTCCGAAGTTTTTGTAAACAGAAGGTGCGGGACCATAGGTAACAGTGAGAGAAAGTGCGGAACCAGAGTTTTATTGATTTTCAATGTCTTTCTCTCAATTTTAAAGCTTGACTTGAAGAGCTGAGGTCTGAGACTTGCTTAGGTGGATAGTACAAGTGATGATAGACCCATACTGACTGCAAATAATCATGGTGACGATATTTTTGTGTAAGAGATTGCCCCCTAAAGTGTGAAGTCTGTAGTAGATGAGGATTTCATTTATCATTTAGGAAGAGTGAAGTACTTTATCATTTCGAGGATCATCTTGTGGAGAGCCCAGTTGGAACCTGTAAAAACATTCAATGCAAGATATATATATGAGATCATATCATCGCTGAGGTAGGCATTCCCATACTCAGATCAAAACTGACTTAGAAAACTAACTACTGCTCTGATACAGGAATGATCTTGTAATACATCACAAGTATAGACTCATGTGGACACAGTATGGGCGCAACCATCTGTTTATGAATAGTCCATTATATAATGAATACAAAATTCCTCGCACCCTGGATTGTGAAAACTAGATCCAGGGTCTTCATTTCTACTTCCCAAAACAGTACGACTACGATTCTATCCATGCGAATGAATGTGTTGGAGTCGAACATGGTAGAAACCACTTGATTACCAGTCAATGATGTAACTATTAACAAGTGTGAGAGAAACCACCAATGATGTCAATGGCTCTCAAAGTACCTAGTACAAACCATGAGATGTGAATAAATGTGTTGATGTCGAACATGTCACGGAATCCTTTGATCGAAAACCAATGATGCAACCTGTCGTCAAAGGCGAGAAACCTGCCATTGAGGCATGCAGATCCCAAGCTACTGACGATTTCTAGATCATCTTTCTAGATAATGAGTTCAAGTCGATAGAAAGCGATCCGTCGCAGGCAAGCCCACAACACGAAATCATAGATCAAGTTGAAGAAATTTAGTTGCAAGGACTGACTCAGGGATGGTCAAGATGGATGACAGATATTTTGCAGATGAATGGCTTATTGGCAGTGACCTCTTGAACACATAACGACACGACAGATGGCTTGGTGACAATTGACCCAAAGTTAATACCCAGAAACCGGCTGAAGACTTTCAATGTGGTTTAATCAACTGTTAGGCAAAGGATTTCCCAACCCAGGTGAATAAAAGTGTCGTGTTCAAGAGTGGTTACAAAGTATGACAAACAGGCTCATTTTTCTCTCTTTTCCCCCACCATTTACGGCAAGTACCTCTTTATTTTTGACAAGCTTGAGGAGGATAACATTTGCTTGATTATAAGCTCATCCTTCGGATGAGTCCAACTTAGTTTAAATTTGAACCCTAAGAAGGAGTGCTTCGTTGCTGTTTGCAATTGAACAGGTCCTTTACTGTGAAATTTTAACGAGTCCAGTATAGGAGAAACTCAGCGTTTTTCAATTTTAGAGAGTCTGAAAAAACTTAAGAAGACTCCAGGGTTGACCTTTTTCGTAAATTTGTGTCTCCCAAGCCCGAAAAAGTATAAAATAATACTAGATAGAACCGCTTGATCTTTACGACCAAGGAGTACTTTTTATAATTAGTGCCCTTGATCCGAAAAAGTAAAAAAGCGATCAACGACACGTCGTTTTATAACCAATATCGAATTTTAAACGACAAAAATCCGGCAATCTTTTCATGTTTTTACGGTCAGAAAAGAGCTGTAAGTGGACCGTCTTTTAGTTCCGTTTTAACGAGTTTAAAAGAAAAAATCGGCGATCTTTTCATGTTTTAGGAGTCAGAAAAGAGCTTAAAGGTGACTCTAAATGTTTTTCTGTTGAAAATGATAGATTTCGCCTGAATAATCCGTTATCCTGAACAAAAACGCAAACATTACTCGTACCTATTTGAAATGGATAAAAACGTTGCAAAAATACCTTTCCAAAGTGAAACATAAACAAATTTGCAATTTATTTACTCAAAAAACTTATAAAAAGGGCTTTCGTCAATTCATTTTTACCATTTGAGTTTTGGGTGAGAAAATAGTGCTTTTGTTAGAAAACTTCCCGTGAAGATTGCGGAAAATCCGACCGTCGAAATCGAACGCCGTCTTCTCCAGGTAATCCACATCATCCTACTCTTCATTTTTAACCGTTTCATTTCTTGTTTTAGGCTTTCATTTCATTTTTTGGAGGGTTTTTAGGCTTAAAACCCGTGCGCGGGGGCCCGCAGGCGTAACATTGCCAGTTCTCGGACCCCAACTTTTTCTCAATGGGAAAAAGTCAAGGGTCCACACCTTCCATGTAGGCAAGGTGCAGACCCACACACTGTGTCTAACCCAGAGGGTGCGGTCCCTGCCGCAAGGGTTTTTAACCCAAAAATTCTCAAATTTGGCCCAAACAAATTAATTTCTAGCATTCTGATTTGTCTTTTAACTTGATGGAGAGAGTACATCATGCTAAATTGGCGTGAATGAGAGCATGAGGACGTGGATCTAGCCGCGTTGAATCACCAACCTTCAATTGATGCATTGAAGGCCTGCGGGTGGTACAAATTCTGGGCCACACCTGGCATGAAGGCCCAGGTGGATTTCTTACAGTGGCTGGTTGACAGATGGAGCATATAGGACCAGTGCTTCTTCATTGGTGGCCACCACCTCAAAATCGAGCCGGCAGACATATATTTATTGACTGGTTTGCCTAAGAGAGGCGAAGACTTGACTCTATTCGGGACTAGGCCAGGTGGCCAGTCTGCCGATAGCCTCTGGCTAGAGTTTTGCAATAGCCAGGCTAGAGACAAAGGGATAGACATAAAAACCATATCCCTTCCTGAACTCATGGTGATTGCGTTTACTGTGACCAGACTTTGCGGGAGTGCCGCATTACATATTGCCACTGGATCCCAGATGCGTATGGCAGTTGACTGCTTTCGAGGCACCATCTTCAACTGGTGCGATGCTGTGTTGGCCAATGTGAAAGGTCAACTGACCAGAGCCAAGAACGAACAACTAAAGACCTTTGGTTATGGGGCTTTGGTTGTGAGCTTTGGTCTAGAGAGGGTTCCCATGTTGATCCCGCAACACCTTAGTGTTGGAGCTGGGATTCCTCGAGAGCCCAAACTGATGCGATGGGTCACAGTTATGGCCCGTCATCCGGACGAGGGGATAGAGGTTGTTCGATTCAAACTTGAGTATTTCCAATGGTTAGAAAGCCAGGTTTTTTCTATTCAGAACTTCCCTTACACTGGGGTAGATTTTCGTGGTGACCCAGACATGGTTCTTCCCCCAGGAGAGCAATGGGATGACTCAGGTAAAATCATTTTCAACATTTTTCTTATTTTTTTTTATTTTTTATTTTTCCATCGTCCTAAAACTGATAGTAAAAGTTTCAAATGCAGATGTGGGTCCACAATGATCAGCCGCTCTCCGGCCTTACGAGAGGAAAAACCCAGTTGTAGCCGCACCAGCTCCACAGGACGAATCAGCAGAGGTTTTGGCCGAGTTGGAGGGTCATCTCAAGCGCTTGACAGGAGATATTCCGAAGACCACTATAGATGACATTCCTCGTCGACTTCAACGCTATGTGATTGGGGTCCCAGGACCTTTTAGGAGGTTCCTTTGCAAGGTGGCCCGTGCAGTGGTTTCTTATCGAGATCATCACCAGTGATAGGATGATCGCCTATTGTGGGCACATATGACATTTTTGTTTTTTGTACTTATCATTTTTGCCGATCATAAGGTGTTTTTCAACCTATGATCGAGGACGATGTATTTTTTGACACACTCCTATATATATATATATATATATATATATATCACTATTACCGGCTTATCTTGTAAATCATGTTATGGAATGGTTTTAAATTTACATGTATAATTATTGCAAATGTCTACTTAACATTCGAGAAGCAATTACATCTGCTAAAGTATTTAAAGATCTTGGAATATGCTGATATTCAATATAATCAAATTCACGTTCCAAGAGACGCACTCTAAAAAATAATCTTAATAACACTGGATTTCTAATGGGATACACTCTATTAAGCTGTAATACAACGAGTTGAGAATATAACCTCACTATCAAACTCCGAATCCAAAATGAAATAGATTCAGATAATAACTCAATCACTGCACTATACTCAGCAATGTTGTTCGTTGTTTGACCGAGGCTTACCCCATGCATAGATACTAACTCGTCAGAGGGCGAATAGATAACCCAAGCTGTGGAAGAAATGTTCCGTGTATTACGACAAGTACCATCAGCGAAACCAATGTATGTTTGGAGAGGCATCGACATCTACAATATCAAGAGTAAAACCAAGATAAGCAGGAATAATGACGAAAAAAACACTCTCTAAGCTAAGCACACTGTTTAAACTAAAACACACCAGCTAGAAAGAAAAGCTATCCTAACTAAAATCTCCATACCCATTCTTTAAGCATAATACCTCTTCATGTAAAGACCATTTCTGGGTTTACCTAAAGAGTCCCCGTCAAAGTCTACCAATTCGTAGGCCCCTTTTGCTAGCTTTCACTTGACAACATAGGGACCATGCCACATAGGAACGAATTTTCCAGCGCCTAATTTATCATTAGCTTGATCGTAAACTAAGACTAGATATCCTTCCGAAAAATTTCCAGGGGTCACATTTCGATCATACTGAGCTTTCATAAGTTTTGCGTGAGTCTCGATCGCCAATGCAGCATCACGTCGATTCTCATCTAATTGAGCCAAGTATAACAAACGCTTTTCCTCTTTGGAAGTGGCTGGAAGTAACTCAATGGCCATTTGCAATGACGGGGTTTCACATTCAATGGGTAACACAACTTCCAGACCATAGACTAGTTGGAAAGGAGTGAACCCTGTTGATGTTTTTACTGAAGTTCGGTACGCCCAAAGCATTGAAAATGGCATGTTATGCCAATTCGACCGATGAATCCCAATGATTCGTCGGATCATGATGACTAAAAAATTGTTGATGGATTCAACCAGACCATTAGCTTGTGGACAATAAGGGGTTGAACTATCGTGACGCAAACCAAGCTGGCCTGTAAGTTTGGTCATCATAACGTTTCGAAAATGACGCCCATGATCAATGATTATCGCTTGTGGGACACCAAACCTAGCAATTATATGATTGAACACGAAAATTGTAGCTGTCTTGCCGTCTGCCTCAAATGTAGGCATTGCCTCGGCCCACTAGGTAAAATAATCTACCGCAAGGATGATATACGCATGCCCCTTGGCCGAGTGAGGGTTACATGTAATAAAATCGATACCCCATTTGGAAAAAGGATCAACGACAATTATAGGGTGGAGAGGAGCAGGTGGAGCGCGCATCTTTCGATCAAAAATTTGGCAGTTGTGGCATTTTCGGACCGCAGTAATACAATCTTTAAATAAAGACGACCAGAAGTAGCCAGCGCGCAATATCTTTTGGGCTGTGGCATACCCATACATATGACCGCCACATGCTCCAGAGTGACAGTCATTTAGAACCCTTTCAGCTTCGTCGTGAGTTAAGCAACGTCGAAAAACAGAGTTCGCCCCACGGCGATAAAGAGTATCTCCAATAATCCTGAATTGTTGCGACTGGAATCATATTTTCCGACGTTCTGACCTTGAAATTTCTGGCCGAAAGGATTTGGTCTGGAGATAAACGATGATATCCCCATACCATGGATCTAAAGTGCTGATTAGAAACAAGGATTCATCCGCAATGGGATCTTCCACCACAGTCTCCGTGTCAGCACACGGGAAGTCACACATTAATTCCGCAAAAACTAAAGATTTCTTAGACTTAGATTTTTCAAATTCCAAGTCGAACTCCTGCAGGATAACAATTCATTAGAGTACTTTCCCCCTAGCAATTGCTTGGTCAAAATGTAGATCATAGGGTTGCAATCCGAAATTCCTGTAGTTTTACGTAGTAAAATGTAGTGACGAAAACGTTGGACAGCTTGAACAGTTGCCAATGCCAATTTCTCCACATGTGAGTATTTTAGCTGAGTTGGATTTAAATTTCGACTAAGGTAATATATCACATGCTCAGTTCCGAATTCATCTTCCTGAACTAAGACCATTCCAATGGTGGAATGAGAGGCGGCGAGATACAAGAAGTAATCCTGGTTGTAGTTGGGAGGATGCAATAACGGTGCATGGGTCAACGCGTGTTTTAATGCATCAAAAGATTTCTGAGCTATCTCATCCCAATAGAATGGAGTATTCTGTTTCAACAACCGGGTAAAACCCTTCGTAACCTCGGCATAGTTCGGAATGAATCGTCGTAAAAAGTTTGCTTTCCCTTGCAAACTTTGGAGTTGGCGAAGACTCGAAGGAGGAGGCAATTTGACAATAGCTTCGACTTTCGAGGGATCGATGCGAATGCCGGCTTTCGAAACTACAAACCCTAGTAATTGACCCGTTTCTATATAGAAGACACATTTGTGTGGGTTCAACCAAATCTGATAATGCCGACACCTCATAAAGATTGCTCGTAAATGGACGAGGTGATCAGCTCGATGTAATGAATGAGCAGGCAAATCATCGAGATAGGGTTTCACAATGTGCTTGATGTCATGAAATGCATAAGACATGGCCCTTTGAAAAGTTGCTCCGGAATTCTTGAGCCCAAAGGGTAACTTGCGATAAGAAAATGTCTCCCATGGACAAATGAAAGCCGTTTTTGGTTGATCGGCAAGTAGAATATTGATTTGATTGTATCCGGAAAAACCATCCATGAAGGAGAATATTTTGCTGCCGGTACAATCATCAATGATTTGATCGATATAGGGAGTTGGGTAATTGTCCTTTCGGCAGGCTCGATTAATGTCCCTATAATCGATACATATTCTATCATCCCTTGCTTTTTGTTAACCAGAACAATATTCGATACCCAATCCGTTAACGGGATCGGATAAATGAAACCTGCTTTGAGTAATTTTTCAACTTTTTCTTTAATTGCAGCAGCTTTTCTTGGGTGAATCTGATGCAAACGTTGCCGGACGGGTTTAGCGTCCGGGTAAGTCTTTATTTCATGAACAACAATCGCGGGATCAATTCCTGGCATTTCCTCATAGGACCAGGCAAACACGTCGTGGAATTCTTGAAATAGGGCCTTATATATTTGAATTTCGTCATCTGTACACGAGGCACCTATATGAATGTTCTCAACAATTCCAGGCTTAACCGAAATGTCAATTAGAATAGTTCGAGAGATGTTTCCCAAATTTAACTCCGAATCAGGATGTTTCATTGGATTATGAGATTCCTTGACAGTCGTAAAAATTGATGAAAAATCATTTTCAAAACGATCATTCTTGGGTAAAAACGAAGACCTGTGATGGAGATCTTCCCATGGTAAATCATCTACACATAGGATTTCACGAATTTTCTCATCAGAGTGAACAAGTTCAGAGAATGTGATTGAATCCGAGCTTGATGTGAAAAGTGATTCTTCACGGACCACATTCATTAAGTCAATTTTGGTTGAAGATGGGTCGGTAAACGATTGCACGGCCTCATACGCAATTTCATATGGACTCAAAGGCATGACATCACCAAATGAGTCTATCTCAGATTCAGAAGGACCAATCTAAGGATCATCATAAACAATGGTGTCTGACGTAATCATATGAATGGTTTCAAATGAAGACAATGCGTTGATCGGAGGAAAAGGAAAAGTTCCCAGTAAACCGACATCTTTAACTAGTCCTACTCCAACATCCTTATATGGGATAGTCGTTTTACCGACATGCTGAATACTTTCAGAAGAGGCTGGGTCGGATGAAAAGTAAGCCAGCTGGTCTATTGTTACGATCTTTCCATTATGAGGAAACTTTATAACCCGAAAGACCGATGAAACGACAACTGTCATAGCGTAAGACCAACTTCGACCCAAGAGAAGGTTGTAATCTAGAGGGGCATCAACCACCTCCACATCTAGATTAACGGTTTTTCCTTCAACCCCTATAGGAAAATCCTATAGAATTCCAAAAGGATGAAACCCACGGCCATCAAAGGCCTTAAGAATCATCGGGGATTGATTTAGCGAAGGAGAACCAAGCGATCTCCAACACTGTATCAACATAATACACATTGAGGCTCCCTCATCAATCACAGTCCGATGAATAGGCCTGTTTTTTACTATCACTGGAATCTGGAAAGCCATTTGATGAGGTAAACGCGGTGTACTATTTTCCAGATCGAAAATTATTAGGTTCGAGTCCTGAACGTCAACAACTCTTATAGCCGACAAAAGTAATTTACACTGTGCTGGACATGATTGCAGCACTTCCAAAGCCGACATTGTTGAGGGTGAAACAGCTAAATCCTCAACAATGTTATAGTTCTGAGCCGCTCTCGCATGTGGATTAAAAGCCGACTTTCGAAGTATACCCTTGGCGGGCGGTTTGATTACCAAGTCTGGATTACGTTTCTCGATCTGTAGTGGATCGGAACCGGGAGCTGAGGTTGATGGATTAGAATGATAAGATTCTGCTTCTTTACCATCAACAGGACTTTTACTACCATAATCATGCGATCGAGTTGCAATCCTAACATGGGACATCATCAGTATGGGTTCTTCATTGGCACTCGAGTAAGAACCTATCATCTTACTGTCTTGACTTGGAAAAGGATCCTTCAAAACAGTAGGCGTTTGGGAACCTTTGACAATCTTCACAACCTCTGCACGATGAGGGCAGTCTCTCGTAAAATGCTCATCGTCACAAATGAGACAAGGATAACGAGGTTTGTGTTTTCATCATTGGATTCCGATTTTTCAGGTTTCTCCTTTGAATTTTTGTCTGTTTTATTCTTCTTCTTCCCTTTCTTCTTCCCACCGGATTTTGATTTGGATGTAGATGACTCTACAACGTGAATATCGGCGGAAATCTCCACGGAAGAATCTCCTGTCGGGGAATCAGGTAAGGTTATGATAGGAGAAGAATTCTTAGAAGACTTATTCTTACTTTTAGTGTTAACCGTACCAATCATACCATCAGTGGCATGAGATCCCGAAGGAGCTGTAGCGATTTGATTTTGCTTGGGAAGATCGGGGATTTTCTCGTGTAACGTACCTGACTGAGTGTAGACCAAGTCAAGGTACTGTGCTTGAGCAATTACTTGCTCCTCAGTAACAACTCCGGCTTTAGCTATATCTTCAGTGATCTTTGGCAACAAAGACTTTACAAACCATTCAGCCAAGATCTGATCCGGAATAAAAACCTTCACTAAACGTCGTCGACGTCTCCATTCATGAATATGATCTGAAATGTAAGTGGACGTCGATTTATTTAACGAAGTTAAAAATTTCGTGCCATTGTCATATCGGACTGGAAACTGAAAATGAGTTAAAAACGAGGTAGCTAACTGACTAAAATTATAAAAAGTGCCTCGCGGTAACTCAATGTACCACTTGGCCGCAAGACCAATTAGAGTGCGCTGGAAAAGTCTTAGATGGATTGAATCATCTGAAATGGAGTTAGACGCACACCAGAGGTGATAAGTCATCACATGGTTCGACGGGTCCTCTCCTGATTTGCCTTCAAACTTAGGAATCTCACTAGGCAATTTATTCGGCATTGGCGGCCAAAACGCAAGATAATTAATGGGATCGTTCGTTAGGCGTGACAAGTCAGGCAAGTCCAAAGTTTCGATAAACGGTAACTGACGATTAGGGTCCCTAAAACTCTGGGTCATGAGACCAACTGCAGGAGGAGGATATCTAGGATAACTAGGAATAGGAATTGCATTTGGGATATTGTATCCTCCCGGAAAACCAGGATTAACCGGACCGTACTGGGGTTGTTGAGGTTGTTGATATGTGTACCCAGGGTACGGTTGATACTGATAGACTGGCTGTTGCACAGCAGGACCGAATTGGTACTGTCCCTGGTACGGTTGATAAGTAAATTGTGGTTGACTTGTGACAACCGTACTTGAACTAGGTTGTCCTACAAGCATCTGAACCGAAGTTTGAATCGTGGATCCAGACGGTGGTAAAGAGGTCTGAGGAGTAGATACAGGAACAGTAGAAACTGGAGCTGTTGATACTCCAGAAGTAGGTGGGGTAGATTGAACAGATGTCGCGGCAGTTGCGACAGTCGTTTGAGGCGGAGTACGAGGCGTACTAGGCCTAGGCTGAGAAACTACCGAAGGTATAGAAGTTTGAATATTAGACTGGACAGGTTGCTCTGGTGTACCAGAAACTAAGGGTTGTCCAGTTTGAGATGACAACTGTACATTTGGCTGCAATACCTGTTGAGTTTGCGATGGATCCCACACTAAATTCATTCCGTTGTACGGACCCATAACAGGTTGAGAATATTGAGGACCATAACTCGATTGAGGGTAGGATTGATAATTCAAAGGTACATTTCCCGTTCCTTGAACATATGATTGACCGGAGGGTGGTTGGAAACCTTGGTTCGTGTACTGACCTTGGGGGTGATACCCTTGAGGCACGCACTGATACTGGGGTTGACCTTGAGATATAAATTGATACTGGGGTTGACCTTGGGGTACATATTGAGTCTGGGGTTGACCTTGAGGAAAGTACTGTCCCGTAGGTATGTACTGTCCTTGAGGTTGCCCCCCAGGTGGTAACTAGCCACCTTGAGGTTGAGGATTGGGAATAGAACCTGACATCATGAGAATATCTTCTACGCTTAACGGCTTAGTACCGTTGCTTCCAGTTAATAACCCTTGTTCAATGGGTTGAGGAGATGCTCCCGTAAAAGTACTAGAAAGTGAGTGATACCCAGAGGGAACGAAAGGACCGCCGTACAAAAAGGATTCAGGCGATTGAGTAAACATGGATGACTGTCTTGACATATTTAATGGAGGATAATAACCTCTAGGTGTTGGGTGATAAGGAACACGAGGTGGTGAAAAACTTAACCCTGGGTTTTCTAAGAAATTAGTCAAAGGAAGATACCAAGTACTGCTCCTAGGTGGACTATAAAAAATTGATTCACGCTCCCTTAGCTCAATAACAGGTTGATTTTCAGGGATAGGGATGCCTACTTCTTCTTCCGGAGTAGCAAGTTCTTCGATAGCTATAAGTCCAGAAGGAAGATCTTGGGTGATTTTCTTTCTACCCTAGGTGAACTAGGACCACTAGAAACTGGAGAAGCAAACCCCGATGTCAGAGTAGCAGCAAATTCACTTTCATGTTCAGATATTTCAGGTTCCTCACCTATATCACTAGTAGACGAAAAGCTACTAGTAACTTCGGAAACAAACACTGATTGTGGATTATAATCTGCTACTAAAGCTTGAAAATCAGGATGTACCACCAAAGAAGACTCTCCTTCTTCAGGTGACCCAACTCTACTGTCTCTAGGAGTTACGAGGACTTTCAAACCTTCAAGCTGGCTCAGTGAAAACTCAAGAGGTTGGCCCGAAGTCTACGGGACTTCCTCGGTAATTCAGTCATGGTTAAAAACTTTTAACTACTTCACATGCAAACAAAGTAAAATCTCAATGAAAACCACCTAAAGCCTCTAAAGAACCAAACAAATTTGAATCACACGCCTAAAGAATCTAGGAGATCAAACACACACAAACAATAACTTTTCGTACTGAAAACACTAGTTGGTGATGAAATCCAACGTCGCAGAATCCAATACAGAAATTGCGGTTGGAACAGTTACCCCGGCAACCTGCTTAATGAATAGACTGGCACAAGTTCCTCCACTTAACCGTCTCGAGTGAAGAGAACCCCCCAGAAAATCCAAGTGAGTCTAGTCGACGTCTGCTCCAGGTACAGTGGGATCTTCCCACCACTGTCACCTTAGGAAGAATCCTAAAGAATATGGCCACTAAGGTTACCAACTGAAACAAATATACCTGGGGGAACAGTCTACGATCCGATACGCACGCAAGGGCAGAGTAGCAAGCTCAATCCCCTTGAAGGCTGCTTGACATAATCCAAGGTTTACCAACAAGTGACCCTAGGCTCCTCGACAATGGTTAATCCGAGGTTTACCGTTTTTAATACATGAATATCTGGTGTTACACAGTAATTTGTCACTGTCTCCCTGTCAGTCTCCCTACTGTCTCATGAAATCAAATGCACCATGCTCATGCTCTCTAAACTGGCCAAAAGACCCACTTTGCCTAAGTTTATTGCATCAGCGCGTCTGTTATTAAAATAACCGCGCTGACGGGCGGCTTATAGTGTAACTGGTGCGCTGCCAGCGCGGAAGCACACGGGTTTCCCGCGCTGGTCGAATTTTATGCGCCAGTGCATCCTATGAAAGTATTAAGCCGCGCTGACATAGTCTTCACTGTTATTGTGATGCGCTGTCAGCGCGTCAGTTCAGTGTTACACCCGCGCTGATCCAGTTTGGGCGAATTTGTTCCAACAGCCAGCCTTCCAGATGGTTCCAGACTTGGTTGTTGGCCTTGTGAGTATCGCCCTCCCTTCTATGGCATGTCTGTTCGTCATTTGGAACCACCTTCCTTGAAGATAAGCTTGTCCTCCCACCATTCATGGAGACTCCTTCTCTATTTAAACCTCCACCATTGCCATGAGCAGCTAGTTTGGATAGTGTGGAATTCATAGTGCTTGGATTGCTGCTGTTAGTAGGTAGTTGGTGTGACAAGTGTGGTTTTGCTAGAGGAAGCTTAAGGAAGGTTGTGAGTATTGCTTGTGTGAGAGAGATCTTTTGTGTTGGGAGAATCTACCTCCAAGGGTGAATGCTTAAGAGACTTGCTGGCTGGACCCTCAAGAGAAGGACTCAGCGTCAGAACATTGGTTGTACCTTTCTCTGTTATTGATTTAATAATAGATGACTACTGTTATGGTTCCATTCTCATTTGTCTTTGCAATGGTTAATGTGAACTACATCCTTTCTGACTGATGTATAATTGCTTTTATTAGATTTCACGCTTGTGTTTGTCTGTCTCTTCGTGTGTGTAGGTATCTATTCACGGAGATCGTGGAAGATCGTGACCGGCCAGAGCGAAGGAGCGAGAGCGGCATCTCTTCATCAAACAATAGCGTTGGAATCCAAGTAGGTGTTCTTTGCCTCTCTTTTAATTGCAATTAGGAACTTGCACAGTAGCATTGATTGATTGTTGCTAGACCCATTCTGGGCTAGTAGGGATCGCCTCTATCCGTAGAGGGGATTTACCTCTCCAACATCTGGCGTCGTTCCCAATGAGGAAGGTTTGATTCAAACACTGGTTCGGACACGATCTCGTGCTTCTCCTTTAAGAGGAGCTTTCCCAGAGCATAAATGCAACAATTGGATTTCTTCCCTACCACAAGATACATCTACTTGTTTGTTTTTACTGTCTTGGAGAGTTAATTACTCTCCTACTCCAAGACACTAACCTAAGCTATGTTGGTGTATCAGAGCCCTAGAAATAAAAATGTTACTAGATGAATTTTAGTTTAAGCGTTATTTTTATTGGTTTTTGTTTAAGTCAAAAGGTGCGGAGATGAAACTCGTGGTATGAAGACTCGACTCAAAATCACTAAAAATGCACCTAAGATGATTTAAACAATCTTTTCCCTTCGATGAACTTCTAGCTAGGAAAGAGTTTGAGAATGCAAAATACTTTGTAAAACAAAAATCTTTCTTAACAAACAAATTAAAAGAAGAGCTTTTGTCCTTTCCAATGCACTCAAAACGAGACAACTAGTTATTTCACAAAAAATTCCCTTTTCTTTTCAAAGCACTCAACCACTACAAAAACAAACTTTTTCCAAAAGAGAATTTTTTATTTTTTATAAAACACTCAAAACTATGCAAACAACTAACTTTGAGATCTATAAATTATAAAACCTTATTTGAAGTCAAAGCCTACAAGATGTCTTTTTTAAGGATGTTTTACTTAGCTAGATGTAAACGAAGGACCAATTTATGCAGAATCACAAATCAGTAAAAAACAACCAATTTTGTTTTCTTTTTAAAAATGAAAATCCAAACTTTAAACACACGCTTTTCGAAGTTTTGTAAAGAGAAAACACAAAGCGGATTCCTCAACAAGGGTAGATTTCATAAATGGTCAGACTCATAAGAAGGCTGGCAGAGACCAAGGTGATCTGAGGTTCCTACCGCTTCTAAGCTCAGAGCTACTACAAGACCAAAATGAAAAACAAACCCAACAAGCAAAACTCCTAGGAATTTCACCTAAAACCCTTACACCAATGAAATCAACCTAAGGAAAGCTTCTGACAGGTTATATGCAGGTCTGGGCAGTGGATAATAACTTCTAAACAAAAACTAAGCTGACTAACAGAAGAAATCTTAGGTTTTTCAAAATTTTGATAAGGTCCGCAGGTCCACAGTTAACACAGGTGCGGTACCGCTCTGTGCTAAAAGCAAAAGTGCGGATAAGTACGCACTGTGTCAAAAGGCTAGGGTGCAGTCCTCTCCCAAAGATATGAAAAATGAAAAATAACCCTGGATCTACAATTTCCACCCAATTCCACACACAAAAAGCCAAAAACAGAAACAAAAACACAGTTTCTCAGGTCAAAGTAAAAACAAGGAAAAAATCAAGTCCGCAGCGGAGTCGCCATTTTGTCACACGGAATAAGTTGATCTTGCGGACAAGATAGACCTTCCTAGAATCTAAAGAAGACCTAATGACAAGCAAACCAATCACACACTATCTTTCTCTAAATATGCTTTTATAAACAAAGGCAAACAAGTGTTTTAGGCCTACCTTAGGTCCAACACAAGTTTGTGGAAGCCTTCGCTCCTTCGATCCAAATGAGCTCCTTTGTCGCGAATCTGAAAACACATTAAATAGCACCTGAAAAGCCAATATCATAAAACATATTTAACATGAAAGTCAAGGGATCCATGAAACAAATGACATGAGACAATTTGTTGAGAAAAATGAGTTTGATTGTATTAATTCAAATCAAGAAGAACTTTACAACCTGTGCCTTGACGCTGTACAAGCTCCTCCCAGGGTCCAGCAAGAAGTCTCCTCTACTTTGACAAGTTTCACTCTCTTCCTAATGAAGCCAAAAAGGTATGTGATCTCTCCTCTTAAGCTCAACTAGGAAGTCTTAATTTCACCATCATTTACCCTAAAAACTGTTCAGCTTCTAACCTCCTCAGCAACTAGCCCAATGCCTGAATTTATAGTGGAATGGAGGGAAGTTACTAGGTCCTCCTTCAAAGGGATAAAGCCCTCATTCAAAGGGATAGCTCCTCTCATCAAGGGATTAGCTCCTTATCTTTTGGGATGCATGAACCACCTAAGAGCGACCAATCCACGTCAAAATTCCTTCTAGAATCATCTAGAATTAACCCAAAGTGAGTTTTTTAGGATAAACTTGCGCCTTTTTGACTTTCACAGGGGTCCGCACCCACACCTTTAGGGATAGAGTGGGCAGGTCCGTAGTTTTTGTAAACAGAAGGTGCGGGACCATAGGTAACAGTGAGAGAAAGTGCGGAACCATAGTTTTATTTATTTTCAATGTCTTTCTCTCAATTTCAAAGCTTGACTTGAAGAGCTGAGGTCTGAGACATGCTTAGGAGGACAGTACAAGTGATGATAGACCCATACTGACTGCAAATAATCATGGTGACGATATTTTTGTGTAACACCTACCCCTCTGCTATTGAATCTCACCACTCAAACTCAAACAAAACTCCTAAACTTCATAACTAGCCTAATATCTTTTAAAACCAAGCTAGATCATAAAGAGAGAGCCCTCTCTAGGTACAGATTGGCTAGATTCTTTACCTAAAAGTTGGTTTGTAATTACCTCGGACCCCTTTCCTCTTCCAACAACTTCAAGGAAGATCTAAGTGATAACATAGTGGCGACTCCACTGGGGATCTGAATAATTTGTTTGTTACCATTGTTTACTTTATAAGCTACAGACGGAGCCTGAAGTTAGCTAGGTAGCCTTTGAACTGCTCTTGCTTTGCAATTGCATAAGTAAATGAATGCTGCTTCAGTCTATCTTTGTTCTAGTTTATGGATTGAACATCTGGTTCCAAACATTCGACCAGTTCCTCATGTCAAATAAATCTTTAAGAAAGTTTGAATCTCATATTTAAAGCCTCTTAAAGAAATCATAGAAGTTGTTTTGAAAATTCATAAAAAAGCAAAATAGTCATAA
Source organism: Pinus tabuliformis (assembly GCA_031772625.1). Taxonomy (NCBI): domain Eukaryota; kingdom Viridiplantae; phylum Streptophyta; class Pinopsida; order Pinales; family Pinaceae; genus Pinus; species Pinus tabuliformis. The sequence goes on along the minus strand of CM062819.1, from coordinate 75,982,368 downwards.
AATACTCGAAATTTGGCTTCCTGGAGAACTAACTTTTTCTTCAGAATTGTTTTACAGGTTTAGATCTGATCTTTGATGGTGGACAAGGATCAGACACACAAAGGTTAAAATCATCCACCTGGCGACTCCAAAATCGATTTCACTACTAAGACTCCACTGGAGGAATGAACCTTAAAGAACAATACGAAAAGATCAGGCTTTTAACTTGGATTGTTATCTAAGACATTATGTTCTTTCTAAATTGATAGAGTTTTCCAATGTTTTTGAGAAGATTTTAGATTAATTTTTTAATTATTCTCTTTTTAAAATTGTAAATATAAAATACCCTTGCACATTTGAGCATCATTCTTCTGACTCTTTTGATGATCATTTTCCAGTCAAGAAGCCTAAAACAATCAAGACTCCATTGTTCAAATATCCAGAGCTTCAAATTTCAGAGAAATTCCACAACCGAATAATCCATATTCCAAAGAATTAATAGTGATACAGGATGACCGGGTTTGTGGAAAATCTTTCATTTGATGAAATTTTAAATGAATCCAGGGATGAGTTATCAAAATTTCAGCTTGATGAAGATTTTTTAAGAGTTTTATTTATAATTGTCAAAATTAGAAAATACTCTCATGAAACTAAAATCTGTTTTCTTAATTTAGTTGTTGAAAAATATGAAAATGAAATTAAAATTTTGCATTCTCAAATTCAGTCATATAATTTCCGAGATCCTAAAGGATTCTTACAAAATCTTCCTTCTCCAAACCATGAGGAAATTGTACTACCTTTTGATTCGCAGATTGAGGATGATTATGCTTTCAAGAGAAAGACTAAAGAAGTAGTTGTAGGGTTTAGTATTGAGGATACAGCTGATAAATTAGACAATGAAGGCCCAAAAGAAACTATCACACTTTATGCTTTTGTTGATCCTATAGCAGATTATATGGAGGTTCTTCTCAACTCAAATTCTTTAACATGTTTTCTCTATAAGGACCAAATGCATAAGCAGTGGCCTTTATATATCACAATTTTGATTATGTGGGTACATGATCAAATTATGCTTCTGATTTCACTGACAATCAGTCAAGAAGTTCATTTGTTTTTGCAGTTGCTTGATTGGCTTGATTGGAATTTTTGTATTATTTAATTCAACCTGATTTTCAAACAATATAGAGTAGGTAGGATTTAATTAGATTGTGAAATAAGTCCTAAAAGATTTGAATCCAATCAAAAGGCCCTAAGATCTTGATGATTTACTAATTTGGTTTGAAGGTTGTAGCACCTTTTAGTTTTAGGTTAGATCTCAAGTTGTGCAGGAAAAGGTTAAGAATATTTTGATAAAAATACCAAGGCTAAAAATTCCTACCTAAGTGACAAGGTGCTCAAGTGGGATTCAAGAAGGAAGAATAAAGGTTTGGTGTTGATTGGACAATAACCTGTTGGAGTTTAAGCCTGAAGAGAAGGCCCTGAGCTTCAGGAGTATCACTGTCATACATACAATAAGGCACCAAGCAGAAGGAGATTCCATAGTGCAATCAAAATCATTCAGAGGCCATCTGACTTGTTGTTCTTGACTTTCCACTAGGAAAAGCCATCCCCAAGTGGAGCCAATGTTAGGCTCCTATACCAATAGGTGTCATATATCATGATTGACTTGATGAGCTATGTAATATGTTCATACCTTTACTTGTTGCAAAGGTTTTCCATATTTGTAAAAAATCAAAAAGATTAAAAAATGTAAAGAGGGTATACCCTAAAAGAAAAATCAAAGGATGAAAAGAATGAAATGGTCAAAAAAATCAAAGAAAATGAACGCCAACAAAAGAAAGACCAAGGAAAGTGTGCAAGTCTAAATGCCACTACTTTTTACTCTTATGCAATAAACAATTGTGTGCAGCTTGTAACTTATGCTACAATTGATGAACAATCAAACAGGTTAAGCTTGGCTAGTTCGTATTTGAATTTTATGTTTTAGAGATAGAGAATAAAATCTGACCAAACAATTTAATCTTGGCAGATAAGTAGATAGGTAGAGTGAATAAAAGGAGCTCAACAGTTTAATTTGAACCCTTGGATGTAATAAGGCTATACTTAGATATATATCTACATGTAAAAGAAAAGAAAGTGTGATAAGGGTTTTCCAGTTTAAGTGCACCCTAATAAAGAAGTAAAAATGCTAAGATAATGTAGGTAGGGTAAGTAGATGATGGTTGCAGAATAGATGTGTGGTGAATGGTTAAGTTTAGCGGTTAAATCTTTTGCTTTCATCACTTGGACAAAGCACAACTCACATTGGAGACAACACCTCAAGGAGACAAAGTCAGATTAATTAACTTCCTTACTCCATTTTTCCCAAAAAATTCACTAATTTCCCCTAAGTGCTAAAAGTACCTAAACAAGTTAGAGGGGCTCAGAGCATTTATTTGACTTTTGGAGGGACCGGACCCTCAACCCAATAATTTGAAATACCTAAAACACTTAAATCCCCTTCATCAATATTCACCCCTTCATAAAGTCACTCATTCCCTTTATAAAGCTTTTCCTAAGTAAAATCCTATTTTACTTAGGAAAATTAAAAACATTCTATCTACATGAAACCCTCATATATCATTAGCCTAAGGTATAAGTGTTGTATGATGAAATGCATTTTCGGAAAACATTAAACTTAGCGCTTTCCCATTCATTTGGTCATATTAACCACTAATGTTATTATTATGTAATTCCCGAATAAAACAACATTACCCACGCCCATATTATTAAATTATACAAAACTCCACATTTTTACATATCCCACCCCTTTGGTTAAAATATAACCATAATTTGTTTTAAAATAGGATTAATGAGTTAATCAGTAACCCATTAAGAACCTCGACCCTCTGCTCCAATAAATAGGATTAATTAACCCTCATGGTTAATTAATAACCTTACCAGCCAATCCCACCGCCCCCGATGCGATTAATTCATCCTTAAATGTATCCGGCCCGCCTCCACTATATCCCCATCACTTCAAAGCCCTGATAGCCATCCTATCAGGCCCTTGAGATCTAATGGCTATTATGCATATTGCATGACCCTTTGTGACCATGCGTTAGAGCACAATCACAAAATGGTTTTTTACATAGTACCGCCGCCACGCGTCGAATGCTCTATGGAATCGCTGGCTCGAGGCTAAATACCACCCTTCCCCATAAGCAGTGTGATAGAAACCACTTACCGCATTCTACTAAATGAAAAAATGTCTCATCACTTAGTTGCCACGAATTTTCATTTTCATTCACCTGCCAATACCAACCATTTACCCGTTCAAACACAAAAGCCCCAGTTTTGCTTGTTTTTACCTGATTGTGTAGTAAAACCCTATGTAACCCAGCTGCGCCACCTGAAGCCTCTATTAACCAATTTGAGCATATTTTACCTCTCGAAAATCATTCTGGACTCACTCCACAGACCTCTCAAGCTCAAATGAAACATTTTTGACCTCCCCTGCAAACCAATGCTTTCTTAACAATTTGTTTTGTTTTATAGGTGATTAGAAGACCACATCCTTGGATAAACAGTCTTAATACTAGTCATAAGACCCGTTTAATCCAAGATTGTTATAAAATCTATTCAAACAGAATATAAGATAAAACATATAGTAAAAAGACAAGAAGAGGAAACATGAAATTAAACGATTTACTGTTGAAATAGACAATAAAAACCTAAAATATACAGTGAAGGTAAAAGGACACAGTAAAGAAAAATCAAAGTGTATTAGGATTAAAGAGTATCAGATTGAAGACCAAGTCAAGTAAATTAGCTAGCATGAAGATAAACAGCAAGGAAGATAGTTACAAAACAGAGTATACAAATTCATGTCAAAGTAAAGACAGATGAAAAAACAGAGCGGTAAAAGTAAAAAGTAAACAGTAAACAATAAAAGTAAACATGAAGACATTAAGGGTTAAATAAAGATGAAAACACTTTCACCAGCTACAATGAATTTTATTCAAAGTAAAAGTGAAAAACAGTTGAAAGGAATTTAAGGTTAAAAGATGAAATCAGAATAGAAATGGTACATTCTTCAGAAATTTCCTGTTTAAGTCATAGTTTTACAAAAACTATTGTGGCCACTCCAAGAAGTATTTTGAGAAAGTGGAGGAGGTTTTTGTTTCTAACAGGCTAATCTATAGAAACCTCTCTCACGTTTTAAACAGGTATTACCAAGAGGGAGATAAGTGCATGTCTTCACAACCTATTTTTCAATTTGTGCAAAGTATTGTTTTTGACATCTTTTTATAGAGAATATTATGAACAGTTGGAGATGAATTTTGGGAAATTGAAAGAGGTTTATCTCAAAAACATTCCTATATACAAAAACCTATTTCACTTGTTATATATATATTATGGATTGAGATATAAAAGCATATCATTGACCCTAAGTTTGTAGAATTTCTGGGGCAGAATGCACAAAGGAAGGACGCAGTTAGTGATTGGGATGCCTCATCATCAACTAAGAGTTGCCATCAAATTCAACTTTCTCTTCTTTGTCACCATTAATCCATAGAAATAGTTCCAAATAGATTCATTAGTTTTGAAAGTCCTTTATTTAAGTTCTATTAATGTAAATAGTTGGAGATATTTGTGAAACTAATCTTGATATTTTTTCAAGACATTTCAGTTTACAATTAGTATAAATACTTCTTCATTTGAAGTATTTTGGGTGGATTCTTAGACATTGCTGTAATATTGATTATTTTGGAATAAAGTGCTAATTGGACCAACTTTTGTATGGCTTGCTGGATAAAGAATTGATGCAAAGGACTTTCCATACATTTCTTGAATCAAACACTGGATTAATAAGTTCTCTATACCTTATATTTTAAAGTTTTCCTTGTTTATTATATCATCTATGTTTCACATCTGAATGATAAGCAAAAAAGAGTAATTCGGAATATGCTTGATTGCACTCTGTTTTGAATCGTTATTATTCTCTATGTTTTCCTCTGAATTAGGATAAATAGTGAAATCTTAATTGCTCTTGTTTTCTAGTTCGTCCATTTTGATTATTTAGTAAAGAATACTTAACTGCTCTTTATTAGTAATCATTCAAGTCCCTCTTTAAATAGGCTGAATAATTCTTAATTGCCCTTCACCCAATTTGAGTCCATTTCATCTATCCCAAGTCTTTGTTTATTCCCTGTTTGACCACCTTGCTTTGTGAAACCATCTTTTGTTAAGAAACCAAATCTAGTTAAGCCATCTTCTTTGACTCCATTAGCCCAATGGCCTAAACTATTAAGTCCTACCCCTCTGCTATGAATCTCACCACCAAAACTCAAACAAAACTCCTAAACTTCATAACTAGCCTAATATATTTTAAAACCAAGCTAAATCATAAAGAGAGAGCCCCCTCTGGGTACAGATTGGCTAGATTTTGTACCTAAAAGTTGGTTTGTGGTTACCTCGGACCCCTTTCCTCTTCCAACAACTTCAAGGAAAATCTGAGTGATAACACACTGAATGCGAATTCATGCTTATGCCGCTTCCGAAATATCACTTGTGGTATAATAATAATTGTATTGTGTGGGGTTTTTCAAGGCCAAAAGGCTTATGATAATAGTTTCGATAGTTCAAGAGGCTTGAATGAAGACCGATTGCGACTGTGATTGTGACGTGGCATGTGGGTCTGTCCTGATTGGTACAGTCTCTCTGTTAAACAATAAAGTCCTGTGTATGCCTATTATAATTAAAATAAAAGGGACTTTGTTACAGTTTTAACACAGAGCAGTGAGCATGAAGAGGCAGAGGAAGACACAGCGATTGAAAAGCCAGGAATCCGAAGGGCAAGCCAGCGTAGAGGAAACCGAAAATCCAAAGCACTGAAGAAGAGGGAAGCCAAAGGACAAGCAAGCGTAGAGGAAGCTAAAGCGAGCGTTGAAGAAGATGAAGAGCCATTGGGAAGCAGAAATGAACAGTCAAAGGCATCAGGAATACAAAAACAGAAAAAAACAAGGAAGTGGGGGCGAATAATCAGTGTGAGAGGAAGCCGAAGTTCAGGCAGAGGCAGTAGAGGTAGGAGAGGCAAGAGAAGCAAGAGAACATGAGTGAAGTAGAAGCTCAGTAGGTTTGGGAGTAGAGAACTATAGCAAAACAATTATACCAGGTTTGAGTTGGAGCCCACGTGTTGGAGCCTCATAACTAAAAGGATTGGAATCCTTGGGAGTTGGTGCTCCTAAGTGTAGAACTATTGCCTTGGATGAATAGGGTTGGTGCTCCAGAGGTTGGAGCCTCACAAAATTCCAAGTTGGTGCTTGGAAATTGATTGCAACAAGTTATATATTGTATTTATTTCATTGCACTATTTGTGTTAATAAAAGCATTTATTTCAGCTATCTTTTCTTGCGTTCCATATATATATCTTTTTGTGATAAAAAGAACAATTAAAAAGAAATATTGGTTCACCCCCCCTTAGTATTTACAACAATTGGTATCAGAGTGGGCTTCTTCATATTATCCTAACATCTTGAAGAAGGATTCATAGTCATGATGAGAAATCACGAAGCATCAGGAAAACCTCGTCTGTTCGACGACACTAACTTTGGTTTTTGGAAAAAGAGAATGACCTACTACTTAATGTCCCTTGGACCTGAAGTCTGGCATTTCATTCTAAATGAGTAGCAAATTCCTACCACTCTTCCAACAGATCAAGACGAGAGGAAAGCCTACATTGAAAATGCAAAAGCCTTGAACTCCATCACTAGTGGAATCATTGATTCCGAGTTTACAAAAGTAATGAATTGTAACTCTGCCAAAGAAATGTGGGATAAGCTAGTTGGCTTATATGATGGAGACTCAAAAGTCAAGAAGGCAAAGCTTCAAACTCATAGAAGGAAATTTGAAAGTCTGAAGATGGAAGATGAAGAAGATATTTCAGCATACCTCCTCCGAGTAGCTGAAGTGGTCAACTCCCTTAAAGGATTGGATGAAAAGATTGAAGAAAGTACCATTGTTCAAAAGGTCTTAAGATCTCTTCCAGACAAATTTGACTCCAAAATAAGCGCCATAGAAGAAGCAAAGGATCTAGATGCTCTCAAGATGGATGAACTCCATGGAATCCTCACTGCCTATGAGATGAGAAAAGGTGGCCCAAGCTCCAAAGATGAAACATTCAAGGCCTCAAAATCAAATAAGGGGAAAGAAAGGAATGACGGTAGCGATGACTTTGATGTGGAATCCGAATTGGCTCAATTTGTACGAAAGCTGAAGAAAGGATCTAAGCTAAAAGGTAAGTACCCTCTTATCTATTTCAAATGTGGAAAAATAGGTCATTATGCTGCAAAATGTCCTCATAAACATGATAGTGATGACGAAGGAAATTCTAAAAGAAGGGTATACAAAAATAAAGGGATCAATAAAAAGAACTTCTTCTTGAAGCAAGCTAAGTCTGATGAGGATGAATTTTTAGTCATAAAAAAGAAATTAGATGAGGAAAGTGACCATGATGAAAGCCAAGAAACATTATGCATGACATTAAAAAATGATGATGACTCAGGGCTAGAAGGAAATATAAATGAACTGTTAATAAGTGACATTGAAGAAAATGAGAAATTACAGAATAAAATCATTTCTCTCCAGGTAGAAAATGAGGAAACAAGAAGAAGATAAGATCTCTTGGAAACGAAGCTAAAAGAAAAAGAAGAGACTTGCGAAGAACGTGAAGCCGAAATAGTATCTCTGAGGAAGGAATTGGAGCAAGTTAAAAAGGGTTGGAAAAGCTCTCAAATACTTGAGACTACCCTGAAAAGTCAAAAACCTCAACATGACAAGTATGGAATAGATTTTAAAGGAGATTCATCAGGCACTAAGAATAGTGTGAAAAGCTATACCGATGCACTTTCTAGCAACCCAAAAGAAGAAAAAGTATGTCATCAAAGGCACATCCTAGATCCAAAGAATGAAGAGAGAATAACTCCAAAGAAGAATGTGGATTCGAATCATGGATACTACAACAAATACAAGCTAGTATTCCATCAAAGGCCTGTCTCAAATCCAAAGAATGAAGCGGGAGTAATTCCAAGGAGGGAAATTGACTCAAACCGTGGCTACTACATGTCAGGCCAGGGTAACTCCACATTGAACAGAAGAAAACTGAGATATTATTTCATTAGAGAACAATTGTTTATATACACAAAGGGGACGGAACAATTCATCTTCTTGATGACTGTTCACGTTCCAGTTTACCCAACCGCCTTCGGATTAGGTGTGAACATTCCCCCCCTTAATCTGAAGGGATGTTGGTGAGTCCAAGCATCGTTCTGAACTTTCAAGCTTTTCTCTTCCAAGCGCTTTGGTGAAGATGTCTGCAATTTTCTCATTTGTGGAACAATGATGGAGATGGATTGTTTTGGCCTCAACATGATGTCGGATCAGATGATATTTAGTATTGATGTGCTTAGTACGATCATGAAACTTTGGGTTCTTGGCCAACTTTATTGCAGAGGTGTTATCAATCATGAGTGGAGTTGATTGTACTTGTTTTACCTGCAAATCTTCAAGAATTTTCCTGAGCCACACAATTTCTTTCGTTGCTTCAGCTGCTGCCACGTATTCTGCTTCTGTTGTGGAATCTACTGGAACTGATTGTTTGCGTGATCTACAGGAGACAGCTCCTGATCCAAGACTCATAGCATATCCTGAAGTAGATACCCCAGTTTCTTTGTCTCCATCGAAGTCTGAATCAGAGTATCCAATCAAGCTGAAGTCATCCACCTGTGTATACTTGATTCCAAGGTCTTGAGTTCCCTTCAAGTACCTTAGAATTCTTTTTGCAGCAGACCAATGTCCCTCACAAGGCTTTTGCATAAACCTGGAGAGGATTCCAACAGCAAATGAAATGTCTGGTCTGGTAGTAGTGAGGTAGATGAGACTTCCTACAAGCTGTCTATACTTTGTTGCATCCTCAAATTCCTTTCCTTCAATAGATGTGAGCTTCAAGTTTTGTTCCATTGGAGTAGAAAGAGGGTTTCACTCTGTCATGCCAAATCTGTTTAACAAATCTCCAATGTATTTCTTTTGAGAAAGAAATATGGACTTTGGATGTTGGGTTACTTCAGTGCCAAGATAGTAATGAACATAGCCCAAATCAGTCATTTCAAAAAATTTTCCTAATTCTTTCTTTATGGATGCAATATAGCTTTCATTGTTCCCTGTCATTAAAAGATCATCTACATATACCACAAGATATACAACTGTTTTTCCAACTTTCTTGACAAATAAAGTTGCATCATCAAGATCAAAGTGATTGAAGTTGAGTTTCAGAAGATGCTCAGTTAGTTTTTCATACCAGGCTCGTGGTGCTTGTTTGAGGCCATACAAGGACTTCACAAGTTTGCATACTTTATGTTCATGTCCTTTCACAACAAATCCTTCAGGCTGGGACATAAAAACATTCTCTTTTAGATCTCCATTCAAGAATGCAGTTTTTACATCCATTTGATGGACTTTCCAACCGTTCTGAGCAGCTAGTGCAAAGAGTGTCCGGATGGTGGCCCATTTTGCTGTGGGGGAAAAAGTTTCCTCATAATCGACCCCTTACTTTTGTGCAAAACCTTTTGCCACAAGCCTAGCTTTGTGCTTGTCAAGTGAGCCATCAGCTTTGTACTTGTTCTTGTAGACCCACTTGCAGCCAATTGGTTTGGTTCCAAATGGAGGATCAACCAGCTTCCAAGTGCCATTCTTTATGAGGGCATCATACTCCTTCTGCATCGCTTCTTTCCATTCATCATGAGAAGCAGCTTCTTTGAAGGAAGTTGGTTCAAAATCTGTAGACAAGTTCAATTCACAATCATAAGTAACATCCATATCAACATGTGAATTAGAGTTATCTACATCACCTCCATCTTGTCGGTTTGTATTTCTGGTTCCTGTTTTTCCAATTTCATCAGGATGAACACTTTCAAGTGTCTTTGTTAGCCACTTTGGGGGACCTTTCTGAGATGGTCCAGGCTACTCTGTTGATTGAGTTGGGTCTGAATCAAGATTGAGTCTCCCAATTCTATCAATTACATCACTTAAAGCATCATCCGTTGTTGGAGTGTCATGCAGGGGAGATTGTTCTTCAGAAGAAGATTCCACATGTTGATCTAGTATAGGAATCCCCCCTTCAAGATGTGGAATCTGATTATCAAACTCTTGAAATGATTTTGGTTTTGTGAATCTATCCAAGTTGCCGCTCAACAACACTGTCAGATTTGGATGATTCGAGAAAAATGACATCTCTAGATAAAACAAACTTTTTATTTACTTGATCATAGAGGCGGTATGCTTTAGATGTGTTTGAATACCCCAGGAAGACACACTTACGACTTCTAGCACCAAGTTTGTTTCTATGTACCTTTGGTATTAAAGCATAACAGGTGGAACCAAAGATCCTGAGATGTTTTACCGAAGGAACATGTCCATACCACAATTCATAAGGAGTCTTGTTTCTTATAGCACTAGATGGACATCTATTCTTTATATATGCAGCACATAGAACAACATCAACCCAAAACATTGTCTTTACATTTTTGAAGAAAAGCATGGATCGTACCATATTCAAAATTGTTCTGTTCATTCTTTCATCTACACCATTCTGTTGAGGATTATAAGGCACAGTTGTTTGATGTTTAATCCCATGTTGGCGAAGATAGTGTTCAAATTCATTTGATGTATATTCTTTTCCATTATCAGTGCGAATAGACCCAATATGAGATTGTGCATCATTTTCAATCCATTTATGAAAATTCTTGAATGTTTGAAAAGCATCAGATTTGTTCTTCAATAAATAAACCCAACACATTCTGGTGTAATCATCAATAAATGTCATGATATATTTGTTTCCATTTGCAGAAGGAAGAGGCATTGGACCACATAAATCTGAATGAATGAGTTCAAGCTTCCTATGTGCTCTTGAATGTGAATCATGAAAAGACTGTTTGCTATGCTTTCCTAGAATGCAAGCATCACATTGCTTATGTTTTCTAGGAATTGTAGGCAAACCAGCAACACCATTTTTCTTTAATAAGCGAAGATTGTCATAGTTTAAATGTCCAAATCTAGCATGCCATAATAAACTTGACGGAAGTGTACCTTCTTCATGATGAGAAATATATGAGAAATGTTGTGCATGAGCAGAAGTTCCTTGCAGTTTAAGAAGTCTTTCTTCTTCTATACCCCTCATGACAAGTGAGTGGTCAGATGCCTTTCTTACCTCAAGCTTGCCATCAAACATATGAATGGGGTGACCTTGCTGGCGGATGTGGACCAGGGACAACAAGTTTCTCTTGAGCTGTGGGAGATATAGAACATGGTCCAGAAGAAAGTCTGGAAGACCAGGCAGTTTAAGCTTGATTGTGCCAAGTCCTGATGGCTTGATTTTTGACTGATCTGCAAAGTATACTGCTCCATCAACATTATCAGTGAAATCTTCAAAAAAATCTTTCCTATGAGTCATATGACAGGTTGCTCCTGAATCAAGCAACCAGTCATTTTTCGAAGAAGCAAGTGAAGCATTAAACAAGTCTTCATTTACTCCAATGTTACATTGTGCCTCAATATAGTGAGCGGATTCAGGTGCTTTACCTTTGTCTGTGTCATCAGTTTTACCTTTCTGCTGGTTTCTTCTCTGCTCTATTTTGTCCCATGGTAGCTTGCATGTAGAAGCATCATGTGATCCATTTCGTTTGCAGCGAATGCAATGTAAGTCTGCCTTTTCTTCTTGAGGGTGTCTGCCCCCCCTTCCTCTGAAATATCTTCTTCTTTCTCTTGAATGCATACTGTAAAAAATTTATGCTGATAAAGAAACAATGTTATACCTTCCACTTCTCAAGCATATAACATATTGCCATAAAAATTAATAAAATTTCATTTCACGCTCACCCCACCAATGAAAACAGCAGCATTTTGAAAATGTTATTTGACACCATTCACCATATACTATTTTCACACCTCTGTATATTGACCAGACTTTTAAAAGAGACAAAATATTATTCAGTCCAACGCGATAAATTAAAATGGTGTATAAAATGTAAATCTCAATGTCGTTGTTCTTCTTCCAGCACTGTTCTTCTTCTTCCCTGGGAAATCAAAAAACCGATTTCGTTTTGCAGGATCCGATTCAGATTCAAGAATTAGAAAAGCCCCAATTGAGGCAATCGCCAGACCTGATCGGCCCCAATCTTAATATACCAGGTAATAATGAAGAAAAACTTCAGAAGAAGGTAATAAGGAAAAATCTAACCCTGTTCACTGCAATATCCACAATCTTGCAGAAAAATTACTCAAATGTACTCTTAACCTCTAAGCCCGACACGACAAGGCCATTACATAGATCCAGGAAAAACGCGAGTTCTTGATAGTTTCCGTACTTTCTTGACTTATAAGTAAAATATTTCACAAGGAAATCTCAACCGGAATAAATATGACCGGGAAACTGCTCTTGAGAATCGAAAAATATCAGAATAAGCTGGAATTTGTCAAATCAAGATATGACCTAGCCGAGTTTTATGAGTAGCAACGGATTCTGTAGAACCCCTCTCCAGCAGTCGGTCGCTCCAGGCTCGATCCTAACCTTCCACGGACGCCGCGAGATCTATGAGATAAGCTCGGTCCACAGCGTACCGAGTTTTGGCATCATCCGGACTTGGGTTTATTTCGGATCCAACGATAACACACAAGATTGACACGGAGGGCAAAGGGCGCACACAATTTTCAGAGCAGTTTCGACGGAGGCCGTGGCGACTCAGAAAACATCCGACGGTTTGCCAGATGATTTATATAGGAGGATATCCAGGCTTGGAGATCCAAAGCGCAGTGCAGTGGATGAGTTGGAGAGATGGGTAGAATATAGGTTTGAACTGCCAGCCAGCTTCAAAGTGCCGGAGGCTACAGCAGACACTTCTGAGTAAAAAGCACAAAGGCTTGGACACATGGAAGGAGCAATTTGAATATGTTAAAACATGCAAAAGTATCTTGGATCTCGCTAGCTGCAACTAAGTCAGTATTCGCCACCATTGCGAAGGGATTACTCTGGTGCATCGACAGTGGGAGACGGTGGGAGAACGTTACATGCATCTCTGGGCAGCGACAGAGGCAGAGTAGTGTCAGGCAAACGTTTCAGGCAGATGCGTTGGCCAGGCTAACGTTCAGGCAGGCAATCAATGTGCAGAGAGACATAGGACAACAGAAATGAAGCAGAAATGAAGGAGTTACGGCTATTTTAAGAACCTGGGACCTGTGCTCTGATACCATGTCAGGCCAGGGTAACTCCACATTGAACAGAAGAAAACTGAGATATTATTTCATTAGAGAACAATTGTTTATATACACAAAGGGGACGGAACAGTTCATCTTCTTGATGACTGTTCACGTTCTAGTTTACCCAACCGCCTTCGGATTAGGTGTGAACACTACAACAGGTACAAAACTATCTTTCTTGGACATTGTTTTCATTGTAAAAACTTTGGTCATCAAGCCAAACATTGCATGGTTCACAAGAGTGAAACAAAAAGGCTAAAGGACAAAATAATCAAACCATATGGCCCCAAAAGGCAGGGACAAATCAAAACCTTCAATTCATTTGATCCCTTGACCAAATTTGATCTGATTTCCTCATTATGCTACAATAATGGACACTTTGAACAAAACTGCCCACTCAAAAGAGGAAAAACAAGTTGTGAGAATCCCAACATAGATAAATGTGGCCTGGCTCTATATGCTCAAAATAATGAAAATCATTGGTTTGTGGATAGTGGGTGCTCCAGACACATGACAAGGGACAAAATGAAGTTTGTCTCATCGAGCAAAAAGGAAGGAAATGTGTCCTTTGGAAGTGGATTTGCCAGAATTGCGAGAAAAGGAACTGTTGCTATTATCAATGGAAAAGGACTCAAGATGCTCTGCTAGTAGATAGGCTCAAACAAAACCTCCTGAGTGTCAGCCAAATCTGTGATCAGGGACATAATGTTATCTTTAGCGCCAAAGACTGTGAAATAAGGAACTCTTCCTCAGGGGAACTTGTGGCGAAAGGGGTTAGGATGCCAGACAAGATTTACATTCTGGACAAGATTCAAGAAAATAAATTCTACCTGAGTTAGACATATGAAAGTTGGTTATGGCACAAGCGACTTGGACATACAAGCTTCAAAAATCTGATCAATATCAGCAATACTAAAGCTGTACGAGACATCCCAAGGCTATTCAAACCAAATCAAGGAGTATGTGGTCCATGTCAACATGGAAAGCAAACCAGAACCAACCAAAAGACCAAGGAGCTCTCTACATCAAAGCCCTTGGAGATCATCCACGCTGATTTATGTGGACCAACTAGAAATCAGGCATCCAAGGAGAAAGGTACTCTGTTTTATTTGTTGATGACTATACTAGAATGATGTGGATATATTTTATAAAATACAAATCTGAAACATTTGAGTGTTTTAAGAATCTATAAGAACTTGTAGAAAATGAAAAGGACTCAAAAATTAAGTGCCTTAGAACAGATAGAGGGGGAGAATTCACATCAAAAGAATTTAATGATTTCTATAATATACGTGGAATAAAAAGAGAATTCTCTGTTGCTAGAACACACCAGCAAAATGGGGTAGTTGAAAGAAGAAACTAAACAGTTCAGGAAATGGAAAGAACAATGTTATTAGCAGCAGACTTGTAGCCAAAATTATGGAGAGAAGCAGTTGGGACAACTGTCTATACCTTGAATCGAACTCAATTAAGACCAAATTGTGAAAAAACTTCTTATGAATTATGGAAAGGAAGACCTGCTTCAGTAAAATACTTCAATATTGGAAGCAAGTGCTTCATAAAAATCAATGATGGCTTGCCAGGAAAGTTTGATTCTCAGGTTAATGAAGGGATATTCCTTGGATACTCTACATAGAGCAAAGCCTACAGGTGCTACAATTTTCGACTAAGGAAAATAGTGGAAAACATTGATGTAAAGATTGATGAAGACCTTCTAGAAAAAGAAATTGAAAAACATGAAGATGATCCTCTCATTGAAGAAGAAGAACCTGAAGAAGAAGAAATAGATCAGGAAGAAGAAGAAGAGGAAAAAGAACCACCTCATACCCCTTTAAAGATGAATTTTCTCCAGAAATATCATCCAGAAGAACAAATTATTGGCAATAGAGATGAAGGGATGCAAACCCGAAGAATGATGATAATTACACCAAATAGAAACGTTATTGCTCTTCTATCCATGATAAAACTAGAAACATTTTCACAAGAAAGTAAGGATCCTCATTGGGTAAAAGCCATGGAAGAAGAAATGTCCCAAATTGAGAAGAACGAGAAATGGGAGCTGGTACCATGTCCAAAGGACAAAAACATAATAGGAACCAAGTGGGTATTCAAAAATAAAATGAATGAAGATGGACAAGTTATAAAAAAATAGGCAAGGCTTGTTTGCAAAGGCTATTCACAAATTGAAGGAATTGACTTTGAAGAGACATTTGCACTAGTAGCTCGTATGGAAGTTATTAGGATGTTCTTGGCATTTTCTTGCTCAAAAGGATTCAAAATCTATCAAATGGACCTAAAATCAACATTTCTAAATGGGGAACTCAAGGAAGAAGTCTACGTGGAGCAAGCAGAAGGGTTTGATCTAACAGAAAGAAAAGACTTAGTCCGTAAACTGAAAAAGGCATTATATGGGTTGAAACAAGCTCTCAGAGCTTGGTATGCAAGATTGGATCACGATCTACAACAACAAGGATTCAAGAAGGGAGTGGTAGGAAGTAATCTCTACATAAACATAGATGAAGGTAAGTTACTAGTCACACTTGTTTATGTTGATGATCTGATTTTTGCTAGCAATAATGATGAAATGAGCCATGAATTTTCTTAAAACATGTCAAGAAAATTTGAGATGTCAATGATAGGAGAGTTATCTCACTTCCTTGGACTACAAGTATCTCAAACCAGAGCAAGATTGTTTATATCTCAAGCCAAATATCTTAAAGACATGCTTAAAAGATATGGAATGGAAGACTGTGCACCCATGAGCACACCTATGACCACAAATTGCAGATTGAGAAAAAATGATGACTCCCCTCCAGCAAATGCAACTCATTATAGGTCAATAATTTTAGCCCTTCTGTACTTAACTGCTACAAGACTCGACATAATGCAGACAATAGGAATGATGGGAAGATTTCAATATGCTCCTAAACAATTCCATTTGTTAGCTGTAAAAAGAATTCTCAGATATCTAAAAGGAACTCTTGATTTCGGTCTTTGGTACCCTAAGAGCTCAACAATGACTGTAACTACATACAACGATGTTGATTGGGCCAGAAGTGTAGATGATCTGTAAAGTACTAGTGGAAATGCATTCTTCCTGGGAGACTGTTTAGTATCTTGGCTCAGCAAAAAACATACATCCAAATCATTATCCATAGCCTAAGCTGAGTATATAGCTGCAACAAATGTTGTACTCAAATACTATGGATGAAGGAAGCTCTAAAAGATGTCAACATAGGTACAGATCAACCAATTACCATCTATTGTGATAACACAAGTGTTATCAGTCTTAGCAAAAATCCAGTGATGCACTCAAAGACCAAACATATACCAATCAAGTATCATTTCCTTCATGAACAAGTAGCTGAACAAAACATCATCTTGGAATATATCAATACTAAGGAGCAGATAGTTGATATTTTCAAAAAACCTCTTCCTTGAGAAGCATTTGAACATCTTCATCAAAAGATGGGGGTTACTTCTTTAGCATCACTCAAGTTCATTCATAAAGATGTTGCAGGATAGGGGGAGCAGTTCTACAGGGGGAGAAGTTCGATAGGGGAGTCTGTATGAATTCCTTTTCCTTTGATGTCAAAGGGGGAGAGAAGAAGAATATTTCCATCAATAGCAAAGGGAGAGATTGTTGACATAGACTGTCATTGATGTCAATATGGCAATATTGGAGGATCCAAGAGGAGCAATCAGAGCCATCAGAGGAGCAAACAGAGCTATTGAAGGAGCAAATAGTAGACAAAGCCATCAGAGGAAGCAAATAGAGCTATCGGAGCAATGAATGCCAAAGAATACACTATCGAGAGCTATCGGGAGCAATATAGCGTATATGCATGCAAATACACTATCGGAGGTCCAAACACATATATAGTCCAAATACACTATTGGAGGTGCAAACACATATATATAGGCTATATACATTATCAGAGGCAAAAATACTTATATATATGAATTTACACTATCGGAGGCAGAAGACTTAGTTATATTGGAATACATTATTGGAGTGGAGAAAGATATATATATCAGCGATATGATAATCGGTGGTTTGGTTATGTGCCATCACCCCAAACCCTCGACAACGACATATATGTGTAGACCCAATTGATCACATAAGTTCGGGTGCATAAACAGTGAAGTCCACCAAAGGTGTTCCGAAGCATGTTTTTAGTGTATTTTAGCTTTTCAGGCTCTAAGCCTTGGCACGTTAAAACATGCAAATTTGCATTATATATATAAATATCCTATAACTGCAATACATGTGGACCTGTGGAAACAATGAAATATGATTTAATATCATATCGCATCCGCCCTATCGGTAATCGCATATCACAATACACAAAGGGATGTCCTCCTGCAAGCGCCGATTGCGATGAATGTTATAGACCTGATGTAACATTACAGTTTTGTCTATTGTTATGTCGCATCCGACATATCGCAAGTGCTTAAGGCCTTTCACCTCTGAAAGTATCGATTGCAATATACACCGCGGACCCGATAAAGTTATAAATGTGGGCGTAACAAATTTGAAGTCCACCCTTTAGCGTTTTTTTCATATATTCCAGTGTATTACATTTACGACCATAAAAAGGTGGGCCTGCATTTCTTGAGAATCCGACCCTCCACAGTTGATCATCCCTTTGTAGATCCAACAGTCTACATACATTTCGGGTGGACATATAGCTCGAGGAATACCCACCCGGAAATGCGGTATCCTCTTCCTTCCCACTGCTACGCGTCTCCTGCCGAGTGGAATCGGAAGCCATCCCTTGAATATTAGTTCCCGCTTATGCCCCTTTCGAAATACCACTTGTGGTATAAGAATAATTGTATTGTGTGGGTTTTTTTAAGCCAAAAGGCTTATGATAACAGTTCTGTAGTTCAGGAGGCCTGAACGAAAGCTGATTGCGATTGAGATTGGGACGTGGCATGTGGGTCTATCCTGATTGGTACAATCTCTCCATTAAATAATAAAGTCATGTTTTTGCCTATTATCATTAAAATAAAAAAGGGCTCTATTATAGTTTTAACACGCAACAGTGAGCACAAAGAGATAGAGGAAGCCACAGCGACTGAAAAGCCAAGAAGCCAAAGGGTAAGCCAGTGTAGAGGAAACCAAAAAGCCAAAGCAATGAAGAAGAGGGAATCCAAAGGACAAGCCAGCGTAGGGGAAGCTGAAGCGAGTGTTGAAGAAGTTGAAGAGCCAGTGGGAAGTGGAAATGAACAGTTAGAGGCACCAGGAATACAAAAATAGAAAAAAACAAGGAAGTGGGGGAAAATAATTAGTGTGAGAGGAAGATGAATTTTAGGCAGAGGCAATAGAGACAGGAGGTAGGAGAAGTAGGAGAACAGGAGTGAAGCAGAAGCTCAACAGGTTTGGGAGTAGAGAACTATAGCAAAAACAGTTTATACCAGGTTTGGGTTGGAGCCTCAAAACTAAAAGTATTGGAATCCTTGGGAGTTGGTTCTCCTAAGTGCAGAACCATTGCCTTGGAAGAGCAGAGTTGGTTCTCTTGAGGTTGGAGCCTCACAAAAGTCCATGTTGGTGCTTGGCAACTGATTGAAACCAGTTATATATTGTATTTATTTCATTGCACTGTTTGTGTTAATAGAAGCATTTATTTCAGCTATCTATTTCTATGTTCCACATATATATGTTTTGGTGATAAAAAGAACAATTAAAAAGAAATACTGATTCACCCCCCAGTATTTCCAACAGAAATTATCCAGGAATTGAAGACCCAATTGTCCTCCAAATTCGACATGAAATATCTTGGTGCTGCAAACTATATTTTGGGCATGGAAATTAAACAAGATCGGGAAAAGGGAAGCTCTGGTTAAACCAAAGGAATTATGTCGAGACAATACTGCAGAGGTTTAACATGCAGGATAGTAAATCAGTGAAGGTTCCTATTATTGTAGGTGTAAATTTATATGCTGAAAAATATCCCAAGGCACAAGAAGAGGAAGAGGACATGTCCCATGTTCCATAAGCAGGTGGAGCCGGTAACCTGATAATGCAGTGGTCTATACCAAACCATACATTGCACATGCAGTGGGAGTATTGAGCAGGTTGATGTCAAAACCAGGGAAGGAACATAGGAAAATAGTGAAGCAAGTTTTCAGGTGTTTGCGTGGCACTAGTGATTATGGTTTGTGCTACCAAGGAAGACTAGGATTGGACAAAGTTTTGGAAATCTATGGCTTTGTTGATGCAGACTGAGCTCAAGCTCTGGATCAAAGACGATCTACAAGTGGGTATGTGTTTAACCTATTTGGAGATGCAGTCAGTTTGATGAGAAAGAGATAGTTTGTAGTGGAACTTTCAACCACAGAGGAAGAATACATGGCAGTCACTCATGCAAGCGAGGAAGTAGTTTGGTTGTAGAGATTGTGTTCAAGTATGGGATTAGTACAGTGAGCTATAAGGACAGAATGTGTTAGCCAAAGTTAAATTTACTTGGCAAAGAATCCTTATTATCATTCAAATACAAAGAACATTGATGTTCAGTATCACTTTGTGAGGGACATGGTTGAGGAAGAAAAAGTGTTGTTGGTAAAGGTGGACACTTTGAAGAATGTTGCAGATGCATTGACGAAGTTTTCTTGGTGTAGAGAAACAATGGGCGTTGTAGGGCTGGACCAATGACTAAGCTCTCTTGTGACCCTCTGTGTGGAAAGGAAAAGACAAGTGGGAGAATGTTGGGTGTGCGTTATATTCTTTCCACGACCCTGTATTAGGTGGGAGGACCCACCTATGGTTTCATGTATGGGTTTTTCACATGGTTTTGGGCATGATGGTCTTCTGCCCATGGTATCTGTAGATCTGGTCAAGGGAACTACAGTTATGTTCTAATTCAAGGTTAATGGATTGGGTTTTATGAATGCTTGGGCATGTATATATATGTATTGTAACACTGAAAGGAACATAATAATGAAAAATCAATTTGGTAGTCCCTATTTTGGGATCTAGGGGAAATATCTGTGTATTTTTTTGTATTCTTGTCACTGTATATTTTCTATTTTTAAGAATTCGTTTGCAAGTAATTTTTATACATGGCTTAAACTTACAAAACAAAAATCTTAAAAGATTAAATGATCATGATACAAATGTTGTACCAGTGAGACCAGATGGTCTATCGAGTCATAGGCATCTTTGAAGAGAGGCGGAGAGAGAATCAATTGAAAGAGTTCCCCTTAAGATATTGCTTCAGATAGTAAATTAATAAAGTTATTGTATTCAACCATATCATTAGAAGCATGACCAATACATATTCCTCTTGAGACTAATAACTGACCAGATGGATAATATATTACCCAAGCTACCAAAGCTAAAGTATGTGTATTCCTACTAGCACCATCAATGAATCCTAAATACACCAAATCATCCATCGAAACCTGCCAAAGCAGATAAAAAATATCATCATCACTATAAGACCCATAGATAGAAATAAAAGACTATGTATAATATTTATAAAACAAAGAAAATTCTAGGCAAGAGCCTAAGCATAATACTTCTAGAGATAGTGCTCATTTATGGGCTCCGACAACATATTTCCCTAAAATTCAAAAAATTCATATAAACCCTTTTTTAAGACCTTTTTAATGATATAAGGACCATACTGAATAGGTTTAAACTTTCCTGCCCCCAAGGTGTCTTTATCTTGCTCATAGACCAAAACAAGGTCACCTTCAAAGAAAACCCTAGGTTGTATAGTCTTATGATACTGGGATTTTACTCTTTTCTTATGAGCTTTGTTCATTGTGTCTGCATCCCAACGTTTCTTATCGAGATGTTCAAAATGATTGAGGCATTATCAAGACTTGACGTGTTTGGAGGAAGTTGAACTATAATTTGAGAGATGGAATTTCACATTCTATAAGAAAAATTTATTCCAACCCATAAACCAGTTGAAAAGGAATAAAACTTGTAGCGGTCTTTATAGACATTCGATATTCCCAAAGAGCAGGATATAGCATGATGTGCCAGTTGGACTTAGCTTGATTTATCATCCTTGGCAGAATGGTATTAAGGGATTTATTGATAGCTTCTATTTTTCCATTTTCTTGAGGATAGTAAGGAGACAAATTCTCTTGCCAAAATCCCAACTTTGAAGCCAACCCAGGCATCATCTTATTTTGGAAGTGACTTCCATGATCAATGACAATCTCCTTAAGAATATCGAAGTGTGAAATGATTTGATTGAACTGGAAAAGAGATGTTGTCTCACCGTCATTATGGAAAGTAGGCATAGCTTCAACCCACTTGGTGAAGTAGTCTATTGCTACGATGATATACTTGTGGCCCTTATCCAAAGCTAGCTTAAAAGTAGTAAAATAAATACCCCACTTGGTAAATGAACCGAAAGTGACAACAGGAAAAAGTGGAGCTGGATACACGTACATTTTCTAAGTATAAACTTGACAAGGATGTCATTTCTTGACCACTTCAATACAATCTTTGAAAATCAAGGGCCAAAAACAGCCTGCACGCAATATTTTTTGGGATTTAGCAAGCCGAGATATATGACCTCCACAAGCTTCACTATGGTAGTCATTCAAAATTGACTCAAATTCTTCTAATGTTAAAGAACGTATAAGAATTGAGTCAATCCCTCGATGATATAGACTATCACCAATGATAAGATAATTCTTTTCTAGGTGACATAACTTCCAATGTTCATACTTAGAAAAAGAGTGAGAGAACTTGGAAGTCCGGAGATATATAATTATATTTGTGTACCAAGGATCTTGTGAAGAGATAAGAAAAATATGTTCATCAAGGAATGATTCTTCATAAACAACATCTCCTTCACAAGGAAATTATGAGATCAACTCTGCAAAGAACAAATATTTATTTGACTTAGTTGACATAAACTCGAGATAAACTCTTGAAAAATGACAATCCATTTATTATATTTTCCCCCAATCACTTTACTACTAAGAACAAATTGAAATGGGTTGGTGTCAGCCAATACAAAGGTTTTTCTGAGCAGAATGTAATGGCGGAGTCACTGGACAACATGAACAACTACCACAGCCAATTTCCCTACACGAGAATACCTAATTTTAGGACCAACTAAGCCACGACTTAGATAATAAATCACATGCTACTTAAAGGAATTATCTTCTTGAACTAGAACCTTACCAATGGTTGATTCTGCTACTGCAAGCTACAAGAGGAAATATCTACTATATTCAAGCGGACTCAAAAGAGGAGCAGAGGTCAATTCCTTTGTCAAAGCATTGAAGGAGCATTGAGAAAAATCATCCCAAATAAATGGGACTCCTTTCTTGGTAAAATGCATAAACCCTTTTGTGATCTCACCATAATTTACGATAAATATCCTTAAAATTTTGGTTTTTCCTTGGACACTTGGAAGCTGACGAATACTCGACAGGGGAGGCAACTGAAGTATTGTCTCAACCTTGAAGGGGTGTACACGAATACCTTCATTAGACATGATGAATTCCAATAACCAACCAGATCAAACTGCGAAAACACACTTATTTGGGTTCAAAGGGATTTTGTATGAACAACATCTTTCAAATACTAAACGAAGGTGTTATGGATGTTCCACTCTCTTGTGAGAGTGAGTAGCTAGATCATCCAAGTATGGTTCAATTATATGCTTGATGTCATGGAAAGAATAGGCCATGACCCGCTGAAAGGTAGCCCGAACATTTCTCAGGCCAAAAGGAATTTTCCTGTATGCAAACGTACCCGAGGGGAAAATAAATATTGTCTTATGTTGGTCCTTACGACAAATTGTTAGTTTATTATATCCAGATAATTTTTCCATGAAGGAGAAAATTTCGTTTCCAGCACATGCATCCATGATATTATCGATAAATGGAGTAGGGAAATTATCTTTACAACAAGCTATTTTAAAATCCATAAAATCAATGATCACACATATTTTTCCTTGCTTTTTATCAACAGGGACTGGATTTGAAACACATTCAATCAAAGGAATAGGGTAGATGAAACCTGGCCTAAGTAGCTTCTCTACCTCAACTTTAATAGTTGCAAGTTTCCTAGGATTAACTAGTTGAAGCTTTTTCCATATAGGCTTTGCATTTTCGTAGGTCTTGATCTCATGTTGAACTATTGAAGGATCGATTCCAAACATTTCTTCCTAATACCAAGAAAATACATATATAAATTTTTTAAGGAGATCGATATATATTTTGATTTCTTTAGGCAAACATTGAGCTCCAATGAAGATATTCTCAATAACATTGGGATTCTTGGAAATGTTCACTGGAATGGTTTTTGAAATTCTAGACATGTTACCTTTGTCATAAATATGTGATGGAGCTAAAGGGTTGTGGAGATTTCCACTAAAGGAAGGACTATACAAGTTTGATTCAACTTCACGTAAGTCAGGGAGAAAATAGGACTGATGATGCAAGTAACCCTATGGTCTTTCCACACCATTCATTGCTTCTAGAATTGCCTCATCACATAGTAAAACAATATCAAGCCAATCCATAGCCAAAGTAGAATCAACTGTCCAAACCGGAGCCACATCCCCATCTTCATCCTCTAATGGGAGAGGGATGGGATCAGAATTTGTAGAATTCACAATATATTGATACACAATTTTTGCTGTAGATATTCCACATACTTGCCCCTCTTCTAATGTGGTAGTAGAAGGGGCAAGGGCCAAGGATCAGAAAAATATTAGTTTTGAAAGAACCACATTGAGGAATGATCTTGGAAGATGAAATGGCATTGACATTAGCAACAGGAGACGAAAGATCAAAAGTTCCCATCAAAGAAGAATACATTCCAACTCCTGGATTCTCAACAGGCTACTTGGTATTCTTTACCAATGGAACAGTGGATTCAAAAGATGCATTGGGACAGTTAGGACAATAAGCTAACTGAACAAGCGTAGAAATTATCCCTTCATGAGGGAAGCATAAGATGCGAAATAAGGATGATACAATGGCATCCATTGTGTAAACCCCGTTATGACCCAACAAAAGATTGTAATTGAGATTAGCATCTACTATGTCTACTTCCACATTAGCGACCTTTCCCCTATACAAATAGGGAACAAAGGTAGAATTCCATGAGGCCTATGACAATGACCATCGAATGCAGTTAAGATAATAGGAGAGGGAACAAATTTATCTGACCCAATAACCTTCCAACATGACATAAACATGATGCATGTGGAAGCCCCTTCATCAACTATAGTTCGAAAGATGGTCTTTTTTCGATATGTAGATTTAACCTATAAATCCATGTGATGAGGGAGTCTAGTCTTAACATTTGACATATCAAATGTGACTACCATATAATTATTTGGGTCTACTGCTCTAATTGCAATGAGAAAATCACTCCTTTGTGTAGGAAATTTGAGTACTTCTAAAGCTGACATGGCACAGGGGATCTGAGCTAAATATTCAACAATAGAGTAGTTCTGATCATCCCTCACATTGGGATTATAGGTTAAACGTTTTGAGGATCCTTTCGATATTCAAGGTATAGGCTCTACTATGGGCCTCTCAATATGTAGAGGTTCTGAGGTATCAGAAGCAGTGTTAGCTTTAGAAGGTTCGACCTCTCCATAATCATGAGCTCTCATTTAAATATCAACATGAGAATTAACCATATATACATTCGATGTAGACTCCCCATCCTGGTTTCCTCCTAAACGGGTTATAGCACTAGCATCCGCGCCAACAAATAATTACTGTCATTAGGGAAAAGGGTTAGTAGGCACAACCTAGGAACTAGAAGAGCCTTTTTGAGCTAACAAGCACTGAGCATCATGAAGCTTTTGGCAAAGATGGCTAAGGTGATCCCCACTGCATAACTTACATGGTAACTTGACCTTCATCTTAGATTCATTTTTTCCCTCACAATTGTCATCAATGGGTTTATTAGCATTTCCCTTCCCTTTCTTAACTTTTTTCTTCCCATGGCCCTTCTTCTTCCTATCATATTTTTTATTTCCTTTTGGATTTACGGACTAGAAAACATTAACTACTAAAGGCTGAGAAGGAGAAGATATTGATGATGTAGTTTATGTTGCAGAAGGATATTGTAAGACAACTGTTGTAATTGATTCAACAAACTATATGTATTACTATCAATCGACCATATAACACCGCCAACATGGGGAGCCGCTTTTGGTTCGGTGAGGTTGATTTTCGACCTAGGAGCATGTGGAAAGATATTATAAAGAACTCATGACTGGGAGTAGTTGAGCTCTAATTGTTGGGCTCTAAAGATAATTTGTTCTTCTGTGAACACCCCGGAAAGTGACACATCCTTAGAAGTATCTGGTTGCATTGATTTGAAAAAACATTCCAGAAGGAATTCATCAGTGATATATGCCTTAGTCATTCTCTTCCTTCTGTGCCACTCTTGGATGTGTTTAGAAATATGTGTATCCTTGTCCTACTCAAAATTAGCTAGAAGCTCAGTTCTGGTGTCGTAACAGACAAGCAACTGAAAATGGTTTAGAAACATTGTGGATAAATCACCAAACATAGAAAAAATACCCCCCCCTTAACTCAGTGTACTATTTAGCCACATTCCCAGTTAAAGTGTGTTGGAATAATCTCAACCTAATTCAATCATCAATCAGGCTGTTAGAGGAGCACCATAAATGGAAAGTGGTTATATGGTCAGTCGGATCCTTACCAGACTTTCCTTCAAATTTAGGAATATTGGATGGAAGGTTAGTAGGGACTTGAGGCCAAGCTAATTTATAACAGATCAAATCATTCGTTAATTTCAAAATATTTGGAAAGTTACGCATTTCTGGGAATGGTAATCACAGAGGAATAGGATAATTCCAAGTGGAATTTCCAATGCTCGAAAAAAGAGTACCCTCAATTTGGAGTGGCACCAGGCTTCCATGGTTTACTCATATAAATACTTGAACCATAAGTAAAACCTTTTGGTTCAGGGGTATACAAAGGGTATCCACCCCCTACTACAGGGTTACTTGTCATAGGGATACTTCCTCCTAGTGGAACATTATATTAAGGGGGAATCCCATGATAAGGATTCCATGCAATAGCCAAAGGAGGAAAAAATTGTGAAGTACTAGAAGTAGGGAAGGGAATACTCCCCTGTTGACGAAATAAATGGCAAAATTTTACTGACCCAAAACCACTGAAGGATGTGCCAAACCCTAGTGTTCTTGAAAAGGATTGATTTTTTAAGCATGATTGGAGAAAGGCATTGATCCTAAGTTCAATGATGGATTGGAAGGAGGAACATGTCCACTTCCAAATTGAAAACCTTGTAAAGGCATTGAACTAGTAGCCATTGAAGTTATAGATGTATAATACATAGAGGGTAAATTAGAAGATACAAAGGGAATTCCACTAGATGGCATCTCGAAAGGATAATATCCTGTGAAAGGATATGAAGATTGTGTGCCCCCACTCATAATCAAGATGGAGGTAGAGAAAAAAAACTATCGTACTAGGTGCAATAGTAAATATAGGAATAGTACCTCCTCCTACAATTGAGGAAGGAGTATGTACACCAGTAGTATCGGAAGAGCCACTAAGATTGGCCATTGAGAAGAAAGAAGGAGAGTGAATAGGGATAGCCAGCCTATGAGTCAGAGTACCAATGTATGAAAAAAATTAAGGAAGCTGAGAAGGAAGAGGTTCCGTAGGAGTCTCAAGAGGCTTCAAAACGTCTCTGATTTCTACTTCGTCTTCTGACTGGAAGAGAAAGCACTCTAGCATTACTGCCGAGATTATGGACTAGACTAGGTTCACCCTTTGAAATGAGAGCCCTCAGAGAAGGATCCCTCTCTATTGCGTTAGCTAACACTGGTTCAAAATCACCAACAAAAATACTCCTACACCTTCTAGGTGAAGGTTCGATACTCCCAGGTGAAAGCCCACGAAGCCTTCTAGACCGCCAAACTAATTGGTAAACCACTTTTATATATTAAGATAATTTAAAGACTCAAAACACATATGACAAGCTAGGAGCACAGAGAACTCACTAAAAATATTCTAAAGATACAACGAATAAAATAACTTTCAGGTATTTCCACTCTAGGTGATTAGGACTAGACACAAAAATATAAGAAAGTGAAGATATGGATCTCCTGAAGGTAGTTTGGGATGATGAGGGGCCAAGCTTACTAGCAAAGATATCATAAGTAGTTACGCTGACCTACAGACAATATCCTTTTTTGGTGCAAGTACCCAAGCTTTGTAAGAGCACCCTCCAGAAGTACTATGAAAGTGATGCAATGTCTGCCTTAGGTGTCACGGGTATTCCCCCTGCAATCGCCAGTGTCATAGGAAAGTTGACTAAGTTCACCGGTTTGTGATCATAATTCAAGTGTAATAGTCATGTGAGTGTGATCCAACAAGTAGGAGAGGAGGTATCTCTATTTCCTTATCTTCACACGTCCTCATGCTTAACTCATGTGTTAGAAGAGATTTCCCAGACAGTTTAAAGAGATTGGATTTCCACTCTTCAGTAAACTTCTATAGTTTCATTTCAAGTGGCTTTGGAGAGTTTACTCTCCTCACACCTATTCCAAGACCGTAATGTCCTAGACTAGTTGATGTTACTATGACAAAAATAAAAAGTCTAGTTCATTTTAATTAAGCACTTATTTTAAGTGGCTGTTATTTAGGACATAGGGTAGCGAAAGTGAAACTAATGATGTTATGATGAAAAATAACTCAATAGAAAACCTAGGCTACATGCAAATGCAACACTTCTTTTTCTTCAATGCAAGTGATTTCTACAAAGGTTCTATGAGAAAGCTATGAAATCAAAACTCTTTTTATTTTCTTTTTAGGCACTCACACATTCAATCACCTAAGAAAAAACTAAACGATGTCTACAATGCAACTTACCCTAATGCACACTAACATGTAAATCCAAGATTCAAGTAAAGCTCACAAACAAACAAAGTTGAACTCAAACAAAAAAGCCAAATTTTCAAGCAAAAAGAAGAAAATCCGAGGAAAGAAATACTTCTAATGCAAAAAGACTCTTAGCTCTAAAGCAAGAATTCACACCTTTGTCAAAGATTCAAAATTAAAAAAAAAACAAAGAAAAGAAACCCAAAGAAAATGTTTTTCTTTTTCTTCAAAAGATTTAAATACTACAAGTTTCTGAAAGTGAAAGAAAGTATCAAATTCAAGACCAACAACAAGAAAGAGACTCAAATATCACTAGTCATTAATAATCCCAAAAATTAAAAGAATAATGTGCATAAGAGACCAAACAAATCAAGTGATTTGGTTAGGAGGATACAAGGAATTGTAGAAATCAGAAAGATTCCAGAGAACTAAAATCTCTCGTTTACCCAAGAATTGCAAACACTTTTCTCAAACAAGCAACGAAAAGCAAAAAACAAGTCAACTTCAAGAATGTAAAAGAAGAAATCAAGAAAACTAGGTTATAAACAAGTTTCAAGAGCAACCAATTGTCCAAACAACATAGAACAGTCAAAAACTTTCCAAAGAAAGTTTGAAGCCAAAATTTAAGTATAAAAAGCTTCAAAAACTACAAACCCTAGGTTGGCATAGGATTTTCACCAAATAGATGGAAGAAATCAACAATAGCTAATAAAAAGACAATTCCAAGACTCATTCAAACAAGAAAGAGACAAGAAAACATTGTCAAACCCCCAACAAAAGACAAAAATGAAAAAAATCAAAATTTGCAATCTATACATGAATATGTAACTCTTGTGATGCATATGTACACAACTGTTTCGAAATAAACTAGTGTATACACATGTTTATTTAGAATAAAACCTGTATGTACCGCTTCTGTATTCAACAAAAAGAGCATATAAATGGAAAATTAGGGAAAAAATAAAAATACAATCCCTGATCCCAGAGATCAGGTTGAATGACCAGATTGGCTAAGAGTCAAGAATTCCATAAAGATAAAGAAACAACAAACAAAAACCTATATCAAAGAATTACAACCCTTCTAGGAAATACTTGAAGGTATTCCCCGCAGAGTTGCCAATTCTGTTGGCGGGAAACATTCCCTGAGGTAAGGGTTGACAACCTCAATAGAGAATAACAATACAATCAACAAAGAGCAGTCAAGCAAGCAGACCAAGCATGTGAATTACTACTGGTGGACTTGGAAACTTACTTGGAGGTCCTATGTTTGATTATGTTCCCATAGGTTCCAAACCTCTGCTTCCCTTCAGAATCGAGCAGACCTACAAGTCAATTCAGAGAAGCATATACATGATATATAATTTAATGTGGATACATAGAATATATGTTATATCATCATATATAAACATAGAAATTTTTATTCATGAGACAATAACATATCAAGAATATTACATGAGATTCTTTATTGATAATAAGCAATTTGTACAAGAAAGGTACAACCTGATCCAAGCCAAAGAACTAACGAAGTCTTCCTTTGGATCTGTCTAGCCCGAGCCATGAGGAAAACCTCTATAACAAATGCAAGGATATGTTATAAAGATGATGAACATCTCTGCAAAGGAAACCGGGGTTTCCATAAAGACTGGGAGTGCAGAAGGCACAAGAAAATCAAACTTGATCTGGGAGAAAATTGGGTATAATGTCAATAGCCCTTCTTTTATATCCTTTAGGCATACCCATCGTGTGTGAAATTAGTTAATTCAGTTTTGGGGCTCTTGTAGTTATCTTGGTGAAACCTGTGAACGCGCCTAAATAACATTTTACTATTTGTAACGTGGGATGCAGTTATAGAACCCGCGTATGTACACACTTTTGAATGGGTAAAGTCACATATGGAATTTGAAATATTGTTTTTTAATATAATATTAATTCTGCATGGGAAAAGGCTGCCCAAGTCCACACAAGAGCATAAAGTCTACAGGAGCTCTAAATGATGCTAAATGATTCTTGAATACTATGAATACCCAAAAGAACCACAAGAACAACCTTGAAACCGAAGGAAAATACCAATGTCAACAAGGTAAATTCAACTTGAAATAAACAATTAAGCACCTCAATTGGAATGAAAAAATACCAATTCACCAACCCAAAGAATTTCAAAGCCATAAACCAAAATGGTCTAAGAAAAAACGTAAATAAATGCCTACTTTCCATAGAGAGAACTAGAAACCCTTCTACTCTAATACCACACAAACAATGACCTTGTAGCAACATCTACAGACCAAAATTGGTCTGGGATAAAAAATACCTTTGAATTCACTTTCCAGTAGGGGCGAGGTCGAGTACATGACCGCCAATTTGAATATAGGCCCACGCTCTATGGAATGCAAATAAATAATGAAAAAAATCAACCCCAGACTGTAATCAACATGGACGAAACTCTAAATAGGGATAGCTCCTCACAATCAAACCTCAGTGCTTCAACATGCAAACAAAGGATTAAATATCTCATTATAGACTGAAACCAAGTGCAGGAGGTTGAGGAATGAACCTCACCTCCACTCCCTTGTGTAACATACCTCTACCATGTTGGAAAATGTAACTACGTTCAATCTTCATAATTTTTATTACACCCATGTCAATGTGTATGTTTTATGTAACAAACAAAAGAAGAAATAAAATGTATTATTTTAAAGCATGGGTTTCATGCTTGTTGTTGATGGTATTTTAGGTAAAAGCATGGTCTTCATGCTTCTAGGGTTTTTAGGTCATAGGATTTATTTTCATGGATTAAGAGAGTCAACATCATGATTATAAGACCCATATGGGCAAGATGTACCATGTAAAAGAATTTATTTTGAGTCAAAGAAGTCAAAAATAACCTCGTAGCACAAGTCAGCCCTGCCAGAGATAAGTCAGCCCAGAAAGGGGTATTTGACCTACCCATAAGAGTATAAAGAGAAGTAGTTTGACCTCATTTTCTCACCAATTCAATATGCAACGAAGGAGCTTGACTTTATGAGTAAATTTCAAGAAGAAGGTCAAGAAAAGCAAGGAAGAAGGAAGCAGAAGTTGGAAGGAAGGGAAATTGATGTTTTGGTCATGGTTTCCCTATTTTTCTCTCACATGTGTGAGGATACTCAGTTTTTGTAGGGGCCAAAGTTGTAAAACAACTGCAAGTCCAAAATATTGTTGTGTGGGGCCAAAATGTTGAGTTTGGTGTAGTTCTAGAAGGATTTGTCTCTCGTTGACTTGGTTTGAATTTGACCTAATTGGAAGGTCTTCTTGGAGGGTTGACTTGGTGTTGAAGGAGGCTTTGTTATTATAATTTGGGTCTTGATTTTCTCACTTGAAGCAAATTCTATAAGAAAAGAAGATTTTTTTTGGGTTTTCCCCTTCGAGGTGTTTTCCCTGGCTTGGAGCCTAATTTATGTGTCCATTGTCTTTACTTTTTTTCCTCTTTATAATTGTTTAATGAAGAATATATAATAAAAGAAACATAAGAAGATAAATAAAGTTTACAGGCAATTTTTAATATCAAGGATAAATTAAATTAATAAGTTCCCTAACTGCATTCTCCATCATGGTTTAGAGCTAAGGTAAATAAGAGAAGGCAACTGAAAGGACACAAATTAGAGGTTACTTGTCAAGGGGAATCATTTGTAGAAGGAAACAAAAAAAGAAGTAGAAGACGTATTGATCTAGAAGGAAGATTACTACACGGAAGAATACCTTATCATCAAGGTATCATTGGAAATTCTCTTGTATACTTCATCATCTTGATAAAGGAAGGAAGAAAAAAAGAGCCTTGGGATCACCCTTCACTCTTTGAAGTTGTTTGAAATAACTTATTGTTGAAGGCATCCTACATGACATCTAGGGCATCTTTGAAATATCTTTGGAGGTCTTGAAAACCTCAAGATATTTCGAGACGTCATTTAAAATAAAGAATATTGGTTGACAAGTAAATAGTATACTATTTTATATGTCTCAATATATAGACAACATCACTTCATTTTGAAAGGAGAGAAACAAGCTTTTTGGATCAACAGATTTCCTAGCATGGAAGAAAATAATAGAATTTGCACTCATAGAAAATGAAGTCATGGAGTATGTTCTTGGTGAAGTTACTAAACCAAGCAAAGATACGACTCAAGAACTATCAAAGTATACAATGGAGAAGTACGAGCACAAAGAATCATTAAAATGTTAGCTTGTTCCTTTTGTTGTTGTTTGAAGACATCTAAGGCTATGTATGATAAGCTATTAAAGTTGTACTCTATAAGTACACCAGGTCAAAAGGTTTCCTTAAGAAATCATCTATATAGAATAAGTAAATCTAAGGATGAATATATGGCCATCTATGTAATGAATATATTTCAAATAAGGGATCAATTGCAAGGGCTTGTGAAGATTATTTATGATTCTGAAATGACTATGTGTGTATTGAATGCTTTGCCACCTGATTGGAGTAGTTTTGCAACTAGCATCTACTCAAATAAAGATATTATACCCTTTGATGAATTATGGGCTCAATGTATCTTGAAACATTTTATAATCAAGGAAAATGAAAGATCTCAAGCCTTCATTACAAGAACGGAGAAGTTGAAGAAAGAGAAGCTTGGAAAGTCCAAGAAGAAGACAGACATGTCTAAGATTCAATGCTTTGGATACAATGAGAATGGAAACTACAAAAGGGGTTGTCCAAACATCAAAGTGGAAAAAAAAGTAAAGAAATAAGTGAAGCTAATATAGCTGAGGAAAGGGAAGAACCTGAGAAGAATCTGAAAGGAGAAGATCCGAAGGATCTTTATTATTGAAGAAAGTTTCATCTCTGTTAGGTTCTTTATGAATTTTTGTCTTTCTTTTATTTGAGTAGAAAGTAGACTAGAATGCATTATTGTAGACTCTATAGGAGTATTGATTTTTTAAAAATCATGGCATCTTAGATATAAGAACATGATAGCAGAGAGATTAATATACTTTCTTAATTTGATTTGAGAAAGATCGTCTATTTTAAATAAAGTGAGAAGTTTGGAACCATGTTGCCTATATATTAGTTCATCCAAGTATTTTCTAACATCATGTTAGAGATAGTCATTTTACAAAGAAGGATCCTTAAGATCCTATAAGACTCAAGAATCATCATTATGGAAGATTCTTGGAAGTAGCACTATGACTCGTGTATTCCATCTAGTTTGGAATCATATATCTAAAGGATGGAGGAATGCTAATGGTGAAGTAATAGAATGAAAGACATAATAAAAGTATTTCTCTTCTTGGAAAAGGAAACCTATCTTTGACAAGTATAAAGAAGCAAGCTTGTTAAAAACATGGCTATATGATTATACGAAAACAAAGGCATGTATATTCTTCCCTAGAGCAAGGTTCATATCTACAAGAATCATGGAGGAAGAGTTAGTTATGAATGTGCTTGTGATGTCTTCCATATGGTTGCATAATGCTCGAAAGAAGAAATTTGATATAGTTTAGAATGAATGGAGATCAAGACTCTCTCACAAAAAAAATTCATGGCATATAACAATGTTGATGAACATTAAGTATATTCTCTGAAAGAAAGAAAGGGAGTTAACATTGACAACTCCAAGAAATTTATTACAGCTTGGTAATCAAGCTCGATCTATGGAAACTCTGATGACTACAAAAAGAAATATTCATATGGAGATGGATCATGCAAAAGGATGTTGATCTCGAAGAAATCAAGTGAAATGATGCTTTGATAAGGAGGGCCATCATGAAAAGGTATGTTTGGTATTTAATTTTTTTGACATTGGTTGTCTGGGTAACATATTGTATTACTACTTGGTGGGATATTACAAGAATGCATAACGACAGTTGAGACAAGTTCAACTGTGGGTGTAGAACTCAAATCAACGAAGATATGAATTGAGTTGATGATATTGACAATCCTTGGAAGGTTATTTAGTCAAGGTGTTCATATCATCATCTTAGATTGAAAGGTGGTAGTGAAAGAAGATAACTTGATGTTCATAAACTAAGATCGCTTTCACGAGGAAGTTGCGACTAGCTTGAAGTTTGACAAGGTTCAACATAATACCTTCATGATGATTAGAGGAAAGTGATTTGCTAAGTTGATGGCTCGAATCTTGAAACTAGATTAAAGGAAGAATATGGATACATAATATCTAGAAAGGAAAGAAGCTCAATATGATGAGATATAAATGAAAATAAGGAGTCA
Source organism: Pinus tabuliformis (assembly GCA_031772625.1). Lineage (NCBI taxonomy): Eukaryota > Viridiplantae > Streptophyta > Pinopsida > Pinales > Pinaceae > Pinus > Pinus tabuliformis. The sequence continues at coordinate 75,947,996 of CM062819.1, read as the reverse complement.
TGCAGTTATGAAGAATCGATAGTTGATGCATTTATGAAAACAAGCTAGAGAGATTTTGGTTATGAATTCCCAATTGAAAGGAAGTGGAAGAATCTCCTCTATATCTGAGATGGAGTAAAGGAGTCTCCTTAAATAGGAGCAAGGATCTATTCCCTAGTAAAAAGAAAAAGGATGGGGATCTACTCTCTGGTTGAGAGGGAGTGATGTTGAACATCTTGTATTTTCTCCTTCATTTGTCATGCACTTGACGAGGACTATCAGCCATAAGCCTGTGCGAAGGCCATGGAAAGAGAATGGTGGATGGAGGATTCGATAAATTTGTGACTTCCGTGAGGATAGAAAATCAAAGATATGAAATGGACCGACACTCTTTGATGATTGGATAGGTATCCAAGACAAGAGTGGTCAAAGAGGACCTACATTCTTTGATGATTGGGAATCCATGATAAGAATAGTCCTAAAAAGGCAGACCTAGTGAACATTCAAATGGGGTATGTGTCTTGTAGAGGTAGCGTGGTATCTCACGTAAAACCTCCTAGCATTATCCTCTTGTATATGAAAGATCTTGTCAATGTTAAGGCCTTACAATGTTGACAATGCTAGTCATAATGTTAATGATTAATTTGTTTACACTGCAACAAAAATTAAAAAAAAAGTTTCATATCATTAGGTAATGATATTTTGAATAATAGGTTCACCTATCAAATCAATATGGCTTAAGATCATTCAGCAACTATAAAAAATATTTTAGGATATTTATTTTAATAATACTTTTTTATTTACATAAAATTAATAAAGTAACTATAAAAATATTTCAGGATATTTATTTTAATAATACTTCTTTATTTACATAAAATTAATAAAATAATTTGGTAAGAAATTTTATTTTGTTTATGCAATTACATATTAAAAGAATAATCCAATTATCATATTAGTATTAGAGATGGATTGCATCATATTTATTTTTTAATATAATTTTATACCAATAAAATCAATATTTTATCATTGAATATTTTACTAACGTCCATAAAAAAAAAGTTATTTTATGAAGAGGATGGAGTCTACCTATCCTACCAATATAGCTTGAGATCCATCGATGACGATTCTAGAGATGAGGCCGTTGACTTTGACTTGGGAGTATTCGAAGAATCATAGCAATTATTGTTGAATCATATCCATTATTATTGTGTGGCGAAAGGTCGTCTAACAGATTGGGCCAGATCACTTCGTTAGGACAGATCAACGGAATGTTATATATATATATATATATATATATTTTTAATATAAAATTTGTGAAAATTATATTTAAAAATATGTTTTTTTTTTTATACTTCATAGATTTAAAGTTAAGATAAAATAATATTTATTATTATTAAAATGTGGTTGAATGAATTTTTTTGGATGAAGATAAAAGTTAAGATAAAATAATATTTATTATTATTAAAATGTGGTTGAATGAATTTTTTAGATGAAGATAATGATATATATGGTACAAATGATTATGATTTTTTCACTAATAAATTAGGTTATCACATACAAGTTGTTAATAAAAAAACATAGAAACCATATTTTACTTTTATACCAAATACATCAATGACTTTGTTGTTTGTCTTGAATAAGACAACATTCTCATTTTCCCATGTGAATATTTAGTATTAGTAGACCATGACTTCTTTCTCAATATTTAATACATTATTAACATCAAATAAAAATAGTTAAAAGGTACATTATTTGTTAACCATTAAAGCAAATTTATTTTTATTTTAATTTTATTAAAATGTAATATATTTATTTTTGTAAATACAAAATTTGTGAAAATTGTATTTTAAAATATTGTTTTTGATATTTCATGGATTTAGATTTAAGATAAAGTATTGCTGAAAAGTGTGCAACAAGAAATGCTTGTTGAGAATGCAACAAGATGATGGAGCTTAGTGGAAAGGAGTCGCCTTCACTAAGTGGTCCCGTAGGCAAGTTTTGGCGCAAAGTCTATTTTTAGACTATGTCTATTTTTAGACATATGGATCATGGTCTATGAGTTGCAGTTTGCTGTTTATGGATGATTGGTCATGTTGGGAAAAATAGATGAACTTCTATTTTTGGATCACAACAAGAGTGATCAGAGTCTATTTTTAGACTGCTAGTGAAAAATAGAAAGGTCAAATATTATTGTCTCATAATAATATTTAGACTATAAACTTTATCTTATCCTCTTGGAGCACTTCAGTTTGAGCTACAGATGTGGCACATGCAGCTATCAAAAGGAAATATGCTTTCTTTATGAGTCAGTTGAGCTATTGCATGCAGGACATCAGTTAGAACTCATGTGGTTGAGTTCTGTGGAGTTGATGAGCAGTTAATGGAGTTGTGTTCAGTTTGACTTAGTTGAACTAGTTGTATTTAGTCTAACTGGCCAATAGACTAAGTGATGAGTTGCGTGAATTAGTTATTAATTAATTCACTAATTATTAACTCATAATGCAACTGAAGAATACATCAGTTAACTCAGTTCATGTACAGTTTAGTGGAGACAGGTGTCAGAGGTTGAGATTGGGATTGAGTTATGCCAATGATCTCTGCGTAGTGTGGGCCAATACCAAGTGAAATATAGCTTGTGCTCACGTGATTTACAGTGTGGGTGATTTTCACAAGGTAAATAGGAGTTTGGATCAGCCATTCTCATTCATTCTCTTGTAGGATTGTGCAGTGGAGGCAGGCAAGCAATGGAGGAGATTTGGAGATCAGATCTGAGCTGTATTGTGTGTAACAGGTGGAGATAGTGCTGGATACTTGTGAGGAGTATTGTACTATGTATTGTTACATGTTCTCAATCAATATAATATATAGATAGTTGGGGTTTTTAGCGAGATGCTTTCCTCGAGAAAATACTGTGTTGATATGTGTGGTTGATGCTTCTATGTGCGCATGTTATTGTTTCTGCTTTTGCAAATTGATGATCAACGTAGAGGAGGTTATGTATTATGCATGTATTCCGCAATAGTGTATAATTGGGATAATCTCTGTTGAATATGTGTTTATTATTCAAAATTTCTACATGGTATCAGAGCGAGCTGATTTGTAGAAGAAGTTCTACATGGCATCAGAGCTATTGATCATCAGATCTACTATTCAGGAAGTGTTTACATTCTATTTCTTCAGGCAGAGTCTGTAATCGGGCCAGGTAACCTCTGGATTCATCCTTCCTTTGGAAGGTGAGATATCCGGTAAAAGCCCATACAGTCAATCTCTGTACGAGAAATACTTTGTTCTCAGGAATCTTAGATCGGAGGCGGTTGATTTTGTTGAGCTGGTGGAATTCGAATTTGCAGCAGTGTTTTCTTGGTGTCAAAGTTGAAATGTCTTTCAACAGATTTCGATTGGAGTATGCCCTTGAGGGCAGCTCAAACTATATTGCATGGAAGGACAAGATGGAGGTGGTATTAGATGATAATGGGTTGAAGGAGTTCATAGATGCGGATGTCCCAAAACCTACTGATGCTGCTCAAGTCGGGGATTGGCAAAAGAAGACAACAAAGTGTTGAAGGATTTTGTTAGAGGGCGCGAGTTATCACATTGTGTCCAGCCTCCATGGAAAGGCTTCTCCATATTTGATGTGGAAAACGTTGACAGAATTATTCCAAAGCAAGAGCGACCAGAGGAAGTTGGCGCTCAAGGATAAACTCAGAAACATTAGGTGTGAGAATGGAGACAGTATGCCTCAGTATCTCACGAAATTCACCCAATGCCGGGATGAGCTGGGAAGTGTGGGGGTAGCTGTTGAGGATGAGGATATGGTGAGTCTAGCACTCCTTGGCCTTCCTAAGAGTTGGCATAGCTACCAAGACTCAGTGAATGGAAGGGAGAAATTGCCAGGATGGGAGAGACTTTGGTTGGATCTTGTGCAAGAGGAGATTAGACAGTGCACCAGAGACAGTTCTTCATCTATGCATGATGAGGAGAACTGTGCCTTAGCGAGTAAGGCGAAGAAGGGGAAGGGGAAGGTTTCTCTTTCCGAATCCAGTTCTTCCAATAATGGGAAGAAGGTTGACAAGTCGAAGGTGAGATGCTTTTGTTGTCATGAATTGGGCCATTATGATACTAATTGCCCAAAGAAGAAATCCAAGAAGGGGTCCGCGAAAGGATTTGAAGGTGAGGCACTTGCTTCACAGTTTGAGTTGGATTTCACACTCTTCGCATGCATGGTTTCATCCATGATGGGAAGTGTTTGGTTTCTTGACAGTGGAGCTTCTTTCCACATGACTGGTGACAAGAGTTTGTTCAGTACATTGGAGGAGAAAGATCTCCAGATACACATAACGATGGGTAATGATGAGAAGTATAGTGTCTCAGGTGTAGGCACAGTTATTTTTCAGAGGGAGCATGGAGCTTGCCTTACCTTGGCTGATGTCAAGTATGTACCAGGACTGAAGAGAAACTTGGTGTCGATCACAGTGCTGGAAGATAGAGGCTATGATGTAGTCTTCAGTAAGGGAAAGGTTTTCCTTAGACACATCATCACTAGACAGGTGAAGAAGATTGGTTCACGGGTCAAGAACCTGTATGCTCTTGAGGTTCAAGATGCATGCAAAGCCTTGAGTAACGAGGCAACTGATGGAGACTTGGTGGTTGAGAGGGAGCTTATATTGCCTCTCAACATGCAGAGCCAGAAGAAGTCTCAGACGATTGTGCAAGAGCCACGATTGGTGCAACAGCTTCAGGAGGTTGTGGAGCAGCCACAACAAGGGAAGCTGAGAGGTGATCAAGTAGAGACATCTACTCATGCAGAGACCTCCAGTAGGGGGAAACTTCGAGCCAGGTGGGCTGAGGGATCGCATGCAGCCATACCTCCAGGTAGGAGGTGGGGTGATGTGGATTGATCATCCCAAGGAGGAGGGGCAGGATCCTTGGGTACCCAACCTCTTGGATGAGACCTTGCTACAGGAGCCCCAATGTGAAGTAGCAGGAACTGACTGATTAGGTAGAGACAGATGTGGATGGAGCGGCAGAGAGAGCGACAATGTAGGGAATCCCAGGACAGCGCATAGCATGTAGGCTGCAACAATGCGAGAGGCACAAGTGTTTTGCACAGTGCTAGGTGGCACAAAGAGGTGTGCAATGGTGCAAGATGCATGGATATGTTGCAGTAGCGCAGATGTCAGAGAGGGAGCACTTGTCAGCAACAGGTGGAGCTTCAGCATTAGAGTATGTTCCTAGCCCAACAGAGTGGTCAGTTGGGAGTGTTTTTTGTTCCAAGTGTTGTTGGAGCAAAGTGGATCGGGCAGATGTGTTGCATGCAGAACATTCCAGAGTTACAGGATCGGGTTTGAGAGGAACCCTTTCTTGTTGAGAGGGAGTGTTGAAAAGTGTGCAACAAGAAATGCTTGCTGAGAATGCAACAAGATGATGGAGCTCAGTGGAAAGGAGTCGCCTTCACTAAGTGGTCCCGCAGGCAAGTTTTGGCGCAAAGTCTATTTTTAGACATATGGATCATGGTCTTTGAGTTGTAGTTTGCTGTTTATGGATGATTGGTAATGTTGGGAAAAATAGATGGACTTCTATTTTTGGATCACAACAGGAGTGATCAGAGTCTATTTTTAGACTACTAGTCAAAAATAAAATGGTCATATATTATTGTCTTATAATAATATTTAGACTATAAACTTTATCTTATCCTCTTGGAGCAATTCAGTTTGAGCTTCAGATGTGGCACATGCAGCTGTCAGAAGGAAATACGCTTTCTTTATGAGTTAGTTGAGCTATTGCATGCAGGACATCAGTTAGAACTCATGTGGTTTAGTTCTGTGGAGTTGGATGACCAGTTAATGGAGTTGTGTTCAGTTTGACTTAGTTGAACTAGTTGTATTTAGTCTAACTGGCCAATAGACTAAGTGATGAGTTGTGTGAATTAGTTATTAATTAATTCACTAATTATTAACTCATAATGCAACTGAAGAATACATCAGTTAACTCAGTGCATGTACAGTTCAGTGGAGACAGGTGTTAGAGGTTGAGATTGCTATCAATTGTGCATGAGATTGTGCACATGCATGGGATTGAGTTATGCCAATGATCTCTGCGTAGTGTGGGCCAATACCAAGTGAAATATAGCTTGTGCTCACGTGATTTACAGTGTGGGTGATTTTCACAAGGTAAATAGGAGTTTGGATCAACCATTCTCATTCATTCTCCTGCAGGATTGTGCAGTGGAGGCAGGCAAGCAACGGAGGAGATTTGGAGATCAGATCTAAGCTGTATTGTGTGTAACAGGTGGAGATAGTGCTGGATACTTGTGAGAAGTATTGTACTATGTATTGTTACATGTTCTCAATCAATATAATATACAGACAATTTGGGTTTTTAGCGAGATGCTTTCCCCGGGAAAATACTGTGTTGATATGTGTGGTTGATGCTTCTATGTGCGCATGTTATTGTTTCTGCTTCTGCAAATTGATGATCAACGTAGAGGAGGTTATGTTTAAGCATGTATTCCGCAATAGTGTATAATCAGGATAATCTCTGTTGAATATGTGTTTATTATTCAAAATTTCTACAAGTATTATTTATTATTATTAAAATGTGGTTGAATGATGATTGTTTTTAGAGGAAGACAATGATGTATATGGTAATAAAATGTGGTTGAATTAAGATTTTTTTTTAGATGAGAACAATGATGTATATGGTAATAAAATGTGGTTGAATTAAGATTTTTTTTTAGATGAGAACATTGATGTATATGGTATAAATAATTATGATTTTTCAATTGATGAATTCGGTTATCACATATAAGTTGTCAATAAAAAACATAACAAGGAAACAATATTTTACTCTTATACCAAATGTATCAATGGTTTTGTTGCTTTTCTTGAAGAACACAGCGTTCTCACTTTCTCATGTGAATTATTTAGCACTATTAAAGCATGGTTTCTTTCTCTATTTTGTTGCATGAATAAACAATTGTTGTTTCAGCTAGGAGATCCAAAGAATTTTGGATTTATTAATTAAATGGGTGATATTGTTGTTGGCTTCTTTTATTCAAAGCTCCGACAAGTATTGTTTATGTTAACTAAGGATGAACTTCACACACAACTACTTCATGGGCATTCTGAGGTTGAGATGAAGATGAAAGTATACTCTCTAAAACTAATCTAATTTCATATGCCATCATTATGGAAGGAATCCAATTTTGGGAAGAAGCTTATTCGAAGGAATAGTCAGCTTTGTCAAATAGAACCAACAATCAACTAGACCTGAAAGTCCACCAAGCAAATGAGCAATCGATTATCCAATCAGATATGTTAGTAAGTTGACCACACAATAGGGTTATCAACCAAGGTAGTTAGACAATTGCAACTAGCTTGCAATTGAATCTTGAGTATAAATATGTAATAGAGAAAAAGTTGGATTGTAACTATTGTTGTGGTATCTTAAAAAAGTGCATATTGTTGTTCTTCCCACTACCTTTTTTCACTTTCATATCTTCTCTATGTGTGCTATATATTGCTATATAATACTATTTATTTCTTTATCTAAGGACTCTACTCATAAGTGCTCGTTACAAAATCTTAGGTTAGAACATCGATTTCATTATCAGTAGTTTGTAAACCTAGATGTTCAATATAATGCATATGGAAATGGTCATCCTAAAAGAGATACACAAATGGTGGGGGTGTGTTGTGGCCTTAACACTCCCATAAATTTTCAAACTTATTATGGAGACTCTTCATATAAATTTTGGTCAAATCACTCCTTTAATACTCTAGTTTTGTTCATTTTGTGAGATTTTCAATTTTCTTGGATTTTCATTTTGACTGCTTCATTATGTGCATTTTGGCACGAGCTTTCCAATAGTTCAATTTACATTTCATTTTAACTTACGTTTTGGAAATGAGACTTAGTCAAAGTTTGATCAAATTTTACCACCTAAACTTAAAATATATAAAAAATGTTTTTTACTTCTGTTTTATAACTTAAATTAATTTAAAATATGTAAATATAATTATTTAGTTAATTTCAATCAATCAAATTAATTAACTTAATTAATTTATAAATATTATTTTTAATTAAATAATTGTTTTTTCTTATTTTAATACTTGTAAAAACAACTATAACAGAGAATGTCGTAATGATAAATCCAATTTATTTTGCTGCTTTGTGGACTTTAGAAAAGCTTTCGATACGGTTCCTAGATACAACCTTTGGAATAGATTAGAAGAGCTAAAGGTCCCTTTCGAGTTGAGAGCTGCCGCTATAAGGTTATACCAGAATGTAATTGCCAAGCTAAAGAGCAATGAGGGGTGGTCGAAAGATATTAAGTGTAACATCAGAGTTAAACAAGGTTGCCCCCTCTCCCCTACCCTATTTGGCATTTACATTGATAAGCTCGAAGGCTATTTAGAGGAAGCAGGTTGTGATGGCACGATCTTAGCTAGGATAGTCGTCATCCTTCTTCTCTATGCTGATGATATTATTCTTTTGGCAAGGTGCCCATCTGATCTTGATAAGCAACTCAGGCTTCTTAAGGATTTTTGCTCTATCATGGGTATGACTGTTAACACTGATAAAACAAAAGTTATGATTATCAAATCCAAGAAGGACACTTACGCTAATTTTATGTATGACAATAATAACTTGGAGGAAGTGTATTCTTACAAGTACCTAGGAATTGATATTCATCACAAGCTCAATTAGAACCATAGCATTGAGAAAAGGATTAATGGGGGGTGGAAAGCTTATTTTGGTCTTGAAAATAATTGTAAAACAACAAACCTCGTAATGTGGGATAAAAAGAAGTTCCTCTTTGAAACTTTAGTCACTCATGTTATCTTATATGGCTGTGAGGTTTGGGGTTGCAACATCTTCAGAGAATCATGGAGAAATATTGAGCAAATCCAGAAACGTTTTATAACTTATAACCTGAAAATTAAAAGTAATACACCCTATCCTATTCTCCTTATAGAAGCAGGTATTTCCCCTATTGAGAGCCTAGCTATGATTAGGTTTTTGCTGTACAAGCACAAACTCAATAACATAGACGATCATAGACTTCCTAAGCTAGCTTTAAATTCCAGCCAAAACCACCTAAGGCTCAATCGGGGGTGGCATAAAGACACAAGGGCCTGGTTAAACTATTGGGAGATCAATGAGAATGATGCATTGCAAAACATAAATAACATTAAAGATATTGTTACTTCTAAGTTCAAAGAAAAAATGTGGTGTGAGAAATATTTAGCGGCTAAAAGAAAATTAAGTTATTATAAGAAGGTCATCAACCCCACCCTAGAAGATCAAAAGTATCTCTCTATTTTAACTAGCTCAAAGAAGAAAATTAATATAGCAAAGATTAGAATGAATTCTCATGAGCTCCATAGTGAAACAGGTCATTGGGCAGTTCCTAAAACGCCATGGATGGAAAGGATCTGCCATATATGTGAGAATAGGAACATCGAGGATGAAAACCACTTCCTCTTAGAGTGCCCCGTGTACAACCACATTAGATCTCAGTTTCACAATCTTTGTTACAATACTGACCTTCCTAGCCTTTTACAATGTCAAAATTATATTGAGCTTGGGAGGCTTCTCGCCAAGCTTTTTGAGCATAGGAATAAAATCTTAAATCAAAATAAATATTTTGTTTCTTTAGGTCCGATAGACCAATGTCTGGTCTCAACAGACGTTAACCATCATCATCATCATCATCATATAATATAAAATGTATATTAAAAGCTATAATTTATAATATAAAATGTATATTAAAAGCTATATTATAAATATAATATAATAGATATTTGATAAAATATTCAAAATATTAAAATAAAAATAAGAATAAAAATAAATCTAATTATTATATCATCTAGTTCACACCACTTTAAAGGTTAAATGTTTTTCATTTTTACATATCTCTCCTTTAATCAACCACATGATGACATGGGAGAATCCAAAAAGTGAGTTAGAGGCTTAATATTAATAATGAGATGTTATAGCTCCAAATCTCACTCTTATGGTTTGTGATGCTGTACTTATGGCCTAGGGCAACCCCTCCTTCCAGACCTGGTCCTAAAATTTAAAAAACAGTGTTTTATTCCTTATACGCGACATTGCCTTGAGTTAAACGCGTGTATACGCGGGTCTGTGTATATCCAACCCGCGTGTATGTATTAAAACACTTAAAAAAATATAAAATTCCTTCTTTTTGGGCGGAGATCGCAGGTTTTACTTGCTGATCACCTGTTAGTGCCCGTGGCCCAACTGTTCCCAACCAACTCCTAACTAAAAAAACTACTTTGGAGATGGTATAAAAAGACCTCAAAGGGAAGGCCTAAGGGAGGAGAGAATAGAGAGAAAGGTTATTACGCTGAGAGTTTTCCCTTGACCAGGTCTGAAGTCCCTTGTGCCTTCTGCACTTCCCCCATTTTGTGCAGGAAACCTTTGTTTCCTTGTGTGTTGATGTTCATCCACCATTTATGACATCATGGAGAGAGTCATGGAAGGAGTTTTGTTAGAGGCTTGAGGCTGGAACAGATCGGGAAGGAAGCTTTTCTTGGAGCCTGCTGAAGGTGACTCAGGTGAACATATTCCTTTTTATGTACTTTATTTGTCTATAATAAAAGAAACACGTGTCTTGGTTCCCGAAGTGAATCTTCTTTATGTTAATGATATTCATGTTTAGAATTCATGTGTAAATAGTTGTTTGGATTTCATCACTAACTACCTTTCTTTATACATGAAGATGGTTTCTTTATAAGTTTTTGTCCATGTACTGCTGTGTTCTTTGAATTGTTTGTTTTGCAGGACAAAAGTGAAGAAGGGAACTCCAAGAAGGGTTTGGACCCTAAAGGCCTTCTCAAACGTAGGACCAAAGGTACGTACCCTTATCATAGAATTTTCTTATAATAGCATAATGGCTATGTGAATGCATGTTTCTTTGTATAGATAACTTTCAGTCTACTAGGGTTTCAACCCAAAAAACCCTAGGGGAGTAAGTCCCTCTACCAGAATTGGCGACTCCACTGGGGACAACACTCTTGTTGTTCCTAGTTTGGGTATTTTTCAAGCCAATCAGGGCTCAGCTGCCTTGTTTGCTTGCTGTTACTGTCTGGTCTATTCTTGAACTTTAAGCTTTGCCAGTTTCTTCAGTTTTTCTTTTTTTATTTTTATTTTTATTTTTCTTGAAGCTTTTCATATACGCTGTTTTTCTTAGATATAGAGGCGTATATATGCTTGTTTCTTTGAGTGAACCCGCGTATACGCAGGTTTCCTCAAACACAGTCGCGTATACACGCAATCTGTACTACAGTACAGTCGCGTATATATTCCAATTTTCAAGATTTGTAAATCTTTTTGGCCTCTAAAGGTTTGTCTGGTGGTTTGAGTCAGTCTGAAACAGTCATTTTCTAGTATCAATTATTTTTTTTACAGCAAGCATCTCATTCCGAATTCTCTCTGATTATAAGGAGTATTGGTCTTGTTTTTGTTGATTGCAAGCGTCATCGTTTTTTTCTAAAGCACGCAAGATTTCTTGCTAGGAATCTTGGTTGCTCTGTTTCATCAGGGTAGGAAGATTGAATTCAATCTTTGTGTTAATCTTGCTTTTGGTGACTTTTTGTTTGCTTGACAAAATCACTTTTTGTGACCATCTACTTCTTTGTTTCATGAAAGTTGTTGTTTGACACTTTCTTGGAATTTGTCTTTTTGATCTTTTTGGTTTTCATTGCCAAGGCTTTCATTGCTGCTTTTGATTGTTAAGAGCGATTTCAAACACATTTATTTTTGTTGGGTTTTCATCCATTAAGTGGTGTTGATTCGCAAAAGTGTTTAATTGCCTATTCTTCAATCACAAGTTTCAGTGTTGTTGAGAGCAATTTTTGAAAAGACTTTTTTGTTTGTTGCTTTGAAGAAAATCTTTTGAAAATCTTAGTTTTGCTTTCTTGAACTTGCTTTTCATTTGATTTCCTTTTAGTGAAGTGAAAGTGCTTTATGTTTGTCTTAGAACTCGTTTTTAGTGTTTAGACGAAATGAATGGAAACATCTCATATTCCATCTAGGCATCTTAAGTGGCAAGATAAAGTTTGATAAGCAAGCAACTTTCATTTTGTTTCTAGAGTAGTTTTGAATCTTGCATCCACATATAGTTGTTGCATTAGGATAGATTTGCATCCCCTTTTTAGGCATATATAGCTTTGTTAGCTTTTGTGAGTGTGAAGTGTGCATTAACAAAAAGGAAAGGAAAATTTGTTTTATTAGAAGTACCTCTGAACCCTATAGAAATTGCTCTTCATCGAAAAACGAAAAAGTGCATGTGCATGTAGTTAAGTTTTTATTAATTTCTTTTGCATCAAAAAACACCACTAGTTTCACTTCCGTTACCTTGTGACTTAAAGAACAATCTAATAAAATCAAGCGTTAACTAAAATTCACTAGAACTTTTTGTTTTAGTCAGTTACACCAACAAGATTAGGATTTTAGGGCCTTGGATTAGGTGAGTGGAGAGTTAACTCTCCAAGGCCATATAAACGTCAAACGTAGGAGTCTGAATAACGAGAGAAAATCCGATAGCATTAGGAAGACCAGGAAAGCTCCGGATCTGGGAGTTAAGCACGAGGGTCTGTGAAGACAGGGAAGAGAGATACCCCCTCTCCTACTTGTCCGAACTTACCTCACGACTGTTTCGCCTGGCTTCTGAGACGAGTTGGTATCCATAGTTGCTACTCCTAGGGAACTACACAGGTGGCTGCGGAGTGGAATCCCGTGGCACCTGAGGTTGACGTTGCATCACTCTCGACAGTACTACTGGAGGGCACCCTTGCGAAGCTTGGGGGCTTGCACCGGCGCAGGCTGTTGTTAGGAGGTCAGCGTAACTTCCTCTGATACCTTCGCTGATAGGATTGGGCCCTCATCATCCCAGACTATCTTCGGAACGCCCCTTATTTCACTTTCTCGTATTTTGGTGTCCGGTCTTAATCACCCGGAGCGGAAATGCTTGGAAGTTGTTTGACTGGCTGTATCTTTAGGGACTTTATAGTGTGTGCTCTGTGCTCCTAGTTGGCCTAGCTTTCAATTTTTTGAGTCTTTAGTTAGATCATAACAAAAAATTCAAAGTGGCTGACCGATCTCCAAGACAGTCTCGAAGACTTCGTGGTCTCTCACCACCAAGTTTAGAGCCTTCTCCTAGAAGGCGCAGAGGCAATACTACTCGTGGGTTCCGTCCCACGCCGGTTGACGCATCGGGGATTGATCCTCCTCTCGGGGGCATTAGCGGCCAAGCAAGGCCTGGCACTTCTGACCAAGAGAGGGACACTCCAGTCCTCTCTCGAGTTCTCTTTCAAGCGAAGAATAACATAGAGGTAGAAGAACTTTCAGAGTCATTAGTGGCTCCAAATTCTCCACTACCATCTAGTCATCCAGACGTATTGCAATACGTTGGGACTCCGACGCATAGACCATCAAGTCCAGGTTATGCTACGCGCTTACCATCGATGACCACTACTGGAAGCATGGCTTCTACGAGTGCTACGACTATGAAAACCCCAACATCGGTGCAAGGGGGAGGAACCATTTCCATCTCCTCTGCTTCCTTGTTTGGATATTTTGCTAGCACATCTATAATTGGGTCTACCTCCATTCCGTCCACGAGTGGAAATGCCCAAACCAATGCTTTTGGTACTGGATTCTTCCCATTTGGCACCCACTCACAGGGTATTCCATCGGCTCCGTTTAGTGCCCCTACGTCCATGATGGGTGGATCGGCTTCATTCCAGGGTTTTCCTTTTGGAAGTGGTCATATACCACATTCCAACCCGACGGTAGGATCCATGCCTTTTTCTTCTATAGGACAAAGCAACAATCCTTTCCAAGGTTGGAATAACCCTGGGGTTAGTAGCGCGGGAACTGGGAATCCGTTTATCGGCCAACAAGGGAATAGGCCGTACTCCACGGTTAGTATGTTTCAAAGTATTCCTCCCCTTGCTTCGGCTTGGGATCCCTATCAGGGGTTATCAACTCCCTACAATCCTTTAGGAGGAAACTTTGCTGGTTATGGAGGTTATACGACCGGAGTTGGTCAAACTCCGAATTTTCCTAGACCACAAGGCTTGCCTTTTGGTTCAGCCGGTTCTACTGGTTACTTCGGGCAGCCTGGTGCCTCCCAAATTCCAGGACAATCTTTTCAGAGCTTTGGGAGTTCTGCCCAGTCTGGGTGGAATCCCCAAGGTCCTCCTAGGCTTCCGTTTCTGGCAACGTTAAACTTGCTAGATCTCACTAAGTTAACAAATGACCCAATCAAGTACAATCCGGCCTGGCCTCCAGTCCCAACCAAACTCCCTTCAGACATACCAAAATTCGAAGGGAAAGGTGGTGAAGACCCAGGCGACCATGTAACCACATTCCATTTGTGGTGCTCATCTAACTCCCTTATCGATGACTCGATTAGGTTGAGACTCTTTCAGCGCACCTTGACTGGTAATGCGGCCAAATGGTATATAGAGTTGCCAGGGGGCAGCTTTACATCGTTCGCTGACTTAGCCAATATTTTCTTAAATCACTTCCAGTTGCCTGTCCGCTATGATGCCGGAACTGAACTTCTGGCCACCTTCCGTCAGGATAAGGCAACCCACATTTCTGACCATATTCAGGAATGGAGACGGAGAAAGAGGCTCATTAAAGCCGAAATCCCTTCGGAGTACTGTCTCGAGTGGTTTTTGAAGTCTTTACAACCCGAGATCTCCAAGGATGTCTCCATGTCTGGGGTCTATTCTGAGGAGCAAGCCATTTTTAGGGCCCAGCAATTAGAATTGATCTACTCTCAGTCCAGGATCCTACAAAAGTACTTGCCATATGCTCCTGGATCCAAGGTTGATTTAGCTAAGTCGAAGCCAGGTCCGCACGCGGATGGTATCGTCGGGTCAGTAGACACAACTACCGTGAACTTGTTGAATCAACTGCAACAGTTGTCTTTGCAAACTGCTTCTAACAACCAAGTCACATCGTCTAATCCCCCCGCTTCCCAAACTTCTTCAATAAATGCCGTCCAATCTGATAATCCCAAAGGAAATCAAAATTCCAATGGGAAAAAGAAAGGACGAGGTAAGAAAAAGAACCAGGATGGGAAGCCTGATGCAAATAAATTCGGCAACAATGCTAGTGGTGGTAGAAATGAGTCGAGAAAGAAAGTCAAGTTTCCATGCAAGTTGTGAAGTGGAGACCATCTAACTCATCTCTGCCCTAATATTGAAGACGCTCAGCGCTTGTTAGGACAGCAAGGGACTTCTAGTTCTCAAGCTGTGTTAACCAACCCGTTTCCCCAAGGGTAGCAACTTCTTGCTGGCGCGAGTTCGAACCCTGGAACCTCCGCTGGGGGCAACCAGGAAGGGGAAAAATTGTCAAATGTTTTCATGATGGGTTCTAATGTCCATGTGGCTACTCGGTCACGTGATTATGGTGAAGCCGAAACTTCCAAGGACAAGACTGTTCCTGGAAGTACTGACCTTCATATTGAGCGGCCCCCTGTTGAGACTATACCACGGATACCGAAAGGTTCTGCTAAACGCGCGACGATTAATCCTAATGCTAGGGCTGCCCAGAATTACTCCATTGTGGAGGATCTGGCTCAGAGTCCGTGCGCCATGTCCGCTTTACAGGTTCTCCAGTCGTGTCCGGCTTAGAGAAGTGCTTTACTCTCCGCGATTGGAGCAGTCGATCCAGCTAACTCTTTAGTGCTCACTTTTGACATGTTAAATGTCAAAAAGCGACTCCCTCATCATATGGCTTTTCAAATAAAGTCTACATACCGGAAAATCAATATTTTTCGCACCGTAGTAGATGAAGGAGCTTCCACATGCGTTATGTCGATGTCATGCTGGAAGGCTATTGGATCACCTTTGGCTGTTCCTTCACCCACCGTTTTGACTGCATTTGACGGTCATTCTCACAAGCCACATGGGATTATCCCGGCCTTTCCTATATGTGTTGGGGGAAAGGTCGTCAATATTGAAGTAGAGGTCATAGACGCTAACCTAGACTATAATCTCCTATTAGGAAGGAACTGGGTATACGAGATGGATGCCGTTGTTTCGACTCTGTTTTGTGTAATTTGCTTTCCTCATGAGGGGAAAATCGTTAAGGTTGATCAATTGGACTATTGTCCAGTTGATCCTCAAGCAAGCTCTGACTCTACTGTCCCTTTAGTGGATAACCCTTGCCCACCGACTGAGAATTTAGGAGTAGGGATGTATTCCTCATTGATGGGTACATTTGATCTTCTCTCTCCTTTCGCTAAAATTAATGCTATTTCATCATCTAAGGAGTCTCCTCGAGAAGAGTTCTTCCGAACTCATTATTTTTCAGACCCTTGGACCTTGCCTTCACCTACAACCACATTAGTTGAAGGACAAGTAAATGGAATGGCATTCCCTATATCTGCAGTTGAGCTTAGATATCAGTCTATTGTAGACTCTGCAGACAACCATTCTACTCCTTTTTCCGAAGAGGAGTTAGATGGTCATGTGGCCCTGGCTTGGAGCCTTTATTCTACCTCTGCCTTGGACTGCTTAGATTCGGTTCTGCCTTCTGAAGAAGCAATCCTCGAAGTAATGATGGGTATAGATCGACCTTGGGAAGACTTACACCATCGTTCATACTTTCTTCCTCCATTGCAGGAAGTAGAATCTAGATTCTCCGAGCTCTTCACTAGTGATGTTTGTACGGTGTCAAACCCTTTGGCTCCAGCACACGTTCGTGCTGAAGGTAATATGTCGGTAATTTCAAAAACGATACCTATAAACATCTCTAGGGACCCTAACGTCATTGAGAATATCTTCATCGGAATTGAGTGTTCCCCTGAAGAAATTCAAATTTACACCGACCTATTCAAGGAATATCGTGATGTATTTGCTTGGTCTTATGAGGAAATGCCTGGCATTGATCCTTCTATAGTTCAACATGAGATCAAGACATATGAAAACGCGAAACCAGTTCGTCAAAGGCTTCGGCCGGTCAACCCTAGGAAAGCAGCGGCTATCAAAGCTGAGGTTGAGAAGCTGCTAAGGGCGGGTTTTATATACCCTGTTCCTCTTACTGATTGGGTTTCTAATCCAGTCCCTGTGGACAAAAAGCAAGGAACAATCCGAGTATGCATCGATTTTAGGGACCTAAACAAGGCTTGTCCGAAAGACAATTACCCCACGCCATTCATTGATCAAATTATCGACGAGTGTGCGGGTAATGAAATTTTTTCCTTCATGGATGGTTTTTCGGGTTATAATCAAATCTCTATCCGTCCTGAAGATCAACATAAGACAGCTTTTATATGTCCCTGGGGTACCTTTGCATATAGAAAGATGCCTTTTGGTCTTAAAAATGCTGGAGCCACTTTTCAGCGGGCCATGTCATACGCTTTCCACGACATCAAACATGTCATCGAGGCATACTTGGATGATCTCGCTGCTCGTTCTCGAAAGAGAACTGATCATCCTAGTCATCTTCGATTGGTTTTTGAACGTTGCCATTTTTATAAAATCCGGTTGAATCCCAACAAGTGCATTTTCGCGGTTACATCCGGTCGGTTGTTAGGGTTCATAGTGTCCAATGAAGGGATTCGGGTTGATCCCTTCAAGGTTGAGGCAATAGTTCAGTTGCCTCCCCCGTCCTCAATTCGTCAACTTCAAAGTCTTCAAGGGAAGGCTAATTTCTTAAGACGGTTTATAGCAAACTATGCCGAGATCACTAAAGGGTTCATGCGTTTGCTACAGAAAGGAGTTCCATTTGTGTGGGATGACTTTGCGCAGCGGTCGTTTGATGCTTTGAAAAAGGCATTAGTCTCTGCCCCGCTTTTGAGTCCACCGGATTATAGTAGAGATTTCCTTTTATATCTCGCTGCAGCAGAATCAACCATTGGTATGGTTCTAGTTCAGGAGGACGATGCTCTTGCCGAGCACGTGATTTATTATTTGAGCCGAGGCTTAATAGGTCCTGAACTCCGCTATTCTCCGGTTGAGAAGTTGGCCTTGGCAGCTGTCCACGCTGTCCAGAGGCACTGTCATTATATTTTGCTACGCAAAACTTTTGTCTTAGCGGCGGTCAATCCATTTCAATTTGTCCTCAGTAGGCGAGTGATTGGGGGCAAATATAATAGATGGATAGTCATTTTGCAAGAATTCGATCTCGAGTTCTTGTCTGCCAAGTCTAAGAAATCCATGGTTTTCGCAGAGTTAATTTCTGAGCTTCCTTGTGGAGAGGATACTGTGTATGAGGAAAGTTTTCCCGACGAACATTTATTCCTCATCTCTTCACTCGACCCTTGGTACGGTGATATCATTGTTTATCTCCAGACTTCGAAGTTTCCCTCTACTTTCTCCAAGGATGAACGTCGAAAATTACGTCACCTAGCTAAAAACTATGTTATCATTGGTGACACATTATACCGTCGAGGGATTGATTCAATCCTCTGGCGCTGTTTAACCTTAGAGGAAGCAGAGTCTGTGCTCAATGACTGCCATAGTGGAGCTTGTGGTGGTCATCTATCAGGGCTTGCTACAGCCCAGTGCATCTTACGTGCCGACTATTTTTGGCCTTCACTCTTTAAGGACTGTGTGTAAGCGGTAAAACGCTGTCACCCATGTCAAATTTTTACTCGCAAGATGCGCGTGCATCCAGCTCCCCTTTTTCCCGTTGTCACCGTCGGTCCCTTTACTAAGTGGGGTATTGATTTTACAACTTGTAATCCGCCTTCAGCGGCAAATCACAAGTACATTATCGTGGCTGTAGACTACTTTACGAAGTGGGCTGAGGCCATGCCTACTTATAAGAATGATAGTGACATGGCAGCTTTGTTTCTTTTCAATCAGGTTATCTCAAGATTCGGTATCCCAAGAGAGATTGTCACTGACCATGGCAGTCATTTCCAGAATCAACTAATGTCCGAATTGGCTCTTAAATTAGGTTTCCGTCAGGAGCATTCGTCCCCTTATTATCCTCAGGCCAATGGACAGGTCGAGGCGGTCAATAAAACTCTTAAGACGATACTCCAACGAACAATCGATAAAAATTGGTCCAATTGGCACATTATGTTGTATTCGGCTCTTTGGGCATACCGAACCTCCGTCAAAACGGCTACTGGTTTTACTCCTTTTCAGTTGGTTTATGGGATGGAATCTATCTTTCCAATCGAATGTGAAATTCCATCTCTTAAGTTGGCTGTTGATCTTCTTCCTGAGACTTCGAGTCTCGAAGAGCGCCTAGTTCACTTGGAACATCTCGATGAGCAGCGTCGAGATGCCGCCACGATGAATGAGGCCCATAAGAAAAGAGTTAAAACACAGTACAATAAGTCTGTCCGTCCTCGAGTCTTTTCTGAAGGTGACCTTGTCCTGGTCTACGACCAAGATAAGGACGCCTTGGGGGCAGGCAAATTTAAGCCTATGTGGTACGGTCCTTTCATTATTAAACGAGTTTTAGAAAAATGATCGTATGAGTTAATTTATTTCAAGGGAAACAAGCTGGCGGAGCCCCGAAACGGGCTCTACCTAAAGAAGTACTTTTCTTAGTTTTGACCAGGCAATGGCTTCTTTGTATTTTATGTATATTTGTACATATATCATCGAGATTTTTCTGATATCGGCACTTTTTGTCTGCTGTGGCAGGTGTTGATGGATGATTTGGTCTATTTTGGGTTCGCCGATGGTGCTAGTCGGCACACTCGGAATCTTGCTTCCGCAGCTTGGGTAATTTATTATCCAACTGGTCAATTGATGGCATCAAGAGGTGTGTGTATCGGTCCTGCTTCAAACAATATGGCCGAGTATACTGCTGTTATTAATTTATTGTCCGAGGCAATCTCTCATGGGATCGACTCGTTGGTAGTGTATCTTGATTCTCAATTGATAGTGTCTCAATTAAATAACATTTATCGGGTACGGGATCCATCTTTATATCGCCAGTATCTAAGAGTGAGGTTGTTGCAAAGGTCATTTACTTATATTAATAATTTGCACATTCCAAGATCTCATAATTTGTTAGCTGATTCTATCGCTAATCAGGCATTAGACTGGCACATCAATCATTCATCATAATAAAATCAAGCATCATAAAGTTAAACTGTATATATATCATAAAACGTCTCGGGTGTACATATGCGTGTCCAAAAAATATACAAAATTGGGACTCAAATGCCCATAATCATGTCCGGCATATCTAATGCCTCGGCTCAGGATGAGCGTCTAAGTATGTAACTATAGCATTGGCCACACGCCGAAAAATGCGAACCGAGTCACGTGGCATGCCAACCACATGACGCTGCATATCCTCAGGAAGGTCCTCTATGACGGCCATCGGTACTCGGCAGCTCAGTCTCGCCAAGTGTCGCTGGACGTTGTTTAGAGTCCGCTCTGTATCAGCAGCCGCCTCTTCGGCTCCTCGGCCACGCCGTCCATGCCGCGGGAATCCATCTGGTCGTACAGGCCCAATGTCTGGAACATGATCATCATATCAGTCATTTGAATCTCATAAAAAAAAATATTTTTCAAAATTCATCATTATATTTGAAAAATCCAAAAAATCATAAAATCAAAAATCTCACCGATCTCGCCCCATGCTGCATTCGGTGGTAACGCTAAATCAGGATCTCCTCGGAAATCCAGTCCAGCATAGGGGTAGTCATCCACGGCGATGATCTGCTGATCCCACCAGGTGAAGAAGTCATCATCGAAGGCAGTCCTTGGGACCTCCCCACCCCCCAGATGTTTCATCAGATCAGCCCACCGGCCCATGCGTGGATCACGTGGGGTGCTGATGGAAACTGCTACCCTGGGGCGGAGTGCGGGAACCTTCTCGAAAAAGAAAGTACACAAGATTCTCCCATATCCAAAGTTTTTAGTCTGACCCCTCCTGATAGAAGTGAGTTGGCTCTTCATGTTGGCCAAAAGAGGAGTACACCAGTCGAACACAGTAGTGAGACAGTCAACTGCCACGCTCATGTTTTGCCGTGATGCCTGATGCAGAGAGGATGATCCGTTCACCCGAGCCATGGTGAACAGGATTATCCTAAGTGACAAACTCGCCACATGTGTGATGGAAATCTGGCTCCCAACCTTCTTGGGATGTCCAGGGCAGTATATCTGTACATAGTCCTCTATCGAGAGACTACTCCATGTCCTGCCTCGGGACTGTACTACCTCTCCCCTTCGGGAAAGGCCCGTGATAAAATAGATGTCCTCCACTTCTACCCTGAGCGGCATCTGATCGATCATAAAAGCTTCCTCATCGACATCCCAATAATCAATGATCATCTCAAGCAATCGCGTGTTCGCTTTCATATTTGGCAATTTGAGAAATTTAAGCAAACCGCATCCCCGGAGTGCATCTAATGCTTCTGGACTGTTCATAACTTCATTGTCTACCGCTGCATGTTCTCTCTCATGCCACGTGATAGGCATCCTGAGAAAAAATCGAGTTTAAACCGTTAGTTTTTGTTTAAAAATGATTCGCGGCGTATACGCGGGTCCCTGTGCACACAGTAGCGTATAGGGCTCGCGTATACGCGGGTTCAATATTACCAACCCACGTATATGTCGCAAGCGAATTTTTGACAAAAGGTTCAACGGTGAAACATCAATCATAAATCTTAAAACCTGTCACAATCAATTGCAAGCTAAGTATAAGGGTTACCTGGAGGTATTCGACGAATTTGAACGGTTGAATCTGGCTGTGGGAAGTTTGCTCCTTTTGCTCCAAATCTTTTGCTCTCAAACTCAAATGGTAAAAATGGTGAGTCCAAAATGCTTTTTATAAGTTTTGAAAATGCAAAATTTTTTCAAAATTTTATTTTGTTTGGCCTCATGTGACTTTTAACTTGGGAGCTTGGAATGTCGAGATTGGTTTATTTTTCAGGACATTTTGGACGTTTTCGACAGTTCGAGACGGTTCCATGACTGCTGACCCGTCATGGCAGGTATCGTGTTCTCACTGGCATATAGGTTAGGAACACCATTTTTTCGTTGCATTATGCATACTAGCCTCCATTTGACTGATACATCTGCCATAGGGTCGATCCCATTGTGTTATGGTTCGCAAGCCATCTTCACTCGCCGATTCTTTAAATCATGACACAATGGTAGAGCCATCCTTTACATGGGCATCCTAGTTAGCACCTCACTGACATTTGTTGCCCATGCTGCTCTGATTTGAGTAGGCTCGGGAGTCCTCTGTAGTCCCGCCATGACTTATGCGTTGAAGACTCATTCCTCTTAGCTTCTCCGCTTTGTTCTGGCCTTATACCCTAGAGGCTCCTTTGTGTTGAGTTGTACTACTGCATTGCATGTTGACCACTTGCACCTTTTGGCCTGGAGCCGGCTTCACTTGGACTCGTGTTTAAGTCAACTTTTGACCATGACGTCTGCAAAATCAACCGTGCATATCTTTGACTTCTGCAGCTTGACACACCTTGACCCGTGGAAGGAACATACCTTTGAGTGTCACTGGCCAGTTTTCACCTCCCTGCATTGAGCATAGGAACGTTCCTTTCCCAGGAAATAGATCATCTGTTTCACCGACACTCGTTCTTCCCACTGTACCATAGCATTCTTTTTCCGGCTTAACAGAAAAAGACAAAAAAATTAAATATTCCAAAAAGAGCGGGAACGGGACATTATTTCCATTTATTGTTGGCAGCTAGAGTCAGTCGTGTCGCCCTTGAACAAAGCACTCAAAACAAAAGTCTCCTCCGCATGGGTGGGATTTAGTTTGACTTAGGTATGCCATAACCTTGTTATTGAGTCAGTTCTCCCCCGATTGGTTATCTCTTCCAATCATATGGAGGGTTCGTTCGTGCCTCCTGCATGGCGAACTTATACAGAGTCATCATATGCTGCCACATAGTCACATTGAGTCGTGCTTTTGTTCAAGGGAAGTTAGCCTGAGTCGGCCTCTCTGCGGTGTCTCTTGACTCATTTTTCAGTCGGCCATCCCTGATTGTCAGTGTCATGTCTATCATCACATTAGTTATATTGGTCCTTTACTCGTGTCGGTTTGAGAAGGTCCCCATTGACTTCTTGCTGGCGGGTCTTGTCATTATCGACGACGACATCTTGCTCTGAGGACAGGCCTAGAGCTGCACCCTGGCCCTATTTTCATTATTGATAGGTCACCTTGTGCTCAGCATCGATCAGTATCATGGGTCTTTAACTGAGTGGTTTCCCTTGTGTTCGACATCAGCTTACATTATCACACATTGGGATTCGTGCAGTACCTTGGTTTCCATTTGACCCTATTGGTGGATACCTCGCCTCTGTGTCGGCTTTCATTATTGGTTGGTTCAGAGGGTTTCTGCCGTGCGCTAGCCACATCTTGTGTACGCCGGAAACGTACTTTGGTTGGGTTACTACATCTTTTTCGTCCGATTCCTTCCACATTATTGGCCTACGGGTTACACTCGCGCTAGATTGATGGAGGATGCCTTAATGCCTTCCTTCTAGCGGATCTTTCCCTATCGACTCCGACTCATTGCTCTGGGGCAAAGATCTAGAGTCCATTTGGCAGTACCTTGGGGTTTGCAGTCATTAGTGGCAGATCCTTCGCTATCGACAGTGGGAAACCATCATTGTCTCCTGATCGATAGATTCTTACAGGTGTTCGACTCCAGCTCATCTATTCACACTTGTTAGATTGTACTGGGTACCTTGACGCTCATTATCATTATCGGTGAGTAGTCTCGCGTTTGTTAACGGTATACATCAATGACCGGTAATCAAACGATTTCTCACATGGTCGACTTCAGATCATTTATTCCCATGGTGTAGAAATGTACCACGGCGGTCGGTGAAGACCTCAGGTTGTATCAGCATTCATTGGTTCACTTGACAGTTGCTCCTGTTGCTGCTAGTTGATACCACTCCACTTTATATGTTGCAGTCAATCATGGCAACATTCTATATGCTGGCACCTGAGTTTGCAGTATAGTACCATCCTATTCCATCATGTTCAGTTGGTACCTTTTGGGATCAGTCTTTGATATCAGTGATCCGTTGTATCTTTCAGCATCATTGATAGTCTTATATGTGATATTCAGACATGTACTTGTTCATTATGATCAGATGATCCATTATGTATCTTTCAGTCATTTATACTTGTATACTTAGTGGATCCGCTTGTACTTGATATGCGGACATGCTTTACTTTTTCTGAGCATGGGTATGCCCGCCTCAGACAATGTTTCTTTCTGATCTCCTTTGGTGGCTTGGCAGGCTGAATTCTGGTGAAGTCCTCCTCGGTTTTTGACAGACTTCCTTTCCATGTACTCGCATAATATATTTCAGCCATCATGTACCCCTTCTGACCTCATATATTAGGGGGCATCTGTTATAGCTCCAAATCTCACTCTTATGGTTTGTGATGCTGTACTTATGGCCTAGGGCAACCCCTCCTTCCAGACCTGGTCCTAAAATTTAAAAAACAGTGTTTTATTCCTTATACGCGACATTGCCCTGAGTTAAACGCGTGTATACGCGGGTCTGTGTATATCCAACCCGCGTGTATGTATTAAAACACTTAAAAAAATATAAAATTCCTTCTTTTCGGGCGGAGATCGCGGGTTTTACCTGCTGATCACCTGTTAGTGCCCGTGGCCCAACTGTTCCCAACCAACTCCTAACTAAAAAAACTACTTTGGAGATGGTATAAAAAGACCTCAAAGGGAAGGCCTAAGGGAGGAGAGAATAGAGAGAAAGGTTATTATGCTGAGATTTTTCCCTTGACCAGGTCTGAAGTCCCTTGTGCCTTCTGCACTTCCCCCATTTTGTGCAGGAAACCTTTGTTTCCTTGTGTGTTGATGTTCATCCACCATTTATGACATCATGGAGAGAGTCATGGAAGGAGTTTTGTTAGAGGCTTGAGGCTGGAATGGATCCGGAAGGAAGCTTTGCTTGGAGCTTGCTGAAGGTGACTCAGGTGAACATATTCCTTTTTATGTACTTTATTTGTCTATAATAAAAGAAACACGTGTCTTGGTTCCCGAAGTGAATTTTCTTTATGTTAATGATATTCATGTTTAGAATTCATGTGTAAATAGTTGTTTGGATTTCATAACTAACTACCTTTCTTTATACATGAAGATGGTTTCTTTATAAGTTTTTGTCCATGTACTGCTGTGTTCTTTGAATTGTTTGTTTTGCAGGACAAAAGTGAAGAAGGGAACTCCAAGAAGGGTTTGGACCCTAAAGGCCTTCTCAAACGTAGGACCAAAGGTACGTACCCTTATCATAGAATTTGCTTATAATAGCATAATGGCTGTGTGAATGCATGTTTCTTTGTATAGATAACTTTCAGTCTGCTAGGGTTTCAACCCAAAAAACCCTAGGGGAGTAAGTCCCTCTACCATGAGAGAGAATCCAAAAAGTGAGTTAAGGGCTTAACATTTATACTGATAGGGTTTTATTGATATATTATAAAGTTAGTAGAGAAGGGTCTCACTCTCCACTCAAGTTTGATTCATCCACTTCATCTTCCCCTCCATAAACACCACTCTTTATTTAAGATAAACCCTTCTCTTTTTTTTTCTTTTTTATATTTACCCTGTTGAATTAATTGTTTATTACTTTCTTTCTTTTCTCTACTCTGTAGATCTAGAGATAGTAGAAAGTATCCCTTTAGCCCGTTGGGTTTTACCTTCTATAAGTCCATCAAAAGTCTATTCTGACATGTCTATCTTTTATTTGAGAGCAATCACACGGGTCACATTTAAAGAATGTGTTAGCCAGATACAAGAGAATGTTGAATCTATCCAAATGATCTCCCTTTTGAATCCAAAGAAACTACAAAAAGAGGCTCGGAGACATTGTACTTCATACTTACATCTTGGTTGTATAAGGGTAGGAATCAATGCCTTAACTCATAGAGGATTGAACACTTATGTCTTAGCAACAATCAGGGATTTAAATTGCAACAAATATACATACTCCCTAATCGGAGGTATTGTTGCTCCCATGTCAAACGATCCAGTTTTGTTTGATTGTCATTCTAACTTTTCTGTATATGTCTTTGATGAACAT
This sequence comes from Pinus tabuliformis, assembly GCA_031772625.1. Taxonomy (NCBI): domain Eukaryota; kingdom Viridiplantae; phylum Streptophyta; class Pinopsida; order Pinales; family Pinaceae; genus Pinus; species Pinus tabuliformis. The sequence goes on along the minus strand of CM062819.1, from coordinate 75,921,966 downwards.
ATCAAAGATATCTCGTAATTAAAGATCAAAACCAGTGGGTTTGACATGAAAATAAAAAGAACAAATATTGTAGTACATACTAGAGGATGTTTTAGACATACAAATACTCTCTATCCTGTCATCCTAGATACACCTAGCCAAGAATCTAAGTCAAGTACTCTTGTTATAACCAATGCTCATAACCAGAAAATTGAGCATCACACTATCAAATGGGAAGATCTAAGTTTTCCATAATATTGGTTGGTTGACCTACCACAATCTTAGAAGATTCAGAACATCACGACTGCTTAGATCCAGGAAGGGCCCTCCACAACTACTCTATCTTTTCCTAAAATGTCTATTGTTGATAGAAAACGAATTCAAGAAATTTGTACAGCTTCAAAATACCATGTTGACCATCCACCATTTGTAAATACTCCACAACTACTTGCAATTTGTTTACATGTTGATTTATTTGAGCTTGCCCAAATGTTACAATTTCCTTATTTAGAAGTCAAGTGTCCTGCCTACAAGTCATTAGTCCATCACAGTCCCTTGTTGATCTAGTAATGCATCACAACCATAATCCTAGGACTAGTTAAGCTCCTCCTACCACTTCTGCAATTCCTGTGCAAATCCTAAATGTGCAGATATACCATTTCCTCATGATACTATCATGATAATACATGAGTTACATTCCCTTGAAAATGAAGATCCATGGCTTACTGAAATGTTTAGTAAGATGTGTCCTCCTGGAACTCAATGATATGGCTTAGGATATATTGAACAACTTGATAGTCTAATTCTTTCGTCAATATTTCAAAACTTTGTTCCTTTAGATCGCAAAAATCCATCAAAACCAGAGATGTATAAATTTTTCTCTCTTATGGATGGATGCCAAAAAATTATAATTCATGCCAAATGGATGAAAAATATGCTAAATTGGGATCTGTATACTCACCCTAAGGCCCAGGAATTTGGTCTTAGTACAACTATTCAAGAGGAAAATACACTTTCACTGCAATGGAAAGACTTCATGGATAGCACCAACTCATGGATCTCCTTTTATACTTGGAGGAAATTAGGAAACCAAACATAAGTACAAATCACAGATGCAAAATCCTCATCTACACATAAACATTCTTAGACAACTTGCAATGGAAGCAAGATAGAACCAGTAGTACTTTCCCTCCATGCAAGGGAATTGTGCTAGGAGAAGCAGCAAACACTTCCAAAGCCATTTCTTTAGTGTCAAAAGATGGCTCAAACCTAGGAATAAATGGAAGGATACAGAAAGCCAGTGAATAGATCAACTGGACAAACTCTGCAATTAAGGGGCTTGAAACGAATATGGCTAAAACCACTTAGAAAAAGGAATGCTTTGATGATCTACAAGTTTTTGTAAATATTGTAAATAAGAATTTGAATGATATGAATTTTTCAGTTTTAGTTTTGAAAGGGTTTGTCAAGGAATCTTCAGCACAAATAAAAGAAATGGATAAAAGAATGGATTCAGGATTCAAATCCACTCAATATCTCATAGGAGAGATTTATGAACATTTTGACAAGCTCACTATATCTCCCAAAGATAAAAACATCCCCATTTCCATGTTGTTCAGCCATCATGTGCCCATCTAGCATTCAAAGAAATCTCTAGAGAAATTCCCTCTTCTCTTCCCCAAAGAAACACTTGAAGAACAAACTCAGTCTCTTAAAAAGTCTATTTCTTCATTCCTATAAGACATTTCCAAAGAAGAAAAACCTGACTCCTCGAGTCACCCTATTTTCCTCATCTATGAACCATTATCTAGCCAATACACCAAATATCCAGCTCTTGATTCTTAGTGGAAAAGGAAAATTCCCTCAGACACATACTTTTCAGTCTGGCTCCTATAAAGAATGGAATGTAGATGGACTAAGTGTTGCTCAAATTAGACAAATGATTGATCAGATGTATATTGAATACTAACTAATGTGTATGAGGGGAAAGTTTGAAGTTGAATCATGCAAAACCGACATACAATGTTTCACAAGCACCTTACAGAGATGGTGGGAAGTAGAGTCTTCTCCTACTCTAATAGATAAAATGGAAGTAAAAGTAGTCAAAGATGAAGGAGGAGATATAATCCATAAGGAGGATGGAGATCCCAAAGTAACATGATAGGAGCTTTAACCTCATTCATCCTCGAACACTGGTGTGGAGAAACTGTTGAAATTGCCAATAAATATGAAATGATTCTAATGAATCTAAAATGAACATGTCACAATATGAAGGATTTTACAAAGATTGGACTCAAAGAATTTATGCGGTCAAAGAAAGAAAAAACTCTTTATGGAAACAAGTCTACTTAGTAGCACTTCCATCTAAATTTGTAGAATATATCCAAAGGTAGGAATTTTTTCAAACATTTTTTGAGACATACACATGGGGAGAAATTTACTGTAACATCACAAAAACATTGGTAAGCTTATGTACTAGCATGAAAGTAAATAAGTCTCTACAAAAATTATCTAGACTACTTAACAGTAAGTCTATTTGCAACAAATATGGATTGTCAATTGATGATCCTAGTGTATAGAAAAGGAAGATTAGAAAAAATTTGAAGAAAAGACAAAAACAACCAACTAGTAATCGTCCTGAGAAAACAAGAAAACATCCTAGAAAAGGGTATTACAAGACCATGCCCAATACACAATATTTTTTGCCAAAGGATATTCACCTAAAATTACATAGGAAACAAATGTTCACCTTTTGGCTATGCGGGGAAAATGGTCATACAACAAGTAAGTGTCCTAAGGGAAGAGAATCCAGAACAAACAGAGGCAGAAAGTCACAAGAACAATTCCTTAGAAGAACTCAAAAATATGTAAGAAGACCAAAAGTTCAATTCAAAGAAGAATACACTTGATGAAACAAGACTGTTGTAGTTCACCAAAATCAACTAAGTCTAGCAATTCAGACTTAGATTATAGTGATGAACACATAAACATGTATATATAAGAGTGTGATTGCACGTACACTAATGAATGTCATCGTAGCCTCTCTAAAAATGAATCAGATTCTGATTCCGAAGAACAAGTTGAAAGAGACACAAAAAAATAAAAGGTGTGTATGGAACATACCATAGATGGTGATGAATCTAAAGTATTGTCCAACATCAAAATGCTTGTAGAAGGAGAAATGAAAGAAAAACTCCTAGAAACATTCCTACAAACCATACATAAAGGCACTGGCAGCTCTTCAAAAGGTACCATCTCTAAATCTTTGTTTGTAGATGCCCCTTACGAAAAGAATAAAAAGTCTTTTCAAAGAAACCAAAAACATAACAAGCTGAGGTCCTTGACCCTAGGGGAAGTTAGCCATGAAATTCATCATCTGAAGAAATAAATTGTTGAGATCAAAACAAGAATTTCAAAAATGGAAAAAGAGAAAGAAATAGAGCAAGAAGACTATCTGATAAATCCCAATGTAGAGATATATGAAGGGAAACAACATGAAAATTTGGGATTTGGGAATTTGAAAATAATGACCATCCAGTATAAAAAACATCATGTGTTGTTAAAAATAGATATCCAAGGGGAAATATTCACACTAAAAACATTAATAAACTCAGGAGCAGATATTAATTTTTTGAATAAAAAACTAATCCCTACAGTATTATGGACAACTACGCATTGGAAAGTTACTAGAGTAGGAACACAAGAATTTAAATATGAAGTTCCTAAAGCCAAAATCTGTTTCTCAAATTACTGTATGAATGTAAAATTTGTAGTCAGAAACATTCCCATAGATTGTATCTTAGGAAATGTTTTCCTAGCTTCCGTTGAGCCAGATGGGTCATCCATATTACCAAATGGTACGGATGGTTATTTCATATACGTCCCCAATAATAAAGGATTTATGCAGACTATTACTCTACCATTTATCTCAACACCAAGGATCTCTACAATGGTCCAAACCATGCAAGAAGTAAGTCTGAAAGCACAAAAGATAGAAGAAATGAAATATTTAAAAAACTCCTTAAGGATAAAAGAACAATTCCAATACAACATGTTGGCTTATGGGGGCTTGACCCAGGTTCAAATTTATTTAGCCAAACAAATCCTTGCACTACTGGCCCTTTTGGCATGAGCCCGTGGAGCACAGACTGAAGTCTAACCTGAAGCAGTATGGGGGGATGCTGGAACCAAGTTTCCGCACCCTCGAGATGTGTGTGGTGTTGGTTTAGTCCAACTATGCCTACCTTTGCATAGGTTACGTCGCACACTTTTTCTAACCTTCAATACCTTCGCGATCTATTATAATCATCTTTCGCGTAACCCTAACCAAGGGCTGAGATGCTTTCGCGCTGCTAGGGTAGCAGACTGCACTATTTCCCCAAACTACACCGCATATATTACTTATCTTCTTAGCAGATCTTAGTTAACTTCGCGTAAACAGACATTCTATCTTGCATTCACTTAATCAATACAATTATACACATTCACACATCATATAAACAGTAGAAGTGCAATTTATACCTAATATATTCAATGCATAAAATAGGAAATAATTACACATAATTGATATGGAACTTCTCTTTATTAATACTGTCAACTGTTACAGACTTGACTCGCCCTGCACACTCAGCTAAAGACTACTAGGCCTCTGTGCACTCAGCTATAGAGCCTTCTCCTACTCTACGACCCAAAACTAGACTTCACTCCATAGATATGACTCAACTCTTCATCCTTCTCCTGATCATTAGATTGATTGCATGCCTTAACTACTTAGAGCCTCACTCTAATTATACAATCCCATGGTACACGGACCATGGGTAGATCTCTACAACCGAAATTACATTAACAAAATTGAGGGAAAACAACCCTATGAAACTTTTATAAGCTACGCACTCCGTGCCCACAAAATGCAGAGTCTTTACATTGGAGTTACAATTTTTGACCAAAATTTGGGCTCTAAGACCCAAAACATCCCTTGGGAGATCCCATACCCAACAGGCCCCCAACACAAACATCGTGACTCACCCTCATGTCACTCTGTCGGTGTGGAGATCTTTGCACAAAGACCTCCCAATTATGCCTGGATCATTGCAAGATCGAAAGAGTACTGAGCGGCTACCTTCTATACTTCCTCTACGCACTATTCAGTGACCACTGGGGCTGAACTGCAGCCTTGAACCTTTTCCTGTGTTGCTTGCATCTGTGTGAGCTTTGCTTCAATGGAGGTTGTAATGATATATGCCTCCTCAGTCACGGGTGTAAGCATGCCTTCAAAAATGCTTCCTTATGGTGAGCATCATCTATCTATTCCTTGAGTGCTTTCACCTGTTGCATCCTCCCGAGCCTCTATGTAAGGGAAACCATCTGCGTGGTCCCTTTTACTTCGTCATATTTCTGTTGTAGCTCGTGCACCTTTGTCTCTAGGCACTGTATGTCTGGGTCCTCTTACAGGGTAGTGAAAACCTCCAACGACTGCTTGAACAACTTTGTGTAGTTTGTCACTGCACTATTAACCTCTGCTATTGCTGCTGTAATCGCGATGGCGCTCTATTCCTTAACCTCGGTGGAGTTGAAGGTTGCACCTTCAATGGTAGTTAAGCTATCTGAAGGTTCAACTCTTGCTGAACCCTGGCCATTTCTTCCTTTGCCTTGCGCACCCCTGCTACTAATTTCTAGACACGTGCCTCCATTGGTTCTTTTGCTTGGATGGCCAACTCTGGGACCATCTGGTAGGATTCCTTCACCACCTACATGATCTGCCTATTTTGTGCCACTACCTCATCGCACTGCAGGCTCAACTATCGAATGTTGATGCGCTGCTTGCTAATTATCTAGAGCGTGCGGCCCTCCCTGGTTTGTAGTTCTGTAGTGATTCCATCTTGCAAAACATAGAGCGTCTCCCGAGGGAGCGCAGCCACATTTACCCCAATTCCCTTCAACCCACTGACCATAGGCCTGTCGGCCTCATTTTCTGTAACCAGTGCAGCACTATGGTGTTCGTCATCCGAGCGTGCAGCAGTTCCTTGGTCGCGGAAATGCCTACTGCAAGGCTAGTTGACACAGTGACAGCATGTGCAGTGCGCACCTACAACTCCTGTATCTGTGCTCGGAAGGCCCCCAACATCGTCTGGTGTTCCTCCTTGAACTACTGGAGGGACTTCGCGGTGACGTCCCTCACCATCTAGCCAATTTTGTGTAGATCCTCCTCAGTGAGGGTGATCGGGCTGAAAGAAGTATTTGAAGCCTTTGAATTCTTTCACTGCCCTACCTGGTCTCTTGGGTGTGGACGTTTCAGCTGGGTGGATGTTGTCTGCAGGTCTACACCACCTTGCTCTATATCGGTCTCTGGCTCGGGTGAAGGAAACTTATGTAATTCACGCTCTTCCTTTGGTGCCTTTTTCTGCTCTTCCTCTAAATTCGCAGCGTCGCGCGCTGCCTAAGCCTTAGTTGTTGCTGTTTTGTTTCTGTGATTTTTTGCTAACTTTAAAGTAAAAATGCATCAATATTATTTTCCCTATTACCCAATGTTTTAGAGTAAAAACATACATCTATATTAAAATTATGCATATATATACTTTTTTCCACTATTCAATGACAAAGCATCTAAATTCCTTTAATATTGTGGGAAGCCAGTTTTTATATGTTGATGTTAAAATTTCAGATGAAGATAACTTCATCATTTTGTTGTGTTCCCTACTATATTCATGGGATAGTCTGGTTGTTGCAATAGGTAGAAATACAACTACCTTCTCATCCTTACTGTCAAAGGAGATGAGATGGAAAAATATGGAGTGCCAGATGTTGGGTGTGGAGCCTGGTTATCTTCTATATTCAAAGGTATCGCCACATTGGACCCCAGTTCGAAATGGGGCGGCAATGCTGCCCGTAAAATATTCACTGCTGGGGGGTCCAGGGGGGGTGGGTGCGACCTTTGGGGAGCCCCCCCCTAGCGGGGGGTTTTGGGGGCAACACCCCTGAAGCTAAAAACAGATGTAAAATTGCCTTGTAAAAGTATAGTAATTTCTAGTCAATTTGGGTTGTTCATTAGGCGGATGATCTGACAGTAGAACTTATGTTTAGTTTAGGGTTTTTTGCCCTAGAAGGCAACCCCTCTCTTTGTATGAGGGCATTGTATTGAGTCTGTGTAATATATGTGTATTCTCCGAGTGAGAAGCAGATAGGTGAGACTGTGAAAGAAAACAGAGGATATTACAGCGGATCTACTGTAGGTTGTGTCTCTTCATTTTGCTGGATAATAGAAAGGAAGGATTGGATATTCGGGGTGGACGTAGCCCAAACTGGGTGAACGACGTATATCTGTGTCTCTCTTGTTTTATGTGTTTTCTATGTTTATATTTCTGCAATATTTTATGTGTTCCATTGCTCCATAATATATAATTTTCTAACAACTCGTATCAGAGCTAAAGGTCTATTTGGCTGATAAACTCGTAGGAAAGAAGGGTTCCTCATTCGAGTGGGAGCAATGGCGGAAGATGGTAAGTTTAGGGTCAAGAAATTTAACGGCCAAAACTTCTTGCTGTGGAAGATTCAGATGGAAGATTATCTGTATCAGAAAAATCTATACCTACCATTGGGCGGAAAAACAAAGATGTTGACGAAAATGACAGATGAAGAATGGAACCTTCTTGATAGAAAGGCACTCGGAACAATACGGTTGTGCCTCGCAGCATCGGTTGCCTTCAACATTTTGAAGGAAACAACAACATAGGATTTGATTAAGGCATTGGAGAAACTATATGAAAAGCCCTCGGCCTGAAACAAGGTATTTCTTATGAAACGGTTATTTAATATGAAGATGTCGGAAGGTGGATCTGTTGCAGACCATTTAAATGATTTTAATACTGTTACAAGTCAGTTATGTTCTGTAGGGGTAAAATTTGATGATGAAGTTAGAGCTCTGTTATTCTTGTGCTCATTACCAGAAAGCTGGAATGGTTTTGTAATGGCCATTAGTAACACTGTTTCTGGATTTAGTACTTTAAAGTTTGATGATGTTGTTGGTGCTATCCTTAGCGAGGAAATGTGACGAAAAAGCTCTGGTGAGACATTAGGTAATGCTTTGAGTGTAGAGTCTAGGGGAAGAAAAATGGAAAGAGGAAAGAGCTCACGATATCGTAGTAAATCAAGGAAAGGTAGATCCAAGTCTAGATCGGGGATAGTGTGCTAGAAATGCGGAAAGAAAGGACACCTAAAGAAAGACTGTAGATCTCGGAAGGGAAAAGAAGGAGATGCACAACAAGAAAAAAATCATGAAGCAAATGTGACAGGTGAGATGTTACAAGATCCTTTGATTCTTTCTTTCGAAAATATTACTGATTCCTGGGTGGTAGATTTAGGGGCCTCATTCCATACCACAACTGATAAGAAATACTTTCATGACTATGTTCAAGGAGATTTTGGGCCAGTTCGTTTGGGAGATGATAAACCCTATAAAATTGTTAGAATGGGTAAGGTTCTTGTAAAACAACAGAATGAAACCAATGGCTACTAAAGGAGGTAAGGCATGTTCCAGATCTAAAGAAAAATCTAATTTCAACAGGGAAGTTAGGCGGTGAAGGTTGTATGACAAATTTCATAGATAAAGCTTGGAAGGTTACCAAAGGAGCCCTGGTAATAGCAAAAGGTGAAAAGGTTGGTGCATTGTATTTATGTAATGGTATTTCTAACTCTGTTAATGCTTTAACTTCCAAAGGAGAAGATGCAGCATTATGGCATCGTAGGCTCGAACACATGAGTGAAAAGGGGATGAAGATTCTTCACTCAAGGAATTTGTTACTGGGTTTGAAGAATGTTGATTTGGACTTCTGTGAAAATTGCATTATGGAAAACAGAAGAAAGTTAGATTTCTTAGAGTTGGGAAAGAAAAGAAGAGCAAAAAATTAGAGCTTGTGCATACAGATGTATGGGGACTTGCTTAGGTATCATCTCTTGGTGGCTCTCATTATTATGTTACTTTTATTGATGATGCAACTAGAAAAACTTGGATTTATTGTATTAAGAATAAATCTGATGTATTTGATACTTTCAAGAAATGGAAAGCTTTGGTTGAGATTGAGACAGGAAAGAAATTAAATTGTCTTAGATTAGACAATGGAGGTGAATATTGCAACAAAGAGTTTGATAGGTACTATTCAGAGCATGAAATTCTGAGAGAGAAGACAGTTCCAAAAACACCACAAGAAAATGGTGTGTCAGAAAGTATGAACAGAACAATCATGGAGCGTGCAAGTGCATGAGATTGCATGAAGGATTGCCTTTACAATTTTGGGCAGATGCTGTAGATACTGTTGTTTATCTAATAAACAGAGGGCCTTCAAGTTCCTTGGATGGTGGTGTTCCAGAGGAAGCATGGATAGGTAAAAAGGTAAACTACTCTTTTTTAAAGCCTTTTGGTTGTGAGGCCTTTGTCCATATTGATAAAGAAAATAGAACAAAGCTTGAGGCAAAGTCAAAGAAATGTACCTTTATTGGATATGGTGTTAATGATTTTGGTTATCGCTTATATGATTACGAAAATCACAAAATCATTAGGAGTAGAGATGTAATAGTCAATGAAAAGGTCTTGTATAAGAATCAGTTGCAGGAAAAGAAACAGAAAAATGAAAACAAGGAATACGCAGTTCTTGATGAAATCACTGAAAAAGCAAAGGTTCCTGAAAATAATAATAATCAACAACCACAAGAAAAACAACCACCACAACAGCAACAGGCACCCAAAACACTTGAAAGTGGTGTTAGAAGATCTACCAGGATAAGTAAACCCCCTGAACAATACTCTCCTTCATTATATTATTTATTGTTAGCAGATTCTGGTGAACCCGAATGTTATGAAGAAGCAATGTAGGTTGAAAGCAGGAAGAAGTGGGAGGTAGCCATGGAAGAAGATATGGACTCCTTAATGCATAACCAGACTTGGGACTTAGTCAGGTTGCCTGCAAGAAAAACTACATTGAAGAATAAATGGGTTTACAGGCTGAAGAAAGAAGATGGAGGAAAATAGAGGTACAAAGCTAGACTTGTGGTGAAGGGGTTTGTACAGAAGAAGGGTATTGATTTCGATGAAATATTTTCTCCTATTGTTAAAATGACTTCAAACAGAACTATTTTAAGTCTAGTGGCAGTTGAAGATTTGCATCTTGAGCAATTAGATGAAAAGACATCCTTTCTCCATGGGGATTTGGAGGAAGAGATATATATGCAGCAACCACAAGGATATGAAGTGAAAGGGAAGGAGAACTAGTGTGTAGGTTGAAGAAGAGCTTGTATGGCTTAAAACAGGCTCCAAGGTAGTGGTATCTAGAATTTGACAAGTTTATGTCTGAACAAGGTTATACTAGATGTCACTCTGATCATTGTGTTTATCTGAAAAAGAAAAATGATGGTAGCTATATTATATTGTTATTTCATGTAGATGACATGCTTGTTGTAGGGTCTAACATGCAGGAAATAAATGTGCTCAAAAGAAAATTGGAAAATTCATTTGCAATGAAGGATTTGGGAGCTGCAAAACAAATCCTTGGTATGAGAATAACTAGAGACAGGAAAAATCGTAAATTAACATTGTCTCAGAATGAGTACATACAAAAGGTGTTGAAAAGATTTTAATATGCACAATGCAAAACTAGTTAGTACACCTTTTGCTAGCCATTTCAAACTTAGTAAGGAACTGTGCCCAAAGACCCAAGAAGACATGGATTATATGTCTAAAGTTCCATATGCATCAGCAGTTGGAAGCTTAATGTATGCAATGGTCTGCAGAAGGCCTGATATTGCACATATAGTGGGATTTGTAAGAAAGTACATGAACAATCCAGGAAAGGAACATTGGATGGCAGTGAAATGGATTCTCGGATATTTGAAAGGTACCACAAATAAAGTATTATGATTTGGTGGTTCAAACATTTCTCTACAGGGATATGTTGACGCAGATATGCCAGGTGACAGAGATAACAGGAGGAGCACTACATGATATGTATTTACTGTTGGTGGAACAGCTGTCAGTTGGGTTTCAAAAATCGAAAGTGTTGTTTCACTTTCAACAACAGAAGCAGAGTATGTTGCTGCTACAGAGGCTAGTAAATAAATGATTTGGTTACAAAGGTTTATGGGTGAATTGGGTAAGGAGCATGATATAGGCATGTTATACAGTGATAGCCAAAGTGCCATTCATCTTGCAAAGAACTCAGCATTTCATTCCAAGACTAAACACATACAACTCAAGTACCATTTCATACGATCAATGTTGGAAGATGGAGAGTTGAAGCTGGAAAAGATACACACTAGCCAGAATCCTGCAAATATGCTAACAAAAGTTGTAACCAGGGAGAAACTGAGAATATGCTCAGTTTCAATTGGTCTTCAAGGATAACAATGAAAATGAGAAATAGCTAGGTCCAAAGAGGAGTCATTGTCCAGCAAATGAAGCAGCGATGGAGTTGTTATAATCAGTCTCCAAGTGGGAGATTGTTGGGTGTGGAGCCTAATTATCTTCTGTATTCAAAGGTATCGCCACATTGGACCCCAGTTTGAAATGGGGCAGCAACGCCGCCCGTAAAACATTCACTGCAAGGGGGGTCCAAGGGGGGGACAGTTGCGACCTTTGGGGAGCCCCCCTGCGGGGGGTTTTGGGGCAGTGCCCCCAAAGCTAAAAACAGAGGTAAAATTGCCTTGTAAAAGTATAGTAATTACTAGTCAATCTGGGCCATTCATTAGGCGGATGATCTAATGGTAGAACTTATGTTTAGTTTATGGTTTTTTGCCCTAGAAGGCAACCCCTCTCTTTGTATGAGGGCATTGTATTGAGTTTGTGTAATATATGTGTATTCTCCGAGTGAGAAGCAAATAGGTGAGACTGTGAGAGAAAACAAAGGATATTACAGTGGATCTGTTGTAGGTTCTGTCTCTTCATTTTGCTGGATAATAGAAAGGAAGGACTGGTTGTTTGGGGTGGATGTAACCCAAACTGGGTGAACCACGTATATCTGTGTCTCTCTTGTTTTATGCGTTTTCTGTGTTTATATTTCTGCAATATTTTATGTGTTTCATTGCTCCGTAATATATAATTTTCTAACACCAGAATGGAGATGCCTTGTCTATACAAGGAAGGTCCCATAATAGAAACAAAAATAAGTCCTTAAGTGGGAGATCTAAATCTAGGGGGAGATCTAAATCTCTAGGAAAACATGTAAAGGTGTATTGGAAATGCGGAAAGGAAGGGAACTTCAAAAAGGACTGTAGATCGAAAGCTCCTGAGAAAGGAAAAGGATTTGATCATGCTCCTTCTGCAAAGGTGAAAACCACCTCAGATGAAGGTGGGGATGTGTACTTGGCTTCTTCAAGTACACATGTAGGTTATCAGGCATGGTTGATTGACTCAAGTGCATCCTTTCACTTCACTCCCCATAGGGAGTGGTTCTACGAGTATGATAAATATGATGGTAGTGACATCCTATTATGGGATGACAGGAAGGCTAGAATCGTCAAACATGGAAAAATCAAGCTGAATTTGCAAGGTGGAAGGATTAGAACACTTCCTGGTGTTCTGCATATTCCTGCATTGGCCAAAAATCTGATTTTTGTAAGCAAGATGGATGATGCAGGCGTAAAAACAATGTTCGATAAAGATACCTGCAAGATGGTTCGAGGATCATTGGTATCGATGCAGGCAGTTCAAATTGGGACTCTATACAAGCTTTTTGGTAGCATTGTTATTAATGGGTGAAACAGTTGTGTGGTTCTTGAAAGTAGAGAAGAAAATCTAGTGGTCTCTAGAGAAAAGACCATGCTATAGAATCAAAGGCTTGGACATATTTGAGAGAAGGGCCTTTGAATACTTCATGGTAATGGTATGGTAGAAGGTATGTCTAATTTATCTCTAGGTTTTGATTTCTGTGAGCATTGTGCATATGGGAAGAAAAATCAGGTGAGTTTCCCCTCTAGTGCTAAGAGGGAGAAATGGATATTAAAGCTTGTGAAGAGTGATGTGTTTAGACGTGTCGGTTCTGGCACTGGGTAAGTCTATGTATTATGTATAACTTATGGATGACTTCTTAAGGAATACATGGGTATATTTTCTCAGGAATAAATCTAAAGTCTTTGATAGGTTTAAATAATTTAAGGCTCTGGTGGAAAACCAGACAGAGAAGAAGATAAAGGTCCTAAGGATAGATAATGGTGGAGAGTTCCGCTTGAAGGAATTTTAAGAGTTTTTCAAGAAGTGTCGTATAGCACGGAAAAAGAATACTCCATACACACCTCAAAAAAACAGAATTGCAAAAATAATGAACAAGGCGTTGATGGAAAAGGAAACTAACATGCTCAGTGGTGTCGGGTTAGGACAAGAATTTTGGGCAGAGGTAGTGGAGACTGCATGTTACCTGGTTAATAGATCATCTTCATCAGTGTTGGAGGATAAGAATCCATGTGAGGTATGGACTGCTAGAAATCCTCTCTTTCACATCTTATGGTATTTGGTTGTGATGCATATGTACATGTTCCAAAGGAGAAAAGATCCAAGTTGGATATTAAATCTAAAAGGTGCATCTTTATTGGCTATAAGGATGGTTTAAAAGGTTATAAGCTTTGGAACCCAGAAACAAGGAAGGTTGTGTACAACCAAGATGTGGTGTTTAGAGAGATGAAAGATGTTATTAAACATGGAGTCCTACCAAAGGAATATGAGAAGATAGAGTTTGAGCTAAAGGAGGAAGAATAAAACTCTACAGCAGAAGAGGAATCAGAAGATGAAGAGACACGAACTCCAGCTATGAGAAGATCAGTTCGAGGAAGAAGGCAACAAGAAAGGTATAGTCCATCTAATTTCTATTCAAATTTTTCGTTATCTATTACTAATGATGATCCTAGAACTGTCAGGGAGGCAGTAGATTCAGAGGATGGTAAACTATGGAAAGAGGTCATGGTTGATGAAATGGAATCTTTGGACAAAAATGAGGCTTGGGATCTTGTGGAGTTGTCAGCTGGAAGGAAATCCATTAGAAGAAAATCGGTGTTTAAGAACAAGATGAATGCAGAAGTCAAGGTGGAGAAATACAAAGCTTGGTTGGTAGTAGAAAGTTATTTCCAGGTGTCGAAAATTTATTTTGGTGACATTTTTTCTCTTGTTGCGAAGGTAGCTTCTATTAGATTACTTATATCTATTGATATTCTCTTGATATTGAGGTAGAATAGATGGATGTGAAGAAAACATTTCTTCACAGGGATATGGAAGAAGAGATATACATGAATCAACGTGAAGTTTTTACAGTGAAGGGAAAGAAAGAACTGGTATGCAGGTTAAAAAAGTCTTTGTATGGGTTAAAACAATCAACAAGAATGTGGTATCATAAATTTGATACATTTATATAGGCACTTGGCTTGAAAAAAAGCAAAGCGGATCAATGTATGTATTTTAAATTAATTGGTGACCATGTTATTTATTTGGTCTTGTATGTGGATGATATGTTGCTGATTGGAAATGACAAAGAAATTGTTGACATAGATTGCCATTGATGTCAATATGGCAATATCGGTGGAGCCAAGAGAAGCAGATAGAGCCATCAGAGGAGAAAATAGAGCTATTGGAGGAGCAAAGAGCAGACAAAGCCATCAGAGGAAGCAAACAGAGTTATCAGAGCAATGAATGCCAAAGAATACACTATCGGGAGCTATCGGGAGCAATATAGTGTATATGCATGAAAATACACTATCGAGGGCGCAAACACATATATATATGCTATATACACTATTGGAGGTAGAAAAACTTATATATATGTGTTTACACTATTGTAGGCGGAAGACTTAGTTATATTGGAATACACTATCGAAGTAGAGAAAGATATATATATCGGCAATATGATAATTGGCAGTTCGGTTATGTGGCATCACCCCAAACCCCCGACAGAGACATATATGTGCAGACCTGATGGAACGCATAAGTTGGGTTGCATAAACAGTGAAGTCCGCCAAAAGTGTTTCCAAACATGTTTCTAGTGTATTTCAGCTTTTCGGGCTCTAAGCCTTGGTGCGTTAAAACATGAAAATTTGCATTATATATATAAATATCATATAACTGTGATACATGCAGAACCACTGAAACAATGAAATATGATTTAATATCATATTGTATCTGCCCTATCGGTAACCGCATATCACAATACACAAAGGGATGTCCTCCTGCAAGCGCCAATTGCGATGAATGTTGCGGACCCGATGCAACATTATAGTTTGGTCTATTGTTATGTCACATCCGACATATCGCAAGTGCTTAAGGCCTTGCACCTCTAAAAGTGCCAATTGCGATATACACTGCAGACCCGATAAAGTTATAAATGTGGGCATAATAAATTTGAAGTCTGCCCTTTAGCGTTTTTTTCATATATTATAGTGTATTACATTTGTGACAATAAAAGGGCGGGCCCACATTTCCTGAGCATCCAACCCTCCACCATTGATCATCCCTTTGTAGATCCAACTGTCTACATATATTTCGGGTGGACATATAGCTCAAGGAATACTCGCCTGAAAAAGCGGTATCCTCTTCCTTCTCGCTGCTACGTGTCGCCTGCCGAGTGGAATCGGAAGCCATCCTCTGTGTTATGCTCCTAGACCAATAGGTGTCATATATCATGATTGACTTGATGAGCTATGTAATATGTTCATACCTTTACTTTTTGCAAAGGTTTTCCATATTTGTAAAAAATCAAAAAATTTAAAAAATGTAAAGAGGGTATACCCTAAAAGAAAAATCAAAGGATGAAAAGAATGAAATGGTCAAAAAAATCAAAGAAAATGAACCCCGAAAAAAAGAAAGACCAAGGGAAGTGTGCAATTCTAAATGCCACTACTTTTTACTTTTATGCAATAAACAATTGTGTGCAGCTTGTAACTTATGCTACAATTGATGAATAGTCAAACAACTTAAGCTTGGCTAGTTCATATTTGAATTTTACGTTTTAGAGATAGAGAATAAAATCTGACCAAACAATTTAATCTTGGCAGATAAGTAGATAGGTAGAGTGAATAAAAGGAGCTCAATAGTTTAATCTGAGCCCTTGGATGTAATAAGGCTAGACTTAGATAGATATCTACATGTAAAAGAAAAGAAAGTGTGATAAGGGTTTGCCAGTTTAAGTGCACCCTAATAAAGAAGTAAAAATTCTAGGATAACATAGGTAGGGTAAGTAGATGATGGTTGCAGAATAGATGTGTGGTGAATGGTTAAGTTTAGTGCTTAAATCTTTTGCTTTCATCACTTGGACAAAGCACAACTCACCTGGAGACAACACATCAAGGAGACAAAGTCAGATTAATTAACTTCCTTACTCCATTTTCCCCAAAAAATTCACTAATTTCCCCCAAGTGCTAAAAGTACCTAAACAAGTTAGAGGGGCTCAGAGCATTTCTCTGACTTTTGGAGGGACCGGACCCTCGGCCCAATAATTTGAAATACCTAAAGCACTTAAATCCCCTTCATCAATATTCACCCCTTCATAAAGTCACTCATTCCCTTTATAAAGTTTTTCCTAAGTAAAATCCTATTTTCTTAGGAAAATTAAAAACATTCTATCTACATGAAACCATCATATATCATTAGCCTAAGGTATAAGTGTTGTATGATGAAATGCATTTTCGGAAAACATTAAACTTATCGCTTTCCCATTCATTTGATCATATTAACCACTAATGTTATTATTATGTAATTCCCGAATAAAACAACATTACCCACGGCCGTATTATTATATTATACAAAACTCAAAATTTTTACATATCCCACCCCTTTGGTTAAAATATAACCATAATCTGTTTTAAAATAGGATTAATGAGTTAATCGGTAACCCATTAAGAACCTCAACCCTCTGCTCCAGTAAATAGGATTAAGTAACCCTCATGGTTAATTAATAACCTCACCAGCCAATCCCATCGCCCCCGATGCAATTAATTAATCCTTAAATGTATCGGACCCGCCTCCATTATATCCCCGTCACTTCAAAGCCCTGACAGTCGTCCAATCAGGTCCTCGAGATCTAACGACTATTATGCATATTGCAAGACCCTTTATGACCATGCATTAGCGCGTGATCACAAAGCAGTTTTTTACATAGTACCTCCGCCACACGTCGAATGCTCTATGGAATCACTGGCTCGAGGCTAAATACCACCCTTCCCCATAAGCATTGTGATAGAAACTGCTTACCGCCTTCTACTAAATGACAAAATTTCTCATCATTCAGTTGCGGCCAATTGGCATTTTCATTCACCCGCCAATACCAACCATTTACCCGTTTAAACACAAAAACCCCAGTTTTGCTTGTTTTTACCTGATTCTGCAGTAAAACCCTATGTAACCCAGCTGCACCACCTGAAGCCTCTATTAACAAATTCGAGCATGGTTACCTCCCAAAAATCATTCTGGACTCACTCCATAGTCCTCTCAAGCTCAAATGAAACCTTTTCAACCTCCCCTGCAAACTAATGCTTTCTTAACAATTTGTTTTGTTTTACAGGTGATTAGAAGACCACATCCTTGGATAAATAGTCTTAATACTAGTCATAAGACCTGTTTACTCCAAGATTGTTATCAAATCTATTCAAACAGAGATAGAAGATAAAACATACAGTAAAAAGACAAGCAGAGGAAACATGAAATTAAACGATTTACTGTTGAAATAGACAGTAAAAACCTAAAATATACAGTGAAGGTAAAAGGACACAGTAAAGAACAGTCAAAGTGTATAAGGATTAAAGAGTATCAGATTGAAGACCAAGTCAAGTAAATCAGCTAGCATGAAGATAAACAACAGGGAAGACAGTTACAAAACAGAGTATACAAATTCATGTCAAAGTAAAGACAGATGAAAAAGCAGAGCGGTAAAAGTAAAAAGTAAACATTAAATAGTAAAAGTAACCATGAAGACATTAAGGGCTAAACAAATATGAAAACACTTTCACCAGCTATAATGAATTTTATCCAAAGTAAAAGTGAAAAGAAATTGAAAGGAATTTAAGGTTAAAAGATGAAATCAGAATAGAAATGGTACATTCTTCAAAAATTTCCTGTCTAAGTCATAGTTTTGTAGTAACTATTGTGGCCACTCCAAGAAGTATTTTGAGAAACCGGAGGAGGTTTTTGTTCCTAATAGGCTAGTTGATAGAAACCTCTCTCATGTTTTACACAAGTATTACCAAGAGGGAGATAAGTGGATGTCTTCACAGCCTATTTTTTAGTTTTTGCAAAGTCCTGTTTTTGACATCTTTTTGCAGAGAATATTATGAATAGATGGAGATGCATTTTGGGAAACTGAGAGACTTTTATCTCACAAGAATTCCTATCTACAAAAACCTATTTCAATGGTTACATATATATTACAGATTGAGATATACAAGCGTATCATTGGACCCTAAGTTTGCAGAATTTCTGTGGCAAAATGCACAAAGGAAGGATGCAGTTAGTGACTGGGATGCCTCATCATCAACTAAGAGTTTCTATCAAATTCGACTTTCTCTTCTTTGTCACCATTAATCCATAGAAATAGTGCCAAATAGATTCATTAGTTTTGAATGTCCTTTATTTAAGTTCTATTAATGTAAACAGTTGGAGATATTTGTGAAACTAATCTTGATATTTTTTCAAGATATTTTAGTTTACAATTAGTATAAATACTTCTTCATTTGAAGTATTTTGGGTGGATTCTTAGACATTGCTGTAATATTGATTATTTTGGAATAAAGTGCTGATTGGACCAACTTTTGTATGGCTTGCTGGATAAAGAATTGATGCAAAGGACTTTCCACAGATTTCTTGAATCAAACACCGGATCAATAAGTCCTCTATACCTTATGTTTTAAAGTTTTCCTTGTTTATTATATCATCTATGTTTCACATCTGAATGATAAGTGAAAAAGAGTAATTCGGAATATGCTTGATTGCACTCTGTTTTCAATCATTATTATTCTCTATGTTTTCTTCTGAATTAGGATAAACAGTGAAATCTTAATTGCTCCTGTTTTCTAGTTCGTCCATTTTGATTATTTAGTAAAGAATACTTATCTGCTCTTTATTAATAATCATTCAAGTCCCTCTTTAAATAGGCTGAAGGATTCTTAACTACCCTTCACCCAGTTTGAGTCCATTTCATCTATCCCAAGTCTTTGTTTGTTCCCTGTTTGACCATCTTGCTCTGTGAAACCATCTTTTGTTAAGAAACCAAATCTAGTTAAGCCATCTTCTTTGACTTCATTAGCCTAATGGCCTAAACTATTCAGTCCTACCCCTCTGCTATTGAATCTCACCACTCAAACTCAAACAAAACTCCTAAACTTCATAACTAGCCTAATATCTTTTAAAACCAAGCTAAATCATAAAGAGAGAGCCCTCTCTGGGTATAGATTGGCTAGATTCTGTACCTAAAAGTTGGTTTGTGGTTACCTCAGACCCCTTTCCTCTTCCAACAACTTCAAAGAAAATCTGAGTGATAACATAGTGTCGACTCCATTAGGGATCTGAATAATTTGTTTGTTACTATTGTTTACTTTATAAGCTACAGACGGAGCCTGAAGTTAGCCAGGCAGCCTTTGAAATACTCTTGATTTGTAATTGCACAAGTAAATGAATGCTGCTTCAGTCTATCTCTGGTCTAGTTTATGGATTGAACATCTGGTTCCAAACATTCGACCAGTTCCCCATGTCAAATAAATCTTTAAGAAAGTTTGATTCTCATATTTAAAGCCTCTTAAAAAATCATAGAAGTTGTTTTGAAAATTCATAAAAAAGCAAAATAGTCATAAAATACTCAAAATTTGGCTTCCTGGAGAGCTAACTTTTTCTTCAGAATTGTTTTACAGGTTTAGATCTGATCTATGATGGTGGACAGGGATCAGGCACACAAAGGTTAAAATCATCCACCTGGCGACTCCAAAATCAATTTCCTTACTAAGACTCCACTGGAGGAATGAACCTGAAAGAACAATACGAAAAGATCAGGCTTTTAACTTGGATTGTTATCCAAGACATTATGTTCTTTCTAAATTGATAGAGTTTTCCAATGTATATTGTATTCTAGAGAGGATTTTAGATTAATTTTTTAATTATTCTCTTTTTAAAATTGTAAATATAAAATACCCTTGCACATTTGAGCATCATTCTTCTGACCCTTTTGATGATCATTTTCAAATCAAGAAGCCTCAAACAATCAAGACTCCATTGTTCAAATATCCAGAGCTTCAAATTTCAGAGAAATTCCACAACCAAATAATCCATGTTCCAAAGCATTAATAGTGAGACAGGATGACCAGGTTTATGGAAAATCTTTCATTTGATGAAATTTTAAATGAATTCAGGGATGAGTTATCAAAATTTCAGCTTGATGAAGATTTTTTAAGAGTTGTATTTATAATTGTCAAAGTAAGAAAATACTCTCATGAAACTAAAATGTGTTTTCTTAATTTAGTTGTTGAAAAATATGAAAATGAAATTAAACTTTTTCATTCTCAAATTCAGTCATATAATTTCCGAGATCCTAAAGGATTCTTACAAAATCCTCCTTCTCCAAACCATGAATAAATTGTACTACCTTTTGATTTGCAAATTGAGGATGATTATGCTTTCAAGAGAAAGACTAAAGAAGTAGTTGCAGGGTTTAGTATTGAGGATACAACTGATAAATTAGACAATGAAGGCCCAGAAGAAACTATCACACTTTATGCTTTTGTTGATCCTATAGCAGATTATATGGAGGTTCTTCTCAACTCAAATTCTTTAACATGTTTTCTCTATAAGGACCAAATACATCAGCAGTGGCCTTTATATATCACAATTTTGATTATGTGGGTACATGATCAAATTATGCTTCTGATTTCACTGACAATCAGTCAAGCAGTTCATTTGTTTCTGCAGTTGCTTGATTGGCTTCATTGGCATTTTTGTATTATTTAAATTCAACCTGATTTTCAAACAATATAGAGTAGGTAGGATCTAATTAGATTATGAAATAAATCCTAAAATATTTGAATCCAATGAAAAGACCCTAAGATCTTGATGATTTACTAATTTGGTTTGAAGTTTGCAGCACCTTTTAGTTTTAGGTTAGATCTCAAGTTGTGCAGGAAAATGTTAAGAAGATTTTGATAAAAAGACCAAGGCTAAAAATTCCTACCTAAGTGACAAGGTGCTCAAGTGGGATTCAAGAAGGAAGAATAAAGGTTTGGTGTTGATTGGACAATAACTTGTTGGAGTTGAATCTCGAAGAGAAGGCCCTAAGCTTCAGGAGTATCACTGTCATACATACAATAAAGCACCAAGCAAAAGGAGATGCCATAGTGCAGTCAAAATCATTCAGAGGCCATCTGACCTGCTGTTCTTGACTTTCCACCAAGAAAATCCATCCCCAAGTGCAGCCAATGTTATGCTCCTATACCAATAGGTGTCATATATCATGATTGACTTGATAAGCTATGTAATATGTTCATACCTTTACTTGTTGCAAAGGTTTTCCATATTTGTAAAAAATAAAAAAAATAAAAAAATATAAAGAGGGTATACCCTAAAAGAAAAATCAAATGATGAAAAGAATGAAATGGTCAAAACAATCAAAGAAAATGAACCCCAACAAAAAGAAAGACCAAGGAAAGTGTGCAAGTCTAAATGCCACTACTTTTTACTCTTATGCTACAATTGATGAACAATCAAACAAATTAATCTTGGCTAGTTCATATTTGAATTTTATGTTTTAGAGATAGAGAATAAAATCTGATCAAACAATTTAATCTTGGCAGATAAGTAGATAGGTAGGGTGAATAAAAGGAGCTCAACAGTTTAATTTGATCCCTTGGATGTAATAAGGCTAGACTTAGATAGATATCTACATGTAAAAGAAAAGAAAGTGTGATAAGGGTTTTCCAGTTTAAGTGCACTCTAATAAAGAAGTAAAAATGCTAGGATAACGTAGGTAGGGTAAGTAGATGACGGTTGCAAAATAGATGTGTGGTGAATGGTTAAGTTTAGCGGTTAAATCTTTTGCTTTCATCACTTGGACAAAGCACAACTCACATTGGAGACAACACATCAAGGAGACAAAGTCAGATTAATTAACTTCCTTACTCCATTTTTCCCAAAAAATTCACTAATTTCCCCCAAGTGCTAAAAGTACCTAAACAAGTTAGAGGGGCTCAGAGCATTTCTCTGACTTTTGGAGGGACCGGACCCTCGGCCCAATAATTTGAAATACCTAAAGCACTTAAATCCCCTTCATCAATATTCACCCCTTCATAAAGTCACTCATTCCCTTTATAAAGCTTTTCCTAAGTAAAATCCTATTTTACTTAGGAAAATTAAAAACATTCTATCTACATGAAACCCTCATATATCATTAGCCTAAGGTATAAGTGTTGTATGATGAAATGCATTTTCGGAAAACATTAAACTTAGCGCTTTCCCATTCATTTGGTCATATTAACCACTAATGTTATTATTATGTAATTCCCGAATAAAACAACATTACCCACACCCGTATTATTATATTATATAAAACTCCAAATTTTTACATATCCCACCCCTTTGGTTAAAATATAACCATAATCTGTTTTAAAATAGGATTAATGAGTTAATCAGTCATTAAGAACCTCAACCCTCTGCTCCAATAAATAGGATTAATTAACCCTCATGGTTAATTAATAACCTCACTAGCCAATCCCACCGCCCCCGATGCGATTAATTCATCCTTAAATGTATTGGGCCCGCCTCCATTATATCCCCATCACTTCAAAGCCCTGATAGTCGTTCGATTAGGCCCTCGAGATCTAATGGCTATTATTCATATCGCACGACCCTTTGTGACCGTGCGTTAGCGTGCAATCACAAAGCGGTTTTTTACACAGTACCTCCGCCACGCGTCGAATGCTCTATGGAATCGCTGGCTCGAGGCTAAATACCACCCTTCCCCATAAGCGGTGTGATAGAAACCGCTTACCTCCTTCTACTAAATGAAAAAATGTCTCATCATTCAGTTGCCACCAATTTTCATTTTCATTCACCCGCCAATACCAACCATTTACCCGTTTAAACACAAAAACCCCAATTTTGCTTGTTTTTACCTGATTGTGCAGTAAAACCATATGTAACCCAGCTGCGCCACCTGAAGCCTATATTAACCAATTCTAGCATGGTTTACCTCCCGAAAATCATTCTGGACTCACTCCACAGACCTCTCAAGCTCAAATGAAACCTTTTCGACCTTCCCTGCAAACCAATGCTTTCTTGACAAATTGTTTAGTTTTACAGGTGATCAGAAGACCACATCCTTGGATAAACAGTCCTAATACTAGTCATAAGACCCTTTTACTCCAAGATTGTTATCAAATCTATTCAAATAGAGATATAAGATAAAACATACAGTAAAAAGACAAGAAGAGGAAACATGAAATTAAACGATTTACTGTTGAAATAGACAGTAAAAACCTAAAATATACAGTGAAGATAAAAGGACACAGTAAAGAACAGTCAAAGTGTATCAGGATTAAAGAGTATCAGATTGAATACCAAGTCAAGTAAATTAGCTAGCATGAATATAAACAGCAGGGAAGACAGTTACAAAACAGAGTATACAAATTCATGTCAAAGTAGAGACAGATGAAAAAACAGAGCGGTAAAAGTAAAAAGTAAACAATAAACAGTAAAAGTAAACATGAAGAAATTAAGGGTTAAACAAAGATGAAAACACTTTCACCAGCTACAATGAAGTTTATCCAAATTAAAAGTGAAAAAATATTGAAAGGAATTTAAGGTTAAAATATGAAATCAGAATAGAAATGGTACATTCTTCAGAAATTTCCTATTTAAGTCATAGTTTTGCAGAAACTATTGTGGCCACTCCAAGAATTATTTTGAGAAAGTGGAGGAGGTTTGTGTTTCTAACATGCTAATGTATATAAACCTCTCTCACTTTTAAATAGGTATTACCAAGTGGGAGATAGGTGCATGTCTTCACAACCTATTTTTCAGTTTGTGCAAAGTCCTCTTTTTGACATCATTTTGCAGAGAATATTATGAACATCTGGAGATGAATTTTGGGAAACTGAGAGGGGCTTATATGAAAAAAATTCCTATATACAAAAACCTATTTCACTTTTTATATATCTATTAGGGATTGAGATATACAAGCATATAATTTGACCCTAAGTTTACAGAATTTCTGGGGCAGAATACACAAAGGAAGGATGCAGTTAGTGACTGGGATGCCTCATCATCAACTAAGAGTTGCTATCAAATTCAACTTTCTCTTATTTTTCACCATTAATCCATATAAATAGTCCCAAATAGATTCATTAGTTTTGAATGTCCTTTATTTAAGTTCTATTAATGTAAACAGTTGGAGATATTTGTGAAACTAATCTTGATATTTTTTCAAGATATTTCAGTTTACAATTAGTATAAATACTTCTTCATTTGAAGTATCTTGGGTGGATTCTTAGAAATTGCTGTAATATTGATTATTTTGGAATAAAGTGATGATTGGACGAACTTTTGTATGCCTTGCTGGATAAAGAATTGATTCAAAGGACTTTCCACAGATTTCTTGAATCAAACACCGGATCAATAAGTCCTCTATACCTTATGTTTTAAAGTTTTCCTTGTTTATTATATCATCTATGTTTCACATCTGAATGATAAGCGAAAAAGAGTAATTCAGAATATGGTTGATTTCATTCTATTTTCAATCGTTATTATTCTCTATGTTTTCCTCTGAATGAGGATAAACAGTGAAATCTTAATTGCTTCTGTTTTCTAGTTCGTCCATTTTGATTATTTAGTAAAGAATACTTAACTGCTCTTTATTAGTAATCATTCAAGTCCCTCTTTAAATAGGCTGAAGAATTCTTAACTACCCTTCACCCAATTTGAGTCCATTTCATCTATCCCAAGTCTTTGTTTCTTCCCTGTTTGACCACCTTGCTCTATGAAACCATCTTTTGTTAAGAAACCAAATCCAGTTAAGCCATCTTCTTTGACTCCATTAGCCCAATGACCTAAAATATTCAGTCCTACCCCTCTGCTATTTAATCTCACTACCCCAACTCAAACAAAACTCCTAAACTTCATAACTAGCCTTAAATTTTTTTAAAACCAAGCTAAATCATAAAGAGAGAACCCTCTCTGTGTACAGATTGGCTAGATTCTATACCTAAAATTTGGTTTGTGGTTACCTCGGACCCCTTTCCTCTTCCAACAACTTCAAGGAAAATCTGAGTGACAATACATTGAATGCCAATTCACGCTTATGCCGCTTCCCTATGGTCTCACTGGTACAACATTTGTATCATGATCATTTAATATTTTAAGATTTTTGTTTTGTAAGTTTAAACCCTGTACAAAAATTACCTGCAAACGAATTCCTAAAAACAGAAAATATACAGTGACAAGAATACAAACAAAATACACAGATATTTCCCCTAGATCCCAAAACAGGGACTACCAAATTGATTTTTCATTATTATGTTCCTTACAGTGTTACAATACATATATATACATGCCCAAGCATTCATAAAACCCAATCCATTAACCTTGAATTAGAACATAACTATAGTTCCCTCGACCGGATCTACAGATACCATGGGCAGAAAACCATCATGCCCAAAACCATGTGAAAAACCCATACATGAAACCATAGGTGGGTCCTCCCACCTAATACAAGGTCGTGGAAAGAATATAACACACACCCAACATTCTCCCACTTGTTTTTTCCTTTCCACACAGAGGGTCACAAGAGAGCTTAGTCATTTGTCCAGCCCTACAATGCCCATTGTTTCTCTACACCAAGAAAACTTCGCAATGCTCACAAACTTTAACATGATAGGAGCTTTAACCTCATTCATCCTCGAACGCTGGTGTGGAGAAACTATTGAAATTGCCAATAAATATGAAATGATTCTAATGAATCTAAAATGAAGAAACATGTCACAGTATGAAGGCTTTCACAGAGATTGGACTCAAAGAATATATGAGGTCAAAGAAAGCAAAAATTCTTTATCGAAACAAGTCTACTTAGCAACACTTCCATCTAACTTGTAGAATATATCCAAAGGTAGGAATTTTTTCAAACATTTTTTGAGACATACACATGGGGAGAAATATATTGTAACATCAAAAAAACATTGGTAGGCTTATGTACTATCATGAAAGTAAATAAGTCTCTACAAAAATTATCTAGACTCCCTGACAGTAAGTCTATTTGCAACAAATATGGATTGTCAATTGATGATCCTATTGTACAGAAAAGAAAGATCAGAATTTTTTTGAAGAAAAGACAAAAACAATGAATTAGTAATTGTCCTGAGAAAACAAGAAAACATCCCAAAAAAGGGTATTACAAGACCATGCCCAATACACATTATTTTGTGACAAAGGATATTCACCTACAATCACATAGGAAACACATGTTCACCTCTTAGCTATACGGGGAAAATTGGCATACAAAAAATAAGTGTCCTAAGGGAAGAGAATCCAGAACAAACAAAGGTAGAAAGTCACAAGAAAAATTCCTTAGAAGAACTCAAAGACAGGTAAGAAGACTAGAAGTTCAATTCAAATAAGAAGTAAACATGATCAAACAAGACTGTTGTAGTTCACCAAAATCAACTGAGTCTAGCAATTCAGACTCAGATTATAGTGATGAACACATAAAAATGCATATACAAGTGTGTGATTGCACATACGCTGATGAATGTCATTGCAGCCTCTCTGAAACTGAATCAGATTCTGATTCCGAGGAACAGGTTGAAAGAGCCACACAAAAAGAAAAGGTGTGTATGGCACATACCATAAATGATGATGAATCTAAAGTATTGTCCAACATCAAAATTCTTGTAGAAGGAGAAATGAGAAAAAAACTCCTAGAGACATTCCTACAAACCATACATAAAGGCACTCACAACTCTTCAAAAGGTACCATCTCTAAAGCTTTGTTTGTAGATGCCTCTAACGAAAAGAATACAAAGTATTTTCAAAGAAACCAACAACATACCAAGCCGAGGTCCTTGACCCTAAGGGAAGTCAGCCATGGAATTCATCATCTGAAGAAATAAATTGTTGAGATCAAAACAAGAATTTCAAAAATGGAAAAAAAGAAAGAAATAGAGCAAGGAGACTATCTGATAAATTCCAATGTGGAGATCTATGAAGGGAAACAACATGAAAATTTGGGATTTGGGAATATGAAAATAATGACCATCCAGTATCAACAACATCATGTGTTGTTGAAAATAGATATCCAAGGGGAAATATTCACACTAAAAACATTAATAGACTCAGGAGCATATATTAATTTTTTGAATAAAAATCTAGTCCCTGCAAAATTATGGACAACTACACACCAGAAAGTTATTGGAGTAGGAACACAAGAATTCAAATATGAAGTTCCTAAAGCCAAAATCTGTTTCCCAAATTACTATATGAATGTAAATTTTGTAGTCAGAAACATTCCCATAGATTGTATCTTAGGAAATGTTTTCGTAGCTGTCGTTGAGCCACATGGGTCATCCATATTACCAGATGGTAAGGCTGATTATTTCATATACATCACCAATAATAAAGGATTTATATATACTATTACTCTACCATTTATCTCAACACCAAGGATCTCTACAATGGTCCATGCAAGAACTAAGTCTGACAACACAAAAGATAGAAGAAATGAAATATTTCAAAAACTCCTTAAGGATAAAAGAACAACTCCAATCCAACAAATTGAAATGAAGGGTTTCAAATCTAAAAGAATATCTAGAGAAAGAATGATGTTCAGAAAATCCAAATGCTTTCTGGCACAAGAAGCAACACAAAGGCAAATTTCCCTTCAAGGACAGCTATGCAAGAAAGCCTTGCAAAAGTCGGACAATCCCTATAAACAAGGAATATCAAATATTTTGTGAGAAAGAGATTGCAGATCTATTAAAAAGAGGGTTAATCAGAGAATCTAGCAGTCCCTGGAACTGCTATGGATTTATATCAACAAACACTCAAAAAAATTATAGGAGTCCTCAGATTGGTTATAAACTATAAACCTCTGAATATTGTCCTAGCTGATGACACATATCCAATCCCCCCCAAAAGCCATTTGATAAGAAATATAGCGGACGCCAAAATCTTCTCCAAGTTCGACATTAAATTTGGGTTTTGGCAAGTTGCCATACAAGAAGAAAATAAGTTCAAAACTGCTTTTAGTATTCTTGCTAGACATTATGAGTGGAATGTCATGCTTTTTGGTTTAAAACATGCACCCTCAAAATTCTAGAAGATAATGGATCAGATTTTTAAGCCATATTTTAATTGGCTTATTGTGTATATAGACAATGTGCTCATTTTTTCAAAATCTGTTGAAGAACATTTAAGCATGTCCATAAATTTTCCCAGATAAAAAAAAATAATGGTTTAGTACTGACAAAGAGTAAAATGTAGTTGTTCCAAACAACCATAAAATTCCTTGTCCATACTATTGAAGATGGGAAGATCACACTACAGAAACATGCCTTAGATTTTGCTGACAAATTTCCTGATAAACTTAGAGATAAGATGGAGTTACAAAGTGTCGTGGCGGAAAAAGTCGTTTGTGCGGACACAACTGACCTCCCTAGGAGTCTAAACTCTCTAGCGACAAACAAGACAAAATGGAGTGATCTTTCTCTAAATATACCTTTTAAAACATGAAAACTACAAGTGTTTAGGCTTACCTTATTCCAAAACGCGGTTGTTGTAGTCCGTCCTTTCCGATCCGGATGAGCTCCTCCTTCAAGTCAATTCCTGCAACCACAAACAATCAAACAATTACCAAGCACTTGCATTTCATATAATAAAACATATATTCAACATGCAGACCAAGGAATACATGAAATAACTCATTAACACAAGCTATTGAGAAAAATAAACCAGTTTGTATTAATAACGAAACAAAGAAACTCTTACAACCTGGCCTTGGTGTTGTGCAAGTTCCTCCCAGGGTCCATCAAGGGTTTTCCTCTACTTTGACAAAGCTCACCCACTTCCAAGTAGAATCAAGAAAAGACAATCTCTCCTCACAAGGTTCTAAATGGGAGTCCTAATTCCTGCAGCATTTACCCAAAGAAAATGTATAGCTCCAACCTCTCCTCCCTCTGGCTCAATGTCTTTATTTATAGTGCTGTAAAGAGGTTATTCAGGTCCACCATCAATGGGATAATCCCCCTCTTTGGGTGGGATAGCTCCCTTATTGATGGGATAAGTTCCTCCTTAATAGAGATACATGAACCAACTGGAGGCGCATCCAATTCATCAAACCGACCTCTAGAAAGTTCTAGAAGTAACCACAAGTAACTTTTTTAAGATGAAACTCGCGCATTTTGCCTTTTACAGAAGGACGCACCTGTCCCTTAACATACAGAGCGTCCAAGGACGCACCTTTTGTGAACATTGTGAGCGTCCCCGCAGGTAAGGCTAGAGAGAACCTGCGACCCCAGAGATAAACATATTTTTGACAAGAATTTCTCTCTTCTTTGAGTTTGAGATGGATAGCAGAGGCATAAGACTTGCCTAAGAGGGTAGCATGACTGTTGATTTGAGCCATACTAACTGTAAGTGGTCATGGTGACATTTTTTAGTGTAACAGATTGCCCCCTAAAGTGCGAAGCCTGGAATAGATTTAGGGTTTTGTAATTCTAGGAAGGGTGAAGCGCTTTATCATTTCAAGGATTGTCTTGTGGATGACCTGGTTGGAACCTGCAATTTTCAACACAAAATACATGTATAAGATTATATCATCACTGAGGTAGGCATTCCCATACTCAGATTCAAAACTTTAACTAATGGACTAACTATTATGATACAGGAATGATCTTGCAGTACATCATTTTTATAGACTTTTGTAGACACAGTATGGACGCAGCCATCTGTTTATGATTAGTCTACATAGATAATGAATACAAAACTCCTCGCAGCCTGGATGGTAGAAACTAGATCCAGGGTCTTCACTTCTACTTCCCGAATTGGTACGATTCTAGCCATGTGATTAAATGATTCGATGTCGAACATGTTAGAAACCACTTGATTACCAGTCGATGATGCAAACTGTTAACAAGCGTGAGAGAAACCACCAGTAATGTCAATGGTTCTCAAAGTACCAAGCACAACCCGTGAAATGTGAATAGATGTTTTGATGTCGAACACTTCACGGAATCTTTTGATCGAAAGTCAATGATGTAAACTGACGTCAAAGGCGAGAAACCTGCCATTGATGCATGCAGACTTCAAGGTGCTGTCGATTCCTAAGTCATCTTTCTAGATAATGTGTCGATGTCGATAGAAAGCGACCCGTTGCAGGCAAGCCCGCAACACGAAATCATTGTTCAAGTTGAAGAAATGTTGCTGTAAGGACTGACTCAGGGATGGTCAAATGGATGACAAGTATTTTGCAGATGAAAGTTTTTGCTTGCAGACCTCTTGAACACATAACGACACGACAGATGGCTTGGTGACGAATAACTCAAAGTTAATCCCCGGAACCCGGTTAAAGACTTTCAAAGTGGTTTGGTCAACTGTGAGGTAAAAGATTTCCCAACCCAGGTGAATGAAAAGTGTCGTGTTCAAGAGTGGTAATAAAGTTTCTTTTGAGACAAAAGGTAACAAACAGGTTCATTCTTCTCTCTTTTCCCCCACCATTTCTGGCAAGTACCTCTTTATTTTTAACAAGCTTGAGGAGGATAACATATGCTTGATTATAAGCTCATCCTTCGGACAAGTCCAACCTAGTTTAAATTCGAACCCTAGGAAGGAGTGGTTCGTTCCTGTTTGTAATTGAACAGGTCCTTTACTGTAAAAGTTTAACGAGCCCAGTATAGGAGAAACTCGGCGTTTTTCATTTTTAGAGAGTCTGAAAAAACAAAAGGAGACTCCACGTTGAACTTTTTCGTATATTTGTGTCCCTCAAGCCCGAAAAAGTATAAAATAATACCTGGGGGAACCGCTTGATCTTGCGACCAAGGAGTACTTTCATAATAGTGTTGTTGACCTGAAAAGTAAAAAGCGATCAAGGACACGTCGTTTTATTTCCTTATCGAGTTCGAAACGACAAAAACCCGGCAATCTTTTCCTGATTTTGCGGTCAGAAAAGAGCTAAAAGGGGACCGTCTTTTAATTCCGTTTTAACGAGTGTAAAAGAAACGCTCGGCAATCTTTTCATGTTTTAGGAGTCAGAAAAGGGCTTAAAAGATGACTCTGATATTTTTGTTTGTGAAAAATTACAATTTCCCTCGAAACCCCTTTGTCCTGCACAAAAGCAACACATTACTCATACCTGTTTAAAATAGGCAAAAATACATCGAAAAACATCTTTTCATGGTAAAAAATGAACTAATTCATCCAAAAAACCTATAAAAAGACCTTTTACCATGTCATTTTTACCGTTTCACTGTTGAGGTTGAAAAAGGAGCTTTTGACAAGAAACTTCCCGTGGTCGCTGCGGAAAATCCGACCGTCGGAATCGAACGCCATCTTATCCAGGTATTTTACACATCCTACTCTGCATTTCTATCCGTTTAGAATCAATTTTTAGGTCTTAGTTTCATTTTTTGGGGGGGTTTTGGTTTTGGAATGCGCCTCTCGGCGGACGCGGGTGCCCTTCGGGTGACCCACGTCCCCCGACTTTTTCTCATACGGGAAAATGGTCGGAAGACGCGGCCCGCCTTTAGGCCAGCCGCGTCCGGGCGCCCTGTGCTACAAAGCCGGGGTGCGTCTTCCGAGAAGTGCGCATTTCAAAACCCCAACTCCCTCAAAAAACCACCAAAAAATTCCCAAATCAATTTCTAATTGCTATTTTTGATGTGTAGGGTATTAACCATGTTAGATTGGAGAGAAAGAGAGCATGTAGAGGATGATGAAGTTGCAATAAATCATCAACCTTCCCTGGATGCCCTAAGAGCATGCGGATTATACAAATATTGGACCATACCGGGCATGAGGGGCCAGGTAAGATTCTTGGAATGGCTGGTTGAGCGATGGAACGTTCAAGAACAATGCTTTTACATAGGAGGGCACCAGCTCGAGATAGAGCCCTCGGATGTATACTTTCTCACTGGCTTGCCGAACAGAGGTGAGCAACTCAGTCTTGCGGGGACTAGGCCGGGTGGCCAATCCCTTGATAGTCTCCGCGACGAGTGGTGCACACCTGGGGCTCACCATTCAAAAGGCATAGAGATAAAACACATCACTTTGCTGGAACTCAAAGTCATAGCGTTCACGGTTACCAGAATTTGCGGCGCGGCCGCTTTACACATTGCTTCCGGATCCCAAATGCGGATGGCAATTGACTGTTACCAAGGCACCATTTTCAACTGGTGTGAAGCTGTGTCGGCTCATATGAAGAGCCAACTGACCAAGGCAAAGAACGGACGACTAAAGACTTTTGGATATGGGCCTCTAGTCGTGAGATTTGCCTTGGAGAGAGTTCCAATGCTGATCCCTCAGCAACTCACTGTTGATATCTTGGGTCCTCGGGAGCCAAAGCTGATACGATGGGTTGCGGTGATGGCCCGACATCCTGACGAGGGTGCGACAGTGGTTCGATTCTCAGATAGTTATTTTCACTGGTTAGAGGACCAGGTTTTTTCGATACAGGACTTTCCGTATGCCGGAGTGGATTTTAGAGGTGATCCGGACATGGTTCTTCCACCGGGAGAACAATGGGATGACAGAGGTACTTTTATTTTCACAAGTTCTCTAATTATGTATTTTTATTTTTCATATATATCGTCTCAAAACTAACAGTAAAATTTTCAAAATGCAGATGTTGGTCCACAGCGTCCAGCCAACCTCCGGCCTTTTGATAGACTACATCCAGCTGCACCGGTACCGGCCCCACAGGACGCGGCTGCGGAAGTACTAGCTGAGTTGGAGCATGATCTAGAGCGTCTCACGGCAGATATACCTGAGACTACTATGGATGACATTCCTACCGGCTTCAGCGCTTCGTAGTCGCGGTCCCTGGACCGTTTAGGAGATTTTTGCGTAAGGTAGCCCGCGCAGTGGTGTCATACAGAGAGCACCACCAGTGATTGACTAGTCACTTTTGTAGTCACATGTGACATTTTGACTTTTTGTACTATCATTTTGCCGATCATAAGGTGTTTTCAACCTATGATCGAAGACGATGTATATATTTTTTGACACACTTCTATCTATATATATCACTATTACCGGCTTATCTTGTTTAACATATGTGATGAAATGTTTTTAAATTTACTTGCATGATTATCGTAAATGTCTGTCCAACATTCGAGAAGCAATTGCATCTGCTAATGTATTCAAAGACCTTGGAATATGTTGATATTCAATGTAATCAAATTCACGTTCCAAGAGACGCACTCTCAAAAACAACCTTAATAACACAGGATTCCTAATGGCATAAACTCTATTAAGCTGTAATACAACAAGTTCAGAATCTAACCTCACTGTCAAACGTCGAATTCCAAATGAAATAGATTCGGATAATAATTCAATCACTGCACTGTATTCTGCAATGTTGTTCGTTGTTTGACCGAGGCTTACCCCATGCATAGAAACTAACTCGTCAAAGGGCGAATAGATAACCCAAGCTGCGGAAGAGATGTTCCGTGTACTACGACAAGCACCATCAGCAAATCCAATATATGTTTGGAGAGGCGTCGACATCTGCAATATCAAGAGTAAAACCAAGATAAGCCAGAATAACGACGAAAAACCACACTCTCTAAGCTAAGCACACTGACTAAACTAACACACTTGCTAGCTAGAAAGAAAATCTAACCTATCTAAAAATTTCTCCATTCCCATCATTTAAGCATAATACCTCTTTAGGTAAAGTCCATTTCTGGGTTTACCCAAAGAGTCCCCATCAAAGTCAACTAGCTCATAAGCCCCTTTTGCTAGCTTTCGCTTTACAATGTAGGGCCCATGCCACATGGGAACGAATTTTCCGGCACCTAGCTTATCGTTAGCTTGATCATATAATAGTACTAGGTCTCCTTCCGAAAAACTTCGAGGGGTTACATTTCTATCATACTGAGCTTTCATTCGTTTCGCGTGAGTCTCGATTGCCAATGTAGCGTCACGTCGAGTCTCATCTAATTTAGCCAAGTACAATAAACGTGTCTCCTCTTCGGAAGTAGCTGGAAGTAATTCGACAGCCATTTGAAGTGATGGGATTTCGCATTCAATGGGTAACACAGCTTCTAAGCCATAAACTAGCTGGAAAGGAGTGAACCCTGTTGAATTTTTCACTGAGGTTCGGTATGCCCATAGCGCTGAAAATAACATGTTGTGCCAATTCGACCGATGAACACCAATGGTTCGTCGGATCATGGTAACTAGAACTTTGTTGATAGACTCAACCAAACCGTTGGCTTGCGGATAATAAGGAGTAGAGCTATCGTGGCGCAAACCAAGCTGGCTTGTAAGCTCAGTCATCATGACATTTCGAAAATGGCTCCCATGGTCAGTAATGATTGCTTGTGGGACACCAAACCTAGTTATGATATGATTGAATACGAAAACTGCAGCTGTTTTGCCGCTTGCGTCGAATGTAGGCATCGCCTCGGCCCACTTAGTAAAATAATCAACCGCAAGGATGATATACGCATGCCCCCGGCCGAGTGAGGGTTACAAGTAATAAAGTCGATACCCCATTTGGCGAATGGACCAACGGCAATTATAGGGTGGAGAGGAGCAGGTGGAGCGCGCATCTTGCGATCAAACACTTGACAGTTGTGGCACTTCCTGACTGCAATGATACAATCTTTAAACATAGACGGCCAGAAATAACCAGCGCGCAACACCTTCTGAGCTGTGGCATACCCAGACATATGACCGCCACATGCTCCAGAGTGACAATCATTCAAAACCCTCTCAGCCTCTTCGTGAGTTAAACAACGTCGAAAAACTAAGTCTGCCCCCGGCGATAAAGTGTATCTCCAATAATTTTGTATGGCTGGGATTGAAACCGAATTTTTCGACGTTCCGCTTTGGAAGCTTCAGGCCGAAAGGTTTGGGTTTGGAGATAAATGATTATATCCCCGTACCACGGATCTACAGTACTGATAAGAAACAAAGATTCGTCCGCAATGGACTCCTCTGCCACAGTCTCTGTGTCAGCACTCGGGAAATCACACATCAATTCCGCAAAAACTAAGGATTTCTTAGACTTGGACTTCTCGAACTCCAAGTCGAACTCTTGCAGGATAACAATCCATTTAGAGTACTTGCCCCCTAGCAGTTGTTTTGTCAAAATATAAATCATAGGGTTGCAATCCGAAATAACTGTAGTTTTGCGGAGAAGAATGTAGTGACGGAAACGCTGGACAGCTTGAACGGCTGCCAGGGCCAATTTCTCCACATGCGAATATTTTAGCTCAGTTGGATTCAAGGTCCTACTAAGATAATATATCACATGCTCCGCTCCGAATTCATCTTCTTGAACTAACACCATTCCAATGGTGGAATGCGAAGCTGCGAGGTATAAGAAGTAGTCTTGGTTGTAGTTGGGAGGATGCAATAACGGTGCATGGGTCAACGCGTGTTTAAGTGCATCAAAAGATTGTTGGGCAATCTCGTCCCAAAAGAATTGTGCATTCTGTTTCAACAACCGTGTAAAACCTTTAGTGACCTCGGCGTAGTTTGGGATGAATCGGCGTAAAAAGTTCGCTTTCCCTTGCAAACTTTGGAGTTGGCGCAAACTCGAAGGAGGAGGCAATTTGATGATAGCCTCGACTTTCGAGGGATCGACGCGAATGCCGGCTTTTGAAACAACAAATCCCAGCAATCGACCTGTTTCTATACAGAAAACACACTTGTGGGGATTCAACCGAATTCGATAATGCCTACACCTCATAAAGATTGCTCGTAGGTGGACAAGGTGATCAGCTCGATGTAAAGAATGAGCAGGCAAATCATCGAGATAGGGTTGCACAATGTGCTTGATATCATGAAATGCATAAGACATCGCCCGTTGAAAAGTGGCCCCGGCATTCTTAAGCCCAAAAGGTAACTTGCAATAAGCAAATGTCCCCCATGGACAAATGAATGCCGTTTTTGGTTGGTCGGCAGGTAGAATATTGATTTGATTATAGCCCGAAAAACCATCCATGAAGGAAAACATTTCACTTCCGGCACAATCATCAATAATTTGATCGATATAAGGCGTAGGATAGTTGTCTTTTGGACAAGCTCGATTTATATCCCTATAGTCGATACAGATTCTTATTGTTCCTTGTTTCTTGTTGACCGGAACAATATTCGATACCCAATCCGTTAACGGGATCGGATAAATGAAACCTGCTTTCAACAGCTTTTCGACTTCTGCTTTAATCGCAGCCGCTTTTCGAGGGTGAATTTGACGCAACCGTTGCCGGACGGGTTTAGCATCCGGGTAGGTCTTTATTTCATGAATAACAATGGCAGGATCAATTCCCGGCATTTCCTCGTAAGACCAGGCAAACACGTCGCGGAATTCTTGGAATAGGGCCTTGTAAGTTTGGATTTCTTCTTCAGTACATGCGGCACCTATATGAATGTTTTCCTCGATTCCGGGCTTCACTGAAATATCAATGGGAATAGTACGAGAAATATTCCCTAAATTCAACTCTGAATCAGAATGTTTCGTTGGATCCTGAGCGTCTTTGACATATTCAGCGGTAAAGATAGATGAAAAATCATTTTCAAATGCATCATCCTTAGGTAAAAACGAAGATCTGTGATGGAGATCTTCCCATGGTAGATCGTCTACACTTAGGATTTCGCGAAGTTGTTCGTCAGATGACACGACTTCGGGAAACGTTATCCGTTCTAAGGGTGAGGTGAAAAGTGACTCTTCACTGACCACATTCATTTGGTCGACTTCGGTTGAATGAAAGTCAGTAAAAGACATGAGAGCTTCATAAGCAATTTCATATGGACTCAAAGGCATAACATCACCGAGTGAGTCTATCTCAGAGTCAGATGGGACGAACCAAGGATCATCATAAATAATGTTTTCTGATGTAATCATATGAATGGTTGCAAACGAAGGATCTGCGCTGAGTGGAGGGAGAGGAAAAGTTCCCAGTAAACCGGAATCCTTAACTAAACCTACACCAACATCCCTATAAGGGATTGTCGTTTTACCAACATGCTGGATACTCTCTGAAGAGGCTGGGTCGGATGAAAAGTATGTCAGCTGATCAATAGTCACGATCTTACCGTTATGTGGAAACTTAATTACTCTGAAGACCGATGAAACGACCGCTGTCA
Organism: Pinus tabuliformis; assembly: GCA_031772625.1. NCBI lineage: Eukaryota > Viridiplantae > Streptophyta > Pinopsida > Pinales > Pinaceae > Pinus > Pinus tabuliformis. The sequence continues at coordinate 75,884,696 of CM062819.1, read as the reverse complement.
TAGCATATGACCAACTTCGACCCAAAAGAAGGTTGTAGTCTAGAGGGGCATCAACCACTTCCACATCCAGACTAACGGTTTTACCTTCAACCCCTATAGGCAATTCTTGTAGAATACCAAACGGACGGAACCCACGGCCATCAAAGGCCTTAAGGATGGTGGGGGATTGGTTCAACGAAGGAGAACCAAGCGATCTCCAACATTGAATCGACATAATACACGTAGAAGCTCCCTCATCAATCACAGTCCGATGAATAGGCCTGTTTTTTACTATCACTGGAATTTGGAAAGCCATTTGATGGGGGAGACGTGGTGTACTATTTTCTAGATCAAAGATCATTAGGTTCGGGTCCTGAACATCGACAGCTCCGATAGCCGACAAAAGCAATTTCCGTTGTGCTGGGCATGATTGCAGCACTTCGAGTGCCGACATTGCTGAAGGTGAAACAGCTAAGTCCTCAACAATGTTGTAATTCTGGGCTGCTCTCGCATGTGGATTGAAAGCAGACCTTCGAAGTACACCCTTGGCGGGCGGCTTAATCACTAAGTCTGGGTTAGGTTTTTCGATCTGTAGTGGATCGGAACCAGGAGCTGAGGTTGATGGGTTAGAGTGAGAAGATTCTGCTTCCTTGCCATCAACAGGAGCCTTACTACCATAATCTTGCGATCGAGTCGCAATCCTCACATGAGACATCATCAAAATGGGTTCTTCACTGGCATTCGAAGAAGAACCTATCATCTTATTCTCCTGCTCTGGAAATGGATTCTTTAACACAGCAGGAGTGGGAGAACCTTTGACTATTTTTACAACCTCGGCCCGATGAGGGCAATCTCTCGTAAAATGATCCTCTTCACAAATAAGACAAGGATATCGAGGTTTGCGTTTTTCGTCATTGGTTTCCGACTTTTCAGTTTTCTCCTTTGGAGCCTTGTCTGCTTTAGCCTTCTTCTTTCCTTTCTTCTTTCCACCGTTTTTTGGTTTGGCCGTAGATGACTCTACAGCGTGAATGTCGGCGGTGAGTTCAGGAGAAGACTCTCCTGTCGGAGAATCAGGCAAAGTGATAATTGGAGTAGTTGAAGCCTTGGAAGACTTCTTCTTGCTCTTCGTAGTCACGATACCAATCATACCATCAGCGGCATGAGATCCCGAAGGAGCAGCAGCGATTTGATTCGACTTTGGAAGATCCGGAATTTTCTCGTGTAACGTACCCGACTGAGTGTAAACTAAGTCAAGGTATTGTGCCTGAGCAATGACTTGCTCCTCAGTAACTACTCCGGCCTTAGCGACATCTTCAGTAATCTTCGGTAATAATGATTTGACAAACCATTCAGCTAAGATTTGGTCCGGGATAAAAACTTTCACTAATCGCCTTCGACGTCTCCACTCATGAATGTGATCAGAAATATACGTGGACGTCGATTGTTTTAGTGAAGTTAATAACTCCGTGCCGTTATCGTATCTGACCGGCAACTGAAAGTGAGTTAAGAACGAGGTAGCTAACTGGCTAAAGTTGTAAAAAGAGGCCCGTGGTAACTCAATGTACCACTTGGCCGCGAGACCAATGAGTGTACGCTGGAAAAGACGTAAGCGGATGGAATCATCTGAGATAGAATTCGAAGCACACCAGAGGTGGTAAGTCATCACATGATTGGACGGATCCTCTCCAGACTTACCTTCGAACTTGGGTATATCACTGGGCAACTTATTTGGCATTGGCGGCCAGAACTGAAGATATTGAATTGGATCGTTCGTTAGGCGCGTCAAGTCGGGTAAATCCAAAGTTGCAATAAACGGTAACTGCCGGTTAGGATCTCTAAAACTCTGGGTCACAATACCAGCCCCAGGAGGAGGATATCCAGGATAACTAGGAACAGGAGTCGCATTTGGGATATTATATCCTCCTGGAAAACCAGGATTAACCGGACCGTACTGGGGTTGTTGAGGTTGTTGATAAGTGTACCCAGGATACGGTTGATACTGGTAAACCGGTTGTTGGACAGCTTGCCCAGGTTGGTACTGTCCCTGGTACGGAGGTTGAACAAATTGAGGTTGAGTAGTCACAACCGTACTTATACCAGGCTGACCTACAGGCATCTGGACCGTGGTTTGAATCGTAGATCCAGACAACGGTAAAGATATCTGAGGTGTGGTAACAGGGACAGTAGAAACTGGAGCCGTCGATACTCCAGAAGTAAGTATGGTAGATGTAGCGATAGTTGCAGCAGCCGTTTGAGATGGAGTACTAGGTGCAATTGACGGCTGAGTAACTACCGAAGCTACAGAAGTTTGAACATTTGGCTGGACAGGTTGCGGTTGCTGGGTTGGACCAGAAACTACGGGTTGTCCAGCTTGAGGAAGCATCTGTACACTTGGCTGCAACACCTGTTGACCCTGTGAGGGATCCCACACTAACATTCCAGGGTACTGACCTGTAACAGGTTGAGGGTACTGAGATCCATAACCAGATTGAGGGTAGGATTGATAATTGTAAGGTGCAGTTCCCATACTTGGAACATATGACTGACCTTGAGGCGGTTGATAACCTTGACTTGAGTATTGACCTTGAGGTTGATAACCTTGAGGTAAATACTGATACTGGGGTTGACCTTGACCTTGAGGTTGGTACCCTTGAGGTTGATAACTTTGGGGTTGATACCCTTGAGGTTGCCATCCTTGAGGTTGCCATCCTTGAGGTTGATATTGATACTGAGGTTGACCTTGGGGTACATATTGAGGCTGAGGTTGACCTTGAGGCAAGTATTGCACCATAGGTACATACTGACTTTGAGGTTGCCCCCCAGACACGATTTGTGTACCTTGAGGTTGCCCCCCAGGCGGTAATTGGCCACCTTGAGGTTGGGAAACGGGAACTGAACCTGACATCATGTAAATGTCTCCTACACCCAATGGTATATTACCACTGTTTCCAGCAAATAACCCATGATCAATGGGTTGAGGAGATGCCCCCGCAAAGGTACCAGAAAGTGACTGATACCCAGTGGGAACAGAAGGACCGCCGTGTAAAAAAGATTCAGGACTTTGTGTAAACACGGACGACTGACCAGACATATTTACAGGAGTATGAATACCTCCAGGTGGAAAAGGAGTACGAGGTGTGGAAAAACCGACTGAGTTGTCTAAAAAATTGGTTAACGCAAGGTACCAAGAAGTACTTCTAGGAGGACTGTAAAAGATGGATTCACGCTCCCTTAGATCAATAGTAAGTTGACCTTCAAGGTGAGAGACACCTATATCTTCTTCTGGAGCAAGTTCTTCTATAGCAATCAAACCAGAAGGTAGATTTTCGGTGATAATTCTTTCTATTCTCGGTGAATCAGGGACACTAGAAGTTGGAGTAACAGGTTCGGAAATTTCAGGTTCTTCGCCTGTTTCACTGGCAGATGAAAAACTACCAGCAAGCTCGGAAACTGTAACAGTTTCGGGATTGTAACCTGTTTCTAAACTTTGGTAATCTGGATGGACTACCAAGGAAGATTCTCCTTCTTCAGGTGAACCTACTCTACTGTCACTAGGAGGAGTTACAAGGACCTTTAACCCTTCTAAATTACCCGGGTCGTCTCGAGGAGGGGATCCCCTAAGTCTACGGGATCTTCTCAACAATTCGGCCACAGAAACAACTTCAGGAGACTGGCCCCGAAGTCTACGGGACTGTCTCGGTAATTCCGCCACAATTAAAGATTTTTAACTACAACACACGAAAACAAAGTAAAAATTTCAAATCAAACCACCTAAAGTCTTCTAAAGAAGCAAACAAATTTGAAGCACACGCCTAAATAATCTAGAGCGTCAAACCACACACAAACAGTAGTCTTCCGGACCAAAAGCGCTAGTTGGTGATTAGGCCCAACCTCGCAGGATTCAGTACAGAAATGGCGGGTGGAACAGTTACCCCGGCAACCTGCTTAATGAATAGACCGGCACAAGTTCCTCCACTTTAACCGTCTCGAAGTGAAGTGAACCCCCCGGAAAATCCAAGTGAGTATAACCGACGTCTGCTCCAGGTACAGTGGGACCTTCCCTCCACCGTCACCTCGGTAGAACCCTAAAGATTATGGTCACTAAAGTTACCAATCACAACAATTACACCTGGGGGAACAGTCTAAACTCCGACAGCACGCAAGGGCAGAGTAACAAGCTCAATCCCCTTACCGGCTCCTTGACAATAATCCAAGGTTTACCGATAAGTGACCCCTGGCTCCTCGACAATGGTTAATCCGAGGTTTACCGTTTGTAATACGTACTGTCTGGCGTCGTTCCCAACGAGGGAGGAATGATCCCCTCACTGGTTCGGACACAAGCTCGTGCTTCTCCTTTAAGAGGAGCTTTCCCAGAGTATAACTGAAACAATTGGATTTAATCTACTCAAGATAAACTATCTGTTTGGTTTTGTAGTCTTGGAGAGTTAAGTACTCACCTACTCCAAGACCCTAGCCTAAGCTATGTTGGTGTTTCAGAGCCCTAGAAAAATAAAAATTACTAGATTGATTTTAATTTAAGCGTTACTTTTAAGGTTGTTTCTTAAGTCAAAAGGTGATGGAAGTGAAACCAGTGGTGTGTTGACTCGACTCGAAACCACTACAAAATGCACCTAGGATGATTTACCCACTACTTTACTTTTTCGATGAATTGCTTAACTAAAAAGTTGAGAGAATGCAATCTTTATAAAAGCAACTTCTTAATTGAAGACAATCAAAGAAACAATTCGTTTGTCTTTTCCAAGCATAAAAAACATGACCGCTCTTTACATGCACGAAAAAACTCTTTTTCTCTTTCAAAAACAAAAAGCTACTTGAAACAAGACTTTTAAAGAAGATGTTTTTATATTTTTCTTTTAATAAAGCAAATAAATCTAGTATAACCAAAAATCAATCTTAACAACTATTAAAATCTATGAAAATGCACTCATAAGCAAACTAAAAGGTAAATTTACTCTAAGCAATCTTAACGAGGCCAAAACCAACAATGATTATTCTAAGGTGTTTTACTTGATCACAATCAAATCAAGGACTAGCTTATTGCAGAACCAAAAACTAGTCAAAACAAAACTCCAATCTTTTTGTTCTTTTGTAAAATGGAAATCAACACTTTATAAACAAGTAATTCGAAATTTGACCCAAAACAACTTAAATGGCAAGCTGTTCAAACAAGGAGACTTTACGACAGGCCCGACTTCTAAGAAGGCTGACTAACCAGAGAGATCTAAGGCTGGACAACTTTCTACCGTCAAAGTCACTACAGGACCTATTGAAAAATCAAACCCTAGGCCTAAACTTCGTTGAAATCCACTAAAACACTCAAAGCTCACAAAACAAGTTCAGGTGAAAATTCTTGACAGGGTACTAAAGGATCTGGGTAGAAAACACTAAGAAAAATCAAAATCTAAAAGCAATTAAAGCAAAAAATGGAATTTTCCTAAATTTTACAGGAAGACGCAGGCAACCCGTTATAACAGGTGCGGGCCCGCTCTGTGCAAACAGCAACAGCGCGTCCAAAGACGCACTGTGCAGTACTCAGAGGGTGCGTCCTTCTGGAAAAGTTGAGAAAAACCAAATCTAACTAAATCTAAAGCTAAGCCACCCAAATACTAATTCTCACAGTCAAAAACCAGAAAATAAAAGTGATTTTCACAGAGCAAAGTTCACACAAAGGAAAAGACTCTCTCATTAATGGATTCCCCAGCGGAGTCGCCAATTTGTCGTGGCGGAAAAAGTCGTTTGTGCGGACACAACTGACCTCCCTAGGAGTCTAAACTCTCTAGCGACAAACAAGACAAAATGGAGTGATCTTTCTCTAAATATACCTTTTAAAACATGAAAACTACAAGTGTTTAGGCTTACCTTATTCCAAAACGCGGTTGTTGTAGTCCGTCCTTGCCGATCCGGATGAGCTCCTCCTTCAAGTCAATTCCTGCAACCACAAACAATCAAACAATTACCAAGCACTTGCATTTCATATAATAAAACATATATTCAACATGCAGACCAAGAAATACATGAAATAACTCATTAACACAAGCTATTGAGAAAAATAAACCAGTTTGTATTAATAACGAAACAAAGAAACTCTTACAACCTGGCCTTGGTGTTGTGCAAGTTCCTCCCAGGGTCCATCAAGGGTTTTCCTCTACTTTGACAAAGCTCACCCACTTCCAAGTAGAATCAAGCAAAGACAATCTCTCCTCACAAGGTTCTAAATGGGAGTCCTAATTCCTGCAGCATTTACCCAAAGAAAATGTATAGCTCCAACCTCTCCTCCCTCTGGCTCAATGTCTTTATTTATAGTGCTGTAAAGAGGTTATTCAGGTCCACCATCAATGGGATAATCCCCCTCTTTGGGTGGGATAGCTCCCTTATTGATGGGATAAGTTCCTCCTTAATAGAGATACATGAACCAACTGGAGGCGCATCCAATTCATCAAACCGACCTCTAGAAAGTTCTAGAAGTAACCACAAGTAACTTTTTTAAGATGAAACTCGCGCATTTTGCCTTTTACAGAAGGACGCACCTGTCCCTTAACATACAGAGCGTCCAAGGACGCACCTTTTGTGAACATTGTGAGCGTCCCCGCAGGTAAGGCTAGAGAGAACCTGCGACCCCAGAGATAAACATATTTTTGACAAGACTTTCTCTCTTCTTTGAGTTTGAGATGGATAGCAGAGGCATAAGACTTGCCTAAGAGGGTAGCATGACTGTTGATTTGAGCCATACTAACTGTAAGTGGTCATGGTGACATTTTTTAGTGTAACACAAAGGTTCATAGGATGCCTAAATTATGTTAGTAATTTCTATAAAGGGTGTGCTTTAGACCGAAGCCTACTGAACCAAAGATTGAAAAACGAACCAGTACCTTGGACTAAAGAACATATTATTGCTATCAGGAAAATAAAAGCCAAGGTAAAAATATTTCCTATTCCCTATGTTGCAGATGAAAATCTTCCAAAAATTGTAGAAAGTGATGCCAATAATATTGGATGGGGAGGAATTTTAAAAGAAATAAGGGACGGAGAAGAACAAGTTATACAACTTGCCTCAGGAACATGGAGTCCAACCGAACAAAATTATTCAAAATTTGAAAAAGAAGTCAAAGCAGCATGGAACTATATTGACAAGTTAGATTTACACCTTGTACATAAGAAATTTTTACTCAGAACTAATGCCTTTGCACTCAATTTTTTTTGACAAAAGACATTAAAAATCCTAGTGAGTCCAAATTTGCTAGATGGAAAGCATTGTTTGCAAATTTTGATTTTGATGTAGAACACATCAAAGGCCTGAAAAAATTTCTACCAAACTTCCTCAGTAGAGAATACATGAAGAAATAAGACATTCTAATGGTAATCATCACTGAATGGAATTCTAATAATCAACAGAAAGAATTGAGAAATATTCCAGAAGATACTCCTTGGAAAATTTATGTTGAAAAATGGAAACCTTCATAGCAGCTAAGAAATACAAAAGTCCTAGATGTTAATCTACAGCTACACATGGACTTACAACATCTTGTACCATAGAGGAAAGTGTATCCTAAATCAAGCAAGTGGATACATGATATGGTTTACCAAAGATCAGTAATGGCTTCACATCTTGCAGAAGAAGAACTCAGTGAAAGTTTTTAGGATATCAGTATAATATGGAATGAAGGGAGTAACCAAAAATAAAGTATTCCACAAATACTATGCCATTAACAGAACTAGATACCCAAATAATCTTGCACAACTTATGTGGCCTTAGAAAGATCCTAGTCTAGTTTTTCCCATATACAATTTATGATTTCAATAGTTATAAAAATCTTTGGTGGGATCTTCTATGCAGAGAACAACGATCAGAAATTAATTATACTTTATTAAAGTTTGGTCTAGTTTTCATTACTCAACTCTTGATGAAACCAGATTGGTTAAAAATTTGGTGGGATCGGTTCGAAGTTAAAAAAACTGGCATGGATCATAAGTATTTTGAAAGAGACTTTCAACGAAATTGTGAAGAGCGTGCAGACTATTTTCATCAAACTTGCAAAACCATAACATATATGAAAAACTTTTTTGATGACCATATACTTGATTTCTTCATGAGAGGGCATCATCAATGGCTTTTTCTCACAAATATAGAACACCAAATCATTCTTGGTAAACCAATGATCATGAGAAGAATATATACTAAAGGTTGGGATACTAGCGGTATCTATCATCATGCAAATGGTAGATTTCTTGGCACAAATCCATTAGGAACAAAAAAAAGGATTTTCGTGGGCTCCCAAAAGAAAGCCTCCACAATGTATAAGTGTTTTCTTGTCACTTGAATTTGATAGTGACAGTTTTCTGTGGGATTCTGTATAAAATCTCCACTGTGTAAAAACTTTTACTTTTTCAAGACACCAATTTTAGAGACTCGGAGCACTTCTCCAACTTCTGGTGTGATTTGATCTACATCTCAGAATCTTTTTACAAAAAAGTATGTCTGTCTGATTGTCCAGTGTTTGTCCCCTTCGTATCCTATAAAACGAGAGAAATAAGGCTCATTTGGGCATTCAGAGTTGAGAGTTTGAGGGTGAGGGTCTTTTGGTTTAAAGTTATAGATAATATTCCTACTCTGTATCTGTGAATGTCTGTGTTCGATCTGCTTGAATCACGAAGAAAGACTCTTTTTGAGTCGAGTTTGAAAAGCATGAATATCAAGGCCTAACGACCCTAGTAAGAACCTAAAGTGGTTGAACTCATTAGGTTTGATTCTGTATTGTTTCAATGAATTCAAAGGTAGAATTTGCAAAGGGCTAGGTAGCCTTTGGATTACATCTTAGTTTAAGGTGTAGCATCTGGTAAATGCCTAAGAAGTCTAGCTCTAATTGAAATTCTCAAAGTCTTCCAGCATTGTAATCCATCGTTTGAAATCAATAAAAGGGAGAAGTTTTTCTAATTTTTCCGCATGAGTTTTTGTTCTGTTATGCTATTCTAAATATTCCACGAGAGGAGAGGTTCATTTGAGGTTTGTCGGAGGTTCACCAAGGATCGAGGGACATTTTTATCATGTTGGAAGGAGGTCATTAAAGGGCGTTGTTGCGTGAATATACATAGGTTCGTGTACGGGTTCACGTAAAAGTTCGTGTATTCATCACATAGGATATAGAAATTGTATAACAAGCTTCATTTTCTCCTTCGAAGGAAGCCTTTGCTCGAAATTGGTAGTGAATGTCATTGCAACCTCTCTGAAACTAAATCAGATTTTGATTCAGAAGGCCAAGTTGAAAGAGCCACACATAAATAAAAGGTGTGTATGGCACATACCAATGATGATGATGAATCTAAAGTACTATCCAACATCAAAATTCTTGCAGAAGGATAAATGAAAGAAAAACTCCTAGAAACATTCCTACAAATTATGCACAAAGGCACTAACAACCCTTCAAAAGATACCAGCTCTAAATCTTTGTTTGTAGATGCCACTTATGAAAAGAATACAAAGTCGTTTCAAAGAAACCAACAACATACCAACCTTAGGTCCTTGACCCTAGGGGAAGTCAGCCATGAAATTCATCATCTGAAGAAAGAAAATATTGAGCTCAAAACAAGAATTTCAAAAATGAAAAAAGAGAAAGAAATAGAGCAAGGAGACTATCTAATAAATCCAATGTACATATCTATGAAGGTAAACAACATGAAAATTTAGGATTTGGGAATATGAAAATAATGACAATCCAGTATCGACAACATCATGTGTTTTTAAAAATAGATATCCAAGGAGAAATATTCACACTAAAAAAATTAATAGACTCAGGATAAGATATTAATGTTTTGAAGAAAAAACTAATCCCTACAAAATTTTGGACAGCTGCACACCGGCAATTTACTGGACAAGAATTCAAATATGAAGTTCCTAAGACCACAACATATTTCTCAAATTACTGCATGAATGTAAAATTTGCATTTGGCAACATTCCCATAGATTTTATCTTAGGAAATGTTTTCCTAGCTACCGTTGAACCACATGAGTCAACCATATTACTAGATGGTAAGGCTGGTTATTTCATATCCGTCCTCAATAATAAAGGATTTCTGCAAACTATTACTCTAGCATTTATCTCAACACCAAGGATATCTAAAATGGTCCAAACCATGCAAGAAGTAAGTCTAACAGCACAAAATATAGAAGAAATGAAAGATTTCAAAAACTCCTTAAGGATAAAAGAACAAAACCAATCCAAGAAATTGAATTGTAGGATTTCATATCTAAAAGAATATCTTGAGAAAGAATGTTGTTCAGAAAATACAAATTCTTTCTGGCATGGGAAGCAACACAAAGTCGAATTTCCCTTCAAGGAAGACTATGCAAGAAAGCCTTGCAAAAGTCAAGAAATCCTTATGAACACGGAATAGCAAGTATCATGTCAAAAGAGATTGCAAATCTCTTAAAAAGAGGGTTAATCATAGAATCTAGCAGTCCCTGGAACTGCTATGGATTTTATGTCAACAAATACTCAGAACAAATTAGAGGAGTCCCCAGATTGGTTATAAACTATAAACCTCTAAATATTGTCCTAGCTAATGACACATATCCAATCCCCCACAAAAGTAGTTTGATAAGCAAGATAGCGGGCGCCAAACTCTTCTCCAAGTATGACATTAAATTTGGGTTTTGGCAAGTTGCCATACAAGAAGAAGATAAGTTCAAAACTACTTTTAGTATTATTGTTGGACATTATGAGTGGAATGTCATGCCTTTTGGTTTAAAACATGCACCCTCAAAATTCCAAAAGATAATGGATTAGATTTTTAAGCCATATTTTGATTGCCTTATTGTGTATATAGATGATGTGCTCATTTTTTCAAAATCTGTTGAAGAACATTTTAAGCATGTCCATAAATTTTCACAGATAACAAAGAATAATGGTTCAGTACTAAGAAAGAGGAAAATGGAGTTGTTCCAAACAACCATAAAATTCCTTGTCCATACTATTGAAGATGGGTAGATCACACTACAGAAACATACCTTAGATTTTGCTGACAAATTTCCTGATAAAATTAAAGATAAGGCACAATTACAGAGGTTCTTAGGATGCCTAAATTATGTCAGTAATTTCTATAAACGGTGTGCTTCAGACCGAAGCCTACTAAACCAAAGATTGAAAAAAGAACCAGTACCTTGGACTGAAGAACATACTGCTGCAGTCAGGTAAATAAAATCCAAGGTAAAAATATTGCCTATTCTCTATGTTGCAGATGAAAATCTTCCAACAATTGTAGAAAGTGATGCCATTAATATTGGACAGGGAGGAATTTTAAAACAAATAAAGGACGGAGAAGAACACGTTATACAATTTTCCTCAGGAACATTGAGTCCAACCAAACATAATTATTCAACAATTGAAAAAGAAGTCAAAGCAGCATGGAAATGTATTGACAAGTTCGATCTCCACCTTGTACATAAGAAATTTTTACTAAGAATGATGCCTCTGCACTCAAAAAAGTTTTAACAAAAGACATTAAAAAGCCTAGTGAGTCCATATTTGCTAGATGGCGAGCACTATTTGCAAATTTTTATTTTGATGTAGAACACATCAAAGGCATAAAAAATTGTCTACTAGACTTCCTTAGCAGAGTATATGAAGAAAGAAGACATTATAATGGTAATCATCACTGAATGGAATCCTAACAATCAACAAGAAGAATTGAGAAATATTCCAGAAGATACTCCTTTTCAAATTTATGTTGAAAAATGGAAACCTTCATGGCAACTACGAAATACAAAAGTCCTAGATGCTAATCTACAACTACACATGGAATTACAACATCTTGTACCATAGAGGAGAGTGTATCCTAAACCAAGCAAGTGGATACATGATATGGTTTACCAGAGATATGTAATGGCTTCACATCTTCCAGAAGAAGCACTCAGTGAAAGTGTTCAAGATATCAATATAATATGGATTGAAGGGAGTAACCAAACTAAAGTATTCAACAAATATTATGCCATTAATAGACCCAGATATCTGGATCATCCTGCATGACTTGTATGGCCTCAGAAAGATCCCAGTCTGGTTTTTCCATAAACAATTTATGATTTCAATAGTTATAAAAATATTTGGTGGGATCTTCTATGCAGAGACCAACGATCAGAAATTCATTATAATTTTTTAAATTTTGGTCTAGTTTTCATTACTCAATTCTTGAAGAAACCAGATTGGTTAAAAATTTGGTGGGGCTAGTTCAAAGTTAACAAAACTGCCATGGATCCTAAGTATTTTGAAAGAGACATTTAGCGGAATTGTGAAGAGTGTGCGGACTGTTTTCATCAACCATGCAAATCCATAACAGATATGAAAAACCTTTCTGATGACCATATACTTGATTTCTTCATGAGAGATCATCATTAATGGATTTTTCTCACAAAGATAAAACACCAAATCATTCTTGGTAAACCAATGATCGTGAGAAGAATATATATTAAAGCTTGGGCTACCAGCGATATCTATCATCATGCAAATGGAAGATTTCCTAGTACAAATTCATTAGGAACATAATAAAGGGTTTTCGTGGGCTCCCAGACAAAAGACTCCGCAATGTGTAAGTGTTGTCTTGTCACTTGAATTTGATAGTAACATTTTTCTGTGGGATTCCCTATAAAATTTCCACTATGTAAAAAATTTTACTTTTTCAAGACACCACTATCCGAGACTCAGAGCACTTCTTTTACTTCTGATGTGATTTGATCCACATCTTGGAATCTTTGTACAAAAAAGTATGTCTGTCCGATTTATGAGTGTTTGTCCCCTTCTCATCCTATAAAAAGAGAGAAGTAAGGCTCATTTGGGCATTCGGAGTTGAGAGTTTGAGGGTGAGAGTCTTTTGGTTTGAATTTAGAGATAGTCTTCCTACTCTACATCTACAAACATCTGTGTTCGATTTGCTTGCATCATGAAGAAAGTTTCTTTGAGAATTGAATTTGAAAAGCCTACTTATCAGGGCCTAACAACCCTGGTAAGAACCTAAAGTGGTTGAACTCATTAGGTTTGAGTCTGTATTATTTCAGAGAATTCAAAGGCAAAGTCTGTAAAGGGTCAGGTAGCCTTTGGGTTACATCGTAGTTTAAGGTGTAGCATCTGGTAAATTCCCAATAAGTCTAATTCTTATTGAAAGTTCTTAAATTCTTAAAGAATTGTAATCCATCTTTTGAAATCAATAAAAGAGATAAGTTTTTCAAATTGTTCCGCATGAGTTTTTGTTCTGTTAATCTATTCTAAATATTACGTGAGAGGTGAGGTTCATCTGAGGTTCGCCGAGGATCGAGGGACATTTTGATCGCATTGGCATGAGGCCATTAAAGAGCATTGTTGCGTGAAGATCCAGAGGTTCATGTACGGGTTCGTGTAAGAGTTTGTGTATTCAGAGGAAGCCCCTGCTCCAAATCGGTATAAGAGCTAGTAACATATGGTTCATATGGGTATTTTCCATAAATATCTCTAACTAAAATGGAATTTGGAAGAAGATATGTCTCTTTCCGATAATTTCAAGTAGAAGAAAAAAAAAAGAAAATAATTTTGATATGGAAAATTTATTTCACTCTGCATCATCATCTGAAATAAACTCTCTAAATCTAGAGATAGTAGAAAGTCAGCCTTTAGCCCGTTGGGTTTTACCTTCTATAAGTCCATCAGAAGTCTATTTGACCTGTCTGTCTTTCATTTGAGAGTAATCACATGAGTCACAGTTAAAGAATGTGTTAGCCAGATACAAGAGATTATTGAATCTATCTAGAATATATCTCTCCTAAGTCCAAATAAACTACAAGAAGAGGCCCGGAGACATGAGACTTCATATTTACATCTTGGTTGTATAAGGGTGGGAATAAATGCCTTAACTCATCAACATTGAACACTTATGTCTTAGCAACTATCGGGGATTTAACTCACAAAAAATATACAGAATCCCTCTGAATCAGAGGTATTGTTGCTCCCCTGTCAAACGATCCAGTTTTCCTTGACTGTCATCCTAACTTTTCAGTATATGTCTTTGATTAACATATCAAAGATATCCTGTAATTACAAATCAAAACCAGTGTGTTTGACACGAAAAGAAAAAGATTAAATATTGCACTACATACCAGAGGATGTTTTAGACATAAAAATACTCTCTATCTTGCCATCCTACATACACCCAACAAACAATCTAAGTCAATTACTCTTGTTATAATCTATGCTCATAACCAGAAAATTGAGCATCAGACTATCAAATGGGAAGGTCTGAGTTTTCTAGAAAATTGGGTAGTTGACCTATCGCAATCTCAGAAGATTTAGAACATCACAACTGCTCAGAGCCAGGAAGGACCCTCTACAAATACTCTTATCTTTTCCTAGAATGTCCACTGTTAACAAAAAAAGAATTGAAGAAGATTGTACAGCTTCAAAATACCATGTTGACCATCCACCATTTGTAAATACTCCACAACTACCTGAAAATTGTTTAGATGTTGATATATTTGAACTCACCCAAATGTTACAATTTCTCTATTTAGAAGTCAAGTGTCCTGCCTGCAAATCGCTAGTCCATCTACAATCCCTTGCTGATCTAGTAATGCATCACAAACATAATCCTAGGACTGGTGAAGCTCCTCCTACCACTTCTAAAAATTCCTGCCCAAATCCTAAATGTGCAGATATACCATTTCCTCATGATACTATCATGATGATACATGAGGTACCTTCTCTTGAAAATGAATATCCACGGCTTACTGAAATGTTTAGTAAGGTGCGTCCTCCTAGAACTCAATGATATGGCTTAGGATATATTGAACAAATTGACAGTCTAATTCCTTCGTCAGGATTCCAAAATTTTGTTCCTTCAGATTGCAAAAATCTATCAAAACCAGAGATGTATAATTTTTTCTCTCTTATGGATGGATGCCCAAAAACTAGAATTCATGCCAAATGGATGAAAAATATTCTAAATTGGGATCTGCATACTCACCCTGAGGCCCAGGGATTTGGTCTTAGTACAACTATTCAAGAGAAAAATACACTTTCTATGCAATGGAAAGAATTCATGGATAGCGTAAACTCATGGATCTCCTTATACTTGGAGGAATTTAGGAAACCAAACAGAAGTACAAATAGCAGATGGAGAATCCTCATCTACACAGAAACATTCTTGGACAACTTGTGATGGAAGCAAGCTAGAAACCAGTAGTACTTTCCCTCCATTCAAGGGAATTGTGCTAAGAGAAGAAACAAACATTGCCAAAGCCATTCCTTTAGTGTCAAAAGATGACTCAACCCTAGGAATCGATGGAAGGATATAGAAAGCTAGTGAACAGTTCAACTGGACAAAATTTACAATTAAGGGGCTTAAAATGAATATGGCTAAAACCAATGAGAAAAAGGAATGATTTGGTACTATGCAAGTTGTTCTAAATAGTGTAAATAAGAATTTGAATGATATGAATTTTTCAGTTCCAGTTTTGAAAGGGTTTGTCAAGGAATCTTCAACACAGATAAAATAAATGGATAAAATAATGGATTCGAGACTCAAATCCACTGAAGATCTCATAGGAGAACTTTCAGAACATTTCACAAGCTCACTATAGCTCCCAAAGATAAAAACATCCCCACTTCCATGTTGTTCAACCATCATGTGCCCATCGAGCATGCAAATAAATTTGTATAGAAATTCCCTCTTCTCTTCCCCAAAGAAACGCTTGAAGAACTATTTTTTTTAATTATTTTATATTATATATTTTTTGGTCTATTTTATTTATAATTTTATTTTAAATATTTTTTAAAACAAAATATTAGAAATAAAGTGATCAAATATTTGCTCAACACTATGTTTTTCTAGCAAGCAGCTTGTTTTGGAAACCAAACTTTGATTACTAATCTCTTGAGATATATTTAGCGAAATGAGGCAAATAATAGCTCATTGGGAAGCTAATTCCATGGAAAAAGACTTGGATGTGGTTTGAGGACCATATTTGGCCATTAACCACTCCAAAAAATTAGTAGAATTTGGAGCTATGAATTTGGAACAAGAAATCAATTTTCTGAGTTTGATTTAGGAATTTTATTTGCTTCAAATATATTTTGGTTGTAAATTTGTTTCAAATTATTTATTTTTCGAGAGAGATATCCACATAGAGAAATGGAAAGCATAAATCCATTTTTTATTTTATTTGTTAATTTCAATTTTAAATTGGGAATTTATTGTGACAATTATGCATTTCCAATTTGGTGTTTGAATTTAATTGGTTTTTAATGATATTTTTGATGGGATTCTTTTAGAGAATTGTTGCAAGGAGATGAAGCCAAGGATTTAGAGAAATTACATTGCTCATTGCACCAACAAAGAAATAAAGGAAAATTTTCAGCACTAAAATAAGAGATCAAATCTGCCTTTTAACACGAGGGATTCATTAGGGAGAAATACCATACCACATGTGTTCATATTGGGGATACATATTGAGGAAAAAATGACATAATATATTCAACATATAATAAGGGGCAAAGGGTTTTTGTATTGTTAGGTATAAAAAATGGAGCTCAAAGTTAATGAAAAGGTATAAAGGGGTATAAAAATGCCAATGAAAAAGTGGATACTTACAATATCTAGTGGATGTAAGGGTTTTTTAAATTGGGAAGGTTTATTGGGTTAATATTGGTAGGGGGTTAAATAATGTGATTTTTAGAGGTATTATCCAACATGTAGTGAAATTATGGGTATTATTTAGTATGCCATGAACGCACGTGATATGTCATAGGTTCATTGAGTGAAACCCTCGTGACTTTTAACAGCTCTCCTTTTTGGGAATTTCTTTGTAATTATAAATAAATCTTTTGAGGAGAAAGGGTTCCTATTTTATGCAAGAAGGAGACTCTTAGCACTTTTATGAGGAGAATTTCTGCTGTAGATTAAAAAAAATACTTAGATCTAAGCATTGGGGGTTTTCCTTTCAAGATCTAATCTATTTTCAAGAAGGAGATCTAGCACTTTTGCAGCTCCTTTCTTTACTAGCAGAGTTGATGATTTCGAGAGGATTGTTGGAGATTCATTTTAGACTAGAAATGAGATCCAGGTTTATTGGATTTTTTTCAAATACTTTTTTGTTAATAAAATCATAATCTTTTAATGGTAGATTTGTGCTAATTATTCTATTTTTTGCACTTATATTAAATATGTGAATGGTTGTTTATTTGATCAACTATTTGATCTTGTATTTACATTGATGTGCTATTGATTTCTCAATTTGGTCCTACATTTAATCACTTTTTTGAGTAACCATTTAATCAAAAAATTGTCATCATAAACGATTTAATTGTCACTAAAAATGTTGGGAAAAACACTGGGGGAGGGGGGGGGGGGTGAATAAGTATTTTAGTTTTCACAGTAATAATTTTTTTTTTCAAACTATATACGTGATTTTACAGAAACCAAACAATGTATTTCTGCAACAATAATGAATGAAACCAGCGTATAGATAATAAACTTGTAAAACAACTAATTCATTATCTGTTGAACTTAAATCACAGTGTAATGCATTTACTAAGCAGTAGACATATATAGTAAGAACAGAATAAATCAACACACATAAGAAGCACACATGAATACCATGATTTTTCAGGTGGAAACCCAATGTGGGAAAAAACCATCGTTGTTTTTGTCTCATTATTCAATTTTCTTATTATAAAAAGTGTTTACAAGTCTTGTATTGGTGCAGACATTTTCTAGTACGCGGGCATCTACCTGATGAAGGCTACAATGTTCACTCGTTTTCCAGCTTCTACTGGAAGGGAGATCAAACCCCCTAGTTATTGTATTGGTTGATATGTTTACTAGTACGTAGGCGCCGACCTACTAAAGGCTACCACCCTAACTCTTCCTCCAAGGACCACGTTTCATAACTTTTCAGACTGAATACTCCTAGTACACATCAACACAATATGTAGCCCATGTTTCATAAAATTTTCATACTGGACCCATCAATAATATTGAATCTAATCACCACAACTATAATACAACCATCAAATACAACTATATCAACCAATCAATGAAACCCATCAACTCTGAGGAAAAACACAATCAATCAATCTGAAAAGTCAGATCACTGTCACCAGAACACAGAGCTGAACCCAGAACACTGCATCAACAACCAGAATCAACTGCAACCTCAAAAATCATATGTCAGAATGTATACACTACTTCAATGGGACCAACCTGCCTGTATATGCCACTTTCTATAACCCAACCTCTGTATACCTCTAAAGATACTGAATCATAAAGCTTCTAAAAATGTACTACCCAATGTTATTCTGAAGATCTACTACCATATTACAGAGTTCTATACAGATAGAAGTAAAAATCAATCATCTTACTCAATCAATCATTCATCCAGACTCAATCTCCTTATACAAATAATTTTACTTCAGATCTAATGAAGAAATCATTGACAAACAACATTAAAACAACAACATTGATCAGATAGATCATTCATTTCTTAACAACAAACCCTTCCTCTGCATACACTACTTGGAAGTGTGGAACTCGCGTGTATACATACCTTCACCTAGGAGAACCTGCATATAGATTTGCAGACAATGACTTATAACCTCGCTGATTTTCAAGACTTCAGATATACCCAGATCATAGCATTTAAATGATAAGAAATGTGTTAGCCTATCCATTATTAGATCATACAATGATAAGTCATTTCAGGTCTCATGATCCTGATCCAACATTGTATCCAAGGGTGCACAAGATGTTTTAGATCTATATAAAACCATATCCCTTTGTTGTGGGGAAAAGTATCCGACTCGGAATGACCCTATCCCTACTCTAAGGGTGATAGTTCCTTAGCAACAACTGAAAGTAAAGCTTTGATATTTTTCCTTTATGAAAGTACAGAGAAGGAAGAAAAGATTGACCAACCGATGTCTTTCGCTTTTGTCGATCCTGTCTTCTATCTTTGCCTCTTGTTCCCAGCTCCTTGCTCCCTTTGCCGGCCCAGCTACACAAAGATCCTGCAAAAACAAGAGAAGGAAACTACAAGAAACATGTACTCATAACTGATGCATGGATTAGAATGAATCAAATATACAGATAAAAACAATACATCATTGCAATACAAGTATATAGGAGAACATCAAAGCTTTATTGATAGAAGAAAAAGGTTCTGAGAAGGTTACAACCATAAATGGCTCCAATCCAGCAGCACCTCCCCAGCAGCAAGAAATCTCCTCTTCCCCTCTATAAAAGCAATCACCCAATAGCTCTAACTGTAAACCAACAGCACTTCCTTGCTTGCACAAAATTCCAGCCTCCTTAGACCTCATAGAAGAGCTCTATATATAGGAGATTTGGAGAAAGGATGAGTCAGCTTGAGGCTGGCATAAAGCTGACTAGTGTCCTCTCCCACTTTAGTTAATCTTCAGTTCTTGAGTCCACTTGGAGAATCTTGCTTCCACTTGGAGATCAAGACCTTCTTACTCATCATAGGGCGAATCCCTTGAACCAAGTGTCAGTTTGGAAGCTTCCTGGGCAGTTGACACCTTGCAGAATGACTGTGCCACTTGGCCAATCTCACCCAGCGCAGGTAGCCTTCATTAGTTTTGACTTTCAGTGCAGGTACAAGGAGGAGCAGTTGACATTCAGCGCAGATGCTCAGTGGAGCAGCTGACATGATCCAAAAATAGCCTGTTTTTGAGTGTTTTCAGGTGGAGAACTGATAGGAAGTGCTGTGGTTTGCTGACCTTGTTCCTCTAGGGGTAAGAACAACATGTTTAGGGACTTTGGATCCCTGTAATTATCGACATTTCATGCTCCATGCTGCGAGGCACAAAAATGTCTATAACAGTTGCCCCCTAAAGTATGAGGCCGTTTATCGGGTGAAATGCTTTATCCAGAGGGTCCGAAGTTCATTCAAGTGCTGAGAGGTGCCCTGTAATACAATACAATACAATACATTATTTTTCATTCTGTTTTCATGATCTAGCTGAGGCGGGCATTCCCATGCTCAGCTTTATAAATACATTTTGGTACATAGAACAGACGATCGTCTGATGGTAGACTGATAATTCTCTGCTGAAGTTATCATCCTTTGAGTAGGATGATCATCTGCTGCAATGATGTACATGACAAATGCTTTTATATTTCCTGAATATGTATCGCAGCCCGGATGGATGAAACTAGATCCGGGGTCTTCAAACTCGTTCCATCTTCACTCTAAGTACAAGTCGATCCATGTGAGAATTTTGCTGAAGTCGAACATGGAAAGACATCGCTTGATTACTGGTCAATGATGAAAACCGTTAACAAGCGCGAGAGGAATCACCGATAATGATAATGACCCTCAAGGTACTGCAGTGCAATTCACGTGGCGTGAATAAAGGACTTGGCATCGAACGCCACGCAAAATCTTCTGGTCGAAGGTCATTGATGTATACCTGTCGCCAGAAGTGAGAAACTTGCCATTGAGGCATGCAAGCTTCAAAGTACTGATGGGGTTGTTCCTAGATCAACTTCTTGGATAATGAGCTGAAGTCGACAAGAAGCGATCCGTCAAAGGAGGGTCTTAATGAATCCCACATCAATGACACGGAACGGAGCTAATGATTTTAGTGGAGGTGAAAACAAACTGTGATATATGATTCAGGGTGGCGATCATGAATGGATGAAGGATAATGTATGGCAGTGGATGGGACACGGTTGACACTTTCAGAATGACCTCTCTTGAACATATAACGACACTGATGCGATGGATCGGTAGCATTACCCCAAAATGTGGATGGTTTGGCGAAGACCATGGTGATGAGACCGGTGAATGAAACAACCCAACCCGATGTGGTACGGAAGAAAAGTGTCATGTTCAAGAGCGACTTGCTACCATTAAGCTTCGATGTTCTCCCAATTTTTCCCCAGTCATTTCTGACCAGTACCTCTTTATTTTTGTCAAGCTTGAGGAGGATAACATATGCTTGTTCTATAACCTGCCCTTCGGGCAAGCCCATCGCTATGATTTAACGAGCTTAGCGATAGGGAAACTCGTTCTCGTCTAAAGACAAGTTTGTCGCTATTTAATCATTTTAACGAGTCTAACGACAAGGAAAACTCGGTCCTTTTCATTTTTAGAGAGTCTGAAAAGGTACAGAAAGTTAACTCCATAATTCCTTTTTCGTCATCTAATCCCTTAAGTCCGAAAAAGTATAAAACAATACAGAAGGGATGGGTGTTCGGTACTTTTAACGAGCCGAACAAGACAAGCGCTCGATCTTTTTGTGTAATAATCCCTCAGGTCCAAAAAGATTAAAGTCTAAAAGAGGGATAGCTCTTCCGGTCCCTTTAACGAGCTGGAAGGCCAGAACTCGGCAAACTTTTCATATTTTACGAGTCAGAAAAGAGCTCAAAGATGACTCGTCTTTTGAGGAACGAGTGATAAACAGGGATAACAACTGATTCCAGGTACAAGTTGGAATTTTCCAATCACGGCAGTGTCACAAGGATGGCTAGGTGAAATCACTCTTCGCAGATGTTCCTCAAAATGGGTAAACACACAAATGGAAGTGAATGATCGGCCAAATGACGGTGGAGGTGACGGTGCACAAACACGACCAAGGCTTTTATGGCTGATGAATTTACGATCTCAAAAGGGTATTTACCGGTTCATTTTTTCTGAATGAGCTTGAACTCTAAAGGAAAGCCTGATCATAAACTTATGTTTATTTTTTAACGAGCATGAACTATGCGCTAAAACTGCTCGGATCTTGCGTTTATTTTTTAACGAGCATGAACTATGTGCTAAAACTGCTCGATATACCAGTCATAAGATAAGAATGCCTCCTCTAAGGATCCATTTTTTATAGAGCTTGCGCCTTACCACAGCTATGCTCCAACTCATCCTTCCTTTATGTAAGTTCGGAAAACGGTTAATCTTAAAACGAGATAAATAACCGCTCCTAGCTTGCACTCCAAAAGGTTTGCATGCCCCCAGGTATAGGGTAGGATTTCGAGGCTGCCCCTCCTCTCCCCCACCTCTACTTTTCTTTGGGTGTTCACAGCTACTTGTCATCTTGCCAATCTAATGTTAACGATACTAGTCTTCTCGTTATTTTAAGGGGTCTTACGCGGTACTCGGTCTTCCCGTCGGCCCAACTTTTAACGAACAGCTATTCGTGACAAGAGAAGAACACTACTCAAAGACAAAACATTGGTATTATTGAGGGAGGCTTGCCTCTTTCTTATTATCCGAAGAGGGTTCTATTTGCTGCCGCAAATCAATCTCTTTCTTCGGCGATGTCTATCATTAGGTTACTCAAAGATGGTTACCCTATGTCACAACAATAGAATCTCTTTCTTTGGAGGCTGCCCCTACTTATCCTTCAAAACATTTGTTTTAATGGGTGAGGCTTGCTTTTCCCCAAAGATGGTTACTGCTTGTCGCAATAAGGGAATTCCTACTTGGGCATTGCCCACCTCTTTAGACAAAGGTGAATGACTCTTTTGCCAAACACATAACTTTAACAAAAGAATACTATTCCAGAACAACCCCTCTTCCATCCACGGACGGGGTACGGACTAGTCATATTCTTCTGCGGAAATTCTACCTTATACCCAGGGTTTCTTCTGCCCGAAGCAGACCAGGGTGCATGCCCCCTGGGTTCCAGTCTTTCTTTCCGAATCACTCGCACTCATCGGGAAGGAGGACTGGGGGTGGAGGCGAATCTTGTTTGAACAGACCATTTAGGAATGGTATTTGACTATTTGCGATGCGAGATCCCGGAAATGAAAGTTGGTCTACGAGCTTGACCATCCTTCCTTCGTGTGGAAAACACATTACTCTAAAGAGTGAGGAGACTATCGCTCCCATGCAATAAATATAGTCACGTCCAAGGAGTAGGTTATAATCCAAGGGTCCTTGGACGACCATCACGTTCAAATTAACGGTCTTCCCTTTCAATGTAACAGGCACATTGGGGAGGATTCCTAATGGTCGACTGGTTACTTTATCAAAACCTGAGAGATTTCTTAACTCAGGTAAAAGCGTCGGGGAACCCAGTGCTTTCCAAGCAACAAAGGAAAGGATACTCACAGACGCCCCTTCATCAATGATAGTACCAGCCATAATCATTCTATAGATCTGGACAATGATTCTGAATGGTATACTGGCTGGTAACCGGGGTCTGCCTAGTTGATTCCAATCAAAGGATACAACCAGGTTGCTTGGTGGTGGGACCGAATATACGGCCGGGTATGACCCTGATGATGTTCCTTCCTGCGATAAAGGAATGGGCGCATTGCCCTGACGCTCATCAGAGTCGGTGTTAATGAAAAGAACCTGGATGGTGTCATCCTTATTCTCTTCAGTGAGGGTGTCGCATGAAGATGACTCTTCGGCGACGGTGTCATTTGAAGATGAAACTTCTGAAGGTAGAACCGGGTCAACTGCCGTATCGACCTTTGGACTTTCGTCCGGTCTGGATTCAGTAGGTTCATTTTCAGTGACTGACGCTTCAGCCGACCACTTGAGCGGGCCAGCTGTATTTTCAACCAACGAAGGACTTGGCACGAGTTTTTTGTATCCAGGAGGAAGTTTTACCGGTGAAACCGGACGATCTTCCAAAACTCTCTTCGCTTCGTCTAAGAAGGGACAACGGTGGATGGCATGACTGCCTTCGCACAACTTACAGGGGAATCTTACTCCCCCTTTTTGTCTTGATCCTTCACTTTCACTGGTTGACGGAAAGCAATCAACCTGATTGTCAGAGGTTGATGCCCCTGAATTGTGCAGACGAGGGGACCAGTCCCTTAGTATCCGGGGAATACAGGGACAATCTCTGTGGAAATGGTCTCCTCTACATATGACACATGGCGATTTAGGCCCGGTCTGTGCAGTGGGTGGGTTTTTGTCAGATGTCTTTTGCTTGCCCCCAGTCGCCTTAGGCTCCTTCTTCTTCTTTTCTCTCTTCTTCTTTTCCTTCTTCTCCTTGGGAGGCTGACTTTTGCTGGCTCTACCTTGCGAAGATGAAGGATTGGAGGAAGAGTTGTCAGAAGTAGAAGGCTGGTGGGCAGCTCTAGACTGATCTAACAGTTGACTCGATTGATCAGGAACCATGGTGGCCTGAACTACATTGGTCGAAAACAGCCAAACTGGCAGGCCTATTGTCAGTCCTGGAAGCGACAATGTGGCCATATGGGGCGCACCAACTTCTCCCCAAGAGGAGAAAGGACTAGGACTCCCATCTTGTGGACTTCCTTGGTTGGGGCGTTCCATGTTCTCAACTTACAGATCAACGTGGGAATAAGAGGTGATTATGTTCCGTTTAAAATGAATTTTATAACGACGCTTTATTAGACACAACTTTGCTTTTTCATGTTTTAAGAGTCGAGAAAAAGCTAAAGATGACTCTAGTCGCCTTCAATGTATTAACGAGCCCAAAGTGACAAATGCTCGGTTGGACTTTTTCAGTTATAGAGTTTGAAAAAGGCCAAAAGAAACTGCTCTGGAGATCTAGGCAGAGGGTGTGCCAAACCTTTCGCGAAACCACAGAATACGTTTTACGGTACGGGTGGTCAATCTTCGTGAATGCTGTGTTCACTGCATCGCGATCAGTAGGGCGGCCGACACGGCTTCCTAAGGATAAAGGCTTTATTCCTATAGGGGTCTCCCAATATACTCGACGGTACGCGGGAGCACAAGTCCGTATTGATACTTATCGCTTCACCGTGGAGGAATCACCCAACCACTCCATGCTAAGATATCACGTTTAACGACGCCGGAACACGTCTCTAGCTTAGACCTCTATGTGTTTGCGTTATGTTTCAATGCGTTGTTATGTAAATTCAATTCATTTTTATGTTGATCTTGCTTAGCAGTTTGCCTTTAAGGATCACCACGAGATGTATATATACAACTTCCTAAATGCAATCTAAGATGAGAAGCAAAACTTTTCAATCTTTCAACTTTGAAAACCTTAATCTACTGAGGGAAAAGAAAGACATCAACTTTTCACACAGATCATAGAACACACACTAAATGCACTTTTCCCTAAATCAACATGCAAACTGTCAATAATGCACATGCACAATGCAGATATTTCTTTTCTTTATCCTTAATGTTGATGTAAGACAAAAAGGAAACTGTTGTATAACTTTGAATCTAATTTCAAGCGAAAGTAAACAAGCTTGTCCAAAATCAAAAGACACCTTAAGATCGACTTGTTTAGACACTGGAAATGTATAGATTCAAACCACGAAATGAAAAACAAACAAACTCAAACAGCCATGAACAGTAATAAAACTAGCTCTTAAGATCACAAAGACACTTTTACAGTTCAGGATCTAAGAGGCCACAGCTATACTGGTTTGCTTTTCACAATGGGAAACTGTAACTGAAACAAGAAATACTGAAAGAACAATCACAGTTTCATCACACAACTGAGGCGGAATAATGTCAAGGAAAGTTGGTTTATAGCAAGTACAAATGACAAGCAATCAGCAGCAAAATAACAGTGAAAACAGGGCCAAGACTCAGTGGGAAACCTCAGGAAGACATAGCCTAACTGGTTCAGCGCAGGTTCTGGTCTGTCAAACTGACTCTCAGCGTAGTTCCCGAAGGGAGTACCTGCGCTGAAATGCAGACTGCCTTTGGACAGCCTGCACTGAGACACGAGAGTTGCGTTTACAAGGGTTTCCGGGTCATAAAAAGCTCAAAAATTCACTGTTTTTGCTGAAATAAAAAGCTATAGGTCAAGTACAAGCTAAGGGGTGATCAAGAGGATGAAAAGCTATCACAAAGAGCACAAGAGTCCTTGTGGATCAGCTCTTCAAATCATAAACTTGCTCAGAAACTGAGCCAGAGCAGCTGCCCTCTACTTTGCAATCGAAGGACTCAATTGCAGTTCGATTTGGTGCTCTCCTTGTTTATGAGATGAATAGCAAGAAACACAATAAACCAACAAGATACTAGGTTCCCCAATGGAGTCACCAGTTTGTTGTGGGGAAAAGTATCCGACTCGGAATGACCCTATCCCTACTCTAAGGGTGATAGTTCCTTAGCAACAACTGAAAGTAAAGCTTTGATATTTTTCCTTTATGAAAGTACAGAGAAGGAAGAAAAGATTGACCAACCGATGTCTTTCGCTTTTGTTGATCCTGTCTTCTATCTTTGCCTCTTGTTCCCAGCTCCTTGCTCCCTTTGCCGGCCCAGCTACACAAAGATCCTGCAAAAACAAGAGAAGGAAACTACAAGAAACATGTACTCATAACTGATGCATGGATTAGAATGAATCAAATATACAGATAAAAACAATACATCATTGCAATACAAGTATATAGGAGAACATCAAAGCTTTATTGATAGAAGAAAAAGGTTCTGAGAAGGTTACAACCATAAATGGCTCCAATCCAGCAGCACCTCCCCAGCAGCAAGAAATCTCCTCTTCCCCTCTATAAAAGCAATCACCCAATAGCTCTAACTGTAAACCAACAGCACTTCCTTGCTTGCACAAAATTCCAGCCTCCTTAGACCTCATAGAAGAGCTCTATATATAGGAGATTTGGAGAAAGGATGAGTCAGCTTGAGGCTGGCATAAAGCTGACTAGTGTCCTCTCCCACTTTAGTTAATCTTCAGTTCTTGAGTCCACTTGGAGAATCTTGCTTCCACTTGGAGATCAAGACCTTCTTACTCATCATAGGGCGAATCCCTTGAACCAAGTGTCAGTTTGGAAGCTTCCTGGGCAGTTGACACCTTGCAGAATGACTGTGCCACTTGGCCAATCTCGCCCAGCGCAGGTAGCCTTCATTAGTTTTGACTTTCAGCGTAGGTACAAGGAGGAGCAGTTGACATTCAGCGCAGATGCTCAGTGGAGCAGCTGACATGATCCAAAAATAGCCTGTTTTTGAGTGTTTTCAGGTGGAGAACTGATAGGAAGTGCTGTGGTTTGCTGACCTTGTTCCTCTAGGGGTAAGAACAACATGTTTAGGGACTTTGGATCCCTGTAATTATCGACATTTCATGCTCCATGCTGCGAGGCACAAAAATGTCTATAACACCCTTACAACATAAAATATACTTTAGATAGAAGTATTCATGAAAAACCATTTCACTTGCACCCTTAACCCTTCGATCTTCTCCTCGTTACATACTTAGACCCTTTGTCAATACCAGGCACCAAAACAACACTTAGATCCTATGGTATTCTTAGATGGGATCAAGTAACCGTTATTCTGCTCAATATTGTGGGCTAATACCATGGTATGAACCCCTAGTATTATTTAACCTTAATTTTCCATACCATACATGCTTTTCCTTCTGTGAAATTGTGTGCATACTTATATGCTTAGTTTATTTTGTGTACCTGCGTGTATACTTTACTTGGACTAGGTGAAATAATGTATACAACTGAAAACATTCTCTTTCCCTAATTTCTTGATTCTGATCTGTAATCCTTTGTCCCATCATCATGTTCTTCGGTACCATTACTCTATTACCTCTAAATTTACCTATTACAATTTGAGTTACCCTTTATGATTTATGAATTGACCTGTATATGGGTTGCCATCAAGGACAAGACAGGTACCATAATGCCAAAAATCTCCCCCTTTGGACTTGATGGAAACCATATTGGTGTTGATCACTACAAGTTGTAGAACCTGTTAGTTATGTCAAGAAACACCAAGATACTCTCCCCCTTTGACATCAAGGGCAAAGGGCGAACCAAGATATTACCCCTTAGTACATGGTGAGATCCACTATACTGTCCATGCTCTCCCTGAGAATATGCAGAGTCTGCAGAAATGTTTTTCAAAAGAATAACATGAATCTATAACTCAACTATGTGAGTATGACCCTCCTATCACCAATGAGTCATACATACATCAATCACCCAACTAAGTGGGGATACATCAAATGTTCATACATGATTGAAAATTGCAATTATTACATCATCCTTCCCATGCATACTGAGGGTACAAATTACATCATATGTCGAAAAGGACTCATTCATAATAGATTATGACAGAAAGAGACATATTATTACATCATAGTTCTTTACATGACCTTTTCATCAAATGACATTAATAACAGAGACCATAGCTAAATTCAAAAACCATGATGCCAACAACATTTTGAAGGCTAATTCTCCCCTTGAACCTATGCTACCTTTGCATTGTCAACAATTCATTCATCAAGGCACCTTCATCAATTAAATAAACATCAATGAGAAAAGCATATCAACAGCTGTATCCATCAACATCAGACTGAACAACCATGTCAAAAACTGATTTTGAGCTTGACCCACTGTTTTTTATTAGAAAACCATATATGTTATTACCAGCATAGAAACTCACGTATATATGTGACTCTACTTCATGAAATCCGCGTATAGAAAACAATCTTTTGAATCTACACAAACTGGTTTTAACATTAAAATGAGGTAGAAACAACTCCAAGTTTTTGTCTACGATATTCAAATGCTTCTTTGGAAAGAGGTTTAGTAAATATATCAACAACTTGTTCTTTGGAGGGAACATACTCCAATTTAACCTTTTGTTCAAGCACTTGTTATAGTAGAAAGTGGTACTTAATGGGTATGTGCTTGGTCTTAGAGTGCATAACCAGATTTTTCGAAATACTAATAGAAGTTGTATTATCACACAAGATGGAGATGGGTGGAGAACATTTAATTTGAATATCTTGTAATATTTGCATCATCTAAAATATTTGTGTACAACAAGATGCGACAACCACATATTCTTCTTCCACTGTAGATAAGGCAATCAAACAATGTTTGTTGCTGAACCAAGATACTAATCGCGATCTCATATAAAATGCACCTCCACTAGTGCTTTATTGGTTATCAACATTTCCAGCCCAATCCGCATTTGTATATGCATGAAGGGTGAGATCTGTATCTTTAGGATACCATAGACCAAATTCCTGAGTTCCTTGGAGATATTTGAATATTCTATTTACTGCCTGAAGATGTGATTCCTTCAGATTGGCTTGGAACCTTCCAACAATTCCTACTACATGCATGATATCTGGTCTGGTACCTATTAGATAAAGTAGAATTCTAATCACAGATCTATACTCTAGTTGATTCACTGTAAGAGAATCATCACTAGAATATAGACTACATCCTGTTGCCATTGGAGTACACACTGGTTTGGAATCTTCCATTCCATACTTCTTCAGAATCTACTTGAGATATTTAGTTTGTGAGAGAAAGATGCCATCTTTTGTTTGTTGCACTTGTAGACCAAGAAAATAGGTTAGTTCTCCAAGTAAAGACATTTCAAATTATTGCTACATAACAGAAGCAAATTTTTGACTCATAGAATCTTCATTACTGCCAAAGATGATATCATCAACATAGACAACAATAATTAGCAGTTTATCATCCTCAATTTTCGTATATAAGTTGTTGTCTACAGATCCTTTTGTGAAGCCTTGTTGTTGAAGATATTTGTAAAGGCGATAATACCATACCCTCAGAGCTTGTTTCAATCCATATAAATCCTTTTTGAGTTTGCATACAAGCTTTGCATCATTTCCCAGAATGAATCCTTCTGGTTGTTCAATGTATACTTCTTCTAAATCTCCATTAAGAAATGTAGTTTTTACATCCATTTGATAAACTTTGAATTTTCAAAAACTTGAAAGAGCAAGAAACATTCTTATGGCTTCAAGTATAGCTACAAGTGCAAAAGTTTCTTCAAAGTCTATACCTTCTTGTTCTGCATACCATTTAAAAAAAGCCTTTCTTTATTCCTAGTTACCTCTCCATTTTCATTCAACTTATTCTTGAATATCCACTTTGTTCCTATAACATTTTTATCATCAGGCCTAGGAACTAATTCGCAAGTATTATTCTTTTCAATTTGGTCAAGTTCTTCATCCATGGCCTTAACCCAACATTCAAATATGTTAGCTTCATTTACATTTTGTGGTTCTATGGAGGATAATAATGCTAGATAACTAGAACATCCTACAAGAGTTCTTCTTGTTTGTACTCTAGACCCTTTTTCTCCTAGAATTTGAGATTTTGGATGTTTCTTTTGAACATACCTGGATGGAGCCTTTTCCCTGTCAGATGTATCTTCTTCTGATACTTCATTGGTTTCTTCCTCTATATCGTTTCAATTTCATGCACGAAAGTATTCACTGTCTTCATTATTATCATCTTCGTTTGCTCATGTCACCTGTTTTGGATTTTTGCATGCTGCATTGATTACAAAATCAATGCATTCAACAATTTCTCGATGTGTCTTATTATAAAATTTGTATCCTTTACTTCTATATGAATAACCAAGAAATATTCCTTCGTTTGCTCTGGGTTCAAACTTACCAAGTTTTTCATCAGCATTTTTGATCAAACATTTGCTTCCAAAAACTCTGAAGTGTTTTATAGTGGGAGGTTTACCATACCAAAGTTCATATGGAGTTTGATCACTATTTACACGTACATGAGATTTGTTGAGAATATTTATTGTAGTATGTTGAGCTTCATCCCAGAAGGTGTCAGAAGTTCCACACTCATCAAGCATGGCTCGAGCCATTTGTTGAACTATTCTATTCATTTTTTCCACCACGCCATTTTGTTGAGGAGTTCTGGAAACATCGAAATGTCTATTTATTCCATGTTGTTCACAAAATTCAAAAAATTCATCTGATATGAATCCTCCTCCCCAATTAGATCTAAGAAATTTTATTTTTAGATCTAATTCAATTTCAACTAAAGCTTTGAAGATTTCAAAATTTTCAAATGCTTCATCTTTATGTTTTAGTAAACCAATCCAGCACATTCTAGAAAAATGATCAATGAATAAAATGTAGTTTTCTTTTCCACGATGTGACTCTTTCCTTGTTGGTCCACACAAATCAGTATGAATGAGTTCAAGAGGCTTACTTGTTGATCCCTCTTTGGCATTGAATTGAACTCTAGTTTTCTTACTAAGTTGACATGGTTTGCAGATGGTATTTTCTGGTATGATGATATTTGGAAGATCACGAACAACCTTGAGCCTGCACGATTTTTGTAGAATTTTGTAGATTTTTTCTACGAATCAGCTAGCTCTGATACCATGTAGAAATTTTTCTACAAACAACTATCTCTGATACCATGTAGAACTTTTTCTACAAATCAGCTAGCTCTAATACCATGTAGAAATTCCCACCTGTAGATCATCTGGTAATGCAATGTACTAAAGCAAAACACTTGATCTACTTCTACAAAAAATTTAACGAAAGCTTAATTGAACATGAGCAACATCAATAAGAACACATATAACTGATATGGAGAAATCAAACACACATAAAATAGAAGATATAACCTGGGGAAAGCACCAACCTAAAACCCCATCTCTGTATTATCATACAAGTGGAAATATGTCCAGATGATCCAGATTTAAGCAGGAACGCAACAAATTACAGAGATAACCATATACACAAAGATGCAGCGGAAATAATACTTCATTTCATTAATGGAAAATACTGACATATGCTTACAAACAGAAATGGCAATAAACTAGCTAGGGCGATGGTAGCTTATCTCTGAGAAGAGATGTGATGGCTACATGCCTCTGAACTGTTCTGAACTGTATTACAATGAGGCTCGAAGGCCTATTTATTGTTGAGAAACAATGGAAAACCCTTCACATACCGAAACCTAACCCTAGAAGATGAAACGCCAAATTGTGGGCCCCGTTTGGGTAAATTGGTACATCAATTTCCCGGGGTCGTAACTTTGGCATACGATCTCCGTTTGACGCATACGATAGCTCGTTAGAAAGATCTATCCGAGTACTACCACTTTGGGAGGCAACATAGGGCTCGGTCGCCCCAGAATTCCAAAAAAACGTCGTTTAGGGCCTCAAAACGGCTCCGGAAGTTCAGGACCCGAAAAACTGCTAAAAATAGTAAACTGTGCTACAATTAAGGAAACTAAAAATGCTGAGAAAGACAATGGTGGGGGTCCAGGTGGACCTGGCAGGTGGCCACCAATATCCACCTGGATCATTCCTCCCCCCTTAGGGAGCAATGGTCCCCATTGCGTTGAGCTCCTCCATGAGATGAGGAAACCTCTGCTGAACTTGTTCCCTGGTGAGCCACTTGCCCTGCTGAAGGAGTTGGCCTGCTTTGACAACTCGATACAGTTGGATATGCTGTTGGCGCGTGTTCTTGATCTGTGTGTCCATGATCCGATCAGTTGCAGCTTGTTCCATGCAATCTGGATTTAATTCTGTGGGTTTGAGCTGTTCTGCAATGTCGGATGTGTCTAGCAATGGTGGAAAGTATGGCCGAAGGCGGTCCACATTGAACACAGGGTGCAGGCCAAGGAATGGGGGAATGCTGAGCTCAAATGCATTGTCTCCCATAGCCTTAGTAATGGTGTAAGGACCATATCGAAGTGGTCTCAATTTCCGATAGGCTCCAGTAAGGCGTTCCTTTTGCAAATGCAACCAGACTTTGTCGCCCACCTGAAACTTGTGTGGCACCCGGTGTTGATCATGTCGCTGCTTGTACTTGGCATTTGATTTCTCAAGAATGTCATGGACCTGCTGGCGAATATGTTGGATGCGCTCAATGA
Source organism: Pinus tabuliformis (assembly GCA_031772625.1). NCBI lineage: Eukaryota > Viridiplantae > Streptophyta > Pinopsida > Pinales > Pinaceae > Pinus > Pinus tabuliformis. Next base: position 75,852,116 of record CM062819.1, on the reverse strand, counting down.
AGCTGGTGGCCTTATCTGTTTCGGACTGGACATGAGCTGAATTCATGTGAGTAGCTGCAAGTGGCATGGCCACATCAATGGGGCATAGTGGCTGGAATCCTAAACCCACCTGAAAAGGGCTATGGCCAGTGGAGCTGTGAAGAGCTCGGTTGTAGCTGTGCTGAACATAGGGGAGGCTCTCGTCCCATGTGCGTGGATGCTTTGAGTTATACATGCGCAGAATGTGCACAATCATCCTGTTGACAACCTCTGTCTGGCCATCAGTTTGAGGATGGAAGGCTGTGGACTTCGTGAGTTTGGTGTCCAACATTGACCAGAGACTGGACCAAAATGTGCTGAGAAACCGACTGTCCTGATCTGAGATGATAGACTGTGGGATCCCAAAGTGCACCCACACTCGTTCAAAGAAGAGTTTAGCAGTGGCTTCTGCTGTGATATTCTTCTTGCAGGCCATCATAATGGCCATCTTTGAGAACCTGTCGACGACCACAAAAACACAGTCATTTCCATGCTTAGTGGAAGGAAGGCCTGACATGTAATCCATGGAGATGGATTCCCAAGGTCGACTAGGGGTAGGCAACGGGGTATAGAGGCCTTGCTTCTTAATGGTCGGTTTGGCAATGGCACAGGCAGTACATGATCGGATGTACTTCCCAACATCCTGTCGAAGATTCGGCCAATAGAAATAGTTTTGCAGTACTGCCACTGTTTTCTCGACCCCGAAATGCCCAGCAGCCCGACTGTAGTGTGCTTCCCAAATCATCTTGGCACGCTCGCTTGAAGGAACACAAAGGTGACCGAGGTGGCATAATAGGGCATCCTGGAGGTGAAAATCTGCAACCTGCCGACCCTCCAAGAGTGTCTGGTATGTGTGGCCGAATTCTGGGTTGCTTTTGTAGAGAAGTGGCCAATCAGAAGTCTCGTGCCCGCAAGAGTTGAGCACGGTGGTTAGCGCCATGATCGGTGGTCGACTGAGGCAATCTACAACATTATTGGTGCTGCCCTTTTTATACTTGATATTCAAGTGAAACTGTTGCAGGTATGTAGACCACTTCTGATGGCGATCATTCTGCAATTTCCCTTGGGTCTGTATGAATTGCAGAGGTCGGTGGTCTGTGTGGATGACCGTTTCCTTCCCCAAAATGTAATGCTTCCATTGTCGGCAGGCCTGTACAATGGAATACATCTCTTTATCATAAGTGGGGTACTTCCGGACTGTGTCTGAAAGTGTTTCACTGTGATATGCCACTGGATGTCCGTGTTGAGTAAGGACTGCCCCAATAGCATAATCAGAGGCATCTGTCTCAACCTCAAATGGTTGTTGTAAATCTGGTAACGCGAGCACTGGTGCCGTGCAGAGGCGATCCTTCAACTCCCTGAATGCCTTCTGTTGAGATTCAGACCAAAAGAATTTTGCTTTCGCCCCGCCCTTGGTGACTTGACTCAAGGGCCAAGAAATATGAGAAAATCCCAACACAAACCTGTGGTAGAAGTTGGCAAGACCTAGAAAGCTGCGGAGCTCTGTTAGAGTGGTTGGAGAGGGCCAATCCCGAATGACTTGGACCTTGGCTGGATCGACATGCACCCCCTGTTCATCAATGATGTATCCCAGATACTGGACCTCGGTCATGCCAAAAGTGCATTTCTCCAAATTGGCACATAACTTGTGTTGCCGCAGTGTTTGGAGAACCTGTCGGATGTGGTGGAGGTGCTCTTCCCAACTCTGGCTGAAGATCAGAATGTCATCCAAGTATACTACTACAAAGGAGTTGGTGAATGGCCGCAAGATGTCATCCGTTAGCCTCATAAAGGTTGCAGGAGCATTCGTCAATCCGAAAGGCATGACCAACCATTCGAAGAGGCCCTCCTTGGATTTGAAGGCAGTCTTCCACACATCTGAGGGTTCAATTGGTACCTGGTGATATCCTGACTTCAGATCGATCTTGCTGAAATATTTCGCCCCCTTTAGTTGGTCTAGGAGGTCATCAATCCGCGGGATCGGGTATCTATTACGGACAGTGATCTTGTTCAGCGCCCGATAGTCAATACAGAGTCTCCACGTCCCATCCTTCTTCTGTACCAACACTATCGGGCTCCCACAGGGCGAAGAACTCGGACGGATGTGACCTTTCTGTAGGAGCTCCTGAATCTGCCTCTTGATTTCATTGTTCTCCAGAACGGAGCGCCGATAAATTGGTCCATTGGGTAGCGGCGCACCTGGGGTCAGATCAATGGAGTGCTTGACTTGACAGTGCAGAGGAACCCCTGCCGGGGAGGTGAAGATGTCTTTGTACTCCTCCACAATCTTGTCCATTTGTAGCTGCCGTGCAGAGGGACCTCGTTTGGAGGCCGCGGCCACTGTCTTCTTCTTCCCTTGAGGGCGTATCATCAGGAAAACAAATTTCCTGGTTTTGGAAATGATCTTACTGCATTGTTTTGCAGTAATCAAAGAGATGGCGGCAGGTGGTGGTACCTCTGGTATCCTGAACAACTTATTTCCCAATGTAATAATAACAGCACGGGGCCTTGATTCATACACAGCATGTCGCTTCCACAAGTATGGTTGTCCTAGTAATACATCACAAACTTCAAGGGAAGCAATGTCACACAATACCTCATCCGTGAAGGGCTTGATGTTGTATGGAAGGCGACACTGCTGGCTCACGCGAAGATCTCGCCCTTGGTAAAGCCACCCAATGGTGTATGGTTGTGGATGTGCTGTGGTCGGTAAGCCCAACCGCTTCACGACCTCTGCCGAAATGAGGTTCTTTTGACTCCCGCTATCAACAATGAACTGTATCGGGGAGCCCTTGACCCACATCTGGGAGTGGAAGAGACGCTCCTCCTCCTCTGGATCTTCGGGTTCATTTTTCTGGATCTTTGCGGTAGCAACAGTGGCGCTGGGATCCGCATCAATGATCTGCTTCCCTTTTTCATACCCCTTATCGGGTTCTGACTCAGAGTCGGAACATGCATCTGATTCTGAAACCTTTAGCTCAGCCACCAGTGACTGTTTGGCCCGACACTCACTTGTGTTGTGAGTGGAGCTCTTATGGAACTCGCACCATTTTCCAGTGTCCTTTCTCGGCTTCGCGGCGTTGCTCTTTGCTTGCAGCTTCAGCTAGTTGTCTTGGGCTGTCCCGCCTTGGCTTTGTCCTTTGTTCTGTGGTTTAGGGGCACCTTTCCCCTGCTTTGGATTCGTAGATCCAAAGTCTCGCTTCTTTTGTTTAAACTTCTGCTCGACTTTGACGGCATACCGGTATGCTGCGCCGAGCGAGGGGATGTTTAGGAACTGTATTTCTTCCTGGATGTACTTGTGCAGGCAGCCACGGTATTTGAGTATCAAATGTTGCTCCGAATCCTTGATACCCAACTTTGTGCGAAGGGTATGGAAAAGATTGGTGAACTCTGGCACATCTTGGTCCCTTCCCTGCCGCAGCGTGGTCCACTTTATGTATTCATCCTCATAGCTTCCGACAGGGTAGTACTGCTCCTTGATGGCATCCCGGAACGAATCCCAGGTGGGTGCGGCTGAAAATAGTGAGCCAGTAATTTCATCCTTCTGCTCGCAGTAGGTTTCCCACCAGTCCTTGACGTGGGGGGCTGCTTTGAGAAGAGCAAAAACAATCTTTTCCCGACTTGAAAATTCATGAACAGAAAAATAACCCTCTAGCAGATTTAACCATTTATCTACGGCAACGGTGTCTATCTGACCCTCGAATATGGGGATTTCAAAATTAACTTGTACCTTAAAGGGTGTGGCGTTTCCAGAGGAGCTGCTGGAAGCCGATGCCCCGCTTCTGGGTAGCCGCTGAAGGATTTGCGCAAAGCTGTCCATCATCGCGTTCCGTTGTCGCTCGAGCGCTTCTTCGAGCAAGATTTTGATGGGATCTCCTGCCCCCTCGTCTTTCTTCTCGTCCGCCATGGGAGGCCATCGGGATTTGCGAGGTTGGTCTTGCAAAGGTTCAACCAGTTCAAGCCCTAACTCCTTATATCCCGACCTTGTTGGGGACATGCAAAGAAAAACAGAGAAAAAGAAGACCGCTCTGATACCACTGATCCAGATTTAAGCAGGAACGCAAAAAATTACAGAGATAACCATATACACAAAGATGCAGCGGAAATAATACTTCATTTCATTAATGGAAAATACTGACATATGCTTACAAACAGAAATGGCAATAAACTAGCTAGGGCGATGGTAGCTTATCTCTGAGAAGAGATGTGATGGCTACATGCCTCTGAACTGTTCTGAACTGTATTACAATGAGGCTCGAAGGCCTATTTATTGTTGAGAAACAATGGAAAACCCTTCACATACCGAAACCTAACCCTAGAAGATGAAACGCCAAATTGTGGGCCCCGTTTGGGTAAATTGGTACATCAATTTCCCGGGGTCGTAACTTTGGCATACGATCTCCGTTTGACGCGTACGATAGCTTGTTAGAAAGATCTATCCGAGTACTACCACTTTGGGAGGCAACATTGGGCTTGGTCGCCCCAGAATTCCAAAAAAACGTCGTTTAGGGCCTCAAAACGGCTCTGGAAGTTCAGGACCCGAAAAACTGCTAAAAATAGTAAACTGTGCTACAATTAAGGAAACTGAAAATGCTGAGAAAGACAATGGTGGGGGTCCAGGTGGACCTGGCAGGTGGCCACCAATATCCACCTGGATCACCAGATTACACAAAACCTTAGCTCAGAAGCTATCCAGCTCTCAGTACAATCCCTTTGCTGCTAATAGATAGTCAAAGTCTTCTCACAAACCTTCTCCTCTACCCTCCAAGCCTCCTATTTCTATGCACAATTTTCCTAGGTCCTCCAGCTGCAACCTGTGTGATTCTCACCTCACACACAACACTGACCTCTAAAATAACTGCACAAACCTGAAGGAGATAAATCCTCATCATGGATGAGCTTCCTTTATAGGAAAAATATTCATCCAACTGATAGTACATTTTCCCTTCTCTAATCTCAACTGGGTCTTTGTCTGAACTGACATGCATTAGTTCTCTATGAGTGAATACATAGTTATCTGAAAATAATAGTTGTCACATGCATGCAAGCATCAACAAACTATATCTCATTAATTTAACAACTTGTTAAATTAATCTAACTGAACTTGACTAAGTTAAACTAAGTCAACTGATCCTCTCAATATAGAACTCATCCTTAATTCCTCAATCAGTGGAGTAAATCAAGGACACATTCCCCAATTAGTGGAGAAATAATTGCATGTTCTCACAAAGACTTCAAGTTTTCTTTTCCTTAACTAATTAACTCATGGAGAATTAATTAATTAATATTCCAAACTATTGGTAAGACCAAATTCGAATTTACTTCCTATAGATAGACCAGGGACTGCTATAAATAGGAAGGGACCCAGAAATGCTATTTTTAGAAGATGTTATTTTTAGCAGTTTCACCTCTCACCCAAGGTGGCCAAAATGCTCATTGGCCAAACTGCTATTTTTAGAAGTGTTATTTTTAGCAGTTCTATTTTTAGCACTTCCTAAATTTAGCATTTCTTGTTGCACACTTTTCAACACTCCCTCTCAACAAGAAAGGCTTCCTCTCGAACCTGATCCTGTAACTCTGGAATGTTCTGCATGCAACACATCTACCAAGTGCGGTTGCTCCAGCAACACTCAGAACAAAAAAACTCCCAACTGACCTCTCTATTGGGCTAGAAACATACTCTGATGCTGAAGCTCTACCTGCTGCTGACAAGTGCTCCCTCTCTGACCTCTACGCTACTGCAACATCTCCATGCATCTCGCACCATTGCACCCTTCTCTGTGCTACCCTGCACTGTGCAACACACTTGTGCCTCTCGCATTGCTGCAGCCTGCATGCTCTGCGCTGTCTTGGGATTCCCTGCACTGTAGCTCTCTCTGCCACTCCATCCGCATCTGTCTCTACCCAATCAGTCAGTTCCTGCTACTCCACATCAGGGCTCCCGTAGCAAGGTCTCATCCAAGAGGTTGGGTACCTCAAGGATCCTGCCCCTCCTCCTTGGGATGATCACTCTACATCGCCCCACCTCCTACCTAGAGTTATGGCTACATGTGATCCCTAAGCCCACTTGGCTCCAAGTTTTCCCCTACTGGAGGTCTCTGCATGAGTAGATGTCTCTACTCAATCTCCACTAAGCTTCCCCTATTATGGCTTCTCCTCAACCTCCTGAAGCTGCTACACCAATCATGGCTCCTCCATAATCATCTGAGACTTCTTCTGGCGCTGCATGTTGAGAGGTAATTTACTCTCCCTCTCAACCACCAAGTATCTAACCTTTGCCTTGCTCCTCAAGGCTTTGCATGCATCTTGTACCTCAAGTGCATACAGGTTCTTGGCTAGCACACCAATCTATTTCCACTTTCCCGCCGTCATGAAATTTTCTAGAAAAGAGCTAATTTTAAATCAATGATATCTCCCTCATCCGAACTCCGATTCAGCTGTTTTTTTTTTTTTTTTTTTGGGTATTTTTCCGCAAGGAATCCAAATTTGCTATTTATTTCTAAAAATTTTGTACAAAAATTTTCAGATCTGCTCTGCAAACTCTCGGCCCAAAACTCAAAACTTTGAAATCTCCTTTAGTATATTGTTCTTCCTTGATCACCTGTGCTCTGATACCATGTAGAATTTTGTAAAATTTTTCTACAAATCAGATAGCTTTGATACCATGTAGAACTTTTTCTACAAATCAACTAGCTGTGATACCATGTAGAACTTTTTCTACAAATCATCTAGCTCTAATAGCATGTAGAAATTCCCACTTGTAGATCACCTGGTAATGCAATGTACTAAAGCAAGACACTTGATCTACTTCTACAAACAATTTAGTGGAAGCTTAATCGAACATGAGCAACATCAATAAGAACACATATAAATGATATGGAGAAATCTAACACACATAACACAAAAGATATAACCTGGGGAAAGCACCAGCCTAAAACCCCATCTCTGTATTATCATACAAGTGGAAATATGTCTGGGTTACACAAAGCCTTAGCTCTGAAGCTATCCAGCTCTCAGTATAATCCCTCTGCTGCTGATAGACAGTCAAAGGCTTCTCACAAACCATCTCCTATAACCTCCAAGTCTCCTATTTCTATGCACAATTTTCCTGGGTCCTCCAGCTGCAACCTGTGTGATTCTCACCTCACACACAACACTGACCTATAAAATAACTGCACAAACCTGAAGGAGATAAATCCTCATCATGGATGAGATTCCTTTATACGAAAAATATTCATCCAACTGACAGTACATTGTCCCTTCTCTAATCTCAACTGGGTCTTTGTTTGAACTGACATTCATCAGTTATCTATGAGTGAATACACAGTTATCTGAAAATAATAGTTGTCACAAGCTTGCAAGCATCAACAAACTATATGTCATTAATTTAACAACTTCTTAAATTAGTCTAACTGAACTTGACTAAGTTAAACTAAGTCAACTAATCCTCTCAATATAGAACTCATCCTTAATTCCTCAATCAGTGGAGTAAATCAAGGACACATTCCCCAATTAGTGGAGAAATAATTGCATGTTCTCACAAAGACTTCAATTTTTCTTTTCCTTAACTAATTAACCAAGGGAGAATTAATTAATTAATATTCCAAACTACTGGTAAGACCAAATTCGAATTTACTTCCTATAGATAGACTAGGGATTGCTATAAATAGGAAGGGACCTAGTAATGCTATTTTTAGCAGTTTCACATGTCACCCAAGGTGGCCAAAATGCTCATTGGCCAAACTGCTATTTTTTGAAGTGCTATTTTTAGCAGTTCTCTTTTTAGCACTTCCTAAATTTAGCATTTATTGTTGCACACTTTTCAACAATTTTCTTATTTGAGAAAATCTTAGATGCCCCAATCTTCTATGCCATAACCATTTCTCTTCTATTTTTCGTAGATAACATTGTTCTTGACCTTGTTTAGTATATATAGATTCCTAGGATTTCTTGTACCTTTGCTTATGGTCTTTCCTATGTCAATCTCATGAACCACACATTCTTTTGATCGAAACACTACTTCATTTCATTGATCACACATTTGACTAACACTCAATAAGTTATGATTTAAACCATCAACATACATAACATTTGTAGCTTTAACCTTTTCTTTTAGATAGAAAAAACCATTACCCTTAATGATAGCTGGTGTGTCATTTCCAAAAGAGACATTATTTTCCTTTTCTAAAGCATTGTATAAAATGTGTTTATCTTTATCACCTGTCATGTGTTTTGAGCATCTGTTATCAATGTACCACTGATTTTCTTGTCCTTCTGCAAATAGTGCTATGCCACATCTTTATGCCTGTAAATCCTTATTTTTCCATACCTTTGAGTTTGATGATGTTTTCTCCTTTCGATATCTTGGCCGAAATTTTCTCCTACATTTAGATTCTTCATGACCATAGTTATTTCAAAATGAATATTCAATTTCATCTTCAAGAGGTGAAAATTTGTTATAAGAGCTCTTCTTGATTCTTGTCACTCTCCTTTTTTCCTTGCTTCTCTAGTCATGATAGTTTGGTAAGCATCACATTGAGCTGCATTATGACTGAAGTTATGGCATGAAAAGCATTGTCCATTAAAGAAGAAATTTATGTCATCATAAAATATTTTGGTATTGTTCACCTCTTGGTTAGTGCTTCTATTGATGTTCACCCTTGGAGTAAAATGAGCATTATTTACCTAGGGAGTACCTTTAGGATTTTGCTAAGGATTGATGCATTGTTGACTGGTTCTTGCTGCATTATGATAGCTTCTGGTGATGGCTAAAGACATTTCTGATTGGGATGTTTCTCTAGTGTATCCAAGACTAGTCCTTCTAAGAAGAGAACGTTGAACCTCGATGATTTCATATAAGGTTTCTAATCCTTTAGCAAATCTAATATTCAGATATTTTGTCTCTTCAAGTTCGTTTCTTAGACCCACTACTTCACACTCTACTTTTTCATTGTGCTTTTCCCTTTCCGTGAGTTGATTCGTCAAAGTGTCTATGACTATATTCTTTTCTTCCAAGCAGATTTTGAGTTGAGTGATTTCTTCAAGAAAATCTTTCTCTTCTAATGCATCCATGAACTTATCATTTTCATAAGCCATGCAGAAAATTCTCAAATTCTCTGCAAATCTCGCTCTAAGACCATATAGAGAATCTGACTATAGATTAACCCAATAATGCAATATAACTAAAGAATAATACTATAACCTAATTCTACTATCAATTTGCAGAAGATTAAAGATCGAGCTAAACAATATAACCAGAAGAAGAAGAATCAATGCACAATACACATGAAAATACTTTGGGAGAAGCCTCAGATAAAAAACCCCACTATCTGTATTATCATACAAGGTTGAAATACAAAGGAATTATACAAAGCCTTAGCTCTTACAACTAACCAGCCCTCAGTACAATCCTCACAGATGCTCACAAGCAATCCTGGCTTCTCATAATCCTTCCTCTCTACCCTACAAGCTCCTATTTCCTTGCATTGTTCCTCTAGGATGATTCTCCTTCAACCAAGTGGAAAGCCTCTTCTAACCAGTGGATGATCACCTGATCTCACACACTCTTAGAACTGTGCAATCCTCAAGGAATTATTCCTTCTGCATGCATGAGTTTTATTTATAGGAAAAAACATGCAACTGATAGTATGGTTTCCTTGACTTTAATCTCAACCGGGTCTTTCTTAGAATAGACATGCATGAGTTTCTGATGAGGGAATCTTCAGTTAACTGGAGTACACTAGTTGAGTGCATGCATGCATCAACTAACTGTTAACTCTCTATCAGTTCCTCAAACAGCTTGGAACTAATTTAACTGGACTTAACTCAATAAACTGAGTTAGCTAATTACAACTCAAATATAACTTAATCTTATCTCCTTAATTTAAGCATTATCTCCTTAATTTAAGGGATAAATATTTCATGAATTCAGAAAGACTTCTAACTTGAATTTCTCCAACTAATTAAGTCAAAATATCTTAATTAATTATTTCCAAGTAGTTGTTAAGACTAAATTCAATTTTAATTCACAATTTAATTCAAGGACAAATTAAATTGGAATATTCTTGTTGCCAAATTTCAACACTCCCTCTCAACAAGAAAGGGATTATCTGCCACCTTGATTCTGTCTCTATGGAACTTGAATTTACACTTTGACAATGCCTTTGTCAAAATGTAAACATCTTTCTCCTCTTTCGAAATATAATGCAACAACATTATCCTCCTCGCTACACGGTCTCTGAGATGATGATACTGGATTCCAATGTGCTTGGACCTATCATGAAATATTGGATTCTCAGAGAGTTTGATACAACTCTAATTATCACAGTAGATCATAGTTAGATCCATCCTTTTATCAAACAAAGCAACTAGGATTTTCTACATCCAGATGGCCTCACATGTTGCCTGACTTGCAGCCATGTATTCTACCTCTACCAAGCTGAGTGCAACCGACCTCTGTTTCCTACTGTACCAAGAAACTGTCATTGACCCAAGGTTGAAAATCCCTCCTGATGTGCTCTTTCGATATGATGGACTCCCTGCCCAATCTGCATCAGTGAATCCTCCTAGCTTCACTCCCTCTATTCATGTGTACCATAATCCATACTGCAATGTGCCTATGAGGTATCTCAATACATGCTTTGTTTCCTTCCAAAACATCTTGTGAGGATGAAACATCACTTGACTCAGTTGGTTCACCGTATAGCACAAATTTGGTTGTGTGTTCACTAAGTACATCAGTGAACTCACAAGCTACCTGTACACAGTAGCCTCTACCACTTCTCTTGAATTAGTATCCTCCGTCCTCCAGTTACCTGCTAGAGGAGTCTGCATGAGCTTGCACTTCTCCATGTGGAATCTCTTGAGTATCTCGTTGGCATACTTGCCCTGAGACACAAAAAAATCCCCATCCTTCTACCACACTTCCATGCCAAGGAAGTAATTCATGAGACCCATGTCTTTCATCTTGAATTCTCTTGCAAGGTCCTCTTTGCAAGACACAATCAACTGATCATCACCAGTCAATATGAGATCATCAACATAAAGTATGATGATCAACAACTTACCTTCCACCACGATGTGGTACAGGTTCGCATCTACTTCACTCTTTGTGAAGCCCAACCTGGTGAAGTAGTTGTCTATCTTGGTGTACCAAGCACAAGGTGCTTGCTTTAGCCCATACAACGCTCTCTTGAGTCATAACACATGTGACTCATGATCGAAGGTCTCAAAACCTTTCGACTGCTCTATGTACACCTCTTCCTCAATCTCTCCATTGAGGAATGCAGTCTTCACATCCATCTGATGGATCTTCCAACCCATCTGTGCTGATAGTGCCAACATAGATCTGATAGATGAGTACCTTGCAACAGGAGAAAAGGTCTCATCATAGTCAATCCCCTCGACCTGTGAAAAGCCATGGGCAACAAATATTTCCTTATGCTTCTCCACACTACCATCAACATCTTTCTTTACCTTATAAATCCAATGGGAACTCACAACTAACTTGTTCTCCAGTCTTGGAACCACATCCCAAACACTGTTACGAGCTATGGAGTCATCCTCCTCCACTATAACATCAACCCAAATCGGTTGTTGCATTGCTTCCTCAAAGGAAGATGGCTCAGTCTCAACACATTACCCAGAAAGGGCCATGTATCCAGTGTATTTCTCAGGTGACCTCCTCTGTCTGCACTGAGAAAATGCTGCTCCCACATTCTCTCTCGCATACTCGAACAATCTGTTAGCTTCTCTTGTGCGCTTCCATCCATTTCTGGAAGACTCTGCTTGAGTGGATGTCTCCACTCCTAGAACCTTTGCATGTGGTTTCTCTGCATCAGTCTTAGGCTCCTCCTCCTTAGGAACCAACAGTTCCTCCATAGCCTATAGTTGGAGCTCAATCTCAAGGGAAACTTGCATGGCCTTCTGCTCATCAAACTTGAGATCTCTGTGAACCACTGTCCTCCGAATGGTAGGCAAGTACACCCAATAGTTGTGAGGTGTATCAGTGTACCCCACAAGTATCCCCAACTCTGCTATCATCTCAAGCTTCTTCTGTGCATCATTTTTCACATGGAAATATATCGATGACCCAAATATCCTGAAGTGACCCACATCTAGTCTCTTACTAGAGAAAGCTTCCTCTGGTGTCTTCATCCCAAGCATGCGATGCGAGCTTCTATTCTGCAAATAGACCGTTGTGTTGCATGCCTTAGCCCACAAGTGAAGTGGTAGGCCTTGTTCATGCATCATTAGCCGTGCTGCCCCTACAATAGTTCTGTTCTTCCTCTCGACCACCCCATTCTATTGTGGGTTATGAGGTGTCATCAACTCTTGTTTAATTCCTTCCATTGCACAGAATTCCTTAAACTCTTAAGAGACATATTCTCCACTGTTTTGGCTTCTCAAGGCCTTGATCTTCTTCCTTAACTCTTTCTCGACCAAATATTTGAACTCACAAAACTTTGTGAAGGTTTGGTCCTTCTTCTGCATGAAATAAATCCAGCATTTACGAGAATAATCATCAATGAAAATCAAAAAATACCTTTGCTTTGCTGTTAGATATATCAAGAAACACCAAGATACTCTCCTCCTTTGACATCAAGGGAAAAGTGTGGACCAATATATTCTCCCCCTTAGTACATGTTGAAATGCACTTGATCTGAAAATCACCCTATGAGTGATCTCAGTTAAAGATTTATTAGATGAAGGTATTATAGACTCATGTGCTGGTGTGTGTGTCTATGTTATTTAGGCAATGGATCAATCATATTGCAAATACACAGACACTTGAAATGGAAAACAACAGAGAAATATAGTAAGCAAATATAAGAACACAAGAATTTAATAAGGAGTTCACCCTACCCTCCAGGGCTACATCTCTGGTCTAGCTCTCAGTGGTGGCCTTCTTTTATTGTGTCTTAAAGCAAAGAATTACAATGAAGAAGCTCAATATGAGTCTCCTGAAACAGAATCTGCTTGGTAGGGTGGTTCTTGGATTCCCCAAGCCACTAGAGTGCACAGACTCTTTTCCTCACCAGCTTTTTGACCTCTCTGGTCATTAATGGAAGGAGCCCAGTGTGGTGCTCAGTCCTGACAGATCCTCTCATGAATGGCTTTAATCTCTCAAGCTCTCCGGTGCTCGACGCTGCCTTTGGTAAGCTCGGCCCTCTGTCTTCTTTCTACTTCTTTTGCTTCACTATCTTTCTTCATTTTCTCTGTCTTCTGTCTTCTTTCTTTGGTATCTTCTACTTTGTCTATTCATGGCTTTAAAGCCATTCGAGCTCATGGCTGTTTGATTCCCCTTCCACTTCTGTCAGATCACCCACTGTAGCTTCGCTTGGAGTTCCCTGTATTGGCGTCATCATCAGGCTCACAGGGAGTGGCCACTTGTCCTCCTACGAATTGCACTAGCTTTTTTCCTCGTCGGTTCAATTCTTCGATTATGTCATGGAATGAGTCCTCTGCCACCTTGGCAGTCAATTCAGACCTCAAATTCTTATAGATCGCGAATTATCTCCCTGTCAATTATGGTTTCCCCATCAGGCGCGATCTCAACCATCAGATCTGGGGCCTCCAGATCTAACACCATTCGCACATTTCACACAGTTGACTTGCTCGACTGTTAGCACGCGATGAGTGGCAGTTTTCTCTCTCCTCTACTTGCCACGCATCAGGCGCTGAGTGGAGTCACTCCATTTTCACCAAATCTGCTTACTGCCCAAGGGTGGCCCCGATAAATACCGCCAGTTTTCGGAGTGCGGGTCCCACCTTAGCCTTTAGCCTTTTCCCCATGGTTTTCCCAGTTCCCATGTGACCGAGCGCTCGGGGCCTCTCCTTCTCGAGGGGTTTTTCCCAGCGATGCGCGATTAGTGCTAATCGCAGATCAAAAACTGCCTCCTTTTCCTAATCCGGGCTTCCTAGGGGCTAGTTTCACCTCCTGCATAGTCTCCATGGGCCTCAATCAGCACGCTTTGACTGAGGTCCTCGTCGTTCCACGCTGGTTGCTAACTGCCACTATTTAGAGGTGTTTCTGATCACTGCTCTTAATTCTTTGAAGCCTGTCCTGACCTGATACAGTCATCGTTCTCTGATAACTCTTCTTGGATCCAATTTGGATCACCTCCTTCCCACTAAAAAGCTTTTGGACGACCAAAAGTTTGTTTTCAAGCATCGACTAAGTGAGGGTACTATTTTCTCACTTGTCCAATCTCAATCCACTTTACACTGCTCAGCTTTGAACCTTTGAGCCCTACTCTGAGGTAGTCAACATCTCCCCTACATGTCATCCTCACCTTCCTATCCAGCACTGTGTCTTCTTGTAATTCATTAAGATATTCAGGTAGCAGGTCATCAATAGAAGGAAATTGACTCTGCTCTTAAGGATCCTCAATCATTGAAGGTTCAAACAGTCTCAAGCAATCTGCATTTATGACTGAGTAGATGTGCATGTAAGTTGGTAGATCGAGGCGAAAAGCATTTTCACCAATCTTCTTAAGTATTTTGAAAGGTCCATACCTGATAGGCTTTAGCTTTTTACCTTCACCTTGCATCCTATCCTTGCTGATATATAGCCAGACCCGGTCGCTAACTTGAAAACTATGCTCCATCCAATGCTTGTCATGCCTAGCCTTGTATCTGGCTTGGCTCTTTTCTAGTTGTTCTTCTACTCCCTTGTGGATCTCTTGGATTTGTTCAATGAACCTAGTTGCCTTGTCCACATCACTGTGTCCCTCAACTGTGGTATCTTTACCAAAGACAAAATCCAAAGGGGAACTTTGGTGTGAAACCAAAACACGTCTCAAAAGGAGATCTCTGTGTAGAAGAATGTTTTGGTCTATTGTAAGCAAGCTGCACATAACACAAATGTTCATCCAAAAGCTTAGGATGTTTGCTGCAATATCCTTTGAGTAACTGGATCACTTTCTTGTTAACTACCTCTGTCTGGCCATCAGTTTGTGGATGAAAAGTTGTGTTTTTCTTCATTTTGGTGTCCATCAGTTCCCAAAGACTTGACCAAAACTTCCCCGCAAATTGGGTGTCTCGATCAGATACAATAGAAGCGAGTAATCCAAAATGAACCCATACATGTTCAAAGAACAGTTTTGCAGTTTGTTTAGTTGTATTCTGTTTATTACAAGGTATCAAAATACACTTTTTGCTAAACCTATCCACAACAACATATATATAATCATGACCTTTTCTAGATTTAGGCAATCCCCCAACGAAATCCATGGAAACACTTTCCCAAGGGTGAGAAGGTACTGGTAGAGTGTACAAACCTAGTTTTCTGTTGCTGGGCTTGCTTTTAACACACATAGTACACCCTCTTACATATCTAGAAACTGTCTCATTCTTTTTTGGCCAATAACAAAATCTTTGCAACTGTTTTACTTACCCCAAAGTGACCTGATATCAGAGAAGTGTGTGCTTCTCTAATTATCTTTACTCTCTCAATTTATGGAATGCAGAGTTTCCCACAATGGTATAAGAGTCAGTCCTTTACATGATAGTCCAATTCTTCTACTCTTTTGCCTTGACTCAAAGTTGCATATACATCTCTAAAGTCTATATCTTTAGCATATTGTTCAATGTAGCTTTCATGTAGCACAAAATTATGCTTAAGTATAGTAGAGGCATTTATAATGGGTCTCTATAACATGTCTGCAACTTTGTTATGTATGCCCTTTTTATATCTGACGACTAAATGAAACTGTTGTAGAAAACCCATCCATCTGTAATGTCTTGATTGCTGAAACTCAGTTTGGGAGTGTAGATATTGAAGTGGTTCATGATCAGTATGTATTACTGTCTCTTTGCCCATTAAGTAACGTTTCCACTTTTTCACACTCTGAAATAATGCATACAATTCTTTATCATATGTAGCATAGTTAACTACTGCAGGATTAAAAGTCTCAGAATGATAACATATGGGTTTATCATGCTGTGTCAACACTGCTCCCATGGCATAGTCAATGGCATCTGTTTGGATCTCAAATGGTCTTTGCAGATCAGGCAGTGCTAGTATAGGTGTTGCACTAATCTTTTCTTTCAAGGTGTCGAAGGCTTTTTGATGTTTGCCTCCCCACTGAAACACCTTGTTCAATCCTGTTAAAGCATGTAAGGGAGTTGAAATTGAGGAAAAGTTAGAAATGAAATTCCTCCAATATTGTGCTACTCCTAAGAAGCTTCTCACTTCTGTAGCAGATTTGGGTTTAGGCCAGTTTACAATGACTGCCACCTTAGAGGGATTTATTTTCCATTCACCACCTCCTACTTTATGACCCAAATAATTTCGAGATGTTTTACCAAATTCACATTTTGAGAGTTTAACATGAATTTTTTCTCTTTTCAAAACATCTAGTGTCTGCTTAACATGCTTCAAGTGTTCTTCCCACGTTTTACTAAAAATTAGAATGTCATCCAGATACACAATAACAAAATCATCAAGAAAAGGTCTGAGTACATCATTCATTAATCTCATGAAAGTAGCAGGAGCATTAGTTAAGCCAAAAGGCATAACCAGCCATTCATACAATCCCTGCTTTGTTTTGAAAGCAGTGTTCTATGCATCTTGTTCTGCAACTCTGACCTGATGGTATCCACTATGAAAGTCTAGCTTGGTGAAATAAACAGCTTCCTTCAATTGATCTAAAATATCATTTATGCGAGGAAGGGGATAACTATTTTTTATTGTTATCTTATTCAGTGCTCGGTATTCAATGCACATTCTCCACGAGCCATCTTTCTTTCTCACCAAAATGATTGGTGACCCACATGGTGATGTGCTAGGCTTGATGAACCCTTTCTCGAGCAACTCCTACACCTACTTCTTGATTTCAACATTCTCTAAAGCAGACAACCTGTACATTCCAATGTTAGGCAATGGAACATCTTGCTACAAAATAATATCATGTACTATTTCCTTCTTGGGTGGCAGACCTTTAGGTTCTTGAAACAAGACATCATACTTTGAAACAACCTTTTCTATATCAGCTTGATGTTTAGCATTACAACCTTCAAATACATTGGTTTTATCAAGTTTATTTTCCTTTACAACCATCAGTAAGAATTGTTTGCATGAATTTATCATTTTTTTCATTTGCCCTAAGTTTATGAGAGTATAATTATTCTTGAGCTTATGAGCTTTGACAAAGTATTCGATTCCATCTTTAACAAGTAGATACTTGTTCTCAGCTCTATAGAAAATAGCCTTTCTATCATGCAAGTAAGGACTTCCTAAAACAATTCCACATATATCTAAAGGAATTATGTCCAACTCCACCTCATCTACAAATGATGACCCAACAAAAACTTGAGTTTGCACTATCTAGTCACTTGTAGTTGTGCTTTATCATTCAACCATCCTAATGGATATGGTTTCTTGTGAGGTGTAGTTGCTAATCCCTATTTCCTTACAATTGCTTCAGAGATTAAATTTACTTGTGAGCCACTATCAAACAAAGTATCAATCTTTTGATATTTGGAAACAATTCGAATATGGAAAAGCTTATGCCTTTTTCTCTCATTCTCTTCATCAATAATAGATTGAGCAGAATTACTAGTAGATGCTTCAGAATTCTTACCTTTTATACCCGTGGTTGCAATAGTTGTTTCATCTCCTGAGTCTGACCCCAAATCTTTCTAAATAGTTGCAGCGGTCTTCTTCTTCTTGCCCTCGAACTTCTTAGGCCTCAACTTTGGATGCAGAATCCAACAATGCTCATCATCATACCCACCCTTTTTACAGTGAGTGCATGAAGCTTTGCTCTTCTGTGGAGTGTTAGCCTTCCTTACCTTCCACTTCTGCTTTCTTTTCTCCTTGCTCTTGCTTGCAGTTGGTTGGGATGGTCCCCCAACTTTTGGATTTCCATTCTTTCCTCTAGCTTCTAGATGAGTAGCTTGTAGAGATACCTCATCTATACTAGTGGGATTAAACATGAGGATGGTATGCCTCATGTAGTTGTGTAGACCACCAATGTACTTCAATAGAGTCTCTGGTGAGTCTAAGGAGATTCCTAGAATCAATGCTCTCTTTCTAAATTCTTGAGTGTACCCTTGCACACTTTTCCATTTCAACTACTGAAGAATTTGCCAACTCATCATGGCTTGTTGCATGTAGGCCAATGGATAGAACTACCTTTTTATTGTAGAAACAAATTCATTCCAAATAGAGATAGTCTTACCATGTCTGTTCATATTAGCTTGGGTCCTTCCTTCCCACCAAACCAAGGCAGTGCCTCCTAGGTGTAGGCTTGCCAGCTGAATCTTGCTCTTGTCTGAGTCAATGTTCTGTACTCTGCAATAAACATCAATTTGTCTAATCCAATTGTCCAACTTTTCTACATTTAACTCTCCATCATATATAGGCAAATCAAATTTAACATCTAGATTGATTAAAGATGCTTTCTTGTTATGCATAGGGCTATTAGGAGGAGTGAGAAAGCTTTCCTCTTTCCCTTTTCCTTTGGAGTGGTCATGGAAGTGAGACTCATCTTCTTCTTTGTCTTGTTTAGAGCCTCATGAATCTTCCTCCTTATTTTTTCTAAAGTCCCTATACATTTCTTCTACGATGTACTTTATGGCTATGAAACTTTCTATGAATTGAGGGTCTGGCCCCATAGAACCTTCCCCTGACATTGTCTTCTGAGGATAGACTCTCCCAATTTCAGGAATAGTTTCAACCAACTCTCCTCCTAATTTGAGCTTTGATCTAGTGAGCATTCACAGCTAAACCAACACAAGCTTGTCTAACCTTTACAGCCTAAAGCTCTAATACCACTTGATCTGAAAATCACCCTATGAGTGATCTCAGTTAAAGATTTATTAAATGAAGGTATTATAGACTCATGTGATAGTGTGTGTGTCTATGTTATTTAGGCAACGGATCGATCAGATTGCAAATACACAGACACTTGAAATGGAAAATAGCAGATAAATGCAGTAAGCAAATATAAGAACACAAGAATTTAATAAGGAGTTCACCCTATCCTCCAGGGCTACATCTCCAGTCCAGCTCTCAGCAGTGGCCTTCTTTTATTGTGTCTTAAATCATAGAATTATAATGAAGGAGCTCAATATGAGTCTCCTGAAACAGAATCTACTTGGCAGGGTGGTTCTTGGATTCCCCAAGCCACTAGGGTGCACAGACTCTTTTCCTCACCAGATTTTTGACCTCTTTGGTCTTTAATGGAAGGAGCCCAGTGTGGTGCTCAATCCTGACATATCCTCTCACGGATGGCTTGAATCTCTCAAGCTCTCCGGTTCTCGATGCTGCCTTTGGTCAGCTCGGCCCTCTATCTTCTTTCTGCTTCTTTTGCTTCATTGTCTTTCTTCGTTTTCTTTGTCTTCTGTCTTCATTCTTCGGTGTCTTCTGCTTTGTCTGTTCATGGCTTTAAATCCATTTGAGCTCATGGCTGTTCGATTCCCCTTCCACTTCTGTCAAATCGTCCGCTGTAGCTTTGCATGGAGTTCCCTGTTTCGGCGTCATCATCAGGCTCATAGGGAGTGGCCACTTGTCCTCCTGCGAACTGTGCCAGCTTTTTTCCTCATCGATTCAATTCTTCGATTACGTCGTGGAATGAGTCCTCTGCCACCTTGGCGGTCAAATCGGACCTCAAATTCTTATAGATCGCGGCTTATCCCCCTGTTAATTCTAGTTTCCCCATCGGGTGCAATCTCAACCGTCAAATTTGGGGCCTCCAGATTTGACGCCATTCGCACATTTCGCGTGGTTGACTTGCTCAACTGTTAGCGCGCAATGAGTGACGGTTTTCTCCCTCCTCCTCTTGCCATGCATCGGGCGCTGAGTGGAATCGTTCCATTTTTTCCAAATCTGCTTACCGCCCAAGGGTGCCCATGATAAATACCGCCGATTTTCGGAGCATGGGTCCCGCCTTAGCCTTTAGCCTTTTTCCCACGGTTTTCCTGGCTCCCACGCGACTGAGCGGTTGGGGCCTTTCCTTCTTGAGGTTTTTCCCAGCGATGAGTGATTAGTGCTAAGTGCTAATCGCACATCAAAAACCACCTCCTTTTCCCGATCCGGGCTTCTTAGGGCCTAGTTTCAGCTCCTGTGCAGTCCCCATGGGCCTCGACTAGCATGCTTTAACTGAGGTCCTCGTCGTTCCACGCTAGCTACTAACTACCATTGTTTAGATGTGTTTCTGACTGCTACTCTTAATTCTTTGATGCATGTCCCGACCTGATACAATCATGGTTCTCTGATAACTCTTCTTGGATCCAATTCGGATCACAGCCTTCCCACTGAAAAGCTTTCGGACCACCAAAAGTTGGTTTTCAACCATCGACTAAGTGAGGGTACTATTTTCTCACTTGTCCAATCTCAATCCACTTTGCACTACTCGACTTTGAACCTTTGAGACCTACTCTGAGGTACTCAACATCTCCCCTGCGTGTCGTCCTCACCTTCCTATCGAACACTGTGTCTTCTTGTAATTCATTAAGATATTCAGGGAGCAGGTCATCAATAGAAGGCAATTGACTCTACTCTTCAGGATCCTCAATCATTAAAGGTTCAAATAGTCTCAAGCAATCTGCATTTATGACTGAGTAGATGTGCATGTAAGCTGGTAGATCAAGGTGAAAAGCATTTTCACCAATCTTCTCAAGTATTTTGAAAGGTCCATACCTAATAGGCTTTAGCTTTTTACCTTCACCTTGCATCCTGTCCTTATTGATATACAGCTAGACCTGGTCACCAACTTGAAAACTATGCTCCATCCGATGCTTGTCATGCCTAGCCTTTTATTTGGCTTGGCTCTTTTCTAGTTGTTCCTGTACTGCCTAGTTGATCTCCTGGATTTGTTCAATGAACCTAGTTACCTTGTCCATATCACTGTGTCCCTCAACTGTGGTATCTTTACCAAAGACAAAATCCAAAGGGGACCTTGGTGTGAAACCAAAATAGGTCTCAAAAGGAGAACTCTACATAGAATAATGTTTTGCTCTATTGTAAGCATGCTGCACATAACAGAAATGTTCATCCCAAAGCTTAAGATGTTTGTTGTGATATCCTCTGAGTAACTGGATCACTGTCCTGTTAACTACTTCTGTCTAGCCATCAGTTTGCGGATGAAAAGCTATGCCTTTCTTTAGTTTGGTGTCCATCAATTCCCACAGACTTGACCAAAACTTCCCCACAAATCGGGTGTCTCAATCAGATACAATAGAAGCGGGTAATCCAAAATGAACCCATACATGTTCAAAGAACAGTTTTGCAGTTTGTTCAGCTGTAATCTGTTTATTACAAGGTATCAAAATACACATTTTGCTAAACCTATCCACAACAACATATAGATAATCATGACCTTTTCTAGATTTAGGCATTCCCCCAACAAAATCCATGGAAACACTTTCCCAAGGGTGAGAAGGTACTGGTAATGGAGTGTACAAGCCTAGTTTTCTATTGCTGGGCTTGCTTTTAGCACACATAGTACACCCTCTTACATATCTAGAAACTGTCTCATTCATTTTTGGCCAATAACAAAATCTTTGCAGCTGTGCAACTATTTTACTTACCCCAAAGTGACCTGAGTGCGTGCTCCTCTAATTATCTTTACTCTCTCCGTTTGTGGAATGCAGAGTTTCCCACAATGGTATAAGAGTCGGTCCTTTACATGATAATCCAATTCTTCTACTCTTTTGCCTTGACTCAAAGTTGCATATACATCTCTAAAGTCTATATCTTTAGCATATTGTTCAATATGGCTTTCATGTAGCATAGAATTATGCTTAAGTATAGTAGATGCATTTATAATGGGTCTAGATAACATGTCTGCAACTTTTTTATGTATGCCCTTTTTATATCTGATGACTAAATGAAACTATTGTAGAAAACCCATCGATCTGTAATGTCTTGATTGCTGCAACTTAGTTTGGGAGTGTAGATATTGAAGTGGTTGATGATCAGTATGTATTATTGTCTCTTTGCCCATTAAGTAACGTTTCCACTTTTTAACACTCTGAACTAATGCATACAATTCTTTATCACATGTAGGATAGTTAACTACTACAGGATTAAAAGTCTCAGAATGATAACATATGGGTTTACCATGCTATGTCAACACTGCTCCCATGGAATAGTCACTGGCATCTGTTTGGATCTCAAATGGTCTTTGCAGATCAGTCAGTGCTAGTACAGGTGTTGTACTAATCTTTTTTTTTCAAGGTGTCGAAGGCTTTCTAATGTTTGCCTCCAAACTGAAACACCTTTTTCAATCCTGTTAAAGCATGTAAGGGAGCTGCAATTGAGGAAAAGTTAGAAATGAACTTCCTCCAATATTGTGTTGCTCCTAAGAAGCTTCTCACTTCTGTAGCAGATTTGGGTTTAGGCCAGTTTACAATGACTACCACCTTAGAGGGATCTATTTTCAATTCACCACCCCCTACTATATGACCCAAATAATTCAGAGATGTTTTACCAAATTCACATTTTGAGAGTTTAACATGAAGTTTTTCTCTTTTCAAAACATCTAGTGTCTGCTTAACATGCTTCAAGTGTTCTTCCCACGTTTTACTAAAAATCAGAATGTCATCCAGATACACAATAACAAAATCATCAAGAAAAGGTTTGAGTACATCATTCATTAATCTCATTAAAGTAGCAGGAGCATTAATTAAACCAAAAGGCATAACCAACCACTCATACAATCCCTACTTTGTTTTGAAAGTAGTCTTCCATGCATCTTGTTCTACAACTCTGACCTGATGGTATCCACTGTGCAAGTCTAGCTTGGTGAAATAAACAACTTCCTTCAATTGATCTAAAATATCATCTATGCGAAGAAGGGGATAATGATTTTTTATTGTTATCTTATTTAGTGCTCGGTAGTCAATGCCCATTCTCCACGAGCCATCTTTCTTTCTCACCAAAACGATTTGTGACACACATGGTGACGTGCTAGGCCTGATGAACCCTTTCTCGAGCAACTCCTGCACCTACTTCTTGATTTCAGCATTCTCTAAAGCAGACAACCTGTACATTCCAATGTTAGGCAATGGAACATCTTGCTAGAAAATAATATCATGTACTATTTTCTTCTTGGGTGGCAGACCTTTAGGTTCTTGAAACAAGACATCATACTATGAAACAACCTTTTCTATATCAACTTGCTGTTTAGCATTACAACCTTCAAATACATTGGTTTTATCAGGTTTCTTTTCCTTTACAACCATCAATAAGAATTCTTTGCATGAATTTATCATTTTCTTCATTTGCCCCGAGTTTATGAGAGTATAATTATTCTTGAGCTTATGATCTCTTACAAAGTATTCAATTCCATCTTTAACAAGTAGATACTTGTTCTCAGATCTATAGAAAATAGTCTTTCTATCATACAAGTAAGGAATTCCTAAAAGAATTCCACATATATCTAAAGGAATTATGTCTAACTCCACCTCATCTACAAATGCTGACCCAAAAGAAAACTTGAGTTTGCACTGTCTAGTCACTTGTAGTTGTGCTTTATCATTCAACCATCCTAATGGGTATGGTTTCTTGTGAGGTGTAGTTGCTAATCCAAGTTTCTTTACAATTGCTTCAGAAATTAAATTTACTTGTGAGCCACTATCAAACAAAGTATCAATCTTTTGATATTTGGAAACAACTCGAATATGGAAAAACTCATGCCTTTTTCTCTCATTCTCTTCATCAATAATAGATTGAGCAGAATTACTAGTAGATGCTTAAGAATTCTTACCTTTTATACCTGTGGCTGCAATAGTTGTTTCATCTCCTGAGTTTGACCCCAAATCTTTCTAAATAGCTACATCAATTTTCTTCTTCTTGCCCTCGAACTTCTTAGGCCTCAGCTCTTGATGCACAATCCAACAATGCTCATCATCATGCCCATCATTTTTACAGTGAGTGCATGAAGCTTTGCTCTTCTGTGCAGTGTTAGCGTTCCTTACTTTCCACTTCTGCTTTCTTTTCTCCTTGCTGTTGCTTGTAGTGGGTTGGGATGGTCCCCGAACTTCTGGATTTCCATTCTTTCCTCTAGCTTCTAGATGAGTAGCTTGTACAAATACCTCATCTATACTAGTGGGATTAAACATGAGGATGGTATGCCTCATGTAGCTATGTAGACCACCAATGTACTTCAACAGAGTCTCTAGTGAGTCTAATGAGATTCCTAGAATCATTGCTCTCTTTCTAAATTATTGAGTGTACCCTTGCACACTTTGCCCTTTCAACTGCCAAAGAGTTTGCCAACTCATCATGGCTTGTTGCATGTAGGCCAATGGATAGAACTGTTTTTTGATTACAGAAACAAATTCATTCGAGACAGAGATAGTCTTACCATGTCTTTTCATATCAGCTTGGGTCCTGCCCTCCCACCAAACCAAGGCAGTGCCTCCTAGGCATAGGCTTGCCAATTGAATCTTTGTCATGTCCGAGTTGATGTTTTATACTCTGCAATAAACATGAATTTGTCTAATCCAATTGTCCAACTTTTCTGCATTTAACTCTCCATCATATATAGGAAAATCAAATTTAACATCTAGCTTGATTAAATATGCTTTCTTGTTTTGCATAGGGCTATAAGGAGGAGTGAGAAAGCTTTCCTCTTTCCCTTTTCCTTTGGAGTGGTCATGGAAGTGAGACTCATCTTCTTCTTTGTCTTGTTTAGAGCCTGATGAATCTTCCTCCTTATGTTTTCTAAAGTCCCTATACATTTCCTCTACCATGGACTTGATGGCTATGAAACTTTCTATGAAGTGAGGGTCTGGCCCCATAGAACCTTCCTATGACATTGTCTTCTGAGGATAGACTCTCCCAATTTCAGGATTAATTTCGACCAACTCTCCTTCTCCTAATTTGAGCTTTGATCTAGTGAGCATTCACAGCTAAACCAACACAAGCTTGTCTAACCTTTACAACCTAAAGCTTTGATACCACTTGATCTGAAAATCACCTTATGAGTGATCTCATTTAAAGGTTTATTAAATGAAGGTATTACAAACTCATGTGCTGGTGTGTGTGTCTATGTTATTTAGGCAACAGATCGATCAGATTGCAAATACACAGACACTTGAAATGGAAAACAACAGAGAAATACAGTAAGCAAATATAAGAACACAAGAATTTAATAAGGAGTTCACCCTATCCTCCAGGGCTACATCTCCGGTCCAGCTCTCAGTGTTGTGTCTTAAAGCAGAGAATTACAATTAAGGAGCTCAATATGAGTCTCTTGAAACAGAATCTGCTTGGGAGGGTGGTTCTTGGATTCCCCAAGCCACTAGAGTGCACAGACTCTTTTCCTCATCGGATTTTTAACCTCTCTAGTCTTTAATGGAAGGAGCCTAGTGTGGTGCTTAGTCCTGACAGATCCTCTCAGGGATGGCTTGAATCTCTCAAGCTCTCTGGTGCTCAACGCTGGCTTTGGTCAGCTCAGCCCTCTGTCTTCTTTCTGCTTCTTTTTCTTCACTGTCTTTCTTCGTTTTCTCTGTCTTCTGTCTTCTTTCTTCAGTGTCTTCTGCTTTGCCTGTTCATGGATTTAAAGCCATTCAAGCTCATGGCTGTTCGATTCCACTTCCGTCGGATCACCTGCTACAGCTTCGCTTGGAGTTCCCTGTTTCGACATCATCATCAGGCTCACAGGGAGTGGCCACTTGTCCTCGTGTGAACTGCGCCAGCTTTTTTCCTCGTCAGTTCAATTCTTCGTTTACGTCGTGGAATGATTCCTCTACCATCTTGGCAGTCAAATCAGACCTCAAATTATTATAGATCGTGGCTTATCCCCCTGTCAATTTTGGTTTCCCCATTGGGCGCGATCTCAACCGTTAGATCTAGGGCCTCTAGATCCGATGCCATTCTCACATTTCACGCGGTTCACTTGCTTGACTGTTAGCACGTGATGAGCGGTAGTTTTCTCTCTCCTCTGCTTGCCACGCATCGGGTGCTGAGTGGAATCGCTTCGTTTTCACCAAATCTACTTACCGCCCAAGGGTGCCCCCGATAAATACGTCGGTTTTCAGAGTGCAGGTCCTGCCTTAGCCTTTATCCTTTTCCCATGGCTTTCCCAGCTCCCATGAGACCGAGCACTCGAGGGCTCTCCTTCTCGAGGGGTTTTTCCCAGTGATGCGCATCAAAAACTACCTCCTTTTCTCGATCCAGGCTTCCTAGGGGCTAGTTTCACCTCCTGCGCAGTCTCCATGGGCCTCGATCAGTGCACTTTGACTGAGGTCCTCGTCATTCCATGCTGGCTACTAACTACCACTATTTAGAGGTGTTTCTGATCATTGCTCTTAATTCTTTGAAGCTTGTCCCAACCTGATACAGTCATGGTTCTCTGATAACTCTTCTTAGATCCAATTCGGATCAGCACTATATTGTCCATGCTCCCCCTTAGCATATGCAGAGTCCGCAGAAATATTTTTCAAAAGAATAACATGACTCTATAACTCAACTATGTGAGTATGACCTTCTTATCACCAATGACTCATACATACATAAATCAGCCATCCAAGTGGGGATACATCAAATGTTCATACATGACAAAAAATTGCAATTATTACATCATCCTTCCCATGCATAGTGGGGGTACAAATTACATCATATGTCAAGAAGGACTCATTAATAATAGACTATGACAGAAAGAGACATATTATTACATCATAGGTATTTACATGCCCTTTTCATCAAATGACATTAATAACAAAGACCATAATTGATTTTAGCAACCATGATGCCAACAATATTTTGAAGGCCAATGCTCCCCCTAAACCTGTGCTACCTGTGCATTGTCAACAATTCATGCATGAAGGCATCTTCATCAATTAAATAAACATCAATAAGAAAATCATATAAGTAGACTGTATCCATCAACATCAGACTGAAAAACCATGTCAGAAATTGATTTTGAGCTCGACCCAATGTTTTTCTATTAGAAAAACAATATACACTACTGCGAGCACAAAAACTTGTGTATATATGGGACTCTGCTTCATGAATTCCACGTATAGAAAACAATCCTCTCAAATTGAACAAACTAGTTTTAACAGTTGAATGAATTAGAAACAACTCCCAATTTTTATTTGAGATATTCAAATGATTCTCTAGGAAGAGGTTTAGTAAATATATCAGCAACTTGTTCTTTGGAGGGAACATACTCCAATTTAACCTTTTGTTCAAGCACTTGTTCTCGTAGAAATTTGTACTCAATGGATATGTACTTGGTCTTGGAGTGCATAAATGGATTTTTTAAAATACTAATAGCACTTGTATTATCACATAATATGGAGAGGGGTGGAGAACATTTAATTTCAATATCTTGTAATGTTTGCATCATCTAGAGTAGTTGTGTGCAAAAAGATGCAACGGCCACATATTTTGCTTCCACTGTAGATAAGGTAATCGAACTTTGTTTCTTGTTGAACCAAGATACTAATCGTGATCCCATATAAAATGCACCTCCACTAGTGCTTTCTTGGTTATCAACATTTGTAGTCCAATCCGCATCTGTATATGCATGAAGGGTGAGATCTGTATCTTTAGGATACCATAGACCAAAGTCATGAGTTCCTTGGAGATATTTGAATATTCTCTTTACTGCCTGAAGATGTGATTCCTTCGGATTGGCTTGGAACCTTCCGACAATTCCTACTACATGCATGATATTTGGTCTGGTACCTATTAGATAAAGTATACTTCTAATCACAGATCTATACTCTGGTTGATTCACTGTAGGAGAATCTTCGCTAGAACTGAGACTACATCCTGTTTCCATTGGAGTACACACTGGTTTGGAATCTTCCATTCTATACTTCTTCATAATCTACTTGAGATATTTATTTTATGATGACATAAATATGCCATCTTTTGTTTGTTGCACTTGTAGACCAAGAAAATAGGTTAGTTCTCCAAGTAAAGACATTTCAAATTCTTGCTACATAACACAAGCAAAGTTTTGACTCATAGAATCTTCATTACTGCAAAAGATGATATCATCAACATAAACAACAATAATTAGCAGTTTATCATTCTCAATTTTTGTATATAAGTTGTTGTCTGCATATCCTTTTGTGAAGCCTTGTTGTTGAAGATATTTGTCAAGATGATAATACCATGCCCTCAGAGCTTATTTCAATCCATATAAATCCTTTTTGAGTTTGCATACAAGCTTTGCATCATTTCCCAAGATGAATCCTTCTAGTTGTTCAAAATATACTTCTTCTAATTATACATTAAGAAATGTAGATTTTACATCCATTTGATAAACTTTAAATTTTCAAAAACTTGAAAGAGAAAGAAACATTCTTATGGATTCAATTCTAGCTACAGGTGCAAAATTTTCTTCAAAGTCTATACCTTCTTGTGTTCATACCCTTTACAAACAAGTCTTTCTTTATTCCTAGTTACCTCTCCATTTTCATTCAACTTATTCTTGAATATCCATTTTGATCCTATAACATTTTTATCATGAGGTCTGGGAAATAATTCCCAAGTATCATTCTTTTCAATTTGGTCAAGTTATTCATCCATGGCCTTAACCCAACATTCATATTGTTGGGTCAAGAAATAGGTATGTTTTCTCCATGTAAATAGCTTTATTTACCACTCATCCTCACATGATTATCTTTTTTTATGGATAAAAGTAGAGGAAATAATAGCTAAAGTTGGGTAAAAGTGATCAGTAGCAAATTAGATGAAACTAAGCCAGAAAAACTGATTTTTACTATCTTTAAGTGCAGAAGAGGCAAATTGGATGATGGTTGCTCAATCGAAAGAACAACAACATCTCATAAAGAAAAAAGACAGCGTCAGAGGAAAAACAGGACAACAGAAGACCGGGCAGACCAATGTTATTTTATGACGGAATCAGATCAAGTACTGCGAAATCCTCAAGATCCCCTAATCCTGAGGATTCACTTTTATCTATTTACTTTTCTAAATGTTATATATAAGGTAGAAAGGAAAACTGCACAACTAGTTCAAAAATTCACAGTTTATAATTATTCTTTTGGACATATAATATTGTTATCTTGGTGATGTTGTAACTCTGTTACTTATTTTAATGAAGAAGATTGTTTTTAATTCATAATTATATTTTGAGTATCTCATAGTGGAGACTTCTGGCGAATCTGGGCCTAGTCAAGAGAAGATCTACTGCTTCACCTATGCTATAATCTTTTCTACTTATTCTTTACTATTTGTTAATGTTAAGTTCATATCATTTTTATTACCATGACGATTGTTGATTCTGATTTACATTCATTGCTCATTTGAGATTCAGATTTGGCCGTGTGTTATATATGATTAATGCTTTTGAATGAATTGGTTATGTTAGTTCCAACATTAGATCGCTGGTTCATTCCAGGTAATGTTATCATAGATTTCAGAGATAGAATTGATCGCTTTCCATAATATGCTCATATAGTTGTTTGCTGTTCAGATATCATTTGTTGTTCTATTATCATTTGATGTTCAATTGTCATAGTTCTCTTTCATGATTGAGTGAGTTAGTTTCAATCAATTTAAGATTGCCAAGTGTGATTCTTTACATTTGTATTCAGATCCATTTTCTTTCATAATAGTTTAAGTAGAATTGCAAAGTGTGTTGTAAATTTCTTTCATAGTACTTCTTTCATAATTGTTTGGATTGAGTTTGAAGAGATAGTCATTAGCAATTGTGATGATTTATTATTAGTTAACCTCTGAATTCACTGCATATATAGTGCTGACACTCTTGAAATAAAAAGACTTGCCTTGGGTTGACAATTAATGTAGGAATTAAGATTTCCTGTAAAAAGACATCTTATTACACCAACATTTTGGCGTCATTGCTGGGGAGAGTGTTTCAAAGCGATTTCATTTTTATCTTGCTATAAAATAATTGGGTTTTAAAAATGGGAGGTAAGAACCTACATACCTCGCAAGTAAATTGATTTCTTACCAACCCGCTTTTCAGCGAAAACTTAGAGGTTAAATAGGAATAGGTTTTTATGAATGAATAGGAATAGAAAGATAGAAAAATATCACAACCCCCCGCCTAAATCTACAAAACCCAAGGATCAATGAACCTTGGGAGAATGACCTTTATAGACGAAATTGTAATAAAATCAGAGTCTCAAGCATCTGTAGGATTCTAGGTTGTATCTAGAAAAATTCCTACTGTAATCCCTTAGGCAGCAGGCTCAACATCTGCAACTTACACTGAGATTCAAAGCTAGATTGGAGGATCCGAATAGAGTCTTCAGGTTACAACAAATTTACATTCTGATCCTCTACAAGAGGGAAATTCATGTAACTTAAGAGAAGGAGAGGGAGAAACCAATGTAACTGCTAAGGCAGGACCTCAGCTGTTGGAACAAGGATCTCCTTTGATCCCATATCTAGGCAGTGCTACAAAACCAACCCACATTGCTAATCCTCTGCTTACTCAAAAAGAACCCCCTGAAGGATATTGACACATCTTTGACCAAATGGAAAATCAACCACCTCAAGGTCAAACCTCGACATTGGAATACCCCATAGTCAAGCAAGTGACCAATGCCCCCATGAAGGTTATTCCTCTGCAGAGCATTCCAACTTTTCATGGGATGATCACAGAGGATCTTGATGCTTTCCTGTTTGAATTTGATGTCCTCTACAGAGGGTATGACTACACCACTGACCCTCAAAAGCTAAAATTGCTCCCTTCTACTTTGAAAGGAGCAGCTTTAAGATGGTTCATGGGTTTGGGTGGGCGTACTATTGATTCTTGGGATGATATGAAGACTTCCTTCCTCACAAGATACCAAGACTTTTGCAAGACTAGGGAGCTAAAAGATGAAATCTTTAAGATGGATGCAAAGGATAATGAAACTCTAGAAGAATATGTCGAATGGTTTCATTATAATTTGCAGAGATCTCCACACACCACCTTACCAAAAGAATTCCTAAGAGCTATCTTAATTAAAGGAATGAAAGAAGAGTGGATAGACACTATAAACTAATGGGGAAAGGGGATATTTCTCAAGAATATTATGATGAAATCATTGACTTGTGTATCAGGTGTTCATGAGGAAGCACACACATAGGGGCAAGAAGTCGAGATCCCATGAGCAGGGGAAGTAAACCACACAGTGGAGGCGTAACACATATGGAAATCGGTAACCTCCTGGAAGATTTTAAGACAGACATCCTGGGCACCCTCACAATGCAGCTAGATGTCCTACATGCTAAACAGAAACAAGCCTTAGCAAAACAAAACTTGGCCATTTTCTGCCCACACTGTTGGAAGAAGCACAACCAACAAGAGTGTCCCATAGACATGGTTTAGACATGTGCTATCTGCACCAAGGATCCTACTACTTAACAATGTCCATCACTGCTGGGGCTAAAAGTAGTGTTCAAGGGAGCAGAAGAAGAGACAGAGCCAGTATATCTAATGAACTTGCGCCGACAGTGGTAGGTCAAACCTATAGGTATGTCACAAGATGCATCATATTTCTTTCCTTCTTCATAGTTTAATCAGCAACAGAACCCTGGGGAAGCATGGCAAGGCCAATCACCTTACTCGAATTGGAAATCCTAGCCATTCCCTATGACACCGTGTCCAACTCAATCCTTGCGAGGTAATGTCTAGCCAAATTCTCCTTTTTCTCTTGTTTGGCAAGGTAATCCCTATCCATCCCAGTGGCCTACCTCCACTTATCACAATCCGAACTAGTCTACAAATTGGAAATGAACTTTGGGAATATCCAATACTCCTATGGGGATAGGTCCTTAACCTCAACTTGCATTATCAACTCCTTATCCATTACAGAAAAATCTTTAGCCTCTTTTGCACCCTCAATTTCCAGCTCAATCGAATCCGAATCCCAATAACAAACTGGTTCAGCTGGTGCAGATTGTCGAAAGCTCAGACTATGTGATTGAAAAAAAGAATGTAATGAATTGAGATTGAGTTCAGGATGTATCATAACCCCTGAGGAAAATAGGGACCAACCATCAATTGAAATTGAAACACCACCTGTACATATACCACCACCTATAATTGATACTAAAATAAAACAAGGAGAAGAAACAAATCAACATAAAGATCCCGAGGAACTCATAGTCACTTCTCCCCCATTCCCCGAAAGGTTAACGATACCTAAGAAAATTTTTTACCCAAATTTTGATCTTGTAGGGGAACTAAAAAAATCTTTGTATAAAAATTCCTCTCCTCCAAGCCATCCAAGACATTCCCATCTATGCTAAAACAATTAAAGAGCTATGTGTAAAGAAGCCTGTGAGGAAAGCAAAAACTTCACCCACCATTCATGTAGCAGGAATCTCATCTAATTTACTCTTGGGAGGGGAAACTCTGGTGAAGTATGAAGATCCTGGGAATCCCATAGTGATAGTTCAAATATATGGCCGCTCTTTTCCCAATACACTAGTTGATCTAGGTGTAGCCATTAACATTTTAACAATAGAAATCTATCAAGCACTTGGTATTACAGCCTTGGAACAAACCACCACCTTATCAGAACTTGTTGATCATTCGGTGGTAAGGCTAAAGGAACTTTATAGGATATTACAACTTTATGGGAGTATCCAGTAGATTTTCTTGTTATAAACCCAAATAGTCGATTGGATGGGTAGCCTCTGATTCTTGTCCAACCTTGGTTGGTGACAGCTGACGCTTATATAGGTTTCCAAGAGGGCAGCATGACTATTGCAAATGGGGATGCTGTAAAAAAATCTTGTTTTATATCCCCCTGCCAAACCAATTCTTCCCATTATAAAAATATGTAAACAACCACCAGCATACCTGGAAGAAAGCATTTGTTCACCACTCACAGTAGCAGAGGCACTTGAATTCAAAGATCAGACTGAAGATGATGTTATCAATAACTTTATAAATCAGTCAGCTAATGTGAGCAACGTAAAGTGTCAAATTTTAAAAGCAATCTGGATAATGAATCCTTTGAAGATCCCTTGAAGGATACCGATGATGAGCACATCCAGACGACTGTTGTTCATAATAGCAAGCTTGTGGAAATTGAACCAGGCAAAGTTTTAAACATTAATGATAGCCTGGACAGTGATCAACAACAAAATATCATTTAGGTCCTATAAAAATATAAATGGGCTTGTGCCTAGGATTATCCTTACATGAAGGGTATAGACCCATAGTTGTGTACACATCACATCTATACCGAAAAGGATGCTCGTCCTATTCAGCAGCCTCAGTGGAGATTGAATTCGCATCTCAAGGACATTGTGAAAGAAGAGTTACAGAAGTTGTTGGATGTGAATTTCATTTATCCTATTTTAGATAGCAAATGGGTCTCTACATTGGTGGTCGTCCCCAAGAAAAATGGGAAGTGGCGTATTTGTGTGGATTACCGGGAATTGAACAAGGCAACACAGAAAGATCACTTCCCTCTTCCATTTATTGATCAAGTCCTTGATACTTTGGTAGGGAAGTAGTTCTTTTCCTTTCTAGATAGATTCAATGGCTACAATTACATTCAAATCGTCCCTGAGGACCAAGACAAAACAACCTTCACCTATCCCTTGCGTATATTCACTTACAGATTGTTACCATTTGGCTTGTGCAATGCCCCAACTACATTTTAGAGAGCTATACTCAACATTTTTGTTGACCTGATAAATGAAGGACTTGAAGTTTATATGGATGACTTTGATCAAGCACTGCAAACATTAGAAAAGGTTTTAGAACAATGCATTGCTACCAAGTTATGTTTGAGCAATGTCAAGTGTCACATGATGATGACCAAAGGCATGATCTTGGGACATTATATTTCTGCAACGGGGATACAGGTAGATCCAACAAAAGTATAGGTAGCTCTTTTACTACCTACACCTTGTACTCAGACAGAGGTACATAGCTTCTTGGGATATGTAGGATATTATCGCAGTTTTATTAAAAACTTTTCACAAATTGCTGCGCCTTTATATGATTTCATTGGAAATGTTGATTTCAAGTGGTTTGGCAAATGTGAAACATATTTTACAAGTTTAAAGAAACTAGTCTAGACGGCACCAGTATTAGGTAGACCAAACTGGGAGTTGCCTTTGAACCTATCCACAGATGCATCAAATGCAACGATAGGCATTGTCCTCGGCTAGGAGGATGACAAAAAACCTTATACTATATATTATATTATAAAAAATCTTACTACTGTAGAGCTTAATTATACAGTAACAGAAAAAGTGTTCTTAGCTCTCATTTATGCCATAAACAAATTTAGACATTATATAACTGGCTACCAATTTTTTCTATATAATGATCACTCTACCATTCGATATTTAGCTAACAAACCTATCACAAATGGTCGAGTGACTTGTTGGCTATTTCTCTTGTAGGAGTTTGAAATCACTATAAAAGATCGTCCAGGGAAGGAAAACCCAGTCGCTGATTTTCTGTCTCGAGTTCTGAAGGTAAATGATCCACTGGCAGTAGACGACCAATTTCCAGATGAACATTTGTTTGTCGTAGTCGTCAATATGCCATGGTATGCAAATATGGAAAATTATCAAGCAGTGAGGAAGCCACCCAAGAATTTGACAGCAAGGGAAAGGAAACAAATCATCTAGTGCAGTGCCCGATTCTCTTAGATTTGTGGATATCTTTTTCACACAGGATCCAATATGTGTATACACATATGCATTCTCGAGGATGAGATTTATGACATCCTGAAGGCTTGCCATGATGAGCCTTGTGGGTGACACTTTGCAGATCGAAGGACAGGGCATAAGGTACTATAGATGGGCTATTATTGGCCCACTATTTTTGAAGATGCTAAGAAATATGCCCAAGGTTGTGATAGCTGCCAAAGGATGGGTAGGCCTGGCCAATCTGATGAAATGTTGTTGCAGCCTCAACTAGCCATAGAACCCTTCGAATGATGAGCATTGGACTTTGTTGGCCCATTCCATCCACCATCAAATCAGAAAGCCTACATACTGGTTGCCACAAATTATGTGACGAAATGGGTGGAAACAATAGATTTACCAAGAGCTATAAAGGAAGTCGTGATTAACTTCGTCTTTGGGTTATTCGTGCAGTATGGTTTACCACGGGAACTGATAACAAATGGGGGAGGGAAATTTGTAGGACACAAGATTACAACCACTCTCATAAATCATCACATTACACACAGGATCACTTCCCCGTATCAACCATAGGCGAATGGGCAGGTCGAAAGCACCAATAAGGTCATTGAAGTAATTCTGACCAAGACAATCTCAACACATCAACGAGACTAGGCTACTAGACTACCAGAGGCCTTGTGGGCCTATCACACAACTTAGAGGAATACTACTAGATAATCTTCTTGCCAACTCGTGTTCGGAAAAGAAGATATTTTTCCAATTGAATTTGAAATAAAGACTCTAATAACGGCTCCGGAAGTGGTACTGGATCTAACAGAAGCCCAAACTAAGAAACTTCAACAAATCAATGAACTAGACAAGGCTCGACTACTTGCTCTACAATGGACTGCAATTATTCAGTAGCAAAGGGAAAAGTGGCATGACAACCTTATAAAAAAAAGGATGTTTCAAAATGGGGATTGGGCACTCCTCTATGATTCCAGATTCTAGGATTTTCCAGGAAAGTTGCAAACAAGATGGCTCGACCTTTATGAAATTCAAGAAGTACATAACAATGGTACTCTCACTTTGACTACCATTGACAGGTCTGGCCATTATTTCAAGGTGAATGGGCATCGGGTGCATCTCAGTCACAAACCACTCACGAAGGAGTCTTTGTGCTAGCATGTACGTGAGGACCCCTCCATGCAAATCTTAGCTGCAAGGAGTGATGACCCTGTAGCTTTTCTTTCGTAAAATTGTGATTTTATTTAAATTGTAAATAATGTATATGTTCTTTTTGATTGATTGCAATCTAGTTAGGCATCACCATGTAAATATGAGATTTTTCTTATTTTAAGTGTTTGGTAAGTGTTATTCAATTGATTGAACGATTGTTGTTCAATCGATTGAACGATTGTTGTTCAATCAATCGAGTGATTGTTGTTCAATCAATTAAATGATTATGTGTGTGTCGTTGTTCAAACCGATTGAACGATTTTTGTTCAATCAATTGAACGACAACCTTTTGCATTTTTTTTATTTTTGTTGTTCAAACGATTGAACGATTGTTGTTAAATCGACTAAACAACACTTTTTGCATTTTTTTTATTTTTGTTGTTCAATCGACTGAACAACAGCTTTTGCATTTTTTGACTTTTGTTTTTCAAACAATTGAACGATTGTTGTTCAATAGGCTAAACAACACTTTTTGCATTTTTCGATTTTTTCTATTCAAATGATTAAATTATTGTTGTTCAATCGATTGAACAACACTTTTTGCATTTTTCAATTTTTGTTGTTCAAACGATTGAACGATTGTTGTTCAATCGATTGAAAAACACTTTTACGCTTTTGTTTTTTTTCTGTTCAAACAATTGAATGGTTGTTGTTCAATCAATTGAACAACACTTTCACATTTTTTATTTTGTTGTTCAAATGATTGAATGATTGTTGTTCAATCGATTGAACGCACTTTTCCTTTTTTTCAATTTTGATTTTCAAACGATTAAATGATTTCTATTCAATCAATTGAATAGCAGTTTTGTTTTTGTTTTCAATTTATTGTTCAAACGATTGAACGATTGTTGTTCAATCAATTGAATAACAATTTTGTTTTCTTTTCTATTTTGTTGTTCAATCGATTGAACGATTGTTGAACAATCAATTGAACAACACTTTTTTGTGTTTTTGTAGGAAGGACTGTGATTTATTTTACTGTTTCATCGTCGTTCATTTTTCCATCTTTCTTTTCTTTTATGTTTTGAATAAACACCATCTGATTGGATTTTTGTCTAGCATAAAGAAAAATAGTAATCTCAATACCACTATGACCTATGAAGCCTTTTGATGGTTATCTTTATTCAAAAGCTGACATGGTGCATCTCTATGATGACTGGCTGAACATTTGTTCTTTGGACACATCATAAAATGATTCATTATTTTAAAACCATGTTGGCTTATTTTTCACACTTTCAAATGGACAAATCCATTTGATATGATGATATGGGGGTAAAAGTATAAGCTTTCATTAGCATTTTTCTTACTTCTTACACCATCCCTAACTCTTAAGGAGTAAGCGAGCCTCCCTCCTTTTACAATAAAAGCATCAAAATATGAAAATAACAAAATATGAAAATGTAGCAAAAGAGGATAGGGGGTCTCATCAGGAGCCAACATAACATGATCATAAGGATGTGACAGGTGACATTCCATTTTGGCCACCAAACCAAGGTAATGACCTTCTTGATAATTAAAACTATCAGATGGACAGGGGGGTCTCATCACGAGCGAGCCTAATCACTTTGTTATATCCTGGTGAATGGCACTATGATTATCTAGTCACCACGCCAACATAGTGGTCTCTTTATGACAAGAAAATAAAGAATCATCTACATACTAAAAGGATGACTCTGGCTCATTTTGGGGTTAAAAAGCAACCCTATCGAGGCTATGAATGTGTACTAGTAGCAATGGCTCTACTTGTGGTATTAGAGTACTATCTTACACTGCCAAATGCTCTCTATTCTATTATCACCTATGGATTCGTTTCTAAAGGAAATTTTCCATTTGAACAACACTCTTACAAGCCAACATGCATGGTAACTTATGTTATATATTCATTATATTATATTTGTCCAATCACTTTATGGCAATCATTAATACTAACTTTCGATTATGCATTTGTTACTAATACTACTTAAGATGAAAATATTTTGACATGATGATTTAAATCTCTTTTTTTATTTTTCGGCCATTTCACCTCTAGTATGTGTATTGCTTTAATTTCCTTTTCATATATCGAGCCGCTTTTATGGATTGGTTGCATGCATTTATGAATTACCAATTCTTTCCCTTTATTTTCACATGCTTGGAAAACATGGATGCCCTTTTCTCATTGGAGGGAGGATGGTTTTCATATGAACAACATGTGTGATAGTTATGGATAATTGTGTGATAATTATTAAATTAATTTCCAGGTAAAGGACTACATGATGATTGTCTATGCGTAATAATTATCAAAGTATTTCTGATTGGAGAAAGGAAAGCAACCATTATGGATAGCACGTGGATTGATTATGAGCCTACGTCAAATATTTCTGATGAGACAAATGACTTGATTGTATAAGATGTTAATTCCCAAAACAACGTCACTTTCATGTTAATTGCTTTAAAGTTCTTTTTTGTTGTTATAAACTATGAAAGTCCAAGAGAAATGAACGTGAGTGAACCAATCACATGAAAACAACAACTATGGGAGGTAGAGCCATCCGAAATGAACTGATCCGGATCTTGGGAGGAGGCCCCCAAGATCTAAAAGATTGAAATGGATCTTGGGAGGAGAGACCCCCAAGATCTAAAAACTTGAAATTGATCTTGGGGGAAAGGCCCCAAGATCTAAAAGATTGAAATGGATCTTGGGAGGAGAGACCCCCAAGATCTGAAAACTTGCATTGCTAGAAGAAAAATAAGGAGAATGCCCAATAAACAAAACCACAAAGAAAATTTTATTTAAAATAGTAATGGAAATAAACCAGCTAGGGCGATGGTAGCTTATCTCTGAGAAGAGATGTGGTCGCTACATGCCTCTGAACTGTAAAGGCTACATTGTGGCGGACAATCTGTCCTTTTACAAAATGTGACTTGTTACTTATAGTTTTTTCCAGTTACAATACCACGGGTCAATTCCATGGGTGAATGAATACCATGGGTAGATTTTACAATACCACGGGTAGATGCCATTTACAATACCATGGGTAAATTCCATGGGTGAATGAATACCATGGGTGGATTTTACAATACCACGGGCAGATGCCATTTACAATACCATGGGTAAATTCCATGGGTCAATGAATAATATGGGTGGATGAGTACCATGGGTTGATGCCATTTTCCATTTGGATCATGAACCCACAATGCTCACGGTATCAGAAGAGGCTCGCACAATTCTTGAGTGTGCTGGATGGCTGCAATATCTGAATAAATTGCAGGGATTTCACAAAGAGATGACACTCGAATTCCTATAGAATTTGTAGAATGGAAGCACTATAGTAAGTGGCAGGGACATAATGGTCTCCAAAGCAGTCATAGACAAAGTCATTGGACTTCTGGCTGAGGGAACAAAATGGACAGACAAACACGTCCTTTTGTACAATGTGGTCACAATATTCTAGGACCGAGGTGAGCAATTGGTGCGAACAGAGAAAGGGATTCACCCTTCAGTGTTAAGACAACCATGGCGGGAATTGGAAGTCATTGTGAAAAGGTACATCACATGCGACAGTCAACATGATCTGGTAAAGCCCCACCAACTCAAATTGTTAGCCATCGTAAAATAGAAAATTTCAGTTAATTTGTTGTTTTATTTGAATTCTCTATTGCATGATGTTGTGCATCGAGTTAGGAAGGAAAAGGACCCACACACAGTCATCAGTCATCATGGACAGATCAAATTGATTATCATGAACGGACTGGCCCAGCAACAGCTAACCTGGGACAATATTGTAAATCCCACTCCGGCCCCACCTACAAAAAACTAAGCAACAAAACAACAAGGGCCAAGAACCCCAGGTCCGAGAAGGACACTAAAAAGGAAGAATTCCTCTGTGCCCTCGAACCCAGTGAAACGTAGGCGCTATGTGCAGGTGAAGTCCCAGCAACATACCCCAATTCAAACAAATGAGATCGAACCATCTCACACACCACCCCCAAGTCCGCAAAATGCCCCTTTGCAAGACTATGAGGAAGAGGTGGCCAGGGTATTGGAAAACATGG
The DNA here is from genome assembly GCA_031772625.1 of Pinus tabuliformis. Lineage (NCBI taxonomy): Eukaryota > Viridiplantae > Streptophyta > Pinopsida > Pinales > Pinaceae > Pinus > Pinus tabuliformis. The sequence continues at coordinate 75,812,275 of CM062819.1, read as the reverse complement.
GGATATTTGGTGAGGGAAGAGAACAATCTTAGAATGTTGAAGGAAATAATTGTACCCCCAAGATAGCCCTGGTTATGATCAAACCTTGTCGTTTACTAATTTTTTGAAGAACAAAGGGAACCAGTCCCTTCTGTGGAAAAACCCTTGAAGCCGAGGTGAATGAAGAGGAAGCCATTAGAGAAGAAAATCAGACAGTGGATACCAGTCTGGTGGACCCCCCAGCTGAAGAAAATCATGTAGATGAAACCCTAGGAGATGAAAATCAGCCAGGAAATGTTAGTTTTTTGAAGTCCCTTGAGGACGAGGCCTACCTATAAGAAAGCCCAAAGAATGATAATTCCTCAAGGGACACCATTCTATTGGGGTCTCCTGAGAGAGAAATTCATGACGAAAAAGAGCTAGAAGGTGAAGCTCCATTGGGAGATACACTTTCAATTGAAACCCTCCTTGATGCTAACACAATACCACCTGAGCATGAAATTGAGGAAAATACAATTGCACCACCACTGGTTGGAAGCCTCACAACAAAGAAAATCTACAAGGATAGGCTCAGAAAAATTCTTAAAAAGTATAGAAAACAGAAGAGAATAATTGGGAAACTAAGACAATGGTTAAAAGAAGTAGTCAAGAACCAGAAAATTGAAAGTGGAAGTGGAGACCACAGGGACACAAATAGAACATTGTTCTGGAAAATATGTTGAAACCCAAACCGATATTCTTTTGGTTTGTTCAAATAAAACTCCGATAGAGCCATGTCTTGTAGAAGATAATGAAATGTAGATAGAAGACCCCTGTGTTTTCCCACAGGAGACCTAAACAGACTTCCCTACTGTGAACAATGTCGTTCAAACTGATACTGAAGAAAGCATCCCAATTGATTATTGCATGATTTAAGAAGCAGTCGAGGCTATTGTCCAGACTAAGCCTATGGAGACACAAGATAATGAAGCCCAAATAGAGGATACACCTACTTACGTTACCTTATTAAGGGAGGCAATCATTAGGAGATTGTAGAATGAACTACTGAAGGTTCAATAGGAATTAACTCAACATAAAGAGGGAGTAGTGCCCCTACATTTGCAGCAAGAATTAAGGAAAAAGTTTGAGGCACTCATAGCCACTGAGGATGAGACCTTTGCTTGGTACAAGGCTAAGTAGAAAAAGGTTGAGAAAACACAGGAAAAATTACAAAAGCCTAAAGAGTAGTTGGAAACTGTCTGCTCTCTTTCTTTAGACTCATGCCAAGCTCTTGCTACAAACTATGAATTATTCCTCCTGGAAAGGTACCTCCTGCTGAAAATCAAAGCTGTTAAGGCTGGCAAGTCTGTGGAAATCAAAACTACCTCAAACTTTGTCAAGTGCTTCAGAGAGCAGAATGAGCAGTTACAACACCTCCTGTGTGAACTTTACATGCAAAATTTCTTTTGAGAAGATGACAGAGACAGCAACCCTAGACCCTTCATAGGGGATGTCCAATTCCATGCATTTCTTTCCTTTGCTAGTAACCAACTCAAGTGGGCCAAGGCTCATAATACCTTCAGAAAGCGAGAATATGGCATCGACCTATGGGTTATGGTGGAACCTAAAAAACCCCTGCATCTCTCTATTAGGCACAAGCAATTTATGAAGCAAGACGGTGTTGTGGGCCAATTAGGGCCTTTCTACATAGATATTATACAAGCTGGGAAGGAGTACTTCCAAGAGATCAAGGAAAAAGCATTGTCTGGAGGCAGACAAAGGTGGGAAGTCTCTAGCAATACTATTAGAAACAGAGAACCATTTGGATACCAGAAATTTAAAACTGCCTCCTCTCACTTCCATAAATACAGTAACATGGTTTTAACCATGGGGTTTGAATGGATAAGATGCTGGTATAGAACCCAAATAATATGGTATCCTCCAGATAAATATCGCGGTGACTACAACTTGAAGGATCAAGAAGTAAACCAAGCTTTCGCTGTACTTAAGAAGAAAAATGGCTTCAGAGTTTATAAGGAGGAGGTATATCCTACCTATTACCTAACTCAGCTGCACCTAAACCATTTAATTGCATGAGGACATGGAACAAGGTAAGATGGGGAGTATGTTGGGTCAAGAAAAAGGTATGTTTTCTCCTTGTAAATAGATTTATTTAGCACTCATCCTCACATGATTATCTTTATTTATGGGTAAAAGTAGAGGAAATAATAGCTAAAGTTGGGTAAAAGTGATCAGTAACAAATTAGATGAATCTAAGAAGGAAAAACTAATTTTTACTATCTTTAAGTGCAGAAGACGTGAATTGGATGATGGTTGTTCAATCAAAAGAACAACAACATCTCATAAAGAAAAAAGACAGTGTTAGAGGCAAAGCAAGACAGGAGAAGACCGGCTAGACCGATGCTATTTTATGACAAAATCAGATTGAGTATTGTGAAATCCTCAGGATCCCCTGATTCTGAGGATTCGCTTTTATCTATTTACTTCTCTAAATGTTTTATATAAAGTCAAAAGGAAAACTGCACGACTAGTTCAAAATTCACAGTTTATAATTATTCTTTTGGACATATAATACTATTATCTTGGTGATGATGTAACTCAGTTACTTATTTTAATGAAGAAGACTGCATTTAATTCATAATTGTATTCTGAGTATCTCATAGCAGAGACTTCTGGTGAATTTGCGCCTAGTCAAGATAAGATTTACTGCTTCACCTGTGCTATAGCCTTTTCTATTTATTCTTTATTGTTTGTTAATGTTAAGTTAATATCATTTTGATTACCATGAGGATTGTCGATTCTTATTTACATTCGTTGTTCATTTGAGATTCAGATTTAGCCATGTATTATATATGAGTAATTCTTTTGATTGAATTTTTTATGTTAGTTCTAACATTAGATCGTTGATTCATTCCAGGTAATGTTATCATAGATTTCAGAGATAGAATTGATCGCTTTCCGTAATATGCTCATATAGTTGTTTGTTGTTCAGATATCATTTGTTGTTCTATTATTGTTTGTTATTCAATTGTCATAGTTATCTTTCATGATTGAGTGAGTTAGTTTCAATTCCATTTAATATTGCCAAGTGTGATTCTTTACAGTTGTATTCAGATTCATTTTCTTTCATAATAGGTTAAGTATAAGAACAAAATGTGTTGTAAATTTCTTTCATAGTACTTCTTTCATAATTGTTTGGATTGAGTTTGAAGAGATAGTCATTAGAAATTGCAATGATTTATTAATAGTTAGCCTCTGAATTCACTGCATATATAGTGTTGACACTCTTGAAATAAAAAGACTTGCCTTGGGTTGACAATTAATGTAGGAATTAATATTGCCTGTAAAATACATCTTAGTGCACCAATATACGTCTACTAACTTCATTTACATTTTGTGGTTCTATGGAGGATGATAAGCCTAGATAACTAGAAGATCATACAAGAGTTTTTCTTGTTTGTACTCCAAACCATTTTTCTTCTAGAATTTGAGATTTTGGATGATTCTTTTGAACATACCTGGATGGAGCCTTTTCCCTGTCAGATGTATCTTCTTTAGATGCTTGATTGGTTTCTTCCTCTATATCATTTCGATTTGATGTAGGAAAGCATTCACTGTCTTCATTATTATCATCTTCTTTTGTTGATGTCACCTATTTCAGATTTTTGTGTGCTTCATCAATTACAACATCAATGTATTCAGTAATTTTTCGAACTCTCTTATTATAATATTTGTATCCTTTACTTCTACATGAATAACCAAGTAATATTCCTTAGTCTACTCTTGGTTCAAACTTACCAATTTTTTCATTAGTATTTTTAATGAAACATTTTCTTCCAAAAACTCTAAAGTGTTTTACAGTGGGAGGTTTACCATACCAAAGTTAATATGGTGTTTGATCACTATTTACACATACATGAGCTTTGCTGAGAATATTTACTACAGTATGTGCAGCTTCACCCCACAAGGTGACAGAAATTCCAGATGGATCAAGCATGGATCGAGCCATTTGTTGAACTATTCTATTCATTCTTTCCACCATGCCATTTTGTTGAGGAGTTCTAGCAAAAAAGAATTGTCTCTTTATTCTATGTTGTTCACAAAATTCAAAAAATTCATCTAATATGAATTCTCCGCCCCGATCGGATCTGAGACATTTGATTTTTAGATCTAATTCATTTTCAGCTAGAGCTTTGACTACTTTAAACTTTTAAAATGCTTCATCTTTATGTTTTAGTAAACCAATCCAACACATTCTAGAAAAATCATCAATGAATAGAATGCAGTATTCATCTCCACGAGGTGACTTTTTCCCTGTTGGTCAAAACAAATTAGTAAGAATGTGTTCAAGAGGCTTACTTACTGATCCTTCTTTGGCATTGAATTGAAACCTGGTTTTCTTACCAAATTGACATGGTTTGCAGATGGTATTTTCTGGGATGATGATATGTGGAAGATCACGAACAACCTTGAGCTTGCACGATTTTCTTATTTGAGAAAAGCTTAGATGCCCCAATCTTCTGTGCCATAACAAATTCTCTTATATTTTTCTTAGATAATATTGTTCTTGACCTCCTTTTAGTATATATAGATTTTTCGGAGTTCTTGTACCTTTGATTATGGTCTTTCCTGTGTCAAGCTCACGAACCACACATTCTTTTGATCGAAACATAACTTCATTTCGTTGATCACACATTTGAATAACACTCAATAAGTTATGCTTTAAACCATCAACATACATAACATTTCCAAATTTAACCTTTTTTTTTGATAAACAAAACCTTTACCCTTAATGACAACTGCTGTGTCATTTCCAAAAGAGACATTCTTTTCCTTTTCTAAAGCATTGTATGAAATTAGTTTATCTTTATCACCTTCCATGTGTTTTGAGCATCTGCTATCAATGTACCACTCATTTTCTTTTCCTTTTGCAAATAGTGCTATGCCAAATCTTTCTACCTATAATTCATTCTTTTTCCATACCTTGTAGTTTGATGATGTTTTCTTCTTTTGATATGTTGGCCGAAATTTTCTCCTGCATTCAGATTCTTCATGACCAAAGTTATTTAAAAATGAACATTGAATTTCATCTTCAAGACGTGAAAAGATGTTATAAGATATCTTCTTGATTCCTATCACACTCCTTTGTTTCCTTGCTTCTCTAGTCATGATATTTTTGTGAGCAACACATTGAGCAGCCTTATGACCAAAGTTATGGCATGAAAAGAATTGTCCATTAAAGAAGCCATTTATCTGATCATAAAATATTTTGGTATTGTTAACCTTTTGGTTAGTGCTTTTGTTGATGTTCACCCTTGGAGTAAAATGAGCATGATTTACCTGGGGAGTACCCTTAGGTGTTTTTTGAGGATTGACGCATTCTTGACTGGTTTTTGCTGCATTAAGATAACCTCTGGTGATCGCTGAAGACTTTTCTGGCTGGGATGTTTCTCTAGTGTATCCAAGACTAGTATTTATAAGAGGAGAAATTTGAACCTGATGATTTCATCTAAGGTTTCTGATCCTTTGCAAATCTAAGATTCATAGATTTTTTCTCTTCAATTTCCTTTCGTAGACCCACCACTTCGCACTCTAGTTTTTCATTGTGATTTTCCCTTTTCGTGAGTTGATTTGTCAAAGTGCCTATGACTATATTATTTTCTTCCAAGAAGATTTTGAGTTGAGTGATTTCTTCAAGAAAATCATCTTCTTCTAAGGCATCCATGAAATTATAATTTTCATAAGCCATGAGTAGTTTAATATCTTTCTCAAATTCATCTTCATCACTATTAGACATGCCATCACTATCTACATGAGTATAATAACTTCTTCTATTAACAAACTATTTCCTATTACCTTTTGCATAATCCTTTCCTTTGTCATGATTATCTTTATGAGGACATTTAGTAGCATAATGACCAACTCTACGAGAAGAAAAACGTTTGAAGGGAAGCTTACCTCTGAATCTTTCGTTACCCAGTTGAAGTTTCTTCACAAAGTTTACCTCATCTTTTTTTGAGATATATCTTGATTCCTTGAGATATTCCTTTTCCTTTCCCTTTGCAGAGGCTTTGAAGTCGACTTCTCCGATTTCTGATGGACCTCCTTTCCTCATTTCAAAGGTAGTTAAAATTCCATGAATTTGAAACAACAGTAACATATTGTAGATCCTGCTTCTTTTCAATGGTAGATACTTTTGAGTCAAATTTAGAAGATAGTGATCTTAAAATTTTCTCTACTATAGTATCCACTTTTATTTCTTCACCCAGATTCTTCATACATTTTACAATATCATTTACTCCTAAAATGTAACTATGCATCTTGAGAGTTTCATATTGAATTTTCAGAGTTTGGAGCTTAGCACGTTTTACTTGGGGGTCTCCTTCGTAGCTCTTGTTAAACACACATGGGAGCAAGAACAATATGAAAGATAATCAGGAGAGTACAATTTTTATTAAGAAGAGATATACATTTATAGTACATTATGTGACCGTTGGGTTTCACATCCCAAGGTCTCTTGGACTACTTTTTCTATTCAACTTCCACACGAACCCATTGAGGATTAGGTGTCCAACATTCCCCCCCCTTAATCCGAAGGGTTATGTATGAGTCCAAGAAGGGAGTTGTAATACAAAATGTGCAAAAAATGCATGGCAGCACTGGGCTGAATGTGCTCTATGAAATGTTGGTATAAAGGGCGGTGGTTTAAGGATGACCACCAACACTGGAATGCTTAGTGCAGTTCCCGGAACTCTTCCAAAACTGGCAAGAAACTGAAGTCTTTTGCTAGAGCAAGTGATCCTATTGTTTTAAAGAGGGAAACCTTCAACCATGAAAGGGAGGCCTCACCTCGCATAAAAGGGAGAACTTCAACCTGAAAAGGGAAGTCTCAACCTGTGATGGTTTAAGGATAACCAACAACTCTGGAATGCTTAATGAAATTCCTAGAACTCTTCCAAAACTGGCAAGAAGCTGGAGTTTCTACTAGAGGAAGTGTTCTCAATTTTGTTCCTGGAATTCTTCCGAAACTGGCAAGAAGCTAAAGTCTTCCGCTAGAGGAAGTGTCCCAGATTACCAACTGAAGGCATGTTCACGGGCATATTTGTCTCTGGCTACAACTCTGAAACTGGTGTGGCAGGTTGTGGCTCAGGTTCTCTTGATGTGACTTTGAAGCTTGTAGATGACCATCATTTCCCCCCCTGTCAGATACAAGGTGAGATAATGGAGAAAACTCAACTGCAAGACTGTTCAATACTCTGGAACAAGTTCTGACATGTGATTTGAATATCTTCTTGGTTGTTGATGCCCATTGCCAAGAAGCGATCCATCCAAGATGAATCTTTGTTCTTGTAGGGTGTTTGTTGCTGAAGCATCTGTGTGAAGAATGGCTAGTTTTATGACAGTGCTTACATGGATGAAGATCAAAACAATGATCTTTCAAATGGCCAACTCGGTCACAGTGTTGGCATTTCACAATCTCTTGTTGTTTTTTTTGTTGTCGTTGCTGTGGAAGAGGGGCAGAGTCTGGAACAACTAAAGCTGAAATGTCATGAGGAGCAGGTGAACTGTCATGAATGAATCCAGCACTCTGAAACTAAATGGGCTTTGAGTAGTCTAGAATATGAAAGGACAAGTCCTTGTCATATCCAAGACCAGTTCTGTGCTTGTTGTGGACAAGCTGTTCCAAAGGTCTGATGATGGGCTTGCGAAGTGCAGACTAAGTTTCTGCATCTGCATGTACAACTACTACTTTATTTGAATGAACGGTAACATTATTGACTTACTGCTGATGGGTTTCAGCCTCAATGTTCTGAACAGAAACATGTCCAGAATGATGATTCCTCTGTTTTAATTTTTCTTGCTGAAGCTGAGATTCAAATTGTACAAAGTCAATATTTTTATGTACATCTTGTAAACAACTATGAATATCGGTGAGAGAATCCTTGCTGATTTTGACTGTATTATCCATAGTAGAGAGTATTAGATTGTCCACTAACTCTAATATTACACCAATTGGAACCATTTTTAACCTCAAAAAATAGTAAAACAATGAGGAAAAGATGGACACCAATTGCTTTTTTTTTTATATATAAACTTATGGCAACAACTTCAAATCAATCAGCTTGCAATAGATTCAACACACAAAGAATGGTGATATCTGGAAAACAGACTCCTCATTCAAAAATGAATTTTCTTCAATTCACCTGAGAATTTAACTTCCAACAAAGCTACAAGCAATTTAGGCCTCAAAAAGATATTTTCCTATACCAACCTTGAATGCAAGGGAATTTTTCCTGGCAACAACTTCAATCTAGTTCAATAACAATCTCTAATATGAACAACATTTAAGAAAATACACCAATTCGATCTACAAAGGATAGTCTTGGCTTGAAACAATTTTCACTGAATTCCTAAATAATGCCAAATTGCTGCAACTTTAAAGAATATAAACAGTCCCCAATTCTTATGAACATTGAACTCTGTCATTCCCAAAAATCCCCCAGCATAATCACTTTCAAAGCAGAAATGATGGCTATCAAAAGGCAAAACCCTTGTTGATTATCTTCTTTTCGAATGCAAGTATTGAAATTAATAAAATAATTTTTTGAAGTACCTACATCAACACTTCTTCAGATATATCCAAGTCAAGAGACAAATGAACTGCTGAAGATTCACACACCTTCTTGCTCAACTGGTTGGAAAGATTCCCTCAATATAAAATTTACGATGTGTGGATGCGGAGTTTATTTGGGATTGGTTCTGGCTCTGCTTTTGACGTTGCAATCCACAGCCACATGGAAGAATTCATAATTGATTATGTAACAATTGTAGACATGCAAAATTTCAAACAAATTAACTAAACTAAGGATCAGTACACCACAAGAATAGATCCTCAACCCCCCTTAACTATTTATCTACTTCAATTTACTAGGAGAAGCATGAAACACGTCCACTACACTACAGAAAGTATCCTAATCCAACCAATATTCAAAAGGCATGGAAACCAGCCCATTCTCAAAGGTTTCATAGCGTCATTACGATGCTTTAACATTATGCCTTGTTTGCGATGTTGTTAGAAAGCCAATCCAACCTTCATACAGTCCTTCATCAGAAGTAGCACAAGTACTCTGGATATACCAATGACGCTGACGCAAAGAATGCAGGCCAAGCTTATCAGTTATCTCAACAGCATTCATTGCATTGGGAAGATCCTGCTTGTTTGCAAATACGAGGAGAACAACATCTCGCAACTCATCCTCATTCAGCATATACTTGGACCATTCTACCATATCACCTCTTTTTTTTTTTCTTTTAAACAAGAGCTCAACGCACATATAAAGTCAACAAAAGACCAACACAACACTCAATTTAACGCTCAAATCAACAACGTCATACGCTGGAACTGTTACCCACCATGCAATGCATGGAATATGATACACCAATGCAGAGAGTAGTTAAATTTACCAATACAAAACATAGCCCTTCAAAAATTCAACACTTTGCTGGACTCCACATAACTTGTGACTATACGGCTGTTGTGGGATCAATTTAAAAATGAGATTTAAATACCATATACCATATATTCAAACGCAAAGACCCTTCCATGTTAGTTCAACGCATATGCAAGCGCTGTATACCAAAGCACTGTATACCAAAGCTCTTCTCAGCCAAATCAAAAGAATACCGAAGTCAGTTCAATGCATATACAAACTTGGACAGGCATTCAAACCCATAGCATTTCAACAGCCATTCAATAATGATACCAATGCAACGTTAAAAATTTGGGTCTCCCTCCTCAGGTCAGGTGTCAAAAATCCATAAGTCTTTAAGAGACACTCAAAGGTTGCCTTCACGAAATGTTACCATTCACATTCAACATACCATTCAAATGTTATTATTCAAACAGGAAACGCAACGTTAATATTCAAACGCATTCAACTGTTATGGACAACGTTCAAATGGAAACGCATTCAAAACACATCGTTAATATGGGTCAACAGATATGGACAGCGTTCAAATGATTCAATACCGCATACCAGGAGCTCGACCTTCATCGATGGTGGCGTATCTATACCTGTTTTGGCTGCCAGAGGCGTAATACGATGTCAGAGGCGTAATACCATGTCAGGCTGGGCGGACTGGTCTATGCGCAAAGTTTAGAGAGTGGACAGAGGGATAGAGAGCCCGACAGTGAGCATACTGCATGAAACCATGTCAGACCACCAAGGCAGAGGCAGCGCTGGTGCGCTCTGATACCACAATGCAAGTTTTAGACAAATTTTCCTCAGCCACAGCTAATCATGGAAACTTAAGTAAAATCCTCCATATCAGATCCATTAACATAACAACGCATATCGTTCCTTTTCTGAGAGCGTAGGTAAGGAATATGGCAGAGAATGAGAGCGCAGGTACAGTAGACAGAATGCAGGTCCGTATAAAAGGAATATGGCAGACAGGGGTCAGAGATGTCAGTCAGCAAGCAGTGGATTTCAGGCAGAAAATTCTCAGGAGGTAGCGCATGTAGTACCAGGAGCAGCAAATTATATATGGAGGAGCAGAGACCAGCAGCGGTATTAACAGGGTGCAGCTAAAATTTAGCTGAATAAATATTCATGAGAAAATATTCATGAAGTTTATGGCAGAAATAAACTGCACAGAGAGGCCATAAAACAAATGGCTCAAATTAATTATGCATGGCAGGAATAGGCCTGCTTTGATACCATGTTAAACACACATGGGAGCAAGAACAATATGAAAGATAATCAGGAGAGTACAATTTTTATTAACGAGAGATATACATTTATAGTACATTATGTGACCGTTGGGTTTCACATCCCAAGGTCTCTTGGACTACTTTGTCTATTCAGCTTCCACACTAACCCATTGAGGATTAGGTGTCCAATAGCTCTGAATGATTTTGTCCCATATTTCTTTGGCTCTCTTGAGCTGCATGACTTTGACAAATTCTAATTTTGATAGACTTCTGAATAATGCATTGATGACTTTGGCATTGGTTTCATATGACTTCTTTTCTATTGGATTTATGGGGAGGGTTGCTGGATATTGGTATCCTCCTTCCACAATTGCCTAAACATCATCTCCAAGTGATTGAAGATAGGCTTTGGTTCTTATCTTCCAATATGTTAAGTTATTTCTATTTAAAATTGGTGGTCTGATAGATCTCATTCCTTCGTGATTTCTCATCTTTGAGATCTTTCTTCAAGCAATCAAGTTCCTTTTGAAGGACATGCTCTGATTCCAATTGTTGTGAAAACTACTGGGGGAGTGAATCTGTATTTTAATTGTCGCCATAATAATTTTTATTTTTCAAACTGTATACACGATTTTACAGAAAGAAAACAACGCATGTCTGCAACTATAATGAATGAAATTAGCTTATAGCTAATAAACTTGTAAAACATCTAAGTCATTGTCTGTTGAACTTAAATCATAGTGTAATTCATTTACTAAGCCATAGATAGATGCAGTAAGAACATAATAAATCAACACACATAAGTAGAACATATGAACACCATGATTTTTCATGTGGAAACCGAATGTGGGAAAAAACAACCGTTGTTGTCATCTCAGCCTTCAATCTTCTTATTATAAAAAGTGTTTACAAGTTTTGTACTGGTGAATACTTTGTTCAGTACACACGCATCTACCTACTGAAGGATACAACCTTCACTCATTTTCGAGCTTCTACTGGAAGGGAGCTCCAACCCCCAGCTTGTGTACTGGCTTATATGTTTACCAATATGTAGGCATCGACCTATTGAAGGCTACTGCCTTCACTCTTCCTCCAAGGACCACATTTCATAAATTTTCAGACTGGATACTCCTGGTACACATCAACACAATATGTAGGCCATGTTTCATCAAACTTTCATACTAGACCCATCAGTAAGATTGAAGCTAATCACCACAATTGTAATACAACCATCAAATACAATTGTATTAACCAATCACTGAAACCCATAAACTATGAGGCAAAAAACAATCAATGAATCTAAATAGTCAGATCACTGTCACTAGAACAAAGAGCTAAACCAAAAACACTGCTTTAACAACCAGAATCAACTGTAACCTCAGAAATCATATGTCAGAATGTATACATTACTTTAATGGGGCCAACCTGCGTATACCTCTAAAGATACTGAATCATAAATATTTTGAGCCAAAAACTATACTACCCAAAGCTATTATGAAGATCTACTATCATATTATAGAGTTCTAAACACATAGAAGCAAAAATCATTGTTACAGGTGAAACCACCCTAGGGCTTTGGGTTGAGAACTACAATAGAGCAGAGGGAAAACTTCAACAACAAATGCTTAAACGATTATTAAACATCCTTATTCTACTAAATTGCATAGGAGTGTCCTTACCCGATGTCCTTCCTTTGGGTAGGTCCCGCAGGGTGCAAACCCTCAGCTTCTCCCAATGTTATTGAAACCTGAAAATTATTCAAATAGAACATGCAAGATAGTAGAAACACAAAGGATATACATGATGTTAAGTTCAAATCATATAAATGAATGAATAATTATACATCAATAAATATTCATCAATGAATTACAACATAACCTTGATTCATAAACACATTTCAAATTCGAAAACAGAACAACATTCCTTTTTATTGAAGTAAGCTATAGATAAGGTGGAGAAATATGACCTGAGTCTTTCTCTAGCTCCAAGCGAAACCGTCCTTCGGATCCGTCCTTTCCCAGACTTCAACAATATTCCTCCATCACCAACACAAGGATATCTCAAGCAATATGGGGGATATCTATAATTAAGGAAACAAGGGTTTCCTGAAGCTTTAGGGAGTGCAGGAGGCACAGGGATTCTTGAGACTTGATCAGGGATAGTATCACTATAGTATCAATATCTCATACTTTCTTTATTAAGGCCTTCCCATGGAGGTTTATTTATACCTCTCCAAGTTAGTTTTTTCACTTAGGAAATAGTTGGGCCATGGGCAATAGGATGTAAGTAACAGGTAAAACCCATGAACTCCACTCAAAATTAAGGAAATTTAATTTTTTTAAGTGTTTTAACATATGTACGCAAATGATTACCTACATGTACATGCTTTTATCATAGGGAAAAGTGGTGTATAGGGAATAAAACACTATTTTTTAAGATTTTGGACCAAGTCTGGAAGGAAGGGTTTCCCTAGGCCATAAACAAAGCATCAGATCTACCAAGAGTGGTAAATGGTGCTATAATAGATGCCCCCTAATATATGAGGTCAAAATGGGTACATGATGGTCAAAATGCATTAAGTGTATAGAAAGAATCATGTCGAGGCCGAGGAAGAGTTCACCAAAATTCAGCCTGCCAAGCCATCGCAAGAGATTAGAAAGAAACTGTTGTCTGAGGCGGGCATACCCATGCTTAGAAATAGTAAAGTATGTCTGCATATCAAGTAAAAAAGTAGATCCAATATGTATACAAGTATAAAGGAGCTGAAAGTGCATAATGGATCATCTGATCATAATCAAGAAAGTACATGTCTGAATATTACATATGAAGAGCTGATCAATGATGCTGAAGTATGAAGTTGATCACTAAAGTCAAGAAACTGATCCCAATAGTACCAAGTGAAAATGATGGAATAAATGATACTACATCGCAACTCGGGTGCCAACATATATGATTTCACTGTAAGGAACTACAACATATAAGGTGGATGGCATCAACTAACAAAAATAGGAGCAACTGACAAGTGAGCGAAGACATGCTGATGCAAACCCGAGGTCTTCACCGACCGCCGTGGTACATTTCTACGCAATGGGAATGAATGATCTGAAGTTGACCATGTGAGAAATCATTTGATTACCGATCATTGATGTATACCGTTAAAAAACGTGAGACTACTAACCAATAATGATAATGAGAGTCAAGGTACCCAATACAATCCAACAAGTGCAAATAAATGAGCTGTAGTCGAACACTTGAAAGAATCTATCAATCATGAGATAATGATGTTTTCCCATTGTCGATAGCAAAGGAATTTGCCACTGATGACTGCAAACCCTAAGGTACTACCAAATGGACTCTAGATCTCTTTCCCAGAGCAATGAGCTGAAGTCGATGAGAAACGATCTACTAGAAGGAAGGCATTAAGGGATCCTTTATCAATCTAGCGCGAGTGTAACCAGTAGGCAAATAATGTGGAAGGAATCAGACGAAAAAAGATGTAGTAAACAACCCGAAGCATGTTTTTGGTGTACACAAGATGTAGCTAGTGCACGATAGAAACCCTCTGAACCAACCAATAATGGAAGTTAGCACAGAGGCAAGGAATCCACCAATAGGGTCAAATGGAAACCAAGGCACTGCACGAATCCTAGTGTGTGATAATGAAAGCTGAAGTCGAACACAAGGGCAACCACTAAGTCAAAGACCCATGATATTGATTAACGATGAGCATAAGGTGACCTATCAATAATGAAAATAGGGTTCGGGTGCCACTCTAGATCTATCCTCAGAACAATGTTTTGTAGTCAATAAGGACAAGACCTACCAGCAAGAAGTCATTGGAGACCTTCTCAAACTAGCACGAGCAAAGGACTAATACAACTGATATGATAATGAACATGACACTGATAACCAGGGATGACCAACTGAAAAATATGTCAAGAGACATCGAGGAGAGGCTGACTCAGGCTTACTTCCCTTGAACAAAAGCATGACTCAACTGTGACTATATGGCAGCATATGATAACTCTCTATAAGTTTATCATGCAGGAGGCATAAGAAAAATCTCTGCATGATTGGAAAAGGTAACCAATCGGAGGAGAACGGACTCAATAACAAGGTTAAGGATTTCCTAAGTCAAACTAAAGCCCACCCCAATGGAGGAAAGACTTTTTTTTGAGTGATTTGTTCAAGCGCGACACGACTAACTCTAGTTTCCATTAAAATATGGAAATAATATCCCGTTCCTGCTCTTTTTGGAATATATAATTTATTTTTTGTCTTTTTCTTTTATATGAAGCTTGAAAAAGAATAAAAGAATGCTATAGTATAGTGGAAAGAACGAGTGTCGGAAAAAACAGATGCTCTAGTTCATGGGAGGGGAACATTCCTATGCTCAATGCAAGGTGGCAAAACTGGTCAAGGACACTTAAAGGGATGTTCTTTCCACGGGTAAAAGGGTGTGTCAAGTTGTAGAAGCTAAGTGATTACATGGTTGATTTTGCAAAAGACATGGTCAAAAAAGTGGCTTAAACACGAGTCCAAGTGAAGTCATCTCAAGGCCAAAAGGTGCAAGTAGTCAATATGCAATGCAACAGTACAACTCAACATAAAGGAGCCTCTAGGGTATAAGTCTAGAAAGCAGCAGAGAAGAACGAGAATGAGTCTTCAATGCATAGGTCATGGCAGGACTAAAGAGGACTCCTGAGCCTACTCAATATAGCAGCATGGGCAGCCAATGTCAGTGAGGATCTAACTAAGATGCCCATGTAAAGGTTGGATCTACCATTGTATCATGAATTTTAAAGTTGGCAAGTGGAAATGGTTTGCAAATGAAGATACAATGGGGTCAACCCTATGGCCAATGTATCACAGTATGGAGGCTAGTGTGCAAAATGCAGCGGAAAGTGGTATTCCCTAACCTATATGATAGTAAGAAAACGATACCTGCCATGATGGGTTTGTCGTCATGGGACCAGAATAATGTCTCGAAGAAGTCTCCAAAATATCCTGTAAAGACAACCCAATCTCAACACTCCAAGCCAAAAGGTCAAAAAAAAAATCCATAAGCCAAAAATCAATTTTTGAAAAAATATTTTGTATTTTCCAACTTATATAAGGACTTTTGGACTCACATTTTTTTCATTTGAGTTTTGAAAAAGGAGCTGTGAAGACAAAATCAAGCAAGATTCCTCTGACCAATTGAACCATTCAAATTACTCCAAAGTTTCTAGATAACCCTTATATCCTGCTTTCAATGATTTCTCATACTTTTCAGATGTTTTTTTCAAGTTTTGACCATGGGAAAATATGTCAAAAAATTCAACTATGCGTACACGTGGGTTGAATATGGGTAACCCGCGTATACGATGGCTCTACATGCAACTATGTGTAAAGGGAACCCGCGTGTGTGTGAGTTAAAATTTTAAAACAAAAACTAACAGTTCGAAACATCTTTTTGGACAAGATGACCATCACCTGGAGGGAAAGAGAGCATAGTGCTATAGATAATGAAGTTATGGAGGACCCAAATGCTTTGGATGCTTTAAGAGGCTGTGGCTTACTAAAATTCTTTAAGATGCCAAATATGAAAGCCAACACATGATTGCTTGAGCTTTTGATTCATTACTGGAGCACAAAAGATGATGCCTTCATGATCGATCAAATGCCTCTAAGGATTGAGATCGAAGATATCTACTTTATTACCGGTCTTTCCTGAAGAGGAGAGGTGGTGCACTCGATTGGCTGGACGAGGAGTAGTCTTTCTGTAGAAGACTATGTCCACATATACTGTCCTGATCATCCAGAGAAGATTGGAAGTCAGATTCCAATCAAACACGTAGAGAGCTTCTCCTTAAAGATTTTACTATTTACCATTTCCAAGGTAAATGTCTTAACTTCTTTACATCAGGCCTCACGAGTATCGATGACCCTAGCAGTGGAATGTTTCAACACAGTGTTTGATTGGTGCACACCTCTAATGACCAATATGAAGAATCAATTGAACTCCATTTAGAAGGGTCAGGCAAAGAATTTTGGGTATGGCACAATCTTATGTTCATTCTTCTTTGATAAAGTACCTGGGCTTCGACCCAAGGTATTATCAACTATCAGTAGCCCTAGAGATCCATGAATGGGTAGATGGGCTATCTGATGAAGCGCCTTAGGGGTGGCGATGTGCCCAGAATGAAAATTAACGATGATTTTTTCACCTAGTGGGATCAACAAGTCATTGTAGTCAATGACTACCCCTATGGCAGTATGGATTTCCAGGAAGATCCAAACTTAGTGTTACCACCAAATGATGCATGGGGGGCCATAGGTAACAATTTCCTAATTTTTAAGCTTTGTTAAGATTTTTTTGGATTAACTTAAAAATATTTTTTGATGAGACATGACACTTACAAAATATATTGATCATGTTTCAGATGTTGGACCAGTGAGTGTAGGAATTTACAGGGTAAGTTCCACAGAAAGAATACCAAAAGGACACCGCTCACAACCAGATCTCAAATCAATACACCAGTATTTTTGACATGGTTAAAACCCTCAGAGTGCAAGGAGGGAAACAGTCCACGGCCTGTCCCAACGTGGGTACTACAGGCAATTTATTAATCAAAGAATGAAAATTTACATAAGCTTCTCTCATGCACGGATTACCCGAACAATGACCCTCCATGCGCTTTAAATAGAACTCATGGACCAATCGGGTGTCAAGCCACGGATCAAGTGTCGGTAATACCGAGGTGAGAGTGAATCGTCGGATCACTACATATCGTGACCGTCAGATTGTAAGTTACAAAATATACAACGGTAAAGAAACACACTTTACCTAACTCTAACCTAACTCTATACTAGACCAAGTTGAACTTAACTATATCCTATGTTTCGGAATATCCTAACATCCCCCCTTAAGAACAACTTGGGATAGGATTGAAGGATTTACAAATATGACACAATAGGAGAAGGAAGGAGGCACTAGAGCCTATCCCCCCTTAGTGACAACTTCCTGAACTCCAAGCATATATCGAAGTTTAGTGAACTTCGCCTCTGTGAGAGCCTTTGTGAAGATGTCTGCAACCTGATCATCTGTTGGACAATATTGCACTTCAAGAACATGGTCATGAATGAGTTTTCTGATGAAGTGCATGTGTAGTTCAATGTGTTTGCTGCGCTGATGCTGGACTGGATCTTTGCATAGCTGAATGGCACTTTGATTATCACACCAAAGTGTGGTTGGATGCTGCTGCTCAAAGCCAAACTCTGATAGGATCTGACGAAGCCACAAGGCTTCCTTACTAGCTTCCACGGCACCACGATACTCTGCTTCTGCTGACGAAAGAGAAATGGCAGCCTGTTTCTTACAAGCCCATGTAATAGGTCCTGAACCAAGAGTGAAGACATAACCGGCAGTAGACTTCCGATCATCAGGGTCACCAGCCCAATCAGAATCAGTGAAACCAACTAACAGAGGAGCTGCTTTGGCACTGTAATGAATCCCAAACTGTACTGTACCTCGAACATAACGAAGTATTCTTTTAGCTGCTTTCCAATGACTTTCACGGGGGTTTTGCATAAAACGAGCAACAAGGCCAACAGCAAAGGAAAGATCAGGACGAGTATGGGTTAAATACAAGAGTTTTCCGACAAGTTGACGGTATAAGGTAGCATCAACTTCAGGAGAAGTACAAGAGACTGAAAGTTTGACTCCAGACTGAAAGGGAGAAGGGGCTGGCTTACAGTCTTCCATGTGAAAATGACGAAGAATATCACAAGCATACTTGGACTGGGAAAGGAAAATACCCTCTTGGGATTGCAAGACTTGAAGACCGAGAAAATAGTGTAAATGTCCTAAGTCTGTCATTTCAAATTTCTTTTTAAGGCTGGACTTCACATGGTTTATAAGGTTGGGATCACTACCAGTAAGAATAAGATCATCAACATAAAGAACAAGGATGATAAGAGAGTTGCCCACTTTCTTGGTGTAGACAGTATTGTCAGAATGACACCTAGAAAAGCCAGATTCTAAAAGAAAGTTATCCATTTTGGCATACCAAGCCCGAGGAGCTTGCTTGAGGCCATAAAGGGATTTCTTAAGTCGACAAACAAGGCTAGAGTCTGTTTGTATGAAGCCAATGGGTTGTTCCATATAGATTTCTTCCTGCAAGTCCCCATGCAAGAAGGCAGATTTAACATCCATCTGATGGACTTCCCATTTTAAAGAGGCAGCAAGGGAAAGAACAAGGCGGATAGAGTTCATTTTGGCAACAGGGGAGAAGGTTTCAGTGTAGTCAATGCCTTCAACCTATGAAAAGCCCTTAGCAACGAGACGAGCTTTATGTTTATCAACTTTCCATCTGGTCCATACTTGGTTCTGTAAACCCATTTACATCTAACAAGTTTGCGTCCCTTTGGTAGAGGAACAAGATCCCATGTATCATTTGTCATTAATGAATGATATTCTTCATTCATAGCTGCTTCCCAATGTGGATGGCCTGAAGCTTCTGCAAAAGTGTCAGGATCATGATTTACTGGAGCTTGAGCCAGTAAAGAAGAGGCTCTTTCAAACTGAGAACGTGTACGTCGCTGATCTGTAGGATCACCGGCAAGATCACCTGCTGCATCCCGAGTAGCACGGACCCATCTTGGAAGTTGAGGATCCTGAGAAGGTGGGGGAGGATTATCATCCTCGCTTTCATCATCTGAAGAAGAAAGGTTTTCAAAAGTAGAAGAGATAGGAAGAGGTGGCACATCCGCCGGACTAGGCTCGCAGGCCGATTTATTTTCATCAAATTTTACATCTCTTCTAATGATAACATTTTTGGACTTAAATGGAATAAGTCTATAACCTTTTACATCTTCAGAATATCCAACAAAAGTACATTTCTCACTCTTAGGTTCTAAAGCTTTATGCTTTTCATCTGGAATATGGGCCCATGCTTCACTTCCAAACACACGAAAGTGACTTACATCTGGTTTAATGGAACTCCAAGCTTCTTCTGGAGTGATATTCTCTAGAACCTTAGTAGGAGTGCGATTGATTATATAATTTGCACAATTAATTGCTTCGGCCCAAAAACTAAGACTGAGTCCTTTAGATTGCAGCATACAATTAGCCATTTCCTTTAAGGTGCGATTTTTCCTTTCAGCTACACCATTTTGTTGTGGAGTGTATGGAACAGTATGTTGCATTTGAATTCCATTTTCGGTGCAAAAGTTGATGAATGTGTTTTTAACATATTCTCCACCATTATCAGTTCTTAGCTTAAGAATTTGATGTCCAGATTGTTTTTCAACAAAGGCTTTGAAGGCCAAAAAAGTGTTAAATACTTCGCTCTTGAGTTTTAAGAAGTATACCCAAGTGCGTCTGGAGAAATCATCAATGAAAGTTAAGAAGTACTTGCAGCCAGAGAATGAAGCAACAGGAAGAGGACCACATAAATCACTGTGCACAAGCTGTAAAGGGGCTGAGGCGTGCCAAGAGGCACGTTTGTCAAAACTGTCCCGATGATGTTTTCCGAGTACACATCCGGAACAAACACCATCTCTGCAAGATACCATAGGAAGACCTGTCACCATATTTTCTTTACATAGATGCTGAAGGGAGCGATAGTTTAAGTGACCAAATCGCTCATGCCAAAGTTTGCTCACTTCATCATTATGAGCAACAAATACTGAGGGAAGATTGGATGACCCAAAGTTGTGAAACTTATACAACCTTTTGGAATCATCAGCAAGACCAGTAGCTAGAATCTGTTTAGGATCTTTTAGATCCTTGATTACAACATCATGAGGTGAAAATTCAACAATTTTACCTTCACCTGAGTGAGTTATCTGATAGACAGATAGAAGGTTGCAGGATAAGGTTGGAACACATAATACATCATTAAACTGACCATTGTCTAGATGAACAGTTCCAGTCCCTACAACATTAAGAGATCTATCATCACCAATATATATATTTTTGGTGTTACAATCATTTAAAGAAGAAAACATGGCTTGGTTTTTGGCCATGTGACAAGAGGCTCCAGAATCAATGAGCCACTCATGAGAATGAGAAGAAGAAGAAGATACATTTAATGCATAACCAGACTGAGATGATTGACAATGAGATGCAGAAAGTGCCATTCCGGAAGTTGAAGTTGAAGTAGGCTCCACATGGATGTTATGTTTCTTCATTGCGGCTTCCAAGGCTTCCATCTTCTTAAAGCATTTAGATTCTAAGTGGCCATCTCGATTACAAAAGTTACAATGTCTGTTAGTCTTCTTCCATTTGTTTTTATTGGTCTTATCATTTTGCTGAAATGATCTTTCATTTTGAGGCTGAGATGGTTTAGGACCATTCTTTTGAGGATATGACTTCTTAGGATTCTTTGAATTTGGTTGCTGCTGGGCGGCTAACGCTTTCGTGGAAGAGTTTCCAAGATTAAGAAGACCAAGGTGTAAGAGTTTTTCTTGTTCTCTTATTAAGGAATCACAAAAGGAGTCAAAGGAAGGGGCCTTGTAGTCTTGTCCTTGACAAATGAAAGCTTCCCTTGTAGAATGGAAAGTGGAAACAAACACAGAGTAGGCTGGTCCCAACTTAGTAAGGATGGAATAAATAAGGTTACCATCTTCTTTCTTAACTTTAACACCTTCCAAGAGATATCTAAGGGTCTTGAATTTGGACAAGAAATCTTCAATGCAAGAAAAATTATTAGGATCCAAAGTAAGCAGCTCATTTTCAAGTTGATGGGCTCTAATTTCATTTTTAATACCAAAAACTTTAGCAAGTTTTTCTAATGCTTCATGAGGAGTCTCAAGTCCTGCAATGTGGAATCTAAGATCAGGAGAAATAGACATCCCTATCAAACCACATGCTTGATCTTGTCTATTTTCCCATTTTGCAGTCTTCATATTTTGGTTTCTTCTCTTGGTTTGTGGCTATTCTGAAGAGACCTTTACTTCTAAGTAAATCTTCCATGTATTCTACCCATTGGAAGTAGTTAGTGCTGTCAAGAATGACTTGGCATGGACTTTCCATTTAAAAAAAAAACTGAAGCTGAAGATGCTGAAAGTAAGTGTTCCAACGGATAGATCTCGAAAAAATAGGCGGTTTTAAAAAAAACGGCTCTGAAAAAGGCTTCCGGATGAAGAAGTTATGGCTTTTTGAAAAAAAATTGTTGACGTTGCCGGCAAAGTGCGCGAATGTGCGGGAATGAAAAAATCCGCCCCCACAAAATGGAGACTTGAACCCAAGACCTCTACTCTCTTAAAATAGCTTTGAACCAATTGATCTATACAAAAATTTGAGAGAGAGAGAGAGAGAGAGAGAGAGAGGGGGGGGGGGGGGGGCCTTGGTTTGCGTGCTTGCCTTGAGAAAGCTCTTTTTCCCTACAAAACACAAAACACAAAACCCAACACGAATATGCAAAGAAAAACGAACCTTGCGGCTCGAAGTTAGCTTTAGCCAAAAAACTAGAAATTTTTTAAAAAAATCTCAAAGTTAGCTTTAGCCGAAAAACTAAATATTTTTCTCAATGTTTCTGATTTTCCGAGATCACACTAAGGTGCAGGGAAAAGAGCATACGCATGAGAAAAATCCTTCCTTTCTGTTTCTGATTTGACAAGATCGCACAGAGTCGCAGGGCAAAGAGCATACGCAGAAATGAAAGGTATAGATCCGGTTAAAAAAAAGGCTAAATAAACTGAGACCGAAATAAGCAGAGAGAAAATAACAGTAAACTGCAAAAGAAACACTGTATACCTCCCGATCTGAAAAATGACGCAGCTAGGGCTACCGGAAACCTTTTCGCGTGAAACGAAAGGGGTTCCTCACTGGAACAGATGCTCCGAACGCAACAGAGCAGTCCTCTCGGCCCGAAAGCAGTCAGAAACAGCAGATCTAGGAAACGACAGCCGCATGCAGTTCTACCGGCTTCAGATTTGGATCACCAACGGACGCGGCCCTCAAATAGCTCTGATACCATGTAGGAATTTACAGGGTAAGTTCCACAGAAAGAATACCAAAATGACACCGCTCACAACCAGATCTCAAATCAATACACCAGTATTTTTGACGTGGTTAAAACCCTCAGAGTGCAAGGAGGGAAACAGTCCACGGCCTGTCCCAACGTGGGTACTACAGGCAATTTATTAATCAAAGAATGAAAATTTACATAAGCTTCTCTCATGCACGGATTACCCGAACAATGACCCTCCATGCGCTTTAAATAGAACTCATGGACCAATCGGGTGTCAAGCCACGGATCAAGTGTCGGTAATACCGAGGTGAGAGTGAACCGTCGGATCACTACATATCGTGACCGTCGGATTGTAAGTTACAAAATATACAACGGTAAAGAAACACACTTTACCTAACTCTAACCTAACTCTATACTAGACCAAGTTGAACTTAACTATATCCTATGTGTCGGAATATCCTAACAGTGAGACCTGACGGATTTCTGAGAGACAAGTGTTGTGGAAGAGGTGCTAAAAAGGCTTTAACTGAGACGAAGAGAGTTCTCCTTGCAGTTTAGGGGAAATTGGTGAGGCTGACTCACCAAGTGTTACAGGGAAAAGTGTCTATGTAGAACTGCTAATCCCACTAAGGCTGGTAGCTACCTTAGAAACAAACAAAGTAAAACTACTTTCGTTTTCCTTTATGAAAGATAGATGAGAGAAGAATAAAGGAGACCAACCTCTGTCTTGCGCTTGGTTCCTTGCTCGATTCCTCTCTCTTCTGATAGTCCTTTGCTACTTTCTTTCTTGTATACCCAGCTTCACGGAGTACCTATATAATCAAAGCAGCATAACACTATACGAGAACATGGATCTATTATCATAAACAATCTAGGATCAGATGTAAATTGACCATACAAATGCATAAAACATAAATCACACAAGAGTATGGAGGAAAACTTGAATAGCTTTATTGATAATCAAGAAAGAGCCAAGAGAGTTACAACCAATTGTTCTGACCCAACATCATCCTCTCAGCAAGTGAGCCCTTCTTCACCTCATGAAAAGCTTAGATCACCCAACACTATGATGTTGCCTCAAGAAACCAACAACAATTCCTTACAAGATGCAAAATTCTAGCCTTTGGATCTCTGGGATGAGGGATCCATATATAGATGTCTGCAAGGGAGATGAGTCAGCTTGTGATTTGATTAGTGTCTTCCCTCTGATAGTTCTTGATTCCACTGGGAGATTAATGATCTCTTACTCATCCCTGGTTGAATTCAGAGAGGCAAGTGTCACAGGAGAAGTTTCTGGAAGATTCCATACTTCTCCACCTCGCGGATTGACACTGCCATTTGTCCCTTCTCACCCATCGCACCCCATAGAAGGGATTTTTGAAATGCAATGCACCTATTGTGTGTATTTAGGTGAGATGCAACGCACTTTGCCTATGGAGCAGGTGAAATGGTCCAGTTTTGACCAGTTCTGAGCAGTTTTTCATGGAGAACTTCTGGGAGAAGTTGTAATCAGTTGACCTTGTTCTTTTAGGGGTTGGAACAACACTTTTAGGGACTTAGGAGCCCTTAGTTTATGGACATTTATGCTTGGGGTTGTAGTGCCCAAAAATGTCTATAACAGTTGCCCCCTAAAGCATGAGGTCGTTAATCTTTTTGATGTCGGGTGAAATGCTTTATCATGAGGATCCGAAGTTCTTTCAAGTTGGAAGGAGACCTGTAATAAGATACAATACAATACATTATCTTCATAATATTTTCATGATCTATCTGAGGCGGGCATTCCCATGCTCAACTTTATAAATTCATTTTCATGTACATAGGACAGACAATCGTCTGAGTGTAGACTGATGATTCTGGTAGAGCCATCATCCCTTAGATTGGATGATTATCTGTGCAGCAATGATGTACATTTGATGTCTTTATTTCCCTGAATATATATCACATCCCGGATGGATGAAACTAGATCCGGGGTCTTCAATCTCGTTCGATTTTCACTCAAAGTACAAGTCGATCCATGTGAGAGATGTTCTGGAGTTGAACATGGAAAGACATCGCCTGATTACTAGCCAATGATGTAAGCTATTAACAAGTGCAAGAGGAATCACTGATAATGATAATGATCCTCAAGGTACTGCAGTACAATTCACGTGGTGTGAATAAGGGACTTGGCATCGAACACCACACAAAATCTTTCGGTCGAAGGCCATTGATGTAAACCTGTCGCCGGAAGTGAGAAACTTGCCATTGAGGCATGCAAGCTTCAAAGTACAGAAATGGGTGTTCCTAGATCGACTTCCTGGATAATGAACCAATGTTGACAAGAAGCGATCCGTCATAGGAGGGCCTTAATGAATCCCACATCAATGACACGGAACGGAGCAAATGATTCAAATGGAGGTGAAAACGATCTGGTGATATAAGGTTCAGGGTGGTAGTCATGAAAGAATGGAGCGTAAATGTATTGCGGTGGGTGAGACACAGGTGAATTCTCTGAGTGACTTATCTTGAACATATCAGTGACACTGACATGATGGATTGGTAGCATTAACCCCAAATGTGGATGGTGTGATGTGACCATGGTGATGTGACCGGTGAATGAAACAACCCAACCCAACTTGGATGCGGAGTGAAAGTGTCATGTTCAAGAGCGACTTGCTACCAACAAAGTTTCTTCAAGTTTTCTTCCCAATTTTTCCGGGTCATTGCTGACCAGTACCTCTTTATTTTTTTCAAGCTTGAGGAGGATAAAATATTCTTGTTCTATAATTTTCCCTTCGACAAACCCATCGCTATGTTTTAATGAGCCTAGCGATAGTGAAACTCGTTCTTGTCTGTTATGGACAAGTTTGTTGCTATTAGGTTTTAACGAGTTTAACGACAAAGATAATTCGGTCCTTTTCAATTTTAGAGAGTCTGAAAAGGGACATAAAGGAAACTCCAAAAATCCTTTTTCGTCATCTAATCCCTTAGGTCCGAAAAAGTATAAAACAATACAGAAGGGATGAATTTTCGGTACTTTTAACGAGCCGAATAAAACAAGCGCTCGATCTTTTTGTGTAATAATCCCTCAGGTCCAAAAAGATTAAAATATAGAGGAGGGATAACACTTCCGTTCACTTTAACGAGCTGGAGAGGCCAATGGCTCGGCAATCTTTTCATATTTTACGAGTCAGCTGAAAAGAGCTTAAAGGAGACTCGTTTTTTGAGGAACGAGTGATAAATTCGGGTAGCAGCTGATTCCAGGTAAGGTTTGGAATTTCCCAATCACGGCAGTGTTACAAGGATGGCTAATAGAATCACTCTTCGCAGCTGTTCCTCAAAAGGGGTAAACAATCAAGTGGAGGTGAATGATCAGCCAATACAAAGTGGAGGTGATGATGAGAACATGACCAAGGCTTCAAAGGCTGAAGTACTACATTCACGATGGTTATTTACCGGAAATTGGTTCATTTTTTAATGAGCTTAAACGCTGGGGGAAACATTTGCTCATTGCTTATGTTTATTTTTTAACGAGCATGAAGTCCACGTTAAAACTACTTGATTAATCCAGTCGTATAATAAGAATGTCCCATATATAAAAACGACATTATTTCAAAGCTTTGCCCCACATCCTTTCTTTATGCAAGTTAGGAAACGACCAATCCTACGAGTTTAAAGGGTTAGAGGACCTACAAATTTAAAAAATAAATGGTCGCTCTTCGCTTGCATGCCCCCAGGTATAGAGACATAGAGTTTCAAGGTTACCCCGCAATTTCGCAGAAAAAACATTTGTTTTGCCAAAAAGGTCTACCTCTTTCAGGTTACCAAAGATTGTTCTATTTGTACCACAAACAAAACACTTCTTCGGTGATGTCTACCGAAATAGACAAAGGTGAATGGCGCAGATGCCTCCACTCACATAACTTTGACAAGGGAATCTTGTTCCAGTCCAACCCCCTTTTCCAATTTCGGACGGGAGTGTCAGACTAGTCATATATCTCTCGCGGAAACCTATGCTATACCTGAAGTTTTCCTGCTAAAGCAGACTAGGGTGCATGCCCCCTGGGTTTCAGTCATGTCCCCCGAATTACTCGCGCTCATCAGGTGGACGGGCTGGGGATTGATGAGACATTCCTTGTGTGAAAAGACCATTCAAAGATGTTATATGACTATTTGCTATGCGTGAACTGGGGAATGAAAGTTGGTCTACGAGCTTGACCACTCTTCCTTCGTGCGGAAAACACATTACTCTAAAGAGTGATGAGACAATGGCTCCCATGCAATAAATATAGTCTCGCACAAGGAGTAGATTATAATCCAGGGGTCCTTGGACTACCATTACGTTCATGTGAATGGTTTTCCCTCTCAATGTTATGGGCACATCGGGAAGGATCCCTAATGATCGACTGGTTCCTTTGTCAAAGCCTGTTAGATTTCTCATCTCAGGCAAAAGCGATGGCGAACCAAGCACTTTCAAAGCAGTCGAGGAAAGGATACTCACAGAAGCCCCTTCATCTATGATGGTACCGGCCATAACCATTCTATATATTTGAGAAATGATTCAGAATGGTATACTAGCCGGTAAACAGGGTCTGCCTAGTAGATTCCAGTCAAAGGAAACAACTAGGTTGCTTGGAGGTGGGACCGAATAGACGGCCATGTACGAATCTGACGAACCTCCTTCCTGCGGTAAAGGAATGGGTAAATTGTCCCTGTGTTCATCGGAGTCTGTGCTTACGAAAAGAATTTGGACGGTGTCATCCTTGTTCTCTTCGATGACTGTAACATCTGAAGATGGGACCTCTGAAGGCAAGACCGGGTCAACTGCCGCCTCGACCTTTTGACTTTCGTCTAGTATGGATTCAGATGGTTTTTCTTCAGAAATAGATACTTCAGCCGACCACCTGGGCGGGTCAGCTGGATTTTCAACTAGTGACGGACTTGGCAAGAGTTTCTTATATCCAGGAGGGAGCCATAACGGTGAAACCGGACGATCATCCAAAACTCTTTTAGCCTCGTCTAAGAAGGGACAAGGGTGTACGGCGTGATCGCCTTCACACAGTTTACAAGGAAATTTGCTTTTTCCTTTTTGTCCAGGGGCTTCACTTTCACTAGTCGACGGTGTATTTTCAACATGATCATCAGAGGTTGACGACACCGGCTTGTGCAAACGAGGAGACCAGTCCCTTAAGATCCGAGGGATGCAAGGACAATCTCTATGAAAGTGGTCTCCCTTGCAAATGACACCTGGTGATTTAGGCCTGGTCGGTGCAGTGTGTGGATTTTTGCTAGACGACGCTTGGTTACCCCTTTTTGCCTTTGGCTCCTTCTTCTTCTTCTCTTTCTTCTTCTTTTCCTTCTTCTTCTCAGGTACTTGATTTTTGGCTTTACCAGCCCCATAAAACGAAGAGGAAGGAGGAGAGGAAGAATTGGACGAAGTAGAGGGTTGGGGGGTAACTCTGGAATTGTCTAGTTGCTGACTCGATTGTTCAGGAATCGCGGTGTTCTGAACGACGGAGGTTGAGAAAAGCCATACGGGCAAACCGATTGTCAATCCTGGAAGCGACAATGTGGCCATATGGGGTGCACCAACATCTCCCCAAGAGGAGAAGGGACTAGGATTTCCTCCAAGGGGAACTCCTTGGTTGGTGGACTCCATTTTCCTCAACCTAAGACCAACGTAGGAAAGGTGATGATTATTCCGTTTAAAATAAATTTTAGACGCTTTGACACAACTTTTTTTTTCAATTTTAAAGAGTCGAGAAAAAACAAAAGATGACTCTAGTTGCCTTCGATTTTTAATGAGCCTGAAGTGACAAGTGCTCAGATGGAACTTTTCCGTTAAGGAGTCTGAAAAGGAATGAAAGGGACTGCTCTGGAAATCTAGGCAGAGGGATTACCAAACCAATCGCAAAACTACAGAATACCTTTTACGGTATGGCAGTCAATCTTCCCGAATGCTGTGTTCAGTGCATTGCGATCGATAGGGCGGCAGACACGGCTTCCTATGGATAAAGGATTAAGCCTATTGTGGTCTCCCAAAATATACTCGACGGTACGTGGGAGCACAAGTCTGTACTGGCACTTATCGTCTCAAAGTGGAGGAATCACCCAACCAACAGTGAAAACAACAGTTACCAGGCTTTACGACGCCGGAATACGTCTCTAGCCTAGACTTCTAGATGTTGTGCGTTAGGTTCCAAAGCGTTGTTAGATTCATTAAATTTATTTTATAGTTGATCTTGCTTAAGAAATTTTCCTTTGAGGTTCACCGCGTGATGTAGATGTACAATTCCTAAAATGCAATCTAAGATGATAAACAGTCGTTTTATCTTCTTTGTGCAATAAAAATCCTAGCTACTAAGGAAAGAGAGACAATATTCTTTCAGCAAAGAGCATAGAGCACACACTATATGCACTGTCCTAAATCAAACCAATCAAACAGTCTAAATGCAAATGCACATGCATGTATTTGTTTTCAGCCTTCTTAATATGTGAATGATAAAAAGAAAGCTAATGCGCAAATCTGAATTATTTTTCAAAGCGACAATTACTAACAAGTTTCTTTTCAAAATCAAAATGAAGACAATGACAACACTTTGCGGTTTGGAAATGAAAACTTGCTTTTGACACTAGAAAAATTGCTAGTTCGGATCGAATACAATAGTAACAGGGTAATCGACTATCAAGAACAATCAGATTCTCTTCTATGACTGAAAACGACACTTGCGACACTTTCAAATCAAGAAACGACAGTACAATTACGTTACTTCTTTGTAAAGGAGAACTGAAAATGACTCAAAAAATACATAAAAACATTTACAGTTCTTTGCACAATGGAGGCAGAATAACAGCAAGGAAAGGGGTTTCAAACAGAGGTGTACTGACTACAGGCAGCAAAACTCTTGAATAGATCTGAAAAGAGTGAACACAGAAACCAAAATTTAGGAACAATGCCTAGTCTGATCAGCGCACCTGTAACACAGTGAAACTGAAATGAAACGCACCTACTACACTCAGGAAGTGTGCTGAATTTGAGATTCACAGAATAGACAGTGCGCTGGACTAGGGACGAGACTTTGATTGGGTTCCGAGTCACAGTTTGCAGTTCAGTTCAGGGGTTTTGGCCGAGCAAGTGGTAATCAGGAAATCAATCACAGGGGTAGATCTAAGGAGGTTACTAGAGCCACCACAAGTGTAATTAGAAAGCTTGTAAATCAATTGTTTAATTCATAAACGAAACCCGGAGATTGACTGAAGCAGCGTTGATCTACTTTGCACTTGCATAGCAAATGCAGTTCGAAGGCTAGCTGGCTTGACTTCAGGCTCCGTCTGTAAGTTTATAAAGTAAACAAATGTAGATAAACAATCAATCTATTCGCTCCCCAGTGGAGTCGCCATTTTGTTACAGTGAAAAGTGTCTATGCAGAACTTCTAATCCTACTAAGGCTGGTAGCTACCTTAGAAACAAACAAAGTAAAACTACTTTCGTTTTCCTTTATGAAAGATAGATGAGAGAAGAATAAAGGAGACCAACCTTTGTCTTGCGCTTGGTTCCTTGCTCGATTCCTCTCTCTTCTGATAGTCCTTTGCTACTTGCTTTCTTGTATACCTAGCTTCACAGAGTACCTGTAGAATCAAAGCAGCATAACACTATACGAGAACATGGATCTATTATCATAAACAATCTAGGATCAGATGTAAATTGACCATACAAATGCATAAAACATAAATCACACAAGAGTATGGAGGAAAACTCGAATAGCTTTATTGATAATCAAGAAAGAGCCAAGAGAGTTACAACCAATCGTTCTGACCCAGCATCATCCTCTCAGCAAGTGAACCCTTCTTCACCTCATGAAAAGCTTAGATCACCCAACACTATGATGTTGCCTCAAGAAACCAACAACAATTCCTTACAAGATGCAAAATTCCAGCCTCTGGATCTCTGGGATGAGGGATCCATATATAGATGTTTGCAAGGGAGATGAGTCAGCTTGTGATTTGATTAGTGTCTTCCCTCTGATAGTTCTTGATTCCACTTGGAGATTGATGATCTCTTACTCATCCCTAGTCGAATTCAGAGAGGCAAGTGTCACAGGAGAAGTTTCTGGAAGATTCCATGCTTCTACACCTCGCGGATTGACACTGCCATTTGTCCCTTCTCGCCCATCACACCCCATAGAAGGGCTTTTTGAAATGCAACACACCTACTATGTGTTTTTAGGTGAGATGCAACGCACTTTGCCTATGGAGCAGGTGAAATGGTCCAGTTTTGACCAGTTATGAGTAGTTTTTAATGGAGAACTTTTGGGAGAAGTTGTAATCAGTTGACCTTGTTCTTTTAGGGGTTGGAACAACACTTTTAGGGACTTAGGAGCCCTTAGTTTATGGAAATTTATGCTTGGGGTTGTAGTGCCCAAAAATGTCTATAACACCAAGTACCCATGATAGCCATAGAGGATCTACCCAAGGAGATGCAGCATTGCGTGGTAGGAGTACCATGGGACTAAGTGCAGTTATTCTGGCGTGTAGCTAATGTTGTTGTATATTTTCTAGCCGCTCATCCTGAGCCAACTAGATAGATGATCAGATCTTTTTATGATTGGACATGATGATGGGCATAAGCCCAGATTTTGTAGGGCATTTGGTCCCAATTTTGTATATTATTTTTTGGACATAAACACTCTATCTATATACAAGCAATTTTATGATATATACAGATAACAATTTCGATTATTTTTTATATTTTTTAATTTGATGAATGATTGATATGCCAATCTAATGCTTGATTAGCAATAGAATCTACTAATGAATTTTCTAATCGTGGAATGTGAACATATGTGATATAAACAAATGAGTGTTGCAAAAATCTCACTCTAAAAAATTGGTGTTACAAATAGGGATCGCGTACCCGATAAGTGTTATTCAGCTGAGATACCACCAATTGTGAGTCCAGGTAAACCACTAATGAACCAATACCAAGGGATATTGCTTTTGATAGAAAATTAATAAAAACAGTATATTTGGCAATATTATTCGAAGCAAGACCAATACATACTCCTCCCGAAACCATCAACTGGCCAGATCGATAATAAATCACCCAAGCTGCGCAAGAAAGGTTCTGGGTATGCCTAATCACACCATCAGTGAGTCCTAGATATATTGAATTGTCCATCAATACCTGCCAAAGTAGATCAAAAAATATCGATATCACTAAAACTGCTAGATATGTACAAACATACAATATATACAAAACAAGTCAGTGCTCGACCGAAGCATAAGAAAAATAATTCTAAAGGTAGAGCCCATTTCTGGGCTCCGTCAACTTGTTTCCTTCAAATTCAATTAATTCATAAGCCCCCTTTTTCAAAACATGCTTGACTATAAAGGGACCATACCACATGGATTTGAACTTCTCTACCCCGAGGGCATCTGTGTCTTGATCATAGACCAGTGTTAGGTTGTGTTATTCTTTCCATGACTAGGCCACGTAGTGAACCGGGGGGTTAGAGGGGGGGTGGAGCCCCCCCTTCGTTGCGCCGATTGTGCAACGGGGGGGGCAGCCCCCCTATCTGGGGGGTTTGAGGGGGGTGGGTAGCCCCCTTCTACGGGGTTTGGGGCAATGCCCTAGGAAAAAAAAAATTGGATCCTATATTAGGTTGGGCGGACCTACCTATGGTTTTGTGCATGATTTTCGCACATGGTTTTGGATGCAATGGTTTTCGGTCCATGGTATTGATGCTTCGGCATTTGCAGTAGAAGGCGATATGTTAGGAGGAGGAAAGGAAAGAGTTCCTAGTAAACCCGAATCTTTAACTAGTCCTACCCCAACATCCTTGTAAGGGATAGTTGTTTTGCTGACATGCTAGATACTTTCAGAAGAGGTTGGGTCGGATGAAAAGTAAGTTAGCTGGTCTATAGTTATGATCATTCCATTATGAGGAAACTTTATAAGTCGAAAGACCAATGAAACAACAATAGTCATAGCGTAAGACCAACTACGACCCAAGAGAAGGTTGTAATCTAGAGGGGCATCAACCACTTCCACATCTAGATTAACAATTTTTCCTTCAACCCCTATAGGTAAATCTTGTAGAATGCCAAAAGGATGGAACCCACGGCCATCCAAATCCTTTAGAATCGTCGGAGATTGATTGAGTGTAGGAGAACCAAGTGATCTCCAACACTGGATCGACATAATACACATTGAAGCTCCCTCATCAATTACAGTCCTATAGCAAGGTCTGTTTTTGACTAACACTGGAATCTAGAAAGCCATTTGATGAGGTAAGCGAGGTGTACTAATTTCTAAATCAAAGATTATAAGGTTCGAATCCTGAATATCAATAGCTCCTATAGCCGATAATAGCAATTTACGTTGTGCTGGACATGATTGCAGCACCTCCAAAGTCGACATTGCTGAAGGTTAAATAGCTAAATCTTCAACGATGTTATAATTCTAAGTAGCTCTCGCATGTGGATTGAAATTTGACTTTCAAAGTATACCTTTAGCAGCCGGTTTTATTACTAAGTTTGGGTTAGGTTTCTCGATCTGTAGCGGATCATAACCAAGAGTTGAAGTTGATGGGTTCGAATTAGAAGATTCTACTTCCTTACCACCAACAGGACTTTTACTTCCATAATCTTGTGATCGTGTCACAATCCTAACATGGGACATCATCATTATGGGTTCTTCTGAGGCATTTGAGGAAGAACCTATCATCTTACTGTCTTGACTAGGAAAAGGATCCTTCAAGATAGCAAGCGTTTGAGAAACTTTGACGATTTTCACAACCTCAGCACGACGAGGGCAGTCTCTTGTAAAATGCTCTTCGTCACAAATGAGACAAGGATAACGAGGTTTACGTTTCTCATCAGTAGATTCCGTTTTATCTGATTTCTCTTTCGAATTTTGCTTATTTTTCTTCTTCCCCTTCTTTTTACTACCGGATTTTCATTTGGTTGTAGATGATTCTACGACATGAATATCGGGAGGAATTTCCGCGGAAGAGTCTCCTGTCGGGGAATCTGATAAAGTTATGATAGGAGAAGAATTCTTTGAAGATTTCTTCTTACTTTTGGTGTTAACTGTACCAATAATACCGTCAGTGGCATGAGACCCTGAAGGAGCTGTAGTTATTTGATTTTGTTTAGGAAGGTCAGGGATTTTCTCGTGTAAAGTACCCGACTGCGTATAAACGAGGTCAAGGTACTGAGCTTGAGAAATTACTTTCTCTTCAGTAACAACTCCTGCCTTAGCTACATCCTCAGTGATTTTAGGTAATAATGATTTAACAAACCATTCTGCTAAGATTTGATCCGGAATAAAAACTTTCACTAAACACCATCGACGTCTCCATTCATGAATGTGATCCGAAATATAAGTGGACGTTGACTGTTTTAATGAAGTTAATAATTCCGTGCCATTGTCATATCTGACCAGCAACTGAAAATGAGTTAAGAATGAAGTAGCTAGTTGACTAAAATTATAAAAAGTGGCTCGCGGTAACTCAATGTACCACTTGGCCGCAAGACCAATCAGAGTGCGTTGAAAAAGACGTAAACGAATTGAATCATCTGAAATGGAGTTAGATGCACACCAGAGGTGATAAGTCATCACATGGTTTGACGGATCCTCTCCTGATTTACCTTCAAACTTTGGGATATCACTGGGCAACTTATTCGGAATTAGCGGCCAAAACGGAAAATAATTAATCGAATCGTTCGTAAGGCACGACAAATCAGGCAAGTCCAAAGTTGCAATGAATGCTAACTGGCGATTAGGGTCTCAAAAACCCTGGGTCATGAGACCAGCCCCAGGAGGAGGATATCCAGGATAACTTGGAATTGGAATTGCATTTGGGATATTATATCCTCCTGGAAAACCAAGATTAACCGGACCGTACTGGGGTTGTTGAGGTTGCTGATAAGTATATCTAGGGTACGGTTGATACTGATAGACTGGGTTCTACACAGCAGGACCGAATTAGTACTGTCCCTGGTACGGTTGATAAGTAAATTGAGGTTGACTTGTGACAACCGTACTTGGACCAGGTTGTCCTATAGGCATTTGAACCGAAGTCTGAATTGTAGGTCCAGACTGAGGTAAAGATGCTTGAGGAATTGATGCAGGAACAGTAGAAACTGGAGTTGCCGATACTCCAGAAGTAGGTGGGGTAGATTAAACAGATGTTGCAGTAGTTGCAGCAGTCGTTTGAGGTGGAGTTCGAGGCGAACTAGACCCAGGCTGAGAAACTAAACTAGGTGCAGAAGTTTGAATAGTAGGTTGGATAGGTTGCTGGGTTGAACCAAAAACCAAGGGTTGTCCAGATTGAGATGACAGCTACACATTCGGTTGCAAGATCTGTTGAGATTGAGATGGATCCCACACTACGTTCATTCCGGGGTATGGACCCATAGAAGGTTGAGCATATTGAGGACCATAACCTTGTTGAGGGTAGGGTTGATAATTCAAAGGTACATTTCCAGCTCCTTGGACAAATGATTGACCTGAAGGTGGTTGGAAACCTTGGGTTGGGTACTGACCTTGAGGTTGATAACCTTGAGGCATGTACTGAAGTTGGGGTTGACCTTGAGGTACATATTGATACTGGGTTTGACCTTGAGGTACGTACTGAGTCTGGGGTTGACCTTGAGGAATGTACTGTCATGAAGGTATGTCCTTGAGGTTTCCCCCCAGGCGGTAACTGGGTACCTTGAGGTTGCCCCCCAGGCGATAATTGAGGACCTTGAGGTTGCCCCTCAGGCGGTAACTGACTACCTTGAGGCTGCGGATTTGGAATGGTACCTGACATCATAATAATGTCTTCTACACTCAACGGTTTAGTTCCGTTATTACCAGTTAATAACCCTTGTTCAACAGGTTGAGGAGATGCTCCCAAAAAAGTACCAGTAAGTGACTGATACCTAGAAGGAATAGAAGGACCGCCATATAAAAATGTTTCTGGAGATTGAGAAAACATGGATGATTGTCTCGACATATTCAAAGGAGGATAAGAACCTCTAGGTGTTGGATGAAAAGGAATGTGAGGCAGTGAAAAACTTAGTCCTGGGTTTTCTAGAAAATTGGTCAATGAAAGATACCAAGCGTCCCTCCTAGGTGGACTGTAAAAGATCGATTCACTCTCCTTAAGTTCTATAGTTGGTTGATTTTCAGGGATAGATATACCTTCTTCTGGAGTGACAAGTTATTCAATAGTAATAAGTCCAGAAGGAAGATTTTGGGTAATGACTCTTCCTACCCTGGGTGAACCAGGACCACTAGAAGTTGGAGAAGCAAATACTGATGATGGAGTAGCAGTAGGTTCAGTTTTAGGTTCAGAAATTTCAAGTTCCTCGGCTAATTCACTAGTAGAAGAAAAACTATCAGTAACTTCATAAAATGAAATTGGTTCAATAATATACTCTGGTGCTTGGACTTGATAATCAGGATGCACAACTAAAGAAGTTTCTCCTTCTTCTGGTGACCGAACTCTACTATCACAAGGAGTTACAAGAGCTCGTAGCCCTTCAAGCTGGCTTGGTGCATACTCGGGAGGTTGCCCCTGACGTCTACAGCACTGTCTCAGTAATTCAGCCATGATTAAATATTTTAATTACTTCACATGCAAACAAAGAAAAATCTCAATAAAGCCACCTAAAGTCTCTAAAGAACCAAACAATTTGAATCACACACCTAAAGAATCTAGGAGTTCAAACCACACACAAACAGTAACTTTCCATACCGAAAACACTAGTTGGTGATGAAATCCAACGTCGCAGAATTCAATACAGAAATGACGGTTGGAACAGTTACCCCGACAACTTGCTTAATGAAACAGACTGGCACAAGTTTCTCCACTAAACCGTCTCGAGTGAAGAGAACCCCCCAGAGAGTCCAAGTGAGTCTAGTCGACATCTACTCCAGGTACAGTGGGATCTTCTCTCCACCGTCACCTTAGGAAAGAATCCTATAGATTATGGTCACTATGGTTACCAACAAAAACAAATATACCTGGGGGAATAGTCTGTGATCCGATACACACGCAAGGGCAGAGTAGCAAAGCTCAATCCCTTTGAAGGCTCCTCGACATAATCCAAGGTTTACAGACAAGTGACCCCGGCTCCTCGACAATGGTTAATCCGAGGTTTACCATTTGTAATACGTGTATATCTTCTATTGTTCCCAATAAGGAAGGATTGATTACCCCACTGGTTCGGATATGATCTCGTGCTTGACTCCTATAAGAGGAGCTACCCAGAGCATAGATGTAACAATTGGAATTTATCTCCTACCGCAAGATATAGCTACTTGTTTGTTTTAACTATTTTGGAGAGTTAATTACTCGCTACTCCAAGATACTAGCCTAAGCTATGTTGGTGATAAAGAACCCTAGAAATAAAAAGATTTCTAGATAAATTTTACTTTAAGCGTTATTTTTATGGTTGTTTCTTAAGTCAAAAGGTGTGGAGATGAAACTTTATGGTATGAAGACTCGACTCCAAAACACTAAAAATGCACCTAAGATGATAGCCAATCCTTTTTCTTCAATGAATTTCTAGCTAAAGAAAGAGTTGAGAATGCAATTGCTTGAAAAACAAATCTTTCCTTAACAAACAAATAAAAAGAAAAACTTTTTTGTCTTTTTCAATAAACTAAAAAACAAGACTAATAATTATGCTCACAAAAAATATCCCTTTCTTTTTCCACTCAAAAACTACAAAAACAAACTTTTTCAGAAGAGAGTTGTTTTTGTTTTTTTGTTAATTTCTAGAAAACACTCAAAACTATTAAAAATCTAATCTTGAGATCTATAACTTCTAAAAATCTAATTGAAGTAAAAGCTTACAAAATTTCTTTTCGATGATGTTTTACTTAGTTATCAGCAAACTAAGGACTAATTCATTCAGAATAACAAATTAATCAAAAAACAACCAGCTTATGTTTTCTTTTTTAAAAATGAAATCCAAAACTTTCAAAACAAGTTCTTTCGAAGCTTCGCAAAGAGAAAAACGAGATGTATTCCTCACCTAAGGCAGATTTTACAAATCAGTCAGACTCATAAAGAAGACCAGCAAAAACGAGGGTGATCTGAGGTTTCTAAGGCTTCTAAGCTCTGAGTTACTACAAAGACCAAACGAAAATCAAGCCAGGCACACAAAACTTCTAGAAATTCACCTAAAACCAAAATGCCAATGGAATTCACCTACAAAAAGTTTCTGACAAGACACATGCAGATCTGGGCAGAGGCTAAAACACATAAACAAATCCTAAGCTTAACTGAATGAGAAGATTTTAATTTTTTCAAAAATTTGACAGGGTCCGCAGGCTCCCAGTATAACCAGGTGCGGTACCGCTCTATGTAATAAATCAACAGTGTGGGGATGTTCGCACTGTGTTACAACCAAAACGTGTGGTCCTCTTTCAAAAGCGTGAAAAACAAAAACAATTCAAAATCTAAAGAAACTACCCAATCCCACACACATCAAGCAAAAACCAGAAACAGAGAAAAAGTTTCTCAAGACAAAGTAAAAGTAAAGGCAAAAAACCAAAATTCAAGTCCCCAGCAGAGTCGCCATTTTTTCGGCCAGATAAATTGTTCTTGCAGACAAGACTGATCTCCCTAGTATCTACAGATATCTAGCGACAAGCAAGACAAGCAAATTCTATCTGTCTCTAAATATTGTGATTTATAAATAAAAGCCAAGAGATGTTTTAAACCCTACCTCAAGTCCAACGCTAGTTTGTGGCAGCCACACTCCGACAGTCCAAATGAGTTTGCTTTTAAAGAACTTGCAAACACAAACAAGCACACATCAAATAACACCTGCATAGCCAATATAATAAACCATATTTATCATGATGATCAAGGAATTCATGAAATAAACCATAGAAGACAACTTATTGAGAAAAATGAACTTGATTGTATTAACTTTAAACAAAGAAGAACTTTACAACCTTGGTGCCTTGATGTTGTACAAGTTCCTCCCAGGGTCCAGCAAGAATCTCCTCTACTTTAACAAGCTTCACAGTCTTCCCAATGAGATCAAAAGGTATGTAATCTCTCCTCTCAAGCTCAATTAGGAAGTATAAATTCCAATAGCATTTACCCCCAAAAATATTCATCTTTCAACCTCCCTAGCAACCAGCCCAATGCCTCATTTTATAGTGCAGAGGAAGGAAGTTACCAGGTCCACCTTCAAAGGGATAGAGTCCTCATTCAAAGGGATAAGCTCCTCTCATCAAGGGGTTAGCTCCTTTAGTTATGGGATGCATGAACCACCTAGGAGCGAACTTGCCACCTCAATATTGCTTCTAGAATCGTTCAGAATTAACCCAAAGTGAGTTTTTAATAATAAACTTGCGCCTTTTTGAATTTTACAGGGGACCGCACCCTTTCCTTTAGAGACAGAGTGGGCAGGTCCACAGGGGACATGACCAGTGGGTGTGGGACCGCAGGTAATGCTAAGAGAAAGTGCGGAACCAGAGTTTTAGAGATTTTCAAGGACTTTCTCTCATTTTTAATGCTTGACATGAAGAGTTGAGGTTTAAGACTTACATAGGAGGACAGTATGAGTGGTGATAGACTCATATTGACTGCAGAATGTCATGGTGACAATATTTTGTGCAACAGGATGGTTGGCCGAATGGTTGGTGCATCATCTTACATTGATTTATGTACGGGTGCAAAAGGAATAGTGCGAGGGGTCGGAATCCAAGATTTCTTGGAGGCCCTAATACCCCTGGTTCTCTTTAGATGGACGCAATACCACTCTTTGGGTGGTATATGGTTTATCTCATGCATTTCAAGCGGGAAGCGGTTTTTCTGAAATGGGAGCAATTCCATTCATCTAGCTACACATGGGCAAGAGGCGGGACCGAATACTGCCCTCATCGCACGCTAATGTTCGGTGCTTTTGACCCATGCGATATGAGCCTGGGTCGTCGGATTAAACAAGATGGATCTACGGTTAGGAATGATCGTGCATGTAGGTGGGTCCAGGGGGTTAAGCGTCGTAAGTCTAGGTACCGCGAAATCTTCCACTACTAGAATCCAGGGTTTCTTAGCAGCCCTAATACCCCTGCTTCTCTTTCGATGGATGCAATACCACTCTCTGGGTGGTATATGGTTTATCACATGCATTTCAAGTGGGAAGCGGTTTTTCTAAAATGGGAGCGATTCCATTCATCTAGCTACATTTGGCCAAGAGGTGGGACTGAATACCACCCTCATCGCGCACTAATGTTCGGTGCTTTTGACCCGTGCGATATGAGCCTCTGCCGTCGGATTAAGCAAGGTGGATCTACGGTCAAGATTAATCGTGCATGTAGGTGGGTCCAGGGGGTTAAGTGCCGAATGTCTAGTACCGTGAAATCTTCCTTTGTCGTTGGATCCGGCATTGAGATTTAACAGTAAATATTAAAGATGCAAGTCTAGATGAGGAATATATTCTGTAACTCTTTCGTTTCATGGCAGGAATCGATTATTTTAGCACGTTCAACAGGTTCGTGAGTTATTTCCCCAGGTGAACCCAAAATCCTTTCAGATTGGCACTTTTTTTCTCTTCGGCTTTGACCAGGTTGTTGGACCAGGTTGTCCTATAGGCATTTGAACCGAAGTCTAAATTGTAGGTCCAGACTGAGGTAAAGATGCTTGAGGAATTGATGCAGGAATAATAGAAACTGGAGCTGCCGATACTCCAAAAGTAGGTGGGGTAGATTAAACAGATGTTGCAGTAGTTGCAGCAGTCGTTTGAGGTGGAGTTCGAGGCGAACTAGGCCCAGGCTGAGAAACTAAACCAGGTGCAGAAGTTTGAATAGTAGGCTGGATAGGTTGCTGGGTTGAACCAGAAACCAAGGGTTGTCCAGATTGAGATGACAGCTACACATTCGGTTGCAAGATCTGTTGAGATTGAGATGGATCCCACACTACATTCATTCCGGGGTATGGACCCATAGAAGGTTGAGCATATTGAGGACCATAACCTTGTTGAGGGTAGGGTTGATAATTCAAAGGTACATTTCCAGCTCCTTGGACAAATGATTGACCTAAAGGTGGTTGGAAACCTTGGGTTGGGT
This sequence comes from Pinus tabuliformis, assembly GCA_031772625.1. Taxonomy (NCBI): domain Eukaryota; kingdom Viridiplantae; phylum Streptophyta; class Pinopsida; order Pinales; family Pinaceae; genus Pinus; species Pinus tabuliformis. The sequence goes on along the minus strand of CM062819.1, from coordinate 75,771,561 downwards.
ACTGACCTTGAGGTTGATAACCTTGAGGCACGTACTGAAGCTGGGGTTGACCTTGAGGTACATATTGATACTGGGTTTGACCTTGAGGTACGTACTGAGTCTGGGGTTGACCTTGAGGAATGTACTGTCATGAAGGTATGTCCTTGAGGTTGCCCCCCAGGCGGTAACTGGGTACCTTGAGGTTGCCCCCCAGGCGATAATTGAGGACCTTGAGGTTGCCCCTCAGGCGGTAACTGACTACCTTGAGGCTACGGATTTGGAATGGTACCTGACATCATAAGAATGTCTTCTACACTCAACGGTTTAGTTCCGTTATTACCAGTTAATAACCCTTGTTCAACAGGTTGAGGAGATGCTCCCAAAAAAGTACCAGTAAGTGACTGATACCTAGAAGGAACAGAAGGACCGCCATATAAAAATGTTTCTGGAGATTGAGAAAACATGGATGATTGTCTCGACATATTCAAAGGAGGATAATAACCTCTAGGTGTTGGATGAAAAGGAATGTGAGGCGGTGAAAAACTTAGTCCCGGGTTTTCTAGAAAATTGGTCAATGAAAGATACCAAGCGTCCCTCCTAGGTGGACTGTAAAAGATCGATTCACTCTCCCTAAGTTCTATAGTTGGTTGATTTTCAGGGATAGATATACCTTCTTCTGGAGTGACAAGTTCTTCAATAGTAATAAGTCCAGAAGGAAGATTTTGGGTAATGACTCTTCCTACCCTGGGTGAACCAGGACCACTAGAAGTTGGAGAAGCAAATCCTGATGATGGAGTAGCAGTAGGTTCAGTTTTAGGTTCAGAAATTTCAGGTTCCTCGGCTAATTCACTAGTAGAAGAAAAACTATCAGTAACCTCATAAAATGAAATTGGTTCAATAATATACTCTGGTGCTTGGACTTGATAATCAAGATGCACAACTAAAGAAGTTTCTCCTTCTTCTGGGGACCGAACTCTACTATCACTAGGAGTTACAAGAGCTCGTAGCCCTTCAAGCTGGCTTGGTGCATACTCGGGAGGTTGCCCCTGACGTCTACAGCACTGTCTCAGTAATTCAGCCACGATTAAATATTTTAATTACTTCACATGCAAACAAAGAAAAATCTCAATAAAGCCACCTAAAGTCTCTAAAGAACCAAACAATTTGAATCACACGCCTAAAGAATCTAGGAGTTCAAACCACACAAAAACAGTAACTTTCCATACCGAAAACACTAGTTGGTGATGAAATCCAACGTCGCAGAATTCAATACAGAAATGACGGTTGGAACAGTTACCCCGACAACTTGCTTAATGAAACAGACTGGCACAAGTTTCTCCGCTAAACCGTCTCGAGTGAAGAGAACCCCCCAGAGAGTCCAAGTGAGTCTAGTCGACATCTACTCCAGGTACAGTGGGATCTTCCCTCCACCGTCACCTTAGGAAAGAATCCTATAGATTATGGTCACTATGGTTACCAACAAAAACAAATATACCTGGGGGAACAGTCTGTGATCTGATACACACGCAAGGGCAGAGTAGCAAAGCTCAATCCCTTTGAAGGCTCCTCGACATATCCAAGGTTTACCAACAAGTGACCCCAGGCTCCTCGACAATGGTTAATCCGAGGTTTACCGTTTGTAATACGTGTATATCTTCTATTGTTCCCAATAAGGAAGGATTGATTACCCCACTGGTTCAGATATGATCTCGTGCTTGACTCCTATAAGAGGAGCTACCCAGAGCATAGATGTAACAATTGGAATTTATCTCCTACCGCAAGATATAGCTACTTGTTTGTTTTAACTATCTTGGAGAGTTAATTACTCGCTACTCCAAGATACTAGCCTAAGCTATGTTGGTGATAAAGAGCCCTAGAAATAAAAATATTTCTAGATAAATTTTACTTTAAGCGTTATTTTTATGGTTGTTTCTTAAGTCAAAAGGTGTGGAGATGAAACTTTATGGTGTGAAGACTCGACTCCAAAACACTAAAAATGCACCTAAGATGATAGCCAATCCTTTTTCTTCAATGAATTTCTAGCTAAAGAAAGAGTTGAGAATGCAATTGCTTGAAAAACAAATCTTTCCTTAACAAACAAATAAAAAGAAATTTTTTTTTGTCTTTTTCAATAAACTAAAAAACAAGACTACTAATTATGCTCACGAAAAATATCCCTTTCTTTTTCCACTCAAAAACTACAAAAACAAACTTTTTCAAAAGAGAGTTGTTTTTTTTTTTTTGTTAATTTCTAGAAAACACTTAAAACTATTAAAAATCTAATCTTGAGATCTATAACTTCTAAAAATCTAATTGAAGTAAAAGCTTACAAAATTTATTTTCGATGATGTTTTACTTAGTTATCAGCAAACTAAGGACTAATTCATTCAGAATAACAAATTAATCAAAAAACAACCAGCTTATGTTTTCTTTTTTAAAAATGAAATCCAAAACTTTCAAAACAAGTTCTTTCGAAGCTTCGCAAAGAGAAAAACGAGATGTATTCCTCACCTAAGGCAGATTTTACAAATCAGTCAGACTCATAAAGAAGACCAGCAAAAACGAGGGTGATCTGAGGTTTCTAAGGCTTCTAAGCTCTGAGTTACTACAAAGACCAAACGAAAATCAAGCCAGGCACACAAAACTTCTAGAAATTCACCTAAAACCAAAATGCCAATGGAATTCACCTACAAAAAGTTTCTGACAAGACACATGCAGATCTGGGCAGAGGCTAAAACACATAAACAAATCCTAAGCTTAACTGAACAAGAAGATTTTAAGTTTTTCAAAAATTTGACAGGGTCCGCAGGCTCCCAGTATAACCAGGTGCAGTACCGCTCTATGTAATAAATCAACAGTGTGGGGATGTTCACACTGTGTTACAACCAAAACGTGTGGTCCTCTTTCAAAAGCGTGAAAAACAAAAACAATTCAAAATCTAAAGAAACTACCCAATCCCACACACATCAAGCAAAAACCAGAAACAGAGAAAAAGTTTCTCAAGACAAAGTAAAAGTAAAGGCAAAAAACCAAAATTCAAGTCCCCCGCAGAGTCGCCATTTTTTCGGCCAGATAAATTGTTCTTGCAGACAAGACTGATCTCCCTAGTATCTACAGATATCTAGCGACAAGCAATACAAGCAAATTCTATCTGTCTCTAAATATTGTGATTTATAAATAAAAGCCAAGAGATGTTTTAAACCCTACCTCAAGTCCAACGCTAGTTTGTGGCAGCCACACTCTGACCGTCCAAATGAGTTTGCTTTTAAAGAACCTGCAAACACAAACAAGCACACATCAAATAACACCTGCATAGCCAATATAATAAACCATATTTATCATGATGATCAAGGAATTCATGAAATAAACCATAGAAGACAACTTATTGAAAAAAATGAACTTGATTGTATTAACTTTAAACAAAGAAGAACTTTACAACCTTGGTGCCTTGATGTTGTAGAAGTTCCTCCCAGGGTCCAGCAAGAATCTCCTCTACTTTAACAAGCTTCACAGTCTTCCCAATGAGATCAAAAGGTATGTAATCTCTCCTCTCAAGCTCAATTAGGAAGTCTAAATTCCAATAGCATTTACCCCCAAAAATATTCATCTTTCAACCTCCCTAGCAACCAGCCCAATGCCTCATTTAATAGTGCAGAGGAAGGAAGTTACCAGGTCCACCTTCAAAGGGATAGAGTCCTCATTCAAAGGGATAAGCTCCTCTCATCAAGGGGTTAGCTCCTTTAGTTATGGGATGCATGAACCACCTAGGAGCGAACTTGCCACCTCAATATTGCTTCTAGAATCATTCAGAATTAACCCAAAGTGAGTTTTTAATAATAAACTTGCGCCTTTTTGAATTTTACGGGGGACCGCACCCTTTCCTTTAGAGACAGAGCGGGCAGGTCCACAGGGGACATGACCAGTGGGTGTGGGACCGCAGGTAATGCTAAGAGAAAGTGCGGAACCAGAGTTTTAGAGATTTTCAAGGACTTTCTCTCAGTTTTAATGCTTGACATGAAGAGTTGAGGTTTAAGACTTACATAGGAGGACAGTATGAGTGGTGATAGACTCATATTGACTGCAGAATGTCATGGTGACAATATTTTGTGCAACAGGATGGTTGGCCGAATGGTTGGTGCATCATGTTACATTGATTTATGTACGGGTGCAAAAGGAATAGTGCGAGGGGCCAGAATCCAAGATTTCTCGGAGGCCCTAATACCCCTGGTTCTCTTTAGATGGACGCAATACCGCTCTTTGGGTGGTATATGGTTGATCTCATGCATTTCAAGCGGGAAGCGGTTTTTCTGAAATGGGAGCAATTCCATTCATCTAGCTACACATGGGCAAGAGGCGGGACCGAATACTGCCCTCATCGCACGCTAATGTTCGGTGCTTTTGACCCATGCGATATGAGCCTGGGTCGTCGGATTAAATAAGATGGATCTACGGTTAGGAATGATCATGCATGTAGGTGGGTCCAGGGGGTTAAGCGTCGTAAGTCTAGGTACCGCGAAATCTTCCACTACTAGAATCTAGGCTTTCTTAGCAGCCCTAATACCCCTGCTTCTCTTTCGATGGATGCAATACCACTCTCTGGGTGGTATATGGTTTATCACATGCATTTCAAGTGGGAAGCAGTTTTTCTAAAATGGGAGCGATTCCATTCATCTAGCTACATTTGGCCAAGAGGTGGGACTTAATACCGCCCTCATCGCGCACTAATGTTCGGTGCTTTTGACCCATACGATATGAGCCTCTGCCGTCGTATTAAGCAAGGTGGATCTACGGTCAGGATTAATCGTGCATGTAGGTGGGTCTAGGGGGTTAAGTGCCGAATGTCTAGTACCGTGAAATCTTCCTCTGTCGTTGGATCGGGCATGGAGATTTAACGGTAAATATTAAAGATGCAAGTCTAGATGAGGAATATATTCTGTAACTCTTTCGTTTCATTGCGGGAATCAATTATTTTAGCACGTTCAACAGGTTCGTGAGTTATTTCCCCAGGTGAACCCAAAATCCTTTCAGATTGGCACTTTTTTTCTCTTCGGCTTTGATGTTAGAGGTAAAGTGTGGGCTTGGTGCCAGTTCGAATTGTATCTCGTCCGTCGGATTTATGTGGGAAGTTCGTACAGCCTCAACATTTTCTGTCTTTTGAGATTTTTGAGGTTTTGTAAGTAGGGTTCGAGGTTTTTTCCTTTAGCTCGATGCCCTTGGTAGAAAGGGAATAGTTTTTACTTGGTCCATAGTCCCTCGTGGGCTGTTGTATTATATGTAATTTATTTTCCAATTTAATGAAATAGAAGGTATGACTCTTGCTTCAACAAAATAAAGTACTCTCATTGAAGAAATAACTCAACTAAAAATTTGTTTAGAAGAAGCTAAATTAGCTAAAGCAGTTTTCAAGAAACAAGTTCTAGAAAAGGAAATGCACTGTGAAAATTTAGAACTTGAAATAGTCAGTCTAAGAAAGGAACTTGAGAAAACAAGGGCTCTAAATTTTAGATTTCTAAAGGATCTAAGACTGTATAATAAATGATCAAAGAGAAACACTCTTCTCTAATAAAAATAGGTCATGGATACAGTTCAAATGGTGAAACATCAAAAACTATGAAATCTTTTGAAACAAGTACAAAACACTACGTCAATGTAGTAAAAGGAAGCAGTCATCAGAATTGTAATTCTCAGCAAAAGATTGAAGGATCAAATCCTTCTCATGCAAAACAAACTTACCGTAATCAAAGGGAAATCTACTCAATAAGGTATTATACTCCTAAGTATTCCTACTAAAATGGTCAATGCTTCACTTATCACAATTTTGGTCACAAAGTCATTCGTTGTGTTTCCTTATAAAACTCTTATGACTAGAGAAGAAATAAAACAAAAGAATGAGATCGGGGCAAAGAAATATTATTATAATGTTTTCTAACCTCTTCAAAATGAAATTGAATGTTCTCTTTGCAATAAATTTGGTTATAAAGAAACTGAATGTAGAAGCAGAATGTTACCATCTTACCAACATGAATAGAAGATAATACCACCCAAGGTATGGAAAAAGAAAATTACAGATATTGAATATCGTGGTCTATATTTGTATGCGGGAGATCAAGAAAATATGTGGTACATCGACAACGAATGTTCAAATCATATGACAAGTGACAAAGATAAGTTTATTTCTTTTAATGAAATAAAGAAAGAAAAGACTGTAACTTTTGTTAATAACTCACCGATTGTTATCAAGGGTAAAGGAACTGTATTTTTGAATAAAAGGGTCAAGGCTAGAAATGTATTATTTGTTCATGGATTAAGACATAACTTATTAAGTGTTAGTCAAATGTGTGACCAAGGGAATGAAATTATTTTCAAATCAAAGAATTGTGTGGTAAGAAATATGGATACATGTAAGATCATAATAAAGTGAAAAAGAAATCCATGCAATGTCTATGTCTTAGAAGGCGGGCAAGAGCATTTTTATTTATGTAAATCTGAAGAAAGATGGCTTTGGCACAAAAGGTTGGGGCAACTTAGATTTTCTCAATTATACAAATCAAGCAAAATGGGAGTAGTTCATCACTTGCCCAACATCTCTCCACTCGAAAATAACATCTCCAAATCATGTCAATTTGGTAAGCAGACCAGAGTTCAGTTTTAAGCTAAAGAAGGCACTTCAAATAAGCCACTTGAACTTATTCATACATATTTATGTGGCCCTATGAGAAAGAAGTCTCCTCATGGTGAGAAATAGTTCATATTATTCATTTATTATTTTACAAGAATGTGTTGGATTGGCTTACTAAAACATAAATATGAAGCATTTGATAAATTTAAAGTATTCAATACTCTCATAGAAAATTAGTTAGATTTGAAAATCAAATGTCTTAGATGTAATAGAGGAGGACAATTTATATCATATGTGTTTTTCAATTTTTGTGAACAACATGACATCAAAAGGAAATTGTCCATAGCTAAGACTCCTCAAAAAAATGGAGTGGCAGAAAGAATGAATAGAACAATCCAAAAAATGGCAAGTGTCATGCTTGATGAGTCAGGAACACCTCACACCCTCTAGGGAGAAGTAGCACATACAACTATGGATATACTTAACAAAGCTCATGTTTGAGTAAACAATGATAAAACTCCACATGAATTGTGATTTGGTAAGCCTGCCAATGTCAAACACTTTAGAATTTTTAGAAGAAAATGTTACATAAAGAAAAATGATGATAAGCTTGGAAAGTTTGAATCTAGAGTTGATGAAGGAATCCTTCTTGGATACTCTTCTAGAAGCAAGGGATATAAATGTTATAATAAAAGTCTTCAAAATATTGTTGAATGCATATATGTTGTGATTGATGAACCATCCATAGGTAACAAAAGAAAATCACCATCAGATGATGAACCTCTCCCTACTACAAGCCAAAAGGTTGTAGGAGAAGGAAATAAGAAGCATCAGAAGAAGGAAATGAAAATATAGATACATCAGAAAAGACTCCTTCAAGGTATGTTCAGAAAAATCATCCTAAATCTCAAATTCTAGGTGAAAAGGAAGCAAGAATACAAACTAGAAAGAAATCTTTCTAGAACTTCAAGAAACTTAGCCTTACTATCCACAATTGAACCCCAACATATAAATCAAGCAAGAAAAGATGAATGTTGGGTTAAGGCAATGCATGAAGAACTTGATCAAATAGCAAAGAACCATGCATGGGAATTAGTACCAAGGCCTTATGATAAAAATGTTATTGGGACAAAATGGCTGTTCAAGAACAAACTAAATGAAAATGGAGAAGTTATTTGAAACAAAGAAATACTTGTATGAAAAGGCTATGCTCAACAGGAAGGGATATACTTTAAAGAAACTTTTGCACTTATAGCTAGAATTAAAGCCATAAAATTGTTTCTTACATTTTCAAGCTTCCATAAATTTAAACTATATCAAATGGATGTTAAATATGAATATCTAAATGGGGATATAGAAGAAGAAGTTTATATTGAAAAACCTCAAGGGCTCATTCTTGGAAATGATAAAAATCTTGTTTGAAAACTTAAAAATGCATTGTATGGGTTAAAACAAGATCCTCGTGCATGGTACTATCGTCTTGACAAGTATCTTCAACAACAAGGCTTCAAAAAGGGGTCTGCAGATAGAAACCTATATATCAAATTTGATAAATACAAATTTTTTGATAGTTTTTGTCTATGTAGATGACATCATATTTGGTAGTAATACATAATCTATGAGTCAAGGATTTGCTTTAGTTATGCAGCAAGAATTTTAAATCTCTCTACTTGGTGAACTAACATACTTTCTTGGTCTCAAGCTCAACAAACTAAGAATGGTATCTTTCTTTCTCAAACCAATTACCTCAAACAAATTTTGAAGAAATATGGAATGGAAGACTTCATGCCTGTATGCACACCAATGGTAACAAGATTCAATCTTAATCAAAATGACGATTCTCCTTCTGTTAATCAACCATAATACAAATCTATGATTGGCAACTTGCTCTACCTTATAAGTACAAGACCAGACGTTATGCATGCGGTTGGAATTTCTGGATGATCTCAAGCAAATCCTAAGGAAAATCATCTTCACACAGTTAAGAGAATATTCAAGTATCTACAAGGAACTCAATATTTTTGTCTATGGTATCCCAAAAATGTAGACTTTACACTTCATGCTTACACTGATACAAATTGGGCAGGTAATATTGATGATGGAAAGAGTACTAGTGGAGTAGAATTTTATTTGGGACCCTACTTAGTTTCATGGTTTAGAATGAAACAAAGCTCCTTTTCCTTATGCATCTTTCTATACTCAGTTTCTATGGATGAGCCAAGCATTGCAAGATATTCAAGTCACTTGTCCTAAACCTGTACCTATTCTCTGTGACAATACTAGAACCATAAGTATCTCTAAGAATCCTATCATGCACTAAAAAAAGAAGCAAATTCCAATCAAATACCATTTTCCAGAGAGAGCAGATGCTTGAACAAAAGGTTAAACTAGAGTATGTTCCTTCAAAAGAATAAGTTGCAGATATATTTACAAAGTCACTGCCACGTGATTTCCTTGAATATCTCATATAGAAATTAGGAACGATTTCTTCCTCATCACTCTGCTAATTGTTCTAATAGGTATATCATGTACAAGGGGGTTACGGATGTAAATTTACTACAATTTACTTTCTATACATGGATAGTGTGAAGGATAGTCATGTATATACATAGTTTCAGAGTTAGATAGATGTGTATACATCTCAGTGATTGAAAATGAGTGGCACAGATTAAAGTGGAGCCTCCTATATACCTTCATCATTTCATGTTTGGTATTCTAGTTCTGAAATTGGTTTACTACAGTCTATTGGGGATCAACTTATGTCCCTATATTTCCTTGTTGGAATTATGATTTCCTAAGCATGTCTTGTTGTATATCTTTGCTTATGTCTAGATGTTTCTACTGTTACTACTGAAGATTTATATGATGTTGTTTTGTCACTAGTTATCAATTATGTATGGATTCAAAATGATAAAGGTATGAATGATGCCTATCTGTTGATATGCTTAATGAGGAGGATGTGTATGATATGGTCAGTATTGATGTTGATTGGCTGGAGTTACTTGGTGATTCTTGGATTCATTGCAGACTTGGTCCATGTTGATGATGTTGGAAAGATTGATGTTATATTGCTTTATGTTACATAGCTTCTTGATTATGTTCATGATGATTCTATGTTGTTGTGATCATATGTTCAGATTGCAGGTTCCTATATGGTGTATAGTGGTTGCTAATGACTATCGTGATCTTGCTACCTCATTGCTGATGTCCCATTTTTGGTAATAATTGTAATTATGTATCTTGACGTAAAGGTCATGAAAGGACCCATATTGTAAATCATTGTAAAATTTAGTCATATATGGGATATTGGGAGCAAGTCATGTAATGAATGTAATCTCATTATGTTGGGACATTGATGTAATTTTTTTTGATCTAATATGTAAACCCCACAAGTTGGGTAATTAATGTAATCATGAGTGCATAGACTCAATGGTCATAGGAAATGTCCTTTGGTTGAGTCATCAAGTCTTGTAATCTATTGAACTTCAGAAAGTTTAGCATATGCTCAGTGGGAGCATGGTCAGTAAGTAATTATCATATTCAATAGATTAGACCTCCAATGATTCTCTTTAGAAAGGGGGAGACAAGCCTTCATTCAATATTGGTCAACCCTTTTCCCTTGATGTCAAAGGGGGAGAGAAGCTTAGTGTTTGGAGATAATTCTTGGTGATAAGTCTTGATATTTGTAGGTGTGTTTGCACATTTTTACAAGAATGACCAAACACCATAGTGGTTGCCATCAAGTCTAAAGGGGGAGATTGTTGACATTGCAATTAATGTGTTTTCCTTGATGGAATCCTACTTGATAAAGATGTCAACATTGTGATAACATGATGGTTATGTAGATTGATACAAATGCTACAAATTGTATCGACAGAGAAATGAAAGTTTAGAGACATATGGATGTTAAAGGTGAAGTTTCAGAAAGTATACACGGATCTTATGAAGAAGGGTTGCATACATACAAAGGTCCTATAAGGGGAAGTCACGTACATAATCTTTACCATGGTAACTTGAATACCATGGTATTGGACCATATTAAGTGGTGCAACAACGGTTATTTGATATCGTCAAATAATACTAATGACATTACCAAGGGATTTACCTAAGGTATTGGCTAAGGCTAAAACTATATAAGGGGATGGAGATCAAGATGTCAAGCATGAAAGTGATTAATTGTTTATGAATTATTTGATTTGAAACAGGGGTGCATCAGGGAGCATGGAAATGAATCAGATCTGGTAGATATGAAAGGAATACATATTGCTTGATCTATTTGTGTATGTAGTTAACAATGATAGATCTATGATGATGGTATGAATTTGAAGATGATAATGTATGACTATGATAGTGTGTATGCCAATATTTGGGTTTGACAAAAATTGAGAAGGTATGATTCAATGATTTTATATTTGTACGCTAATTTTCTTCTGAATGGTCGCATACATATGATGATCTATTTTTGTAGGGTCGTGTAGATATTATGAGATATGGTCTACAATTTGTTGAGATCAATACGTTGGTGTTATGCATGATAGTCAAATACATATGTTTATTTATACTATGGTAGTCGTGTATATATGTTAGGGTTTGCAGTGAATTTTGATGATGACACCTGATGAGTTTTTCTCTATTTTTTGTTGTCTATCAATGATGTCTTTATCTTGATGATTTGTGTCTAACTATGATGATTGGGCTAGTTGATTGGAAATAATGTTATAGTGTGGGGATCTGTGATTGGTTTAATATTATGTTATTGTTATATGCACGATCCACTAATTGATTCAACATTACAGTTATTCATGATTCAGTTTGCAGTAATTTAAGATCTGTACGCAGGTGTTATACAAAGGAGTCATGTACATATGTGAGTTTTGTTCAGTACAATCACATATAGAATCTGATTTTTGTTGATTCTGGTTGGGTTCTATATTCAGTGATTTGATGCTTCAAAAATTCAATTGATTTGCAGTGTTACAGTGACTCAGATTTAGTGCTTCAGTTTGACATGGTTTTTTGGGATTATTGTTGATATGGGTCCAATTTGAAAATGTGATGAAATGTGCCCTACAGGTTGTTTGATGATTATTTGACAGGTGGATCTAGTCTGAAACATTCTGAAAAGTGGTCCACATGGAGCTGAGAGTTGCAACCTTCAGAAAGGGAGTAGGATATTCCTTCTAGTAGAAGTTGGTAAACAAGATTAGGGGGTTGTAGCTCCCTTCTAGCATGTGTTGGAGAATGGGTGGAGGTTGTAGTGTACTGTAGGTACCTTTTTACCAAGGTTGTATAAGAGGTTCCCAACGAGACTTGGCTATTAGGAGCCAACAAGAGAGGAGGAAGCCTCATCCTTGAGAACTAAATTTAGGAAAAAAACCACTAGATCTCATGTGAAGGTAGGATAAACCCTCCCTCCAGAAGAAATTTCCAAGAAAATACTTAGAGTCCTAAGAAATACTAGCCCAACTGGGAAAGGGCAAAGAGTGGAGATTCTCATTGAAAGAAAACCCACGAGAGAAGACACAATAACCTCAACTAGACTCGAGAAGCACAAAATCTATAAGATAAAAAATGATAGCTTAGGATTGCCATATTATTGATCTCTTAATTCTATTTTCTAATAGTCAAAATTCTCTTTTCTAAGATTCAAAATTTTGATATTTAATATTCGATATATTAATTATTTATATGAAATTAAATTAAGTTATTTATGGTTTAATTTTTAAGAAATAAGATTATTTTTTATTATTTTTATTTATTTTAAATAAATTGATTTATTTTTAAAAATAATTAATGAATAAATTTAGAGTTGAAATCAATTTAATTTATATTTTTCAACATACAACTTAAATTCCCGAAAAACATTGAACAAATGTAAAAACCTTATTTATGATAAAGTTAAATGAATAACCCAATTACAAACAACATTATTTTTTAAATCCTCTTTTAAAATGAAAATTTTTACATGTTCAATAATTTACAATCCCCTTCTTCGAGATCTTTTTTTTTTAAATGAATTTCATGAACAACTTTCTCTACATCATGGTGGTGTAAGCATCAATAGTCACATATTTGGTCCTACAAATATATCAAAGAATAATAAGACTTTGTAATATCTTGCATGAAATTATTTTTATGATAAATTGTTTGCATATTTTAGTGTTATAAATATGTGAAAGAATGTTAAATTTTTTTCGATGATGTTGATTAACATTTACTAGGATTTATATGGTTTATTGGCCTTTAATAATGTAAGAGATTAATCAAAATTCTTTAACATTTTATATCTATGTTAGAAAATAAGTGAGAGAAGAATTTCAAGATCACCATAGTTTGTTTTATGTTAGAAGGTCAATAAGGCTCGTAGTGTGACAAATATTTTGAAAATTAGCTCAAGTGTGAGTATAAGATGGACAATCTAAGAGGAATTTTTTTTCATCTTCAAACCCTCATAGGATTGCACAAGTGACAAACCTTTTCATCCCATGGTGTTTTGGGAATTGACCAACACCCAATTTCACTTTGAAGATCATGAGAATTAGTTCTAATCTTTGAAATGTTTATTTTCTTCTTAACACTAGTCAAGACAAAGAGATAAGTTGGGTTTTTGAGATTGGGGTTGACCACCTCCTTATAATATCTAAGTTTTGTTTTTTCACTCCAACTCTTTGTTTCTTCATTATTTCCCCTTAAATGTGGAAGTAATAATATTTTTAATATTATATGGATTCTACAAGATGATCTCCTCCATTATTTTGCATTGGCCTAGCCAAGACTAGGCATCATTATGTCACCCTTGCTTGAGCCGAAGGTGGGGGTTTTGGCTAGATTTCAAAGCAATTTTGGTAAAGTTACTCTTGGTGTCCCATGTTCTATAATGCCTTCTTATACATATTAAGATACTTAGTCATAGCCATGCTTTCAATGGGGGAAAAGAGGATAGGTTAGGGAATATTCCCTTTAATCTTGACGTTACAAGTTATAAATAGCATTTGTAAATGTTATGAAACCAACTCACAAAAAGATAGAAAAGATAGATCAAGGCCTTAGAATTCAGCCTCTTCGAGGGGGCAACCTCATTTACATTAAATAAATGAACGATTCTTGGATGATACAAATGAAAAGACCTCCTTTCCATATATAGGAGTCTAAGGGGTCATAACATAATCAGAGCCGACATAACAATAATAATGTAAGGGCACAATAATAACAATAGTGGGCTTCTATGGGGCACAATAGTAACAATATGGGCACTACATGGGTACATCAATATAATAAGTGGGTTGTATTAATAACAATAAGGGGTTACACTAGTAGTATAGGGCCTCTCCTTCAAAAAGCGTTGTCCTCAACGCTTGAGTAGTTCTTGATGCTTCTATATAAAATTCTTGTCCTCCCATGTGGAATCTTCAGTGGGTAAGTTCTTCCAATTGATGAGATACTCTGAAATTGATTGATTTCGTAGCTGTCAGGTTCTTGTTTCTGTGACTGCTCCAGGTTCCAATATGATTTTTCCTTCCTCTTCAATTTCTAGCAATATTGTTTGAATGGGGATCTTTTGCAACTTTTGAATAAGTGGCCATACTTCTCCGTCCTTCTTCCATTCATCCCTTGCTTCGTTTATCCAATCTGGTTGGATAATAGAAATAGCACAAAACAATTCTTCCACATCCTCATCCTTGAAGAGTCTTCCCATTCAGTAAGGTCGCCATTTTTAAGTGCATGTAGTATTGCCAACATTTCCTTCTCATAAATAGCTTCCTTGAGATGTAGCAGTAAAAATACCCAATCACCTACATCAAAACATTTTTCACTACAATGTTGATCTACCTGTTGTTTCGTTTGATTTTGCACCAAAGGGGCGTTATCCTTTAGAAGTTGGAGAACTTGTTGTTGATGCTCGATGTGATCGTTCACAGCCTGAACCATTTTCTTCTTGATATGTCCTTCTATCTCTAGAGTTTGAGGAGTGGTAATTTCTTCCAATCCTTTACAAGATATGGTCGGATTCATTTCTTGATGCTTGATGTGATCTTTCACTTCTTGAACATTTTTCTTCTTAATATGTCCTTCTATCTTGATAGTTTGAGGAGTGGTAATTTCGACCAATGAATTACAAGATATGGTTGGATTCATTTCTTCTTTCTCGATGTGATCTTTCACTTCTTGCACCTTTTTCTTCTTGATATGTCCTTCTATCTTGAGAGTTTGAGGAGTGGTACTTCTTGCCAATTCTTTACAAGATATCGTCTGATTCATTTCTTCTTTCTCTGGGGTGGGGTCCTGGCGTATATCGTCTTCTTTTGATGTTTTTTGATCCTTTTCTTCCTCCTCTTCATATTCTATATAAAATAATTTATTCTCAGTACACTTATGACCTTTAGTGCATTTGCTATCACAATTGTAACAAAGCCCTTTTTCTCTTTTTCTTCCAATTTTTGTGGTGTAACCCTTGTAGGTTGTGGAAGGCTAGGAGAAACAACACTTCCATATTTATAGTTGTGAGAGGTATGCTTCCTAGTTTCCATAATTTTGCTTTCCACTATGTCACAAAGCCCTTTTACTCTTTCCAATTGTTGTGGTGTTTCTCTAAAGAAGGTTTTGCTCTTTGTATCCTCATAATGTGCTATCATTTCCTCCATGAAAATTGACCACGTAACAAGTTGTTTACAAGAACAAAGCCTTTCATACCATAAAAATTGATCCAGTTCTAAATATGAAGATGCAATACATACCTTTTGTAACAGTGGTACACCATGTAGATCAAAATATTGCTCCATCTGAAGTATCCAATTTACCAGATCCTCGCCATCAAACTTCCTCATCTTTCTTTTTCTTGATTTTAGGAGCTCGATCTTGAAACGACTGTAACTCTGTACTTTCGAATCTTTAAGTTCTGAAATTGCAGCTTGTAGTAGCCCTTTGTGTCCTCTTTCCAATGCCACCAGTCTTATCCAAATTGGATTCTCCAAGAAAGAGTTATGCACAATCTCCCAAGATGACTTGATTATAGACCTTTCTAGAAGAGCGAAATTGTATGAAGTGCCACGTGTCACTGTTTTGACCTTTGGCTCGAAAAAATATATACAAGAAACTACAATTTGTCCTCTTTCTGTACCTTCTTACAAAATTTCAATCTGATGCTCAGAGAGAAAGTTATGAGGATTTTCCCCAGGTCACCTGTTTGGAATGTAATTCAGGAGTCTGCAAAAATACCAAGTTCCTCAGATCATATCTCTGCAAATATAGCACAAAAAGCTTTGAAATTTGGACCTGAGATTCAGCACGAAGTCTTCTCAAATCAGTTTTTGTTTTAGCTTTTGAAAATTTGCAGAAAAAGAGTTATAGCAAAAATGCCACAATGACCTATTTGGAGCAGCGAAACCCTAGAATCCAAAGCTCTGATACCAAATGTTATGAAACCAGCTCACAAAAAGATAGAAAAGATAGATCAACGCCTTAGAATTCAGCCTCTTCGAGGAGGAAACCTACTTTACATTAAATAAATGAACAATTCTTGGATGATACAAATGAAAAGACCTCCTTTCTATATATAGGAGTCTAAGGGGTCATAACATAATCAGAGCCGACATAACAATAATAATGTAAGGGCACAATAATAACAATAGTGGGCTTTTATGGGGCATAATAGTAACAAGATGGGCACTACATGGGTACATCAATATAATAAGTGGGTTGTATTAATAACAATAAGGGGTTACACTAGTAGTATAGGGGCATAACAATATCTATTCAGTCTTTCTCCATGATGTTGAAGAAAGTGTAACTAGGTTCGGTCTTCATAATGACTTGTAACTATGATTCTTGAAAAAACAAATTTATTTATTGTATTCCTTGCATCATGGGTTTCATGAGAAATAAGTGTTATTCATAGGTCAAAGACTTCTTCTTGATGTCTTTAGGATTTATCATAATGGATAAGAGTCATTGTAATGTTTATAAAGTCATGTTATACTTGGAAGAAGCCCTCCAAAATGACAAGCACAATCCTCTTTGTCACGTCGGCCTAGAAATTGAATTAAAAGCAGTCATGTCGACTCAAATAAGTAGACACAACAATTCACTGTCACGTCAGCTTAATGTGTGGATCGAACCACTATAAATACCTAGCTAGGGTATTCGCAAAACAAAAAAACAAGATATCAGATCCTTTGCAATCTTCAGATGAGTTCTGAGATCCACATTACAGGAGTATAGATCTCTAATGTCTTTGTAACTAAGGCAGGTAATTATAGTATCAAGTATCTATGTGTCTCAACCTCCTCATGATCACTATCTCGGCATCCTAGTTGAAGTCAATGTCTCGACATATTTACACTCTCAGAATACTATCTCGGTACAGTTACAGTTTCGGCTTAATTGTGATGAAGATGATTTTGATGATCCTACATTAGCACACTCAATCTTGCAGTGACACGCTTTGGTATGATCCCACATCGACACACATTGGCTTGATATATAATCTAGATGCAGTCATGATCTCGGTCTCTGTCATGAATATGATGAAGACATAGTTACGAATTTTTGATCATGAAAAATTTCTCGGTGCAACTCTCATGGATATATACATATCTAAATATAGATCTCGTTGTTATGATGGTGATCTCAATGAAGGCTCAAAGATGATCTTAGTAATGATATCAAAGTGTAGTAATGATCTTAGTGAAGGTGTACCAAACCTCCGGAAAGTTACAGAGATGATCTCGGTGAATGTGAAGTGATGATTTCGATGATGGTGCAACTATGTATAGTGATGATTCTGGTAATGGTGCAACTATTCATGACCTCAGTGATGCAATAAAATTGACCTCTGTATAGCAGCAGTAATGATGATGATCACAACAGTGACAAAGGAGAGGATTGGTGTCTTAGTCTTGGAGTGGCTTAGTAGGTCAAGGGTCATGGTCTTGGTTTTCATCAAGTAGAATCTATATAAGAATAATTTTGTGCAGGTTTTCCTCTTAAAGAGTGAGAGGTTTCGTCCCTGGCAGAAAGGAAACATCTTGTGTTCTTGTCTCTTTTGATTTCGTAGCTATTTGATGAACTAAGAGACATGCTCTAGTAATAATAAGTGAATATTGTGCTAAGAAGAAAAAGTTAAAGCACCTCACAAATAGTTATCATGATAAGAAGAATCCCATTAAAATACATCTGCCCTAGATTCTTCAACATGGTTTTAGAGCTACGGTGTTGAAGTCAAAGGAAGGGCAACAAAAAGAGACATGCAAGGATCAGTTTTCAAGAACGGCGTTAAAGAAAGTTGAGGGGGTTTGTGTTTTCAAAACCTACATCAAGGATTGAAGGACCATTCCACAATAACAGTATATAATGGCAAGTGATTTTGTCTATATAATCAAGGAGAGGGTCTCAAATAATAATAATTTTTATTTTTATTTTTATTTTCTGAAAACATCATCAAAAGACCACCAAGATCCTCATCATGTTGTCTACAAAGAAATGTAGCTCAAAGGACCTCAAAATGAGGATCACATCATATTGGAAAATGTTGAGACCATAGATGAAGTCCTAATCTACACTACAAAGAAAGGCTCTCTCATTTAAAAAGAGGTCATCCAAGAAGAAGCCCTAGTACATCTTCTTCAACCATCATCAAAGTGATCAAGTGGAAGGGTTCATCTTCACTTTTCAAGTAAGTATCTTTCATTTTATAATCAATTTTGGTTAAGTGACTTCATGTTTGCAAGGAGATCTATAAATTGGTTGGGTCATCAAGATTCATTTCATAAGAAACGAGGATAGATATATTCCGTGGAAGAGAATTCATATGAAATTAGTCCTAGGTCCTCTCATCCCTATGTAGCAGGAGAGGTGACATAAAAGAGATATGTGAAATTCTAGAAAATATTCTCTTTGAAATGCAGTGAAGAAGGTCATATCACTTAGACCTGATTGAAGGCATCAAATAATGAAGGGATATCTTCATAAGATCTCAATTGGAAGATCTAGGAGAGATGATAAGAAGATAATCATCATTGTTCTAATTGATAGGTAAGGTAACAAATTTCCATGAATAAGAAGGTCACCTCATTCGACAATTTTTGGTCTCTATGCTAGATAGATAAAGACAAGTTGATGGAAAAAGTATTGAAGGTTAAAGGACTCAAACATGTGCATAAAGGAAAGGGAAGTTTGGTCCTCAAACAAGACAAAATAGTATATCTAAGATTCAATGCTATGGAGATATTATGGAAAGAAAGCTCATATCACCCAAATATGGAGGAAGTTGAAGAAAAAGGCCAAGGAAAGAGAGAGTAACAGATCTCTACTATGATCAAGATGGTATCCCTCACAAAAGGGTCATATCATAATCTCTTAAATATTTTATTATATATATGACCATGATAATAAGATGCATCATGGCATCACGGAAGCATTAGAAACAAGAGCTTGTGACATCACCATGGGAATCATGGAGGACAAAATATATGGCAGTCAAAAATGAAGGATATAGCTCTTGGGAACCTCACTAAACATTGAAGGAAAGGATGAAGTCATATAGGACAAGGCTCACAATACATCAAGTCAAAAAGGAAACATTTTCTAGATGGGGATATGCAAGATCCTCAAGGTTCTCTGATGGAATCCTCATTGGGGGGTTCAATAATCTAGAGATGAAGCAAGTGTTTCATCAGGGACTCCTACTTATGGAATTCATGGGATGGTGGTGTGATGACATGAAGCAGATCAAGGGATTGAAGATCTTTTCAATCAAGGAAGTTGTTGGAAGACGCCTAGATTACCTAAAAGGTAAAATGAGGTATGTATGCTTGCATTTAATATTATAATTTCATGTCATATGGTTGCAAGTAACATGGATCACTACTTCTATCTTAATAAGAATGATCAAGATAAAAAGGATCTCCTCCCCTGAAAGGATAAATTCACACTAGATGAAATCAACATAATATGTCTTCATATGAAGTATGAGGAGGTTGAATACAATTAAGAGACTCCGATTGAAGTATCTTCTTAATGGAATGTGTGAGGAAGGAAGATATCATGACATATGAAACCACGATGAAGGCAATCAACATCCAAAAGACCAAGAATATTTGACTAGGAAATCACATAGAAGGATACGAAGGCTCTGATAAAAATCTGAAAAGATGAAGACCCTTAACAATGGAGATATTTGGGAGATGTGTCAACATGTATGCTGGATGTAAATACTTACAGGAAGATGTCATGATGAAGAGCCATCTAGTAAGGTATGATTTGATTTAATATTATATTTTGATTTCTTGAATAATATATGAATGATTTCATGCAGGAACAAGAGCTGTAAGTACAAGTACAACTAACATTCATGTGGTGGATAGAAATTCTTCAAAGAAACATGATGAGGAAGAAGTAGCCACATGAAGAAGGTTCCATATATGTATAAAGAACACCACTTTCCATGAATAAAGGAATTACATGACAGACTAAGAAGGAAAGTGATCAATTGTTGTTTCCCTACAAGAAAAAAGCTCGACTAAATTTCATGAAAACCAGGAAAACAAATTGATCAAGTAGCTGAAGGACCCATGAAGAAGAAGTTGTTGATTAAAAGTGTAGGTTTTAACCCCGTACATAAATTACCTACATGCAAATTCTAAAACATAGAAAATAGACAATGCGAGAGCATAACACATAAAACACATATACACAAAGATTTTCCCCTTGATCCCAAAACCAGGACTACCAATTTGATTTTTCATTTTATTCCTTTCAATGTTACAATACATATTTATACATGTCGAAGCATCCAATACCATGGACCAAAAACCATCACGTCCAAAACCATGGACAAAGAACCATAGGTAGGTTCACCCAACCTAATATAGGGTCCAAAAAAAAATTTCCCAGGGTGATGCCCTAGATCCCTTAGAGGGGGGCTACCTGCCCCCCTCAAACCCCCCCTGTCACCCCCCCGTTATGCAATCGGTGCAATGAAGGGGGGGCTTCGGCCCCCCTCTAATCCCGTGGTTCACTACGTAAGTTAATCATGGAAAGAATATAACACAACCAAACATTTTCCCACTTGTTGTTTTCTTTCCACAGGGGGTCACATGAGAGCTTAGTCATTTTTCTAGCCCTGAAATGCCCATTGTTTCTCTACACCAGGAGAACTTCTCAGAGCTCACAGATTTTGTCAATGCATCTGCAGTATTCTTCAAAGTGTCCACCTTTACTAGCAACACCTTTTTGTCTTCTATCATATCCCTCACAAAGTGATACCGAACATCAATGTGCTTTGTATTTGAATTATAAGCAAGGTTCTTTGCCAAGAAAATTTCACTTTGGCTATCACAGTCTATCCTTATAGCTCCCTGTACTAACCCCATACTTGAACACAATCTCTGCAACGAAACTGCTTCCTTGCTTGCATGAGTGGCTGCCATGTATTTTTCCTCTATAGTTGATAGTGCCACTATAGATTGTTTCTTACTCATCCAACTGACTGCACCTCCAAATAGGTTAAACACAACCACTTGTAGATCTTCTCTGATCCAAATCTCCAACCTAGTCTGCATTAACAAAGCCATGGATATCCAAGACTTTGTCTAATCCTGGTATTCCTTGGTAGCACAAGCCATAATCACTAGTGCCATGCAAATACTTGAAAACCTGCTTCATTACTATCCAATGCTCCTTCCCTGGTTTTGACATAAACCTACTCAATACTCCCACTGCATGTGCAATGTCTGGTCTAGTACAGACCATTGCATACATCAAGCTACTGAATGCACTTGCATATGGAACACAGGACATATCCTCTTCCTCTTCTTGTGTCTTGGGACATTGTTCAACATATAACTTTACACCTACAAGAATATGAACCTTCACTGGTTTACTATCCTACATATTAAACCTCTGCAGTATTGTCTCGACATACTTCCTCTAGTTTAAGAAGATCTTCCTCTTTGTCCGATCTCGTTTAATTTCCATGCCCAAAATATAGTTTGTAGCACCAAGATCTTTCATGTCAAATTTGGAGGACAATTGGGCCTTCAAATCCTGGATAATTTCTTTGTCATTTCCAACCAACAACGTATCATCCACATACAAGATTAGATAAATAACATGGTCACCAATTAATTTAAAATACACACAATGATCTGCTTTGCTTTTGGTGAAGCCAAGTCCCCGTATAAATGTATCAAATTTCTGATACCACATCCTTGGTGACTGTTTTAACCCATACAGAGACTTCTTTAACTTGCATACTAGTTCTTTCTTACCCTTCACCGCAAAGCCTTCAGGTTTCTTCATGTAGATCTCCTCTTCCAGATCCCCATGAAGAAACACTGTTTTCACATCCATATGTTCTACCTGAAAATCAAAAGCAACAGCAACAAATAAAAGTAATCTAATAGAAGTTACCTTGGCAACAAGAGAAAAAATATCACCAAAATCAATTCCTGGCACTTGGGAATAACCTTTTGCTACCAATCGAGCTTTGTATTTCTCTAGCTTTCCTTCTGCATTTGTCTTCTTCTTGAACACCTGTTTGTTGCCAATGGGTTTCCTTCCAGCCGGACACTCCACTAGATCCCAAGCCTCATTTTTGTGCAAAGATGTCATTTCATCAACCATAGCCTCTTTCCAGAGTTTTCCATTCCCTTACTTTATTTCTTCCTTCACAGTTCTAAGATCATCATCAGTAATAGATAAAGAAAAATCTGAACAGAAAGCAGATGGACTATACCTTTCTGGCTGCCTTCTTTCTCGAACTGATCTTCTTACACCTGGAGTTTGTGGCTCTTCATCTTCTGATTCCTCCTCTGCTGTAGAGTCTGATTCTTCCTCCTTTAGCTCAAACTCTATCTTCTCAGGTTCCTTTGGTTGGACTTCATGTTTAATAACATCTTTCACCTCTCTGACCACCACATCTCAGCTGTACACAACCTTCCTTGTTGCTGGGTTCCAAAGCTTATAACCCTTTAAACCATCCTTATACCCAATAAAGATGCACTTTTTAGATTTATTATCCAACTTTGTTCATTTCTCCTTTGGAACCTGTACATATGCATCACACCCAAATACCCTCAAATGTGAAAGAGAGGGTTTCTTACCAATCCATACCTCTTGTGGAGTCTTATCCTCCAACGCTAATGAAGGTGATCTGTTGACTAGGTAACATGCTGTCTCCACCACCTTTGCCCAGAATTCCTGTCCTAACTTGGCACCACTAAGCATGCTTCTTTCCCTTTCCATCAACATCTTGTTCATTCTTTCTGCAACTCCACTTTGTTGAGGTGTATATGGAGTAGTCTTTTGCCATGCTATACCACACTTCTTACAGAATTCTTCAAATTCCTTACTGCAAAACTCTACACCGTTATTTGTTCTCAGCACCTTTATCTTCTTCTCTATCTAGTTTTCCACTAGAGCCTTAAATTCTTTAAACCTGTCAAAGACTTCAGATTTCTTCTTAAGGAAATATATCCATGTATTCCTTGAGAAGTCATCTATAAATGATACATAGTACACAGACTTACCCAGTGATGGAACCTTCATAGGTCCAAACACATCACTGTGCACAAGCTCTAATATCTGTTTCGCCCTCTTACCGCCAGAGGGGAAACTCACCCGATTCTGCTTCCCATATACACAATTTTCACAGAAATAAAAATCCAGAGAGCTATTACTCATACCTTCTACCATACCTTTACCATGAAGTATTCGAAGGCCCTTCTCTCCAATATGTCCAAGCCTTTGATGCCACAACATGGTCTTCTCTCCAGAGACCACTAGATTTTATGCTCCACTTTTAGGAACCACATAACTTTTGCAGCCATCAACAAAATTGCTACCTTGCAGCTTGTGCAGAGTTCCAGTCCAAACTCCACGCATCAATACCAGTGCTCCCCGAACCATCTTGCAGGTATCCTTCTCGAACACTATTTTTACACTTGCATCATCCAACTTGCTTACAAAAATCAGATTTCTGGCCAATGTAGGAATATGTAGAAGACCCGGAAGTGTTCTAACCCCTCCACCTTGCAACTTCAACTTTACTTTTCCGCGACCAACGATTCTAGCCTTCCTATCATCCCCTAAGAAGACATCACCACCATCGTATTTCTCATACTCGCAGAACCACTCTCTATGGGGAGTGAAGTGAAAGGATGCACCTGAGTTAATCAACCATGCCTCATGATCTACATCTGTACTTGAAGAAGCCAAGTAAACATCCCCACCTTCATTTGAAGTGGTTTTCGCCTTTGCAAAAGGAGCATCATCGGATCCCTTTCCTTTGTCAGGAGCTTTAGATTTACAATCCCTTTTGTAGTGCCCTTCCTTTCCGCATTTCCAGCACACCACCTTTATAGGTTTTCCTGGAGATTTAGATCTCCCACTCGATGACTTATTTTTGTTTCTATTCTGGGATCGTCCTCGTACAGACAAGGCATCACCATTTTGGCTCTCCACATTTTTCCATCTCATCTCCTCCATCAGCAAGGATGAGACTATTTCATCAAACTGCAAGGCAGTTGCATTGCTACCTATTGCAATAACTAGAGAACATAACAAACTAATGCACTTATCTTCATCTGAAATTTTGATATCAACAGATGATAACTGACTTACCACAATATTAAACGCATTCAGATGCTCTGTCACCGAGTCTCCATCTTTCATCCTCAGTTTATACAGCTTTTTTCGCAGGAATAGTTTATTCACCAGAGACTTAGATTGGTACAAAGTCCCTAACTTGTCCCACAAAGCCTTCATCATAGCTTCCCCTGATACATTTAGCAATACTGAATCTGAGACACACAATCGTATTGTGCTCTTTGCCTTATGATCCAACTTCTTCCATTCTTCATCGGTCACCCTCGTTGGTTTAGTACCCAGATCTACCATGATCCATTGATATTTATCCACCAACAGATCCTCCATCTTGAGTTTCCAGAACTCAAAACTCTGACCATTAAATTTCTCAATCTCTATCTTTCCACTGCTTGCCATCTTGTTTTACCACTAGAATCGATCTCGCAGATCTCCCACTAAATAGGGTCTACCACAGGCGTGAGCGAAACCCCTTAGCAACAAAGGCATCCCCTTGAAGCCAAAACAACTCTGATACCAAATGTAGGTTTTAACCCCGTACAGAAATTACCTGCATACGAATTCTAAAACACAAAAAATAGACAATGCGAGAGCATAACACATAAAACACATATACACAGAGATTTTCCCCTGGATCCGAAAGCCGGGACTACCAACTTGATTTTTCATTTTATTCCTTTCAATGTTACAATACATATTTATACATGCCGAAGCATCCAATACCATGGACCAAAAACCATCGCGTCCAAAACCATGGACCAAAAACCATAGGTAGGTTCGCCCAACCTAATATAGGGTCCAAAAAAAAAAATCCCGCGGCATTGCCCCGAACCCCATAGAGTGGGGCTACCTGCCCCCCTCAACCCCCCCGCTGTGCAATCAGCACAACGAAGGGAGGGCTCTGGCCCCCCTTTAACCCCCTGGTTCACTACGTAGGTTAGTTGTGGAAAGAATATAACACAACCCAACAAAAAGGAGAGTCCCTACATAAAAGGGCGCTTAGAAAAGTTCCTAATAAATAGGGAGCTTGGGAAATTTTCCGGTCAGAGGGAACTTGGGTACATTCCTTTACAGGAATGGGCATATCTTCCCTAGTTAAGAGGGAGAGATAGACACAACATTCTTGTCTTCACCTGGGAAGAAATAATGGAACAATTGGGTAATCATTTAGTATTCAATGCCTCTTTGAGGATATGTAGGGAATCCAAGATAAGAGTAGGCAAGAGAAAAGATATTATTTGAGGGTTGGGAAACCAAGATAAGAATAGTCCTAGAAGGTCATACTCAGTGAACACCCGAGTGGGTATGTACCTTGAGAGACAATGATGAAGGTGTCTATAGTCATTGGTCTCACCAACATTGTGCTATGATCTGATGAGAGATGGAGTTGTCAGTCAAGGCCTTCCTGTGTGTTATCTCAAAATCAGACCCTGATAGGCTGCTGGTCAGGTTGACTCTAAGTAACTATTTCAAACCTACTTTAGGCTAAGGCTTAGCCTCCTCAACCTGAGAGGGCTCTCTCTAGATGGGTTAATGATTTTGATCAAGATAAGATGGCTAACTCTTGTGAAACAACTATAACAAATATGAATGCTGGAAACATATTAAACAACTATCCATTGGGCCTATGGAGTCAACAACACCTCAACATAACAAAGATCTTGACCTTACATGGAAGTCAGGGCATTCAGCATTTAAATACTCAGAACATACATTCATATAGAACCACGCAGTTTATAGATGCATACAGGAAATCAGAGCACATTCAGTGAATTCTGAGTGATTATACATCCATACCACTGCAAACAATACTAAGGAAAGGACATCATCACACATTCTGAGTATAAGAAATCCTTCATGAATCCTGAGAAGTAAAATCAAAATTATATTACTGAAATGAGTCTTTACATAAGCCGAAAACAAGCTGTGTCATAAAATTTTCCAACCCTGATTACATTGTTGTTTCAACTATATATAGAGCTCTTCCACCTAACTAAGGTTCCTCCTCCAGCGTGAGGGGAACTCCAATTCTGCCTATGATGACACCTACTAACACTTTAACTAACTAATAATTACAACTGACTACTAATTAACAGCTCTGGAATCCTAAAACAATTAAGATTCTAATTCTACTAGATCTTCTAGACTTCTAAATCAAATAGGACTCTAATTCCATAACAACCTTGGTCTACAATCATTTTCGTTCTCTCACATCTGGTTCCCTTCTGGCGGTGGCTGTGATGGACCTTTAATGCTTCATGTTACTCTTCGATATCATATGTTTTCCAATGCCCTGAAACATAGGAAACTGCCCCTGTTTGTCGGTCCTCGGTTTGCCTCAAAATGTTCGAATCCAAAGAAGCATGCCTTTTATCCTTTAATTACCCAAAATGGAGCAGACTGCCACGTCCTTGATGTGCTGTAAGCCTTTCCCATGTACCTGTGTGATGACAAAACCTTTCAAAAAATTTGCTGCTGTTCATGGCTTAAGCACCTTACTCCCTTGATCATTTTGACAGGATTTGCTTGCAACTTTTCAAGAAACAGATATTTCTCCTGAGGAAAAGATGTAATGACACCAATAACACCATTCACTGTTCCAAATATAACCGTATGAATCTGGCTACAAGAACATCATTCAGAACTGAACCCTTCCCTAGAAGCATGCCATTTGGTGTAATATTGAAGTCATTTGTAGCTCGAGTGACAACTCGAAGGTACTCAGATATGTTATTGAAATAGCCCTGTAGATAAGAGTCTCTTGGAAGTACCACTTGTTGCTCTAAACCTGGTTTAAGCCTTGTAGTTAATGCAATGCTTGCAAAAGCAAAACCACTGAACACCAATAGGACTGCAACTTTCACTGCTGGTATGCTTAGTACAGGTGCATGGATATTCTTCATGTACTGCACCAAAAGGCCAGGTTTTTGGTGCCTCCTGCCCAAATTATCATGTTCAAGTTCAGTTGTTGATGGACTAACTCTAATGCAAGGAAAGCAATCAACTCTGTTTCCTTCTGTTCTTATCAAATCAAATGTCATAAGAGGAACAAATGCAGTCACTTGCCGTAAGAAGTACCGAAAGATCCAAGTACCGAAAGGACAACAACAATAACCCCTGACAAACCAAGTAACACCTTCGATGAAACATAAAGAAGTGAAAAGTGTGGTGAAATATCACCCTGTGTCACTGATATGTAGGCAAACATGACAATGTAGCTGATCAATATGATTATAGCATCAGCAGTGCTCTCCCTCTTAAGTTCTTCATGCACAGAACTTTCTGCAGAAATTGCAAGAGTAAGATTGTGCAATTTTGCCATTGGAATAATCTCTTCTTTCACTAAATGAATGAAAGAATTCTCCCATGCTAACGCTTTTCCATTTTCATGTCCTGTCTTGTCTACAGCATTATTAACAGGATATGTGATAACAAATGCAGTAGCTTGTGAATAGTTGCTTCCCTTGTAACCCCCTAATATTGTGTTTGGGTCAACAGGAGCATGATATGAACTCAAGCATGGCTCCGAAGATGTGTAATGCTCAAAGCAAAACAACGCATGTGAAGACCCTTCATAATCATCAAACAGTTCTGGTTTCATTTTATAGTATTGTAAAACAGTTTGACTAGCACACTCCTCACCAACCGGCTTCATGCAGATATCCTTTAGAGATACCAATGATCCAGAGTAGTTTCCTTGAATTCTATCCACCTTTTTCTGCATTTCAAATAATAACTTGATGTTCTTCTCTGTCACAATACTTGGAGCTGGATTATCTTCTGAAAGAGGAATAGTAGCCAAGATAAGCTGTTCTGTTCTTCTTCCAGTCTTTCTCCATATTTCGCTTGCTTCTACAGTTCTTGGTAGGCCATTGGAATAACATGGAATGGTTCTCTGTCTTCCCATTTCACTTTCTGCCTCATCTGCTTCAGATCTTGATCATCAAATATTCCATGATGAGCTTTGGTTGTTCCTTCTTTCTTGGACAACTTACCAATCAGGGTCTTGATAAACGTAGGCCTCTCAGTTTCATGAAAGCAGAAACAAGTGCTTTATGAAAGGACTCCATGCTTTCATGTATGTTATCCACTGTAACTGTATTCCAACCAAGAGCTCCTTCAATCCTTTCAATCCCCACTTACCCTCTTAACACGCCGCTTTACTGTCTTGACACCTGAACGAAGCACTAAATTATCCACATTGGCCTTACGTTCACACTTCTGGTCTTCACTCTGCCCCTTTGCTCAAGTTTTCCAAAAAGCTCCTTATCGTAGCTACTGTGCAAATCCACACAAT
Organism: Pinus tabuliformis; assembly: GCA_031772625.1. NCBI lineage: Eukaryota > Viridiplantae > Streptophyta > Pinopsida > Pinales > Pinaceae > Pinus > Pinus tabuliformis. Next base: position 75,743,065 of record CM062819.1, on the reverse strand, counting down.
AGAACATGGACCCATGCCAATCCAGCCCCAATTCGGCGTATTTCAGATGGCCAAGTCATAATAAATATTTATCTTTCTGCGAAATCTGCATTGACTTTAATACAGTTTTATCCTGGTTGTGATATCACTGCGACATATAGGGCATGTAACAATGTTCTGTCCGCAGTCATAACAGGTCTGATGACCGCATCCAAAAGCAAGATCTTTAGCATTCATCAGGCAGATTGGACACAGTTGAGCATCCTGTGTATCCTTGGCTTCTGGAGGAGCAGATCCTGCAAAGGAATCAACACAACGATTTCGGGAGCTATTTGTTTGGAAACTGTCTGCACGCTGATATTGTTGCCTTGCAGCATGATTATCATTGCCAAGTGCTGGCGGAAGAGGAGACCTATCAGGCATATTGCCTCTGCGGCGACCCAGTATTTGAAGATCCCGTGTGGCCTTGTAATGAGATGGTATTTCCATAAGTGATGCAAGGGCAAACTCAGTCTCCTTCCTAGATTTAGCAACATTCTTTGACATAATCTCTGTAAAGTTCACACACTGTAAGTTGTCAAATGCTCGAGTTGGAATATTATCATCAAACTGCCGCATCATGTTTATTTTGGTGTTGAACACCACTCTGCTTTTTGCAAGGTATCTTATTTTCATGGTCCTGAACTTGGTACAAAACTTCCATGGCGATACACATTTTCTTGTCTCTTCTTTCAATTTCTCGACTACTTCATCCCAGAACCCTTTGTGAGTCTTGAAACATGTTACATCTTTTGCCGAACTCACACCATGTAAACTGCAATTCACGCTCACTGATTGGCTTTGCAAAGGAACGACGTGGCATCGAAAGCACCTGATCACGGAGTTGCTTCAGTATTGAGGTATAGCTCTCAAGCTGGATCTTTGTTAAATCATCTGACACCCTTGAGGGCCAGCTTCATCTTTATTTGGTTGAGACGGGGTTTCATTCAGCACATCCAAATGATCATTGTATTGGAGCCGTGATGGAAAATACTGAACAAACCTATTCTTCCTGAAAGAAGATGAATTGAAATAAAGTGGAAGCGCTTTTCTCAAACACAAAACATTGTACCAAGAAAACTTCTGTTCACGTAACTTTGTGTGAATGAACACTGGATCAGCCAAAAACTCAGTTGAATGATCCTGTAAAGTGTCCCGCTCCTCTCTGTCAGATGCTATATTTGAACTTTGTGAATAGGCACCTATTCCAGTTGAAGGGGAATTCAGAAGAGATGGGTCTGGTATCCCCTGCTTTAGCATATCAACCGTTAGCATGAGTCTCCAGAGACTGATATCATGAAGACCCTCTGTCACAAACAACAACACATGGCAGACTGAAGCAAGGAAAACGCCAAGCTAGAAAGTGCCCTGAATACCCATTAACTCATGAGCCAACTCAGCTGATAACTGCTCTCCACTTAAAACAGAAATCGAAGAAGATGCACTAAATACAGGCCTCATCATTTCCGCCAAAACAGATGCACTAAATACAGGCTGAGTGTTAAGGAGAATAAACCGCTCAACCGACATCCTCAGTTCAGTGCCAACACTACAATGCCTTGCCATCGCTCTAATTTCTTCTGATTGCACTGGTACTATTTTGAAAAGCCTGATTGATCGACCAAATCCGCAGAGTAAAATACAACTGCAACACGTACCAATACCAAGACACCTCACGACCTAATGATGAGGATAAGCGGTCGGATATGATCGACGAAGTATATAGGCTGACAACTATTGATGGATTTTGCTGGATATGACAGCTGTGAAATATTTGCTATGGATTCAAACAAATCCCCAATTTCGTAGCGCAGCCAGTGCAAAATATGAATTATGCGCTACGAAATCACCTAGACAATTTCAGCTTTGAAACGAGTTTGGACATATGATATCCATGTGAGATGTGAGACCAATGATAGACTAAAACAGAGAATTGACCCCTTTGTACATACCAACAATACTCTTCACAAGACTCCTATTCAAACTATTTAGACTCTAAAACCAGATGAAAAGACTAGACCCAAAATTGACACCAACCCTTTGACAAACAATCGAACTGATGTGAACAATTTAAAAATTTTTCTTGAGTGATAACAGTGACTCCACTTGGGATAGTGTGCTACTGTAGTACACTAAGAACTCATAGGTCCAGTGCTTTATCTTTTTTATTACAAACAGAAATTTTCTTGACAAACATCCCTTTCCAGCGTCTTGGGCCTTCACCTCGGGCTTAAGCTTGATGATCACTGTAGGAGAAAGAAATCTATATCTACTGAAAAAAAATATGCTCAGTCAACCTTGAGCTTATTTGCATTTTCCTACCTACCTACCCTAACAATTCAAATTTCTTTCAGCTCAATCACTGTGAAATTTCCAATGTAGCCAATCATTTGTCTTATCTGATATTTGAGTTTTTTGACTGCATCGGAGTTCAGAGCCACTATGATATTGTGATGACCGTTGCCATTGAAATTGCCTCTGATCTTCATAGAAAAACTAAAACACTGGAGAGTAAAACTCTTCCATGTAGTCAGCTATAGGATCCCAGAATACATGATCAGCTTGATGGTTCTCGTAACTTTCTGGCTGTGAAAACTGATCTTCAACAACAGTGTACAGTTCCTCAATCGTGAAAGAGAAAGGAAGCAACACTCTCTCCTTATGTTCTGACATAGGAACCTTTTGAAAAGGATGATCACAACCATGAAGACTATATGATTGAATTTGACCTTGTAGACCTTCAATGTCTTTCTCAATTAGCAACTTCATTCAAAAATTTCATCTTATCCTCTACCTTACACTCAAATGATTTTAGCTACGAGGACAAGGACAAAGAAAAATTTTCATCTGTTTCTCCATTACTATGATCATTATTCCATTGTTTGAAACCTTGAATTGAAGGATATTTTGCCACCAACTCTGATCTATCTATCCATTCCTCCAAAAACATAAACCAAAAGTCTTCAAATGACTTAATGGATTTGGCAGGAAAGCTTTCAATCCACTGTTTGCATTTCCCTTGAAATGAATCATAGAACAACATAATGCAAACATCTTCATTTTTAACTCTAAGAAGCTCGATAAAATCACAGAACTCAGATAGATGCTTCAAAGTTAAACTCAAATCTTCTCCGTTGAATTTTGGACCATTCCTTAGAAAATATGCATCCTTGGGAAAATGATTTGGGAAACCATGAATTCCTGAAAAATTTATGCATGCATACCTTGAAATAAGAATGGTAGCATCTGGGTCCTTCATAACTTCAGTGGAATCACCATGAATGTATGAATTTCGAATTCTTCAACAATGGAGTCGCCAAGGTAGATTTGCAGCCTCAAAAAGATGTCTGAGCTCCTGCTACCTTCAGAAGTTCAGCCATTGATTTCGGGAATGAATAATCTTCAATCTCCCGGCAGACGCACCAAAATTTTATCTCAAAATCAGACCCTGATAGGCTGCTTGTCATGTTGACTCTAAGTAACTATTTCAAACCTACTTTAGGCTGAGGCTTAGCCTCCTCAACCTGAGAGGGCTCTCTCTAGATGGGTTAATGATTCTGATCAAGATAAGATGGCTAACTCTTGTGAAACAACTGTAACAAATATGAATGCTGGAAACATATTAAACAACTATCCATTGGGCCTATGGAGTCAACAACACCTCAACATAACAAAGATCTTGACCTTACATGGAAGTCAGGGCATTCAGCATTTAAATACTCAGAACATACATTCATATAGAACCACACAATTTATAGATGCATACAGGAAATCAGATCACATTCAGTGAATTCTGAGTGATTATACATCCATACCACTGCAAACAATACTAAGGAAAGGACAGAATCACACATTCTGAGTATAAGAAATCCTTCATGAATCCTGAGAAGTAAAATCAAAATTATATTACTGAAATGAGTCTTTACATAAGCCAAAAACAAGCTGTGTCATAAAATTTTCCAACCCTGATTACATTGCTGTTTCAACTATATATAGAGCTCTTCCACCTAACTGAGGTTCCTCCTCCAGCGTGAGGGGAACTCCAATTCTGCCTATGATGACACCTACTAACACTTTAACTAACTAATAATTACAACTGACTACTAATTAACAGCTCTAGAATCCTAAAACAATTAAGATTCTAATTCTACTAGATCTTCTAGACTTCTAAATCAAATAGGACTCTAATTCCATAATAGCCTTGGTCTACAATCATTTTCGTTCTCTGACATCTGGTTCCCTTATGGCGGTGGCTGTGATGGACCTTTAATGCTTCATGTTACTCTTCGATATCACATGTTTTCCAATGCCCGGAAACATAGGAAACTGCCCCTGTTTGTCGGTCCTCGGTTTGCCTCAAAATGTTCGACTCCAAAGAAGTGGAGCAGACTGCCACGTCCTTGATGTGCTGTAAGCCTTTCCCATGTACCTGTGTGATGACAAAACCTTTCGAAAAGATTTGCCGCTGTTCATGGCTTAAGCACCTTACTCCCTTGATCATTTTGACAGGATTTGCTTGCAACTTTTCAAGAAACAGATATTTCTCCTGAGGAAAAGATGTAATGACATCAATAACACCATTCACTTTTCCAAATATAACCGTATGAATCTGGCTACAAGAACATCATTAAGAACTGAACCCTGCCCTAGAAGCATGCCATTTGGTGTAATATTGAAGTCATTTGTAGCTCGAATGACAACTCGAAGGTACTCAGATATGTTATTGAAATAGCCCTGTAGATAAGAGTCTCTTGGAAGTACCACTTGTTGCTATAAACCTGGTTTAAGCCTTGTAGTTAATGCAATGCTTGCAAAAGCAAAACCACTGAACACCAATAGGACTGCAACTTTCACTGCTGGTATGCTTAGTACAGGTGCATGGATATTCTTCATGTACTGCACCAAAAGGCCAAGTTTTTGGTGCCCCCTGCCCAAATTATCATGTTCAAGTTCAGTTGTTGATGGACTAACTCTAATGCAAGGAAAGAAATCAACTATGTTTCCTTCTGTTCTTATCAAATCAAATGTCATAAGAGGAACAAATGCAGTCACTTGCAGTAAGAAGTACCGAAAGATCCAAGTACCGAAAGGACAACAACAATAACCCCTGACAAACCAAGTAACACCTTCGATGAAACATAAAGAAGTGAAAAGTGTGGTGAAATATCACCCAGTGTCACTGATATGTAGGCAAACATGACAATGTAGCTGATCAATATGATTATAGCATCAGCAGTGCTCTCCCTCTTAAGTTCTTCCTGCACAGAACTTTCTGCAGAAATTGCAAGAGTAATATTGTGCAATTTTGCCATTGGAATAAGCTCTTCTTTCACTAAATGAATGAAAGAATTCTCCCATGCTAACGCTTTTCCATTTTCATGTCCTATCTTGTCTACAGCATTATTAACAGGATATGTGATAACAAATGCAGTAGCTTGTGAATAGTTGCTTCCCTTGTAACCCCCTAATATTGTGTTTGGGTCAACAAGAGCATGATATGAACTCAAGCATGGCTCCGAAGATGTGTAATGCTCAAAGCAAAACAACGCATGTGAAGACCCTTCATAATAATCAAACAGTTCTGGTTTCATTTTATAGTATTGTAAAACAGTTTGACTAGCACACTCCTCACCAACCGGCTTCATGCAGATATCCTTTAGAGATACCAATGATCCAGAGTAGTTTCCTTGAATTCTATCCACCTTTTTCTGCATTTCAAATAATAATTTGATGTTCTTCTCTGTCACAATACTTGGAGCTGGATTATCTTCTGAAAGAGGAATAGTAGCCAAGATAAGTTGTTCTGTTCTTCTTCCAGTCTTTCTCCATATTTCGCTTGCTTCTGCAGTTCTTGGTAGGCCATTGGAATAACATGGAATGGTTCTCTGTCTTCCCATTTCACTTTCTGCCTCATCTGCTTTAGATCTTGATCATCAAATATTCCATGATGAGCTTTGGCTGTTCCTTCTTTCTTGGACAACTTACCAATCAGGGTCTTGATAAACGTAGGCCTCTCAGTTTCATGAAAGCAGAAACAAGTGCTTTATGAAAGGACTCCATGCTTTCATGTATGTTATCCACTGTAACTGTATTCCAACCAAGAGCTCCTTCAATCCTTTCAATCCCCACTTACCCTCTTAACACGCCGCTTTACTGTCTTGACACCTGAACGAAGCACTAAATTATCCACATTGGCCTTACATTCACACTTCTGGTCTTCACTCTGCCCCTTTGCTCAAGTTTGCCAAAAAGATCCTTATCGTAGCTACTGTGCAAATCCACACAATAGAACATGGACCCATGCCAATCCAGCCCCAATTCGGCGTATTTCAGATGGCCAAGTCATAATAAATATTTATCTTTCTGCGAAATTTGCATTGACTTTAATACAGTTTTATCCTAGTTGTGATATCACTGCGACATATAGGGCATGTAACAATGTTCTGTCCGCAGTCATAACAGGTCTGATGACCGCATCCAAAAGCAAGGTCTTTAGCATTCATCAGGCAGATTGGACACAGTTGAGCATCCTGTGTATCCTTGGCTTCTGGAGGAGCAGATCCTGCAAAGGAATCAACACAACGATTTCGGGAGCTATTTGTTTGGAAACTGTCTGCACACTGATATTGTTGCCTTGCAGCATGATTATCATTGCCAAGTGCTGGCGGAAGAGGAGACCTATCAGGCATCTTGCCTCTGCGGCGACCCAGTATTTCAAGATCCCGTGTGGCCTTGTAATGAGATGGTATTTCCATAAGTGATGCAAGGGCAAACTCAGTCTCCTTCCTAGATTTAGCAACATTCTTTGACATAATCTCTGTAAAGTTCACAAACTGGAAGTTGTCAAATGCTCGAGCTGGAATATTATCATCAAACTGCCGCATCATGTTTATTTTGGTGTTGAACACCACTCTGCTTTTTGCAAGGTATCTTATTTTCATGGTCCTAAACTTGGTACAAAACTTCCATGGCGATACACATTTTCTTGTCTCTTCTTTCAATTTCTCGGCTACTTCATCCCAAAACCCTTTGTGAGTCTTGAAACATGTTACATCTTTTGCCGAACTCACACCATGTAAACTGCAATTCACGCTCACTGATTGGCTTTGCAAAGGAACGACGTGGCATCGAAAGCACCTGATCACGGAGTTGCTTCAATATTGAGGTATAGCTCTCAAGCTGGATCTTTGTTAAATCATCTGACACCCTTGAGGGCCAGCTTCATCTTTATTTGGTTGAGACGGGGTTTCATTCAGCACATCCAAATGATCATTGTATTGGAGCCGTGATGGAAAATACTGAACAAACCTATTCTTCCTGAAAGAAGATGAATTGAAATAAAGTGAAAGCGCTTTTCTCAAACACAAAACATTGTACCAAGAAAACTTCTGTTCACGTAACTTTGTGTGAATGAACACTGGATCAGCCAAAAACTCAGTTGAATCATCCTGTAAAGTGTCCCACTCCTCTCTGTCAGACGCTATATTTGAACTTTGTGAATAGGCACCTATTCCAGTTGAAGGGGAATTCAGAAGAGATGGGTCTGGTAGCCCCTGCTTTAGCATATCAACCGTTAGCATGAGTCTCCAGAGACTGATATCATGAAGGCCCTCTGTCACAAACAACAGCACATGGAAGACTGAAGCAAGGAAAACGCCAAGCTAGAAAGTGCCCTGAATACCCATTAACTCATGAGCCAACTCAGCTGATAACTGCTCTCCACTTAAAACAGAAATCGAAGAAGATCCATCAGGCCTCATCATTTCCGCCAAAACAGATGCACTAAATACAGGCTGAGTGTCAAGGAGAATAAACCGCTCAACAGACATCCTCAGTTCAGTGCCAACACTACAATGCCTTGCCATCGCTCTAATTTCTTCTGACTGCACTGGTACTATTTTGAAAAGCCTGATTGATCGACCAAACCCGCAGAGTAAAATACAACTGCAAACACGTACCAATACCAAGACACCTCACGACCTAATGATGAGGATAAGCGGTCGGATATGATCGACGAAGTATATAGGCTGACAAATGTTGATGGATTTTGCTGGATATGACAGCTGTGAAATATTTGCTATGGATTCAAACAAATCCCCAATTTCGTAGCGCAGCCAGTGCAAAATATGAATTATGCGCTACGAAATCACCTAGACAATTTCAGCTTTGAAACGAGTTTGGACATATGATATCCATGTGAGATGTGAGACCAATGATAGACTAAAACAGAGAATTGACCCCTTTGTACATACCAACAATACTCTTCACAAGACTCCTATTCAAACTATTTAGACTCTAAAACCAGATGAAAAGACTAGACCCAAAATTGACACCAACCCTTTGACAAACAATCGAACTAATGTGAACAATTTAAAATTTTTTCTTGAGTGATAACACTGTGGAAAAAATGTTGGTTACTATGATGCTATATAGATGGGTTACCAATATGATTCATCTTATGAGAAATTGTTCAAATTAAGAATGACCAAGTAACATTATGAATACCTCCCTAGTTAAAAGGTAGTGTTGAAGAAAGTGCAATTAGGTTTGGTCTTCATAATGACTTGTAATTATGATTATTGAAAAAATAAATATATTTATTGTATTCCTTGCATCATGGGTTTCATGAGAAAGAAATGTTATTTGTAGGTCAAATTCTTCTTCTTAATGTCTTTATGATTTATCGTAATGGATAAGAGTCATTGTAATGTTTATAAATTCATGTTATACTTGGAAGAAGCCCTCCAAAATGACAAGCACAATCCTCTTTGTCATGTCAGCCTGGAAATCAACTTAAAAGCAGTCATGTCAACACAAATAAGTAGACACCATAGTTCAATGTCATGTTGGCTTAATGTGTGGATTGAACCATTATAAATACCCAGCTAGAGTATTCGAAAAACAAAAAACAAGAGCCCAGATCCTCTATAATCTTCGGATGAGTTCTGAGATCCGCATTACAGGAGTATAGAACTCGGATGTCTTTGTAACTGAGGTGGATGATTACAATATCAAGTATCTCTGTGTCTTCGCCTCCTCATGATCACTTTCTCATCATCCGAGTTGTAGTCACTGTCTCGACATATTTACACTCTCGGCACACTATCTTGGTACAGTTATAGTCTGGACTTAATTGTGATGAAAAGGATTTCGATGATCCTACAGTAGCACACTCAATCTTGTAATGAAACACTTTGGTATGATCCCACAGTAACACGCATTTGCTTGATATATAATCTGGATGCAGTCATGATCTCGTTCTTTGTCATGAATATGATGAAGACATAGTTACGAATTCTTAATCATGAAAACATTCTCGATGCAAATCTCATGGATATATACATATCTAAATATAGATCTCATTGTTATGATGGTGATCTCAATGAAATATTAGAGATGATCTTAGTAATGATCTCAAAGTGTAGTAATGATCTCAATGAAGGTGTACCAAATCTCAAGAAAGGTGCATAGATGGTCTCAGTGAATGTACAATGATGGTTTCAATGATGGTGCAGCTATGTACAGTGATGATTCCGGTAATGGTGCAGCTATTCATGACCTCAGTGATGCAATAAAATTGACCTTTGTATAGCAGTTGTAATGATGATGATCACAACAGTGAAAAGGGATAGGATTGGTGTCTTGGCCTTCGAGTGGCTTAGTAGGTCAAGGGTCATAGTCTTGGTATTCGTCAATTAGAATCTCTATAAGAATAATTTTGTGTGGGTTTTCCTCTCAAAGAGTGAGAGGTTTTGGCCATGGCAGAAAGGCAACATCTTGTGTTCTTGTCTCTTTTGATTTGGTAGCTATTTGATCAACTAAGAATACACACTCTAATAATAACAAGTGAAAATTGTGCTAAGAAGAAAAAGTTAAAAACACCTCACAAATAGTTATCATGATAAGAAGAATCTCATTAACCTACATTTTCCCTGGATTCTTCAACACATGACTCTCTAGATATATTTCAACCTCACACCTCACATTCATATAGAATAATTTGAGTGACGAGAGCCTCAAAGAGGATTTTTTTTTTAATCCAAAATCAAAAAATATGCCAGCTTACGATTGTTTACATGTTGGAAATATATTATTTGATGGCAAAGGAGCAGAAATCAAAGGAGAAGCACAAGAAACAACAAGCAAAAGAAGGCAAGGTATGCAAGATCAAGGAAAAAGGAGCAACAAATACATTGATGGTTTGATAGAACATTGATGTTGGCATGTTGATGACTTGATTCTCATGTTGATGGCATGTTGATGGCTTGATGCTTGGATAATGTTGCAAATATTGTTTAATGAAGAATTTGTGGTGACACTAATTTGTTGTTAAGATGATTTTTTGTGATGCAAATGTAAGAATCCAAGGCAATGGTAAAGATGTTGCAAAGATTGTTGTGATGCATTAATGATAAATATTGGTATTTGATGCTGGAATTAGGTTGATTCATTTAATGATTACATGTGGCTGAAATTAATATTGGATGGATTGTTTATTTTTGTGTTCTAACATTCAAGATATGAAGAGTTTGGAAATGAATGAGTGGAAGGCAAAGAGTCAAGATTATTCACTTCATATTCCTATGTGGGATACAAATAACCGAAAAAATATCTTTATAAAAGATGTGATTTTGGAAGGAATTTAAGAGGTTAGAGAATGGGAGAATGCGAGTGATCTGATTGAGATATTATGCATTAGTTACCTGGCACATATGAAGCTAAAGTGAAGTAGATTTGAAGGGAAGAAGATGCAGAAATGAAGATGGAGATATGTAGAATTTATGACTAGGTAAACCGACACATTATTATTTATTGTTTTGCATCAGGAGATGGTAGTCTCCTTTCAAGTAGTGGCTTGATAAACATCAGGTTGGAGCATGTTGAGGTAGGAGCCTCCTGTTGGTTGTAGCCTACAGAAAAAATATGGGAGTTGGAGCTTCCTTGCAGTTGCGGCTTGCAAAAAATTGAGGTAGCATCCTCCTGTAAGTTGGAGTCTACAGAAAATTAGATGTAATAAGGAGTAGGAGCTTGCCTTTGCATCACAACAATAAAAGAAATCGTGGTTTTCTCCCTTTCTGGGTTTCCACATATATTTGGTGTCAATATGTGTTCATGTAATGTTTTGGTTTGCTTATTACTTGTTGTTCACATATTCAATCTGTTGGTCATTATTTGTTAAGTTTCTCATGTAATGTTTCAGTTAATGAGTTTAATGAAAAGAATTTTAATGTCCATGAATATGCTAAACTGATTCACACACCCCACCCCCCCCCCCACCTCTCAGTTTACACAAATTTTCATCAATTGGTATCATATCCGGTTCCTTTCGTATAAGCATAATAGTTGGAAGATATGTATGGTTGACTCATGGACTATCAAAGTGTACTTTTGTTGAGTGCAACAAAATTTCATGAATGGAGAGATAAGGTAAAATATGAACTGAACTAATAGCTTATGGACCTGGTGTATGGAATCTTGTACGTGATGGCTACTATAAAGACTCCCCCTCTATGCAAGAACAATAGTTGAATGCTAAGGAAAAATCTGTTATGTATAACAATCTTCACAATAAGGATCTTGATACAGTAATATACTTAAATTCTGGGAAAGAAATTTGGGATAGATTGCAGGTCATACATGAAGGAGACACTAGTAGTTGCATGATCGAAAAGGAGAAGAAAAAGAACAGGAAGAAGAATTCATGTCAAAAAGAAAGTGTTCAATTAAATGAGACATATTCTACATCTGATTCTCATGAAGGAAAGTTAGCTAAAGAACAAATTAAACTTGAATCAACCTTGACTGAAACAGAAACATTGAAGAATGAGAGCAAAGACTATAAGAAATTGTTGCAAATATGTGATGAAAGAGAACATAAATTCAAGGAAGAAATTACTAATATGAGGAAAAAATTAGAAGGAACAAGGATAACTAAAGAAATGATGAGCAAAAACTGAAGTAAAAAGAAGAACAATGTGAAAATTTAGAATCCGAGACTAGTTCAGCTAGAAGTAAGCTAGAAGAAAAGAATAGTTTGTGTAAGCAGCTAGAAGAGTAGGTTTCCTCCATGAAGAACTCAGACAAGGAAACCATTAAAGATGACAAAGTAGCATCAAAAGGACCTACAAAAGAAGAAACAAATAAAAATAAGTAGTAGAACTTGAAGGAGAAGAATGAAACAAAGAAAGTCTACTTTGCAAGGATGCAATCTGCTCATAGAGATGAAGTTAGAAAATCTTCAATATCTCAAAGGAGGAAATATATCTCATGCTTCCATTTCCATGAACCAGGACATATTGCAGCAAACTGTAAGAACAAACAAACCAAGAACAATCAATTGAAGATGCAGCAAATGAGAAGGCTCCCTCAAACAATCAAAGAGAGAAGACATTCATTCACCACATACACAAATCATTTTTATGGTTATTGTTAATTGTGCAATGGATTTAGACAAAAAACTATTGAATGCAAACTATATGAAAAGAAAAATATGGGCACAAGCAAATACACACCATTTTTTCCATTTCTTTTCCACACAAGATGTTATAAGTGTGATAAATTTGGCCACAAGGCCAAAGACTGCAAGTTTCCATATACATTAAAGAGATCTAGACAAAACAAGGAAGCCACTCCAAGCAAATAAAACAATGAGTCAAAGAGAAATGAAGACAAAAGAAGGAAAACCACTCAAATATGGAAGAGGAAGAAAAAAGAGTAGTATGTCACTTCAATGATAAAGTGAAGTCAGACTAATATTAGGGGGGTTGCTCAAGGAAACAAAGAAGAATATATCAGTATTAGAGAAGAAAAATCCTAGGGGGAGAGAAGTCCCATTAATATCTTGAGAATATAATACATATATTGGAATTCCTACAATAAAACTTCAATGAAAAAGAAAACCATGACATGTACAAAAAAAATTATTGAGACAAAATTTCATGGAATAAATGTCACTATCTCTTCTAATAACACATCTTTTTGCAACCCCAACAACAATTTCTTGAAGGTTGATGATAAATGAGAGAGATTGTGTTTATGACCACTATTGGAAATTGCATATGCTTGCTTTAGATCCAACTACTTGTGTTTTGACATCTACAACTAATGAGCCCCAGTATTGTAGCAAGGATGTTGCAACTCATAGGGCTACCAACTTTACTTTATCAGCTCAGAGTTCGTACAAACTTGGAGGTGACAGTGCTATATGCATAGTAGATGCAACAATATGCCCTTATCACTTTTCAACTGGGGAGATAGACCACTAGGTTTTTTCAAACCATTCTTCTATTGACTATAAGGAGTCTGACTACTAACAGTGAATGTAAAGTTATCTTTAATGCAGAAAGTAAATGCTTACCTATTTTAAGAAAATTAAAGTGTTGAATGGAAAGTTCTGTGAAATGACATGAAATTGTCTAGCTAATAATTGACAAACATTACTTTCAGAAGAGAGCTAATATAACCTTGCATTCTATCATGTAGCTATCTGGACTAAGTAGGCATGCAAATTATCCTAACACTGCTATGACTATGTATGAATGCACTAGCTATATTTTGTTAAAATTGCAGGAAAAAAAAATAATAACTAAATAAATAAATGTAAATTTAAATGTTAAGCTAAACAAATGGATCTCCTAGTTTTCTATAGGAAACTAGATGAAGGCTATAAGAAGGTAGGGAAGGTGAAATGAAGTGATGGGAAGATGTTTGATGGTCGAATAAGGTGTAGGGAAGATTCACACTGCCCAAGGCTTAGCCCAACACTTCAAGATGGTTGGATTTTCTCAAGGTGGCTGCCCATGGTGGCTATAAAAAATAAATCAGATTGGGGGTTGGTAGGCCTTGGCAGTAAGTGGAGAAGGCTTAGATGAAGCTAATGGAATGAGTTTCTCCCTACAGATCAACTAATCCTGCAACAACACATGTGCTTCTCTTCATTTATGCATAACTTCATATAAATATGGAAAAGATGAGTTGAATTTGAGAAAATTGATTTATTCATGGCTAATGACTATATCCATGGAATGAAATTCCTTCTTAAACTACAACAAACTCAAGAAACAAAATGACAACTGTAGATTCTTCCAAGAAATTATAGGAAGTGATTTATTCAACAAGGAATCGTAAGTCATGAAATGATCAAAAGATAAACTATTTTTGGGGTTGTGAGAGTGGGGCCCTCAAACCATGATGCCATGAGGGAGATGAGGAAGAGTCCACTGGCATAAGATTTTCTAAAGTATTCTCTTTCACTACTATACCATTGATCGACTTCTTCAACTAAAGGAAGCAAAACTAAACAATCATTCAAATACTTGTAAATTAAACAAAGTAGGAATAATTTCAACAGCTAACTATGATTTTAACCTAAGAATAAATGTACAAAAAGAGGAACTTCTGTTGCTAGGGTTGGGCCCTAACCCAATAGCTTCATCCCTCTTAGTCAACTTAGTGCTGGATCAAGGTAAACCTTTTCATTATCATCAAAATGTCAAAAATAACATAAGAGTAATAGTCACAATGTCTTAGCTCCAAATTTCCTCTTAGCTAAATGAAAAAGTTGAATCCTAATGAGGCCTTTGGCCTTCTTATTTATACAAATTGAAGCTACCAACACTCAACTCCTCAAGAAAAATTCATTCTTCTAGAATGATGACACACAACAGGCATTTACAGCTCTCAAAAATGCCATGTGTTCCACTCCAGTCTTAGCACTACCTGATTTCACCAAATATTTTGTCATTGAATATGATGCTTCGGGTACGGGTATTGGGGCGGTCTTAATGCAGGAAGGTCAACCCTTGGCCTTCATAAGCCAACAACTAAGTGGGAAGAATCTGGGACAATCTACCTATGAGAAGGAAATGATGGCCATCTTACATACAGTAGAAACCTGGCGACCTTACTTACTGGGGTGACGTTTCCAAATCCGCACAGACCATCACAGTCTTAAATATTTTTTGGAGCAACGCCTATCCTCCCCACAACAAAATAAATGGCTCGCCAAAATGTTGGGATATGATTATGAGATCATTTACAAGAAAGGGCATGAAAATAGTGTAGCAGATGCATTATCTTGCCAATTTGAGGAGGAAAGTACCCTGCTCGCAATTTCCCTTCCCATTCCAGAATGGACTGAAGAGGCTTGCAGGGAATGGTTTTCACATCCCTAGCTCTTCCAACTCATTAATCAATTGCAGGCGGATCCAAATTACACCAAGGGATACTCGTGGCAAGATGAGATTCTTCGCTACAAGGAAAGAGTCGTAATATCACCAACATCCACCCTCAAAAGCCGCATTTTGGAAGAATTGCACTCATCCCCCATTGCAGGACATTCAGGCTTTCAGAAGACATATGCTCGCACTAGAAGATCATTTTGTTGGACAGGCATGAAAAATGACATCCTTACTTTTGTAGCAGAATGCGATGTCTGTCAACACCACAAAGGGGAGACAATCAAAGCACCAGGCACATTACAACCGTTGCCCATCCCGGCATCTATATGGATGGAGGTTTCTATGGATTTCATTACAGGTCTTCCAAAGTCAGGAAACAAGTCAGTCATCATGGTGGTTGTGGACCGACTTTCTAAGTATGCTCATTTCTGCGCCCTACCCCACCTGTTTACACTGACTTTGGTCGCTCAATCTTTCATGGATCAAATCTTCAAATTGCATGGCATGCCCACTTCTATTGTGTCTGATCGTGACCCAATCTTCACCAGTAATTTTTGGTAGGAACTCTTCAGGCTACAAGGCACCGAACTAAAACTCAATACTTCCTATCATCCACAAACAGATGGTCTAACTGAAGCCGTCAACAAATGTCTGGAAACCTATCTTAGGTGTTTCACTTCAGAAAAGAAACATCTATGGGTACAGTGGTTGCCTCTAGCTGAATGGTGGTATAACACCAACTATCCTGCCACCACCAAAGTGACTCCCTATGAAGTAGTTTATGGTCAACTCCCTCCTTCCCCTACTTCTTATATCAAGGGGTGCTCTAAGGTACAAGTGGTGGATCAACTCCTACAAAATCGCACAACCATGCTCACCCATCTTAGAGAGAATCTTCATCAAGCTCAAAACTGCATGAAGCAACAGGAAGATCAGCATCGCTCAAAGCGCCAATTTCAAGAAGGGGATCAGGTATTTTTGAGGCTGCAACCATATAAGCAAACTTCACCCAAAGACAAGGGTTGTCATAAACTATCTCCAAAATTATATGGACCATATCAAGTACTTCAACGCATTGGAGAAGTGGCCTACAAGCTAGCTTTTCCACCCACTGTAAAAATCCATCTAGTTTTCCATGTCTCATGCCTCAAGAAAGTGATTGGGAAAAATTGCAGAATTCAAACCAGTCTACCTGAATTAGATGAAGAAGGGTCAATCTAGTTCCAACTTGAACAGGTCCTAGACACACGAGAACGGCACCTGCGTGGCCACATGATCAGGGAAGTCCTCGTCAAGTGGAAAGACACCTCTCCGGAAGATGCAACCTAGGAACCAACCATTATTCTTCAGCAGTTTTCGCTGCTTCAGCCTTGAGAACAAGGCTATTCTTAAGGGGGAGGGTATGTTAGGGTCCCACCCTAACCCCCTTATTTATGTAGTAGGATCGAGTCATAGTTATAGTTAAGTAAAGAGTCAATAAAACCCATATTAATAATTGTAAGTGGTTAACCCGCAATTAATGACGGGACCACAGTTAGTTGCAAATGGGCCATGGTATTAGATAGATGGTATTAATAAGAACCATGGTATTGCATGTATGAGTCATATATAAAGGATAGAGACTCCCTGCGAGGAGCATCGTGTCTTATTTTGTAATCGAGCTCTGCTCTATTAGAGGTTGCCCCCTCGAAGAGGCAAGTGAACATTGCTTTCTGAATAATAAAATTCTTGCTCTTATTTCTCACTATTCTATGTTCTGGGTATATTTCTTCGCATATTTGGTATTCTGGTAATCATCTTGCAGGTTAAGAGCATAACAAAATATGTAAAGAAATACGAGAAAAGTTGATTTTAATAAGTTGGAGAGTGGCATTAAGACCCATATAATTTACCTATTGACGAGCCTCATCATCACTCCCTTACTGAAGGTGTTTCTTATCCTTTGAGAAACTTAGTATATTTCCATATCTTTCATAACTCTTGTGGCCTCTCTGACATCCCATGCCTCTATTGATGGAGTTTCCTCTTGAGGATAGAACCTTGCATGTTTCTCTATTTCTTCCCACTGCTTTCTTTCCTCTTCTATTTTATCTATTTCTGCCTCCTCCTCTTCTTATTCTTCTAGTTCCTCTTCACCACTAGAGGTTGGGTCCCTATCATATTCAAGGGCTTGGATATAAATAACAACCTCTCTCTCCAAGACTCTAAATGTGGACCATAGAATAGGGATTCTTAACTGGCTCAAGGCATCCTCTAGTATTAGCTTAATGAGTCCATGATGTTCCAATTGCTGATGTTTCCCATATTGTACCTTTAGGATGATGTCTTTTATTGATTGCAACAAGAAGCATGCTAAACTGAGTCTTCTGTCAATGGGTAAATCCTCTTTAAATTTCATGATGCAGGAGCATCCAACCCAAGAAAACTCATTGTATTCTAGTAGCAATAGGGGTATTGTGTTTTCAAGGAAGTTGGTTTCCTAAGTGTGAATTAAGTGTAATTATTAATGTTTTTATTGATTTTAATGAGAGAATCTAGAATAGGGAATTAATTAAATAATGTGAGGCATATTTGTAAATTTTCTCGAATATAGGAGAACATGAGAGATTTAGGATAATTGAGAGATTGAGGGGTTGAGAATTAATTGTAAATCTTAGATTAGGAGTCAGTTCATGAACCTAGGGATTAGAGAGGAGTTTTAGGAATGAGGGAGAGATTTAGGAATTTTGTTAAGGAATTCATGGATCTAACCAGAATTTGTTTTAGAATCCGTGAGTATAATTGTAAGCCTAAAAGGCAAAGACAGGGGTTAGATGTTGAGATAAGTTAGGCTAGATAGATAGCAAAAGTGTGGTTTAGAGCCTACGGGAAAATTTGTAAACAAAAGGCCACTGTAAAGAGAAACCAGGCTGAGAGACAGAGTCCCGTTTTGTGATTATGTGTGGATTTACATATGTGCGGAGATTTAATTCCAGGTTGTGTAATGCGTGATTGAAGTGTTGACTAATAAATTATGTGTCTATCAGAGATTTTGTGTAATATATGTAGGCAGGCCGAGTTGAAGTGATTACTGTTGGGTCGTTAATATGCCATTATTATTATCACTTTTGAACACTTATCCCACCCATTTCCACTATTCTTCATCATATCATTTGTTATAATTTATCATTTAAATCCATTTTATAAATGATTTATGCTCTTATGAATGAATATTATCTATTCTCCTTTATTTCTAATAAATTGATGATTATGCGTGATTTTATCAATGATAGTTTTAATAAATCAGTTATAACATTATTTACCATTCTTAGCCTCCAAGATAATTTTCAGATTGAATATTTGATTTTTAAAAGCGCCAACTCAGAAATGCGCTGGAATAAGGAGTGACAGTTTTTTGGTTGAGATTCTGAGCAAATGGAGCAGAATCTGGAAAATCTGGAACATGGGTTTTGTCCAGAACGGGCCCAATTAACTTTAACAAAGAACGGTTTGCCCAAATTCGGCTTGTACTGAGAGAAACGCAGGGTTCTTTGAGCACGATTTTCTCAGATTTGTTGTTGCGGCCGTCCTCCAAATCTCAGCTGCAAAGCCAAATTCGTCTTGCTTTTGTTGAGAGATGAAAGGAAATATATTTTCTTGTTGATCAACTGGTTAGAATCAATCCAATTTTTTAAAAGAAATCATGTTGTACTTATCTTGATTGTAACTGCTCTCTGATTTCTCTTTATTTAAATCACAACAGAGATCAGAGAGGAGGGTGATTTCAGAGGAATTCGAATAATGGAAGAATGATAGAAAAATGATGAAGAATGATGGTGGATTATCCATGATAGGATAGGGATTTTTGCATGCTGTAATTCTCAAGAATTTGCTTTTGTAATGATTCCACAATTTGCTGATTAATACATGATTTGGGAGTTGTTGTTCATCCTTTTCCTTCTGAAGTAACCCAGCAACGTCCGCTGGCGGCTAAGGGCCCAGCCTCTGGTGGAGTATGCTGCTGCTACTGTATATTATATTCTTTTGATTTCTGCGTGGTTTGCTTATCTTTATTGCTCGGTAATCTGACATGCTTTTTCATATGCTATTCCATGCTCTGCTACGATTAATTCATTAATGGTTTCTTCAGGAAATTTTTGTAGTGACTCTGCATTGTATGATTGAATCTTTTCAGAGTTGATTGCATGTTATTAGTCTAAACCAGCTATTTATGTTACAGAGCATTTGTACTGAATATTACTGTTATTGGATTCATTTGAAATCCTGATTATTGGAGTCCGAAAAGTGATATTATTCTATTTGGAAACATAGTCGTATTCACCTTAATTGTCAGATTACCATATTAGCGTGTCGTGTGTATGTATGGTTGATTCTTGCTAATTCATCAATGAGTGCTATTCCATAAAGTACATTCCATCCAATTTGCCTTAAGAAAGAAGATTGCTATTTTATTGCAGAATGTGAGTTTAGTTCTGACTCGCGAGACTTAGTTTATTTGATTGCTCTTCCATTTACTGCTTGCTGTTCCATTTCCTGTTTGCTATTCCATTTTACTTTCTGTCGTTCCATTTACTTGCATTTGCTGCTTTGGTGTGAGAGAAGGTCTAAGGCTGTAGTGAGCCAGCAAGTCGCTGCTTAGCTCCCAGACCTATGGTCCATGCTCTAATTCCTTTTCCATCAGTTTCTAGAGGGATGGGTTATTGCTTCCGCACCCTTGATTGATAAGCTGCCTTGTGTGATTTTATTCTTTTAGAGCAATTTAGTCATAGTTTAGCAACGTTGTACTACTAAGCATTACTCTTGAGTAAATAGCCGCCTCAGACTGAGTACACTCTTGAAATAAAAAGTCGTCCCTGGGTTGATAATTAATGTGAAGGTAATTAGGAGTTTAAAAGACACCTTTTTATCGCTCCACATTTTGGCGCCGTTGTCGGGGAAGAGTGTAGCCATTTCTAAAGAGTAGTGTGAATCTGATGAGTGCCTGCTAGGGAAGAGTTGGGTCTTAAAAACGGAAGGTAAGAACCTGCGTACAGAGCATGTAAAAACCCTGCTCCCCCGTCCGCTTTCCAACAGGACTGTTAAAGAACCTAGGGTAGAAATAGATGTTTGAATTTTTGTGTGAATGATTAGGAAAAAGATAGAAATTTTTATAAAATGAATCACATGATCTCACGCAAGTGGTGATGTAAGCACCACCCATTTCACTAACCGATTGACAGGAACATTTGAAGAAGGAGCCTCGAAGAAAACACATGAAGAACATCTTATATTATGGTAAGAAATGGCTCGCGTTTCTACTTTTGAATTTCCTATCAAAGATCTAGGAGAAGTGACACAAATGCACATAATTCCCCCATCTTTACCAAATTTTCATGGTTTAGCAAATGAAGATCCAGATACATTTTTATTTGAGTTCGAAATACTTTGTAGAGGATATGATTATTGTACAAATGATGAAATATTGAAAGTGTTTCCTCTTACTCTAAAAGGAGCAGCTCTCCGATGGTTCATGAGCCTAGGTGGGAATTGCATCCAAACATGGGAGGACATGAAGAACATATTCTTGAAGAAGTACCAAGACTATTGCAAATCCAATGAAGATATTTTCGGTATGATACAATGGGAAGATGAAAGTTTGGAGGATTATGTAGATCGATTTCATTATAACCTTCAAAAATCAAAGCATAAGCATTTGGAAAAAGAGATCTTAAAAACACTCCTTTTTAAAGGAATCAAAGAGGAATGTTTAGAAATCTTAAATCTGATAGGAAAAGGTGATGTTTTTCAGTTATCATATGATGATGTTTGTGAGTTGTGCATAAGGTATTCAAGAGGAATCTCCAAGGCTGGTAAGAATTCTAGAGATGTTTGTTCTTTCTTTTCCAAATCTGCTACAAGAATAGGAGACATAAGAGCTGAAATCAATGTGTTATTTGAAAATTTTAAAGTTGATTTTATTAGCTCTCTAAATGAAAAATTGGATGTTTTGCAGGTTCATAAAAATCAAGAATTGGATGAAGTGTTTTACCCTCAGGACCGAAAGGAGCATCTCATAGATACTCACTCTTCCTTATCTAGGATGGAAGTAGCATATCAAAGAGGTAAGGAAGCTGCAACAAGGTCAAAACCACGGAAATCATGGCCTACAGGTATGGTTCAAAACACTCCCTCTCCACTTTCTTACTTGCATAATCCATTATGGAATACTAATGTGTTAGGGCAGCCATGTCAATCTCAATATAACCACCAGCAATTTTCTCTACAAGCTTGGCATGGTTCACCTTATGATTGCATGACTACTCTCCCCCATCTTGTAGCACAAGCACATTCTCCATATTCTCCACCAGCTCTTCCACAATATCCTGCTTGCCCATCAAAACCATTCACACAACCCAATCAACCATATCATCAAAATGCTCCATTCCTTACACATTTTCCTGCTCAACTAATTCCACACCCTCACCATAATAAACCAGTACAACATACTTACAATGTTGAACTGGCAAATTTACCCACCCTTCCCACCCATTCTATCTCACATGTGTTATTAGAGAAAACCTACAATGAGATTCAGAATGTTTCAAATGCAAAAATTGTAGAAGCTATGGAAGAAAATGAGGTTTCTTTTACTATGCATCAACAAGCTATTTTAAAAGCTCAAGAACTTCATGATATGATGGCTATGCGAAATCAAAAAAGTAAAGGATATATTGAAGATTGGTTTCACTCCATCATTTGTTTGCAACATCATTCTATGCTTCAACAATTTTTGATACCATTTTTTGAAGGGAAGTTGGCTTCTCATACCCTAATATCCATTAACATGCATTTTTCAAATTTGGGTATGTGCATACGTGAAGCCTTACTTCGAAAATGGCTTCACTGGAAGCACTCATATATGTAGTCATATTCATTTTTCCAATCAAAATAGGTTAGTGTAGAAAATAAAATAAATAAGGGAATAAATAAATGCATTTTGTTTTTTCTTTTATAAAACTAGTTGCTTTGGTTGCAACACGCTATCGAAATCAACATCGATGATAAATGTTTCAATTCATTTGTGTATGTAGATGATTTATAATAAAAATAACAATTCTACAAACACTTATATATCATTTTTATCATCAATATGAAAAAATGCTTGAATATCATTTTTTGGCTTGCGAGTTGATGAACTTTATGGAAAAATAGTCGGGACAGTCATGTTTTGAGGGACCAAAAGTGAATATTTTAAAAACCCATTTCTACCCTAGGTAGACATTGATTTCTACTTTCTAACCCAATTTGAACCACTCAATTTGGATTTGAAACAAAAAAGTTAGAAACAAAACATTGACAGGGTGTCTAGTGGGCAGCTCAGGAACAGAGCTGGGACAGTCAGTTTTTGGAGGCCTAAATGAATGAATTTTTAAAACCTGTTTCTATGGTAGATTCCCCTATGAATCTCGTTTACAATGCAATTGGAATCACTCATTTTTTATATCGTATGGGGAAGTTATGATCAAAATACTGACTGTCTATCGTAAATCAGCACCCTTAAAACTATGTCTTTCCGGTTGTTCCTTACAGTATTTGACTTATCAATTCTTCTTGTCTTCAAAACCTATTTCTATTGGAAATAAATACATGAATATACTTTCATTTCCAATTGAATCCTTTGAATCCGACATCAAACGAAAAAATTATGCTTGAAATATCAACTGTTGGTCTAGGCTGGGTAATCGAAAATTACTCTGTTATGCAAGATGTTATAACTAAAATTGACATATCATATCATTGAATCTTTAAAACCTGTTTCTACTGGAGATAAACCTTTGAATTAGCTCTCATTTGCCTTTGGAATCACTCAATTTTGACAAAAAACAAATAAGTTGTGATTAAAACACCGCTGGTTAGTATGGTCGACCACTACTCTCCCGCAGGTGACAAATAAATTTTACTTTGTTATTTTATCTGTGGATTTGTTATATAGAGTAACTACTTGTTAGTTTTTTTTGCATAATTCTTGGATTAGGGGAGCCGTGCACCTCTCTTTCTCGATGATTTAATGTTTTATTGCAGGTAGACACTCGTTTTTTGCAGGTCCTAGGAGAAAAAGAACGTCAATTTATGGACAAGTGATTCTTGAAACAAATTTTAATAAAACAAAGGAATTTCATCCAACTCATTACCCAATAGATTCATAATAAATGAAGAATTGATTTCGATTTGAAGATTCATGTCTTGTCACTGCTGCCAAAACATTTTTCAAAAAGATCATTTTTTTACATAATATCATAGCTGTTGTAACTTAATTTACATATTGTTTTTAAATAAAATGTTATTTCTTTTCTAATTTCTCTTATATTTTGTGTTTCAGGTGTTGCTTCATTCAAAGTGTAACTCATCCTTAGCATGAATGTCGTGAATAGCTAATTTGTTTTTTGCATGCTTTCATTTTATGATTGTCTATTTTGTTGTTCCTTTTTCATGTTTTGCTGTTCCTTTTCGAAATGGAACAACACTTCTGCACTTTCACGTTTTGTTGTTCCTTTTCGAAATAGAACATCACTTCTGCACTTTCACGTTTTGTTGTTCCTTTTCGAAATGGAACAGCACTTCTGCACTTTCACATTTTGCTGTTCCTTTTCGAAATGGAACAGCACTTCTGCACTTTCGCGTTTTGCTGTTCCTTTTCGAAATGGAACAGCACTTCTGCACTTTCACATTTTGCTGTTCCTTTTCGAATGGAACAGCACTTCTGCACTTTCACGTTTTGTTGTTCCTTTTCGAAATGGAACAACACTTCTGCACTTTTACATTTTCCTGTTTCTTTTCGAATGGAACAACACTTCTACACTTTCACGTTTTGCTGTTCCTTTTCGGAATGGAACAGCACTTCTGCACTTTCACGTTTTGCTGTTCCTTTTCGAATGGAACAGCACTTCTGCACTTTTCATTTTTGCTGTTCCTTTTCCAAAGGAACGGCACTTGCATTTTTGTTATTCCTTTTCCAAAGGAACGGCACTTTTGATTTTTGTTGTTCCTTTTCCAAAGGAACGGCACCTGTGTTGTTGCTGTTCCTTTTCCAAAGGAACAACACCTTTGATTTTTGCTGTTCCTTTTCCAAAGGAACGACACTTGCGTTTTTGCTGTTCCTTTTCCAAAGGAATGACACTTTTAGTTTTTGCTGTTCCTTTTTCCAAAAGAACGACATTTGCATTTTCACACTTTTTTGTGTGTATTCTTGCTTTTTTTTTTGTCCATTTCCTTTGTTGTTCCCTATAAGGAACACCACTTTTTGACTGTTTTTGTTGTTCATTCAAAAGAGCAACACTTTGGGATTATTTTCGAGAGCAACCCTTCCTTCCTCTTGTAGGATTAATCCTAATTCATCTCAACCACATTTTACTGATTTCATTTTGTGGCATGAAGTACACTATTTTTATGAGGACAAGAATTATGGATTCTATTGAAGCGAGTTAATATCATTCACGTTATGATCTTTAACAAGACAGCTCCTTGATGATAGATTTTTTTCAAAAGGGACACAATTATTTATATACTACTTTACTGCATTGTTTTCTGTTGAACATGATATTGATTGATCATCTTAATACCATGCTGGTTCCATCATCCCTAGTTATAATCTTCTCTGTCTGTAATAAATGAGATTATGGGTATATTTTTTTCTATTGACATATTCAACTTCTTCCGCCATCCTTGCTCTTAAGGAGTACTGAACCTCCCTCATTTTATCATAAAAATATGTAATAACAACAAAATTTTGTTCGCAGATGGAGGATAGGGGGTCTCATTACGAGCCAGCCTACCATGTTCATAAGGTTGTAACAAAGTGGCATTCCCATTATGGCCACCACACCAGGGTTATGATCCATTGGATAGCCAAATTATCCTTGGAACAGGAGGTCTCATCACGAGCCGGCCTGATCACTTTTGCTACATCCCAGTGAATGGCAGTGTGATTATCTGGTTACCACGCCAGCACACTGATCTCTTCTGTAGAACAACACTGTAACTCTCCATTTATAAATTGAGGATCCTGGCTCATATGGGTTAAAAAGCAACCCTGCCGAGGCTATGGACGCCTGTTGGCAGCAGCGACTCTGCTTATGGTATTGAAGTTATATCTTTTCGTCAATTATTATTATAATACCCTTTTCTTATTTTCCTTTTTATCAGAGAAGTTATTCCCTTAATTTTTTCCCTGTTTTCAACCTTTATGCATGAGAAATTGTTTTATGATCAATCACATCATTTTCAGCTAGAATACTGTCAGCAAAGCATCTTTTTAGCATATTGTTGTCCTTTTTCGTTTTGCATAAACTATCATCACTCCAAAGCATCCTATCTCATATTCATAACTATCTTTACACACTTTGCTCTCAATATAACCATAACTTTCACCGTCCTATCATTGATAAGTGTACTCTGCCTCCCTTACTGATATATTGTTCATTCCATTGCCTTGTCGTCAGCACCACCCCTTTCATATGCTTTATGGTTATGGAACCCATTTTCCAATTGGAGGGGGGAATGTATGCATTATGGGATTGCATGCGATATGATTACTGCACTTTGCCATACCTTGTTGATTTGACAACATATTAGTATTGCATGTATACATAAGTTTTTCTAATTGAAATTTTGCATGCATCTTATCTGTTGCTATTCAACACTAACACTATGGATTCAAGAACATTGTATTCAAAATAGTGCTCTGTTTACAGGAGAACAACAAGTATGCAAGGGAAATTCTATTCACAGTATGACCACACTATTGCAACTAACAGAAGCGGCTCGAGCAACTTGCGAACATGAACAACTCTTCAGACATTATGTGCTTACCTGGATTCCACCTTTTGCACCAACTTTGCCTACATCAGCTTCAACAACTTTCAATACATATATGTCATTCCACATTTTTCTTTTGGAGGTAAAACTTGAGGTAAAATAGCATAATTTTCTGATTTATTACGAATTTAGGAGAATTTACTGAACATCCATTTTGAAGCATTATTTACCATCCTTCATTTCATAGTTTTTACCACTTCCCATTTTTCAGCAGCATATCATTTCTGAGTGTGGGGGAGTGTTCCTTCATTTCTTTCTTATGACCATGTCATTCATATTCTTTATCATCCATTGCTATTCTTATTCATTCTCAACACCTCTCTTATTTCATGTTGTTTTACACCAAGCATAGAATTCAACAGCTGGTAGCAACCACCTCTATTTGTTTTCTAGCATCGCATGAGGACATGCTAATTTTTCAGAGAGGGGGAGGAATTGCTATGCATGATGGATGTTTTCTACTTTCTTCCTTATTTAAGGCATACAATTTCATTTTTACACAGTGCAGAAATTGATTTCCACATATTTTTAAAACTATGAACTCAATTCTTGTAATTTTTGGAAAACACATACGTATCATCAATACAAACCCACACAATTTCAAGAAATATTGGTTCATAAAATTGCGGAAATCATGCACTCTCACCTACAACCATTTTGTTTATATCTCATGATACATGCATCAAAACGATCTGATTTTTGGATCATAGAAGCCTTCATATATTACAAATCTACTTGCAACATTTCAACAAAATCTGGTTTGTAGTTTTTTACAAAATGGTTAATGAAGTTTGCTGTTATCTATATCATATTTTGTTGCAACTTCATATATACATATAATTGAATGTCAATGTAAAAATTGTTATGCCTTCATCAAGATTACTAAAAGTAAATATTCATTAATTAAGGAAGAATTCATTTGTTCTATCCATTTCATGAGCTGAGATGAACATATTTGCTTGGTTAACACATGGTTTCTGTCTTTGCGTTGCATGAGGACATGCAATATATTCAGTTTTCGTTGCATGAGGACATGCAACATATTGAGTGTGAGGGTATGTTGGGTCGTTAATATGCCATTATTATTATCACTTTTGAACACTTATCCCACCCATTTCCACTATTCTTCATCATATCATTTGCTATAATTTATCATTTAAATCCATTTTATAAATGATTTATGCTCTTATGAATGAATATTATCTATTCTCCTTTATTTCTAATAAATTGATGATTATGCGTGATTTTATCAATGATAGTTTTAATAAATCAGTTATAACATTATTTACCATTATTAGCCTCCAAGCTAATTTTCAGATTGAATATTTGATTTTTAAAAGCGCCAACTCAGAAATGCGCTGAAATAAGGAGTGACAGTTTTTCGGTTGAGATTCTGAGCAAATGGAGCAGAATATGGAAAATCTAGAACATGGGTTTTGTCCAGAACGAGCCCAATTAACTTTAACAAAGAACGGTTTGCCCAAATTCGGTTTGTACTGAGAGAAACGCATGGTTCTTTGAGCACGATTTTCTCAGATTTGTTGTTGCGGCCGTCCTCCAAATCTCAGCTGCAAAGCCAAATTCGTCTTGCTTTTGTTGAGAGATGAAAGGAAATATATTTTCTTGTTGATCAACTGGTTAGAATCAATCCAATTTTGTAAAAGAAATCATGTTGTACTTATCTTGATTGTAACTGCTCTCTGATCTCTCTTTATTTAAATCGCAACAGAGATCAGAGAGGAGGGTGATTTCAGAGGAATTCGAATAATGGAAGAATGATAGAAAAATGATGAAGAATGATGGTGGATTATCCATGATAGGATAGGGATTGTTGCATGTTGTAATTCTCAAGCATTTGTTGTTGTAATGATTCCACAATTTGCTGATTAATACATGATTTGGGAGTTGTTGTTCATCCTTTTCCTTCTGAAGTAACCCAGCAGCGTCCGCTGGCAGCTAAGGGCCCAGCCTCTGGTGGAGTATGTTGCTGCTACTGTATATTATATTCTTTTGATTTCTGCGTGGTTTGCTTATCTTTATTGCTCGGTAATCTGACATGCTTTTTCATATGCTATTCCATGCTCTGCTACGATTAATTCATTAATGGTTTCTTCAGGAAATTCATGTAGTGACTCTGCATTGTATGATTGAATATTTTCAGAGTTGATTGCATGTTATTAGTCTAAACCAGCTATTTATGTTACAGAGCATTTGTACTGAATATTACTGTTATTGGATTCATTTGAAATCCTGATTATTGGAGTCCGAAAAGTGATATTATTCTATTTGGAAACATAGTCGTATTCACCTTAATTGTCAGATTACCATATTAGCGTGTTGTGTGTATGTATGGTTGATTCTTGCTAATTCATCAATGAGTGCTATTCCATAAAGTACATTCCATCCAATTTGCCTTAAGAAAGAAGATTGCTATTTTATTGCAGAATGTGAGTTTAGTTCTGACTCGCGAGACTTAGTTTATTTGATTGCTCTTCCATTTACTGCTTGCTGTTCCATTTCCTGTTTGCTATTCCATTTTACTTTCTACTGTTCCATTTACTTGCATTTGCTGCTTTGGTGTGAGAGAAGGTCTAAGGCTGTAGTGAGCCAGCAAGTCGCTGCTTAGCTCCCAGACCTATGGTCCATGCTCTAATTCCTTTTCCATCAGTTTCTAGAGGGATGGGTTATTGCTTCCGCACCCTTGACTGATAAGCTGCCTTGTGTGATTTTATTCTTTTAGAGCAATTTAGTCATTGTTTAGCAACGCTGTACTACTAAGCATTACTCTTGAGTAAATAGCCACCTCAGACTGAGTACACTCTTGAAATAAAAAGTCGTCCCTGGGTTGATAATTAATGTGAAGGTAATTAGGAGTTTAAAAGACACCTTTTTATCGCTCCACAGGCCACTGTAAAGAGAAACCAGGCTGAGAGACAGAGTCCCATTTTGTGATTATGTAATTTGTAAACCAAAGGCCAATGTAAAGAGAAACCAGGCTGAGAGACAGAGTCCCATTTTGTGATTATGTGTGGATTTACATATGTGCGGAGATTTAATTCCAGGTTGTGTAATGCGTGATTGAAGTGTTGACTAATAAATTATGTGTCTATCAGAGATTCTGTGTAATATATGTAGGCAGGCCGAGTTGAAGTGATTACACAGAGGAAGAATATGACGAGGAGGGTTGTAATGGATTGTTAAATCCATTAGAATGATTAATGCTCAAGATCAGGAGGGATAGTGTAGTTAAAAACCCCAAGAGATCAAACCTTTGATGGAAGCAAAAACCATAGAAACTTGTAGAAAATAGCGTAAAACCGAAATAAAGAGGCGGACGGAGAAGCTAAGTGTTAATGCTCAGCAACCATCGGATCTTGAAGATCTATGACCCAGATTAAAAGATCGAATCACAACCAAGCCTTGGGGAAATGGCAATGAACGGGCACAATTAATCGTGGACCTTTGGATTGCGGCCAGATCAACGGTCACGATCTAATCGCATATTGGCGATTGGAGGTGCCAAGGGTCAATAGTTATGCGTGTTGTGATATTGCCGACACCGATAATTGGTGATTGACATTTGTGATCTATCGGCGATCAGGAAATTAATCGTCGACCGTCGGATCATGATCCTAATCGATAGTCACGATTAAATCGGCCATCACATATCGGCATTGGCAGAGATCAGAGTTAAAAGCAGACAGGCTTGATGGAGGCGGACCCGGCAATATTTATAGTCGCGGGTATAATATATTCGAGTTCCGGCTTATATGTTCTGGCGGGGATTTTCCTTTGTGAACCCCTTTTCCCATGTATTTCGAATATTTATGAATGGTCGGGTTTTAGTGTAAATGAGCCAATATATGTGTTCCAATAGTGGAATATCAGAGTCGGAGGAACAATGAACCCTATATGTGGTAAGGTGGGAAAAGCCAATAGCGATTGCGATGAAGGTATCCTCGATTAATGTGCAGAGGCCGTAGCAAAGGCTAAAAGGTATGTTCCTTTGTAAGTGAGCACAGAAGGGAAATGCGTCGATAAAGCATTTATGTGATATAACATATATGAACCAAGGGTTTGAAAGGGAAAAATTATATATGCGTGGATTAAAGGATATCAAAAGCTCTGAAGGGTTTAACAGTGCCGATAGGAGGATTTGACAGGGTGATTGGCTCTGATACAAAGGAACGGTAGATAGAGAGGGTCTTAACCATTGATAGTTAAATTCCTGGGACGATGGATTATGCATATTTATGCATACTGTGAGTATGTGCAGGGCTAACCCTGCGTCAATTTTGGTATTAGAGAAGAATTGCAATCAAAGCTGATCATAAATGAAACATTTAGTATCAAGCAGAAGAAAGCAAATATGTGTGAAAGTTTATTTGAAAAACTCAGAAAAAAGATATGTGGAAAGTCATGCATGTAGGTAAGGGGGATCAAATTTTAATCTAAGAGGCAGTAATCACACAGAGATGGCGTATAGCAGAATTTGCAGATGCAAAAGACAAAGGACAGTCTATTCAAAGGGTAGAAAATGGTGGAACAAGATCATGCATAAGATATTGAAGGTGAGATGACATATTTGTTTTAATTTGATTGAAGATTGGAGAATCTGTGTTTTTAAACTAATGCATAGGTAGCAGCATAAAGAAAACGCAGTGATGTCTATTTTCTTGAGGAGGATGAAGATTCACTCAAATGTGAAGAATGGATGGAGATTGCTTGTGAAGCCATGCAGCAGCGGTGAACTTGAAGAATCCAGTTGAAGGTTGGACAAAGAGGATAAGAGTATTCTCAAAGGGAAATTGAGAATTAAGCTTTGGAAGCTTGGGAATGATCTTTGGCTTAAGTAAACAGAGGTATGAAAGTAGCAGCAATTGAATGAATGCAAGTTTGACACAAGACTACAACAGTCAAACTGTAGAAAGAACTTTTGGAAGTTCTTAGAATTGTAGCAGAACCTTATTCCAGTTGAGGCTTGGAATAGATAAGGATAGAGGAGGCCTTAAGAGTAGTGAGTGGAGCAACCAAAGAGAGAGAGAGAGAGAGAGAGAAAGATTGATCTGAAAGTTCTAAAGAAAGAGGACTTGGAAACCAGGTAGAGGAGAAGCTTAGTGAGAGATCAACTTAGAAGAGTTGATTGGTTGCAGGTGTAGAAGCTCACACTAAAGAGAAGATGGCTATGGAAATTCATATGGAAGGTTCAGAAGAAAGCTACAAGATGAAGGAAAAGGATGCTCAAACAATCCATAGGGAATGGATGAGTCAAGTAGAGATTGATAAGGAAATGGTTGAGATAAGAGGAAAACTCGATGTGTTAGTAATGCTGCTAGAGGAGAACCAAAGACAAGGTTGGGTCTTGAAGAGGAAGCCAGTGAGGTGGCATAAATTGTATAAATTATAGAGAAGGTTACAAGAGAAGAGAAGTCAGCAGGTGAATATGCAATTAGCAGAAGAGATAATGAAGCTTGAATAGGTACTGGATGTTCAATTGAAATTTGAAGAACTCAGAGGAACTGAAATGGGAATGGAAGTATCCATTTGTGAACCAGAGTAGGGTGAAGTTCTGGGTGAAGAAGAAGGAATTATTGATGACTTTCTGAACTATTGGACAAATGCAGACTAGGATGAACAAGTAAAACCTTGTATTGATGAATCTAATAATTTTGATGTAATTACAGGTTTTGCAGAGGATAAGCAATCTTGTAAAGTTGTCAGAAGTATGGGAGAGTATCTTTCAAAAGATAAAAATTCTGAAGTAAAGGAGGATGGAGAAAATCTCTTAAATGAGAGAAGTGGTGATTTATTGCAACAGAAAGAACTTAATAATGTATTGATGTTTGAAACTGTGACAACATAGGAATAATTTCTTGTGAAAGAAGGAGATGAAAATCAATCTGGAGAATTGATATGTAAAGCAACAGTTGAAACTATTGAACCTTGTAAATTTCAGATTGATAATTTGTATATAAATGCAGGAAACATAAGTAATGATGAAGTACTTATGAAGTGTCACAGACAACTCAAATTGCTGGAGTATTTTCTGGGTAAGTCAGGGTATGACAGTGTGATTATAGAGGAAGGAGTTCACTACAGTGGACAAGAGAAGAAAGACATCATAGAAGCATATGGTATGGAGGAGAGGCTAGCTGACAGTCTCATGAATTCTGTGGGAATTCAAATTAGCATACTGATATGCTGACAAAGGAGGAAAAATCAGAGCAGCATACTAATGTGTTGCCAGAGGGAGATAAGGCACAGAAGCCTTATGATTTTTATTTTAAAAATTGTTTTATGAGTGGAGTTTTAGTTGCAGATGCTGGAGAAAAATTGGCACAGATGAGCAGCAAAATGAAGGAAGAAGACTCCATGGAAGAATTCAATCCATGGAATAGAGAAGTTAATTTGCTAGACGAAATGCTGAACAGTCATGATTCAGTCATGAGAGAGGGTAAGGATGATAGGGAGGTAGCAAAAAAAGCAAGTAAAGAAATTGGAACAAGAGAAAATGAAGAAGAAAAAGAAAACCAGCAGCACTTTGAAGAATTGATGGACAACAGCAACAACCTAAAGCAGAGAGAAAGAAATAACAGTGAATGGCAAAACATAGACCAATCCAAGGATGAACTGGAAAAAGAAATTGAAGGATTATGGCAGTTAATGATGAAACAGTCCATATGGAGAAGATTAATAGCAGCAGGAAGGATGATCAATCAGAGTATGAATCTGATTGACAAGAAGAAGAAAATAGAGCAGAAAACAACAGAAGTACAACAACAGCAAAGGAAAAAAGCATTTGGACAGCTACAAACTAAAGTTTGGGACCCTGGAGGATTTTTTCAATTAACTTATGAAGACACATGATCAGGAGATCATGGAAATTTTTTACTTTGGGAGTTTGATGCAGGAGCATCCAGCCCAAGAAAACTCATTGTATTGTAGTAGACATAGGGGTATTGTGTTTTCATGGAAGTTGGTTTCCTAAGTGTGAATTAAGTGTAATTATTAATGTTTTTAGTGATTTTAATGAGAGAAGCTAGAATAGGGAATTAATTAAATAATGTGAGGCATATTTGTAAATGTTCTCGAATATAGGAGAACATGAGAGATTTAGGATAGTTGAGAGATTGAGGGATTGAGAATTAATTGTAAATCTTAGATTAGGAGTTAGTTCATGAACCTAGGGATTAGAGAGGAGTTTTAGGAATGAGGGAGAGATTTAGGAATTTTGTTAAGGAATTCATGGATCTAAACCAAAATTGGTTTTAGAATCCCTTAGTAAATGTAAGCCTAAAAGGCAAAGACAGGGGTTAGATGTTGAGATAATTTAGGTTAGATAGGTAGCAAAAGTGTGGTTTTGAGCCTACCAGCAGATTTGTAAACCAAAGGCCACTATAAAGAGAAACCAAACCGAGAGATAGAGTCCCACTTTGTAGTTATGTGTGGATTTACATATGCGCAGATATTTAATTCCAAGTTGTATAAGGGGTGATTGAAGTGTTGACTAATAAATTATGTGTCTATCAAATATTCTACACAAGATATGTAGGCAAGCCGAGTCGAAGTGATTATACAGAGGAAGAATATGACAAGGAGGGTCATAATGGATTGTTAAATCCATTAGAATGATCAATGCTCAAGCTCAGGAGGGATAGCGTAGTTAAAAACCCCAAGAGATCAAACCTTTAATGGAAGTGGAAACCACAGAAACCTGCTAAAAATAGCGTAAAACCAAAATAAAGAGGCGGACGGAGAAGCTAAGTGTTAATGCTCAACAACTATCGGATCTTGAATATCGATGGCCTAGATTAAAAGATTGAATCGCAACCAAGCCTTGTGGAAATGTCAATGAACGGGCGAAATTAATCGTGGACCATTGGATCATGGCCAAATCAACGATCATGATCTAATCGCATATCGGCGATCGAAGGTGCCAAGGGTAAATAGTTATGTGTGTTCCGATATCGCCAACAATGATAATCGGTGATCGGTGTTTGCTATCTATTAACGATTAGGCGATTAATCATCGACCGTCGGATCGTGATCCTGATCGATGGTCACGATTAAATCGGCCACCGCATATCGGCGTTGGCGGAGATTGGAGTTATAAGCAGACAGGCTTGACGAAGGTGGACCTAGCGATATTTATAGTCACAGGTATAATATATTTGAGTTCCAGCTTATACGTTCCAGTGAGGATTTTCCTTTGTGAACCCCTTTTCCCATGTATTTCAAATATTTATGAATGGTCGAGTTTTAGTGTAAATGAGCCAATATATGTGTTCTGATATTGGAATATCGGAGTCAGAGGAGTGATGAACCCTATATGTAGTAAGGCGGGAAAAACCGATAGCGATTGTGATGAAGTATCCTCCATTAATGTGCAGAGGCCATACCAAAGGCTAAAAGGTATGTTTCGGTGGGATTTTCCTTTGTAAGTGAGCACAGAAGGGAAATGTGCTGATAAAGCATTTATGCGATATAACATATATGAACCAAGGGTTTGAAAGGGAAAAATTATATATTTGTCGATTAAAGGATATCAAAAGCTCCGAAGGGTTTAACAATCCTGATAGGAGGATTTGGCAGGGTGATTGGTTCCGATACAAAGGAACGGTAGATAGAGAGGGTCTTAACCATTGATAGTTAAATTCCTGGGATGATGGATTATGCATATTTATGCATACTTTGGGTATGTGCAGGGGTAACCCTACGTCATCTCAACTCATGGAGGAGTCTAAATTGGTAGCCATAGACTATATTGAGGCTTCCATCACAAGAAATATATTTGAGAATGTGATAGCTCGCCTTATTCCAAGGATAGGGAAGGCTCTCCCTTATGATCCCATTTTTTTCCTCGATTGGCTCTTCATCTTTTAAGAAAGAAAATTTCTTATCAAAAGTGTTGCTAGTCTTATCCTCCTTTCTCCATCGCACCCCTTGAGAAAGTGTAGTGATTCTGCTAATTACCTTAGGATTAATTGTAATTGACAATCATCTTACCACAGTAGTAGCATTGGTTCTAGCCTAAGGGTTGAGTGCCACAGAAAATTCCTGAGCTACATCATCATCATACCCTTTGAGCAACTCAAAGAATCCCAACCAGCAATGCTTTCTAAATATTTCTATCACAGGGGGATGGAAGTGTATCATGGATGTGTTTGTGGGTTCCCTTCTGTTGAATCTTCTTGTCATTTCTCTTCTCTGGTGAGCTGACTGTAGGGAGTTTGGTGGGTTAGCTTTACTATTTTTCAGGGTGACTAGTAATTTATAATTTTTCGTGGATGATTGCAATTTTTCTTTCTATCCCCACAGTTTTCTTTAACTTCAAAAAATTTTGTCTAAACCCTAGGCCCACTATAATTACTAGAAAATTTAGATTTGTTTCTCTTTTCCATTTCCTAGCTATCAAGTCAAAAAACAGGAGATATGGGCCACCTACCTTTCATTGTGATGCTCTAGATAGGAGAATTGTTGAACAAATAGACCCTAGGCACCCCCTTGTGGTGTTCTTTGTGAATTTCCAGTGCTTCCTGCAACTATCTGTGTTTCTTGTAGTTGTTCTTGTAGTTTTGTTTCATGTAGGGTGGCTAAAACATGTATTCTTCCTCGATGTCTCTCCAAGGTGGTCCCAGTCTCCTTAATCTTGAAATGAATGACGGGTGCATGAAATTTTGGAATTTTTGCTATTTATGGTCGATTCCTTGGAGCGTTGTGTTGGTTGGGAATCTATGAGATTTACTCATTGGGACCATTGGCCCACCATTTGTTATCATACAAAAGCCCCTTGTAATCATCACCCACTCTCACACAACTTAACTTGAACACATTTTCAACTGATTCTCCTTGATGTGATATTGCAATGTGGCATGCTAACTGGGATTTTAGTTTTTTTTTTTGAGCTGAGGGTGGCCAAGTTAACTGACCACCTCCAGCTTATAAAAACGAACCTTTTCATAGTCCTACACTTTTATCATATTATACTTGGGGAAGATTTTGGATGAGGTGCCATACCCCTGACTTCCTTCACTTGGTCGTTGCATGTTGGAGGGTGACTTGGCTATGCTTTTTGTTGTTCAAGTAAGTGCTCTCCCTTGGTCATATTTCTGTTGATTTCACTTTGTTGATGTAGTTGTCTACTTTGTTGTGGTCTGCAAGTGCTTCATCTTTGTTGTTTTTTTTGAGCTATGCATAGGAGTCACAATGCCTGCAACGATTCTGGAGCTCTCTATTTTCATGGGTGGTGAAGGAGAATGCGGAGATAATATGTTGTTGTCATAACACAGGTTGTTACATGGGATCCTGTAGTTACTACAGGAAACCATGGAGCTGCCTTTTCTTCATCATTTTTTCAATTGGAGAGGGGATGGGTGGTGACGTAGGAGTGGAGAGATGGTAATGAAGTAGATGGAGTGATAGGTGAGTGAGGCCAATGATGGCATGTCCCTTGGAATCTCTTTTTTGTATTTTTTTCATTTTTCTGAGTTTTTTTTAATGGACACAGAGGTGGGTATGGTCATGAGCTGGTGTTGGGTGAGAGATGGTGAGGTGTAGGGTCCTCTTTTTCAACCTAGAATAGGTTTGCATCATTGTTTTCCAATAAAGACTCCTTTCCTGTAGTATTTCAGGACATCCTATAGTACTACAGGATCTTCTTATAGCAACTACAGGAAAACCTGTAGAAGCTAGAAAAATGC
This sequence comes from Pinus tabuliformis, assembly GCA_031772625.1. Lineage (NCBI taxonomy): Eukaryota > Viridiplantae > Streptophyta > Pinopsida > Pinales > Pinaceae > Pinus > Pinus tabuliformis. The sequence goes on along the minus strand of CM062819.1, from coordinate 75,706,314 downwards.
ATAGAAATTGGTTTTTGATGCCTAGAAACCATGATGGATGATGGAGACATGGTAGGCATGGAATATGTGAAGTGAATGGAGGAATAATTGGTGTGATTATTGGCTTGTTGTCCCTTAAAATATGAGTCCTTTGTTGTCTTTAAAAACATGCAAAAACCACATAATTTTATTAGTGGGAAGGTTTGAGGTCCCTTCCATGGCACTTTGTTTTTCTTTTTTTCTTTTTCTCTTTCTCTCTCTTTTTGTTTTTTGAAAGACACATAGGTTGCCTCAAAGGATGTTTTTAGCCTGTTTCCCTGCCCTAGGTGCTTCAAGGGAGGTTTTCACATAGGGATCTTTTTATTTTCCTTTTTTTTCACTCTTGGGCTACCTCAAGGAGGTTTTCAACCCAAAATTTGGCGTCAGGTGCCTCATAAAGGTTTTCACCTAGGACCCTTATTGTTTTTTCTTTTTTCTCTTTTTTTTCAAAAATAAAAAAAGTCTTCAACAATTTGGTGAGATGGAAGCTAATACACTTCCAAGCACATTCACTTCCTTACTAATGGTACTGATGAACTCCTCCCTTGATAGAGGTTTTTTTATAAGCTTTAAATCTATATCCATTTACAAGCAGGTGCATACCTTCTTCATCAATGGTCCTGATTTGAATAACCCCATTGTCGTGGAACATTTCTATCATATATGGGCCCAGCCACATGGTCATCAATTCTCCTTTGAATTCCTTGAACCTGGAGTCATGTAGCAAAGCCCAAAATCCTTCTTGAAAAACCCTTTCCTTGATGTTTTTGTCATGCCAAACTTTTCTCTATACTTGAACAACTTCAGTGTGTAGGAGGGCCTGCATCTTGAATTCATCCAAACCATTGAGTTGGAGTAGCCTCTTCTATTGTGCCTTTGTAACATCCAAATCCAATTGTGCTTCCATTCTCAAAGTGTTGTACTCAAACTCAATGGAGAGCAGAGCCTTCTTTCCATAGACCAATTCATAACGGGTGAAGCCAGTAGTTCTCTTCCAGGTTGTATTATAGGCCCAAGTGGCCTCCACTAGTTTTTCAACCCAATATTTTCTGTGACTGCTCACAACCTTGGTGAGAATACCTTCCAATGCTCCGTTAGTAACCTCTACTTGTCCATTGGCCTAAGGATGATAAGCAGTTGACTTCCTGTGTTTGATATTTTGCTGCCTCAAAAAATTCTCAATCAGTTGTGATGTGAATTGAGCTCCCTGATTAGTGACTAGTTCTCTAGGGTACCGAAACTTATAGAATATATTCTCCCATAAGAACTCAACCAATTTCTCTTATTTTGCTACCTTGGTAGCCTTGGTCTCAACCCACTTTGTCAAATAATCAGTGCATACAATTATGTTCTTTTTCTGCCCTGATGGTGGATCAATGGGCCCAATGACATCCATGCCCCACTTGTCAAATAGCTCAAAAGTCACTTGAGGTTTCAAAGGCATTTCATCCTCCGGAGTAGGTTTCCCCATCCTTTGGAAATTATCACATCGACTGGTGTATCTTCTTGCGTCTTGGTAGAGAGTGGGCCAGTAGTAGCCAGCTTGCGGTACCTTGAAGGGTGTCCTCTTGGTTGCAAAGTGACCTCCACAAGACCCATCATGATAGGATAGAAGGATGTCAAAGAGTTCCTCCTCCCTAACACATCTCCTCAATTTTATCTGGGCCTAGCTTGAAGATATTTCCCCCAATCTAAGTGAATGGCGCGCTCTTTGTTACAATTCTGCTTTTTTCCTTGGAGGACAGATTTGGAGGGAACTGTATAGCCACTTGGCTATGTTAGCAAACCATGGAGAGAGAAATGAAATAGAAAATAAATGATCATCTGGGAGCTAATCATCAGTGATTCCTTCCTCACCTGTAGGCAAAGCAAGTCTAGATAAAAAATATGCAACTACATTTTCTCTAACATGCTTATCAATGATAGTTAGATCAAACTGTTGTAATAAAAGAAACAATCTAATATTTTTCATTCACATCAGGCTTGTTCATCAAATATTTGATAACAACATGGTCAATATGTACAAAGGTATGGTAACCAGTGATGTCGTGTCTAAATTTGTTCAAGGAATGGACAATAGCTAGGAGATCTTTTTCAATCATAGTATAGTTCAATTCAGCCTTGGACATATTTTTTCTAATGAAGTAAATGGCATAAGGAAACTTGTCATCTATATCACCTATAGCTTTTCCTATAGATTTATCAGAGGAATCAACATGGATGTGGAAAGGAAGGGCCCAATTTGGGCCTCAGAGTATGGGTGCAATAGTCAACTCATCCTTTAAAGTTTCTAGGGCCTCTTAGCAGCTTTTTAACCAGCGAAAGTCAGAGTCCTTGGCCAGTATTCCAAACAATGGTGAGGCTACTTTGCTGAAATCCTTTATGAATCTCTTATAATATCCATCTAAGCCCATGAAACTTCTCACATCCCTCTACTTCTGAGGAGTAGGGACCCTCTTTATGATAGCAATTTTATTTGTGTCCACTTGTAGTCCTTCCTAGGATATTGAATGACCTAGAAAAGTCCCTGCATTCATAAAGAACTCACACTTCTCAAGACTAAGGGATAGGTTCATTTCAACACACTTATTTAATAGTTTCCCTTAGTTAGAGAGAGCCTCTAAGAAATCACACCCATATGGAGTGAAATCATATGTATATATTTCTACAAATTCATGGACTAGCTCTACAAAGATGCTCGTAATTTCCCTCTGAAAAGTGGCAGGGGCATTACATAATCCAAAAGGAAGGACCCTATAAGAAAAGGTACCCCAAGGACAAGTGAAGGTGGTTTTATCTTGGTCCTCTGGGCTGATCTAGATCTGATTGTAACCACTGAATCCATCTAGGAAAGAGAATAACTTCTTCCCTGCAAGACCATCCAAGACTTGATCAATGAAAGGTAGAGGGAAATGGTCTTTTCCAGTGTCTTTGTTTATCTCTCTGTAGTCCACACAGATCCTCCATTTTCCATTCTTATTTGGGACCAGAACTAGAGGAGACACCCACTCACTATCTGAGATGGGGTAAATGAACCCTACATCCAACAACTTCTGCAATTCTTCTTTAACTATGTCTTTGAGGGTTGGGTTCATTCTCCTTTGAGGTTGGCACACTGGCTTACAACCTTCCTTGATGTAAATGTGGTGAGTACACATTAAAGGTTACACTCCCTTAATTTCATCATAACTTTGGGAAAAGGAATCCATATTCTCTCTTAGCATGTTTCATATATCCTTTTCTTGATGTGCAGAGAGAGGGGTTGATTTTCAATGTTTTAGCTAGACTAAATTCTATCCTCTTGACATGAGTAGGACTTGAGTTAGCTATGCACAAATTAGTCCAAGGGTTATCTTCAGATTTCTTTAATAACTCATCAAGATACCTAGTGTTTGGGGGTTGATTTGGGAGGATTTGATCAACCAAGTCGTCTTCATCAGGTTTCCCCCCTCCTATAATAGCATTTAGGGTACAAATAATATGTGGCATGGTATACTTCATCTTCCTCCTCCTCTTCTAACCAACCCTGCAACTTATGTAAGCATCAATAGTGGCTAGCCATGGCCTTCCAAGGATGAGAGGATAACCATTGAATTTGGTCTTAGGTTGGAGAACTAAGAAGTCAACAGGGTTTTCTTAGGAATCAATGGAGACCATCACATCCTCAACAACTCCCTCAGGACCTACTGTGGATCTATCTGCAAGCTGCAAGGCTGTTGTGATCTTCCTTAATGATTCTTGGAGATTTTGTTTCAGCATCGTCTCCTTAATCATCACATTGATGGAAGCCTTGAGATCAATCAAGGTATGGGGGACAATGATACCATCAATGTGCACATCTACCACAAGACTTCCAGGGTCTAGATACTTCGAGAAAATCACTCTCCCCAACATTAAGTCAGATAGTTGTCCAATGAAATTAACGGTAGGGGTGTCTTTATTTCTCCTCCTAGGATGTTTGAAGCATTTCTCCTTGATTATATTGTTGTGTATGGGGACATCCTTGATAGCTTGAAGGAGTGGGATTTAAACACATAATTTTTTCAATTCAACCAGAAGTTTAGTCTCTTCTGGGGTGCGCTGGCGAGGATGGATTAGTCTCTTGGCAAAAGGAGATGGATTGGCTTGAGGAACACTCTCTTCCTTTTCCTCTTTAAGCTCCTCAGGTGGAGATGGAGGTTGGTTATATGGAAGCACTCTTCCATACCTGAGGTTGATTTCTTGAATTTCCACAACATAGGCAGGGTAGGATGTCTCTCCACTATAGACCTATTGTGCCTGCTTGTTTTTTGGGTTCAGATTTGGCTGAGCAGGCATCTGAGGTTGCTTAGGTGGAGCAGGGTGAAGGAGTTGTGGTTGAGATGGTGGTGGAGGCAGTAAGGTTGGAGATTGGTTGAATGGGGGCCTCCACCCCTGTGATGGTGTATTCCATTGAGGTTGTGGGGGAGCATATGGCTGAAATGATTGATTGGCAGGTTGGGAATGGTATTGAGGTGCATAAGACTAGGGAGAAGGTGTGGACCATGAAGGATGAGCAAGAGGACACCAAGGGGGAATGGATGCATTCTGATTGCAGTTGTAATATGAATATGGTGCCCCTTGCGTGCCCTATTGGTATGGTCTAGGTCCTTGAGGCCTCCTTTGGTTGATATAGCAGAGTTGTTTAGTCACACCTTAAGTTCCTTGATACACAACTTTCAATCTAGGCAAAGAAGGTCACTTGTCTGTGGAGTGGTTTTCCTCATAGACCAAGTAGAACTCTATAATATTGAATGGAGATTCATTTTTAGGGTGCCTCCTAATGCATCTAGGGAAAAATAAATCTAAGGCTATTTTTGCTTCCTCTTGATCTGCATGGTGTCCATTTGTAGAGCAAGGGTATTGAACATTTCACTCTTAAATTCCTCCAACATGTTTCCAATTTCAATTCTGATGGATGTGTTGGAGGAGGATGAGCTGACCAAAGCTTCACTAACCCTACCCTTTTTTCTGGCTGCCCTAGAATGATTTTTGAAAACTATCTTGATATCATCATAATATAACTAGTAGATGTCCCCTCTAGACAACATGTTTAGGGTTTCTAGGATATCTTACCTGATCCCTCTAAGAAGGACTAACTTGAGTGATTCAAGATCGAGGTTGCATTCGATCCTTTTGTAGCTGAGTTGGAACCTTTCCTCATAATCTTCCAAAGATTCATCATCACCCAAGGTCATTCTTAAGATTTATTCTTTGGTATCGTTGTACCTACAATAGTCCCTATACTTTCCATTGAAGGATTGCTGCATCTGAGCCAAGGTAGTGATGTTGTCCCCCAAGCAAACCCATGAACCAGCGCAAGGCTACATCCTTAAGGGTGGATGGGAACAATTTCAACTTATAGTCATCAGAGGTATAATCATAAGTTTTGCAGATGACAACAAACTCAAACAAGAAGGTATGAGGGTCTTCTAAGGTTAATCCACGGAAGTGAGGAAGGGCAGAGGGGCTTATGTTTTTCATCCTAGAATCTCCATTAGTCTCTCTAATGGGAAAATCACCTTCATTTCTGTTTTTAGCCATGTTGTAAGTGCGTGGAAGGGTTTCTTCTTCTTCTTCCCCAATAGGCTCTTCAAAGATCTATGGTTGTTCACCTAATGGGTCCTCTAGCTCCCCTGCAATCAGAGAGGGAAGCTGAAAGCCACCAAAGAAGAGGGAAGGTTGGTTGTCTGATGGTGTGGGGATATTTGGAATTTTTTTCCTAAATTGTCTCTACTCCTATGAGGCATGAAAGAAATGTTCTTTTTTTATAGGTTTTTTCCAGAATTACTTGCAAAATAGAAAGAAAGAAGGAATTGCAACTATCTATTGAATGAAAAACATAAAGAAAGCAAAAATTGCAACTATTTACTGAATTTAAAATAGAAAGGAAAGAAGAAATTGCAACTACTTACTGAATTTAAAACAAAAAGGAAAGCATAAATTGCAACTACTTACTGAATGTAAAACAAAAAAGGAAAGCATAATTTGCAACTACTTAGACACCTCCCCGACAAAGATGCTAAAATGTGATGAGCCCCAGTATTGCAGCAAGGATGCTACAACTCCTAGGGCTACCAAATTTACTTTATCAACACGGGTTTTGTAAAAACTTGGAGGTGATAGTGTTGTATGCACAGTAGATGCAATAGTCTACCCCTGTCACTTCTCAACTGGGGCGATAAACCACTAGCCTTTTTCAAACCAGTCTTCTATTGACTAGGGGTCTGACTAGTGACAGTGAATGTAAAGATATCTTTGATGTAGAAATTAAATTCTTACCTATTTTAGGAAAATGAAAGTGTTGAATGGAAAGTGCTATGAAATCACATGAAATTATCTAGTTAAGAATTGACACACATTACTTGCAGAAGAAAACTAATCTAACCTTGCATTCTATCATCTAGATATCTAGACTACGTAGGCATGGAAATTATCCTAAAACTGCTATGACTGATGTATGTATGCACTAGCTATCTTCTGTTAAAATGGCAGAAAACGCGTCTTTTGATTTTCAATTTAGAAATGTAATTGCTAAGCTAAACAATCTGATCTTTTGTAGGGGAGAAAGGCATGGAAAAGTTGGTCCAAAATGGCATTGAGGGACATGGAAGTCAAGTGGAGGGCCTACCCTATTCTCATATCAACATTTCTTCTCAAAATAGGCGAAAACGGGCTACTATAGGGTTTCTTGTAGTTACTACAGGATGTCCTAGTTTACTACAAGATGTCCTAGTTTTCTACAAGAATCTCACTGAAGGCTATAGGAAGGTAGGGAAGGTGAAATGAAGTACTGGGAAGATGTCTAATGGTGGAATAATGTGTATGGAAGATGCACAGTTCCCAAGGCTCATCCCAACACTTCAAGATGGTTAGATTTGCTCAAGGTGGCTGCCCACAGTGGCTATAAAACAAAAATTCAAATTAGAGGATGGTAGGCCTTAGAAATAGGTGGAGAAGGCTTAGATGAGGCTGGTGGAATGAGTTCCTCCCCATAGATAAACTAATTCTGCAACAACACGTGCTCTTCTTTTCATTTATGCATAACTTCATACAAATATGGAAAATATTAGTTGAATTTGAGAAAATTGATTTATTGATGGCTAATGACTATATCTGTGGAATGAAATGCCTTCTTAAACTACAACAAACTCAAGAAAAAAAATGAAAATTGTAGGTGCTTCCAAGAAATTATAGACAATGATCTATTCAACAAGGAATCCTAAGCCGTGCAATGATCAAAAGATAAATTTGTTTTTGAGGCTATGAGAGTGGGGCTCTCAAACCATGATCCCATGACGGAAATGAGGAAGAGGCCACTGTCACAAGATTTTTTGATGTATTCTCTTTCACTACTATACCATTGATCTACTTCTTCAACTAAGGGAAGAAAAACTAAACAATCATTCAAATACTTGTAAATTAAACAAAGCAGGAATAACTTCTGCAGTTAACTATGATTTTAACCTACGAATACATGTACAAAAAGAGGAACTTCTACAGCTAGGGTTGGGCCCTAACCCAAACGCTTCAGCCCTCTCAGTCAACTCAGTGTTCAATCAAGGTAAACCTTTTCATTATGATCAAAATGTCAAAAATAACATTAGAGTAACAATCACAATGTCTGAGCTCCAAATTGCCTCTTGGCTACAACACAAAGTCTAATACTAATTAAGCCCTTGGCCTTCTTATTTATACAAATTGAAGCTACCAACAACTTCCTAAAAATTAGGGAGGCTTGGCTCCCAAACTCGAGATTGACTTATCTTCAACTGTCAATGTCTTGGCTACCAATGATCTCGTTTGGCTTGGCTTCTTGTAACTCTAAGATGATGAGATCTGGTGGAGGAATCTTTGAATGATTGAGGAGTTAAGGAGGGAGACCAAATCTCCTAAAGTCCCTCTTAATTGTCCACTTCCACTTAAATTAGCCCAAAACTGCTCCAATTCCTCCATTTAATACATATTAGGCTATATTATATAACATCTCACCTTTATCCTTCTCACTAAGAAAAATATAATAAAATATGTAAAGAAATGTGAGAAAAGTTGATTTTAGTAAGCTGGAGAGTGGCATTAAGACCCATATAATTTACTTATTGATGAGCCTCATCAACAACCCGTAACCATCCAGTTCGTATTTGGGATTCTACATCTAGTAAACATCATGATACATATGGCATATGAATCTATGGATAAAATAATGACAACCTATTCTGTTGCAATTAATCCTTTGGGAACAAAATTATTTGGTGGATACCATCTCAAAGTCTTTAAAATATATCGCCCAATCATGATTTTGAACAACACTCAACGCTTCCTAGTACAAAAGATATGTGATAAGGGGTGGAAAATATCTCTACACTCAAGAACGTAAGAATCCTTATATTTTGTGATGGGACGTGCAAAATACAACTATTTTTTTGTCACAGCTCTGCAGAGAATTCTAATCAGAAAATAGGCTTTGATATCAATCCTCATCGGTGGCATTTAAGTACTGGTGGGAAGGATAGACAAGTGAATATATATGATTTTGCAATCTGAAGAATGGATTACAAACCTTTGGGTTGTTTATGAAATCATTGTGAGCAGAATATAGGGTTTCCTCTACATATAAGAAAAAAAAAATTCGACCAGAAGAAGAGTGCTCAGTATGAGCAAAGAAACTAACAAAATGGCATGGACATGACAAGTTTGGACGAGATTCAAGTGAATAACTAAGAGGGAAAGGTCACCTAGCTACAATTATCTACACAATGTTTATGAAGTATTGATGAAAATTTCAAAGTCTATCGATAGTAGTTGGATTAAATGATCGAGTTTAGATGAATGCTCCATCTCATTCGATAGTTATGATGTCTATAGACATAGTCTGTCTCATAGAGCAGTGCACCTATACATTAGGAGAAACATTACACTGAGATGTTACACAACCTGTGCTACATACTGATGAGGACCTGTGGAGTAATGGTCTTGAGCAGAAATATATACGTCAAAAATTCAGAATCTGAAGCGTTATACAGTTTACCGTTAGGATAAGACAAAATCTATGGGCAGAGAAAATTTACTGTAGTACATTATAGTACGTTATTGTACGTTATGCTTCGTATACGATGCCGCCAAGAGCATCTCATTCTTCATGCCGATGCATCTAGTTCAATATCAATACCATGTTATATGTGTCACATAGCGACAAATATGAATGAACGTTATATTGCTTGGTTTGTTGCTCAACCAAATCAATTGTTGTTGTTGCTTTTCAAAGTGCATATCCATGGTAAGTTACATGAATTGTTACACAGTCACCACTACACACCCTGAATGCGAGAGTTACATGTTGGGTTGATACTCTGAATGCGAGCGTTACATGTTGAGGAAAAATATGTCTTCAACCTATGTAGTAAACGCCAGTGAGTGCTAGAGAATGTTAGGGAATACAAAATAATTCCAAACATCATTATATGTCAAATTATAGCGGCCTACATGTCTCATGTAGAAGAAAAATTGGAGCATATTCAAACAAATGTAGTGCATCATCTCGTTACTGCGCATACCCAAGAGCAGTAGTTCAAGAGGAGTCTACATTGGAACTCTGCTCTTCTTGACGCCAAATCCAATCTCTTCAATGCTCATAATTTTTATAGTTGGACTTGAATCTTTTGTCTCTCTCTACTACAACTGGAAGTGGAGGAGTCAATTCTAGAAACATAGATGAACTGAAGAAGAAATATTGAAGGATTTTATTCATATTATGGGCTCTAATGCATTGCATTAATGGAAAGTCACCTATCAATTTCATGGCATCTCTGTTGGCGTTAAATTGTATCGTTTCCTACAAATTACATGAAACCACATTGCATTGAGAACTTGAAAATATCAACATGTAGATTGTTTATGCTAGCGTATGTATTATTGAGGGTGTATATTTTATTCTCATGAAGCAACGTTCTTATTATCAGTGATTCATTCATATTATTTCCTGTAACAACTGCTGTTCTTAAACTAAAGAACGTCGTGGCCTAAAGGCGGGATATATACAATTGAAAAATCGCACTTCACTTCACTGCACTACTGGGTTTTACATAAGAATGATCCACAAAACTTGGAAAATCCAAGGCCATCTCTCCTTTTCATTCATGCCTTCGGTGTAGACGGCCTCACAAGATGGGATACCTAGATATGCACTCTCAATATGACGATGTTGAGTAACGTGACTTAAGGACGAGCACATATGTTCCTTCACATCTTGAGGCGGGGTACACTTGCAAATTGATTGCAATTACAGTGGTGATATCGATCACAATCCTCTTTATCATTGACTAAGAGAAGCAAATGGAATTCCTATCAGCGACAATGTTATGTGCTCTAATTCTGAAAGTTGCTGGGAGAGCGTATGTTGAAGTGACCAACTCAAGGAGTAGTAGTGCGATTTGCAGAGGTTATGATTAGGATGTGTGGATACTCACAGTTAGAGCAAACTATTTGTTTTTGGTCTTCAAAAGAGGGTTGGAGCTTGGCAAAGTTAAATTATGGTTGTTTTGTTGTGTTTCTCTAACATGGGTGATGTTAGCCACATCGTTTGTACCATATATATATTTTTGTTATGTTTCGATATATATTGTGTCTACATCGGATATATAATGTGTAGCTTACAATTCTTCATTGCAGATTTCAAGCCATAGAGCAACGTCATATCATTCTGATTGGAGTAAGGTCGTATATATTGTCATTTTCCAACAATGTTTTTTATAGATTGGAAGCATTTAATGGTTGTTTACGGTAATAATACAGCATTCATATTATTCAACAACAACAACATTAATACAAGTGGTAAAGCATTATGTATTTTGTATATGTCGAGAATGATGCAATGATTGCCTTCGACAATGATAATTTTGGTCATTTTGCAATATCCACGAGTATGACACGGTCTACACCAATGCAACTGGACATATTCGATCATTTATCACTGTCTTTCAAATGAAAATGCATATTTGTACTCTATGTTGATGAGGGGATATTTTGTTACAAAATTTTCCATAAATTTCACCACAATACAAACCTTTGTAGCAATAAGAAACCAAACCTTTGTAGCAATAAGAAACCACAACTTCATTGTGCCTCTCCTTTATAAAGACACAGTTTCCATCTACCAAAGGAAGAGTCATGGCTTCCCTAGCAACAACATGATGGGATGGGACCTTGAAGAAAGTGATCTATCATGGAAAGCTTGAAGAAGACTCATATTTTGAGGGATTCACAAAAATGGATATAGTATTTGAGCACGGTTATCTTCCTGGCTTATCCAAGGAAGAGCATGGCAAGGTTGCAAGAAGTGAGACAATTGCAATTCTATTGTCTAAGATAGTAAACATTGTCCTTTTCACTACGAAAGTATATGCATCAATAAAGAGTGGCTTGTTAGCCATAATTTCTTAAACTCTAGACTCGCATTTGGATCATTTGTCAAGTTTTATTCTCTGGTTCATTGCATTTAATATGTAGTTGCCAAATCCTTACCTTTATCCCATTGGGAATTTTGGTTTTTTATAAGTCATGGCTAGGGTTTTGTTGTTATGGCTTTGGTTGTAGATATTGTTAGAATATATTTGATAACTTATATATAAGGAGGATGGTTTATCTTTATATGGTGACAAATAACATTGGGTTATTGGAATTATGGTTTCAGTTACTCTTGTAAAGTTGTTCCTTGTAATCTATTGTTGAAGTTTTACTAACGAAATTGAGAAGGCATATGCTCAAGATCATTTCTTTGATTTGGTCACTAATGCAATTGGGTATAAGTCACTTATTAGTGCACTAGCACTCATGAATCTTCCTAATGAAGCGGAGGAAATATTGACTGAAATGTAAACTTCTAGGTATAAGCCATCTCCAAACGAGTTTAAGTCTATTATTTATGCCCATGAAAAATGTGGTCCTTTCCAAGAAATGGAAGGAACTCTTAACTTATTAGAGATTTGTGGCTATCTAGTTGATACAGTAACCATAAACGTGATCCTTAGGTATTATGGTACTTAAGAGGAATTCAAAGAATTAAGACATGGCTTCGAAGAATGCAAGTTGATAACAATGATTTGTCCATCAGGAGATATAATGCAATTGCAAACTATTTCCCTATTTTTGTATTCTTTGCACTTTTACGCGAGGATGTTTCCCAATATAATGTATTTCTCATGCATGCCATGATTTCCTTACAAAGTCTTATCTCAACAATATTCTTGCAACATTTTATAGAGAGTTCTCACAGCAATATTTTACAGCCCTCTTACAATGTTGAAAATTTTTTAAGCGTATTTGGAGCAATGTTTATATGTCATTTTGGAGTAGCATTCATTCAATATGGAGGAACTCTAATAAGCCATCTAGAGTGGCGTTCATTCAATGATAGTGTCAACATTGTTTATGCAGAACAAGACATTGCAGGTTATAGAGCATTAATGCAATGATGAAAACTACACTAAGACTCTTTTACAGGCTACAAGGCATATGTAACCCCCTTACCATTGATGTCAAAGGGGGAGGTAATTAGAGGAAGGAAGACACTTCACAGACTAAAAGGGGGAGGACAAATGTGTTTCCATCAATGCCAAAGGGGGAGATTGTTGGCAATATTGTCATTGATGGAAAAGGAGAAACACAAGAAACAACAATAAAAAGAAGGCAAGGTATGTAGGAGTAAGGACAAAGGAGCAACATATACATTGATGGTTTGATAGAACATTGATGTTGGCATGTTGATGGCTTGATTCTCATGTTGATGGCATGTTGATGGCTTGATGCTTGGATAATCTTGCAGAGTTTGTTTAATGAAGAATTTGTGGTGACACTAATTTGTTGTTAAGGAAAGACTCCAAGGCAAAGAAAAAGATGTTGCAAATATTGTTGTGATGCATTAATGATAAATATTGGTATTTGATGTTGGCATTAGGTTGATGCATTTAATAATTACATTTGACTAAAATTAATATTGGATGGATTATTTATTTTTGTGTTCTAATATTCAAGATAGGAAGAGTTTGGAAACAAATGAGTGGAAGGCAAAGAGTCAAGCCTATTCACTTCATATTCCTATGTGGGATATAAACAACCAACAAAATATCTTTATAAAAGATGTGATTTTGGAAGGCATTGAAGAGGTTAGAGAATGGGAGAATGTGAGAGAGTTGATTGAGCTATTATGCATTAGTTACCTGGCACATATGAAGCTGATGTGAAATAGATTTGAAGGGAAGAAGATGCAGAAATGAAGATGGAGATATGTAGAATTTATGACTAGGTAAACCAACACATTATTATTTCTTGTTTGCATCAAGAGATGGTAGTCTCCTTTCAAGTAGTGGCTTGATAAACATCAGGTTGGAGCTTGTTGAGGTAGAAGCCTCTTATGGGTTGTAGCCTATAGAAAACATATGGGAATCGGAGCTTCCTTGTATTTGCAACTTGCAGAAAATTGAGGTAGTAGCCTCCTGTGGGTTGGAGCCTACAAAAAATCAAATCTAATTAGTAGGATCTTTCATCTACATCACAACAATAATAAAATCGTGGTTTTCTCCCTTTATGGGTTCCACATATATCTGGTGTCAACATGTGTTGTTATTATGTGTTCATGTGATGTTTTAGTTTGATTATTACTTGTTCACATATTCAATCTGCTGGTCATTATTTGTTAAGTTGCTCATGTAATGTTTCAGTTAATGAGTTTAATGAAATAAAATTCAATGTCCATGAATATGTTAAACTGATTCACCCCCCCTCTCAGTTTAGTCAAGTTTTCATTAATTGGTATCAGAGCGTAGGTAATGAGTTCAATACACACCCGACTCGTGTTAGGGAGGAGATTGTTGGACATTGGATAAACCAATGCTCCTTGTGTGTTTTACAACATGGACTACTGCCTCTCGTGGATCCTTATCTCAGGCGATGTGATAGTTGACTAGCACCTACAGTTTCTGGTCTGATAGAAATCGTTATTCCCAAGAAGTGGTATTAATATCGAAGATGAGTCGATAAGATTTCCAAGATCCATTTATCCTTTTATCAATTATATAATTCTAATTGAACTTATGATGGATGTTGATTCTCACATATTTGTATGAAGGAATTACCTCCAAAGGGTTGTTTTCATAAACGAAATTGATCTGGATCTCTTCAGCTATCGGAATTAACTAAGATCTTTTACTTATGTGATGTTATCATAATTGTATATGAAAGAGTATGAAAAGCCACACGTGCATACTATAAATAAGAGGAAACATAATGACGACCGGCAAATCAAAAGACACAAATATATTGATAACAGAGTTCACCCAGTGTGGGTTATGTCTCTAATCCCTAGTGTCAAGATAAGGGAGTTCACTTCATTAAATGTTGCAAATGCTGACGATGATGTACATGGTATATTATTTTTCATTACAAGGATGAATTCCCTCAACCAGAGTGGCATGTCTCTCCACAATACATTCTCCCTTATAGGAACTCTCACTCAAATGGGCCCTCCTTCAGCATGACAAGCTAATAAAATAGGACATGATGTGGCATACAAGTATCCCTCAACATAATGGTAATCTGAGATCTCAACAACAAAAACATCATCTCAACAAATTAGAGAAAAGACTTGGAATAACTGCATCATTTACCTCCAATTTTCGAGATGGTCGGAAGATACAAAGATAAGCTAATGAAATGGACTGCACTATCAAATTCATGGTGCAAAATCATGTCCAACAACTATAAACTTTTCCCATTTTTGACACTGTTAAATTATGGACCCTCGAGAATCTCAAAGATTCCTTCCTGAAGATGGTCAAGATTTTGAGCATAGCACTGCGCTCCCCACAAAATTCTATGAAAAATTACTATAAAGTTGGCATCATTCCACCTCTATCAAAAATCATCCTCCAAAGGAAACGGAATCAAACCACACCAGCGCGTTCCCTGTGAAATTTTGGTTCTTTTGAATATAAAGTTGACATGTTTCTGTCACTGTGAAAAATCACCCTCTAATGAATCTTTTAGATTCCTTTAAGATTCTCCATGAGAATATTCTGTGGAATATTCCCCTGGAATATTCTCTCCTCAAAAAGCATGCCCAACCTGGGTGCAATTCCTCGGCTCCTGGTTTCGCTCACGGTTCTCGAGCTCCACTTCGTTCAACGCTTCCTCCCGTTCGAATGAGCAACAAAGGTTTAAAATCTTGTGTGTGGGTGGAGTGATCAAATTTAGCCCATTTGGCACATTGGTGGAGCGTTAAGTTGGGCGGGCAGAGGTCCCAAGGTTCAACCCCTGCCTCACTGCTTACATTGTTTTGGCATTTAATAAATTGAACCGTTGACAGTTCTAACCATTTGTTGGTAGTATTGTAGTGCGATTATATATGTGGTTTGAATAACCGTTGGAAAATGGTTATGTTTAATATGATATGTGGCAATGTGTTTATAATGTGGGGCCACCCGTTGGGCACTGACCCACGTGGGCCGGGTGGGTTCAAACCTTGTTGGCCCCAGAAAATGTTGACGTTGTGGTATTACAAATGGGTCAGGTGTTATACATATGATATATGTGGTATGTGGTTGGCGGGGGTGGCGGCCCGCCAACCTAGTGTTCTTTTTTTAATATAATATATATAACGATGTCGTTGGTGGGGATGGTGGGGGTGGTAGCATGCCACCCCAATTTTCATATCTTTTTTCGATTTTTTTTAACAATAATAGTTTAAAAACTTTGACCAGATTTTAAGGGTCATTGGAAAAATTAAGTAGGCAACAAACGCACCCATTCGAGTGGCTAGATTTTGTACGGTAGGACTCTGCCAAATTTTTTCCTCGTTAATGATGGCCACTTGGCCAAGTTTGACATGAACTTTGACCATGAATATCTTGAGCATATGAACTCAAATTTGAGAGCCCTTTACACTGTTGGAATGAGGACGACGAGAAATACAATCCGGTCTTGGTTTCACTTCAATCTTAGGACTTTGATTTTTGAGCTTTTCAAGGCCACTTCTATTTCTGGACATGTATGGAGCCACCTAGATCAGAAAGTATCATAGGCAATATTTCTGGATTCGATTATCACAACTTTAGTTTTGTCGGTATTTATAGTCATACCCATTTTGGAGTAGAAATCTTAGAGGATTCTAAGTTACTTTCCAAGATTATAATGACTCCTTGCCAAAATAACAACATTGTCATAAAAAAAAAAGGGTTATGACCATATCAGTGAGTGTGGGACCAACACAACCTGCATCTTCCAAACATTCTTCTAGCTTATCAACATATATGCCAAAAAGGGTAGGAGATAAGGGACACCCTTTCTTAACTCCAATATTGCATTTACTTTCTTCCAACCAAGCCTCAGTGGTCTTAAGGTTGGAAATAACATTCTTGTACAACCTAGTCACAACAACCATAAACTTGAGAGGAATATTTATCTCTTCTAGCCTCTTCCATAGCTTTATTTTAGTAATGGTGTCAAAATCTTTTCTAATTCAATAAGAAAACAAAAGAGATCAACTTTATTACTGCAACATTCTTCTACGATTATACTAAAAGTAACAAGATGGTCCGTGGTTAAATGATATCTCCTAAACTCAACATTTCATTTAGCTCTTTTACGATGGCTTTCAAGCCAAAGGCTAATCTTGTTTCCAAAATAAGCTCATACAACTTGGCTAAAATGTGGCTAATCATGATGTTCATGTAATAGAGGGAATGATTTTATTTCCCCAATTAATGATATGTACAACAAGGCTCTGCATCTAAGGCTTAGGGAAACCTTGTTTCACTACCAGATTAAAGAGCTTTTGTAAGTGTTGGATGATGAAAGATTCTCCCATTTAAAAAATTTGAGATTCAATGTCTTTAGTTTTCCCATTAACAAGTTATTTAATCCCAAAATCAATGTCTTCCAAAAAGAAGATATCATCCTCTATAGGGGCATTCAAAATGGTGTCCATGATATTAGGGGATTCATAGAGGTTTTTAAGGTAAATATTCCAGTTCTTCATTGGAATCAAATAATTTCCTTTAATCTTACAAATTAGATTCTTCCTCCAAAACTTTTTAAAGTCAAACTTAGAGGGGTGCCATAACTACTTTTTAATTAAATTATCTTTCAAATAAAATATTATTTAATTATTTTAATATTTTTTTTTGGGGGTGGGGGGGAGAAATAGTATTGACTTTTTAGGAAACTAAAAGAATAATTTATTTATTAAGCAAAGTATTTCAGTAGAAATCACATAAGAGAAATTTTTGGCCAACGCGTTTCGAACCAAAAAGTGTGGTTCATCACCAGGACCATATGAAGGTGCATACCATGACAAAGGCTTAAATAGAGAGCAATGTAGAGACATATGTTGGAAATAATACTGAGAGGGGGGGTGAATCAGTATTATCAAATTCTTTTCAATATGCCTTCCAGATTTATACTTTAATTTATTCTTCAGATATTGATCATTAATTTGTATGTCAGTGCCATATAATAATGAAAAAGAACAAGAAAAATAGATCTGCACACCAAAGAACACCAGATATAAGGTGGAAACCCAATGTGGGTGAAAACCACCTGCTGTAATATGTCTCTATCTTCTTTCAATTAGAAACTTCTTTTACAAGGATTTTGTACTGGTGCATTCCTTTACCAGTACGCAGGCTGCAACCTGCAGAGAGCTACAACTCTCTCATTTTCCAGTCTCTCCTGGAAGGGCGCTACAACCCCCTTTGCTCTTCTACTTCTTTAAGGACCACCTTTCATTAACTCTCAGACTGGATCCAAGAAGATCAAATAATCATCAAGTACATGCAAATCACCCAATCTCCTTATACAATCAACCAATGAATCACCCAACTTCTCAGAATGCTGTAAACAGAAAAGTAATATTACCAGAAATCTAAACCCAGAACTCTGCAGCAATAGATAAAAGACAGCTAACAAATGTTTCAAGACAGGTCTGCAACTTCACCGATATAAACCTACAGATATTCGCATTCTTTCTGTGCCTGAACTGCGCAGATCCGCACCATATCCTTCTGCTGCTCTGCGTACCACCACACTTTCTCCTTCTACTGAACTGCGTACCTCAACTCAGATACGCACTGCACTGTCTGTCAGACCGCGTACCTCCGCACTGTTCCTTCTGTGCCTCTGTGTATCTCCGCACCGTGCTTTCTTCTGTGCTGCGTACCTCGCACTGCGCCTTCTGTTGCGCTGCGTACCCCTGCACTGCGTCTTCTCCTGCACTGTGTACCCCCGCACTTATGCCATGGATTGCCTGCGAACCTCTCATTAGGGCCAAATTAGCAGTCCTCCAATGTGCCACAGTCAGTCAGATCCACAGATCTGATCATGATCCCGAGAGATCACGACTTATCAATAGATTCGCCTTAAATTTTCTCCTTGATTTAGATCTAACTTTTAAAACCAATCACCCAAACTTTCAGATCTTAATATATTCAAATTTTCACAAGTGTTTAGCCAAGTGATCTCCTTCCCCATTTTATAGTCAATCCCTTATTCACACCATGGGACAAAACCATCAAACACCAATACAAGGGATCCAAACCGGGGTTCAACAATTTAGATCCTATACCACGGGCCAAAACCAAAGGATCATGAATCGACGGGCTAAATACCAAGGGCCAAACATAAGAAACCCCACCTGAGCGCGCTTCTCTGCATTGGAGAGAGTGAACTAGGGGATCGCACCTTATGAACGGAGAACCTGCGGGTATGTCTGCACTTCCTGAACGGCGAACCTGTGGGTCTGCACCTTTTGAATGATGCACCAGCGAACCTCTTATTTTCCATCATTTTGAGAGCCTGAACAGAGTTTTTCCACTTGAGTAAGTTACCATCAAGTACAACACCTGAACCATAGAGCCAAACCAGAATCATAATGCCAACAATCTCCCCATTTGGACTTGATGGCAACCTCAAGATCCTCAACGTCATTCTCCCCCTTTGACATCAAGGGCAAAGGATTATGCTCCCCCTGAGAACATGCTTAGGCCTTTGCTTTGCTAATCATGCTCCCCCTGACTAAAGATCAGATCTGCAAACGAAAAATTTCTTCAAGAAGAACCATAATCCACCATACACCATACATGACCGTGAAAGAGATAGACACATATTGCAGCAATATTCAGATCAACATCCATGTTTTGCTTCTGTACTTCCTCCAAGATCTTCTACCATAATGCCAAAAATGAATTATTAGAAGAATATATGCTCCCCCTGAACCTGTGCCATTCGATCTTCTACCCATATGAAACTTGCGTACAACCAACAATCTCTGAAACATATGAGATTCAACAACAGGATGATGCATCAACAACCCCCAACTTTTGCCTGAGGTATTCAAAGGTCTCCTTGGGCAATGGTTTGGTGAGTATATCAACAACTTGTTCCTTAGAAGGAACATACTCCAACTTGACCTTTTGTTCAAGCACTTGTTCCCTGAGAAAGTGATACTTGATTGGTATGTTTTTGGTCTTTGAATGCATGACTGGGTTCTTTGAAATGCTGATTGCACTTGTATTATCACATAAGATGGAGATAGGTGGAGTACAAGTGATTTGAAAATCCTGCAAGGTCTGCATAATCCAAAGGAGTTGAGTGCAACAAGATGCAGCATCCACATATTCCACTTCAGCTGTAGATAAAGAAATCGAACTCTGTTTCTTGCTGAACCAAGATACTAATCTGGAACCCATAAAGAATGCACCACCACTTGTGCTCTTCCTATCATCCACGCTTCCGGCCCAATCTGCATCTGTATAAGCATGAAGTGTGAGATCTGTATCTCTAGGATACCATAAGCCATAGTTTTGAGTTCCTTGAAGGTACTTGAAAATCCTCTTCACTGCCTGAAGATGAGTTTCCTTTGGATTTGCCTGAAATATTCCAACTATTCCCACTGCATGCATGATGTCTGGTCGGGTACCTGTTAAATAAAGTAGACTTCCAATCATAGATCTATAGGTTGGTTGATGCAATGCTGCTAATTCATCATTTTCACTGAGGCTACATCCTATGACCATGGGGGTACATACTGGTTTTGCATCTTCCATGCCATATTTCTTCAAAATCTGCTTGAGATACTTGGTTTGAGACAAGAAGATTCTGCCTTCATTTTTTTGGATTTGCAATCCAAGGAAATATGTCAGTTCTCCAAGCAAAGACATTTCGAATTCTTTCTGCATCACCAAGGAAAAGCTTTGACTCATAGCTTCTTCATTGCTGCCAAAGATAATATTATCTACATACACAACAAGTATTAGTAATTTTTCATTTTCAATTTTTATGTAAAGATTGCTATCTGCTGATCCCTTTGAAAAACCTTGTTGATGAAGATATTTGTCCAAACGGTAGTACCAAGCCCTTGGAGCCTGTTTAAGACCATAGAGAGCATTCTTTAGTCTGCATACAAGATTTGGATCATTCCCAAGGATGAAACCATCTAGTTTCTCAATGTACACTTCTTCTTCTAAGTCCCCATTCAGAAAGGCTGATTTCACGTCCATTTGAAAAACTTTGAACTCCTGAAAGCTTGAGAGAGCAAGGAACATTCGGATGGCCTCAAGTCTAGCAACGGGAGCAAAAGTTTCTTCGAAGTCTATTCCTTCTTGTTGAGCATACCCCTTACACACAAGTCTAGCCTTGTTTCTAATTACTTCTCCATTTTCATTCAACTTATTTTTGAAGATCCATTTTGTCCCTATGACATTCTTATCTTTTGGTCTAGGAACCAACTCCCAAGTGTTGTTCTTCTCGATATGCTCAAGTTCTTCATCCATCACCTTGACCCAAAATTCATCTTTGCATGCCTCTCTTACATTTTGTGGTTCAGTGGAGGAGAGCAATGCCAAATAGCTTGAGGCTTCTGCAATTGTTCTTCTTGTTTGTACACCTGGTTCTTTCTGCCCCAAAATCTGAGATTCTGGATGATTCTTTTGAATGTACCTGGATGGAATCTTCTCTTCTATCCTTATTTGCTCCTCAGGTGCCTCTTGAGGTTCTTCTTCATCATTTGTCTGATTTGGAGAGTAGTCTTCATCCTCTTCGATATTTTCATGATTTACTTGCCTAGGGATGTATCCCTTTTCATCAACCACTACATCAATGTTGTCAACAATTCTTCCAAGTCTTTTATTGTAACACTTATATGCTTTGCTGTGGGGAGAATAACCAAGGAGAATGCCTTCATCTGCTCTAGGTTCAAGTTTTCCAAGCTGTTCATCAGTGTTCTTGATATAGCATTTGCTCCCAAAAATTTTGAAATGCTTTACTGAAGGAGTCTCACCATACCAGAGCTCATGAGGAGTTTGAGTGTTGTTCACTCGGACATTTGTTTTGTTGAGAATAACAATCGCAGCAAATGCAGCTTCACCCCAGAAGGTTGCGGGAGTCCCAGACTCATCAAGCATAGCACGAGCCATTTGTTGGACCGTTCTGTTCATCCTTTCCACCACTCCATTTTGCTGAGGAGTCCTAGCTGTAGAGAATTCCCTTCTTATTCCATGTTTCTCACAGAAATCGAAAAATTCATTTGAGGTAAACTCCCCACCTCTGTCAGACCTGAGGCACTTAATTTTGTGATCTGATTCGTTTTCAGCCAAGGCTTTGAAAGATTTGAATTTTTCGAATGCTTCGTCCTTGTGTTTCATAAGTCCCAACCAAACCATCTTGGAGAAGTCGTCAATGAATAATATAAAGTATTATTCTCCTCGAGGTGACCTTGTCCTAAATGGACCACATACATCTGTATGGACTAGTTCAAGAGGCCTGCTGGTTGATCCTTCCTTCTCAGGGAAGTTAGTTTTGGTTTGCTTACCAAACTGACATGATTTACATATGGTGTTGTCTGGAATTTTGATATCTAGAAGACCACGAACTGCCTGGTATTTGCATGCTTTCCTTATTTGTGAAAAGCTTAGATGCCCCAACCTCTGGTGCCATAACCAATGTTCATCATCCTTGCTCAAATAGAATTGTTGTTGTCCTTCTTCAAATATGTATAGATTATTTGGAGTTCTTCTGCCTTTGATCACTATTTTTCCTGTATCAAGATCACGAATGCTACATCCATTTGATCAAAATATTACCTCGGTTCCTTGATCGCACATCTGACTGACACTCAGCAGATTATGCTTCAAGCCATCAACATACAAAACATTTCCAGCTTTAACCTTTTCTTTTAACTGAGCAATGCCTTTTCCTTTTATGGCTGCAGGGGTATCATTTCCAAAAGAAACTTTCTTACCCTTTTCTAAAGCAGTATATGATTCAAGTTTTTCTTTATCACCTGTCATATGCTTCGAACATCCGTTGTCGATGTACCATAGATTCTCCTGTCCTTCTGCATAAAAAGCTATCCCACATCTTTCTGGTTGTGGTTCCTTTATTCTCCATGTTCGAGTGCTTGAGGCTTGTTCCTTTGTCTGACGAAACCTGCTCCTACATTCAGAATCTTCATGATCGAATTTATTACAAATAGAACATTCAATTTCATTTTCAAGGGCCAAAAAGTTGTTATAGGTCCTTTTTGTAATCTCGGTCATACTTCTTTGTTTTTGAGCTTCTCTAGTCATGATTGTCTTATAGGCAACACATTGAGCTTCTTTGTGACCAAAGTTATGGCAAGAGAAATATTGGCCATTGAAGAAACTTCTACGATTATCAAAACTACCAGCCAAATGATTGTAATTTCTATTGTCATCCATTCTTGAAGCAAATTGAGAAGCTTTTACCTGTGGCTGGTTGTATCTTTTGTTCACCCTTAAGATGGATTGCCCCTAGTTTACCTGGTAGTCTCTGTTTGTTCTTGATGTAATTTTTCCCTGCTTTACCTGATGATCTCCATTGGGATTTTTCTCATTCCTCCTTGCTGCATCAAGATAATTCTTTGAGGTGGATGCTTGAGATGTTTCTCCATTATAACCTAGACCTGTCTTAATTAGAGGAGAACTTTGTACATTGATAATCTCATCCAGAGTTTCAGATCCTTTAACAAACTTAAGATTAAGAACCTTTGTTTTCTCAATTTCTTTTCTAAGGCCAACAATTTCACATTATAACTTCCCAAGAGATTTTTCTTTTTCATCAAGTTGAAATTTGTTATGAAACCAGCTCAAGAAAAGATAGAAAAGAAAGATCAACGCCTTAGAATTCAGCCTCTTCGAGGGGGCAACCTCCTTTACATTACATAAATGAACAATTCTTGGATGATACAAATGACAAAACCTCCTTTCTATATATAGGAGTCTAAGGAGTCACAATATAATCCAGCCGACCTAACAATAATAATATAAAGCCACAAAAATAACAATAGAGGGATTCTATGGGGCACAGAAATAACAATATGGGGGTAATAGGGGCACAACAATATAAATAAGGGGTATAACTACAATAGTAATGGGGTAATCACTAGTATTATAGGGACCCAACATGCCCCTCTCCTTCAAAAAAGTGTTGTCCTCAACGCTTGAGTAGTTCTGGATACTTCTGCATAAAATTCTCATCCTCCCATGTGGAATCTTCAGCGGATAAGTTCTTCCACTTGATAAGATACTCTGAAATTGATCGATTTCGTAGCTGTCGAGTTCTTGTTTCTGTGACTGCTTCCGGTTCCAATATAATTTTTCCTTCCTCGTCAAGTTCTGGCAATATTGTTTGAACTGGGAGCTTGTCGCCTATAACCTTCTTTAAACATGAAACATGGAAAACTGGGTGCAATCGAGAAGCTGCAGGAAGCTCCAATTTGTATGCCATAGTACCAATCTTTTGCAACACCTTGTACGGACCATAATACTTTGGTGATAATTTATTATCCTTCTTAGCTTGCTTTAGGGACATTTGCTTATATGGTTGTAGCCGTAGGAATACCCAATCACCTACATCAAAACTTCTTTCACTGCGATGTTGATCTGCCTGTTGTTTCATTCTATTTTGTGCCAACACGAGGTTATCCTTTAAGAGTTGGAGGACTTGTTGTTGATGTTCGATGTGATGTTCCACTGCCTGAACCTTAGAATTTTCTCTTAAATATGATGTGATGGATGGTGGTTGATACCCATAAAGTGCCATAAATGGGGTCATTTTTGTTGCTGTATGGAAGGAAGTGTTATACCACCATTCAGCCAGAGGCAACCATTTGACCCATTGTGTCTGTTTATCAGATACAAAGCAACGAAGATATCCTTCCAAACATTTGTTTACTATCTCAGTTTGCCCATCAGATTGAGGATGATAAGATGAGCTATGAGCTAACTGAGTACCAAGACAAGAAAATAATTCTGTCCAAAAATTTCCAGTGAAAATGGGATCTCTGTCACTTACAATAATCTTTGGGTTTCCATGTAGCTTTTGAACTGTTTCCATAAATGCAGTAGAAACTGTACTGGCTTTAAATGGATGTGATAATGCACAAAAGTGTGCATACTTGGTAAGTCTGTCAACTACCACCATGATGACACTCTTTCCCTCAGACTTGGGTAAACCTGTGATAAAATCCATTGAAACCTCCTCCCAACGTTGGCTTGGAATGGATAAAGGTTGTAATAGACCCGGTGTCTTAATTGTTTCAACTTTATTTTGTTGGCAAACCAAACATTCCGCCACAAACTTTTGAATATCTGATTTAAGGCCATCCCAAAAAAATTCCTTCTTAACCCTGTGGTAAGTTTTTAAAAATCCTGAGTGCCCTCCTAAGGGAGAAGTGTGCAATTCCATAAGAATCTTTTGTTTTAGCTGGGAATTCTTACAGAGGTATAAGCGATCTTTGTACCATAACGAATCATTTTGCCAGCTAAATGTATCAGAAGTACTGGAATCTTGTTGTAGCTTTCGAATAAGTGCCCACACTTCTTCGTCATTCTTCCATTCCTCCCTTGCTTCGTTTATCCAATCTGGTTGGATAATAGAAATGGCACACAACAATGCTTCCACATCCTCATCCTTTCTTGAGAGTGCATCTGCCACCACATTTTGCTTCCCTTTTTTGTAGATGATTTCAAAGTCATAACCCAACATCTTTGTGACCCACTTTTGTTGCTCTTCAGAGGATAATCTTTGTTCTAAAAAGTATTTAAGGCTATCATGATCCGTTTTTACCTTGAAGTGTCTTCCCATTAGGTAGGGTCGCCATTTCTTAAGTGCATGGAGTATTGCCAACATTTCCTTCTCATAAATAGCTTTGCTTAAAAACTTTCCCTTGATTGGACGACTTTCAAAAGCAATGGGTCTTTCATCTTGCATTAGAACAGCACCAATTCCATTTCCTGAAGCATCACATTCCACAATAAAGGTTTTTGTGAAGTCCGGTGTAGCTAAGACCGGTGCTTGGCACATTGCCTCTTTAAGATGTTAAAGGCCTTTGTTGCTTCCTGAGTCCATGAAAATGAATCTTTCTTCAATAATGTTGTTAGAGGTGCTGCTATTCTCCCATAATTCTTAACAAACTTGCGATAATACCCTGTCAACCCAAGAAATCCTCGCAGATGCTTTATGGATGTGGGGATTTTCCATTCCTTAATGGCTTTAATTTTGCTAGGGTCTACCTTAACTCCTTCATGAGATACAATATGACCCAAATATTCCACCTCCTGGACTCCAAAGAAACATTTGGATCTTTTTGCATATAATTGTTTCTCCTCCAATAGTTGTAGCACCTTGTCAACATGTTCAACATGATCCTTCCAAGACTTGCTGTAGATTAGTATATCATCAAAAAATACTAACACAAATTTTCTAAGGAATGGTTTGAAAATTGAATTCATCAAACCTTGAAATGTTGAAGGTGCATTGGTAAGGCCAAAAGGCATGACCAAAAATTCATAATGACCCTCATGAGTTCTAAATGCCGTTTTCGGAATGTCTTCAATCTTCATTCTGATTTGATGATATCCTGAACGAAGATCCAACTTGGTGAAGTAAATTGATCCATGCAATTCATCCAGTAATTCATCAATGACAGGAATGGGGAACTTATCTTTAATAGTGAGCTTGTTGAGCTCCCTATAATCTGGACACATGCGCCATGATCCATCCTTCTTGTGCACCAATACTACTGGAGCTGAGAAAGAACTTTGACTCGGTTGAATTATACCAGCCTCTAGCATTTCTGCAACCATACGTTCAATTTCACTTTTTTGGACATATGGATATCTGTACGGCCTGATGTTTGGAGGAACACTTCCTGGAATCAGATGAATAGCATGATCATGATCACGCATAGGTGGGAGACCTTTGGGAGTCTCAAATACCTTGGAATGATTGTCCAGGACTTTTTGGAGATCTGGAGAAATAGATGATTCCAATGTGGAAACATCTAGCGAACATAATTGTGCAATTACACCTCTTTGCTCCTTTTTTAGAAGCTTTGTCATGCCATTAGAGCTGATTATCTTTCCTGGTTTCCCTGCAATACCCCTTAATTCAACTTCCTTTCCTTCCACAGAAAATTTCATGAAAAGTTCTTGAAAATTAAAAGCTATTGTACCCAAGGATTGTAGCCATTGGACTCCTAGTACAACATCAGCACCTCCCATTGGAATGGAAAGCATTGGGCTAGTCAATACATATTCTCCCATGGATAGCTTGATATTATGGCACTTTCCAGAACAATTTATTGTTCCTCCATTTGCAATCATCACTTGACACTCTGGTGCTGGATATAGGAAGCAATTCAATTCTTTTGCTACCCTACAATGAATAAAATTGTGGGTGCTTCCTGAATCAATCAACACTATTACCTTTTTCTTCTTGATTTGTCCTTCTATCTTGATGGTTTGAGGAGTGGTAATTCCCGCCAATGCATTACAAGATATGGTCGGATTTATTTGTTCTTCATCTAGGCTTTGTTCCTGGAATATATCCTCTTCTTTTGACCTTTCTTGCTCCTTTTCTTCTTCCTCTTCACAATCTATGTAGAATAATTTCTTCTCAGCACACTTATGACCTTTTGTGTATTTGCTATCACAATTGTAACAAAGCCCTTTTGCTCTTTTTTCTTCCAATTGTTGTGGTGTCAACCTTGTAGGTTGTGGAAGACTATGGCAACAACACTTCCGTCTTTATAGTTGTGAATGGTATGCTTCCTAGTTGCCATAATTTTGCTTTCCATTTTTCTTGCTAACCTGAATGCCTTCTCTAATGAATCAGGTTCCCAAAGGCGCACATCATGTTGGATATTATCCTTTAAAGACCCTATGAACACATCAATCCTATGCTCCTCTGGAATATCTTTTACCCTTATGTTCAATTTTTGGAACTCCTCAATGTGCTCCATTATTGAACCCTTTTGTTTGAGACTTATCAATTGGCTAAAAAAAGTGTTGCTTTTTGTATCCTCATAATGTGCTATCAATTCTTCCGTAAAAATTTCCCAAGTGATAAATTGTTTACGAGAACAAAGCCATTGATACCATACAAACTGATTTGGTTCCAAATATAAAGTTGCCATACGTACCTTTTGTGTGTTTTGCACATTATTGAGATCGAAGAATTGCTCCATCTGTAATATCCATGTGGCGGGATCCTTGCCATCAAACTTCCTCATATCGATTTTTGGAACATGGTGAGTCTTCGATCCAACATTAGAGTCTATGGAATCATGATTAACATTTCTTTTGTTCTCATCATGAGTTTCCTTTAGTACTCTTTCACCTTAGTGACCATTTCTTGTAGCAACTTATTCATATTTATCTTCAATTCGTCCATGTCTGTCTTCAAATCTATCTTCAAATCATCCATCTTAGCTTCCACGTCAATCATCTTAGCTTCTACGCCTTTCTTTAAACAGTCCATCTTAGCTTCTAAACCTTTCTTTAAACCATCCATCTTAGCTTCTACATCTTTCTTTAAACCATCCATCTTAGATTCTGTTCCTTTTTGTGCAAGGGACAGTTGTTGCACTTGGTCTTGTAATTTTGATATATCATGTAGCATTTCTTCCTCTTCTTCATGAGTCATGCTAGAGCTTTCAGGTTCCTTACTAGGTGTTTGCATTTTTTTTCCTCGGGGCATCAGTTACCGATAATAATGCTCTACTATGCCCTTTGAATTCCTTCAAAATAAATTTTCAAACCAAGCTTAAGCAAAAATTTAAGAAAATCTACACACCTTTTTTCACTTTGTAGGAGCTCGATATTGACTCTGATGTATCTCTGTACCTTCCAATCATCTAGTTTTGAATTTGTGAGCTGTAGTAGCCCTCTGTGTCCTCTTTCCAATGCCACAAGTCTGACCCAAATTGGATTCTCCAAGGAAGAGTTATGTGAAATCTCCCACAGTGACTTGCTTATAGACTGGTTCAGTAGAGCGAACTTGTACGACGTGCCACGAGTCACTGTTTTGACCTTTAGATCTGAAACACACATACAAGAAACTACAGTCCGTCCTCTTTTTGTACCTTTTTATGAAATTTCAATCCGATCCTCAGAGAGAAAGTTATGACGATTTTCCCCAGGTCACCTGTTTTGAATGTAATTCAGGAGTCTGCAAAAAGACCAACTTCCTCAGATCATATCTCCGAAAATATCGCGCGAAAAGCTCTGAAATTCGGACCCAAGGTTCAGTGCCAATTCTTCTCAAATGGGTTTTTTTTACGACTTCTGAAATGTCACAGAAAAAAAGTTATAGCGAAAATGCCACGATGACCTGTTTGGAGCAGCGAAACCCTAGAATCCAAAGCTCTGATACCAAATGTTATGAAACCAGCTCAAGAAAAGATAGAAAAGAAAGATCAACGCCTTAGAATTCAGCCTCTTCGAGGGGGAAACCTCCTTTACATTACATAAATGAACAATTCTTGGATGATACAAATGACAAAACCTCCTTTCTATATATAGGAGTCTAAGGAGTCACAATATAATCCAGCCAACCTAACAATAATAATATAAAGCCACAAAAATAACAATAGAGGGATTCTATGGGGCACAGAAATAACAACATGGGGGTAATAGGGGCACAACAATATAAATAAGGGGTATAACTACAATAGTAATGGGGTAATCACTAGTATTATAGGGACCCAACAAAATTGCAGAGTATCAATGATCACATTCTTTTCTTCTAAACATGTCTTGAGTCTAGAAATCTCTTCATAAAATTCATCCACATCTATAGCATCCATGTAATCATCATCTTCAAAAGCCATTAAAATTTTATAATCATTACCTCATTCATATTCGTCACTATTTGATAGGCCATCACTGTCTTCATGAGTGTAGTAACTTTTCTTAGTTGCATTCTGTTTCTTGTTCCATCTAACAGGTTCCTTCCCTTTGTCAATCTTACCCTTGTGGGGAAATTTGGCAGCATAGTGACCGACTCTTCCACAAGAAAAGCATTTGAAAGGTAACTTACCTCGAAACCGTCCAGTACCCCGTTGAAGATTTCTGACAAAATTTGATTCTTCTTCTTCTTCTAACACGTGTCTTGACTCGTAGTACTCGCCTTTTCCTGAAGCCTTGAAGGCAGCTTCTCTCCTGTCTGATGGACCTCCTTTCCTCATTTCATAAGCAGTTAGAATTCCGTGCAGCTGTGACATTTGAAGGCTTTGTAGATTCTCTTTTTCTTCTATAGCAGAAACTTTAGATTCAAACCTAGGGGACAAAGATCTTAGAACTTTTTCAACCACAACAGCCTCTTTTATTTCTTCACCCAATTTTTTCATACAATTAACAATCTCATCTACACGAAGAAAATATTTAGCCACACTTTCATCATTATACATCCTGAGATTTTCATACTGAATCCTGAGGGTTTGAAGTTTTGCTCGTTTTACCTGATCATCTCCTTCATAGCTCAGAACAATCTTGTCCCATATCTCTTTCACAGATTTAAACTGCATTACCTTGACAAATTCTGATTGAGATATGCATCCTAATAGAGTATTGACCGCCTTTGCATTTGTTTCATATTTCTTCTTCTCAGCCGGATCTGTAGGAGTTTCTGATGGAAAAGTATACCCTGTATCTATGATATCCCAGACTTCTGTACCAAGAGATTGAAGATAGGCAATAACTCTTACCTTCCAATAAACGAAGTTTGTCCCATCAAAAATCAGTGGCCTGATTGATGCTTCCCTCTCGTAGTTGCTCATGATGCAAGATCTTTCTTCAAGCGATCAAGCTTCTTCTGAAGAACCTGCTCTGATACCAACTGTTGGAAATAATACTGAGAGGGGGGGTGAATCAGTATTATCAAATTCTTTTCAATATGCCTTCCATATTTATACTTTAATTTATTCCTCAGATATTGATCATTAATTTGTATGTCAGTGCCATATAATAATGAACAAGAACAAGAAAAATAGATAAGCAAACCAAAGAACACCAGATATAAGGTGGAAACCCAATGTGGGTGAAAGCCACATGCTGCAATATGTCTCTATCTTCTTTCAATTAGAAACTTCTTTTACAAGGATTTTGTACTGGTGTAGTCCTTTACCAGTATGCAGGCTGCAACCTGCAGAGAGATACAACTCTCTCTCGTTTTCCAGTCTCTCCTGGAAGGGAGCTACAACCTCCTTTGCTCTTCTACTTATTTAAGGACCACGTTTCATTAATTTTTAGACTGGATCCAAGAAGATCAAATAATCATCAAGTACATGCAAATCACCCAATCTCCTTATACAATCAACCAATGAATCACCCAACTTCTCAGAATGCTGTAAGCAGAAAAGTAATACCAGAAATCTAAACCCAAAACTCTGCAGCAATATATAAAAGACAGCCAACAAATGTTTCAAGACAGGTCCACAACTTCACCGATATAAACCTGCGGATATCCGCATTCTTTCTGTGCCTGAACTGCGTAGATCCGCACCATATCCTTCTGTTGCTCTGTGTACCACTGCACTTTCTCCTTCTGCTGAACTGCGTACCTCAACTCAGATACACACTGCACTATCTGTCAAACCGCGTACCTCCGCACTGTTCCTTTTGTGCCTCTATGTATCTCTGCACCGTGCTTTCTTCTGCGCTGCGTACCTCGCACTGCGCCTTCTGTTGCCCTACGTACCCCCGCATTACGTCTTCTCCTGCACTGTGTACCCTCGCACTTACGCCGTGGATCACCTGCGAACCTCTGATTAGGGCCAAATTAGCAGTCCTCCAATGTGCCACAATCAGTCAAATCCACAGATCTGATCATGTGCCCGAGAGATCATGACTTATCAATAGATTCGCCTTAAATTTTCTCCTTGATTTAGATCTATCTTTTAAAACCAATCACCCAAACTGTCAGATCTTAAGATATTCAAATTTTCACAAGTGTTTAGCCAAGTGATCTCCTTCCCCTTTTTATAGTCAATCCCTTATTCACACCATGGGACAAAACCATCAAACACCAATACAAGGGATCCAAACCGGGGTTCAATAATTTAGATCCTATACCACAGGCAAAAACCATAGGATCATGAATCGACGGGCTAAATACCAAGGGCCAAACATAAGAAACCCCACGTGAGCGCACTTCTCTGCATTGGAGAGAGTGAACTGGGAGACCGCACCTTATGAACGGAGAACCTGCGGGTATGTCCGCACTTCCTGAACGGTGAACCTGCGGGTCCACACCTTTTGAACGATGCACTAGCGAACCTCTTATTTTCCATCATTTTGAGAGCCTGAACAGAGTTTTTCCACTTGAGTGAGTTGCCATCAAGTACAACACCTGAACCATATAGCCAAACCAGAATCATAATGCCAACAACATAATTTCAAGTAATGACTATATTTGAACAATAATATTTAAATTATGATATTCATTTATTCATATATTAAAAACAAATGTTATTAAGTAATGGTTATATTAAACACCTTGTTTTTGAAAATTAATATTTAAATAATGATATTAGTTTATTAATTTATTAAAAAATATTAATAAGTAATGACTATATTAAACGCCTAGTTTTTGAAAAATAATATTTAAGCATAATTTATATTTAATTCACTCTCCTTTTAAATTAAAGAATCATTATTCATTAGATAATTTTTTTGGCTAATGGTTGAAGCATTTTAAAAGTACAATTATAATTAATATATAACTTACTATGTTATAACGTATAAATAAAGTATTAAATAATTAAAATGGCTTTTTAATTAAGTCGTGACACTTTTAATAGTGAAGTTAAGTATTTTTTTTAAGTTAATTAATTATAATGAATCAATATTTTACATAATGATTAATAATAATAAGGAGTTATTGAACCCATATATGATAGGGATTTTTTTTACCATGTTGAATCGTTAATTCATTGGAGTAATCTGGGTGAGGCTCAAGATCAAATCTAGTGGTTGCCACTATAAAACCAAGAGTATATCCAATAGCTCATAAGCCAGATATAAAAGGAATTTGTGGCTTAGCAAGAGTTGAGACTCCACGAGGGTGGGGGAGCCTGCTCCTTGAGCCTTATCACATTGGGAAAAAGATGCCCCCACCATGGGATTTGAAACTAGGTGGAGGGGATAACATCCCATTATGCCAACCACTCGGTCATCACATGAGGTGACATGAAAGGAAATTATGAGTCATTGGGTCCACCCATTAGATGAAATTAGGTTTTATAATTTCTAAAAACCTTATATGTTTTCCCTCTCTAAGGGATCTTTCAAAATTTGCTTTTGAGTTATCAAAGTAATGAGTTATTGTCTAACATTTTGAGCATATCAACATAAATAATAATAATGGTGTTTTGATGCATATGGAGGTGCTTACATTTAAAATATTTAGCCCTATCTAGGGAAGGATTCTTCTCTTCAATTAATGTTGTTTAAATATTCCTTGAGACAATTTGATTCCAAGTCTTCCCAAGCCACATTGAGTTCTTGTATTCCTCTAAGAACTCCTACATTTGCTAGCATGTTTCCTAGAACATTCACCTTGAATCACACATGAGAAGGAATGATTGTTGGGAATTGTATGTTTCCTAACCTACTGAAAGATGTCAATTCCTTGTGAGATTTCTACACCTGTTACCATGGATCAATTTTCCTAGTGTTGCTACCAAAATTTGAGAGTTACATTTCCACTCTAGGTTTTCCATATGGATATGTGGCGTCCTTTCTCCATGGGTACCATTTCTGCTTAATTGTGAGTTTCCTGGCCTGTGAATTATGTGTAGGCATATAATATAATTCTATTATCATCTCCAAAGACTCCACCTAAACTTGCAAGGCCTAGGTTTTTCCTTTGAAGTGCCATAATTGAAATTCATTTTTATGAAGCTTGTTAGAGGCTTAGTCTGGTGCTTTAAAGGAGTGGCTTAAGGCATGGTTGTGGGAGGATTTTGTTTAAGATATTTATTTTGTATAAGCTCAAGCCTATAAGATGAGTTATTTCCTTTGGTACTATTTGTCTTCCTCTAACTAACTTAACACATGAATGGTTACCCTGACATTACCTTCGATGTATTTCCATACTTGGCAAACTTTCTAATCTAGTCTTTGAAAATTCTTTTGTTCCTTTCCTTCCATAGTCTTCAAAAGAGTAAACATATAAATAAATACCATACCCTATTTAGAAATATCTTTTCAAATGGCTTGAATGACACCATTCCTCTATGGGTTTTCGAAGGTCTTCCTTTGGTGATCTATTTGGTGGAAAATGGTGGCTCCTTGGTTTGACAATTGACTAGCTTATGAACAATGGTTAAATAAATTTTCTATTGTTTCTCCCTCCTTACTACACATGAAACATATGAAGGATCCTTAAGACCTTATGGAAGTACCTTATCCCATGCAAGGGTCTTATTTTGGCTAGAACCCATAGAAACATTGACATTTTTTACTACAGATCATGGTTCCATGTCCAACTCCATATTCCTGGCTCTTCTATCCCTTAGTTCTTTAACTATATATATATATATATATATATATATATATATATATAGATATATATATATATATATATAGATATATATATATATATATATATAGATATATATATATGCCTCTTTAATTATATTAATCCCCCCTCCTTGTTATCCCAACATAAGGTATCCTCCCTTGCTCTTGTCTAATTAACCTTTTGGATAACTTTTCGTCTATGAGGGTCTTGTTCTCTAGCAATGGGCATGCATACCAACTTTCCCCTATTTTCTATATCCTTCATCTCTTGCATATATTTCACATTCTTCTCTTTGGTACTGAATGAAAATGTTACCATCCTAGAAAGGAGCCAATAAATTTCATGGGTTTCTTCCTCTATAACTTAGGCTTTTGTTGTTAGGATTCATCCTTGAATAAGGTTGTTCATCTTGATCTAATTCCTAGAATTTTTTGTCTTGTACCAATCCTTTATTCTGCCATGGATTATTCCATAATTAAGATCTTGTTCTTATGCCATCCACTTGGACCAAATATTTTTCCTCTACATTGTGGGCATACATTTTTCTTCATATTTATCCCAATAACTTCTCTTTTGATGTGATTCATCTCCCCTACTAGTGATTTTCTTATTCAACTAGGATCAATTATACATAATATCCTTTATTATTTGGGCTAACAAACTTTTTTCCATACCGTGGGTGCTTATTTTTGTTTCCTTTTTGGGGTCTTCCCCTAGGGAAATCCCTTTATAATTTCAAATGGATTAGGAATTTTGTTGCAACTAATACCATAAATAGGTAGAGTAGCACGAATTTCATTGAGTCCATTGGGAGGGTCCTACTTGGTAGAGTAAGGTATTTTAAGGTCCAAATACTTAGTTTTGTTCCATATTTCCTAGTAGATCCTCCCAAAAATTATTTCTAAGGGTGTTTGCTAGCAACATTTCCCCTTGATATTTTAAAGAGAGGGATCTTCATTGAAATCCCAACATTCTTGCTATATTGCATTTAATATTTAGGATATTCTTAGATGATACAGGAGGATATCTATATAAAAGAAATTATGATCTCAATTTCTGATGTAAATGTACTCATGTTGAATAGCTCATCAAGAGCTTTCCAACAATTCTTGAATGAAGTCAAAAAAATATTGTATGAGAAAGTTACAATTTGCTAAAGTTTTAGCCAAGCAAGAAAAAACATATGAAGGTGGGACACGAGGCATCACTAGGGACCGACACATGTCTGTACGAACATAGAAGGGATGCTAACTTGGAAATATGACAGGTCGACGTGGTAGTACAATATTGAGGTTGACTATATGGATATTGATGTGGTGGTACATATACCGATGTGGCATGACATGTGGACCAATTAGAGTGGGGCACGTGGCAAGGCATGTTGACGTGGCCAATAGGTGGTAGCACCAGAACATGATAGGAGGCACTACTAACATAACAGGAGGTTGATGTGGCACTAACATGGTGCTAACACATTTGGAAATATAGCAAGTGATTAAGATGGTTTCATGGTACAATTGAGAGCTCCCACGTGACAGTCTCAAATGGCTTGTCAAGGTTGGATTGAACCCATAAGCTCTAGCAACCAGATATTATGGTTTACCAATATGCCACATATAAGTTAGTAACAAAACATGTTACATATCTCATTCAATGACATAAACATATGGTGAGCACAAAAAGCCAACCAGGTAGGATTGAACCATGACCTATTCAATGCAATCCAAAAAAATTATTGTTACACCAATAACATGGAGCTTGTAAACATTTGATGGAATTATATTTGTACTGTTAATGTATCTAATGTTTAAAATTAGCAGTCGATGAGGGTCGACCCTGTGACCTTAGCGCAAATGAGCCAACAACTTTACCAACATGCCAAAGATGTCACCTAATATGGTAGTGTTGTGGCCAGCAACAACCCCCCTCACATTTAAGTGTCATTCGAAAGACTAAATGTGTGGGGACCCTTAGTTAAAATCTAGGAAAAACAAAGTAGTGCTTAATTTTATTTTCCGCAAATAAAGTTACCATTATAAGCTTAGGAGCCTCCTTTGAGATTCTTAAGATCTAAGTTTCTGATAAGGTAAAAAGCCTTTAAAAATCGCATCGTAAAAAGATAGCGGGATGCCACCGTTCGAATATAACCCCAACATTTGCGAGATCGTGGCACTGAATAAATATCGCGTCGCATTCAACAAAACTTACACGAAACACTTTAGAATTTACTGATTTGCGATGACGCTGATCACAAGATCGCATCTCGCAAGAAGGAGGTTAACGAAATTTGTCATACATAAAACTCCTGTGATCTGCGATATCGCGATCTCGCGATAAAGCAATGACTGCGATGTCAGTCCAGATCAGCGCTGCGATGTTGTGTTTATACGATTCTGCGATGTTGCGATCTGCGATGTTGCGAAGCAAATCGTAAAATCGCTCCATCGCAGACCTTTCAAGCACGATATTCAAGAAAAGTATTTTCCATAAAATGACACAAGGTTATGCACTTTAAATGCTAATAAAGGAGTTAGTTGTCAGTTATTAATAGAATATGAACGCGTGCTTTTCGAAGAATCACTTCACGTAAGGTGGTGTATTTGGTATGTCTGCGGTATTTAAAACTATCCCATCACCCTTCCTGGCATTCATTTCTACTTCACTTGTGAATTGCAGGAACAGAGGACGATACAAAGCAATACGCAGGTTGAAATGGGAAAGAAAAGCAAAGCCCCGAGCTCCGAAGAAAAGGAAATGGCACCTTTGTATACAGACACGGCTTGTAACAGAGACGCGGGAATAGCTACGTGGGAAGGCATGTATAATCTGCTCGAAGAGGAGAACCCTAGAGTAATGGAAGTTACTGCTGTTGCGGGCTCACAGAGTCCTTCTGAAGCAACCCTAACAGAGCTAGCTTGCTCATTCTTACATCAGATAGCAGCAAGGCCAAAAATCCTCCCATACACAGACATGGTCAAGTGGATACTCGATAGCGCAGAAATCAGAAATAGACAGTTCAAGGTTCATGGTCAAGGACTCATCGGTTCATTCGCTGCGTAGGATTTAAAGCTCATGTATCATCTGCCCGAGCCACAGGCAACTTATAACAAACAATTTATGGAGAAATTCGTAAAGGAGAACCAGAACCTGGCAGAAACCACCAAAGACTGGTCCAGGAGAGACGAACCGCTCAAGAAAGATAAACACGGTATGTACAGTACTGGTTCCCTTACCTCCCCATATTGCTTTGCTGCTGCCATGCTCTGTAGAATATTTGGAATGCCAGATATCAACAAATTTTCATCCGAATGGCTACCATTACTGGATGCTGCCACAAATGCCACTATTGTAGATTGGGCCAAAATTTTATCTGATAACCTAGTCACGGCCATTGTCAGTTACCGGTCCAAAAGAGCTACGGCTCAGAGAATTTATCCTCCTTTTTACCTGTCTGCATATATTATGGATTCAATATGTTATGTTTCTAAGTTTCCTGTTATGGGTTGGAAGTGGACAACTCAAGACCCCTTACCCATCCATGTCTATCATAAGGAATTGTGGGACTCTCAGTTCACTCCATACTTCTACCAAATTTGTCATGGAATTATGCTGCCCTTGTATAGAATGTTGTATGATAAAGACCCC
Organism: Pinus tabuliformis; assembly: GCA_031772625.1. Classification (NCBI taxonomy): domain Eukaryota; kingdom Viridiplantae; phylum Streptophyta; class Pinopsida; order Pinales; family Pinaceae; genus Pinus; species Pinus tabuliformis. The sequence continues at coordinate 75,668,760 of CM062819.1, read as the reverse complement.
CCAAGATGCTCGCCTGAAGCAGAGGTAGACATCCTCCCCATCGCAAGATGGTTCGGTGAGGAATTGTTCACTTATGTCAGGGTATTTGGAAGTACTGCACCCCCTCATGTTCTACCTTTGTATATCCCTGATAAACTCTTAGCTCGAGAGATTGCATATCAAACCTGTGGAGAAGGTGGCCTAACTAAAGACTTAAAGGACAAAAAGAAGGCTATATGGCCACAGTTTCCTGTGGCCTGTGGGGCCTTTTTGCTATTCGATGTAGGTCACGCACTCACGGAAGTACAGAATATGACGTGTTTACAATTATTCAAATTCCCGGGAAGACCATTTGACCCTAATGAGGTTGCCCAGAATTTCACAACTACAGTCAAGATAAAGGTGTTCTTTGGGAAAAAGGATTTATTTGATGATATATTCCAACAGAAAAGCACACTTCAAGAGATTTTGTGCGAAGCCCAATTGCAGTTATCTCCAGAAGATTTCCAAAAGTTCATAATATACAAAGAAATAAGGTTATCCAGTATTCCTCTAGAGAAACTACACCTACCCACAAGCGAACCAACTCCAAGTGTTAGTCTCAGTGGGAGTTCAAGCACTAACGGATCTAAATCCAAGTCTGAACAAGAAATGCCCGAACACTCTAAAAGATCCGAAAATGACCAGGATAGGAGCGAAGAGTCAGCTAAGGATACTGCTCAGTCAATGGAACTTCTACATCAGCAAGTTATTGCCTCCCCGCAAAAATATCCTCCTCCTCTCATCATTCAAGCACCACCAGTCACAACCGAATTAGATAAAGAATGGGAAACCTTCAACAAACTGATCAATCTTGAAGGATAAGCCCTAAAAACACCTGTGAGAAATACACAGGTAGCACAAGAAGTAGTCATAACAACAATCATCGATGTCTCAGATACGGAGCATATTCCTGTTGCCCCATCTTCTGAGCTTATACTCAACATAGAAGAAATTCCCCCTCTGGATATATTTTATAGCCCGCAGCATAAAGCAGTGGTAAGAAGATAGAGAAAGAAAAGGAAATTGGAAAATACACTCTCTCAAGACGCAGAACAATTAGACATCTTGTGGAAATATCCCACTAGCAATCCTACTGAAAATCTCATCAAACTATCTCAAATCGCTGGTGCATACACCTCTGCGACTATTGATAAAGCATCTGAGGTACAACAATTGTTAAAAGAAAGGGAAGACCATATACAAGTACTGCAACAATAGTTGAAACAAGCTAACACCAATAATGAAGCACAGAAACAGCTTGATAGGTTGCAGCAGGACTTCGAGAAAATGTAGATAGGATATCAGAAAAGTTTGGATGAGAAAGGAAAGCAGTTACAGGATTTACAAGAGATGCACAAAGATGACCCTAAGCTTACAGAATTTATTTCGGAATCCATTTCCTTGAATGAACAATTACTACAGCAGCAAGAAGTATTGAGCCAAAATATACCACAGTGGAGTTATTATTGTGAAATTAGTGATAAGACCACTAATCAAGTAGTAGATTTACGAAGTGACTATGATCTGATTGATAAACGGGTGACTGAGTACTTGGCTTGGCAAGATGAAGACGAGGGAAAAAGAGCAGGTGCACCAAGGATAAATGAGAACCATAAAGAACTGCTCTTTAACAAATGGGACGATCAAATCAGGGAGGCAGAACAAGCGGCAGAAACAGCAGCCACGGCAGCAAGCAATCTTATTGATTGTATAAATGAAAATTTGCACAGGGCAAATTTGATCGCAGAGACTACCCCAGGATATTTACTGAACAAACAACAACTAGAGGCAGAATGGAAACAGAGAGCGCAAGAAAAGGCAAAAGCAATTCAAGGGCTGAACAAGTTAAATTGGGAATATTACTGGGCATACTTGGTGAAGCCGCATAGCCAGTGGATGACTGTTAAGTGTATCATAAATGCGGCCGAAAAAATGGCACCAGCTCTCATCGATTCCGTTTTCTCAGCTCAGCTAAAAGCAGAAGTCAGCCAGCCGACTCTCCTTAAACAGATGTTGCATACATGCAATTTCAAAGACCAAGTACAGAAGTAGTTTAATTCTGGATTCAATTTTTGCTTTAATTTTTGCTTAGAAAAAGGGCGGTCATTTAAACCGCATCCTGAATTTTTGTAATTAAGTTATTTAGTTAGTAGTATTTAAACCCTTCTCATGCATTTAGAGAAGGGTCCAGAAATTTATCAAAAACTTGTCCTTAGAACATGCACTTTTGCACCCTCAGAGGAGGTTTTGGTGAATGAATGGATCAAGATTTGTTGATGTTTGCATTTGATGTCTGCTACTGATGTTGCACTTTTGTACTCTTAGTGGATGTTAGAGCAAGGAGAGATAAATCATTGTCGCTTGAATCTTATTAGTAGGACTAGTCATAAATGGTACTTTTATCTCTTGACCATTTCTGCTTATATGTTAAAGTGATATACAGTTTTTAGTTGTTTATGTATTATTGCATGAATGCTTGAGTTATCATTTGGCACTTTTGTACAGTGATAGCTATTTATTTATGCTTAATGTATGAATAGCTCATTATGCGATATGTTGTTCACAACTGTTTCGTCTAACTTTTTATGCGAAGTGGTTCATCTTTATTAATTTCCTTTATTATAATAGCTGAATGATATTTATTACTAGTTGTTATTTGAAATCTTTTTAGATCGCATAATAGAAGAATTACATCTCGGGTTAGTATAGACTTAGATGTTGCTGCTTATTAGATTACAATAGCATAGCATTAGATTACAATTACAATTAGAATATCTTAAATTAGGAACTGTTAGACCAGGAACATCAAATTCTACACACACACACTCATAGATTGGGAAACTGGTCCCATATCCCCAGTCGGACCCGCTATACCAAATGGATAAGGAGCTGCCAACCAAGGTCTGGACCGGGTGGGTATCCCCCTTGTTGTAGACCCGATTTTCGGGGCTTCAACATATTTGGCGCTAGAAGGAGGGCCTGAAACATGTTGTCTGTTGGGGTTTGTTTTCAATTGTAACATTTGAATTAGGATGGCCTCTCTTAAACTTCCAATTTGGAGTTGTATCCATGTTCGTGCCTCTTCCAACACTCCACCCAAAGTGGTAAGACTCTTGTCTCAGGTAAAATTCAATGGTAAGAGAAATTCTTCTGCTTTTAATCATGCCCTTCAATTTATTCAAAATGTTTCAAATTCAAATTTTCAAGGAATTGATGAAGGCATTTTATGCAGAATTTTTACTCTCACATTTGTAGCGGAAGCTAGAAACTGGTGTAGAACCCTTCTGGTTGCCTCAATTCACAGCTGGGATCAATTTGTCACGATTTTCGTTTGTAAATTTGATTGCTATGATTATGATCAGGTATATGATGAAATTGAATATCTACGAAAAGAAGATGAGTCTGTTAGAGATTTTAATATTCGATTTCATCTTAATTGTTTGAAATATGATGTTGAAAATGAACTCATAAGTGAAGAATCACTAGATTTTGTTGATCATAATTATTCTCTGCCTCCTATTCCCAATCCAGTGGAAATTAGTCCAAGCTTTGTTCAATTTCCTTCTAATATAAATGAGAAATCCAATTTGGATGTGCAAATAAATTATGATGAAGAAGTTTCCGAAAGCTTGGAGGATATGTCTGATCTAATACAAGAAGACAAAAGCGGAAATTTTGGGAAAAAGGCTGCCTTGGAATCAGAAAGCAACTTTGAGGCAAATTCAGAAAATATGATCGCAACTCAACAAATGCAAATGCCAAGGTTAGAACAGCAAAGTAATCTTCTTCCAAAAAACATGAGCACACAAAGGTATGATCTAAAACCTGAAATCTACGATGAACGTAATGCACAAGAGTTCTCACAAAGAGATATTTTTAAATGCATTATTTCAAAGTCACATTTTTCTCTTTATCCTGATATTTTTAATGATGATAAATTTCCCCCCTCGGTATTAATGATATTTCAGAAAATACAGAGGCTGATCTAAATGAATCACCATTAGGTTTTCAAGATAGAGAAGCAGCTATAGAACACCTTTTTTCCATTAATAAACATGAAAGGTTTGTCCCTCCTTGTTTGAATATACTGGATGAAAAAGAGGAATCTAGGGAAACCTGTGAAGTCATTTATGATAATTACTTTGATATTGAAGATGTTGATTTATCTCGAGAGAATCATCAAAAACTTCAAATAACATCTGAGAATGAGAGGTATTCTAATTCAAAAACCATTTCAACCGATCCTCATTCTAAAGCAGCAAATCATCTGCATGATTTCACTATCCAAGAGAGTATTCCAGTCTATGATTCATATCATGATCAAGCCTTCACGCCTGTTCACAATCATAATCTGTTTTCTAATTCACAAGATGGAATTTGAAATTACTCGAATCCCATAATTCTGGCCAATCCTTGTGGAAGAGAAAATATTTCAAAACGATCCCAATTGTGCTATAATACTAGTTGTACAGATAGTCATTGCATTCTATTCCGTTTGCACTCATTTTGTATAAAACCAGATTTTGCTTTAGATTTTAATTTTCACACTTTTGACATATCATTTTGGCATACTGAGCACAAAATTATCAAACATTCGAGTGATGTATTACCCTTTTGGAAAATTGAAGTTTTTCGAAAGAATGTCTCAATTCCAATCAATATCAATGTTTTTTGAAGAGCTTCTATCTTATCCAAAACAATATCAACAAAAGAATGTATTTTTAGAAAATTGCCATCAATTCAATTTAATTGATAATTGTCCTTTGAAAGATTTCCATCCATTCTTCATTGATCCATTCAGTGAGATATATTTGGAAACTTTTCTTTCACTAGAAATTGTCAAAGGCTTAACTTTCACATATAACATTAATAATATGTTACAGGCTGTTAAAACCAAAAATTCATATCCTCAATCTGGCCTGTCATCGCTTCCATTGAACGTTTATCAATCCATAATGGAAACCCATCCTGATTTTTATGATACAATAGGTATCCAATTGAAAAAAAAAAATCATAAGAAGGAGATTTCGAGCAAAATTCTAACAATAGTTGCGCATTCTAATTCCACATTTAATGTTCTCAGTTCAACAAAAACTTTATTGCTAGTACTAATATTTGAAATGTATATATGTGTAGGAATAAAAATGAGAAAATGGTTACACTAGAAATATCATTATACCTAGTCAATTTTATGTACATAGTTAAAATAGGAGTAGAATTAATTTAGTTAGTTTGTTAGGTTGATACTTTATTTTTGACAGTCTGCAGGCAAAATAAAGGAAGTAATTAGCCCTCTTCATATCATATAAATAATTCAAGGGAATAGTTACTTCTCATTTTCCTTAAATATATTTTTCCATAATAAAATCTGTTGTCGTTAACTGCATTTGGCACTTACGAAAAAGATACCAATTCTCTTTCAGATTTTGAACTTTTCGCTTGTATAAATAGCAAATATTTTGGAAAATTGATCTTTATTATTGATAGATACAGTTAAAGACTCTAGCCTAGATATGATACTAGTTTCAACTTTATAAAGTTTGATGAAAACAACCTTTAGTGAAGAAATTGTTTTATCTCAGTACAATGAAAGGTATCAATAACGAAATAAAGATTCTCTGTAGAATAGTTGTTTTCAAAAACTCTATTATTGTCATCCAGAAGCTATCTTAAGGAAACAATGACTTCCTCCCTGCTAAGGAAATCACGACTTTCAGAGGAACAACCCCAAGATACACTTTATCTTGAGGAATAAGAGGTCTCATCATGAGCCGGCTTATCATAATCACAGATATTATAACTTGCTGACTTTGCCAATATTGTACACCACAACAGGGCAATGACTCGAGATTGTTGCAATCAAAAAACAAGGGGTCTCATCAGGAGCCAGCTTGTTCAGCAAGGTTATAAATCAAGTGAATGATTGTGTTATAATTTGGCTACCAAACCAAGACATTGTTCTTTAAGAGTAAAAAGAAAATCAAAGCAATAAGTGTGGATATGGATTTTTCTTTGAAAAGTTGTAGGCTGCCTTAAGTAGGATACAAGATCATTTCTGGGTAACAGGTAACCCTGTCAAGGCTATAAATTCCTGCTGGCAGTAGAGGCTCTACCTACGACAAATGAGCACATTTAAAACTGTGTACAAAGAAGACTTTGTTTTATTTTTACAGACCAAGTAGTGGCTGATGTAAATACAAGGACTAGCCTGAGGAAGCAAATAATCAAAGTTGAAAATAGTTGAAACAAAATGCCATTGACAGGTTAGAGCATAATGTACTTTATCTTTCCATAACAAAGTTTAACTTTCTAAAAAAAATTCTGTTTTGGAAGTTTAGAATATTCAATAGGAAAACAGAGATAACTGGTTCTTCTAAGTGAATCGCTAATTGTTTTGGCCAGCAACAACCCCCCTCACATTTAAGTGTCAATCGAAAGACTAAATGTGTGGAGACCCTTAGTTAAAATCTAGGAAAAAAAAAGTAGTGCTTAAATTTCTTTTCCGTAAATAAAGTTACCATCATAAGCTTAGGAGCCTCCTTTGAGATTCTTAAGATCTAAGTTTCTGATAAGGTAAAAAGTCTTTAAAAATCGCATCGTAAAAAGATAGCGGGATGCCATCATTCGAATATAACCCCAACATTTGCGAGATCGTGGCATTGAATAAATATCGCGTCGCATTTAGTAAAACTTACACGAAACACTTCAGAATTTACTGATTTGCGATGACGTCGATCGCAAGATCGCATCTCGCAAGAAGCAGGTTAACGAAATTTTTCATACATAAAACTCCTGCGATCTGTGATATTGCGATATCGCGATCTCGCGATAAAGCAATGATTGCGATGTCAGGCCAGATCAGCGCTGCGATGTTGTGTTTATACGATTCTGCGATGTTGCGATGTTGCGATGTTGCGATCTGCGATGTTGCGAAGCAAATCGCAAAATCGCTCCATTGCAGACCTTTCAGGCACGATATTCAAGAAAAGTATTTTCCATAAATTGACACATGGTTATGCACTTTAAATGCTAATAAAGGAGTTAGTTGTCAATTATTAATAGAATATGAATGCGTGCTTTTCGAAGAATCACTTCAGGTAAGGTGGTGTATTTGGTATGTCTGCGGTATTTAAAATTATCCCATCACCCTTCCTGGCATTCATTTCTACTTCACTTGTGAATTGCAGGAACGAAGAACGGAGGACGATACAAAGCAATACGCAGGTTGAAATGGGAAAGAAAAGCAAAGCCCCGAGCTCCGAAGAAAAGGAAATGGCACCTTTATATACAGACACTGCTTGTAACAGAGACGCGGGAATAGCTACGTGGGAAGGCATGTATAATATACTTGAAGAGGAGAACCCCAGAGTAATGGAAGTTACTACTGTTGTGGGCTCACGGAGTCCTTCTAAAGTAACCCTAATAGATCTAGCTTTCTCATTCTTACATCGGATAGCAGCAAGGCCAAAATCCTCCCATACACAGACATGGTCAAGTGGATACTCGATAGCGCAAAGATCAGAAATAGACAATTCAAGGTTCATGGTCAAGGACTCAACGGTTCATTCACTGCGCAGGATTTAAAGCTCATGTATCATTTGCCCAAACCACTAGCAACTTATAACAAACAATTTATGGAGAAATTTGTAAAGGAGAACCAGAACCTAGCAGAAACCACCAAAGACTGGTCCAGGAGAGACAAACCGCTCAAGAAAGATAAACACGGTATGTACAGTACTGGTTCCCTTACCTCCCCATATTTCTTTGCTGCTACCATGCTCTGTAGAATATTTGGAATGCCAGATATCAACAAATTTTCATCCGAATGGCTACCATTACTGGATGCTGCCACAAATGCCACTATTGTAGATTGGGCCAAATTTTATCTGAAAAGCTAGTCATGGTCATTGTCAGTTACCGGTCCAAAAGAGCTACGGATCGGAGAATTTATCCTCCTTTTTACCTGTCTGCATATATTATGGATTCAATATGTTATGTTTCTAAGTTTCCTGTTATGGGTTGGAAGTGGACAACTCAAGACCCCTTACCCATCCATGTCTATCATAAGGAATTGTGGGACTCTCAGTTCACTCCATACTTCTACCAAATTTGTCATGGAATTATGCTGCCCTTGTATAGAATTTTGTATGATAAAGACCCCCCAAGATGCTCGCCTGAAGCAGAGGTAGACATCCTCCCCATCGCAAGATGGTTCGGTGAGGAATTGTTCACTTATGTCAGGGTATTTGGAAGTACTGCACCCCCTCATGTTCTACCTTTGTATATCCCTGATAAACTTTTAGCTCGAGAGATTGCATATCAAATCTGTGGAGAAGGTGGCCTAACTAAAGACTTAAAGGACAAAAAGAAGGCTATATGGCCACAGTTTCTTATGGCCTGTGGGGCCTTTTCGCTATTCGATGTAGGTCACGCACTCACGGAAGTACAAAATATGACGTGTTTACAATTATTCAAATTCCCGGGAAGACCATTTGACCCTAATGAGGTTGCCCAGAATTTCACAACTACAGTCAAGATAAAGGTGTTCTTTGGGAAAAAGGATTATTTGATGATATATTCCAATAGAAAAGCACAATTCATGAGATTTTGCGCAAAGCCCAATTGCAGTTACCTCCAGAAGATTTCCAAAAGTTCATAATATACAGAGAAAGAAGGTTAGCTAGTATTCCTCTAGAGAAACTACGCCTACCCGCAAGCGAACCAACTCCAAGTGTTAGTCTCAGTGGGAGTTCAAGCACTAACGGATCTAAATCCAAGTCTGAACAAGAAATGCCCAAACACTCTAAAAGATCCGAAAATGACCAGGATAGGAGTGAAGAGTCAGCTAAGGATACTGCTCAGTCAATGGAACTTCTACATCAGCAAGTTATTGCCTCCCCGCAAAAATATCCTCCTCCTCCTCTCATCATTCAAGCACCACCAGTCACAACCGAATTAGATAAAGAATGGGAAACCTTCAACGAACTGATCACTCTTGAAGGACAAGCCCTAAAAACACCTGTGAGCAATACACAAGTAGCACAAGAAGTAGTCACAACAACAATCAACGATGTCTCAGATACGGAGCATATTCCGGTTGCCCCATCTTCTGAGCTTATACTCAACATAGAAGAAATTCCCCCTCTGGATATATTTTATAGCCCACAGCATAAAGCAGTGGTAAGAAGATAGAGAAAGAAAAGGAAATTGGAAAATGCACTCTCTCAAGACGCAGAACAATTAGACGTCTTGTGGAAATATCCCACTAGCAATCCTACTGAACATCTCACCAAACTATCTCAGATCGCTGGTGCATACACCTCTGCGACTATTGATAAAGCATCTGAGGTACAACAGTTGTTAAAAGAAAGGGAAGACCAGATACAAGTACTGCAACAACAGTTGCAACAAGCTAACACCAATAATGAAGCACAAAAACAACTTGATAGGTTGCAGCAGGACTTCCAGCAAATGTAGATAGGATATCAGAAAAGTTTGGATGAGAAAGGAAAGCAGTTACAGGATTTACAAGAGATGCACAAAGGTGACCCTAAGCTTACAAAATTTATTTCGGAATCCATTTCCTTCAATGAACAATTACTACAGCAGCAAGAAGTATTGAGCCAATAGATACCACAGTGGAGTTATTATTGTGAAATTAGTGATAAGACCACTAATCAAGTGGTAGATTTACGAAGTGACTATGATCTGATTGATAAACGGGTGACTGAGTACTTGGCTTGGCAAGATGAAGACGAGGGAAAAAGAGCAGGTGCACCAAGGATAAATGAGAACCATAAAGAACTGCTCTTTAACAAATGGGACGATCAAATCAGGGAGGCAGAACAAGCGGCAGAAACAGCAGCCATGGCAGCAAGCAGTCTTATTGATTGTATAAATGAAAATTTGCACAAGGCAAATTTGATCGCAGAGACTACCCCAGGATATTTACCGAACAAACAACAACTAGAGGCAGAATGGAAACAGAGAGCGCAAGAAAAGGCAAAAGCAATTCAAGGGCTGAAAAAGTTAAATTGGGAATATTACTGGGCATACTTGGTGAAGCTGCATAGCCAGTGGATGATTGTTAAGTGTATCATAAATGCGGCCGAAAAAATGGCACCAGCTCTCATCGATTCTATTTTCTCAGCTCAGCTAAAAGCAGAAGTCAGCCAGCCGACTCTCCTTAAACAGATGCTGCATACATGCAATTTCAAAGACCAAGTACAGAAGTAGTTTAATTCTGGATTCAATTTTCACTTTAATTTTTGCTTAGAAAAAGGGCGGTCATTTAAACCGCATCCTGAATTTTTGTAATTAAGTTATTTAGTTAGTAGTATTTAAACCCTTCTCATGCATTTAGAGAAGGGTCCAGAAATTTATCAAAAACTTGTCCTCAGAACATGCACTTTTGCACCCTCAGAGGAGGTTTTGGTGAATGAATGGATCAAGATTTGTTGATGTTTGCATTTGATGTCTGCTACTGATGTTGCACTTCTGTACTCTTAGTGGATGTTAGAGCAAGGAGAGATAAATCATTGTCGCTTGAAGCTTATGAGTAGGACTAGTCATAAATGGTACTTTTATCTCTTGACCATTTTTGCTTATATGTTAAAGTGATATATAGTTTTTAGTTGTTTATGTATTATTGCATGAATGCCTGAGTTATCATTTGGCACTTTTGTACGGTGATAGCTATTTATTTATACTTAATGTATGAATAGCTCATTATGCGATATGTTGTTCACAACTGTTTCGTCTAACTTTTTATGCGAAGTGGTTCATCTTTATTAATTTCCTTTCTTATAATAGCTGAATGATCTTTATTACCAGTTGTTATTTGAATTCTTTTTAGATCACATAATAGAAGAATTATATCCCGAGTTAGTATAGACTTAGATGTTGCTGCTTATTAGATTACAATAGCATAGCATTAGATTACAATTAGAATTAGAATATCTTAAATTAGGAACTGTTAGACCAGGAACATCAAATTCTACACACACACACTGATAGATTGGGAAACTGGTCCCATATACCCAGTCGAACCCGCTATACCAAACGGATAAGGAGCTACCAACCAATGTCCGGACCGAGCGGGTATCCCCCTTGTTGTAGACCCGATTTTCGGGGCTTCAACAGGTAGATAGATAACCTTTATGTAAGTTTTGATCAAATTCAATGGTTAAAATTGGGAGTTTGTGTGTTTGACCCCGTGAGTTCCTTGTTGATGCTCTAATGAACCAACCACCATGCTACCAAAATTCATAATATAGCAATCATTTATAATTTATATTTGAAGTGTAAATTCTATTGAAGCCCACAAAATCACCAAGGTTTCTAGGTTTGATCCTACGACCTGGTGCATTAGAGAAATTTTGAGGTAAAAATGGGCCTCATAACAAAAATGTACAAAAAAGTCAGCTTTATAAGAACCAATAGGATTCAATATGATGATGTCAACCATGGGGGATGATTCACCATTTTTGGAGTAAAAAGGTAAAATGAAAAAAAAAAAAACTACCTTTTCAACTCGTATTTTCAACTTATATCCCTATGATTTTACTCAAATTTCAAGTGAGAACACTTGTTGGATGTGTAATTTAATTTTGCATCCAAGGAGTACTAATATTACATAATTTTGATGGACCCTACCACACGAAAAATGTGAAATACATGGAAAAACATGTTTGCAATCACGTTGTTACATGTATTTTACAATTTTCATGCAGTTGGTTCCATCGAAAGTATGAAACTTGGGCACCCCTTGGATGCAAGACTAAATCCCGCATCCAACGAGTGTTCCCACTCGAAATTTGAGTAAAATCGTGGGGAGATAAGTTGAAAATACAACTTGAAAAAATAGTTTTTTTCTTTTTTCCTCCAAAACTTAATGAGGTAATTTAATATTATTTTATTATTTCCACTATTATTTTATGATATTCCCTAGAAGGCCCATTTTAGACCTCACAATTTCTCTAATATATATAAACTAGATTTTTTTTTCCATTGCATCAACGAGGCTGAAGGTTGAAACATTGTTGCAGGTGTATGTTTTTATGCAGAGTTTGAAGACCACGACCCAAATAATGGGAATATCGGGATCAAACCTGATACATGTTGTTTAATAAATATACGCTTTTACTAGTGCTATAAATAGTGTGTTATGGTGAAATGTTTTCAACACCAAGGGTTTTGGGCTTGTTAGTTCTCTATATAATTTTGAAGGAATGATGCCTTAGAAGCCATTTTCCAAGTAGCCAAAGGATGGAAAGGTCGAGAATGGAACTCGAGATCTATCCATTGTAAATTTTGTAGGTTACCAATGTTTTAGGAAGTTGCTTATTATAAAAATGTGCAAGCTAGGGTAGCTTTGATTTGAGACATTGAAAGTGTGGAATGGGAAACTAAGGAACTTATAAGAACTTTTCAAGTAGATCGAGAGCATGGAGAGCCTTAGATCAGTGCAACAATATTCCTAGAGTTAGTGAAGACATTGTTACAAGATTAAGTTCCATAGTGATGTAATAAAGCATATGAAATGCTTCACATTATAATAATGGAGAAGTTGCATAGTTGAGTGGGCCCAGAGACGTAACCCAAATTCAGTAATTCATTATCAAGTTTTGCCTCTTTGTCTTTATTCTTTCTATTCATTTGTCATTTTTACTTTTTAATTTCTCATTAAGTTTCTGAATTTATGATAAGTCCATTCACACTTTAAGTTGTTGCAAACCAGATAGTGTAATTTTTAGATCAAGTTTGGTGTCAGAGAAGGTATGACAATATTTGTTAGTGCGTTTGGAAACCATGGGAAAAGCGTTGAAGCGAGAAATACTTCAGGAACTTAAAGATATTAACCAACAAATTTAGGAAGATAATTATAAATTGAGAAGGTTGCTATGAGTCTTGAAAGATGAGAAGCAAGAGTTGCAATACATATTGTTGCTTCATGGAGAATTTCTTATGGGAATCATACAATAGATGCAACTTTAGTTGCAAGCTATAGAAGAGACTTTGGAAAAATTTTAGAGTGTCGAAGGATTTAAGGGGAAAGGAGGTTCTACCTTTCTAAAGAAACCATCTCCTACACCTATTATAGAAATCGTGATTGAGGTATGCAGTGTAAGTGATTCATCATGTTCTCTTTCTTCCCATTAAGATATAGATGTTGCTTTTGGTGCGTTTAAGAAGCATACTTGGGGTGTTGGTTTTAAATTGCTAAACAAGATGGGATTTAAAGGAAAAGGCCTTGGAATCAACGGCCAAGGTATAAATAATTCCATAGAGGTTATGGAAAGACCTCGCTATGAAGGTTTGGGATATGGCAAAGGAGAAGTTGAAGAATTCTCCAAGGTTGTTGAAGTAAGAGATGCTTCAAGAGAAGAGCCTAAACTATTACAAAAATCCTTTATCCAAAGCGATGGCACATCACTTCATGAGCATGATAAAGAATGCAAGGCATATCCAAAGAGAGATGAAAATTCCAAAGGAGGAGTGAAAACAAATTTTCCTTGACAAAATTGCACTAAGGACATCCATAAAAGGTATGAAAAGTGTTGTACCTTGGAGATAGTTCCTGGCTACAAGGAAAACAAGGGCCAAGACATATAAGAACTGATAAAAAGCTTTAAAATAAATGGCGAGAGGGACAAATTATGAGAGTTGCAATGAATGATCTAGTTCAGAAACCTATCATTCAAGACCAAAGTGGCCAAGACCAATGTGGACTGCAAAATTTTAGACTAAAGAGTTGATTAGAAGAAAGATAAAAAATAACAAGGTTTTACAACTCTAGCCTTTAAGAATCTGAGTTCAAACTCTACATAAAGAATGGTGAAAAGACTAAGAAATTGTGTATGAATCCGTGGAAGGAGAGCGTCCATTAAAAAATTTAAACTAAAAAATAAGTACCATTTATAAAGTAAATTCATACTCCCAATTTAAAAAAATCATGTTGCTACATGCACTTGTCCATGAGAAAAAAAACATAATTAAAATAACAAATATAAAAAAAAAAAAAAAACAATACTACAATTTACCACCAACACTAGAATCAAAACTAATTTTATTCTTCAATCTCAAAAAAAATTTCTCCATTACATTATTCTCCTAATTTCCTAATTTACAAACTCTGCACCATTACAAAAACCTTGATTTCCCATTTTTATTATCTACCCTAGATTAATGGTTTCTGTCGATTCTGAAGCTGACTTTTTTGGAAGTTATAAAGCAATTTATTTTTATAGATTAACGGTTTCAGTCCATTCTAAAGCTGACTTTTTTGAAAGTTATAAGAGCAATTTATTTTTAATAAATATTTTATATATAATTTTAAAATATTATATATAGATATTATTATTATTATAACAATTTTTTAAAAATCTAAACTTTGACTCTCCTTATAAAACATTTACAAATTATTTCATTGAATTAGTTTTCTGGCTATTTACATCAAGTCGAAAACATATATGAAAAGTGATGTTTGGAATGATCTAATTGTCATCACATGTGTCAGGAAAATCCAGCACTGTCCAAAATTTTTAAGGCATTTAAAATTATGATTCACAAAAATTCCCAAATTTAGATTTACAAAAATCTCCAAATCTTTTCAAAATATGATCATAATTTCCATAACTTAAAAAAAAAGCATTTCTTGTAATGATGGGGTATTGATGGGGAATCAATACCCCAAATCTTGTTGTGTAATACAAACCTTTATATTTTCTTAATATTTTTTTCCTCTGAAAAAAAACTACAGCGTTTCTGGTAATGATGGGGAATACCGTCGGGATAAATGGTGGCCGTGGATCACGAAAATAATGGTTTCATAATTCAGCTTCTCGATGGTTTCCTGCCATTTAAACTTTGATTTGGGTGACCTGTTCGGATTCCATTGATCTGGAGCATGAGCGTTGTAGGCCATCGATTACTTTGATACCATCTTCAAAGTGCAGGGAGATTATATAAACTGCTTTCATCGCCGTTGTGTCTTTAATATCAGAGTCAATTGTTGAGGGCTTTTATTTGCATCGATTTTCTCACTTGTGCCAACATATTTAAATGGTGATTTAACTTTTTCCAAAATATAAATATTTAATTTGCGTAGAGATTTCACTTCTCTCAGATTCATAATTTCCTGCCAAAATAAAATTTCCTCTTCATTTTCTTAATGGCATGTATTTCGTTGGTCTGACTGTAAATAGCTTTCTAAAAGTTTCATAGGTGTAATCCCCTAGTTGCTTAGTGGTCTTATACATTTTTTTTTATTTTGGTTACATTTCATAGTTTTAAGAACATGATTTCCGCTGCTTTTTCAAAGTGTTCCATGGGTTCTTTAGGCTCTGGACATTAGTAGTATGCCTTGAGTGAGATGTTAAAAGTGAGGTGTTAAATAGACAAAGAAACTAATATCATATGTAAAGTTAAAGATGATATGTATCTTATTTTGTTTTATTTCTTAACATAGATCTTCACATAGTTAAATTTTTTGTTGAAATATTTTTGAAAAGTATAAGATTTAAACATCTTACTCATACATTTTTTTACTTCTATTTATTTTTCATTATTATAGCAGACATTATTTTTCTATTTAAAACATAATTTTTACTTTTATTTTTATTTTAAAAAGAACAGAGGGATAGACAAAATTACACATCTCCCTCATACTGAGTTGTAGAATAAGCCTCTCGGCTCAAACATACAATATTTTAAAGGGCATGGATCTTCAAGATCATATTGTGACAAATTTTATATGGAGTTTCAATCCCATTGGCGATTCAAACTATTTTATTCCTTGTTATCATTTTTATTACATGCTCTGCTTACTCTTACAAAAGTTCCATCAGGTCTCTAACTCTGACTTCTTTTTGGATTTTGCATACTAAAACCTTTGATTTTTTAACTATACATGTTTGGGATACAACAACAACCATGATTACTCCAATGTTTTATTTCATCATAAGAAAAACGGCTATGGAATACATAAATTATTGTATGAATATCCATGTTTTTTTGTGGATTACATCACCATTGTGTAGCTGGAAAAGAAATTCCTTGTATAAGAAGGTCATGTAACTCAGGATGGAGACAAGACATAAATACTGCGCTCCAAGTTGGAATATGGAGAATGGAAAGAAGGGCATGATTTAAAAGAACCATTGTACTCATTATAATATGAGTGGTAACTAGATAGAGAAAGGTTGGAAACTCTATCCATAACTTCATCCAAAGCAGGGAAAGAAAGTTGAGAAAGCACCTGCAAAATGGAGGTAGAAGATGGAAGAGTGGAGCACGGAATAATAATCCAATACGCATTTCATGAAGAACCTCACCATGAAAGGATAATCCATTAGCTTGGCTGGGTAAGGAATGGGTAGCCTATTTGCATAATTCTTTACTTCCATTGTTGTAAACCTCACATGTTATGTATGGGACCCCTAGAAGGGAAAATTGTATAAGTGATCCCCTGTTATAGTATCACTTATATGCAACATAGTGTTATTATGCTTTCTAGAGTGTACAACTTAGAGAAACAAGTCAAACCATATGTGTAAACTTTTGGTGGACCAAAAGTTCCTTTTGTGGGGAGGTTTGATCCACAAGGATCTCTACAACCAAGAAAAATTGATGATTTCAAATTCTGATTTAAATGTACTCATGTCTAAGAGCTCGTCAAGGGCTTTCCAAAGATGCTTGAATGGAGTCAAATGGATGTCGTATGAGAAATTTATGGCCTACTAAAGTTATAGCTAAACCAGGAAAAAGATAAGTGGGACACATGGCATCACCAGGGACTGCCACATGTCTGCACGAACAATGTATAAATGATAATGTGGCAATATGATAGGTTCTCATGTAGTATTATTGACGTTGAGGTGGACTATATGAACGTTTACATGGTAGTATGGATGGTGATGGCGTGGAAGTACATATGTTGATATGGCATGATAGATAGACCAATTAGAGTGTGACATGTGGCAAGGCATGTTGATGTCGCTGACAAGTGGAAACACAAGAATGTGACATGTGGTCAACACGTGTTGATGTAGCATGGAGTTGATATGGCGCTGACGTGTCTAGAAATGTGGCAGGTGATTGGGATGTTTTCTTGGTCCAATTGAGAACTGCCACATGACAATGGATTGTGGGGGTTGGATCAAATCTGTAACCTCCGAAAACCAAATACGGTGGTTTACCAATATGTTGTAGATAAGTTGGTAGAAAAGAATTTGTTACATATTTTAATTAATGACATATAACATATTGTTCGCATAAAAATCGCGACAAGCACGATTGGACAACGACCTATTCAATGCAAGCCAAACGAATTATCGTTACACCACTAGCGTGGATCTTGTAAAGGGTAATGGAATTTATATTTGTACTGCTATGGGAGAGATTCCTATTGTTGTGCAGGGACCAGTAATTGATATAGTACTGGTCCCACCAAACCACCAGTGATTGAGACTTTTGAAACCAAAATTTAAACAGAAATAAATAACATTATGTATAAATAAGTATTAAATTATGTCCAAAAATCACCCATACATTGACTAGGCCCACAACTGTCCATAAATAGTATTTTACTACTTAATACTGCAAAACATATTGACCCAAGTAGAAAACAGCTAGAGCCATAAAGGCTTCCAAACTGGTCTATTCCAGAAGTACAAAACAGCAGTCACTTCAACCCCCACTCATCAGAACTGCAACTTTGCATCCCAAATAAATATGCCTACCTGCACATAACAAAAGGAATGTATGTCAGCCATAACTGCTGTGTCGTTCAACAACTAAACACCCTATGTTCAATAAATGACACCCAACCCAATAACAATTAAATCCACTTTGTTCAATAAATGACACCTAGACCCAATAACTGCAATAAATGACACCCAACTCACTCTATTTCTCATTAAAACAGATCAAAGCACATGGATCAACAAATAAACAATTCCCAACCATTAGATCACATCAAATTAAATCCATACCACACATTCAAAATGAAGCCATTGCAATCCATGTGCATCCATGTCCACCAATTAAAATCAAGTCCCCAAAACTATAAAAGAAGTCCACCCACTGTTGAAGTTGCATCTTACGCTTTCAAACTATTCAGCAAACTTGAAGACAACATCACAAAACAGTGGCCAATATATTCAAGTTAGTTATATGAATTACAACTCATTCTTCTTACAGTTCTGTTTTCATTGTTTTCATTTATCAGATTTCTTACATTACAGTTCTGTCCATAGGGTTACAGTTAACCTATACAGTTACAGTTAACCTTTTTTATACAAAGTTTATGTATGTGTTCTAGCTTATTATATCATCAGCTTCATAGTGATTACAGCTTACATATCACAGAGGTTACGTATGTCATGTTAGTACTGTAGTCACAGCTTGTTTAGCTTACAGGAATTGAACCTATTGAATGCAGTCGTATCCATCTAATCAACGTCACAGGTTGTTTACCTTACACGAATTGAACCTTAGCTTACAAGAATTATTTGATCATTAGCTTCATAGTGATTACAGCTTACATATCACAGAGGTTACGTATGTCGTGTTAGTACTGTAGTCATAGCTTGTTTAGCTTACAGGAATTGAACCTTAGCTTACATGAATTGAGCGATTATTATGGCTTGGGTTCTATTCAGAATGAGTTAAAACATAGAACAAAAACGAATTGTATCTTTAATGACTCTGATAAACTTAGTAATTTTTCACATATTTTCAGACCTTGACAATCATCATTGAGACATCACATTGAAACATAATCGAAAGACATGTATTTTCAGAAGCATGAAGCTATTGAGAAAGAAAAAATTTTGATATTGAGTCGAAAGAATGCAAATAAGTGAATTTCTACTATTGATGAATGGACCATAGAACTGAGGAATGGTTTCCTAGAATGGAAGCCTGAGCAAATGACCATTTCTCTTTATTGGATTAGATGACTGTAAGATTTTAGATAATGAGAAAACACAATTAAAAGTAACATAGCAGATGACAGTCTTATTGGCCTTCATATCTTTTCACCTCGTTGAGCTCGAGACCTTAGGGTATGGAGAGACCGAGCCATACAGAGTTGTAAAATTTGGACCAAAGGAATAGGGATTTACATAATTCAGCACTGTAAATTAAGTCACAGAAAATGGAGAGAAATCTTGGAGCAGAGATTGTTCTTCTCAATATTCAAAATAACTAAATAAATTATATGGAAAATATAAAAAAAAAAAAATGACTACAATGAAACTCGATTAAACTGAAGTAAAACCAATTGTCTATGACACCTAGGAGACCATAGAATCAAATGTGATAGTGATTACAGCTTACATATGTCGTGTTAGTACTGTAGTCATAGCTTGTTTAGCTTACAGGAATTGAACCTATTGAATACAGTCGTATCCATCTAATCAATGTCACAGCTTGTTTAGCTTACAGGAATTGAACCTTAGCTTACAGGAATTATTCGATCATCAACTTCATAGTGATTATAGCTTACATATCACAGAGGTTACGTATGTCGTGTTAGTACTGTAGTCACAGCTTGTTTAGCTTACAGGAATTGAACCTTAGCTTACAGGAATTGAATCTATTGAATACATCTCATTCATCTTATCACTATTAAGCTCTATACACTAAAAAGCTCGTATTAGTATCTGAGCATGGTTTCAGTTCACCCTTATCTATGAGTGAGGTAGAACAAAGCTCTGTATAATTACATACGTTATATGTATATTAAAGCTGAATCCAGTCTATTAGGGAGATAACCAACCTATGATACAGGTACTTTATCATATCTATACATGTATTTCTTAGGTTAGTACTAATGGGTCAACCTTTAGATGATGTTACTTATAAAATATCTGTGCTATTACTTATGCCGAGTGTTATGAGAACGAGACAAGCAAGTGATTAGGTAAACAAGCATGGTTAGAAAGAGTCATGTGTAACTACTGTGTTCTAATTCCATAGCTTGTCATAAGCTTAGATAAGGTACAAAGGTGACAAGCTAATCAATATACAACATGATATCCCAGGGTTCTCACTCTTAGTCATTCCTATTATATAAATACCTTTTTTCTTATTGCTATATAGAGTACCGTTCTCTCCATAATCAATACTTAATCAATACATATGGATAGACTGTAATCACTGTATACGCATATCCTAATGTAACAAGCTCTGTTTCCTCATTACTTTGATTTCCATGGTTCTACTTATGGCACTGATTCAACCATTAGTAACGATTACACTCTACTCTATAGGGTAAGTACATATTGAATAGACCTACTTATTGCCTGTATTCCCTAATCTTTAACAGATATAAGGAGAATGACGTAATTCATACATGTTTACATACCTCATTGGTTTAGCTGTATAAAGCTGTTGAAAGTAAATGGAAAATGATATATGAAAACAGTGACATACATGTTGATAATTTCATGTAATAGAGGAAAAGTATTTTTGCAGAAGTAATAAAGCATAATTTGACATATATTCTAATGTCTAAATGCAACATACATGTTGATAATTTCATGTAATAGAGGAAAAGTAATTTTTGCAGAAGTAATAAAGCATAATTTGACATATATTCTAATGTCTAAATGCAACATACATGTTGATAATTTCCTGTAATAGAGGAAAAGTAATTTTTGCAGAAGTAATAAAGCATAATTTGACATATATTCTAATGTCTAAATGCATGCAATAATTTTACAGGTTGTTGCATCTATGGCAAAAGGAAGTTACTCTGCTCATACGAGGAGAAGTGGCAGGAGAGTGACAAGGGGTGCGCAGTTGCGATGCACATCGTCTGATGATGACAGGCCAGCTGATGTCAATGCCGGCAATGCACCAGGGAACATTGTTGAAGATGACCATGTGACAGCCGCTGATGTTAACACACCATCAGCCACAGAACCACCATCAACAACAGTCCAAGGGGCAAGCTCAACTAAAAAGATCAGTGCTATAAGAGGATGGAAAAAAGAAAAAATGTTAGTTGCAATTGACGACATAGAGTTTAATGGATACTCAGTTCGGGCATCTGCAAAAAAACATGGTATTCCTCCCTCATCAATACATTATTGGATAAATGGACTGACTCATACAAAACGTAGAGGGCCTCTTACAGTTATGACTGAGGAGGAGGAGGCCGAGGTGGTTGAGTGGTGTAAAGAGATGGCCCAACTGGGACATGGGCTAGAGTTGATATAACTCAAATCAACAGTTGCTCAAATCTGTCAAGGGAGGCCAAACCCATTCAAAGATGGGTTTCCTGGTAAATCATGGTGGTTTGGGTTTAAAAAAAGGCATCCAGAACTTGTATTGCATACTACTGAGGGCCTTGACAGAGACAGAGCATTAAATTTGCGCCCTGCAGTTGTGCAAAAATTTTATGACACACTTTCTAGTGCTTATGATAAACATTCTTATGGAGCAGACCATATATGGAACTGTGATGAAACAAGTTTACAGGCAGGGAGGAATTGTGGCATGCGGGTAATTGCCAAGAGAGGGAGCCAAAATGTGCCAAAGATTTTGCCCAAGAGCAGGGAATGGATAACTATTTTATGTTGTGTTAATGCAATTGGTACTTCTATCCCAGGATTTTATCTATTCAAAGGTAAAAATCAACTAAAAAACTATATACAGAACTGTGAACCAGGTGCATGCATGGCTGCACATCCCCATGCATGGATGACTAAAGAACTGTTTCTAAGTTGGCTTTTTCACTTTGCTGCATCGGTACTAGGTGGCGTCTCGCCTAATAACAAACACCTTTTGATATTAGATGGCCATGAGAGCCACATGGCTGTACAAACAATTGAGGAAGCAAACAATTTAGGCATCGACCTGTTGACATTGCCCGCTCATACCACTCATAGGCTGCAACCCCTTGATGTGAGTGTGTTTGTCCCTTTCAAGAACTGTTTCAGGTTGAAGCGTGCTGCATGGATGGCAAAGAATCCAGGGGTTGAGGTGAAAAGGTTTGAGCTAGCAGAGCTTGCAAGTAAAGCTTTTAAAAGGGCTTTGACACCATCAAATATCAAGGCTGGCTTTAGGAGGACATGAATCTGGCCACTGAACTATGATGCTCTTATGCATGATACTGGTTGTAGCCAAGCGTTTCATGTGGATGGTCAGGAAGAAGGGAATGTCCAAACAAGTGTTGAAGTGCAAGAAGTAGATGACCAAGATGATGTTGTTGCAGCTGGTAATATGATTTCCCTGTCTCAAGGACACTTATATGCTAAAGATGATGAAACTATATGTGAAACACAATATAACAATGAATAAATTCCTAGTAACATGGAGATTGTTCCACCAACTCAAGAACATGAAATTCCTGTTGTTGATATTGCTAATGATATTGTTGAACATGCAGTTGACAATGACCAATTGACATTGCCAAGCCAAGTAACCCCACCTTCATGGCTAGCAGAAGCAATGATCAATATGAATGCACATAGTGTCTCAGCAACCAATGAAGAAAGCATGAACATGCCCTCACAACCAACAGAATTGAACAGTGAAATTGTTCATTTTCTTGTGGACAATAGATCAATGGAAGAAGATGAAGGACATAATGAGGCATCAAATGAAGATAATGATATGGTTCAATCAGTTCCAATAGATACTGAAAGGGAAGTACCAAGCAATGACATGCAGGTGGGAGGGGTGGAGAAGACACTTGGGCGGTTCCTAAAGCTACCAGTAGAGAGAGTATCAATGAGAAAAAAGCAAGGTGCACCGGCTAGTCTTCGTCTGGGCCGAAGCTCACAGTTACTCACCTCAGAGGACTATATAAACCTGTTAGTTGAGTCAAAAAAAAAGAAATTTGAAATGCAAGAATTAAAACAGAAAAAGAAGGATATGGTCAAGGAGAAGAATGCAGCAAGGATTGTTGCAGCACAACGTCGAGAAGAAGAAAGGATTGAAAGAGATAAAGCAAGGCAAGTTAAGGACCAACAAAAGCAAATGGAAAGACAGGAAAAGGAAAAACGAAAGGCACAACAAATGCTTGAAAAGGAACAAGGGATGATCAACGATACAAGAATAGCTGATGAAACCATGATTATTTCAAACTCATTGGACTCCATTGCAGATAATAAACCATTATTCCAAGATCTCATAAACATTCAAGTGCCCCACTATCAAACTGAGGGTTTACCCACTTGCCTTGTTCCTACTAGAACTGGTGTCAATTCTCTATATGCTCATTACACCCCTCCACTTAATGCAGGGGTCATTAGTGCAAATGTGAGGTATGGGTACTCAGTACCTCCATGGTTGGAAGCTGCAAATTGGAATCAATCATATGGCATCAATCAAACATTTCCTAATCAGCCCTTGACTGGTAGGCCAACCTACCTGGCTCAAGAAGGTAACTCGGGAGTTTTGGCACTCAAGATTCTCAAGGCCATAAAGAATAGGGGTGTCATATGTTTTTGGTTCTAACCACATTATGATGTGGATTTTGGATGGATTGTATCTTTTTCTTGGCACAGAAACATTTTGGCTTACAACCTAGTAGTGATTTCTTGTGGCAACCTAACTATGTGTTGATAAGAAATTTTCAATGGAATATGTCTTTCTGTAAAACATTAATTATGATAAAACTATTTCTATAAGTTATTATGTGCGCACTGTACAAAGCTCTAAACTCACTTATGGCTCCAATAAGTGGACCGTTATCTAAAGGAACACCATTCAACTTATAAAAAATAAGTGCCATTGTAAATCTCTTCTAATGGGTCTGCATTCACTACACCACTATACTGTCCTGATTTAGATCGAACATATTGACCATATAAATTTTATTAGAAACAAAAGCAGTTATAATGTGATGACAGTGCTGGGCAAGTCCACAATCACTTAACACTGAATAGAAGTCTACACTTTCAATTAGAAACACCTCCTGCTCGCTTCTAATGTACAAACCATAAAAACACAAACGTTAACATGCAAGAATAACTTAGCATGTTGCCACAAGAAGGCAGTTAAGGAGTTGACAATATTAAAGTTGCAATAGCTATTGTTCAAATGCGTAGTAGATTATCTTGCAGTTCTGTCTTGACTCTATTTATGTTAGCAAAAGTTTCCTGGTCAGGTTATGATGCTAGGGCCAACCAAACCAGAGAAACAGTTCAAAAACTAAACTTGCTAAAATGTACAAAAGTAGTCATATCTACATGGAATGAAATTCCAAATTCAATGAAAAAAATACTATAGCAGGGACAATAAAAATGCATCGTTTTTATCTATAAAGCAAACACAGTAACAAGGGGCTACTCTAACAGGCATGTCAAAGTGCCAAGCCAAGTCCACTCGAAATTTACATGAATTGTACAGAAAAAGATGATGGTGAGATTTTTCCAAAGGATGCCTTCGATCTCAACATTGAAGGCATCAAATTTGCAGCACTGTACAAAGCTCTAAACTCACTTATGGCTCCAATAAGTGAACCGTTATCTAAAGGAACACCATTCAACTTATAAAAAATAAGTGCCACTGTAAATCTCTTCTAATGGGTCTGCATTCACTACACCACTATACTGTCCTGATTTAGATCGAACATATTTACCATATAAATTTTATTAGAAACAAAAACAGTTATAATGTGATGACAGTGCTGGGCAAGTTTACAATAACTTAACACTGAATAGAAGTCTACACTCACAATTAGAAACACCTCCTGCTTGCTTCTAATGTACAAACCATAAAAACACAAACGTTAACATGCAAGAATAACTCAGCATGTTGCGGCAAGAAGGCAGTTAAGGAGTTGACAATACTAAAGTTGCAATAGCTATTGTTCAAATGCGTAGATTATCTTGCAGTTCTGTCTTGACTCTGTTTATGTTAGCAAAAGTTTCCTGGTCAGGTTATGATGCTAGAGCCAACCAAACTAGAGAAACAGTTCAAAAACTAAACTTGCTAAAATGTACAAAAGTAGTCATATCTACATGGAATGAAATCCCAAATTCAATGAAAAAAATACTATAGCAGGGACAATAAAAATGCAGTGTTTTTATCTATAAAGCAAACACAGTAACAAGGGGCTACTCTAACAGGCATGTCAAAGTGCCAAGCCAAGTCCACTCAAAATTTACATGAATTTTACAGAAAAAGATGATGGTGAGATTTTTCCAAAGGATGCCTTTGATCTCAACATTGAAGGCATCAAATTTGCAGCACTGTACAAAGCTCTAAACTCACTTATGGCTCCAATAAGCGGACCGTTATCTAAAGGAACACCATTCAACTTATAAAAAATAAGTTCCATTGTAAATCTCTTCTAATGGGTCTGCATTCACCACACCACTATACTGTCCTGATTTAGATCGAACATATTTAGCATATAAATTTTATTAGAAACAAAAACAGTTATCATGTGATGACAGTGCTGGGCAAGTCCACAATCACTTAACACTGAATAGAAGTCTACACTCGCAATTAGAAACACCTCCTGCTCGCTTCAAATGTACAAACCATAAAAACACAAACGTTAACATGCAAGAATAACTCAGCATGTTGCGACAAGAAGGCAGTTAAGGAGTTGACAATATTAAAGTTGCAATAGCTATTGTTCAAATGCGTAGATTATCTTGTAGTTTGGTCTTGACTCTGTTTATGTTAACAAAAGTTTCCTGGTCATGTTATGATGCTAGAGCCAACCAAACCAGAGAAACAGTTCAAAAACTAAACTTGCTAAAATGAACAAAAGTAGTCATATCTACATGGAATGAAATCCCGAATTCAATGGAAAAAATACTATAGCAGGGACAATAAAAATGCAGCGTTTTTATCTATAAAGCAAACACAGTAACAAAGGGCTACTCTGATAGACATGTCAAAGTGCCAAGCCAAGTCCACTCGAAATTTACATGAATTGTACAGAAAAAGATGATGGTGAGATTTTTCCAAAGGATGCCTTCGATCTCAACATTGAAGGCATCAAATTTGCAGCACTGTACAAAGCTCTAAACTCACTTATGGCTCCAATAAGTGAACCGTTATCTAAAGGAACACCATTCAACTTATAAAAAATAAGTGCCACTGTAAATCTCTTCTAATGGGTCTGCATTCACTACACCACTATACTGTCCTGATTTAGATCGAACATATTTACCATATAAATTTTATTAGAAACAAAAACAGTTATAATGTGATGACAGTGCTGGGCAAGTTTACAATAACTTAACACTGAATAGAAGTCTACACTCACAATTAGAAACACCTCCTGCTTGCTTCTAATGTACAAACCATAAAAACACAAACGTTAACATGCAAGAATAACTCAGCATGTTGCGGCAAGAAGGCAGTTAAGGAGTTGACAATACTAAAGTTGCAATAGCTATTGTTCAAATGCGTAGATTATCTTGCAGTTCTGTCTTGACTCTGTTTATGTTAGCAAAAGTTTCATGGTCAGGTTATGATGCTAGAGCCAACCAAACTAGAGAAACAGTTCAAAAACTAAACTTGCTAAAATGTACAAAAGTAGTCATATCTACATGGAATGAAATCCCAAATTCAATGAAAAAAATACTATAGCAGGGACAATAAAAATGCAGTGTTTTTATCTATAAAGCAAACTGATCTGAAAATGGAATGTACTTGTTTAAGGGTGCAAGGTATCCATTTCCAATAATTTCAACTGTGAGCTAGACACTCCAAATGACCTCTAAAAATGTATAAACTTCTTATTTCTTATACAGAGATAGACTGTAGGGGCATTCACCGGACATGTCACCTCTAAAAAGAGGATGAGTTCCAGAGGCTACCTGGCCCTCTACAGGCTCTGCCTAAAGAAATAAACAAGTAAACACTTAGAAGTCTTTGACATACACAAACTTGAAGTTTAATGTCCTTGCGGAATAAGACAAGTAACTTTCTGCAGCTGAACAGGTGATTATGTGTGTATGCAAGTTATGTATATTTGTTGTTTAAATCTTTATATCAGTTTTGTTTACCATGTCATCTTCAGCAATTAAAGACATCAAAATGATAAAGCAGTTCACCCCCTCCTGGGCTACATCTGCTGGACCAAGCCTCTCCAACTAGGCTTGTCCTCTTGTATTAAAAATGCTACAAAGGCTAATACAAGAATATGAATGTCTCAAAGGACAGATCTGACTGTAAATACAGAATCAGAAGATAGGAATTAGCTAAACATGCTCTTTCCCAACACTAAACAGTGAAAATTGTACCTTCATACAGTACTTTCCCCAATTGGCCCTGGTGGCCCTTTACACTTGCCTGGAGAATTTTGAGGTGAATATGACCTCAATTGGTTCTGAAACCTCTGCCATTAGACTCAGAAGGTCGAAAATAGCAGACATAGGCTTTTGAATCACCAAAAACGGATGAACATAGCCCCCAAACAGCTCCAACACTGAAATGGCCCTAGTGGCCCTGAAAGCTTCCCTGAAGCTAAACAGTGAGAAGAATTCCTCAGAAGGAAAAACGAGCTGTAGAAATGGATTCAGAAGGCTGGAAAACTTCAGGAATGACCTTCGTTCCACATTCAATGGCTGCACAATTCCCAATACAGCTCCTAAACTGATTTGGCCCTAGTGGCTCCTGGAACTTCCACGAAGCTAAAACACCTGCAAATGACCTCAGATGGCTGTGAAACCTGTGCCAATGGCTTCAGAAGGTCGAAGAGACCCAAAATCAAAAAAAAAATTCGTCCAAAATGGACTTTCCTAGCCAAAGTTATGGCCATTTACTCCCAACTGCCAGCTTGGCCTAAAAAAACTCCAGTTAACTTTAGTTACGGCCAGATAAGCCCGCCAAATGTGGAGCGGCCGCCAAATTTGGCGCTCCGCCAATTCTGCCGCCAACTGAACTGCAGTTTTCATAAATGCATGTGACCAAAAAATCTGCTGGCTGTTTGCATAGGATTCCGTGCTGGCGGTTATGGGGCTTAAGCCCTGGTTTTCGGGCTGAGGTCATATGGCATGCGGGGCTGGCCCTTAGGGGCTGGCCCCCTTTGTTTTCCCACTCAGAACATTTCAAACCTTAAATAAACTTTGTGCCGCCCATATGTCAAGGATTGACAGTGTGGTGTAACGGTAAAGCGGAGCACTGGTTGGTAGGAGGTCGCGTGTTCAATCCTCCATCCGACCAAAACTTTTAAACATTCGCCCAAATGCCTCTGCTGATGTCACCCAGGCCACGTGGCGCCCTCCGGGCCTGCCACGTGGCACTTTCTGATTGGCTGCAAAATGGGAATATTCCTCGGAATATTCCAAAGAATATTCCGTGGAATATTCTTTTTTTAATTTTTTTTTATAAAAATTCAAATTTCTAAAGTTATTGAGCAATTCTTATTTTTGGCATAACTTTCTCATACAGCGACCGTTTTTCGAACCGTTTGCGGCGCCGGAATCAGGAAGACGAGCTCTATCCGGTCGCTCAGGTTCTAATCAGTTCTGATCACTTTCATTTTTGACCATTTTACGACACTTAGTCCTGAGCTCCTGATCACAAACACAGTAACAAGGGGCTACTCTAACAGGCATGTCAAAGTGCCAAGCCAAGTCCACTCAAAATTTACATGAATTTTACAGAAAAAGATGATGGTGAGATTTTTCCAAAGGATGCCTTCGATCTCAACATTGAAGGCATCAAATTTGCAGCACTGTACAAAGCTCTAAACTCACTTATGGCTCCAATAAGTGGACCGTTATCTAAAGGAAAACCATTCAACTTATAAAAAATAAGTTCCATTGTAAATCTCTTCTAATGGGTCTGCATTCACCACACCACTATACTGTCCTGATTTAGATCGAACATATTTAGCATATAAATTTTATTAGAAACAAAAACAGTTATCATGTGATGACAGTGCTGGGCAAGTCCACAATCACTTAACACTGAATAGAAGTCTACACTCGCAATTAGAAACACCTCCTGCTCGCTTCAAATGTACAAACCATAAAAACACAAACGTTAACATGCAAGAATAACTCAGCATGTTGCGACAAGAAGGCAGTTAAGGAGTTGACAATATTAAAGTTGCAATAGCTATTGTTCAAATGCGTAGATTATCTTGTAGTTTGGTCTTGACTCTGTTTATGTTAACAAAAGTTTCCTGGTCATGTTATGATGCTAGAGCCAACCAAACCAGAGAAACAGTTCAAAAACTAAACTTGCTAAAATGAACAAAAGTAGTCATATCTACATGGAATGAAATCCCGAATTCAATGAAAAAAATACTATAGCAGGGACAATAAAAATGCAGCGTTTTTATCTATAAAGCAAACACAGTAACAAAGGGCTACTCTGATAGACATGTCAAAGTGCCAAGCCAAGTCCACTCGAAATTTACATGAATTGTACAGAAAAAGATGATGGTGAGATTTTTCCAAAGGATGCCTTCGATCTCAACATTGAAGGCATCAAATTTGCAGCACTGTACAAAGCTCTAAACTCACTTATGGCTCCAATAAGTGAACCGTTATCTAAAGGAACACCATTCAACTTATAAAAAATAAGTGCCACTGTAAATCTCTTCTAATGGGTCTGCATTCACTACACCACTATACTGTCCTGATTTAGATCGAACATATTTACCATATAAATTTTATTAGAAACAAAAACAGTTATAATGTGATGACAGTGCTGGGCAAGTTTACAATAACTTAACACTGAATAGAAGTCTACACTCACAATTAGAAACACCTCCTGCTTGCTTCTAATGTACAAACCATAAAAACACAAACGTTAACATGCAAGAATAACTCAGCATGTTGCGGCAAGAAGGCAGTTAAGGAGTTGACAATACTAAAGTTGCAATAGCTATTGTTCAAATGCGTAGATTATCTTGCAGTTCTGTCTTGACTCTGTTTATGTTAGCAAAAGTTTCCTGGTCAGGTTATGATGCTAGAGCCAACCAAACTAGAGAAACAGTTCAAAAACTAAACTTGCTAAAATGAACAAAAGTAGTCATATCTACATGGAATGAAATCCTGAATTCAATGAAAAAAATACTATAGCAGGGACAATAAAAATGCAGCGTTTTTATCTATAAAGCAAACACAGTAACAAGGGGCTACTCTGACAGGCATGTCAAAGTGCCAAGCCAAGTCCACTCGAAATTTACATGAATTTACAAGTTATGCAAGTCAATTGAGAGCAGCGACAGAGAGTTTCGAGGGTTTGTTTGGGGTCATTGCTGCGATGTTCCATTTTCCCTTTGTCTTTCTGCTCGGGGCCGGCTGTGGGGCGAAGCCCTCCGCCGAGGATGGCACGGGACGGCCGAGGGCACGGGATGGCCGAGGGCACGGGACGGCAAAAATAACCGCTTAAGTGGGTTCTAACTGGTATTGGTGCTTTTTTCCTTCTAAGAGCGCGCTCATAACTCACACAGCACATATGTAGTAGGCAGAGCACACTCAGAGTGCACGAATAGGTCACACCGCCGAGGATGGCACAGGACGACCGAGGGCACGGGATGGCCGAGGGCACGGGACGGCAAAAATAACAGCGAAAACAGCAAAAATAACATAGAAAACAATGAAATTTCCACAAAAACCCTAAACCTTCAACAACAAACAACATCAAAATATCCAAAAACCCTAAACCCTAAAAAAAAATCCTAAAAAAAATGCCATAGAAAGTATACAAAATTTCCAAATAGAGTTGCTTGTGTTGGAAAACACAGAGAAATCGCTGGTAGGATTAAAATCCTACCGGATACAGGCCATGGATGGTCGTCGACCTCCCCCACCTTCCCCGGAGCTCGCCAGACCTTCTCCACACCTGCAACGACCTTTTCCACACCTGCAACGAGAAGAAAAAGCCATTAGGGAACAGAAAACCACCAAAAACACCAGCACAAAACAACAAATTCTTATTTTACCTCGAGCTCAGTAAAACTGCGACCGACTCCTCCCCAAACAACAAAATCGCCGAATAAGACCACCACCAGAGAAATGCTAAACAACCGGCATTCCAGAACGACCAAGAAATCCAGGTGGAAAAGCACAAGAAAAGCAGAACCACTGTCCCAACCACAAACCCTGAAACTCCAGCAAACATTCGCACCAGCACCTGCATACCAGGCGAAGCGCGCAGGTACACAAACCTTGTCAACCGAACAAACAATTCGAACAGCACACGAATAAACGACTCTGCACACGAATATGTCAATATCACACGAATAAACAGCACACGAATATGTCAATATCTAATTGAAAAACTATTTTCTTAATAATATTTAGACTTAGTTGAATCTAAAATTCCAAAAAACAATGTATCCTTATAGTTTACTTTCACCCTCAACACTTTTCAAACTGGGAAAAAATAAAAAAATAAAACCTCTAAAACTTTTAAAAATTTAATAACTTCTACGTACCTTACATTTATGTTCATACAAATAGCATAGTAACTTACATGAACTTAAGATAATATCTGCATAAACTTACACTTACGTTTATTCATATAACTTATTAACTTGTGAACTTAAAATCACTCAAAGGTAACTTATATGAACTTACTTCCGCGTGAATGTAAGTTACATCCGAATAATCAAAATTAAAAAAAGAAATCTACCTGAATCGTGAACTTACATCTACGTGAATTTAAGTAACATTTAAAAAATTATTTGGTAACATCTACGATAGATTACCTACGTGAATTTATCTTGATCGAACATGTAAATGAACTTATGTAGGCTAATTATTAATTAATTTTAATTTTAGGAAGTATTAATTAATTCCCTAAAATAAATATATTGGTTACGTGAATTTATCTTGATCGAACACGTAAATGAACTTAGGTAGGCTAATCATTAATTAAAATAAATATATTGGTTATGTAAATATTCTTTGTGAAGTTTTTCTATGTAACGTTTACATACCCAATGTATTCAATTTAAGGAATTAATTCATCATTACCATATACGTTCACTTTCTGCTAATATAAGTTTATGTTGACGTATTTATTTTAGAGAACTAATTAATCGTTAGTCAATTTATATCTGTTATAATATAATGTAAACTAATTTTCCGAAAATAAAATAAAATTTAAGCTAAATAAAAAGTTTAATATAATGCAAAGTAAATATTTTAAGTCGCTTAAAATAAATTTAAACTAAATAAAAAATTTAATATAATGCAAAGTAAATATTTTAACTGCCTTAAAATAAAATTTAAAACTAAAATTAAAAGTAA
Organism: Pinus tabuliformis; assembly: GCA_031772625.1. Lineage (NCBI taxonomy): Eukaryota > Viridiplantae > Streptophyta > Pinopsida > Pinales > Pinaceae > Pinus > Pinus tabuliformis. The sequence continues at coordinate 75,636,544 of CM062819.1, read as the reverse complement.
AAATAACAAAATAAAAATAATTTTATAAAAAAGAAAATCTCAATCTCACGCCCCCCATTTGACTAAAAGAGGGGATCTACAAATCAGGGCGTAGAATGCTTCTAACCACTAAACCGGCAACAGGAATATGCAGATGGTGTTTGATTATGTATCAACGGTGCACCTATATACATATATTTTCAAGATCCATTATGGAATCGTTTTCGTCTTCTTATTGAGATTTCGTAACGTATTTCGTGAAACGTAAGTAGAACGACCTTCCGCTATTTTTAAATTGATTGTATATTCGAGTTAGAAGAAAAGTCAATCCATGGAATGCTCTAACGGTCTAATATTCAATCCCTGAACCGGTGTGACAGCGTGTGTAGATGACCAAAACTTTGGGGCATGCTTCATCCAACAATCTATCTGCTTACGCATGCATTGACCGAAGAAGCTTCAAAGTATTCAATACATATCTTTCTTATAGAAATTTGGTTTTCTAAATAAGAATAAATAAATTAATTTATAGTTTGAAAATAATGAGTGATCAGTATCTTTTTCACTATTATTGATTAATAACTAAACTAGCAATTGTTCCAAAAGGTACAAAGAGAGGCCGATAGTATTATTAAAAAGAGGAAACCTCTATAGATAGACAAGCATATATAAAGCTCAGATAGGTAATCATATACAAAGCTCAGTAGTGACGAAGGTACTATCCACGATGGTGTACCAGCAGATATGATATTAAAAGAACAGTACCAGCAGATATGATATTAAAAGAACAAATAAAAAGTAAATTACAGTGTTTTACATGGTAATTGAAAAGCCGCAAATTACATTTACAAATATTAAAACAAATCACTTACATTGGTGTTTCACACTATAACTAAAACATTAACTAATTGTAAGATGCTTTTCATAAAATTCATTTAATAAAAATAATTTATTTAATTTTAGAAATTAGAATTATTAAAATCTTGAAACTCATTTCTATAGATGAATCAAAAAATAGTCTTGTGCAATTGGATGAGAAAGGGTTCATAGAAGTCTATTTAAAGAGAGCGAAATAATGGACAAAAAGCCCACTCAGGTGATTCCAAAATCCCAAAAAAAAACATAACAAAAACATAAGAGATAAACCCAATCAACTCCAAAAATGTGAATTTGCAATCCTGCATCTCGAAATTGCAAGGCAGACGTTCCTTTTTTCTGAAGGGAATTTTTCGTCAGCAATCCTTCTTGAACATTTTTATTTAGTTGAATCTCCACATAACCACACATTTCAAGAACCCTAGTAACTTCATTAAATGGTTGAGGCAAGATACAAATAAGAGAATTACCTCTCCTCCTACTCTATGCCTAAAAATTGCTTCCTTTGCATGTTCCAGAATTTTTATTTTAAACTTTATCAGATAAGGATTGTCATTTAACCATTGCTTCCCCTGCTCTGTTTCTTTGGCACCTGAACCTTGTTTTCCATGGAACAAAGAGCAGTTGGCTAGTCTCTAGCATGGTTCACGGGAGCATCAATGCACTCACTTTTTTCTATTGTGGATTAGATTTCAAATCGCAGAATTCATCTTTGAAAAACAAAAGTTTGTCTAAAAATCCGTAAAAGAACATCACTCTGCAAATTATATGCAGATTTCTGCACCGATCTTCATGATCCCAAATAGAACAAGTCCATTGAAAAGTAGCATAAAATATTGTTATCAAGCATAACCTAGCAAAATCTGACCTTCATGATGACCTGTATATGCCGATGCTGCAGAAATGGTCCCATCCTTGGATTCTATAACTGCATCAGAAAACATGTGATAAATTGTCATAACAAGGTCCTCCTATTTCCTCATTTCTTGTATTGAAACACACTGGTTTCAGTTTAAAGAATGGGTATTTGCATATTAGATGTGTTTGGGTTTGTACGTATATCTCATCTAATAAGGCACTGATGGGTGTGTGCACACATGCCCATCACATAAACAAGCTCGAAAACCAGAAACGATAAATTATGTCGGAATAAATTAACTTTCAGCTAAATAAAAAGGCAAGAACCAGAATGCTTGCTTACCATTGGCTTCTTCCATATCAATGATCCAGGTGACCAAGAAATCAAATTGAACTATAGATTCCAGACAAAATAAAAACTGGCTCGCTAGATTATCAATGCAGGAAGCCCAAAAAGCTATACTGCAACAACGCTTTAGTCTTCCACATTTACCCAAATCTGCACACTCACAGACACCCAAAACAGTTTGATGCCCCCAAAACTTGCACTCGCATTCCTTACAGAAGTATTAGGGAATTTTTCGTCAGCAATCCTTCTTGTACATTTTTATTTAGTTGAATCTCCACATAACCACACATAGCAATGTCCTCGGCAAACATGGTATTGGAGTTTGGAGTGTGGAAGCTCAGTTTCATTAGAGAATGTTCCTTGTTATCTTCGGCTGCAAACTTCCAGTGGCCTTACAAAGACTCCAGTAAACTGATCCATATTTTGATGTCGAAATTTTCTTATGTCAACTACAAAAATAATTCTCAATCTATGGGTCCATATCGTCTTTGACTTTTCACAACATTGTGTCTAGTTGAAGCCATGATGCCTTAACCACCTCTCCTTGTGGATCTTCTCTTTGATTATGGAGTAGTATATCATTCAGACACTGCAAATCATAACCTACAGCTATGATTTGCTGTATGTGCTTTTGTGAACATGGACATTGCAGTTGATAAGAAGAAATATCATATGACCATTCTCCATACAACTGTTAGATGATATGACAGTAACATCCCTTCCACTTTTTTGTATCATTTAAATTATTTTCAATGCAACGAGGCTAGTGAAGGTATAATAACGTTTTAAAGCCATTGGTCAAATATTGTGAATGATGGATGAAGATAAGACCTCTATAAACTACATCTGTTGGGACATGAACAAGGCCAAGGATGCCATTTCAGTAACATTTAGAGGAAAGGAAGAGTAATGCATGTGGGACTGTTGATTACAGGTAGCAACTTCAATTACAGAAGCCATTGCATGTAGTTTAGGCTTTGTCAATGCTGTGAATTTTATTATAGGTGCAACAAAATATATATTGAAACCTTCTTGATAAATAGTTGACTTCAGCAGAGAGATTGAGATTTTGGATGCTATCTTAAAGAATAAGTTGGTGCCACGTATTGGTACTTACAATTTTCTGATCAGTAACCTTTGCTGTCATGGGAAACAGGTAGATGCCACTACTGTTATTGAAGACAGAAGGAAAAAGAGTTTGGAACTCGATTTTGAGATACAAAACCCCTTATTCAGGGCCGGGTCCAATATATGTCACGCTTTTCAGTCAAGCAAGCTTCTTAATCAATTGTGTTCACTGAAAGACTAAACAGCAAAGCTCAAAATTTGTCAAACATAATGGTCCAGGTTTGATCATGATGATCATTTCCCTTTTGAAAATGCTCCTTCTTCCACATTCAATAGAACATCAAGGTAGTTGCATGACTGACATCTTGTGGGAATCATATTACCACTATTGCTTTCAAGGAAAACGTTTCTTGAAACAGTACTAACAGATATCGTATATCTTTTTTAGTATAATCTGTAGAATTTTGAAACTTTTCCAACATTTCCCGTGAACTCTCATCAGGGAAAATAGATATGACAAATATTCATAACAATTAGTCTCTTAAATTAAGAAAAAATATCATCCTGTACAAAGGTAACTATTCCATATACCAATATTGGCTCTGACTTTTATGTTTTCACCTAAACTGAGAATCTTCCAAAGTTACCATGCAAAAGCATTAGTTGTAGAACGAAAACCCACACATGGAAATGCACTTCACAATCGACTAACTTAAACAAAACAAAGGTAACATTTGTCATTCTCTATTGTTGTTCTGCACAAAAGTGGTTTTGAGGGGAATATCAAAGGAAGAAGGCTAAACACTATGTTTTTATCCTTTTCCAGTTTGCCATCAGCCAAATTGAGCCAGTCAATCTTTGTCAAAATTGCAAGTTTAATTGTTAGTTTTAATGCAGAAATGGATTTGGCACCCTTTAACACTTCTACTGCAAACAGATTGTAAAAATTAACATCTGATATGTGCAATTCCATCAAAACCAAAACGATTCTTGCTGGATTTTGGGATAAAAATACTGGTTTCCCTTCTTGCTACTTTAAGCAGCCGGAAAAGGACCATTTCATAGCACATTTAGACTACAACATAGTTAAGTCAAAAGATTTCACTAAAGACAGAAATTTAGAAATGGTGCATAATCTGGATTCCTAAGGTGATCGATATCTCAGATGATAAAATGAGAAATATATTTTACTTTTCAGTCCATGAATATATGTTAATTTTCTTCCAATATCTCCTAAAATGGCAAATGAAATGGTACCAAAGTGGAGTTGGCTTTTATGCCCCAAGCAAAGCCACTCCAACTCTAAACAAAGGGCAACAAGTACTACTGTTTCTCAAGCCAAAACATCATATAACAGTTTTCTGAATGAAATGCCATTAATTCATTTAGAAATTGATTATACAGAAATATACTGGGAAGAAAGCAGTATCAAAATCCTATTGAGGAAAAAGAACTACTTCGTGATTCAAAAACTAATTCCCCAAGAGAAAAGAAAGAAAGGGTAGTTCTAAGGGAAAAACACAAAAGAAGACTCTATTAAATCTATGAGAAAAACATTGACAACAATACCCAAAGATATTTCATGTCTGCAACTCATGAACCCAAAAGAAAACATATCTTCCTAAAAACATATAGAAAGGAAGAATATAGAAACTCTAAGGGAAGAACACAAAAGAAGACTCTATTAAATCTATGAGAAAAACATTGACAACAATACCCAAAGATATTTCATGGCTGCAACTCATGAACCCAAAAGAAAACATATCTTCCTAAAAACATATAGAAAGGAAGAATATAGAAGCCTCCTTAGACATCGTGTGCATGTAATGGATTGTCAACATGATGAGGAAGAAATGGCATTGTAGTCTAAAAACTGTATGCATATTTGTTGCACAGACAAGATTCCTTTGTGATTTCAGAAATGGAATTATTTACATGCCGAACATGCAAGAGATGGTTGCAGAACTATTTCAAACCAAATGTTTAGCCATAAAATACCAAAATTCATATATGTATACTACAAGGAAAAGAGAACGCCCAACCAATTTACTGATTACATTCACAGTCATACAAAACTCTGTGGAGAATATAATCACTGTAAACTATGAAGAGAAATTTAAACACTGTAATTCCATGATTTGCATAAATAGATCTTAACAAAACGAGAACAAAACAACAGAGTTTGGTCCAGAGCTAAAATGCTCAACTTCCGTAATAATCTGAAGACCCTGAAGTCGACAGGGACAAGTCACTCTAGACATGGAGATTTGTTTGGAAAGATATAACTAAACATATATACAATGAAAGTATTTGTTGGCTTTTAAACATATGTACAATAAAAGCATTCTATTATGTAGAGATGTGATTGAGCATGAGCAGCTAATCATATATGCATGATGGGCCATGGCATCGGCAACACCAGTGAGTGTTTATTGTGGTGCCATATTGTGCGAGCTGTTCCTGCAATTGATGGCGCATTTGCCTGTGTGCATCCCTTTCATGAATGTGAATTGTTATCTTAAGTATTTTCCTTATTTTCTTTAACAACTTGATGGTTGGGCGCAAACGGTAAAGTGGCATTGATTGTTGTGGCAGGATCCTTGTCTGCATATCTTGTAGCGTAAGTTCTTGTTGCTGAATTTCTTCGCAACACTCATACAACCTTCGTAGGTAGCATGTATTCATACCTGTTGCCATCCAAAAAGGAAACATTGTAAGTGACAATGAATATGTTTGGCGATTTTGTTTGAATATTCAAAATAAATTAACGATTCCAATCCTCCAAATCAGCTCCACACATTACTTATTGCACAAGTGAAAACATACCCTCACCGATACAGAGCATTGTTGGAAATAATACTGAGAGGGGGGGTGAATCAGTATTATCAGATCAATCAAACTTTTTCAATGCTCAGAAACATATACGCTACTTCAGTTAGGTGAACCAGCGTGTACACACTACTGTGATTAAATAAAACAGCGTATAAGAAGAAAACTCATAATTTAGTTAGCTTATTCTTCAGTTAAGTTCATCAGGGCATTATTCACCACATTAACAGTAAACAGGTGCAGTATAACAGAACAGATCAAAAGCCACACACATGAACACCAAGATATAAGGTGGAAACCCAATGTGCGTGAAAACCACCTGCTGCAAGTTGTCTCTATCTTTCTTTAATAAGAAACTTCAGTTTACAATATTTTGTACTGGTGCAGCCTTATACCAGTACGCAGGCTGCAACCTACAGAAGGCTACAACCTTCTCTCGTTCTCCAAACTTCCTTGGAAGGGAGCTCCAACCCCCTTTGCTCTTGTACTAGCCAAGATACTAGTACGTAGGTGCTGACCTACAATCTTCTTTCCTTCAGGTACCTCCTTTCATACATTTTCAGACTGGATATTCCTTAAGCACAACATTACAATCTGTAGACCCCAATTCATTCAACTTTCACAACAGATCCATGAAGCATAAAACAACCAATACTAGAATTATCAAACTTTGAATCACTGAACCACTGAACCCTGTCAATCACCAGATACCAGAACACAGAGCAGTCTACAGAACTCTGCAATAACAGTCAGATCCAACTGCAAACCCAAAAATCAAGCTTTAAGAGATATACGCTACTTCAATGAACGAAACCCGCGTATACACGCGCTTTTACCTAGGCCAACCTGCGTACAGATCTAAAAATAGATTTTCTCAACTTGCAGCTGTACCAGACATCAGTTAGATCCAGAACATAATATTGCGACAGTATGCAGATCTAGAAATACGCATAACCAACCATATCATAATAGAGCATTTCAAACCATTAGATCCCGATTTATCCTTAGATCTATTCTTCCATCCACCGATGTGATTTCTCCTTAGCTCATATCAAGCAACCCAGACCCTGCATATCAGATCTCTTTCTCTCTTAGATATTCAAGCCTTGTCGAAAGATGAGATTGCCTAATGATCTTCTTCTCCTTATATAGCCTTAGGCCTTGCTCAATACCAAGAGCCAAAACCATAGTAACATAATACCATCAACTTCAAAACTAGGGATCGACACGCCCGTCGAGACATAATGGTCCGAAATCATAGGCACAACTTCCAAGGACTAACCACCATGGACCAAAGGTACCTTTCCACATACACGCGCTTTTACTGAATCCAACTAGCATGTACACGCGACTTGGGCTTAACGAACATGCGTATATGAACTTCCTTGGCATGCTGTACTAAGATCTGTCTTCTGATTAAGTTTCCATCACCTGTACCAACCTCTGAGTGAGTTGCCATCAAGGACAACACTTGAATCATAATGCCAACAATCTCCCCCTTTGGACTTGATGGCAACCACCACACCAAGTCATTCTCCCCCTTTGACATCAAGGGCAAAGGGCTGTGCTCCCCCTGAGGACATGCTGATACCTCTGCTTGCTGTGCTGACTCATGCTCCCCCTGACAGTAGGCCAGATCTGCAAAAGATGTTCTTCAACAAGAACCAGGACTTATACACCATAAGGGACCTTCCTATCACCAAAAGACTCAATACATACATCCATATTCCCTACCAAGAGGGGACATATCAGAAACAACCAATTATATTACAGCATTCATCCCAGGCATAGTGGGGAAACCAACATAGGCCGTTACATGACCTTGACACCATAAAAGAGATATGACAAGAGAGAAACATGACATAGAGACAGCAGATCTAGACCAAGACTTATGAAAGTCACCAGTAGCATATGATAAACATCTTTTTAAACCAGGATTTCTTTCCGAGCTCCTTTTCCTGAAATCAACAACCAAAACATCTGAATGTCAACAATACTTTATGAGACTTTTAGGCTGCTCCCCCTGAACCTGTGCCGGCTGCACCCCCTGAGACCGTGCCTGAAGAACCCATTGCTGTTCAGAACTCCAGAGATTGCCTTTGCTGTTCAGAACTTCATATACGCGATTTCTCCTGCATGAAACGGCGTGTGGACGCGGATATAATCTCTGCAACATGCGTACACGCGACTTTCCCATCATAAATCCGCGTGTATACGCGTATATACCTTTCGCAACTTGCGTATACCAACTTTTCTGTAGAACAGACAAGCTTCAACAGCAGGATGAAGCATCAACTACTCCCAGCTTTTGTCTGAGATATTCAAAAGTTTCCCTGGGCAGTGGTTTTGTGAGAATATCAGCAACCTGTTCCTTAGAAGGAACATACTCCAACTTGACCTTCTGCTCAAGCACTTGTTCCCGAAGAAAATGGTACTTGATTGGTATGTGCTTGGTCTTCGAGTGCATGACTGGATTCTTTGAAATGCTTATTGCACTTGTATTATCACATAAGATAGAGACGGGTGGAGTGCAAGTGATTTGAAAGTCCTGCAAGGTCTGCATCATCCAAAGAAGTTGTGTGCAACAAGATGCTGCAGCCACATATTCTGCTTCAGTTGTAGATAAGGCAATCGAACTCTGTTTCTTGCTGAACCAAGATACTAATCTGGAACCCATGAAGAAAGCAACACCACTTGTGCTTTTCCTATCATCCACACTTCCAGCCCAATCTGCATCTGTGTAAGCATGAAGAGTGAGATCTGTATTTCTAGGATACCATAAGCCATAGTTTTGGGTCCCTTGAAGATATTTGAAGATTCTTTTGACTGCCTGAAGATGAGTTTCCTTTGGATTGGCTTGAAATCTTCCAACCATTCCTACTGCATGTGTAATATCTGGTCGAGTACCTGTCAAATAAAGCAAACTCCCAATCATGGATCTATAAGTGGGTTGGTGAACTGCTGCTGATTCATCATTTGCACTGAGGCTGCATCCTGTAACCATGGGTGTACATACTGGCTTTGATTCTTCCATGCCATACTTCTTCAAGATCTGCTTGAGGTATTTGGTTTGAGACAAGAAGATACCTCCTTCATTTTGTTGGATTTGCAATCCAAGAAAATATGTCAATTCTCCAAGAAGTGACATTTCGAATTCTTTCTGCATAACCAAGGCAAAGTTTTGACTCATAGTCTCTTCATTGCTTCCAAAAATAATATCATCTACATAAACAACAAGAATTAGCAATTTGTTATTTTCAACTTTTATATAGAGATTGCTATCTGCTGATCCTTTTGAAAAGCCTTGTTGGTGAAGATATTTGTCCAACCGATAGTACCAAGCCCTTGGAGCTTGTTTGAGTCCATAGAGTGCCTTTTTCAATCTGCATACAAGGTTTGGATCATTCCCAAGAATGAAACCATCTGGCTGCTCAATATATACTTCTTCTTCTAAGTCTCCATTCAGGAAGGCTGATTTCACGTCCATTTGAAATACCTTGAAGTTTTGAAAGCTTGAGAGAGCAAGGAACATTCGGATGGCCTCAAGTCTTGCCACAGGAGCAAAGGTCTCTTCAAAATCTATTCCTTCTTGCTGTGCATACCCTTTACAAACAAGTCTGGCCTTGTTTCTAATTACTTCTCCATTTTCATTTAATTTATTCTTGAAGACCCATTTTGTTCCTATTACATTCTTATCTTTTGGTCTAGGAACTAATTCCCAAGTGTTGTTCTTTTCGATTTGCTCAAGTTCTTCATCCATAGCTTTGACCCAACATTCATCTTTGCATGCCTCTTTCACATTTTGTGGTTCAGTGAGGAGGTAATGCCAAGTAGCTTGAAGCTTCTGCAAGTGTCCTTCTTGTTTGTACTCCTGCTTCTTTCTGCCCCACAATCTGAGTTTCTGGATGATTCTTTTGAACATATCTGGATGGAGTCTTCTCTTCTATTCTTGTCTGTTCCTCTGGTTCTTCTTGAGATTCTTCTTCTTCTTGAGGTTCTTCTTCTTCATCATTTCGCCTTTGAGAGTAACCTTCATCTTCTTCAATGTCTTCATGATGAACTTGCCTAGGAATATATCCCTTCTCATCAACCACTATATCAATACTGTCAACAATTCTGCCAAGTCTTTTATTGTAGCACTTGTATGCTTTGCTATGTGGAGAATAACCAAGAAGAATGCCCTCATCTGCTCTAGGTTCAAGTTTGCCAAGTTGCTCATCAGTATTCTTAATATAACATTTGCTCCCAAAGATTTTGAAGTGCTTCACGGAAGGAGTTTTACCACTCCAAAGCTCATGAGGTGTTTGAGTGCTGTTTACTCGGACATTTGTTTTGTTAAGAATAATAACAGCACCATGTGCAGCTTCACCCCAGAAGGTTGCAGGAGTACCTGATTCATCGAGCATAGCACGAGCCATTTGTTGGATAGTTCTGTTCATTCTTTCCACAACCCCATTTTGCTGAGGAGTTCTAGCTGTAGAGAATTCTCTTCTTATCCCATGTTCATCGCAGAAATCGAAAAATTCATTTGATGTGAACTCCCCACCTCTGTCAGATCTGAGGCACTTAATTTTGTGTCCTGATTCATTTTCAGCCAATGCTTTGAAGGATTTGAATTTTTCGAATGCTTCATCTTTGTGCTTCATAAGCCCTAACCAAACAAACCTTGAGAAATCATCAATGAATAATATCAGATATTCTTCTCCTCGAGGTGTCCTTTTCCTAAATGGACCACATACATCTGTATGGACTAGCTCAAGAGGCAAGCTAGCTGATCCTTCCTTCTCTGGAAAGTTAGTTCTGGTTTGCTTTCCAAACTGACAAGATTTGCATATGGTGTTGTCTGGAATTTTGATATCTGGAAGATCGCGAACTGCCTGATATTTGCATGCTTTCCTTATTTGTGAGAAGCTTAGATGTCCCAACCTTCGATGCCATAACCAGTGCTCTTCATCCTTGCTAAGATAGCATTGTTGTTGTCCTTCTTCAAATATGTACAGATTATTTGGAGTTCTTTTGCCTTTGAGAACTGTTTTACCTGTATCAAGATCACGAACAAGACATCCATTCGATCTGAAAATAACCTCGGTTTTTTGATCACACATCTGGCTGACACTTAGTAGATTATGCTTCAATCCATCAACATACAAAACATTTCCAGCCTTGACCTTTCTTTCAAAGGAGCAATACCTTTTCCTTTTATAGTTGCAGGAGTATCATTTCCAAAAGAAACTTTCTTTCCCTTTTCTAAAGTAGAATAAGATTCAAGTTTTTCTTTATCACCTGTCATATGTTTCGAACATCCACTGTCAATGTACCATAGATTTTCCTGTCCTTCTGCATAAAATGCTATCCCACATCTTTCTGTTTGAGGTTCCTTTATTCTCCATGTTTTGGTGCTCGTGGCTTGTTCCTTTTTCTCCTGAAACCTGCTCCTGCATTCAGAGTCTTTATGACCAAAATTATTGCAAATAGAACATTCAACTTCATTTTCAAGAACCGAAAAGTTGTTATAGGTCCTTTTTGTAATCCCTGTCATACTTCTTTGTTTTTGAGCTTCCCTAGTCATGATTGTTTTATATGCAACACATTGAGCTGCTTTGTGACCAAAGTTATGGCAAGAAAAGCATTGTCCATTGAAGAAGCTTCTGCGGTTATTGAATCTACCAGCCAACTGATTGTAATTTCTATTTTCATCTATTCTTGAGCCAAACTGAGATTTTACCTGTGGTTGGTTGTAGCTTTTGTTCACCCTTAAGAAGGATTGTCCCTGATAGTTTCTGTTTGTAATTCGTCCCTGCTTTACCTGATTATCTTCATTGTTCTTCTGCTCATTTCTTCTTGCTGCATCAAGATAACTTTTTGAGGTGGATGCTTGAGAGGTTTCTCCATTATAGCCCAAACCTGTCTTGTTTAGAGGAGACCGCTGCACATTGATAATCTCATCCAAAGTTTCAGATCCTTTGACAAACTTAAGATTAATAGCTTTTGTTTTCTCAATTTCTTTTCTGAGACCAACAATTTCACCTTCTAGTTTTTCAAGATGTTTTTCCTTTTCATCAATTTGAAATTGCAAAGTATCAATGATCACACTCTTTTCTTCTATGCATCTCTTGAGTCTAGTAATTTCATTATAGAGATTATCCACATCTACAGCATCCTCATAATCATCATCTTCAAATGCCATTAACAGCTTATATTTATTACCTTGTTCATCTTCATCACTGTTTGATAAGCCATCACTATCTTCATGGGTGTAGTAGCTTTTCTTATTTGCACTTTGTTTCTTGTTCCATCTAGCAGGTTCTTTTCCTTTATCCTTATAAGGACATTTTGCAGCATAATGACCTACTCTTCCACAAGCAAAGCATTTGAAAGGTAGCTTACCTCTGAACCTTCCAGAACCCCTTTGAAGATTTCTGACAAAATTTGATTCTTCTTCCTCTTCTTCTGGAACATGGCTTGCTTCATAGTAATCTTCTTTTCCTGATGCCTTAAAAGCAGCTTCCCTTCTGTCAGATGGACCTCCCTTTCTCATTTCATAAGCGGTTAGAATTCCATGTAGCTGAGACATAGTGAGAACACGGAGATTTTCTTTTTCTTCTATTGCAGATACTTTAGATTCAAACTTGGGGGATAATGATCTTAGAATCTTTTGAACTACTATAGTTTCTCTTATTTCTTCACCCAAATTTTTCATACAATTAACAATCTCATCTACCCGAAGAAAATAATTAGCCACACTTTCATCATTATACATCTTGAGAGTCTCATATTGAATCCTGAGAGTTTGAAGTTTAGCTTGCTTTACCTGTTCATCTCCTTCATAGCTAGTGATCATTTTGTCCCATATCTCTTTTGCTGATTTGAAGTGCATGACCTTCATGAATTCTGTTTGAGATATACTTCCTAATAGAGTACTGACTGCTTTTGCATTTGTTTCATACTGCTTTTTCTCAGCTGGATCTGTAGGAGTAGCTGAAGGAAAAGCATAGCCTGTTTCTACAATGTTCCAAACTTCTGTACCAAGAGATTGAAGATATGCAGTAACTCTTACCTTCCAATAATTGAAATTTGTCCCATCAAAAATCGGTGGCCTGATTGATGCTTCTTTCTCGTAGTTGCTCATGATGAATGATCTACCTTCAAGCGATCAAGCTTCTCTGAAGGACCTGCTCTGATACCAATTGTTGGAAATAATACTGAGAGGGGGGGTGAATCAGTATTATCAGATCAATCAAACTTTTTCAATGCTCAGAAACATATACGCTACTTCAGTTAGGTGAACCAGCGTGTACACGCTACTGTGATTAAATAAAACAGCGTATAAGAAGAAAACTCATAATTTAGTTAGCTTATTCTTCAGTTAAGTTCATCAGGACATTATTCACCACATTAACAGTAAACAGGTGCAGTATAACAGAACAGATCAAAAGCCACACACATGAACACCAAGATATAAGGTGGAAACCCAATGTGGGTGAAAACCACCTGCTGCAAGTTGTCTCTATCTTTCTTTAATAAGAAACTTCAGTTTACAATCTTTTGTACTGGTGCAGCCTTATACCAGTACGCAGGCTACAACCTGCAGAAGGCTACAACCTTCTCTCGTTCTCCAAACTTCCTTGGAAGGGAGCTCCAACCCCCTTTGCTCTTGTACTAGCCAAGATACTAGTACGTAGGTGCTGACCTACAATCTTCTTTCCTTCAGGTACCTCCTTTCATACATTTTCAGACTGGATATTCCTGAAGCACAACATTACAATCTGTAGACCCCAATTCATTCAACTTTCACAACAGATCCATGAAGCATAAAACAACCAATACTAGAATTATCAAACTTTGAATCACTGAACCACTGAACCCTGTCAATCACCAGATACCAGAACACAGAGCAGTCTACAGAACTCTTTAATAACAGTCAGATCCAACTGCAAACCCAAAAATCAAGCTTTAAGAGATATACGCTACTTCAATGAGCGAAACCCGCGTATACACGCGCTTTTACCTAAGCCAACCTGCGTACAGATCTAAAAATAGATTTTCTCAACTTGCAGCTGTACCAGACATCAGTTAGATCCAGAACATAATATTGCGACAGTATGCAGATCTAGAAATACGCATAATCAACCATATCATAATAGTGCATTTCAAACCATTAGATCCCGATTTATCCTTAGATCTAGTCTTCCATCCACCGATGTGATTTCTCCTTAGCTCATATCAAGCAACCCAGACCCTGCATATCAGATCTCTTTCTCTCTTAGATATTCAAGCCTTGTCGAAAGATGAGATTGCCTAATGATCTTCTTCTCCTTATATAGCCTTAGGCCTTGCTCAATACCAAGAGCCAAAACCATAGTAACATAATACCATCAACTTCAAAACTAGGGATCGACACGCCCGTCGAGACATAATGGTCCGAAATCATAGGCACAACTTCTAAGGACTAACCACCATGGACCAAAGGTACCTTTCCACATACACGCGCTTTTACTGAATCCAACTAGCGTGTACACGCGACTTGGGCTTAACGAACATGCGTATATGAACTTCCTTGGCATGCTGTACTAAGATCTGTCTTCTGATTAAGTTTCCATCACCTGTACCAACCTCTGAGTGAGTTGCCATCAAGGACAACACTTGAATCATAATGCCAACAAGCATTACATGTAAAATGTTTCCTGTTGAACATGGCTATATCAAGTTGGTATTAGGACTCTGCACATCAAGGATTGCAACACATGTGGTTGCCTCAACGGTAAAGGTATGGAGACTGTCTATTCTCTTGTGTAGTTATGTTTTGTTATGTATCCTTTGTATGGATGACCTAATATTGTAGAGAATCACCAGCGTCCAAAACCCACTTCAACAAAGATGAACCTTGAAGTTGGCTCATATTGTAGGAGATCTCAGTTTTATTTTATCTTGTGTTAGAACTTAGAAGCATGAATATTAGTGCTTTTGATCTGCTAGGAGAGTGTGGTGATTGAATAAGGATCACGAGTTTTGTTGTTTACAGTGGGATTATAATTCTGACAAAGTTGTGGCTAGAAAGCTTATAAGAGTTACTTCTAGGATTGACCTCGCATACCAAAAAACAAGATACTGTCAGTCAGTTACATCCCCTACGCCACTGATCATGATTTATCCTCCCTAATTTTTCGACCACTGATGCCTTTACCAAAACGGATTTAGTTTATATCTGTAATCATTATTAACATCACACCATACAAGTATCTCTAGACAGCAGTAACGCTTAATCATGAAATTGCAAACAGAGATAACCTCACAACCGCCAAATACTACTCCAGAAATTGTAGATTCAAATTACCGTAAAAGCAATTAGGTCTTGTATTTGGGCTTACCAATCCAGATAATATAGATTCGAATTAACTAAGATCAATTATGTAATCTGCGTATATCCTTTCAAAAGAGAAATATCGCCAACCATTTTCGACACTGGAACTCTTGGAGCTCTACCGTCATCATGATTTATCCTCCCTAATTTTTCGACCACTGATGCTTTTACCAAAACGGATTTAGTTTATATCTGTAATCATTATTAACGTCACACCATACAAGTATCTCTAGACAGCAGTAACGCTTAATCATGAAATTGCAAACAGAGATAACCTCACAACCGCCAAATACTACTCCAGAAATTGTAGATTCAAATTACCGTAAAAGCAATTAGGTATTGTATTTGGGCTTACCAATCCAGATAATATAGATTCGAATTAACTAAGATCAATTATGTAATCTGCGTATATCCTTTCGAAAGAGAAATATCGCCAACCATTTTCGACACTGGAACTCTTGGAGCTCTACCGTCATGAAAAGACTACTCTACATCAAACAGCTGACCATAACCATTGAATGTTGAGTTGAATGTTGAGTATAAGCAGCGACAATCAGAGAATGCAGAAGATGACAGCTGTGAGAAATCATTTAGTTTCTGTACAAAGTTTCTATGCCTCTAACTTCCACTTCATTCGATTCCAGCCAAACGATAGTGGGCATCCATTTTGGTGACTACTAAAAGGAATCAGAAATCACAATCACAAAGGTAGAGGCACCTTCATTTGAATCATTCATTTAGATGGAAAGCCCAAAGAGAAATCCCAAGTAATTCCCACAACTACAATAGGGATTAGGAAACCTGAGAGGCATATACAAGGATCTATTAAAGAGGACTGAGAGAGCTTCAAAATTAAAGAGGACTGAGAGAGACAATGACCTGATCTGGAAGAAATGATGTTCTGCAGATTTTCTCTTCCGGTTCGATTTCCAGCTCCGTTACCCGCTCGAATAGTGCTATACTCTGTGATATTGATTCAAGACTGCCGGTAGTTTGATCCAAGAAGGCTCCCGGTCATGGAAGCACGGAAACCGCAGAACAGTTGATCGTGCATCAGAACAGCTGTGCACCGCAAAACAGGGACCGCATAACTGGGTAGCTACCAAACTGAAAGAAGGCACCATACCGCATCTTTCTCCGAAAACAGAATGCGCCATTACTACTCTACTCTGGAGTGCCAGGCTTTGTGTGACGGTTATCTACATTATCGCTCAGGTTTTCTTTGATTCTCGTCGTTCACAAGGTCCCTATACCCCACTGTGAACCTGGTTTGCTTTTATTTAGGCGCCGCTTGCTAGATTTATTGCGGGCGAAAGGAAAGGGCGGCTGGTGGCAGAAGAAACGGGTGCACGCGCTCGGAAAAGAATACAAAAAAACAGTCAAAATGCGATTGCAGAACTCTCCACGTGTCAACACATAACGCAATTGTAGAACTCTCCACGTGTCAGCGCGAGAAACAAAGGGACGATGAAAGTCCCTTTCAAAGGAAGGCCTATCGGCCTAATTATGTTAAAATATTTAATTAATAAATAACAAATAATGATAAGAAAAAATAAAAAAGAAAAAATAAATATAAAACATTAATCGAAGGGCAATCTTAGAAAGAACCCTTCATACAAAATTTACCTGGACAAATTTATACCCTTATAGTGATGAACTCAATTCTATATTCTTTGTATTATGTTTTCTTTCATACAAAATTTACTTGGACAACGTTATACCCTTATAGTGATGAATTCAATTCATTCTTTGTATTATGTTATAGTTTGTTGAGTATATTGAAATTTTGTTACATTGTGTTTATTTTAATTTTAAAAGAGTTTTTAAAATTTTAATTTAATTATTAATAATTATTAAAAATAAATATAGATTTTAAATTTTATAATATTTTTAATAATAGTTGAAATTTATTTTGATGATAATGATGATGATGATGATGGTTAAAGTCTACAAAGATCAACATGATCTTTCAAACTTTAAGAAGGTAAGTGATAACTAATTAAGGTTCTTTAATATTTTATTTCTATGATTGAAAATAAGTGAGAGAAGTGAGATCGATGTCATTTTGTTGACTTAACAAATAACAAAGGTTGATAGTGCAACAAATGTTATGAAAAGGAGAATGGATGTGAGTAAGGGTCGGGCATTCTAAGATAAAGTGATTTTCATCTTCAACTATCTTAGTATCGCAAAGAGGGCAGATTCTTTCATCCCAAGGTGTTTTGGGAATGTACCAATGCCCTATTTCACTATGAAGCTCATGAGAATAAGTTCCTATCTTTGTAATGTTCATTTTCTTCTTGGCGCTGGTCAAGACAAAAAGATAATTTTGGTAAGTAAGAGTGGGGTTGATCACCTCATAATATCTTAACTTCCTTTTTCCCTCTAACTCCTTGTCCTCCCACAAATTATACATAAATTTGGAGGTAATAGTGCTTTCAATATCATCTTTATAACTCAAGATGATCTCCTCCTTTACCCCCCATTAGTTGAGCTAGGACTGGGCATCTTTATGCCAACCTTCATTGAGTCAGAGGTTGGGGTTTTGACTAAAGTTAGAAGCAATTTTGCGGAGTCTCTTGGATTCCATGTTGTACAACTTCTTCTTTTCTATCTAATACCTAAACATAGTCATGTTTTCAATGTGGGAGAGGCTACCTTCAATCAAGAAAATATGGTAGATAGTATTTCCTTTAATCTTGAGGTTGTAGGTTATAAATTTCTTTTGTATCATCTCAAAATTTCTTCACCATTCTTTAGATATATTGCAGCCCCAAACCTCACATCCATATAAAATAACAGGGGCAATGAGAGTCTCAAAGAGGAATTGTTTTTACTCCAAACCCTAAGGTCAGTTGACTTACAATTGTTCTCAAGCTCATATTAAGCTCTTTAACCTCATCTAATCATTTTCTCAATCCTATAGTTCTAGTTGAGCTAATGGTGAATGTCAATACCTAAGTATTTGTATGAGAAAACCTTCTCCAAGTAATTTTTATCATAAATGAAATTATCAGAGTTGATCCTCTTGGATTTAATTAGCATTACTTTAGTCTTGTCGGTATTAATAGTCATACCCATCTTGGAGTAGTAAACCTAGAGGATTCTAAGTTGCTTGTTGATGTCATTGGGGCTTCTAGCAAGAATAACAATATCATCATCATAAAGGAGAAAGTAATGACTATATTAGTGAGCTTGGGTCCATTACATCCTGCAGCTTCTAGACACTCTTCTAGCTTATTAATACAAATGCCAAAAAAGGTAGGGGATGGGGGACATCCTTGCTTAACTCAGATATTACATTTAATCTCCTTAGACCAACTCTTAGTGGTCTAAAGATTAGCAATAACATTCTTGTATAAAATAGTCTTAACAATGAACATCCCTTAGCTTGACAAGGGGAACCATTATCTCATCGAGCCTTTGCCATAACTTCTCTAGAGGAACAATGTCGAAAATATTTCCAAAGTCAAAAAGCAATAGAATATATCATTTTTACTATTGTGACACTCCTCAGAAATGGTCCTAAGAGTTACAAGGTGGTCAATAGATGAGTGATGCCTCCTAAAACCATCTTGCCCTTTAGCTATTTTACCATGATTTTCAAGCGAGAAGCTAATATTCTTTTCCAAAATGAGCCCATACAATTTGGCTAAAATGTAGCTAATCATGATAGTCTTATAGTTATAGGGGACATCTTTATCCCCACTTTTAAAGATATGCATAATAAGGCTTTGCGTCCAAGGCTTAGGGAAATCGTCTTTCACTATAAAAATTAGGAGTTTGTGAATATGAGAGATGAGGATAGACCTTCCCATTTTGAAAATTTTAGCTTGGTGACCTTCAATATCTCTAGCTTTTCAATTAGCGAGCTTCATAATCCTAAACTTCACGACTTCCAAAGAAAAGATATCTTCCTCTATAGGAGTGTTTACGATATTTCCCATGGTGTCTGGGGAGACATAAAGATTCTTAAGATAGATATCCTATTTCTTTAAGAGGATCGAATTAAATTCTTTCATTTTATGGAAAAGAATATTCCTCCAAAAAATTTTAGGCTCAACTTTAGAGAGGTGAAGAAGACGTTATTACCTCTTATTTATATAGTACCTTTTTTTTTGTTTGAGAAGAGATTTATACATAATTACTATTTTCAAACTTTACAGTTTCCTTAGGAGTATCTTTAATTGATTTCCTGGAAATATTACAATCCTTATCTTACCAAGGGATAGAAGTTCTATTGTTCTTTTTATAAGATACTTTAGTGAGAAATTTTTTTGTAAACTGTTGTGGATATTCTACTCAACAGTTCGTCACAACATATCTGATAATAATATATTAAAATACTGAAATTTTATACTGTCACAGTTTTATTAAAATTCTAGATTTGTAGATTTAACTGTAATTAGTGCATGCATGCGAATGGAAATTATAAAAAAAAGTAGAGAGTGACAAATAATCTAATGCAGACACATAGGACGTATGATATGCTTTATGGCAAACTCTTTTGACAAAAAATCCAGCTGGAAGGTGAGGCTACTTCGCTCTCTTTCTTTGTCTAGAAATATGGATGCGAGTATAAAGAAGTAATGTTTGCAGCATGTGGGCTGCTATAGTGCACAAGTCATCTTATTGTGCTCTACCTCCTATCTCTACTGGCTGTCTTTGCTCAACTATGGAACAAAATGCTCTCGAAAGAATGGAATGCCTCTTCCTCCTAATGGCTTGGTTATAACACCACCTGATAGTCTACTAGTGAGTGATTGGAGACTTCCGTGCAGTGAATCATATTGTTAGAAATTTCCGGAATGACACTGTGTAATATGTGTGATCTATCCCAAAAGAAGGAATCAAATGTTCCAGACGGTGGCTCCATCCATCATTAGGGACCACAGAGAGTTTCATGTATTAACGAGTGCTAGAAAACCTTTTTATAGGAGGATTTTTGGAATGTTGGGATAATGGTCATAATTTTGATTTTAATAAATAATATTTGACCAATTCTCTTTTGAAACCATGATGATTGACCAGTCAATATTAATAAATTAATAATGATTTAAATTTGGTAATTTGAAAATAGTGAAATAAGAAATCAGATTATTCATTTAATGTTGAAATGGAATATCTCAAATGTTAATATAAAAATTACTTTAGAATTAAAAGTGAAAAACTTTTTTATATGAAAATAATTAAATAAATAAATATGTTAATAGGAGAGGATTGGATCCGCGTAAATAGAATGGAGGTTGCTCCAACAAAATGGTCAGGCAGTGAAAGAGGCTAGGAACTAAAGAAATAAAAGGAGAACAAGATTGATGACAGTAAGAGACAAACATATTAAAGGAGTTAAGGATTAAAATTGAGTAAGATGAGGAGGAATAAAAATGGGGGTAAGCATTAATAACTTGAGTTAAGGATTAAAAGGACACTAAAGATCCAAATAAAATTAATACAAGGAGGCTAGGATTACTATAAAATGAGATGATGAATAAAGGTTAAGCTTGAATAAGATGATAAGCCTAAAATCTAAAATAGAGAGGCTAAGCAATAAGATGAAAAAAAAGGATTAATATTAAATAATATGGTAAGAAAATAATACAAGGAGCTAAGGAATAATATAAGAGATGAGGAAGAAGGTATGAGTTTAAGATAATAGATTGAAACTCTCAAAGAAGGCAAAAAGATTTCAGATAAAGGGGGCAGATTACGAAGATCGGGGATGGGATGAGATAAGCGTCATAGAGTGAGATGGTGGATGATGGGTTTTTAGGATTGGCTGAGTCTGTAACCATCCTCCCTATTAAAGTTATTAAGGTTCTTCTTGATTTTGAGGTCTCCCCAAATAATACACAATATCATTCCGAAAATTTCTAACAGTCTACTAGTGGTTAAGTCCGACTACATTAACTCTTAAATAGAGTTATAATATAAATTATTCTAGAGTCTTTTACATCACAAACATGTGGCTGACCCCTTTTCAATAAATAATGGGGGCTGACACGACATCCTCCCAAATTATAGGTGTGAAAACAGGAAGGTAAAGTTCTGGGTGGCATAACTTTTTCATACGAACTCTGATTGACTTGCTTCTTGAAACGTTGGAAAGATCTATGTGTGTAGAACAACATGAAATGGTGCTGCCCTAAAGAAACAAATTTTTACCCCCAAAAAACATCATTTGATGCCTCAAAATGATCTTGGAATGTTTCAGACCCTGTTTTGCCAAACTGGGTCCTGCTAGTAAAAATGGTCCCATGAGTTTATTCCTCCAATTTTTCCACTCCAAATGCATCGAGATGGATGAAAAATAATATAATGATCCAATCTGGATCTTAAGTTGTTAATGGTAGTGGAGAGGGTTGTAGTAAAATGTGGTAGATATGATCAATATTATCATTGTACGTTAAGAGACATAAATCCCTTGTTTAGTCTTTTAAGAAGAGATCCATTTTACTTTTTCCAAAATGTATTTTCCTTTGGCTCTCACCAGTATTTTATATGTGGCTAATGTGAATATCAAGGTTTAGGGTTAAGGATAGGGGTCTGTGGTCATAATTAGGCTCATGGTCATCTAGGAGGTGAAAATTAATAATATGGTTGAGAATCTTTGTATCAGATAGAACATAGTCCACGACACTACTACCAAGCCCATGAATACAAGAGATTTGGCCAAATGTAGGCCACTTACTAATCATGTTACAAATAATTAGGTCTTGGGAGCTACAAAACTTAGTTAGCTCAATACCAAATAGGTTGTTGGTTATGTCTCCATAATTTCTTTGGAATTTACGAGCTTTAAGTTATAATCCTCATCAATCCATAGGGGGTTAGGGTCAAAGTTATTACTTAATAGATTAGCTTGGTTAGTAGCGGTTCTACCAAGAAAAAGGATATTGCCTTCATTCCTTATGGATATCATGTTCTAAGGTAATGAAGGGGTAGCTCTTATCGAGGTTGTTCTTCTTGTAGGAGGAAGAGTTGATAGGAGAAAAATAATAGATTGTGAGAAAGATCTTATTCTTATAATTAAAACTTAAGCTTCTTCCACATTTTCACATTCTTATAATTAAAACTTAGGATTCTTACATGCTTTCTTATAGAATGTTTTGCTAAGTTTTATCAATAAATTCAAATTTAATATTATAATTATTGTAAAGTGGGTTCACTCCAATTAATATAGGTGGCCAAAGAGTGCCTAGGGCAAGGTTTGGAATTCCAAATGTTTTCTTCTTATCATGTTTGTTTTTTTTCTTTTATGATTGTCATTTTAAACATACTCATGAGTGTCAAGCTTTTTCCTTTTGTTATATATAAGTTTGGGCGACAGCCTCCCATATTTAAAGTAACATGTTTGTATTTTTTTTATTTTTTTTTTTGCTGTGGTTCACCAACACCCTGGTCAACATGTGGTGCTACATCCACGGAAAAATCTGGGCTAATCGACCCCAAAGGGAATCTAGCCCCATGGCCCACTAGCTAGGCCTAACCCCAAGGGCTTTGGGGATAATGGACCGACCTCCTGATGGATAACATGTTTGTATTTTGTTTAGGGGCTCACCATAGTTTTCTCATCTTAAAAAATCCCAATTCCTAACCCTATAGCAACATTAGTGGGGATGGTAAGGAGAAAAATAAACATAGTTCAAAATCCACGAACGAGAAAAATCCAAATCTATAAGTAGAAGAGCATTATCATTAATATCCCAGAGATTTAACTCGGGCTTCATCGTTGCAATTGATTTTCAAAGCCTCATGATAGGGAGAAGATAATAGGCCATCCCCGCATGATGAATCCTTATCATAACGAGAAACAATTCTTAGCTCAGTTGAGGAGAGGATACTTGGTATTTTTTTTATTAGACATGTGACTAGATATTCCATGAACCATTAAGAGATGGGAGACCTTGCTTCTTTCAATGTTTAACCCTCTTGTGCATATAAATATGTGAATCCAACTCAAGCCTAATGTAGTAAAGCCATTAAGAAGAGACCCCTTAGAAAACAATGTCAAAACTATTTTTTGTGTGAGGTAAAGAACTAGCTCTTACTTTTCTATTTGTGTCAAACTAATGGTGATCAACTCAATTGATGGTAAGCTTGTACCTTTCAACAAAGGGTTTTTGAATTGATTTTTCAACCACTACCATACCTTCATTTTCCATACTTTATCTATGAGTTGTTTGATTGAGTCCTCCTCTAGTATGCAGAACTACTAATGTAAAGATGGTATAGGTAATTTGCTTAAATCATAAGAATGGTGTTATAGGGTGATGGCATCTAAGCTTCAGAGTTGGGACACAAGAAAAGAATTTGGAAAATGGTAGATGATTATGGTAGTATACGAGTGTAGGTGGGAGGGAAAAATATCTATGTGAAGTCAATTGATTTCTCCCCAATCAATTCAACTAAACTTACCTATTCACAACCAACCATTAAAATTTATAACGATTAATTTAGATATTCACACGGGAAACTCACAATTTAAATTTTTTCCACAGTACAATACATTTAAAATAAAACCAAAAACTCCTTTTGTTAATCATTAAATTCCAAGTCTGCATGGGGTTGATTGTTTCTTCCAATAAAATAAAAAATATATGTGGCAGAGTTTCTCCTCATATTTAATATTTCGGGACCAGTGGACAGTTTTTCCACGATGATCGGACAATGCAAGTTAATTTCCAAGAAAATATTTAATATGGGTTGGTTGCTTTGGACTCTTGCTGATAGGTGGATGCATCGTGTGTTTTGAATTCCAAGAAGTGATTGTTTGGGTGCAGACACTGTCATATCTAGACTCCTGCCAAGTTGTAAGTGGAAGCATTGTGTGCTCTAGATTTATAACTACATTCCCCTTTCTCAATCAAAAAATTTAGTTGAGAAGTGGACCCAATTTACCCAAACTAAATCTAATTGGTGAACTATGTTGTTTCTTACAATAATATGTTTCCAAATTGTTGGTTATGCTTCCCTTAAAAGCATGGATTATGTCTACACTCCAAGAGATACATTGCCAAGCCCCCACAAATTAAGAAAGTCACTATTAGCATCC
The DNA here is from genome assembly GCA_031772625.1 of Pinus tabuliformis. NCBI lineage: Eukaryota > Viridiplantae > Streptophyta > Pinopsida > Pinales > Pinaceae > Pinus > Pinus tabuliformis. The sequence goes on along the minus strand of CM062819.1, from coordinate 75,612,172 downwards.
ATAGTTGAATGATGAAAGGCTTGGTAAACCAATTCCATCAAAATCGTAATATAATTTCTTCATTCAGTCAGACTAGGTTGGGAGCTAGATACCCCAAGGGCAGTTTTGGGGCTAAGAGCCCATATTTTGGTCCAATTTTGTAATCCAAATGTAAAGACTGCGCATTTTGTGGGCGCGGAGCACGTAGATGTTAAAGAGTCATAGGGTTGTCCGCCCTTATTTTGATAATGTAATGTCTGTTGTAGAAGATCTACCCATGGTCTGCAGGCCATGGATTGTATAAATAGAGCTAAGCTCTAAGTAGTAGACATGAACTAATAACAAATGAAGATATGATGTATGAGAGATATCTCTAAAGTAGAATTCTAAGTTTTGGGTTGTAGCACAGGTAGAGGCTCTGCAGCTGAGTGCAGAGAGGCCTAGAAGTCCGTAGCTAAGTGCATGGACCCCTACAGCTGAGTGCGCAAGGCGAGTTGAGTCTGTAATCATATGGAATTATCAATAAAGAGAAGTATTCTATAATTTTTACATATTTATTTCCTGTTTATGCATTTGTTATATTGGGTATGAATTTCACTTCTAATGCTTATATGATGCGTGAATGTGTATAACTGTATTGGTTAAGTGCACGCAAGTAAGAAAATCTGTTTACGCAAATCTAACTAGATCTGTTAAATAAGATAAGTAAGATACTTAGCACAGTTTGAGAGATATCGCAGTTCGTTGCCATGGCAGCGCGAAAGGACTTCAGCCCCTGATTAGGGTTGTGCAAAACGATTGTAACATTTCGTTAAGGTACTGAAGGGTAGAGCAGAGGGATAAGCAACCTACGCAAAGGCAGGTATAGATGGGATAAACCGACATCACATCCATCTCAAGGGTGCAGAAACTTGGTTCCAGCATCCCCCCATACTACTTAGTGTGAGACTTCAATACGTGCTCTGTGGGTTGATGCTGAAAGGGCCAGTAGTGTAGGGATTTGTTTGGCTAACTAATGCTGAACTTGGGTCAGGCCCCTCAAGCCAAACAAATGGTTTTGTTGCTAGGACCAGAATCTGCATAAGAGATGTGTGATGTCATATTATTGGAATCCAACTAAGAAAGAAATAGAAGGCTGGTTGGACAGAAGGATTTATGAGTTCGTGGCACAAGAAAACAGAAAACCGCAACTGTCAAAAGAATAGTGGCTAGACAGATACCTGTATATGGAGATCCACAAAATATTTTTCACGTCATTCCATACTAAGCTATAGGAGTGGATCGTGAAGCTAGCAGATAGCCAAGGAAGGTGGAAACTTGATAGTCCTATTGTGTGGACCCCAGAGCTAGTGTGAAGGTTGGAAGCATCAAAGGATAAGATCGTGCACGCCATTGATCATTGGCTCGATCACATTATAGGAGGATTTGTTACTGAGTTCACGGTTGACACCTTAGTCAGCTATAGCGAGGCAAAGCGACACTTTTTCAAAGGACCGCGAGGTAAGTACGTAAAATCTTTGAATACTTGGATTAAAATGTTGTTGTGTGAAAAGCGGGTTATGTAGCTACCTTGATGTTCAGGTCTATGAGAAGTAGAAGAATTTACAGAAATGAAGGAAATAAGGGTCTAGAGCATAGCCCCTTGATTTCACCTCCACAACGGGATGAAGAAGGGATCGCGAAGGTCTCTCCGCGAAGTGCTATTTAGTTGATAAGACAAGGATTTCCGTGAATTCCACCTCCACCCACACCACCACCGGCTTCACCTCCATCACCTCCAACTTCACCCATACCACCTCCACCTCCACCATGATTCAGTATGGCAAACACAATGAAGTTGCCTTTGTTCAAAGGCTTGGGAAATGAGGACCCAGACCAATTCTGGTTCTTTGTGAGGGTTGTATGGGAAGCTCAAGGTGTTACAGATGACCATATAAAGAAAGAGACACTGGTTAGTGCTTTCCAAGATAGTGTGCTAACATGGTACATTAAGTACTCCAACGATAACCCGAATGCTAGAGTAGTAGACATCCAAGCAACACTGAATAGGGAATTTAGCAGGCCTAAATGTGAAGCGCAGTCGATTGTTGGATTCAAAGAGATCACGATGCTACCAGGTGAGATGCCTTGGGAACTATATTAGAGGCTACAATGTACAATCTGCGAAGCCAACATGAATTTGATAGATGGACAACATCATGAGTGGTTTGTGGCTTCGCTACTACCACATTTAAAAAGTGCACTGTTGCAGAAAAAGATAACAACTCAGATAGAGGCCTTGGAGATTGCCATGAGACTACATGAGACTCTGATGCAAGATCCTAATCTAGGAGTTCAGCGGATCCACGTGCAGTTGAAGAACCTATGCCCTGAGATGTAAAGCTTGAAGCAAGAGGTCTAGAGGGGTTGTGAACCATTCTGTGGCCTCGTGCCACTCTGGACTGTTATTGGGCTTCCGTGAAGATCTGCGCAAGTGTACCTTCTTATTAATGAAATTATTATAGATCTGATCTTCTTATTACCGTCTTTAAGAAAACATTTAACAATAAAACCCAGTGCACATCATTATAAAAAGATATAAACTCACATAACATATGCATAAACCATAACACAATTTAGATTTGCGATACTTCAGAAACCACTTATCTTTATTAACATCTTCCGTCAATACAACCAGATCTGCCCTGCGCACTCAGCGGTATGGGTCCGCGCACACAGTTGTGGACTCTACCAGGCCTCTGCGCACATAGCTGCAGAGTCTCTATCTATCTACCAACACCCTTGACTCGGACTTACTGACACAGATAATATTGTCTTCAAAATCCCATAACACCAAGATCCAAGACAAAGACTTCTCAAAAAACTGACTTCTAGCCATAGAGCCTTGCTCTATTTATACATTCCCATAGCTCACAGACCATAGGTAGGCTGACTCACTTCCTATTATTTTACATTATTCTTGGGCGGACAACCCATTGACTTGACTGATTAAAATTCGTGCTTCGCACACTTCGCGGAGTCTTTACCATACTTTTTCCCAAAATTGTGGACTTTGAGTCCCAAAACCATTACGCGGGGCCTCCGCTACCCAACAGGCCCCCAACACAATCAACGTGACTTGTCCCTAATCACTTGGCTGGTGTGGAAATCTTTGCACGGAGGTCATTCAACAACTTCTGCACTTCGCTTACCCTCGTAACAAAATCATCTGCCATCTGCTTTACCCTTTCTATGCAAGCCACCGCTGTATCAATATCTAATTCCGTTGCTTGCCTGGGTTTAGATGCTACCTGCATGCATGCTAACTATGCCTCGATGATGGAAGAGACCGCGAATGCCTTATCCAGCCAAGGTTGGATGCATTCTTTAAGCACGACTTCCTTTTGCCGAGCCACGTCAACCTGTGCCTTGAGAGCCTGGGCCTCCCTCATTCTGGCCAGTCGCTGTGTGATGGCGATTGTTTGTACAGTTCCTTGGACTTTGTCATATGCCTATTGTAACTCTCGCGCTTCTGTTTCTACCTACTGTAGCATTGGGTCATCCTGTAGATATGTGAGCATAAGTAGGGACTGATCCAATAATCCCAAGCAATCTTGGATTGCCCGCTTTATGACTTCCAACCCTACTTGAATTTCGCCGCGGCATTGCTCTTGAAATTTCGGGGGTGTGGGTGGTTGCCCCTATTATATTTCCATACCAATAGGTGTCATAATTTTTGAATGGCTGAGATTAAGCCTGTAATATGTACATATCTTCGCTTTCTGCAAATGTTTTCCATATTCAAAAACTCAAAAAAAAAAAAAAAAAATGTAAAGAGGGTATGTCCCAAAAGAAAAATTAAGGGACAAAAAGATTAAAAAAGGTCAAAAAAGAGGGAAAAATGAACCCCAAGAAAGAAAAATACCATGAAAGTGTGCAAGTCCAAATGCCACTACTATTTAATTTTTTGCATAATAATGATTGTGTGCAACTTTTTATTCATGCCACAATCCATGGTAACCAAATAGTTTAATCTTGATTATTCCATGTTTTGAATTTCATGTTTAGAGATAGAGAATAAGATCTGACCAAACTGTTTAAACTTTGCAGATAATTAGATTAGGTAGGGTGAATAAAAGGAGCTCAATTGTTTAATCTAAGCCCTTGGATGTAATAAGGATAGATTTAGAAAGATTTCTATTGTAAAAGAAAATAAAAGTTTGATAAGGGTTTGCCAGTTTAAGTGCGCCCTAATAAAGAGTAGAAAAAATGGTAGGATGTGTAGATGGGTAAGTAGGTGAATGGTTGCAGAATTATGGTGATTCATTGGATAAAATCATGTCATTTACTTTCATCATCAAAATTTCTTAAAGTATGGATGACAACGGGATAGTTATAAAGTCAAGTGATTAATTTCCCCATTCATTTTATCTTTTTACTAATTTCCTACAAGAAAAAATCAAAAGTACCTAAAACCCTATGTTAAAGGGGCTAAGAGCATTTCTCTTACTTCTGGAGGGACCGGACCCTCATCCCAATAACTTATACGGTTTAAGTACTACAACCCCCTCACAAACATTCACTCCCTCCATGAACATTCATCTCACCTAAAAATCCCTTTTCCTAAGGTGAAATCCTCATTTACCTAGGAAAAGTAATAAAACTTACCTAAAATCCCCTTTGTTTACATAAAAACCCATAAAAAAAGCATTAAGCCTAAGTTAGGATGTGTAAATATGGATGTATAAATGTCAAAACATTATACTTAGCGCAATTTTTTCCCACTTCTGTTTTGATATTAACTTTAAATTTATTATATTTAACTCCCGAAAAATAAACACCTTTCCCGTATAGTTAATTAAAATCCCAAATGTTAAATATCCCGCGCCATAGTTTGAAATATAAACCATAAATAGTAAATTATTAAATGGATTAATTAGTCGATTTGTGACTAATTAAGAGCCATAACCCTCCACCATATAAAGCGGGATTAATTAATCAAATAGTGATTAATTAATAACCCTCATCCAATAATATCACCCCCAACATCATTAAGCCACCCTAACCCGCAATTAAAATCGCATCGGGTCCCTCCATTAACTCCCCGATCAAATCACACTCATGATCACCATATGATCTGACTCCTTCAGATCTAACAGTCGTCGCTCATATCGGGTGGCCTCTGATGCCGACCTTTACCTGCCTGATGTGAGCGGTTTTACTATTCACCCCTCTGCTATGTGTCACCCGATGAATGGCATCGGGCGGACCTCCCCCAATACTGCCAAGTGCCCAAAAGCAGTGTGATAGATTCCGCTTACCACCTTCACTACCCGACAAAATGTCACCTCCGCGAATTGGCGCCAACTGCCGCTTTTCCATCATACCCACCAAAACCATTGACTTTACAGACAAAACCAAAAATACTCATTGTTTTTGTTTTTTCACTGAGAAAAGAAACTTCTATTCTCCATGCAAGCACAAAGTACGTTTCAAGTTGTCAACCTGCTACCAACTGTCAACCTTTCACAGTCGCTGAACTCTAGATTACCATTGCAGAACTGTGTGCTCCCTGTGAACAGTGCACCAGTACCATTAATCCATTCAGACAACCGAAACCAGGTATTTACCCTATTTTCGACTGAGAAACCCTGTTTTCGTACTGAACCTGAGCTAAATTGCTTTAAAAATTAAGTAATTCAGTGAGTTAAGATGTCCGATAGTCCTGTGATATTCTGTGATAATCCAATTTTTCCATATTTCCCTGAAATTCTTTTCCCCCTTCCTTGAATCCATAAGAACCAAGGATAGATGCCCCAATTGCTTTGAATGTCATGCTAGTTACTACTCGCCACAAAAATTTAGACCATCTTCCCCGGCTGACAAAGATTTTCAAATTAAAGACCTCACCTTTGATCAATGTAAACTTTGAAACAGGAACTGATACTGTTACCCGTTTTGTAGAGATAGCAAAAAGGTGACCCGATTTTGAAAAGGGGTGATGCAGAACACACATGTTTTTGTTAGAGCATAGTTTTTGGCACTTCATTTTTTTATTATGTACATTGCATTTTAGAATGGTAGTGATTTTCATGTTGATTTAAAAAAGTGGTTATTCTACATCAGACCCTTTTTTTAAAGACCTATATTTTGACTTTAAATTTTCTAATGTATGAAATGTAAATAATTATTTTGTAAATTTAATAATTTTGGAAGTAGTCTTCTTCTTCATATTTTCTTGTTTTTATTTTTATTTTTTTTGTAGTGAGGTTTTTATTGATTTGCAAATTTAAAGAAGAAAGTCGATATTTTTCATTTTCGATATTCTACATATTTATACATCGTTAATTAAATTTTCAATCCACAAGAAATAATTGTCCCTAGAAAACAAATATAAAAAAGACAAAAAAAAATGTTAAAAAAATTTATCTCACAAACCATAAAAGAATTTGGAAAAAAAATAAAAATAATATATATATATATATATATCTATATATATATATATAAGTAAAAATTGAGAAATAAAAAAAAAAAAAAAAAACATTAGCAAAAACTAGGAAAAAAAAATTAAAAATTAAAAACTGACTAGTTAAAAATAAATAAATAAATACATAAATAAAATAAAATAAAATAAAATAAATTAATGAAAAAAATTCAAAAAACTAGTAAAATTGATATTAAAAGAAAAACAAAGAAAGTTAAAAAAAAAAATTATCTCACAAACCATAAAAGAATTTGGAAAAATAAAAACTATATATATATATATATATATATATATATGTATATATATATATATATATATATATATATATATATATATATATATATAAGTGAAAATAGAAAAAAAAAAAAAAAACATTGGCAAAAACTGAGAAAAAAAAAATTAAAAACAAATTAGTTTAAAAAAAAAAAAAAAAATAGAAAATTAATGAAAAAAATTTAAAAAATTGGTAAAATTAATATTAGAAAAAAAAGAATTTCTCTAGGTTAGGAAAAAATGCGATCCGGTCTGCGATCACCCCGCCTGCAAAACTTCTGAGAACCCTAAACCCTGATCGCCCCTGACGGCTCGAGCTGCGCCATTGGACTCCTTCTGAAAGCCTTCAATGGCTAAGCCGGTAGGAGGGGCGGGCTCTGCCCCCCCTCCTCTGAACACCCCAAACTCTGACATGAATCAGAACGAGACTCCACTGACCCCTTCTGGCACTGTCCATGAATCTGAGCAGGGAGGACAAAGGACGAATGGAAAAGAGATGCCCACAACTCAGCTTGAAGCGATGGATACAGAAAAAGAGGTGCACCAAAAAGCCTCTTTGTCACAGCCAAAGGCGACCTCGGCAACCTGTATTCCGAAGGCTGTAGAATGCATCAAGGTTGATCTGCCAAGTCATCGCATAAACGGTGAGATCCAACACATGCAGGATCATGCGTTAATAGGAAAGTTTCTTGGATTCTGGCCTACTGAAAAGGCCTTGCAGGGATGGATAGCATCAAAATGGAAGCCCAAAGGACAGGTTACTCTGCAGCTTGGACCGAAAGGCTTCTTCACAGCCATCTTCCATTGTGTGGAGGACAAATCGCGGGTATTCGAAGGCGGCCCATATTTCTTTAACTCCTCAGGACTCTATCTCACGGAGTGGAAGCCAAGATTTAACCCTGATAAAGAAGACTTCAGCTGGGCTCCAGTATGGATACGAATGTATTCCCTCCCAGTGGAATACTGGAAGGAAGAAACGCTTGCAGACATTGGCAACAAACTTGGGACCTTCATCAAAGTTGCGGCGGAAACAAAGTCCCGCAAATACACCTCGTACGCCAGGATCTGCGTTCAGATGCACCTGACCAAGGCTTTAGCTGACTCGGTAAGTCTCTTTCACGATGACTTTGAATGGATACAGCCTCTAGATTATGAGCACATCCCCTTTCGCTGCCGTAAATGCCATGAGCATGGACACCTCTTCCGAGACTGTCCTCTAAACCTGCAGTCTAAAGCCTCTTCCAATGAAACCATCAAAGGCTCGGAAGGCTTCACCAAAATTCCTAATCGCCGTAGGCATGCCAAGAAAAGCCAGGCAGTCCCTGATATTGCCGCCAAATTGGATTCCCATAACAGATTCTCTCCGCTTGCTTCCCAGGATCCGCAGGACCCACCTAGCTCTGATCCCCTAGAGAATATTACTTTGCCTTCATCTTCCCTCCATCCCTCAACCCCCATGCAGTCCTCTGATCCAGTTTCTTCCCGCCCCTCACCTCAACAAACGGCGGATAATACAAAAATGGTTTCAGATCTTAGCCCCTTACCCTCAGACAAGGGGAAATCTGTTCTAGATTTCAAGAAGCAAGCTTCAGCCATGGATCTAGATGTAACTCTTGCTCTAAGTCTACAGGAAGCTGCAGATGAGGACGATCAGAGCTCCCCTATCATCATGGAGGAAGATCTGGAGAATATTATCCTAGAGGGTCTTGATATCTTCAAACTTGAAACGACCTACAAACAAAAAGAATTTAACTCCATCCCCCCTTGGCAAATAGACAGGCTTGAAGGAGTCTTGACCAAAGTGTAGCACAATGAAAGTCTTGGTATACAAGGAGGAAGCCCTTAGGATGGAAAAAAAATCTCAAAGAAACCAAGAAAAGGGGACGTAAGACAAACCTTCAGAGGACCATAATAGTGGGAGAAATAATTGTGGAATCGGGACTATTCCCTAAGTTGACAAAGTTTTATAAACCCAAACCTCAGTTTCCATGAAGCTCATCTCATCGAATGTGAGAGGACTCAATAGCCCCTCAAAACACCAGATGATGAAAAACTTGATTCAACAAGAAAAACCATCCATAGTTTTTCTTCAAGAGACAAAAAGTAGCAATACAGCTATTGATAGAATTCGAAATAAGATTTGGGCAGGTAGCAGCTCAATTTCAGTTGACGCCTCAGGGGCCTCAGGCGGACTAGCCATACTATGGAATCCACAGACTCTTTCAGTATATGACCTCCATGCCACCCATCACCTCATTCAAGCGTCCTTCCACCTCATCGGCACCAACATCCATGGGCATCTCTCAAATGTGTATTTTCCGCAAAATATTCAGCAAAAACTAGATCTGCTGGAAAAAATCTCTATTCTAAATGAGAATAGGCAGTTCCCCCTCTGGATCAGCGGAGGAGACTACAATATCATAAAATCGATGGAAGAGAAAATAGGAGGCAGAACAAGGCTAGAGAGTGACAGCAATGGCCTCAGAGAATTCATTCAGAATAATCAACTTATGGACATTCCAACCTCCAACGGAATTTTTACTTGGACTAATAAGCACAGGGGCATTCATCATATCGCCTCCAGGCTCGATAGGTTCCTCCTATCGGACAATGCAATTCATTTGGGCGGGGACTTCAACGCGTCAATCGTACCCCAAGGAGGATCTGACCACTGGCCAATTATGTTACAATGGTCTAGGCCCGGTACTCGCTGCAATCGACCCTTCCGATTCGAAGCCTTCTGGCTTACAAATCCAAACTTCAAGACAGTGGTAGAAGAAGCATGGAAATCTTTTATCCCGCCAGAGGGGGCCAAAATGTATCAATTCCAACAAAAGTTGAAAAACTTAAAACAAGTCCTCAAGGGCTGGAATCGCACACATTTTGGCAACATACAGGATAATCTCTAGAGGCTGGAAAAGCAAATGGAAGCACTTCAACAAACTTTCATCCGAGAAGGCAGAACATAGGAACAGACACAACAGGAGGAGATCCTTTGGAATCAAATAGAAGAACGTAGGCAACAAGAGGAAATTCTCTGGCGTCAAAAATCCAGAATCAGTTGGCTAAAAGAAGGGGAGAAGAATACCAAATTCTTCCATAAAATAGCCATCCAAAGGCGTATGCACAATAACATCACTTTCATAAACAATCAACAAGGGGAAAGAGTAGAAGCACACGAAGATATGGAGAAGGAGTTCACAGGCTACTTTCAGGATATCCTCAGGGAGCCCACAGGTAACAGAGATGAGGCAATCAGAACTATCACGCAACACATTCCTCGAATCATAACGGAGGACCACAACAACAAACTGCTTCAACCTACGTCACTAAAGGAAGTTGAAGAAGCTATGGACCAACTTAATGATGGCAAGGCTCCCGGGCCGAACGGCTTCACAGCCAATTTCTTCCATGAATTTTGGGAGCTCATCAAAGCTGAAGTATGGGAACTAGTGGAGGAATCAAGAATTATGCATTGGATTCTCCCTGCCCTCAATACAACCTTCATAGCATTGGTTCCAAAAGGTGAAGAACCGAGCAAGCCTGAAAATTATAGACCAATAGCGCTATGCAATGTAATCTACAAGCTCATCCCAAAGGTCATAGCGAATAGGCTCAAACCTCTCCTTCCACTACTCATTTCTCCAGAACAGACGGGATATGTAGAAGGACGGCAGATCATGGATGGAATAATTCTATCAAATGAGGTGATTCACTCATTAAAGCTTCTAAAAAAACCAGGTATGTTACTAAAATTGGATCTCTCTAAAGCCTTTGACAAACTCAGTTGGAATTACATTCAAAAAATGCTATTGGCTTTTGGTTTCAGTTCTACTTGGACCAGATGGATCATGAACCTTATTTCCTCTCTCAGCATCTCCGTCCTGCTGAATGGCTCTCCCTCCTCTCCCTTTCACCCCTCTCGGGGCATCAGACAAGGGGATCCTCTCTCACCTTTCCTCTTTGTTCTAATGGCAGAAGGGCTCAGTAGGCTTCTCAAATCCGCTGTTTCCTCCCAAGCTCTAAAAGGAATCTCTATACATGGTCTTCCTCCTCTGTCCCATCAACAGTTTGTTGACGACACTATGTTATTTGGTCATCCTTCATCACAAGAGGCCTCTGTCTTCAAATCCCTGCTTTCCCTCTTCTCTGAAGCATCAGGCACTTCCATCAATGCCTCGAAGTCTCAGCTCTTCTTCTTCAACACCCCCCCCTCTACGCAAAGAAACATTGCCAGAATTATGGGGTATACCATATCCAAGCTTCCATCAAAATACCTAGGGGCACCCCTTGCGGACTCTGTCGTCAAACATGCCTCCTGGAAGACTCTACTAGATAAATTAGAATCAAATCTTTCATCATGGACTTTTCGTGCTCTAAACATGGCCGACAGACTGGTCTTAATTAAATCGGTTTTACAGGCAATGCCTTTGTATCTCTTTTCCATTATGGCAGCTCCAAAATGGGTCCTTAAAACCATTTGCAACCTTCAACGCAACTTCTTATGGGGTTCCTCTGGCTTGAACAGAAAATGGGCTCTTGTTAACTGGAAAGAAGTCTGCAAAATCAAATCAGAAGGCGGTCTAGGTTTGCGAGATCCTCTTCAAAGCAATAATACAATGGGAGCACGAATGTGGTGGAATTGGATCTCCAAGCCACACTCACCATGGGCCAGACTATGGCAAGCAAAATATGCCCCGGGTAGTCAATGGAAAGATCTTATCAGAATCAGTTCCACAACCCAAGGATCACCAATATGGAACACTGCAAAGCTCCATAGCAAGTTCATTCAAGAGCACAGTTTCTGGGAAATTCACTCAGGTACGACGGCAGGGTTCTGGGAGGATTCATGGCAGCAACTCCCAAAGCTGGCAACTTTATTTCAAAAGCCTCTTTGGCAAATGCAGATGCAGCAGACGAACCTTACTTGCGTTCATCAATTCTGGCAACAATCCTCAAATCATGACTTCTGAATCTGGAAGTAGGCCAGCCTCTGGCAGATGGACTGGCAGGGAGAAATGTACTCTGACATAGATCAAGAACTTATCTACAGAAGAATCCGTTACTCCAACCAGCAGGACCGATTAAGATGGGGTCACACGCCCAAAGGAACATTCACCACTAAAGAAGCTCACCAATTGCGCTATTCAGAAATCCAGATAGACAAGGACCGAATATGGGAAAAAGTCTGGCAACCAGGACTATGGCCCAAAATTTCAACTTTCTTATGGCTTCTTAGTAAAAGGCGCATACTCACTTGGGACAACCTGTTAAAGCGCGGATTCATTGGGCCATCAAGATGCCCAAATTGTAATCTCCACTCTAAGACCATCAGTCATTTAATGGAAACATGTCAGCTAGCTACGCAACTCTGGAAGAAAGTTGAAAAATGCAACATGAGATTGGAAGCAAGGACGGAGGATGTAACAGAAAATATAAGGAAATGGACTAAGAACCCTTTTAAAAGCCCGCTTCTCAATTCTCTGTGGAGTCTAATACCAGGCTTTCTATACTGGATTCTCTGGAAGGAAAGAAACTATAGAATCTTCAATAACACCTTCAGGTCAAAAGATGCTCTATGGCTCATCTTCAAAAAAAATCTACAAGAAACTCTGGCTATCAGAACCTGGTCTGCTACAGATCTGCCAGACTCTCCAAAGGAATGCAACATTCTGAAAGAATGGAATTTGGACCTCTCCTTTTTAGCAAAGGTCAACATCCGTCCCATAATTAGTACCACCTCTCCAGCAAGCTGGTCCCCTCCGGCAAACAACTCCTACAAGCTGAATTTTAATGGGGTTGCCAAAGGAAATCCCGGGCCTACGGGCTTTGGAGGAATCTTCAGAAGCCACTCGGGAGCAATACTACATATATTCTATGGATCAATTGGCAAAGATACTAACAACGCAGCAGAACTGGAAGGACTCTGGGAAGGCATCTGCATAGCAGAACAAAAACATTTCTTCCCTCTGGAGGTTGAAGGAGACTCTCTTATTCTTATAGCTGCTGCAAAAAGAATACAGGCAGGTTCTTCAGCTGTCAAGGTCGCATCAAGCTAGAGATTGCTGAGCAGGCTGGAATCACTGGAGGAAAAGCTACAAAATCCCCTAAGCATAGCCTTCCAGCATGTAAGAAGGACAACTAACCAAGTAGTAGACAGACTGGCTAACCAGGGTGTATTTCAGCTAATTCCATACTTCTCAGGTTCACTTGATATGGTGGATGATGACCAACTCAAAAAGGACTGCATTTCTTTGGTGTAGAAAGATCTCTCCCTCCCGGATGCGGGTGCTTAAGGTGAGCGGCGGACAGATGGGGAGTCACATGGGCAGGGGTCAGCCCATGTGTGACACGCAGTACCTCGCGGGATGTAAGAGACGTTCGCATGCTGGAATATCAATGAGGGCATTAATGCTGGTCTTGTCTTCCATAATTCGTCTCCTGGCTAACTGTGCGATGGCGATTAATAAACCGGGAGCTCCTGCTACACTTGCGCATTCTTCTGCAATCGTCTGGCATTCCGTTGCAACACTGGCGCATTACTCGATGGAGCGGGGGAATGAGCAAGGGCATTCATGCTCTGTGGCCAATTCAGGGACTGTCACAAGCTTGAGAGCAATTCCCAGGCGTTGTGAGCCAAATCCGGCGGCCCCCGTCCTAATTAATCCCTCCTCTTCGGGTTTCTGCAAGCGGGTTCTTCTTTATCCAGCAATGCAGGGTGAGAGACTGAGAATGTGCAGTAGACGCGGAGGCTCTCGCGGACGGGCTACCACTCAGAGGCCTGCCCCCATTTCTCCTTCCTCCTCCGTCGAAGTTACGTCTGAGCAGCAGCACCTCCATGGTAACAGAGCCGGACGAGGCAGAGGGCTGGGGAGCGAACGCATAATTGATTGTGGACATGAGGCGCATCATACGATCAGGTATCGGATACCCTGCACACTCGCCAATTCTACTTTTATTGTCTCTGTAACTGTTGAGCATTGTGATATTTTCAGAGATCAAGCAGATGCAACTCTGGAAAACCCACCTCAAGTTCAAGGGACAGTGCCTATAATTGACTTGCAACGCCATGTTAGGGAAAGCTCCCCCTTAGCTACTCCAGCAGCTCTTGCGGGTCCAAGCGAGCCTGTTCAGGGTCTCCCTTCTAGTGCGGTGGTCCCTCTCTCCGATTCTGACGACTCTCTGCAATTTGGGTGCCGAGTTGAGGAAGCGCCCTACACCACGGATGATGAATGATCAAGTCAAGCAGTTCGCTCTCGGCAGCCTAGGCCGCAGGAGCATCACTCTGTCTTTGAATCCTGTGTTTATGTATCAGTTCGGCAGTATGGGTCTGTATGTCTATGTGTCAGTAGTATGGGTCTATATGTCAGTCATTCCATGTTTAAGCGGTGCTCATCATCGCCATGTTTTTCTATCTCAGCATGTCCCTGTTACGTACTGTTTAGAGTCACTGTTTCGAGTCTTAGGAGAAGACACAACAGAAGATAGTAATCCAAATTTTGACTGTGTTCAATTTTGGAAGGTGTAAATCTGGGCAAACTGTCAATTTCTGGGCAGGATTTAAAATGCCATGGCCTTGTTGTAACTCTGATGTAATTTTTGACCTTTTTGTACTATAATAGAACTAGCCTTATTCAGAAAAAAAAAAAAAAAAATTATTAAAAAAAAGAAATTTAAATTATAACAAAAAAAAACCAAAAAGATGCGTATTTTTTATTAAAAAAAAATGTAATTATTTTTTATTAAACATACATAATTTATTAAAAAAAATGATTTTTTAAAAAAAAAAAACTTTTATTTTATTAAAAAAAAATTATAATTTTTTTTAAACAATTATTATTATTTAATTTAAAAATACATTTTATTAAACCTACATTTTATATTTTAAAAAAAAAAGTTTACATTTTTTTAAACAATCTTTATATATATATATATATATATATAGATATAATTTTTTTTTTTTCTTTTAAAAAAATTTATTTATTTATTTATGTATGTAAAAATACAAATCATAAAAAATATTTTAATTTTTTAAAACAAATTTAATATTTTAATTTAAAATTTGAAAAATTATTAAAAATAAAATAAAAGTTAATGTTGGTTTTTTTTTGTTTATTCATAAATAAATAAATAATTGGTGGCCCTCTGCCCAAATTAAAAAAATTTAATTTTTAATTATAAATATGTTTATTAAAATTTATTTTATTAAATATTTATTAATAATTAAAAAAAAAATATTAAACAATTTTAATTTTTTTTTTAAATTTTGTTTTTATTAAAAAAAAAATTTCAGCCCACGGCCATGCGACCACCGGGCAGCAGGCGGGCCATTGGGTGATTCCGGGAATTGCCCAATAGCCCGCCTGCCAGCCGGTGGTGGCGTGGTCGTGGGCCGAATTTTTTTTTTAAAACAAAATTAAAGAAAAAAATTAAATTGATTAATATTTTTTTTAATTATTAAATATGTTTATTAAAAATTACTAAATACATTTTATTTATTAAATATGTTTAATACTTTTTATTAAAATTGTTTAATAATTTTTTTTTTCAAATAAAAAACAAAATTTCGTTTAAAACAAAAAAATTATATTTAAAATTTATTTTTTAGTTTGTTTCTAAATAAATAATGAAAATATATATATATATATATATATATATATATATATATATATATATATATATATATATATATATCAAAAACACATTTTTTTGTAAGTTTAAAATGTTTTGTAATTTTTTTTTTAATTGGAAAAGACATATATTTTTAAAAATTTGATATATATATATATATATATATATATATATATATATTAATTTGAACATATTTTTTTTTTTTAGTTTTTCTAAATGTTTTTAATAATAATTTTACTAGTTTTTAATTTTTTTTTGTTAATTTTCTATTTTTGTTTAATCTAGTTTGTTTTTTATTTTTTTTCCTAATTTTTGTTAATGATTTTTTTAATCTTCCTATTTTTACTTACTTAATTTTATATATATAAATTTTTTTATTTTAATATTATTATTATTTTTTTTCCAAATTCTTTTATGGTTTATGAAACAATTATATATATATATATATATATATATATATATATCTTAATTTCACTAGTTTTGAATTTCTTTTGTTAATTTTCCATTTTTTTTTTTTTAAATCTAGTTTGTTTTTAATTTTCAATTTATTTTTAGTTTTTTGTTAATTTTTCTAATTTTGCCTACTTAATTTTATAGGTTTTTTTTTTTTTTTTTTTTTCCCAATTTTTTTATGGTTTACATATTTTTTTTTTAATATGATTTCTTTTTTTTACTATTTATTTGTTTATAATTTGTAATTTTTTTTCTAGTTTTTAAATTCTTATCTTTTATAGGTTAATTTTTTTTTTTTAGTAACATTTTTATGATTGATTTTTATTTTTGATGTTTGATTTTTTTTTTTTTTTTTTCTTTTTAATGTTTTGTTTTTAGTATATATTTTTATTTGTGTTTTGTGTTTTTTCATTATTTTAATTATTATTATTATTATTATTTTTTAATTATGTTTTGTGTTTTATCATTGTTTTAATTTTAATTTTAATTTTTTTTTAATTTTGATTTTATGTTTTCATTATTTTTTTGAATTTTTTTTTTTTTTTGGGTCATGATAAAATATTTTACGCTATTATTTTGAAATGTTGAAATTTTACCCTTGAAAAAAATTGTTATTCCAGCATCAACACTTCTCATTTTGAGGGTGTTTTTTGCACAAAATTTACCATTGAAAAAAATGTTATTCAAACATCAACACTTTGTTTTGAGGGTGTTTTTTGGACAATTTTTGCACAAAAAATTGGTTTTCACCGCCATTTTTAAAATCGTGTCGAAAATTTACCCTAGAAAAAAAAAAAAAGGTGTTATTCCAGCATTAACACTTTTCGTTTTTAGCACTGTTTTTGATGTTTTTTCGGCGTTTTTTTGCCAGAGTTCCCTTTTTGAGTTTATAGTTCTCGTTTCAAAGTTTACATTGATTTTGAAGAATCCCCTTTGAAATTGCATGGCAGACACCAAGATAACTACTTGAATCATGCAAATAAGATAGGCCTCTAGGAATCAAACCTACCCAAGTATCAATTCCCCAGTGTTCACGTCTTCCTGGAAATTTTTCAATACTGTCATGCAAACTATGACCCTATCATTAGAGTTGTAATGTCCCCAGATCAGAAAGTCCTATTCACTATCACTGTAGAATCTATAAATGAGATATTACAGTTACAACCTGGTGAAAACCTTACCCTCCTCACTATTGCTGACTTGCTTGACAGATTCTCCAATCTATCTAGTTCCAGAAGTACTCAAATCCTCCAAACTTTCATTGCTGAAGAAAAATACATGCCAAAGGACCCCCCTCCTTACATGTCATCCTTCTTTTTTGATCTGGGCAAAGATATCACATCAATGATATCATGCATTTTAGGTTTTACCATTAGTGAATATGTAGATGATATCATTTTTGCCTACATGTCTATTTTTACCCCTGGTCAGCCTCCTACAGTCAAATTTGATTATGCAAAATTCATCTCAGATAAGATGCATGATCGGTTTCTGAGATTGGAAAATGAAAGATTATTCAAATATTCATCGGTCTTGTACCATTTATTCCTTTACTATTAGATTGATAAGTTTCCCTTCTCTGTCCAAAAACTTGATACTAAAGGGAGTCCTAGATCTATTTTTTTCTAGACCCCTCTGTTCCACATGTCTAATTCTCCCTACCCATGTACAGATTTCATTGATCTATTTGTACACCCAGTGGCTACCATGTTGCTAGGAAGCCCTCCTCCCAGAATCAGTGCAAACATCAGGAGGATCCTACAATTTTCAAAGCAATACAAAGTAGGGGATTGGTACTTGTACCAAAACCATATAGAAATCAGAATCTATGGATGTGAATTACCACCTTACAAAATGCCAAAGTACCTCCCCATGAGACTATTTTCTTTGGAGTACTATAGACAAATAATCAATTTAGATGAGGTGCATTTTGTTAGAACCAAGAAAAAGGCCCAACTAAGAATAAAAGATCATCTTGGCCCTTTCATCTGTAACAGTAGAGAAGCAGGAAAGGAGGCAGATTAGATCCTCCAAAGGTTGAAGTTAAAACAGAGTTTCATGTGGACCTATGATTCCACAGCTTTATTTGTAATAGGAGACAGAAAAATAAGCTATCTCCTTACATCCACCATAGGATCCCAGAAATTGAATAGTATGCCAATCAATTTGAATGGGTGGAAAACACCTTAATAGATCAAGATAGTATAGAGGTTGCAGTTGACAATGTATTGGTGGATTTAGAAAGGAGGCTTGATGAAGGTTTATTTGTACAGGTGCTTGGAGAAACTCCATCTCAAAGGCAGTCACAGGAACACAGTGGAAAGACTACGGAGCAAGTAGAGCCATCAAAACAACAAGAGCTTTTAGAACAACAAAGATAATCTGAACAACTTAAAATTTCAGAGGAGCTTGCTCAACCTGAACAAATCATGAGCAATCCTCCTATTTTGTAGACTCCTCTCAATGAGTAAAGAAACCTGAAAAGAGACAGAGAGGAGGCCACTCCTTCCAGCAAGCCTATTGATCAAAATTTTGCTAAAGGGCAAAGGTTAAACCCATATGCAAAACAAGAGTACACTGAGGAAACAACAAGCAACACAGTGGCAGAAAGAACTGATAGTGTGCATACTATCCCTTCAGGAGGTTCACCATATACCTCACAGTTCCAGGTATTAGAAAGGCAACAGAGCACAAACGTATCTTCCTTCAAGGCCCCCATGGGACAAAGCCTAGATATTAAAGAAAAATATAAAGAAATCAAAGCACGGAATGAAAGATTAAACCTGCAAAGCTATGCACATTATTTAAAGGTGGCCCCAAAAACCCAAACAAGGCTGATGTCAGCCTTTTACATAAAGGAAGGAAAGATGCATATGAGCTTTCTTAAGCCAATTGTGCAACAACCAAGATTAATGGTTGACTATTTGAAAATTGATTTTGAAGTTTTGGCAAAGGATATTCACCCAATTGATCAAATAGAGCTACATAAGTAGACAGGTGAAATGGTCTACTCCACGTTGACCAACAAAGCAATCACAACTCATCAACTACAGAACTCACTAAATAACACATCTGCACAACTTCAATTGGAAAAGGCCTCATCTTAGGCCAAAGACACTAGAATAAAGTCCTTAGAGGACTTGGTCATAGAGTTGGGACATGATCCCAAGGATGTTAAAGTAGCAGAGCAATTAATAAAGAAGAAAAATGATGACATAGCTACACTAAAGAAGCAACTCAAGATTCCTCCTCTTCACCATCCTCAAACTACTAAAGTTTTAGAAAAACAGAAGGAGGAAGAACTTATGGACCTAGTCCTTAAGCTAAATGATTAATTAAAGGAAACTGAGAAAGAATTGGAGAAGTTGATGCAGTCCAAGCAGAGTGAGCTGACACCGCTCCTCAGACGGTAATACCTACAGTTTCCATAGTAGTACCCTCGACCCTGGCAACTTCCTTGGCACCAACAATTCCAACAGCAACAACATTGCCAGTAGCAGGTACTACTTCAACCACAGGTACATCAACCAGTGCAAGGATAACAACAGAAAAGACAGATGAATTGGTTAAGGATATGGAACAAATGAGCATCTAGGCCACAGAACTCAAGAAACTCAGAGAGCAAGTCACAAGCCTAGAAACCAGTTGTTCACTTGCACAAATACAACACAAAGAAGAGACTCGGAAAAACCAAAGGATGGAAGAAAGAATAAAAATCCTTGAGAATGATTTGACTCTAAAAAAGCCATTGGGAGACATCAAGGATATACTGTGGACCAATATCATTGATGGAATCAATGATATTTGGCCTTCCATCCAGGTTATTTTTTAGCAGACTGAATCAGTCAAAATAGCCATGGAAGCCATACAAAAGACAAAGGAAGAACTAGGAGACAAGCCTGAGGAAGCAAATCAATTGATAGATTTTTTGAACAGTAGAAACCGGTACTAGCTGGATGAATTAGATTTTCAGGACAGAACAACAACTATTATTGAGATAAAGAAGGTTCTTACTAAAAGGAACCTGATGCTTAATTTGGAGAAAAAGTGTCAAAGTATTCAAATAGAAATCGATAACTTTATGTTAAAATATGGCATTTTGAGAGAAAAAGGACTTCCTATTCCTCTGGTCATACATGACAAATTAATGACACAGGAAGATTACATTAAAAGATTGAATAAACAGTCCAGGAGCCAAGCTAGATCTTCAGGAGTAAAAGCTTTGCCTATAGGAAAAGTACTTTATGATGGCCTGGAGAATATATTCTATATAGAACATGAAGTGAAGCACTTGTTCACCATCAAACCAAATTTTGCCAAATACACAGAAGATGATGAAGTCTACAGGAAAATGATCAGAATAAAATTACCAGATAGTGAGTGGTGGACCAATTTGATAGATTTACTATGAGTTACTACAGTAAATCTGTGAGGTAAAGATGACTGCTAGGTAAAAACATGTAATAGAGGATTAATCAGCACAGGTAAAGAGTATCAATATGTCAAAGATAAGAGTGAAATCCAGCACATAACTACCAAAGCAACTGCAAGAGACAAATCTGAATTCCAACAGCCAGCACATGCACAAATAAAGGGACATCAAACAAATGGTTTTCCATCTGTCTCTATCTTTGTGTTGAAGATATTTTTTGTTTCCTAGATTAATTCTCATATGGTTATGAGATATTTTGTATTAAATTTTGTATAAATACTTCACAAGTTGAAGTAATCATGGTGGATTAAAAAGCATTTCTAGAGACATTTTGTTTTAAGCTAAGGAGCTATTGTGCTCAAGGCTGGACTGGTTTACTGGATTATGGAATAAAGTTGAGGACATTTCACTCAATTTTTATGCATAGTTGGAACAAATAAGTATCATTTTCTCATGTTTAAATCTCGTTTTCTCTTTATGTCGTGAAATATTCATATATGTTTCTTATATAATCTTAAAAGAAAACAAGGAATGATATCATCAGAATTAGCTTAATTGCTCTCTGTTTTAACTATTTGCTTTCTATATGTTTTCTTCTAAACTGCCTTGGTCTGGAGATTCTTAATTGCCTCCTTACTTCCTTAGTTTATCCCCCTTTGGCCCATAGTATAAGAATCTTCATTGCCCTTTGCTACTAGCCATACTTCCTTTCCTCATCTTAACCCCTATTAAGGATTCTTCATTTCCCTTAGCCCTGGTTAGGACTCTCATCCATTTAAACTTGCAAATTTTCTCTTGTTGTGTTAGCCTACCCTGTGAACTCTTACCTCAGTGATAAATCAAATCCAGTTAAGCTTTTCTTGATTGAATCCATATCCCAATGGCCTAAATATTTTCTCTGCCCATCTTTCTTCTTAATTCCACCACCCAATCAAAACAAACAACCTTGAAAATTAAGAACTAGCCTGAAATCTTATTGAAACAAAGTTAAATCTTAAAGAGAGAGCCCCCTCTGGACTTAGGTTGGCTAGAACCTAAGTCTAAAAGATTGGTTTGTGGTTACCTCGGGCCATTCCTTCTCTAATAACTTCTAAGGAAAAAACCTGAGGGATAACATAGTGGCGACTCCACTGGGGACTCAAAACCCTCAATTTCAATAAACCTTTGAAGAATTCAAATTTTTATTCATAAGCATCTTAAAGGGTTATTAGAAGTTATTTTCAAAAATTCATAAAAATTTAAACAACTATAAAAAACTCGAAATCTGGCTTCAGGGAGAACTCATTATACCAGGGCCAACCCTGATCCAAATCCTCCCCCTGTATTTGAAAACCCCAAACTTGTTCCGAGGACAATTAGAAGACAAGAAAGTTCGGTAAGCCCCAAACCTATTTTTAGATCCCATTCATGCCCTGTTGAGTGGTTATTCATTGAAAACATCCCTTTTGATGAGTATTTTGGTCTCTCTTTATTTAGAACCACATCTGATAGTGAATTGTTGGACCTAGTCCCAGATCTGGAATTCCTCAGAGAACTTGAAATCCAATGAGCCAACTTGTCAATTGATCAAAATCTACTGAACTCCCCTCAAACACCCCTTACCACTGATAGACACCCTGAACTTTCTAAAATAGCTTCAACATCTTTTAGCTCACCATCATTTCCCCATACCTCTGAAGATCATCCCTCAACCTCATCTCCATTCATACCTTCAATCCCTCATCAGCCCATCATTACCCCTCAAACACCCATTACCTTTGTTATACCAACTTCCCTTGTTTTCCCAAATCCTCCAGTTACCCCAACTCCTGTTCTCAATCCTGTATAGCTTAGAGCTATGGCCCTCAGATATGCCCCCCTTATAATGCCTGCTCCTCAAGGTGTCTTACCAGTAGATTATCAAAGTAAAATCACCACATTTGATGCATTGGAACATACACAGCACAACAACACACTAAGAAAATGGCAGATTATTTTGAACTGCATGAGATTGACATAAGATATGTCCAAATGAGAATCCTTGTCCAAAGTCTAGCTAGAGAAGTGAGAACATGATTTAGATCTTTGCCCCCTTAGAGCATAGATAGTTTAGAAGTCCTCTACCAACAATTCCTTAATAGGTGGGAGAAGAAGAAGAACCCTCTTCAAATTCTATCTGAATATGAAAACCTTAAAAGGGTACCAAATGAAACTATTCAAGACTACTGTACCAGGTTTAACAACGTGTACAATGCAATCCCTCTTGACCTTATGCCTCCACCTGGTTTATCCCTGATTAAGTTACCAAACGGATTTGATACAGATATGGCTTTTCAACTTGTAGAAATAAATCCCCCTACACTTGAAGATATGCAAAGTGTAGCTGTTAGCTTAGAAGCTAATATGCTATCCAAAAGGGCTAGAGTTAGAAATGAGAGAAGAACACCTTTGAAATATGAAACTTCACCCTTTGATCAGAAAATGGATGCTTTAGCTAAAGGAATGGAAATGTTGATGGATAGAATAGAATTCATTGAAAGGAAATCTCACTGGGATAACCAATAGGATAATCCAGTAAGGAATCCAAACTTTAGGAAAAACTAGAACCAAAACACTGGTAAAAATGGACCCGATCAGAACATTAGGCCACCTTTCCAAGAAAATTATGCTGAGACTTTCCACCAAGAAGACCTTGAGATAGACACTCAGATCAATCTTATGGGTTTAGATAATTAAGAAACTTTTTTTCTAACTCAGGATGATCAAGAATTATACATGCTTCAACAATTACAAACTCAAACAGGAGAATCTTTCGACTATAAGAAAGGGTATGACTCTGCTATTTTCGAAGTTCATAAGCAGTACAACTTAAGAAGCAAGAAGAACACTGATGTTCCTGATTAGAATAAAAAAGCAATACCTAACCAGCCTAAGAAAGTAAAAGCTACAAATCAGAATCCTCAAGTTACAAAAAATTTACAAATCCTTTCTAGACCACATCAAAATCCTCCTAGTCCCACCATTTAAGATGTAACAGATAACCAGCCTTCTAATGAGCAGCATTCAACTTTAGTCCCCCTCAAAGGAACAGTGGAACAACCCCCAGAAATCATATTAGAAAATTCAATTGAAAACACTCCTAACAATGAAAAAGAAAAACATACTACTCCGAACTTTGGCTGTAAAATTCCAAATATTCAAATAGATAAATCCCCTCTACCTTTCAATTTGGGAGTAGAGGTGGCCAAACTCAAAATTTTAGTGCCTTTAACAGGATTGGTTAAACATGAAACTTACAGATCTCAAATTATTAAATCTCTAAACTTTGTTGAAAATGAAGACTCTGTGAATCTATTTGATGGCCAGCCTGAGTTAATTTTTGGACCAGATGTTAATGGAAAGCTAGTTGAAGGAGGGGTACCACCTTTCTACATCAACCTTAACATCCATGCTAAAATCCTACATAATGCGATGCTTGACTCTGGAGCCTCACATAATCTTATGCCTAAGTATGTAATGGAAAAGATTAACTTGGACATCACCAAGCCTTATAAGGATCCCTTTTCCTTTGAGTCAAGCCAAGTTAAATGCTTAGGTCTTATAAAAGATTTATGTGTCTCCCTAGTTCAATACCCTACCAAGACCATACTTATGGACATAGTTGTTGCTGACATATCACCCAAGTATGGTATGCTGTTGTCTAGATCTTGGGGTGCCAAACTCCAAGGATCTCTGCAATTGAACATGTCGTATGCTACCATAATAGTCTTTGGACACCCCAAGAAGCTATATAGAGATACTCTGATGAAGTATGTAGTGAGTTCCCAGGAGAGACCTCAGAATTTTCCCATATATTCAGTACATTCTGATATTGATTCCTTCATACTTTACAATGATGAAAACAATCAAGAAGACACTTCAAGTAGTATAACAACAAAACCAAAAGAAATTGTAGTATTAAAGGAAAATCAAAATGTCCAAATTCATGAAACAGAAGATAAAAAATATGATCCAGATACCTCAGTCAAGAAGGATTCAACTACCCTAGATGAAAATTATGAGCATGAAATCTTGTGGCATCTTGAATTTGATGGGTCAGTCAACAAATTAGGTGCAGGAGCAATTGTATGGATTTACAACTTAGAAAACGATTATTCAGAACATCATGCCTATAGGTTGAAATTTAAATGTACAAACAATATGGCCGAATATGAAGCACTTCTGTTAGGTCTGAAACTTGTTAAAAGGTTAGGAGCCATCAAAGTCTCTATCATGGGAGATTCTGAGTTAGTGATTAAAAAAATTAATGTTGTTTATATGACTAGAGATCCTAGACTAGGGTTTTATAGAGGAACAATCATAGAGATACTAAATACTTTCTTAGAAACCAAACTTGTTGTTATCCCCAGAAAACACAACATGCAGGCTCACAGCTTAGCCATGTTTGCTAGTACTTGGAAGTTGCTTTTACAGCCCAACCATTACTACACTGCCGAGGTTAGGCACAGACCTTCCATTCCTGACAATTTAAAGAACTGGCAAGTATTTGAGAATGATCAGCAAATTAACAATTTTTTAACTTTAGATAATGAATTTGTAAATACCAACATAGACACAGACATAGCAGTAGATTTTGATTGCTCTGATGAAGTAGAAATTAACAAACTAGAAGATGATCAGATAGATATATTCTACCCTACAAAGTTTACTAAAGTAGATATTCAAAACCTAAAACAGATGGAAATTGATGAAATCATTGATGAAGAAACTGAAGTCATAAACCTTAAAGACAATTTTCTACCCAAAGGATTAACTCCTTTGGAGGACTTATTCGATTCAAACGATATTCCCAAAAAGCCTAAAATGGAACCTTTGAAATCAGACATTGAGGAATGTAACATAGGATCTGAAGAGAATCCCAAACTAATAAAGCTGTCAAAATCATTACCTCCCAATGAAAAACTGAAATATATGGAACTACTGAAAGAATTTCAGGATGTTTTTGCTTAGAGTTATGAGGACCTGAAATCTTATGATACTAGCATAATACAACACACTATTCCATTAAAAGAAGATCAAAAGCCTTTTAGACAAAAGCTTAGAAGAATCAACCCTGTTCTACTACCCTCTATTGAAAAGGAGATTAAGAGAATGTATGAAGCAGGAATCATAGCACCTATTAGGTTCTCTGACTGGGTTTCCAATCTGGTACCCACTAGAAAGAAAACGGGCGAAATTAGGTTGTGTGTTGATCTTAGAAATCTGAATAAAGTTTCACTTAAGGATAACTATCCTCTTCCAAAAATGGATCACATATTACAGAGGGTAGTGGGTTCCTCCAGAATCTCACTACTAGATGGTTTCTCTGGTTATAACCAAATCCTAGTCCACCCAGATGATCAGGCAAAGACTACATTCACAACTCCATGGGGCACTTTCATGTATGTGAAAATGCCTTTTGGGTTAAGAAATGCAGGGGCCACCTTTCAAAGAGCAATGGACATAGCCTTTGCCAAAGAAATCCATGACTTCCTGGTAATTTACCTAGATGACCTCACAGTATTCTCCAAATTAGATCAACAAAACCTAGATAATCTTAGGCAGGTCTTTATTAAATGCAGGAAACGTGGAATTTCTCTCAATCCTAAAAAATCTTTATTTGGGTTGGAAGCATGGAAATTATTAGGCCACATTATCTCCAAATATGGTATCAGGATTGACCCAACAAGAATTGAAGTTATTTTACAGATACCACATCCCAGGAATATCCAATAACTTCAAGCATTTCTAGGGAAGATAAACTTCTTGAGGATGTTTATCTCTAATTTAGCTAAGTTAATTAGATTACTAAACAACATGTTAAAGAAAGATTCGACTATTAAATGGACTCTAGAGGCTAAAAAGTCATTTGAAGATATATAGGTAGCCTTAACACAAACGCCAATCCTCATCAGTCCAAAGTTTGATAGGGAATTTCTCATATTTTCTTTTTCTTCAGAACACACCATTTTTGCAGTCCTCCTACAGAAAAATGATCAGGGTTTTGAACAACCAATAGCCTTCTTCAGTAAATCCTTGAGAGATGCACCTTTAAAGTATAACATAATGGAGAAACAAGCTTTTGCTCTAGTTAAATCCATAAGAGATTTCAGAGTTTATATTTTGTACTCCCATATAGTAGCTTATGTCCCCAATGTTTTGGTTAAAGACATCTTAACACAGGATGGACCTGATGGAAAAAGGGGAAAGTGGATAGCTACAATATTAGAGTATGATTTTTAAATTAAACCTACAAAATTGGTCAAAGGCCAAGGTTTGGCTAAGCTAATGGCTGAATCAAATTATCAATCCCTAGACATAAACTTCATTGTAGAATTGGATAATGAATAGGAGATGGTGACTCCACAAATCAGCCAAGCCTTTACAGATTCACCATGGTATGCTGACATAATATATGTTCTACAAAACCTTCAAGCTCCTCCAGAGCTATCCAAAACTAAAAGTAGGTTTTTGAAGATGAAATCTTTAAAGTTTTACATAATTGATAATGCCTTATTTTGGAAAAATCATGAAGGCATATTGTCGAATTTTTTATTAAAGGAGGAATCTGATAAAATTTTGCAATAATTTCATGTAGGTGACTATGGGGGACATCTCTATTGGAAGACAACAACTGACAAGAACTTGAGGTCTAGTTTTTACTGGCACACTCTATTTTCTAATGTGAAAAAATTTGTAACCTAATGCCACAAATGTCAAATTTTTGAAGGAAGAAGAAAATTACTGTCATTACCTTTAAAACCTATATCAACTGAAACACTATTTTAACAGTGGGGTCTTGAATTCATTGGTGAAATTCACCCCCCTTCCTCTGCGCAACATAGATGGATCTTAATTGCTACAGATTATTTTACAAAATGGATAGAAGCCATACCCTCAAGACAAGCCACCAATACTGTCATAATAGGTTTTCTTGAGGCCAAAATTCTATCCAGATTCAGTTGTCCCACCAAAATCATCATAGATAATGCTGCATCTTTCAAATAAAAAAGAATGATTGATTTTTGCAACAAGTATCACATAGCCCTTGGTCATTTCAGAACCCTATCCCTAGGGAAATGGACTTGTAGAATCATCCAATAAAAGCCTAATGAATATCATCAAAAAATATTAGAAGACAATAGGAAGACCTGGAATAAGAAACTAGTGAATGCTTTATGGGCAGATAGATTGCCACAAAGAAATATATTGGCACTAGTCCCTATCAGCTAGTCTATGTAATGGAGGTTGTCTTCCCATCTTCTTTGGGAACTCTAGTGATGAAATTTCTCCAAGGAGCACAGGTTGAGCCCAATAACACTCAAAGAAGGATCAACCAGACTATTCATTTGCAGCAAATCAGAGAACAAGTCTGCATCAGATCCTAAGTGGTGCAGGAGAAAATTAAGAAAGCATTTGACAAAAGAACCAAGGTAGAAGATTTCTATCTGGGAGACAAAGTACTGAAATGGAACTCAAGAAGGGAAGATAAAGGGAAACATGGGAAGCTTGACTTCCTATGGAAAGGTCCTTACATTATTTATGCTTTCAGAGGTAATAATGCCTATTTCCTTAAAGAACTGGATGGTGCAAAAGTAGAAGGAGGACTAGTGAATGGTCGAATGCTTAAACACTATATGGATCCCAGTTATTGATTCCACTAATTACTTGTACATACTATATCCTTCATAAAGTTCAGTGTGGATTGGATGGTAAACTTTGGAGTTGAAGCCCAAAGAGAAGGCCCTAAGATTTAAAGTTTTACTGTCAATAAATATCAATAAAGAAGCAAAGTAAAAAGGAAAGTTGCATAGTAAAACCACAGAAATTCAGAAGGCCATTGATCTACTAGTTATTGAAATTTCACTAGGAAATGCCATCCCCAAGTGGAGCCACTGTTATGTTCCTATACCAATAGCTGTCATAATTTTTGAATGGTTGAGATTAAACCTGTAATATGTACATACCTTTGCTTTCTGCAAATGTTTTCCATATTCAAAAACTCAAAAAAAATTAAAAAATGTAAAGAGGGTATGTCCCAAAAGAAAAATTAAGGGACAAAAAGATTAAAAAATGTCAAAAAAGAGGAAAAAATGAACCCCAAGAAAGAAAAAGACCATGAAAGTGTGAAATTCCAAATGTCACTACTATTTACTTTCTTGAATAATAATGATTGTGTGCAGCTTATTATTCATGCCACAATCCATGGTAACCAAATAGTTTAATCTTGATTATTCCATTTTTTGAATTTCATGTTTAGAGATAGAGAATAAGTTCTGACCAAACTGTTTAAACTTGGCAGATAATTAGATTAGGTAGAGTGAATAAAAGGAGCTCAATTGTTTAATTTGAGCCCTTGGATGTAATAAGGATAGATTTAGATAGATTTCTATTGTAAAAGAAAAGAAAAGTTTGATAAAGTTTTGCCAGTTTAAGTGCACCCTAATAAAGAGTACAAAAAATGGTAGGATGTGTAGATGGGTAAGTAGGTGAATGGTTGCATAATTATGGTGATTCATTGGATAAAATCATGTCATTTACTTTCATCATCAAAATTTCTTAAAGTATGGATGACAACGGGACAGTTTCAAAGTCAAGTGATTAATTTCGCCATTCATTTTACCTTTTCACTAATTTCCCACAAGCAAAAATCAAAAGTACCTAAAACACTAAGTTAAAGGGGCTCAGAGCATTTCTCTAACTTCTGGAGGGACTGAACCCTTGGCCCAATAACTTATAAGGTTTAAGTACTACAACCCCCTTACAAACATTCATTCCCTCCATGAACATTCATCTCACCTAAAAATCTCTTTTCCTAAGGTGAAATCATCATTTACCTAGGAAAAGTAATAAACCTTACCTAAAACCCCCTTTGTTCACATAAAAACCCATAAAAAAAGCATTACGCCTAAGTTATGATGTGTAAATATGGATGTATAAATGTCAAAACATTATACTTAGAGCAATTTCTTTTTCTTCTTCTGTTTTCATATTAACTTTAACTTCATTATATTTAACTCCCGAAAAATAAACCCCTTTCCCGTATAGTTAATTAAAATCCCAAATGTTAAATATCTTGCCCCGTGGTTTGAAATATAAACCATAATAGTAAACAATTAAATGGATTAATTAGTCGATTTGCGACTAATTAAGAGCCATAACCCTCCGCCATATAAAGCCTGATTAATTAATCAAATAGTGATTAATTAATAACCCTCATCCAATCATATCACCCTTGATGTCATTAAGCCACCCTAACCCGCAATTAAAATCCCATCAGGCCCTCCATTAACTCCCCGATCAAATCACATTCCCGATCACCGTACGATCTGACTCCTTCAGATCTAACGACTGTCGCTCATATCAGGTGGCCTGTGATGCCGACCTTTACCCGCCCAATGTGAGCGGTTTTACTATTCACCCCTCTGCTACGTGTCGCCCGATGAATGGCATCTGGTGGACCTCCGCTAATACCATCAAGCGACCAAAAGCAGTGTGATAGATTCCTCTTACTGCCTTCGCTTACCACCGTCACTACCTGACAAAATGTCACCACCGCTAGTTGGCGCCAACTGTCGCTTTTCCATCATACCCGCCAAAATCATTGACTTTACAGATAAAACCAAAAATACTCATTGTTTTTGTTTTTTCACCAAGAAAAGAAACTTATGTTCTCCATGCAAGCACAAAATACATTCAAGTCGTCAACCTGCTACCAACCATCAACCTTTCACAATCGTTGAACTCCAGATTACCGTTGCAGACCTGTGTGCTGACTGCGAATAGTGCACCAGTACCATTAATACATTCAGACAACCGAAACCATGTATTTAGCCTATTTTCGACTGAGAAAACCTGTTTTCATGCCAAAACTGAGCTAAATTGCTTTAAAAATTAAGTAATTCAGTGAGTTAAGCTGTCTGATAATCTTGAGATATTCTATGATAATCCAATTTTTCCATATTTCTCTGAAATTCTTTGCCCTTGTCCTTGAATCCACAAGAACCAAGGATGGATGCCCCAATTGCTTTGAATGTCATGCCGGTTACTACTCCCCACAGAGATTTAGACCATCTTCCCTTGGCTGACAAAGATTTTTAGACTAAAGACCTCACCTTTGAAGAATCCCCTTTGAAATTGCATTGCACACACTGAGATAACTACTTGAACCATGTAGATAAGATAGGCCTCTGGGAGTCAAACCTGCCCAAATATCAATTCCATAGTGTTCATGTATTCCCAAAAATTGTTCTTTACTGTCATGAAAACTATGACCCTATCATGAGAGTTGTAATGTCCCCACATCAAAAAGTCCTATTTACTATCACTGCGGAATCTATAAATGAGATGTTACAGTTACAACCTGGTGAAAACCTTACCCTCATCATTATTGCTGACTTGCTTGACAGTTTCTCCAAGCTATCTAGTTCCAGAAGTACTCAAATCCTCCAAAGTTTCATTGCTGAAGAAAAATACATGCCAAAGGACCCCCCTCCTTACATGTCATCCTGCTTTTCTGATCTGGGTAAAGATATCACATTAATGATATCATGCATTGTAGGTTTTACCACTAGTGAATATGTAGATGATATCATTTTTGCCTACATGTCTATTTTTACCCCTGGTCAGCCTCCTGTAGTCAAATTTGACTATGCAAAATTCATATCAGATAAGATGCATGATCAGTTTTTGAGATTGGAAAATGAAAGAGTATTCAAATATTCATCAGTCCTATACCATTTATTTCTTTACTATCAGACTGATAAGTTTCCCTTCTCTGTCCAAAAACTTGATACCAAAGGGAATCCTAGATCTGTTGTTTTCTGGACCCCTCTATTCCACGTGTCTAATTCTCCCTACCCATATACAGATTTAATTGATCTATTTGTACACCCAATGGCTACCATGTTGCTAGGAAGCCCTCCTCCCAGAATCAGTGCAGACATCAGGAGGATCCTGCAATTGTCAAAGCAATACAAAGTAGGGGATTGGTACTTGTAACAAAACCATATAGAAATCAGAATCTATGGATGTGAATTACCACCTTATAAAATGCCAAAGTACCTCCCCATGAGACTATTTGCTATGGAGTACTACAAACAAATAACCAATTCAGATGAGGTGCATTTTGTTAGAACTAAGAAAAAGGCTCAACTAAGAATAAAATATCATCTTGGCCCTTTCATCTGTAACAGTAGAGAAGCAGGAAAGGAGGCAGATGAAATCCTCCAAAGTTTGAAGTTAAAACAGAGTTTCATGTGGACCTATGATCCCCATAGCTTTACTTGTAATACGAGACAAAAAAATAAGCTATCTCCTTACATCCACCATAGGATCCTAGAAATTGAATAGTATGCCAATCAATCTGAATGGGTGGAAAACACATTAATAGATCAAGATAGTACAAATGTTACAGTTGACAATGTATTGGTGGATTTAGAAATGAGGCTTGATGAAGGCTTATTTGTATAGGTTCCTGGAGAAACTCCATCTCAAGGGTAGTCACAGGAACATAGTGGATAGACTACGGAGCAAGCAGAGCCATCTGTTATGCTCCTATTCCAATAGGTGTCATATTTCATGATTGACTGGTAAAAGTCCCTAATATGTTCATCCTTTCCATGTTGTAAAGGTTCCATATTTTGAAAAGATCAAAAAACTTAAAAATGAAAAGAGGGTATACCCTAAAAGAAATATCAAAGGGAAAAAAGAATGAAATGGTCAAGAGAAAAATGAAAGAAATGAACCCCAAAGAAAAACACCAGGAAAGTGTGCTAGTTCAAAATGCCACTACTATTCTATTTTTGCAAAAAATCTCATTGTGTGCAGTTGGTTGACTCTTGCCACAGTTGATCGATGGCCAATCAACTTAATCCTGGCTAGTTCATCTTTGAATTTCCTATTTTATAGATAGAGAATAAAATCTGTTCAAACAGTTCAATCTTGGTAGATAAGTAGTTAGGTAGAGAAGCAAAGGAGCTCAACAGTTAAATCTGAGCCCTTGGAAGAAATAAGGGCAGACTTAGATAGGATTCCCATGAAAAGAAAAGAAAATTTGTAAGGGTTTGCTAGTCCAAGTGCACCCATGTAAGAGGAAGAAAAAATATTAGGTACTATAGGCTGGGTAGGTAGTTTTGGTGTTGCAGAAGCAGGCTTATGATCAATTTTGTCTCTTCATCTTACTAATATCGGTACCTTTGCAATTGTTTGGCTACAAATCAAGTGAGGCATGACTAACTCCCCTTCACACTTCTTCCTAAAACATTTGCTAATTTCCCCAGGCTGTTGAGATCTGCTCAAAACTCCTAAATCATTCCACCTCATTTTATTAAAAAGGCTAAGTAAAACAACATTCTTGCTTTAGGCAAAGAAGCCACATTTCTGGTGTAAAACCTTTTTCATTTCCCTAAGCCTAAGTTTTTGGACTCTATGACTTAGTGCTCTTTTTCAAACATATCTCTCATACTAACCCTTTAAATTTATTATATAATCCCCATATAGTTTGGTCCCCCCTCGTATTATGTATATAAAAGAAAAACTCCAAAATTTTATTATCCCCACCACCCGCTAAATTATAGCCATATGTCAATGTTTACAGGGGATTCAAGGTTTATCCGGAACCTTGTGAATAACCCTATCAGCGCGACTTCGGGATTAATTAACCACCCAGGTTAATTAATAACCTTACTAAACCCTCCTCGCGCGCAAATATTCAAAGATTAATTAACATTTGGTTAATTAACAGTTTAAGCATCCTGTAGCCAATCAAACTACCCCCGATATATTTAAATCAATGTTTATTATATTAGGCCCCGCACCGTTGTTAGGGTCCCACCCTAACCCCCTTATTTATGTAATGGGATCACGTCATAGTCAAGAGTCAATAAAGCCCATATTAATAATTGTAAGTGGTTAATCCGCAATTAATGACGGAACCACAGTTAGTTGCAAATGGGTCGTAGTATTAGATAGATGGTATTAATAAAACCCACGGTATTGGCCCGTGCTATTGCATGTATGAGTCATAAAGGATAGAGACTCCCTGCGAGGAGCATCGTGTCTTATTTTGTAGTCGAGCTCTGCTCTATTGGAGGTTGCCCCCTCGAAGAGGCAAGTGAACATTACTCTCTGAATAATAAAATCATTGCTATTCTGTGTTCTAGGTATATTTTCTTCGCATATTCTGTATTTGGGTATCATTTTGTAGGTTAAGAGCATAACAAGTGGTATCAGAGCACTTTCCAGGGCCGGTGGGATCTCCATTTCTTAGCAATTTTTTTTTTTGGCTAGGGATGTTTTCCGGCGTCTTTAAACCACGGGATCTGTCGTTGAGTGCATAAACCTACGGATTTGGGGAGGCATGCACGCAGGAAATACAAGAGGTGGTCTCATCTGTTGGACTCCCTTGTAACCCCTGTGGGTACCCCTTCAAGTAGTAGCGCATTAGACAGAACCGCACACGGATTGTCTTCCCCG
This sequence comes from Pinus tabuliformis, assembly GCA_031772625.1. NCBI lineage: Eukaryota > Viridiplantae > Streptophyta > Pinopsida > Pinales > Pinaceae > Pinus > Pinus tabuliformis. Next base: position 75,578,447 of record CM062819.1, on the reverse strand, counting down.
TACCCTCTGGGTATATCGGAAGCCCCCTAGGCTCCCTTGAAACCTCACCATAGATAAATCGTCGGCTGTCTTATGGCTACAGTACATCGAGAACAGCACTCAGGGAGATTACTCGCCCGTACGATAGGGTAGTCAGGTTGTACGGCTAAGGGTACGGTCGATCCCCCTTAGTTAGAGCCCTGAAACATTGGGCCGAGTACTACTGCCAGACCCTTATGTATATTGCGATCTGTAGCACCTGACACTCCTCAAGACCTTAGTTCCCTTTTCTATCGGGGGATCACACAACATCTCTTCCAGATCCACCTGTGCAAAGGGGTGCAGCAGCAACAAACATCAGTCCCGCAGTCTCAAGTTCGCAGATCAGCCATTCCGATCTATTAGATCCATCAGATCCACAGAAGCAGACTGTTCCGCCATCAGATCCACCATTTAGATCTCTCAGATCCCCCAGATCGGAGTCATTGTGAAGGGTTCCTATACCGGGGTATAATTTTCGCAGGACTTTTGGCTGCATTGACATTTTGAGGATTTGGCCCATTAGAATCAGGACGACGAGCTAAGCACGGTGGCACCATTCACTTCTTAGTGAAAATTTTTTAGGCGTTCCCAATTTTTAGAAAAACCCGGTTGGTGTATGGTAGAAGCTAGAGCTCAAGCGATGGCCAATGAAATGATGGACAAATTTGAAGAATCAATGCACAACCTCCACCTTCAGCTTATCGGACTATGTAACATGGTCGAGAAAATAGTCCCGAAGGGCAAGGAGCCAGCCCACGAGGAGGAGTATAATGGCACTGAACACAATGAGGGTGAGTCTAGCCACTCTCCTCACGTCTGGCACACCCACCCACCACCCAGTCAGTGACCTCCCAAGTTGGATATGCATAAATTTGACGGCTCTCACCCGTCAGCATGGATAGCACAAATAGAGCAATATTTCAAACTGAATCGCATCTTCAATGATGAGACTCAGCTTATGTTGGGGAGCATGTACTTGGACAATGAAAGGTGGCAATAGTGGGAATGGCATCAACTTTGCACTGGACCTTTTAAGACTTGGACCAAATTCACCAAAGCTCTTCAAGACCGCTTTAACCAGGAATCATCGTTTTTGGGTCGTCTTACTAAGCTCCGACAGACTGGTATAGTGGATGAATATAATATAGCTTTTGAAGCCTTAGCCTTCCGCACTTGGGGTCTCTCATATGTGTTCTACACGGAATGTTTTACCAGCGGTCTTAAAGAAGCTATCAAAACCCAAGTCCTACTGCACCACCCTCCCACATGGACGGAGGCTTGCAAGGTCGCTTGTAATGTGGAACGTGCATTAGTAGCCCAATATAGTCGCCCAAATTTCTCCGCTAAAGGTCGCCCCCCACAGGCTCACAACATGACTCAAACACTTAAGGTCCAAAAGGTGTCACCTGCGGAAATGGCCTAAAGAAGAAAGCAAGGCCTATGTTACTACTGTGATGAAAAATACTCCCCGGGTCATAAATGCAAGGAGCCCAAATTTTTTCAAATTGATGCCACTAACTACAGCTCAACAGAGGAAGATCCACCACTAGAGGAACATGAGCAGCTAGAAGAAGACAAACAAAAGGACAATGTCTCTGATGAACCAGTTATTTCGTTGCATGCTTTGGCAGGGATTTCTTCCCCTCAAACTCTCAAAATCAAAGGTTTTATTAAACATCGCCCAGTAGTAGTCTTGATTGATAGTGGAAGTACACATAATTTCATCCATCAAAAAGTCGCAGAAGCAGTGCATTGTTTTGTACGATCAGTTTCTAACTTCCAAGTTCAAATTGCGGATGGAGGCACAATGAAATGTAAAGGCTGCTGTGAAAATGTCAAACTTCAAATGAGGGATTATCAGTTGAAAACTCACATGTTTGCCATACACATGGGGGGTTGCGACATTGTCCTCGGCGTTGAATGGCTCCGCACTCTTGGGCCAATCACAATGGATTTCCAGGAGTTATATATGAGTTTTAAGCAGAACAACTACACACATACCCTCCGTGGACTCTAGGCGGGAGCCCCTCTATCATCAGCTCGCATAGGATGGAAAAATTGTTAAAAAAGGGCAATCATGGAGTTGTAGCTCAATTTAATGCCATCCAGGCAGTCAAAACCAAGCCTCTGCCAATTCATCCTGAGATGCAACAGATTTTAAATAACCATCTGTCGATCTTTGACAAACCTCATGAGCTTCCACCCTCGCGAGGGGAACATGATCATAGCATCACCTTGGTTCCAGGGGCCCAACCCCCAAATGTGCGCCCATACAGATATCCGTTCACCCAAAAGAATGAAATAGAAAAAATCATCAAGGAACTTTTGGAAGCAGGTGTCATTCGTCCCAGCATTAGTCCTTATTCATCCCCAGTGGTCATGGTGCTCAAGAAAGATGGGGAGTGGAGGATGTGTCCCAACTTCAGGGCCCTCAATAATTTGACAGTCAAAGATAAATTTCCCATCCTGGTGGTTGATGATTTGCTGGATGAACTCAATGGGGCTCAATTCTTCACTAAGCTGGATCTTCGCTCAGGCTACCACCAAATTCGCATGAAGGAAGTCGACATCCCCAAGACTGCTTTCCGAACTCATGAAGGCCATTATGAATTCCTGGTCATGCCATTTGGTCTTTGTAATGCCCCCTCTACTTTTCAGAGCCTTATGAACCACATTCTCAAACCATATCTCAGGAAATTTGTCCTTGTCTTCTTCGATGACATCCTCATCTATAGTTGCACTTGGGCCGCACATCTTCAGCATGTAGATCTACTCTTGCAACTGCTCCGCAAGCATAAATTATTTGTCAAGATGTCCAAGTGTTCGTTTGGCATGGCAGAAGTAGAGTATTTGGGCCACATTATGGGGCGTGAAGGTGTCAAGGTGGACCCCAAAAATATCCAGGCAATGTAGGAATGGCCTCAACCTAAGACCTTGAAGAGCTTGAGAGGATTTTTGGGCCTCATAGGCTATTATCGTAAATTTGTCCACAACTATGGTCGCATAGCGAAGCCCCTCACCCAACTCCTAAAGAAAAATTCATTCTTCTGGAATGAGGAAGCACAACAGGCCTTTAAAGCTCTAAAAAATGCCATGTGTTCCACTCCAGTCTTAGCACAACCTGACTTCACCAAATCTTTTGTCATTGAATGTGATGCTTCGGGTACAGGTATTGGGGCAGTCTTAATGCAGGAAGGGCGACCGTTGGCCTTCACAAGCCAACAACTCAGTGGGAGGAATCTGGGCCAATCTACCTACGAGAAGGAAATGATGGCCATCTTACACACAGTCGAGACCTGGCGACCTTACTTATTGGGGCGACATTTCCAAATCCGCACAGATCATCACAGTCTTAAATATTTTTTGGAGCAACGCCTATCCTCCCCACAACAAAATAAATGGCTAGCCAAAATGCTGGGATATGATTATGAGATCATTTACAAGAAAGGGAAAGACAATAGTGTAGCAGATGCATTATCTCGCCAATTTGAGGAGGAAAGTACTCTGCTAGCAATTTCCCTCCCCATTCCAGAATGGATTGAAGAGGCTCGCAGGGAATGGTTTTCACACCCTGGGCTCTCCCAACTCATTTCTCAATTGCATGTAGATCCAAATTCCACCAAGGGCTACTCGTGGCAGGATGATATTCTTCGCTACAATGACAGAGTCGTAATATCACCAACATCCACCCTCAAAAGTCGCATTTTGGCAGAATTGCACTCATCTCCCATTGCAGGACATTCGGGACAGGCATGAAAAAGGACATCCTTACTTTCATAGCAGAATGCGATGTCTGTCAATGCCACAAAGGGGAAACCATCAACACACCAGGCACATTACAACCATTGCCCATTCCGGCATCAATTTGGACGGAGGTTTCTATGGATTTCATTACAGGTCTTCCAAAGTCAGGGAACAAGTTAGTCATCATGGTGGTTGTCAAAGTATGCTCATTTCTGCGCCCTACCCCACCCATTTACACCAACTTTGGTTGCTCAATATTTCATGGATCAGATCTTCAAATTGCATGGCATGCCCACTTCTATTGTGTCCGACCGCGACCCGATCTTCACCAGTAATTTTTGGTAGGAACTCTTCAGAATACAAGGCACTCAACTAAAAATCAGTACTTCCTATCATCCGCAAATAGATGGTCAAACCGAAGCCGTCAACAAATGTCTAGAAACCTACCTTAGGTGTTTCACTTCAAAAAAGCAACACCTTTGGGTACAGCTCTGGCTGAATGGTGGTATAACACCAACTATCATGCCACCACCAAAATGACTCCCTATGAAGCAGTATATGGTCAACTCCCGCCTTCACCTACTTCGTATATCAAGGGATGCTCAAAAGTACAAGCAGTGGATCAACTCCTACAACACCGCGCAACCATGCTCGCCCATCTTCGAGAGAATCTTCATCAAGCTCAGAACCGCATGAAGCAACAAGTAGACCAGCATCGCTCAGAGCGCCAATTTCAAGAAGGGGATCAGGTCTTTTTACGACTCCAACCATATAAGCAAACATCACTAAAAGACAAGGGGTGTCAGAAACTCTCTCCCAAATTCTACAGACCATATCAAGTACTTCAGCACATTGGAGAAGTGGCCTACAAGTTGGCCTTGCCACCTACTGCAAAAATCCATCCAGTTTTCCATGTCTCATGCCTCAAGAAAGTGATTGGGAACAATTGCAGAATTCAGACCAGTCTACCTAAATTGGACGAAGAAGGATCCATCTGACTTCAACCCGAACAGGTCCTAGACACACGAGACAAGCAACTGTGTGGCCGCATGATTAAGGAAGTCCTCGTCAAATGGAAAGACACCTCTCCGAAAGATGCAACTTGGGAACCAGCCACTATTCTTCAGCAGTTTTTGCAGCTTCAGCCTTGAGGACAAGGCTAGTCTTAAGGGGGAGGGCATGTTAGGGTCCCACCCTAACCCCCTTATTTATGTAATGGGATCACGTCATAGTCAAGAGTCAATAAAGCCCATATTAATAATTGTAAGTGGTTAATCCACAATTAATGACGGAACCACAGTTAGTTGCAAATGGGCCATAGTATTAGATAGATGGTATTAATAAAACCCACGGTATTGGCCCGTGGTATTGCATGTCTGAGTCATAAAGGATAGAGACTCCCTGCGAGGAGCATCATGTCTTATTTTGTAGTCGAGCTCTGCTCTATTGGAGGTTGCCCCCTCGAAGAGGCAAGTGAACATTACTCTCTGAATAATAAAATCATTGCTATTCTGTGTTCTAGGTATCTTTCTTCGCATATTCTATATTTGGGCATCATTTTGCAGGTTAAGAGCATAACAACCGTAGCCCTGAGCCACCTCACACCTCCGCCAACCGTTGGATCCGGGCCCACTGATCGGACGGCTCACAATCATATCGCGAGGCCCTCGGCTGCTGATGTTTACCGCTCAGGGAGCCAGCGGTATTGCCATCATACCTGGGACACGCAACGCCCTCCCACCATGCTCGCGGCCCCTCCGCCCGAAACCGTCTTAGCGCATAAGCGGTGTGGGCCAATACTACGTACCGCCCTCCCGTTGACCCCGCCCGCTGACATCATCGCCACGTCACCTCCACATCAGCATTACGTACCCCTGCGTCACGACAAAACGTCACATCACGATGACGTCATCCAACCAAAAAGCGCCAAAAAGCCCCGCGAAGCCAATTTTTTGTTAAAAAACTCGTAAAATTGTCATTTTCGCCCATTTTCATTCGTTTCTTCTACGAGGCTGTTGCATGCAAACTACATCCAAACAACTGCAAAAGCTCCAGTCCGCCACCCGGCCAAGCAAAGTCCAGCATCCTACTCCGCACCTCGTCGGTCAACCTACAAATTACACTAGTTCGATTTACCCTGTCCCACCTCCCGAACCTGTATTTTTGGTTTTCCTCTACAAATTATCCATATAGGAGCCAAATTTAAGCTGAAGTAGTCCATAATTGCTATACCAAGACATCCATAATTTCTCTTGTGCCCCTTTCTCATAGAAATTTAACCTCCAGTTTAAAAACACAGAAAACTAAACATGGAAGCCCCTGTGGCCCTCAATGCAACGCCCCTCATAAAGACCAGAATCATCTACCCTTGGCCGACAGAGATTTCCAAATAAAAGACCCGTCTGGTTGCCAAAATCATCTTCATACTTTCTGCCTAATCAGAAATAGTCATCTGAACAACTCTGATATCTATGGAATATGGGAATCCAATCTCCCCAGGTATTACCTTCCCTCAGTCAATGTGTTCAAATGTCGTTGCAGTTGAAATTACAATTTCAACAATATCCTCGTAATAATCAACTTCCGTGGTTAGATTTATTAGCCTCTTTTCACTTATTCTCAATTCTTTTGCCAAGAACTGTCCCACAAAGGAATTATCCCAATACCCAATTTTTATGTCCTGCCTTTCCAACACACTTTGGATGTCCTTAAGGGATGGTTCTAATTGTGAGGCTGTTAGAATAGCCGATAAATTTGCAGTATAACACGAATACAGAATTCCCGTAACAAGAAGGCAGGCTATAACAACTGTGCGCCCCATAACACTTTGAGTATCTTCTGCTTATATCCAAATTATTCAAAATGGGGTTTGTTATTATAATCTTTTGGTTATTTTAATTACGAAACACAACTTATGGTATTGGAGAAGAATTAAACTTACCGGGATTAGGGAACCATGTCGAAAAACTGTACCTATGCGCAAGAGTAAATGTATTGTTAAGTATTGTTTCATGCCATGGATTTGCCAAGCAGTTCGGTACTTGTACGTTTAATCTATTATGGCGCTTGAATAGAGCATGTTTTAATATTAATTTCTTACATTAATATTGCCCCAAATCGGCTCCTGGATGGGCTCCTTTGGATGGGTGAATTCTTTCCATGCTCCAAAAGATAGATCACCAAGCCCCCGCAAACGAAGAAAGCAGCTATTAGTAGCCACAGTTGATCGCTGAAAGGCTTGATAAATATCAAGGCAGAACCAATGAAGCTTTCATCTTTTAGACGGACTATCGCCACTAGACTTGAATCTAAGAAAGGTTGTGTAAATTCCACTTGCTGGGATTGGTTTGTTGTCATGGTCATGTCTCCTACAACTGCATCGATTTGCTGAAAATGAAGACAACATGAAATGAAAAATATGATAAATTATGATTTTGTTCTCACAATATGATGAGCTCACGCATACTCTACGTATACATTGTCTACAATTAGCTGAATGAGTTCATCGTAGCTCGGCGGCGCAGTAACTCCATTCCCGAATGTGATATATTCGACCCTACAATTTAGTCCTTCAATTGCCTTTTCAAAAGCTTTCACGCAGATTCCCATGGGGTTTGTTCCGTTTTTCCTAGCTGAAACGAATTCTGTGAAGTATCTCTTCCAAGCCACTCCCACTCTCAATGTTGTGGGACATGGCGAGGAAGATGTTGCCGTGTGATTTTAAAGAACTGCATGTGCATCTATATTCTTGTTATAGAACGTATGGATGGTAACCATAAGAATGAGGCATGCAACTAAAATAATAATAAAATTAAAAATGATTCATGGTATTTACTTATAAAAATTGAGAACTCATAGAATTGATCTATGATATTTATGTGGAATATAACTCATTTAAATGGGAAATTTAAAGTTGTCTAGATCTATCATAACTCAGATCTACCAAGCATTTAGAGGGATCAAACATCTTGAGATGCAAATTTTTTTTTAGAGTGAAAGGAGATTTGACGTCTCTTAGCGCTTGGTAAATCAAAAGTTAAGATAGATCTAGGTTGGTATTAGTATTGAACACTTATATTATCATTCATGTACGTGGTCAAAGTTGAATCTGTGATGTATAATAGACACACTTCAGAAAACCAACTATTAATGCCAACATGGCTTTATAAACCTACCTTAAATACTAGGTTTTTAAATGTATTTTTATAAGTGGATTATATTTAAACGATAAAATTAATAATACAATATTTTATTTATGAGTGTTTCAGGTAGGGAGTATGCCCTAATACCGCTTCTACTTGGCTAAGAGATCATCTTCATTGGATGTGAGGAAACAAGTTGACGACTCAAGACTAAGAGGCATTGGGTAGGAGTGAAAGCTTGCCCCCTTATAGACCACCAACGGGTGATTACACATGGTGTGGTTTTCCTTAAATAACATTGATGATGTTAAATTTCCATAAGGAAATCTGTATGCAATTAATCAAATATAATATTACATATATACAAGAAGTGTTGTCTCAAGATAGGAAAACTATCTTGGACACATAATCTGTTGATTGAGAATATATCTCAACCACGCACAAATCTAGGAAACAAAATAGGAACAGACTCCTCTAGATAGAAAGAATCACAACTAAGACAAGTAGGAATTATATATTCCAACACACCCCCTTAATGAGTACTTGTCTCGATATCAATCTGCAAAATCTACATCTGGTCCAATCTGGTAATTACACCTTGTACCTTGTTCATGCAATTGTCGATGTCCATATAAAGGAACAACTATCTACCGGAATGCATGGGTTCCCAACTGCTGCAACTGTCATTTTACTAGGGAGTCCTTCACATACATGGTTCATCCAACCTGTCGATGAACTCTCCCTAAATATACAATTTCACCTCATGGAGTCTAAAACCAAATATGGCCCACCCAAGTGTATCCATCCCACGTGACACACTCTTCCAGGGTGTTAAAACTCTCTTATAGAAGGAACACATAACAAAGGGTATGCATGCCTCTCTGGGTCTTACAGCAGGTACATAAAACATTTCAAGGACCACAATTAACCATTACAAAACAATAACATGTAGATTTTCCATCATGAGAGTATTCCACAAACTCACACAAACTCAATTGTCCATCATCCTCCTATCTCTGATGCAACTCCTCTAATGCCATCTTCACTGTCATGTCTTCATTATATTTCATGGTTAATCATTCCTGCAAATAAATTTGTCTATTGTTGGAATGACCAATTCCAACAGATAACATTCAAATTCGTGACAATAGTTGGCCAAACTAATTGTAACAAAACATCCCATTTTTAACCAGATTTACAATATTTATGCATTTACATCATCCACACCCAGCATACACAAGAGATCAATGTAATTCAAAACAATTTCACAAATCCAATAGCAAGTATGTTCCTTAAAAGATAAAATGCACGGAGCTCCATAACACAATTGAGATCCATCATTGTTGCACCATCAAACTACTCATGAACTCTCTTCATTTGTTGCTGGAAATTTGCATGTCTTTGAAGTTAGGGGAGACTACCTTACGACATTTCAACAAATATCGTGATCATAACCAAGAGCGCTCAGATTTAATATCAAAAAATCCATGGCCCGTTTAAAGAGCGATAGCTTCAATCCCGACATGCTTTTGCTAATGTCGACAACGTAACAAGATCTATCGGCACACGAACAACTTGGATCTATAACCATATTTATCTCACAATTTTCTCATCTTATTTTCTACGGGGATCAATACAGCAAGCCTCGCCACCTTGAAGGCCTATGCAGACATAATCCCTTATGTCATCTTCATGATTTTCATCACACTGTTCAACTAGGAAAAGGCGATGATGAATTAAGGTTTTACGGAATGATGATACCTCCTTTTCTGTAAGACCCAAAATATGTTGCAACAAAATACACTGATGCTATAGCTTATAGTGGCACAGTAATACCATAGACACTCACTGTAATAAGAAGCAATGGTAGTCTTGATGTCGCTTGGTCCCGATTTGAGATTTAAACTAGTACTACCTCCCTGACGCAGATCCACCATAGGCAGACCATGTCCGCCAATCGATCCCCACAATTCACGTCGGGTTCACCATCCTTTCTTAACACATGTTTATATGAAGTTTGTCGAGCGGATCTCATCGCTTCACACCACATCACATTACAAGGCTGCCGAGTATGAACCGAACCACCGATTCTTGTTAGGTTCACTACAACGGCCCACGAGTAGGGAGCCACAGTTCAACCCACTGGACTGCACTCTTCCGCTGCGCCACCATGAATCCTGCTGCGTTTCAATGTGAGTGATCTTGGAATGAATGAAGCATGGGATAAACGAAGGAAGCGAATAGCAAGATTCCAAACTTCGAATACAACCTTCGCAAATTCCACGAGCGCCATCGATATGCTTTGATCCACACAAACGCATCCTTAAACACGTATATTTGCAATCCACCACCTGCTTGGCACACACCGCTGGCTCAACCGATATGTTGCCTCGTGCTCGGATCTCACTCTCCGACTAGCAAACACACCACAGTTGTCAATACACCTCTCCAACTCTACCACAATTATTCGATTTGCCACCATGATATGGTTCTGCCCTCCATAGGTCACACAACCACGTAGGCAATCTGCTAGACGCGAAGAAGGCAACAACCAACATCCACACCAGATCTGTAATACCACAGATCACCAGTTCCACTACAGCGTTCCACAGCTTGTCTCAGGTGAAACATTGTGGCCACACCAACGATCCACCAGCAAGCCACACTAGTGATAGGCACATTGATTCACCATAGCCTGCTACGCACCCACTTCAAATTTGAGCATGCGACAAAACTTTGTTTCACTCACCGCACACATATATGTCAGTGTCTACAAACAAAGATCTATTTCATTCTCTACAACTCCTCCACGGATTCGGCAACGGAGATGCCACGCGCATACCACTTAAAATTAACCACAGGTTTCGACAGATAATGGACAAACTTAAAAAAACTAAAACAAAATATACTTCTCTCTTATTTCTCTCAGCCCAAGATGGGCCAAGCCCAGGATGGGCCAGGCCCTCACGGGCTCCAATTCCATGTTAAAAACTGAAGAATTAACTTTATTGATAAATAGGGTAGCTCACTGGTGAGGAGCTCCACCTAGAGACTGCCTTTGGCAGAACACTCTTTAGAAACAATAGGTGATTTGTGTTCTTGATCATGTACATGTCTTTGAGAGTTGTCCAAATGTCTGCTGCAGCTTTACATTCTCGAATATGAGGAATAATGCAATATTTCACAGACAATTTGAGCAACACCTTTGCCTTGTTCTCCCTCTTTTCCCAGTCCTAGATTGTTGTTGTTGTTCCACCTTTAGCTAGGGTCGGCTTCAACTCATCACTGTTTGCAATCACCCATATGTTTGGCCCCTCCAACAGGGTGTCCAGCTTAAATTTCCAATTGGAGTAATTGGAACTATTGAGCTTATTGCTCTCGTTCAGATAAGCCTCCGCCATGTGATTGTTCATCTTGACAGATCTCCCTCAAAAAAAAATGACCTCCAACAATTTAAAAGACGGATCTATCTCTAGATCCGAAGAGAAATCTAAAAAAAAAAATAGGCGCTCTCTCTTAATAAAAACCAACTTCTCCAATTAAATGCCAAAAAAAGAACAAAATTTTTCTTTTCTTTTTTTTAGATGGAAACCCTTATTTCCTTTTTAAAAAATGACTCCCTTATTTCATATGCACCCGTGAATTTTTTAAATATATTGAAACCCCAATGATTTTTAAAAAGAAAATAATAGTGAGGCCTTACCTCGTTTTCGGCCTCCCAACACCATCGACACATATCTAACTCATCATTTGGGCTGAAATGAATTGACACGACCACCACTCAACAGTAACTCACAGATTGACATGGCCACCACCTCTTCCATTGCGCCTACCCAGCACTACGGGGACACCAACAATTACTGCATCGATTTTTAGGTAAGCCCATACTGATTCCACAGAAAATCACAGTTGAGAATCGATCCCACACTGGGATGGAGATGCCATGCACAGACCACTTAAAATCAAACACAAGTTTCGACAGATGATGGACAAACTTAGAAAAAAACTAAAACAAAATATACTTCTCCCTTATTTCCCTCAGCCCAGGACGGGTTAAGCCCAGGAGGGGCCAGGCCCTTAGGGGCTCCGATACCATGTTAAAAAATGAAGAATCAACTTTATTGATAAATGACGACAGCGAGCATTGCCACCGATATGATTTGATCCACACAAATGCACCCTCAAACACACAGATCTGCAATCCACCGCCTGCTCTACCGATCTGCTACCTCCTGCTCGGATCTCTCTCTACGACCGGCAGACACACCACAACTACCGATATGCCTCTCCAACTCTACCACAATTCTCTGATTTGCCACCATGATCCGTTTCTACGCTCCACAGGTCACACAACCACACAGGCAATCCACTAGACGCGAAGAAGGCAACCACCAACATCCACACCAGATCTGTGATACCACAGTCACCAGATCCACGACATCATTCCACAACTCCTCCCAGGTGAAATATTGTGGCCACACCAATGAGCCACACCAGCTACAAGCACGTTGATGAGTCAACCTGCATTTGTGGATAATAACCAATGGTAGTTGTCCCCACTATTGGTTTTGAAAAAGAGTTATGGTAGGTTTTCCATTGTTTAAAAAGAGTAATTATCGTCTTTTTTCTTTCTTTTTTAAAGTTAAGTTACTTCAGATAACTATAGAATTAAATAGATATGGCATGCCCCTATGTGTTACTAGGGAAAATAGATGAATGGTAATGCATCAAACTCTTATTAAGAGAGTTTAAGATTTAAAAGTAAAGACAAAGTATCATAGGATCTTGTCCAAAAACTAATGACATCTAGCTAGTTAGCATAGTTAGACTAACAAACTAAATATTAAAGAAAAAATGTTGAAATAGAAGGAAATCATGAAGGTTAAGTGGAGTTAGAGGGTTCCACCTCAATGGGTTCCTTGTCTTCTTCTCTAAAGCTCCCTGGATTAGCTAGGAGGTCCAAATGGGCCTCAATCCTCTCCAATTTTTGGTCCAAATTCTTCATATAAAAATGAATTTAATTAAGTACGAGTAGTATCTCCTATTTGGCATCATTCATGCCTAGCAACACCTTTGTTGAAAAAGTTTTCATTTGCCAATACAAGTCAATTGCATGCGAGTATTGATCTTATCTCCTTCTAGTGTGGCTCGTGTTTGGGATCTAGGAAACTACCTCAACAACCATGCCTTTATAAGAGATACAACCCCTCTCTCTTATTATTTCCTATTCGTCCTTGTAGAGTTCCCTTTGGATGGCTAGTGGACTCTACTCCCAGAATTGTTGAACCAAGGATTTTCCTCGAAAGCAGGATCTCGCCCCTCCCCTTTGCTTCATAATATATAGCACCTTGTTGACATTCAACACGCTAACGTGGCATAGCTTTAACCTATGGTTGAAACTAAGACATAGTCCTAACAAAACTAGTGGAGAAAGAAACATGTCCTTCGGGGAGAAGACACTGAAACCATGCTGGTGTGATTACGTTCCACCAACTAAATTTTGTCTGAGAAACCTCCTACCCATGGTTACCTATAGTTCAATGAATGGGCACCAAATATAGTATGCCGAGGGTGTTAAATGTATCAGTGGGTCAATGGAAGAGGAAACAACTATGTAATTTGTGAGAATAACTAGAATTTTCTAGAAGATGCGTAGATAAAATTGTCCATCTAAACAGCTTCGGATACGGGACATAAATGTCCATAAAGATAGCTATTAAACATAAGTTTAGTATCACAAAAATAACATGAGGTTAGACCCCCAAAATTCCTAACTGCATGACAAGAGAATGGGCAAGGAATTAACAACTCGTTGTAATAATGGTTTCTCATAAGTTATACGTGGGAGGGGCGACTTGGCACACCCCTCCCAATAATTTATTGGTGGGACAATTGGCATGCCAATCTCCCACCTATCTCTTCCTACCTCACCTCATACAAGGATAAGAGTATTTATTTTTATTATATTACATTTACAAGTTTTAATTTATGTATTCTAAATCGAATTGGATAATTGTATTATTTATCATCCATCTTGATGCTTTCAAAGTGAAAAATGTACAGGAATTAACTCACAATACCATTTTTACTGGTGGGCTTAGTTTGGAAACTTTCGGGTAAAAAGCTTCAGGATCCATTTTGAGACCTTAAATAAACATTTTTTGTTGTGTCAACCTTACTATGGACATAAATTCGTCATGTACATATCAATACCTTTCCAACGACACAAGAATCGCCTCAATTGGAGCTTGTATGAGAAAGTTATGCCTCCCAGAAGTTGACCTATCAAAATTGATTCACCATAATTTGAGAGGATGCCACATCAACTCCCATTACTCATGGAAAATGTGCTAGCCACATGATCATGATGAAGAAGACTCTAGAGGACTCCATATTGTAACTCTAGTTAGGAGTTTAAGAAGACAAACCTAACCACTAGTAGGTTATCGCATTGTGTTATAATTGAACCACTAGGAAGAAAAGGGGTTCCATTCTTTCCAAGTGCATTGTGCTTCATAGACGAGCATAGTATCTGGGAGGGATAGGGACAAAGAACACATATATAGTTTGTGCACTACAGTAGCCCACAGGCCACATACATTTCTTCTTTGTACTCGCAACCATTTTCTATTTAGAGAAAAAGAGAAGAGCGACCTCATCTTCCAGTTGGGTTTTCTCCCAAAATGGTTTCCCAGATTATATCTTGTGCCAACCATGGTTTTTGAGTTTTTATTTCGTTATTTTCTATTTTATGCGCAGCTGTTATCTGCATCAATACACAACAAACAATAATTTACAGATCCAAAAATCTAAAGAGAAATAAACCCTCATAGTGTAGATTTTAGATTTTTAAGTATAATTTTATCAGATTTGTTGTGACGAACTTTCTGTTGGAGTATCCATAGAAATTTACAGATCATATTCAAAAGTATTTCTATTTTTATTTGTATCAATTTTTGAAATTAATTTTATTTTTAAACATATTCTCAATTTAACTTAACCAATATTACATAGATTGTAATGTAAATGGTGAATTATTAGATATACCTTCCCCACAAAATAGCTAATTTATAATTTATTATATCTCTTGTGAAGTCCATTTTAAACTCCAAAATTCCCTTAATGCTCCTTTCCTAATTTCTCTTGATGGGTTAAAAGGTGGAGAAATGGTTCCATTCACAAATATAGAGAAAAAAGGAAAGGAAACTAGATTTTAACCCATGTTGTCCAACTTTGGAAAAACCAAAGGTCAATAAGATGTTATCTAGAATTTCCCATAAATTAATTAATTGGAGGCTTTTGACATTTCTTGTTTAATCACCATTCTCGATTTTTTGATATGATATAGGTAATGAGTGCTTTCAAGTGCTACAATTATACTAAATATGATCTAATTACCCTTTATGTAGCTTTCTTATTCTATCAATATTATCTCAGGATTATTTATTTTAGATTGTTTCCTATCCTCTTGGAGATGATTTTATAAATGACATTGTAGAGAGAAATTTGGTTGATAATTATTTATAGAGTTTTCTCCATATTCCTTGGGGATGAGAGTTAAGAATGTTGACTTTAGTTCAAGAAAAATGTCTATGGATGTTTGGGAAGCCTCAACCACTTGGAAAAAATCTTTTCCCACAACTGATATACAATATTAGAAAAAATCTTTAGTGAAGCCATGCAACCATAGATATTTGTGCAGATGCATTACCATCACTACCTATTCCACTTCTTCAAGCATGATAATTCTCATTAGATTTGTGTTTTGTTCTTGTATTTTTAAGGATGGGAGGTATCTCATGATAGTTTTGATGGTTTATTCTCTTTTCTATTGGGGTTCAGAGAGAGGATCCTTGTAATAATTCTTTAGTTGTAATTCTATTTATACATAGTTTTGAATCTTTGTGCCCTAAATTTTGAGATATAGTTTGGTTGTTGTGCCTCCTTTTCATCAATGTATCGTGGAAAGACCTAGTGTTATTTTCCCCTTCTTTTAGCCATATAACTCTCTACTTTTTCCACCATTATATTTCCTTCTGCTGAGCGTTAGTGTCTAGTTAAGACTGTAGCATTCTATCCTATGGTCGTTTCTCATCCAAGCTTCCTTCTTAAATTATAGCTAACTACAGTTCTTCCATTTTTGCTTCTATAGTGTGTTGTCCATTGAAGACGTAAAATATCTTCTTATTCTAGGTTCTTATCATTTCTTTACTACTTCTACTCTCTAGTATAATAGGAAAATTGTCAGTCCTCCTATTAGACATTGCACTTGCCACCATGTTTTAAGGATGATAATAAATTTGGGGTGACTTAACAAAAAAAAAATTGATTGGAAAGGATTTGATTTTGAGTTGCTTATGCTATCCCACTTCAGGCTGAATGTCCAGCGGTGTGATCCTGCACTTAGGTTGTTCCTATAATTCTTAGAAGTATATCGAAAACCATGAAATGATTTATTCTGAGAGAAATATCAGGAATATCCCCTCTTCTATAGTTTCGAGTATAGTATATGTTTCTCTTGTGCATGTCTACCATCTTTAGTTTTCCAATTGCTTCTTTGAATTTATATCCTTTTTATAAGTGGAGTGTACATGTTAAATTCTCCTCCAATTATCCATGGTTTATCCTTGATCCATTCCTATAACAGTTTTAGAGTGTGAAGAAATTTGATTTTGTGAGATGGTATTATGCGACCATAGGAATTTAAGATAACCCCGTGAGTCCAAGAGTCTTATCTCTTTCAAGTTTTTTGAGATGCATATATCACATTATTTGACATCCTCCAAATTGAACTATGATGGGTTACACATTAATATCATACTTCTACATTTTTTTCTATCACTTCATAACTAGGTTAAAATCTTCTATCTAAATGAATCAAAGTTTTCTTGACACATTTAGTTTCTCATAGGACACTAGCATCATTATTATCTATTTTTTCTTGATGATTAATGTCATTTAGAAATATTTATTTGCTATGCGCATTTATCCCTCCAATGTTCTAGGTTATGATCTTCATAATTTAACTTTTCTGTGACAAAGTATTTCTCTGGAAGTTCGATTTCCTTTCCCAAGTCCACCAATTTAACCCCTACCTCCTCTATCAAATTTTTTTTGGGTTTTCAACCTATTTTTATTTCATATCATGCTAATTTTTTATGATATTGGATAAAGGTACGTATTATACCCAATGTTGAAGACTTGTCTTGACTTTGGTTATGTGCTCTAGTTTTTCCTTTCCTCATTTCCTTCCAAAGCCATTGTCATTATTCTTCAATTCAATTTATGATACACTTTTCTCCACACCTCTCAATTAGTTCCTTTATATTTATTTCCATGATTACAATGTTCTCTTCATTGTCTAGTCCCTACTCACATTCCTCCTTTGTTTCTATTCTATATCTAGCTTGGGGTTCATTTCCCACAATCTTTGTGGTGCTTCCATCTTCTATTTTCCTATGTTTGGCGTCTAGTTGATGGTCTTGTAGATCTGAATATGTACTATGTTTATATTCCATGATAACAATAATTTCCTTTTCATTTTCTATCTTTCCTTCTCCTACTTTGGTTGCTTCCTCTACTAAGATGATGTAGTTGATGGTCCTTTCACCCTACTACTAGTAATTGATTTTGGTGTTTTCAGCACTATAGTGCTTAATAGGAACTTTTGCAAATCACTCCTTCTCCACATTTTTTTGGATTTTACCTAATCCATCGATTTTTTTAATGGTCGATGTATAAAGAGATACAAGTGTTCATGACACTTTCAACAATGGAAAGGGATATGCTCATAGAGAGTATGAATCCATTTTGTGTCCTCATGAATAATGATGATTGGTTTTGAAAATTTTCTTGAGATATTCATATAAACATAAACTCGATCATAGGAAGTTTATTTATCAATTCATGTGATTTCATAGATTTTGACAAAGCTCTGTATTTTATTTACTATTTCGGCTTGCGTTTTCTCTTCGAAAAACTATCGTTGGAGGAAGTAGAGGTGAATCCATACTTGGAATTAATTTAAATATTCCTTTTATAATGTGAATAGTTGTATTCAATACCTAATGTGAATCCTTGCAATTGTTAATGTGTTTTTTTTTGTCACCCATCAATGAAGTCATTTTGTGTTCCACTTGAATATGGGTTTCTCCTTATTGGGAATGAAATTTTAAAAAATAGAGAATGTTGGTTGATGCTTGCATATTGAACATAAAAACCCACAAAGGATTTGCCACAAGAATTTGAAATTGGGCTTCCAAAATACAAATTTCCTCCTTTACACAAGGCCATCTAGGATGATAGGTATCTTTCTAAATTAAAAAAGAGATACCAACAAAGTAGAGCATGGGGGTGTTCATACTCTCACTAAGTAGACCCCTAAGTCAGCTCCACCAAAGACTTTATAGAATACATGAAATTATAGGTCACATGCCTTATCTATATTGCTTCCAATCAAAACCCCATAGAAGTTTTGTTGTTGGATTTGTTTAGAAAGGTTTTGAAAATAAGAAAAAAATCAATAAACATAAAATGTTTCCATTTGTATCACCTCCTTATAAAATTTTCATCCTGCATGGACACCTTAACTTCACATATTCACTTCCATGTGGAGCCTCCTCCCTTCCAACCCACTTCACATTTCTTTCCCATTAAATTTTCTTCGCATCAATATGAAGCCCTATATCTCCCTATCTCTAGTCACTTTTGCATCTATTTAAAGCCCTATCTCTCCATATCCATCCATGTTGGTCGCTCTAATTGTTTTCACAATTCGAGCTCCACATAAATTGTCAACCCGAGAAGGTCTTTTTATTCCAAAGGTAATAGCGCACTGGATATGCTCAATTTCAAAAGCAGCTCAATGTTGTAGTAAAAGAAAGTCACACACATCTGTTTAAATTCATCAATCTATCAATTCACAGTCTACTTAATTAAAGCTGAAGTCAATTAACTTATAGCAGACACGATTTCTCTGTTACAGCAAAGGGAAATAAATTTATAAGGAAAGAAATCATTCAACCATAGCAGGAACAGGACCCTATTCCTTGGTGGGAACTTCAGCACCTGCTGCCTGGCACTAATCACACTGTAAAAGAAGTAACCTCAAGAGGTCAAGACCCTATTCCCAGGAACAGGAATCTTCAGCACTTGGCCTCTTGTTTCTAATCACACTGCAAGTAAAAGAAAGCAATCAATGGGAGCAAGACCCTATCCCTCTGTGCGGGGATCTTCAGCACATGCTCTCATCATCCACTCGTGCATTCAATACATGTAGCGCTAAGAAACAGAGTATCACAAACCATGTAACTAGTGTTTTAGCAACAGAATTAAAGACAATGCAAATACATAAGAAATAAACAACTACAGGAATAAAGGGGTGAATCTTGTGAGGAAGGCGGGCCCTTTCCTTCTCACAAGATTACCCGGGAGAAAGAATTAAACTGGAACGCTCAAAACAAGTCTTTATTCATCTGTCAAGAAACTGATACATTACGAAAAGGAGACTAGCTCCTGTCTCACACAATGCTGTTCTGTGAATTACAGTTCGATTTCCTCTAATGATGATGTCTCCTCTTTTTAAAGAGGAGACATCATTTACAATTTTACACAAAAGCGAAGATCTCGATTCTGTTCGAAACAAAACTATTCTGTTCTTTCTTAAAAAGAGATACTGTTACAACCGAGACAACAGAAATGCTATCTTCAAGATAATCCAGGTAACCGTATCTTCGGGCTGCTGCTATTATCCACAAAAAGTTCTTCCAGAATCGCAAATTACGCATAACGGGATTTGCGTGCTTGACGGCTGTTTCAGCAACTGAGTTAGCTGTTTCAGCATCGGGACCAGCTGTTTCAGCAACGGGACCAGCTGTTTCAGCAACGGAGTCGGCTGTTTCAGCAACGAAGTCAGCTGTTTCAGCAACGAAGTCAGCTGTTTCAGCAACGGCCGCTCGTTCCCAACAAGACATATAACTTATCTGCGATCTTTGACTTGTGTTAGCAACAATGCACTTCAATAATTGATAAAATATAAGAGTATTATGGAATTAAATGTAAGACAGATTAACCATATAATAAAGAAGAGGTTTCTATATACCTTGGGATAAAGTGAATGATAAAGACATTGAGGTTCATGGTTTTAAGAGTAAAGTGATGTCAAAATATATAGCAAAAATGGTACATAGTGGAGTCCTAACATCCCCCCCAGCTAAAAATGTTGCATGTCCTCAGGCAACCTCTTCATCCGAATCAGAGTCTGAGTACTGGGACTGGCAATGCAAATTACTCAAGCAGTAGCTGGAGAAGGTGGCGTGTGTAGGAGCTCGGAATCCGCTGTTGGTCTGCAACTGTCGCCATGCCAAGGCTTCCTCTCTGTTAGTCAACTGATAATGACTTTGATATTTTTCTGAAGGCGGCCATAAGATTGGAAAACGGAAATGATACCCAATCCAGTTGACTCCACAATGTTGAATGCAATCAATATACTTAGGGACCCTGGATAATGCAGCTTGAAGATTGAGAGGGTTAAAAGGATGATAATCCTGTCTTTCCTTGCATGACTGCTGCCAAAAGATATCATTGGCCTCCAATGCAGCAGGACCCTTCAATCTAATGTGCTCTTGACACTTAAAAAGGATTGAAGCCTGTAATTGCTCTATGTGCTCGTTCATTCCCGGCTTCTGCAAGAATTCATAATACTGTGCTATAAACATGGCTGGGCTTACAGGCTCTGGTCTAATCCACAGGAGTTTATTCTCCTCATTATGACTGCTTGCATTGAACGCAGTCTGCCAAGTGAGCTGATTAGACAAAAATGAAGCAAATGCCCTAATTTGTATATCGCCTGCAATTGGAATAAGATTAACTCTCCTTTCTTCAGGAATGGCCTCATTATGAAGGTAGAGTTCGCACAGCAGATGCTGGTCACTTTCAGGGGCCTCCTTAAAGGTCTCAACAAATTTCTCTGAAGTCAGTAATTCATGTGGTCTGCCATGTGCTATTGATTTTATTTGAAAATAAACTAGTCGTTCAGTGAGAAAGAGAGAGTAATTTACAGAGGGTTTACGTGTAACCATCAACTTTCGCACCAATGAAAACATCAAGGCTATCCGTTCCTTAGACTGTCTGGCTTCCTTCTTATATTCTCTGTGCTCTTGCAGTATTTGTTCCCAGCTATCCCAGTTAGCATATACATAGTTCTGCCATTGCAACTTATGCTGTTGTAATACTATATTCTGTTCTTCAGCATGTTTCTTCTTCCATCTGTTGAATTGTTCCAATGGGTCCCATAGCCGAGTCTGTGTCTGTTTAACAGAAGTAGTGGGTTGGGACACTATTTCCTCTGTCTGAATGGCTGCCTCAGAGGTAATGCATTTGGGCATTATTTCTTCTGTCGGGATACTTGCATCAGTAGTCATTTGCTCTGGCAATGTTTCCTCTGCCGGAATATCTGCATCAGTAATCATGTGCTCTGGCAATGTTTCTTCTGCCGGAATATCTGAATCAATAGTAGTGTGCTCTGGCAGTGTTTCTTCTGCCGGAATAGCTGCATCAGTCCACAAAGGATGAGATATCTCTGGTTTGATTTCTTCTTCTTCTTGCACCATAGGGGGTCCTACTGGTTCTTGTGGAGCAGTAGGGCATTCCTCTTGTATTCCCTCTGTCATGATTGTTTCAGGGAGTGGAATTTCAACTACTTTATAGCCTGCATTCTGATAAATGGTGCCACACTCCTTGCACATATATTCCATACATGGCTCCCTGTTTTGCATTGAGGCTACATGTGCTAATGTATGGAGATTGAGTTCTTTTTCAAAGGCTTCTTGTGCCATAGCTAATTCAGCTCTGTAAGCTTCTAATTCAGACTTCAGGAACTCATTTTCCTACAGTAGAGATGTCATAGTGTGTGGACCTTGTATGCTGATTATTTCTGTTGGAATATTTTGTTGATGCACGGTGGTAGCTGATTGTTGCACCACAATGGGTGGTTCCTGTGTTTCATCCACCGTGCCAGGAATGGATTCTTGTTCTCCAGTGACTAAATCTGATACCATACTGGGTAGTCCTTGTGTTTCATCAGGAATGAATTCTTGTTCCACAGCAACTAGTTCTGATACCATAGTAGGTAGTCCTTGTGTTTCATCCATCGGGCCAGACATGGACTCTTGTGCCTCAGTGACTAGTTCTGGTACCACAGTGGGTGGTTCTTGTGTTTCATCCATTGGGTTAGGAATGGATTCCTGTGTCTCAGTCTCCGGTTCTGGTATTTCAGTCACTGGGCATTTCCCATTATCATCCTGCTTGTTGTATTCCTGTGCCTCAGTCTCCGGTTCTGGTATTTCAGTCACTGGGCATTTCCCATTATCATCCTGCTTGTTGTATTCCTGTGCCTCAGTGACTGGTTCTTGTGGAGCAGTCACTGGGCATTTCCCACTATTATCATGCTTGGTGTATTCTTGTGCCTCAGTGACTGGTTCTTGTGTTTCAGTCACTGGGCAAGTGACTGGTTCTTGTGGAGCAGTCACTTCTTGACCCACAAACAATGTCATATTATCCCGAGGCACTGGTTTTTGTGTGACAGTGCCTTCGGACGAGACAGGCTGGGAAGTTTGGGATGGGGATAAGGGTTTTAATAGAATAGTGGCAGGGTTAGGGAAAATGGAAGTGGATTTTATCTCAACAGTCTTTGTCCTCTTCCTTTTTGATAGGAAGGCAGTAAAATCACTGCCTTTCCTCTTTTTCGAAAGGGAGGGCTTTTTCTTGGGGACAGGGTTTTCCGGGGGGGTAAGAATTTGGGATGTAGACCTTGTCCGTGGTCTGGAGCTTGTGACTGCTGGGGTTTTCCTCTTTTTCTTAACAGGTGAAGAAGGGGGTGTTAGAGAATCGTCACTAGGGACAGGAATAGTAGAGGGTGTTAGCTCTGCTAACCGAGACGAGCTCGGGGTTGGATTGACCGGGGAATGCGGGGTTTCCTCCTGAGGAATTTCGGGAATATCATGAGGACTTCCAGACGGTTGGGACGTTTGGTCCTGCTGAGAAATTTCGGCCGGCTGGGGAATTTCGGGTGTTTGTAGGGGAATTTCGGCCGGCTGGGGAACTTCAGGTGGGGCTTGCAGAGGGACTTCAGGTAGGGCCTGCAGAGGGACTTCAGGTAGGGCCTGCAGAGGGGGATTTTGCTGAGCAAAACCCCTCTGTATTAGCAGCTGGCATAAGCGGTGATGGGTAAGGGATGACATTGGGGATTTGGCTCGTTTACAATAATACGACATGTTTTTAATACAACCAAGCAGATAATAAGGGATATTGATGAGCCTTCCATTCCTCAAATGATTCAGCAAAACAAAGTCATGATTGTACACTACCTGATAACGCCCCTCACATGTTAGGTAGTGTTTGACGAATTCTGCTACTGATGGCCATGGTTGAGGAAGTGAGTGCAGACTGACCCCGCGGCCTCTGGGTTCCACTTGCTCGTCCGGGCGCAGGAATTCTTGCTGCGCGTTAAGAACGACCTGCTTCCTGCTAAACCAGTGAATGCCCTCGGCTGGCAACCCTGATACCTGAACTATGTCATCCTCTGTCACTGAAATGCGAACCCCTCGGACCACTGAGAAATTGTCTTCAAGGTTTTGTGCAAACTCTAATACTTCTTCTGCGTTAAATTCTCCCAACCTCTCAAAATATGCTGTCCACGCCGCTTGTTGGAAGATCTGATACACTTCCGGAAAGAACTGTAGAAGGCTTATGGAGCCGGGCTCGTTTCTAATGGCCGTCCCTCCCATGGCTGAAGCTTTGAGTTTTCGGCAGATGCACAATACAGTATTCTCAGACCCTGATCGGACTAGTTGTTGCAACAAAGGCTGCGCAGTCTAAATGACGGCAAAAATGGATATGATAACCGGCGGCAGGTTGGTTCATGCGAAATGATTTTTTTCCATTTTCGGAATTCCCCCCCCTACGGATGGTGTAATAATGATTGGACGTGGAAAGATATGCAATCATTATGAAATGAAATCCTCTCTTTTCATATGATTTAACCGAATTACATTAAAACCATATACCTTATACTTTACCTTTAATTAATAATTCGAAGTGTCGGTTGCAATAGCTTTAATGATCATAGAAGGGTCTGTGGATTGAAGGTGTAACTGAGTCTGGTATATGCCAAATAATTTTCACCAAAAGTATCGTGAAGAACCAGAAAGCTTCTGTAAGAGCAAGAAGGGATATTACTTTGATGATAACCAATTGCTGAAACTGTTGTTTAAGCAACTAAAAAAATGAACAATGCATTGCTGAGGTAGGTGTTTCAGCAATCGGAGAAATCGATAATGTATTGCTAAAACAGGTGTTTCAGCAACGGGGGAAATCAATGATATGTTGCTGAAACAGGTGTTTCAGCAACGGAAAAAGCTGGTGTTACGTTGCTGAAACAGGTGTTTCAGCAACGGGAAAAATCAAAAAATTGGGATAACTGACTTAGGTCTGTGAATGGTAAGCGATTATTTCAGCAGTAAGGGGTGGAAAATACTGACTGAAGGAGGATATTTCAGGAGTGGTGGGAGTGATAGAAATAATGTGGGTATGGGGGGATATTGCTTTTAGGAAAAAGGGGGTAAAATGATGGGAAGAAGCTTAAAGCTTCAGATCTTCTCATGATGAATCTGTCCTCCTTATTGCTTTTCCAGAATCTGCAAAATTCAATTGTAATATGCCAATCCTTGACAGGGATTATTAGTGCTAAATCTAATCTAATAAAAAAATATAGTGCAGAAATTTAAGTGCTGTGAGGAGCAGAAGACTCCCCTGGAAAAAGATAATGAATATCAGTCATGCAAGCAGTCTTGAAATCCTCTTTAGAAACAGGGCGCTCATACAAACGGAGCCTATGGCCATTGACTAGTAGAGGTGTTTTAGCATCATCAATTGTTACAAGTCTTACCGTTCCGTTTGGAAAGACATCATCTACTTCATATGGTCCAAGCCACCGTGTACGTAGCTTTCCCTGAAAATTTTCAAACCGAGAATCATACAGCAAGGCCCAATTACCTTTTTGGAACTGCTTGTGTTTGATAATTTTGTCATGCCACTTCATCCTTTGTTGCTGAATCATGTTTGTTTGGTGAATGGCATCCAATCTCTTTTCATCCAACTCCAAAAGCTGCTGCAATCTAGCTGTCTGCACATCATTCAAATCAAGATTAACAGCTAAGGCAGTTTTTAAAGTTTTAATTTCAAATTCCACAGGAAAAATAGCATTTTTACCATAAACCAATTCATAGGGAGAAAAACCTGTAGTGTTTCTCCAAGTAGTCCTGTAAGCCCATAATGCCTCAGGGAGCCTTTGGGACCAATCCTTTCGGTTGTCCTTCACTGTTTTAGTTAGAATGGCCTCTAAAACTTTATTCGTGCTTTCCACCTGCCCATTGGCCTGGGGGTGGTACGGTGTGGTCATTCTATGTTGAATATGATATTTGTGAAGAGTATATTTAAAACCATGAGAATTGAATGGAGGTCCTCCATCAGTAACTAGCTCTCTGGGGATTCCAAATCTAGTGAAAATATCTTCAAACAAGAAGGACAACACAACCTCTTCATTGGCTCTAATAAGTGCTTTGGCCTCCACCCACTTAGTCATATAGTCTGTACAGACTAATATATAGGTCATTTGGTTGGATGGAGGGTTAATGGGTCCTATGAAGTCCAAGGCCCATCTTTCAAATGGTTCAGAAACTACCTGGGGGTTTAATGGCATTTGGTCTCTATGATTGGGTTGACCCATTCTCTGGAAACTGTCACAAGCCCTTACATATTTCTTTGCATCCTTAAATAATGAGGGCCAATAGTAACCCATCCTCAGAATTTTATGCGCTGTTCTTTTATCAGCAAAATGGCCTCCACAAGGGCCATCATGACAAGCTTTCAATATGTCGTACACTTCATCTTCTCTAATGCATCTTCGGATCTCCTGATCAAGCCCAGTATAGAAGAGACATCCGCTTATCCAGCTATACCTGGCACTTTGTTGAACAATTCTTCTCTTTTCTCTATATGACAGGTGTGCTGGTAGTTTTCCTGCAACCAAGTAATTAGCAATATCTGCATACCATGGAGAATGAGCAGAAACTGCAAACAAATATTCGTCAGGAAAACTATCATCTACTGGAATATCATTATCAGTTTTTAACCGTGAAAGAAAATCAGCCACCACATTTTCCTTACCAGGCCGATCTACAATTGTAATATCAAATTCCTGCAATAGTAACAGCCATCTGGTAACTCTAGCATTTGTGACAGATTTGTTCATTAAGTATTTAATAGCTGAATGATCAGTGTGCACAAAAGTAGGATACCCAGTAATATAGTGTCTGAATTTATTAATGGCATAGATTACTGCAAGGAACTCTTTCTCGGTAACTGTATAGTTAAGCTCAGCAGAGGTCATATTCTTACTGATAAAGTATATAGCATAAGGAAGATGATTTTCCTCTTGTCCCAGGACTGCTCCAATAGCAACATCTGAAGCATCAGAGGATATGTGAAACGGAAGATTCCAGTCAGGCCCCCTCAAAATAGGAGCAGTAGACAGCTGATGCTTCAATTCTTCAAAAGCTTTTTGACAAGAATTAGTCCACTTGAATTCAGCATTTTTCATAAGCAATACAAACAATGGAGAAGCTATTTTAGAGAAATCTTTAATAAATCTCCTATAATAACCAGCATGTCCTAAAAAACTTCTCACATCAGTTTGAGTTTTAGGAACAGAAAGATTCTGAATGACTAATATTTTAGATGGATCTACCTGAATACCTAGAGATGAAATAAAATGTCCAAGCACTATTCCCTCACTCATCATCATGTGGCATTTTTCGGTACTTAAGGAAAGGTGGGCTTGAATACATCTTTTAAGTACTTTCTCAAGGTTTTGTAATCCCTCTTCAAAAGACACACCATAGGGGGTAAAATCATCCATAAATATTTCCATACAATCATTCAGCATATCGGAAAAAATTCCTATAACAGCTCTTTGAAAGGTTGCTGGTGCATTGCATAATCCAAATGGGAGAACTCTATAGGCGAAAGTTCCCCAAGGGCTGGTGAAAGTGGTCTTGTCTTGATCCTGGGGTGCAATTTTTATCTGATTATACCCACTGAATCCATCTAGAAAAGAAAAGAATTTCTTCCCTGCAAGACTGTCCAACACCTGATCAATGAAAGGTAAGGGAAAATGATCCTTTTGGGTAGCTTTGTTTAAAGCTCTATAGTCAACACATACCCTCCATTTCCCGTTTTTCTTAGGAACAATTACTAACGGGGAAACCCATTCACTGTCAGATATGGGGTATATAAACCCTGCATTAAGCAATTTTTGAAGTTCTTCTTTAACAATTTCTCGTAAATTAGGATTCATTCGTCTTTGGGGTTGACAAACAGGTCGGCATCCCTCTTTAATGTAAATTCTGTGAGTACATAATTCAGAAGAAATACCTTTCATGTCTGTGTAATCCCAGGCAAATGCCTCCTTATATTCGTGTAATAACTTCATTAACTGCTGTGTTTCAGCATCTGTTAGATCAGGATTTATGTTTAATGTCTTACCGGGTTCAATTTCAACTGTTATGCTCTTAGATGGGATCGTGGTTAAAGTTTGAGATGAATCTTCAGGTTCAATCTTTTCTTGTATATCAGTTTCAAAAATTGCAGTTAATTGATTGTGTGTTTCAGCAATAACAGAAGAAGATTCACAAATAAAATTATTGATTATTTCATCTTCTGTATTGTCTTTAAGAGTTAAAGCTTGTCCTATAGTTAGAATCGGCTGAACAGCATTATCATCATAATCCATCCATATAGAATCTTCATTATTAACTACTGGCGTAGCGTGAGGATAAAGAGTTAATTGTTTTGTTTCATAACCATTAGAAATTGTCATTGAACCAGATCTGCAACTAATAAATGCATCAGCTGTGGCCAACCATGGCCTTCCTAGAATTAAGGGATGTCCCCCCAGCTTTGTTTTAGTTTGCAATACAACAAAATCAGCTGGATATTTCCAAGATTCAACTGAAATGAGCAGGTCTTCAACAACCCCTTCTGGCTTAATTGTGGAACGGTCAGCTAACTCTAAAATGGTGGGTGTATCTCTGATTGTGTTATTCAGCTGTAACAATTGTGAAGTTTCCAGAGTCATTATATTAATTGCTGCACCTAGGTCTACCAAAACTCGGGGAATTACTGCTTTACCAATCTGAACTGTGACAGTAGGATGGCCAGGATCACCATATTTTACAGGAGGGGCTTTTCCAGACATTAATGCAGAAAAGTCTCCCATCACATGTACTGTAAGGGGATCCTTGGTTTTCCTACCAGGTTTCTTAACACAAATATCCCTTAATGTTTTGGCATAAATTGGTACATCTCTTAATGCTTGTAAAAGTGGAATTTTAATATACAAATTTTGCAATTCCCCCATAAAATTAAAAGCAGGTGTTTCAGCTGTTTTGGTTAAAACCAAACGCTCGGGGAATGGTGGTTCTGTTAATTCAGTATTTTTGTTAGGAGGTGGTTGAGCTTCTTTTTGTTTCTCAGTTTCATTTTTATCTGAATCAGTTATGTCATCTATGATAGGCTCTACTACTCTTCCAGATCTCAAGTGAATATCATTACATTGCATAGTAGGAAGTATAGACTGATTCTGAATATCAATGACTTGCATAGCTTTATTATTGGGGTTAGGATTTGGTTGCGCAGGTAGTTGGGGTCTCATTTGGTTGTTTGGTGGGGCATTTGATGGCAGAGAGAGTGATTGTTGGAATTGAGGCATTTGATTTGGGTATGGGAGTGACTGACTATTCCAACTTGGGTTCCAAGGATTGAAAGGAGGTGGTTGCTGTGGAGGCCAAGGAGTCCACATTGAAGGATCAACAAAGGGAGGGTTTTGCATTTGCATGGGTGGGAAATTCATTTGACTGAAAAGTGGATATTGCATTTGGTTGAAGGGGGGGTAGCTTGTTTGGCCAAAAGCAGAATAATTGTTCCAACGGTTAAATGGCATACCAGAGTTCGTACCTTGCCCTTTAGGTTGCCATTGTCTTCTTTGAGTTAGCAGGTAGACTGCTTCAGCTTCTTCCTCCGTTGGCTGCATCGCTGCTTTTATCCCTGGTAGAGATGGACACTGTTCTGTCTCATGATCTTTCTCACAGAGGGTGCAAACTGGTACTTTATCTCTTGGACACTCCCTTAGTGGATGTTTGTCTCTACACTTCGGGCAATAGACAGCCAGAGTTGCTTCTGCTTCAGCCTGCTTCTTCTTAACCTGCAAAGTGTCAATCTGCGAAGCAAAGGAACTTAGCATTTCGGTTTTAAATTCTTCAAGTAAATTACCTATTTCTGCTCTTGTTGCTCCTCCATTGGCTGATTTCTGTACCCTTGAATAGGTGGAATCTCTTACTCTGTTTCTTGCAGCTCCCCTAGAGCACCTTTTAGCAAGTTCACAAATCTCATCATATGATTCTTTAGATATATCTCCCTTAGCAAGCATATTTAACATATTCAAACAATCATCCCTTAAACCTCTAAGTAATATTGTTTTACGAATTTCCTTACTTATATCTGGATGATCGGATCTCTGTATGTTGTATTGCAATCTTTCAATGTAGTCCTCCAGGCTTTCATCCGATTTTTGTGCCATATTGAATAATTCATCCTTCTTCTCTCTCGTCCGGCAGTAGTCTTGATATTTAAGCAGAAATTTTTGTTTCATTTGTTCCCATGTTGTGATTACCTGACTTCCAAGGCTCATGAACCATCTCAAGGCATTCCCTTTCAAGGTGGCTGGAAACAGTTTCAACTTTTGAGCATTAGTAACATAATCATAACTTCTGCATAAAATATCAAATTCAAAAAGAAACTCATCAGGATCCTCAGTAGATAAACCATGAAAGTTGGGTAGGGCAGACAGTGGGATGTTTTTCATTGTTCCTGCAGGAAGATCACTAATGGGAAATCCCAAGGTAGAAAGGGAATTTTCATCCCTTCTTTCTTCTTCAGGACCTGCACGTCCTCCTCCAAAGAGGAATGCATCATTATTATCTTCCATTGTTGGCCCTCCTACTGCGCTTTCTTGATCGTCAGAATCCTCTATTGGTTCTTCAATGTTTTCTACCGGTTGTCCAGCACTTTCTACTATTTCCTCAATGTGTTCTACTGATCTGTTAATACTTCCTTCTGACTCTTCAGTGCTGACTGCTGGTTCCTCTGTATTTTCAGGACCCACAACTTCTTCTGTTCTGTAATCTGACTGAGGGGAGTGCTGAAACTTTGATTTCCGAGAACTTAATCTTTGTGATGATTCAGCCTTTGATACAATCTCGTCAATAAACGTTTTTCGTCCTCCCCAGCCTTTGCCACCTGCGCGGTTATTTTTCTTCTGGTTTCCTCGTCCTCTCATACAATCTGCACATTAGAAAAAATAGATAAATGCTTTTTGAAATCTATAATTACCTTCCCCGGCAACGGCGCCAAAATGTTGGTCGCTCTAATTGTTTTCACAATTCGAGCTCCACATAAATTGTCAACCCGAGAAGGTCTTTTTATTCCAAAGGTAATAGCGCACTGGATATGCTCAATTTCAAAAGCAGCTCAATGTTGTAGTAAAAGAAAGTCACACACATCTGTTTAAATTCATCAATCTATCAATTCACAGTCTACTTAATTAAAGCTGAAGTCAATTAACTTATAGCAGACACGATTTCTCTGTTACAGCAAAGGGAAATAAATTTATAAGGAAAGAAATCATTCAACCATAGCAGGAACAGGACCCTATTCCTTGGTGGGAACTTCAGCACCTGCTGCCTGGCACTAATCACACTGTAAAAGAAGTAACCTCAAGAGGTCAAGACCCTATTCCCAGGAACAGGAATCTTCAGCACTTGGCCTCTTGTTTCTAATCACACTGCAAGTAAAAGAAAGAAAAAATGGGAGCAAGACCCTATCCCTCTGTGCGGGGATCTTCAGCACATGCTCTCATCATCCACTCGTGCATTCAATACATGTAGCGCTAAGAAAAAGAGTATCACAAACCATGTAACTAGTGTTTTAGCAACAGAATTAAAGACAATGCAAATACATAAGAAATAAACAACTACAGGAATAAAGGGGTGAATCTTGTGAGGAAGGCGGGCCCTTTCCTTCTCACAAGATTACCCGGGAGAAAGAATTAAACTGGAACGCTCAAAACAAGTCTTTATTCATCTGTCAAGAAACTGATACATTACGAAAAGGAGACTAGCTCCTGTCTCACACAATGCTGTTCTGTGAATTACAGTTCGATTTCCTCTAATGATGATGTCTCCTCTTTTTAAAGAGGAGACATCATTTACAATTTTACACAAAAGCGAAGATCTCGATTCTGTTCGAAACAAAACTATTCTATTCTTTCTTAAAAAGAGATACTGTTACAACCGAGACAACAGAAATGCTATCTTCAAGATAATCCAGGTAACCGTATCTTCGGGCTGCTACTATTATCCACAAAAAGTTCTTCCAGAATCGCAAATTACGCATAACGGGATTTGCGTGCTTGACGGCTGTTTCAGCAACTGAGTTAGCTGTTTCAGCATCGGGACCAGCTGTTTCAGCAACGGGACCAGCTGTTTCAGCAACGGCCGCTCGTTCCCAACAAGACATATAACTTATCTGCGATCTTTGACTTGTGTTAGCAACAATGCACTTCAATAATTGATAAAATATAAGAGTATTATGGAATTAAATGTAAGACAGATTAACCATATAATAAAGAAGAGGTTTCTATATACCTTGGGATAAAGTGAATGATAAAGACATTGAGGTTCATGGTTTTAAGAGTAAAGTGATGTCAAAATATATAGCAAAAATGGTACATAGTGGAATCCTAACAATCCACACTACACATTCATGTGGACCTCATTTACCCTCACTTTCCTCAACCTAATGTTCACATGAAAACCTCTACTACCCCTTGCATAACCCTTATCTGTCCATATTGACACCCATTTTCCTTGTGATATTTAGAGGTGGATTTCTCTATATGCCCCTCCTCCCTAGTTCAACACTATGTTTTATCATAAGTTATGCATTTTCCCTTCCAAGAAACCAAAAACACCAAAAAACAAATAGGTGGTGACATGTGACACATCTAATTACTTGCATCCACATGGACCTCATCTAGCTTCATTACCCTTGACCTGCTTTTCACATGAAAAACTCTACTACCCCTTGCATCACCCTTATTCCCTTTGGATCACCCTTATGCCTCCATCTTGACACCCATTTTACATGCAAGATGTAGAGGTGTCTTCTTCCACATGCCCCCTCCTTCCCACCTTTGCAATGTGTTTTATTCTTAGTTATGTTGTGCCCCTTCCAATTACACAAATTCCAGGACATCAATGAACTGACTAGAGGGTGACATGTGACACATTTAATTAGAGCATGACACAAGGTAGAGGATGGACCTATCCTAGTTGGACACGTGGCTGATATGAGTTCTGTAGAAATTTTGAATAATTTAACACATATTCAACAGAGATTATCCTGATCATGTACTATTGCGGAATACATACATAATACATAAGCTCCTCTACGTTGATCATCAATATAGCAGCATCAATAACAATAAAACATCAAGAGCATTCACACATTAACACAGTATGTAACCCGGGGAAAGCATCTCGCTAAAAACCCCACACTATCTGTATATTAATGATTGAGAACATGTAACATTACAAAGTAAAATTCTTATCACAAGAAATCCAGTACCAGCTCCACCTGTTACACACAATACAGCTCAGATCTGATCTCCAAATCTATTCCACTGCTTGCCTACCTCTCCAGCTCAATACCTGCTCAAGGACTGATGAGAATGGTTTACCAAACTCGTATTTCACCTGCAAATAATCACTCACACTCTGTTGGACGTGAGCACAGGCTACAATTCTTGATATTGGCCAATTCATTGGCATACTCAATCCCTCTGATTGTGCAAATCATCATGCACAACTATAGTCACAACTGATAGCAATCTGATCCTCTAACACCTGTCCCTGCTGAATTGAACATGCACTGACATGCAACTGAGTTAACTGATGTATTCTATAGTTTCATTATGAGTTAATAACTTGTGAATTAATTAATAACTAATTCACCCAACTCATCTCTAGTCTATTTGCCAGTTAGACTAAATACAACCAGTTTAACAAAGCTAAACTGAACACAACTCCATCAACTGCACCTCCAGTCCACTAAACTCAACTCACTTGAGTTCTAACTGAAGTTCGGCATGCAAATATTAGTCATCCCATAGGTAACCACGTATTTCCCTCTGGGATCTGCATGTACCACATCCGTAGCTCATCCTGAAGTGCTCCAAGAGAATAAGATCAAGTTTATAGTCCAAATATTATTATGAGACAATAATATTTGACTTTTATATTTTTGACAGCCAGTCTAAAAATAGACTTTGATCACTCATACTGTGATCACTCACACTGTGGTCACCCACATTGTGATCACTCATACTGTGGTCACCCACACTTTGATCATCCCTGCTGGGATCAAAAATAGAACTTGCGCCATAATTTGCCTGCGGGCCCACTTAGTGAAGACGACTCTTTTCACTAAGCTCCATCATCTTGTTAGAGCCTTCGTCAGAATATCAACATCCTAATCCTCCGTTGGAATGTATGAAAGCAACATGATCCTCCACTGCACACAATCTCTGATATGATGGTACCTGATGTCAATATGCTTAGATCTATCATGAAATATAGGATTAGCCGAGAGTTTAATGCAACTTTGGTTATCACAGTAAATCACAGTAGGATCCAAATGAGAACTAAACAAACCAACCAGGATCTTCCTCATCCATATAGCCTCGCATGCATCCAAAATTGCTGCCATATACTCGACCTCCGCTGAACTGAGTGCCGCGGATCTCTGCTTCCTGCTGTACCAAGAAACTACTGTCGATCCAATACTGAAGACCCCTCCTGATGTGCTCTTTCTGTCCGTTGGGCTCCCTGCCCAATCTGCATCTGTGAAGCCACATAGCTTCACCTCATCTTCCTGTCTGTACCATAAACCATATCCCGATGTGCCTCTCAAGTAGCTCAATACATGCTTTCCCGCCTTCCAAGAGAGCTTGGTAGGCTTAACCATAGCTTGTGAAAGCTGGTTAACTGCATAGCATATATGAGGTCGTGTACTGACCAAATACATCAGCGACCCCACCAACTGTCGATAAACAGTGGCATCCACTTCTTCTCCCAAAGTGGCATCCTCCTTCCTCCAACCTCTAGGAAGAGGAGTATCAATAGGCTTGCAACCATGCATGTTGAACTTCTCTAGTATCTCCCGAGAATACTTGCCCTGAGAAACAAATAGTCCACCACTGCACTGCCATATTTCCAATCCTAGGAAATAGTGAAGGAGGCCCAAATCCTTCATCTCAAACTCTGTAGCAAGATCCTTCTTGCATGACAGTATCAACAACTCATCACCCGTTAGAATCAAATCATCAACATACAGTACAATGATAAGCAACTTACCCTCCACCACAATCTGGTATAGGTTAGGATCCGCCTCGCTCTTGGAGAATCCAAGTCCTGTGAAATAGCTGTCTATCCATGTGTACCAAGCACGTGGTGCTTGCTTCAACCCATACAACGCTCTCTTGAGCCTGCACACATGCGACTCACTGCTGAAGACCTCAAAGCCTTCGGGTTGCTCAATGTACACCTCCTCCTCAATGAATCTGTTGAGGAACGCAGTCTTCACATCCATATGATGAATGTGCCATCCCATCTGCGCTGAGAGAGCAAGAATCGTCCATATGGAAGAATACCTTGCGACAAGTGCAAAGGTCTCCTCATAATCGATCCCCTCTATCTGTGAAAAGTGTCAGGCAACAAATCTTGCCTTGTACTTCTCCACACTCCCGTCAGCTTCCTGCTTAACTTTGTAGATCCATCTCGAACCCACCACTGATTTCCCTTCTGGTCTAGGAACAATCTCCCATGCACTGTTTCTGACAATAGAATCATACTCTTCCACCATGGCGTCTACCCATGCGGGATCCTCCACAGCTTCCTCGAAAGAGGATGGCTCAGTCACAACACACTTGCTCATAAGAGCCATGTATCCAGTGTACCGAACAGGTGATTTTCTCTGCTTGCGTTGGGCTATAGGTGGTCCTACAACTTTCTCTGCATCTTGAGCCAGTCGCTCAGCTTCTTTCAAGCGCTTTCGCCCTCTGATGGTTGGCGCTGCATGAGTGGTCTCTTCCACTCCATGAACCTCATCCTATGGCTGATCCATGTCCTGAAGCTCACCCTTAGGAACTAATAGCTCCTCATCTGCATGCAAGTGTAGCTCCCTCTCAAGCGAACACTTCATGGCTTTCTCCTCCTGAAATTTTATATCCCGTCGCACGACAGTTTTACCACTGTCTGGAAAATACACACGATATTTGTGGGGCGTATCAGTGTACCCCACAAATATCCCAACCTCTGCGGTCGGCTCCAACTTCTTCCTGGCATCCTTCGTCACATGCATGTAAACGTTAGCACCAAAAATCCTCAAATGAGAAAGATCAGGCTTCTTACTAGAATAAACCTCCTCGGGTGTACTCATGCCAAGTATCCTATGAGGACAACGGTTCTGCACATAAACTGCTGTATTGCATGCTTCTGCCCACAAGTGAAGGGGTAGGCCCTGATCATGCAACATTGCTTGTGCAGCACCCACAATCATTCTGTTCTTCTGCTCAGCTACCCCATTCTGTTGTGGGTTATGGGGAGCTATGAGCTCTCTTCGAATCCCTTCTACCTTGCAGAAATCCTTGAACTCGTCCGAGATGTATTCACCACCATTATCGCTCCTAAGAGCCTTCACCTTCTTCCCCGACTCCTTCTCGACCAGTGCTTTGAATTCACAAAACTTTGAATATGTCTCGCTCTTCTTCTATATGAAGAAGATCCAGCACTTACGAGAGAAATCATCAACAAAAAATCACATAATAACTGTGTTTTGCTGTCGAAGCAACTAAGAAAGGTCCACACACGTCTGTGTGAATTCTCTCAAGGATCGTCGTGGCGCGACTAGCCTTCTCGTGAAAGGTGGCTTTCACAAACTTCCCCAAAGTACACCCATTGCACTGATCTGACTGCACAAGTGTGCCTTTAGGAAGCCCTGTAGTGATCTGCTGCAGTATCTTCAAGACTCCATGGTGAAGGTGACCCAATCTCCTGTGCCACAACTCGCCATCATCCCGACTCACCAATCCTTCTGCCTTGCCCACCATTGCTGCGCATCCATCTACATGCAACTGATAAAGGTTCCTCACTCGAACCCCTATCTTCTGGGTCTCACCTGTTGTCTTGCTGCGCAGGAAAGCCTTTCCCTCGCTGAAAACAACATCATACCCCTTGTCTTCTAACATCGCCACTGAGATAAGATTCTTCTTCAATCCTGGAACATGCATGACTTCCTTCAATATGAAGGGTTTACCAGACTCCCTCTCAAAGGAAATGGTACCGATACCAGTCGCACTGTATCTACCATCATCGCCCATCTCGATGTGCACTCCAAGATCTTTGTCCTCCAGATCAGAGAACAAATCTCTATCTCCCGTCATGTGAAAAGACGCACCACTGTCCAATAACCACACTGATCCCATCACACTTGAAACCAATCATGCGATCAATGAAAAATCAAGCTCAAACTGTGAGGCTAGAGCCTCTCCTGCTGAAGATCCAGCAACCTGCTTGTTCTTCTTCTTCTGCAGAAAATTAGTGGCATAGTGTCCGTGCTGGTGACAGTGAAAACACTTCACCTTGGACATGCCCTGCTTCTTGCCTTTCACACCAGAATGAGAAGCTTTCTTGTTCTTCCCCTTCTTTTCTTTGGCAGCCAAAGCGCAATTCTCTTCATCATATACCTTTGATGAAGATCCATTCTCACCTTTATTGTTTCTGAGTTTATCCTTGAGCGCCAGGTCGCTCTTGCTTTGGAATAACATTCGCAATCAGTTGAAAGACATTTCAACAACACTGTTGCAAATTCGAATTCCATCAGCAACCAACTCAACCGCTTCCGATCTAGAATTCGTGAGAACACAATATTTCTCGTACAGAGATTGACTATATGGGCATTCACCGGATATATCACCTTCCAAAGGAAGGATGAATCCAGAGGCTACCTGGCCCGATTATAGACTCTGCCTGAAGAAATAGAATGTAAACACTTCCTGAATAGTAGATCTGATGATCAACAGCTCGCTTTGATATCCTGTAGAACTTTTTCTACAAATCAACCAGCTCTGATACCATGTAGAAACTTTTTTCTACAATTATCTAGCTCGCTCTGATACCATGTAGAAATTTTGAATAATTTAACATATATTCAACAGAGATTATCCTGATCATGTACTATTGCGAAATAAATACACAATACATAAGCTCCTCTACATTGATCATCAATATAGCAGCATCAATAACAATAAAACATCAAGAGCATTCACACATTAACATAGTATGTAACCCAGGGAAAGCATCTCGCTAAAAACCCCACACTATCTGTATATTAATGATTGAGAACATGTAACATTACAAAGTACAATGCTTATCACAAGCAATCCAGTACCAGCTCCACCTGTTACACACAATACAGCTCAGATCTGATCTCCAAATCTATTCCACTGCTTGCCTGCCTCTCCAGCTCAATACCTGCTCAAGAACTGATGAGAATGGTTTACCAAACTCGTATTTCACCTGCAAAGAATCACTCACACTCTATTGGACGTGAGCACAGGCTAAAATTCTTGATATTGGCCAATTCATTGGCATACTCAATCCCTCTAATTGTGCAAATCATCATGCACAACTATAGTCACAACTGATAGCAATCTGATCCTCTAACACTTGTTCCTGCTGAATTGAGCATGCACTGACATGAAACTGAGTTAACTGATGTATTCTATAGTTGCATTATGAGTTAATAACTTTTGAATTAATTAATAACTAATTCACCCAACTCATCTCTAGTCTATTTTCCAGTTAGACTAAATACAACCAGTTTAACAAAGCTAAACTGAACACAACTCCATCAACTGCACCTCCAGTCCACTAAACTCAACTCACTTGAGTTCTAACTGAATTCCTGCATGCAAATATTAGTCATCCCATAGGTAACCACGTATTTCCCTCTGGGATCTGCATGTACCACATCCGTATCTCATCCTGAAGTGCTCAAAGAGAATAAGATCAAGTTTATAGTCCAAATATTATTATGAGACAATAATATTTGACTTTTCTATTTTTGACAGCCAGTCTAAAAATAGACTTTGATCACTCATACTGTGATCACTCACAATGTGGTCACCCACACTGTGATCACTCATACTGTGGTCACCCACACTGTGATCATCCCTTATGGGATCAAAAATAGAACTTGCGCCATAATTTGCCTGCGGGCCCACTTAGTGAAGGCGACTCTTTTCACTAAGCTCCATCATCTTGTTGCAATCTCAACAAGTTCGGTAATAGTGACCGTACAATGACATGGTAAGGTGATTATGTAGTGATGTGGAAACAAAAAGTTACCCAAGGACAACTACATAACTTCCTTGGATCTCTCTACCTTCACATTGAAATACATTGGGAAAGAAATTTTCCATACAAACAATGCACAATTACCCTCCCACAAAGGATGTGGGATAAATGGGGTGCAATTTTAAATTGAGGGTCATGAATGCATAGAGGGGGAAATCAACAATGGGTGAATCTCCACTTACCACATCATGAGCTTCTGATGTCGAACTTGACCATATGATATCTAGAAAGATATTGAGAGAAAGAACAACCTGGGTTTAGTTTGAAGAGTTGAATCTTCCCATATTTTTCTCAAAAATTCAAAGAGTATTTTGGTTTGTGTGGTTGTAATTTTTAAGCATTATTTGGAACCATGACTTAGATAATAACAAGAAAAAAGAAACATCCAAATTGTGTAAAAAAGAGTTGAATAGAAAGTTAAGGGCATGAAAAACATCATGGGAATGGTTTATCGAGCTAACATTTCTATATCCAAGATCGGAAAGTTAAAATAACATTATTTTTGGAATGTGACATATAAACACTTGAGGAAATATTTTGAATGGAATTTATGAAGATATAAAATAGGATATTTAAAAGACATTCAAATGGTTCACTTCCTCTATCTCATGCGCTTCCTAAGTTTGTGTTTCGTATATTATTGTAGGTCCATGGGAGTCCCATCCTAGCTCCTTTGAAAGAAAATGTAATAATTTTGTTTAAGTATTTTTCATTGAAACTATTGTGAGGCTATCTTGGCACACTTGTTTCATATAGTCGTGAACTTGTCAGATTTAGAACTTACTATTTTAGTTCAACTCCACAAAGAACTACTTCATTGGCCTTCTAGATTTTATAAATTTGTGTGGTTTTAATTCAATGACATCTTGAGTAAATGAATCATTTTCAACTTGTTTTTTATTATTTCAAAAATCACTTAAATTCATGAGATGGCATGCACATATTTTTTTCCTTTATCCACAGTATAAAGTCATGGTTGAGTAGGTGCTTACATTATGCAAAGAAAGGGTAAATATGTGTTGTGGGTAGCTTTGTTAGTTATGATGTCTTGCATTACTTAATTTATTTTTTTTCGTATTTGAGATTGCGTGGAATTCTTAGGTTTGAAAGTGATAGCGATGGTAGGTTTACACAACTACATACCAACTAAAGCACACTAATGCACAAACAAATTCAGAAATGTAAACAAAATATTCATAAATTTAGGGACAAAATGTATCATTTATATAATTTTTATGGACAAAATGTATAGTTGATATAATTTAGGGAGAAAAAATGTATAGTTAGTATTAAATAATAAAGCATAAACTTACCCACCTGTTGTTTCCCTTCTTGATGTCCTGAACTTTGTCTCTTGATGTCTCTTGATGTCGTTCACAGAATTGGAACAATAGGCGCAGAATTAGAACAACATGTTGATGTCGTTGGCAGAATTGGAACAACCTACGCAAAATTGGAACAACAGGCTTCATATCTGAACTTTGTCTTGTGCTTGGAATAGCTCGCGTTATTCTACGAACCCACTGTCAACCTACGCAATGACCTAAACTTTGTCTTGTGCTTGGAATAGCCTCGCGAAACAACAGGCTTCTGACCTGAACTTTGTCTTGTGCTTGGAATAGCCCGCGTTATACCTGGATTTTTGGGCAGTGATCCAATAGAATTTTGATGTATTCGCTTCTTCCACGGCATAAATAAATGGAAAAAGAACCCACTTCTAGATTTTCTTTGTTGTAAATATGGGAAGCAATTTAGACATGCAGCTTGCCACCACATCGTGGATATGTGATGCTGTGGCTTGTGGACTGCCTTGGATATGAAGCTATAATATGTATTGAAGTGGAGAGAAAACATTAAATGTTTCCTGACTAATGCTAACTACAACCTAGCATTAAACAACTCTCAAGTGAAATTTTAAGCGAATTACCCTATGTTTTAATAAACTCGTACTCTTTTTCCTCCAATAAGAGGTCCAAAGTGAAACTTTGGATTAAAAAATGTTTCATCCCATATTTATGTTCAAACATTGGTTAAAATGGCGAATGTAGTAATTGATAAAAACAATTTAATGTTCAGTCAATGTGCATCGATCGCTATAGTCCCTACTATGTTGAAGGCAGGGACTAATAAGACTTTCAAGTGTTGAAGAAT
Source organism: Pinus tabuliformis (assembly GCA_031772625.1). Lineage (NCBI taxonomy): Eukaryota > Viridiplantae > Streptophyta > Pinopsida > Pinales > Pinaceae > Pinus > Pinus tabuliformis. Next base: position 75,537,739 of record CM062819.1, on the reverse strand, counting down.
ATGTTTGGGTTTACTATTTAATATTCACCCATATTTAAATAAAAAAGAAAAAATGAAACTTAGAAAGAAGAGTGCCACATTTTAAAATATGAAGGAGGAAATTTTGGGATCTTTCCATGACTCCAACATTATTTATTTTCCCTTTTGCAAGGAAAATATAGTGACATTTTTTGTGACTCCACTAGGGACGAATTACAAACTTTTTTATGTAATAAAAGTATGGGTATTTTGACTAGTAACTCCATATTCATGTGTAACTTAATGTCTTGAAAGAATCTAGTGCAACCTCGTTTACTTGTGGGTTTCGAAGACTAAAGAATCATCTTGAATCAATTAGGTGATTTTGTCTTGGATATTGCAAGAAATCAAGCCAAGATTAAGATTTTTGGAAAACCCATAAGCAAGAAGAAATCCTAGTATGATTATAAGAATGGGGATTCCAATAACATGATCCTGGAGAAAAAGAGGCTCTTGGTGACTCCATAAAGATTTTGTTACACTGGATACTTGGGACAAACAAATTTAACATGAGATATCTTATTCTAGGAAATATCAATTTGTGTTGGAAAGAATGAGATTTATTTCCAAGACAAATATTGCTAATAAATTGGATTCTAGAAGCCTTATTTGAAGGGACTTGTGATGATCCTAAAGTTTTTATTCATGGAATTTTGGATGATTAGTTGTGGAAAGTCTAAAACAACCACAAAACATCCTAGATTTGAGGGGATGAGCTCCCTAATAATTCCATACTATTGAATTTTTAGAAGGGTGAACTTCTTGACGACTCCAATATTGTTCCTTTTGATTTTGAAGGAAGATAACCTAGCCACTATGTTGAAACAAGTATAGAATTAAAAGAAAATGCATGTGGATATTCGATCAAGGAGTTTATTTTAATTATATATGATCCCTTGTGCTCTCTACTAAGCCCATCAATAGTTGTCCAAGTTGTAGTAGGAAAAAAATACCCCAAAAGGAATTGGTGGTTGTAGAAAAGTCCCATTAATTTGGAAGGAGAGTTTGACACATTCCTAAATATTGGAATGGAGAAGTTTCCCACATTTACAAGTTTGGTTAAATTCAACGACACGTGATAAAATATTGAAGATAATGATGTAGCTTATTGATGGAATACCCATTTTTCCAAGGATGGGAAATGACACGGTAGGGTGATTGGGTAGTGACGTGGTGACCACAAAGGGCAATGACATTGTAGGGGTGACTAGTGTTGTGTATAACATCCTAGATTTGAGGGGATGAGCTCCCTAATAATTCCATACTATTGAATTTTTAGAAGGGTGAACTTCTTGACGACTCCAATATTGTTCCTTTTGATTTTGAAGGAAGATAACCTAGCCACTATGTTGAAACAAGTATAGAATTAAAAGAAAATGCATGTGGATATTCAATCAAGGAGTTTATTTTAATTATATATGATCCCTTGTGCTCTCTACTAAGCCCATCAATAGTTGTCCAAGTTGTAGTAGGAAAAAAAATACCCCAAAAGGAGTTGGTGGTTGTAGAAAAGTCCCATTATTTTGGAAGGAGAGTTTGACACATTCCTAAATATTGGAATGGAGAAGTTTCCCACATTTACAAGTTTGGTTAAATTCAACGACACGTGATAAAATATTGAAGATAATGATGTAGCTTATTGATGGAATACCCATTTTTCCAAGGATGGGAAATGACACGGTAGGGTGATTGGGTAGTGACGTGGTGACCACAAAGGGCAATGACATTGTAGGGGTGACTAGTGTTGTGTATATGTTATATTTTTTTCATGAATATGTCCACATGTTGTACACTTTTTCAAGTGTATTGAGGGGGTCACGAGGGGTTTGGGGGCAATGCTGTTGAAACTTTTTGTTGGGTGTTTTTTTTCATCCACTTTAGGCATTTTTTGGTACACAATTTTCACCTTTAGCAGTTTTCGGGCACATAGTGGTTTAGCCCATGGTCTTGTAGTGTCAACTAAGGAAATACAATTGGATTCTAATCCAAGGTAAATGGATTGGTGGTTTATGAATGTTGTGGTGTGTGTGTGTGTACAACATTGTAATACTGTAAAGATGAATATGCTGGAAAATATTTTTGGTTTCTTTTGTTTGGTTTTCCAAGGTAAGATATAGTATGTTAACATTGTATGTGTTTTCCAATTCTTATTTTCTATTTTATTAGGATCTAATTGGAAAAATTAACTATATCGGGTTAAAACCTACAACTGGGTAGTGATGTGGTAACCAAAATTTACATGGTTAATGATCATTGGGAAATGACATGTCAAGGTGACTGGGTAATGACATAGTTCCAAAACGTTACACCAAACACAAGCTACATAAGTTCCATGTCTCTCTCTACCTTGTTAGCTAGGAAATCCTTTCTATAGATATAAGCGATCCCTCTAGTCCAATGAGTGGATCTAGTAACAACTGAAATAAATACATGAAAAAATATCCTAGTTTAAATTAGAATGGCATGAGAGAGGAAATATGGCTTGCCTCACTCCTATGTGGTCGCTTTTCGATGTGGATCTCGATCTCCTCACTTCCAAGCTCGATCCTCGTTATTATGTTACGAACGAATACCTACAAGAGTGATCAAACAAATAAAACAAAGGAAAAACATAGCATCTGCATTCTAATGTAAACCATATGATAGATCAAGGACCATCATACTAAGAAAGTAATTGTTTACACGCTTATGGAAAGTAAACATGCATTGTACTAATAATAAAAACAAGAGGGAAGCATACAACCACTACCTTGATGTTGGAAGCCTCCTTCGGGATGGGTTTCCAAGTCCAATCCAAGACTTCTCAAGATCTCCTTTCTCCTTCCCAAATTGGCAGCAATTAGGCACAATTTAGCAACAACATGACCAATCTAGTCTGACTAACCATTTGTGGGTATAAGGGAATGTATTTATAGGGAAGTAGAGGGAGTTAGGGATCCACAAAACAGGGAAGAAGGTCCACATATTAAGGGGAATATCCATAAAGGTAGGATCAAGGACTCAAAATGGGAGAACTCGACCATATCCTTATTCAACAATAACCAACTTGCCATTCTTGAGGCTTATAGTACAAGAAGATTCTGCTCCATTTTTGGAGAAGTTTCCTGAAGAGGACTAGCACATTTTTTCACTATAATTCTTGTGCTATTCATTAGTTATGCAGACGGCTACCAACATGGGTTTTATTGGTAATAGTAATGCTAGGCTTGAAAATAGGGTTTTTTGATAAGCCCTTCCGTAGCTACTTCAAGGCATTTTTCTTTCTTTTCTTCAGGGATGCTTTGATCAATGTTTTTCATGGTGAATTCATTGACAACTACTGTCACTTTGCGACATTTTGGGCAAAGTTCAACAGCTCAGGGTATGAGATAGGGAGTGTGACAAATTATTGTATAATAAATTCCCCCTAAAGCATGAAGTCAGAACAAGAAGTGATGGCTGAAGTGCTTTACAAGCCAAGGCAAGGACTTTAGAGAACTACTGTCAAGAGACCTGCAAATCAAACATAATACCACATATATGGAATCTCTGAGTAGGCATTTAACAATACACGAATTCTTGGCATGGGCATAACCATCCAACTAGAAAGGATCATATGTATGGATCCATGGCATGGATGCAACCATCTGACTAGAAATGATCATATATACAATCATGAATACAAAATAACTCCATGCAACCTGGATTTATTAGATGAAATCCAGGGTCTTCATCTTTGTCCTGATCCAACCAAAGTACGAATATAACCATGTGAATCAACATGTCAGAGTCAAACATGGTAGAAACCACCTGATTACCAATCAATGATGTAAACCGTTAACAGGTACAAGAGAAACCACCAATAGTGGTAATGGCTCTCAAGGTACAAAAACATAGTCCACGAGTGTGAACAAGCAAGTTGAATTCAAACACTCGCATAATCATTTGATCGAAGGCTAGTGATGTGAACCTATCTTTGAATGTAAAGAATCTACCATTAAGGCATGCAAGCTTCAAGGTATTGAAAGGGAGTTTATAGATCACCTTCCTAGATAATGAATTGAAGTCGACAGGAACTGATCCGTCGAAGGAGGGCCATAATGTTTCCCACATCATCGACACGAAACAAAGGACTTTGTAAATTTGGTGAGAGTGATTTAGGATTGTCGTAGAGAAGATCAAATGGGGTATACGAGGTTTGGATTTGTAGACGAAACTTATCTTGAACATATCGGTGACATGACTCTAGAGTTTGGAAACATTTGATTTAAAATGGGATTAATGGTCATGATGATGATAGGTAATGATAAAATGAGAGGCAAATGGATTTCCCAAACGAAGTAAAGCAAGTGACTAAGTGAGGATATCCCAAACCCAACACGAAATGCAGATGAGTGTCATGTTTAAGAGTGACATGATGCCTTTAATATAGAATACAAGACATATTTACTTCCATCCCCCCCGCTATTTCTAACGACTACCTCTTTATTATTAATTAGAAGCTTGAATAAGATACCATATGCTTGTCATATAGGTTCATCCTTTTGATGAATCCATCCTAGTAAGTTTAATGAGCCCTAGGAAAGAGTAGCTTGGTCTCATCATGGTGACAAGTCCTATGTCGTTTAAGTTTTAACAAGGTTGACATGGTAAAATAACTATCCTCATGGGGATCTATTTCATTTTTTAATGAGATTGACATAATAAAAGTACTATCCCCATGGGGACCTATTTCATTTTTTAATGAGGTTGACATAGTAAAAGAACTATACTCATGGGGACCTATTTCATTTTTTTACGAGGTTGACATGGTAAAAGAACTATCCTCACGTGGAATTATTTCAATTTTTAACGAGGTTGACATAGTAAAAGAACTATCCTGATGGGGACCTATTTCATTTTTTAACAAGTTTGACATAGTAAAAGAACTATCCTCATGACACTTTGATCATGACCTATAAGAGGTCATAACTTCCAAGAGGTTCTCATCAGATGGGAGAACAACACTGTTGGAAATAATACTGAGAGGGGGGGTGAATCAATATTATCAAGTTCTTTTACCAAATCTTCCTTATTTATACTTTAAATTATTTTTGCAGGTCAGTACCATAAAATAATGAGCATGAACAAGAAAAATAGATAGACACACCAAAGAACACCAGATATAAGGTGGAAACCTAATGTGGGTGAAACCCACCTGCTGCAATATGTCTCTATCTTCTTTCAATTAGAAACTCCTTTTACAATGATTTTGTACTGGTGCAGTCCTTTACCAGTACGCAGGCTGCAACCTGCAGAGAGCTACAACTCTCTCTCATTTTCCAATCTCTTCTGGAAGGGAGCTACAACCCCCTACTTCTTTTCTTTCAAGGACCACTTTTCATAAATTTTCAAACTGGATCCATGAACATCAAATGATCATCAAGTACATGTAAATCACACAGTCAACTGCAGTAACCAGATCAACAATAACAGTAAACTAAACCCAGAACACCTTATCAACAGAAAAATTCAGCCAACAAAAAGTCTTAAGACAGATCCGCAGTTTTTCTTTATCTGGCCTGCGTGGCTCCGCACTTCACCTTCTGCTCCCCTGCGTATACCCGCAAAGAGCCTTCTGCTGCACTGTGTATCTACGCACCTTCACCTTCTGTCGCGCCGCGTACATATATTGTAGCTCCGCACCTGCGGCTTCTATCGCGCCGCGTACCTCTACTGTAGCTCCGCACCTGCGGCTTCTGTCGCGCCGCGTATCTTCGCTGTGCCTCCGCACCTGAACCTCTGTCGTGCTGCGTACCCACGCACTGAGCCTTCTTCTGCTCTGCGTACCCACGCACTGTGCCTTCTTCTGCTCTGCGTACCCACGCACTGCGCCTTCTTCTGCTCTGCGTACCCACGCACTGTACCTTCTTCTGTTGTGCGTACCCACGCACTTGCACTGTTAATCACCTGCATACCTCTGATTAGGGCCGAATTGGCAGTCCCCCAGTGTGCCACAGATAGTTAGATGCCCAGATCTGATCATGTGCCCAAGAGATCACACTTCATAGATTCACTTTCAACTTCACTTTTATATAGATCAAGCTTTTAAACCGATAACCCAATATTTCAGATCTTAAGATATTCAATTTGCAAAGATACCTTAGCCAAGTGATCTCCTTCCCTATTTATAGTCAAGCCCTTATTCACACCATGGGACAAAACCATCAATAACCAATACAAGGGATCCAAACCAGGGAAAAATTAGATCCTATACCACGGGCCAAAACCATAGAATCAAGAATGGCGGGCTAAATACCACGGGCCAAACATAAGAAACCTCACGTGAGCGCGCTTCTCTGCCTTGAAGTGAGTGAACTGGAGGTACGCACCTCATGAACGGGTAACCTACGGGTATGAACGCATTTCCTGGCCTGCGTACCTGCGGGTACGCACCTTTTGAATCATTCACCTGCGTACCTCTTAATTTTCAACATTTTGAGAGCCTGATCAGAGCGGTGTTGCCATCAAGTACAACATCTGTAACATAGAGCCATACCAGAATCATAATGCCAACAATCTCCCCCTTTGGACTTGATGGCAACCTCAAGATCCTCAACGTCATTCTCCCCCTTTGACATCAAGGGCAAAGGGTTATGCTCCCCCTAAGAAAATGCTCCCCCTGACTATAAACCAGATCTGCAAAGAAGAACCATAATCCACCATAAATGACCATGAAAGAGATAATGACATATTGCAGCAATATTCAGACCAGCATCCATGATCTCCTTCTGTACGTCCTCCATAATGCCAACAATGCATTATATGCTCCCCCTGAACCTGTGCCATTCTATCTTCCCAGCACATGTACGCATATGCCCCAGATGAGCCTTGCGTACAACCAACCATCAGAAGAGGTTCAACAACAAGATGATGCATCAACAACCCCCAGCTTTTGCCTGAGGTATTCAAAGGTCTCCCTGGGCAATGGTTTGGTGAGTATATCAGCAACTTGTTCCTTAGAAGGAACATATTCCAACTTGACCTTTTGTTCAATTACTTGTTCCCGGAGAAAATGATTCTTGATCGCTATGTGCTTGGTCTTTGAATGCATGACTGGGTTCTTTGAAATGCTGATTGCACTTGTATTATCACATAAGATGGAGATGGGTGGTATACAAGTGATTTTAAAATCCTGCAAGGTCTGCATCATCCAAAGGAGTTGAGTGCAGCAAGATGCAGTAGCAACATATTCCACTTCAGCTGTAGACAAGGCAATCGAACTCTGCTTCTTGCTGAACCAAGATACTAATCTGGAACCCATAAAGAATGCACCACCACTTGTGCTCTTCCTGTCATCCACGCTTCCAGCCCAATCTGCATCTGTATAAGCATGAAGTGTGAGATCTGTATCTCTAGGATACCATAAGCCATAGTTTTGAGTTCCTTGAAGATATTTGAAGATTCTCTTTACTGCCTGAAGATGAGTTTCCTTTGGATTTGCCTGAAATCTTCCAACTATTCCTACTGCATGCATTATGTCTGGTCGGGTACCTGTCAAATAAAGTAGACTTCCAATCATAGATCTGTAGGTTGGTTGATGCACTGCTGCTGATTCATCATTTGCACTAAGGCTACATCCTGTGACCATGGGTTTACATACTGGTTTTGCATCTTCCATGCCATATTTCTTCAAAATCTGCTTGAGATACTTGGTTTGAGACAAAAAGATCCCTCCTTTTTAATGGATTTGCAAACCAAGAAAATATGTCAGTTCTCCCAGCAAGGACATTTCGAATTCTTTCTACATTACCAAGGCAAAGCTTTGACTCATAGCTTCTTCATTGCTGCCAAAGATAATGTCATCTACATACACAACAAGTATTAGCAATTTGTCGTTTTCAACTTTTATATAAAGATTGCTATCTGCCGATCCTTTTGAAAAACCTTGTTGGTGAAGATATTTGTCCAAACGATAGTACCAAGCCCTTGGAGCTTGTTTGAGACCATAAAGAGCCTTTTTCAATCTGCATACAAGATTTGGATCATTTCCAAGAATGAAACCATCTGGCTGCTCAATGTATACTTCTTCTTCCAAGTCTCCATTCAGAAAGGCTAATTTCACGTTCATTTGAAATACTTTGAAGTTTTGAAAGCTTGAGAGAGCAAGGAACATTCGGATGGCCTCAAGTTTTGCAACAGGAGCAAAAGTTTCTTCAAAATCTATTCCTTCTTGTTGCGCACACCCTTTACAAACAAGTCTGGCCTTGTTTCTAATTACTTCTCCATTTTCATTCAATTTATTTTTGAAGACCCATTTTGTCCCTATAACATTCTTATCCTTTGGTCTAGGAACCAGCTCCCAAGTGTCATTCTTTTCGATCTGCTCAAGTTCTTCATCCATTGCTTTGACCCAACATTCATCTTTGCATGCCTCTTTCACATTTTCTGGTTCAGTGGAAGAGAGTAATGCCAAATAGCTTGAAGCTTCTGCAATTGTTCTTATTGTTTGTACACCTGCTTCTTTCTGCCCCAAAATCTGAGATTCTGGATGATTCTTTTGAACATATCTGGATGGAGTCTTCTCTTCTATCCTTATCTGCTCCTCTAGTTCTTCTTGAGGTTCTTCTTCTTCATCATTCTATCTTTGAGGGTAGTCTTCATCTTCTTTGATATCTTCATGATTTACTTGCCTAGGAATGTATCCCTTCTCATCAACCACTACATCAATGCTGTCAACAATTCTTCCAAGTCTTTTATTGTAGCACTTGTATGCTTTGCTGTGTGGAGAATAACCAAGAAGAATGCCTTCATCTGCTCTAGGTTCAAGTTTGCCAAGTTGCTCATCATTATTCTTAATATAGCATTTGCTCCCAAAGATTTTGAAGTGCTTTACCAAAGGAGTCTCACCATACCAGATCTCATGAGGAGTTTGAGTGCTGTTCACCTAGACATTTGTTTTGTTGAGAATAACAACCGCACATATGCAACTTCACCCCAGAAAGTTGCGGGAGTTCCAGACTCATCAAGCATAGCACGAGCCATTTGTTGGACTGTTCTGTTCCTTCTTTCCACCACTCCATTTTGCTGAGGAGTTCTAGCTGTAGAGAATTCTCTTCTTATCCCATGATCTTCAAAGAAATCGAAAAATTCATTTGAGGTAAACTCCCCACCTCTGTCGGATCTGAGGCACTTAATTTTGTATCCTGATTCATTTTCAACCAAGGCTTTAAAGGATTTGAATTTTTCGAATGCTTCATCTTTGTGCTTCATAAGTCCTAACCAGACAAATTTGGAGAAATCGTCAATGAATAATATCAAGTATTCTTCTCCTCGAGGTGTCCTTTTCCTTAATGGACCACATACATCTGTATGTACTAGCTCAAGAGGCATGCTAGCTGATCCTTCCTTCTCCGAAAAGTTAGTTCTGGTTTTCTTTCCAAACTGACATGATTTGCATATGGTGTTGTCTGGAATTTTGATATCTGGAAGACCGCGAATTGCCTGATATTTGCATGCTTTCCTTATTTGTGAAAAGCTTAGATGCCCCAACCTCCGGTGCCATAACCAGTGTTCATCATCCTTGCTTAGATAGAATTGTTGTTGTCCTTCTTCAAATATGTATAAATTATTTGGAGTTCTTTCACCTTTGATCATTGTTTTACCTGTATCAAGATCACGAAAAAGACATCCATTTGATCTAAATATCACCTCGGTTCCTTGATCACACATCTGGCTGACACTCAGAAGATTATGCTTCAATCCATCAACATACAGAACATTTCCAGCTTTGACCTTTTCTTTTAACTGAGCAGTGCCTTTTCCTTTTATAGCTGCAGGAGTATCATTTACAAAAGAAACTTTCTTACCCTTTTTGAAAGCAGAATATGATTCAAGTTTTTCTTTATCACCTGTCATATGCTTCGAACATCCACTGTCAATGTACCATAGATTTTCCTGTCCCTCTGCATAAAATGCTATCCCACATCTTTCTGTTTGTGGTTCCTTTATTCTCCATGTTTTGGTGCTTGAGGCTTGTTCCTTTGTCTGTTAAAACCTGCTCCTGCATTCAGAATCTTCATGACCAAAGTTATTGCAAATAGAACATTCAACTTCATTTTCAAGAGCCGAAAAGTTGTTATAGGTCCTTTTTGTAATCCCGGTCATACTTCTTTGTTTTTGAGCTTCTCTAGTCATGATTGTTTTATATGCAACACATTGAGCTGCTTTGTGACCAAAGTTATGGCAAGAGAAGCATTGTCCATTGAAGAAACTTCTGCGGTTATCAAATCTTCCAGCCAAATGATTGTAATTTCTATTGTCATTCATTCTTGAAGCAAATTGAGAGGATTTTACCTGTGGCTGGTTGTAGCTTTTGTTCATCCTTAAGACGGATTGCCCCTGGTTTACCTGATAGTCTTTGTTTGTTCTTGATGTAATTGGTCCCTGCTTTACCTGGTGATCTCCATTGTTCTTTTGCTCATTCCTTCTTGCTGCATCAAGATAACTCTTTGAGGTGGATGCTTGAGAAGTTTATCCATTATACCCCAGACCTGTCTTGTTTAGTGGAGAACGTTGTACATTGATGATCTCATCCAGAGTTTCAGATCCTTTGACAAACTTAAGATTAATAGCCTTTGTTTTCTCAATCTCTTTTCTAAGACCAACAATTTCACCTTCTAAATTTTCAAGATATTTTTCTTTTTCATCAATCTGAAATTGTAGAGTATCAATGATCATATTCTTTTCTTCTATACATGTCTTGAGTCTAGAAATTTCTTCATGAAAGCTATCCACATCTATAGCATCCATGTAATCATCATCTTCAAATGCCATTAAAAGTTTATAGTCATTACCTCGTTCATCTTCATCACTATTTGATAGACCATCACTATCTTCATGAGTGTAGTAGCTTTTCTTATTTACATTCTGTTTCTTGCTCCATCTAGCAGGTTCCTTTCCTTTGTCAAACTTATCCTTATGTGGACATTTTGCAGCATAATGACCTACTCTTCCACAAGCAAAACATTTAAAAGGTAACCTACCTCTGAACCTTCCAGTACCCCGTTGAAGATTTCTGACAAAATTTGATTCTTCTTCTTCTTCTGGCACGTGACTTGCTTCATAGTAGTCTCCTTTTCCTGAAGCCTTGAAAGCAGCTTCTCTCCTGTCTGATGGACCTCCCTTTCTCATTTCATAAGCAGTTAGAATTCCGTGTAGCTGAGACATAGTAAGAATTCATAGATTTTCTTTTTCTTCTATTGCAGACACTTTAGATTCAAACTTGGGGGACAATGATCTTAAAACTTTTTCAACCACAATAGCCTCTTTTATTTCTTCACCCAAGTTTTTCATGCAATTAACAATCTCGTCTACCTGAAGAAAATAGTTAGCCACACTTTCATCATTATACATTCTGAGATTCTCATACTGAATCCTGAGGGTTTGAAGTTTAGCACGCTTTACCTGTTCATCTCCTTCGTAGCTCAAGACAATCTTGTCCCATATTTCCTTTGCGGATTTATATTGCATAACCTTTACGAATTCTGTTTGAGATAAGCATCCCAGCAGAGTATTGATTGCTTTAGCATTTCTTTCATATTTCTTCTTCTCGGCCGAATCTGTAGGAGTAGCTGAAGGAAAAGTGTAGCCTGTATCAATGATCTCCCAAACTTTTGTACCAAGAGATTGAAGATAGGCAGTAACTCTTACCTTCCAATAATTGAATTTTGTCCCATCAAAAATTGGTGTCCTGATTGATGCTTCCCTCTCGTAGTTTCTCATGATGAATGATCTTCCTTCAAGCGATCAAGCTTCTCTGAAGGACCTGCTCTGATACCAATTGTTGGAAATAATACTAAGAGGGGGGGTGAATCAGTATTATCAAGTTCTTTTACCAAATCTTCCTTATTTATACTTTGAATTATTTTTGCATGTCAGTACCATAAAATAATGAGCATGAACAAGAAAAACAGATAGACACACCAAAGAACACCAGATATAAGGTGGAAACCCAATGTGGGTGAAAACCACCTGCTGCAATATGTCTCTATCTTCTTTCAATTAGAAACTCCTTTTACAATGATTTTGTATTGGTGCAGTCCTTTACCAGCACGCAGGCTGCAACCTGTAGAGAGCTACAACTCTCTCTCGTTTTCCAATCTCTTCTGGAAGGGAGCTACAACCCCCTACTTATTTTCTTTCAAGGACCACTTTTCATAAATTTTCAAATTGGATCCATGAACATCAAATGATCATCAAGTACATGTAAATCACACAGTCAACTGCAGTAACCAGATCAACAATAACAGTAAACTAAACCCAGAACACCTTATCAACAGAAAAATTCAGCCAACAAAAAGTCTTAAGACAGATCCGCAGTTTTTCTTTATCTGGCCTGCGTGGCTCCGCACTTCACCTTCTGCTCCCCTACATATACCCGCAGAGAGCCTTCTGTTTCACTGCGTATCTACGCACCTTCACCTTCTGTCGTGCCACGTACATATACTGTAGCTTCACACCTACGGCTTCTATCGCGTCGCGTACCTCTACTGTAGCTCCGCACCTGTGGCTTCTGTCGCGCCGCGTATCTTCGCTATACCTCTGCACCTGAACCTCTGTCGTGCTGCGTACCCACGCACTACGCCTTCTTCTGCTCTGCGTACCCACGCACTACGCCTTCTTCTGCTCTGCGTACCCACGCACTGCGCCTTCTTCTGCTCTACGTACCCACGCACTGTGCCTTCTTCTGCTATGCATACCCACGCACTTGCACTGTTAATCACCTGCGTACCTCTGATTAGGGCCGAATTGGCAGTCCCCTAGTGTGCCACAGATAGTTAGATTCCCAGATCTGATCATGCGCCCGAGAGATCACACTTCATAGATTCACTTTCAACTTCACTTTTATATAGATCAAGCTTTTAAACCGATAACCCAATATTTCAGATCTTAAGATATTCAATTTGCAAAGATACCTTAGCCAAGTGATCTCCTTCCCTATTTATAGTCAAGCCCTTATTCACACCATGGGACAAAACCATCAATAACCAATACAAGGGATCCAAGCCGGGGAAAAATTAGATCCTATACCACGGGCCAAAACCATAGAATCAAGAATGGCGGGCTAAATACCATGGGCCAAACATAAGAAACCTCACGTGAGCGCGCTTCTCTGCCTTGAAGTGAGTGAACTAGGGGTACGCACCTCATGAACGGGTAACCTGCGGGTATGAACGCACTTCTTGGCCGGCGTACCTGTGGGTACGCACCTTTTGAATCATTCACCTGCGTACCTCCTAATTTTCAACATTTTGAGAGCCTGATCAGAGCGGTGTTGCCATCAAGTACAACATCTGTAACATAGAGCCATACCAGAATCATAATGCCAACAAACACTCTGGAAGCGATGCCTATCAAGGGATCTAATGGAAAGATTAGGTTCCAATGTCCCCGGTACATGATGCACTATATCATTGACTAGATCATCAGTTGATGCAGGCATGGAACAGGTGGCCACATAATTAACCTATGGTGGGGAATATACCACTTGCGTGTAAGGACCATTTAGGGAAGATGGTTGATTGGGAGCTGAAGTAGGACCAATGAATGACATCTGATCAATGGTCACAATTCTTCTTTCATGCGAGAAACACATCACATGAAAGAGAGAAGATAAAAGAGCTCCCATGACATAAACATAGTCATGGCCAAGGAGTATATTAAAATATAAAGGGCCTTGGACAACCATCGCATCGAGATAAGCAATTTTTTCTCCCAAAGTAATAGGAAACTTAGGAAGGATCCCTAATGGTTGATTGTTTCCTCTACTAAAAGATAACACATTCTAGGTAACGGGCATAAGATGCGAAGAACCTAAATCTTGCCAAGCAGTGGAGTACATAATACTAATAGATGCACCTTCATCTATAATTGTGATAGGTACAACCATATTATAAGCCTGCACCGTGATTTGGAAGGGCACATAAGAAGGAAGACGATATCCGGTGAGTCAACTCCAATTAAAGGAAACGACCATACTACTTGGAGGGTGTGCCATGGGAATATGAGAAATACCTTGTTGCATTACAAGAATAGGAGGATCAACCCCCTATATCATGGCAATAGGAGGATCACCCCCTTGTACCATGGGAACAAGAGGATTCCCCCTAATTCTTTAGAATATGAAGAAACCAGAAGAACTTGAGCAGTATGAACTTCACTCTCTATAGGATAGATATGATCAAATGGAAGCGAAATTGGGTCAACCATTTTCTCGACCAATAGTTGGCTGAGAATAGAATCATTGGGTTCACTTTCAAAGAGAGTGGGATTGACTAGAAATGAGCTCTGATCAACCACTTAATCAACTAGTGGATAGAAACCTATAGGGGGCTCCCAAAATATATGTGACGGTACGTGGGAGTTCAGTTCGTGGTAGTGTTGTCTAATGTGTAACTGTTCGATGAGAGAGTTCCCATATACTTACCATGCGTGGAGCACCTCTGATATACCTGAAAGTATTGGAGAACGGTCCTATACACTTTCGTGCACAAAATGAGATTTCACCCCCAAGATACAATGCAGGAGAATAATGAAAGCTCCTACCTTTAACGACATCGGAAAATGTCTCTAGCCTAGACCTCTAGATGTTTGCGTTAAGTTCCAAATGATCCTTAGGTTAATTGAGGTAAATTTTAAGTTTATCTACAATTAAATTCCAGTTTTAAGGCTCAAAACGATGTCATTTGAACACCTATGATGGAACTATCATGAAAAAATAATTCTTTCCATTTCGATGAAAGCTAATCTAGTAAGACAAGAGATTCAAACAATGATGCAACAATGAAGAATGCATCAAACAAAGCTTTCCTTACTAGATCTTTCACTTTCATTTTCCAAATACAACCACCAAAAGAGAAATGATTTCAAATTTTATTTCAATGAATGAGAATGCACTAGATGCACTTTTAGCTTTCAATCACTAAACAGTATAACCTTTGTCCAATGATAAATCTCAAAAAATGACTTTTCAATGTAATGTGATATAATTCACTTTATGAAAAGTAAATTATGAGATGAAAACTAAATGAATGAAAAATCAATTTCCTTATGACTGCAAAACAACTACTACTGCTCAATCAACAGAAAATGGGATCTAGTAACAACCGAAACAAATACATGCAAAACTCTCATAGTTTAAATCAGAATGAAATGAGAGAGGAAAGATGACTTGCCTCACTCTTATGTGGTCACTTTCTGATGTCGATCTCGATCTCCTCACTTCGAAGCTCGATCCTCACTATTCTGTTGCGAACGAATACCTACAAGAGAGATCAAGAAAAGATAACCTTGATGGTGGAAGCCTCCTCTTATATTTATTATTAATACAATTCATATTTACTTTCCATAAGTGTGTAAATGACTACTTGCTTAGTATGATTATCCTTGATCTGTCATATGGTTTACATTAGAACGCATATGCTATGTTTTCCTTTGTCGTCTTTGTTTGATCTCTCTTACAAGTATTCGTTCACAATAGAATAGTGATGATTGAGCTTAGAAGTGAGGATATTGAGATCGACATCAAAAAGTGACTGCATAGGAGTGAGGTAGGTCGTCTTTCCTCTCTCATGTCATTCTGATTTAAACTAGGAGAGTTTTGCATGTATTTGTTTCAATTGTTACTAGATCCACTCATTGGACTAGAGGGATCACTTCTATCCATAGAAGGGATTTCCTAATTAAAAAATCAGCGAATCCACTGGGGAAAAATTAGTGTTGTCAGCTCGAGACTTATAGTGAAAAAACGTGTTGGTCCTCTTCAGGTAGTTTCTCCAAAAATGGAACAGAAGCTTCTCTTAATAGAAGCCTCCAAAACGACAAGATGGGTATTGTTGAATAAGGATATGATCGATTTATCCCATTTTTAGTCCTTGATACTAACTTTAGGGATCATCCCCTTAAGATTTGGATCTTCTTTCCCCTTTTGTGGATCCCTAACTCCCACTCCTCCCCTATAAATGCATTCCCTTATACCCTCAAATGGTTGGCTAGACTAGATTGGTGATGTTGCTACTAAATTGTGCCTAATTGCTTCTAATTTGTGAAGGAGAAAGGAGAGCTTGAGAAGTCTTGGCTTGGACTTGAACTTGGAAACCCATCCAGAAGGAGGCTTCCAACATCAAGGCAGTGGTTGTATGTTTCCCTCTTGTGTTTATTATTAATACAATGCATGCTTACTTTCCATAAGTGTGTAAATGACTACTTGCTTAGTATGATGCTCCTTGATTTTTCATATGGTTTACATTAGAATGCATATGCTATGTTTTTCATTTGTTGTCTTTGTTTGATCTCTCTTGCAGGTATTCGTTTGCAACATAATAGTGAGGATTGAACTTGGAAGTGATGAGATCGAGATCGAAATCGAAAAGTGACCATATAGGAGTGAGTTACACCATCTTTCCTCTGTCATGTCATTCTAATTTAAACTATGAGAGTTTTGCATGTATTTGTTTCAGTTGTTACTAGATCCACTCATTGGACTAGAGGGATCACTTCATCTGTAGAATGGATTTCCTAGTTAACAAATTCATTGATTTCTAATCAGGTGGTTTCTACCATATTCGAATCTGACACGTTGATTCACATGGTTATATTCATACTTTGGTTGGATCGGGATAGAGATGAAGACCCTGGATTTCATCTAATAAATCTAAGCTGCGTAGAGTTATTTAGTATTCAAGATTGTATACACGATCCTTTCTAGTTGAATGGTTACGTCCATGCCGTGCATCCATACATATGCTCCTTTTTAGTTGGATGGTTGCATCCATGTCGTGGATCCATATATATGATCCTTTTTAGTCAGATGGTTGCGTCCATGCCGTGGATCCATACACATGATCCTTTCTAGTCAGATGGTTGCACCCATGTCATGGATTCGTGTATTGTTAAATTCCTACTTAGAGATGTCATATATGTTGTATTATGTTTGATTTGTAGGTCTCCTGATGGTAGTTCTCCAAAGTCCTTTCCTTGACTTGTAAAGCACTTCAGCCATCACTTCTTGTTCTGAATTCATGTTTTAGGGGGCATCTTTTATGCAGTAATTTGTTGCACTCCCTGTCTCATACCCAGAGCTCTCGAAATTTGCGCAACATTTTGCAAATTGACAAAAGTTGTCAATGAATGCACCATGAAAAACATTGATCAAAGTATCCTTGAAGAAAAGAAGGAGAAATGCATTGAAGTAATTCTGGAAGAGCTTGTCAAAAAACCCTATTTGCAAGCCCAACCCTACTATTACCAGTAAAACCCGTGCTAGTAACCCTATGCATAACTAATGAATAGAACTATCAGTGCAGGATATATAGTGAAAAAACACGTTGGTCCTCTTCAGGCAGCTTCTCCAAAAATGGAGCAAGAGCTTCTCTTACTATAAGCCTTGAGAATGACGAACTGGTTATTGTTGAATAAGGATATGGTCGAGTTCTCCCATTTTGAGTCCTTGATCCTACCTTTAAGGATCTTCCCCTAAAGATGTGGACCTTCTTCCCCCTTTTGTGGATCCTTAACTCCCTCTCCTTCCCTATAAATACAGTCCCTTATACCCTCACATGGTTAGTCAGACTAGATTGGTCATGTTGCTATTAAATTGTGCCTAATTTCTACCAATTTGTGAAGGAGAAAGGAGAGCTTGATAAGTCTTGGCTTTGTCTTGGAAACCCACCTCGAAGGAGGCTTCCAACACCAAGGCAGTCGTTTTATGCTCCCCTCTTGTGTTTATTATTAATAAAATGCATGTTTACTTTCCATAACCATGTAAACGATTACTTTCTTAGTATGATGCTCCTTGATCTGTCATATGGTTTACATTAAAAAGCATATGCTATGTTTTTCCTTTGTTGTCTTTGTTTGATATCTCTTTCAAGCATTTGTTTGAAACATAATAACGAGGATTGAGCTTGGAATTGAGGAGATCGAGATTGACATTGAAAAGCAAACGCATAGGAGTGAGGCAAGCTATATTTCCTCTGTCATGTCATTATGATTTAAACTAGGAGAGTTTTGCATGTATTTGTTTCAGTTGTTACTAGATCCACTCATTGGACTAGAGTGGAGTCACCAATTTGTTAACTAGGCAATCCCTTCTACGGATAGAAGGGATCCCTCTAGTCCAATGAGTGGATCTAGTAACAACTGAAACAAATACTTGAAAAATCCTCCTAGTTTAAATCAGAATGACATGAGAGAGGAAAGATGGCTTGCCTCACTCCTATGCGATCTCTTTTTTATGTTGATCTCGATGTCCTCACTTCCAAGCTCAATCCTCACTATTGTGTTGTGAATGAATACCTACAATAGAGATCAAACAAAGACAAAAAAGGAAAAAGATAGCATATGCATTCTAATGTAAGCCATATGAAAGATCAAGGAGCATCATACTAAGAAAGTAATTGTTTATACGCTTATGGAAAGTAAACATGCATTGTAGTAATAATAAACACAAGAGGGAAGCATACAACCACTGCCTTGATGTTGGAAGCCTCCTTCGAGATGGGTTTCCAAGTCCAAGCCAAGACTTCTCAATCTCTACTTTCTCCTTCACAAATTGGCAGCAATTGGGCACAATTTAGGAGTAGCATGACCAATCTAGTTTGACTAATAATTTGAGGGTATAAAGAATGTATTTATAGGGAAGGATAGGGAGTTAGGGATCCACAAAAGGGGGAAGAAGGTCCACATATTAAGGGGAAGATCCCTACAAGTAGGATCAAGGACTTAAAATGGGATAACTCAACCATATCCTTATTCAATAATAACCAGGTCACAGTTCTCGAGGCTTCTAGTAAGAGAAGCTTCTGCTCCATTTTTGGAGAAACTGTCTGAAGAGGACCAGCTCATTTTTTCACTATAATTCTTGCACTGACAACGATATTCATTAGTTATGTAGACGGTTACTAGCACAGGTTTTACTGTTAATAGTAGCATTGGGCTTGTAAATAGGGTTTTATTACAAGCTCTTCCAAGATTACTTCGAGGTATTTCTCCTTCCTTTCTTCAAGGATTCTTTGATCAATTTTTTTCATGGTGAATCCATTGAAAACTTTTGTCACTTTGCGACATTTTGAGAAAATTTTGACAGCTCAGGGTATGAGACAAGGAATGCGACAAATTATTGTATAACATACCTTCACGCTCAAATATAAAAAGATAGGGTTTTATTGATAAATAGTAAAAAACAATAGCTTATTAGAAAGCCAATAATAGAGAGAATAACTTGGGTATATTTTAAAGAGACAAACATTTCCATAGTATTTCATAAATTCAAAGAATAGTCATGTTTGTGTTGCTTCCCTTTGTAAGTATGATTCAAAATCATGAATTCTCAAGACAATGAGTTTCTAGAATCGAGTTATGTATATTCATCCCCAAAATTTAAAATACAATCATTATTATTTTGCGCATGTGATATTTAAATACATGAGAAAAAGTCACTAAATGAAATTTATGAATATATAAACAAGGACCCATATAAGAGCATGAATTTCTAAATACACATTTTGTAGGAATTTACAGGGTAAGTTCCCGAGATAGAACACCAAAGGATACCACTCACAAACATATCACAGATCAGTACACTAGTATTCTTGACATGGTTAAAACCCTCAAAGAGGGAAATAGTCCATGGCCTAAGCCAATGCGGCCACTTCAGGAAATTTATTAATGTAAAAGAAATTTTTTTTACATAATCTTCTCTCATGAACAGTCACCCTGCAAATGACCCTCCATGCTCTTTAAATAGATATCATGGACCAATGAGGTGTTAATACATAGATCAAGTGTCAGTAATACCGAGGAGAGAATGAACCATTGGATCACTTCATGTCTAGAACATATTGTGACTGTCGGATTGTAAGTTACTTAATTGTTTCCTATGTGTCAGAATATCCTAGCATCCCCCCTTAAGAACAACTTGGGATAGGATTGAAGTATGTACAAATATGACACAATAAGAGAAGGAAGGAGACATTAGAGCCTATCCCCCCTTAGTGACAACTTCCTAAACTCCAACCATAAATCGAAGTTTAGTAAATTTCGCCTTTGTGAGAGCCCTTGTAAAGATGTCTGCAACTTGATCATCGGTTGAACATATTTCACTTCAAGATCATGATCATGAATGGTCTTTCTGATGAAGTGCATGTGTAGTTCAATGTTTTTGTTGCGCTGACGTTGGACTGAATCTTTGCATAGTTGAATGGAACTTTGATTATCACACCAAAGTGTAGTCGGATGTCGTTGCTGAAAGCCAAACTCTGAGTGGATTTGACAAAGCCACAGGGCTTCCTTACTAACTTCTACGGCACCACGATACTCTGCTTCTGATGAAGAAATAGAAATGGCACTTTGTTTCTTGCAAGCCCATGTAATAGGTCCAGAACCAAGAGTGAAGACATAACCTGCAGTAGACTTCCGATCATTAGGGTCACCAACCCAATCAAAATCAATGAAACCAACCAATAGAGGAGATGCTTTTGAACTGTAATGAATCCCAAACTGAACTGTACCTCGAACATAACGAAGTATTCTTTTAGCTGCTTTCCAATGACTTTCATGTGGGTTTTGCATAAACCATGCATTAAGGCCAACAAAAAAGGAAATGTCAGGACGGTTATGGGTCAAATACAATTTTTTTCCTACAAGCTGATGGTATAAGGTAGCATCAACTTAAGGGGAAGTACAAGTGAATGAAACTTTGGCTCCAGACTGAAAGGGAGAAGGGGTTGGCTTACAGTCTTCCATGTGAAAGTGGCGTAGAAGATCAAAGAAGTACTTGGACTAGGAAAGGGAAATACCTTCCTTGGATTGCAAGACTTGAAGACCAAGAAAATAATGCAAGTGTCCTAAGTCTATCATTTAAAACTACTTTTTAAGGCTAGAATTCACATGGTTTATAAGGTTGGGATCACTACCAGTAAGGATAAGATCATCAACATAAAGAACAAGAATGATAAGAGACTTACCCACTTTCTTGGTGTAGATGGTATTGTCAGAATGACACCTAGAAAAGCTAGTATCTAAAAGAAAGCTATCCATTTTGGCATACCAAGCTCGAGGGGCTTGCTTGAGACCATAAAGGGATTTCTTAAGCTGACATACAAGGCTATAGTCTGTTTGTATAAATCTAGGAGGTTTTTCCATATATATCCCTTCATGCAAATACCCATGTAAGAAGGCAGATTTAACATCCATCTGATGGACTTCCCATTTGAAAGAGGTAGCAAGGGAAAGAACAAGGTGGATAGAGTTCATTTTTGCAACAGGGGAAAAGGTTTCAGTATAGTCAATGCCTCCAACTTGTGAAAAAACCTTAGCAACAAGATGAGCTTTATGTTTATCAACTTTTCATCTGGTCCAAACTTAGTTCTGTAAACCCATTTTTATATAACAAATTTTTGTCGCTTTGGAAGAGGAACAAGATCCCATGTATCATTTGCCAATAATGAATGATATTCTTCATTCATAGCTGTGTCCCAATCTGGATGGCCTGAAGCTTCTGCAAAGGTGTCAAGATCATAATTCGCTAGAGCTTGAGCCAGTAAAGAAGAGGCTCTATTGAACTGAGAACATGTACGTCGCTGATATGTAGGATCACCTGCAAGAGCACCTGCTGAATATCGAGTAGCACGGATCTATTTTGGAAGCTAAGGAGCTGAAGGAGAATCCAGAGAAGGTGGGGGAGGATTGTCATCCTCGTTTTCATCATCTAAAGAATAAATATTTTCAGAAGTAGAAGGGATAGAGAGAGGTGGCACATCTGCTGAACTAGGCTCGTAGGCTGATATATTTTCAACAAACTTTACATCTCTTCTAATGATAACATTTTTGGATTTAGGTGGAAGAAGTATATACCCTTTGAAATCTTCAAAATATCCAACAAAAATACATTTTTCACTCTTAGGTTCTAAAGCTTTATGTTTCTCATCCAGAATATGGGCCCATGCTTCACTTCCAAAAACATGAAAGTGACTTACATCTTGTTTAATTGAGCTCTATGCTTCTTCTGGAGTGATATTCTTTAAAGCGTTAGTACGAGTGTGATTTACTATGTAATTTGCATAGTCAATTGCTTTTGCCCAAAAATTAAGACTAAGCCCTTTAGATTGAAGCATACAATTAGCCATTTCCTTTAAGGTGTGATTCTTCCTTTCAACTACACCATTTTGTTGTGGCGTATATGGAACAATATGTTGCAATTAAATTCCATGCTCAGTGCAAAAGTTGACGCATTTGTTGTTAACATATTCTCTGCCATTATCAGATCTTAGCTTAAGAATTTGATGTTCATATTATTTCTCAATAAAGGCCTTAAAGGCCAAAAACATGTTAAAGACTTCACTCTTGAGTTTTAATAAGTATACCCAAGTGCACGTGGAGAAATCATCAATGAAAGTTAAGAAATACTTGTAGCCAAAGAATGAACCAACTGGAAGTGGACCACATAAATCACTATGCACGAGCTATAAAGGGGTTGAGGCGTGCCAAGATGCACATTTCTCAAAACTATCCCGATGATTTTTTTCGAGTACACATACGAAACAAACACCATCTCTTCAAGATACCATAGGATGACCTGTCACCATATTTTCCTTACATAGATTTTGAAGGGAGCGATAATTTAAGTGACCAAATCTCTCATGCCAAAGTTTGCTCATTTCATCATTATGAGCAACAAATACTAAGGGAAGAGTTGATGACCCAAAGTTGTTAAACTTATACAACCTTGTAGAATGATCAGTAATGCTAGTAGCTAAAATATGTCTAGGATCTGTTAGGATTCCAAGAAACTCTCCTAGGTTGTAGCTCGGAGATGCCTAGTAACATATAAATTCAACTATTGTCCCAAGGTTTAATGGAAGGAATGATGGTTTGGTTCAAGCCGGATAACCACTTCTACTTTGTTTCACTCCAGACATGCATGAACACCCTCGGACTTCAAGGCTTTAGCCCACCAATGCTCACAGTTTTAGATATTAGGTGAATATGGAGAATACTAACCACACCAGCAGATACACAAGACCATGTGATGGCCAGCTGTAACTAGTACAGAAACCTACAAATCTAATCTATTAATGCAAAGATAGGATGACAGCTCTCCTGCATTAGATAGAAAGAAACCTGAGCAACCTATTCAGTGATGCATTCAAGATTCTAACACAAAGATAAGATGACAGTTATCTAGTGCTAAACATCAAGAGATCAAGAACATAGCATATCAGGTACAAGCTTAGAACAAAGGAAAATGGGCAGTGAGCAGTTAACAGCAAAAGAAGCTTGTATTTGCTGAAAATGAAGATGAGACGCTGCAAGTGACAAACTATCTACAATCTCCAGAAGTTGAACCTTACATCAAAAGCCAACCTTGATTACATCTTGCTCTTGGATATTTATAAGTTTTCGTTACAATGGCACTTGGCCGTTTACGTATGGGGGGGTGTCATAATTGACCACCAACTGCATTTAACTGCCTGATGGAGTCTCTGAACGAGGTTGCTTGTTTCAATGGGTGAATTCGATCTGTTTAGGTGTTGTGCTGTCCTTTAGGCGGTTGGAGTGCTCGTACCAGTGGAGTCCATGACTGATAAATTTGGTTACAGAGTCGTGTTGTGTCATTTTCTCCTTTGGCCATGCTTTATGTTAAATATGGTTGTTGGGGATATTACTATAATTGATGCTGGCAGAGCTGGTCATCTCCTTCTTCGGGCAACAGAATGGTCATAGGACGTGGAATGCATGGGTAGGTGGATGATTTGGGTGAGCGAGAAGAATGACCATCGGATCGGGGAGATGAATGGCGGAGATGGTTCGGTGAAAGCTATAGACCGAGGTGGGGACAGGGTGTGTCAGTGTCATTGGATCTTCAGCGGACAGATCAGACAGTCATCGGGCGACGGAGTTGCATGGGCGATTAATGGGCGAGGGCAGTTTGGTCGGGCAGTAATGGTTTTCATTGCACCGCTTTCGAGTGCTAAGTGGTAAATGCTCGAGGTCGAGAGATTCCACTCAATGATCGACACGTAGCATTTGATGAGAGAGAAAAACCGCTCTCATCATGAGCTATCGCTTGATCAAGTTTCCTGCGTGATGTATGTAAAGATTGTCAGATCTAGCGGAGATGATCTGATAGTGGAAATTGGTCGAGCGGGTCACATTTATCGGGTGTGATGTGGGCCGTTAGATTGTTGGGGAATGATCAACAGCGGGAAAGCAATGAGGGGTTTATGAGCACATGAGGGCGTAGGGATAAGGTTTTATGGTTGGTTTGGCTTTGCGCTTAGATATAGGGCCAAAAGGGACTTTGTCAGATTTTAGAGGGTTTATTTAGGGAATGGGAAAGGTTTAGAGGTGAGCGGGGTGAAGGAAGGAAGGGAAAAGTGACCAATGTGAGCCCCCTTTGGACACAATCAAACAGACCATGCTTCTTTCTGACCATAGAAAGTCAGTGCTACATAGCAGAGCTAACACTGGCTCCTTCTAGGGATGAAAGCCTCCCTGTGAGGTTTCAAGAACCGTAGACCACTGCCTTTCATAAAAAAACAAGATCAACAATATTTCCTAGTGTTCCATTGGGCATGGAGTCTAATTAAGCCTACACTAAAACTTGTAAAAAGAACATATTTACAATGTTGAGGCCTAAAGGCCTTAATTAACATAAACTTTCAAAAACTGCCCATTGACTGGGCCATCAAAAACTGTTTCTCCTTCCATACTTTGCAGCATGAAAGTGTTGTTCCCCTGGACCTGAGTAATGACAAAAGGTCTAGTCCATAGAGCATCGAACTTCCCATGATTGCCTTTCTTTTCCTTCAATGCATCCCATTTAAGAACCAAGTCTCCAATTTGAAAATTGTCCATCTTTGCCTTTCTGTCAAAGGCTTCCTTGATTCTCTTTTGATGTTCTGCAGATTTTCAATCAATTGATCTTTGATTTGATGCACTTTATCCAAGTCACTAATCCTCTTTGCCATGTCATTTTCCTCATTCTGCTCTTCCTGCAAGAACTTGGCCACAGGGAGGGTCAACTGGATTGGGAATACAACCTCAGTGCCATATACCAGCTTGAACGGAGAATTCCCTATGGATTTCTTGGTGGTTACCCTGTCAGCCCACAATGCAAACTTCAGTTTGGAATCCCAGTTCCTTTTGTTGTCTTCCAGCAGCTTTTTGATTATCCTTATCAGGCTCTTATTGGATGATTCTGCTAGACCATTACCTTGAGGGTAATATGAGGTGGAATGCACTAGCTTAATGCCCATTGAGTCACACATGTCCACCAACTCTTTTGCCCTAAAGGCTACTGCATTGTCTGTAACTAATTTGTGTGGACAGCCAAACCTGGTGAAAATGTTTTCTGTCAAGAACTTCATGACAACATGGTGATCAGCTTTCCTAGTAGGGATGGCCTCAATCCATTTAGTGAAGTAGTCAGTGGCTACTAAGATCCATCTATGTTGGCCACTAGAATGTGGATTAATTTCCCCTATGAAATCCAAGCTCCGCTGCTGGAAAGGGCCACTCGCATGTATTGGCTTTAAGGGTAAGGACTTCAACTGCTATTTTCCTTCAAACCTCTGGCATTTTTCACAGGATCTTAAAAATGAAAAAACATCAGGAAACAGAGTGGGCCAATAATACCCAACTCTGAGGATCTTATGGGCTGTGATTTTCCAATAGTGATGTCCTCCACAGGTGCTGGAATGGAACTGATGCATGACCTCCACAGATTGTTCTTTGTCCAGACATTTTAAAAGGATTCCAGATGGATCCCTCCAATAAAGCAAGTTTTCATGAATACATAACCTTGGCGTTCTGAGCTTAATAGTCCTAGCTTGGCTTGAACTAAGGCCTCGAGGAACTTCTAGCTTCAACAAAAATTTATCTATTGTAGAATACCATTCACAAGAAGCTAGATTTTCAGCCAACAACTGGTCATGTCCTTGTCCTCCTGTTGCTTCTTCTGTCTGTCCATCCTCTGAATTTGTACCCATGCAGTTTATGTCAAGCATTTTGCAATTTTCCTCAGCCATCAGCTGAGCAAGGCCCTGGCCCTTGACAAGCTTGGTGGGCTTCACTTCTATGTTGAATTCAATAAACTTTGCAATTCATTTAGCCCTTCTTCCATCAACATCTAGCTACGTTAGGACATCCCTTACTGAAGCAAAGGGCACATATGCTATTACCTTGGAGTGCAGAATGTAGATTCAGAAAGCTTTTAAATATTGGATAAGAGCATAAGCCTGTTTTTTGATAATATCATACCTTAGTTCAACATCCCTTAACGTCCTTAGTTCAACATCCCTTAACGTTTTGCTGAAAAATGCCACTAGATGCTCTAAATCCCCATCATCTTTTTGCAATAAGACTGCTGCAAGGGTGTCACCGGAAGCAAAGGAGAAGATATGGAACTCCTTGCTATAGTCTGGGATGATCAAAGTGGGGGCTTCCATAATAGCTTTTTTGATGGCTTCAAAAGATCTTCTTGCTGTATTAGTCCATTTGATCTATGATCCCCTTTTCAGCATAGAGGTGATGTGTTTTACCAATTCTAAAAAATTAGGAAAAAACCTCCTTACAAAATTTATTTTGCCCAGAAAGGATTGGATGTCCTTTTTTGATCTTGGGATAGACAAGGTCTGTATCACTTTCACTCTCTCTGGGTTAATCTTGACACCTGCAGCAGAAACAATGTGTCCTGGAAGCTTGCCCACTTCTAAAGAAAATTGTGACTTCTTAGGATTCACTGATATCCCAAACCTTCTGCACTTCAGAAACACTTTATTCAAATGCTACAAATGATCTTGATGGCTGCTGGAGTATACTGTTATATCATTCAGGTAGACAAGGACAAATTTATCCTTCTCTCCTATAAACGCTATATCCATGGCTCTTTGAAAGGTAGCCCCAGCATTCATCAGCCCAAAGGGCATCTTAGAGTACATAAAAGTGCCCCAAGGAGTGGTGAAAGCAGTCTTTTCTTGGTCATTTGGATGTACAGCAACTTGGTTATACCCTGAAAATCCATCCAGGAAAGACATAACTTTGGCCCCTGAGACTTTCTGTAGCAAATGTTCCATCTTTGGCAGGGGATAGTTGTCTTTCTTAGAGCATTTGTTCAGGTTCCTAAAATCAACACACAGCCTGATTTCTCCACTTTTCTTCCTCACCACTACCAAGTTGGCTACCCACTTTGAATATCTCAGAGGAACTATGATTTTGGCAGCCAAAAACTTCTTGATTTCTTTTTCAATCAGAGGGAGGAGCAAAGGATTTATGGGTCTCAACTTCTGCTTGAAAGGAATGGTGTCTTTCTCCAATGGGATCTTATGCTGGATGATATTTTTGTCATAAGTTTTAAGGTCACTGTATTCCCAGGAAAAGACATCAGCAAATTTCTTCATTAAGGTGCAATAATCAGAAATTTTGGCAGCAGATAAATGGGTGGACAAATTTATATACTTTGGATGATCTGGACTCCTTATGTTATGCCTATGGATAGCAATCTGGTTTTCTTTTGGGCAGCCTTATGAGGCACATCGTTATGGTCAAACAGATTCTCTAGAGGCACTAGCCCTTTAGGTATATGATTGCTAGGCAACTGTATAATACTGTCTTGGCCAATTTTGTTCCTTAGCTGGGGCTGGGGACATTCCTCCAAGGTTTCATTCTCTTAATCAATTTTCATTTCAGAGAATTCATCAATGACTTGCAGAAAACTCTTTACTTCATCATCGTCCTCAAAAACTTTCCAGTGCTAAACGTTATCAGGCAAGGATGGTCTATATTTTACCTGGACTTGAGAAGACAATCTAGGGGGCATGGGAGGGATGAACATGCTAGCAGATACAGTAAGGGAATCCGCAAGATGGTTTTTAACTCTAGGAATATATGAGATACAAAAGCTATCAAAAGATTCTTTGAGTCCCCATACCTCATCTCTGTACGCTTTCAGCCTTGGGTGCCTTTCTTGGAACGTTTTGTTCACTTGTTGAATGATGAGATCAACATCTCCAAATACCTTTATGTCTCTGATTCCTATGTCTTTGGCAATGTTTAAGCCCAATATCAGAGCCTCATACTTTGTTGTATTGTTGGTGACCTGAAAAGTTATTTTAAAAGACAGATGTGTGCTTTCTTGTTTTGGAGACACCAGCATCACTCTTGCTCCTACAGTTTCCTTTGAATAGGCTCCATCAAAGAACATATCCCAAGCCTGTGTCCCTTCTTCTTCCATGGCCTGGCATACTGGTTTCTTGAGCTGCACCGAGGCCCTATGGGATTCTTCAATTTGGAGAATACATGCTCCAAAATCAGTTTCCACAACGTAAATGGGATGATTAGTGGGATTCTTCTCATCACTGATGATATAGGCCAGTTGGGCTTCCCTGTATAGTCTTCTGCTTTCTCCTCCAAAAACTGGGACAGTGGCATAAGACAAGTCATTTTGCAATGTCCCACCCAACCTCTTAATCCACCCTCTGGAAAGTAGCATACCAAACTTAGGGGGGACATCTACTACCACAATATCCATCATCATGCTTTTCATGGGCAGCTGAGTTAGGGTGATAGCTAAGTCTTTGATTAACCCTAGACATTTCACCTTCCTCGAATCAAAGGAGAAAAAGTCATGATAATGTCTGGTAATATCAAGGCCTAACTCTTCCATGACAGCTTTGGGCATCAGATTATGACTGGCACCTGTGTCTTTTGTCATGAATGGTCAAGGAGACATAAAATGATGGGGAATTGTCATTAGCAGGTTCAATCATTGGGCTAAGCGCAACTGCAGGTTTATCATCTTGTAAATTCACATAGTCATTGTATGTTTGTGTGGCTTTCAGCTCAAGGGCATCAAGGATGGGTTTCTTAAAGACCTCACTCTTTACAAGTTCTATCATAGGTACAGATATTTTTAACTTCTGGACTTCTGATTCAAAACTGAAAGGGGAAGGGGACTTGTCAGGGCCTCTTACCTCTTGAGCCAGTGTTTTGAGGATGATGGGATCACTGTCGGTCGCTTCTGCTTGCTGATCTGCTACTCTGTGGGGACAACAACTCTTTGGGCAGGATTCTCTTTGACATTACTCGTTCTTGACCTCAAGTTATATCTTTGCTGGTCTTCAGTCTGTAGAACAGCTTCTCTGTCCCACTCTTGACTGGTCTGGTCCCTAAGTAATGACTCCTCGTAGGTAGCTAATGTCAAAAAGGCAGCATTTCCCTTGTCTTCCATGCAGTGAATCTCATCCTCTTCATCAAACTGCTCCTCCTCCATGACTACGTTCTGGAAAGGAGTCTTAACCCTTTGTTCTTCACTGGCCTCTTTGCCCCTCTAAATGATTTGCAATTGTTCATTTGCTCTTCTGTATGGATTTGGATTTCTAGGAGCAAATGAATAGGAAGCCTTGCTTTCCCAGAATTTTGCTCAACCTTTAGCTTGGAGATTTCAGTAGCCAATGACTCTATCATTTTAGACATTCTGTCCATTTTGGGATCTGAAGATGAGGAGGAAGAGGAAGACTCACATCTCTGCCTCCTTCTATCAGCATGTCCTTTGAGTTTCTCTACAGCCATGATATTGGATTCCACCTCCAAGGCTGCATCTTGCATTTCAGCTAGAGAAGCACATCTTTTCTCTCTTAATAGCAGGCAAAAATCAGAATCAAAGGCATTAGCGTAGGTGAGCTTGGCAGAGGTGGGCGTAGGTTTCACTTCAACTAGTATATTGCTATACATACGATCGAATCTTTTATTAAAATCAGACAATGACTCTACATTTTCCCTTTTTAGGTTGCCAAACTTAGTATGATAATAGAGCAGATCTTTCTTATCCCCCCAATGCTTTAGGAACACATCATCTAAGGCCTCAATGTCTGTTATAGACCTAGGGGTCAGCTCTTTGAACCACTTTCTAGCCTCTCCATCAAGGCTTTGGACAAATACTCTCATCCACACATCATCTTCATTGATATCTAGGTTATCAGCATAGCTATAAAAAGACTCAAGGTGTTCTTCAGCTGTTACTCCCTCTGTCCTAGTGAACTTAGGCATGTATTTCTGATATTCTCCTGCAGGCATGGCATTCAAAGGAATAGGTAGGACCAGGGGTCCATACCTAGTAGCTATGATTCTCTCTATCTTGGTGGGTGCTTGTGGACCTGCCATGACTGGGGTAGATGGAAGGGTACTAGCAATTTGGATGATAGGAAGTTGAGGAATGAATGAAAAGGTTGAAGGAAACGCATGGAATATAGGGGAGCTTTATGAATCTCTGAAAATATTTCTTCACTGCTAGCACTAGAGGCTATATTTTCAATATGTAGATGCTCTATTACAAACCTTTCTTGAACAGATACATAAGATTGTTTATGCTTACCTGATCCTGATGCTCCTTTTTGTGATGTCTTTCTCTGCTTGACAATCTTTTCAAGGTCAGGCACTAGGTCTGCTGTTGATTTCTGAGGATTTCTCTGAGTATGTCTCACAAACTGAGCCAGAACTGTGATGTGGAGTCGCCAAAAGGTGTGTCCTCCAGTAGAGTCGCCAGATAGATGATTACAACCAAAAATGTGTCCAAACTTTGTCTATCATCCAATCTGGATCTGTGTCGTTCTCCTAGGGAAGCTAAGCTTCAATCTCCTCTCCCCGGCAACGACGCCAATTATGTTAGGATTCCAAGAAACTCTCCTAGATTGTAGCTTAGAGATGCCTGGTAACATATAAGTTCAACTATTGTCGCAAGGTTTAATAGAAGGAATGATGGTTTGGTTCAAGCCAAATAACCACTTCTACTTTGTTTCACTCCAGACATGCATGAACACCCTCAGACTACAAGGATTTAGACCACCAATGCTCATAGTTTTAGATATTAGGTGAATATGGAGAATACTAACCACACAAGTAGATACACAAGACCATGTGATGGCTGGCTGCAACTAGTACAGAAACCTGTAAATCTAATCTATTAATGCAAAGACAGGATGACGGCTCTCCTGCATTAAATAGAAAGAAACCTGAGCAACCTATTCAGTGATGCATTCAAGATTCTAACACAGAGATAAGATGACAGTTATCTAGTGCTAAACATCAAGAGATCAAGAACACAACATATCAGGTACAAGCTTAGAAAAGAGGAAAATGGGCAGTGAGCAGTTAACAAAAAAAGAAGCTTGTATTTGCTGAAAATGAAGATGAGACGCTGCAAGTGACAAAATGTCTACAGTCTCCAGAAGTTGAACCTTACATCAAATGCCAACCTTGATTACATCTTGCTCCTGGATATTTATAAGTTTTCGTTACAATGGCACTTGGCCGTTTAGGTATGGGGGGGTCATAATTGACCACCAACTGCATTTAACTACATGATGGAGTCTCTGAACGAGGTTTCTTGTTTCAGTGGGTGAATTCGATTTGTTCAGGTGCTGTGTTGTCCTTTAGGCGGTTGGAGTGCTCGTACCAGTGGAGTCCATGACTGATAAATTCGGTTACAGAGTCATGCTGTGTCCTTTTCTCCTTTGGCCATGCTTTATGTTAAATATGGTTGTTGGGGATATTACTGTAATTGATGCTGGCAGAGCTGGTCATCTCCTTCTTTGGGCAACAAAATGGTCATAGGACATGGAATGCATGGGTAGGTGGACGATTTGGGTGAGCGAGAAGAATGACCGTCGGATCGGGGAGATGAATGGCGGAGATGGTTCGGCGAAAGCTATAGACCGAGGTGGGGATGGGGTGCGTCAGTGTCGTTGGATCTTTGGTGGACAGATTGGACGGTCATCGGGCGACGGAGTTACACGGGCGATTAATGGGCGAGGGCGGTTTGGTCGAGCGGTAACGGTTTTCATCACACCACTTTTGGGCGCTAAGTGGTAAATGCCTGGGGCCGAGCAATTCCACTCAATGATCGACACGTAGCATCAGATGAGAGAGAAAAACCGCTCTCATCACGCGCTATCGCTTGATCAAGTTGCCTGCGCGATGTATGCGAAGATCGTCAGATCTGGCGGAGATGATCTAACAGTGGAAATTGGTCGAGCAGGTCACCTTTATCGGGTGCGATGTGGGCTGTTAGATTGTCGGGGAATGATCAATGGCAGGAAAGCGATGAGGGGTTTATGAGAGCGTGAGGGCATAGGGGTAAGGTTTTATGGTTGGCTTGGCTTTGCACTTAGAGTTGGGGCCAAAAGGAACTTTGTCGGATTTTATAGGGTTTATTTAGGGAATGGGAAAGGTTTAGAGGTGAGCGGGGTGAAGGAAGGAAGGGAAAAGTGACCAATGTGAGCCCCCTTTAGACACAATCGAATAGACCATTCTTCTTTCTGACCATAGAAAGTCAACGCTGCATAGCAGAGCTAACAGGATCTCTTAGGTCCTTAATTACAACATCATAAGGTGAAAATTCAACGATTTTATCTTCACCTGAATGAGTTATTTGATATACAGATGTAAGGTTGCAGGATAAGGTAAGAACACATAATACATCATTAAATTGACCATTGTCTAGATGAATAGTTCCAGTCCCTACAACACTAAGAGATCTATCATCACCAACATATATATTTGGTGTTACAATCATTTAAAGAAGAAAACATGGCTTTGTTTTTGGCCATGTGATAAGAAGCTCTAGAATCAATGAGCCACTCATGAGAATGAGAAGAGGAAGATACATTTAGTGCATAACTAGATCAAGATGCTTGACAACCACATTCAGAAAGTGTTATTCTTGAAAATGAAGTTGAAGTTGAAAAGTGCTCCAAATGGATGTTATGCTTCTTCATTGTTGCTTCCAAGGCTTCCATCTTTTTAAAGCATTTGGATTCTAAGTGGCCATCATGATTCCAAAAGTTGCAATGTATATTAGTCTTCTTCCATTTTTTTTATTTGCCTTATCATTTTGTTGAATTGATTTTTCATTTTGAGACTGAAATTGTTTAGGACCCTTTTTTGGTTTAGGATGATTCTTTTTAGGATGTTTCTTCTTAGGATTCTTTGAATTTGGTTGATGTTGGGCTGCTAAGGCTTTCTTAGAAGAGTTTCCAATATTAAGAAGACCAAGATATAAGAATTTTTCTTGTTCTCTTTTTAAGGAATCACAAAAGGCATCAAAAGAGGGTGACTCGTAGTCTTGTCCTTGAGAAATAAAGGCTTCTCTTGTAGAATGGAATGTGGAAACAAACACAGAGTAGGCTGGTCGGAACTTAGTAAGAATGGAATAGATAAGGCTACCATCTTCTTTCTTAACCTTAACACCTTCCAAGAGAAGTCTAAGGGTCTTAAACTTGGACAAAAAATCTTCAATGGAATAAAAATTATTTAGGTCCAACTTAAGAAACTCATTGTCAAGTTGATGGGCTCTAATTTCATTTTTAATTCCAAAAACTTTATTGGGTTGCTTCATTGCTTCATCAAGGGTATCAAGTTCTCCGATATGGAATCTAAGGTATGGAGAAATAGACATCCCTATCAACCCACGTGCTTAATCTTGCCTATTTTCCCATTTGGCTTGCTTATCCTCATCTTTAGATTTATCCTCTTGGCCCGAGGCTATTCTATAAAGACCTTTACTTCTAAGTAAATCCTCAATGTAGGACACCATTGGGAGTAGTTGGTGCTGTCAAGAATAATTTGGCATGGATTTTCCATTTTAACAGAAACTGAAGTCGTAAATTCTGAAACTAAGTGTTCCAATAGAAAAATCTCGAAAAATTAGGCCGATTAAAAAAAAAGAGGCTTTGAAAATGGCTTGCAGATGAAGAAGTCATGGATTTTTGAAGACAAGTTGTTGAAGATGCCGACGAAGTACGTGAATGTGCAGAGGTGAATGATAATGTTATATTTTAAACCCCCCCCCCCATCCTTTCCAAACTTAATCTAATTAGCTCACTTAAAAAAAAAAATATGTGACCCACTTTTATAAATAAGTGAAAGTCAGTTTTACAATGGTACTTTATGAGCTACCCACTAAATTGTAACTTAAATAAAAGATAAAGAAACTCTAGAATTATAAGTGCCTCACTTTTTATAATGGGTGATAACACTTTTACATAAAGTAACTTTAAAACATAAGTTACATATGCTTTTTGAAAAAGTAACTCAACAAAAAGAAAGACTTGAACCCAAGACCTCTATTCTCATAAAGTAACTTTGGACCAAGTGAGCTAGTTTAAAAGGTTAATAATTTTTGGAAAAGAGGAATATTTTTTTTTTGAGTGACTGAAACTTTGGAGTGTGTACTTACTTGAGAAAGCCCTTTTTGCCTACAAAGAAAAAACCACACAACCCAAAATGGACATGCAAAAAAACCAAACCTTACAACTTGAAGTTAGATTTCACTGGAAACTAAATATTTTCCTCAATGTTTCTAATTTTCTGAGATCACACTAAGGTGTGACGGAAAAGAACATACACATGAGAAAAATCCTTCCTTTTTATTTCTGATTTTCCCAGATCGCACAGAGTCACTGGACAAAGAGCATACGCAGAAATGAAAGGTATGGATCCAATAATAAAAAACAGAAAGATAAATAAACCGAAATAAACAGAGAGATAAAAAACTGTATACCTCTAGATCTTAAAAATAACGTAACTAGGGCTACCAGAAACCTTTTCGCGTGAAACGAAATGGGTTCCTCACTGGAACAAATGCTCCTAACACAATAGAGCAGTCCTCTCAGACCAAAAGCAGTTAGAAATAGTAGATCTAAGAAACGACAGTTGGATGCAGTTGTACCGACTTCGGATTTGGATCACCAACGGATGTGGCCATAAAATAGCTCTGATACCATGTAGGAATTTACAGGGTAAGTTCCTCAGATAGAACACCAAAGGACACCGCTCACAAACAGATCACAGATCAATACACCGGTATTCTTGACGTGGTTAAAACCCTCAAAGAGGGAAACAGTCCACGACATGAGCCAACACGACCACTTTAGGAAACTTATTAACATAAAAGAAAGAAATTTTACATAAGCTTCTCTCATGAATGGTCAACCTACAAATGACCCTCCATGCTCTTTAAATAGAGATCATGGACCAATCGGGTGTTAAGCCACGGATCAAGTGTCAGTAATACCGAGGAGAGAATGAACCGTCAGATCACTTCACGTTGAGAACATATCGTGACCGTCGGATTATAAGTTACAAAAGTACATAGTAAAGAAACACACTTTGCCTAACTCTACTCTAGACCAAGTTATACTTAACTATTTCCTATGTGTCAGAATAACCTATAACATAATTATCAATAATCCTTTGATAATAATGAGTGGAAAATTCATTATTGCATCAAAGGAGGAATATTGCAGGGACTGGTGGGAGTAAAGACATTAACTTCGAAGATTACAACTAAAAGGACGAAGACAACACTAGAAAATAAGATTTCAATAAAATTCAAATAATTCACTTCTAAGATCTCATGCCTTTCCAATTTTTTGTTTCCTATGTTAGCCTAGGTCCATGGGATCCCAATCCCAACTCTTTTGAGAGAAAACCAAATAGTTTTGCTTAAGTATTTTTCACTGAAGTTCTACTTGAGATAGCTTATCCCTCTTGTTTCAAACAATCTTGAACTTAACACATTTCGAACCTTTTGTTGTCCATTTAGATTTTATGAATTCTATGTAGTTTTAAATCAACGACATCTTGACAACATGGCTCTTTTCTAACTTATTTGATTATTAATGTAACAATATTTTAAAGTTGTTTGATTACTTATCCATCATTTTCTACTTCTTTCACCTGATATTTAGCCATGATTGATTATGTGCTTACATTATACAAAGAAAGGCTAAATTTGTATTTTGGGTAGCTCAATTGGTTATAATGTCTTGCAATATTTATTTTATTTTAGTATTTGGGTTTTCCTTGTCCTTATTAGTTGAAATTTTTCTAAAATTAGATATTTGAATGTTGAAGACTATGTTGGTGTTTTTCTTTTAACATTTACCCATATTAATCCAACAAAGAAAATATGATACACGGAAAGAGGAGTTCCACCTCTTAAAATACAAGGGAGGGAATTCTAGGATATTTCCATGGCCCCTCCAATGTTAGTTGTTTTTCCTATAACAAGGAAAATGGATTAAGAACTCTACCCCTATCTTCAACATTGGTAAATATTGTTGTAAAACCCCCTTTATACCATATCAAGACTGTATCTGCCATATTATAGTTTTTTTCAAAAGGCTAGATGCCTATTAATATTCTTGATCTATGGTCTTTCATGTACTATATTTTTACAAATGAATTATTTAGAAGTTACCTCATATCTTGTATCCTTTGGCTAATCTTCGATATGTAATTAACATTAATTTTTATTTCTTCTTTGTTAGTAAGTTTTATGGTATTCCTTATGTCAATTTCCCATTTCCTACAATTCCCCCATTTCCATTTGTTTTTGCACACTATTGTGCTCTACAACCCCCTTCACATCACTATTTTGTGGGTTACCCTTGTATCCCTTTGTGTTGGTCTTGTCTATGTCGACATCCTTGAATAAGGTTGTGAACAATGTTCTTTTTTATTTCTCCATACTTCAACTATGAACCCCTTCTGACTTGGACAAATCTCAAACTTGCAAATTTGACACTATACATCTTCAAATTAGGAATAAAATGACAAAGAAATAAAAATCAAAAGAATGTGGAAATAAAACATATAATGAAATAATACAAATGAGACAACAATATATAAGGTTCACTTGAATTGGGCTACATCCATAGAGAAACAACCAATCCTTTTATTCATTTTTTCCATCAAAATGAATGGATTATAACCTATAGCACATTCACTACAACCACCTCCCCCCCCCCCCCTCTCTCTCTCTCTCTCACACACACACACACACACACAATACCCTCTCCTCAATTACAAAGATTTCTCAATTATACACAACCACAATACAATTCTCTCACAAAAAGAGGGTTTCCTTTTAAGGAGAAAAACCCTAACACAACAACTACTTTTAAATCTATGACATAATGAAAAATGGTCCACATTGACATATTTTGCAAGGTAATTTTTCCAGAAAATTATCTTCATGGGTGCTACCCTAAAATCCTCACTGGGGGGGCTTCAAAGAATTTTCACCAACGCTTTGGACCCCCCGATGAAAATTGTAGGGGGGAAATCCCCCCTATATCCCCCATCAATAATTAGGGTCCAAACACATCTAAAAACAAGACCCCCAAATCACGAAGATAATCAGTCTCCACAACCAACAATCTCCCTCTTAGATACTTTTTGGTGACCCATAGTCACATTGTGTTGTGCTACAATGTAGAGCAAGGGAACATCTAAATATGATTTTTAATTTTATGTTTTAAGTGTTTTGTTTTCTTTTAGGAAATTATGTATGAAAATACCAAGAGTTTAGAAATATATTTATGGGTATGTTTTCCAAGTATTTTTAGGTTTGGACTTCCATACACTTTGGGTTTGACATAAAGGTTATGAGGTTTGATGAGAGAAATTGAAAGCATGGAGAATAAATATCAATAAACTAAGATGATAAATTAGGAATCTATTCCTAGACTACTGACATCAAAGAAACAACTGATAAATTAAGAATCCAACTACATAATAGAACTTGAATTTATTCCTTTTAACTCCAACTCATGTGATAATTTACCAAAATAAACAAGGATACTCCATGTGACCTTGATAAAATTCACATAAATTAAAGGAAACTACTTTACATATTTTGGGTTAACTTTATTTCACACAATTATATTAGATTCCACACAAGCATCAAGTGTACAAACATGATTTTCCATGAAAAACTATGTAATTGTATTAATATCATGCAAAATTAAAATTAGAAGAGGGTTTGTAGGGTTACATGTGAACATACTATCATTGATTGCCCAAAATGTACTTCAAAATTCTTCCCTTACAATATCTTCAACATATCCTAACACTTTTTCCAACAATTTTTTTGGCAGAGTTTCAGTACATAAAAATCCTCCCTCTATTATGTCAAAATGAGGCATATATATAGGCTCTCTAGATCCAACACCTTGACCTAAATCCACTAGTGGTATTTAGTAGCCACTAGGAATATTTACAGAACAACTAGTAGTTTCATAACTAACTTCTTCTAGAAGTTTCCAGCTTTAGGGTGCTATAATTTTCCATATGTAGGGTTAGCCCAAACCTACCTTGGTTATCCAAACTGGATATAGTGGCCTCTTTCTTTCTCGTGTGCAAGTGTGTTGGCTAATAGAAGGGTGAATTACTTTGACTGGAGTGTTGATGGGGGTTGCCTTGGCTGAGATGATGCACGTAGTTTTGGTTGTGCTTGCTGTTGTTGGGGTGGCCTGGAGCTTGAGCTTTCCTTCATTTGAGATAACTGCGGTATTGTTCCTCCAAGGTTGGACTGTGTAGGTGCCATTTTAATGGCTAGCCTATAGAAGTCCATGGGACCTTTCCATTCTTTTTTAAACAGGATGTCACACATTTGTGCATCCAAAATGGCTCCATCTACATTAGTGACTGCTTTGTAATCCACTTGGCCTTGTTCCTTGAAAATTCTCTTTAATATGAACAAAATTTCAAAATAACCTACATAAAGGTTGACAAGGTCTCTTCCCTGTAGAGCGCACTATTCTTCTCTAAAGCCTTTTTTTATCATTTTTTATTTCCAATAAGCTCTTTATGAGAGAATATTTGGGATATAAGTTTCCAATCCAATAAAAAAATGGCGGGAATTTCTTTTTGTATAAGTTCTTGAATCTTTTTGTATCCTTTGTGATTGCTCCCACCTTATTATCTACCACAAGGTTTTGCTTCCTCTTCATATAGTTTTCTCTTTCATTTTCCCTAGATATATCAATATCTAATTTTGTGATATCTTCCTTAGACTGTGATTGAGGATATTTATTATTATTTCAATGTTGGTGGGGAAGCCTCCAATATTGTTATTTATTGTATTCATTTCTTTTCCATTTTGACAGTATCAATATTCTCTTGTAGTAGCTCCATGTGGTCCCAATTCTTGTCCACTATATTTATTATTCTTGTGAGGCCAAGAGTCTAACTCCATGAATCAATTGTGTTTTTGAATTAAGAGAAAACATAGATATACCCAAGGAGAGGGAGATTACTGGTATTGATCTCCCAATGTCTCTTCATCTTCAAACACCCTTTATTTTCTATTTACAATATTACATGATTTTTACTAATCCCAAAGACTAGTTGTCAATATTCCCCCCTTTAATTTGAATGGATGTTGATGAGTCCTAGAATTATTCTATATCTTTCAAACTTTTCTCTTCCAACCGCTTTGGTGAAGATGTCTGCAAGATTCTCATTTGTGGAATAATGTCGTAGGTGGATTGTCTTTGCCTCAACATGATGTTGAATCAGATCATACTTTGTATTAATGTGCTTGGTTTGATCATGGAACTTTGGGTTCTTGGCCAACTTTTTTGCAGAAGTCTTATTAATCAAAAGATGTTAGGCCCCTATACTACTAGCGTAACCCCATATTGTTGTTATTGTACCCCATAGAATCCCACTATCGTTATTATTGTGCCCTTACATTATTATTGTTATGTCGGATCTGATTATATTATGACCCCTTAGACTCCTATATATAGAAAGGACGTCTTGTCATGTATATCATCCAAGAATTGTTCATTTGTGTAATGTAAATGAGGTTGCCCCCTCAAAGGTTGAATTATAAGGTG
Source organism: Pinus tabuliformis (assembly GCA_031772625.1). Lineage (NCBI taxonomy): Eukaryota > Viridiplantae > Streptophyta > Pinopsida > Pinales > Pinaceae > Pinus > Pinus tabuliformis. The sequence continues at coordinate 75,498,017 of CM062819.1, read as the reverse complement.
TTTATCTTTCGTTTCTATCTTTTTGTGAGTTGGTTTCATAACATTTGGTATCAGAGCTTTGGATTCTAGGGTTTATCTGCTCCAAACAGGTCATCGTGGCATGTTCGCTATACCTTTTTGGCTACGAAGTTTTAGAAGCTAAAACAAAAATCCATTTGCAAAGCAATCGTTCTGAACATCGGGTCCAAATTTTAGATCTTGTCTCGCCATATTTTCGGAGATATGATTTGAGGAAGTTAGGGTTTTTGCAAGCTCCAAGATTTCATCGCAAATAGGTCATTGTGGAATTTCCGCTATAACTGTTTTTCTGTGTCGTTTCACAAGAAACAACCCATTTGATGCGAAAACTTGGTGAAGCTTGAGCCCAAATTGCAAATCTTGTTTTGCTATATTTTCGGATATACAGTCCAAGACATCTAGGGTTTCTGCAGGCTCCCAAATCACATCCCAAATAGGCGACCTTGGGAAAATCATGATAACTCTCTCTCGGAGCATATGATTCAAATTTTGTAAGAAGTGACAGAAAAAAGATAGACTGTAGTTTGTTGGGTATCAGTTTCAGAACCTAAGGTTGAAACAGTGACACATGGCGCTTCATACAAGTTCGCTCTACTGAACTAGTCTATAATCAGGTCATCGTGGGAGATTTGACATAACTCTTCTTTGTAAAATCCTATATTGATCATACTTGTGGGGTTAGAAAGAGGACTCAGAGGGCTACTACAGGACATAATTCCAAAACTTGGAGATCTAAAATTACAGAGTTACAACCATTTCAAGATTGAGCTCCTAAAATCAAGAAAAGGCGATATGAGGAAGTTTGATGGCAAGGATCCGGTAAATTGGATACTACATATGGAGCAATATTTTGATCTACATGAGGTGCAACTGTTACAAAAGGTACATATTTCATCTTCATATTTAGAACCAGATCAATGTTTATGGTATAAAGGGCTTTGTTCTCGTAAACCACTTGTTACGTGGTCAATTTTCATGGAGGAAATGATAGCACATTATGAGGATACAAAGAGAAACACCTTCTTTAGCCAATTGATAAATCTCAAACAAAAGTGTTCAATGGCAAAGCACATTGAGGACTTTCAAAAATTGAATATAAGGGAAAATTATATTCTAGAGAAGCAGAGGATTGATGTCTCCATAGGGACTTTAAAGGATAACATTCAACATGAGGTTCGTCTTTGGGAACCTAATTCATTGGAGAAGGAATTCAGGTTGGCAAGAAAAGTGGAAAGCAAAATTATGGCAACAAGGAAGTCTACCCCTCATAACTATAAATATGGAAGTGTTGTTTCTCCTAGCCTTCCACAACCTACAAGGTTGACACCACAACAATTGGAAGAAAAAAGAGCAAAAGGGATTTGTTACAATTGTGATAAAAAATACATTAAAGGTCATAAGTGTGCTGAGAAGAAATTATTTTACATAGATTATGAAGAGGAGGAAGAAAAGGATCAAGAAACATCAAAAGAAGAGGATATACATCAGGAACCAACCCCAGAGAAGGAAGAAATGAATTTGACCATATCTTGTAAAGCATCGGAAAGAATTACCACTCCTCAAACTCTCAATATAGAAGGACATATCAAGAAGAAAATGGTTCAAGAAGTGAAAGATCACATCGAGAAAGAAGAAATGAATCTGACCATATCTTGTAATGCATTGGCTGGAATTACCACTCCTCAAACTATCAAGATAGAAGGACATATCAAGAAGAAAAATGTTCAAGAAGTGAAAGATCACATCGAGCATCAAGAAATGAATCCAACCATATCTTGTAATGCATTAGAAGAAATTACCACTCGTCAAACTCTCAAGATAGAAGGACATATCAAGAAGAAAAATATTCAAGCAGTGAAAGATCACATTGAGAATCAACAACAAGTTCTCCAACTTTTAAAGGATAATGCCACTTTGGTGCAGAATCGAATGAAACAACAAGTAGATCAACATCGCAGTGAAAGAAGTTTTGATGTAGGCGATTGGGTATTTTTACGGCTACATATCAAGCAAGCTATTTATGAGAAGGCAATGTTGGAAATACTACATGCACTTAAGAAATGGTGACCTTACCTAATGGGAAGACATTTCAAGGTAAAAAAGGATCATGATAGTCTTAAATACTTTTTAGAACAAAGATTTTCTTCAAAAGAATAGAAAAAATGGGTCACAAATATGTTGGGTCATGACTTTGAAATCTTCTACAAAAAAGGGAAGCAAAATGTTGTTGCAAATTCACTCTCAAGAAAGGATGAGGATGTGGAAGTACTGTTTTGTGCTATTTCTATTATTCAACCAGATTGGATAAATGAAGAAAGAGATGAATGGAAGAACGCCGAAGAAGTGTGGAAACTCATTCAAAAGTTGTAGAAGCCCAGTTCAAACAATATTGCTAGAACTTGACAAGGAAGGAAAAATCATATTGGAACCTGAAGTAGTTTAAGAACCCAAAAGTCGACAGCTACGAAATCGATCAATTTTGGAGTATCTCATCAAGTGGAAGAACTTACCCGCTGAAGATTCCACATGGAAGGATGATAATTTTATACAGAAGCATCCAAAACTACTCAAGTGTTGAGGACAACACTTTTTGAAGGAGAGGGGCATGTTAGGAGCCTATACTACTAGTGTAACCCCATATTGTTGTTATTATGCCCCATAGAAGCCCACTATTTTTATTATTGTGCTCTTACATTATTATTGTTATGTAAGATCGGATTATATTATGACCCTTAGACTCCTATATATAGAAAGGAGGTCTTGTCATTTATATCATCCAAGAATTGTTCGTTTATGTAATGTAAAAGCGGTTGCCCCCTCGAAGAGGCTGAATTCTAAGGAATTTATCTTTATTTTCTATCTTTTTGTGTGTTGGTTTCATAACAAAAGAGGAGTTGAATGCACTTGTTTCTCCAGCAAATCTTCCAGAATTTTCCCGAGCCACACAATTTCCTTCATTGCTTTAGCTGCTGCCACATATTTTGCCTCAATTGTGGAATCTACAGGAACCGATTGTTTGTGTATTTCTTGTAGTCATTACTATACTCTATGTGTAATCAAATAGTAGTATTGAACCCAAACCATTACATGATTCAAATAGTGAAAAGAGATTTAACCTAGGGATGTTTCCTAATTTTATAGGTATTTTATAATGAGTACTACTATTATGTGTATTAACGGCTTATGACATATGTTTATACGAGTAAGTGATTTCCCTTATTAAGCTTAGATTCCATTGTATAACATACTTATTTGAAGCATGCCAACTCGACAACAAACCCATATGGTGATTACCCATTACCTATAATATTTTTGTGTTGCCCATGCGGAATCTCTTACCTTTTATTGCTTACCCCACTTGACTTGTTATGTTCTTACCTTCTAGTCTCATACCCACAACTTGGATTTCCACAAGATTGATGTAATGACTAATTTTTTACCCCCTCCCCTAGGGTTTTGGAGCAAGGATTTTTTCACCTTATGAAAAGGTTAGTTATTTTTTAGCTCCCACACCTTTTAGGAATGCATAGGCAAGGGGGCCACCATATCCACTATTTATTACCTGCTTAAGCATTTAGTTTTTTTTTATCGAATCAACCATAGATAGCCCCTTGCTTCCCATAAGCGAGTGTTGGATGCCATGGCTAGTCGTCTTACTTCTTTCTTGATCGAAGGAGGGTCAATCGCTTCGAATTAAACATTTTTGAGGGAGTGGGGACCTCTATTTATGTGGGTGGGGAAATGACAAGGAAGTTGTGATTATTGCATGAAGCTGGACGATTAAGGCACTTATTGCTGGATCAGACAAGTCGACGGACAGTCTAGGTTTTCATGCTTTTTACCCAACTCTAATTAGACTCCTCCCTAGAATTCCCTCTAAAACCTCATTATTTTATGGACTTAGACCCTCACCTTTTGTTTCATATGGAGGCAATTTTATAGATGTTCTTTCTTTCAAGTTTTCTCTTTATATATGTTATTTCTTGATAAATGTGATATGGATGGATCAGGATCTTCTTTACGAGCCTTCTTATTGAGCTTCTTTCTAACAATAATTGTTTTCTGAACGTGTTTCCATAGATATGCAAAGATGGAAAAACTAGCAAGTGTGAATCCAAGAAAAGCAGAAGAAGACAGATTGAGATCAATCACATTGTAAACTATTTTCCGATTGACTATATTCTTATTAATTGCATTTTAGATCATTCAACATTATAACTTGGTATTCAACATTTGTATTCACATAATATATAATATTAGATATATTAAATATATTTAAAATGAGCACATTAGTTATATGTTCAACATACTTTTTGTGACAGTGCACAACTGAAACCAACCTAGATCATATTAGCTTTGGATCTATCAAGCGCCAAGAGGGATCAAATCTCTTGAGGTGCAAAGCTTTCCTCAAGTTTTTCACTCAAAAAAGAGGTTTTGAAGTCAAGATATTTGATCCCTCTTGGCACTTGATAGATCCAGAGTTAACATGGATCTAGGCTGGTTAGTTAAATAGTCCAATCACCAACATCGTGTCAAATGTTTCTATATAGTATGCATGGTGATGCTAAAATTATTCATTATAAGAAGTTTTTTAGTCGAATTATTTACCCAAGCTATGGTGTCAAGCTCTTTTGTTTACCATTCTAAATTCCAACCTCCTATTCATATTATATATATTCATCGAGTTGCAACCATGACCTGTGTATCTAATCTTGTTGTTCCTGCAGGTTTGTTAGATTCACACATTGTAAATATGAAGGATATTATTGGAAAGTATGAAAGGACTCTCTAGTTGATAATGATTTGTTCCACTTCTCTACACTAAAGTCCAAGGTATTCATGGAACCTTAAAAAATAAAGGTGGTAATAGCCCTTCCCATCTTAAAGTAGAGTTTCAGGAGTTGCAGAAGTCTACATTGATGAATCTGTGAAACCTGCTTGTTTTAAGAACCATTGGAGCGGCCATGAAGTGTATTGAATTCCTGATAAGTCAGATGAATGGAGTATCATTATGGTTTGATCGAGAATACCTAGTACGTGCCAATGATATCCAGAGGTTAACAGGCCTGTATGATACTATTGCAAATGTTTCATCCGCCTTCCGCAATAACTTGAACTACAAATATCCAAATTGGGAAAACAAGAGTTTGTTAGAAATCTAAGGACATGAAGAATATTATAAGATTGGTTTTCAAAAATAAGATGTCTATATTCATGCCCAAAAAGTTGAATATAGACATTATTATTTTGGGCATATAAATACTTGGGAAAAAGTCATTATATTAAATTTACAAAGATATAAAGTGGGAACCAAGGGCATAAATCTAAATGTGCCCTTTTCCATTAATTCCTTTGATAAATAAATTATTGAGTAGCAAATTTATTTTTACATTAAAGGAATAATATGTGAGGGATTGGAAGGGGAAAATACCTTACAACTACCTAGAGGATGGAGAAAGCATTATTAATTAATATTTCAAGGATATTCAAATGGTGCATTTCCTAGATTTCATGTCTTTCCAAATTTTGTGTTTTCAATATTATTTTAGGTCCATGTGCCCCCATCCTAACTCTTTTAGGTGCAAATGAAATTATTATGTTCAAGTATTTATCTTTTAAATTTTATTGAAGTGGTATCAACTCTCTGGTTTTATATAATCCTGTCACAATTCATTATTTTAATTCAACTCCACAAAGAAATACTTAAATACTTAAGTCACATCATTCAACTTTTATAATTTCTAGTTGATTTCAAATCAACAAAATATTTAGTAGATGGCTCTTTTTCAACATGTTTTCTTATCAATGCAAACAATCCTTTAAAAGTTTTCGATGATTAATCCATCTTTTATACTTTTTATTTTCTTATAAAGCATGGTTGATTATGTGCTTACTTTATAGAAAGGATAAATATATGTTGTGGGTAGATTTGTTGGTTTTCTTATCAATGCAAATAATCCTTTAAAAGTTTTCGATGATTAATCCATCTTTTATACATTTTCTTTTCTTATAAAGCATGGTTGATTATGTGCTTACTTTATAGAAAGGCTAAATATATGTTGTGGGTAGATTTGTTGGTTATAATGTTTGGCAATATTTATTTTCTTTCATTTAATACTTGAGTTTGTTTGGTTCTTTTTAGGTAATGTTGTGTTTAAATGAAAACCTTTCAATGTTGAATATTATATAGGGGTTTGTTATTTGACATTCACTTATTTTGAGAAAAAAAATATATATTTTTTTTAAAGGAGTACCATTTATTAGAAAAATGAGGGAGGAAACTTTAGGATCTTTTCCATGACCCCTTTAATGTTGGTTTTTTTTCTATGACAAGTAAAAGGGATAATAAATTCCCTCCTTATCTTTGGCGCTAGTAAAATAATGTTATAAAAAACCTTTTAAGACCTTGTTTGTAGCTCCACTTGACCTTTGGGCTCTTGTCAAGAGCTTATCAACCACATTTGATATTTTTTCAAGGGTTGGATGCTCATGAGTTTTCTCGTGACAACATGTTCTATCATGCATTCAAAGGTTGCCTCATATCTAAAATTCTCTAGTGTCTTCACTAAGCAACTATGCTTCAATGATGTTTCTTCTTTATGAGGAGGTTTGTTGGGATTCCCTTTTACCAATTTCCCATTTCATATATCCCCCATCATCGTGTTATGTTTCACATCAATGTGCTTTGTAATACCCTTAATCATGTCCCCACCCCCTAAGTTACCCTTGCCTCCCTTTGCATATATTTTTCATATGGCGACATCTTTTCTTGCCTTACTTTGCTTGGGGTTTGCCTATGGCAACATCCTTGGAGGAAGTCATGGTTGATGTTATTGTTTTCTCCATTATTTTGCTATGAGCCCCTTTTAACTTGGATCAATATTAGAAACTACAAATTTGACCCCATCTCTTCAAACCCTAGCCCAAACCTTTTGTCATGCTCCATGTCTTCCAAAAGACATTAAAGATTAATCAATTACAACTCAATGGATATATCAATTTATATATCTATTATTAATTTATATGTAGTTTATCCTAATCAAACACACTTATTAAATAAGAAGAAAAAAATGACTTAGCATTTTGACAAAATAATTAAATCTCACACTGTTCAATTATAATAAATATTACATGATTAAAATAACATATACTTATTAATTAAATAATTTCTGAATAATATAATTTAGAATAGAATAATAAAATGGAAGTGTCTACCGAGACAAAGGAATTGCTCGGATGACCAAAAGCGGCGAGAATCTGGGCAAAACTTTTTCAAAAAATCTAACAACAATAGTGTTTGAATCATATTTTTGATGGTGGAAATGGATTCAACACCATCAAAAACCTCCAAGGCACCCAAAACCACCTTGAAGTTTGATAACTATAACTTGGATTTACAAAAATCCTTGCCAAATTTTATCAAAATATTACCATAATTTCCATAATTTTCAGAAAAAAAACAATTTGATTAAACTACGACTAATAAAATAAGTAATTAATCAATTTATTTTTATTTTATTTTTATTTATAAATTATAATTAATTTATTTTAAAAAAATATTTTAATATTTATTTACATTATATTTAAATATAAAATTAAATTGGTTAAAATTAATGAATTTGATTCTCATATAACTTTCTATATATTTTATTACCATTCAGAAATAAATGTAACGACACACCATCATCAATGAACATAAAACTTTCTGCTTGATTTTCTTAATCCAGATTTAATAAAATTCTAAAAAAATATTAAATATCCATCTCTAATGAATTATATAGTCATCTATCTCCATTAAATTATATGATATACACATAGGCATAAATTTATAAATATAACTTGAATGTGAGTAGGTGAAATGCATAATCTTATGTTATAAGAGTAACGTAAATGTAAGTAGGTTTGGAGGTCCACCAAATAATTTTTGTGCAGTGAGGAAATAAATCGAAAGGTATGGTCACCTTCATTTTATATGTTTTAATTTTAATTATTTTGTTCTTCCAGAATACGGGTTTTTATTTGTAAATTTTCTAAACATTTTTTTTTATATATATTTTTTTATATTTTTCCAAAATTATAACACACTACGCCAAAAGTGTTCTTTTTAAGTCAAATGTCTCATGGTCGTTAATGATTGCACTACATTTGGTCACATGAGCCCAAGAACTATAACATTTAAGGGCACCATTGTTGTTTTAAAGGTTTATTTTAAATGGTCAAAGGAGAAGAGTTTCATACTTTCTCCACAAGGATTACATTATATTCAACCACTAAGGCCATGAACCACAAGGTCTAAAGAATTGAGGGTTTCACTTTTCCTATAAAGATTTTTTAAATAGTTGTAAAGGTAAGAGGTTCATAATTTCATCCCATAATGGTAGTACACAAGAATTATGTTACATTTGGTCAATGAAACCCTGACCTATTACTAATGGTAAATTATATGTTTCATAGTTGTAAAGGAGAGATTTATACCTTCTCTCATAATGTTCACGTGTATAAATTAAATGCTTTCTAAAATATATCGAGTTATTCATTATCTTATTTTCCAGTTTTGAAATTGAAAAAGGAAATATTATTATTTTTAATATGGTACTATAATGAAAACATAGTTATTATTTTAGAATTTTAAGATGGGTTTATCAATTTTGATGTTTGTTAAATCAATTATTTGTCCGTCAAAATCTTAAATAGGTGGACCTTGGTAAAGACTTTTGGTTGTAAATGGAATTTACAAAATGGGTTAAAAAATACAAATTTATGGATAGTTGTAGTAGGGTTGGATGCTCATGAGTTTTCTGGTGACAACATGTTCTATCATGCATTTAAAGGTTGCCTCATATCTAAAATTCTCTAGTGTCTTCACTAAGAAACTATGCTTCAATGATGTTTCTTCTTTATGAGGAGGTTTGTTGGGATTCCCTTTTACCAATTTCCCATTTCATGTATCCCCCATCGTCGTGTTATGTTTCACATCAATGTGCTTTGTAATACCCTTAATCATTTCCCCACCCCCTGAGTTAACCTTGCCTCCCTTTGCATATATTTTTCGTATGGCGACATCTTTTCTTGCCTTACTTTGCATGGGGTTTGCCTATGGCAAGATCCTTGAAGGAAGTCATGATTGATGTTATTGTTTTCTCCATCATTTCGTATGAGCCCCCTTTAACATAGTCTCAAACCCATAACTTGGATTGCCACAAGCCTGATGTAATGACCAATTTTTTACCCCCTCCCCCAAGGTTTTGGAGAAAATATTTTTTCACCTTATGAAAAGGTTAGTTCTTTTTTAGCCATGAACTATAACTAATTGTAAATTATATGTTTCATAGTTGTAAAGGAGAGGTTTATACCTTCTCTCATAATGGTCACGTGCTTAAATTAAATGCTTTCTAAGATATATCGAGTTATTCATTATCTTATTTTCCATTTTTGAAATTGAAAAAGGAAATAATTTACAATTAGTTATAGGTCATGGCTTCAAAAAGGAGAGGTATAAACCTCTCCTTTTTGAAGCCATGACCTATAACTAATTGTAAATTATATGTTTCATAGTTGTAAAGGAGGTTTATACCTTCTCTCATAATGGTCACGTGCTTAAATTAAATGCTTTCTAAGATATATCGAGTTATTCATTATCTTATTTCCAGTTTTGAAATTGAAAAAGGAAATATTATTATTTTTAATATGGTACTATAATGAAAACATAGTTATTATTTTAGAATTTTAAGATGGGTTTATCAATTTTGATGTTTGTTAAATCAATTATTTGTCCGTCAAAATCTTAAATAGGTGGACCTTGGTAAATACTTTTGGTTGTAAATGGAATTTACAAAATGGGTTAAAAAATACAAATTTATGGATAAGTGTAGTAGGGAATTTTTTAAACAAAAAATTATGGATTGTTGTAAAAGGGGACTTTTTATAGTGAGAATAATAAATTTTATCTTTGAAAATTTTTACCCCCTCCCCCAAGGTTTTGGAGCAAGAATTTTTTCACCTTATGAAAAGGTTAGTTCTTTTTTTGCTCCCACACCTTTTAGGAATGAATAGGTAGGGGGGCCACCCTATCCACTATTTATTACCTACTTAAGCATTTAGTTTTTGTTGATCAAACCAACCATAGATAGCCCCTTGCTTCCCATTAGCGAGTGTTGGATGCCATGGCTAGTCGTCTTACTTCTTGCTTGATCGGACGAGGGTAAATTGATTCGAATTAAACATTTTGGAGGGAGTGGGGACCTCTATTTATGTGGGTGGGGAAATGGCAAGGAAGCTGGGATTATTGCATGAAGCTGGATGGTTAAGGCACTTATTGCTTGATCAGACAAGGCGACAGATGGTCTAGGTTTTCATGCTTTTTACCCAAATCTAATTAGACTGCTCCCTAGAACGCCCTCTGAAACCTCATTATTTTATGGACTTAGACCCTCACCTTTTGTTTCATATGGGGGCGATTTTATATATGCTCTTTCTTTCAAGTTTTCTCTTTATATATGTTATTTCTTGATAAATGTGATATGGATGGATCATGATCTTCTTTACAAGCCTTCTTATTGAGCTTTTCGTATGGCGGCATCTTTTCTTGCCTTACTTTGCATGGGGGTTTTCCTATGGCAAGATCCTTGAAGGAAGTCATGATTGATGTTATTGTTTTCTCCATCATTTCGCTATGAGCCCCCTTTAACATAGTCTCGGACCCATAACTTGGATTGCCACAAGCCTTATGTAATGACCAATTTTTTACCCCCTCCCCCAAGGTTTTGGAGTAAGGATTTTTTCACCTTATGAAAAGGTTAGTTCTTTTCTAGCCATGACCTATAACTAATTGTAAATTATATGTTTCATAGTTGTAAAGGAGAGGTTTATACCTTCTCTCATAATGGTCACGTGCTTAAATTAAATGCTTTCTAAGAATTGACCATCTAAGCCCATGAAACTTCTCACATCCCTCTACTTCTGAGGAGTAGGGACACTCTTTATGATAGCAATTTTATTTGTGTCCACTTGTAGTCCTTCCTAGCATATTGAATGACCTAGAAAAGTCCCTAAATTCATAAAGAACTCACACTTCTCAGGACTAAGGGATAGGTTCATTTCAACACACTTATTTAATAGTTTCCCTTAGTTAGAGAGAGCCTCTAAGAAATCACACCCATATGGAGTGAAATCATATGTATATATTTCTACAAATTCATGGACTAGCTCTACAAAGATGCTCATACTTGCCCTCTGAAAAGTTGCAAGGGAATTACATAATCCAAAAGGAAGGACCCTATAAGAAAAGGTACCCCAAGGACAAGTGAAGGTGGTTTTATCTTGGTCCTCTGGGCTGATCTGGATCTGATTGTAACCACTGAATCCATCTAGGAAAGAGAATAACTTCTTCCCTGCAAGACCATCCAAGACTTGATCAATGAAAGGTAGAGGGAAATGGGCTTTTCCAATGTCTTTCTTTATCTCTCTGTAGTCCACACAGATCCTCCATTTTCCATTCTTCTTTGGGACCAGAACTAGAGGAGACACCCACTCACTATCTGAGATGGGGTAAATGAACCCTGCATCCAACAACTTCTGCAATTCTTCTTTAACTATGTCTTTGAGGGTTGGGTTCATTCTCGTTTGAGGTTGGCACACTGGCTTACAACCTTCCTTGATGTAAATGTGGTGAGTACACATTAAAGGTTACACTCCCTTAATTTCATAATAAATCCAGGAAAAGGAATCCATATTCTCTCTTAGCATGTTTCATATATCCTTTTCTTGATGTGCAGAGAGAGGGGTTGATTTTCAATGTTTTAGCTAGACCAAATTCTATCCTCTTGACATGAGTAGGACTTGAGTCAGCTATGCACAAATTAGTCCAAGGGTTATCTTCAGATTTCTTTAATAACTCATCAAGATACATGGTGTTGGGGGACTGATTCGGGAGGATTTGATCAACCAAGTCATCTTCATCAGGTTTCCCCCCTCCTATAATAGAATTTAGGGTACAAATTTGGTAATATGTGGCATGGTATACTTCATCTTCCTCCTCCTCTTCCAACCAACCCTGCAACTTATGTAAGCATCAATAGTGGCTAGCCATGGCCTTCCAAGGATGAGAGGATAACCATTGAATTTGGTCTTAGGTTGGAGAACTAAGAAAGCAACAGGGTTTTCTTAGGAATCAATGGAGACCATCACATCCTCAAAAACTCCCTCAGGACCTATGGTGGATCTATCTGCAAGCTGCAAGGCTGTTGTGATCTTCCTTAATGATTCTTGGAGATTTTGTTTCAGCATCGTCTCCTTAATCATCACATTGATGGAAGCCCTGAGATCAATCAAGGTATGGGGGACAATGATACCATCAATGTGCACATCTACCACAAGACTTCCAGGGTCTAGATACTTCGGGAAAATCACTCTCCCCAACATTAAGTCAGATAGTTGTCCAATGAAATTAACGATATGGGTGTCTTTTTTTCTCCTCCTATGATTTTTGAAGCATTTCTCCTTGATTATATTGTTGTGTATGGGGACATCCTTGATAGCTTGAAGGAGTGGGATTTAAACACATAATTTTTTCAATTCACCCAGAAGTTTAGTCTCTTTTGGGGTGTGCTGGCGAGGATGGATTAGTCTCTTGGGAAAAGGAGATGGATTGGCTTGAGGAACACTCTCTTCCTTTTCCTCTTTAAGCTCCTCAGGTGGAGATGGAGGTTGGTTACATGGAAGCACTCTTCCATACCTGAGGTTGATTTCTTGAATTTCCACAACATAGGCAGGGTAGGATGTCTCTCGACTATAGACCTATTGTGTCTGCTTGTTGTTCGGGTTCATATTTGGCTGAGCATGCGTCTGAGGCTCCTTAGGCGGAGCAGGGTGAAGGAGTTGTGGTTGAGATGGTGGTGGAGGCAGTAAGGTTGGAGATTAGTTGAATGGGGGCCTCCACCCCTGTGATGGTGTATTCCATTGAGGTTGTCGGGGAACATATGGCTGAAATGATTGATTGGCAGGTTGGGAATGGTATTGGGGTGCATAAGACTAGGGAGAAGGTGTGGACCATGAAGGATGAGCAAGAGGACACCAAGGGGGAATGGATGCATTTTGATTGCAGTTGTAATATGAATATGGTGCCCCTTGCATGCCCTATTGGTATGGTCTAGGTCCTTGAGGCCTCCTTTGGTTGATATAGCAGAGTTGTTTAGTCACACCTTAAGTTCCTTGATACACAACTTTCAATCTAGGCAAATAAGGTGTTATGCTCTTAACCTGCAAAATAATACCCAGATACAGAATATGCGCAGAAAAGATACCCAGAACACAAAATATGCGAAGAAAAGATACCCAGAACATAGAATAGCAATGATTTTATTATTCAAAGAGCAATGTTCACATGCCTCTTCGAGGGGGCAACCTCCAATAGAGCAGAGCTCGATCACAAAATAAGACACGATGCTCCTCGCAGGGAGTCTCTATCCTTTATATATGACTCATACATGCGATACCACGGGTCAAAACCGTGATTTTTATTAATACCATCTATCTAATACTACGGCTACGGCCCATTTGCAACTAACTGTGGTCCCGTCATTAATTTCGGGTTAACCACTTACAAAATATGTGGGCTCTATTGACTCTTTGACTATGACATGATCCCAAGACATAAATAAGGGGGTTAGGGTGGGACCCTAACATGCCCTCCCCCTTAAGACTAGCTTTGTCCTCAAGGCTGGAGCTGCGGAAACTGCTGAAGAATAGTAACTGGTTCCCAAGTTGCATCTTCCGGAGAGGTGTCTTTCCATTTGACGAGGACTTCCTTAATCATGTAGCCACGCAGTTGCTTGTCTCTTGTGGTGAGGACCTGTTCGGGTTGAAGCCAGATTGACCCTTCGTCGTCCAGTTCAGGTAGACTTGTTTGAACTCGGCAATTGTTCCCAATTACTTTCTTGAGGCATGATACATGGAAAACTGGATGGATTTTTGTAGTAGGTGGCAAGGCCAACTTGTAAGCCACTTCTCCAATGCGCTGAAGTACTTGGTAGGGTCCGTAGAATTTTGGAGATAACTTCTGACAACCCTTGTCTTTGAGTGATGTTTGCTTATATGGTTGCAGCTTCAAAAAGACTTGGTCCCCTTCTTGAAACTGGCGCTCTGAGTGATGCTGGTCGACTTGTTGCTTCATGCGGTTCTGAGCTTGATGAAGATTCTCTCTAAGATGGTGAGCATGGTGGCGTGGTGTTGTAGGAGTTGATCCACTGCTTGTACTTTGGAGCATCCCTGGAGATAAGAAATAGGGGAAGGCGGAATTTGACCATATACTGCTTCATAAGGAGTCATTTTAGTAGAGGCATGATAGTTGGTGTTATACCACCATTCCGCCAGAGGTAACCACTGTACCCAAAGGTGTTGCTTTTCTGAAGTGAAACACCTGAGGTAGGTTTCTAGACATTTGTTGACGGCTTCGGTTTGACCATCCGTTTGCGGATGATAGGAAGTGCTGAGTTTTAGTTGAGTGCCCTGTATCCTGAAGAGTTCTTGCCAAAAATTACTGGTGAAGATCGGGTCGCGATCAGACACAATAGAAGTGGGCATGCCATGTAGTTTGAATATCTGATCCATGAAAGTTTGCGCAACCAAAGTTGGTGTAAACGGGTGGGGTAGGGCACAAAAATGAGCATACTTTGACAAGCGGTCCACCACCACCATGATGACTGACTTGTTCCCTGATTTTGGAAGACCTGTAATGAAATCCATGGAAACCTCTGTCCAAATTGATGTCGGAATGGGAAATGGTTGTAATGTGCCTGGTGTGTTGACGGTTTCTCCTTTGTGGCGTTGACAGACATCACATTCTGCGACAAAAGTAAGGATGTCCTTTTTCATGCCGGTCCAAAAAAATGATCTTCGGGTGCGAGCATAAGTTTTCTGAAAGCCCGAATGTCCTGCAATGGGAGATGAGTGCAATTCGGCCAATATGCGACTTTTGAGGGTTGATGTTGGTGATACTACTACTCTGTCCCGGTAACGAAGAATATCATCCTGCTAGGAGTAGCCCTTGATGGAATTTGGATCAACCTGCAATTGAGCAATGAGTTGGGATAGCCCTGGGTGTGAAAACCATTCTTTGCGAGCTTCTTCAATCCATTCTGGAATGGGGAGGGAAATTGCTAGCAGAGTACTTTCTTCCTCAAATTGGCGAGATAATGCATCTGCTACCCTATTGTCTTTCCCTTTCTTGTAAATGATCTCATAATCATATCCCAGCATTTTAGCTAGCCATTTATTTTGTTGTGGGGAAGATAGGCGTTGCTCCAGAAAATATTTAAGACTGTGATGATCTGTTCGGATTTGGAAACGTCGCCCCAATAAGTAAGGGCGCCAGGTGTCGACTGCATGTAAGATGGCCATCATTTCTTTTTCATAGGTAGATTGGCCCATATTCTTCCCACTTAGTTGTTGGCTTGTGAAGGCCAAGGGTCGCCCTTCCTGTATTAAGACTGCCCCAATACCTGTCCCTGAAGCATCACATTCAATGACAAAAGATTTGTTGAAGTCAGGTAGTGCTAAGACTGGAGTAGAACACATGGCGTTTTTGAGGGCTGTAAATGCCTGTTGGGCTTCCTCATTCCAGAAGAAGGAATTTTTCTTTAGGAGTTGAGTGAGGGGCTTCGCTATGCGGCCATAGTTGCGGACAAATTTACGATAATAGCCGGTGAGTCCCAAAAATCCTCTTAAGCTCTTCAAGGTCTTAGGTTGAGGCCATTCTTGCATTGCCTGGATCTTTTTGGGGTCCACCTTGACACCTTCCCGCCCCACAATGTGGCCCAAATACTCAACTTCTTCCATGCCAAACGAACACTTGGACAATTTGACAAATAATTTATGTTGGCGGAGCAGTTGCAAGAGTAGATCTACATGGTGAAGATGTGTAGCCCAAGTGCCACTATAGATGAGGATGTCATCGAAGAAGACCAGGACAAATTTCCTGAGATATGGTTTAAGAAGGTGATTCATAAGGCTCTGAAAAGTAGAAAGGGCATTACAAAGACCAAATGGCATGACCAAGAACTCATAATGGCCTTCATTAGTTCGGAACGCCGTCTTGGGAATGTCGACTTCCTTCATGCGAATTTGGTGGTAGCCTGAGCGATGATCCAACTTAGTGAAGAATTGAGCCCCATTGAGTTCGTCCAGCAAATCGTCAACCACCAGGATGGGAAATTTATCTTTGACTATCAACTTATTGAGGGCCCTGAAGTCGGGACACATCCGCCACTCTCCGTCTTTCTTGAGCACCATGACCACTGGGGATGAATAAGGACAAACGCTGGGACGAATGACACCTGCTTCCAAAAGTTCCTTGATTATCTTTTCTATTTCATTCTTTTGGGTGAATGGATATCTGTATGGCCGCACGTTTGGGGGTTGGGCCCCTGGAACCAATGTGATGCTATGATCATGTTCCCCTCGCGATGGTGGAAGCTCCTTAGGCTTGTCAAAGACCTGTCGATGTTTATTTAAAATTTGTTGCATCTCAGGATGAATTTGCAGGGACTGGGTTTCAACGACCTGGATGGCATTGAATTGAGCTACCACGCCATGATTGCCCTTTTTTAACAATTTTTCCATCCTATGCGAGCTGATGATCGAGGGGGCTCCCGCCTGGAGGCCACGGAGGGTATATGTGTAGTTGTTTTGCTTAAAACTCATATATAACTCCTGGAAATCCATTGTGATTGGCCCAAGAGTGCGAAGCCATTTAGCGCCGAGGACAATGTCGCATCCGCCCATATGGATGGCAAACATGTGTGTTTTCAACTGATAATCCCCCATTTGAAGTTTGACATTTTCGCAGCGGCCTTCACATTTCATTGTGCCCCCATCCGCGATTTGGACTTGGAAGTTAGAGACTACGTGTACAAAACAATGCACTGCGTCGGCGACTTTTTGATGGATGAAATTATGGGTACTTCCACTATCAATCAAGACTACTACTGGGCGATGTTTAAGAAAACCCCTGATTTTGAGAGTTTGAGGTGAAGAAATTCCTGCCAACGTATTTAGCGAAATAGCTGGTTCGTCAGATACCATCTCCTTTTGGTTGTATTCTTCTATCGCCTCAGGTTCCTCAAGTGGTGGATCTTCCTCGGTTGAACTGTAGTTAGTGGCATCTATTTGAAAAAACTTGGGCTCCTTGCATTTATGACCAGGGGAATATTTTTCATCACAGTAGTAACATAGTCCTTGCTTCCTTCTTGCGGCCATTTCCTCAGGTGACACCTTTTGGACCTTAAGTGTCTGAGTCGTGTTGTGAGCTTGTGGGGGACAACCTTTAGTGGGGAAATTGGGGCAGCTGTATTGGGCTGTTATGGCACGTTCCACCTTACGAGCTACCTGGCAAGCCTCCGTCCACGTGGGAGGGTGGTGGAGTAGAACTTGAGCTTTGATGGCTTCTTTAAGACCACTGATGAAGCATTCCGTGTAGAACTCATCTGAGAGACCCTGAGTGCGGAAGGCTAAGGCTTCAAAAGCGGTGATATATTCATCCACTGTACCCGTCTGTCGGAGCTTAGTGAGACGTCCCAAAAAGGAGTCTTCCTGTTCATAGCGATCTCGAAGAGCTTTGGTAAATTGGGCCCAACTCTGAAAAGGTCCACTGCGACGTTGATGCCATTCCGCCCATTGCCATCGTTCATTGTCCAAGTACATGGTCCCCACCATAAGCTTAGTCCAATCATCTAGGAGACGATTCAATTTGAAATACTGGTCCATTTGTGCTAGCCATGCGGACGTGTGAGAACCGTCAAATTTCTGCATATCCAACTTGGGAGGTCGCTGACTGGGTGGTGAATGGGTGTGCCAGACATGAGGAGAGTGGCTAGACTCACCCTCATGGTGTTCATGGCCATTATATGGTTCCTCGAGGGTTGGCTCCTTGCCCTTATCGAGTGCTTGCCGTACCTGGCTAGTTAGTCCGCCAATCATATTTTTGAGTTCGTTCATATCTGCTTCAATTTTTTCTAGCCTTTCATTGGCCATCGCTTGAGCTCTAGTTTCTACCATACACCAACTTGATGAAAAATTGGGACCGCCAAAATTTTTTTTTCTAATAAATTGAATGGTACCACCTTGCTCAACTCGCCGTCCTGATTCTGATGGGCTAGATCACCAATAAGCACCCCGGCAGATCTCAGACTTTTTTTTTTTTTGGAAAACTCCTAACGGAGTTTTACTCCTTCTTTATCAATATTGCAGTCGCCAAATCCTCAAAATGTCAATGCTGCCAAAAGTTCTGCGAAAAGTAGACCTCGGTAAAGGAACCCTTCTCAACAACTCCGATCTGGTGGATCTGAGAGATCTGAATGGTGGCCAACTACTGCTGCGGATCTGATGGAGCTGCAGGACTGATGTCTGCTGCTGCGGCATGTCTTTGCACACACGGATCTGGAATAGATGATGTGTGATCCCCCGATAGAAAATGGAACTATGGTCTAGAGGAGTGTCAGGTGCTACAGATCGCAATATACATAAGGGTATAACAGTAGTACTCAGCCCAATGTTTCAGGGCTCTAACTAAGGAGGATTGACCGTACCCTTAGTCGTACAACCCGACTACCCTATCGTACGGGCGAGTAATCTCTCCGAGTGCTATTCTCGGTGTACTGTAGCCACAAGACGGCCGAAGGTTTATCTATGGCGAGGTTTCAAGGAGCCTAGGGGGCTTCCTATATACCCAGAGGGTACGTGGAAGACAGTCCGTCCGCGGTTCTGTCTAATGCGCTACTACTCGAAGGGGTACCCACAGGGGTTACAAGGGAGTCCAACAGACGTGACCACCTCTTGTATTTCCTGCGTGCATGTCTCCCCAAATCCGCAGGTTTATGCGCTTAACGACAGATCCTGTGGTTTAAAGACGCCGGAACACGTCTCTAGCTAAAAAAAAAAAAAAATTGCTAAAAATTGGAGATCCCACCAAGCCCTGGAAAGTGCTCTGATACCACTTGTTATGCTCTTAACCTGCAAAATAATACCCAGATACAGAATATGCGCAGAAAAGATACCCAGAACACAAAATATGCGAAGAAAAGATACCCAGAACACAGAATAGCAATGATTTTATTATTCAAAGAGCAATGTTCACATGCCTCTTCGAGGGGGCAACCTCCAATAGAGCAGAGCTCAATCACAAAATAAGACACGATGCTCCTCGCAGGGAGTCTCTATCCTTTATATATGACTCATACATGCGATACCACGGGTCAAAACCGTGAGTTTTATTAATACCATCTATCTAATACTACGGCTACGGCCCATTTGCAACTAACTGTGGTCCCGTCATTAATTTTGGGTTAACCACTTACAAAATATATGGGCTTTATTGACTCTTTGACTATGACGTGATCCCAAGACATAAATAAGGGGGTTAGGGTGGGACCCTAACAGAAGGTCACTTGTCTGTGGAGTGGTTTTCCTCATAGACCAAGTAGAAATCTATAATATTCAATGGAGATTCATTTTTAGGGTGCCTCCTAATGCATCTAGGGAAAAATAAATCTAAGGCTATTTTTGCTTCCTCTTGCTTCCTCTTGATATGCATGGTGTCCATTTGTAGAGCAAGGGTATTGAACATTTCACTCTTAAATTCCCCCAACATGTTTCCAATTTCACTTCTGATGGATGTGTTGGAGGAGGATGAGCTTACCAAAGCTTCACTAACCCTACCCTTTTTTTTGGCTGCCCTAGAATGATTTTTGAAAACTGTCTTGATATCATCATAATATAACTAGTAGATGTCCCCTCTAGACAACATGTTTAGGGTTTCCAGGATATCTTACCTGATCCCTCTAAGAAGGACTAACTTGAGTGATTCAAGATCGAGGTTGTATTCGGTCCTTTTGTAGCTAAGTTGGAACCTTTCCTCATAATCTTCCAAAGATTCGTCATCACCCAAGGTCATTCTCAAGATTTATTCTTTGGTATCGTTGTACCTACAATAGTCCCTATACTTTCCATTGAAGGATTGTTGCATCTGAGCCAAGGTAGTGATGTTGTCCCCAAGTAAACCAATGAACCAGCGCAAGGCTACATCCTTAAGGGTGGATGGGAACAATTTCAACTTATAGTCATTAGAGGTATAATCATAAGTTCTGCAGATGACAACAAACTCAAACAAGAAGGTATCAGGGTCTTCTAAGGTTAATCCATGGAAGTGAGGAAGGGAAGAGGAGCTTATGTTTTTCATCCTAGCATCTCCATTAGTCTCTCTAATGGGAAAATCACCTTCATTTCTGTTTTTAGCCATGTTGTAAGTGTGTGGAAGGGTTTCTTCTTCTTCTTCCCCAATAGGCTCTTCAAAGATCTATGTTTGTTCACCTAATGGGTCCTCTAGTTCCCCTGCAGTCAGAGAGGGAAGCTGAAAGCCACCAAAGAAGAGGGAAGGTTGGTTGTCTGATGGTGTGGGGATATTTGGAATTTTTTTCCTAAATTGTCTCTACTCCTATGAGGCATGAAAGAAATGTTCTTTTTTTATAGGTTTTTTTCCAGAATTACTTGCAAAATAGAAAGAAAGAAGAAATTGCAACTATCTATTGAATGAAAAACATAAAGAAAGCAACAATTGCAACTATTTACTGAATTTAAAATAGAAAGGAAAGAAGAAATTGCAACTACTTACTGAATTTAAAACAAAAAGGAAAGCATAAATTGCAACTACTTACTGAATGTAAAACAAAAAAGGAAAGCATAATTTGCAACTACTTAGACACCTCCCCGACAAAGATGCTAAAATGTGATGAGCCCCAGTGCTGCAGCAAGGATGCTACAATTCCTAGGGCTACCAAATTTACTTTATCAACACGGGTTTTGTACAAACTTGGAGGTGATAGTGTTGTATGCACAGTAGATGCAATAGTCTACCCCTGTCACTTCTCAACTCGGGCTATAAACCACTAGCCTTTTTCAAACCAGTCTTCTATTGACTAGAAGGAGTCTGACTACTGACAGTGAATGTAAAGCTATCTTTAATGTAGAAATTAAATGCTTACCTATTTTAGGAAAATGAAAGTGTTGAATGGAAAGTGCTATGAAATGACATGAAATTATCTAGCTAAGAATTGACACACATTACTTGCAGAAGAGAACTAATCTAACCTTGCATTCTATCATCTAGCTATCTAGACTAAGTAGGCATGGAAATTATCCTAACACTGCTATGACTGATGTATGCATGCACTAGCTATCTTCTGTTAAAATTGCAGAAAAAGAGTCTTTTGATTTTCAATTTAGAAATGTAAATGCTAAGCTAAACAATCTGATCTTTTGTAGGGGAGAAAGGCATGGAAAAGCTGGTCCAAAATGGCATTGAGGGGCATGGAAGTCAAGTGGAGGGCCTACCCTATGCTCATATCAACATTTCTTCTCAAAATAGGCTAAAACAGGCTACTACAAGGTTTCTTGTAGTTACTACAGGATGTCCTAGTTTACTACAAGATGTCCTAGTTTTCTACAAGAAACTAGCTGAAGGCTATAGGAAGGTAGGGAAGGTGAAATGAAGTACTGGGAAGATGTCTAATGGTGGAATAATGTGTAGGGAAGATGCACAGTTCCCAAGGTTCATCCCAACACTTCAAGATGGTTAGATTTGCTCAAGGTGGCTGCCCACAGTGGCTATAAAACAAAAATTCAAATTAGAGGATGGTAGGCCTTAGAAATAGGTGGAGAAGGCGTAGATGAGGCTGGTGGAATGAGTTCCTCTCCGTAGATAAACTAATTCTGCAACAACACATGCTCTTCTTTTCATTTATGCATAACTTCATACAAATATGGAAAAGATTAGTTGAATTTGAGAAAACTGATTTATTGATGGCTAATGATGGAATGAAATGCCTTCTTAAACTACAACAAACTCAAGAAAAAAAATTAAAATTGTAGGTGCTTCCAAGAAATTATAGACAATGATCTATTTAACAAGGAATCCTAAGCCGTGCAATGATCAAAAGATAAATTTGTTTTTGAGGCTATGAGAGTGGGGCTCTCAAACCATGATCCCATGAGGGAGATGAGGAAGAGGCCACTGTCACAAGATTTTCTGATGTAATCTCTTTCACTACTGTACCATTGATCTACTTCTTCAACTAAGGGAAGCAAAACTAAACAATCACTCAAATACTTGTAAATTAAACAAAGCAGGAATAACTTCAGCAGTTAACTATGATTTTAACCTACGAATACATGTACAAAAAGAGGAACTTCTACAGCTAGGGTTAGGCCCTAACCCAAAAGCTTCAGCCCTCTGAGACAACTCAATGTTCAATCAAGGTAAACTTTTTCATTATGATCAAAATGTCAAAAATAACATTAGAGTAACAATCACAATGTCTGAGCTCCAAATTGCCTCTTGGCTACAACACAAAGTCAAATACTAATGGAGCCCTTGGCCTTCTTATTTATACAAATTGAAGCTACCAACAACTTCCTAAAAATTAGGGAGGCTTGGCTCCCAAACTAGAGATTGACTTATCTTCAATTGTCAATGTCTTGGCTACCAATGACCTCGGTTGGCTTGGCTTCTTGTAACTCTGAGATGATGAGATCTGGTGGAGGAATCTTTGAATGATTGAGGAGTTAAGGAGGGAGACCAAATCTCCTAAAGTCCCTCTTAATTGTCCACTTCAACTTAAATTAGCCCAAAACTGCTTCAATTCCTCCATTTAATACATATTAGGCTATATTATATAACATCTCACCTTTATCCTTTTCACTAAGAAAAATATAATAAAATATGTAAAGAAATGTGAGAAAAGTTGATTTTAATAAGCTAGAGAGTGGCATTAAGACCCATATAATTTACTTATTAATGAACCTCATCAACAACCAGTAACCATCCAGTTCGTATTTGGGATTCTACATCTAGTAAACATCATGATACATATGGCATTAATCCTTTGGGAACAAAATTATTTGGTGGATACACTCTCAAAGTCTTTAACATATATCACCTTGTCATGATTTTGAACATCACTCAACTCTTCCTAGTACAAAAGATAGGAGAGCAGGGGTGGAAACTATCTCTACACTCAAGAACGTAAGAATCCTTATAGTTTGTGATGGGACGTGCAAAATACAACTATTTTTTTGTCACAGCTCTGCAGAGAATTCTAATCAGCAAATAATCTTTGATATCAATCCTCATGGGTGGCATTTAAGTACTGGTGGGAAGGATAGACAAGTGAATATATATGATTTTGCAATCTGAAGAATGGATTACAAACCTTTGGGTTGTTTATGAAATCATTGTGAGCATAATATAGGATTTCCTCTAAATATAAGAGAAAAAAAATTCCACCAGAAGAAGTGCGCTTAGTATGAGTAAAGAAAATAACAAAATGGCATGGACATGACAGGTTTGGACGAGATTCAAGTGAAGAACTAAGAGGGAAAAGTCACCTAGCTACAGTTATCTACACAGTGTTTATGAAGTATTGATGAAAATTTCAAAGTCTATCGATAGTAGTTGGATTAAATGATCGAGTTTAGATGAATGCTCCATCTCATTCGACGATTATGATGTCTATAGACATAGTCTGTCTCATAGAGCAGTGCAACTATACATTAGGAGAAACGTTACGCTGAGATGTTCACAACGTTTGCTACATACAGATGAGGACCTGTGGAGTAACGGTCTTGAGCAGAAATATATACGTCAAAAATTCAGAATCTGAAGCGTTATACAGTTTACCATTAGGATAAGACAAAATCTATGGGCAGAGAAAATTTACTGTAGTACATTATAGTACGTTATTGTACGTTATGCTTCGTATACGATGCCGCCAAGAGCATCTCATTCTTCATGCCGATGCATCTAGTTCAATATCAATACCATGTTATATGTGTCACATAGCGACAAATATGAATGAACGTTATATTGTTTGGTTTGTTGCTCAACCAAATCAATTGTTGTTGTTGCTTTTCAAAGTGCATATCCATGGTAAGTTGATACATTGTTTGGAATTAGAACTACGTGAGGCCCTCCAAGAGGAAGGGGGAAAACAAAGTGAAACCACGTAGGAGGGGCCATATTGGTAAGTTGATACGTTGATACCATCAATATTTGTATACAATACCAATGCATATAGTTTCATTTTCATTTTCACTCAATCGAAAATATATATACATAGCATGTCTGATCTCTAGAAAGTGTTACACAAAATCTCTGCCAAAACAAGGACGTAAAATAATTTCAAAATATACAATTATGTACTCAGTCAGTAGATGGCAGAACAGAGTATGTAAGGAGAAATTCAATATGACAAGGACGTTCCATGAATTGTTATACAGTCACCACTACACACCCTGAATGCGAGAGTTACATGTTGGGTTGATACTCTGAATGCGAGCGTTACATGTTGAGGAAAACTATGTCTTCAACCTATGTAGTAAACGCCAGTGAGTGCTAGAGAATGTTAGGGAATACAAAATAATTCCAAACATCATTATATGTCAAATTATAGCGGCCTACATGTCTCATGTAGAAGAAAAATTGGAGCATATTCAAACAAATGTAGTGCATCATCTCGTTACTGCGCATACCCAAGAGGAGTCTGCTACAACTCATAATGGAGTCTACGTTGGAACTCTGCTCTTCTTGACGCCAAATCCAATCTCTTCAATGCTCATAATTTTTATAGTTGGACTTGAATCTTTTGTCTCTCTCCACTACAACTGGAAGTGGAGGAGTCGATTCTAGAAACATAGATGAACTGAAGAAGAAATATTGAAGGATTTTATTCATATTATGGGCTCTAATGCATTGCATTAATGGAAAGTCACCTATCAATTTCATGGCATCTCTGTTGGCGTTAAATTGTATCGTTTCCCACAAATTACATGAAACCACATTGCATTGAGAACTTGAAAATATCAACATGTAGATTGTTTATGCTAGCGTATGTATTATTGAGGGTGTATATTTTATTCTCATGAAGCAACGTTCTTATTATCAGTGATTCGTTCATATTATTTCCTGTAATAACTTCTGTTCTTGAACTAAAGAACGTCGTGGCCTAAAGGCGGGACATATACAATTGAAAAATCGCACTTCACTTCACTGCACTACTGGGTTTTACATAAGAATGATCCACAAAACTTGGAAAATCCAAGGCCATCTCTCCTTTTCATTCATGCCTTCGGTGTAGACGGCCTCACAAGATGGGATACCTAGATATGCACTCTCAATATGACGATGTTGAGTAACGTGACTTAAGGACGAGCACATATGTTCCTTCACATCTTGAGGCGGGGTACACTTGCAAATTGATTGCAATTACAGTGGTGATATCGATCACAATCCTCTTTATCATTGACTAAGAGAAGCGAATGGAATTCCTATCAGCGACAATGTTATAGTGACCAACTCAAGGAGTAGTAGTGCGATTTGCAGAGGTTATGATTAGGATGTGGATACTCACAGTTAGAGCAAACTATTTGTTTTTGGTCTTCAAAAGAGGGTTGGAGCTTGGCAAAGTTAAATTATGGTTGTTTTGTTGTGTTTCTCTAACATGGGTGATGTTAGCCACATCGTTTGTGCCATATACATATATATATATATATATTATGTTTAGATATATATTGCGTCTACATTGGATATATAATGTGTAGCTTACAATTCTTCATTGCAACTTTCAAGCCATAGAGCAACGTTATATCATTGTGATTGGAGTAGGGTTTTATATATTGTCATTTTCCAACAATGTTTTTTTATAGATTGGAAGCATTTAATGGTTGTTGACGGTGATAATATAGCATTCATATTATTCAACAACAACAACATTAATAAAAGTGGTAAAGCATTATGTATTGTGTATATGCCAAGAATGATGCAATGATTGCCTTCGACAATGATACTTTTGGTCATTTTGCAATATCCACGAGTATGGCATAGTCTACACCAATGCAACTGGACATATTCGATCATTTATCACTGTCTTTCAAATGAAAATGCATATTTGTACTCTATGTTGATGAGGGGATATTTTGTTACAAAATTTTCCATAAATTTCACCACAATCCAAACCTTTGTAGCAATAAGAAACCACAACTTCATTGTGCCTCTCCTTTATAAAGACACAGTTTCCATCTACCAAAGGAAGAGTCATGGCTTCCCTCAGCCAAACTGTAAAGAAGAGTGACAAATACAACAGGAAACGTAGCAACAACATGATGGGCTGGGACCTTGAAGAAGGTGATCTATCATGGAAAGCTTGAAGAAGACTCATATTTTGAGGGATTCACAAAAATGGATACAGTATTTGAGCACGATTATCTTCCTGGCTTATCCAAGGAAGAGCATGACAAGGTTGCAAGAAGTGAGACAATTGCAATTCTATTGTCTAAGATAGTAAACATTTTCCTTTTCACTGCGAAAGTATATGCATCAACAAAGAGTGGCTTGTTAGCCATAATTTCTTAAACTCTGGACTCGCATTTGGATCATTTGTCAAGTTTTATTCTTTGGTTCACTGCATTTAAGATGTAGTTTCCAAATCCTTACCTTTATCCCATTGGGAATTTTGGTTTTTTATTAAGTCATGGTTAGGGTTTTGTTGTTATGGCTCTGGTTGCAGATATTGTTAGAATATATTTGATAACTTATATATAAGGAGGATGGTTTATCTTTATATGGTGACAAATAACATTGGGTTATTGGAATTATGGTTTCAGTTACTCTTGTAAAGTTGTTCCTTGTAATCTATTGTCGAAGTTTTACTAACTAAATTGAGAAGGCATATGCTCAAGGTCATTTCTTTGATTTGGTCACTAATGCAATTGGGTATAAGTCACTTATTAGTGCACTAGCACTCATGAATCTTCCTAATGAAGCAGAGGAAATATTGACTGAAATGTGAACTTCTAGCTATAAGCCATCTCCAAACGAGTTTAAGTCTATTATTTATGCCCATGGAAGATGTGGTCCTTTCCAAGAAATGGAAGGAACTCTTAACTTATTGGAGATTTGTCGCTATCTAGTTGATACAGTAACCATAAACGTGATCCTTAGGTATTATGGTACTTAAGAGGAATTCAAAAGAATTAAGACATGGCTTAGAAGAATGCAAGTTGATAACAATGATTTGTCCATCAGGAGATATAATGCAATTGCAAATTATTTCCCTATTCTTGTATTCTTTGCACTTTTACACGAGGATGTTTCCCAATATAATGTATTTCTCATGCATGCCATGATTTCCTTACAAAGTCTTATCTCAACAATATTCTTGCAACATTTTATAGAGAGTTCTCACAACAATATTTTGTAGCGCTCTTACAATGTTGAAAATTTTTGAAGCGTATTTGGAGCAATGTTTATATGTCATTTTGGAGTAGCATTCATTCAATATGGAGGAACCCTAATAAGCCATCTAGAGTGGCATTCATTCAATGATAGTGTCAACATTGTTTATGCAGAACAAGACATTGCAGGTTATAGAGCATTAATGCAATGATGACAACTACAATAAGACTCTTTTATAGGCTACAAGACATATGTAACCCCCTTGCCATTGATGTCAAAGGGGGAGGTAATTAGAGGAAGGAAGATACTTCACAGACTAAAAGGGGGAGGACAAATGTGTTTCCATCAATGCCAAAGGGGGAGATTGTTGGCAATATTGTCATTGATGGAAAAGGAGCAACACAAGAAACAACAATAAAAAGAAGGCAAGGTATGTAGGAGTAAGGACAAAGGAGCAACAGATACATTAATGGTTTGATAGAACATTGATGTTGGCATGTTGATGGCTTGATGCTTGGATAATCTTGCAGAGTTTGTTTAATGAAGAATTTGTGGTGACACTAATTTGTTGTTAAGGAAAGACTCTAAGGCAAAGAAAAAGATGTTGCAAATATTGTTGTGATGCATTAATGATAAATATTGGTATTTGATGTTGGCATTAGGTTGATGCATTTAATAATTACATTTGACTAAAATTAATATTGGATGGATTATTTATTTTTGTGTTCTAATATTCAAGACAGGAAGAGTTTGGAAACAAATGAGTGGAAGGCAAAGAGTCAAGCCTATTCACTTCATATTCCTATGTGGGATATAGACATCCAAAAAAATATCTTTATAAAAGATGTGATTTTGGAAGGAATTTGTTATCGGGAAATATAGTGTCTATGCAGAGCTGCTAGTCCCACTAAGGCTGGTAGCTACCTTAGAAACAAACAAACTAAAACTACTTTCGTTTTCCTTTATGAGAAATAGATAAGAGGGGAATAAAGGAGACCAACCTCTGTCTTGTGCTTGGTTCCTTGCTTGATTCCCTTCCCTTCTGATAGATCTTTGCTACTCGCTTCCTCGTCTACCTAGCTTCAAAGAGCACCTGTAGAATCAAAGCAGCATAACACTATCCAAGAACATAGATCTATTATCATAAACAATATAGGACCATATATATATTGACCACACAAATGCATATATCATCAATCATACAAGAATGTGGAGGAAAACTTGAATAGCTTTATTAATAATCAAGAATAGCAAAGAGGATTACAACCAATTGTTCTGACCCAACATCATCCTCTCAGCAAGAAAGCCCTTCTTCACCTCATGAAAATCTTAGATCACCCAACACTATGATGTTGCACCAAGAAACCAGTAGCACTTCCTTACAAGATACAAAATTCCAGCCTCTGGATCTCTGGGATGAGGGATCCATATATAGATGTTTGTAAGGGGGGTGAGTCAGCTTTTTAGATTTGATTAGTGTCCTCTCTCTGATAGTTCTTGAATCCACTTGGAGATTCATGATCTCTTACTCATTCCTGGGCGAATGCAAAGAGACAAGTGTCATAAGAGAAGTTTCTGGAAGATTCCATGATCCTCCACCTTGCAGATTGACCCTGCCATTTGTCCACTCTCACCCATCGCACCCCATAGAAGGGATTTTCAAGATGCATTGTACCTCTCGTGTGTATTTAGGTGGGATGTAGCGCACTTTGACCATGGAGCAGGTGAGATGGTCCAGTTTTGACCAGTTCTGAGCAGTTTTTCATGGAGAACTTCTAGGAGAAGATGTAATCAGTTGACCTTGTTCTTTTAGAGGTTGGAACAACACTTTTAGGGACTTAAGAGCCCTTTGTTTATGGACATTTATGATTGGGGTTTCAGTGCCCAAAAATGTCTATAACAATTGCCCCCTAAAGCATGAGGTCGTTAATCTGTTGATATCGGGTGAAATGCTTTATCATGAGGATCTGAAGTTTTTTCAAGCTGGAAGGCGACCTATAATAAGATACAATACAATACATTATCTTCATAATATTTTCATGATCTAGCTGAGGCGGGCATTCCCATGCTCAGCTTTATAAATTCATTTTCATGTACATAAGACAGACAATTGTCTGAGTGTAGACTGATGATTCTGGTAGAGCCATCATCCCTTAGGTTGGATGATTATCTATGCAGTAATGATGTACATTTGATGTCTTTATTTTCCTAAATATATATCGCAGCCCGGATGGATGAAACTAGATCCGGGGTCTTCAATCTCGTTCGATCTTCACTCAAAGTACAAGTCGATCCATGTGAGAGATGTTCTGGAGTCGAACATGGAAAGACATCGCCTGATTACCAGCCAATGATGTAAGTTGTTAACAGGCGCGAGAGGAATCACCGATAATGATGATGACCCTCAAGGTACTGCAGTACAAGTCACGTGGCGTGAATAAGGGACTTGGCGTCGAACACCACGCAAAATCTTTCGGTTGAAGGCCATTGATGTAAACCTGTCACCGGAAGTGAGAAACTTGCCATTGAGGCATGCAAGCTTCAAAGTACTGAAAGGGTTGTTCCTAGATCGACTTCTTGGATAATGAGCTGATGTTGACAGGAAGTGATCCGTCATAGGAGGGCCTTAGTGAATCCCACATCAATGACATGGAACGGAGCAAATGATTTTAATGGAGGTGAAAACGATCTGGTGATATAAGGTTCAGGGTGGCGGTCATGAATGAATGGAGCGTAAATGTATTGCAGTGGGTGAGACACAGGTGAATTCTCTGAGCGACTTATCTTGAACATATCGGTGACACTGACCTGATGGATTGGTAGCGTTAACCCCAAATATGGATGGTGTGATGGACCCATGGTGATATGACCAGTGAACGGAACAACCCAACCCGACTCGGATGCGGAGTGAAAGTGTCATGTTCAAGAGCGACTTGCTACCAATAAAGTTTTTCCAAGTTTTCTTCCCAATTTTTTCCCAGTCATTGCTGACCAGTACCTCTTTATTTTTGTCAAGCTTGAGGAGGATAACATATGCTTGTTCTATAATTTTCCCTTCGAGCAAACCCATCGCTATGTTTTAACGAGCCTAGCGATAGTGAAATTCATTCTTGTCTGTATGGACAAGTTTTTCGCTATTCGGTTTTAACGAGTTTAACGACAAGGATAACTCGGTCCTTTTCAATTTTAGAGAGTCTGAAAAAGGGACATAAATAAAACTCCAATAATCCTTTTTCGTCATATAATCCCTTGAGTCCGAAAAAGTATAAAAAAATACAAAAGGGATGAATTTTCGGTACTTTTAATGAGCCGAACAAGACAAGCGCTCGAGAGGCCAATGGCTCGGCAATCTTTTCATATTTTACGAGTTAGTTGAAAAGAGCTTAAAGGAGACTCGTTTTTTGAGGAATGAGTGATAAATTCAGGTAGCAGCTGATTCCAGGTAAGGTTTGGAATTTTCCAATCACGGCAGTGTCACAAGGATGGCTAACAGGATCACTCTTCGCATCTGTTCCTCAAAAAGGGTAAACAATCAAATGGGGGTGAATGATCAGCCAATACAGAGTGGAGGTG
Organism: Pinus tabuliformis; assembly: GCA_031772625.1. Lineage (NCBI taxonomy): Eukaryota > Viridiplantae > Streptophyta > Pinopsida > Pinales > Pinaceae > Pinus > Pinus tabuliformis. The sequence continues at coordinate 75,467,146 of CM062819.1, read as the reverse complement.
ATGATGAGAACACGACCAAGGCTTCAAAGGCTGATGATAATACATTCACGATGGTTATTTACCGGAAATTGGTTCATTTTTTAATGAGCTTAAACTCTGGGGAACATTTGCTCATTGCTTATGTTTATTTTTTAACGAGCTTGAATTCCGCGTTAAAACTGCTCGATCCAGTCGTATAATAAGGATATCTCATATAAAAAACGACATTTTTTCAAAGCTTTTCCCCACATCCTTTCTTTATGCAAGTTAGGAAACAACCAATCCTACGAGTTTAAAGGGTTAGAGGACCTACAAATTTAAAAAATAAATGGTCGCTCTTCGCTTGCATGCCAAAAGGTTTGCATGCCCCCAGGTATAGTGAAGTAGAGTTTCCAAGTTACCCCTCAATTTGCAAACAAAACATTTGTTTTATCGGGAAAGGCCTACCTTTTCCAGGTTACCCCTCAATTTGCAGATAAAACATTTGTTCTATCGGGAAAGGCCTACCTTCTAACAGAGGTATCTTATTCTGGTCTAAACCCACTTTCCTAAATGGACGAGTGTGTCAACCAGTCATATATCCTTTGCGGAAACCTACCCTATACCCAAGGTTTTCCTGTCGAAACAGGCCAGGGTGCATGCCCCTTGGGTTTCAGTCATATCCTTCGAATCACTCGCGCTCATCAAGAGGACGGATTAGGGATTGATGAGACATTCCTTACGTGAAAAGACCATTCAGGGTTGGTGTATGACTATTTGCTATGTGTGAACCGGGGAATGAAAGCTGGTCTACGAGCTTGACCACTCTTCCTTCATGCTGAAAACACATTACTCTAAAGAGTGAGGAGAAAATGGCTCCCATGGAATAAATATAGTCTCGTCCAAGGATTAGATTATAATCCAGGGGTTCTCGGACTACCATTACGTTCATGTGAACGGTTTTCCTTCTCAATGTTATCGGCACATTGGGAAGCATCCCTAACGGTTGACTGGTTCCTTTGTCAAAGCCTGTTAGATTTCTCATCTCAGGAAAAGAGATGGCGAACCAAGCGCTTTCCAAGCAGTTGAGGAAAGGATACTCACAGAAGCCCCTTCATTTATGATGGTATCGGCCATGACCATTCTATATATTTGAGCAATGATTCGAAATGGTACGCTAGCCGGTAAACGGGGTCTGCCTAGTAGATTCCAATCGAAGGAAACAACCAGGTTGCTTGGAGGTGGGACCGAATAGACGGCCGAATATGACTCTGACGAACTTCCTTCCTGCGGTAAAGGAACAGGTAGACTGCCCCCATGTTCATCGAAGTCTGTGCTTACGAAGAGAATTTGAACGGTGTTGTTCTTGCTCTCTTCGGTGACTATATCATCTAAAGATGGATCCTCTGAAGGCAAGACCGGGTCAACTGCCACCTCGACCTTTTGACTTTCGTCTGGTGTGGATTCAGATGGTTTATCTTCAATGATAGATGCTTCAGCCAACCACAAGGGCGTGTCAGCCGGATTTTCAACTAGTGACAAACTCGGTAAGAGCTTCTTATATCCAGGAGGAAGCCGTAACGGTGAAACCGGACGGTCGTCCAAAACTCTTTTAGCCTCGTCTAAGAAGGGACAACGGTGGATGGCGTGATCGCCTTCACACAATTTACAAGGAAATTTACATCTTCCTTTTTGTCTAGGGGCTTCACTTTCACTAGTTGACAGTGTACTTTCAACATGATCATCAGAGGTTGATGACACCGGATTGTGCAAACAAGGAGACCAGTCCCTTAAGATCCGAGGGATGCAAGGAAAATCTCGATGATAGTGGTCTCCTTTGCAAATGACACATGGCGATTTAGGCCTGGACGGTGCAGTGTGTGGATTTTCGCTAGACGATACTTGGTTGCCCCTTTTCGCCTTTGGCTCCTTCTTCTTCTTCTCTTTCTTCTTCTTCTCCTTCTTCTTCTCAGTTACTTGATTTTTGGCTTTACCAGCTTCATCAAGCGAAGAGGAAGGAGGAGAGGAAGAATTGGATGAAGTAGAGGGTTGGGGGGTAACTCTGGTATCATTTAGTTGCTGACTTGATTTTTCAGGAATCATGGTGTTCTGAATGATAGAAGTTGAGAAGAGCCATACGACAAGCTGATTGTCAATCCTGGAAGCGACAATGTGGCCATATGGGGTGCGCCAACATCTCCCCAAGAGGAGAAAGGACTAGGATTTCCCCCAAGGGGAACTCCTTGGTTGGTGGACTCCATTTTTCTCAATCTAGGACCAACGTAGGAAAGGTGATATTTATTCCGATTAAAATAAATTTTAGACGCTTTGACACAACTTGTTTTTTAATTTTTAAGAGTTGAGAAAAAACAAAAGATGACTCTAGTCACCTTCGATTTTTAATGAGCTTGAAGTGACAAGTATTCAGATGGACCTTTTCCTTTCAGGAGTCTGAAAAGGAACCAAAGAGACTGATCTGGAAATCTAGACAGAGGGATTACCAAAACAATCGCAAAACTGCAGAATACTTTTTACGGTACGGCAGTCAATCTTCCTGAATGTTGTGTTCAGTGCATTGTGATCGATAGGGCAGCAGAGACGGCTTCCAATGGATAAAGGATAAAGCCTATTGTGGTCTCCCAATATATACTCGACGGTACGTGGGAGCACAAGTCCGTACTGGCACTTATTGTCTCAAATTGGAGGAATCACCTAACCAACAATGAAAACAACAATTACCAGGCTTTATGATGCCGGAATACGTCTCTAGCCTAGACTTCTAAATGTTGTGCGTCAGGTTCCAAAGCATTTTTAGATTCATTAAATTTATTTTACAGTTGATCTTGCTTAAGAAATTTTCCTTTCAGGTTCACCGCGTGATGTAGATGTACAATTCCTAAAATGAAATCTAAGATGATAAACAATCGTTTAATCTTCTTTTTGCAATGAAAATCCTAGCTACTAAGGAAAGAGAGATGATATTCTTTCAACATTAATCAGAGAGCACAAACTATATGCACTGTCCTAAATCAAACCAACAAACAGTCTAAATGCAAATGCACATGCATGTATTTGTTTTCAGCCTTCTTAATGTGTGAATGATAAAAAGAAAGCTAAGCATAAATCTGAATTATCTTTCAAAGCGACATTACTAACAAGTTTCTTTTCAAGACAAAATGAAGACAATGACGACACTTTGCGATTTGGAATTGAAAACTTGCTTTCGACACCTGAAAAACTACTAATTCAAATCAAATACAAGAGTAACAGTGTAGTCGACTATCAAGAATAATCGGATTCTCTTCTATGACTGAAAACGAAACTTGCAACACTTTCAAATCAAGAAACGATAGTTCAATTACGCTACTTCTTTGTAAAAGAGAACTGAAAATGGCTCAAAATACATAAAAACATTTACAATTCTTTGCACAATGGAGGCGGAATAATGGAAAGGAAGGGGGTTTCAACAGAGGTGTACTGACTACAGGTAGCAAAACTCCTGAATAGAGCTGAAAAGAGTGAACATAGAAACCAAAATCTAAGAGCAGAAGAGGCCTTGTCTTATCAGCGCACCTATAACATAGGGAAAAAGAGATGCAGTGCACCTACTACACTCGGGAAGTGCGATGCATCCAGAATCCAAAGAAGAGACAGTGCGATGGTCCAGGGACGAGACTTCAACTGGGTTCTAGGTCACAGTTTGCAGCTCAGTTCAGGGATTTAGGCCGAGCAAGTGGTAATCAGTAAATCAATCACAGGGATAGATCTAAAGAGGTTACTAGAGCCACCACAAGGGCAATTAAAGAGCTTGTAAATCGATTGTTCAGTTCATAAACAAAACTCGGAGATAGACTGAAGCAACATTGATCTACTTTGCACTTGCATAGCAAATGCAGTTCGAAGGCTAGCTGGCTTGACTTCAGGCTCCATCTGTAAGTTTATAAAGCAAAAAAATGTGGATAAACAAACAATCTATTCGCTCCCCAGTGGAGTCGCCATTTTGTTATCAGTAAATCTAGTGTCTATGCAGAGCTGCTAGTCCCACTAAGGCTGGTAGCTACCTTAGAAACAAACAAATTAAAACTACTTTTGTTTTCCTTTATGAGAAATAGATAAGAGGGGAATAAAGGAGACCAACCTCTGTCTTGCGCTTGGTTCCTTGCTTGATTCTCTTCCCTTCTGATAGATCTTTGCTACTCGCTTCCTCGTCTATCCAGCTTCAAAGAGAACCTGTAGAATCAAAGCAGCATAACACTATCCAAGAACATAGATCTATTATCATAAACAATATAGGACCAGATATATATTGACCACACAAATTCATATATCATCAATCATACAAGAATGTGGAGGAAAACTTGAATAGCTTTATTAATAGTCAAGAATAGCAAAGAGGATTACAACCAATTTTTCTGACCCAGCATCATCCTCTCAACAAGAAATCCCTTCTTCACCTCATGAAAATCTTAGATCACCCAACACTATGATGTTGCACCAAGAAACCAGCGGCACTTCCTTACAAGATACAAAATTCCAGCCTCTGGATCTCTGGGATGAGGGATCCATATATAGATGTTTGTAAGGGGGGTGAGTCAGCTTTTGAGATTTGATTAGTGTCCTCTCTCTGATAGTTCTTGAATCCACTTGGAGATTCATGATCTCTTACTCATTCCTGGGCGAATGCAGAGAGGCAAGTGTCACAGGAGAAGTTTCTGGAAGATTCCATGATCCTCCACCTTGCAGATTGACCCTGCCATTTGTCCACTCTCGCCCATCACACCCCATAGAAGGGCTTTTCAAGATGCATCGCACCTCCCGTGTGTATTTAGGTGGGATGCAGCGCACTTTGACCATGGAGCAGGTGAGATGGTCCAGTTTTGAGCAGTTTTTCATGGAGAACTTCTGGGAGAAGATGTAATCAGTTGACCTTGTTCTTTTAGAGGTTGGAACAACACTTTTAGGGACTTAAGAGCCCTTGGTTTATGGACATTTATGATTGGGGTTGCAGTGCCCAAAAATGTCTATAACAAAATTGAAGAGGTTAGAGAATGGGAAAATGTAAGAGAGTTGATTGAGCTATTATGCATTAGTTACCTCGCACATATGAAGCTGATGTGAAATAGATTTGAAGGGAAGAAGATGCAGAAATGAAGATGGAGATATGTAGAATTTATGACTAGGTAAACTAGCACATTATTATTTCTTGTTTGCATCAAGAGATGGTAGTCTCCTTTCAAGTAGTGGCTTGATAAAGATCAGGTTGGAGCTTGTTGAGGTAAAAGCCTCTTGTGGGTTGTAGCCTACAGAAAACATATGGGAATTGGAGCTTCCTTGTATTTGCAACTTGCAGAAAATTGAGGTAGTAGCCTCCTGTGGGTTGGAGCCTATAAAAAAATCAAATCTAATGAGTAGGAGCTTTCATCTACATCACAACAATAATAAATCGTGGTTTTCTCCCTTTATGGGTTCCACATATATCTTGTGTCAATATGTGTTGTTATTATGTCTTCATGTGATGTTTTAGTTTGATTATTACTTGTTCACATATTCAATCTGCTGGTCATTATTTGTTAAGTTCCTCATGTAATGTTTCAGTTAATGAGTTTAATGAAATAAAATTAAATGTCCATGAATATGTTAAACTGATTCACCCCCCCTCTCAGTTTAGTCAAGTTTTCATTAATTGGTATCAGAGCGTAGGTCATGAGTTCAATACACACCCGACTCGTGTTAGGGAGGAGATTGTTGGACATTGGATTAACCAATGCTCCTTGTGTGTTTTACAACATGGACTACTGCCTCTCGTGGATCCTTAGGCGATGTGATAGTTGACTAACACCTGCAGTTTCTGGTCTGACAGAAATCGTTATTCCCAAGAAGTGGTATTGATATCAGAGATGAGCCGGTAAGCTTTCCAAGATCCATTTATCCTTTTATAAATTATATAATTCTAATTGAACTTATGATGGATGTTGATTCCCACATATTTGTATGAAGGAATTACCTCCAAAGGGTTGTTTTCATAAATGAAATTGATCTGGATCTCTTTAGCTATCGGAATTAACCAAGATCTTTTACTTATGTGATGTTAGCATAATTGCATATGAAAGAGTATGAAAAGCCACACGTGCATACTATAAATAAGAGGAAACATAATGACGATCGGCAAATCAAAAGACACAAATATATTGATAACAGAGTTCACCCAGTGTGGGTTACGTCTCTAATCCCTAGTGTCAAGAGAAGGGAGTTCACTTCATTAAATGTTGCAAATGATGACGATGATGTTCATGGTATATGATTTGTCATTACAAGGATGAATTCCCTCAACCAGAGTGGCATTTCTCTCCATGATACATTCTCCCTTATAGGAACTCTCACTCAAATGGGCCCTCCTTCAGCATGAAAAGCTAATAAAATATCACATGATGTGGCATACAAGTATCCCTCAACATAATGGTAATCTGAGATCTCAACAACAAAAACATCATCTCAACAAATTAGAGAAAAGACATGGAATAACTGCATCATTTACCTCCAATTTCTGGGATGGTCGGAAGATACAAAGCTAAGCTAATGAAATGGACTGCACTATCAAATTCATGGTGCAAAATCATGTCCAACAACTATAAAATTTTCCCATTTTTGACACTGTTAAATTATGGACCCTTGGGAATCTCGAAGATTCCTTCCTGAAGATGGTCAAAAAATTTGTTGCTCGGATGAAGATTTTGAGCATAGCACTGCGCTCCCCACAAAATTCTATGAAAAATTACTATAAAGTTGACATCATTCCGCCTCTATCAAAAATCATCCTCCAAAGGAAACGGAAACAAACCACACCATCGTGTTCCCTGTGAAATTCTGGCTCTTTTGAATATAAAGTTGACATGTTTCTGTCACTGTGAAAAATCACCCTCTAACGAATATTTTAGATTCCTTTAAGATTCTCCATGAGAATATTTTGTGGAATATTCCCCTAGAATATTCTCTCCTCAAAAAGCATGCCAACCTGGGTACAATTCCTCGGCTCCTGGTTTCGCTCACGGTTCTCGAGCTCCACTTCATTCAACGCTTCCTCCCATTCGAATGAGCAACGAAGGTTTAAAATATTGTGTGTGGGTGGAGTGATCAAATTTAGCCCATTTGGCACATTGGTGGAGCATTAAGTTGGGCGAGCAGAGGTGCCAAGGTTCAACCCCCGCCTCGCTGCTTACATTGTTTTGGCATTTAATAAATTGAACCGTTGACGGTTCTAACCGTTTGTTGGTAGTATTGTAGTGTGATTATATATGTGGTTTGAATAACCGTTGGAAAATGGTTATGTTTAATATAATATTTGGCAATGTGTTTATAATGCGGGGCCACCCGTTGGGCACTGACCCACGTAGGTCGGGTGGGTTCAAACCTTGTTGGCCCCATCAAACGTTGACGTTGTGGTATTGCAAATCGGTCGGGTGTTATACATATGATATATGTGGTATGTGGTTGGCGTGGGTGGCGGCCCGACAACCTAGCGTTCTTTTTTTAATATAATATATATAACGATGTCGTCAGTGGGGATGGTGGGGGTGGTAGCATGCCACCCCAATTTTCATATTTTTTTTTCGATTTTTTTAACAATAATAGTTTAAAAACTTTGACCAAATTTTAAGGGTCATTGGAAAAATTAAGTAGGCAACAAATGCACCCATTCGAGTGGCTAGATTTTGTACGCTGGGACTCTGCCAAATTTTTTCCTCATTAATGATGGCCACTTGGCCAAGTTTGACATGAACTTTGACTGTGAATATCTTGAGCATATGAACTCAGATTTGACAGCCCTTTACACCGTTGGAATGAGGACGATGAGAAATACAATCTGGTCTTGGTTTCACTTCAATCTTAGGACTTTGATTTTTGAGCTTTTCAAGGCCACTTCTATTTCTGGACGTGTATGGAGCCACCTAGATCAGAAAGTATCATAGGCAATATTTCTGGATCCAATTATCACAACTTTAGTTTTGTCGGTATTTATAGTCATACCCATTTTGGAGTAGAAATCTTAGAGGATTCTAAGTTGCTTTCCAAGATTATAATGACTCCTTTCCAAAATAACAACATTGTCATAAGAAAAAAAGAAGGGTTATGACCATATCAGTGAGTGTGGGACCAACACAACCTGCATCTTCCAAACACTCTTCTAGCTTATCAATGTATATGCCAAAAAGGGTAGGAGATAAGGACACCCTTTCTTGACTCCAATATTGCATTTAATTTCTTCCAACCAACCCTCAGTGGTCTTAAGCTTGGAAATAACATTCTCGTACAACCTAGTCACAACAACCATAAACTTGAGAGGAATATTTATCTCTTCTAGCCTCTTCCATAGCTTTGTTTTAGTAATGGTGTCAAAATCTTTTCTAATTCAATAAGAAAACAAAAGAGATCAACTTTATTACTGCAACATTCCTCTACGATTATACTAAAAGTAACAAGATGGTCTGTGGTTAAATGATATCTCCTAAACTCAGCATTTCATTTAGCTCTTTTACGATGGCTTTCAAGCCAAAGGCTAATCTTTTTTTCCAAAATAAGCTCGTACAACTTGGCTAAAATGTGGCGAATCATGATGTTCATGCAATAGAGGGAATGTTTTTATTCCCCCAATTAATGATATGTACAACAAGGTTCTGCATCTAAGGCTTATGGAAACCTTGTTTCACTACCAAATTAAAGAGCTTTTGTAAGTGTTGGATGATGAAAGATTCTCCCATTTAAAAAATTTGAGATTCAATGTCTTTAGTTTTCCCATTAACGAGTTATTTAATCCCAAAATCAATGTCTTCCAAGAAGAAGATATCATCCTCTATAGGGGCATTCAAAATGGTGTCCAAGATATTAGGGGATTCATAGAGGTTTTTAAGGTAAATATTCTAGTTCTTCATTGGAATCAAATAATTTCCTTTAATCTTACAAATTAGATTCTTCCTCCAAAACTTTTTAAAGTCAAACTTAGAGGGGTGCCATAACTACTTTTGAATTAAATTATATTTCAAATAAAATATTGTTTAATTATTTTAATATTTTTTTGGGGTGGGGGCGGGGGGGGAATAATATTGAATTTTTAGGAAACTAAAAGCATAATTTATTTATTAAGCAAAGTATTTCAGTAAAAATCACATAAGAGAAATTTTTGGCCGACGCGTTTTGAACCAAAAAATGTGGTTCATCACCAGGACCATATGAAGGCGCATACCATGACAAAGGCTTAAATAGAGAGCAATGTAGAGACATAATTTCAAGTAATGTCTATATTTGAACAATAATATTTAAATTATGATATTAATTTATTCATATATTAAAAACAAATATTATTAAGTAATGGTTATATTAAACGGCTTGTTTTTGAAAAATAATATTTAAATAATGATATTAGTTTATTAATTTATTAAAAAATATTGATAAGTAACGATTATATTAAACGCCTAGTTTTTGAAAAATAATATTTAAGCATAATTTATATTTAATTCACTCTCCTTTTAAATTAAAGAATCATTATTCATTAAATAATTTTTTTGGCCAACGGTTGAAGCATTTTAAGAGTACAATTAAAATTAATATAATTAATATATAACTTACTATGTTATAACGTATAAATAAAGTATTAAATAATTAAAATGGATTTTTAATTAAGTCATGACACTTTTAGTAGTGAAGTTAAGTATTTTTTTTAAAGTTAATTAATTATAATGAATCAATATTTTACATAATGATGAATAATAATAAGGAGTTATTGAACCCATATATGATAGGGATTTTTTTTACCATGTTGAATCGCTAATTCATTGGAGTAATCTGGGTGAGGCTCAAGATCAAATCTAGTGGTTGCCACTATAAAACCAAGAGTATATCGAATAGCTCATAAGCCAGATATAAAAGGAATTTGTGGCTTAGCAAGAGATGAGACTCCACGAGGGTGGGGGAGCCTGCTCCTTGAGCCTTATCACAATAGCAAAAAGATGCCCCCACCATGGGATTTGAAACTAGGTGGAGCGGATAACATCCCATTATGCCAACCACTCGGTCATCACATGAGGTGACATGAAAGGAAATTATGAGTCATTGGGTCCACCCCATTAGATGAAATTAGGTTTTATAATTTCCAAAAACCTTATATGTTTTCCCTCTCTAAGGGATATTTCAAAATTTGCTTTTGAGTTATCAAAGTAATGAGTTATTGTCTAACATTTTGAGCATATCAACATAAATAATAATAATGGTGTTCTGATGCATATGGAGGTGCTTACATTTAAAATATTTAGCCCTATCTAGGGAAGGATTCTTCTCTTCAATTAATGTTGTTTTAATATTCCTTGAGACAATTTGATTCCAAGTCTTCACATGCCACATTGAGTTCTTGTATTCCTCTAATAACTCCTACATTTGCTAGCATGTTTCCTAGAATATTCACCTTGAATCACACATGAGAAGGAATGATTGTGGGGAATTGTATGTTTCCTAACCTACTGAAAGATGTCAATTCCTTGTGAGATTTCTACACTTGTTACCATGGATCAATTTTCCTATTCTTGCTACCAAAATTTGAGAGTTACATCTCCACTCTAGGTTTTCCATATGGATATGTGGCGTCCTTTCTCCATGGGTACCATTTCTGCTTAATTGTGAGTTTCCTAGCCTATGAATTATTTGTAGGTATATAATATAATTCTATTCTCGTCTCCAAAGACTCCACCTAAACTTGCAAGGCCTAGGTTTTTCCTTTGAAGCGCCATAATTGAAATTCATTTTTATGAAGCTTGTTAGAGGCTTAGTCTGGTGCTTTAAAGGAGTGGCTTAAGGCATGGTTGTGGGAGGATTTTGTTTAAGATATTTATTTTGTATAAGCTCAAGCCTATAAGAGGAGTTATTTCCTTTGCTACTATTTGTCTTCCTCTAACTAACTTGACACATGAATGGTTACCCTGACATTACCTTCGATGTATTTCCATACTTGGCAAACTTTCTAATCTAGTCTTTGAAAATTCTTTTGTTCCTTTCCTTCCATAGTCTTCAAAAGAGTAAACCTATAAATAAATACCATACTGTTATAGACATTTTTGTGCCTTACAGCATGAAGCATGAAATGTCAATAATCTGAGGGATCCAAAGTCCCTAAACATGTTGTTCCTACCCCTAGAGGAACAAGGTCAGCAAACCACAGCACTAAATATCAGTTCTCCACCTGAAAACACTCAAAAACAGGCTAATTCTGGATCATGTCAACTGCTCCACTGAGCATCTGCGCTGAATGTCAACTGCTCCACTGTGTACCTGCGCTGAATGTCAACTGCAAAGAAGGCTACCTACGCTGGGCGAGTTTGGCCAAGTGGCACAGTCATTCCTCAAGGTGTCAATGCCCAGGAAGCTTCCAAAATGACACTTGGATCAGGGAATTCAACTTGTGATGAGTAAGAGGGTCTAGATCTCCAAGTGGAAGCAAGAACCTCCAAGTGGACTCAAGAACTGAAGAATAACTGAAGTGGGAGAGGACACTAGTCAGCTTCATGCCAGCTACAAGCTGACTCATCCTTTCTCCAAAACTCCTATATATAGAGCTCTCTCATGAGGTCTATGGGGGGTGGAATCTTGTGAATGTAAGGAAGTGTTGTTGGTTTGAGTATAGAACTATTGGGTGATTTCTTGAAGGAGGTGAAGAGGAGATTTATTTCTGCTGGGAGGTGATGCTAGATTGGGCCTCTTATGGTTGTATCACTTCCTGAACTTTACTTCTTCCATTAATAAAGCATTTGAGGTTCTTCTATATACATGTGTCTCAATGATGTGTTGCTATACTTGTGTATTTGATTTATTCTAATCCTTGAATCAATTATGAATGTATGCTTCTTGTAGTTTCCCTCTCTTGCCATTTTGCAGGATCTTGGTGTAGCTGGGCCAGTGAAAGAGCAAGGAGCTGGGAGCAAGCAGCAAAGAGAGAAGATTGGATCAATCATTAGCGGAAGACAACGGTTAGTGGATCTCTTTCTCCCCTCTCTTACATCTCATAAAGAAGTAATCTCGAATAGCTTTGCTTTGATTGTTGCTGAGGTACTATCACCCTTAGAGTGGGATAGGGTCATTCCGTATTGGATACTTTTCCCAACAACAAATTGGCAACTCCGCTGGGGATCGTATCTTGTTGGTTGTTTGTGTTTTTGCTATTCATTTCATAAACACAGGGAGTACCGAATCGAACTGCATTTGAATCTTTCAAATGCAAAGTAGAGGGCAGCTACTCTAGCTCAGTTTCTGGGCAAGTTTATGATTTGAAGAGCTGATCCACAAGGACTCTAAATAGCTCTTAGTGATAGCTTTTCATCCTCCTTTTCATCCCTTAGTGTGTACTTGACTGATAGCTTCTGATTTGGCCAAAAACTGTGAATTTTTTAGCAATCTGTGACCCGGAAACTGAGAAAAACGAAAGTTTGTCTCTTCAGTGCAGGCACTGTGAAGGCAGTCTGCATTTCAGCGCAGTTCCCGAAGGGGCTACCTGCGCTGAAGGTCAAACTGCCAGTGTACTACCTGCGCTGAACCAGTTTTGCCTAGTGCTACTAGGGTTCCCTCCTGTTTATTGCCCTGTTTTCATCCTTGTTTTTGCAGCCAGTTACCAGTCAATGTACCTATCTGAAACCAACTTTCCTTGCCACTATTCCACCTCGGTTGTATAAAGAAACTGTATTTGTTCTTTGTGTATTTCTTATATCATTTGCAGTTTCCCATAACAAAAGTGAACTAGTCTTGCTGTGGCCTCTTAGATCTAGACCTGTGATAAGTGTCGTTTTGATCTTAAGAGTTAGTTTATTTGCTGTTCATAGCTGATTGAGCTTTTGCTTTCGTCATATGGTTTGAATTCATATATTTCTAGTGTCGAAACAAGTAAATCTTAAGGTGTCTTTTGATTTTGGACAAGCTTGTTTGCTTTCACTTGAAATTGAATTCAAAGTTATACAACAGCTTTCTTTTTGTATTACATCAACATTAAGAAAGAGAAAAGAAATACTTGCATTGTGCATGTGCATTTTGACAACTTGCATGTTGATTTAGGGAAAAGTGCATTAGTGTGTGCTCTATGATCTGTGTGAAAAGATGATGTCTTTCTTTTCCCTCAGTAGTTAAGATTTTCAAAGTTGAAAGATTGAAAAGCTTGCTTATCATCTTAGACTGCATTTAGGAGTGTTACTATACATCTCGTGGTGATCCATAAAGGCAAACTGCTAAACAAGATCAACCTTAAAATAAATTGAATTTACATAACAACGCATTGAAACATAACGCAAACACATAGAGGTCTAAGCTAGAGACGTGTTCCGGCGTCGTTAAACGTGATATCTTAGCGTTGAGTGGTTGGGTGATTCCTCCACGGTGAAGCGATAAGTATCAATACGGACTTGTGCTCCCACGTACCGTCGCGTATATATTGGGAGACCCCTATAGGAACAAAGCCTTTATCCATAGGAAACCGTGTCGGCCGCCCTACTGATCGCAATGCAGTGAACACAGCATTCACGAAGATCGACCACTCGTACCGTAAAACGTATTCTGTGGTTTTGCGAAAAGTTTGGCACACCCTCTGCCTAGAACTCCAGAGCAGTTTCTTTTGGCCTTTTTCAAACTCTATAACTGAAAAAGTCCATCCGAGCATTTGTCACTTCGGGCTCGTTAAAACATCGAAGGAGACTAGAGTCATCTTTAGCTTTTTCTCGACTCTTAAAAAGTGAAAAAGCAAGTTGTGTCTAAAGCGTCGTTATAAAATTTATTTTAAACGGAACATAATCACCTCCTATTCCTGCGTTGATCTGTAGGTTGAGAACATGGAACGCCCCAACCAAGGATTCCACATGATGGAAATCCTAGTCCTTTCTCCTCTTGGGGAGAAGTTGGTGCGCCCCACATGGCCACATTGTCGCTTCCAGGACTGACAATTGGCCTGCCTATTTGGCTATTCTCAACCAATGTAGTTCAGAACACCATGGTTCCTGAACAGTCGAGTCAACAGTTAGATCAGTCTAGAGCTGCCCACCAGCCTTCTACTTCCTATAACTCTTCCTCCAATCCTTCATCTTCGCAAGGTAGAGCCGGCAAAAGCCAAGCTCCCATGGAGAAGAAGGAGAAGAAGAAGAAGGAGCCTAAGGCGACTGGGGGCAAGCAAAAGACATCTGACAAAAATCCACACACAGCACAGACCGGGCCTAAATCGCCATGTGTCATATGTAGAGGAGACCACTTCCATAGAGATTGTCCCTGTATTCCCCGGATACTAAGGGACTGGTCCCCTCGTTTGCACAATTCGGGAGCATCAACCTCTGATAGCCATGTTGAATGCTTACCGTCAACCAGCGAAAGTGAAGGTTCAAGACAAAGAGGGGGAGCAAGATCCCCCTGCAGACTGTGTGAAGGCGATCACGCCATCCACCGTTGTCCCTTCTTAGACGAAGCGAAGAGAGTTTTGGAAGATCGTCCGGTTTCACCGTTGAGACTTCCTCCTGGATACAAAAAACTCGTGCCAAGTCCTTCGTTGGTTGAAAATACAGCTGGCCCGCTCAAGTGGTCAGCTGAAGCGTCAGTCATTGAAAATGAACCTACTGAATCCAGACCGGACGAAAGTCCAAAGGTCGAAACGGCAGTTGACCCGGTTCTTCCTTCAGAGGTTTCATCCTCAAATGACACCGTCACTGAAGATTCATCTTCAAATGACACCCTCACTGAAGAGAATAAGGATGACACCATCCAGATTCTTTTCATCAACACCGACTCTGATGAGCATCAGGGCAATGCGCCCATTCCTTTATCGCAGGAAGGAACATCGTCAGGGTCATATCCGGCCGTGTATTCGGTCCCACCACCAAGCAACCTGGTTGTGTCCTTTGATTGGAACCAACTAGGCAGACCCCGGTTGCCAGCCAGTATACCATTCAGAATCATAGTCCAAATTTATAGAATGGTAATGGCTGGCACTATCATTGATGAAGGGGCATCTGTGAGTATCCTTTCCTCTATTGCTTGGAAAGCACTGGGTTCCCCGGCGCTTTTGCCTGAGATAAGAAATCTCTCGGGTTTGATAAAGGAACCAGTCGACCATTAGGGATCCTCCCCAATGTGCCTGTTACATTGAAAGGGAAGACCGTTCAAATGAACGTGATGGTCGTTCAAGGACCCTTGGATTATAACCTACTCCTTGGACGAGACTATATATATTGCATGGGAGCTATAGTCTCCTCACTCTTTAGAGTAATGTGTTTTCCACACGAAGGAAGAATGGTCAAGCTCGTAGACCAACTTTCATTTCCGGGATCACGCATCGCAAATAGTCACATACCAACCCTGAATGGTCTATTCAATCAAGAAATGTCTCCACCCCCAGTCCTCCTTCCCGATGAGTGCGAGTGATTCGGAAAGATGGGACTGGAACCCAGGGGGCATGCATCCTGGTCTGCTTCGGGCAGAGGAAACCTTGGGTATAAGGTAGAATTTCCGCGAAAGAATATGACTAGTCCGTACCCCGTCCGTGGATGGAAGAGGGGTTGTTCTAGAATAGGATTCTTTTGTTAAGGTTACTTGTTTGACAAAGGTCATTCACCATTGTCTACTTCGGTAGACAGTGCCGAGGAAATGTTTTCGTTTGATGGTGTTAACAAAACAATCTTTGGGTAACCAGAAAGAGGCAAGCCTCACCCTTTAAAACAAATGTTTTATCGGATAAGTAGGGGCAGCCTTGAAATTGTACTTTATACCTGGGGGCATGCAAACCTTTTGGAGTGCAAGCTAAGAGCGGTTATTTATCTGTTTTTTGGGATTAGCCGTTTCCGAACTTGCATAAAGAAAGGATGAGAAGGAGCATAGCTTCGTGAGATAAAGCTCCATAAAAAATAGCTATCTCACAGGAGACATTCTTATCTTATGACTGGTATATCGAGCAGTTTTACCGCGGAATTTATGCTCGTTAAAAAATAGAAAAGCGAAGATCCGAGCAGTTTTAGCACATAGTTCATGCTCGTTAAAAAATAAACATAAGATTGAGCATTCAAGCTCATTAAAAAATGAACATACCCCTGGTAAATAACCATTGTGATCGTAAATTTATTAGCCATAAAAAGCCTTGGTCGTGTTTGCACCTGCCACCTCCATTCCATTTGGCCAATCGTTCACCTCCATATGATTGTTTACCCATTTTGAGGAACAGCTGCGAAGAGTGATTTCACCTAGCCATCCTTGTGACACTGCCGTGATTGGAAAATTCCAACCTGTACCTGGAATCTGCTGCTATCCCTGTTTATCACTCGTTCCTCAAAAGACGAGTCTTCTTTGAGCTCTTTTCATCTGACTCGTAAAATATGAAAAGTTTGCCGAGTTTTGGCCTTCCAGCTCGTTAAAAGTGACCGGAAGAGCTATCCCTCCTCTAGATTTTAATCTTTTTGGACCTGAGGGATTATTACACAAAAAGGTCGAGCGCTTGTTTTATTCGGCTCGTTAAAGTTATCGAAAACTCATCCCTTCTGTATTGTTTTATACTTTTTCGGACTTAAGGGATTAGATGACGAAAAAGGAATTTTGGAGTTAACTTTCTGTACCTTTTCAGACTCTCTAAAAATGAAAAGGACCGAGTTTTCCTTGTCGTTAGACTCGTTAAAATGATTAAATAGCGACAAACTTGTCTTTAGACGAGAACGAGTTTCCCTATCGCTAGGCTCGTTAAAACATAGCGATGGGCTTGCCCGAAGGGCAGGTTATAGAACAAGCATATGTTATCCTCCTCAAGCTTGACAAAAATAAAGAGGTACTGGTCAGAAATGACTGGGGAAAAATTGGGAGAACCTCAAAGCTTTAATGGTAGCAAGTCGCTCTTGAACATGACACTTTTCCTCCGTATCACATCGGGTTGGGTTGTTTCATTCACCGGTCTCATCACCATGGTCTTCGCCAAACCATCCACATTTGGGGTAATGCTACCGATCCATCGCATCAGTGTCGTTATATGTTCAAGAGATGTTGTTCAGAAAGAGTCAACCGTGTCCCATCCACTGCCATACATTATCCTTCATCCACCCATGATCGCCACCCTGAATCATATTTCACAGATTGTTTTCACCTCCACTAAAATCATTAGCTCCGTTCCGTGTCACTGATGTGGGATTCATTAAGGCCCTCCTTTGACGGATCGCTTCTTGTCGACTTCAGCTCATTATCCAAGAAGTTGATCTAGGAACACCCCCCTCAGTACTTTGAAGCTTGCATGCCTCAATGGCAAGTTTCTCACTTCCGGCGACAGGTATACATCAATGACCTTCGACCAGAAGATTTTGCGTGGTGTTCGACGCCAAGTCCTTTATTCACACCACGTGAATTGTACTGCAGTACCTTGAGGGTCATTATCATTATCGGTGATTCCTCTCGCGCTTGTTAACGGTTTACATTATTGACCGGTAATCAAGCGATGTCTTTCCATGTTCGACTTCAGCGCAATTCTCACATGGATCGACTTGTACTTAGAGTGAAGATCGAACGAGTTTGAAGACCCCGGATCTAGTTTCATCCATCCGGGCTGCGATATATATTCAGGAAATATAAAGACATTTGATATGTACATCATTGCAGCAGATGATCATCCTACTCAAAGGATGATAATTTCAGCAGAGAATTATCAGTCTACCATCAGACGATCGTCTGTTATATGTACCAAAATGAATTTATAAAGCTGAGCATGGGAATGCCCGCCTCAGCTAGATCATGAAAGCAGAATGAAAAATAATGTATTGTATTGTATTTTATTACAGGTCACCTCTCAGCGATTGAATGAACTTCGGATCCTCCTGATAAAGCATTTCACCCGATAAACGACCTCATACTTTAGGGGCAACTGTTATAGACATTTTTGTGCCTTACAGCATGAAGCATGAAATGTCAATAATCTAAGGGATCCAAAGTCCCTAAACATGTTGTTCCTACCCCTAGAGGAACAAGGTCAGCAAACCACAGCACTAAATATCAGTTCTCCACCTGAAAACACTCAAAAACAGGCTAATTCTGGATCATGTCAACTGCTCCACTGAGCATCTGCGCTGAATGTCAACTGCTCCACTGTGTACCTGCGCTGAATGTCAACTGCAAAGAAGGCTACCTGCGCTGGGCGAGTTTGGCCAAGTGGCACAGTCATTCCTCAAGGTGTCAATGCCCAGGAAGCTTCCAAAATGACACTTGGATCAGGGAATTCGACTTGTGATGAGTAAGAGGGTCTAGATCTCCAAGTGGAAGCAAGAACCTCCAAGTGGACTCAAGAACTGAAGAATAACTGAAGTGGGAGAGGACACTAGTCAGCTTCATGCCAGCTCAAGCTGACTCATCCTTTCTCCAAAACTCCTATATATAGAGCTCTCTCATGAGGTCTATGGGGGTGGAATCTTGTGAATGTAAGGAAGTGCTGTTGGTTTGAGTATAGAACTATTGGGTGATTTGCTTGAAGGAGGTGAAGAGGAGATTTCTTTCTGCTGGGAGGTGATGCTGGATTGGGCCTCTTATGGTTGTATCACTTCCTGAACTTTACTTCTTCCATTAATAAAGCATTTGAGGTTCTTCTATATGCATGTGTCTCAATGATGTGTGCTATACTTGTGTATTTGATTTATTCTAATCCTTGAATCAATTATGAATGTATGCTTCTTGTAGTTTCCCTCTCTTGCCATTTTGCAGGATCTTGGTGTAGCTGGGCCAGTGAAAGAGCAAGGAGCTGGAGCAAGCAGCAAAGAGAGAAGATTGGATCAATCATTAGCGGAAGACAACGGTTAGTGGATCTCTTTCTCCCCTCTCTTACATCTCATAAAGAAGTAATCTCGAATAGCTTTGCTTTGATTGTTGCTGAGGTACTATCACCCTTAGAGTGGGATAGGGTCATTCCGTATTGGATACTTTTCCCAACAACACATACCCTATTAGAAATATCTTTTCAAATGGCTTGAATGACACCCATTCCCTATGGGTTTTCGAAGGTCTTCCTTTGGTGATATTTTGGTGAATAATGGTGGTCCTTGTCTGACAATTGATAGCCTATGAACAATGGTTAATAATTTTTCTATTGTTTCTCCCTCCTTACTACACATGAAACATATGAAGGATCTTATTAAGACCTTATTGAAGTACCTTATCAATGCAAGGGTGTTATTTTGGAAAAAAATCCCATAGAAAACATTGATATTTTTTTACTACAGATCATGGTTCCATGTCAACTCCATATTCTTGCTCTTCTATCCTTAGTTCTTTAATATTTATATATATATATATATATATATATATTATATTATAGATATGCCTCTTTCATTATATAATCCCCCCTCCTTGTTATCCCAACATTATGTATCCTCCCTTGCTCTTGTCTAATTGACCTTTTGGATAACTTTTCGTCTATGAGGGTCTTGTTCTCTAGCAATGGGCATGCATACCAACTTTCCCCTATTTTCTATATCCTTCATTCTCTTGCATATATTTCACATTCTTCTCTTTGGCACTGAATGAAAATGTTACCATCCTAGAAAGGAGCCAACAAATTTCATGGGTTTCTTCCTAGTATAACTTGGGCTTTTGTTGTTAGGATTCATCCTTGAATAAGGTTGTTCATCTTGATCTAATTCCCTAGAATTTTTGTCTTGTACCAATCATTTATTCTGCCATGGATTATGCCATAATTATGATCTTGTTCTTATGCCATCCACTTGGACCAAATATTTTTCCTCTACATTGTGGGCATACATTTTTCTTCATATTTGTCCCAATAACTTCTCTTTTGATGTGATTCATCTCCCCTACTAGTGATTTTATTATTCAACTAGGATCAATTATACACAATATCCTTTATTATTTGGGCTAACAAACTTTTTTCCATACCGTGGGTGCTTATTTTTGTTTCCTTTTTGGGGGTCTTCCCCTAGGGAAATCCCTTTATAATTTCAAATGGATTAGGAATTTTGTTGGAACTAATACCATAAATAGGTAGAGTAGCACGAATTTCATTATTGAGTCCATTGGGAGGGTCCTACTTGGTAGAGTAAGGTATTTTAAGGTCCAAATACTTAGTTTCGTTCCATATTTCCTAGTAGATCCTCCCAAAAATTATTTCTAAGGGTGTTTGCTGGCAACATTTCCCCTTGATATTTTAAAGAGAGGGATCTTCATTGAAATCCCAACATTCTTGCTATATTGCATTTAATATTTAGGATATTCTTAGATGATACAAGAGGATATCTATATAAAAAAAAATTTGATCTCAATTTCTGATGTAAATGTACTCATGTTGAATAGCCCATCAAGAGCTTTCCAACAATTCTTGAATGAAATCAAAAAAATATTGTATGAGAAAGTTACAGTTTGCTAAAGTTTTAGCCAAACAAGCAAAAACATATGCAAGTGGGACACGAGGCATCACTAGGGATCGACACATGTCTGTACGAACATAGAAGGGATGCTATGGAAATATGATAGGTCGACGTGGTAGTACAACATTGAGGTTGACTATATGGATATTGATGTGGTGCTACATATACCGATGTGGCATGACATGTGGACCAATTAGAGTGGGGAACGTGGCAAGGCATGTTGACGTGGCCAATAGGTGGTAACACCATAACATGATAGGAGGCACTACTAACATAACAGGAGGTTGATGTGGCACTAACATGGCGCTAACACATTTGGAAATATAGCAAGTGATTAAGATGGTTTCATGGTACAATTGAGAGCTCCCACGTGACAGTCTCAAATGGCTTGTCGAGGTTGGATTGAACCCATAAGCTCTAGCAACCAGATATTATGGTTTACCAATATGCCACATATAAGTTAGTAACAAAACATGTTACATATTTCATTCAATGACATACATATGGTGGGCACAAAAAGCTGACCAGGTAGGATTGAACCATGACCTATTCAATGCAAGCCAAAAAAGTTATTGTTACACCAATAACATGGAGCTTGTAAACATTTGATGGAATTATATTTCTACTGTTAATGTATCTAATGTTTAAAATTGGCAGTCGATGAGGGTCGACCCTGTGACCTTAGCGCAAATGAGCCAACAACTTTACCAACATGCCAAAGATGTCACCTAATATGGTAGATAGATAACCTTTATGTAAGTTTTGATAAAATTCAATGGTTAAAATTGGGAGTTTGTGTGCTTGACCCTGTGAGTTCCTTGTTGATGCTCTAATGAACCAACCACCATGCTACCAAAATTCATAATATAGCAATCATTTGTAATTTCTATTTGAAGTGTAAATTCTATTGAAGCCCGCAAAATCACCAAGGTTTCTAGGTTTGATCCTACGACCTGGTGCATTAGAGAAATTTTGAGGTAAAAAATGGGCCTCAAAACAAAAATGTACAAAAAAAGTCAACTTTATAAGAACCAATAGGATTCAATATGATGATGTCAACCATGGGGGATGATTCACCATTTTTGGAGTAAAAAGGTAAAATGATAAAAAAAAAAAAAATTAAAAAAAAAACTACTTTTTCAACTCGTATTTTCAACTTATATCCCTACGATTTTACTCAAATTTCAAGTGAGATAACTTGTTGGATGTGAAATTTAATTTTGCATCCAAGGAGTACTCATGTTACATACTTTTGATGGACCCTACCACACGAAAAAGTGAAATACATGAAATACATGGAAAAACATGTTTGCAATCACGTTGTTACATGTATTTTACATTTTTCATGTAGTAGGTTCCATCGAAAGTATGAAACTTGGGGGCCCCTTGGATGCAAGACTAAATCCCGCATCCAACGAGTGTTCCCACTCGAAATTTGAGTAAAATCGTGGGGAGATAAGTTGAAAATGCGACTTGAAAAAATAGTTTTTTTCTTTTTTCCCTCCAAAACTTAATGAGGTAATTTAAATATTATTTTATGATATTCCCTAGGAGGCCCATTTTAGACCTCAAAATTTCTCTAATATATATAAACTAGAATTTTGTTTCTATTGCATCAACGAAGCTGAAGGTTGAAACATTGCTGCAGGTGTATGTTTTTATGCAGAGTTTGAAGACCACAACCCAAATAATGGGAATATCGGGATCAAACTTGATACCTGTTGTTTAATAAATTTACGCTTTTACTAGTGCTCTAAATAGTGTGTTATGGTGAAATGTTTTCAACACCAAGGGATTTGGGGTTGTTAGTTCTCTATATAATTTTGAAGGAATGATGCCTTAGAAGCCATTTTCCAAGTAGCCAAAGGATGGAAAGGTCGATAATGGAACACGAGATCTATCCATTGTAAATTTTGTAGGTTACTAATGCTTTAGGAAGTTGCTTATTATAAAAAATTTTCAAACTAGGGTAGCTTTGATTTGAGATACTGAAAGTGTAGAAAGGGAAAACTAAGGGACTTATAAGAACTTTTCAAGTATATCGAGAGCATGGAGAGCCTTAGATCAGTGCAACAATATTC
This sequence comes from Pinus tabuliformis, assembly GCA_031772625.1. NCBI lineage: Eukaryota > Viridiplantae > Streptophyta > Pinopsida > Pinales > Pinaceae > Pinus > Pinus tabuliformis. The sequence goes on along the minus strand of CM062819.1, from coordinate 75,444,708 downwards.
CTAGAGTTAGTGAAGACATTGTTACAAGATTAAGTCCATAGTGATGTAATAAAGCATATGAAATGCTTCACATTATAATAATGGAGAAGTTGCATAGTTGAGTGGGCCCAGAGACGTAACCCAAATTTAGTAATCCATTATCAAGTTTTGCCTCTTTGTCTTTATTCTTTCTATTCATTTGTCATTTTTACTTTTTAATTTCTCATTAAGTTTCTGAATTTATGATAAGTCCATTCACACTTTAAGTTGTTGCAAACCAGATAGTGTAATTTTTAGATCAAGTTTGGTGTCAGAGAAGGTATGACAAGACTTGTTAGTGCATTTGGAAACCATGGGAAAAGCGTTGAAGCGAGAAATACTTCAGGAACTTAAAGATATTAACCAATAGATTTAGGAAGAGAATTATAAACTGAGAAGGTTGCTATGAGTCTTGAAAGATGAGAAGCAAGAGTTGCAAGACATATTGTTGCTTCATGGGGAATTTCTTATGGGAAACATACAATAGATGCAACTTTAGTTGCAAGCTATAGAAGAGACTTTGGCAAAGTTTTAGAGTGTCGAAGGATTTAAGGGGAAAGGAGGTTCTACCTTTCTAAAGAAACCATCTCCTACACCTATTATAGAAATCGTGATTGAGGTATGCAGTGTAAGTGATTCATCATGTTCTCTTTCTTCCCATTAAGATATAGATGTTGCTTTTGGTGCATTTAAGAAGCATACTTGGGGTGTTGGTTTAAATTGCTAAACAAGATGGGATTTAAAGGAAAAGACCTTGGAATCAACGGCCAAGGTATAAATAATTCCATAGAGGTTATGGAAAGACCTCGCTATGAAGGTTTGGGATATGGCAAAGGAGAAGTTGAAGAATTCTCCAAGGTTATTTAAGTAAGAGATGCTTCAAGAGAAGAGCCTAAACTATTACAAAAATCCTTTATCCAAAGAGATGGCACATCACTTCATGAGCATGTAAGAATGCAAGGAATATCCAAAGAGAGATGAAAATTCCAAAGGAGGAGGAGTGAAAACAAATTTTCCTTGACAAAATTGAACTAAGGACATCCATAAAAGGTATGAAAAGTGTTGTACCTTGGAGATAGTTCCTAGCTACAAGGAAAACAAGGGCCAAGACATCTATAAGAACTAATAAAAAGCTTTAAAAAAATGGCGAGAGGGACAAATTATGAGAGTTGCAATGAATGATCTAGTTCAGAAACCTATCATTCAAAACCAAAGTGGCCAAGACCAATGCGGACTGCAAAATTTTAGACTAAAGAGTTGATTAGAAGAAAGATAAAAAATGACAAGGTTTTAGACTTAGCCTTTAAGAATCTGAGTTCAAACTCTACAAAAAGAATGGTGAAAAGACTAAGAAATTGTGTATAAATTCCGTGAAAGGAGAGCGTCCTTTAAAAAATTTTAAACTAAAAAATAAATATTCATTTATAAGTAAATTCATCTCCCAATTTAAAAGAATCTTTTACTACATACACTTGTCATGAGGAAAAAAACATAATTAAAATAACAAATATAAAAAAAAAAAGAAACGATACTACAATTTTACACCAACACTAGAAACAAAACTAATTTTATCTTCAATTTCAAAAAATTTCTTCATTAACATTATTCTCCTAATTTCCTAATTTACAAACTCTGAAC